>JAPTOF010000020.1:5000-4805000 GCA_028554755.1 Cordia subcordata
CCTAAACCCTAAACCCTAAACCCTAAACCCTAAACCCTAAACCCTAAACCCTAAACCCTAAACCCTAAACCCTAAACCCTAAACCCTAAACCCTAAACCCTAAACCCTAAACCCTAAACCCTAAACCCTAAACCCTAAACCCTAAACCCTAAACCCTAAACCCTAAACCCTAAACCCTAAACCCTAAACCCTAAACCCTAAACCCTAAACCCTAAACCCTAAACCCTAAACCCTAAACCCTAAACCCTAAACCCTAAACCCTAAACCCTAAACCCTAAACCCTAAACCCTAAACCCTAAACCCTAAACCCTAAACCCTAAACCCTAAACCCTAAACCCTAAACCCTAAACCCTAAACCCTAAACCCTAAACCCTAAACCCTAAACCCTAAACCCTAAACCCTAAACCCTAAACCCTAAACCCTAAACCCTAAACCCTAAACCCTAAACCCTAAACCCTAAACCCTAAACCCTAAACCCTAAACCCTAAACCCTAAACCCTAAACCCTAAACCCTAAACCCTAAACCCTAAACCCTAAACCCTAAACCCTAAACCCTAAACCCTAAACCCTAAACCCTAAACCCTAAACCCTAAACCCTAAACCCTAAACCCTAAACCCTAAACCCTAAACCCTAAACCCTAAACCCTAAACCCTAAACCCTAAACCCTAAACCCTAAACCCTAAACCCTAAACCCTAAACCCTAAACCCTAAACCCTAAACCCTAAACCCTAAACCCTAAACCCTAAACCCTAAACCCTAAACCCTAAACCCTAAACCCTAAACCCTAAACCCTAAACCCTAAACCCTAAACCCTAAACCCTAAACCCTAAACCCTAAACCCTAAACCCTAAACCCTAAACCCTAAACCCTAAACCCTAAACCCTAAACCCTAAACCCTAAACCCTAAACCCTAAACCCTAAACCCTAAACCCTAAACCCTAAACCCTAAACCCTAAACCCTAAACCCTAAACCCTAAACCCTAAACCCTAAACCCTAAACCCTAAACCCTAAACCCTAAACCCTAAACCCTAAACCCTAAACCCTAAACCCTAAACCCTAAACCCTAAACCCTAAACCCTAAACCCTAAACCCTAAACCCTAAACCCTAAACCCTAAACCCTAAACCCTAAACCCTAAACCCTAAACCCTAAACCCTAAACCCTAAACCCTAAACCCTAAACCCTAAACCCTAAACCCTAAACCCTAAACCCTAAACCCTAAACCCTAAACCCTAAACCCTAAACCCTAAACCCTAAACCCTAAACCCTAAACCCTAAACCCTAAACCCTAAACCCTAAACCCTAAACCCTAAACCCTAAACCCTAAACCCTAAACCCTAAACCCTAAACCCTAAACCCTAAACCCTAAACCCTAAACCCTAAACCCTAAACCCTAAACCCTAAACCCTAAACCCTAAACCCTAAACCCTAAACCCTAAACCCTAAACCCTAAACCCTAAACCCTAAACCCTAAACCCTAAACCCTAAACCCTAAACCCTAAACCCTAAACCCTAAACCCTAAACCCTAAACCCTAAACCCTAAACCCTAAACCCTAAACCCTAAACCCTAAACCCTAAACCCTAAACCCTAAACCCTAAACCCTAAACCCTAAACCCTAAACCCTAAACCCTAAACCCTAAACCCTAAACCCTAAACCCTAAACCCTAAACCCTAAACCCTAAACCCTAAACCCTAAACCCTAAACCCTAAACCCTAAACCCTAAACCCTAAACCCTAAACCCTAAACCCTAAACCCTAAACCCTAAACCCTAAACCCTAAACCCTAAACCCTAAACCCTAAACCCTAAACCCTAAACCCTAAACCCTAAACCCTAAACCCTAAACCCTAAACCCTAAACCCTAAACCCTAAACCCTAAACCCTAAACCCTAAACCCTAAACCCTAAACCCTAAACCCTAAACCCTAAACCCTAAACCCTAAACCCTAAACCCTAAACCCTAAACCCTAAACCCTAAACCCTAAACCCTAAACCCTAAACCCTAAACCCTAAACCCTAAACCCTAAACCCTAAACCCTAAACCCTAAACCCTAAACCCTAAACCCTAAACCCTAAACCCTAAACCCTAAACCCTAAACCCTAAACCCTAAACCCTAAACCCTAAACCCTAAACCCTAAACCCTAAACCCTAAACCCTAAACCCTAAACCCTAAACCCTAAACCCTAAACCCTAAACCCTAAACCCTAAACCCTAAACCCTAAACCCTAAACCCTAAACCCTAAACCCTAAACCCTAAACCCTAAACCCTAAACCCTAAACCCTAAACCCTAAACCCTAAACCCTAAACCCTAAACCCTAAACCCTAAACCCTAAACCCTAAACCCTAAACCCTAAACCCTAAACCCTAAACCCTAAACCCTAAACCCTAAACCCTAAACCCTAAACCCTAAACCCTAAACCCTAAACCCTAAACCCTAAACCCTAAACCCTAAACCCTAAACCCTAAACCCTAAACCCTAAACCCTAAACCCTAAACCCTAAACCCTAAACCCTAAACTCCTAAACCCTAAACCCTAAACCCTAAACCCTAAACCCTAAACCCTAAACCCTAAACCCTAAACCCTAAACCCTAAACCCTAAACCCTAAACCCTAAACCCTAAACCCTAAACCCTAAACCCTAAACCCTAAACCCTAAACCCTAAACCCTAAACCCTAAACCCTAAACCCTAAACCCTAAACCCTAAACCCTAAACCCTAAACCCTAAACCCTAAACCCTAAACCCTAAACCCTAAACCCTAAACCCTAAACCCTAAACCCTAAACCCTAAACCCTAAACCCTAAACCCTAAACCCTAAACCCTAAACCCTAAACCCTAAACCCTAAACCCTAAACCCTAAACCCTAAACCCTAAACCCTAAACCCTAAACCCTAAACCCTAAACCCTAAACCCTAAACCCTAAACTCCTAAACCCTAAACCCTAAACCCTAAACCCTAAACCCTAAACCCTAAACCCTAAACCCTAAACCCTAAACCCTAAACCCTAAACCCTAAACCCTAAACCCTAAACCCTAAACCCTAAACTCCTAAACCCTAAACCCTAAACCCTAAACCCTAAACCCTAAACCCTAAACCCTAAACCCTAAACCCTAAACCCTAAACCCTAAACCCTAAACCCTAAACCCTAAACCCTAAACCCTAAACCCTAAACCCTAAACCCTAAACCCTAAACCCTAAACCCTAAACCCTAAACCCTAAACCCTAAACCCTAAACCCTAAACCCTAAACCCTAAACCCTAAACCCTAAACCCTAAACCCTAAACCCTAAACCCTAAACCCTAAACCCTAAACCCTAAACCCTAAACCCTAAACCCTAAACCCTAAACCCTAAACCCTAAACCCTAAACCCTAAACCCTAAACCCTAAACCCTAAACCCTAAACCCTAAACCCTAAACCCTAAACCCTAAACCCTAAACCCTAAACCCTAAACCCTAAACCCTAAACCCTAAACCCTAAACCCTAAACCCTAAACCCTAAACCCTAAACCCTAAACCCTAAACCCTAAACCCTAAACCCTAAACCCTAAACCCTAAACCCTAAACCCTAAACCCTAAACCCTAAACCCTAAACCCTAAACCCTAAACCCTAAACCCTAAACCCTAAACCCTAAACCCTAAACCCTAAACCCTAAACCCTAAACCCTAAACCCTAAACCCTAAACCCTAAACCCTAAACCCTAAACCCTAAACCCTAAACCCTAAACCCTAAACCCTAAACCCTAAACCCTAAACCCTAAACCCTAAACCCTAAACCCTAAACCCTAAACCCTAAACCCTAAACCCTAAACCCTTAAACCCTAAACCCTAAACCCTAAACCCTAAACCCTAAACCCTAAACCCTAAACCCTTAAACCTTAAACCTTAACCCTAAACCCTAAACCCTAAACCCTAAACCCTAAACCCTAAACCCTAAACCCTAAACCCTAAACCCTAAACCCTAAACCCTAAACCCTAAACCCTAAACCCTAAACCCTAAACCCTAAACCCTAAACCCTAAACCCTAAACCCTAAACCCTAAACCCTAAACCCTAAACCCTAAACCCTAAACCCTAAACCCTAAACCCTAAACCCTAAACCCTAAACCCTAAACCCTAAACCCTAAACCCTAAACCCTAAACCCTAAACCCTAAACCCTAAACCCTAAACCCTAAACCCTAAACCCTAAACCCTAAACCCTAAACCCTAAACCCTAAACCCTAAACCCTAAACCCTAAACCCTAAACCCTAAACCCTAAACCCTAAACCCTAAACCCTAAACCCTAAACCCTAAACCCTAAACCCTAAACCCTAAACCCTAAACCCTAAACCCTAAACCCTAAACCCTAAAACCCTAAACCCTAAACCCTAAACCCTAAACCCTAAACCCTAAACCCTAAACCCTAAACCCTAAACCCTAAACCCTAAACCCTAAACCCTAAACCCTAAACCCTAAACCCTAAACCCTAAACCCTAAAACCCTAAACCCTAAACCCTAAACCCTAAACCCTAAACCCTAAACCCTAAACCCTAAACTCAACCCTAAACCCTAAACCCTAAACCCTAAACCCTAAACCCTAAACTCAACTCAACTCGAACCCTAAACCCTAAACTCAACTCAACTCAACCCCGAACTCAACCTCGAACTCAACTCAACCTCGAACTCGAACTCAACCCTAAACTCAACTCAACCCTAAACCCTAAACCCTAAACCCTAAACCCTAAACTCAACCCTAAACTCAAACCCGAACTCGAACTAAACTCGAACTCAACTCAACCTCGAACCCTCAACTCAACCCCGAACTCGAACTCGAACTCAACTCGAACTCGAACCCTAAACCCTAAACCCTAAACCCTAAACCCTAAACCCTAAACCCTAAACCCTAAACCCTAAAACCCTAAACCCTAAACCCTAAACCCTGAACCCTAAACCCTAAACCCTAAACCCTAAACCCTAAACCATGAACCCTGAACCCTGAACCCTAAACCCTAAAACCTAAACCCTGAACCCTGAACCCTAAACCCTAAACCCTGAACCCTAAACCCTAAACCCAACCCCGAACTCAACTCAACCCCGAACTCAACCCCGAACTCAACCCTAAAACCCCGAACTCAACCCCGAACCACCGAACTGAACCCTAAACCCTAAACCCTAAACCCTAAACCCCCGAACCCGAAAGCCCGACCCCCGAACCCCGGACCCCTAAACCCCCAACTCCTGAACCCTGAACCCCTAACCCACGAACCCCGAACCCTGTACCCTGAACCCTTGAACCCGGATCCCCAAAGACCAAAACCCTAAATGCTTGAGCCTGAACCCCGAGCCTTGAACCCTGAACCCTGGACGCTTGACCCTAAATCCCACACCCCAGGCCCTAAACCCTAAACCTGGCCAAAGACTTTGGCAACAAGTGGAGATCAAACAGTCTAGATTGGACTTTTTCATTAACCTTCTTTCTGAGGAGGAAATTAAGTTAGTGGTAGACAATATTGATTCTGACTCTGTGGCAAGACCAAATGGATTCTCCTCCATTTTCTATCAAGTTTGTTGGGAGAATTTTAAAGGAGAGAATTAATCAAAGGTCTTAGAGGATTTTTTGAAGGTGGGATGCTACCCCAAACTATTACCTCTACTACAATTGCTTTGATCCCTAAGAAAGAGTTTCCTAACTCATGGGTTGATTACAGACCCATTAGCCTCTGTAATGTCCTTAATTAAATCATTACTATGATCTTAGCTTCTAGGCTGAGTGGAATCTTGCGCAAAATCATTTCGACCAACTAAAGTGGATTCCTACCTGGTAAACTCATCTTTCATAATGCTATCCTTGCACAAGAACTTCTCCATCACCTGGATGTTAAAAGTAGAGAGGGGAATACCATCCTTAAGCTCAACATGCTCAAGGCTTATGACAGAGTAAACTGGTAGTTTTTGTTCCAAGTTTTGAGAAAATTCGAATTTTGTGAAAATGGGTGTCTATGATTGAGAAATGCACCATTAATTACTGGTTCTCATTGTTACTCAATGGTCAAATCACTGGTTACTTTAAATCTTCTAGAGGACTAAGACAAGGGGACCCTATTTTCGCTACCTTATTTGTCATTGCCTTATAATTTCTCATTAGAGGGTTAAATAAACTTATAGAGAAATTTCCCTCTATGAGATATCAAGCAAAATGCCTTGTCACTATTAGTCATTTGGCCTCTGCAGATGATGTTATCATCTTTTCCAATGGCCAACAGGGAAGCTTGAAGAAACTTCTTGATTTTTTAAAGGAGTATGAAAGAGTTTCTCGACAACAAATTAATAGTCAAAAAAGTGGATTCTTGTGTGGGAAGAATACAAGAAGAGTTAGATCGAGAAATATTGCTTCTATCACTAAATTCAATAAACTTTCCTTTCCACTGAACTACCTTGGAGTTGCCCTCTATAAAGGAGCAAAAAAATCTATTTATTTCGTGGATCTCCTCACTAAAATTCACAATAAGTTGTTTGGCTAGCAAGCTAGAACACTTTCACCTGGTGGAAGAATGATTCTGTTTCAATCTGTTTTGGCATCAATTCCTTTATACATTATTCAATTACAAATCCCCACCAAAGAAATTGTTCAAAAAATCGAGCTTCTTTTCAATAAATTTCTTTGGGTTAATAGTGACAACACTAGGAGAATTCACTAATGTAAGTGGAGTAGAGTTTGTCTTTCAGTGAATGAATGAGGTCTTGGCTTCAGGAGTATTTTTAAGTTCATTGAAGCTTTTTCCTGGATTCTTTGGTGGAGATTCAGAACTTGCAAAAATATTTGGGTAGAATTTATCAATTCCCTTTACATGTCTCAGTTAAAAGTTCAGATTCTTCAACATGGAAGAGAACGAAGGTTGTTGCTGAAAAATGTGAAGATGAAATTAGGTGGCAAATTAGTCCAAGCAATCTTTCTTTTTGGCATGATAAGTGGCTAGATGAAGGATCTCTGTCACACCTTGCTGCTCAGGGTTCAAATGCTCTTCTTCAAGTGAAAGACTATCTCATTGTAGGAACTTGGGATTTTACTAAACTCTGCAACAAGGTTTTGTCACAACTGGCCCTTAAAATTAAGGATACTCCCCTTGTCGATGGTCCTGATAAAGCTTGGTGGAGGGATTCCACGAATGGCGATTGCCGACTAAAACATGTTTGGAAAAAATGTAAAAACTACAGGTATTAGAAGCCTGTTGTTTTCCTACATTTGGCATGCCAATATACCTGTGAAAATTTCCTTTTCTGTTGGAGACTATTGAATGGATGGTTGCGTCTTGAAGAAGTGCTACAAGGTAAAGGTTTCACTTTACCATCTAAGTGTCTCTGTTGTAATAACATTGAAACTTCTGATCATTGCTTCTTCAATAGCCTTAAAGTCAAAGCCACTTAGCAACATTTTACTTCCTTTTTTCAAGTTCAACTTCCTGTTAATGGGGGTGTTAAAGCTTGGTTTTCTTCCTACATCTTTTCTGGTGATTTTGTTTGCAAAGGGCACATTCGAATTCTTATTCCCATCTCCATTTTATGGTTTTGCTAGACTGAAAGAAATGATGCAAAACATAGAGGAATGGGTTTCTTTTCTAAAAGGATTATTTGGAGAGTCAAAAAAATTTGTTTTGCAGTTAACTTTGGCCAAAATTATTAAATGGGAAAATTGGAAAGGAGACAGCTGGATTGCGAATCTATGGAATTTTCAGCTCTCTCCCCCTTATCAAAAAAGTACCATTCCTGTCTAGTGGAAGAAACCTCCTAATGATTGGATTAAAATTAATTTGGATGGAAGCTTTCATGAAGGAAAAAATACAGGTGGAGGAGGCATCTTTAGAGATAATAGAGGGAAAATGATTTTGGCTTTTTGTGAAAATTTTGAAGCCAACTCTGCTGTCATTGCGGAACTATATACTCTTTGAAGAGGTTTGGAGATTTGTAAAGAAAGAAGCTTTCGAAAAATTTAGGTGGAAATGGATGCAAAAACAGTCGTTAATTGGGTGAACAACGAGCAGTTTGGTTCGTGGAACACATGCTGGCTCTTGAGTAAAAGCTTTTGTTTGCTTAAAAATTTTGAATGGAAAATCTCTCATATCTGGAGAGAAGGCGATTCGGTGGCTGACTCGCTTGCTAATATAGGAGCTAATGCTTCTGGCCTCCTTTTTTTCACGACATGGATCAAGCCCTTGGACTTAAAGGCCTTATCAGAATGGATAATTTGGGTCTTCCTTGCTTTAGAAATCACAAAATTTAAATTAGCTTGTGTATTCTTCTCTCTCTTTGTGCTGTACGGGTAGGACTCCTATCCCTCTTTTGCTTTCTTTAATTGTTTCTTTGTTTACTTACTTAGGAGTTCTAAGTGATTTGGTTATCCCTCATCTCTTGTAACTTTTTCTTCTATCAATGAAATCTTGAGGAGAAGTACCTCTTTTTTCCATTTTTTTTTTAAACCCTAAACCCTAAAACCTAAACCCTGAACCCTAAACCCTAAACTCTTGAACCCAAAACCTGAAACCTTAAACCCTGAACCCTAGACCCTGTACCTTCAACCCTCAGCCCTAGTTTATACCAATTTTTGTTGTTATAGTTTTCTTATTAGTTAGTTACGCAAATTATTAAGTATTTGTAATAATCATAAATTTTGAATTTAGAATTTATTTGTACTTATTGCTACTGATATGATAAACATTACAAAATTAAGTTAAAAATAATTGCAAATATTTAAATTTTGTATAATTAGGTTATAGGTGAACTATTTAAGTTTGTAACTAAGCACCCTTTAAGTTTGTAGCTAAGTTATATAACTATAATTAATTTTAGCTGATCATATTTAAGCTAGAAACTATAAAACTAGAATAAATATTATGAAATAAAGCTAATGATGTATTAGTCCCAGAAAAGTTTAAAAAAAAATTCTCATTAAGTTAGTCGTATAACTACCATTAGCAAAGTTTTTTGTAAAATTTTCAATTAAGAATTTTATACAACTAAAATTAGCTTATTTTGTAGTATAATTCTTATTAAGTTAGCTATATAAATAGAATTTACAAAGGTTTAAATCTCTCAATGTTTTTGAGTTAAGACCCTTAATTTCATATACTAGCCCCTTATTCTTTTAGAACCATCAGACTTGATTGAGCATTAACTATTCATTAAGTGGGAGTCCCATCCAATCGGTTATATTGCTTTATATTCGACTTTAACCCTGTAAGACCTAGCTCACTTGTGATTAAATCATCTATTATAACTAGAATAAATTAAAGGGTGTCCAATTCTATAATAATTAGTTACATAATTATTAACTAGCATAATTGAAGTTAACTGAAGTAATAATGGTTGGGCTACAAATTAATTAAACAAGAATATGATCAAAAGTATTTGGATTTCTGAAATTTAATCTCATGAGTTTCATTTTAAAGTTACATCAAATTCATTTATGTAAATTGACATTGATTTTTCTTTAAGAATTCTTAGTATCATTTCCAAGTTTGGTCGTCCCCTCCCCTCTCCCTCGAACCTTAAAGTCATGATGCTTGTTGAAATCTTAGATATTTTGATCTTAAAATAAATGATTAAAATGATTTGTTAAAATATCAAGATAACACATTAATAAGAAAGGATTCGAATACCCCTTGTTGACCTCTTTAATATTAATCGTTTGTTATTTATCAGCCATAAGTACCACAGACATCATTAAGGCAATTATCTTCATCGAATATGGAACGACATTCACTAAAAGCAATTATCTTTTCGAATTATGAGCACCTTTAAAAAATTACTCAAGCTTTTCATGAATATTTAGTTTGTAATATAAAATTTTTAGGAATTTGACAAAAATATTCAGTGGTAATAAAAATTTTTAGCATATTCCCAAAAATTGTGGTTGCAAGGAACATAATCTTTTAATGAATGAAAATTCATTCCGTGACCTGAACATCACAAAATTAATTATTCTGATTTTTAAAATTATATCAACTAGCAACTAAAATGTTATCACGAGGATATTTTATTTTTAAGCTAAAATGTTTTTATTGAAATGTTTGTACCCTTAAAATTTTTTATCTTAGCATTTTTTTTGCACCAGCTAATCATTTAAAAATAAAAATAAAAATAATTTAGTATACAAAAATCTTGTTCTGAAAATGAGATTGTTCAAGTGTTTTCTCGTCGAGGAGGCCCCCACTCCTCGAAACTTTCAATTTATGAGGATGATGCAAATGAATTTTTTATGTTATGTTTGATGTTGGTAAGAGTTAAAAACTCTAGAAAATCAAAAAAACTTGCGCATGTATATGTTTGTTTCGCTACCATCCACTGGTTTCGCCTACCCTGATCCAATCTTTCTTATCGCCATAGTCTATCCCCTCTATGCTCAATAAAATTTGACTACACTTGCAATCTTTTAAATCAAATGTTGACACTAGCTAAGGCCGCCCCTGTGAAGGTTGGCAAAACCATTCAGGTCTTTTTCCCCTTCTGTAAGGGTTATTTCAATACTCTTTTGTATTAGTAAATAGACACTAAAAGATTATGATTGTGGCATATAAATTTGGTAGATATGGCACGTACAGTTCTAAAAGAGTACTGCTCCCTTAAACTCAAAGATTAGATCATTAGTTGCATCGTCAAAGGTTACCATTCTATGCAATATGCCTGTGCCAGAAAACAATGATGCTGCACAAAACCTCAAGAAGTATGCTATGAGCATAATTTATCTGCTCAAATCATCCATGTTCTATTTGCTTGTCAAGACCCAAGATTAGTATCTAGATATACAACCACTACTCGTCCGTAAATATGGCCTGTCAACCCGTGAATTAAAGCAAAAAAATTGTAAACTATAAAAGAATAGAAAATACCATAAGAACTCGAATCACTGATTTTGTCAACATCAAATAATTACAGTTGAGGAGTAAAGGAATGACTTTACAATTAAGAATCTAAGGGTTAACCAAAAAGAATAAAAACCTCATATCTGAATCTGTAAAAGATCTTCTATTGTCAAGATTCAAGGGGAAAAATGATGAACTTGGAATCCTGAATTCTATGTATTGTTAAAATGTACACAACGGATTATAGTAGTAAAGAATATGTCCACAACAAATTTGGAAGCACCATAACGACACTGCGTGGGTAAAAAGGGACACCAGCATTTGATCTGCTCTCTATATAAGAAGCAGTTGGCACCCCCTTGTATTGAATAACCTTGTGAGCAATGTCTATAACCAGTTTCTACCACCCATGGTTTCCTTAAATGATGACGTAAAAAACCTTTACCTTATCAGACCGCCTAAAAGATCAACCATGACCATCATTGCATTTTTCTCTACCTTGAATGCTAAGTTCTATACCGTATTCAGCAGCCAAAAGATGTATATCAGGAGTCACCTCCCAGTTGGCTTTATGATCCCAATTGTTATGCCTTGGATGAGTTTCACATCTCTCTAACCCACCGATTCTTATATGGCTTCTTATACTTTCAATATCATCTGCATTAACAGCCTGTCGCTTTCCTATCTGTAAGTCGAAGTTTGTCTTTGGTATCTCTGTGCTCAAGGTCCCGCGTGAATATAATGAATGATCGGTTGTGACAGAAAATGAATCAACTTTTACCTTTGCCCTGAAGTTGTGTTTGGAACTGGGTGTCTTAGAGAAAAATACCTCCGCTATATTGCGTAGACATCCAAGGTTGTACGGATTATTCTTCCTATCATACCGATATCGAAAATTCTCATACGTTGTCTGCATAAATAATAGCATATCAGAGCTGGAAAGGGACGAAGAAAAAGGAAAAACAAATACAATCATTGAGCAAACATATGTTTGAAACCTGATTTGTCATAATTAAGTACAGGTGAAATGTCGTGAGACCTCCAACAAACCAAGCAACTACAAATGTGTATACTATCAGAACTCCAGAAACGGGAGACTTAAGAAAAGCCTCCCATATGTGACAATTGTATGTTTCTGTTATCTTCTTGATGTGCACCCAACAGAAAGCAAAAACATAAAGGCACAGGAGAGTTGTGGAGGAGACAAACATGAAAAAATATTTATAATTTCTCTGCAAATAGATAAGATGAACATGTTAGGATATATTCAAGATGGAATGATATAAAGGTGAGTAATAATAACTAAAATTATGGATTAGAAAAAGGACATCTCTTATTTAGTTATACACATTTTTCTTTTTAACGAGAGGAGAGTTAAGTTGATGCATACCCTTCCAATACATTGCCCCACCCACGGGCAATGGTGATCAAAGCGCTCAACACAATTGTTGCATATTGAGCAATGTGAGCATCGTGGTGGGCGATACAGCATGCACGTGCGACAATATTTGACCTTGACAACCATCCCATTTACCATGACATTTTTTGTAAGTGGTATACTTGGAGCCCCACTTTGACTGCCCGCCCAGTCTGTAGAGATGCTCGACACATCGCAATCATCGTCTGGTTCTGGAGGATGTAGATTTCGAGGGATAATTCCAGGATCCCTTCCAGAAGTGAGAAAGAGAAGAATAATTGTCTGTGATTGTAAATGAAAATTATAGAGATTATTGATCAAGGTCTCATAACCCATTCAATAAGTAATTTGTTGTATTCTTTTCAGGCATTGTTTTCTCATTAGATAATCAAATTCAAAACCAATTATCAAAAGAAAAAGATAAAGACTTTAGATTTCTATTAAATTCCCAAACTTAAACACAAGGGATCGAATCTGCTAGGTTCGCATACATTACACAAGCATAAGCACAACCTGAACTCTCTCACCAAGTGCAACATGCAATCTACTATGGATATGGTAGAAAAGGTGGGTTGTTTTTTCTTTCCCAAATACAATAAGCCTTCATATAAGATAAATGTTGTTTCCTCTAACCACTACTCCAACATAATGTTGGGGTGTGGCGCAGCGAAATGATAGGGTAATTAAAGTAAGATCACGTAGCTAAAATAGGAAATGAGAGAAAAATTGAATAATTGAGACACCAAAATTTTATGTGAAGAACCTTCAAACAAATTGATGGAAAAACCACGGGCAAGTAATAAGAATTTCATTATGTGCAAATGTAGTTTATAGCCTTCTCTCTAATATAAGGAGAAACTATATCTCACATAACCTTCTCTCTAAAATACGGAGAAACCTATATTATTCTCTCTTATAATAAGAGAAATTAACTCTCACACAAATATAGACAACAAGTGGAAGAAACAAAAGACTTAGGAGAATTATTTCTTATTCTTTCTAAATGCTTCGTGCTTTGTCTTTATCCATCCTCGAGTATTTATAGGCAAAATCTTGAAGCAAAATTTCAAACAAGCTTGACAAAATTCACCATACTATTACTATAGGTGCAATTCTTTTCAATGGAGTATTAAATGCTTCTTTCAATCTTGCATGTATGGTTTGTCATATGCAAATCTTGAGCTTGCATTTGATTTTCAACATTTGCATGCAACCATTGACTTTGTCATTGCAAGACATGGTGGCTTCAACTTCCAATGCAATCTTTCTTTTTCTTCCATTCACATAGCTAAAGTGAACTTTATTGTTCACATTCTCCCACTTAAACTATCTCTCAAATCTCTCTAAACTTGCCAATTTCATGTTGCTTACGTATCGACTAGGCCACAAGAGATCTACTCTAAACAAACTTGTCAACGTTGATCAACTTCATCATAACATCTACTAGGTTCTCATTAGTGTGAATCTTCTACATATCCACACTCCCTTCCTCCACTACTTCACAAACAAAGTAATACTGAACACCTATGTGTTTCGTCCTAGAATAAAAGGTTGGATTTCTTGCAATGTGCAAGGCACTCTGACTATCACAATACAAGGAAATCTTCTCTTGTTTGCGCCTGAGCTTCTCCATTAACCTTTGAATCCATATTGCTTCTTTACAAGCATGTGTAATTGCTATGTACTCTACCTATATTGTAGAAAGTGCCACAACAATCTGTAACTTGAATACCCAACTCACCGCTCCTCCAACAAGTGTAAACACATAGCCAGTAGTGGACTTCCACTTATCAGGATCACCTGCAAAATCTGAATCTACAAAGCCCTTAACAATAAATTTTGATCCTCCATAACATAATGCAACATTCGAGGTTCCTTTGATATATCTCAAGGTCCTCTTAATAGCATTCCAATGCTCTCTACCAGGATTCGTCATGAACCAACTGACCGTTCCAACTGCTTAAGCAATATCTGGTCTCGTACATATCATAGAGGACATAAGACTTCCCATTGTTAATGCATACGGTACTTGAGACATATCCATCCTCACTGTTTTATTGCTACGGCACATAATTGAAGATAATTTATAGTTGACAAGAAGTAGGGTTGAGATTTCCTTAAAATCTTGCATTTCGAAATGTCACTAGATTTTCCTGAATAGTTCTTCTAGGAAATCTATATTTTCTGCCTTTTCTATCTCGGTGAATTTTTGCATCCTTAAAATCTTTTTTTCTAGTCATAAACCCTTCATGTCGAACTCTTTAGCCAACTATGCCTTCAATTCTTAAAACGATCTTTCCTGGAGCATGCTACCAGTATGTCGTTCACGTACAACAGTAGAATAATGAATTCATCATCTTTAAACCTCTTGTAATATGTACAATGGTCTATGTTGAGTCTATTGTACTTGAGGCTAATTATGAAGGAATTAAATCTCTTGTACTAACACCTTGGCACCTATTTTAGACCGTAAGGAAATTTGGTTAACCTGTAAACCAAGTTTTCTTTTCGTTTCTCAACAAAACCTTCTAGTTGAAGCATATAAATCTCTTCTTCAAGTTCTCCACAAAAAAAAGTTGTCTTTACATCTAATTGCTCTAGATATAAATCGAACATAGCACGCATAGCCAAAACTACTCTAGTCGTAAGTCTAACCAACGAAAAAAATATTTCGTTGAAGTCAATACCTTCTTTATGAGCATATATAGTACACAGCATTTCTTGCCATAACATAATCGGAGTGCCATACTGGTCCTGTTGTCTGACGCGATAAACGTCGAACTTCTGTAACCTCAACCTCATCTGGTGCTTGTTCCTCATGCTTTAGCACAGCTTTAAAAGAAACATCTCCTTGTTCTTGTTTATCTTCAACTTTTACTATAGTAGTCTCCTTTCCAGTGTTGGCATTTTCTTCACTCTGCAGTTTGCTCTCTATAAAGATCACATCTTTGTTGACAATGACCTTGTGGTCATGGAATCCCACAGGCAACACCCCTTAACACCATCAGCATACCCTAAGACTATGCATTTCCTAGATTTCGGATCCAATTTCGTTTTTCCTTGAGAACTATACATCACATGCCGTACTCCTTGAATAGTGCAAATTGTACCATCATACATCTTTATCTTAATGGTACCAGTTCCAACAATCTCTAAAGCATGATTATTACCCATGTATACAGATCCTCCAGAGCATAGCTCATATGTGTGGCACCATTCTCAACGCGAGGTCATATGCCACGTCGCTTTCGAATCCATTAACCACACATCAGTGAGCTCCTTTTTGCCTTTAGAAGTTGCTGCTGCTTCATTGTATAAGACGTGTCCATCACCAGACGTATCCGCAACACATCCTTAAGAGTTGGTGACGTTAGGAGTTGGCTTGTTACATTAACAATCCTTCTTGATGTGCCCTTTCTTACCACAATTGTAACAGTTGATATTCTTCCTACTTTGAGATTTTGATCTCCTATGATTGTGACTCTTACTTGAGCCACGTTTTGTTGGTCTGCCTTTTGTCATCGTCAACGCCTCTGCTTGTTTTAGCTTCCTAGTCTGTCCTCCCTGTTTTTATGCCTAAACTCCTATTTCAAAGCAATGGCTGCAACGTCGTCGAAGACTAAACTGTCTATGACAACATTATTTGTGTAGTTGATGACGAGTTGATCATATGAGTCAAGTAGATTTTGAAGTAAGATCTCCACACGTTCAAGCTCTACTATTTTATGATACAACGAGATGATTTGAGAAAATAGCATATTTAAGGTATTGATATGTTCTGTAACTGGTGTAGTCTCCCCCATTCGAAGAGTATAAAGTCTTTTCTTCAAGAAGATCTTGTTGTGAAGTGACTTGACCTTATATAATTTAGTCAACGTATCCCAAATTTCTTTTGTTGACATTTTCTCCTCGACGCTCGACAGCATCGAATCTACCAATGCTAGATACAAATTGGCCAAGACAATATCATCTATCTCTTTCCACTTGTCATCAGTTACCTCTGCTGGCCTGCCTTCAATCGCCGCAAGACAGTTATCCTTCCTCAAAATGGTTTTCATCTTTAATTATGGAGAAATTACTCCCGTTGAACTTCTCTATTTCGTATTTCACCGCCATAATGTTGATAACGATCTACTTCTGGAATTAAACCTGCTCCCACTATTTTACTATGAACAATACTACATACATGAACAGCATCGTATATAATGACGGTCTGTAACTATATATAGAAATATGTAAATAGTAACAATACCCTTAACTCATGGCTCTGATACCATTGTTGAGGTGTGAAACAGCAAAATAATAGGGTAATCAAAGCAAGATCATGCAACTAAAATAGGAAATGAGAAAAAAAAATTAGATAATTAAGACACCAAAATATTATCTGGAAAACTCTCAAACAAATTGAGGGAAAAATCACTGATAAATAAGGAGGATTTCACTATGTATAAAAGTATTTTACATGCTTCTCTCTAATATAAGAAGAAACTATATCTCACATAACCTTTTCTCTAAAATAAAGAAAAACTTATATTATTCTCTTTTATAATAGGAGAAACTAACTCATAATACGATGGCCAAGTCAAACTATTTTTGAAAATCTAAATAGCCATGGTAATAGATTTGAACATAAGGAATCTATGAATTAAAATATGACAGGATTTAGTTTGTTCCACCATTTCGCATAGCACAAAAAGGGAATTATGAATATGTGCTTAACAATGAAAGATTTAAGACCTATTGGTACAAGAAAAATGTAGCTATAATAGATGGCAGCTTGCATTTCAGTAACATACCTTGCAGATATCCTCCTTTTTTCTCTCTTTCTAGTTTACTTAGATGTGCCATTAGCTATAAGGGATGGCTTGCTTTTCACACATACTTTAGATGTATCTTCCCTACTCTGGTTTACTTAGATGTGTCTTTTTCTATCTAAATAGAAGAATTACATTGTCTATATTGCCAACATATTTAGAATTTCAGGGATATAAATATTTATACTACTAATGATGCACTGGCTGAATCATGAGACCTAAATGCTTTTTCTATAAGCCGGAAAAAAAAAAAAGAAAAAAAAGCTATCATTTAGAGTGTAAAGATCAAAGAACTCACATAGGTAGTCAAGACGGCGCATAACACTACAATAAGACGACCTGAGTGGTAAGAAAATGCTGAAACAAGCCCTTGAGAGACAAAAGCCAAAAACAGGAGTACTGGAGTCAATATTAAGAACAACGTCAGGAATAGGGACTTGACATCTGGACCAAATATTAGTCTGCCTCCAAGCAAGAATCTCTGCAGCGATAAAAAGAAGAGGTTAGTTATTCAAGTATTTTACGTAAGAAAATTTTCCTATTTTTCAGCTCTCAGCATCAAATGATAGAAGGTATTGAATCATAGGTTGATTCATTAAGAAATTCATACGTTGGAACATCTGAACATATAGAAATAAAAGATGGCACATTGTCAAAATCTAACCTGTGGAAATTGATTTCACTACTTGAACATGAAAAGCTGTTTGGCTGATGAGCTAAAAGATCATTTGTTTCTGATATTAGGAAAAGCTTACTGCCTAAATAAGTCTATGCAACAATTAGCATTCTGAATTCTTCCACATGCAGTGATATCATCCAAGTGTAGTTAATCATTACACTAAGTGTCGAATTCTATCTTAATACACAAAGAAGCAAGTTCTAATATTTATTAGCTTTTTTTTTTCTGCTCATGGGGCAGCAGAGTGTATTATGCTCTTATCGTATCTCCTTCGGTGCTTTTCACAATTTGTAAGTCTTCTGTTCATAGTCACATTGAATTGAGGGGGAAAAAACGCAAAAAAAGAGAAGGGAAAGGGAAAAGGAAAAAGTTTAAGAAAGAATTATGAAAGGAGGCATACATTACTTCCCTTCCAGACTTGATATAGCCGGAGTGGTTGGCCACTGCGGCCGGCAACATAACTATTGGAGTCAGAGAGGTGGCGTAAAGGCAGGGGAGTGGGATACATCTCTTTTTGCAGTAATCGACAAAAAGATGTTCCGTAGTCCAAAGGGACCCAGTAGACTACACCAACATCCTCGTCTCCCCAAGCCAAATTTTTCTACATACAAAATAATAATAATAATAATAATAATAATAATAATAATAATAATAATAATAATAATGTTCCTATAACAGGCAAGGATAGATGAAAGATTGTAACTGGGCAACAAACAAGCCCTTCAGTGCTTTGAAGATGTTATTAAAGTGAAGCTAGAAAAATATAATGCACGTAGGTGTAGGTGTTATAATGATATTAGATCTCAACCTTAATGATGAAATAATAAAAGAAAAGGAAAACCTGGATAGTTAAACAGGGTAAAAGAATATTCAGGTAATTATTATAAACTCCTACATGCGAAAATAAGAAATATAGATAGATGTGGAGGACGAAAGAACCAGATTCAAATGGCATAAGCTAGGATGGATGGAAGCCGGAATCTGCCTCAAATTGTGCGGGACGGAGAGAGAAAGATGGGGAGATAAAGCCCGTGGTCATTGCATGGCATTGTTTTGAAATTGTGGCTACCACAAACCTCCCTTCTTTCCCTTCTTCTCCCTTCGCTATCAGGCTTCTCATATTCGGTTCCATGCCTTCTTTTTCTTTTATGATTGTTCATTTTCATGCATAAATATATAAGAACAATTGGATTTTGGCTTTCTTTTTATTTTTTTTTTTTTGGCAACTTACCTGATATCTTTTCTTGGCTACTAACTTCCTGCACAGTCTGATTCTTGACTCAGGCCATTAAATGTATCCCAATCATTTTTATTGAGTTGACATAATAAAGATTGTTGTTAGGCTCTTTCTCCATCAATGCTTCTTTTGCGGGAATGGACTTTTGCAGCTGGGTACCCCACCTTGTTAAGTTGGCGATCGCGAAATTATTTTTGTAATTTTTTGACTAATTCTTTGAAATGGTTTTGTAATAATAATAATAATAATAATAATAATAATAATAATAACAATAATAATAATAACAATAACAATAATAACAATAACAATAACAATAATAATAATAATAATAATAACAACAACAACAACAACAATAATAATAATAATAATGCTCATGGACCATGGTGGTTTTGGTAATTCTTATGGTAAAATAATGAATACAATTTCACTATTCTCTAATTGGGCATGTACATGTCATTTGCTGTACAAATTGTGATTGTTGGTCATTTGTGGTCGCTAGATAATCTTGAGATTGTCATAGTTGTGTAAGTAAAAAGTACTTTTAATTACATAAAGCATAACTAAAAGGAGAGGCCAAGATGAATTATCAAATTCAACAATGTAGTTTAGGTCTTCATTTAAATCGGTAAACAATTATTTTATTATTTATATATTATTTAGTATTCCGTATCACTGTAAAATTTGTGGTAAGTTTGGATAGTAGCTTCCACAACCACAAGAGCTAGCTTTTGATAATTATAAATTACAAAACTCATACAGCTTTGTTTTGTTATCGACCATGACTACTAAGTATTAGTTAATATGCCAATTGAACAAAGGCATGACATGCTATCGGGTTCAAACACATTCTTCTCAAACTCAAAACAACTTCACCTTTGGACTCGAACACATATATACAAACTAAAAGTAGCTTCTTTTTTAATGACTCTCTCCATTAATAAGCTCGTTTGTTCATAAAGATAACTGGAAAATAAAAATAACTTTTAAAATAAAAAATTCATGATATTCTTTGCAGATAATCGAAAGAAAATTGCATGGAGACTACTATGTGTGTTGTCAATAATTACAACATTAGTCATTTAGTACATGTTCTTTTCTAGCACCTTCTAAAGGGCTGACTGCCCTCGTAAAAAAGAGATGAATACGAATGTAATTAACTAAGTGTTTTGAGAACTTAATGCCCTTATTTTAATTGACAGATGAAAAACTTTTTGAACTTCGAATATAAGATGCCAAATATAATATATGATAATTTATCAAGTGTATAATAACAAATTATGTACAACAAAATGTATGGAAAACAAATTAACCTCAAATATTAAACAAAAATCAGATAGAAAGAGGCACGACTAGATTTCTTCTTTAAAATATTCTTTTAATAGAACTATTACTTTTTTCTGGTTGGGTTTTGGTGTTGGCGTGGGGTGGTTGTGGTGGTGTTGTGTTGGGGATAATGGGAAGCAATTGCTCCCTTGTCTGTAAGGTGGCTTAACCCCTATATCTAATCTTACCACTTACTTCTCCTCGATCCCTCTTGAATATCCTCAGCATTTTATGATGCTTTTTATTAAAAATTTTTAATATTAACCATTATTAGTTTTAGAATGACCTTTTAATATTTTAGAATTCAATAGCTATTTTTAATCTTAAAGTCAAACACCATCTCATTGATAAAAACCAATGTAAAATCCTTCAAAAACCTATGTACATTTCTATTTTAAAATACGTCTCTTCAAATCTATTTCTAAAATCCTTTAAAAACCCTATTTTTTCAAATCGAAAGCCTGACTAGTCCTTTAAAATATAACATATTGAATTTGTTTTGGAGTAGCACATTCATACAAACATCAAGAAATGGTTTCTTTACAAGTGTAGACCGTCACATGTACATAGACTAGAAACCAACATTTACATATATTTTCCTTTTTATTTTATATATATATATATATATATATATATATATTAGGTTTGAAGATACTCAATAACAACTTATAATATATAAACCAAAAGGAATGAGTTCACGTAATAATTGTTGACACTATATCATTGTATGTGCTACAACTTTTCCTTTAGTAAATACAATATCAATTTTAAATCATGAATTAAGGATGCATGTATATATTGTATACCATTAAATCTTCAAAGTTGTTAACGATTTCATATTTATGTTTGATTCAACAATACAAGACAATAATAAAATTAACTAAAAGAACGCAACAACATAAGAAACAGTTGATGAAAATTGGTATTTAGGCCCAAAAGGAAAACGACCAAGGAATTGCCAAGTAGAGGAAATTGCTATGTAACTAGGGAGGCAATTGGACGAGTAACTTAGGGTACTCGGTATCGACCGATCTGCTTAAAATCCTATAAAATGCGTCCCGTTAAGAACCCGGAACGGATCCAAAAAGATTACCCGTTAGGGTTTGGGACGAAACTGGGATTGACCCCCGAGTACTCGTATTCCCGAACCCGGTTATATATATACATATATGTATAGATATATATATGTGTGTGTATACAGGTGTGTGTGCGCATATATATAGGTGTTTTACATTTATTAATTAATTATAATTTTAAGTACATAAGTATATATTCTATACTAAAAATTAAGAAATTTTTTCTAAAAGTAATAAGGTTTAAACCCTTAACGTTTTACTCTTTAAAATTTTATTATTTTAATATATTTTAGGTATATTGTTTAGATTTTTTGAGAAAAATTATTTGATTGGTTAGTTTTTTTAAATTTATTGATTTAATTCAGTTTTCGGAGTTAAGAACATGTTTTAAATTTGGGTTCCGGACATTTCTTGTTAAATTTTTTATTTAAATTTTAAATTTTTTAATCAGGTTTAGGACATTTCGGGTACCTAAGGGTTTGGGACGTTCCGAAAATGAGATTTTTATTTAATTTTCATCCGAATTTAGAATGAAAATAGAAATTAAAATACTATTCAGATAATAGGTTTGGGATTCCTTCATGTGCAAGGATACCCGTCCGTTGCCATCCCTCTATGTAACAGGGAAGCGGGCCAACAGGAAAAACGCGAGTTATGGGCTTAGAGCCCAAAGGAGGAGGATACTGGCGCCAAAATCTCCCGCCAAGAGCAACGACCGTGAAGAAGAAATGTAGCGCGTCTGTATGCCCTAATCACCACAAACCAAAAGCCAGGTCGAGAGAGAAAGAGAGAGAGCAAACAAAAACATAATAGTGAAAAATGGCAGGGGAAGGATCAGGCGCTGACCAGAAGGGTAGGCATGGGAGCGACTCACCTTCATCCTCCGAACACGGAGTAAACGGAAACCCACCGTTGACGCCAGATTCACCGACGTCGGCGG
Organism: Cordia subcordata; assembly: GCA_028554755.1. NCBI lineage: Eukaryota > Viridiplantae > Streptophyta > Magnoliopsida > Boraginales > Cordiaceae > Cordia > Cordia subcordata. Next base: position 27,322 of record JAPTOF010000020.1, read on the forward strand.
GATTCAACACCGACCAACTGCCTTTCAACACAGACGATGACGATGAGGCCTCCGTTGACCCTGAAGTCATCAGAGACGATCCAGAAGATGTCGATACTGAAGAAGAAGAAGGCGAAGACCTTTTCAACGACAACTATATGGAGTCTGTTCCTCTCTTTTACTCTCTTGCCTTCAAGAAAAAAACAAATAAAAAAGAAGAAAATTATTTTCATTTATTCTGCTGACCAAGTGATTGTTTTAACGAAATTAGTGACTATCGACGGATGGAGGAGCACGACCAGTACGAGTCGGTGGGGCTGGATGAGTCGTTTGAAGATGAGAGGGATTTGGATCAGATAATGGCAGATCGAAGGGCCGCTGAGATTGAACTTGACGCCAAAGAAACTGCTGGTTTCTCCCAGCAACGCAAGCTTCCTCAGCTTCTCCACGACCAAGGTCTTCCCTTTTCTTTTCTTCATTTTTTTCTTAATTTATTTTCATATCTGTCCCATTCTTTTTAATGGTTTCCATTTTGTAACTAATTGCTCTTCGCATTTGTTTCTAATTTCTAATTTTTTTGGGGTTAAGTAAGCAACTTATATTGATGAAAAAGACCTTTTTCTTTTTGTGTTAAGTAAGCAACTTATGTTGAAGAAAAAGACCATTTTGTTACAAACTCTATCATTTCAATAATTTGTCGATTTACAATTTAGAAATATCTTTCTGGCATATGTAAGTGACAGTTTTAGTTACACATGCTAGCTGTATCTTCCTGAATAAGCCAGTACCTTCACCACATTCTGTGAATATGATAACAAGTTAGGTTATCTTTAATTTCCAGTAAAAGATAAGTTGGCTAAATCATCTACTTGACAATCCAATACTGTTGCACATAGCTGGACTCAATTGGAAAACATTCTCAGGAGCTTGTTAACTTTTTCCGTTTAAAGGCTTCCCTTTGGACTAAATCTTGGATGAGGATCCTTTTTCCCTTTGGTGCCTAAAAGAAATCCTGCAATAGCTGTAAATCACATGTCATCGCGCCGAAAATTTTGGTTGCAGACACCGATGATGACAACTATAGGCCGTCTAAAAGAACTAGAGCTGATTATAGGCCTCCCACTACTCCAAGGAGCTTTGATGACTCTGACGCCATGCAGAGTTCTCCTGGTAGATCACGGAGGGGACACTCTAGAGAGGACGTGCCCATGACTGATCAGACTGATGACGACCCATATGAGGTGTGTTGTGCTTACAATTACAAGGATAGATTGCCGGATATTGTTTGAATCAATTATTTCAGCTTTTTATATTGATGGTCTCTGGTTATAGGATGACGATAATGATGAAGCCGAATTTGAAATGTACCGAGTCCAAGGAACACTCAGGGAGTGGGTTACTAGAGATGAAGTCAGGCGTTTCATAGCAAAGAAGTTCAAGGAATTCTTGCTTACTTATGTGAACCCAAAGAGTGAACATGGAGACTTTGAATATTTGCAGCAGATTAATGAGATGGTCTCTGGTACATTACTTTTTAACCTTTCCAAATTGAGGTGTCTTCCATTATTCACATGCAAATTGATCTTTTGGCTTGATATTTTAACTTTTGTTCATTGTCTTAACCAATCTAGTTTATGCTAACAGTCAACAAGTGTAGTCTCGAGATTGATTACAAGCAGTTCATCTATATCCATCCCAACATCGCCATCTGGTTGGCAGATGCGCCACAATCTGTCCTTGAGGTTATGGAAGAAGTTGCCAACAAGGTAGTCTTTGATTTGCATCCAAATTACAAGCAGATACATCAAAAGGTATATGTCCGGATAACCAACTTGCCTGTCTATGATCAGATACGCAACATAAGGTATTTTCCTTTTTCCTGGGGATTCAATTGTTGACTCCGACTGGCCTTCTTGTCAGAAATCTCTATAGGTTGGTGTTTTGCTCTGCAGGCAGATCCATTTGAATACAATGATCCGTATAGGAGGAGTTGTAACCCGACGATCTGGAGTCTTTCCACAGCTGCAGCAAGTAAAGTATGACTGTAATAAATGTGGCTCGATTTTGGGGCCTTTTTTCCAGAATTCGTATTCAGAGGTCAAAGTTGGTTCTTGCCCTGAATGCCAGTCAAAAGGTCCATTCACTGTCAATATTGAACAGGTATCATCAGCTGCCCTCCCTTTATCACTTCTACATCCACAGTCTCTTCTTAGAAGCTACAACAAAGCGGAAAAACTTAGGCCTCGTTTTGTAAACACTAGAATGATTATTGAAACTTGTACCTTTGAGTATCACATTGAGAAGATGTTACCAAAATTTAAGAAGTGAGAAATTTTTAAATTTGATTTTAAGAACTCCACGTTTTGTAAAATCCCACTTTAGATATATTGAGGCTTTATCTGCATTAATTGCCTTCTAATATTGCATTTCATTTTTTGGAAAATGAAAATAGAAAATTCATCTCCAAAACTGAAAGTGCCCTTACATTTCCCATTTTGTTGGTTTAGACAATTTATAGGAACTACCAGAAACTTACCCTTCAAGAGAGCCCTGGGATTGTGCCAGCTGGTCGGCTTCCAAGATACAAGGAAGTGATATTGTTAAATGATCTTATTGACTGTGCACGCCCTGGAGAAGAGATTGTAAAATGCTCATACCTTTTCACTTGTACATGATTTCAAGCTTATAATATACGTCCCATATGATTTGCTTTTCCTTCCTTTTCTTCTCTTTGTCCAGGAGGCGACAGGCATCTACACAAATAACTTTGACCTGTCTTTGAATACAAAAAATGGATTTCCTGTCTTTGCTACTGTCGTTGAAGCGAACTATGTAACAAAAAAGCAAGATCTCTTTTCAGCCTACAAGCTCACCCAGGAGGACAAAGAAGAAATTGAGAAGCTGGCCAAAGACCCAAGGATTGGAGAGCGAGTATGATTTCTTTTTGAGTAGTTTGCATACACTTGATATCTTATCTTCAAATTATCATATCAGTAGAACTCTGGTTGTGAACTCCCCTTATGTAGATTCTTCATCTGTCTTCAGATTATCAAGTCCATTGCTCCGTCTATTTATGGTCATGAGGACATAAAGACTGCAATAGCCCTTGCAATGTTTGGGGGCCAAGAGAAAAATGTCGAAGGGAAACACCGTCTTCGAGGAGATATTAATGTGCTCCTATTAGGTGATCCGGGCACTGCCAAGTCACAATTCCTCAAGTAAGAGTTATTCCTTAATGACTTGATTATCTGTCAGCATTCAGTCATTTAATTATCCCCCAAGTGTTTTACAGGTATGTTGAGAAGACTGGACAGAGAGCTGTCTATACAACTGGAAAGGGAGCTTCAGCTGTAGGGCTCACTGCCGCAGTGCATAAGGACCCAGTTACACGGGAATGGACGCTTGAAGGAGGGGCTCTTGTTCTGGCTGACAGAGGGATATGTCTTATTGACGAGTTTGATAAGATGAATGATCAGGATAGGTTAGCAAATGCCTGTTGCATGCATATCTATTGTCTATCTGCTCTAGTTTTGCAGATAATAAATTTCTCCTGATTTAGGGTGAGTATTCATGAAGCAATGGAGCAGCAGAGTATTAGCATATCGAAGGCTGGGATTGTCACTTCACTTCAGGCCCGATGTTCAGTCATTGCTGCAGCAAATCCTATTGGAGGAAGGTGCGAAAGAAATTACATGTCATGTGCAATTACTAAGCGAATTACAGCTGAGGGAGTAAAACCCATTATCTACTGGTATCTGGGGATATCCAAGTTTTGCCATAAAGACCTAACATCTGCAGCTAAATTTAGTGTGGTACATTGCTGTATGTATTCATTGTGTTCAGTCCAGCTAATAAAGCACAGAGTATATCATAGTTTATCAGTCCATACTAGCAAATGGGCACCTTAAACTTGGTGCTATGTGGTCTTAATTTGCTGTTTTATGGTCTACTGATGAGTAAAAGTAGTTGTATCTAACCATTCGATAAATGTCTTTATTGAAATACTTTTGCATGGGGAAGAATGAAAGTTGGCATGCAGAAATTGCATCTTAGAAATTTACTTAATATATCAATTCAGAAATGTTTGTTGTGTACATTTGGCTCCTACGTTTTCATTAGTCTGCTGCATCTTGGCCTTTTGTTATAACTCGTAAATCCTCTTGACTTGATTGCCTTTGAAACTAACAACGGCATCTTTTTTGCAGATATGATTCTTCAAAGACATTTTCGCAAAACGTGGAATTGACAGATCCAATCATTTCCCGTTTTGACATTCTATGCGTTGTTAAAGTAATCAATTTTCTTAATATGTTTTAAAGATTTTCTATCTTAAGTTATCATCTCACGATATCCTTTATAAATAGGATGAATTAATGCTGTGCAGGATGTTGTTGACCCCGTCACCGATGAGATGCTAGCAAAATTTGTGGTTGATAGTCATTTCAAATCACAACCAAAAGGTGCTAATTTGGATGATAAATCTGTCATGAATTCTCAGGATGATAATCAAACTGCTGGACTACTTGACGACCCTGAGGTCATATCCTGTTGCATCTAGTTATTCACTTAAAGTGAAGTTGAATGCATCATGAACTTGAAACAAACTTTATATGTTGGTGCAGATAATTCCCCAAGAATTGCTGAAGAAGTATATAACATATGCCAAGTTGAATGTATTCCCTCGCTTGCATGATGCTGATTTTGACAAGCTCACTCAAGTTTATGCTGAATTACGGAGAGAATCATCTGTAAGATTTGCCCTACTTGCATCTCTCTCTCTCTCTCCCCAACCCCCCCCTCCTCCCGCCAGAGTTCTGAACTACAAGAGGGTCAGTTACATTAACTTGTAACTATGCCTTGTTTATTCCTATGCATGTGTAGCATGGCCAAGGCGTTCCTATAGCCGTCCGACACATAGAGTCAATGATAAGGATGTCTGAAGCGCATGCAAGAATGCACCTTAGACAGCATGTCACTCAAGAAGATGTTGACATGGCGATTCGCATCTTACTAGAATCCTTCATATCAACACAGAAGTTTGGTGTGCAAAAGGCTCTGCAAAAGGTATTTTATCTCTTCTTGTTGAGGCTTTCCCATAAGCAACTGCACTTGCTTACAAAAGACTCACCTTAGCCCTTTGAATTTTATCATTTCAATTGTCCTGTAATATCAAAGAGAAATTTGGGGAACACTTTCAAGAAATTACAGAAGTTGGACTTCCTTAGATTTAAAGGTTCACTTTTCTTAGAGTTCTTGCCATCCCATATTATAATTGTATAATGTAAAAAGGCTCATTGGATTTGTTATAAACGGTCGTTCAAAAGGATTTTAATTTTGATGCAGAGCTTCAGAAAGTATATGACATTCAAGAAGGATTTCAATGGTATCGTTTTGCACCTTCTACATGGACTTGTGAAGGATGCACTGCACTTTGAAGAAATAGTTTCCGGCTCTGCAGCAAATCTGTCCCATATTGATGTGAAAGTAGAAGACCTGCAAATCAAGGTAAATTTTCCGCAAGTCTACTTGCATTACGCAAGCGGGGACAACCACTTGGAAGAGATGTTCCTTTCTCTGATACCTGTAGTTTCAGTTATCCTGCTGTTGTGTGTTACAGATTGATGATTTTTACCTTTTTCGTGCAGGCGCTTGACTATGGAATCACTGATCTGAAAGCGTTCTTTACGAGTGCTGAATTCTCTAGATCAAACTTTGAGTTGGATGAGGAACAACGTTTAGTCAGGCATCGCCTTGCAAGATGATGTGAAATGTTCAATGTGCCCTATATGCTTATGAATGCTCGAAACTATAACTTTGTTACTGGTAACAGTAATATTTGCACCGTCATGTTTCATTGTAACCTTATTGTTGGTAAAAGTAATATTTGCATTGTGGAGTTTCATTTGTATCTGGTCCTATGGTGTAAACAAGTACTTGGTAGAAGAACCGCACGTGTCATTCAGAATTAGGCGTGATTTTCATCTCTGTCCCCAGCTACAAAATTTCCAAGCTGAATAAGACATGGCCGCATATTTTGAATGTTACTTGGACGCCTTTTGAGTTTTGAATGTTATTTCGGAACCAATGGAATATGGTTTACGTAGTGTACTAGTAATTACTAGTTACACGTTAGAATTTGAATGCAGAGAATTCCGAGTGACAGGAGAATTCAAATATTTCAACTGCCACAGCTTACGTTTTTTGACTATTTTGTTCACGTCAGCATTTGAATGTTGAATTTTCCAAGTTAGATTGGTATACCAACTCTTCCATCAATAAAATAAAAATAAAAAATAAAAATTTAGGAGAAAAGAGTGTCAGCTCAGCTGATCTATTCGATGACATGAACTTGTGGCCACTGGTTTGGAACAGAACATACCACCTTAGGGAGTCCGGAAGCCGGGGTCATAACTGCCCCATCACGGTGCCACACTCGGAGTTACAGTTGAATCGAAAAGTTACTCCAATGCCAATTCAATTTAGCATCAGCTGCTTCTCTCGACTCTCATCTCAAAAGTTAATGGATGTTCGATGGCACATTTTCACTCTATCTTTTTATCTCTCTCATATAAAGTCTCTTTATCTCTCATATTTATACATGAATCCGTACATTCAATTGTCCGTACACGGATTAAGGAATCAACTGAAAAAATTTAATACGTTTCTTCGTATTTGAACGCTCAGTGAACTAGTGTACAGATTACAGAGAGCTCTTCAAACTTGGTGACACGGTGAAAAGTTGGGCAACAAACCCCAAGAGAAAAAGAAAGAAAGAAGTAAAAAGAAACAAAGAAAGAAGTAAACAGAAACAAAGAAAGAAAGAACTGCAAGACTCATATCGCTTGTTTCCGTCCTCTATTTCTAGCCAGAAATGCTCTGATCTTACTACGATGATGATGGTGACGATGGTAAATCAGGGGTCTTGATTTGTGAGTGCTCTCACCAATCATTTTGGATTGTTTAGTAGACACGGATGGTAATGATGAATACTCGGGGAGGCTTCTTGATTTTTGAATCTTGTGGGTCTGTAAAGATTGAGACTTCTTACGACTTCTCTTGACTGCACAAGCAGAATCTAATTTTCTCCTCTTCTCACGTGTCTCCTTGATGGTCTCCAGCTTTGGCTTCCAGTGCCGAGGGGCAACTAGGTGTACGTAGTCTTTCTGCAGCTGGGTCGTGGTACACACTCTACCATGGGTGGCCTTATGATCCAGAGAATGGTCATGACGATGATGATGATGATGATGATGATGTTTCGTCCTCTGCTCTTCCATCATCAACTTGGATATAAATTCTTCCGAAACATTTAATCGCAGATACCCAGAAGGAGTTTTCTGAATGTGGAAAGGTTGGCAATTGAGGAGTTGTTTCTTGAGATGGTCATGTGATTGGCATTGGGGAGAAGCAAGAAAGGAGGTTATGGTAACGAATGACAAGACCGACTGAAATAAGTGGTTAGGGAGGAGAAAGTAGTTGTTTCCAGGCTGGAGGTGGTCGTGCTCGGAAAGAGCAGGGATCTTTTGGCCTATGTAGAAAGAATCAGAGCTACAAACCATATGTTTGGGGAACTCGAGCATGAGCTCTGACACTTGAATTGGTTGGTCGTAGATCTTGACCACGCCATCTGACCTTATGAGCTTGATAGGGGGCGGCGGCGGCGGCGGTGCTGTTGCCTTCATCCCTCGATCAGATGGGCATCTCGTGCATGAATTGTTGCTGCCTCGATTACCCTTGAGCTGAAAAAAGGAGCGCATGAATTGGAGACCCAAAATCTTGATTGCCATTATATTTTTTTCTTTAGTAATAATTAGTTGATTCAATTTTGGGTTGGGGATGAGTAGGAGAGAGATATCAAGGATTTGTCTTCAAATTCGCAGGTCAGACGAGGCTATATCTAGTAGGAGAGAAAGAAAATCCATGATCGGCAAGGAAGAAGGGGGAAAAAAATGGTTTGGTGGATTAAAAAGAAAGACATGCAAATGCCAACACTAGTCACTAGAAAAACTTACAGCAGATATGGGAGATAACTTTAATTGAGTTGAATGGTCAAAGACAGCGTTTTCGCCTGCCTCATCATTCTGCATTCATTGGCTCTTTCTGTTTTTCATTTTTCAAAAGTTTGACTAACATCTCAAAGCACCCGGTAACAGAGCCCTTTGGTTTTTTCTTCTGCATTTCTTTTTCTTTCTAATTCTCAATTTTGTAAAATCACCGTGATTCTTCTAAGGAGTAGCCACAGAAAACTTGTCCACTTAGTCTCTAGCGACCTTTTAGATTTTTAAAAGTACTTTTTATGAGGTTAAAAATTAAAATAAATTTGTTTAATTCATTTTAAAAGAGCTTCTATATAAAGTCTATGGCCATAAAATGCTAAATACCAATAACTCCAAATTAGAGCCTATTTTTCCATGATGTTAGAAATTATTTTTTTTCTTTCTTTTTCTTCAAAAATCCTACTTCGTATTTTTAAATTATTCTTGCTTCACTAGTGGCACACAGTAGGTATCTTAAAGAATGTTTTTGGCTTTGATCTCATTGAGGCTTGCGGGGGTAGACTTGATCAAAAGGTTGCGAACCATGTCTCAACTGATAGGTGGACTTGGCAGCAGAATCAGTTCTTCGAATGCATCAACAACAATTTGGGTAATCTCGTTCCCTGTCCTTCCACTGATGATAGAATCATTCGACTCCCTAAGCCCAATGGTACATTTTCTGTCCCCTAGCTATTTGCTCTAGGTACCAACATGTCTCTTGGGACAAAATTGTTCGGTTCAAGGGCCACAACTGAAGCATGCGTTCTTCACTTGGCTGGGATGCTTGGACAAGAATCCAAACGAAAAGTATAATCCTGAACTGGCGCGTGCATATTGGTCTTTTGTGTATGTTTTACCGAAATTGCGTTGAAGATGGAAGTCATATTTTCTTTACTACAGTTTCTCTAGAAGATTATGGAAACATAGAATGAGGATGAGCGGATGACTAGGGGCCCATGCTGAATTACAGATTGGGATGGTATTTGCACTTGACTTGTTCAAAAGTGTAGCGGGTCAACTCTTCAAGCTAAGACATAAAAACTGTTTTTCGCAAATTTTGTTTCTGATGTACAGCAACTTTTGCTCGCTAGTAAACCATTTAAAAACAGTTGAACTAATAGGACCCTGTGTTGTGCATTGAATTTAGCTACTTGTTGGCTGGCTTGATTTTTTTGACTTTTGTTGGTTTGCTGTCATTATTGTTGACCAATGAAATTACTTATTTACGGGCAAAAAGAAGGAAAAGAAAAAAGATTTCAATTAATTAACTAATTAAGTGAGGCGTCATGGGCCATTGGTTCTTGCGAAGAACATTAGTATATGTAAAGGGTTACAGCCCAAGGTAGACATATTTGGATTACGTAAACGAGCCCAATATGAAAACAAACAAACACGAGATATCGTGAGGCTGGTCAACCCCAGTATCGTAGTTCAGCACTCAACAACAATTAGGATGTGTATATCATATTGATGATGAAGATGATGGATTGATTGATAAAAGAACAAATCTGATAAAAGAAAAAGGGAGAGTGATAATCGGTGTGAGGAGTTGTTAATAGAGAGGAGAAAATGGTGAAGTGGTGGACTATAATCGGAGTGGTGGTGGGAGGGGTTGCAGTGACGGCAGGGTTGAGCAAGCGGTACGGTTGGGACAAAGACGAAGCTGTGCAATGGCTGAGGAAGATGTCGGATGCGTTGGGTTATTGGGCCATACCGGCCTATGTGGGCCTCCACACAATCACGCTCGCATTATGCCTCCCGAACGCAGTGTTCTTTGAGGCAGCTGCCTCTCTCCTCTTTGGCTTCTTCCCCGCCGTACTCTGTGTCTTCTCCGCCAAGCTCCTCGGTGCTTCCCTCTCCTTCTGGATCGGCAGGCACGTCCCTTTCCTATTCTCAGCTTTTCCATGCTTTATGTAATATTCAATTTGAATTTGAAAAATAAAAATAGAGCTTATATATACATACATATATATATATATATACACACACACGCACACACACACAAACACCCACTCTTCAAATGGAAGAATGTTTTGTTTTCCTAACAAGAGGGTTTAGAATAACACATATCCATCTAGCCACATTCACCCTCAGGCGCCCTTTTTGGATTCAGAAATGGTGAGGAAAAAGGCAATCGAAGATTTTAAGTCTTTCTTCCCTAATGCCTGCTGTCCCTTTTCCCTCTTTGCCACTTCCCTCACATTGCCCTTTGCGTGAGACCTTCTCATTTTCTTCTGGAAACATTAACCAGGTAATCCTAGTGATCAATTCAAATAAATATTCTTTTCAGATTTAAGATTTCATATAAGCATATAACAAAAACACCACTAAATTCCACAGCCAAAAAACTTAGCTCTAAATTCCACAGCCAAAAAACTTACTTGCAACCACTGCCTCCGCACCAATCACACAATCAGCCATTACCACCCCGAGATTTTTTATATGATTGAAGAGCTTTGAGGCTTTTGGAGAACTGAATAATTCAAGCAACTGGATTCTTACCGTAGTCTGCCTAGCAAAAACCATGACGAACGCCTTGACTTGAACACAATGAAAGTTTGAATGATAACGTCTACAAAAGTCTGATCAGCGAAAAGTTTGATCAGCGAAAAGAACTTTTCTCCTTGCTCTTTTGACTCATTTTCTACTTCTTGTGCCATTCTGTTTCCTTTTCTCCCACTGCCTACTTCATCTCGTAAGATATGCCACTGCATTTTCTCACATGTTGATTTCTGCTCAGACTAGTATTCAGGAGTTCAAGCTCTGCAGTTGAGTGGGCCCATAAAAACAAGTATTTTCATCTGCTTTCTAGTGGAGTTGAACGAGATGGGTGGAGATTTGTTCTTTTAGCTCGGTTCTCACCTATACCATCCTATGTGATTAACTATGCCTTAGCTGCCACAGAGGTCGGCTTCCTTGTGGATTTCCTACTCCCTACAGTTATTGGCTGTTTGCCTATGATCTTGCAAAATACATCCATCGGCAGTCTTGCTGGCGCTGCTGTAGCTTCTGCTTCTGGATTCAACATGTCTCAGGTTTGGTCATACATATTTCCCCTCCTTGGGATAATATCAAGTATTCTAATTTCTTTAAGGATCAAAAGGTACTCTGCTGATATCTCAGTGATGGATTCCTCATGTCCTGAGGATAGAAACAATCTTGGGTCAACTCAAGGGGTCTCAAAATGGAAAGGAAGTAAGCATCAAACAAAAATCAATGCTAAAACTTAGTAGCGCTTATCGGAGTAAACTGTAATAAACTGTTTACTGCTGTATCAACATTTCAAACTTTTTGCTTCTTTGTCTTTCTTGGCTGACTTTTCATATGATCATTAGCTGGGTTAATCGTTTTCTTTGCTTTCTGGACTGATCTGTTTAAGTAATTGTTTAAACGTGCAAGCATGCAACTCTTACAAGACACTCGAGCAACTCTAGCTAAAGTTCTTGTACATTTGCCCTTTTTGGTAACAAAAAAGAACGAAAGATCGTACAACTTGAAGACACAAGTACACTAAGCAGAATGTGCATCCATTTACATTTGAATCAAAAATCAATGAAGGCTAAGAATTCCATATCCTAAGAACATTGTGCATTGATTTCATCAATTTTTCTTTGAGGCTGGTAAAAATAAAAACCATGTGACAGCGTGTGTTGATAAAAGTATGGGAGTTTGGGGGGAGGGGGAGAGAGAGAGAGGTGACTCTGATAGTTGAGAATGGTAATATGTGACAGAGGTGCTGCTGGTCTCTGTACTATCTGAGGTTTTGGTTGCACTTCGTTTAGGTTCCACACTGTTCCTCTCATGCTTTAATTATGCATACGGTTGATTTGTGCCATATAGGAGGTGGCGTGGTAATGTTGATTGGAGAATTTACACCACATGGAAAAATTTCATACACCTTAAAGAAGGGTTGAACTTGATAAGCTGCATGACCGGTATTTATACACTTAAACTGGACTGATCGAATCTGACTGTAAGCTGACTGACTGAGCCACATTGCCAGTTGCCAGTTGGCTTGGCTCGTAGAGATTAGTTTGGACAGTCTGGTAACAACTGTTACAAAGAGAGAGCCACGAGCTTCATGTGCCTTGACTTCATGCCAGCTTGAAAACAGTTGTTATTCTTTATTAGGAAGCTCCATAGTTCAGTGATCATTTTTCTGAGACTGTCTAAAAGCTTAGTGGACTCTTATTTCTTTAGGTGACCCTCCGTTAGATGTGTATAAGACGTGTGTATTGATTCATTTGCGGGATCTGCTGGAATTTCCAGCCTCCGAGCGAGCAAATCATTTCTGCAAGTGTAGAATGTACTAGCGTTTGTGCCCGTATTCACGCACGGGTTTGATGTGTTTTTAACTATCAATTTCAAATCTGTTATACTTTATTTGCAAGTAATATTAGATGACTATCTAGTAAAATTATTTCAATAAATTAGCAGTAATGAATATTGAGAATATGTATCAACTAAATTTTATTATTAAGTCATAAAGAAGAAAAGGTGATAATTTGTCTTGGAATTCGGACGCTGCATCTCCAAATATGATAGCTTATCTTAGAACTCGGAAATTGCATTTCCAGATTAATAAATTGTACTTATAACTTTAACTTGAATTTCACACTTTTATATTGATTTCTAGATAACTTTTAACATGTAGGTAAAAAAGGGTGTTGTAATTGTGTTTTAGAACATATCAATACCATATGCATAGTTCTTGTACTTGTCATTATGTACTATGGGCCTGTTTGGAAGCACTTTTTCTCAAAAAAAAATACATTAAATTTGCAATAATTATTTGATTAAGCTTTCAAAAAAGTTGAAATTCTAAAAAAAAACTCAAATACAGTTTTTCTTAGAAGTCAGAATTTTCAGCTTCTCAAAAAAAGTTATTTTTCAAAAGCTGTTAAAAAAATACTTTTGAAAAAAGCCAATCCAAAAGAACCCTATTTGTCCTTAAATTCAAGTTAACATCATAGTATTTGATATTAATTCATCTGGTTAAATATATTCTATTTTTTTGTTAATTTAAATAAACATGAAATACATTGTATCTAATATTAGTCTAATATATTACCTCACATTAAAAGTAATAATAATACTAAGTAAAATTAAAACATAGGTAGACAGTCTATTGTAATGTAAAGAGTCCAATATTAGGGTGCCTAGTTCTAGTCGAAAGCTACTACTACTATTACTATTATGATTATTATTATTATTATTATTATCATCATCATCATCATCATCATCATCATCATCATCATTATCATCATCATCAAAACATTAAGGGCCTGTTTGGATTAATTTTTTTCATAAAAAAGTACTTTTTTTCTTGAAAAAGTTACACTAAATTTGCAATAACTATTTGATTTGGCTTATTCTGAAAAAAGCTCAAATATAATTTTTTTTAAAAATCAAAATTTTCAGCTTTTCAAAAAAAATTATTTTTTAAAAATTGTTAAAAAAATATTTTTAAAAAAAACTAATTCAAACGAGTCATAAATGCGTACACAATGATAGCTTTTCATCATCATGTACGAGAAACAATCTTACAAGAAATAGCAAAGGTTGGCGTTGATGTTGCTATCTATTTAATTGGGATGTATGGGGTGGCCCTCCTCTATTAAAGACTTTTTATTCGATGTAATAGAAAAAAGTAAACTGGGTAGAAACTCCAATAGCAGGCCCAGTGACATATACAATTCCCGACTTGGGTCATATCTTTTAAAGACATCTAAGTTAGGAGCAGAAGTTGGTTGGTTTGATTCTAGGACCCAACCCACAGCCAGATATTTAAGTACTACACTAGCACACACATGTCATCATCCACCAATCAAAACACAGAAAGAGGCGAGAGACGGGGGCTTGCGTGCTCTAACTGCGCACATGCTTTAGCATGGGGATCTTAATAATCAGTGGCACTTCAAGGGTCAAGAACTTCTCATTACCATTAATTCTCACATGTATGGGATGAGCCCTAAAAACTCTTACCCCCAAAGACCCAATAAATAAATATATATATATATGCCAATTCGACAAAATGAATAATAGAATAGATAGAGAAAAACTAATTTTTCTTTTTGAGTATTTCAAGTCCGAGGATGGTTGTGCATATTCAAGTTAAATGAAATCAAAACAAAGACGGTTGATGAACTCAAGGGTGGGTTCTTAAGCTTGAACCAAGATCATGCATTTATTTGGCCACCAATACACATCTTAGGGTTGAAGTGGAGGGTTGCTAATCCTAATAATTAAGTTGAAATGTTAAAACCATTGAGCAATATTAACATTTTCTCTAATCAATCACTTTTTAAAGTTTTGGATCAAATTGTCAGCCTGCCTAAGGTGTATTAAAGTCCTTTCTATTGTTTGTAAATAGCCTAACACGATCCAAAAGAAAACAAACGAACATGCAAATTAACAAAGACTGATGAGAAATTGATTGGGTTCAAATCTTTAAGCTCCAAGGCTAGGGAGACCCAGAATAAACGGAGATTAGAGGCTTGATTTTTCTATGCGTCATCCGGGCAAATGATATCTATCTAAGAATAGCATGCATGTGCCCAGGTTGACATTGTTGGCTGAGCAGGCACATGTCAATGTGGATGTGGCAGAGCAGTTTAGTTGTGACTTGTGTGTGTAAATAACCTAGTGGGGATTGGGGAACACCCACCCCTGCAACATTAATTGGGTTTTAATTTCTTATTATATATAAGCAGCTCCGTTAAAGAGCTTTCCTATAAACGCGTCAAACACTGGTGTACGTCCAGTTGAAGAGACCTATTTATAGTTTATATCTATCCCCCGGGAATTTACTTTGACAAGGGGTGGTGCATTGGATTGGATCTCAATATATTATATGTTCCCATGTGGACTAGCGATGCCCTCCATGCATTTGGATCATTTCAAAAGAATATAGTGTTGGGGGGAATAGGGGAGGTAGCTATTTTTTAAAAGATTTATAGAGCCCCTTTGGATTTGGTTTTTTCAAAACTATTTTTTTAAACAATTTTTTTTGAGAAATTAAAATTTTTGACTTCTAAAAAAAGTTATATTTAAGTTTTTTTTTCAGATTTTTAGCTTTTTTTAAAGTCAAACTAAATAGTTATTGCAAATTTAATGTAACTTTTTAAAGAAAAGAAGTGTTTTTTTTCAAAAGTGCTTTTTTAACAGTTTTTTTTGAAAAATTAAAAATTCTGACTTTTAAAAATAATTATATTTGAATTTTTTTTAGAGTTTCAACTTTTTTAAAAATTAAATTAAATAATTATTATAAATTTAATATAATCCTTTTAAAATATATTTTTTTTATAAAAAAAACTAATTTAAATAGACCCTTAACTCAAAAGTAGTCAAATGTCAAAATAGAATAGAACAGAATTAATACGTGAAGTAAGTGCATAGCTGTCCAGTGTCCACCCACTATAATTATAAAATTGGATTTATTTAAGGATATGGTTATATTATGACATTTGTTTTCTTCCTTTTTTTTTTTTTTTTTCCTTTGCTCAAAGAGTAAAATCTCTGCCACTAGATTCCCAGTATCCTTCCCTCCCTCTATATATAAAACGGTGTTCCACTACTTTGGTTTCCCCGCATCTACAAAGTGCAGAGCCCAGTCTCTCTCAATTCTTTTCTTTTTGAGAGGGGGTATTGCCTCCATTTTATATTTATTTTTTTAATATAATATACATTTACGAATTTATATATGTTTGTTAAGGTCGACTGACAAATTGGGCATTGCAGGAGCCAGAAACTTCAAGTAAAGATGGCTTCTTCTTACTTGTGGAGAATTATTATATCAGTAGGTGTGTTATTGACGGTGTCTACAGAAAGTGCTGCAGCTCCCAAGAAGCCTGTGGATGTGCCCTTCGGCAGAAACTATGTGCCTACTTGGGCTTTCGATCACATTAAGTATTTCAATGGAGGCACTCACATACAGCTCCACCTTGACAATCACACAGGTAAAAAATAAAATATGCATATGGCACCTCCTTTCTAGAGTTACAAAAACCGCCAACTCTGTTTTCTAAAATCCGAAACCTAAATGTGCCCCTGGTGGGTGGGTCATCTTGAACAGGTACCGGATTTCAGTCAAAAGGATCGTATCTATTCGGGCACTTCAGCATGCATATTAAGATGGTTCCAGGGGATTCTGCCGGGACTGTCACTGCCTTCTATGTAACAACATCTCTCTCTGTCTGTTTCTTGTTCTTTTTAGCCCACTTTCTATCTCTTGCTGGGATTTTTTATATTTCTCTATATTTATCAGCTGTCTTCTCAAAATAATGAGCACGATGAGATCGATTTTGAGTTTTTGGGGAACAGAAGTGGGCAGCCATACATTTTACAGACGAATGTGTACACCGGTGGGAAAGGAGACAAAGAGCAGAGAATCTACCTTTGGTTTGATCCAACCAAAGAATTCCACACCTATTCCGTCCTCTGGAATATCTTCCAGATTGCGTAAGTTGCATCCCACCAAATTCCAGTGCGACTATTAATAATAGACTTGTCCTACGTACGTCGGTTCACATTTCTACTGAATACCACTCCGCTAACGAAGGAAAAGATTATGGGGGTAACAGACATGCATTAACAAATACAAGTAGAATTAACACAGTAGAGTTGATCTAGCTTTTATGTTTCAACCCTTTTTGATGATGATATTTTGATGCTTGTGGGTTGCAGATTCTTTGTGGATGACGTACCGATTAGGGTGTTTAAAAACAGCAAAGATTTGGGTGTGAGATTTCCCTTCAATCAACCCATGAAAATATACTCAAGCTTGTGGAACGCGGATGATTGGGCGACCAGGGGTGGACTTGAGAAGACCGATTGGTCCAAGGCACCCTTCGTGGCATCCTACAAGGGCTTCCACATCGATGGTTGCGAGGCCTCTGTGCATGCCAAGTATTGCGCCACCCAGGGCAAACGCTGGTGGGACCAAAAGGACTTCCAAGATCTCGACGCCAATCAATGGAGGCGTCTCCGCTGGGTTCGCAAGAAGTATACAATCTACAACTATTGCGCAGATAGAGCTAGGTATCCAACCATGCCCCCCGAATGCAAAAGAGACAGAGACATATAAAACAATGATTGGAAAAGTATACTTGGAGCTTGTCCTTCGCGGGAATCGCACAATTGTCCATCGTGTTCCACTGTCGACTTTGGTCACATGGGTTCTGTGTTCCAATATCCTGGTGTTTTATGGCACATTGTGCATTTCAACCACGTATGTCTTGATGCAAATTATGATCGAAGAATTGTTGAGTCCATGTCTTTATAGTCTACTGTTAGTCAAATATTTGATTTATGTTATTGTACTTGTTGATGATCGAATTTCAACGACCTTAAGCTTTCACTTGACCACCTTTATACTCTAGAACCACACAGCTGAATTTACTTCTTAACAACGCAAATTAAGCCAAGCCATTTTGTTGGTATGCTCAGTCAAAAAAGGACTTATATAACTAAACAGAGTATCGCTTGGGGATCAAGGTTTTAAACACGGACATGGTAAAATGATAGCAAGATAGATACCAAACAAAAGTATTCTCAAAGTGCTACAAGTGACAACTACTACTATTAAGAGAAGCTGGTGGGAGTCATTTCAAGAATCTTGCATCACCCAGAAAATCGTGTTTGTATATAATCATGATGAAGTCTTCAATGAGTTGATCATTTTGTTCATAATTATAGAAAAGTTGGCGAATCCTTGACGAGATAGGTCATCACTCTTGGGCTCCGATTCCAATCAATCTTACCTGCCACAGATAATCTTTAGTTAGAGGGAAGTTCAGCAAATTCAGAACTGTAACGAGAAGAAACGGATCATAGAGCTCGTAATATTCATATTCATACTAACAATGTTGTTCTGAGGATTCCTCCAATAAATTCCTTGTAAAATAACTGGCAGGATATTGCAGCCCACAAGAGCGTATATTAGCAGGGCATGCATTCCCATCCATTCCAGCACCATGGTTAAGCGCCTGTATCCACATGCATCAACCTGTACAGAAGTCGACATAAATCAGAAAATGGAAATTTACCTTTGTTTCTGAAAGAATCGAGAAGTGGGAAATTAATCCCAGGATTAACCATTATATAAATTCCAGCTAACAGAATGCCAGCAGCACCAGCCGTGACACAAGTGTAACTGAAAGTGTACAAAACCTTGTTTATATGGATCCCTGCCCAATTAATCAATCAAAGTATGTTAATTAGGAAAACACATTCAGTACCTTCAGAATCTGAGATCTGCAGCTTTACACAAAATGAGGAAATTTGGAAGAAATATCTCACCAAAGAAGTCACACGTCACACCCAAGACCAGAAGACAAGACGACGGGATTAACCAATACAAGAGTCTGTTTCTGTGATCCTGCTTGGTGGTCAATGTAAAAAACAACAACCTTGTCATCCTTCTTCATAAAGACCAAAAACTATTCAACAAAGCAAAATTTATTACCTTGAAGTGGACAATGATGTGGCCATAATGCAAACCAATTAAGCAGGTGACAATGGCCATTACTGAACTAGAGTCATTTAAATTAAGGTTATTAGTCAAAAGGAAATGAAAGAAAAAGATAGAACTTTGGGAATAATTACTTTTTACAACTAATCGTATCTTTTCTGATGTGGCATTTGCAGAATCCAGTACATTGGATGAATAGCAGAACATGTTACAAAATTGGTACACTTCACAACTAGGATGAACACTGGAAAGTAGAAGCTGACATACCTCAAAAGTCCTTCAGGGTCAAAAGGCGCTTGACACCATGAAGGAGCATCAGGGGGAAGTGGTCCATAATCTGGAGAATTAATACTGCATTGCTGCAAAGAAAAATCAAAGTTAATTATGTATAGAAAGAAAAACCCACTTCCTCTGGAACCAAGCATATCTTAAAGATATAATCAGAACATACTTCCATTCGTGCATATATTGGCCTACTATACAAGTGCTGAATGCCCAGAACTTTACGATCTACCCATCCAACAGCATTACAAGCTGGTCCCGTGTCTCCCCGGACACCACATTTTACCTTCATGTTGGAACAAACCAGTTTAAAGATGGGATTATCATCCTGGTTTTCTAGGATTGGGAATAGAAGACTCACTACGAACTTACTGTGAGTATCTTTGCTGCAGAAGAAGTGGTTCCAGACGGCATTTGATACTCCCAGTCAGGAACATACAAACCATATAGCAAGCAAAGATAAAAGGCTGTAAGCATCAAAATCACAACCCTGAAGAACAACACATAAAATGACTCAAAAATAGGAAACCCAAAATATTAACGAAGACTATCTAGTCACATATTTGAAGTCAAAAGTGTAGCCTTCTCAGAGAGCATAACAACACATTGCTTTCCTTGCACTTCTTCCCCCCAAAATTTGTTATGTTCACTTTTAGCTACACATGTTTTAGAGTAGAAAATGGTACACAAAATTGCGAAACAACAAGAAAAGGACTTAGGAGCGAGGATACATCTGAGAAGCCATTCTTATCCTAAATCATTAACCAAATGGTGTTCATTGCACCCGAGATGATCATAAATCTATTAGACTCCTATACTAAAATCGAATGTGAATCAAATGTTCAACCAGGATGCTCAACCATGGAATTTACAAAGTTTTATATGTCAACAGGTAATTATGATGCTTACTTGATCTGAATCCACCAATTAAAGGAAAAGCAAGGACAATGCTAGAAGACACTGGTTATGCAACTTCACAACTCAAGAGAAGTTGGCATACCTTCCATATTGAGACAGGCTTGTGCAGTTTTATACCATCATCTCCTCTAAGTCACACGCAATTGCTTCCTCAGAAGAGCTGGGGAAACAGACACGAAATTGC
This sequence comes from Cordia subcordata, assembly GCA_028554755.1. Taxonomy (NCBI): domain Eukaryota; kingdom Viridiplantae; phylum Streptophyta; class Magnoliopsida; order Boraginales; family Cordiaceae; genus Cordia; species Cordia subcordata. The sequence goes on from JAPTOF010000020.1 coordinate 47,189, forward strand.
CTAACATAGTCTCTACCAGTGATCATTCGAGTCCCTTTCTTAATATGTATTTAAAGCAACACTGTCATTTTCAATTTCACTGAAGAATGAAATGAAATTTCTGTAACAAGTGCCTCTATTTTTTCTGCTAATCCTAACCAAGAAACCAACTAAACTTGTGCACAAAATATGCAATTTTATTTTGAAATATTATGACCAATCCCTTTAAGAATCTCCTCTGGTTTATGTAACAATGGGTGGCTTCAGTTCAGGATCTCACAATGTAAGTAACTTAGAGAATGTAATGGCTCAGCTTAAAGCCTCAACATACATACCCATCCCAGTGCACGCACATCTTAGAATGTCAGGTTCTATTTGTTGCTGATTGGGCCTCAGTGACCCATTACTACTACTGCTTGGTCATTCCACAAGCCAAGGCCACCCATTTGCAAGAGACTTCTTATTTATAATTCATTACCATCACAATTTAGAGTTTAGCATGTCGAGAGCTCACCACTGATACTGATATTTCTTTAGGAAAGACAATCCTGACTTGACTTTGTCATCTCCCTTAAGCCAAATTTCACAAGCTGCTGCCACCAAATATGCTACTGCAATTCTCTGAATAAGAAAAAGGGTAAAATTGAATACAATTACCAATCATGAAATTTAGGACCATGCTATATGTAATGTAAAAGCCTGGAAATCTTGCCCATTTTGCGTTCTATCAGATTCTAAATCTTCATTGATAGAGATTAGCTACAAGCTGTTGAGGATTAGATATAGACAGTATTTTACTTTCATACCTGCAATACACCCATCCATCTGACTTGTTCAATGTCCACCCCATAAGTAAGGTTATTCAGCCCACGAAAATAACCTCCTGTCCATATTATATTAGTGAACAAAAACATTTTAATCATATAAAAAGTGAGTTAGAGAAATTATTCATTTATTGTTCCTGGAGGAAACTCTAACCAAAAAGAAAATTTTGCATACTAATCTTTCCAAAATAAATCATCACATTAACCAGTCTTATGAGGGTACCTTGAAGAAAGAGTCCTAGAACTATAAGCTTCAATGCTCGACATATTGCTTTCTTAGTTGCAGCAACTCTGCTAGTTAAGTTCTGCCATCTCGAAAGAACTTGTTAAGACAGAGAATATGAGAAGCTATTATAACTTGTCTTCTGATAATTGAAGCATTTTTAGAATAGCATCAGAGTCAGTTGGGAGATGATGTATTTGACATTTGAACAAATAATTGCAGATACAAAAGAACGTAACTAGAGTACTCTAGGCCACTCCGAGGTAAAACAAAGTAGCAATAGCTTCATCTTAGATAAACAAAAAAAGAACTCCAGTGTCAGAAGAATCGCCTCTTAAAGCGATGGTGAACTTGATAGTATGTAAAATGGAGAAGCACCTTATATACAAGTCCAAGGGAAATCCCCACAATAAAGAGGAAAAATGGCATAACAAGATCTGCCAATGTTAAACCATTCCATGGCGAATGATTGATAGCAGGAAGAATGCCCCCAGCATTATCCACAAGAATCATTAGCTGCACAAAAGGGAAGAATGTCAAGATTTATAAACGGAAGATAGGTAGCTTAAATAGTTGACTTGCAGGGTCTAGCTATTCTTGTACATATTAGCACATATTCAATTAATTTAATAAATATTAGCACATATTCAATTAATTTAATATCAGTGGCTTATATGATGCAGTGACCATTGGTATAGTTTAGGCTTCATCTTTTGTTCTCATGTAAGTCTGGTACTCATAGAATATTGCTTACTCCCCATGATCCTGTGTGGTGGCCTCAATCGTTCTAACTCTCAGGTTTAGAAATACTACGGATGTGGACCCCAAGATGAAATATTAAAGGAGCAAAAGATTACAATTTCAATTTCATGTAGAACAAGAGAGAAACCTGTATATACTCAAGAGGGAAAAAAAAAGAAAAAAAAAAAAAGCAGGTAGGTAATGGAATATGTATGTTTACCGCAACAATAAATCCGCGAAAGACATCGAGTGAGACAAGGCGGGAATTTGAAGAAGAAGGAGAAGCAGCGGCGGCTCTAATTGACACAGGAGGAATGTGTGCATCAACATTATAAGCCAACCTGGACCTCCTGAAAGTGGAGTTGACATGCTGCTGAGATTCACCATGATCATCATCATTACCACCTTCAATCAGCAAAGTGCAGCTCTCTCCCTGCAAGTACACATTATCCCACCTTTTCTCCTCGCTACAGTAATTTCCTTTGATAGGTTGGCGAGAAGCCATCATCTCCTTTTGTGAGTTGTTGTTCTTCTTCTTCTTCCCTCTTTTTACTACTACTAGACCCCAGAAAACCTATGTTTAATAAGAGAACGTAGATTGTCGCGTGTTGCTTGTCGCAGTGTTTGTGTATATACACTATATATATATACATAAAAAAAAATATCTTTTTTTTTTGTCGATGTGAGAACACTAAATAGCGCCGCGCGCCCAATGGGAAAGCATAAGTTTGCGTCTAAGAATCAATACGAAGGGGATTAAGTGAGAGATGGTGCAATCAGCTTTGTAATTTGCGGGGAGGGGGAAGGGGCAGGTAAAGGAATGATGACGGCCAATGCTTGAGTTTGGCGTCAGGTTTCGCAGCACCAGATCACGTTTTATCATAAAAATACAAGAATCTCACTTTGTTGCTGCGTTTCCGTTGTACTGGATTCATTAGTAAATGTTTGCACATATATATGTACTAGTTAGCCTTGTCCTCTAGCTGTGTGTTTTCGGATCCCACTTTTTCACAAGGAGGGGCTGTCAAATTTACGCGACCGACTCCTGAAACCAAATCCCATGTTAACTCCTCCATCCCCAAAGAGTCACTCTCCTATCACCCTTCTCCTTCTTCCCTCCTCCTCCTCCTCCTCCTCCTTTTCCATGCTATGTTTTTATATTCCATTTGGATTATTATACCTTTCCTATTGCTGTTTGGATTCTCAAAATCTCGACTCTTGTATTTGTAGCCTTACAAATTTTGTTTTAGACCTACTAACTTTTTTATGTGTTGATAAAATTTTTGTTTTAAACCTATAATTTTTTTTAATAGATTGATATTATAACTTTTTAAAAAAAAAAAAGAAAAATCTTACAAATTTTTATTTTTTATTTATAAATTTTTATTTTAAACCTACAATTTTTTTTTTTTAATGAATGATGTTAGTCTAAATGGATAGAAAAGTTACCAGCTAGGATATATGCCAACCTTACCCGTATCTCCAGCTCATGCTTACTCTCTCGCGTGGTTTTTGACTATCTTTATTCTTTTCATTTTCTTTCCCTAATTAATATCATTTACCTTCTTCTCATAATGTCTTGAGCTTTTTGACCTTTTATTCTAATAGAAGATACTAACAAACAAGAGAAATTGTGATGTTCGAGAAAGTATTACAATGATACATTAAACGCAAAAAGAAAAGGAACAAAATAACTCGATGTTCCTTATTAATTCGATAAGGAGTTTGACAGACCAGACAGATTTAAAATCTCAAACGCGCTTAAAATTGTTAGCATCCACGTTCAACAGTTTGCACAACAGGAGGGTCACACCTATGATATGTACATATCGCCATCTCCCGCATTACACGTATGTTTTCTGGCTGTTAACCCAATGCATATTTAAAACCTCAGCCAATTACTGGCCGGCACCTTCCAAGCGGGCACCTGGCCGAAGCAATCTCTAACTCGTAACCAGTATCAATTAATATACATGCTGCGATTATAAAGAATAGGTGCGCAACATAACTTGAAGGGGTCATGTATACATTGCCATTTCCTCCACAAACCATTAAAATGGTATAAAATGATCTGTAGTTAAATTTCACGGCTAAAACCTCTCAAATAATTGCACATCAACATTTTTGGATAATGATATCAAACCACAATATGATATGATATGATACCGTAAAAAGCAAATATTAATTAATCAAACGTGAAACATTGAAGAGTAGAAGGTAAAGAAAAAAGCTGATTCAAGTCGTCCAAATTTCTCCTACACCACTTGGTCCACATTTCTGTTAAAATTTGAAGACCGTGGCACTTGACGTACATGAGCAAGTGAAAGATCTCAAAATTATTTAACACCGCAGCAAAAACTAACGAAAAATTCATTCCATATAAGTCACCTCATGATACCACTAGTAAACGGGAAACAAAATTTTCTTTTGAAGCTGAACATTTCCAATGGCAACATTAATTAATACTGTTTTGGAATATCAGAGATGCGGGGAAAATGAAAAATTGATGCGTTACATAATTGGATAACCCCATAAATCATGTATAGGTAGATAATGGTAGGTTTCACACAGACTTTTTATTTTTTTCTTTTATCAAAGAGCTACACTTGACATGTTACTTTGTATAAAGAATTCAAAATTACTAAACTCACAAATTAATAAATCTGCAAACAACGTCACATCCCATCAGGAAAACAATTTCCGGAAAAAGAACCACAAAGTGAACCAAGTTCCTCAATGTATATACTGTATATAATTATTCAATAATGAGGAAAGAAGAGCTCAAATAGAAAACTTATTAATATGATACCTGCATGATGCACGAATTTTGATATTCATTAGATATTGTCAAAATTTATAATTAACAATGTTATAAATTACATACAATTAAAAGTAATAAAATATATATTTTTCTATCTGTGCCATGTATAAAAATATATATTGATGTTATCTTTTCATTTCAAATATATGACTATGAAATTGAATTTTGAAAGCTTCATTATATATATATATATATATATATATATATATAACTTTAATTTGCTCTATATAATATTAAGAAAGGTAAATACAAACTTGAACAAAAATTATGTAAAAATAAACAAAACCTTCTTAATGAACATAATGAAAAAAATTATCTACTCCTTTTCTTTTGGACAAGATCAAGACTGAAGTTGACTCATTGTACCTGAATTACATAGTTAAAGCCTAATATATCCACTTCAGTTTTACATAAAATTAAAAAAGATAAATACAAATAATGTAAAATAAAGATAATGTAAAAAAAAATCTTAATGAACATAGTTAAAAAATAAATAAATAAATAAATAAAATATTAAAAGATAAAGATAAGATTAGTGGGCTAGAAAATTTAAGAAACAATTATAAGAATTTATGTTACTAAATTAATATCAATACATTAATTATGTATGCTTAAAATTTTCTCCTTACGACACTTATCCTTCCAGGGGTTCTCCTTTAATAATAACTAATGCTTTCATATCCCGTGCTTTCCATGGACTTGTTTAGATTCTCTGTGTATTTTTTAGTTTTATAAATATTTATAGATGTGTTATTTTATGATTTTTAGGTTTTCGTTTATTTTTTTATTTTTAAATATTTATAAAAATTAACTCTAGTATTTTTTATTTTTATTTTTATTTTTTTAAATATCCAATCAATTATGATTATTAATATTCACTTGAATAATGCATTGACATGTCTTAACCATTTTATTTAGTAAATATTTACAATTAAAAAACACTTTTAGTTCACCAAATTAGTAAAGTTATTTAATATTAGACATATTTGGTTAAATATTTAATGGCAGGAGTTAAATTGAATATTTCTAGAAAAGATCATGATTGATTTGGATACTTTGAAAAAACAAAGACCGGATATAAAAAGAAATAACAAAAACTTGTAGTGCTCGTAGACATTTATTAGTATTACAGACTATTTAATTTAAAAAGATGATATGGCATCTCCTAAAGTCGCTTAAATTTTGATGAAGCACCATCATCATCATCATTATTACTACTACCACTGCTATTACTACTACCATAATTGTATAACTATAAAGAAGAACTTGTGCTTTCATACCCTGTGCTTTACATGGGCTTATTGAGGTTCTCTATATGTTTTTCAATTTTCTAAATATTTATAGATGTGATTTTTTTATTATTTTTAGATTTTTGTGTGTTTTTTTAATTATTTCTAAATATCTATAAAAATTAATTGTAATGTTTTTTATTTTTATTTTTATTTTTTGAAATATCTTATGAATATGATACCATTACGTTCAAAAATCAGTTATGACTATTAATATTCACCTGAATAATGCAATGACATGTCTTAACCACTTTATCTAGTAAATATTTACAATTAAAGAATATTTTTTAGTTCACTAAAGTTATTTTAGTCATATTGGTTAAATATTTATAACAGGAGTTAAATTGAATGTTTCTTTAAAAATCATGATTGATTTGGATATTTCGAAATAATAAAGACGGGGTATAAAAGCAAATAGCGGGGAGTTGTAGTAATCATAGAGTTTTATTAGTATTAAAGACTATTTAATAGAAATAAACCAAAAAACTTAATTAAAACATGACATAAAATCTCCTAAAGTCTCTTAAATTTTGATGAAGTATGATCATTATGATCATTATCATCATCATCATCATCATCATCATCATCATCATCATTATTACTATTATTTTTATCATTATTAATACTACTACTATAATAGTATAATCATATAGAAGAATTATTATATGTCATTTCATTTTCTATAGTAATTTTCATACCATTATTCTTATTTGAATCTTTAAAAATAATAGGGACTAATTTAAGAAAAATACTAGTACTTATAACATAACTTCCTCATCTGTTATTGTACTATATCTCTAAAATCTATATCATATAATATTATATTATATAATAAGACTAATTCGAATAAGTTGTGAAATATTAAGGACTAATATAAATATATTGAAATAATGAAAATTTTGACTTTGTTTAATGGCTATTTGACTATGTCCTTAAAATATTATCAACTAATTTAAATAGTTTAAAAGTTCTCATTATTTTACTCATATTTATGCTTGAATAACTTTATTAAATATAAAGGACCGGTATAAAATTTCTTAACTAATAAAAACTAACTTGATTGTTTAATTTAGGGACTAATTTGACTACATGGTAAAATATTATAAATCAATTTGAACATTTTAAAACAATAAGAGCTTAATTAGCGGAAAATTAACAATATTAGGTCTTATTAAAAAATTATATTGAAATTAATGATCGTAAAAGTATAAAATTAACTTGTACTTTCTCAATAGAAACTGATGTGATATGTCTCTTTGAACTCTATTAGGTACAACTTATACACACAAATATATATGTAAAATATATATGCACCGATCGAGCAAATTGCTTAAAGCAAAGGGAAGTGACTATGGTCGAAGAGCATTTATTTCGGGAATGCCGACGCGCTAAGGAGGTGTGGATCTGATTGCAAGAAAGAGCCGACCACCCAATCCATGAAGCTTCGCAGTGGGATGATTGGTTTAGCAAAAATATACGCAATAATCAATGGAACAAAATTTTCATCATTGTAATTTGGTGGATGTGGTACTAGCGTAATCAAAAGTTATACAACTAACAACAGTAGTTGTCGCTACAAATTAAAACCAAAATCATCATGGACTATACAAGATTGGTAACGGTAGCTTGGGAAAACAAGGAACGAAGCACCAAACCCTTGTGGAAGCAATGGAAGTTGATCCCACCAAAAGAAAGATTAAAACTCAATATTGATGGATGTTCAAAAGGTAATCCAAAAAAATCGGAAGCAGGGGGAGTTTTAAGGTGCAATCAAGGTCAATGAGTAGGTGATTTCGCTATGAATCTTGGTATAGTGACAAATAATATGGCGGAAATTAGAGCTCTTTCGGAGGGGTTACTTCAACTGTTAAGTGTATCGTTAATCGTTAATTTTTATAAAATTTGACAACACGTAATTTATATTTTACTTCTTTTTAGAGGTGTAGGCAGTTGTAGCTGTGGCATATATTAGAAACGCAAGGGATATATATATAATAATTTAGGCGGTTGGCACAAAAGAAGAAAAAAAGAAGTTAAAAAGAAAAAAAGAGAAAGAAAAAAGGAAAAGGTGAAGGTCAAATAAGGGAGAGACGCTCATCCAGAGAGCAGTTAGGTGAGAGAATGGCGGCTCACATACAGCTACAGTGCACGAAATCGAGGGTTCCGGCGACGGAAGTTGGGTTGTGTCGGCGAGATGGAGGTCAGACTAATTATAGGATTCATTTCGGCGGCTGGTATAGTTATAATTATAATAAATATTCTTCTCTTTCAAGTAAAAGTAGCACAAAGTTGAGGCTGCGGATGTCGGCAGTTGACCGGACCGCCGGTGGTGGGGATGATAGTGAAACTGCTAATTCAAATCCTACTACTAATAATAATACTAATACTAATAGCAATAATAAGAAGAAGGGAGGTGTTTCATCTGCATCTGCGGCTGTCCCCAACTCCAATTACGTGGTGCCGCTAGAAAAGTCATCCTGCATCACCAGGCCGCTCAACGAGATCCTTCGAGACCTCAACAAGAGGATTCCCGATAACATCATCAAAACTCGCCGTGATCATGGCGGTTATGATTCCACCTTTCTCCCTTGGTCAGTCTCACTTAAACTTTTTTGTTTTTTTGTTTTTTTTTTGTTTTTTACTTTTCTTTTTGCCCTTAGCTTCTCTTCATTTTTATGTTATATTCTCTTTTGTGTTTCTGGTTTATGATCTAATCATCTCTCCGTATTTAGGTACCATGCCAACCGTATGTTGAGCTTTTATGCCCCTGGTATTTATATAATCCATTCTCTTCTCTTCTTTTTCATTACTACTACATTTGCATAATTCATTCACATGATTACACACTGAGAGGGATACATATGTTCTCTAGGTTGGTGTGGTGAGATACGCGATGTTATCTTCTCTGACAATGGAACTGTTACTGTGGTCTATCGTGTCACTATACGAGGTTCTGACGATGAGGTATCACTTCTCTTGTCTCTTGATCTATCTATCTATTTCTGGTTTTCTTGGTAGGTTTTTTACCTATGTGTATCGTCATTACTGTAAAATGAAGTGTCTTTCTTTTCAAAATTAATTTAATCTTCTCCTTATTATGGTATCATTATCTTTAGAATCTTGCTGAAACTGTTGCCAAATTGTATTTCTCCTTCTCATCAAATTTATGGGAATTGCTTCCATACATATGGTTGAAGGTTAGTGTCTACTGTTAATTGCACTGGATAAATGGTGATGCAACAATCAGAATCTAAAATCTGCTGAAATGACAAGGGTAAACAATTAGAATTCTTATGGTGACTATTCTAGAAATTTGCAAAAGGAATAGCTGTGCTTTTGCATGCGTAGGTCTGTATGGTTAAGGTCATCTTTTCTAGTGCATGGTTTTCAAATGCCTCTCCATGGGAAATTCACTCCCTTATTATGTCCCCTTAGGGGGCCATAAAAAGATTTCACCATGAAAATACTATTTTTAACTGAACTCTACTTCATCTTGTCCTCTCACTCTTGGTGGAGGATATAGTTGTTAATGCATCAAGGGAATTAGTGAACTCCTCAAATTCCTATTGATTTGCATCCCTAGTGAAATTCACCTCTAATGACAAGAACTTTTGTGAAAAAATTCTGTATTCTCATTATTGTAAAATGATTACATCTGAGGTATTTATAGGCATATGACTACGTGAACTTTCTAACTATCAACTAATGCTTAGCTGGCATAACTAATAGCACATGTCTAACTTCTTAAAAAGTAACTAACTTGCTACAACTATAGCACATGATGATAGCTAAGCCTGTAGAATCAGTCAACATAACCAGTTATTTAGTTGCAATGCTTCTCCTTATCAATCTCCCATCCAAAGGCATCATTTACCCATTGAACACGAGGTGATTGTAGCATATTTTTCTCTAGGGAAAGAATAGAGAGTGTTGGAGAAGAAAGGTGTATGTGTAGCATATTGAAGTGATAATGTATGATAGAGAGATGCCTAGTGTAAGGACATTAGGAGAGACTAGTGTTTTTAAGATCATAGAAGGTATCGGCCTTGAATCCATACCTTTTTGCATGAATCATAAATGAGGTAATTAATAATATTCACAGTGGAAGCAAAGGGTTGTACTGAGTACAGCTAAGATAGAGCGTATGGAATGTAACTTCAACCAAAAAATGGCAAGAAGAGAGGTAGAAGTAAGATTGGAATAGTGAAGTATGTGTGAATGGAGAAACTTTAGATGTCTTGGTCCTATGATTCATCAAGATGGAAAGGTTAATGCTGATGATAGTCACGGAATTAAGTTGGGATAGCCAAAGTGGAGAAGCCAGTATGGAATCTCGGTCTTAATACCTTTTTAGATGAAAGGAAAGTATTATAAACTGAGTATTTGATTAACTTAATTGTGTAATTGGGATCGTTGGGCAATGAACTACCAATATGTCCATAAGATGTCAGCAGCAGAGATGAGAATGTCGAGGTTGGCGTATGGCTGAACTAGGAAAACAAGAGCAGAAATGAGCAGATATGAGGAAAAAGTAAGGGTTACACTGATTGATGCTATGATGGTGAGGACTATCTGAGATGCTTTGGATATGGTAGGAGATGATCAATGGACGCACAAATTTGGGATGTGTAGGTATAGAGGTAGGTAACAGTAGGAGGGGACCAAAAATGAGCTAGAGGTAAATACTTACACGAGGCCCTGTGTAGTGGAGTTAACAGAGGAGACAACTTCTGATAGGAATAAGGGGTGTTATCAGATCCATGTAGTAGATCTTACCTAGTCTGATAAAGGATAGTTTGGTTTGGTTTGGTTATAGTATCAACGTCAAGAAATTTTCTTGGTATCATCCACATGATAGGCAGAAATATCTATTTTATTCATTTTCAGTTGACTAGTAATATGTTAGCCTATGTTGTTTGTCATGCAGAAACACTAAATTAAAATGCTAATTAAGGGATAAAATAGTTAAAATTTACAGCCGTTATTTTTAGCTTGATAATTGTCCTAAAGACTGAGTTGCTTGGACTTTGGACATGGGTATCGGAAATGGATACAGCTCTGAGCGTTGGAAACAGAAGTTGTCAAAATTAGGATCTTGAGACTCGGTAAAATAATTGTATTGACTTTAAACTCCGGTACTGGGACATGATATTTTAAAGATATTAAAATCGTCCATAGACGTTTCCAATTGAGAATTAATAAGTAACTATGTATGTCATACGTATGCTTTTAGGACAAGAATATGAAACAGAGTATAAGAAATTTATCTTACAATTTAACAAATTTTCAAGTTGATAAATTTTCATTTTTCAATTTGAAGTGTTGGAGGATTTGTCCTTCTTTTTGAAGTGTCCGACGGGTTTAAAGTGTTGTGACTCATGTCCCATGGACATGAACACCTACTCCATAATTGAAGAGTCCAAACAACATAGCCTAAAGATATGGATATCAGCTGGATGTAGGAGAAAGGGAAATATATCATTGCCCTTGTTCTCATATTTCCATCTCAACATCCACTGATTGAAGATATCAGTGGAGATATTTATTATCCACTGGAGATTTAAAAGCAAAGTACGGTGCTTACCTCCCCAAAGACTATCTAACAAAGCACACAACGCAGCAAGAGAGCCCAATTCCGGAGGAGAGGGTATGGAGCCGATGTTGCAGTACAAATCGCTGCCCCTACTTCTGCTTGGAAACTGTCTTTTGGATTTCATAGTTTGGCATTCCCAGGAACCAAACCTAAATACATATTACTAGGGATTCCACCCCCTATAATAGTGTATTTGGCTTATGCAGGGCTCCTGAGGTAATAACTTCTTTCCTAGTCTTACCCCAGGAAATGGCCGCCTTCTTGTTGCCGTTGTTTCCTGAAATAGTTGCAGATGGGATAACATTATTGGATCTTCATTTCTCTGCATATGCAACCCTCTTGAGCCCTCATTCTTCACTAGTGTCTGGCAATAGCTTGCTGAATTCTCTTCCAAATTTAAGATCTTCCTCTGGATGTTCATCACACTGTTGCATCTACTGCAGCTATTAGAGACCTGAGATTTTCTTCCAAAATGGTGTAATTTGTGTGTTGCAGTAATATTCAATTGAGATGGATCACTGTGGCAGAATATATGTCAATTCTCAATAATATATACACATACATATATATAACTTCTGGGGATTAGATCACAAGAGTAAGGTAGCTTTTTTTGCTCTTTCAATTTCGCGATATTCTTGGAGATTTGGATCAACAGGAATGATGGTTCAGCTAGGTCAATCAATTTTTTAGTGTGCTTCTGTCAGTCTGTTCTCTATAGCCCCTCTGGTGTTTTGTGAAATATATGGTAAAAGGAAAAAAAAAGGGATCACGAATCTGCTTATTCTGAAAAGTCCTCTACTCCTCCTTTTTGTTGAGTACTCGCTTTCTCTTTTGGTTGAATGAGAGTTGTATCTCTGGATGTCTTTCAGAAGGATTCCTGTCTGGGGTCCCTTCTCTCTTGCAGTGCAATTCCATGCCTTAAATTGTGTGCTATGAGTGAACAGTTGTAAATGCAGATTCATAAGCTAGTTGATGTGATGGGTAGGACCAGCTGGCATCATTATCCCAGCTATAACGTTATTTTGTTTGAAACCCTTGTCTAGCAAAACTAAAGCTACTGATTTTACCGGCCTAAAAAAGGAAAAAGTAAACTAGGTCAAGATTGCCAATGTTATTGTCAGAGGATTATATATTTATTTTAAAAAAAAAAAAGCCCCCTTACCACCATCCCCTTCTCCTTTGCTTGGTTCCCCTCCCTCTGCTCCTTCAGGTGTGCTTTTATTGCATCAATCATTTTAATTGGACAATTTGGGACTAAAAGTGCGTTGAGGTTCTTTTCCACTTTGTTATTGTTCTGCTTGTTTGGCAGGAAACTATTACTTTATTGGTACAATTCTCTTGTTGTTGTGTTTTACAATCAGCTATAAATGGTGTTGAGTTTGTTACTGGTAAAGCTTAAGAGAGATGAGAATGTGGTGATAGCCCATTTTGCACTGGATCTCTCCTTGTCACCCAGTTTATCATGCTCGATAAGTTTGATAAAATGCCAGAGTGCTTGGTAGAGTATATGTATCGCATCTTTAATCGGTGCTAATGGTGTGCATCCCAAGTGAAGAACTTCTTTTGTAACAATTGATCCTTTCCAAATGCAAAATATCATAGAGGTTTACTTTATAGCTTCCTATTTACAATATTAGTTAGTTAACCTATTTATGTCAACATGTTTGTGCAGGCATTCCGTGAATCTACTGGGACAGTGTCCTCTGCTGATGGCCGTATTGGGGATCCTGTTGCTGCTGCAGAAGAAATAGCGTTTTGTCGAGCATGTGCTCGATTTGGACTTGGATTATATCTGTATCATGAGGAATAGATGCTATTAAATGCAACAGATCTGATAAAACTGCTTCTAAGTTTCTTGTACACTTGAATCAGATATTTGATCCTTTGTGTTGTTGTATGTACTGATCATGAGAATGATTGTGCTTGTATTTTCAGAATATTAAGTTTGAAATCACAGACACAATTTGGATAGTGGCACGAGCGTCCCTCTCGGCCGAAGCGTGATCGAGTTGGTTACCTTCATGTTTTCATATCGTTGAGCTTGTGGAAGTTGCATTTTGTATTGAGTTATATCACACGCTAGGTTGATGACAGGCGCATAAATTTCCAGAGGAAAACTGGAAAGAGGGCAATGTTAATGTCGTACTGGGGAAGGATACCAACGAGTAAGAGAGATGAATGTAAAACGCCAGGGGATGAGTCTCTGCTTATAAACTTTCAACCTTTACAAATTCTGCAATTATGATGCGCATTCTCAACAGAAAATACAAGACAAATATTATGATTATTATTTACTTTTTGACAGCAACTCTTTTTATCTCCATATCTCAGCCACTAGTCCAACTTATTGCCTTAAAAGTCTTGGACTTGTGCTTGAAGCCATCCAAGATGTAATTACATCCACTAGCAAATCTAAGTCCTTGGAAGTTTCTGAACGGAGTATTCTGGAGTCTACTCCAAGTGTATCACCCACTTCTTTAGCCATGGTCTCCCATGGTGTCCCAGCAGTCAAATTTGCCAACAACTTTCCTCCTTGGTTGACTGCATCTGTCATTGCCGGAGGAACATCTGGGAGAGCCTACATGGAAAAAATTTAGGATGATTGCCTATGTATTGATTAAATAGTCCCCAAAAAACTTACAGATGTAACATTATTGCAGAGGACATTTCTCGAGTATCATATTAAAATAAATAAATAAATAAAACAGATCTCCAGAAATATGAGACATAAGCCAATACAAATCATACCTGCTGTAGAGGGAGCCCATGATCCCCAGGCAACATGCGCATCGACATATCCAGCCTTGAGCTGATAGCAGAGTCTGCGAGCACCTGAGCTAATGTTGAAGTTTCATCAATCGCATCGTCTTTGAATTTTATTAGGAGATTCCTTGAAATGCCATAGTAAGACTTTATCTGTAAAATTGAAAGAACAAAAGACAATCAGAAGACAAATATTAACATAACACTCCTGATTACAACTTCAAGGAAGGAAGATTAAATTTTAAATGACGAAGACAATCATCTGCAATGGAATGAGGGGGAAGTTATTTGTCTCATACTTCTTCCATATCAAAATGAATGACCACTTACTTTTAGATTACGGGTCTTCCTGATTTCACTAGTTCATCTGACAATGAGATAAGGAGGAAAGATACTCATAGCTCCACCATATGTTCTCTTTTTCTGCTCGCATAAAATTCTTTTCACTATTTCCCAGAAAATTGTGTACATTCATAAGTTATGACAGAGACAGTAGACTCTATTATTAAGGTAGTCTAATCAGTAAGAGTTCTGTTTTTCAAAATCTTTCTTTATTGAAGAGAAGATACCATGGTTTGATCGTCCTTCAGGGATAGGTGTCTTCCACCACCATTACAATTCATAAAACAGCTTTCCACCACCATAATTTGATCATGAAAGAGCTTTCTGTATCTTTTTTGATTGTGGTGTTAGAGTATAAGATACTACAGCAGAATATTACTTCAGCAGAATATTGTTATTACTGAACCTGCTATATTAGTTAGCTATGCTGTTATGTTAGTTAAGTAAAAAGTAGTAATAGACTGTTTTACAGTTCAGCAGTATAACTAACTCTAAATAGTGGTAGATTACTTGACAGCTCAGCAATGTAACTAACTCTAAATTTGTAACCGCTGCCTATAAATATCAAGGCAGTTATCTCATAAAATTCAAGAAATGAAATGATATTTTTTCTCTCAATATTAGTTTCAATATGGTATCCAGAGCAGGTTGAAGATCCTGATCTTTTTTTGGCTTTTGAGCTTCAAGCTCTTCTCATCAATGGTTGCTACATTCATCTCCAGATGATTCTCTTCTACTACACTGCTAATTTCATCAATTGCGAGCTCATCTCTGTTGCTTTTCTCTCAAGTAATCTTCTTCAAGGTATTACATCTTCTCAACTCATTACTTAGGGTTTGTCGCCATTAAAATACCTTCAGTTTCTTCAATTCTTGTTGCCCAGTCCTCAAATTTCATTCACGGCTTCTTATTAGCTATGCGAGTTTGGTTGAAACTTGAATTTTTTGATTTGGATCAGTTTTCCTCAAAAACATTCTCTTCTCTAGTTCAACAAAACCCTAGCTATGGCTTTACCTTTTGATCAAGCACTGTCTTCTAATCTCAAACTATTACTTCAACATTTTCCATCCTATGTTAATATCAAGCTTGACACACAAAATTACATGTTTTGGAAGACTCAATTTCAATCATTCCTCAAGGCCTGTAAGCTCATCAATCACATTAAAGGACTTCAGCCATGTCCTAATCCTACTGTAAGGCAGCCTGATGGTACTTTGATTCCTAATCCTGACCATGCTATTTGGATGGACATAGATGAATATCTCAAAACATGTCTATTTGCATCAGTCACTTCTTCTATTTTTCAACACATATATCAACTTGAAACTTCCTCTAAAATCTGGCTTGCAATTGAGAAGAGATTTCAATCTAGCAATAGATCATTGGTGTATCAGCTTAGGCATAGGATTCAAAACATTACTAAAGGTACTAAGCCTATTCAGACTTATGTAGATGAAGTGAAATCCATCTCAGATGGATTAGCCTTAGCCAATGAGCCATTAAAGGAAGAAGACATTGTCTATTACATTCTTCAAGGTCTTCCTGCAGCCTATGAGTCTTTAAGGAACACCATTAGAGTTAGACCTGAGCCTATCTCTGTTACTGAACTTACCAATCTTCTACTGAATGAAGAGTTGAATCTTTCTTTCAACAACAAGCTCACTGTCACAGAAACATCTCCTACTCCATCTAATACAGACCTGCACACTGCCCTATATACAAACACAACAAATCAAAGGGGCAGAGGCAGAGGAAGAGGCTATTACTCTAATAGAGGCAGAGGCCAAAGAGGACAAGGACAGAGGTCAACAACAACAACAACAACTTGCAGCTAACACTACCTCACATCAAGGCCCTGTGATTTGTCAAATATGTGGCAAACAAAATCACAATGCTTTACAATGTTGGCATAGTCTTGACACTGATAATTACTATTATGTCAAGCCTACACCAGCTGCATTAACTGCTCAAGTCTCAACTTCTACTGCTGGATCATCTTCTATTGCCACTCCTTGGCTTCTAGATACTGGTGCTACTACTCATGTCACTACTGATCCTCAACAAGTGCATCATGCCAAGCCTTATCAAGGTTCAACCTCTGCGGCAGTTGGCAATGGAGCAAATCTTCCCATACTTAACACTAGAACTAGTCTCCTTCCAACTCCTTCTGGTAATCTTGTTGTATCCAATCTTCTTTTTGTTCCTTCAATTTCCTCTAATCTTCTTTCAGTCTATCAGTTAACAAAAAGGTAACAACTGTTCTATTGTTTTTACTGACAAGACTGTCACCATTTTGGACAATCTCACTCATGTGGAGCTGTTCAAGCGCCCCCGTGAGAAGGGTCTTTATCCAATTCCTCTCAAGCTTCAATCCACTACTACTCAGTCTCACACTTCGCCTACTCAGGCTCTTCACTGTCTTTGCACAAATGCAGTATCCTCAGAAGACAGAGTGTGGCATCTAAGGCTAGGTCATCCTAATAAGCATGTTTCTAATGTAATAGCAGCTAGCATTAATAAGCAGATAGGGTATTCTATAGAGGATTGTCAGGATTGCTCTATATCAAAATCTCACAAGTTGACATTTTCAAAATCCACTACAAAAACTTTTAAGCCATTTCAGTTGATACTTTCTGATGTTTGGGGACCTTCCCCTATCAATTCCTGTATGGCCTATAAATACTATATCATTTTTCTGGATGATTTCTCTAGATTTTCTTGGTTGTATCCTCTTAAGAATAAGAGTGATGCTTATTCAGCCTTTCTCAGTTTTCATGCAATGGTGCAGAATCAATTTCATTCTACCATTACCATAATAAGAACTGACAATGGTAGTGAATATGTTAATAAGGCTTTTCAGTCTTATTTGCAAACTCTTGGTACTCAACATCAAACCACCTGTCCTCATACTCCTGAGCAAAATGGGAAAGTGGAAAGAAAACATTTGCATCTCATTGAAACCACACTTGCCTTGCTTAATCATAGTAAATTGCCTTCTAAATACTGGTTAGAAGCACTTGCTACAGCAAATTATCTTATTAATAGACTCCCTACTCCCACACTTCAAAATAAATCACCTTTTGAGTGTCTTCATGCAGAGCTTCCTGATTATAGTTCTCTTAGAGTATTTGGCTGCTTATGCTATCCCTGGCTTAGGCCTTATTCTCCACACAAACTAGCAAATAGGTCTAAACCTTGTATTTTTCTAGGCTACTCCAGTACTACAAAAGGTTATAAATGTCTAGATTTAGACACCAACAAGGTTTTTCTCTCAAGACATGTCAAATTTATGGAACACACTTTTCCCTTTCAAGCACATTTGTCCACTCCTCTGTCTATTACTCAATGCTCCCCAGTTTTTCATGATACTGTACACACAGATAGTTTTCCACAATGTCCACCATTACTGTCTACATCAACCTCATCCACCACTAATAGTCGGTCAACTTCTCTCATGGGTCAGTCATTACACAGTCCTTTGCAGGATTCATCTTCAAATCAGTCCACTTCTCATGCCACTACTTTCACAGAAGGTTTTAACTCCAATGATCAAATCAGTTCTTCTTCAAGCTCCACTTTTACACATGGTACTTCTTCTAATCACTCCAGTACATTTTCCTCATCTTTATCTTCAACACATGACCAACCTATTTCTTCCAATATTCATCCTATCCTAACCAGGTCCAAAATAGGATCTCTACCACCCCCACTCTATCAATTACACTCTGCTGCTTTAATGCCTAATGACACAGAGCCTGCCACCTACAAGGAGGCATCAAAACTGCCCTGTTGGCAAAGGGCAATGCAAGAAGAATATAATGCTTTAATCTTACAAAAGACTTGGACCCTAGTACCTTTGCCCCCTGATAGACAGCCTATAGGCTGCAAATGGGTTTACAGAGTCAAGAAAAATGCAATGGCTCTATAGCCAAATATAAGGGTAGACTAGTGGCCAAGGGATTTCTTCAAGAAGCAGGTCTTGACTACTCAGAGACTTTTAGTCCTGTTGTCAAGGCTCCTACAATCAGAACAGTTCTAAGTATTGCACTTCACTTTGGGTGGAAACTGCATCAATTAGATATTTCTAATGCTTTTTTGCATGGAACCTTAGAAGAAGTTGTTTTCATGGAACAACCACAAGGTTTTAAAGATCCTACAGGGCCTGATTATGTGTGCAAACTACAAAAGTCTTTGTATGGACTCAAACAGGCTCCAAAAGGTTGGTATTCAAGGCTATCTACCTTTCTTATTCAACAGGGATTCACTACAATTGCTGCTGACACATCCTCGTTTGTTCAGAAAACTCCTACTCACACTCTATTTTTGCTTATCTATGTGGATGACATTATTCTCACAGGATCCTCTTCAAAGGCTATTGACAATTTTATTTCTGCCATGCACTCTGAGTTTGCCATGAAATATTTGGGGACTCTATCCTATTTTCTGGGTATAGAAGTTACTGAAATTCAGTCAGGCATTCTTTTGCATCAATCTAAATATGCAAAAGATCTACTCAAGAAAGCAGGCATGACAGAGTGCAAAATTGCTCCTACTCCAACTCATTCTAAATATACTAAAGGGGCAATTGATGGAGACTTACCTTATGCCCATCCAGAACAATATAGGAGTTTAGTTGGTGCATTGCAATACTTAACAATGACTAGGCCTGATATTCAATTTGCAGTTAACACTCTTTGTCAAAAGATGCATTCTCCTACTAATTCTGACTTTGCATCTCTCAAAAGAACTCTCAAGTACATCAAGGGCACATTTTCTCAAGGCTTGTTTACTCCTAGCCCATTAACTCTTCATGCTTTTTCAGATAGTGATTAGGCTAGTGATGTAATTGACAGGAAATCAACCATAGGATATTGTGTGTTTCTTGGATCAAATTTGGCGTCCTGGTGCTCAAAGAAACAGTCTACCATAGCTAGATCTTCTACAGAAGCAGAGTACAGATCTATGGCACACTGCAACAGAAATAGCCTGGCTATCCTACTTACTGGCTGCTTTACATATTCCTACAACAGTACCAACTTTGGCCTGTGATAACCTATCAACTCTAGCCTTAGCATCTAATCCTGTTTTTCATGCTAGAACTAAACATATAGAGCTGGATTATCACTATATCAAGGAGCAAGTTGTATCTAAGAAACTGCTTATCTCTCATTTGTCTTCTTCAGAACAGGTTGCAGATATTTTCACTAAAGGACTACCTGCTGCACAGTTTGACTATCTAAAGAGCAAGCTTCCTTTAGTTCTTCACCAAAGATCAGCTTGAGGGGGGCTATTAGAGTATAAGATACTACAGCAGAATATTACTACAGCAGAATATTGTTATTACTGAACCTGCTATATTAGTTAGTTATGCTATTATGTTAGTTAAGTAAAAAGTAGTAATAGACTGTTTTACAGTTCAGCAGTATAACTAACTCTAAGTAGTGGTAGATTACTTGACAACTCAGCAATGTAACTAACTCTAAATTTGTAACCACTGCCTATAAATATCAAGGCAATTATCTCATAAAATTCAAGAAATGAAATGATATTTTTCTCTCAATATTAGTTTCAATATGTGGATGACAAGTGGTTGATAGAGCAACAATAAAAGATTAAAAGTTAAAAAGACACCTGCTGAGAGTAAATAGCAGTAAGAGGTCCCAGGATTGAATTTGATGCACCCTTAATAGGTCATGGTTTCCTTTTGCAGAATGCATTCCCCCTCCTCCTCCTCCTCTCTTCTTCCCACACTCACTCTCTCTTTTCTCTGCTGGTGTTCAACTGTTTGCATGAGTTGACTAAACTTCAACTATTTATACAACTTCCATGTTTATCCCAATCAATCATTTGCTGCCCCTACATAGTCCCCAAAGAATGTCTGTGAATAGTTTCCGGGAACCTTTCTAATTGCATTAAATGCTTGAACCTATGTTGCTTTGATGTTAGCATAAGAAATATGCCACAAGAATGAACTTCCGACAGACTTTTTCTGATGTCTCTGAAATGAAAAAGTTTCATGGGAATTGTCTTGATCGTTGAATATCATTGAGAAAGAAATTGACGACAGCCATGCAGCACCTGTATGAAAATCAGAAAGGACAGGTTTTTTTGTTCATATGTCAAGGGCTGGTAAGGTTTTGTGCGTTGTATCGAATTAAACCACATGCTACTGCTTGTGTAGGCCCTCATCAATTCCTTTGAGTTTTGGTCTTGCGACCGTACTCCCCAGGCAGAGTGTTTCATGCGTTAGCTCGGCCCCTGATCCACGTAGACCAAGGGCGAACACTCATCGTTTACAGCATGGACTACCAGGGTATCTAATCCTGTCCACTCCCCATGCTTTCGCACTCCAGCGTCAGTAGGGACCCAGAGAGCTGGTATATCATTGTCCATAACACCAATAAAAGATTAACTTTGGGAACAACAAAATTCTTTGAGAACAACCATTTTAATTGCAAAGGCATCCCTCAAAAACTTACTGTGTACGGTATGGAAGACCCAACATCTAAATTCTCATTTTTTGTGGCCAGTTGCCTTTCAACTCCAATATTCAAAAATCAACATCATCTCTGCAATTCATGCCTTCAGTACACCTAATATCACTCCGTAACCAGCACTAGTTAACCTGAGAATTCACAATTTTCCTTTTCAATCTAGAATTTGCTATCGACCTTATTTGTCCCTATCCAAGTCTACCTGTCTACATTGACTTTTGTCTCCTGGCCATATTCTACAATGCTTGCTTTTTTGATTCACCACTCTGAACCGCTGAACTAACAAAGGCTATTGACAAGGAAGAGCAGTCCAAGGTTACTCAATTACAAGACGCGGCTCAGCAACACAGATATATAAACTCAAGTCAAGAGAAAGCTGGCAGTTAGGATAGCTATGCTAGTGTTAAGTCATACCAACTGTATACAGTTAGAGAAACTTAGTTAGCCAGCTGTCATAGCTTCTAGAAGCTTGTATGTCCCATAAATATAGGATCTGACTCATGCACTCATTAATCGATCAATGACACAATCATTTCAATTCAGTTCTCTCAGCTATTTGCAAATAAGTTTTTTGAGTACAGAGGAAGGGGTAAGATAAGCATGTTTCATTAGGTTAATTATTTAAATAGATGGTCAACTAAGGAAATGATGGAGACAGAAAGGGTAGAAGGAAGAGAGAATGGAGCTCAAAACAAAGAAAACTAGGAATTCAACCTAGTATTTATCAACATATTCCCAAATAACTTTGAAGATTATTCTGAAATCAATAATGTAATTCTTCCACTAACCGACTAACCAATGAATTTGTTCTCAACCATAGCTTCCTTAATATTCTTGAAATATCCAGCATGAAAATAAAAAGATTCTTTGCTGCCTCTGCACATTTTCTGAATAATGTCAAGACTTTGTTTATCTTTTAGTAGACAAGATGCCAAAATGCAACAGATACCTGAAGTTCAGAGGTTTCAGTCATGGAAATAACTTCTTGCAAAAAAGCAAGGTACATCTGCATAAAAGTAGACCTCAAGGCAGGTCTGACTCTTCTAGAGACCCCTACACAAGGGAGCTTCGTACCTGGGCTCCCCTAGACAAGACACCCGGCCTAAATAACCAAAAGGAAGTTTGCTACATCTCTAGCAGAACTACTCAGCTACAACTGAACTGCTATTCTATGCGGCCTTTAGGTAGCAATGAACAGATGACCACAAGCTTTAGAAACTAGTTAAAGTAAAAATGCAAGCGAGCATTTAAGACCTCATTATAAAGGAGAACAAAATAGAAATACCCATTTATAGATAAGTAATTAGTAAGGCATTTAATAGCTTGAGATCTGAATACCAGTCTTCGAGTTTCTTCTGGTCTAGGAGTAAAATTTTCCCTTCCGTTTACTAAATCCATGTACAAGGGAGGAAGTTGCTCAACCAGAGGACGAACTTGCTTCATGATAGGAGGGCTAAGGTTTTCCAATTGCTTCATAGTCATTTCTGCCTGTCAATTTTCAACAGAAAAAGAGATGTCATAAAACAGATGTGCAACTATATGAATTTGAGAAAGATGGCTCAGAACAATAATAAGATAAGCCTTTAAATCATCAGAACATAATTGATAGAAGTTTTCTTTTCATTTTTCACAACTGCATGTAAGAGAGAATTGTTGGCTGGTGGCCGGCATACACTGTGATAAGGGTATATGACAACTATCGTTTGGTATGATATATCAAACTGTTAAATTGAGTGCCTATTCACACATAGCATGTCTCTACATAGTTTCCAGATGCTACAACTTTTGCTTCTGAGGCAACCAGACAACTTAAATTTGCTGACAACTTCTCCTTGTTCAGCATTGTATTTATTGAAATCATAAATTGATAACCGTTAAGGTATCGAGGATTGCCACTAATTTTCCTTTCTCCTCTCTCTTCTCCCCCCCCCCCCGGGGCGCGCGCGGCGAGGTATAAAAGATACATTTCTTCAAACGTTGTATTTCAAATACTGACATGCACTTAAAAGAATGTACACATACTTGAAATAGTGATTTTCTTGATGTACATAGTACCTACAAGCGTGCTTCATAAGAAGATATGATTCTGGCTATAGAAAATGATTACTTATTGTCATCTCACTTAGAGGACCCAGATATAACAAAAGGGTGATGCTGACTTCAGGTCATCATAAAGGTCAAATTCTCATTAAATCAACTTACTCATCTCAGTACAGTGTTATCCAGAGTATTTGGGTTGCAGATTAGTCTCTTGCTATCATTTGGCTCCATAAAGGGGTAACTCCACAAAGAGTAGTTATCAATAGTTACAGAAATGCATCAAGTTGGCACAAGCATGAGGCAGATTTCAGCCTCCAAATTGCTAAATGTTAAATATAACACAATATATACGAGCCATACCTTTATTCTAATCTTAGCATTTCAACTGCAAGAGTTCTCAAATGAACATATACTTGTCAATCAACAGAATTAGTAGACCTCAGGGCTTAAACAACTAAATAATTATTTCTTACATATTCAACATAAACAAACATTTGATATTTACTGCTGCTACCTGAGGAGATCAAAATTAATGGATAACATAAACAAACATATTGTAGTAAGCATAACATGATAAAACGGTATGTCATTATTGAAAGAGATTGTTTTCAGGATCTTACCCCTAGGCGAATTGTAGGTGAAGAAGCAATTTGTGATAGAAATGGTCCAAGACTTTGGGCCATTGGGACCAGGACAGGTGAAAACAAGGGGACAGCTAGGCTAGCTTCCTGCAAATTGGTAAGTCAGACAAATCGTTTTCAATCCCAAATATTCATGAAAAGAATGATCTTAATTGCTTCAAGCGTAGTAAAATTTCTTTGTGAAGAATCAGAAATGAAGCTTAACACCTGCTATGATTAAACAATTTGAGAAGAGATACTCGAAACTATATGAAGACTTTATGTGCTTTGCGTGCAATAGGAAAGATATAAGTGAAACTTTAGTCTGATTAAGAAAAATGTGCTTTTCTACTTTTGTCCATTATTCATGACTGACCATCAATGAGCTTTAACAAAGGATCTCGAATAGCTTCATCAGTATTTAGCTGTAGCCTTTGAAGCTGTGCTTCGAAACATGTAAGGCTTATTTACTTATCTCACTAAAGAAGCCAGCTTCTAATGAATCAATGTAAATTCGGGTTTGACAACCTCAAAGTTAAGGTCCACTTGTGACTTGCGGACCAAAAAGGTTGTTGGAGGTTGTAGACTTTCGACCCAAAGAAGAAACTAAAAAAAAATGATCAGTGCTGTATGAACAAGTTGATTTTCTTTCACCTACCAAGTAAAGCTAATTGAAGGATATGGTTAGCAGAACTGCAATATGCAAAGTACATCCTGGATTTTTTTAATTATGTATTTTGGAATGTGTAGTTTAACGTTCCACATTTTTTCACCAATAGAATGATGAGTCAATGTGAAAATGTTTTCCTCCACTAAATTCTAGTTCCAACGACTCCATCCGCATAGTGGACTGTTTAGATGCTGAAAAGGAATGTAATCCTCTGGAGTGCATTGTCATAGTATGTATGTGCAATTTAACACCTCGAACCCCAAGTCTCGCAGGAGCTTTAGGTTTAGAGTTTATGGACTGTCCAATACCTTGTTGTTAAATGCGATTAACACATTCCCATTTCTTTCCACAGCATATCTTGAGCCTGATCATCAATAAACAATCTGATAAATTGCTGGAGCGAGTGGAGAACACTAAATAAGGGATGCCAGAAACGGTAAATGGTACCAATCAGGAGGTGAATGACAGACCCTAGAGAATGCCCAATGCCAAACACAGGAAGATCTTGAACCTGTACAAGAAGGAAAATTGGGATAAGAAACAAAAGATGCACAGAAATCTAGGCTCACTAAAACTCACCATTTCTTGTAGAGATCGCAAACACCTATCATATTTGAACTGGACTTCATCTGCGATGAAGAAGTGATCAAATCCACTAGCATAAGGTGTAGCAATGACCAATAATCCCCTGCATCACAAGTAGAAGGATGCAAGTCGCCAATCATATTGTTCTTGCTCATGCTTCATACAAATTACCTACCCCTAAACCCTAAAAGATTTTACTGAGAAGAAAAGCTTCAGGTTCTATATAGTGTTTGAAAACATGGTAATTCCAGCTTGCAAAGATTATTATGAGACAATGGACATGAAACAAATGGTAAGCAGTCACTCACTTTTCTGCCAGGCGCTCCAGGAAAAGTCGATAGGTCAACTGGGGTGCAGCTCCAACAAATATACCACCAACAAAATGTACAATGGAAATTGGTTTTAAGTTTCTTGGCCTCAATACCCATGCTCCCTAAGAGAGTTTACAAGAGTTCTCTTATCATTATAATCAGAAAATGTTGCTATCTTTGTTCCCAATATGATGACTATACGGTATAGAAGTGAGGATAAAATGAATAAAGACAATAGTTGAAGTAGATTAGCTAGGAACTTATTTTGGATTTAGTTAGTATTGGGTAACAATAGTAGGTTTCCTAATTCTCCAATGTGAAGAATTACAATAATACTACTAATAAATACTAATAACTACTAACACCCCTCAAGCTGGAGCATAAATATCATAGGTGTCCAGCTTGTTACAAATATATGCAATACAAGGAACTTTAAAGGATTTAGTAAAGTGATCAGCTAACTGATCATTTGAACTAGCATGTGATCTAACATCCTCTTTAGCTAACACTTTACTCCTCACAAAGTAACAATCTACTTAAATATGCTTGGTTCTTTCATGAAAGACTAGATTGGTCTCAATACACATTACTGCTTGATTGTCGCATATTAACTTCATAGGCTAAGAGCAATCCACTCCAAATTTCTCCAACAAGTGTTTCACCCAAATCAACTCATATATCGCTAATACCATAACTTTATATTCAGATTCTGCACTTGAGCGGGCTACGACTGGTTGTTTCTTACTTTTAAAAGAGATGAGATTCCCACCAATGAACACACAATAGCCAAAAGTGGACCGCCTATCATTCGAGCATACTGCCCAATCTGGATTAGAATAGCCAACAATACTCATGCCTCCTCTTCTTTTGTATAGTAGCCCTCTTCCTGAAACACTCTTAATGTACTGTAGAATCCGAATGACAGCATCGCAATGACTTTTCCGTGGCGAATTCAAGAATTAAATTACCACACTCATTGCAAAGGAAATATCTGGGCGAGTTACAACAAGATAATTGAGCTTGCCAACCAACTTTCTGTAACTTCCTGGATCTTGTAACGGCTCCCCTTCATTTGGTACAAGTTTGACATTCAGGTCCATTAAGGACTCACAAGTTTGCACCCAAGCATTCCTGCTTCTGTCAATATATCAAATGCATATTTATGTTAAGAAATAAAAATACCTTGATTAGAATAGGCAACCTCGATACCAAGAAAGTAGTGCAATTGTCCCATGTTTGAAAATGCTAATGCAAACAAGCCTTTTAAGTCACATATACTTGTAAGATCATCCCCAGTTACGATAACCGCATCAATATAAACAATTAGTAACAAACGTTTCCCTACGGAAGTGTGTCGATAAAAGACTGAGTAATCAACCCCACATCCTGTCAATTCAAACTTGACGACAACCTCATTGAATCGATCAAACCATACTCGAGGTGACTATTTAAGGCCATACAATGATTTCTTTAGCAGGCATACCTAACCAGACTTCCCATGAGCAACAAACCCTCGTGGTTACTTCATATATATCTCTTCTTCAAGTGTACCATTAAGGAAAGCATTTTTTATGTCAACTTGATAAAGTGGCCAATCAATTATAGCTGCAAAAGCAAAAACAATATAGACGGAAGGCATCTCAGCAACAATGGAAAATGTATCATCATAATCAACACCATAAACCTATGTATATCCTTTTGTGACCAGGTGACCCTTCAAGTGATCCACAGTGCCATCAACAGAACACTTTACTATATAAACCCAACGACAACCAACAACAGTCTTCCTAGTAGGGAGATCAACCAAATCTCATGTATCATTGGATTGTAAAACAGACATCTCTTCCACCATTACAGCATGCCAACCCGGATGACCAAGTGCTTCTGTTAAATTAGATGGGACAGACACAGACAAGAAAGATGAAACAAATGACCAACATGAAAATGACAGAGAGTGACAGAAAACAAAATTAAAAATAGGATGTTTAATAGTACAAGAACGAGTACCTTTACGGAGTGCAATACGAACATCCAAGTCAAAGGGTAGAGAAGGCAAAAGAACTAGAGAGGGCAAAGCCAGTGGCACAGAAGCATCAGTAGGTGGACGAGCACTCAATGAAACGTCTTGAGGTCAGGATGATCCAAGCAAGACAAGGCAGGATCAGGTGAAGGCGGAACAACTAACGGAGCACTAAAGAAAGGCATAGGAAAAGGAAAATCATCAATCACCGATGTAGAGAAATAGGACATAGAAGAAAAGAAAGGTTGAGACTCAAAAAACGTAACATCAGCATAGGAAAAGAACTTATTGAACTCATGAGAGTAGTAATGATAGCCTTTTTGATAACAAACATATCCAAGGAAAACACAATTAATGGCACCTGGACCCAACTTATCTGCCCCCGAAGTCAAAATATGAACAAAGTAGACACAACCAAACACCTTAGGTGGTAACGAACAAATAGACTAATGGGGGAAAAAGAAAAGAAAACGGTATTCGATTTTGAAGAACAAAGTAAGGCATGCGATTGATAAGGTAACATACACTAGGAACAACATCGTCCCAAAAATGAAAAGGAACATTCATATGAATAAGAAAGGTACGAGCAGTCTCAATTAGGTGCCTGTTATAGCACTCAGCAACTCCATTTTGCTAAGGGGTGTAAGCACAAGAAAATTGATGTATAATGTCGTTATTTTGAAGAAAAGAAGAAAAAAATACAGAAAAATACTCTTTGGCATTATCACTTCACAAAATACAAACAGACGCATTAAATTGATTTTTCACTTCAGCACAAAAGAGGGGAAACATGGAAAACAACTCAAAACGGCCTTTCATTAAATATAACCAAGTAACACAAAAGAAATTATCAATAAAACTAACAAAATAACGATACCCAAATTTGGAGACATGACGACTAGGTCCCCAAATATCATAAGGAACTAAGTCAAATCAAGCATTGGCCCACTTATTGACACGATTAACAAAAGACATACGACTATATTTACCTAACTGATAAGACTCACAATTGATATCCCTAATACTACCCAAACTCAAAGCCATGTCCTTAAGACTTGAAAGATTCAGAAGACCAAGATGGATATGAATGACTTCAGGGGTAGAAGTCATTGTGAAAGGAATAGAAGAATCATCATCAAGATAGTAAAGGCCACCAGACTCATGCCCTATACCAATCCGCACACATTCTCTGATCCTGAATAACCATAAAATTAGATTTAAAGGTGACAGAACAATTAAACAATTTGGTTAACTTACTAATAGACAACAAATTGCAAGGGAAATCAGGAAGATATAAGACCTAAGGAAGGGTTATAAAGGATATAGGACACGAGGAACTAATACCAGACATAATAGTGGAAGAACCTCTTGCAAGTTTGATAGGGGAGACTGACTGAGGGGGATGAATATGAGAAAGAAGAGAACGATTACCGCTCATACAGTCCGATGCACCAGAGTCTAAAATCTACTTACCAGGACTGGACAAGGAATGGGAAAGATATGTAGATGTAGAAATGGCAACATGGACAAAAGAAGCAATGGAAGGTTGGATAGCTTGCTAAGATGTTTAAAGCTAAAGATAGTGCTTGTACTCTGCTTCAGACAAGGTAAAGTTAAGAGAATGGGAGTTGGCCTACTGAGGTGACGAAGCGGTCGGAGAAGATTCTTCATTGTCTATATGGGCGGCATTAGCACTACTAAAGGGTCGATTATGCAGATCCCAAAATTTGTCCCTAGTATAAGTACACTATGACCAAGAAGCATTACCAGATCGCCCTCCTCCGCGATTAACACCTCGACCACGACTACGATCACGACCACCACGGGAAGCATTATCTTCTCATCCCCCAGGCTGAGGCTGTACAACCAGAGCAGATTATTCTGATGTATTCTGGAAAGGGTTCCCAATAGAAGCGCAATCAAGGAGCGAATAAACTTCAGGTATCAGTGGTAGTGCTGGTCTAGAAAGAATATGAGATTGAACTGACTCGTACTGAGGAGGAAAGCCACAAAGCAAAAACACAACAAAGTATTATTCACCTTGTTTTCGTGCAACAACTGTATCAGTAAGGGAGATATCATTGTACTTAGACATGGCACGTCGAAAGCGACCAAAATAAACTTGAAGACCACGATCATCCAACTGAATACAGAAGAAATCATTGACGACATCATAGATGCGACTAAGATTGCTGGTGTATATCTCTTTCGCCAAAGTCCATATAGCCTTACAAGAAACCACTCATCAAAGATATCATGCAATTCGGAATCAATAGATTGCAACAGTAAACTGGTAAGTTAGGCATCAACGCTTTCCCAAATCTGTTTACTGGCAGCAAACAAAGTAGTTGGAACATCATTAGTTAAATGGTCTTCAAGTCTTGCCTTGAAACCATAATGTAACAGCAGAACACCAATAGGAGTAATTTCGACGAGTGAGTTTCATCGTAGTAATAGTAGGGGTGCGATTGAATGTGAGCACAACAACAAAGGTAATAGACCCAATAACAGTAGTAGAATCACTCGGTAGTGTCTTTGGAGGGATCCATACTAGTCATCAACACTCGATCAATGCAAAGGGACAAGGCAAGAAAACCGATTAAGAAAGCATGGAAACAAGGGCACAACCACACTAACAACTTGTCATGACAACTTCTCTGTTTGGATATTGCTCTTCTGTCCCTCTCCCCTTTTTTTTCGGTTAAGAGAGGTAGACAACAAGAACCATTGATCAATTAAACAAAAAATTCAAGAAAAACACAAAATGACTAGCCAAAAAAGAAAAGCAGGCGAAACTAAGCATGCTGGGATGAAGACGCTAGAGACACCTCAACGCGTGTACCACACGCGCAGTTGTGGTGGTGCGTGAGGTTCATGCGCAGCTAGGGGAAAGGTGCCGACAACACCAACAAAGTTGGCCGATGGCGGGGATTTCTAGGATGCAATCCACAAGTGAAAGAGTTACGGATGATAAACGAAACTGAGGGCGAAAACTTGAGAAAACCCTAATTTATCATAGGGTAACTTAAGAAAACCCTAATTTATCGTAGGGTATTCCACCGGACAGATCTGACGACGGCACCGGAGCTGAAGGGGTCATTGAGGGAAAGGGAAGAAAGTGTTGGTAAGGATTTGGATTTTGGCACCGGCCATGAATAGTAACCGGTGGTATGTTCTTATTATTTTCTATTATTTTTTTTTTTGTGTTTTGGTGGATTTTGTGGGTGTTAGGGTATTTAGAGTTTGTTGATAAAAAAGAATTTTGGGTGGAAAAAACCCTAATGTGTTAACCTAGCTTTAGATACCATGTTGAAGGAAACAAGACGTTAGAATTTTAAGAGAATGACTTGATACATTCTATGTACTTGGCCTTATTTATAGTATTGGGCGACAATAATAAGTTTCCTAATTCTCCAATGTGGGAGAATTACAATAACACTACTAACAAATACTAATAACTACTAACATGGAGAATGAAAGCTACCAAAAAGAATTCTTTTCAGAACACCTTGGTTTCTTCTTCTTTCCTCTTAACCATATCTCTACCTATCCTATTCCCTTTTTCCCACATCTATCTATTTGTTCCGTAATCCTTGTAGGAGATAACATTTGTTGAACCGCTAATACACTCTTTTTGCTCTTAAAGCTCATGTACAAAATCTAGTGGTAAGGACTTATCCTCTTCAAGCCTCCTTACCCTGTATTCATCAACTTAGATTTGTTCACCGTATACTATATCATTTACTGAAGAGTATTAGAGTACATATGTATCTTTTATTTAACCATATTGTAAAAGGCAACTTAGTAATCTTGTATATGACATGCTTTGTATAAATATAACGTTAATCACCCTAATTAAAGTGACACAGCTTGAACACTTAAAAGTATCAGTCACCATTAACAACAAATCCAATCTCTCCCACCACCCCTGGTACTTCTTCTAGTCAACCCATGCTGCCACAACCTAGTTTTCCACCACACCGCTTTGCTTCATTCTATAGTACTAAGTCGGCATCCTTCTCTATCCTTCCAACCTCAACAGCAATGAACCCCGCTACTCTTCCCTCTCCCGCATCTCTACTCTAGTTACCAAATCTAAGCAGCCTCAACATCACTACTTTAGTGACTATCAAGTTCAATGGATCGAACTATTAGCTGTGGCATTCTCAAATCAAAATGGTTATATTTACCTATGATGTGACTGGCATTATGGACAGTTCTTTCCCATGTCCTCCGACTAACTCTATCTCTCGTTTACCTTGCCTCCGCTTGGATTGTATGGTTTGGACTTGGCTCAATGCAACTTCCACTAATGATATCGTGCAAGATATCTATCATTTAACTACTAGCAGAAATATTTGGTTGGCTTTGGAAGAACGATATCGTGATTCGTCAAAAGCTCCCATGCTTTATGCCTCTAACTTCATTCATTGCTCAAAAATTCAAAGCAATATCTAATGCTCTTTTCGATGTTAATAAGCAAGTTTTGAAAAAGAAGTTGATAACTTCTGCACTTCAGAGTCTACCTCTGGAATATGGGCTATGGAATCTTTGTGACGACATTGACAAATTCTGGAGAAATCTTGACGTGGAATGTTGTTTATCATAAACTCATTGCTAAAAAAGCTCATCTGCTTGCTCAGTTGCCACTCTCTTCCCCATATCGGCTTATGTTGTTGTGTCACAGTTACCTTCCCATTCACAGTCTCAAAATTCTTAAAGACGAGGCAAGGGTTGTAACAACCATAGTCGAGGCCGTGGTACAGGGCGATGAACATGGTACTAGCTGTGTGCGGTTGCTGCTTCTTCAAGCTTAACGACATCCTTTTACAAACACTTTCAATCCTCATAGACAGCAAAAACTAATATTATTTGTCCTACTTTATCTTCAACTTTTGTAAGGTTTGCTTCTCTTTCACCAGCATCCTGTGAAGGTTTGCTTGGTATTGTTTAATTTAATTCTAATCCAAATTGCCAAATTTGTAATAGCTCTAATCATATAACTGTAAATTGCCTCATTGCTTCAATCATGCAGTGGACACATATGACATAGTAAAATCTTTTACAACCATGTCTTTGAGTAAGACTAATGATGACATGTGGTACCCTGACTGTGGTACACTGACTTCGCTATGTTCGCACATTCTTACTTGACTTCGTATATTGGCTCTTGCAAAATTTTAGTCGAACTACCCATCACTCACACCGGTATTGCACATCTCAACACCTCACTCGTGCTCTTGTCCTAAAAAAATGTGTTGCATGTTCCTCAGTTGACTCATAATCTCGTCATACATTCAAAAAATATGTGTTGATAATAATTGTTACACTGATTTTGATGCCATTTAATCTCCTATTAAGGATCGAAACTACGTGCAAACTCCTCTACCATTCCACCAGCACCAGTGACCAATATCCACTTCCAGTTGGCAGCGTCTCCTCTACGTTGCATGCATTAGTTGTTTATCACATAAGTGATGAAGTCTGGTATTCTGTTCGGTACACCTGAATTCAAAATTGATTTCTTTTTGAAAGTCTAGGAAGCTCATTAATAGCTCTAGGGAATTTTAATCATCTTGTATGAATTGCAAATTGAGCAAAACTACTAGATTGCCCTTTTCAACAAATGAGCAACATGCTTATGAACCATTAGTTTTAATTCATCCTGATGTATGGACACCTTTTGTCAATTCAAATTTGCGTTTCAAATACTCTAACTTTTTGTTGATGATTTTTCTTGATTTACATGGATTTTCCCAATAATGTGCAAATCTAAGGTTTTCATTCATTTTCAAACATTTAAGGCACAAGTGTAAATTTTGTTTAATCGTAAAATCAAACAATTTCAGAATGATGGTGATGGCGAATTTGACAATTTAGCTTTTCAGAATTTTTCTAATCATCGTATCATTATTTTTCACAAATCCACAATCGTCAACAAAATGGAGTGGTTGAGCAAAAACAACATATTGCTGACGTCATGCGTACCTTTCTTATCCAAGTTGCATTACCTTAGTCTTTTTGGTTAGACACTACATTACAACATTTATGTCATCACTCATCAATAGGCGTCGCTCACCCAATCTTAGCCATAACCTTTTGAGCTTTTGTTTTGAAAAACTCTAAATTACTTCTTTTTACGCTCTTTTGGCCATCCATATTTCTCAAACCTCACTGCCCGCACCCCTCACAAGTTAAAGCCTTAGTCTTTGTCTTGTGTTCACTTGGGGTATGCAAATAGACATAAAAGATACTGTTGTTTAGATCTAGTAATAGGTCATGTTTATGTTAGGCGCCAAGTCCACTTATCCTTACCCTTTCTTAGGCAATCCGTCACACTCCTCACCTCAATCGAACCCAGTCCAAATCATTGCTATGCCACTGCCAATTCCTAGTGAGTCAATTCCACCTCACACCTCCGTCCCATTAACCACTAAACCTGTACATTCTGTGGACTCTCAGTCCCCTCATGTGTCTTTCTCTCCCCTATCATCTCCACCATTAGGGTCTTCTTTGCCCACTTCTATATCGACAACTTCGAGGGTGTTAGGCTTTGCTTATTTGTGACTTATAAGCACCAAATAGTAAAAAACATGTGAGAGGGTGCCTTTTGTAGGTGCTTATAAGCAACTACATAAGCAAAGCCAAACACCCTCTTCATTCTCTGAGTTGTCTCCTTCACACACACATTTGCATACTTCACTTGAGTTTCCATCATCAAATGTCACTAGTGCACCTACAGTCTTGTCGTCCCCTATAGTCTCACGCGCGTTTGAGCCTCTACCAGTGTCATTCTTACTCAACGCAAACCAAATACAAACGCGTGCCAAGTCAGGAATTCACAGAACTACGCATTTTCTATCCCTCTCTATGCACAACAACATTCAAATAGAACCCACTTCCTTTAATGTTGCATCTCGTAGCCCATAGTGGCGCAATACAATGGCTGACGACTTTAATGTACTAATTCAAAATCAAAATTGGGTTCTTGTGTCGTATGATCCATCAAAAAGTTTTGTTAGATGTAAATGGATTTAAAAGATTACATATAACTCAGATGGCTCTGTGAAACGGTCAAAGCTCGACTTATGGCTCAAGGGTTTCACTAACAGGGTGGTATTGATTATTCTGGATCTTTCAGTCTTGCCATTAAACCCACAACTACTTGTACTTTTCTTACCATTGCTATCTCTTACTTTTGGGTCATTAGACAGTTGGATGTTAAAAATGTCTTCCTGCACGATATCCTGAAAGAGAAAGTTTACATGATACAACCCCTTTTTCTGGATCCCCAACATCCAAATTGTGTGTAAACTTCAAAAGGCCTTATATTGTCTCAAACAAGGCCCACGTCCATGGTTTCACAGGTTTAGCTCAGTTTTGCTCTTTGATGGGCTTCATTATAGACACATCCATATTCATCTATGACAAACCTCATAGGATGCTTGTGCTCTTTTATGTTGATCACATCGTTTTGACAGGCAACTCTCCATCTCGTGTTCCAATTCATTCAGACTCTTCGCACTACCTTTGCCACAAAGGATCTTGGTAACTTGCACTACTTTCTTGGCATATAGGTCCATTATACTTCCCATTCCATATCTTCAAATCAGACATATGCACAAGATCTACTCCATAAATTTTCCATGCATGGTGCAAACCTATTAAACCCTTTGCCGTCCAAATCTCAACCTTCATTACATGATGGTGACTTATTAGCAGATCCTACAGAATATCGAAGCACGGTAGGGGATTAAAATATCTGAAAATGACGCCTCCTAATTTGACTTATGCAATAAAAGTCAGTTTATGCGTGCTCCGCACACTATTCACATGTAGGCAGTCAAGAGTATTTCCAAATATGTAAAAGGTGTTTCGGCACAATGTCTTGTGCTCATATCCTCTTCTAACTCTACATTTGTAGCTTATGCAGATGCAAATTGGATGGGTTGTCCAGATAGTAGGCGCTCTACTACTGGCTTTGCTATCTTTCTGGGATCTTCTCTCATTGCTTGAAAATCCAAGAAACAGCCGACTGTTTCACGTTCCAGTAATGCGGCCGATTACCAATCTTTGGCTTATGCAATTGGCAAAAACTTATTGGATAAGACAATTACTGAGAGACTTAATTGTGCTCCCTTCTCCAATGATTTTATTCTGATGTCAGCTATTTACCCTTCTCCCAACCCAGTCCTTTGTGCGCGCATACAAAGTATATTGAAATTGACTTCCTTCTCCAGTGATTTTATTATGACAATGTGTCTGCTATTTACCTTTTTGCCAACCCAGTCCTTCATGGACGTACAAAGCATATTGAAATTGACTTTCACTTTATGAGGGAAAAAGTTGATGTTCAAGTCAATTTTGTTCCAACATGTCCCAAGTTGCTGATATCCTCACAAAGTCCTTGGTCCCAGCAAGATTTCAAGAACTAAAGACCAACCTTCACCTGGTTTAGCTTCTCCGTTCAAATTGAGGGGCTTATTAGAGTACATATGTATCTTGTATTTAACCATATTATAAAGGGCAACTTTGTAATCTTGTATATGACATGCTTTGTATAAATATAATGTTAATCACCCTAAACACTTCTATAAAGTGAACCTCCTACTTTAAATCAGAAAGGATTTTTCATTTACTGAGTAAAGTCGACTGCTTCTGGTGATAGAAAAGCTAATTGCTTCATGAGAACACCGAACCTAATTGCAAGTATTAGACAGGGGAACTAAGAGAGCACCTCAACCTCACACCAGTCTCCTGAACTACCCCAAGCATCCTGCGATTGCTTTACAGTCTCTGTGAGCACTCTGGAGAATAAATAAACAAAATTACGTAAATATATATATATATATCAACTGAAATCATCCAAATTTTGAAATGAGATACAAGCTTATAAATGTAATGTCAATTGGAGCCTCGCTTCATTGGAGATTTCTTGACATAAAATAACGACAACCATCCCAATATTAATTAGAAAACTGGGAATAGATAGACCTGACCTCTCAATATCCCTATAAAGTTGAAGTCCACTTTGATTATTGTTATTGGTGGAGTTGCAAGAGATTTTCAAGCGGCGGTGACCTATGCAACGATTTCTGACCAGGCGGAGAGAATGGTTTTGATTTTGATGAAAGAGAGAGTTGTGAGATGGCTTTGATTCCGTGTGGTAAGGAGCAGCAACATGGTGGTGTAACTGCGGCTTCCATAACCAACTCGCCATATTAATCTGTAACTGCCTTCTACTCCTCTCTGCACCCAATTACAATTTGTACAAAATAATATCGCATCAAAATGAAATCTCTCATTTTCCGTCTAACCTTTCGGCATAGAGAAAATAAAACTTAAGGCGTCGGCTTTCCGTTTTTTCGTAAAGTTGCCACTCATTGTTTCGAAAATCTCAAGTCAATCCCTAATATTTCAAAGAAATATCAATTTAGTCCCTGCTATTAAATCTTTAACCAAAAATAACCAAAATGACTTAACTATCCTATAAACTATAAAAGTTCACTATATTTTTTGAGACTAAAATGAATTTTTTTTATATTACCCTTAAGGATTAAGATGAATTTTGTATAAACTATTGAAGATTAAGATAAACTTTGTAACAAACGTTTAGACTAAAATAAATTTTGTGGACTAAAATGAGTTCTTATGAAAATATTCTCCAATTTTACCATTCAAATCCCGTGCAAATTTGTTACCGTCCCAAGTTCTTTATATGGTTTTCTTGTTTGCTATTTGTAGTGTGTGTGTGTATATACACACACATATACCACATGCGGACAATGCAAGTTCAGATTCAGATTTAATTGGGTTAAGCTAGGTTTCAGTATCATATCAAGAATAATGGGGCCCATCTTAAAACTTGTTAGTGCCAAAAGAAATAATCACGAGGAAGGAGAATATATATCACCAATGAGTGCAAGGGAGTCATCATGAGATACAAGACTTAAGTTTGACCACTCTCCCTTCGCCCACCCCTTGTTGGGACGGGACTCGCCTTTGAAAGCTTAAAAGCGAGGTAGATATTGAAGAGATTATATAATTGTTAGGTGAACTTTTCTTCTGTCACTTATAATACCAAGACTTAATAGGTTTGACTCAAAATAAAAAGAAAAAGAAAGAAGGGAAAGGAAATTGTGCAGTACTATTAAACAAGCATATTTTTGCGGCTGTGCCTTAACGCTTAACTATATCCATGTTCAGAGACGACAGATGTGCCTTGGCTTGGAAAAATTAAGTATAAGGCACAAAATTATTGGAGTCTCGTTCTTCTAGTAAGTGTTTGTTTTAATTTCTAAAATCTTAATTACAATATTATACGTTAGCATTTGGAATAATATATTTTGAGTTTAACAAGTTCCATTAGTCTTTCTTCTGAAGCGATTGAATTATATCTTTCTGCTAACGGAAAGCCAAGATGTAGTGAGATGATGGAATTTTCAGAAGAAAGTGTGAGAGGGGGCCCCAGACAGTCAAAAGCTAAGAGAGATTATGAAGGGGCGAACTCATTTCATACAACTTCATTCATGCAAACCTGAAATGGACGTTAATATATTATTGTTATTATAATCAGCAACAAAAACACCCCCCTGCAACAGCAACTGCTTCAGCATTTTATGTATCCAGCAGGAAATCCATATAAAGGAGGAGGGAAAATACAGAAAGAAAGAGAGACCGATGATCAAAATAAAGCTAGCACGCACACTCCCAAGGTCCAAGGCAAAGGCCGCATGATGCATGATTCAACTTCAACAGCCGTGGAGAATTAAAAGGTCCAAGTGATTTAAACTTGGATATGCATGATGATGAGACACACGAGAAATAACGAAAAGAATAACAAACAGCATATTTAACCCTACATACATGTTAACTAAAAGTCTAATTAAAACCATCCAAAGCTTGTGAAATCGCTATTGAAGCCGCTGCAGCTCATGTAGTCATCCTGGAAGCCAAGCTGCTGTGTGAATTCTCCAGTACTTGATGAGTACTGAAAATTATCCACGTAGCCCTCCTCCTCCTCCTCCTCCTCCTCATCGTTATTATTGTTATTATTCATAGTACTCTGATGCTGCTGCTCCGACAGCTCAAGAAATCGCATTCCTTTCAGAACACCATAACCCATGTCTGACAGTACTGGTGGTTCGTTTAAACCACCATAACAGCTTGTCGTAATGTCTGGTGGCAATGGTGGGAGTTCAGTTGAATCATCGCCATATATAAACTGTTGAAATTGGTCACCACCTCCTACATGCATCATCATCATTTGATCATCATGTGGCAGCACGCGATTGTTGCTAATACCACCACCGTCCACACTAGTGCTGCTTCTTCCAGCTCCAGCTTGAATAATATTATTATTCCACCCATTCACAGCTGGAAAATGGTGGGTTGCATTGCTGCTGGGAGCATTTTCACCGAAGAATAGTAGTCGAGCATTCGTATCTTGGTGATGACTTTGCTGAGTATAATTATTGGGAAAGAGTAGGGCGGAGAGGTCTTGTTGGGATTCTTCATCAGGAGAGATGATAGAAGTGACAGAGGAGCCAGGTGGCATGTCTGAGTAGACAAAGTTGGTTCGGGCTTTTGAGCCCCGCATGGAGCGGGCGGCCCTGTCGTAGGCCAAAGCAGCCTCCTCCGCGGTGTCGAAAGTGCCCAACCAATGCCTTTCTTTCGTGGAAGGGTCTCTTATCTCTGCTGCATATCTACCCCATGGCCTCCTCCTCACCCCAAGAAACCTGGTGCTTCCTCCTGCTGATGATTCTTGCTGGTTAATAAGCTGTTGCTGCTGGCTCTTTCTTTTGCTCTTGTTGGAAGAAGAAGGTGAGTTATTTGAGCTTATTGGATTATTATTATTATTATTATTCTTTATGTCCATCTTCTTGGTCAGATGGTACGGGTGGTGTTTTATATATATGTGTGTGTGTCTGTGTAGGAGTGTGAAACAAATAATTGGCTTATTAATAATAAGAGATAGGCTGACAATATATGAGATGATATTGTCTTTCTCTGGTAGATGAATTAAAAAGGTTAAATTCTCTGACGAGAAAAAGAAAGAGAGAGAGATAAGGGGAGAGCTTCTAAACTGTGCTCCCTTCTGACTCGATTGTTTTTGCAGTGATTTTGGCCGTTGCGTGATGGTTCTTTAAATAAGCAACTCTAGCCCCTTGTACTCATCCTTTTTTACTCTTTTTCCTTTTTTCTTTTTTTCTCTCCTCCCGGGAGCTACCCCACGGAGTCGCATGCACATATATATATATATATATATAGATGAATTCCCATTTTCTAACTGCAAAACTAAAAGGAAAAATTGTTGAGTACATATTACATTAGTGTGATAATGAAGCGCTTTAATTTGATTAATTGTATTTTTCTTGGTAACACCATACCGGGTGATAACATCATCGATCCTTAAGGGGTCCTACAAACCTAGGTTAGAACTCATTTTCATCATCACATGCATCATTAGAGTCATGACTTTGCGAGTCCAATGCCATAATTGCAAATAACAAAATCTTGCCCCCTTCCATAATAATTATGATCATTAGAAGAAAGCTGTTACATTTCAGAGGATCCAGATTTGCTTAATTATAAATGCAACATATAGAGAGAGAGATTGATGAAGAATAAGAAAATATATAAGAAATTGCTACATTTATAGTTTTCCTATAAAACAGAGATGATCATGATATGATCCTTAATTAGATTTTCCTAGCTAATGCTTCAGTGCACCCATGCATCGACTTATCCCTGCAGCTATAAATGTCTTGAATTGTTCAAGCCCGTTCCATTTTAATCAGCTAAAACTCCTCGTTAATTACCTAATACTTAATGTCCGTTCAATTCCCCTAATCACTTGTTCCACCCCCCCCCCCGCCCCAACACACAGAGGTTATCACTTATCTGCCCTTACTCAGCTTTGGCGTCACAACTTTAATCATCTTTAACTGAAAAACTTCAGATACATATGACGACTCCTTTCAGCTGACGTGAAAATTCTCCGGCATTTGTAAAAGTTATTATAATTATATTATTATTGTTCTGTATACGAATTGAATCTCATGGCATGTGACTTAACAGAAAATAGATTTGGATTCAAATCATGTATGGATCATACAAGTTACTAGCTATTCGATTCCCTACATATAATATGTATTGATCAATCATGTCTTAATAGGCATGCATCACCTTTGATAACTTTTTGCAATACGAAATAAATTAAAAAAATTTTGCAAATTATTAAGGCCTGCACCTCATGATAGCTGAATATGAATTTCAATCATCATTCAGAGTGAGTCCGAGAAGGG
Organism: Cordia subcordata; assembly: GCA_028554755.1. Lineage (NCBI taxonomy): Eukaryota > Viridiplantae > Streptophyta > Magnoliopsida > Boraginales > Cordiaceae > Cordia > Cordia subcordata. The sequence continues at coordinate 87,811 of JAPTOF010000020.1, forward strand.
TATGTAATCATTGGGTGCATTTGGGTAGTGAAGTATATGGCTTTTATGGAGATATATCGATTATCACATATGCATTAAGGCCTCCGGCCTCTTTGATTTGAATTTGCTTCTTTATTCATTTTCTTCTCTTGCCCTAATAATGTACAGTACATATATATGCATAATACAGAGAGGTTTTCCAATTAATAATTAAAATAAGGAATTAACTCCGGAGAGAATGTGTGCAATGCTAACTAAATGAAAGTTAACAAACTCGCATAATTAGCACTGCAAGCTCTATATAGAGAGAGAGAGACATGCACACAACAGTTTTAGATAATTAAGGATACAAATTAAAAATATATTCTTAATTATAAGATGATCATCAACGTTAATGTATAATAGCAAGGGAAAATTATTAAAGCCAATGACATGCATGTCATACTATAATAACCATTGCATGCAATGCAATTTATTTATAGTCATCATATAATATGTCAAGAATTGAAATGGGAGGTAGCTATAGCTCGGAGGGAAATGGCGGGGCCGCGCCTAGCTTAATTAAGCTTGTTACAGTAAAAAGATTATTATTATTATTATTATTATTATTATTATTATTATTATTATTATTATTATTATTATTATTATTATTATTATTATTATTATTATTATTATTATTATTATATATAGATATGAGGGAGAATGTCATAGTCTGGGCCATGTGCTTCCAATTTGATGAGGCAAATAAAAATCAATGATAAGTTCCACAAGCTCTCTCTCTATCACTTCAACTTTTTCGCAAAACCATATGTTGTTTCTTTTTATGGGTTGAATCCATGCAGCTAACTTTTTGATTTGTTATATGTTTTGGAGCATCCCCTCTTGTACATACAGGAATTGGGTTGCATGTGAGCCACACAGACACATATACATAGGCATCCTCGATTTCTTCTTCTTCTTCTTTAGGAGACCCAAAAAAAAAAAACACGAAAAGGAAAAAGAACCCCAACATTACTACCTACCATCTAGCTTACATATTCATTCTAGCTAGTTAACTTTATAAATGCATATATTTAGAGATATATATATACACACACATATGATCAAGCAGATGAAGTAAATATTGTCTTAATTGTCAGATAGATGTCAAGTACTTGTAAAACGTTAGCTAGTCAAAACATATGCGCCCTTCAAAGCCACGTAGGTAGATTGGAGAAGCCAGTCAAAGCAATCGGATTTAGACTAGCTAGTGGCTAGATTATTATTGAATTCAACCCAAAATCACTAAGATTTGTCTAGAAAAGCAAGTTGCGCGCAAAAGGAAAGTTAACTATATATACTAATTAAAAAGATTAGATTAATTATTCTCAGGTACGTAATTTAACAAATAATATTAATTATATTGATACACGCAAAGGATCCCAATTTCAGGGATGAATGTCTTGTGATGCCACCCTAAAGTTTGTTACTAAACCAAAGAACAGCAAGTCAAAAGAACAGGTCTGCAGGTCATATATGCATACATACATATATATTTTGTTTTTCTCTTTTCCAAGTTTTGTAATGCATGCATGCGCTCCCTATCTGTTCTACTCATGACCAGAAGACCACCACCCTACCTAATAAGTTGGGCGTTTTGATTCATATTAATTATCATTTCATCACTTCCCATGCCACACTTGGCAAACCAAAACCCAGAGAAAAATAAGAAAAAGGGCGTAACTGTTGATCCACCAGACCATGCACGACTGAATTCAAGGTCTCGCTAATCCTGTTTGCATTTGATTACTTATTATTATTATTGAGCCATTTGCAGGTTGAACTTTTCGATCACGCCTTTTATTTTCTTTTTGTTGACGGAATTGAAAAAGTAGCTTTTATTGCATGCCCTCCATGTGCAACTTCTAAATAAAAAGCTCAAAAGATTACATCCTATATATATTATATATAACTACAACCGAAATAACAAATTAATACATTTAAATTAAAGGTCGTACATATAATTAAGACTTAATATATATATATATATATATATATAAGAGAGCTATTTCTACAAGCATTCGCAAAAGTAAGGCTGCGTTTGGTTTGCTTGCATTTTCTAGTTTTTATTTTTCATTTTCATTTTTTAAAAACAATTTTCATTTTTGTTTTCTGAAATGTAGAGAATATGTTCGGTTAACAAGGGTATTTTTCTTTTTGATATTTATTTACAAAATCGTCACCTTGTTTTCTAATTTTTTTTTAGATATTTACAAAAATACCGCCTTGTTTTCTAAATTTTTTAGATATATTTACAAAATTACCACCTTATTTTTTAAATTTTTAAATACTTTTGTAAAAGTACCACCTTATTTTCTAAATCTTTTAGAGTTATTTACAAAATTGTCACCTTATTTTAAAAAAAAAATACTTTTTTGATATTTTCTGATATTCTGTAAAATCGTTTTCTATTTTCTGAAATTGAAAATAGTTAATCAAATGCATTTTTTATCTTAATTCTTATTTTTCATTAATAAAATAGAAAACAGGTAAATCAAGCACAACCTAATATTTTTAAAGGTAGGCTAAAAAAATTTAATTTGGTGACAAGATTTATTCTGTGAAAAGATCTGTAGTATACTAAAACGTAGCTTCTTTAATTTAAAAGAAAAAAGGTATTTGTTAGAGCAAGTGACATGTTTGACTAAGATTATGATCAGAATTAATTAGACCACAAAGCTCCAAATAATTATATGTGCGCACGTGAGCAGAAGACCGGAAAGGGGGTAGTCTATCCAGCAAAAAAGCTACCCCAAAGTGTTAAAAGAAAAGCCGGAACTGCAAAATCTACTACTGCTGCTGATTTGTAAATGTAGACCTTATTGGAAGCTTTCGGACCAAACCAACCCTAGAATAATTATATAAAAAAGAGGTTTAATGTGCGTAGAAGCTGCTATTGATGATGAGATTAAATATTTATGGAGTAATCGTGTGTGTGTGTGATGCTGAGAGGTCTAATAAAGTGAAAAAAGTAATTGATACACGTCTGATCTTGGCCAATTACTAGCAGAAAACCAGCAAATTAAAATTGTGTAAACAATCCAGTATATTGTATATCGTTTAAACCAGCTGAGCTAACTCTCTCAAATACTTTTGGGATTTACATGTATATCATGCATACGTGATCTGTTCATCACCTAAATCCTGTATCTCGTCTGGTCCAAAGTAGACAAGAATGTGGAGTTTCTTTGATTGTTTAATTAATTAGGCACAGTAGAGAAACAGATAAAGAAAATTTGAATCTAATTATGTATAATTAATTATGAAGGTGATCAATAACCTTTTCTGTGAATATTGTGGAACTCCATTTCCGAGGCACGTACAGCAAGACAAGCGTCTATGAAAAGGCGTGTTTCCAAGAAGCACTAGTCAAAAAGCCAATGGCCAAAATGTCCCACAGAATATTCAAAAAGAAAAAAGAAAAAAGAAAAAAAAAATGAATCGGAAGGGAAGCGGGGCGTGTTGTGGGTGGGGGAGGATAAGGGCTGGGGTGGCACTGATTTTACTTATTTATTCTTTATTTTCTTCTTTTCTTTTTTCTTTTTCTGTCTTTTTGTTTTTTCTTTTTGTTTTTTTTTTTTTGACATACGTGTTCACACACCTTACTTCTTCTTCCGCGTGTTCTTGTTCACTTCTCCAATCTTTTAATATATGTACTTACGTTGAACTCTTAGCTCTTAAAGGCAATTATTAGGGTATAAAACATCTGCTGGACGTGTTCCTTTTTGACACTTGAAAGAGTTTAGTTGGCCTGGCCAAGGCTTGGAGCTCCGTAGGTCGATATATTTATAATATATCATGCTTGCGGAAATAGCAAACAAACTTATAGGTTAAAAACATCAAGGCAAAACACTCCAGATACAATACTACTAGCCAGAATTAACGTGAATGTGAGGAAATTCTCTCTTATTGCTCCCATTGACTAGTCTGTTTGAGGATGGTGAACAAACTTATCTCACACCGGTTGGTCATGTTTCCTAGTTGGTGTCTTTGTGTTGGTCAAAGTCTTGTATGCCGCCCACCGGCTAGCATTAGTATGATTTTTGGGTTACTGGCCACGAATCAAGAAGCTTCTGATGTGTCTTGTTAAATCCGCGTCGTAAATTCTTTTTTGGGGTTTGAATTCGACTTTGTCATCTCTTTCTTGGATCTCCAATTCGACCAAGCCGGTGGAGTACTGTTGGGAATGGAAAAATATCGACAGATCCTCGAAAGCATTGGACTCTTTTTGTGTATTTAACTTGGGAAGAATAGCTCTGACTTAAAGAAGAGGGAAGTAGAGTGAGTGCATAATCATTACAGGATCCTCGAAATGGTCTCTAGCTGTCTTTCGAGTGTTCGAGGACTACACAAAAGGAAATGTCTCGGCACAACCAATCTGATTAATGTTTTTTGTTTCTCGTTGATATTAGTATAGCCGGCTCATGGAGAAGGTTACTGATTCCATTTTTATTGTTTGCTGAAATTACATATTCAGCTCAAGATTGCAGAAAGGTATTCTCAGCAAGCAAAAAATACCGTCCATTGGTTCATTTTAGGCCAAAAACTTGTGATAGTAAAAGCGGCTTATTCAATTAGGATACAACAATTACACTCCCAGGACCAACTACATCTTTTGCAGATAAATATCAAGAAATGTTGCAGATAATACACCTATATCAGCCTACACCAGCAGCAATTTAAGCTGATATAGTGCCTACATCTTTGCGATAGATTGATAGATACAACAACTACATTCCCAGAACCAACTATATGTCACCTCTCTAACACCATGGACTAACAACAAACATAACAAAGTGTATGTTTCCACTAAAAAGTTAGTATACCAAATAGCATCCCATCTTTCACCATATGTGTGATCAATCAATACTAATTCAACACATTCCAAAGACAAATTCATCATCTGACAGCAAAATGCGATCCCTCAGCAAACTAGTGAGTTTTAAGAGACAATCAATACTTATTTTAAGATGTTTATCCTTTTAAATTGAAGAGACATCTTATTAACATTTCAGATATTTTATCATATCTATCTTGTGAAACTCTAGAACAAAACCATACTTTTTATCTAAACGATATAAATATTCCATCCTCATCTTATTTTTTTACAGCTACAGAAATAAGACATTCTGAAACAACCCATACTTTTCTATATAAGAAAAACATCTTATAGTAAGCATATAGCAAACAGAGCATGAAGCAAATCATCAGCAAGAATCAATGAAATGTTGGGAGTGTAAAAGAAACTTAAATTTGATAGCTCAAAACCACAAGTAAATGTAAATAAACCAAGAGATAACAATATAGTAACGGCAGCTTCGAAAAACTTAGTCCTCGGCAGGAGGTATTTCTACTACACAATAACTAAAACAAACAAACAAAAACTCAGCAAACATCCAACCCGATGAAACTAAATACCTCCAAACATTTTTCTCACTCTTCCGCCTGCCAACAATATCAACTAACTTAACTAGTCTCCCTTTCTCCTGAAAGAGCATCCCTCGGTGAGTTTAGCACGCCCTCCAGTTGGCTGGCACAACACCGTTTGGCAGTTTCCACACACCACCACAGTTTGCGAGTGGCTAAACACAGTTGTTCTGCACATCGTTTACATATGACTCAGATTCATTACTTCAAACTAACATGATCAAAGCATCGATTTGATCACAAAAGAAGAAATAATAAAAGTAAAGGGCACTTACATGTTGAAGCAACCTTGACATTTGACATCCTGAAATTGAACGCAACCAAAAAACAAAAGAAAGACAATTTACAAGAATCCATTGAAACAATCAATACCATAGATATTATAGAAAGCAATAACAGTAAATTATATTACCATTTTTCATAAACTATTAAATAGCAATTTATAAAAAAAAATTTAATACGGTAGCACAAGCATAGAATATCATACGCAGTTTAGAAAACAAAACTTGCGAAAAAGTACCATGAAGAAAGAATTGGGAGAAGGAACAAGACGCTTGAGCTTGTGCTTCCTCTTCTCCAATTCAGCAGGAGGGTTCAGCAAATCGATGTCGTTTGGAAGAACCTACCCAAAAACAATCAAATACAAATTAAAATACACAAGATTATCAAAACCCAAAAAGCAAATCGGCACTGCTAATAATATTCTAACCATGTTTAGATTGGTTTGAGATTTGGGAAATTTTTGACAGGAAACTCTAGACACCAGAGAGCACCAGCCGCCCAAAACCAAGTGCAGAATTGGTATTAGGGTAACTTTTAAGAGTCACTTACATACAACCCTTGCTATGCTTTTGGGCCATCGTATGTCTTATACTTTTTAATTGGGCTTCCTCTGTTCCTTTTAGGCCGTCATGGTTATTCTAGTCCATGTTTATACTTCTCTTTCTCTCAATTCTTCCATTTTCATTTTGCCCATATGGGTTTATTTGTTCTTAATAGTAGACACTAAATTCAGTTAAATTATTTATTTTTTATATTAAATGAGGAATTTAGTTATAAATCTTTCATAAATGAATATCTTTTAAGCATTAATGATTGAGAATTAAAACTCAAAGTTATACAATAATATATACCGTAAATAGATAAAAAGAAAAAGATAATAGAAAATAAACTAATGCTAAGAATGAACTCACGGACAGGAGTTTGACCATAAAAGACGGCCCAAATTAGAAGGAGAACTATAACTGCGGGCCTCAAGTTCTGTTGCTTTTAGATCTGCCGGAGATAGGTGGTAGTTAATACTTATTAATAGATCACAATCCATAAGAGCCTGTTTGAATTGACTTTTGCTTTAAAAAAATACTTCTTTTCAAGAAAAAAAAAAATCTTTTTTGCACTAAGTATAAATTAATTTTTTAAAAATAAATTAAAATTCTGAAAAAAAAAAGCTTGATTGTAGCTTTTTTCTAGAAACCAGAATTTTTAACTTTTCAAAAAATACTCTTTTAAAAATTAAAAAAAACTAATCCAAACAAGCCCTAAATAATAAAAATAAACTAAAAGCCCAGCAAGATTACAGATGTATATATGGTCAGCTTTGTTTTGGGTGGAATCAAGTGTAATATTTATGAGCCAAAAAAAAAAGGGAATCAAGTGTAATCTGTCTATCTATATATATATATATATATATATATATATATATATATATATATATATATATCTCTCTATATATATATCTATATATATATATATATAAAGCAATGACCAGTGCAGCTTATTTTGGCAAGCATATGTGTACAATCTCAATTCATGCCATTTGAAATTATGTGTGCAAGTTAATTGGATGCTTGTGTATGTCAAAATCAAAATTCATAATTTAGAAAACCATCCAGCAATTTTATATGACAAAGAAAATAAAATCATATCCTTATAGGATGTTATTTTACTATATTATCACAATTTTATATGGCAAGAAAAATATATAAATTTTTGTTTTTCTCACAACTTTATATGGCAAGCATGTGATTTTTTTTTTTTGTTATGAAAAAGCAGTTTCTTAAAAAAAAAATTATTTGCTTAACTTAACAATATATGTTAAAACTGTTGAAAAACTCAGATCCACCTTCTTTTAAAAGTCAAATATGTTAAGTATCTTAAAAAATATTTTAAAAGTTATAAAACATCATTTTCCAAAAAAATTAATCCAAACGATCCTTTTGTGAATATAAAAAAAATTAATCATTTTCGAATAATTCTCAAAGCCATAAAATTTTGTTATTTCATTATTGGAGAAAATATTTTAAGAGGGGGGGTGAATTAAAATGTTGGGCAATTTTGCAATTAAAAATTTATCATACAAAGCAAACAAATTTACTTAGACAAATTATCAAACACTTAGCAATCAACAAATAACAAGTAAGGTAAGGTAGCGATAGGAAAGAAGAAAACAAACGATTTTTAGGTGGTTCGACCTTAACTACTTCCATTGCCTAAGAATGTTCCCCTTAGGACTTCAATACCTCCATTATTGATGCTTGTTCAAAACTTGGTGAAACAAAAACCAAGTTATACAATTCTTTGAAGCCAAACTTCAAAAAACCCAAAAGTCTCACTCTTTAGGATTTCATCACACTCTCACAAGCTCTATAAATATGTATCTCTCAAGATTTTTTAGCTTAAAGAGTGTATATACAACAAGAATTGAAGAAATAAATGATTTAGGGTTACAAAGCTTCAATAAGCAAATATAGCAAATGAAGACTCTTAAATGCTCAGAGAATATAGCAAGTTATAGCTCAACAATAATGATTTCTAAGTAAGAAAGATGATTGAAAATGGTTCGTGAAGCTTAGAAATCAACTTTGAATGCTCTTCGTTCATATCTAAAGATGAAGGCAGAAATGGGGTTTTAAAGGAGCTATCAAATGGTCATAAATGGCTAAAACGTTTAACGACCCAGACTCGAGGCCGGTCGACCTGGAATGCGACTGACTCTACTTCCTGAGCTTACTGACCAGGTGTCACGCGTTTGGCCGATCGACCATCCTAGAGTCTGACCTTGGTCAGAAATTAAAATGAAAATGTCGGGCTCAGGGGTGCTAAGTGAGGTAGCTATCCTGGGGTCCGACTATGCCTAATAAACTTTATTTTTAGAGCATTTTAAACATCTTTTGAGTTTCTCTTTGAATCTAAGGTAATAAGACATTGTAAAAGTACCTCAAGGAGATTTGTAAAGCCTTTTGAAAACATAATAAGAGATTTTTAAAGAGTCTAAAGCCTTTGAAATGAATTTAGCAATCAAAATATGCTATAGCCAAGTTTTATAAAAAGCATATGACGTAATGTTAAAATGAAATGCAAAGAAGTCATGAATTGTGAGCTATAAGTAACTTATTCTAAAGCATTTACAAGAGAGCACGCAAGCTGGTACCCCTTATACCGCCTCGTTTCCTCCATATGACTTCACATCCTTTTTCATCAAACTTGAACTCTTCTTATCTTGAATAAGCCAAGTTATTCTTGATGAAATCTTCTTATGCTCTTAATCGCGACTCAAATCTAAGATATTCACCCATCTAACTTAAAGTTATGCTCAAGCAAAACTTATAATGTAATTAGCAATTAATTTAATATAATTTGCATCATCAAAACAATACAAGGTCAATATTAAGCCAACAATCGTAAAATTTTATAATTTTCTCTTAAAAAGTTGCTTTAATTACGCATAATTTATTTTTTATTGGCACGTGTTACGCATAATTTTTATATGGAATGTTGCAAAATATGGAAAAAAAAAAAAACAAATTAGTGCTTGAGTAAATGTGGACTTCCATCATCACAACTTGAAGATATCCATTCCTTTTTCAATTCAATGCATTAAAAAACTAATTGACTACGAGAATCATGTATTAGAATCACTAAGATGGATATTCATTCCATTTCATTCGGTGGAAAATTCTGTTATGGTAAGTTATTACTATGTTACGCATTTTCAATATTTGCTCACCAATACCAATTTTTATGTATATTTCTTCAAACAAAATAAAGCTGATGCTATCTTCAAAAATTACAATAATAGCGCATATCCATCTTGCTATCAAGCGTAATTGCCAATTAAATTTGAGTTGCCATTCTCAATTTATTTTTATTTCATTTGTTTAAAGTCTTTTAGTTATTTCATGACGGGTTGCTTGCATATTATATATACGGATGGCCATTGATATATGGCTCTTTTCATACACCAATTTTAGCTATATATTAAACAATTTAAAGTCGTTGGGGTATTATACTCCGTGGTTTGATTTGTTTCACCAGTAAGTTCTGCTTTTTCAAATTTAACCAGGTATTTGTTTTGATACTCCATAACAATTACTTATTCATAATGAGTTTAAGGTTATTATTATTTTCTGAATCCTTATGTGTATCATACTAATGAAAATTAACATTTTTTTGATTAAGCACATACGAGGCTCATTTGGATTGGCTTTTTTCAAAAGGGCTTTTTTTAACAGCTTTTTTTTAAAAACTGAAAATTCTAGCTTCTAAAAAAAGTTGCATTTGAGCTTTTTTTAGAATTTCAGTTTTTTTGGAAGCCAAATCAAATAATTATTACAAATTTAATGTAATTTTTTTCAAAAAAAAAAATATTTTTTCCTGATAAAAGCCAATCCAAACAGGCCCATGGACAGATCAAGTTAAAAAAAGATATATGCCGTTAAAAAATATGGCATCAATTGTAGTCTAATCATAGTTTGTGTGCTTCAATGCTTGGACAAATTCTAAAACGGCCTTATCATTTTTTTTAATGCTTTTCATGAGTATGTACACGTTCCTCTATTTTTTAATTTTGCTAACAGGGTGGTAAAATAAGGAACTATTAAATATGGTGTAAAGATTTCATATGTATGAAGTTCAATATGAAAGATAAAGTGTAGCATGGTATTTGACAAATGTGATCCAATTATAACGATAAGCATGTCAATTTTCACAATTAGCCATTTTATGGTCTGTCAAGACTCTTTACATGATAAAACTCTTTTTTGTTTCGGAAGAACTCTTTAAACTTTAATGGGCATAAATCTCCTTTAACACTTTTAAACTGAAGTCACTTCATTAAAGAAGCCTTTAACTGTATATCTCGAAATATGAAACTTCAGGCCTATGTGAGCTCACAGGAACCTCGTCTACATGCTCACAATTAGTGATCACTAACTGAATATAATGGAAATAGAAGGAATACTGTAAATCCCCAAAACTAAAGCACATCCATGCACTTTATTCTTTAATTCATAATACCTCAATGAAGCATTTGCCAACTTCAAAAGAAGTTTCCAAAAATATATGGAAAACACCATATCCTGTATACTTTAATCTGATCATATAACCTATTTACACTTGCACAAATATATGTCAAGCATAAATTGATACCTTATATACCTTTATGGGAATAACTTCAAAAACTCATGCCCTTAATTCCCATTAATATCAAAATCATGCAAGCAAGCAGGAAATAACAATATCACTGAATCACAAACAACACCATAATCTCAGATTATATACTTTATTACGTAAGTCGGAAATATTAAAACCATAGGATATAAGCTTGGCAATCATGTTTAATACTTTCACACAAACCAACACTACTCCCACTTATCAAGTACATCAAAACTTTCAGCATTTGCATACTTACTAAAAACCACTTTGGTTAGTGGCATAATAGCTTTTAAAGAAACACCTTAACTGCATTGGTAAACTTTAACAAGTTGCATTTCCAGCTTAAATAGAAGGGGAACTCTACTAGGTGCAAGTATATGAGAGATTTTTTTACCCAATTTTTAAAATACCATGCAAAACTAACATAATTCGTGCTAGGTTTGCAAAAATAACCCAAACTGGTTCCCGAAAAGCGGTTCACGTATTTCGAGAACGCAAAACGCACGCTGGAATGCGAAACGTGCTCTAGGAGTGCGCTAGCATTCCAGGAATGAGTTTCGCACTTTCGGAACTTATTTTCTGGGTTTCCCTGCAACCCTGGCAAATTTGATTCCAAATTTCATTTGATTGCGAAGCAGGGAATTTATTCTTAGCAGTGCATTCTGGGAGTACATTTGCAGTAATTGAAATATATTCCCTGCCATCAATCATACTTTAGTCACTTCACGTCACGAGAAATTTGAGAAATCTTACTCCCAGAATGTGTTTTTTTTACCTATATAAACATCAACCCCTTCCTCCACTGGCTCATTCAATCTGTTACCCATCATTCCACTTTCTACCAAATAAACTTTCTACCAAAGCATCTAAAAGAATGAATTCAACCGAGATTACTGTTCTTTTATGCTACAGCGGTCACAAAATAATAACCGATTACGGTCTTGATTATAGAAGTCCAAATATACCACGCAAAATCAAAATTCATCGCGATACAACTTACAATCAGTTTGTTTTTCGGGTAATTAGAAAACTAGGGTTGTGTCCGACAATTGATAGGGTTAACTTATGCTATCGTGACCCTTGATGGCATGCTACATTACAGCAAATTTATTATTATCTAAGTGCAATAATTGATGATGAAGATTTGTGGGAGATGTGTGGCACCGCTCACTGTGTTTAGAACCGTTGTGTCGCGCACGTAATAGTGGATATTCAGTGTGACGACGTGTATGTGACGCAACAAATGGTCAACGTCCTGTACCAATCCAACATGCCAGACCTAAATGCAGCACCATCGTATAAAGAAGATGAACATATCAATATTGCAACAACAATGGCAGAGTTTGCCACTTTTTCCCTTTCCCCGCAACCATAGTCCACTTTTGAAGTCGGAAGACTCTCTCATCGTGGCAGTGGCACAGAGGAGAGATGTGATATCGCAGCAGATACTGTTTTGTCAGAGGCAGACGAAGAAAACGAGGACAGTCAATTGAACGATCAAGAAGATGTTCTCTCAAAAGCAAGTTTGAACTACCAAATTGAGAACGATGTAGAAAAATCGGATGTCCATGCAGAGCCAGAGGTAGATGAGGAGGAAGAAGTGGAGTTCCATACTGCTATGACTGAATTCTACACGATAAGCAGGTACAAGTAGGGCAGTGCATTATTTGGGAAAACCCGATTACCGACCCGAAATTTCGGGTTTGAGGAAATCGGGAATGAGGAAAACAATATCGAAGATTGGGAAAAATATTGGGGAACGGTATAATTTTTTTTTATTTAGGGAATTCCTGAAACCCGAACCACTTATATATATATATATATATATATATATATAAAATACATATTATATATTATATTTGGTTTTTTATTTTTTAGACATATCAAAGTTAGCATTGAAACTAACAAAAACAATGACTAAGATTTGAAGGTTCATAGAGTAATGGAGAAAGGAGATGAATGGTTATCAGCAACTTGTTAAAACAATGTTTTTCTTTTATGCTTTGGACTTTTTATTTATGCTATGGTTGACTGATTATGACTTATGAGACTATAGCCTATGTACTTTATTTACGTTGTGGTTTGAAACTATGATTTATATACTTTATTTATATTGTGGTTTGAAGCTATGGTCTATCTAGTTAATTGTAATGGCATGTTTTCAAGAATTCCCTGATCTCTATTCATTTTTCCCCATTCCTCAATTCCCTAAAATGTATTCCCCATTGGTGAATTGGGGCGGGAAACGGAACAAAGGTCATTTCCCAAATATTATTTTGGGGAAAAAAGATTATGCTGAATGGGGCGGGGATTCCCCAATAAACACCCCTAGGTGCGAGGTCACCAAACGTCTAATATGGGACCCCGACAGGATGGAACTGGCCAAACAAATGGTGTTACCATCCAAAGTAGATGAAATAAGGGCTGTTCAACAGAACGCGATAAAAATACAAAAGGAATATAAGGTCGTCAAGTCGAGTAAGACCCTCTGGAAGGTACGATGTAGGAAAACGTATAGTAGAAGTATAGCATGACCATGGTATGTACGTGTCATAAATAAAGCAACGCATAAGCAGTGGGAGATCACGCAGTATGACACCAGACATTTTTGTATGACGCAAATAATTGCGTCGGGTTACATAAATTTGACTTTGGGTTTGGTTGGATATTGGTGAGGCATTTCATAGTTAAGAAGGCTGATTACGAGGTTGGGCCTATCCAAGCTCACATGAAGAAAAAGCTTAACGAGGATGTCAGTTACGAAAAAGCTTGGAACGGCCGGAATAAAGCAATTGAACTAGTGTATGGAAATTGGGACATGTAATACCAAATGCTCCCACAGTTTCTTGGTGTTGTGATAGCCAAGAATCTGAGTAGTGTTGTGAGATATAGATTCACTGCAGGTTCAACGCAAGTGCAAAAAAATTTCGACATGATTTATTGGACGTTCGGTCGATGATACCAAGTCATGTAAGTCCAGAGTGCTGCTTTCGTCGACGCTTCCTCCAACTATCTATGGAGAACATGCTGCTGCCAATTCCCTCACATATCCACAGCCTGTGTCAACGTAGCTCCCTTAACCTTTTCCTTCCCGTCCCCAGTGTTTCTCATGAATAGACGGATCATGAGGGACTGCCAACCGTAGTCCAAGCTGCTGTAAGACACGATCTGGACGGTACCACTCAACGGTATGCCTAAATATCAACGGGATTCGAGCATGTCAAACGTCACTGTCGTGAACACAATACGATGGCAAGTTGTCCAATATCGTCCTAAACAGCTGCCATATAAACTGTAACCAAAACAAGTATCGAATAGTCAATTACATACATCACGCACGTGTTCAATAATACAAGATATGAATTTTTAATAAAACAACTTAATTGTACTATACCTCGTCAGGCTGCAAATAGTCTATAACATCCCGACACTCAACCTGCCCTGACTTAAAGATGCATCTGTCATTTCCTTTTTCACGTAAAACACAGCACCTCATGGAACGCCATGGAGCTGAAACAGATGCTCAAGATGATGCTGCTGTCGCTGTCGCCGCTCTCGTGTGGGATGAAGGAGATGAGGCCGAAAAGCCGTGAATCTATCCCATGCAAAAAACTACAAGCAGTAAACATGTGTTGTGTTATAATAATGCTTGTTATAATAAAGTTAACATTCATAAAATCTAAACATAACTACATGATGCAAACCAATACCTGAACCAATGTCACGACTCCGGATACACTTTTACACTAACAGAAGGAAGTACGGTCAAGCTGCTGGTACAAATATGCTAGTATAGTCATGCCCCAGTTGTACTGCCGGATCCGCTCAAAGTTTGCCAAATGGATCAACCAAGCCAAATTACCCTCATTCATGCAAATCACAAGAAATATCCACAACCCTGCTCGCTGCTACGCCTGGTACTGAGTGGGGTTATCCGAAGTACCCTGCAGCACATACTTGTCCCGCAGTTGGATGAAATTTATCAAGTTTCCCACAATGTTAATACTGCAGGTACTATCATCTACAACTGCCTCTGCATCAATCCCTAACAAATCATGAATCGTAACAACCCAATCATACCTCGAGCGTGGGGTCATATCAAGCACCGAGAAAGGTGTACCAGTCACGAGAAGACTCCAATAGACTTCTATATCCTGCAGGGTGATGGTAGCCTCCCCTACAGGTAAATAAAATGTGTGCGTCTCCGGTCGCCACCTTTCAATCATGGCAGTAATCAACCCCCGGTTAAGTTGATGGTGGCAGGATTTATAACGCCCATAGAATCCCTTCTTGACCAACTGTTGATGTACCAATGGGTGCTCTGTATCATTAAACAAAGGCCAATCCGACCTATAACATGTAAAGGTATCCAAGTGATGTGGATCCTGCAAATATTGCATCCAGTGCTCCATATAGTGGCACAGCAACATGAAGTCTCCTAGTGTAGGTCGATTATCTATAATGAATCCTAAAATAAAAAATAATAATAACAATTAACTAACTTTACTTTATTCTAAAATTTAAATCTCTAATTTATTAAATAATAATAATGATAACACTAACCATAATAATAATAATAATATCAATAATAGCAGTAGTAATAATAATAATAATAATAATAATAATAACTAAAAGATCACATTAATCATCATAATAATAATAATGTTAATAATAATAATAATAATAATAATGATGATGATGATGATGTTGGTGATGATGATGATGACATTAACCATATTAATAATATTAATATTAAAATAGTAATAATAAGATTAATAATAATAATAATAATAATAATAATAATAATAATAAAAGTAATAATAATAATCAAATAATAATAATAAATTAATTATAATTCTAATAATAATGCTGAAATTATGTTATTAAACCGAAGCTATAATTCTAACAACAACTATTCATTCTCTAAACTAACAACAATTAAAATACAAATTAACACAAACTAAAATTAACTACCAAAACAAAAATTACACAAACTAAAAACAAATTATATAACTTAAGACGTTAAATATAATTGCAAAACACAACATAAAATAAATAACTTACAAGATAAAGGCTATATCCTTCGCAATGAGGCTCTAAATCTAAAAGATTTCGTCTGGGGGTTGGGGGAATTTTTTTGGATTACAATTGGTGGAATAGGAAAAAATGAGCTAGAGGACGAATTTATGGAGTGTGGCCAGCGTTCATGGTGCGCGGCCGCGTTCTTAGTTTGAATTTTTCTGTTACAACAATGATCCACGTTCTCGGAATGTGTGAATCGCGTTTCAGGAATTAGTTTGGGTTATTTTTGAAAACCTAGCATGAATTGGGTTAGTTTTGCATGGTATCTTAAAATTTGGATTAAAAAAAAATCTAGTATATGAGCATCTCAAAAATAGCAAAATCTCATAGATCAATTCTTTTGAAATATTAAAAAATATCTCTAAAGTTCGATCCAAACTTGATCCGTTTTACTTTGAAGGCAATAACCTTATTGCACTAGCCTATCTCAAATACTTAACGGAGATATATGCATCATTCTAGTACTGAAACTGCAATAAATATTCTGAGCATGAAATCTTACTGCCTTCACAAACAAAAACATACTCACATAGGAAATCACGTAATCACATGAAAACAATACTCCCACTGACCTTTAAGTTCAATCAATTTGCTAATGCTTTATACCTTGAAACTCGTATGTTACAAGTGAAAATTTTCATATGATAACAACTTTAATTATCTTTTTTAGAGTGATTTAGAATCACGAATAATGCATAACTGGAATAGGCCATCAACTCATAATACTTTATTGTAAAAAAGTTCCACAACAATGCTCTTTCACTAAAATTAAATAATATAACCATTATATCCATTAACTATTAAATGTGACACCAACTTTATTTTAAATATTCAATGTGTGATATGTGAGTCAAGCCTTATTTTTCTTGTATATTCTAGAAGTATCCATTTAAAATATAAAACTAAAAATTGCTAATTTAAAACTTAAAACAGCTTTTAACTAGGATACTTCATATATACTTTAGAAATACACACACACTCACACACGCACACATACACGCACATATATATATATATTATATGTTCACCGCCCTTAACAAACAATGTACAAGAGAAGGCAGTACATCCTTTTACATTCTATATAAGTGTCACTATAACTTCAAGGCTTGACCGTCTTTAAGATAACATGCAAAAACATGATTTATCACTACAGTACCGTAATACATAGATGCATAAAAGACAAAAATTGAAAGGAAAGGATAATAATTATGACCAATCAATATTGCCACTACCACCTTATGTGCAAATGAGATATGCAATGACCATGATCTTGAATCTCAACTCGGAGTTTATTATTAGAAACAAAACAACGCACATAACATGAATTTGCAACTTGAAGTGTCCAATAATCCCCTATCGGAGACTAATAAATAACATGAACACTTTTAGGATGAAATGCTAATAATGACAAAATGACTTTAGTATCTTTGCCATTCACTTGTACTACTTCTGGAGAGATAACTAACAATTACTTCAACCAGAAAAATAATTGTGAACTGTAACTTTAAGAAATAAACTATTCCAAAATCCTTATTAGAAAAATTTATAGACCACGACAGATATCTTGCTTCAACAAAATTATTGAACACATCCAGAAATAGCTAACTAGAATAAAAAATGTCCTAGAATTCTTATTGAGTATTCTAAACCTTAATTAATTAATTACAAAGACATCAACTAGGACAGCTTTAAAGTCTCATGTCAAAATAGATTTACTTTATACATGGAGTGCTCCCAATTAAACTAGAACAGTATCACGTATGCATTAATTTAATTTGACAAAAGTTACTACAAACATACAACTTTAATAGAAGGAAGTATAGTCCAATTAAGATTCACTTAATAACTAAAAATCAAACTTAAACCTCATCTTCAAATAAGTAAAACAAATCTAAGCAATAGTTTTGAGGAATAATAAACTCAAAAATAGCAATGTCAAGAAAAACTAATTTGCTATCTTTTAAATTATTCTATCAGTCAATAAAAAAGGTCATATAAATTAGTTTATTTCCTTGCTAAGAATAATTGGCACTCTTTAGAATAAATAAATGATTATTGAAATTCACACAAAATAGAAATTAAATAAACCTAATAAATTTTATATCTTTATAGGGCAAAAAATTCTATAATTCCATAAATAGAATTCGATAATATCTTGATACATGCTGTACAAAAAGTTAAAAAAAACTTTCAACATGAATAGAACATCACTTGTCTTAATATACTTTATAATCTCAATTTTCTTAATAATTTGGAGGAACCCATATTCACTTATACATAAGAAGAAAACAAAATAGAGACTTGAAAATTGTGCAAAGTAGAAAAGGATGAAAATAATTATGCAAGTCTAGATTTCAAGATCTCAACAAATTTATCATTCAAACGGAAATGTTGCGAATTGCAAATAATAGAATGATAATAAATCGTAGCAACAAAATCCTCATAAGAGTTCAAAGTGTATCGCTGCATATTTTCCTTTAGGTAAAATACACAACATACAATATGAGCCTTCCCCTCAAGTGAAATGGTAAGGTAACATTAAACAGATTTATCCCTTTCTAAGAGACAAATCCATTTAAAGTCAAAAAGAACAATAACCCTCACTGTCACTTCCACTTCTTTAAAATTAATGCATACAATTACCCCCTTCGAGCAGGCAATTGCATATACTAATTGAAAGAAGCAAATATCCCAGGATTCTTATCAAATAATTAATATTAATATATTAATATAGAGGCCCGCTTCGGCATAACCACCTATATCAATCATTAATTATTTAACTAGGACAAATTACTTTCATGCGTAAGATCGTTACTATTAATCTTTTAATTAAATCTTTAGAAACATAAATACCTAGTAAAAACTAAATTATGAACATCATATATATACACATATTCCAAAATAAATCTTAAGTTGGGCATATGTGTAAATATAATAACAATATCATGAGATATATTACAAAATGACTAGCTCATAACACATGAAAATTTATATGTCAAATACAGACATAGATAAGCAGCTTGAAAAGAGTATAACTTACTTGCTCACTTATTTCCAGAGTGATTGATTATAGATATTAGTGAAGAACATCACCATTCCAAGCATCCTTTTGTAAGCCATTGGTAATACTTGACCAAAATTGATCAAGATATTTTATGCTTTAAAACATGTTTGTTGAACCCATAACATACATAAAATGGCTATATTAATAAAATGGGACTGCAGGCGCAAACTAGATAGAAGCGCATAATTCAATTATAATATGAAAGATTCAAATCTATTTGAAAAAACACCATTGAAAGGCATAAAATAGAACTGCAACCCACCATAGACACTCCACAGTTTTTTTAATTTAATAAATAAATAAATTTGAACCTTATAAAGTTACGACCTTGCAAAAGAGGGAAGCAGAAAAATGGGAGCTTAGGAAACGGACGCATTAGAAGCCATATGTGTTGAAATTGTTTGTGTCAAAATTCCCTCTTAAAAAACGAAAGATTCTTCATAGCATACACAAGACTGCAATTCAATTACTAATGATGATAAATTCTCGTGAACCCAAAATCTTTCTTTTATGGGCAAGGTTGATTTTGCTGCCAAGGTATCGACTCCAATCATAACCATAAGCCCTCAACTAAGCAACATGATAATAAATATAATTGCTGAAAGCAGTAAAAAAACTTGACAAGCCATGCAAATGTCAATTACTCAATTATAATATTAACGTACTGCAAATTTCGTTTTATTGTGCACGTGTAACGAAATATAACGTAACAAAAAGCAATTTTCGGATCTGATGTTTAGTTCGTTAACATGTGAAGACAACCCGCAAGTTCCAGTTTGCCACCGTGAGATCTTTTTGTATTATAAAAATCTCTTCATAATTTTTTTATTTTATTTTCTAAAATATAGCTTAAATGAGAGTTATATTTTTAAGAATATTATATTTATTTTAAAATAAAGAAAGAGTTACGGAAAAGATAAAAACAGAAAGATCCAACACACTTTATAAATCACATCAGCCTTATACCATTTCAACCATAATTGATTTTCTAATTACGCTATTTCAAATGTTTTTGGGATTGGTTTATGCTTAACTAATATACTTAATTGGAAACGTATATAAAATTGTATAATTCTTTTGTGAAGAGATGTCATGTCATATTTGTTATAATGATTAGAAAATACTGCACAATCTAATCAATTTGGAGATAAGTACTGCAATAAAGTCATCTATGATCATAGATGTATGGGTAATTCTTCTATTTCTTTCTAGAGAACTGAAAATATAATTTTCTCACAACGACTATTAAAAATCACTCGGAGAAGTAAAAATAATTACAGTGCGTATTAGATTATAAATTGTCATTCTATATGGACATGAATTCAGGTGAACACACAATATAGCTGTAGAGAATGAAGAGGAACCATTTAATTGTTTAATAAATTAATATCAAGTTTCAAGTTTTCCCAAGATATTATTAAAATTCTGTTGAATAACAGCATTTAAGCTTCTGTAAGAAAGTCCATTTATAAATTTAGAATTTTTTTGGTGATTATTGGGTTTTGTTAGAGATTTTTATAATGCATTCACAAGACAGAAAGAATGCATGCCATGTTAGGAAGTCAATCATAAAAGTGAAACATCATAAAGGTAAATTAACCGTTCAATTGAGCAATTTAAGCTTATTTAATAATAATTTGATAAAATCTAATAGCATTTTTCTGAGATAACAGCATTAACATCCATTGAAAACTGTGGACCGTCTAATAGTCCAATTATCAATAGTTCAACTGTCCATGCACCAAAATATTTGGTTAATATGAATGTGATGAATGTTTTCGATGTCCATCATAGTTTAAATGGATTAATGATGAGCCTGAGTGTTGAAGCTGACGAAAAATATGAGATTGTTGGCATTTTTCAAAACGTATGTTAAACAACTCTTTATCTTTTAGCATTTGTGTTATATGTCTTTATATTTTAATATATTTATATTTTAATAAATTTGTATATACTATAAGATTATCAAGGTATTGGCTACTTATAGTCTTTTTTAATTTTATTTTAATATAAATATATTTATTTGTATTCTCATCCATACAAACGCGCGGGTGCTACACTAATATAGTGATATAGTGAACATCATCATGGGCAGCTTGGCATCTCAACGTATGGAGAAAGATTTGGATTACATTATTCACCAAAAAGTAAATGGCAGGTGTTATTTGTTTATGTGGTCATTGAACCGAATATCACATTTTGTCATCCAAGACATTGTCATGACTCTCAAACACAAGATTATTGTCGTAACTATATATATATATATATATATATATATATATATGATCCGTCGGACTAAGGGGAAACGACCAGGCCATGGCTTCACGTTGATTCCTGACTTTTTTTCTTCAAAATATTAATTAGTGAAAAGTTTCTTTGTGTTAATAAGTTATGGATCTCAGCTCTAGCTCATGTGAATACATATTAACATGTTTGGTTGGCATCGATCAGAGACCTACTAACAAAGATCTTGGTGGCAGCGTATAATATACGCACCTATACATATGCACCCACTATGTGTCCCGATCTAATCGCAACATGAAAATTTTGTATTTAATTTTAGGGAGGTTTATTTGGTCATGTATCTGGAAGTTACTTAAGGAATTCGTCTCCAATTGCTAATTACTTGAGGAACTAATTTGTTGGAGTCAACTAATCATTATAATGTAAAATCAACGTAACAGTATGCGCGTGAATCATGATGCGTGTTTTATGTTTCGAAATAATTTGGTTTAATTAATTTTCATATATGTATATGTATATATCCGAGGCCCATTAAATTGAATATTGGCATTTTTGAATTCTCAGTTTGCCTATAAATCTATAGTATTTTAAATATTTCTAGGTTTAATTAATGTATAAATTAAATAGTTGCTATCTCTGTGCATGGACTAATCTTGCAACGAGGGCCTTATATGTGTATATATCTCTACAATAAATTTGACATTTTGTGACGTGTAATTTTGTCATTAAAAATCAAAATTTCACCATTAATATTTTTGATGACGGTTGTCACCAGCTGTTACATATATTCAAGTGTGACAAATTTTTAGTTTGTCATTATAATAATATTTAAAGTAAAAAATAATAATGTCACTCTTATTGACATTATATAATGACAAACACGACCGCCACAATTACGTTCGTCCAATTGTGACTTTTTGTGAGTCACATATAGTGAGGTCCATTTTTTATTCTCAAAAGAAGAAAAAGAGAGGTTTGCATGTCTCTTCCATGGGGTGCTCGTGCTACCTTTTCTAATTAATGCATTAAAAATTAGAAGGATAAATTAGAGTATTAAAATAAGATAAAAATAAATAAGTTAATTAAAATTTCACTTAAACGTATTGAGGCGTATAAGAATACAATCTAAAAAAATTGAACATTTACATCTTATAAATCTTCAATTATAATCAAAAGAAAATGATATCTTAGAGTAAATCACTAATCTCATTTCAGAAAGAAATATATAAAAGATTATCTTTATATTCTCAAATGCTACGGGAGTGGCCGAGTGGGGGGTTTGGATTTTTGGGATAAAAATGCTAAACCAGTGCTTTTTAAGTCCTTCACACGTTTGAGACGAAAAAAGGAAAAAAGAAAGAAAAAGAAAATGGGCTTTTTAAACACTAAAGGCCTAATCATGCCTTGACTCTTTGTACTTAATTTTATTTTATTTGTTATCTTTTCTAAGCAATTTTAAAATCTCAAATCAGCAATTATATGGTATTCGTCATATATTATTTTATTATTTATTATTGACTTTCTATTATCTATATATGTTGTAAATTTTAATTTCAAAATTTAATTGTCAACCAATTAATATTTAAAATAATATTTATTTGTGAATTTCAAAATATTCATAACTAGATTGATATTCTACTGTTATAAATAAATAATTAACCCCATCCAAAGTAAGAAGAGGGAAGTATATATAAGACTTAATCTATTAATATGAAAGTGTATATTAGATTTCTTTCATTTCAAAAATTGTGAGAAGTATCATATCAGTATTTAATTGGTTGTTTCTAATTTAAAAATTCAAGGGTCAATGAATTAATATCTAAAATAAGATTTATTTGTGAATTTCAAAAGATTGATAATTAGATTTGATGCATGGAAATAAAAATAAATAAATTTGGGCAAAGTACAAAAGTACAAGCATTGGTTAATCCTTATAGCGATGGACATCGATGCATTGCGAACCACATAGACCGTCGCGGAGTTCAATTGTTTCCCTTGGCACTAATTGGTGAATCTTTATTTTTCATTTTTATCTTATATGGGTACTTCAACGTAATTTGGATGATTTAGCTCTTATCTAGAAAAACTCATAATCAAGGCTATCAAATTGTCTCAAATAATAGTATAATAGAGACAAATCTGTTTAGACGCTATCTTGACTTTGTACTAATTAATCATAATGAATTTCTTATCATATTTTTAATTATTATATGTGCTTCTATCATATCTGTCACTAAAATATCCTTAATTATAAAACTCATCAGAAGAAATTTGTTGCTAAACTATCATTAATTATATTTGCAGTGACAAATAATTCCTCATTTTTCTTGCCACTAAAAAATTTTCACTTATGAAATTTATGTGATATTTACAAAATTATTATTATGAATTAGTTTTAGTGACAAAAATAAAACAACATTAGTGACGAGCAATTCAGATATAAATACTTTTATTATAATAACGAGATCTATGTTATCACAAAAAATCAAATGAACACATTGCGAAATTGTCACTAATCTAACATCTGTAATGAAAAAAATGAATTGTCAAAAGTACAAATACAATGGTAACAAATTGGTTTAAATGTCACAAATGAGTACACTATTAGTGATAGTATTATATTTGTCACTGAGAAAAGGTCACTATGAATATCTTTAGTGACAAAATTATATTGGCGTTGACCAAAATGTCACTATTAATATCTTTTTGTGACAAAAAATTTTGATGTCACAAATAACACAATAGTAGTGACAAAACTTTTGAAATGTCACTATTATTATTATTTTCATGACAATATCTATATTGTCACATAAAAACGTCACTAAATACTTAATTTCTTGTAGTGAATGAAGCGAAAACGTTAGGAAATAAACATGTTTCACTTTTGTGATGACTAATTTTTAAGCAAATGTCTTATCTATCTTCCTTATGGGCCTGCACTCAAATTTGTTATTATATATATATATATATATATATATATATGATTATAGCAATACCTTCATTATTAATTGTGTCTCTAGCTAGCAGGGAAAGCCCCCTCGTGAAACCAAATCTAGCAAATCCCGACTTTAGTGTACTTAAAATTAATTAATTGCACACTAATCAACATGTTAATATGTGCTAGATTTCCTGCTACAATTAATTAATAGGACCACTAGTACCCGGCCTACATAATTAGTAACTCACCGGAATGACTCAAACCAATATATTGTTAAATTTCCGCCGAATTTCAACAAAAGTGTGGTGTGTAGAGAGAAATCACACACGTCAAATTGAAAAAAAAAAAACAAAAACAAAAAACAAAACAAAACAAAAAGAAAAAGCCTCTAGAACATACAGTTGAAATGCCTTCCTGCAAGACCTGCCCAGGCCTTTAAAAAATATTAATTTGCAATATTGAATACATTAAGAAACACAAAATAATTGGCCGATACGTGATGCGCAAAGTATGAAAGTGAAGTAGGATGTTTTGTTCAATATTTGTATTTTGTATTGAGAAAAAAAGAGGGCGTTTGACTTTTTTCTGGTCAAACCTACTTAAAGTCTAACTTATACTAATGAAAGTATTTGTTTTAATTAAAAATATATTTTTTAAGTGGCTTTAAGTAGAAAATAAAAAAATTTTCCAACTCCAATTTTTACTTTTTATGACTTTAAGCACTTTAAAAAAAAAGTAAGTTTGACTAAATTATTTACTATCTTATTTTTACCTTTTTATTTTTATTACTAAAATTTTTTTATTTTTTTATCTTATACTTATCTTTTTAAATTCTATTTTAAAGTCCTTAATAATTATTTTAACTATAAAACTTATTTTCAACCTATTTTAATCAAACATATAAATACTTATTTTTATAATTACAATTTTTATTCAAATACATAATTACTTAAAATTGACAATAAAAAAAATCACTTAAAATTAAAAATACTTTAAATAATTTTTTTATAAGCCAATTCAAAGACCTCTAACACCTACACAGATTAACTGGCTAGGAAATATGAATTTGACAAACTGACTGAACGATGAATAATCTATCATGAAATTCTCAGACCTCTTTTAGCAGTGCTAAGAAAAAATAAAAAAAGGAAAGACTTCTCCGAAAAGATTATTAACTCTCTCGCGTATCGAAAAGAGAGTGGGTCGTTTTTTCCTTTCTTTCTTTCTTTCTTTTTTTTTTTTTAATTTACAGCAACATTTTGTCAAAGGTTTACCAGACAAAGGCCACGTGTGTAGGACCTCCAGGGCCTCTTACGATATATGCAAAATACATCAATAACCAAAACTCTCCTCAAAAAGCCAGCTAGCTATATATATTTATATACGTTTACTTCTGCTTCTGCTTAGCTTCTTCTCCTTCTTATCCTTTCTTCTTCTTATGAGTTGCTTCCAAAACTTTCAAACACCATTAAAGATATGTTCGTCTGAAATTAAGGATTTTCAAAAGTAAAATATATAGGTCGCTTCTGTGTTATTTCTTATCTTTATATATTTTATATATATATATATATATATATGTATCACCTGTATATTTTGCCAAACAATATAATTAGGCTCATCATTCTGTGGCGTCTACGCCGCAGCTTAAATTGTATGTGGTTTTAATGTTCAGAGGCCGCAGTATTAATTAATTGTTCATGGAATCTCGAATTCTCGTAAATTGTTCATTTTCACGTTAGAGCAAGCAAGATATATAGAGAATAAAAAAAGTATGTAATTAATTAATTAATTAATTACGTACCACGCAATATATATATATATATGTATGTATGTATATTCATCATGCAAATATGTTTTGGAGGTGGAGCCGCGGAAGTATCTATTAAGCATCTCCGATTATGCCTATTCCTGAAATAAGCTTTAATTATATATGTATCATATTATTGTAGTAAATAAGATACGTATGTAGGTAGCATAATCATCAGCAGTGAAAGATCGAGTGAGCAATGTTGCCAAGTTGTGATCCAATAGACACAGAAGGAGGCCTCAAACTTGTGGAGGAGCTGACCAGGGATGCCTCTGATATACAGACTCAGGTACTCAAGGATATACTCAACCGAAATGCAAACACAGAATACCTCAGAGGCTTCCTAAACGGCCACTGCGGCCATCAACATTTCAAGTCAAGTGTTCCTGTGGTCAAATACGAAGATATCAAGCCTTATATCCAACGCATTGCCAATGGAGAACCCTCCCACATCGTATCTGCTCAACCTATTATTGAACTCCTTACAAGGTATATATTATGTACCTACGTAATTAATTATACTTTCTAATTCCTTTTTTTTATTAATTATTTGTTAATTTGATCCCTGACCTACTGGTCATCTGATGTACCTTACGTTCTTGGATGGAGTTTTGATTCATGCAGCTCGGGAACTTCTGGAGGGCAGCCAAAGTTGATGCCTTCCACTGCGGAAGAGCTTAATAGAAAGACCTTTTTCTATAATCTACTTGTGCCTGTAATGAACAAGTAAGTCTCCTTTTTTCTTTTTTTTTTTCTTTTCTTTCTTTCTTTCTTCTTTGATTTCTGCATGCCCTAGCTAGCCAGCTAGCTAGCTAGGCTTCTAAATCTTTCTTCTTTTTTTTTTTTTTGGTCTTTAAGTTCCTTAATTAGCAGAATCATGTATTAACTGTTCAATTAATTGATAATAAATTCTTCAGGCATGTAAAGGGCTTGGACCAAGGAAAAGCAATGTACCTTCTGTTCATCAAACCAGAAACCACAACTCCAGGTGGCTTAGTGGCAAGACCTGTTCTCACCAGCTACTACAAGAGTAGCAACTTCAGGCGTCGACCTTTCAACGCCTACAATGTGTACACCAGTCCAGACGAAACCATACTATGTCCAGACAGCAAGCAAAGCATGTACTCCCAGTTACTCTGCGGTCTAGTGCAACGCGACCAAGTTCTCAGGGTTGGTGCCGTTTTCGCATCCGCTTTCCTCCGCGGGATCAGATTCTTGGAGGATCACTGGCAAGAGCTGTGTTCAAACGTCAGAACTGGAGAAATGAGCGATTGGATCACAGACCCCTGCTGCAGGAACGCCGTGTCTCGGATTCTTGAGGCCTACAGAAGAAGACAACCAAATCTAGCTGAGCTGATTGAGAAAGAATGCCGAGTCAAATCATGGGAAGGAATAGTGAAGAGGGTATGGCCTAAAACCAAGTACATTGAGGTTATCGTGACGGGGTCCATGGCCCAGTATATCCCAACACTCGAGTTCTACAGCGGTGGGTTACCATTAGTTTCAACCATGTATGCATCTTCCGAGTGTTACTTTGGGATCAATTTGGAGCCACTGAGCAAGCCTCGTGATGTGTGCTACACCCTCCTCCCAAATATGGCTTACTTTGAATTCATCCCAGTTGACCAAAACACCCAATTAGAGGTCTCCAATGATGGCATCATCAATGGCATTATGAATGCAGGTTCCAAGGTCGTTGAGACTGTGGATTTGGTCAATGTAAAAGTAGGTCACCATTACGAACTCGTCGTCACAACATTCACAGGTATTATACATGCTGCCTTGTTTACAAATTATTATATAAGATCTGGCGCATATGATTACTCTGAGATTGGTTCACGCATGGTCACTTTCGTTAAGTTTTTTTACTTTACTTTATATGGTATTTAATATCTTAATTAATTTATTAGGAATAGTGTTATCACATATATATATATATATATATACACACATACACGATTAGACTTAAATAATATTAGCATAGCTTCTTCACTATGTCTCTTACTTATGGGTTGACCCACTCAGCTCCCACGGAGTTAAAGTTGACCCCTTAGCTTGTCTAGAAGTTTACTATTAGCTAGCTAGGTACCGCCTGTGTTGGGTTGTTGAAATTAGATGATGTAGGTCATCCATTCTCTAAGTACTGATTGATTATTATCTCTATGTACGTACTCGTCAGGGTTATACAGATACAGGGTTGGAGACGTCCTGATGGTGACTGGTTTTCACAATAAGGCTCCAAAGTTCAAATTCGTGCAAAGGCGAAATGTGGTTCTGAGCATCGATACGGACAAAACGAGTGAAGAAGAGCTGTTGAAGGCAATCATAGAAGCCAAGCGTATAATTGAATCCCAGGGCTTTATTCTCACAGAATATACCAGCTACGCTGACACATGCTCTATTCCTGGTCACTATGTGCTCTTCTGGGAAGTAATCCAAGCTCGAAACCGGAACGTCGTCATCGACCACACCAATAGTAATAATAATGTTGATGACGACGATTTATTAGTAGCCGCACAGCTTATTGAGCCGGCCATAATGGATCGATGTTGCTCCACGGTGGAACAATCACTTGATTCAGTGTATAGGAGGTGCAGGAACAAGGACAAAACCATTGGTCCCTTAGAAATTAGACTCGTAAAGCCCGGAGCTTTTGATACCTTGATGGACTATTGCCTTTCCAAGGGGTCTTCTGTTAATCAATACAAGACACCTCGATGTATCAAATCAGCTGAAGCAATTGAGGTTTTGGATTCAAGGGTTGTGGCCAGATATTTCAGCCACAATGTTCCCTCTTGGGAGCCGCCCTTCTCCACCCCCGAAACCATCCCCCACCCCCGCGGCCTGTAATTTAATTATTTAATTAATTATATTTTCCCGATTTGAATCTTATAAAAGTATCTTCTTTTTCCTGTTAATTTTTGATTAATTAATATATAGTTTCACGTGTGTGTGTGTGTGTATATATATATGTATGCATCTGCTAGCTCTTTCTACCGTAATATTGTGACATCAGATTTGGTGTATGTTACATATATGACAAGGACTATCAGCGACGATACAATATACCTGATTTCCGCATGCATGCATGCTTCAATCAAGTTTTCAATCGCCTTATTTTGCTTTTAATATCTTTCAAAAACAAATCATATGTATATAGCAGATCAGCTGCAGGGAGTGTGTGCAATAATGAGAGTAGGAATTGGAGAGTTAGTCATGTGGCTTGAGTGAAAGCAAAGATGCGAGACTACATTCAACTCAAGTAGTCACATTTGGATTGGATAAGGCTAATAAGGTAGGTAGGTAAGAAGATAGGGGTTTCATATTTGCATGCTAGCTAGCTAGTTGATGCTGATCTAACTCAACACAATCACGAGTCGATGAGTTGAATTGAAGAGCTTCAGATGTCGACTAAGCTAGCTAGACTTGCGTCGATTTTTCAATGATATATATGACAGCTATTATTTATACATGTTTATATGTACGTATATATATATATATATATATATATACAGTGATGCAATAATTAGCAAAGCATATGTTTATTAAGGTTTGGAGGCCGTAGCGTGCGTTGGATCGGATAAACATCATATATATATATATATGCATGCTAATTAATTTTGTTGGCTGGCGCGGACGCATCATGGAGTCTAATCAGATTTGATTGATTTGATTAGTCTTCCCCGCAACCCCAATCCCAATCCCGTCTGCTGACCCGTTGGGACTTTCTTGAAAATTAAAGCTGGAGGAAGCTAGCGAGCCATGGGGCCAGCGGCAGCGGCCCAAAGGAAAGAAATTAAATAAATAAAAAAAAACCCAACCAGAGGGACCTTTTGGCCTTTTTGTCTGAAACATTGCATTTGCATTTGCATATGCATTTGTATATGTGAACTATTCTTATGCACGTAACCCTTTAACCCACCACCACCACAATCTCTACTCTACCTAGCTAGCTACCTTCTCAGCGACTAATATAATTCTCTGCAACAACCAACAACTAATAGCTAGCCTATCTACGTACGTACATATTGATTGTTCACATTCGATTTTTTTTCCGTATATACTGATCATTAGACTACATTAAACTTTTCACCAAGCTTTTATATATAACACATAAATGAGAGAATATAAATACCTATATATATATATGAATATAATGATCATAAATTAATTTCCATTATCCTTCAATTCTTTTTTTATTTTTTATATTCATATATATATATATATATATACCGATGGGTGGATGGATGGATATATGAATTATTATTATAATACATGATATGATAGTGAAATGGCGTTTGGCAGGTTGTTCCTGCACACGTGTGGTCGACTTACTTATGTTTGGTTGATTTCGGGGCCGGGGGGATAAGGACGAGAGTTGTGGATGATGATGGATCATGCATGGATGGTAGCGCTTGCTGTCCGTGCAAACTTACAACTCAGATCCCCTGGGCTGCGGGTCCTCTTTTAACTCTCAAGTCTCTCAACCCCCGTATACACTCCCCCTGCCTTCCACTTTTTCTCTTGCTCCAATTAACTTGGGGGTATGACTGTGACACTTGGCCTCTTTCTCCATTACATCCTCATGTCTATTATTTTTTTTTTTTTTTTTTTTAAAAGAGTTAACCAAAAGAGAACCCCTTTCCCACTGTGGGCGCCTTAACTGCGGGAGGTAAATCGAGGATGTGTGTGAGTGGCGGCACTGAGAGAGAGAGACCAACGGCGTGGAAATCCAATCTCATGTCTATTATTGAAAAATATGTATATATGTATTGGTATTTTAATTAATTTCAACTCACACACGACCAAAGTAAAATAAAATGCATGCTCAGTTATCGCTATACTGAAAGGACCAAAGGTGGTAGGTCATGGGTGCTTTGCCAATACGAAGACCAACATAACTGTCAGTGTATGCTTCCAGACAATGTCCTTCACTATCAGACCCAACATAACCCGATTTGCACTTCCCACTTTCAGATGATTTTCCATTTCTTACACTGTTCTACCTTTGACCTTTGAGAAACAGCCCAACATGCACCACATTATCTGACCTAACTATACATACCCTTCTCTTTAATCTAACCACAAGATTCATCCACAATGTATGGGTACACAAGGAGCACATTGCTAAACTACATCCACTCAACCACACCCGTATCCTTACCACGTTGCCAGGAAGTACCACAACAAAACATACACTGTACCCATCCAACCCAACCCATAGCACACATATAAATAAATATATTGTTGTAAAATACCCAATTGATTCCTCCAATCATATTTTGTATTCAAAGATAGTTGTTATCATGAACTCTCTCTATCCTTGTTTTCACACTACTTAATAAATTCATCAGCTTGGTGAAAAGCATAACCTTTAATTCATTAACTTTGGTTTTTCCTTTTCAGTAGTTATTACTCAATTTGCATTTGATTATTCGCAAATGAAAAGTCCGTTCTCTATATCAGAACAAGTCCTATAGCAATACTCGCCGTGCAACTTAGTACTATTCTTTTTCTTTTTATTCTTTATTTTTCCTCTCATCTCCAATTTAATCTCTCACTCTTCACGAGATTCAAATCCGAATCATCACTGTCTGAGGAAAATAGTTTCCACCATCCTCTAATATCTTTACTTGTTTGGTGAAGAAATTAAAGGCATTTGCAAGCATACCAGGAAATGAACTCCGGCCCAGAACCCTCTAAGATTCAAGCAAATTTATTGCATTCATGCGTGATGCGCCTTATAGCCTGTTTGGAATAGCCTTATCTCAAATCTGATAAGCATTTTATCTGATAAGTGTCTTATAAGAAATAAGTGTCTAGTACAATAAGACAGTTTGGTTTGTTAGCTGAAATGCTGTTATAAATTACTTTGATAATAATATTATCAATTTTGACTCATGGTATTTTAATTTTATAATTAAATAATAAATCATTAAATATAAATATTAATTAATTTTTATTTTTGTTTTAAAAAAATTTAATTTTTAATATATTAATTTTTAACATTTTCTATTTTCTATTTTTTTAAATTTTTAGTTTTTAAATTTTTTATTTTTATTTTTATTTTTAATCTTTAATTTTAAATATTTAATATTTTATTTTTAAATTTTAATTTATATATATATATATTTTTTAATTATTTTCTAACTGATAAGATATAAGTATCCTAAACCCAACTTATTTTTTATAACTACAAATAAGAGATCTTATGAAAAATATCTTATAAGTGTCTTATAATAAACTGATAACAAACAAACTTTTTCATATAAATTATCAAATGAGATAAATGTCTTATAATAAGATCCAAACAAATACAGCATTAATGGCAGGAAAAAAAATTGGTGAAACTGGTCCAGCCCTGCAGGGCGTGGATTTGGACAACGCAAAATAATCTTTGGGCTGCATAGAAATGATCGAGTATCATTTCCCATCGGAAACCCAAGATATGGTACCAACATTTAAAAAGTGCCCAAAAAACTTTAAGGCATGCGTACTACTTTGACAACAGGCCCACGTTTGGAAATTATGAGAATGAAAGGTGTACGTCTTCTACGAAATTCACGTGAAATTTCAAACACAAAAAATTAAATGGACATGAAACCGGAGCAAATCCTTTCTTTATTTTATGTAACTTACACGTGTAATCGATCCCCTTGCTTCAAAATCAAATAACATTAAGGAAAAGAGTATGAAATGGCCATTTTCCTCTATGTTTGATCAATAAAATCTTTCAAGTTATTTTACATAGCATGAAGGTGCATTGAGGTAGCATTAACGTGTTTTTTTATATAAAAAATATGAGTACATGAGACATGAAAGAAAGAAGAACTTTTGACTTTGAGATAGAGCAACAATCAACTTCCTAGGTGGTTTTAATTTCTTTCTCTTTTATTCTACTTTCTCTTGGTTATGAATTCAATAACAATGCTATATCATATGGTTCAAAATAATTAAACCATAAAAACATGTTTGCATATTCCCCATAAATATTAAGTCTTAGTTTACTTGTAGGAAATCATGTCTTTTTTAGCAAAATTTTCTATATACAAATAAAAAATAGAATATCATATTTACACAAGAATTTTTCCTGAAATAGAAACTAAATAATGCATATCCATGGGTTATTTTTAGGGTTTCTTTTGATTAATATGGAGAGTTTTCTAATAATAATAATTTAATTAGGGAAAAAACACCTAAAAAACGCAAAACTTCTACATATATATGTGCGTGTGCACGCGCGCGTCTATGTAATACACACACACATATATATGTGCATATATTACCTAAATTTCAATAAATAAAAACATTTTTATACTTTTTTTTAAAAAATAGAATTACTCTATCTTAGCAAGTGAACTGCCTTTTTAGTTTTTTGCATAAAATAAAAATTCTAATTTTCTTAAAAAATAGAAATATATATTTAATAAATAAGGCTTTACCATTTAAACTTCTGGAGTCTTTATTCAATTTAAGATTTGTGTAATTTATATCAATTTCTTGTTGAAGCAATTTTTGTGTTAAGTAAATCAATCTCTTCATAAATCTAAGTTGACACGAATTTAATAATATAAATATTGTGGAGAAAAAAGTTATGGTATAATAAAAAGATGAAAACCACGGTCTTAAATTGGTTTTATATCTATATCTATATCTATATCTATATCTATATATATATAAGTTAAACCAAAGGAGCTCAAAGAAGGCTTCCACATCAGCATCCATCTATTTGCTAAGTTATCATAAATTATATTTTTAATGTTATTACATTATTATAAATTTATATATTATAGTGTTTAATTACATTTATGTATCACTTCCTAACTTCATTATTGCAATGGAGTTACAATATATTTAATTATATTTATGCACCACCTATATATTTCTTTTTAATGAGTTTAAAGTAATAAAGTCCAAAAAAAACTCATTAATTTAATTAATTTATACATTATATCATAGTTTAAAAAAAAGAATAAAAAAGCATTAGAATTAATTTTTATAGATATTTAGAAATAATAAAAAAAAACACACGAAAACCTAAAAACAATAAAAATCACATTTATTAAAAAAGGTTAAACCCAAAGGAGCTCAAAAAAGGATGCCACATTAGCACCCATCTATTGGCCAAGTCATCATAAATTATATTTTTAATATTATTATAAATATATATATTATAGTATTTAATTACATTTATACACTACTTCCTAACCCCATAATTGCAATGGAGTTACAAGATATTTAATTATATTTATGCACCACCTATATATTTCTTTTTAATAAGTTTAAACTAATAAAGTCCAAAAAAACTTATTAATTTAATTAACTTATGTATCATATCCTAATTAAAAAATAAAGATAAGAATAAAAAGGCACTAGAATTAAATTTTTTAGATATTTAAAAATAATAAAAAATACACAAAAAATTAAAAATAATAAAAAAATCACATTTATAAATATTTAAAAAACTAAAAAACGCACAGAACCTAAATAAGTTCGTACAAAACACGGGATATGAAAGCATTAGTTAAAAATAAAATCTAAACCCTTGGAAATGTACAAGACTATTATTTCTTTTTAAAATTTTCTATTGATTGCATTGTTTCAATCAAGTAGTATGAAAAATTGAAAATTGTTGATCTTAAATAAAGGTTAAGAAAAAAAAAGAGAGAAAGAAAATCCGAATTCTATAACGTAAAACAGCAAGTGACCAGTCAGATTCGAAATAATAAGAGTGGGACCCCTCAAGTCATAATCCGACGGCCCTGAGGAGGTCAACCACGTCACTCCCACCACGAAGAGAAGCAGCAGCAGCAGCAGCTAATATCTCACTTGCTAATACTCACCTCTTCTCTATCGATCTATCTAGTAATCGCCGGCGAAAAATGCTGCCGCCGGAGCTTCAACCGCGGGCCTTCCGTCCCTATATCTCATCCTCCGCTAGCGCCCCTTCCTTTTCCCGCTCATCGTCTTCTTCCTCCGCCTTCTCCTACAGCCCCGAACGAAACCCTAACCCTAATCTCAGCTCCTCATCCTTAACCCGTCGCTCCTCCACCGATAGATCTCGATTCACCCCGTCTACTTTCGTCCACAACGCCAGAATCGCCGTCGCGTTAGCCCCATGCGCTGCCTTCCTCCTCGACGTCGGCGGCACTCCCGTCGCCGCCACCCTCACCCTCGGCCTCATGATCGCTTACATCCTCGACTCAATCAATTTCAAAGCCGGATCATTCTTTGCTGTATGGTTCTCTCTCATCTCCGCTCAGGTGGCTTTCTTCTTCAGCTCATCGCTGTTCGTCTCTTTCCATCCGATCGCCCTTGGCCTAATCGCCACATTTCTATGCAGTCTCACCAATTTCTTGATTGGTGTTTGGGTTTCGCTTCAATTCAAGTGGATTCAGATTGAGTACCCGACCATTGTCCTCGCCCTCGAGCGCCTGCTTTTCGCCTGCGTTCCAATCGTGGCTTCCGCCATTTTCACATGGGCAACAGTCTTCGCAATCGGTATGGTCAACGCTGCCTACTATCTTATGGCTTTTAATTGCGTATTCTATTGGCTTTTTTCGATTCCGCGCATTTCCTCATTCAAAACAAAGCAACAAGTTAGTTACCATGGCGGAGAAGCACCTGATGACAATCTAATCCTTGGGCAGCTCGAGAGCTGTGTGCACACGTTGTATCTCTTGTTTTTCCCCTTGTTATTCCATACTGCTTCCCACTATGCCGTTATGTTTTCATCTTGGGCATCTGTTTGTGATTTGTTTCTTCTTTTCTTTCTTCCATTTCTGTTCCAATTATATGCCTCTACAAGGGGAGCGTTGTGGTGGGTCACTAAGAATGAGCACCAGTTGAAGAGTATTCGTGTAGTGAATGGTGCTGTTGCTTTGGTTATTGTTGTTATTTCATTAGAGATCAGAGTTGTTTTCCACTCCTTTGGACGATACATTCAGGTGCCTACCCCTTTGAACTATTTACTTGTTACCACTACCATGCTTGGAGGGGCTGCTGCTGCTGGTGCTTATGCCCTTGGTATGGTTTCTGATGCTTTCAGCTCATTGGCCTTCACAGCTTTGGCTGTCGTCGTCAGTGCTGCTGGAGCTATTGTTGTGGGATTCCCTGTTCTGGTATGTAATTTTGTATTTCATATCTTCACTTTTTAAAAAATATTTATCCCTGCAGCTAGAGAAATTTAAGTTCATGCCATATATATTGATTATTTTACTATGAATTTCCTCTGAAGATACTACGGGATTCTCACTCTGGTATTCGTGCTACTTATAACTTTTGTTTGGGTTGAGTTAAACACGTATGTCTCTAAATTCAGGTCCTTAATATGGTTCATCTTTTCTAGGATAGGTTGCTAGTGTATATTGCACAGGAGTTACTTTATTCTATGGCTTTGAGGTTGAATTTTTGGAGCTATCTTGTGGGACAATGTTTATACGTAGTTTTTTTGTCACCCACGGTCAAATACAATTTCTCAATGTGATATCCTTTTGATGACATTGAATATGTGAGACATTATAAAGTGGGCTGGCGATGCATAGAATTTTCTTATATTTTATGTAGTGAAATTATTTGTTTAACAGATTAGGTATATTGGTTTAGACTATCTGGAAATTCAACTTCTAGAACAGTATCCTGATCTTGTATCTAATAGGAGAGCGAAGTCTTACTGTAACTTCACTGTAGGCTGATAATGCATGGAAAGGTAAATAGTTAAATGGTTTCACATTAAAAACTAGTGAAATACTGAAACGTTCTAGAGCATATGTTCCTGCTGCTCCTTTGTTCCAACTTCACTCCACTTCTCCTATGTTGAAGTTGATTCAAATGATTCAAATACGCTTTAAGATTATTGATCATATGACTTCTTTCAGACTGATATCTGTTCGTTTTTCCCTCTTAACCTTCTAATACCACCCTTTCTGGACATTGCTTCATTAATAATTCTATGTTTAACAAATTCTTCACTTCAATTCGCAGTTCCTTGCACTTCCATCTGTAGCTGGATTTTATTTGGCTTGTTTTTTTACAAAGAAGAGCTTGTCATCATACTTCACTTTTGTTTTACTTGGGAGCTTGATGGTTACTTGGTTTGTAATGCACCATTACTGGGATCTCAATATATGGATGGCAGGCATGTCT
The DNA here is from genome assembly GCA_028554755.1 of Cordia subcordata. Taxonomy (NCBI): domain Eukaryota; kingdom Viridiplantae; phylum Streptophyta; class Magnoliopsida; order Boraginales; family Cordiaceae; genus Cordia; species Cordia subcordata. Next base: position 124,969 of record JAPTOF010000020.1, read on the forward strand.
TTAAAATCTTTCTGCAAGCTGATAGTTGGTAGTGTTATCCTAGCAATGGCTGTCCCTGGTTTAGCTGTACTTCCGCTGAAGCTTTGTTTATTAGCTGAGATTGGTTTGATCAGCCATGCATTGTTGCTATGCAACATTGAGAATCACTTTTTCAGTTACTCGAGTGTGTACTATTATGGGTTTGAGGATGATGTGATGTATCCCAGTTACATGGTTGTAATGACTACTTTTGTGGGCCTAGCAATTGTGAGGAGACTTTCTGTTGACAACCGAATTGGGCCCAAGGCAGTTTGGGTTCTCACTTGCCTTTACTGTTCAAAACTCGCTATGCTCTTTATGGCATCAAAGTCCGTGTTGTGGGTATCAGCTGTTCTGCTGCTGGCTGTTTCTCCTCCGCTGCTTCTTTACAAGTATCTGCTGAACCTTTTCAAATTTCCAGACAAGCCTTTTTTATTTCTTCAAATTTCAGATCAAAATCACATGTGAAACATTTATACTTGGTAATTTTTCAGGGATAGGTCAAAAACGGCCTCAAAGATGAAACCCTGGCAAGCTTACGCTCATGTTGGAGTGATTGCTTTGTCAGTCTGGTTCTTCCGTGAGACCATTTTTGAAGCACTTCAGTGGTGGAATGGTAGACCGCCATCTGATGGTTTACTTTTGGGTTCTTGTATACTTCTGACCGGATTGGCTTGTATACCGATAGTGGCTCTCCACTTCTCTCATGTCATGGTACTGGTTTCTTATTCTTCATTTTGTGTTGCACTTTTGATCAAATAGGCCTTGCACTGAAATGCTGCCAAGTAAACTAATCTTTTCACTCATTGTACTTGCCTCCGATGCTATGTTCTTTCTGGGAACGATGGTTAAGCGATTCAATATCCTACAGTTTTCCAAAGATCTACTTTGGTACAAGTTTAAAACATCTGAACTTTATAAACTTAATAATGCCTGGTGATATTTGGATTTTGATCAATTTCATTGACTTCTTTGATTGAATATTATTATTATATTATTATATTATTATTATTATTTGTTTTTTGTTTTGGTTGTTGTTGTTATCTTTTTTTTTTTTTTTTGACATTACAGCTGGGAATAACTTCCTTGTCTTGTTATGTTCCCCGTATGAATGTGTATTCCTATAGGCACATCAATGTAGATCTGCAATTCACTATCCTTATACAACTGTGGTTTATTATCAAATTGGCTTGGCTTACCGAAGTAGATTATAGTGTGAGATAGTTTGATAAGTTCAAACTTTATCACGAAGCTAAAATCTTGAAGGACAGGCGTCACATTTTGCATTGATCGACCGGCCGTTAATTGTGAAAATAATTTATTGTCTTCTCCTTTTGAATTAATTCTCCAGTTGGCATGTTGCGTACTGACTCCAAGTCATCACCTCCATGTTTATAGAAGGCAATTTGATACTAGAAAATGATCAGTTATGTTTCTTTAAAATGTTTGATATTTATTACTTGAACTAACTGAGCCCTTCCATTCTTGTTACAGCCTGCTAAGAGATGCTTGGTTCTTGTGGTGGCCACGGGTCTTCTGTTTATTTTGTTGCAGCCACCAATTCCGTTATCTTGGACTTATCACTCTGACATAATTAAAGCTGCCCGTCAATCTGCTGATGACCTCTCAATATATGGTTTCATGGCTTCCAAGCCTACTTGGCCATCATGGTTGCTCATTGCAGCAATCCTGCTCACGCTAGCTGCTGTCACCTCGGTTATTCCTATTAAATACATTGTTGAGTTGAGGACATTTTACTCCATTGCTATGGGAATTGCTCTTGGTATATATATATCTGCAGAGTATTTCCTTCAGGCAGCAATCCTACATGTCCTCGTTGTCGTGACCATGGTTTGTGCCTCAGTGTTTGTTGTCTTTACCCATTTCCCGTCTGCCTCAAGCACAAAGGTTCTCCCGTGGGTATTTGCTCTTCTTGTTGCTCTCTTTCCCGTGACATATCTTCTGGAAGGCCAGGTGAGAATCAACAAGAGTGTCATTGTTGAGAGTGGTGTTGGAGAAGCTGGGGAGGAAGACAATAAACTGGCGACCCTACTGGCTGTTGAGGGTGCAAGAACATCTCTTCTTGGTTTGTACGCGGCAATATTTATGCTTATAGCACTTGAGGTGAAATTTGAGTTGGCTTCGCTCATGCGTGAAAAGGTTACCGAAAGAGGAGGACTTAGGCATGGCCACTCTGGCCAAAGTAGCTCATCAGCCTCTGTTCCTCCAAGACTGAGATTCATGCAGCAACGCAGGGCATCCACTGTGTCAAGTTTTACAATAAAGAGGATGGCTGCCGAGGGGGCATGGATGCCTGCAGTTGGTAATGTTGCCACGGTGATGTGCTTTGCTATATGCCTGATCCTGAATTTTAATCTGACAGGTGGGTCGAACCGTGCTATATTTTTGTTGGCGCCTATCTTGTTACTACTCAACCAGGACGCGGACTTTGTTGCTGGGTTCGGGGACAAGCAGAGGTACTTCCCAGTTACGGTAGTAATATCAGGGTACTTGGTGTTGAGCTCGTTGTATAGCGTATGGGAAGATGTGTCTGCTAGCAATGGTGGTGGATGGGGATTGGGAGTTGGAGGCCCAGATTGGTTTTTTGCGGTGAAGAATGTGGCTCTGCTCATTCTCACGTTCCCAAGCCACATACTGTTTAATCGGTTTGTGTGGAGCTACACGAGACAGGGAGACTCAACGGCGTTGCTGTCAGTACCGCTGAATCTGCCGTCAATCATACTGACAGATGTAATCCAGGTTAGGATATTGGCGCTGCTTGGGGTGATATACTCATTGGCCCAATGTTTGATTTCCAGACAAGAATATATTTCAGGATTGAAGTATATTTAGGCAGCTAGGCCGAAAGAAAACGTAATTTTGTACCATATAAAGAGATGTTGAGGAATGAAACTTGAAGGAGCTTTGTTGTCAACACAAATGAATTTGTTTGTGGGAATTTTTGTTGCAGGCCCATCCCCAGCGCTGACCGACCGTTGCTGGGTCTAAACTTCCGAGAGACAACTGAAACTGAGTGTGGGAGTGGGTGGGTTTGATTCATACACACAGACAATTGACATTTGTAGAGACAAAAAATGCGGATTGGGCCGGCCTATTGTGGTCACTATTTCCTCTTATAATGACTTGGGATAGTTGAATTTGAGTATGGATATTTGTTTCTTTGATTGTCAAAAATAAAAAATGAAAAAGAAGAAAAGAATATATTTAAATGTGAATCTGCTCTTGGTAATTATAGGTTAGTAGTAGAGCTGAATTTGAAAAAAGAAAAAGACCAAACTCAAATAATAAATAATAATAATAATAGAAAGAGAGGAGATAATGGATAGAAATGAGGACACAGGTGTTCATTCCTAACCCCAAAGAGTGAGAAGGACACCATGTTATCCGCTTGGACGTTTACGACTCCAAGAAATCATCCATCCGATCCCATCCGATCCCTTTACCAAGAAGAAAAAGGAAAATGGGAAAACTCGTGGTAACTGGAAAATCTATGCTGCTCCCGAGAAGCATCTTCTTCTTCAACTTGGTGTTGGTGTTATCGTCAGTGGTGGTGGCGTACGCAACAGCAGCAGCAGCAGCAGAAGATCCAACACCAACGCCGACGCCATGGCCACACCAATTCCACTCCATACTGTACGTGAATTACAGCGGAGCATTGAGCTTGATAGACCTGTGGTACGACTGGCCCAATGGTCGCAACTTCAACATCATACAGGACCAGCTGGGCACGCTCCTTTACGACCTGGAATGGAACAACGGCACCTCTTTCTTCTACACCTTAGACTCCAATCGGGAGTGCAGCTCCGCCCAGCTTCCCGTTGGGATTCTCCGTCCTAATTGGCTTGACGGCGCTACCTACCTTGGTCAACGCCACGTCGATGGCTTCCTCTGCAATGTCTGGGAGAAACTCCACTTTATTTGGTACTACGAGGATGTCGTCTCTAAGAGACCCGTCCACTGGACCTTCTACACTGGTATTATTATTGCTTCTTTTTTTTTTTTTTTTGAAAATTTTTATATATAACATAATATATACTTTTTATCCATTTATTATTTATTTACTTTTTGATATGTTCACCATTATTATTATTATTATTATTATTATTATTATTATTATTATTGTTATTATATGGCAGGAAGGTCGATTCATGTGATGACGTTTGAGGTGGGAGCAGTGCTTGAAGATGCAAAGTGGCAGGCCCCTGTCTACTGTTTTCTCAACAAGAAGAAGAAGGAGAGGGAAGCTGATGATGATGATGATGATGTCAACACCCACTCCTCCTCCTCCTCCTCCTCCAACTCCGTACTTCCCATGATATCAGCAGAATCAGAGTGGAGGAGGCTCTCTCGGCTCTCTCACAGTGAAGCCACGCCACGAGCGCCTCAATCTAATACCTTCGAAGTCTTCGCTTCTCAATAAATGTGTGTTTGTTTGTGGCACTAACTCTTCATTGCCTTTCTGTTCGCAACTCGTAATCACCAATTAATTAGAGTATGCTTGTTATTTATGTTGGTTTTGCTCTATTATTATTATTATTATCTGTTTTCCTTTCAGATTGTTTTCCTTGTCGCTTATTTAAGCTCCACTTGCATTGGACGCTAGGACAACTTATATGTATTATTATTATAAATTCAGAGCCCATATAAAGGAATTCAAGAGCTGCTGCTGCTGATTCTTATTTTTTTTTATTTTTATTTTTTGTGAATTCTTTACAAGCCCCGCCCCTAAGCTCTTAACATCAGAGTTGCGTGCGTTCTTCTTATTTGTTAAAATAAATTATGGGAATAGCAAAAGAAAGAGTAATGGCTGGTCGTCCAAGCCAAGCATCCAATTCAATTTTTAAATTTCAACGTAGCCGATGGTTACTTCATGCATATATAATAATAAATAGCAGCCCCAACTGGTATACTTTTTGTATTTTTCTTGTATAGTTCTCACTCCTTCTTATTGTAAGTACTTGTTTTATTACAACTTTAGGTCTTGGGTTAATTTTGATACTATCCAAATTTGTCTAGCCTTATGCAATTTCTGATTATAGCCTTACGTTGTTTTTGATTCCAATCGCGTGACACTTGGATCATTCATTCAATTATAATAAATTTTCTTCCGTTCTTAGAAAACGTCCTCTTGTTACTGTCAGAATTGGTAGTAGTTGGGGGCAACAGCTTCAAATGGCACACGGTGCAAAGCATATCGTCCCTTCCCCAATGGGTATGGACTATGGAGGGCATCATTATTTATTATTATTCATTAACCATCTCTCTTTATGACTCTTTTGGTCCTCCCCACCCTCTCCACCAAATATCTACTATAATATTTTTTACTTTATTTCCACGCGCGGAGAGAGAGAAAGAGTGTTTGAAAGACTACTCTTGTCATACTGTGTGGACTGCAATCACAATTCACACACACACACACACACAAAAATCTAATGGGTAAAATGATGATCCAACTTAATATCACAATAATTGCTTCAAATTAAACCACTTTGCTCCCTTCTAATAATAATCGAGTTGGTTGAGCTTAATAGCACACGTACCCACCCCACCCCTCTCTGGATTTCAGCAGATTCATCTGTCTCTCTGCTCTTCTGCTCTGCTCAAATGGACCTTTCCTCCTAATTCTTGAAGCATCTTAGGTAAATCTTCTTCCCTTGCCTTCTTCTCTACTTTTTTGAGTTATTTTTGCCACCCCCCCCCCCCCCCCAAAAAAAAGAAAAGAAAAAGTCACTAACTCTGATTAGTTTCCAACCTATTAATCTCCCCTTTCTTTTTTTTCTTTTTTTTGTTGGTATTGACTTGGGGTCCTCTTGTCGCAAATTGATATGATAGGCTGGGTAGTTGTTGTAATTGGAAAATATCGGGTGTTTGCTGGACAGACTGAAAAATGGGAGCTTTTTGTTGCTGCCCCTCTGCTGATGATTTTGAAGTTTACCCAATCTACTCTAATTCAATCTCCAGGCACATCATGTCCCTCAGATTTTTCTTCCTTCATCTCTTTACTGGTGTAAGCTTCTTTATATCTCCCCCCGCCCCCACTTGCTAACATTTTCTTTTTTCTTTTTCTTTTTCTTTTTTTTTTTTGTTGAAAGGATTTTTTTTTCAGAAAAAAAATGAAAAATTAAAAAGAAAACCTTTTGGGGTGCTTATTGTTTTGAATTATGTTTTGTCTGATCAAATGAGCTAAAAGGTCTCATAATTTTTATGTACCGTAAATGCATTTGATGCCTGTATTTCTTATTAGCAGAAACGGTTCATGTGATAATAATTCGTAGCTAAGGCTATATTTCATTCAGCTAAGTTGTTACTCGTGTTATATATATATATATATATATATATATATATATATATATATATATCCCTTTTGCTACGACTTCATCACCACCATATCCACCATCCAGCTGAAAATCTTATGACAAAGCTAACATGATTTGCACCCTATTAGATTATTATGTTACTGAATTGTTCCTCTTGCTAGTTCTCTTTTTTTTTTTAACTAGCAATGACAATCTTCAAGAATGCATAAGCTGCCAAAGTTTTACTCTGCTCACACCTGAACGAGTTTGTTCAGCCTCTTCCTTTTCCTTTTAAGTTCTCAAGCAGGCAATTGTCATTTGGTTGTGAACGGGCATGTCAATGTGAGCTTTGCTTACCATCATTGTTAATTTTTTGCACATAACTTATTTATGTCAGTGCTCTAGATACAACTCTTTTGCTCTGGACACCAATTTGGTTATTTGTAGCTCAGGTTTGAATTGATGATTCTTATTTTTATGAACAAGTAGTAATAGCATGTGTTCTTCATCAGTTAAGAGAAAAGCTTTTGGCTGGAGAATTTCTCGTATTATAAATTTCAAATTGTCATCATCTCATAAATACCTCCTCCATTCACCGGAAAAGAACATTAAAGGAAATGGAAACAAAATGACAAGGACTCTAAATTGAATTGGTAACTTCTTAGAAATTTTCAACCAGTGATCCGCACCACATGCCAATGATTTTCCAATAGTTTACACATACAGGTTTTGCAGATTTGTACACAGTGATTTCATAAGATACTAAAACCGATCATAGTCTGTTGACTCTTCATCTTCATTTATTAGGTTTTCTGCTATGTTAGAACAACTTCAGCTTTTCTGCTGAAACCATTTCTATATTTAACTGAATATTTATCCTGGTCTACCTTTACTTTCTTACATGCAGTATGGAACGATATTTCAAAGAATTGAAGCGCACACAGTATCATCATCATCACACAATGATAATTCGATATTATCAGGGATAAGCTCATTGGCATCAGATAGTTTCACAAATGATGTGTGCCACTCTGTCCCTAGACCTTTGCCTTTTGATTATGATCAGAGATATTCCCGTCTCCATCGTGATGGTTTGGTTTTAAGGCGTGAAAAGTCAATGACGCATTTGCAGGAAGAGTCACAGTCGCTTAGACGGAATATAAGTACCTCAGGGATGGAAGTGCTAGATTCTGGGAAGAAACGGAGTGTGGTTGATTCGTCAGAAGAAGTTAAATTCATTCGATCAGAATCTGCAGAGAAGTTATGTGGATCAAAGGTAGCACGCGGGCTACTTTATATACAGCCTTCTTCGGAAGAAGAAGATCTCTGTCCCACGTGTTTGGAGGGTATGCATCCATCTTCTGCTAAAGCTAATTATAAATATATTTGTTCATGTTGTTTATTTCTTTGAACTTGCAAAGACAAGCACACAAGAGACAAATGTCGGCTTCAGTTCAGAGTAATTAATTTATGCTTTTGCAGAATATACTCCTGAGAATCCTAAAATCACAACACGCTGCTCTCATCATTTTCACCTGGGTTGTATATATGAGTGGATGGAAAGAAGTGACACTTGTCCAATATGTGGCAAGGTATGTTGGAGTAAAATTAACATTTGTATATACTTTGAACTGCTCATAGTCACTTGCTTTTCTCTTTTACTAGGCAATATGGATACGTGTGCTTTATGATACTGGTTAATCTATTTAAATAGGAAGACAACTTGTAGCATTTGGGAAAAGCACTGACGAATTATGTAATTTTAAATGGTAAGATAATCTTTGAGACATGGAGTAGTGAGTCAGAAGTTGTTGTGAACATGGGACAGAATTATATTTTGGTAGGATGTTTATTTTCACTTTTCTGATTTCACTGTCAAGTTTTGATGAGGTTTGATTTTTGATTTTGCAGGATATGGAATTCAGTGAAAGCCCCTGATGGGTGGATATGGAGTTGGTTTTAATAAGAAAGAAGGGGGTTGTAGTGGTAGAGAGCACTGCAATGCCCTGCGGCATTTTAGGGTGTCTGTAAATAAAAAAAGGCAGGTGATTTCATGTAATTGTTACAATGGCTAAATAGAAGATGGTACTTGGTGGATATAATTTTTCTTTCTTTCTTTCTTTCTTTCTTCTTCTTCCTCTTTTTTTTTTTTTTTGGGGGGGGGGGGGGTTCCTCCCTATGTGCATGCATTATTATCCTTTTAAGGCATAGCGAGGCATCCTAAGTCATAACCCCATAGTTCACTTGTACTTTCATTTCATTCTACACTTCCAAACTTTACCGGACTCCTACGTTGCCCCTCTTATAATTAGAGACCACAAAATCTAAGATGTCTTTTTACGTAATCTGCATAGGCAGCTAAGAGATTAAGCCATCACGAGCAGGGGCGGAACCAAAAATTGTGTGGGAGAAGGGGCCGAGGTGTATATACGTATTTGAATGAAAATTACTGTCGAAATAATATTAAGTAAAAAAGCAAGCCTTCCTCTTTTCTAATGTGAGAGAATATATATTATATATAAATATAATCATAATAATAAAAATTAGTGATATTAGATTTTTTATTCTATTTAGATATTGATACATTTTATGATATTGAAATCTGGCAATAGTAACATAGTCACACCATTCCAATTTGGATTAAAAATACAAGTTTTGAACATAAACAAGTGTAAAAAAATATTATTTAACAAAATAATATAAAAACCATATAAAAAAAACTACTGATTCAGTTGATAAAATTAAGTTTTTCTCGCCATTATAAGTTTTTCTAGTCAAAATAAATACATAAATAATATATGAAGAAACTCTCTAAATAAATAAATTCTCTATAGAACAGCTATCTAAAATTTATGAATTTTTAAAACCAGAAAAATTACTCAGAAATACGTAACAACAAAACAAATAAGCTAAAAATACTTAATTATTTATTACAAAAATTTAATCGTTGAAATATCTATATAAAAAAATATATCGAAAAATATTATTACGAGAATAATTTTAGGAAAAAAATTAAAGGGCGTCATAAGAAGAAAGCTTCGTTCCACCACTAAACACAAGTGATAACTTTATTAACAGTAAGAGTAGTAGTAGTAATAATAATAATAATGACAACAGAGGAATAATAGTAATAATAATAGTGGTAATGATAATAATAGCAACAAGAACGTTGCAATGTAAACAATAACATTGACGATTACAACAATCACATTGATTATTTATTATAATTGATTGGATGAATGACAAATCTCAATCTCCTTCTAGACCCAATCTGAACTCCTAAAAAGTAAGCTTTGTTGAGGACACTTTAAAATTGAAGGGCACAAGTGCTCGTTATGGGCCAGCCCAAACTTTTGTGCATCTTAGAGGCCCTGGAGCTGGATTGCAGAGCTTACTATTTTTAGCCCACTCCGCCTACACCACGATTAAAAAACGATCATAAAAACCCCATTTTTTATTTTTATTAAAAAAAAAAGAGAAAAGAAAAAGAAAAACTCAGAGAAGCAATGGAGAAAGCAGAAGCAGCAGCAGCAGCTAAGGCAGAGTTTGAAGAGCAAAAAAAGGAAGCACTCGTTGACCTTACTTTGAACGACTCTACTGAATTCTGGCTCCTTGAATGGCCTCTTAATCAGGTAATTTTCATGATGTTTCTTAAGTCAACTTCCCCTCCATCCATGTTAATGAATTTATAATGACATTCATCATATACTTACAATTTGTATGCTCGCTTGATATATTTAAGGTTAAAAAAAGAAAAAAAAAAAAAAAGCAGCTTAAATCAGCTGGGAAAATTCTTCTATTTTTCAAAACAGATTCTTGATTTATTCACGCCGCTGGGTTTTACATTCATTGAATAGCCTTTTTGTTGTTCGCTTCAAGGACTTATTGACTAATTAGTGCTAACTCATATTGCAGCCTCCTGATTTTGAGGGGCAACAAGTTAAGTTGGAGCTTCATGATAATGGTGAATTGGGCAGTTTTCAGGGTTCATCAGGTGACAATCATGCATCCATAACCCCACCCTTGTTTCTTTCTCCAATTCGAGACTTGTTCTGTCCTATAGTATCCGTTACCAGAGTTTTAACATCTTGCATCAATCTTCTCGTGGCACCAGGAAAATCTTATGATATGCTTAGTTTCAAATTTCATGATCCTGAGGAAATGGTTTTTCTTTCTTCTGCATCAGACTCCAAAATTGGTATATATACTGCCCTTGGCTGTTTACTATCAGTACAACAACTCATGTCTTGTTGGGTCGTCGTTTGCTTATTTTCTTGTCTCAGTAATACGTTTTCCGTCTTCGTGTTTGTATTTCTTTATGTCATTTTCCCTGAAGGTGACATGAACATTTTCATAATGCAGAATCTAGCTTTCAGTTATACGATGTTGATTTATGAGGCAGATAGAGCTAATGTAATGTTATTGCTTGTCTTGATTTCTTAGAGAAACCTGGTTTAGTTAGAGCGGAGAAATGATTTAGTCAAATCTTTCTTGTTATTGGTCTAAGTAATAAAGCTCTTAGGGTTATATGATTACATTGATACGATTCTAGCATTATTTGGTGTCCTATTTTTATCTTTTCGAGTTTGTGTTTGCCTGTGGCGATGAAGTAATTTTTATGCATCACATGTATATGTTAGGTGTCCCTGCAGAATTCTGAAACTTATAAGATTCGACCGTGTTTCATAACTTCTCGACATTTCTGAGTTAAACTTCGTTTTTAAATATGTGGGGGGTCAACAAAACGGAGTAATCTTCCAGATCTCACTTTCGTACACTAGTGGAGGATGCAAACCAGAGTAAAGTCAATAGGGATAAATCATAGACAGGAATTGATCTCTCTCCCATTTTAAGTCTGCTCCAGATCCCAGCAAACTGGCTTCTATACGTTTGAGTTGTCATAGACCGGAGGTGAAAGTTTAGTTATAGATCGGATTATTTATGCATGATATATAGCTTGTGTCCAGAATTTTATATCCTGAGGCATGTTATTGCCACCATGACAATTCAAGCATGTGTTTAGTTGCATACAAGGATACATCCCATATCTTCTATCCATGTGCCTAGTCATCTATTATATGAGTGAAACGCCTCATCAGGTAGGCCCTTTTATTCTCTCATGTAACTGCATCAAAGGTACTTGTTAAGTCGGATATAAAAGGTCAGGTGGATATCCAGCTCCCTTTTGGAGTGTAAACAGAGACGTCTGACTTCTTTTACATATTCGAGTGATGCTTGTTTACTGGAGCCTCTTCCTGAGGTACTACTTGTTTGTGCCGTCCTATGGAAGTATGAAGTTGTCAAGTAGCTGCTGAAATGAGCTCATTTTTTGAACATTGACAGTTGGAAAAATATCAAGGCGTGTTTCCCTTGTTCATTACCCAGAGCCTGCTGAATTCCAGGAACAGGATGAAGTTGCTGCAAGACTTATGGCTCAAATAACTTCTGCTGCCTCCTTGACAAAATCAGCTCATCGCACGGCAGCTCCCACTCAAACTATTAGGCCAAGAAACTTTCAATCATTAACTGGCACTGCCACCACTCCTGGTAGCATAAACAAAAGTTCGAGGAGTTCAGTTTCTGGGGTTTTGGAGCATTCCAAGTCTCCAAAGAGAAGGCATGTTCATGAGCCCACTAGTTCCACGGGTGGGCAATCTGATGGAGATTCAGGAAGAGGACATAGTGCAGTTACATCGGTAGGATCATTTGACCAGTCTACAGAAAGAAAGTCAAAGAATAAAAAGAAGGAAAAATGAGGGTTAAAGATCCTTTGGTCCGAATATTTGGTTCCCAACAGTTGCACCAAATTTTGTAGGAGACTGAAATAGAAAGCAAGAATATTTCAACACCTTGTAATAGAGCTACTGTGGTTTATTTGATCAAATTGTGCGCCCTTCCATTTTTTTTTTTGTTTTTCTATATTTTTTTTGTTGGCTCTCCCTTTAGTCAGTTTATTGTATACAGAATGAACGAGGTGGTGCAAGTGACGGATGCCCGTTGGTCCTCTCCCTGGTCGGGCTGCCACTCACGCACATCCCTCGATTAACCTCCCGCTTGGTTAAGGGGCTTCTGGCCAGGTGGGAAAGGGGTTCTCCTTTGGTTAACCCTTTTAAGAAAGTAGGTCTCCAGATAAAGGCAATGAAGCTGGGGGTTGGTCTGGATGGGTGGGTGACTTTGGTGTAAATTCTCAATTATAAAATTGGCGGAATTGAGTTTGGGATCGATCGATCACAAAAATAAATTATAGGTATGACACAGGAGAATATATTAAAAAACCTTTTGGTTTACTCTAGTATTGAAGAACCAAACGGGCCCATAATCTGAGAGAGATATGGCAAAAGTCACAATAGTGTTTTAATCTGTGGAAAACCAAAGGGCTGTTAAAACGATGGGTGTGGTTTCATCAGGCTGGACATGTAGACAAGCGAAAAGGCAAACACTACAGGACGACAAATTGATGAATATCAGTACTAAATTAAGAAGAAAAAAAAAAGAAGAAGAAGAAGTAAAGGAAAAAAAAAAAGAAAAATCCTAAAATCACAAGATTATTGAGAGTTATTAATGCATAAAAGAAAGAAAATATAGAGAAACCACGACCCATCTAAAAACTAAATAAAAGGCAGGCTTGAGCAGCCCACTGTTTCTCTTACTAATTACAAGTAGTATGACCAGATCCAACTCCAAATTAAACGTAAAACTTTTTAGAATCTCTTATTACGGCTTAAAGCTGAATCTTAATGACTTTACTTTTAAGCCAGTCTCATCTCAAGCGAATAAATAAAATTACACATGCTTTTTTTCCTTAAATTACCCGATATAGGTTTCTAGCACATGCATTGCTCAGCTTGGCTTGGCTTGGCTTAGTCAATCCATTCCATAACACTACAAGACAATTGACAACCAAAAAGAGGCAGAGGCAGAGGCCGAGGCAGATTTTCTCTATCTTAATTCTTATATGTATATACATACAGGTGTATATATACACACACACACAGCTGTGCTTATTAGTGGAATAATAAGAAGTGCTTAGCCTCAACCTCAATCCCTTCACTCACTCTCTCCTCATCATGACAACAGCCTGCTGACACTGCTGTTTGCTCTCTCTCTCTCGCGTCTCGTCTCGTCCGCCCACCCCAGGTTCAATCGATTCTCTTCTTCTTTCAATTTCTTTTCCCTTTCTCTTTAAATTTCCCTACATTCTCGTAAACCCCACTTAGATCTATCATTTCTTGTTTTCTCCAATAAAGTTTCAATCTTTTTTTCTTTTTTCTTTTCATATTGGTGGTCCACATTGAACCAACTAGAAAAGTATCAACTTTCATGTGGCATTGCAACGCCCTGTATATAAATTATGTATATGATATCTGTTTTTCTTTTTCTAATGTGACTAATTAATTTGCAGGTCACAATAATCCATCCATCACTTAATCTAGTAGCATCGCATATATCATGGAGGTGGTGGGAAATAACGATAACAAATTCTTGAACGTGGGGCTGCTCCTGGTGGCGACACTGGTGGCAGCAAAGCTGATAACTTCATTGATAATACCCAGATCCAGGAAAGGCCTCCCGCCGTCGGTGAAAGCGTCGCCGCCGCTGGTTGGCGGCCTATTAAAGTTCTTGAAGGGCCCCATTGTGATGCTCAGGGAAGAGTACCCAAAGCTCGGGAGTGTGTTCACTGTCAATCTGCTGCACAAGAAGATTAGCTTCTTGATCGGGCCAGAAGTATCGGCCCATTTCTTCAAGGCCTCCGAATCTGATCTCAGCCAGCAGGAAGTGTATCAGTTCAATGTCCCAACTTTCGGGCCGGGCGTGGTCTTCGATGTTGACTACTCCATCAGGCAGGAGCAGTTCAGGTTCTTCACTGAGGCCCTCAGAGTTAACAAGTTGAAGGGCTATGTAGACCAGATGGTCATGGAAGCTCAGGTACTTTTTTGTTATATTGCTTCAATTGGTTGCCTCTGATATGTGTGTGTGTATATATATATATATATTTATATATATGTATATATGCTATATTTTCTACAATGCATTTATCTGAGATCTTTGAGCTGACTTCTATGATCAGATCAATTTAATGGCGTTGGTAGTTGACGAATGATTATAAGCGGGCAGATGCATAATGTATTTATGTGTGTTGGATATATGTTATATGTCAGCTTTTGGGGTCTTGAATTGAGATTTCAACCGAAAAGCTAAAGGTCTAAATTAAACTATTAAAGATCGAAGCATTAATACTTCTTCCGTCATATGCTTTTACTAGAAGCAAAGGATGTTCTAGTAAGTGATGGAAACAAATTGAGCCTTTCCTCTGTGATGAGCATTGACTTTATTTGCTTAAACATGGAACATAATTGAACGTCAAAATCTCGTGCTTAGTGAAAATGCAAAAGAAATTAACTTAATTTGGTTAGTTACCTTCTGGCATCTTCATGATAATGTTAGTCTCGTGTATGGGATGTGCTTTCACTACATAATGTTAGTCTTGTGTATGGAAGCTACATTCCAGATAGCCATGTCCTCATTTCATTTTAACCATTCCCTTGTGATGGTTTCAAATCTGTCCTATTCCAACAAGACTCCTCCCAACCTGCATTGCTAAATGCAGTCACAATAAGACGTAAAAAATGTATAGATTTTTGAGTCTTAGTTATTACTCTATTGCCTCTAGGAGCATTAAGAAGAGTATTACAAGGTTGTGCATATTTTATTCAAGTTTCGAGAGCTAGATGTTCCCATGTGTAAGAACTTCATGTGTTTCTCAGTGGAACTAGAGCGTAAATACAAACAGTCCTCCAGTCTAAGCCCTTTAAATCTGCAAGCAATAACATCTCGGTGTTTTGAAAATCACATGCCACATTGCCAAGGGCTCGACTGAAGTTATTCTTAATGTAGTTTTCTAACACCATCCCTGGTATAAGAAAATTGTTAGCATTTTGAATTTCCTTTCATCTTCCTTTTGATGCATGAAAATGCAGGACTATTTCTCAAAATGGGGAGATAGTGGTGAAGTTGACATAAAATATGAACTAGAGCATCTGATCATTCTGACAGCCAGTAGGTGTCTCCTGGGGCAAGAGGTTCGAGATAAGCTTTTTGATGACGTATCTGCTCTATTTCATGATCTTGACAACGGGATGCTCCCCATCAGTGTGATGTTCCCCTATCTTCCCATCCCAGCTCACCGTCGTCGTGATCAGGCTCGCAAGAAGCTCGCGCAGATATTTGCTGACATCATTGCTTCTCGTAAAAAAACTGGTAAGACAGAAAATGATATGTTACAGTGCTTTATGGATTCCAAGTACAAAAATGGACGCCCAACAACAGAAGCTGAGGTCACGGGGCTGCTGATTGCTGCTCTATTTGCTGGCCAGCACACCAGTTCCATCACCTCTACCTGGACTGGGGCATACCTCCTCTGCAACAAGAAATACATGTCAGCTGTGTTGGAAGAACAGAAAGATTTGATGAGAAAGTTTGGGGGCAGTGTTGATCATGATATTTTGTCAGAGATGGAAGTTCTTTACCGATGCATAAAAGAAGCCCTGAGACTCCACCCTCCTTTGATAATGCTTCTACGACAGTGCCACAGTGCTTTCAGTGTGAAAACCAGAGAAGGAAAGGAGTATGACATTCCTAAGGGCCATATCGTTGCGACATCACCTGCTTTTGCAAATCGCCTCCCACACATTTACAAAGACCCTGATACTTATGACCCTGACAGATATGCTCCTGGAAGAGATGAAGACAAGGCAGCTGGAGCATTCTCGTACATATCCTTTGGTGGTGGCAGGCACGGTTGTCTGGGAGAGCCATTTGCATATTTACAGATTAAGGCACTATGGAGCCATTTGCTAAGGAATTTTGAGCTGGAGCTGATCTCACCCTTCCCAGAGATTGACTGGAATGCTATGGTTGTTGGTGTGAAGGGAAAAGTTATGGTGCGGTACAAGCGTAGAAAGCTTCCTGTTGATTAATTGGGATCCCTGCAGACGTCTTTAATTTATAAGCACCTACCATGTATGCTGGGGTTACTCTGTTTTTAGGTTGTTGATTTAATCTTTAATGCACCCTTATCTATTTGTCATGTAGAAGACTTTTGACCTGTTTTTCAAGCTTTGTGAGGTTTCGTGCTTGTCTTGATAATCAGAAATGTGGACTTTTCTCCCCATGTGATATTTATGTTGCAAGGCCATGATTGTCTGCCATACGGATGCTTTTCATCTTTACTTGCCTAATGAAATGGTGAACGATTTCATTGTAATTGGTAGCTTAATTTGTGGGATCTAAACCTATAGTTTGAAGAAACGTGCTTTCTGCAACAATTGTGCAGGAAATTGTTTTTATTTATAAAAAAAAAAAAAATCCTTTTCCGGGATTAGTCCGCTAGAAGATTACGAGATTCTTTAGAACAATTCACTGCTTAGAATGAATTCCTTGGTGCCTCTGTGAACGCGAAAAATTGGAAAGCGGACCTTTACACTTAAGCATTCAGAAACCATGTGCTAGACATCTAGTCAGCCATGAATCCACAATAAAGCATGAAACATATACACAAACACCCTTACATCTGCTTCTCCTAATAGATGATTGTTGTGTAACCGGACAAGCCTATCTTTCTATCTAGTGAGCGAAGTCATAATCTCAACCATTGCTGTTCGATCAGACATAAAAAGGTAACTTGTTAATATTTTCTAATAAACAGAATAAGCAAACCAAATGAGTACGAGAAGAAAAATTCGACATGGACAGAGTGATTTAACTCACGGAAAGAAACACAGCATTCAGAAGGTTTTTAATACTATTCCAAGACACTCACTAACAGCCTTTACACAGCAATAACTGGAATCCCCAATCACTTTATTCACTCATCATGCACTCACTACTGAAACATATAGCTTACAAGCTAACTAACTTGAGAGAGTTGGCCTTCTCCTGGAGACTATCCAGCAAGCTATCAAAACTCTTCTTAAAAGCCTCCACTCCTTCAAGTTCCAGTTGAGAGCCAACATAGCCCCAGTCAATTCCCAACTTCTCAAGGGCACTATAAATACCTTTGGCTTCAGATACATTCGAATCAATTGTCCTTCCAACTGTACCATGGTCAATAAATGCTTGGAGAGCCTGATCAGGCATAGTTGAAACCTACAATATGAACAAGAGACAAGAAGCGAATGCATTCAGTCATCTTGGGGCTAATAATATGTTGTACAATCCTAAATTTGGAGGTTTGGTCACAAAGATAGTTGATGCCCTGTATTGGGTCACAACTACAACAAATAGCAAAATCAAATATCAGAAGATCACTTACTGTGTCTGGTCCAATAAGAGGAGCAACATAAAGGGTGTCAGGATAAGCTGGATTTTTTACGCTGGTTGAAGCCCACAACAACCTCTGCTTCTTTGCACCTTTCTTCACCAAAGCCTCCCATCTTGGACCAGAGAATTTCTTCTGGTATAGCTGGTAAGCAAGAGCCGCTTGAGCATTTGCAGCCTGCAGAAGGGAGTTCAAAACATGAGCACTACTTCAAGCAGGAAGTCTTTGATATGATGTGTCCAAAAAGGAGACCATGATCATCAATTCAGTTACCTTTCCACGAAGATCAAGAGCTTCTGGTGTTCCAATTTTCTCAAGCATCTTGTCGACAAGTGTGTCCACTCGACTAACAAAGAAGGAAGCAACACTTGTAACTCTGGAAAGATCATCAAGTCCTGATGCCTCAAGGCCATCCAAGTAAGCATCTATCACTGCTTCATATCTAGTGAGAGAGAATATGAGCTGTACAGACACAGAGTTAGTATTAGCATATAAAATGAAATTACTATGCCCAGAGAGCAGTGGCACAGCAGATGATAGAAACCATTGGTTACTAATTTTTGCAAAACATTAGCTACCATTCACTTGTAGCAATAATGGCTTAGAGCAATTGGCATCAATATTCACCCAACAACTCTATGCAATACTGAGAGTGATATAACCGAAACACACAGGAAAGATTTTATAACTGCAAAAATCAACCTAACTTCATCACAATCATTGATAAATTTCCGCCTAAAGATGTGAGCAATCAACTTACAGTAACATTGACGCTTATTCCACGAGCAATGACTTCCTTGATTGAAGGGATGCACGGAGCCGTAGCAGGAATCTTTATATATACGTTTGGACGATCAACCCTTTGATGAAGCCACTTTGCAGCCTCTATGGTCCCTTCAGTATCATCAGCAAGCTTAGGTGAAACTTCAACCGAAACATATCCATCACCAGCACTGGTTTCATCATAAATTGGCTCAAAGAGCTTACAAGCATCCTGAATGTCCTTTATGACAAGTTCCCAATATGCAGTTTCTATGTCTTTTCCAGCTTGCACAAGTTCCCTGAAAATAAAAAATAAAAAACAACATTTTTCTTTTTCTTGTCCCAGGGCAGAGAGAACGGGTCTTTAATCTGGCCTGAAGTTGTTGGAATACCACTTATGAAACAGCAAAATGTCCAACTACTACAAATAACTTGCACATAATCAGTGAACAAAATTTGAATGCTTGTACTGACAGGTCTAACATTTGAATGAAGCGATTGATGAACAACAAAAGGGAGATCCTGTGCAAAGTAAGAACAGAATGAAATCTGCATTATGGTGTCTAAACCAATTACCAAAACTCCGGCTTCCTTCTTTCCTTGTTTCTTTTCAAAGGTCTGATATCCGACTGACCATTTGCTTATGTTTATAAAACAATCAACAGCTATGCTACTTTCAAATTCCAACTACCTATTGATTTGAAGGGAATTCATACAACTAACTACTGTAACGAAGAAGCAGCATTCCTTCAAAATAGTTCACAGTGAGTTACCTGAATTGCTCGTTGTACGCATTCGAAGTTGATATTGCTTTTTGGAAGATCTGCAGCACATACATATATATATGTAGCTTGCTAATTAAAGAAAAACAAAAGAAAACAAAGCAATGTTCAAATGATTTCTTTTGACATTTTTTGCCTCCTTTAAGGGATGAAGGAATGAAAATCAGAAGTATAAGCGAAGAAAAATGCTAGAGAACAGTTGATAACAAATGTTCCATTACAAGAGGGGAAAGAAAATAAAATTAGAACTTACAGCTGGATTGCTGGTTACACCTCTGACACCACTTTCAATCAGAGGAATGAGATCAGTAACAGGACGGCAGAGGTTATCATACCATGGACTTTGACCTTCCTTCTCATAGAGATCATGAAGTGTCGTTCTCTTGGTCTGGTTTCCATTCCCATCAACTTGAGAGCATTTAACACTGTTAAAAAAATGATCAGTTTTGAAACTACACAAACATCACATGAAAGGAAAAGCTAAAATAGAAAAGGGATGCAGAGAAAAACAAGGAAAGCAAAGAAGACCATGATCCTGAAATATATCATATTAACTGCTATTGTTGTACGCCATGATGATTGTAAGGACCCATTAGAAGAAATGAGTTTAATACATAAGTTACAATAAAGCACCAAAGATATAGTGTTATACAAGAAGGATACTTTATCATGCATTTATATATATTACAAGCTCCCTATTTATTTATTGGAAAAAGAAAAAAGAAGGTGCAGCTCTTCTTTTCCTTTCCATTACAAAGCCCCTTCTTCATGTCTTTTGGCTTCGTGTCTTTGGCTAAGCATTCTAACTTGTAGACGTTCGAAGAAATCATCTTCCTCACAATATAGTGGCCAAGCCATCAAAATTAAATCTTAGAGAAATATCTCGTGGCTTGGTATTCAGAGGCAGTTAAGTGTACATAATTTTCACAGCATATACTAGGGGTAGAGGTGACAAGATCCATCCTTTTCAAGTTGAAGAGGAGAAAAAGAATTAGAAACAGCTAAGCTATAAAGACAAACAAGATATTGGTGGGGCAGTTAGCCTCTAAAACCAGGACCACCCCCCCTCAACACACACGCCCTGCCCTCAAGGAAAAATATATAAATAGAGTTAAAACGAAAAGGGAAAAAGAAAAGAGCAGAATACCCATATGCTCCAGAAGAAAGTCTGAGACTTTTGAGTCAACAAGCCGATAAACCCCAAGTTTGCAGCACCCACGAATATTCCAGGTTTGGGATCAAGCTGAAACATTTCATTTTGTTTCTATTTTCTTTTCCTTTTTTTTTGTGGGGGGGGGGGGGTTTGTTTGTTATGATTTATAGCATAATGAAAAGCTTATAGCTAAATAAGTTCCAAATACATGCATGAGATAAGCTATGCCTTCGTCACCTAAACGATCAAGCAAAATGGATCAACCAAAACCAAAAAGATGGATCATTTCTATACTTGACAAGCAACCCATGTAATCAAGAATAAGCATATAATGAACAGCAATAAATAAATAACTCATAGTGAATAAAGAAAGGAAAACAAATAAAAGAGTTAAAACTTACACCAAGCGTGGCTTAAGACAAGTGTTGGTGCGGAGAGATAGCTTAGAAGATGAAATTTTGGAGTGGAAGGTGGTGGTCTTGCTGGTCAGATCGAGAAAGCATTTGGGCGGACAAGCAGCAGAAGAAGAAGATCTGGTTGAGGAGTAGGTGGTGGTTAGTGTAGAAAGCTTGGAGATGGTGGCCATTGATGGCTGCTCAACACTTGAACCAGAACACACAATCGAAACAGCAACAGAAAAGAAAAGAAAATTGGAACTTTGGGTTTCCGCAAAAACCTCTTACTTAAATTTGAGAATCGATACAGACGAGGGTTTCTTTATTATGAGGTTTTTAAGGTTATGGGAAATTGAATTATTGAGGAGGTTTCCATTATTTTACGTATCCCAAAGCTCACATGTTGACCTGACCTGGCTGGCTGTTGGCTGTGGGCTGTGGGCTGTGGGCTGTGGTTGGTACGTGCAAGAGGGCGTTTGGCTTTGCTTATTTGTTGCTTATAAATTTTTAAATAATAAAGTTATTTTTTTAAGTATTTAGAGTTTGTTTGAATTGATTTTTTTTAAATATTTTTTTAATAATTTTTATAAAATATTTTTTTTTTAGAAACTGAAAATTCTGTCTTCTAAAAGAAGCTGTATTTGAGTTTTTTTTAGAGTTTCAGCTTTTTTGGATGATAAATTCAATAGTTATTGCAAATTTAATGTAATTTTTTCAGAAAAAAGAGTACTTTTTTTTTAAAAAAAAGTCAATCCAAACGGGCCCTTATAAACACTCAAAATAAGCAAGTAGGGTGTGTTGGCTTTGTTTATTTTTAAATGCTTATGAACACTTAAAAAAAAAGTATTTTTTCACATATTTTTTTTTATTTAAGTACTTACAAACACTAAATAAACAAAGCCAAACAGGATCTAAGATGCATGAATTCGCCAGGGGTAATCCAGGAATAATCCTTGGTATTTGCCTTAATTAATACCCTGATTATATTATGTTTACTAATAAAGATTACAACGTAAATATCTATGTATTTGAATTTGAAAGGGAAATTGTAAATAGCAGTGGGTTGAGACATTTGATTCATTTCCGATTATAAAATCTTTTTAGTGTTTATCGTTTCTTAATTTCTCTCTTGTTATAAATTTCTTTTTGAAGAAATAATTTGTTAGCGGATAGAGTGTTAGGTTAGGTTGATGACATGGTGGGTTCGTCATAATGAGCAATAAGGATGAGTATTCAGGAAAGTCAAAATTTGGGTAGGGAGTAGAGAATACGTCTAGATGGTCTAAAGTCTAAACACCACAAATGTGTAGGTTGAATTGAATTGAATAAATACATATTTGGAAGAGTCATAATCCTCTCAATTTTGAAACTTATTTTATTTGGTAATTGTTTAAAAGAAAAAAGAAAATTATTGAAGAGAAGCTCCGAATTTGCGACGCTTGCACGGATCAACCAATTATAAATAGACCACCAAGGTGGACCGGATCCGCTTGGCATCCTCAAGTTTTTCTTTTCTTTTCTTTTCTTTTCATTTTCGATAGACGCAGAATGAGAAATTTGACTATAATAATAATAATAATAATAATAATAATGAATAAATGAAAATCTGATGCACTAATATTTCAGGTTTTCAATTTTGATACGAGAGTCGAAAAGATCGAGATGGAAGCAAGTCCAGTACGTCCAGACCCAGCAACTCCCTCCAACAGCTGTCCCACCGACAAGAAAAATATATATATATATATATATTTAAATAAAAAAAAAAGAAGGAAAGAAATCCAACAGCTGGGCTGCATGAATATTCTCATGATTCACGGCCCAATCATGATCATGAGAATGGGATCCGTTAATGTATATAAGTTCGTTTGAATTGATTTTTTTTATGAAGAATTTTTTTAATAACATTTAAAAAAAGTGTTTTTTAATAAGTTAAAAGTTTTGGATTATAAAAAAAAGAATATAAATAAGTTCTTTTTTTACTTTCATTTTAGTTTTTTTTTTAAGTTAAGCTAAATAATTATTGTAAAAAAGAATTAATTTTTTTCAAAAAAAAAAAAAAGGAAAAATACCAAACCAAACCGACCCGATATATATATATATATATATAGCGAGAGAGAGAGAGGGGAATATGCCCCATTTCAACCTCAAATCTCCCGGACTCACAATATTAATTATTACTTTTCACGCAAAAAAAAAAAAAACTAATATTAAACAAGTTTTCAAACATCAGAATATACATACATATATGCGTGTGTGTGGATTTCTATATATAATTGACCATGTGCAGTACTGGTGCTTGTTGTTTATTATATTTGTGGATAGATTGCCTTTGTAGAAATAGGTTTTTGAACTCTTCAAGATTTGACTACTAGTAGTTAGTGCTTGTTGGTAAATATTTTCTTTATTGATCTTTATATTAGATTACAGATGCAGAAAGTCGAGTGCTTGAATCTTTGAATGATATATCGTAGTCTGGTGGGTCTAGCAACTCCTACTATGATTTTTGAATTATAGGTGCATTTGTTGACTTGATTATTTAACAATTGTAAATATAAAATTATGTCAAAAATAATTACAAAAAAATAATTTTTTGTATATTTATAAAAATTATAGTGATTTATACATATATAAATATACACATAGATCACATCTAGTCGAGTCTAGTATCAAGTATCAACCAAGGAACCAGGAGGTGCCCATTTCCTAGCAGCACTTGTCATCAGCCTCAGCAAGCAAGCAAGCAAGCACCATGAATACGATTTAACTTTTACATTCCCAAACAGTTCTCGGATCCTCCCTATTGAAGCAACAAAAGCATTAATTATTCATTTTAAGTGATGACAACCAGATATAGCCGCTCCATGTTCAAGAGAATTGGCGACATTGATGTCAACCCCCCCCCCCCCACAAAAACCCCAACAAGAAGAGCAGATTCTCTTGGAGATTAATTATTTGCGTTTATTGAGATTCTCTTCTACTCCTTGCGAGATTCCCTAGCTACTAGTCCTTACAACTTTTTCTTCTTAAAAGGGTTAACCAAAGGAGAACCCCTTTCCCACCCTACGAGCGCCTTAACCGCGCGGAGGTAAATCGAGGATGTGCGTGAGTGGCAAACACTGCGAGAGGACCAACGGGCGTGAAATCCAAAGAATACCCGCAATATTTCAATGAAAGATCGCCGCCACACTGACTCGATCCTCACACGCTACACACCCTAATCACCTGGCCACTTACCAACTCACCTATGCCCCTGGGGGCTTACAACTTTTTCTTGCTAATTATACTTGCAGGCTCGAGCACTTTCTTATACTGGATAGCATTCATGACTCAGAATGAGTTTTTTTGGGTCCTTCGGTACATTGGTAAGACGTAAATCTTCACTTAATTAGCGCCCCCCCCCCCCCCCAAAAAAAATCCCTTTTTCCATCTGATGGATGTTTAACTTGAAACCAATGTGACGCGCACACACAAAATTACGCAAACACGCACACACACACACACACACCAAAAAAAAAAAAAAAAGGGAGAGTAAATAAATATATCTAAATAGTATTGTTTACTTTTAATGGTTAGAAAAGATAGAGCAATGAATGGGCTCAATAAAAATAAAAAAAGGTCCATGAAAAGTACAGTTGAAATTATTTTTAACCAGTATATTAGCTATATAAGACCAAAATAAAGAGGCTGGTAGCGTTGGTGGATGCCTATAGTTTATATCAAAAACCTTATGTCCTTACGATGTGTTTATTGTATCATTCATGTCCACAGAAAAAGAAAAAAAAAATGCAAATGCAACTGTAAACGTGTATATAAATCAAAAATCTTATATTTTATATGGATTTGAAAAAATGGGTTAAAAGACACAAAAAAAAAATTTCAGTTGGACTTGTTTTGTTTTTCTAACCCATTTTTCCAAATACATATTGAAAATAACCTAGTTTTATACGCATCATTTTAAAAAAAGCATATAAAATTGGGTTATTTTTTTATATGAATGCGCAAAAATGGGTTGGAAAAACAAAAAATATTCAGTGATATTGGGCAGCTATGGTTTATACATCGCTGTGAGCAAATGGTCCCACCAAAACTGACCACTCTATGTTTCTCTCATAGGATTTTTGTTTTTCCCCACAAACAAAGAAATGTTAGAATAGATGAAGGGGAAAAGGACGAGGAAGAAAGAAGAAGATGAAACAAAATTGGGGGTTGGGGGTCATAAGTACTACCTAACAGTGGCTTGCCTGGATTTAAATTTAATGCGCGCATCCAAAAAAAAAAAAAAAAACCTTGCCAACTCAACCACATCATCAATATTCATATTTTCCCCCTTTTCTGGTGGTCTCAGTCAGCTTTCATCACTGGACTAATTCAGAAGGATAGACAAATAAGAAAATTAGCCAAAAAAAGAAAAAGAAAAAAGAAAAGAGAGAGAGAGAGAGAGAAGAATGACTTCTTATCTGCGGCAGAAACTTGGAATAGGTTCAGTATCATCTTCATCAGCAGCAAAAGTAGAAGAAAAGGAGGATGATGATGTTGTTCATAAAGAGGCGGAGGTCGTTGACACCTCGACCTCAGAAATCAATGAGTTTGAACATACCAAGATTAAGCTCATGAGAACCATTGTGGAAGCTCAAGATCCCTCTTCCATGGTCTGCTCTCTTTTCCTTTTTTCCGCTTCTTCTTCTTAAAAGTCATCTGCACCCAAGAATTTGAGACTTGAGATTCATCTTCTGATCTATTACCCTGATCCACTGCTTTAACCCACTCTTGCAAGAAACAGTGTTAGCTAGTATTAGTAATATGCGCTTTTGCAGAAACTTCCAAGTCTAACCCAATGTACTCATGTCAATTTGTAATATGAAGCCGGATCATTATAATCCGTCACTAAAACTCATTTTATTTGTTGTGTTGTGTTATATTATCTGATATAGTTACACCAACGCTTAGGTTACCGTTTGAGTATCTATCATGTTTCTTCTTCTTTTTTTTTTTTTTTTGCTTTTGGGTATTACAGGATGAGGATGATTACATGATCCGGAGATTTCTTCGTGCACGTGATTATGATATTGAAAAGGCTTCTAAACTATTCCTCAAACACAGAAGCTGGAGGAAAGAATTTGTTCCCAATGGCTTCATATCTCCATCTGAAATTCCAAATGACCTCGCCCATAATAAGTTATTTATGCAAGGGCTTGACAAGATGGGGCGTTTGATAGTTGTTGTCTTTGCCAGCCGGCATAGGCGCACAAGTCTGGCAGAGTTCAAGCGTATGCATCTTTAACCCCCTTAACCCATATGCTACTTGTCAAACTAAAAGCTTCCTCACACAAATTTCTCTTCTTTTTTTTTTTTTGGTCAATACACAAATTTCTGTTCTCACAGCTGCATAAAATGCAAGACAGGATAACAAATAAGCTAGAACGAATTACTTTTCTTTTTGGATAAAATCAGAGAAAAGAAATGCTTTCTCATTTTCTGTGGACATGCTTAAGATACCAAGCAATAATGTTAGAAGGCTGCAATCACGATAGCTTATATTGGTTTATAAGCTACTAACTATGTTGGTCCCTCTTGATCTATTACAGGTTTTGTGACTTACACACTTGACAAAATATGTGCAAGGTATGATGGACATAAATCTCAGTTTTATGTAAACATGAATCTGTTTCGGATAGTGCGTCTCTGTATATGTTTTGTGTACGTATACCCATTACGCTTTCCCATAAAGTAACGCTTCAAAAATCCATGAGCTGAATAACATAGCAGCAGCATATGCCTCCATCTGGGACCGAGAGCACGCCTCCATCTAGTGTAGTTTCATTTTCATATGATTGCTTGCTATTACTTCCTCTCGTCTCCCTCCTTCTCCATAACCTCCCCCATTGTATTACCTCTGCGCTCAATGCACAATAAAAGGTCAATACGTGGTTTCTCTTAATGTTGTCCAGAATGCCAGGAGGGCAGGAGAAGTTTACAGCGATAGCAGACATTGAAGGATGGGGATACTCTAACAGCGACATTCGTGGGTACTTAGCATCCTTATCGATTTTGCAGGTTGGCATTCTAGTCGTTATGATCAGGAACACAATCAAATGCTGTGTTTGTTATAATATGCTTATCTGAAATCTTAGATATGAAAAGCATATAATATGCAGCAGTAACCATGTTATCAATGTCATATTTTTTCAGAGGATTGCTATGCGGCAGTAACCTTGTTATCAATGTCATTCTCTCACAGGATTGCTACCCAGAGAGGCTAGGCAAATTATTTATGGTCCATTCGCCCTCCATATTCATGAAGGCCTGGAAGGTTATTTACCCATTTATTGACGAGAAAACCAAGAAGAAGGTGATCATCTGTCTTCTTTATGCTGATCATTTTCAGGCCCCTCCAGTGTTGGCCATACATGATATGAAAGCCTCATTAGGATCACAGACGATAGGGAGAATTTCGTAGATGACAACAAAGGATTTTGTTATATTGCTTTTGCATCACCAATGGGCGTTTGAAGGGGGGCTTTATCCGCATGTCATCAGATTACGAGCAAATTCCCAGCAGCTAACTTTTTGTTCTCCCCGGCCTTGTTTCTGCAGATTATTTTTGTCGAGAACGAGAAACTGAAATCTACACTACTCAATGACATTGATGAGAGTCAACTTCCAGAAATATACGGAGGCAAACTGCCATTAGTTCCTATTCAAGAATGTTGAAGCCGGTTCCTTACTTGTGTTAATAAAAGCTGCTGTTAATTCATCAATCATTTTCTTATTATCATTGATTATGGCTGCGGAAAACAAAATGCTGAAATGCCTTGGGCACAACTTTACATTAATCAGTCTCTCATCTTGTAACTTTCGATGAAAATTATAATGAGTTCAAAGCTTAATTGTGCCGTTAGAATGAAAATCCGGCTATCACCTGTACTCAATTTTCTCTTCTTACTTCCAACTTTGACCACAAGTGGCATCATTCTGTCTTGCTTTTAATGTATAAGTTGCAAGACATGCTAGTCTGATGGGAAAGCCCCATTTCACCTTAGGACGACATGTTTGAAACATAGCAATGTAACTACGCGAGATATCACAAGCAATGGATTTCTAGAGCCAACAAGTACCACTAGGTGAAGTCTAATTGATAAGTATATCATGGATTAACTATAGAAACAATAGCAGCATAAGAAAGATTCTTGTCAAAAGTATTTGTGCAACAGCAAGCATCTAAAACTAGATAAATACTTAGAAAAGTGCATGTATTATTCGAGACTGCATGGTCGTCTCCAGACCATGCAAGCAAACAATATTCCGCTTATTTGCAGCCCTCAAAAAGGCCAAAATATAAGAACAGAAAAAGGAGAATGGGAAATGACAGGTAAATATTTGTTCCTCGGGTCCTCGAGTAAAAAGATTAAAAAATACTAGCTCTGCGGTTGCAACTTGCCTTCAGAATCCTCACCCAATCAGTAGCTTGTTTTCATCCAAGAAAGTGTAAGTGGGCACTTCCAGATTGTAAGGAGCAGGTCCCTTGCGAATCCTACCGGAGATATCATAATGAGAGCCATGACATGGGCAAAACCAACCACCAAAGTCCCCAGCATTCGGCAAGGGAATGCAACCCAGATGGGTGCACACTCCAATAACTACAAGCCATTCTGGGTTCTTCACCCTCTCGGAGTCCTGCTGGGGGTCACGCAGGGAGCCAACATCAACGTTGTTAGCTAATTTGATATCGTCTTCAGTTCGACGACGGATGAAAACCGGCTTCCCACGCCACTTGACGGTAACAGTTGTTCCAGGTTCGATGCTCGAAAGATCTACCTCAAGGGAGGCAAGGGCAAGAACATCCTTGCTAGCAGACATGCTCAACACAAACTTAAGAATCAGAAGACGGATTAATGAAGCATACACAAACCTGCCCCCCGTTAAAACGAAGTAAGCAAATGCCCTTTTGCTGGGGTCACCAGGTGGATAACGTTCGTGGTTGTATTCATCATAAACAATTTTCGAGCTAGGATTCTTAGTGGCTGCCACCGTAGCAGGAATTTCAGGAATCAAACCTGTATTATCTGCAGGGGCAAGTGAACCAGACGAGAAACCTGGAACAGTTTTCAGGAATGGATAAGATATCTTCACAAGCTGTGCCTTGTATCCATAATACAATACAATGGGAGCAGAAAGCTCCTTTAACAGAACCCTATAAACAGTACCACATTCTAACAGAAAGCTCAGGGAAGATATCATATCATATATAAGATGAGGATATTGCAAGACATAAGCTGTATCCCTACTTGAGATGAACCAATAACCAATGTATTTAAACCAAACAAAAAAGCATTCTGTCAATTACCCTGTAGGGAAACCATATGAGCAATAACGGCCTTCACAGAGATGTTCTTCTACCGAGGGAGGAAAGGAAAGAGTAAAAATCAAGAAAGAGAAGGGCAAGACACACTTCTGTATTCTTCATTGCAAACAGGGCACCAAAACATCACTATAAAAGAGTTCCACTAATCACCTTTTGAGTGAAGTCTCAATATAAATTATAACATTTGAGACAAATAGATTGTCTAGAAACTCATGCTCACTAGACTCACCACAACAAATAATATTTCAAATAGAAAGGGAGAAAACACCTCACTCTTCTTTCTTCTCCTTTTCGTGGCGAAAGTTACAATGAGGTTGAAGTGAGAGACACATAATTACTCTCCCTAGGAAGCTAATTTTCTATCATCTGCATATGGCAATTTATCACCTCTGCATCACGTTAAACAAGTTAACTAAAGAAATCACTACCTTCTACAAACACGACTAATTCAGTGATATTTGCATTCAGAGTACTGCTAAACAATGAAAAACTCAGTGATATCTGCATTGGTTATGATAACGTCTGTAGAAAAAAGTAATAAGAGGCTTCACAATGAGGTTACATTATTCATCGTTCATTAACACATACGCTTGACTAGCTACACTTTTCCTCCTGCTGAAAATACATTAATATGCCAGTTTCATCTGCATAATGATACCATAACTCAACAGCAGTTGCGAATTTCATCATTCATAAATTGTCAATGACGAACGAAAGATTCAAATATATGCATTAGCACAAGAATTAACCTTTCTTGGGAGATATAAGAGAATTAGTGAGCTCGCCACTAGTTTATCAGCCAGAGGAAAGCATACTAGCTTTCAATTTACATTTGACAGAGCAAATAAAGTAGAGAAATGAAGCAGAAACGATCTCAAAAATAAAGAAAATAAATCAATATAATCCACATAAGAAATCCATCAATGTAATTCACACAACTGACACTTAGAATTTATTATTCTTGTTTTAAAGTTTTTTTTTTTAAAAAAAAAAGGAACAGATAGGAAATGAAGAAATGGAGAAGATCTGATAAAAGTGGAAGAAAAAGGGGGAAAAAAAAGATGTAAGAACCTCTAATATGATGGAGGAGGAGCAGAGAAGGGAGAGAAAAGGAGGGACGAGAAGCAGCTGATCTGTTGCATCCATCGTTGGATTGGAGTGGGTTGTTATTGGTGGCGGTGGTGGTGGTGATGAAGGCCGGCGAGGTCTGAGGCAACCATGAAGACAAGCAACAAACCCTTCTCCCTGCTACTCTCAACATCCTCTTCTTCTCCTTCTTCTTTTCAATTGATTTCTCAGATCCGCTTCTTCTTCTTCTTCTTCCTCTTCTAATTAGGGTTTTGTTTTTGTTTTCTTTTTTTTGTTTTTCCCCTCTTTTAGCTCCCAAGACTGGTGACGTGTATATGTTCTATCCTATATATGTTTATATCTATTATTATTAATTATTAATTATTATGAATATAACTAGTTTCTTCCTAAGCGCTATAATAATAACAATAAATCTATCTAATTTATATACTATTACCGCGGCTTCTGAGTTGTCGTTGAGAGAAAACGGGAAGTTTTTCTACACGTGTCTCTGCAAGGGCCTGTTTGGGTGAAAAAAAACACCACATCCTTTTCTTAATAGGTATTTGATTAGATTTCCAAAACATTAAAATTTTGAAAAAAAAAACTAATTTTTACTTTTTTAAAAAACTAAAAATTTTTAACTTCTTAAAAAATACTTGATCAAAAGTTATAGGAAAAATAATTCTAAAAAAAGTCAATCCAAAGAACCCCAACTCAACTTGTTGCACAGCTGTTCAGAATTTTAATTTTAATGAATTCCTGATCTTGCATAATTCTTTCTTTTTTGTTTTTAAAGCTGCTGCTTCATCAACTATGGCTCAATTCCCGAATTGGACGCAACTGTGCATCATCACCAGTCTCCGATCCGTGTGTACAGACGATTCTCTCTTCCCACCTTCAACTTAGACCACAACTGAGGCATAATTCTCACTTTGACACATGCAATGCAACTATGAAAGATATCACAATAAGAATGGATCAATTGTAGAAACAACAGCAGAGCAAAGAAGCATTCTTCCCCAAAAAAAAAAATAGAATATATATATATAGACACATACATACATACATATTCGTGCAACACGAACCATCTAAAATTATCAAAATACTTCAAAAGTGTGTTTGTATTATTCAAAACTGCATGGCCTGTCTCCAGACCACCCAAGCAAACAATATCCCACTTATATGCAGCAGTCTGAAAGGCCAAAATATTTAAGTACAGAACAAAGACATATTAGGAGAAGGGGTCGTAATGACACAAGTAAACATCTGTTCCCTCAGGTCCTCAAGTAAAAAAAGATTAAATATACTACTAGCTCCGGCCGTTGCAACAACTTCCTCTCAGAACCCTCACCCAATCAGTAGCTTGTTTTCATCCAAGAAGCTGTAAGTGGGCACTTCCAGATTGTAGGGAGCAGGTCCCTTGCGAATCCTACCAGAGATATCATAATGAGACCCGTGACATGGGCAAAACCAACCACCAAAGTCCCCTGCATTCGGCAATGGAATGCAACCCAGATGGGTGCACACTCCAATAACTACAAGCCATTCTGGGTTCTTCACCCTCTCAGAGTCCTGTTGGGGGTCACGCAGGGAACCGACATCAACACTGTTGGCTAATTTGATATCATCTTCAGTTCGACGACGGATGAAAACCGGCTTCCCACGCCACTTGACGGTAACAGTTGTTCCAGGTTCGATGCTCGAAAGATCTACCTCAAGGGAGGCAAGGGCAAGAACATCCTTGCTAGCAGACATGCTCAACACAAACTTAAGAATCAGAAGACGGATTAATGAAGCATACACAAACCTGCCCCCAGTTAAAACGAAGTAAGCAAATGCCCTTTTGCTGGGGTCACCAGGTGGATAACGTTCGTGGTTGTATTCATCATAAACAATTTTCGAGCTAGGATTCTTAAAGGCTGCCACCGTAGCAGGAATTTCAGGAATCAAACCTGTATTATCTGCAGGGGCAAGTGAACCAGACGAGAAACCTGGAACAGTTTTGAGGAATGGATAAGATATCTTCACAAGCTGTGCCTTGTATCCATAATACAATATAATGACAGCAGAAAGCTCCTTCAACAGAACCCTACAAACAGTACTACATTCTAACAGAAAGCTCAGGGAAGATATCATATATAAGAAGAGGATATTGCAAGACACAAGCTGTATGCCTACTTGAGATAAACCAATAACCAATGTATTTAAAAACAACCAAAAGAGCATCCTGTCAATTACCCAAGGAACTTTATGAGTAATTATGACCTTCACAGAGGTGTTCTTTGTCCGAGACAGGAACGGAGAGAGTGAAAATCAGGAAAGAGAAGGGCAAGAAAAACTTCCATATTCCTCATTGCAAATAGGGCAGCCAAATATAATAATCACATTTTGAGTGAAGTCTCGTTAAAAATTGTAAGATTTCAGATGAATATATTCCCTACAAACTCACATATTAGACTTGCCACAACAAATTAAATTTAAAAAGGGGGGAGAAAACGCTTCTTCTTTTTTCTTCTCCTTTTCATGGTGAAAGTTGTAATGAGGTTAAAGTGAGAAACAGATAATTATCCTCCCTAGGAAGCTAAATTTTTATGTCTGCATATAGCAATTTATGGTCTCTGCAGTACGTCAAACAAGTTTTATTAAAGAAATGAATACTTTCTACAACGGGCAGTTTACTAAAATATGTCAGGCATTTAGATTGTTTCTAAACATAACAAACTCAGTGGTATTTGCATCGTTCAAGATAGCAATATCTGTAGAAAAAAATAATATGAGATCAAATTTCTCATCCTTCAACCTTGATAACACATATGCTTGACTAGCTACAACCTCTCTCCAGATGAAAATACACTACTATGCTAGTTTTATCTAGTGTGTTCTTCATTACGACACCATATCTCAACAGTGGTTGTGGATTTCATCATCCATATATCATCAATGACGAAGAAAGACTCAAAGATATCCATAAGTACAACAATTAACTTCTATGGGGTGATATAGAAGAATTACTGAGCCCAACAGTATAGCTCATCAGCTAGAGGAAAGCAAATTAGAAGTCCATTTACATTTGACAGGGCAAATAAAGGAGATAAATGAAGCAGAAACGATCCCAAAATCAAGAAAACAAATCAGTATTATCCATACAAGAAATCCATCAAAGTAGAAGCTTGAAAGACACATTTATCGAAAATAATTCTCCCTATTTGGCGTTTCTAGTACTAGGGAGGCTTCAGATTGAAAAAGAAACAAAATTTTTTCCGTCTCATGCAAGCTAAATTTAAAAGGGAGCTCGATGCACATCACTCCTCTATGCACCGACTCCAGTATGACGACTTTGGTTCTCAGTCACGCCGCCACCACTCATAAGGATGTTTAACGTTGAGGTCCCATTATCATGTGAGCTAAATGAATCGAAGAAAATGTGAAGACATAAATTTCTTTGAAAATCCACATCTATAAATACCCACGCACAACTTGAAACTTAGAACTCTGATGTGGAAAAAAAAAAAAAAAAGGAACAGATAGGAAATGGAAGAAATAGAAAAAAGCAGAAGATCTGATAAGGACCTCTGATTTGATGGAGGAGGAACAAAGAGGGGGCAGAAATGGAGGGAGGAGAAGCAGCTGATCTGTTGCCTCCGTCGAAGATTTCGAGTGGGTTGTTACTGTTGTTGTTGATGAAGGCCGGCGAGGTCCGAGGCAACCATGATGACACCCTTCTCCCTGCTACTCTCAACATCCTCTTCCTCTATTGAATTGATTTCTCAGATGCGCTCCTTCTTCCTCTTCTAATTAGGGTTTTCTTTTGTTTCCACTTTCCTCTTTAGGCCAAATATGTGTAACATCTGTATGTATGTATGTATGTATATATACACATATATATTTGTTCTTATTTACATAAAAATGGCATTTTTCATAGTGAAAAATGTACATTAAAATATATCTTAATTTTTTGGATGTGTCCAAATATTCTTTTTTACTTTTTATATTTCATTTACATTGCAATAATTAATATTTTTTATCATTGATAACTTAATAAAAATATTTAAAATATAAAGTAACCTTTTAATTTTGATCTTTAATGTTACATGAAACAACATAATTTTTCCTTTATTTTCTTCAACATTTTTATAGTGGAAAGTACAGTATTCTAGTAAATTTTGAATAGTACACTGCCACGAATATTTGATTTTTCGTCTTTGTTTGATACATGGATGAGTGTTTCTTTTTTTTATTTAAATTTTAGTAACGAAAATATCATGTTATTTTTATCACCTCATTTCACCTCTTACTTAACAAGCTTAGTTAGATTCCAAGTAAGCTTTTGTTTGAAAATATCTCTCTCCCTTTTTAATCATTTTCTCACTCTTTTTTATTTTATTCTCTTCTTCATTTCCTTTTTTTCTTTCCTTTAATTAAGTTTCATTCTTTATTTTCTTTCTCTTTTTGTTTTTCTCTACCATAGTCTATTTTCTTCAAACTCCTTCTCTCTTTTCTATTCTTTATCTATTTCGACAAATCTCTTCAAAAAACATAATACTATTGAAAGTAACACCACGATGATTCATTTTCTTTGTCCAAAAATCTAATGGAAGGGGGTTGGGTGCTTAGCTTTTTAAATCATCAAGGGGTTGGGCGTGTCTTTTGAGATCACCAGTGCTGAATATGCATTTCACCAAAGTATAGAGGGTAAGACGCTATTTACCAATAACATAAATAATAACAATCTAAGTTTTGTAAACACTCTTTAAGACTCTCTAATACTTACATAGTTAGTCACTGACATATCACTAGTCTCCAATAAATGGCCTGGCACTAGAAAGTACATAGAAATGTTTGATTTCTGCCCACCAACCTTCTTATACATGGATACAAAGTGAAATGTGTTCAACAAGTCTAGTGAAAATTTGTAAAATGCCTGGTTTCTAACCCCCCCCCCCCAAATATATATATGTTAATGTGTGTCAATTCACAACCTCGAAAGTGGTTTGGAGATTCGGGCTTGGAACTTGAAAGGAGTTTGGGGATCAGGGCTTGAAGTCCAATTGGGGATTTTTTTTCTTCTATCTTATACAATGTGTTCGAAGTAGGCCTTGTATTTATTCAATTGGCATTAAAGTCTTTTTGCCTATCCCATTACTAAAGACATGCTTAATTAAAAAATGGGGGGTGTGTGCTTAGTTTTTGAAACCGTCAAGGGGTTTGGGTGTGTCTTTTGAAACTATGGGGTTGAATGTACACTTTTAACAAATCATGTAGAGTAGGGCGCTATTTACCCTTATTATTTTTGTTGTGAAAATAATAAAAAATAGAAAACACACAAACCAAATAAAACATAATTAATGTTTCTAAAGATTTATAGTGAATCATTGTGGTGTTACTTTTAATGGTGTTATAGTACTTGAAAAGATTTGTAGAATAGTGGGTTGAAATAGATAAAGAGAGAAGATAAGAGAAGGGAGGGAGAAGTTTGAAGAAAAAGACTGGTAGAGATAAACAAAGATAACGAAAATAAATGGGGAAACTTTAGTCGAGGGAGGGAAAGAAAAAATAAAAGAAAAAAAGAAAGAGAACAAAGAAAAAAAAAGGTGTTTTAAAAATGAGCTTAGTTGGCATAAGCATGCAAAGTAGGAGGTGAAAATAAGATGATAAAAAAAGGTGAAATTTAGCATTACTCTTAAATCTTGAGAGGGATGTCACGTAGCACCACCTGTAATGTCCCTCATTGTTTATAAGAGTGATTTTTTACTTATTTATAAATGGGCAGTGTGTGTATAATTACTAACTTTGATTAAATATTTTTGGCCTCTTGGAGTGTAGGAGTTATGTGAGCCAAAGTACTACACTAAGTGTGCGGTGTGAACCACTTTTACTTCTTTATTTTTCATACCCTTTTTCAGTAATTAATGTCTATTTTTTAAGAATTTGATAAAAGAATCTAAAAAAAAAGTAGCTTTATTTTAACCTTTTGTTCTAAAACTGATAAAAAATTTATTAGGTATAAAATATAAGTTCTATAAATTATCAAATTATTTCATTTATAAAATCGTTTTGTATTTAATTATATGCTCGTCTAGATTACACAAAATATAAAAATATATAATACGTATAATATTACACGAGTCAATATACTAATAATACAATGAAATGATTTTAGTACACTTCCCTACCGATTGATCCACATTTAAATTTACATTACATATTATTCAATTCCTAAAAGAAGTAATCACTAAAAATGATAATTTATTATAATGATAATTAAAAATAATAAAATTTTAAATTAATAAAAATAGTAATAGGTGTAATGTTACACTCATTAAATACGATCGAGTGTGTTTGAATAAGATTTTCCAGGTGGCATTTTCTAAAAGTAACATTCATTGTGATTGCACCAGCTACCCTCGTGGCATTCAATCTTTGTTTGCTTTAACAAATATGTAGTTGATAAAAGATGACTAACGTGAATAAAAAACAAACGATGGCACTACAATGATTACGATTTACGAGCAAGCAGACATGCAAGTGGTATTTTTTTAATTGCAAAATTAAACTGTACTTCTCATAGAAGTTATGGAGAGATTGTAAATTAATACGAGGAAGTAAATGTCGGATTGCACTCCCAAATGGTGTTAACAGGCAAAGCTAGTGTACTGTAAGTCCTTTATTGTTGTTATTCAATTGCAATTTTGTCATTATTATTTTAATACTTTATATTAAATTTCACATATAAAATCAAATTAGTTATTAAGATCATATAATAGCTCAAGTAGTTGAGACTATTTCTCTCCGTGTGAAGTCATAAGCTCATTGTGGGGGTTTTTAGAAAAAAATAAAAAAAATTAAAAATTAAATCAATTCTTATTATTTGAAAAAAGTAATGTTATTGTCCTCAATATCCTATCACAAAACTACTCAAATTAGTTATAGTAACTAATATGAATATCTCGAAGGTGATCTTCGATCTAAAATGGTTGAGGAGTAGGTCTTGATTTAATCCTTTCTTTCTTCCCATTTTTGTCCTCCATATACCTGCTCAATTGGGACCTCCTCCCTTCTCGTTTCTAGGATGTCCTTTTCTTTTCTTTTTTGGTCAAAGAGATTTCATTAAACAGAAGAAAATACAAAGAGCAAATTAGCAAACCCCTGTTGGATGCTTGTCTGCAATCAAAAGTTGTAGTAGTGGAGGGAGGATATTTGCAGACTAATTACGAGGCAAAGTTCCTGAAACCATTTTCTTTACAATCCAATCAGCAGGGCAATTAGTACTAGGCGTCCCTTGAGAGAACGTCTAGTTGGTTTGAAATCAATAATTGATGCTTTGTTAAATGAAGAAGAAGTTTGTTTCAAGAAAACAATAGAGATTAATTTGATTTGTCTTTGTGAAATGTTGAGGGTAAAATTCAAATATTCA
Organism: Cordia subcordata; assembly: GCA_028554755.1. NCBI lineage: Eukaryota > Viridiplantae > Streptophyta > Magnoliopsida > Boraginales > Cordiaceae > Cordia > Cordia subcordata. The sequence goes on from JAPTOF010000020.1 coordinate 162,560, forward strand.
TAATAATAAAGACTAAATAAAATTGAAAAAAAAAATGCAATAACGTTTGGGACCTTTTGAGTAATTAATCCGTTAAAGTAGTTTAAAATCATCCACAACTTAATTCTCACTTTGTCATCGTTTTTTGATGATAAACAAAATACCATAACCAATTATTTTAAAATTGACAAAATCACTCCTGTCAATTAAAAATGATACAAAATAATTATTAAGTTATAATTGAATAGCTAAAAGCTCTTCGAAAAAATAACATAGATTTTGGATAATCACATGCTAACTTCGCTTTAGATATCTGTATTGATGAAGTCCAATTTTTACCAGTACCGTTATAGTAGTCGGAGCTCTATAAAAAGAGCAAACCACGGTGCTTTTTACCTTGAAATAACGTCTGATGGTCAAGTTAATAGTTTATTTAGAGAAAAAAATTAGAGAATTTTTTAGTGAAGAAGAAGGGCAAGATTTACTCTGCCTTACCTTGGGCAATTGAGAGGGGTATTTATAAGGTTAGTCCACGGGTAGGTTTGATGATGCCGATGGCCCCCTGTTGGCCAACTCTCCCCGTCTCTTTGTGAGAAAAATGAGGCAAGGATAGGACCCTAAGCGAAGTAACAGTCCTAGTTAGGTCGGCTTTAGGTTAGGCTAGACATGCCCATTTCGTGAACGTAACTTCTCCGAGGTCCATAGTTGTCTTACCATCTACCATTCTCTAGATACCTGTTGGGTGTAGACCTGCTCTGGGCAAGTATCACTACAGATGTGCTTTGGACGAGGTTTGTTGTGGGCCTATCTCCAGTGAAGTCAGGTTTTGCACGCTCATCTATCATTCGAATGTGATGTGTTACAACGGTGTATTTATTGTTATGCCCTATCTCCCTATCAAGTAAAATTTAGTTATTTTGATTGAGAGTTTATATTTATTAAAAAACATTAAAAGATTCTAATATTATATTTAGATCCCAATACAAAATTCAAGAATATTACATACTTTTCAGTTAATAAAAAAAAAGTGCATGCTAAATATAAGCCTAAAAAACTAGTACATTAAGAAAATTTTGCACAAAAATACAAATGTAATAAAAAGGAGACGGGGATTTTTCTTGTTAGAAAAGAGATCAAAATCAACTATACGGTAATAATAAAATCAACTATACGGTAATTATTTTTGGTGAAGTCTCACTTACATTCTTTGTTCAATAAAATAAGCAACTAGTGTAGGATAATCTCGATCAGAGGGAGTGAAATAGATTTATCCAAGCCCATGGTTTTGGACATTTTCTTTTGACGCACGAAAATAAACACATTTGTAGCCAAAAAATAAAAGAAAAAAGAAAAAGAAAAAAACATAAAGACGTGCATGGGAGAGGGGCCCCAAGACCCCAAAATTACGGAGTGCTGGAAAATAGCTGGGACGTGACAATGACTTATTTAATAGCTTATTACTATTTGTTGAAGAAATTGACAGTGGCTGCTTATGCTTATTATTAGCTTTTTCTGGTTAAAAAAAAAAAAACTTAAAAATACGGCAGAAGAGGGAAAAATTCAAAATTTTAGCCCAAAAATTTCCCATTTGGAAATCCCGCGCGCCACCACCACTAACTAGACCCCCTCGGCATCCTCCCCCTCCCATCCCCACCTTAAATAAATGTTCATTATGCTTATTCATTTATATTATAATAATATATTATTATATAACAATATAATATATATACATCTATATATACACACACAGAGTCACACATACCTAAACCACCTTTCGTGCTTAGCCAAACGTCACCCCTCTAATCCACTGTTGATTTTCCAGAGGCCATTCATTACTTTACTTGGTGTTGTGCGTGTTTGAACATTCACTTTTACACTACACTACGCCCCTTGATGGCGCACGATAGCAACCTGCCCTGTGACGGCGACGGCGTCTGCATGGCCTGCAAGGAGAGGCCAGCAGAATCGGAGACGCTCACGTGCAAGACGTGTGTCACTCCCTGGCACGTCTCTTGCCTTTCTCACTCCGCCGGGCTACAAACCCTAAACGACGCCGCTCAATGGGAGTGTCCTGACTGCTGCTGCCTCATCTCCTCCTCCGACAACCGTCCTGTTCCGCCTCCCCCGGTGGTTTCCGGCGACTCGCAGGACTTAATCGCCGCGATTCGAGCTATCGAGGCTGACGTGTCATTGACTGAGCAGGAAAAAGCTAAGCGCCGGCAGGAGCTGCTTAGCGGGAAAGCGAAATCGACGGTTCAGGATGAGGAGGAAAAGGAGAAGACTAAAGTCAACGAGGTTCTTGACCTGCTCGATGAGAGCTTCAACTGTTCCTTCTGCATGCAGCTTCCGGAGAGACCTGTTACGGTATGTGGGTACACTATAGTGTACGAGCGTTAAGTGACATTTTCTTTCTCCAATAAGTACTTCTATTTTCTCTTCGTTTGTGTGTATAACCCTGTAAAACATGGGTAAATGATTCTTTTAAAGAAATAAAAAAAAATAAAATAAAGTAATTTCTTGTATTTTGTATTATTTTCTCTGTGTATTGTCGATTATGCCTGTATCCACTGAGCTTATTATACGTGAAATCACACTTGAATATTCAACCCGGTATTGTCTTCATATTTTGTGTCAGCTACCTAATTTTCATATTTTACTCGTTTGGTACCTGCAATGCGGAGTATGATATAATAGGTGGATTTCTTTTGTAACTATTTGTGGTTTGTATTGATACGTCAGAAAGTTTTTAAACTTTGTTTCTTTGCAATCAATCCGTATTGCTTGCTATTAGGTATAATTTGTATAGAACTGATAAATTGATGGAGAGATAGTGTTAGTAGGATTTTGATTCATTGGCTATTTGCATTTTGTAATAGTTATAATCTAATAGAATCTGCTGCTCCTGTTTTCAGACGCCATGCGGTCATAACTTCTGTTTGAAGTGCTTTGAGAAATGGGTTGGACAGGGAAAGCGCACTTGTGCAAAGTGTCGCAATGCAATTCCGCCCAGTATGGCAAGGCAGCCTAGGATTAACTCTGCGCTTGTTATTGCCATTCGTATGGCTAAGATGGCGAAGTCTAATGGTTCCGCTTCTGGGGGCCCACCAAAGGTCTATCATCACATTCACAACCAGAATAGACCTGATAAGGCATTCACAACTGAGCGCGCAAAGAAAAGTGGAAAGGCAAATGCATGTAGTGGGAAGATTTTTGTTACCATTCCCAAAGATTATTTTGGACCAATTACAGCGGAGTATGATCCAGAAAGAAATCGTGGCGTGTTGGTTGGAGACTCCTGGGAGGACCGAATGGAGTGCAGGCAATGGGGGGCTCATTTCCCTCATGTTTCTGGAATTGCTGGGCAGTCTGATTATGGAGCCCAATCTGTTGCACTGTCTGGAGGTTATATAGATGACGAGGATCATGGTGAATGGTTCCTTTATACAGGAAGGTATGCCTCTGGGTTTTATCACTTTGTGTTGGGCCATTTGAGTGCTTTTAATTGGTTGTTCTTACGCTTTCTTTCTCTAATTTCAAGTCTCGTTTTCTGCTAAGAAATTAGAATCATTTGGTTAGAAACACCTATATGACTGTAGATTCTAACACTTAGGGAAAATTTACAGTATTTATTCGTACAATTTAAAATTATTGGATTATTTCCTTCCATGCAGTTCCCCTTTTTATTTTTGGAAGTTATTTACACTGAGTATTATCATCACTAAGATCATGTGATCCTCTTAAATGGGTCTGTTTGTAGCCATTTCCTGCTAAACTAATTGGCTACTTAGTTTTCATTCATTATGAGTCTTGTGGAGTTGTAGCTATGGCATTAGAAAGTCAAAAAGATTCCTTACTACTTGTGTTCCATGCTTGTCTTTGTTTCATTTGGACCCAATGGTTAAAGAAATAAATGGTGTGAATTGATTGGGTTGTCGGACCTGTCTTCCTATTACAAGAAAAGTTCAGCTTATTTTAAAAGCTATTGCTGCTTGAGATGTGGTTTTGCTCGTTATTGTGCGTGGTAGTGTGGTTTCTAATGGATAATAGTATTTATATCATAATAAGCAATATGGGGGTAATTATGCTCTTGTTTTATGGAGCTATATTTTATATATAAGTAATGATTTCTGTTCTTTATTATATAGATATACATATTGAAGTTGATTTCTTCCCTAATTCTGTCATCTTGATTCTTTTGGTGGCCAGTGGTGGACGAGACCTAAGTGGCAATAAAAGGACAAACAAGGAACAATCTTTTGATCAGAAGTTTGACAAGGGCAATGAAGCCTTAAGAGTCAGTTGCCGGAAAGGTTATCCAGTCCGAGTTGTTAGGTGAGCTGGTACATAGAAAATATAAGTAATTTTTGGACCTATTGATACATATGAGTTTCGTTCGCTAACTCAGTGTGTTGAAACAATGTAAATGATATCATGTGATAAGAACCATGATCATGTAGATAGTGCATTATCTCTTTTGATTGTTGGTGGTCCTGCAAAACTATGGATTAGTTCTGTTCCCGGAGTCAATTAGTTATTCTTAGAGTAAAGACTCTTACATACACTTGATGAATTTGATGTATCTAACTCATCATGAAACATATGTTTTTGCATGTTTGATAGGTTTAGTGATTTTAAGCTAGATGGAAAGGATTAATTATTTGATAAGGTTGCCTTTTGCCTCTTTTCTGATTTTCTTCGAAGGATATGAACTGGTAGCATTATATCTTATTTGTTTTCTTCCCATAGTTGTTTTTCTTGTGATCTTAGGATTACTTGTAGATGGTTTGAATAACTTTTGACATACTACTTGGTAGATTCTTAAAATTTTTACATTTTGCCCTCTTAAGGTATTCAATCATAATCTCATGGATGGTAGATTCTTAAAATTTTTATGTTTTGCCCCCTAAGGTATTCAATCATCATCTCATGGATATAATGCCTATATTGGCTATATTATTGCTCAAGGCTTGATTCTTCCTGTTTGTAAACTCTGCAGTCATCTTCTTCTGTTCTAATATTTCTCTTCTTGTCTCTTTCTATGTATGAATGAATAAATAATATTCTTTCTTAGGTAAATGTCTATTAAATGTGTGCATATTTTATTCTATATATATGTATATTTGTCTGTTGTAATGCATGAATGTTTGTCTAACGAGTAGGTCCTTCAAAGAGAAGCGTTCTTCCTACGCACCTGTGGAAGGAGTACGGTATGATGGGATTTACAGGGTGGAGAAATGTTGGCGCAAAGTTGGAATTCAAGTAGGACTGATCCTTGAAGAATTAATAGCTATGAATGCTTCTTGCTAGTATGTTCTTTGATTTTTTCTTTTATCACAGGGTTACAAGGTTTGTAGGTATCTATTTGTCAGGTGTGATAATGATCCTGCCCCATGGACAAGGTTCTTGATTTTTGTCTTTATCTCATCTTCTACTCATTGATCTTCGCTTCCTCCTACATCTTTTTATTTGTTTAGAAATGCTGATGAGTTCTTTCATTATAAATGTGTAGCGATGATCATGGGGACCGTCCCAGGCCATTGCCAAAAGTGAAAGAGTTGGATGATGCCATTGACCTTACTGAAAGAAAGGGTAGTCCTGCTTGGGATTATGATGTAAGAACTCTAAGCGGCACCCTGATTAATCAATTTCCCTGGTGTCATCTTGTAGCCTTATCTGTTTGTTGGAACGTGATGCATCTACCTACCTATGGTTTTTGCATAGTTGGCTTCATAGTTTTGCTGAGTGCTTGTTGTTGTGCAGGAGGAAAAGGCTTGTTGGATGTGGAAGAAACCCCAACCAACAAGTAGAAAACAGTTTGATGGGGATAATGATGATGATGATGTGAAGACAAGGAGTGTTAGACGGCAGAAGCAAAAGGCCTCTGTAAAGAATAAACTCTTGAAAGGCATGTGTCTCACTCTAGTTTTGCTTAAATAGGCATATCCTAGCAACTGCTGGAGCTAGTATCTTTTGCTTTTACTATCGTGCTACAAGTGGCAAATTTTGTTTTCGTGAAAAGAGAAGTTAATGAGGTAGCACTCATAATTGTGCAGAATTTAGCTGCCTTATGTGCCGGAAAGTGATGGTTCTCCCGCTTACTACTCCCTGTGCTCATAACTTCTGCAAGGCATGCCTGGAAGGTGCTTTTGCAGGACAGAGTTTCATCAGGCAAAGAACATGTGAAGGTAGACGGACACTACGGGCACAAAAGAATATCATGAAATGCCCATCTTGTAAGAATGACATAACTGATTTCTTGCAGAATCCACAGGTACGAATCTTGCAATATCTATTTTGTTGAGTAGAGCATGGAGCAATCCAATTGGTCTGTTGCCTATTGCAATATTTAGATGCCACTTTGTATACATAGAATGTAGCTGGTATATTATTTGAATGGTCGAGATGTTAGTTGTAGTTTTAGTTTATTTAATATCTCAGTTTGTAAATGTAGAAGTTTACAATGCTGGTGCTTTCATTTGGCAGATTTTTCTACATAGTAGTACAAGATCTTGACCTGCCATTGAATGATGCATTGGTGACAGGTGAACAGGGAGATGATGAATGTAATAGAGAAGCTACAGAGCCAGGCTGAAGAGGAAGATGAAGCCAGCGAAGAACTAACTGATGGCACACTTGCTGAACATCCGGAGTTGGATAAAGAGACTGATGATGCTGGTTCAGATGCAGATGCTAGTGAAGAAACTGGTGACGGAGATGAAGAATTTGATACGATTGCTGGAGGTAAAGAGAACTGTGACGTGAATGCTGCGATTTTGAAAGAAGACGATGATGGTAAAGATAGCCCAGTTAAATCCCTGAACAATACCACCAAGACTGAAAATGATATGCAAAAGAAAGCCACTGTTGACGCAAACATGTTTCCTAAATCATCCACTGAGAATCCTGAACTCGAAACAGCAAATACTGAATCATCTGACATTGAAGAAGCACAAGTAGCTGCGTCAGTTAATACCGTCAAGAGAACCTCCAAGCGGAAGAAGACTGGCGACACTACCATGACCACCACCACCACCACGGCTTCATCTACCCTGGCTGCAGGTGTGCAGACAAGAAACAAGAAAGCTAAAAACGGTGCCTCATGATCTTTGCTTGCTTTGCTTTGCTTCACAATTACCCCATCCCTCACACATTTATCTGTCTATTTTCTCGGTAAAACTCTTTTGATTTTTGGTACCTTCCCTATTGAAGAATGGGGAAAGCGTCTTTTGAGAGAGGCCACAAGTTGATATCATTCTCAGTGGTACAACTGGTTTCTGTAAGATAACAGTAACAACATCAAATGCCTTTGGAATTCTTTTTGCTTCTAGAGATCCATCCAAGATTTGATGATATCACATATTCGAGAACGTGGAAATTATGTTGCTTAAGCAATTGCTGGTGACTAAACTTTTGGCTTAGTTTTAGCTAGCTTAGTTAAATTTTTTGCGTTAAGAAGATATCAGGTAAATTTTCTATGTGATTAATTATAAACTTCTTTTCTCTGTGTTGCTCGTCATGAATGCAAGCCATGTTAATTCACTTTGTCTAACGGAAAGTGCCAACCAAAGTAATAAATATAATCTAAGTCGTGCCATTTTTAGCGAGTACCATTAGAAGCTTTTTCTATATCCAAAAGAAAACTAGTTACTGTTGTGGAATTTTCATTCTAAACAAGATCTTAGTTGTACTTCTGCTGCTTGAGCTTCTTAACAAGCGCCGCCTTCTCCTCTTCTGTCAGAGCATTGAACGTGAAGACAGATTTGTCCCCTATGTCATCCTACAAATATTGATGAGAGCAGAAACTATTTAGACTTGTTAACTACATAGATATCAAATTCCTATACAACAAATGGGTAAAGATGTTACCTTGATAGGTTGAGTGAATTTCCTTCCAGCAAAAACCACAAAGAGCGCCATCCACAAGCCCAATAACGTAACTTTTACTCCCTCATCCATCAGTCCTGTCTGTATTTACACAAGATGCCCTTACTGCCAGCTGGCTTTGATTTACTACACTAATCTTTATTTAGATCTGTACATCACAACATATTTATCTTTGAAGACACAAGCTTAGTAACTCTGCAGTATGCAGTTACACATAAAGCTTATCCAGTAACACGGTACTTAAGAAGAAACATCAATAGCTGCAGGGTAAGCATCCTTTGTTTTGATTATTTCTTGAAAATTTATTAGGATAGTGTTTTAAAAAGGGACTTCATAATCTTTCTTTAGATGACAAAAATGGTAACTATTATGATTGATTAGCCATGGGTCATATTTCAGGTTGATGTATCTTGTTGCACATATTTAGAGACCATCGGATTTATATCAAGTGTAACCTCTCAGTAGCTCTACATGGTATAAAGGGATAAGATATTCTGATGTTGGCCATGCAAAAACAGTTGCAATGAACTTGGGAAGAAGTTCTGGGAGTTTATAGTATCAATAGCATCCGTAGTCTCAAAGGAAGGGGACGAGAATCTATTATGCCATTATATCTCCAACCCTTTTTTATATCTTTGAATATCCTGATCTTGTCCAGCAATGATGCTTAATCCTAATTCAATCTTCTTTCCGTTTTGAAAGTTTTCAGAGTTGCCAATACTGAATCAAGTTTTACTATGAAATCTTAGAGAAGAAGTTACAAACCGGTGACTGAACAACACCTGGGACAACTCAATTTACTCATGACGAAAGAACTGAGGGGAATGAATGTATGTGCAGCTTTTAGAAATACCAGGTGTCCAAGAAGAACCGAGGGAATGATGAATGTGAGAAGACCAGCTTCCAGCTTGCCATAACAAAGCCCTGTTTCACAAATGACAACATTATGACCTGACCAAGTCAGTTGAGGAGAAGCCAATCAAAGCAACAGTTTCTGGATATAGGTAAGACTGCTTTTGTAACCAGTACAGTTTATGTATATAGGTAAGACCGCTTTTGTAACCAATGTACGAATATTTGAAGGCCACTAAGAAAGCCTAATATGTAACTGTTTGTCCTTGGAGATAAGACCTGGTAAAATTCTTGGTCCTGGTTTTGTAGATTGATTCTTTGACACAGCATTTGACCACCTTTGGGAGCTCATGTGCTTGTCCTATATGCTAATGTTTTGTGGTATTTGGTTTGCGACTAATTTTATATATCAATCTTACTAAATCTAAACTTTTTTAGTAGAAATTAACAGAACCTAATAAGGAAAACTTTTTAGCAAAGTCAAATAAACTATACTTTGACAAGAAGGTGGAATAACTCATTCTATACCTTCCTTGAACACGAGTCCCGTCAGTGCAGCAAAGAGTGGACCAACAAACCAGACTGCAGTTGGATTTTCAACAACGTACTCGACGAGATGCCTCCCAGCTGGCTGAGCAAGGGCAAGATACGTTGCAAAGGATCCAAGAGCACCAATTGCCCACAGTGCTTGAAGAGTGCGCTTGATTTCAGTTACGTAGATGTGAATCAAATATAATGATAATCCTAACCCGCCAGCTCCAAGTGCATAGAAGAAATCAAGGTTTCTCTTGATTAAATCAAGGAATGCTAAATCATCAGGCAATAATGCTGATGAAGATGCAAGAACGAATGATACAGCAGCTGTTACCAGCCCTGATCTGTAGAGAATCACCTGTAAAGCGTCTCGAGTCATTGCTGGAAAGTAGAGATACAATGTAAAGCGACAAGTAGCAAGAGCCAGAATGACCCACATCGGAACCAAATTTGTGCTTAGGTTGTTCATTCCTTAGATGAGCAGATAATGATGTTACTATAGCCGTGGGAGAAGTTGCACATGTTACAAGCTCACGCCACAACATTAGGAGACACTAACGGCGGAAGTCTTTTTGGTCGGGCAGCTAACCGTTACAACCATCACATAATGTGAAATTTGGTGATAGGGGACTGATATTATTTTATATTATATTAATCCCTCGTTACCAACTTTTAATTGATAAATTACGGCTGTGGCCTGCTCTGCTTTCCTACATAACATTTCAAAGGCCAATTTCATTTGTATAAACAAATATGTTGGGGGGGGGGGGGGCGGTCTTCATTGTCTGCTAAGAACAGAGTAATTTATTATTCCATTGATTTCTTTCAAAAGTCTTGTGCCACCTATATGTACACACTCAAGAAAGAGAGAAGACTACACCTTTCAAGCTACAAGACAGGCAAGCAAAGAAAGCAAAAGCACGAATTCATTTATCAAGAGTTGCAGGAATTAGAATTGGAGTGAAAAAAAAAAAAAAAAAAAACATTTATCATATATATATATATTCAACCTCTTGAACATCAGAAGATTCGATGGTCCATGGACCGTAAGCTCCTTGATAGACCACCACCTCTGAAGTGGAAGTGGAGCCCTGTGACTGTGCATGGCACTTTGTGAGTTTCCTTGCAATAATTGAACGAGGCCTGTATGGTGATGTTATTGTTGGTAGTGAAGATGATCCAATGTTGAATTCGAGTCTTTTGGGATAATAAGGTGATTGTGGTGGTGGTGGTGGTGGGATGAGGCTGAGAGGTTCTGCCACCGCCGGAGTAGTTGCAGACAAGGCCCTCATATTCACGGTCGTGAGTTGAGCTTAACTACCATCTCCCCACATCATATCTCTAATGTTTATTCCTTTTCTGGATGAGTTTTTTTTTTTTTTTTCCTTCTTTCTCTTTTTACCCTTACCTTTTAATGTTTTTTAATTGTTTTATGACTTATTCCTCTGTGTCGTACTATACTATTTTATAAACTATAAAAGAATCAAGCCAATTTCCTATATTATATTAGATGGAATGTGAATTGGTGAAGTAATGAATTTTATAATATTCTAGGGAAAAAAGATTTTTTTTTTTCCTTCGAGTGAAAACAAGTTTCTAAAATACTTTTTAAGAATTTATTGACAAACAAATTTTTTTTTTTAAAAGAATTTACCAAATGTTCAAGAAAAAGAAAAAGAGAAAAAAGAAAAAGAAAGGGCTCGGTGATTGAGAATAAGTTAGGGGTCTTCTAAAGTTTCACAAGCCCAATGGTAAGATATTTATTGGTCCAATATGTAACATGTCGTTGTTTAGGGAGCAAATGCGGTATGTTGGGTTTAGTTTTTGGGCCGTATCATGTTGGCTTTGCGGTGCCTGCCATCTCTCCCGTGTATAATGATAATGGGATAGTACATTCCCGCAAGTTGGAAGATGATGGATTATTTATAATATGATTTTGATTTCAAACAACGCGCGCGCGCACACACACACACACACAGTTGGATGCATGTGAAATGTAATTCACCCAAATCCCAAAGCCCATTTGGGTTGGATGTTGCTTGGTTTTTTAACAATAAATAACACACACAAAGAAAAAGTTATCTAACTACTACTTGGATTGGTAAAAATATCTTGAGTTTAATGAAAATTAGTTTTAAATATCTAAGTTCATGCATGCTAATATTTTAATTATTAGTGTTCGCATAAAAAAAAAAGAAAAAAAAAAAAAAGAGAGAGACAGAGAGAGTATGTTAAAAGTAGTACTAGTGTTGCACAGAAGAAGAGATGATGAGGGAGAGCCGCAAAATTTGAAATTAAAAGCCGAAAGCAAACGAAAGCCTGAATATGATATTATTATTGAAAGGGTAAGGTAACTTGTAAAAGTGGTGGTGTTAATTTTGTCGGCACACACATTTTACATTACGCACATACGAGACTGCTATTCGGCAATAAGCCCCTATCTTTTATATAAATAAATAATGCATTTACGCTTTCTCTGCATGCGTCCATCGTAATCAACACACTTCAAAAGCCCCCCCACACCAAAAAAAAAAAAAAAAAAAAACGAAAAGGCCTCCTCTTTCCTCTTGTCGTTTCTCTTTCTCAACAAAGGTTTGATTTTTTTCTGTCCACTTTTTGTTTTTCTCTCTGGAGCTGTAGAAAACAAGAGAGGTCAACTGCGAGTTAAAAAGTCGAAAAGATGAGGGGACTGATGATATTTCTCTAATTAACAATAAATAATTAAAACGAAAGGAGAGGAATCCAAATTTAATCAATTACTATAAGATATGGAAGAACTCAGAGCGCCTTTAATTGCATATAAATTAAGCAAAGCTTAACTAGGGGGGCTTAAAATTTCTGTGGCCCGCCACAACGTAGCTATCTGGTTGCTGCCTCCACTGGCTACTCTCTTGTAATTTTAATCAAAGCCTTTAAATTGATCGATAAACTAATTATATCAATAAGAATGGAAATTAAGGCGCATCCCACCCAGTTTTTCACGCCAGAATAATACGCATGCATGATCATATACCTCGATCCAAATCCAAATGCTTGCTTCCACAAAAAAGAATGATTAGTTTTAGACTTTGAATGGAAAGTGATCAGATAACATTGTTTTATTAGTGGGTGTACTGTCACGTTAGCTAGGTCATATATATATATATATATACAGACACACACTTCAATTCAAAAGATAGATGTTAAAGTATAGTGCGTGGGGTTTGAAGGTTTCGGTGGTATGATTGAAGTATTCAATATTCTGGCACATATATTGGAAGCCAATGATCACATACATTTCATGATAGAGATTAAATGTCCCATTTCTTGTTTCACGCATGATTCGGTAATAGTAACTCATCGACCATGTATGGTGGGGTTACCCACGTAGTTTATGATGATATGATGACCAATGCATGCTTTTGTTCTCTTTGCCGACTTGCCCTTTTCGGGATCTCTAATCACCACATATGTAAATCATCATCCACGATTTTAATTTAACTATATTTGGCCAATCTTCATTTCATTTGGAGTACTCCAAGTACATCAATTTAAACCAGCCTATTCATTAAGGATACAATTTAATACACCAACTATTAAACAATTTATTAAAAATACAAGAATGACAATTAGAAATGTCACAAAATCTCCTATTCTTCGAGAATGCCCTTAGCGCTGAGGAACATGTAGAAATTATGTAATGATTTCACGGCTAAAGCACATATATATGAAGAGGTGCAAAGAAGAGATGTACACTTTCGTGTACGTGTGACTCATTTAGATAATGAACTACCACAAAAGCAAGAAAATCACTTTTCCAAGTGAGTAGGAAATAATGGAACAATAAACCAATGAAGGATCAGTCATAACCCGATCACCCCAGTTGACCTCCGACGTGTGTTACCATGCAATCCCCTTATGTAGGCATCAAACCAACGTCACCGTTCTCCACGCGCTTAAGGCAAGCTCCATTATATTTGTATACACAACGCGTGTTTGAATAGGAATTTTATAAATAGGTCTAGAGCACAAAGATCAAGGTAAGCCTTTCATTTAGAGATTACTACCAAATAGATAATATTCTCCCTCTCTTCTCTCTTCCAAATTAAGGCTTTCCGCTAATACTTTTTGACTCAATTACCGGAGAGCTTTTGGTCAACACTACACATGTATTTAGCTCTCATTTGTTTTGCAGGACACGTCAGACACCAAAGTAACGACATTTCAATTCGAAGACCCATTTTCTTTAGTTGTTTCTTTACTGAATAAGGAACTTCATTCACTATCACCTCACTTATCATCAGTATTAGTTAATAGGGTGAAAATGCACCTGGCTTAGCTTGACATACATCTACGTAATAAACAATAGAATGGAAAAACGAAAAACGAAAAGCAGCCTAACTAGATACACTAGTCATCGTAATCATATCGAATATATATCTTCACCGCCAAATAATGCTAACATATATTTCTCCCAAGAAGTGCATGCTTTACAAAATTTAATTATCACGCATGCATGCATGCATGCAGCAGCCTATATGTGATGAAGCTAACTAAACTATATATAGATATACATATCCACAATTAAGTTGCTTGACTTATATATAGTCAGATAGGAGACATTATGAACGAATTATATATACGGAATGCTCTTGCAGTTGTCAATTAATTATACATAGATCGATTCAATCAATCTGTCAATAGCACAACGATACAAGATCTTGGAGATCATATTCATATATATATATATATATATATATATATATATAGCCCTTGTAGACGGAGGCCGAGCATACAAAAACAAGTAGCATTCATATTTAACTCACAACAGTATCAAAATCGTAGGAAAATGCGCGGGTGAAACAAGGCTGGCCACTAGTTGATTAGCCTATATAGCGGCCATGAATTAGTTGGGGCTACTGGCATCAAAATCCTTGCCATAATTTGGAAAATAATAATTATATGATGAGCTTGAAAAGCCCCCCAATTGTGATGATGGGAAACCAGCTGCTGCAAAGTTTTGTTCTTCTTCTTGCTGCTGCTGCTGCTGCTGCTGCGGCAGATGATAGGGGCTAACGGAGGAGGAGGAGGAGGAGGATAAAGTGGTGGATGAAAAATTATAATAATAATCTTGGTGGTTATTATTATTATTAGAGTAGAGAGCAGAAGTGAGATAAGGCAAGTCAGCATCGCTGCTAGAAAGTAATAATTCAGCATATTGCTGGAGGTGCGGGTAAGCACTGCTACTCTGATCATCTTGTGCCGCCTGCGTCAATACTGGAGGTGGTGGTGGTTGTGGTGGTGGAGGAGCTGCGTAGCCAAGCTGATGATGAGTAGTGTTGCCATGTTGGACACGTTGAGGGAAATTGAGTTTGGCTTTGGTGCCTTTGAACTTGAGAGCAGCTTCATCGTAAGCCAGGGCGGCTTCCTCTGCGGTTTCAAATGTTCCAAGCCATACTCTTGCTGCCTTGTTTGGGTCTCTTATTTCTGCTGCCCATTTCCCCCATGGCCTTTGCCTTACTCCTCTGTAATGTTTCTTACTACTTGATGATGTTCCTAATACATAACATATATTCCAATTCATCAATTCATTATAGTTACCAGCCATAATAATATATAATAATTAATATTTTTATTATTATTGTTAGCATGTGTGTAAATGTTAATGTTATATATATTTACATATTGCATGCTCGGAAAAAGCCATCATGAAACAGTATATATGCACAAGCATTTTCTTTCTTCAAAATTATTCCTATCGCCTCTTGCAAGACACACAAAGGGACACAAGTACGTGTGTGTCGAATTCTATCTATCTATATATATATATATATATATATATATACATACATATGTGTAGTTTTTTTTCTTCGTGCAATGCATGTGAAAATTAAATATAATTTTATATGCATGTAATACATAAATATCCATAATATAACAACAGATAATTACACAATATATTAATTGAATTTATAACATATAATTTAAATAATGTACCTAGTACCTGTGTAATACATGGAACAAATGAATACTTTTATATTTTTATTATTATTAATGATCAGTTTTGACAACTAAAAATGAGGGATAAAATAAAGACATATTTTGTCATATTAAATTTTCAACATTAATTGCAACTTTTATATATTTTTTTAAATTTAATAATTTTAAAAAGAAAAATCATGAATGACATAGATTGATATATTTCCATCATTTATTGGGCATTTTTTTTAATAAAACAAATTAGTGTTTCTTTTTTAATGTATATAGTAATCTTTTCTTTTTTAAGTACAAATGACACGTGATAGTTTTATTTGACCTAGAAATTTTGGAGCAGGGAACGAATGCGGTTCAACTGATTCAGCTTTATATATTTAATAAATAGAAATGATAAAAAATATATATCACATTTATGCACACGACATATAATTGAATACTGCACCCAAGCATTGACTAATTCACCTGTTATTTCCAGTACAGTAGTACGTACTTCACTTGGTCCGTCGACAGGATTAGAATTAATTTGGACATAATTAAATTCAAAAGGCATATACATGCATGTAATACATATATATAGACGGAAAGCACATTCATGCACATATGCAATTGAACAATATAATGGACCCAAATATAATTAAATGCTGGACAGCGACTAACAACATGGAAGTCTCAATGTGGAAAACATGACTGATTAATTTGAATTGTTAATTAGTAATAAGAATGTATTGATTAATGCTGTTTTGCTAATTGTTATTATTAGGACCAAGTCATGAAAGGGAAATTCCCACTTGTAGCTATTTATATGATATGATATGATATAAACACGCTTATTACGTTGTTAGGTATATATGCACACACATTACACACAACAAGAGAGCTAGTCGTTCAATTCCCTTATTCTATCTCCGGGGGTCTCTAGATTAGTCTTGAAAGAGATATATACATAGAGAGGAGAGAGAGAGAGAGAGAGAGAGAGAGAGAGAGATAGATACTACTTTACGCAAAAGTAAGCATTCAGCGAACCTAGTCGAGACACTTGACTTGATGATGCGATCCCTTCCCCCCAGGCCAGTAATTATTTAAAAGCTAGCAAAGAAGAAGACTGGAGAAGTTTTAATGTCTTTCCCTCTCCCCTCCTCTCTCTCTCTCTCTCTCTCTCTCTATATATATATATATATATATAACAATGATAAAATATGCCCTTATTATTAATAGTTAAAATTTTTAGCATCAAATGATTATAAGATCCATCAACAAGCTGCATGCGATTGACATCTATGTATGCAAATATATCCAAACAATGTGCTCATTTCTGATCAATAGAAACAAATAAACTTGTCATATATAGAATAAATATACATATAAGAAGGCGGTGTCGACTTTTCCAAGTTTAGGTTTTATATATATATATATATATATATATATATATATATATATATATGAGTTTTCATGAAAAGAAAAAAAAAAGCTATTGTCAGACTTCTTCTTCTTTTTTTTTTTAATGTTTTCACATATGGATGTGCATATCTAGCTAGCTAGCTTGAACATATATATCAATCAAGTGACAGATTGTATATAAATTGAATCGACAAATAGTGGCACGTGAAGTAGTTAGTATGTACCTTGAAGTTGCACCGGGAGATCAGAAGGGTCATGGTGGTGGTGAGTGGTGGTGGAATCTGAAACGCCGCCGCCACCAGCTGCCTGATTAGTTCCGACTATTCTTGTAAGAAAGCCCTCTCTTTCCATGTCTTGGATGATTCACCTTTAAATTAATTCTATCTTCTGATCAGTTTTTCCTACAAAGATTAATTGTAGTACTACCGACTCCACACCACCTTATCTTGGGGCATCTATCGAGCTAGCTAGCTAGTGATGATACCCAAGATGATATATGCTTTTACATACATATATGTGTGTGTGTGTGTATATATATATATATATATATATATATATATATATATGCTTAATACCAGCCCACACACTCTATATATATATATATATATATATATATACATATATATATATATATGCACACCCAAATGAATGATGAAGATGATCTTTGAATCAATTTTGGGATCTTTATGAAAAAGTAAGTCTTTTTAGTTCTCACGGAAGTGAGCAAAGTAAAAGGATAAAAGAACCACAAGTAGCTAGGGTTCAATTTTGCTACACGACATTTTTATGGGTAACATGATGTCAAGTTTATCTCTACTTACTGTTGGGATACCTTAAACTTCCCTTTATAAAGATAATTAAAGAAAAATTAAACAAACATGTTGGAGCGCATCACTGTATTATTGGCATCTTTTAATTAGTCTTAAAAGCAGCGTCTAATATGATCTTACACAAGATAAATTTTTTCGATGATTAAAGAATAGAAAAGATAGTTATAAACAAAAAAGAAAAAAGAAAAAGGAAAAGAGAACTAAAGTTGAACTTGGACTTTGCATAATTTTTGCTCAAAGACGACGTAAAAAGTGATATTCTCCATCGTTAACTAGAAGACGAAAAATAGACAAGAATTTGCGTTAGATTTGATCTTAGCTAGCCAGATCATAATTACGTCACAACGTACAGACCTGTTTGTATTAGTACGTATATGTTCTTTTAATTAGAGTAGCCAGCTACTTGAGAAAATGAGAGCTGGCTTTATTTGTTGTGCAGGTTTCACAATTGGGTTTTCATTTCAATGCGATTTTCAAAGATCTTCAGAATGCATTAAAATATCTAATTGCATATATAGATAAGCAATTAAATGGTTTTCTTTGTAGATGCATTCCTATATAATTATATATATATATATATATATGTATATATATATATAATAATCTAATTATTGATTTTGTTAATCAATATACTTGACACTCTCATATTGACAGCATTTAAATTTGCATCAAAATTCAAAAAGTCTAAAACATTTAAGGCCTCCCACAATTTTCTCATCCATCGGATAATACTCTTATCATTTTAGCTTATAACTAAGCTTATGTCTATGCATAGATTCATAATTATCACTATTTCATATAATTAGACATACACCATTATAATTATGTGCATTTTAGAAATGAATTTTTATAACATGTATGTTCGATTGTTACATAAATAACTTCTTATACGTGCACACTAAATTATCTTCCAAAAGAAAATGGAGGAAAAGATGATGCAAAATTTCTAATATTTAAGCAATGGTGCTAAATAATAAGATTTATAGTTTTGGTATAAATTTAATATTGTAATCTATAAGACTTATTTAAAATTCGTTTACTTTTACTTATGCATAAGAAAGAAGAAACTAAAATTTGAGAAATCAAATGGCGTAGGTAAAAGATGGGATGCAGTAGTTTCCAGGCACATTCTAGTGAACATTCGAATCGGAACAACGTGCATCGTATCTATCTTGGTCGTCTGGCTACCAACACCTGCACCGGCCTTTTAGTTTTGTCTTGTCTTTACAATTTTTTTTTTCTTTTTGGTTAGATTTGTCTTTTTTTTTTTGTAGTTTTGAGTTAGGGTATCTTTTAAGTTATATAGATTTTAAACTAATTTTTAGGTCAAAGATGGTGAAGGAAAAGCCTCCCAACAAACGTATTTGTTTAAATTCAAGCTTATATTCTCCTCTTCACGAGGTAAAGTCGCTATCACATCAAACAAGACTTTACTTGTAAATAAGTAAAACTCTTAAATGTTAATAAAATATGTCCACTTCGCGGCGTGCAGGCGCATGCGGCTTATTACCTCTTCTCTTTTTGTTTTATTTCCACGATGAAGCTTCGACTCATTGGTCACTGTTAGATCTTATAAATAATACAAATTAATTAGCGTTCAATTTCAGAGGAACCGATAGCTAATCTAATTAATTTTTGTCCAAAACAATTAAACTTATGGAAAGCACAATATATAATATTTATGATTATTATCAACCAAGTGGCAGCTAGGAAGGAAACTAAAATTCATTGCGATCGAGATGACTCCTCGTGATGCTGTCGACTCGCAACGACGTAACATGGGATGGGGGTGGTGGTGGTGGTAGTGCACATGACTCCAATCCTACGCTAAGCCTATATGTATATATTTAATTCTCTCTCCATGGTATTTATAAATCAGTCTCTCTTAATTTGCTCTATAAAGTAGATTGGTTTATTTGGATGCTTTACATGTCGTTTTTCTTTTATCTTTAATTAGTTACTCATTACTAAACATAATATGTGCTTGTCGTGATCGTAGTGGTTGTTTTGTGAAATCTCCCACCGATTGCATGTTAATTCTCAATCACAATGATAAACTTCGATTGTGGTAAGAAAATTAACATCTAAGTCACACGCTTATAAAATTCTCTGGGAGTGATGACTTACCTTACCTTTGTTATTAAGTGATAAGTAATCTTTAATTAAATGGATTAATGATTCAACAAAAACAAGCCCACTCTTATTCGACCATAAGGTCAGGCATACCCCGATTGCACTTTAGTCGATTTGATAATGCCATATACACTAAAAGTATTACATCAGAGAACAACAATTACTCTGCAGTCCCATTAAGAAAAGTAAGCTAGTTAAGGCATAACAAAACACCACGTAGTAAAAAAGCTCAAAAATGAAAAATACATGGTATGATATTGATATCAATTTATCACATCAAAATTTCTAACATTGCTCTCTGACTCCTCGTAGCAAACTGCAGAGCAAACCACAAAATGAGGCAACAAAAATTGCCAGGAGGAAAGGCATGGCAAGCGAAGCCTCCTTCACATTGCTAATACTTCGCGGTAGCACTCAGTACTACTATACATATATAATGGTAATAACCTCTTCATTGTCCAAAATTTTGAAGCTCCACCTGCTCGTCATTCTCCTAGCAGCCACAGGGTTGCAATAATCCCAGAGAGTTTGGTTAAAGCATGATCTACAAAAAGAAGCTTTTTTTCCGGATTCAAAAAAAATGGAAGTTCATTAGTTCTGTTTATGCATCCTTCACTAACCACCCTAATGTACATTAGTAAAATTTGGGTGGGTTTCAGTTGAATTTCCTCATTCCTACATGAGTTAGCATTCACGAACCAAAGCAGCTTTCCCTCAGTCTGAGTCTTTAACAGGAACTGAAGACGGGTGTCCATTGGAAGATTCCTCCCCATCTGCTGAATTTAACGGACCTGCTTGATTGTTTTCCTCAGTGGTGCTGGATCTATTTTTGCTAGGCCTTGGACGAATATTTACACCCATAGGAAAGGGCACCTGCAGAGGTGAATGATAAATAAGACCACTTCCATTGAAATCCTTCAACAAACAGACCAACAGGCTTGACTTTCCACTTTTCAGACTTACGAGTCTGAAATGATAAAACCAAGTTTTGCGAACCCAATAATATTAAATAACATTGATCACCTAGCCACTAGCATACACACACCTGATCACCTGCATTCGGACCATCAGTATGAAATAGTATAGGACGACATCGCTTATCTTCATTCATCAAGCTTGAATTCTGAAAGTGGGCAATGAGGGCAGCTTTTCCTTGTATGCGAGCATATGCAAGGGATGCCACTTTTTCGCTGTTGAACTTTTCCCATTTCTTCCCATTAAATGCCTGGTAAAATCAATGTATTCATGATTAGGCTTCAACGGAACAGATAAGCAGTAAGAGAATAATCAGTAAGAAGTTCACAGTATTCGAGAATATGTTCCTGTCAGACGACCTTAACTTACATGGTAAAATGGAATGATTAAGGATGGATCAGTCATGTTGATAAATGCATAACCCACATTGCACTTGTTCTGCGATAGAAAAAATGGAAAGCCAGAGAACCATCAAACGAAAGCCAGAATACTAGAGTATCCATAAAAAAGGACTTTATACTTGCCTTAAAGTCAATAGGTAAGTAGAGAAAATCATAAGTGCCTTTGTGGCGTTCATCAATTGCAGCCAAAAGCATCTTAGAAGTGTACCTATAGTTTCCACCAGGAAAATAGGATCATACACCACACAGCATAAGTAGTGATAAAGATCCAAAAAATTCAACTTAACTAAACTAAGCTAGGATGAAGAACGTTTAAAAATATAATAGCAGGGTAGGTAAGATATGGTCACTTGGACCAATAGCACTGCTGCAGTCACCAATGAACTTAGGATGGTTGCTGAGCAATTATCTGATATAGGCAAGGATACAATTTACAGTAAATTATCAGAATTCTTCATTAGTGTATGCAATAAAAACACAATATGAAGAATGTGCCATTATAACAAACTATTTGTTGATCCCAAGCAAATGGAGAAATGAATCTTCATAGTTAATTACTTTTCGAACATTTGTCGAAAACCGAGCATAAGACAGAAGTACAAATGGCATTCAATCACACAATTAATTAGCCTACAGACCTTCATGGGCACTGTTAGCTTTCTCATCTGTCCTATAATATCAAGATAGAGTGAAAATGTGATTATTTATTCATATACATGTACTTCACAAATAAAGTTACCAAAAAATTACTTCACAAAAAATCTGTCTATCAAGCATCATGCTAATTACTCACAAGTCACAAACATGTCTTGCAAGAACTGAATTTTGGATTTCAATATATATGACAAAGCTTATAGAAACATACTTGTTTGGAATGTTCTTTATCATCAATGTTGTCCGCTTATCTTCACTACGCACAATCCGGTCAATGTCAAGTTCAAATTGCTTCTTGTTCTCGGCCTGGCTCAAACTGCCTTCATTTCTGCGGCTTCTAGTCCTTTCATTTGAAGAGTCAAATGAACCCATCATAGGAATCATCTGACCTCTTGTGGGCATCATCAGACACCTCTGATTATGAGGGGGCAATTGAACATTCTTTGAAGGAATAGGAAGATCCACTCCACCAGAGCGAGGGAACATGTTATGGGGAATAAATTCCATGAAATGAGCTGAGTTCACAGGAATTCTCATACTCCCCAGGGAGCCTGGGTGAAGAGCAGAAGCATCAGGAGATTCCCCAGCATAGGCATGTCGTGTCTCCCACGGAGAAGGATTGACTGATGGTGCTGATCCAACATGATGGTTGTTCATTGGAAGAAGCCCATTCGCCAGCTGAGAAGGTGCTCTTGCAACTGGATGCAGTTGTTGAGGGTGAGAACTACAAGCTCCACCTACAAATGATGGTGAGTTCGGCCACATAATGCCTTGAGGCTGAGGACAGTGTGAATTACTCCACATAAAATGATGTCCAGGAGAAGGACCACTTCCATTTCCAGGGGCAGCAAGAACTGCACAAGAGGGAGAACGGAGGGGGAAAGAACCAGGAAAACAAGAACAAAATCATATTTTGCTGGCGATACTGACTATAATAAGCCTCCAATTTATTAAGTTAGTAATATAGCTCATATGAATCTAAAAAGGTGAAGCAGCACAGGTCAACTGTAGATATTAATTAAACTTGCGTATTCCTTCATGCAGTTTTATGATTCACTCAGAGGATAAAAAAGTCATTTTCTTAAGAAAAAATTTTCTCCTACTAGATCTTTCCTTCCTTTCCCAAAAATCATTAAACTAAAACATGCATATACTTGTGTTATGCAGTTAGTTTATATGGATCTAAAAAGTGGGGAAGAAAAGGAAAGAAGGTTACTCTAGATATTGAATTGAACAAAAGTCAACTATATATATTAAACTTGCATGTTCCTTCATGCAGTCTAATATATCATTCAACTAAAACATGCACATTTGTGTTTATGCAGTTAGTGATATAGCTTATATGCATCTGAAATGTAGGGAAGAAAGAAGATTACCATAGATATTGAATTGAACAAAATATATTAAACTTGTTTTTACTTTCGTGCAGTTTAATGAAAGCAAGCCAGAAAAGAATCAACTTGGTCAACTTGTCTTTCTTATTGATCTTTCCTTCTGTCTCCAAATATCATTAAACAAAAACATTCATACTCGCAATCTTGGCTTCATGATCAGTGATTTTAGACAACGTGCCTTCAAGCACTCACCTTTATCATTCAGTTCAACTGAGTGGCCATTTGAGCTGACTCTACAGAATGGCTTCTCCAGAAGTTCTGATGATCTTGTACTCGTGCTTGCAGCCATGTTCCCAGGAGATTTGCCAAGAGCTCCATTAGCTAAACCATCATCATAATCTGGAAGAGAATGAGGATGAAAATTTGATGTGCCCCGGATTTCAAATTTCAGTTGGCCATGGGAGTGACCTGCTTCACCAGTATTGGACAGGTTGCCAAATGATTCTACCCTTAGCCGAGAGGGTAAGCTATTAGGGACACTAGATGATATTGCATGGTGAAATGCATTTTCCAGATATGGACCCACAGGGAGTCCGCCTGTCGAGCGTGCACCCAGAAGAGTTCCATTGTCCACATTAGACGTAATCCCTCCGTGAGAAAGTGACCCTGATATAATTGCGAAAAAGTAATATGAACACCTTTTTGCCAGCTCAACAAAAGTTTATAAGCATGCTAATGTGGGAGTAATAATACCGGAATATCCCGATGTGAAGTTAGGAGGACTACTCTGTTGCAAATAAAAAGCAGATTCATCTTGGTCCAGATCAGAAGAAAATGGATTCATTGACCTGCAGACAGCATAGTTAACCCACAATGCGAAAATGCTAGAAGCAAACAGAAAATTAAAAGCCAATCTTAACTATGTATACCCCATTTAGCCAAAAAGAAATGTCTAGACCAACCAAAAATGAAAAAGAAAAAGGAAAAAGGGAGCATAAACCACTAGCTTATACAGTCACTAAAAATAAATGACTTGTGCACAAGAAGCTTGCAGCAACTAAGAAGAGAAATTGAAGCCACAGAGGAAATCTCAAGAGAAGAAAGAAAAGACAGATATCAATGCATAGGATATCCCACCGTCTACTACAACCAGGATGGCTTGGCTCAAGTTTAATTTGCTTCCCAGCAATGTCACTCCTGTTCAATGCACGAAGTGCAGCATCTGCAGCCCTGACATCATAAAACTCAATAAATTTGTGATGACTTCTGTGAGGAGTTTCACGGATCTGCACAAGGAATTTGAGGAGTTAGGGGTAGTCGTAGTACAACATGTTAATTGATCCATAAATTTTACAGCTAATTTTTGAGAAGTATATTTTACACCTAACTTACCTCCTTAACTTCACCATAGACGCTGAAAATTTGATGGAGTTCATCATTGGAAACAGAAGAGTCAAGGTTAAAGACGACAAGAGTGCCCTGATTAATATCTTTCTCTGAAGGATTGTCCTAATAAAGTTCATCAGCAACAAAGGATTTGCGTCAGATTATTTTACAATGTGTTTAATTACCATATTATGAACATATCTCTAAAACATTTTGGCATCTAACTAAAAGATCAAAAATCTGAATCACCTTTGGAATCGAGAAATGTATATCAAGCTTTCTACGCTGTAAGGGTTTATTCTGGAGAGCTTTCATTGCATTCCAGGCTGCTCGTATATCATAATATGTGATCATGACAAAGCCCCTGTGTTTGCATGCAGTATAGAGTGTCCGGATGTCTCCGTATTGCTGCTTATTAAAATTCGCAATCATAGATCAACAATAATAAGAATTATAAAGAAAGAAGTATGCAGCATTGAACACCCAAATAAGAGAGAGCATTGCAGACCTCAAAAAGAGCTCGTAATTCAGAATCTTCAACGTTGCTATTTATATTTCGAACAAAAAGCGTTCTAGATGGATGTTCACCAAATGGATGTTCCCCACCAATTGTACTGTTAGACTCTCCCAGCGAACTATTAGAATTTCCATTGAAAGCTACAGGGTTCTTTTCTCCAGAGGCGAAACCATCCTCCCCCAACTCCAACCCCCCAACACTACAGAACAGATCTAAATCTTCTATCTCGTCTCCACTGATAAGACGAGCATTATAGTCAATCCCATCAGCAACTCCAGAGAACAAGTCATCATCATCAGGGAGAAGATTTCCAATTGTTTGTGCCTCGAGTTCTTCAAGGGATTCAATGGGTTCCTCTTCCTCCTGAGGGTTAGCAGCATCAACACAGTGCCCATAAGGAGTATAATTTGATGATAATCTCACTGCATATCACAACACCCGATGCAAGTAAGTAATTGCCTTTTACTTAGATTTAACTGAAGCAGCAATAGAACAAGCTACTAACAAGAATTAAAATAGCAAGAGGACAAAACAGTTCTAACATGAGCTGGCACCAGCGGAATTAATGGACATTTATAAGCATCACGGAGATGAGGGGACTCCAGAGACTTACACTTCCTAGAAAATAGCTCTGACAATGAGCTTGAAAAGAGACCATTTTCGTACTGAGCACCCATAATTTTTACTTTATCTCCTCCTTTAAAGTAAGATGCAGAACCGAGATTGTCTTCAAAAGCTCTCGGCAAGGAAAGACTGGCAGATAAGGAAGAATTAACTTTCTGGTCTTGATTGAGATAAGAATTTGAGTGTTCAATCCCCTTTGCCATCTGAGCGTCGGATGGTGTTCGTTTCTCAAGAGGAGATGAAGCAACCGTTAATAATGTTCCATCAGTCTTTCTACCTGACAACAAAATTACCAAAAGTAAATAATGGCAACTTCAACCAAAATATCTTCAATAGGTTCCCATTAATTTGACACAAGACAAACATCCAGATAAGAGTTAGTTTAAACCAATGAATCTGACAAAAGCATTTTCTCATGTTATCAGTATTCTCTTTATTCTCTTATTAGTTCCAAAGAAAACAAATCTTACATTCTTTGTAATTAAATTAATAAGATTCAAGATTAGATTTCTTAACATGTCTTCGGACATTCATCAACTCCTACAAGAATATCATCCATGGGTAACTAATTTAGTTATCCCAATTGCTTTAGATATGTTCACCTAGAGAGTGCACACACCTAAGAGCCCGACCCTGACACACCCCACCCCCAAAAACAAGATTTGCTGGTGCAAACACCTTAGAGCCCACAGCAGTGCAACCAACACAGTAATGGAAACATCTGACACTGAGGGCTTAAGCAATTTTCAGCAACTGTCTAGGCAAGACCTCTCCTTTATTCATTGATATTTCTTAGATTGACATATGCAATTACTCATTACACGTGAACTTCCACTGACACTGAACCATATTACATGTGAACTTCTGGTCTAGTAATTTAAGAAATATGTTTCTTTATGTTGGACCTTCGTTTTCAGTGTGTGAACTTGGTAGGGCTTTTCTTGTGAGTCGTTCTTCCTTTCTAAAATTTATATTCTTTCTTGCTAATATTCGGAATGCAAAGACCAAAGACAATAAAGAAGATGCTAATGAAAACCACAAGGGATTGGAAAGCTAATATAATTCCGTATTTGCTAATTTTCCATGCAAAACAACAAATTGGCAGAGTTATACATATATGCATATGCACTAATAAGGTCAATCGGACTGGCAATGTGACAATGTTTAACATAAATGTGTAAAAATTTGTCCTGAAGGTGCAAGATGACTTAACTATTAGAATGTTGGTTTCATTATTTGAAGACACAAGTCCCTGTAGGATTTATTGCATCAATAGATGTGCATGCTGACACTAACAGACCTACTAAAACCACTTGTGCAGTTATATTACATTCCTAGCGAGCAATAAATTCAGGTAAAATTTCTGATTTTGGAGACAACAAAAATATATACATGTGCTCTAGATATCATCAATTAATTAGCAAGTTAGATTGCTTTCAACTAATTTATCAGGATTCAGAATGTGGCATTAGCCTACAAGATTACTAGAATAGAGCTCAATGGAATGAGTCAATCTCAAAATTTTCCTTTCTTCTAGGTAATTCAAACCTAGTTATAAATCAATTGATATTCATGTAAGACTAATAGAATGAAAAGTTAAAGCACCAATATATTGTAGAACAACATTACAATTCTCCATCTTGTAAAGTTTCTATCTAGACTTCTCCTGAATATGCATGCTCTACCGGTGCGAATGCATGTAAGACATCTATCCTGTTACATTCAATCATATCTCCACACAATTGTATGAAAAACAAGGTCAGACTAGTCTTTCA
Source organism: Cordia subcordata (assembly GCA_028554755.1). NCBI lineage: Eukaryota > Viridiplantae > Streptophyta > Magnoliopsida > Boraginales > Cordiaceae > Cordia > Cordia subcordata. The sequence continues at coordinate 189,812 of JAPTOF010000020.1, forward strand.
GGTGTTTCCACTTATGAAGGCCACAATCATAATAGACACCTTTAACTCCACCACCTGAAGATGCTATTAACTACCCATGAACATTTACTCTAGAAATACGCAAACAGTAGTTAGAGTAAGAGGGTGTATGCATTCCTTACTCAGGTGCTTATAAGCATCCAAAATAAAAAGCTCCTCTCACTAGCTTTCTATTTTGGGTGCTTATAAGCACCAAAATAAGCACTGCCAAACACCATCTAAGCACTTTCCCTAAAAGCAGATCAAGCAACTAACCACTCAACCAACCTCATAACTCCTCCATCACAGTTTACATTTTTTGGTCCTGATAACCACTATCCTTCCAGGAAAGACGTATATCTCTCATATACCAAGTCCGTAACATATATATCCTAGACCATTATTGTTCTACCATCTATCAAATTCATCACCGGAATCACATCTTAGACCTCTCCAACTTAAATGTATAAGAGGATAAGAGCAAAATTTTTCCATTTTCTAAATCAAATCATTCGGTCAGTCTCGATCGAAGAAAGTTATTTTCAATAATGTAGCAAAGCCTTCTTGAATTAAGATATGCCATAAGTAAAAAAGTTACAAGGACTGGTTCCACCTGAAAACACTGAACCATGTAAGCTTCCATGATGCATGATTTAAGCAGCTAACCACTACAATCCACATATCAAGAAAGCTCAATATAAGCATCAGTAATTACCCAACCATTTCGTCAATGACTCCTAAGTCCTTGAGAACTCCAATTCCAGAAATCATGTCATGCATTATTTCCTCATATGGTTATAACCTATTTATCAGGCTCACTTCTCCTAATATTTGGGAAATGTTTAGCTTCTTAAGAACCAAATAAGGAAATAATAGAAAGCCGAAACCAAAACATTGCATGTGATCAGCTGGGTGGCATAAATGTTACTGACAATATTTTACTTCTAATTATGCTTTTCTCCTGGTGTCATGCCAGGAAAACAATTTCAATGTCCACAACCTAATGGAATTCTTTTTCCTTTTTCCTAAATGACCAAATGTATTCATTAAGTTCAATGGTCATAGTACAAAGGTGAAACCAAAACATTAAGAATCTCTCAGGGCACTCAAAACACCAAAAGAAAAGAACAATTTTACTAAACATCTTGTCTAAGGGCCTATTTGGATTGGCTTTTTTTCAGGAAAAAACACTTTTTCCCTAAAAAAGTTATATTACTTTTACAATAACTACTTGATTTGGTTTCTAAAAAAGCTGCAACTCTGAAAAAAGCTCAAATACAACTTCTTTTAGACGCCAGAATTTTCAGCTTCCAAAAAAAGCTGTTTTTCAAAAGCTGTTAAAAAAAGCGCTTTTAAAAAAAGCCAATCCAAACAAGCCCTAAGTCTATATTGATATATACTCGATGTGCTGCTGCGAACGAAATGACAATTAAAAAACTAAATCTGACTTCAACTTAAGCACTGCAGTTAGCTAGTTACTAAGTTGTGCCACCAAAAATGGGGCATATATTAACAGGTTCCATAAGGTTGTAGGTCAGTGCTTTTCTCCAGTGTATTGTGCAATTTCAATTTGTAGCATAACTTTCTCAAGTCTAAACAGGCACCTCAAACATTGGCGTCTGTGAGAAATGTCTAGCACCCAACTATTGACAGAATCCCCAACAGAAAAAGGAGATATACGTCAACTTATATGAGATACATACACCAACTTGATTCCATTTTGTGCCAAACAGGAAAATATTCTCTGTGGCTAACCAAGGTTACCTTCAACAACCAAAATACTGATAAAAATTTCAAATACCAAACCTATTATTAATTGAGGAAACAAAACATGATCAGTTTAATAACTGGTGCCATGACAAGTTAAGATCTATATTAAAACAATTGATAGCAAAATTGAACTCAACAAACAATATCTGCTGCTCTAATATAGAGTTGAAAAGCAATCAATATTTCCTTTCCCCTTTATACAGAATGAGGAGTTGCAGCATGAAGAAAATACATGACCATCTGAATCTTCCTCTAGATAAGACAGGTCTTCATATAAATACAAACACGCCATGCATGGCCCAAAGTTAAGCTTGCCATAGTTTGAAGTATACTACACTCACCATGAAAATTATGCACTGCCCCTGTCTTCCAGAATCCAACCTGTCTCTGTTGAAGTACCAATATATGAGAAGGATCAATTAAAGTTGATAACTTCCAAAAGGTAAAAATGAGGACAAAAATAGAGGTTTTGGCAAATATAGGTATCAAGAGATGAATTAAATTTGAACGACCACATAATAGAAACGAATTGTCATATTAATATTTCAAACTCAATTTTACTAATTAAATAAGCAAACAAAATAATGTAACAAGGACCAGTACCCCATCATGGAAAGGAACCTCCTCGGAGAATAATGACGGAGACACCCCCTTCCGATCCCTCAATTCAGATGGCATGATGCAGTATGCACTCAGAAAAAAGACTGGAAAAGTTGAAAAGAACCCGTCTTTGGCTTCCAACAGTAGGCAGCTAAGTGAATGATACAAGAGAGTTTAGAAAAAGCCCATCCACAAAAAAATCTGCACGGAGAATCTGCAAAGCAAAGCAAGCTTCTCAACGGCTACATATACACATGTTGCAGCTAAAATGAGTAACCCCAACCCACTTGCTACAGCTGAGAAGGAAACAAGATTACTATGTGCATGTATCTATTAATCTTAGTTCAGTTAAAACAATGTGAAGATGGTCATTAGTCAGTTTAACAACTGAAGTGTTCATGCATCATTCAAAAAAAAGAATTTTTTTTTTTTAAAAAGGGACAAAAAACAGATGCATTTATGAAACAGCAGAACTATCCAAAGAAAAACCAATTAAATTTGAAAACTGCATTAAATTGGTAGTTTATAAATAGCTAGGCATCCTTTATAGGAAATAAAATGTTCTTAATTCAATTAAGCCAAAAGGCTAAAATTTTGACAAAGAAGTCAAAAGAAAAAGAGAGGGAAAATTAATTGAAGCAGATTAAAAAAGGGAGATTTTGAACTTCCAACGCAAAAACACAAAATTCACAAAGGAAAGCCTCGATTTTTACACCCGAGCAAACAGTACGAGCCCCAAAATCACCAAAAAGGTACAATCTTTCAACTAAAAAACACCGTCCATCAGAAGATCAACAGCTCAAAATTTCAAATGCTTAACAAATTTTCTCAAAACCGGAAAAATAAAAATTGAAAAGATAAATAAATCAGAAGACGCACCTCTCAACCTAAAAGCGGCATCCCTTGTGACGCAAAATTGGAGTCACAGAGCGAAAATTTTGAAGAAAAGCCAGAGAGAAAGAAAATTATAGAGAATTATATATACACCGTTTTTCAGAGGACAAAAACAAAGAAAGAAGGCAAGCGAACCACGAACTTGAACAAAGGGATGTGTATAAGGCAATATGTATATATATGTGAAAAAAAAATGTAGAGAGATGAGAGAAAAGATTTTTTTTAAAAAAAAAAAGGAAAAGACAAGAAAAAAAATGGAATAAATTACGGGTAAAGGCAAGACAAAGCTGAAAGTGAAGAGGTTGCAGGCAGATTGAAGAAGAGATCTTAGGTATCTGTGCCGTGCATCAACCTCCAATTAAACTTTGCTTCCATGCCTCTCTCTCCCTCTCTCTCTCTCTACTATTTTCCTACATTGCACGTTATCCACATGTATACCTCCATTTCTTTATACCTAAATTTTGTTATATGTCTATGTGTATATATATACATATACGTATATGGACATATCTCTCTGTATCTCTTCGGTTAGCTGACTTTAATCGCCGATCGGAATCTATGAAGCCATCTCCACTGCCGTCCTCTGACGTCACAGATTCCGATTCCGGTTGCTTAACCTCGCCCGCTCCTCCTTCGGCCACCTTTCTCTTTCTCTCTCTGTTTTGCTTCTGCTTCTGTGGAGAGAGAAAGTAGTTGTTGAGGAAAAAGGACACCAATCAATCAATCAAAGAAGAAAGAGAGACAGAGAGAGAGAGAATTTGTTTAAAAAAGGAAAAAGAAAAAAGAAATACTTGTGAAGCATAAAAAATATCAACCGAAAGAAATGAAAAAGAAAAAAGGAGCTGAAAAATTCCAGAAAAATGGACGGACCAGAAACAACACCTGCTCCTACAAACACGAGAGCACACCCTCCTTCTCCTGCTCCGATGTGGATGTTCTCAGAGCTCTCAAATCATTCGATTTAGATCCATGTGAGAGATATACTTTTTTTTCTCTTAAAATAAAATAATAATAATAATAATAATGTAATAATAATAATAATAAAGCTGTACTTAAAAAAGAAAAAGAGTTAAGTAATCCGCACAACAGGAAAATATATATAATAATACATAGAGAGGGAGAGTAAAGCAACAGCTCATCATATTTAATAAATCACTCATGGTTCATGCTCCTCACCTTGTGATGGGGCCTGATCTTTGCCGTTAACTCTCCCTTCACGGCGTTAGCTTCTTTGTAATAATCCCTTGCCCTGTAACCATCTTCATTTTTCCGTTCCGTTAAGTTCGGGTTACGGACACTCTGGCAGTTGGCTCTTGCCTTTAGGTGGATTAGATAAGAAAATGTGCATTCCTTCATTAGTCATTACTATTTTTTGAAAATTTTTGTGCTGTTCAATGACGAAAATGGGCTTGGATACGTTATCATTATGAGGGGGAAATATATATAAACTAGTCTTCTGTTTTGTCTGCTGCAGAATATTTTTCCGGCTTCTCTGTGTTTGATAATAGAGAAAAGAGTAAAAATCCATGTTATTTAATGTGATTTTTGTAATTAGATTACTCCTACGCTTTAAATCTTTTCACATTAAGTCATTACTTCTTTGTGTTTTATAAAAAATGGTGCGTTCACTCTTGTAATTTATCTATTTAATTAATTACTCCCTGTGACTTGTTTAGTATACTGATTACCGTTTATATTTTCAAAACTTATCACGTTATTCCCTTATACTTTTTAAAATGTCACACATGACCTCTTTATTCTATTATTGTGTAATCACCATTAGCTAGAATTTATGTATTTATGAGAAAATACATAACACATTACATGTTTAAAGCATAAAGATGAAAAAAAAAAAGAACACTTATAATGCACAATAAGTCAATATAAACAAAAATTGTAAGTGTAGAATATTATATGCTACCTTTTAGAAAGCACGGAGAGTAATGCAAAAAGTTTAAAAACACAAGGGATAATTAGCTAATTTCACAAACCACAAGGGAGGTGAGATGTATTTTACCCATAAAAAAATAAATCAGGCGAAATAGTTAAAGAAAAACTCTAGTTTAAAATTGGATAAAACATCCTTCGCTAAACCAAGGAGAAGAAAATATCTATGCAATATTAAACTCTCTCTTTTACTCCACCTATCCTATCTCTCTCCCATCCTTCACCCGCCCCCGCACCTGCACCCCGACCATGATCAAGACCTCCCAAAAATTAAAAAAATAAATAAATAGCTAAAAATTTAAATTTTAAAAAATATAAATATAAAATGTAAAATTTTAAATTTTTATTTTTAGAAACTAAAATAAACTTTTTTCTTCAATTGTTTAGGTCTTTTCAATTTTCTATTTTTTAATTTTATTTTTAGTTTTTATATTCTATTTATTAATTTAAATAATATTTTAAATTATAAACTGATTTTTCTTTATAAAAAATTTCGTATAGAAAATATTTTGCGAGTGTGACTATCAAACTCCGAAAATTATTTTCCTATAAAATAGCCAAACATCAAAAAATATTTAGTGCGTGTTCGGCAACAGCTTTTCAAGTAGCGTTTAGCGTTTTGACTGGTCAAAACGCTATTTTGCTAAATTATTATTGTTCGGTAAACTAGCGTTTCAAGTAGCTTTTTAGGTAGCTTTTAACGTTTCAACTAGTGTTTCTCAAAAGCTAAAAATTTTAGTGTTTCAAGTAGCTTTTAGCTTTTCATGTTTTTTTTGGCAATTCCACCCTTTTTGTATTTTTTTTATTTTTTTATTCTTTCTCCAATCTCTCTATATTATTACTTTTTTCTTTCACAAATATAAATAAGAAATAATATTAAAATAATTTTAATTTCTATATAATCAACATTACTAAAAGCATAAGTTCTATTAATACTTTCTTTTTTATAAAATAATTTTGAATCTATTAAAATTAACTTTTGTAATATTGATATAAATGTTTTATCAAAAAATTAGTTATACTTTAATATTAAAATATGATTATGAGAATAAATATCTAATTATGAAATATATTAGCTTATTGCTATAATAGTAATAGTAATTAAAATTATCATAATAACAATAATAATAATAGCATGATATCAATGTCCTTCTACGTCATTTATCATTCATCAGCTAATCTAACAGTTAATTTTTCCGAACACATTTTGTTCAATCTGCTAGTTAAACAGCTATCTGTTAACAGCTAAAATACAATAGCTATCAGCTACTCAAACAGCTATCAACTACTCCAACAGCTAAATTTGTCGAACAGGCACTTAGTTTTCAAGGAAAATATTTTCCCCTATCAAGTTATTTTCCTACAAACAAAAGAAGCCTAGGTGACCATGCATGCAATTCACAGGTATAAATTTGATATTATGAAATTACAACTTATTAATTTGTAAACATTTAAATACAATTAATTAGGTGAACATGCATGCAATCCATACACATAAAACGCAACAAATCATAGACTAGTCACTCCATTAAAGAAATTATATTTATCATAGTACATAATGAAGTGTTCGTTCTCGTAAAGACATAAACTGAATATATAAATTTTGAAAGAAGTTTTGTTATTGTATGAGTGAGAGATAGAGAGAAAGAGAGAAAAAATAATGGATTTGATTTAGTGGATGTTATAATTTTATACGTCATATAATATATATAGTGTATTTTATAATATATGTATTTTACTATTTGATTATTTCTATCTATTTGATATTCTTTGATTAAAATTGAACCAAATTGGATAAGCCAAAAAATTCTAAAACCATAACTTAACCCATCCGAATAGACCAATAACTAAACCAAATAGGTTAAATTCAATTTAGTTCAGTTTTTGGCTAGATTTGGTTTTTGTTCACCCCTAATTCAATGAAATTTCAATCATGTTAACAAATATTACTATTTATAAGCACATACTTGAGAATGTCATGGCACTGTTGAGAATGTCATTGTTTCGTTTGTAGGCCAACTCCAATAGTTTTTGTGTTTTTTTCCCCTCTTTTATATTAAAAAAAATAGTCTTTTTATGTTTTTATACTTTTTTTCTAAAGAAATTTTATTTTAAACTATTTTTTGCTTTTATTTAGTTTCTTATTTTATGAAAATCTACTTTAATCATGTTAGATTCAACTTCCCTTAAATAACTGTGGAATTGTTTTTGTATCAACACTTTCTTCCATCTAAGAAATTTTAGTATTTAGGGGAGTTGTTGAAAAAAGGCTTAACAAAGAAATGTGACTTAGGTAAGGATAGGGCTTCCATTATGCTATTATAAAAATTCTGGTTTTAATTGTAGTGGCCAAAATTAGCCTAGCTCAAAGGTCATTTATCACGGAATGAATCACAAGCTTATTGTGGCCCATAAACGTTGCATGGCTAAATAGACCCATTTGGGTCATTCGTTTTTTTATAAGAGACATGCCTAGATAATTGTATGACTACCTGCGCATTATCCCTCAAAATAAACACGTTTATATCATGATAACATTCCACACGATAAACTCAACTCACCTACAAGATATCTTTATATGCTAAGAAGTAGAGGAACAAATATCTTTGATAATCCCAGTATTTATCTAACTAGATGAACATGGAGTTTTTTAGAGTCTATTAACGAAAAGAGTTGCTCCACATCTCTATGACTCATACTAGCTATAAATGCACCCCTCCTACCAACGGAGAAGCATCCAATCATCGATACTACACCCCTATACATCATTTTTTCTTCAACACCTTAAGGTTCGCCCTTTACTTCTTTATACAACCTAATACAGTAATATTCTCTCCCCTTTTACATAGTCTTATATCATAATATTTCTTCCCCTTTTACATAGTCTTATATTATAATATTTCTTCACTGATGTCAAGGACTCACCTGCCTTTTTTGCTTTCTGTTTCACAAGTTGTTAGTGCTTTGGGTCCGTGATTATAGATCTTAATGTCTACACTGATCAAATGAATCTTGTCCCATTAAATAGAATTTGCAATATATATATATATAGCAATGGCACATTATTAATTGAGAGTGAATCTCTTTTATTAGTTCCATAAATAATATGATTATCACTATATCTAGACAATTAAGCAAAACGCAGATAAGGAATGCTTAATAATAGTAATATAATGATATTTCAAATTGACATAAAATATTCCAATATTTTTACACTGATTATCGTTTACCAATGCCACTCTTTTCCTTGATTTTTACTTGGAGTCAATAATGCTAGAGAAAAAGCTCTTGACATCGGTAGAGTTTTTTAGACCCGATTAAAATCGATTGGTAATTTCTTTAAAAAGTTAAGCTATTGATTTTAACATTTTAAACTACAATAGTTATTTTTAATATAAAATGTTTCATTAAAAAATTTATTAGTTGTTTTGGTGTTTAATAGCATAAGCATATACAGTGTTATAAGAAAAGTGATAATTGTGATGCTAAAATCATCCCTTGATTCCTTGAGAACACAACAAAAAGGGTGTTTCGAAATCGAACCTATTCGGTCTAATCCCATGCTGTAGTCGGGAATACTTGATAATATCGTGCTGGAATGGCCCATTCTTCTTGAATATATTGATTCAGGGCAAAATATTTCCTAATACTAGTATATAATAATATTCATCTATCTTATGACCAAGGCTCTATTAGTCTAGCAATAAAGCCTAAACTGTCAAGACTTCAAACTTTTAACAATAAAATTGTGTAAAAATGTTATGGAATAAAAATTATTAATTGTTTGGCTTTACATATTAAGAATTGACCATTTAATTGTTTTAAGAGCAATGTTAAACTTTAGAACATACGGACTAATATTTTTGACCAAAAAAAAAGAAGAAGAATAATTTCTAGATGATGTAAAATTATTCCTCAAAAGTCTTTTTCAAAAAGCTCTAATTTAGTGCTTTTGATTTTTCAACTTTAATTTTTATATAAAAACTTTTCTAATAATTGATCACATAAATTAGTTTTAACTTTTATACTCATATATTTTTTTTTATAGTGAAAATTAAGCCGACCAAACTCTAAAGCATTCGAACCATGTTGATATTTGAGAAGTCTAATAAAATGAGCATTTTAGAGATCCCCCAATGGTCGTTTCTGATTGCATTAAGGCCTTTTAATGTTAGGAGAGATTCCTTATTTTAGGGCTTGTTTAGATTGGTTTTTTTAAAGAAAAATATATATTTTTTAAATTACATTAAATTTACAATAATTATTTGATTTGACTTTTAAAAAAATTAAAACTCTAAAAAAATTCAAATACAGCTTTTTAGAAGCTAGAAAAATTCAGCTTATCAAAAGGTTATTTTTTCAAAAAACGTTAAAAAAAGCGCTTTTAAAAAAAATTAATCCAAACGAACCCCTAATATGCATGATGGTACGCAGGACAAGTCGAGTTCTGGATAGGATGGGTTGAGTTTGTTTTTATTTTTTTTTAAAAGTACTTTTCAATAATTTTATAAAAATGTTAATTTTTTAAAATTAGAATTAATTTTTTATTATCACAAGAAATATATATTTAAAAAAATATTTTTTAATAAAAAATCAATTTAAACAAGTGCGTGTGCCGCGCTAGATGGGTTAGGAGGAGGGGATGGGATTTGAATTTTCTCCTATTTTTGATTGTCCTCTAAGGGCTAATTACAATCATTAGTAAATTAATCTTAATCTTTCATTTCAAAATTAGTAAATTAATCTTAATCTTTCGTTTCAAAATTTAAATTTTTATGGACATTTTTATTTTTTTTCTTCTTTTGATTTTGAAATAAAGAGTTAAAATTAGTTTTAGTCTTATATGGATGGTTCAAATGGTCCTTCGATCTTAAATTTCAGGGGGCCTATAGATGCGTGATGGGTTGGGTTTCTGCAGTTACGCAAAAGATAAGAATTTGGTGTTGGTGTTGGTGTTGGTGTTGGTGTTGAGTTGGGCGACTTCACTTAAATAGATTGATGTGATGATCATGATGATGGAGGGTCTACGTTTGAGTTTCGGAGTTTGTGGCTCAAAAATATGTGGGTCTCGGATACCTTTCGCCTACGTGTGGATCGACGAATGGGAGGTTGTGTTTTTCTCTTCTTTTTTTTTTTTTTTAATTTTTTTGTAAAAGTGTTATCGTCTTTAATTTGGCAACACTGGCAGTGCGCAGAGGGGGCAATGTAGATGCCAGGAAGATTCTTTTGGCCGCAATCATAATCATTAATCATGAGCCCCTTCTTTCATTTGCATATTAAACAACCCAATCACCTTCTTTCTCTCTTTCTCTCTTTCTTGCTTTTTTTTTTTTCCCTCTTCTCTTTAAAAAAAAAACATGTCAACTATGGGCAATTGTTTTTTTTTAAACGATTTTTAACAATTTTTTGCAAAATAATTTTTAAAAAAATTAAAAATTCTGACTTTTAAAAAAAATTATATTTAAAATTTTTTTAGAGTTTTAATTTTTTTAAAAGTAAAATCAAATAGTTATTGTAAATTTAACATAATTTTTTAAAAAAAATATTAAAAAAAATAATCCAAACGGACCCTAAAAATCGAACCCCAAGTCAAGTAATTAGCGATTGTTTGCCCCACATGACTGACACACCATCTCCCCCCCCCCCCAAAAAAAAAAAAATTAACATTACATTGCAAACACTATTTCCTTAATCCTTAGGATTGTCTGTCACCGTAATTGTGCTTTATTTATATGATAGTGTCCCCCCATTGTAATTTGTGTGTAGTAAGGCTGAAAAGCATTTGGTTCATTGTCAAAAGCTGAGGGAATGATGCGCGCATACAATGATGAACTGGACTTGTATGTTTAACGTTTTAAAAACACCACTTCAAATGCTATTTAAAATAAAAATAATACTTAAAATACTATCTTACGAAACAATCAAAATGGCAAGAAATAATGCTCTAACTTAGTTAAAACACTAAACACTACTTAAAACACTATTGTTGAACATGACCAATTATCTTTTCCACAAAATTAAAATTTCTATCTAAAAAGGGCGGATAAAAAAAAAAAGTGGAAAGAAAATGAGGCATAATTGGCAATCATGATTCAATTGTGTGGTTCTTTTATAAATTTTCTAATTCATTTCATATTTGCAGGTGCATTAGCAATTCGAAACTGTTTTGTTTCTAAGAGGGCATTTTTCGAAAGAGGTAAATTACAAACTGTCAAATTTCATCTTTTAAATCCCATTCATTCATTGTAAATTACTTTTTTGAATAAATTTTTATTCCCTTTTTCTTTTTTGTACTTTTTACCTTTGACATGAATGGATAAGATTTTGAAAATCAAACATGGCAATTCAATAGACAACTCAATTTAAAAAATTGAAAGAATAAGGAAATAAGATGATCCAAACTCCATTTGTTAAGGGGTATTACAAAATAATCCACCGTGGTTCGAAATTTGGCAACTATATATGTCAATCACAGGCTGAATATTGAACCTCAAGGGAAGATTATCTCGCATAAAATATCCAAATTGATAATTGAGTTCCACGTGTAGGTCTTTTTTGAATAGGCTTTGTTTTTTTAAAAAAGAAACGAGTTTTATAACTTTTGGGAAAAAAAAAAAATTTCTTTGAGAAGCTTGCATTTCTGGCTTCTAAGAAAGTCGAATTTGAGTTTTTTTAAAATTTATTTAAAAAAAAAAGTTAATCTAATAACTTTTTGCAAAGAAGAAGTCCTTTCTTCAAATAATAATAATAATAATAATAATAAAAATCAACTAATTCAAACTGGCCCATGGTTTTGGACTTGAAGAGACCGGACCAAAGTGGGCCAATGCCTTGTCATTGACTCATTGTTTACTTTTGAAACAAAGCAAATAGTAAGGCTCCTTGATGCGTTTGATTATTGATGGTGGTTTGATGGTTGAGGCTCTTTTCGCTCAGGCGAGGATGATTATTTGATCATTAGAAGCTTCATGGGAGCGAACCCAGGAAACAGGAAATCTATAGTGTGCCTGATTTTTATGTGGCATGTGTTGGAACTTAAGTAAGACAATATTGATATTTTTCTTGTCGTGAATATTTATACTATATACAAAAATAATAATCCTAAAATTTATATTTATTTTTATTCAAAATTTTAAAGCACCACATTTTATCATGTGACACACATAATAAAGTATTTAAAACATACACACACACAAAAGTTTCCCTTGCAATATTTCAATCAATAACTTGTTTTTTTTCCTTTTGAGGAAAATTTTTTAATTAACAACTCTATATTTAAAAAAAAAAAAGTCCTATTCAAAGCTTTTCCTGTAGTTCACTTTTCCAACACACCTTATCTTACACTTAATTATAATCAAGATGTTAATCAAATTAAGCTATTTCAAGATTGATTCATACAATAAATTACTTTTATAAAGTAAGGGTGAAAGACATACAAGTCCCTCAAGTATATGCTTTATCCCAAACAAGTCTCCTAACTTTTTATAATCCCTTGGGAAGTCCTTCCAATGCATTGATTTTGTTAAAAAACAAAAAATACTCTTGCATTGTTAGTGATATTTTGCAATTGGTATATAACCTTTATATCTAAAACTTTAAATATTATGATATTAAGATTTTAAGAGGTTAAAAGATAAAAAATAAAAAATTAACAATCTTTAAAATTAAAAAAATTTAAAATATTAAAATTAGATAATTAAAATCATCAACAGCACTTTAAATTGCAATGTTGACCAAACAAATTATAACTTGTAGCTTATAATCACAACACTTTAAATTGCAATTTTATAACTACAACTTATAATTATAAAAAATAATTTTTAATTTTTTTAATCCAAATTAGAATTTAAAGTGCTATTTATGATTTTACTTATTTGATTTTAATATTTTAATTTTTTTTGTTTTAAACTTCGTTAATTTTTTTTAAATCTTTTAACCTCTTAAAATCTTAATCTCATAATCTGTTAACTTTTTATTTTATAATTTTATAATTTTTAATTTTTCATATTTTATTTTTTAAAATTTTAATTTTTAGACTTTAAAATTTGAATTTTGAACTTTTAAAATTTTAATCAACGAAAAAAATTAGTGTGAATATGTTAGCAAAAAAATATATAAAAATAGGCAAAAAGAGATCCAACAAAGTCTTATATATAAAGGTTATATGCATATTGCAAAATATAAGTATTAATGTGAGGGTATTGTTGGTTTTTTAACAAAGTTAATGCATTGGAAGGACTTTTTAAGGGATTATAAAAAGTTAGAGGACCTGTTTGGGATATAGCATATATTTGAGGGACTTGTATATCTTTCTCCCTATCAATTAATAGTGCTATATTTATATTAAAACTCGTACATTGCATAGATTACATACTAGTATATGTCATATAGCATTTTGTAGTTAAAATTAATGTTATTTTTTCTGGTTATTGAAAAATTAATAATACTTGTTTGAGATATTATATAAGTTGGGATTGTACACCCGAAAGACCACTTGTACTCGGATATTGAACTAGACATTTGATAATTTTTTGTATTTATAAGCATTTCTTACATATATTATCTCTGGTATATATATGTGACATATTGTGTAAAGGTCCAATGATATAGTCCAATGACTTGGGTGCATAGTGAGGCTGGATGCACAGTAAGTCTAAGTTTGGTTTTGGATATATCATAAAGATGTCCATAGCCCGAAGATAGTGTTGGACACTTTACCGGAATAAGGCTATAGTGGGTGAGTTTCTCGATAGAAGTGATCGACCTAGGTCATTAAAGGGCCTTTGTGGACTTTGCTTCTAGTATGTGTGTCACGCATTGGACAGGACCACCCTGAGTAAGTCTTTCTGGAAACGTACTATCGTATATAAAGGACAAGATACTCACTGCTTCTGAGTGACCGATGTTCTTAATCTTCAGTGTATGTGAATGAACTGGTGAAATTGGGGCGCAACACTTTGATGTACCATAAAGAGAGGTATTGAATGATAAGATTGTTTGCCTTGTATGTTGGGTGTTGTGTTCTAATCAATCAGGACATGCATGTGCAACAATAGAGTCTATGTACCCCCTTGGATTTGTCTTTTTGATCATCGTAAATCTTAATCTAGTGATATTGCTCTTAAGAGGTATATTGATAATTTGGTTTATAGATCACTCCCTAAATCAAGAGATTTATGACCAGGTGGTGATCACTTTTTGGACTAGAGGTTCCAAGGTTTTAGATGTAGTATTAGGGGTAACGATGCCTTTTTACTGGCCTTGAGTACAGGTGGACATAGAGGGGTATTTTGGTCATTTTGCTCGGTTAGTCAAAGACAATGGTTACTTGTTGTGATTTGTTTCTGTTTAGACAGTGATTATTCTTAGAGTACAGCTTTGGTCTTCTAGTGTAAATAGACCAAGGTCAAAATAGCCTTCATGTCGCCAAAGTGATGGCAAGGGCATTTTGGTTATTTTGGGGGCCAAGGGTAATTATGTTATTTGGTCTTTTCATTAGTCATATTTTCAATGGATGTAATTCATTAGGATTATCTAATTACGTAGATGCCTTATTGAAATATAAATTTAATAAAGAAAGAAAAAAATTTATCCAAGTTTTTTCTTATTAAATTTATGGGCATCTCAATATGACAAGAGAGTCTTATGAAATTAGATATTACGGAGTAAGAGAGATAAAGGAATATCTTGGATATCTTATCCACAAGGCATACTTCATTTCTAGCAAGGGCATAGTTAGAAACTTAATTGTTTCTAAGAACTTACCTAATTAGGGTTATTGTGCACTATAAATAGTGAGCTAACAATAATGCACCCTTGAGTCTCTTTGTTTTTTTTTTCATAAAGGTGTGCATGAATTGTCACCTAGCACACCAAGAACACACACTACTCCATGGATATTCAATTATAGGTCTTCTAGGTGCTTGCCTACTACATAGCATCACACATCCTAGCTTTGGAAATGTGATTATAGTGAAGGAGGCTAATTGGGAGGCTATCGTGGTGGAGTTTTTACAAAGTAAAGAGACCACCCATTTGGATCTTCAACTTCTTAAAGGTATATCACTTCATCTTCTTGCTTATATATTTAATCATGTTGCACTTACGTGTGCAAATAGTTTTTTATTACTTGTTCCACCACCATATCAAATACGTTCTTTAATATTTTTAAAAGCATGTTGATCTACAAACTATGATGTAGCAATTCCGATCCTAACAATATAACACTTAGGGATTACTTCTTTGTTTATTTCTTATTTTTTAAATAAGTAATCTTAAATTTTATCATTCATAAAGTCATAAGTATTTTTTTGAAAAATAAACGAATTTCTTAACTTTTAAATTTTTTGTTTTAAATCTCATAAATATTTAGATTGAAAAAATATACTTTTAACATTAATAATTTTTTAGACCAAAAATTTAAAGATAAACCTTATGTATTGACTTTTAAATATTTTATTTTAAATCTCATATATGTTTAAACTAAAAAATATATCTTCAATATTAATCATTTATTTTATCTATAATATTGGTTGACTTTTAATGATATGTTTATTTAAATTATTCAAAATATAAAATAAAAATATAATACTTATAGCATCATTCAAGTCCTTGTACTAATTTATGGCTCCATTTGGCTTAAATTTGAGATTTTAGCTATTGAGTTGTAGGGTTTTTAGTAATAGAGTTTTGGGTAAAAATATTGTTGAATAAAAACCATTGACTATTTGGCATTGCATTTCAAGAATTGAGCTTTTAGTTGTTTTGAGAGTGATATTAGACTCTCAAAATGTAGACTAATATATTTGAGGAAAAAAGTGAAAAAAAAGTGACATGATATAAAAATAATTTATTAAAATTGTTTTTCAAAAACTCTAATTTAGAGCTTCTAATAATTCAACTTTTTTTTTTTACTTCAACTTCTATGTAAAAGTTCTTGTAAAAACGAGTTAAATAAATTAATTTTAATTTTTAAATTCACAAAAAATATTATTTAAATATTTAAAGACCAAGCCAAACAGACTCTATTTTACTAATGGACTCAGTATCATAAAGTTCTAGGAAAGACTACTCTATATTATTATTATTATTATTGTGTATATGTTGTTAAGACTTTAGCAACCCTGTCACGCCACAAGCTACAGCAAGAATATGACCACCACACCCAAAGGGGCCAAACAAGGCATGCAGGCTCACCATCTCAATCTCCTCTCCTCCATTGTTATTTGGACATGTAACATATTCTTCCTACACGATTGCCCACAAAGCGTGATTAGAGAAGACCATTAATTCAAAATGATTTAATTTAGTTACGCAAGAAAAGTCCGGTTACTTTTGTGCCCATCATCATTCAGCAGTCCAATATATAGGCCGCCGAGACTGCAATGTTGGAAAACCAAGTTGGCTGCCGTGAAATTTTGGCTTGTAATTAAAATGGATAAAAAGTTGCCCTTTATCCATTATTTCTTTCTTCTTACCACAAATATTATGTTTAATCTTGAATGACTTCTAGAATATAATTTTAAGGTGCTTTATTTTATTAAATCATAAGACTTGTATATTCAAAGTAATTTTTTTTATTTAAGATGAATTTTTGGTTTCAAAATATTAATTAAAATTTAAATCTACATGTTCAATATAAATCGCATTTGATTGATAAAAGTCCGTGAAGAATATTATGAGCAAAGATTAGGTAAGGAAAGAGTCACACGAGTCATTCACATAATCCAATCCCCTTTGGAGGTGACCAAATTCTAAGTGATTGGACAAAATCAGAGCAAAGCTTTAGAAATTTTGCCAAACCAAAAACAGGCACACTACCATATTCTACCCTAAGGAAAGCGACCTCTTAAAAATTGGATAATACCAATTAATTTCATACATAGGTTCACTTATTATTATGTAAAATTGAGGATTGTGTCCTTTGATAAAATTCAATCATCAAACTGAGAAATTAATCTTATCATGGAAACAAATAATTAAATAATTAATCACCTGAGGTTAGAGATAAGATCCATCGTAATCCTAGAATCAAAAACCAAATCTATGGGGATCATTTTGTTAAGTAAAGTGTCCATTCTAATTGCCCATAGGCCATCTCCTCAACGCAACGCCGTTACTGTTACATAACGGAGGGCCACCATTTAGGAGGAAAAACGCAAAAAAAGAAAAAAGAAAAAAGAAAAAAGAAAAGAGAAAATCCAACAAGTTTCCCACAGCTCGTAGTAAAATATGGCGCTAGAGCAACTTAGCTTAGCAGCCATTGACGGCGACTGTGACGCCGCCGCCGCCACTAACAGCCGTCAAGATGAAACGGCGAAGACGGCGAGGCTGCCCCGTTGGACAAGGCAAGAGATACTAATATTAATACAAGGGAAGAGGGTGGCGGAGAGCCGGGTGAGCCGCCGGGGCCGTGCAGCAGGTTTGGAAGCTGGGTCGTCGGCGGTTCAGCTCGAGCCGAAATGGGCAACGGTTTCATCCTTCTGTAAAAAACATGGGGTGAACCGCGGACCGGTTCAGTGCCGGAAGAGGTGGAGCAATTTGGCCGGAGACTTTAAGAAGATAAGAGAATACGAATCTCAGATAAAGGATGAATCTGAATCTTTCTGGCTTATGAGGAACGATTTGAGAAGGGAGAGGAAGCTTCCGGGATTCTTCGACAAGGAAGTTTTTGATATTCTTGCCGGCGCCGGTGAAGTGGGCTTGGCTTTGTGTTTGGCTCAGACAGCTGTCGCCGACGAGGGGTTGGTCTCGGATTTTGAGCACTCCGGCCAAGAGGGGCCCGCCGGCGGCGGTGGGAGTTCAGATAATCCGGCAGATAAGGAAGCTGGGCCAAGCAGTATTCCAGCACCAACGCCGATTTCAGTTGGTAAGACTTGATGCATGATCAACCTTTCTACTATGTACTCAACGCACTGCATAATATGGGCGCTGAATTCTGCTGGGAAAAATGTTGTCTTTTTGTCTGAAAGAAGTGAAAAAATGTGATCTTTTAGGTTCCAGAAACTGAAATATGTTGTATCTATTGATAGTTTGCATTTGTAATAATACTTGCGCATATATGCATACAAGTAGGGGGGTGGTATGCCTAAGTAGATTGTTTTCCTTAAGGATTTGTTGAATGTTGATTTAAGTTACACATATCTGTGCGAAAAATGAGTTCCCTTCTGCTGGAAAATGTTTTCTGCGATGACGCGTGCAGTAAGGTGCAACTGGCAACTAATTCATCACAGACATGTAAAGTCATATATTTAACGATAAAGCTGAAGTTAATTTTTTAGTTGGTCCTGATACTGCTAGATGCTTGGAGGAAATGTGGAATGTTCTTTTCTTGTTTCTTTTCGGGAAATAGTTTCCCGAAAGATCTCTTTATTAGAGTAATTGTGTGTGAATATGGACCAGAGCTGGTTTCTTGTAATTGTTATTTCATGATGCATCTGTGGCTTTTTCCCTTATTTTTGACCTCTGCCCTTTGTTCAGTTCACAATCTGTAGCATGTATGCTGCATAATCTTGTAAGTTTTCTTGTTCCTGATGCTTGTGTTATGTCTTCGTTTAAATGTCTTCTGAAGTTTACAGGTTCCATTTTTGCATTCTTTCTAGGTTCATTTATCGTCTTAATTTTGAGGTACATTTTGGTTTCTGAAATTGCAGAGAAGCAGTATCAACCTCCTCTAGGACCTTCTGCTAAAGGTAGCTTTGTCTGTTCCTTGGCATAGTTGTAGAAGATTGTGTGCAGCTTTGATGTTTCTTTTTAGTGTTATTTTGCTTACCTTATGAATAAAGTTCAATACCACTGTGCTGACGCCTGACTGCATGCCTAAGATTGTTTCTGCCAAGCATGCTTAACATATTCTTTTAATTTTACTCCTAATATTTATAATTGGAAATCCATGCAAGACTCCTGCACAAGTTTTTTCCTTAGATTCTGCTTCACTTACTCATTTACGTGCTTTTCTGATGTGTCTTTGTTTTTTTTTTTTTTGGTGGTTACTCCTAATATGCACAAATCTGGCTAAACTGTTGCCTGTTCTTTGTTGGTAAGGATGTCAGAGGTAATATGCTAGGTGCTAGCGGAAAGAATAGATTTGCAGCTTCACATGGAACATCTCGTTGCCGTCCTTCCTAAATTCTGTCTAGTTGATTAATTCTTAATCTTAGTTGTAGAGTTATGGTGTGGAGAGCCTTGTAATCTGAAATGGGGTAGAATGAAAAATAGAAATTCATGAGATCAACCTGTAAGCTCCTGATATGAGTGTTAGACTTACAGTTTCTCCTGATATGAGTGTTAGACTTACAGTAACCATGTGGAGATGCACTTGTAATGACTGATGAATCTTATTGCAGATTCACATTTTAGTCTGACGTGGATTTAATATCTAATGCAACTTAGAATATTGATAAGAGTATTCAGCTGCCAAAAACATGAGTTCTTTTGGTCCAAAGTTTGGTTTTTCACGGGGGTGGGAGGGGGGTCGGTAGGCTTTACATTTTAATCTTCTTATTTTACTGGTTCATCTTCACTCAAAACTCCTTTTTGATTCTTTTAATAACTTACCCCTTCTATAATTGCAAGTGGATGATGAAACCACAAGTCGAATGCTACCATTATTTAGTAGGTCCACAGTATGGATCTCAATGAAGAACAGGATGGTGTAGTGTTGCCGTAACATATCCATCATGGTCTGCTGCTTGTAGATTTACTGTTTCCTGTTCCCCTTCATGTCCATACTCCAGGTCTTTTTATCTTTGATGTTTTTACTGTTAACCAGTTTGGCCTCACTTCTTAGTGACTTTGATTAGTATGTTCAGAATCCCTCAGGAAGATGTTCAGAATCCCTTAGGACTGGGTGCCACCGTACATTGAGTTCGAGTAATTCTGGGTTGTGGTTGTTATAGGTGAATGTTTTGTACAGAGTCTGAGCATGTGGAAGAGAATCCAGATAATAGATGCTGTTTAGGGGATAGGGAGCTAAGAAATGAACAATTTCACCTTTAAGCTTGATTTTTGTTGCAGGCGCTGGTAATGAGAAAGAACCTGTCTTGGAATCTGAGGTAGGAAGCTCCCAGGGAGCAAGGAAACGTAAGCAACGTGCTACAGATGGAGATGAGGAAGCAACAAATTTGCAGCAGCAGTTAATTGAAGCGTTGGAAAGAAATGGAAAATTGGTTAGCTCTCAACTCGAGGTTCAGAACTCTCACTATCAGTTGGGAAGAGAGCAGCGTAATGACCACGTGAATAGCTTGATCACAGTCCTTGATAAGGTAGCAGATGCTTTGGGAAGGATTGCGGATAAATTATAGCGAAGACCCTCAGAGTCTCAGACTGGTGTACATAACAGAGGTTGCCCGAAGTCCATGCCCAAAGATTGATGGAATTTTTTTTTTTTTTCATTTAGATCAGATATTCATCCGAAAACACAAATTTAAGATATAATTTTTTTTCCTTTTTCCTTCTTCCATATTTGTTTTTTTAACTTTGTGCTTTTGAAGGCTTAGTGTTGTTACAGGTTTTGACACGGTATGAAAATTTGGAGGATAGCAGTTTCGGCTTTCCCTGCAGTTGTAGCCATGATTGTGTAGCTCAGAGATGCGCCTGAAGCTTTTTCACCTTATTAATTATAGGCCTATATGTATATAATAAATTAATTCCCTGCTGTGAAGATTCAATAGAGGGTGTTGCTAATGCTGGTCTCTTTCATGGTGTTCTGAATTACATGTTCTTGTGCATTTCTGATCTTTCATCAATCTACAGAGTCCCTTGGTTTTAAGCTTTGTATAGAAGGTGAGTGTTTTTTTTTTTTTCTTTTTTTTTGAAAACCCTATACCTTCATGGTATTCGAACTCAAGACCTTACTCCTAAGCGATATAGAATGCGAGAGTTTAACTTTTAAAAACAATAGAATATAATGGACAAAAAGAATTTATGCTCTTTGATTTTGAGATTTCAAACACTCGTTATGGGGATTAAAAATGGGTACTAAATGCATGCCCCATTACAAATCATCCCAGAGTAAAGTCCAAATTATCTGCGTTCAAGGGGCCCCCATATAACATTGTTTGTGCTTTAGCTTTACCGGGGAGCTCATTATGAGGTGTCCCCATCTACCACGCCTTCGGCCTAGTTCTCCCCCTTTCCCTTTCCCTTTCCCTTTTCTCTTTTCTTTTTTCTTTTTCTATCTTTACATTTCATTTTGTTTAATTTCCCTTGTAAATAAAATCTTATTGTATGTCTCTGTCTATAAATGTGTTTTTGGCTGGGACCTGATGCACTACACACATCTACTCTCTCATTCACTCATCATGATTCGTGTCATCTTTCTTCATCAATTAGAGTTTGTTAACAAGATCTATCTTTAGCTATTAGTGCTTAGGCTGGCTTCAATAGATCCTCGAAAACATAAAAATCCCTATATTTAGGAGAGTTGTTAACAATAAAATGCTTTAACAGCTCTCTTATTTCATCTCAAAATTTTAAGTTTTTTCCTAACCCCAAAAGCGTACACCCATATATAGGGTTTTTTTTATCCCCCAAAGCCAACACTCAAATCCTATCTCCCATTCCCATAGCTTTAAGACTGCAATATCTTAAAATAGTTGAGCTGTTAGAGTGAAACTAAAATAGAGATTCCTTAGACTGAGAGTTTGATAAAAAAAATAAAGGAGCTGTTGAAATATAACTAAAAATAAGAAATCCCAAATTATAAGAAAATGGCTCAATTCACTTAAATTTAGGAGAACAAATAAGAGAACTAATAAAGTGCTTCAATAGGTCCCTTATCTCATCCCAAAATTTTAGATTTTTTCCCAACCCCAAAAGCCTACACCCATATATAGGGTTTTTTTTATCCCCCAAAGCCAACACTTAAATCCTATCTCCCATTCCCATAGCTTTAAGACTGCAATATTTTAAAATAGTTGAGTTGTTAGAGCAAAACTAAAATAGAAATTCCTTAAACTGAGAGTTAGATAAAAAAATAGAAGAGCTGTTGAAATAGAACTGAAAATAGGAAATATCAAATTATAAGAAAATAGCTCAAATCACTTAAATTTAGAAAAACAAATAAGAGAACTGTTAGAAACAACCTTATAAGAGAGTGTTGGATATACTATTTAACATAAATAAAATTTTCTACATTGTAAATAAACGGCTGTTTGTGCTTACAAGGAGAGTCATGAATTTACCACAAACTTTTTGAATTGTAAATAACTGGATGGGGAATCACTCAAAGAGAAAAAAGAAAATGTGAACATGCAAAATTGGCTTTAGGGCTCGGGGTTATTGAATTCCAATGAACATGTTTGTTGTATACAATTGTCCAATTATCCCACTCTCTTCCTGGAAAGACAGATGAAGAAGATTTAGAAAAGAATGGCAAGTGGTCAAAAAAGTAAAATAGCATAGGCCCATTGTTGCAGTAATAAAGGTCGCATCTTCATCACCACCCCCTTTTTTGTTTTTTCAAACTTTTGCATTTGATCTACAGATGCCTCGGTTGATCTTTAGTGCCAATTTTATTATTGTTTCATATCATCATCATCATCCTCCCCCTTTCTTGCATATCTTCTGTAAGTTATTACTTATACTAGTAGTCTAGTACTGATGCCCTCTCTGAGCAGGTGCTTGTCCACTAATGCTATTAATAAGATTTTTAATATTAATGCTCACTTCACTTTGATCAACACATTTAAAACAAATGACCATTCTCTCTATCAACCCCTCAGCAATCTCCTAATCTTATGCCCAACCAACTGCCAAAATTTTGAGACATTACAGTAGTAGTAAGATTGTAAAAGTGAAAGAAAAGATAGTAAAAAAAAGAGTTCTTTAAAAAGACTAACAAGTATATTATTTGGCTAGTGTTAGAATATAAATTGAAATACTTCACTACATAACCAAATATTTGATCAAAGTATTTTCATAATTTTAACTATAATTGCCTACAGATATAGATCCTAAAGCAAGTTTCTTTTCCTGTTGGTTTTGGGATACTCCATATAATAGAAGTCTTGTATTCTCAAATCATATATATGAAAAAGATATTTCTACAATTTTGATTACTTAGATTAGGAAAAAAAGAAGCAACAATTGACTTTTTTTTTTTTAAATGAAAAGAAAAGGTATTATTAGTAAAAATGGGGCTAAAGGAAAAACAGGACCTCTCTTTTCTCAATGTATGTATGTGTGTCTGTCTGTCTGTCTGTACCATGTCTCTCCACTCCACTCACCTTTTCTAGTTTCTCTACAGACTGCAGACATACACTAATCACATGCCTACCAGAACAACATTACCTTAAAAACAAAATCAAACACCGCTTTTTTCTTCTTCTTCTTCTTCCTCAAAACTACTCTTTTTGCCGAGAAGTGAAGAACTGCTACCCATTCAAATTCAAAGACAAAACAAATCCCAATACTTTGTTTTTCAACCGATGATAAAACAAACAATCTACTAGGGTTTCTGTCTTCTCTTTTAGGGTTCTTTCTGGTATCCAAGAAAATCTCCAAAAAGAAATTCTCTGCTGCAAATTTTAACTAAAAATGAATTTAGAAGAAAAATGAGAGATATCTGAATTTGTTATTTTGATGGGCGTTAAGATACATAGATACATACATTTCAAGTGTAATCGATTGGATTGGATTCTGCAAACATGCAATTTGCTAAGCTTGATGACTCACCTATGTTCCGGAAACAGGTAAAAACTTTCAATGTATGTATTTCCTTTTGTAAGCGTTTTTAGCTGCTTTATCTTCAGAAATTGTGCTCAAGAAACCAAAAAGAAACAAATATCTTGAGCTCAATTTTCATAAAGCTTGTATCTTCTTCTATGTATGAACCTTTTTCTTTTTGAACTTGATATTGTGCTCAATTTGCATAAAGCTTGTAGCTTTATATACTTACGAACCCAATTTTACTTACTATTGTGCTTCGGAACACCAAAATGTCTGTATTCAACCTCTATTTACCTACAGCGTGTATCTTTATATGTTTGTGAAGCATTTTTAAATTTAGATTGTGATAAGGAAAAAGAAAAGGAAAGATCACTGCTTTAAGCTCAGTTTGCGTAAAGATTTGAATCTTTATATGTTTTTGAAGCTCTTTTGCTTGAGATTGTGATTGGAAACGCAAAAAGATTACCACATTCAGCTCAATTTGCATAAAACTTGTACCTTTTATATATTTATGAAACTACTTTTACTCGAGATGTGATTGAAAACACCAAATAAACCACTTCTCTCTAATTACCTAAAGGTTGTAGTTTTATACATTATGAACCTATTTTACTTGAAAATTGTTATTAGAAACACCCCAAAAAATGGCTGCTTTAGGCTCAATTTACATAAAGGTTGTAATATATTCATGAAGCTATTTTCATTTCTCATTTTTATCCATGTTAATTGCGTTGATTAGCTACAAAGCTTGGAGGAAAGTGCTGAATTGTTGAGGGAGAGATGCTTCAAGTTTTACAAAGGATGCAGAAAATACACGTGAGTCGTACAATTTTATTGTTTTTGATATTATCTGACTCCTTTTTGACTTTGGGGACCATGAAATGAAGTTTTTGTGTTGATTAACTGGTCTTGCCGAGACATATTATTTTCTATAAGAATTCTGATCACAATTACCTTACCATTTGATTCACAGTGAAGGGCTTGGCGAGGCATATGATGGCGACATTGCTTTTGCCAGTGCTCTTGAAACTTTTGGTGGTGGGCATAATGATCCAATTAGTGTTGCTTTTGGAGGTATGTGAAGATGTTTGAACTTTTCGTTCTAAACTTAGTTTCTTTCTGATCAGTTCTGGAACATCTAAGAATATAACCACTGTGCTACCCCTGTAATTCTAGTTGTTAATGTTAGAAGTTATTGAGCACGTTTCAAAGATCTAAATATTGGCTCTACACTTGTAATTCTACAAGTCTTCTTTGCAGAACTTAGTTGGAGAAGTCCTCTTTCTTTGATGTATAGTTGCGTGAAGATGAAGTTTCAGGCTTATACATGTCTGTTTAAAATGATGGATGGCACTTATGAATATTTCTGCTACGTGTAGGGCCTGTTATGACAAAATTCACTATTGCACTGAGGGAGATTGGGACGTATAAGGAAGTTCTTCGATCTCAGGTGCAATCTGTGTAGTAGTTTATAATGAATCCCAGATTTTCTAATCTCGGTGTAGACTTCAGATTCACTAAGTTGTTAGTTCTTCAATGAATAGCGTTAACGCAATATGGGTTAATTTTTTGAATGGTTATGACTGGCTAAATTTGAGTTTCATGTATGCTTCATTTTCTCAGGTTGAGCATATGTTAAATGACCGGTTGCTGCAATTTGGCAATATCGATTTGCATGATGTTAAGGTACTGGAAACTGCTAGTTTTTTGCTGACCTCATTGATCTAATGCTTTTAACTGGGATATCTAATAGTAGTGACTTATTTGAAACTAAAATGTTAAGACTTGGTTAAAGATGAAACTCTCCCTCTCTTTTTGTTCATGAGTGACTATGGCATTCAGGAAGCCATATTCTAACAACCTCTTTTGCTGTTGTTTTGGAAGTAGTGTATAATTGTATATATAGTTTCTGTGTTCTTATCTATGAGAGGCAACATTATTGGGGTTTTGAAATTGTATCTTTTATGGGTCTCAGATCCTCATGCTGGTGCCTTTTTTTAATCTACATTAGTGACGGAAGTATAATGTCAGAGTATGCAAAACAATTTAATTTTATTCTAATATATTTTCTGAATGCAGGAAGCACGGAAACGTTTTGACAAGGCTAGCTTTCTCTATGATCAGGTAATCTTTCATCACAGATGTCTATAAGTTTCACTATATAGTCCTTTTCCTTTTGATGTATGTTATTATTCTAGCCTTATGATTTTTGCTCAAGTGTTTTACTACTTTACGACCTTTAAACCTGATAGAGTAGATATGCCAAAAGAATATATAGGTCATATCCTAGAATCTATGCAAAAAGCTGCGATTTAGTTTGTCTTAAAGAGAATGTTGTAATTTTGCAATCAGCAGCCCCCGTGACATAGTTGCTCTTCACTGATGCTGTAAAATCCTGTTTATGGGGTGTTTGAATGGTATTCTCTTCCTACCAATTGTTATAAGGCACCACATTTGACCTTTTTTCCTGAATGTGTTGTGAGGTTCTTTGATGGGTCAAAAATCCATTTGTGTCAACTGAGGTTGATCCAGAGCTGAAAAATTTTGCAAAATAGCTGTGGAATCGGGAATGCTGGTTCCTCTCTTTTCTGATTTTTATAGTGAAGACAGAGTTTAGAATGAATATAGTGTTGTGGTGGCATTTTTTTCAACTCTGATAGACATTGTCTACTGTAGGCTCGTGAGAAATTTTTATCTCTCAGAAAAGGCACAAGGAGTGACATAGCTCTTGCTGTAGAGGAGGTATGTAAATGAAGCTGCAAAGGCGAATCACTGACAAATAATACACCCCAAATCTATTTTCTTTAAATGTTTCTGAATGTATTCAGGAACTTCATAATGCGAGATCATCTTTTGAGCAAGCTCGCTTCAGTCTGGTGAGTGAATGCCGTCATTGTCTCGATAATTCCATCAGATTTCATGTGAAATTGAACCATACATGCTAACAGTGACTTGATTTTCTGTTGTTTGGTTGCCAATGATCTAGGTAACTGCTCTTTCAAATGTTGAAGCGAAGAAAAGGTTTGAATTCTTGGAAGCAGTTAGTGGTACCATGGATGCTCATCTGCGTTATTTCAAACAGGTAGGTGTCATATGGATCTTCTGTATTCATCAATGACATTGCTTTTTAACCCCAGATACTCTCTTGTTACATGTAGGGTTATGAACTGCTGCATCAGATGGAGCCTTACATCAATCAGGTCTGTCGAATGTTTGCCTTTTGTTTGTTTTCACTTACTGCTCAATTTTGAGGATCAGTGGGCTTATTCAAGAGACCTTGCTAATAAAGTGTTTCATTGGATGACCCTGGATATTAAAATGGGCTGTCCATCATATGTAGGTAATCTTTACATTGTTCTAAAAATAATTAAAGGAAAGGCTACTGGTGGCTTTCCTTCCGTTTTAAATCCTTCTCTAGATTTCCATGCCAGTGCGATTTCTATGCCTTAATGGTAATGATGTCTCTGGCATCTCATCTTTTACCACAGCCATGGTATCCTAAATAAATTCTCTCTTAAAATGGGTCCATCCTTGGCCAAACAACTTATTGGTTTTGCCATTTCGGGAAACTGATGAAATGGATATAGGAGGCTGTGCCAGGCATAAGCTTCAAGAATCTGCATTGATGTGCTGAGAGTGAACAAATAGGTATAGTTTTACTCTTCCTCTTGCAGGTCTTGACGTACGCACAGCAATCAAGGGAACGATCCAATTATGAACTGGCAGCTCTTAATGAAAGGATGCAAGAGTACAAGAGACAGGTAGACCGAGAAAGCAGATGGTCTTCAAATGGTTCTAATGGATCTCCTAATGGAGACGGTATACAAACAATAGGTAGAAGTTCACATAAAATGATAGAGGCTGTCATGCAATCTGCAGCAAAAGGAAAGGTGGACACATCAGTATGAGATTTAAAGTGTCCTCTATATACTTGGCTTTTCAGTTTACTTCTTACCGCTGTCTCATGATTTTTCTTACACTCCATAGTATGTGAAATTCTTGAATTCAGGTGCAAACCATTAGACAGGGTTATCTTTCAAAACGTTCATCAAACTTGAGAGGTGATTGGAAAAGAAGGTTTTTCGTTCTTGATAGCCGTGGAATGTTGTACTATTATCGCAAGCAAAATGGCAAGCCATCTGTAAGTAACAAGTGGAATAAACTGTAGTTACATATGAAAAGATTAAAAACACATTACATGTCTGTGCTGTTTGTCGATCTCATTGAGTTTATTTGTCAGGGGTCTGGTACTCAGCTCTCTGGTCAGAGGAATAGTTCCGAGCTTGGTTCAGGATTACTGAGCCGCTGGCTTTCTTCTCATCATCACAGTGGCGTACATGATGAGAAATGTGTTGCACATCACACTGTCAACTTGTTGACATCAACAATTAAGGTTGATGCTGATCAAACAGATCTGAGGTTCTGTTTCAGGATTATTTCTCCAACGAAGACTTATACCTTACAGGTATGAGGGAATTTACAGTCACTTATATTGGACACCTTGGGAGTTTGAAAGACATCTTAACTGAACCAATCTACGGCATGATAGTTGTGCTAAATATTCAATTGGTTTCTTTTGATGGTTTATGTTGTTGCATGACATGATATCACTCTTTTTACCTGTCAGTACAGGCAGAAAGTGCCCTGGATCAGATGGATTGGATTGAAAAGATAACTGGGGTCATTGCATCACTATTGAGTTCACAGGCTCCTGAGAGGGTATGCATCAGAGAATTTCGTTATATGGCCTTTGATTTATATTCTAGTCTGATGATTTTTCTCCCTTCTTTCTTTTGGTTTCAGTGTCTTCCTACTAGTCCCATGGGCAGTACTCATCATCGATGTACGAGTGATAGTAGTTCATTTGAAAGCTCAGATTTTGATCATACAGCAACAGAGGAATACTCGACAGAACGGGTTGGCTCTTCATACCAGGAGCGTTCATTTAGAAATTCACTGCAGCATCGGCCTGGTGCAAAATCTGAGAAGCCAATAGACATATTGCGGAAAGTTTGTGGAAATGAGAAGTGTGCTGACTGTGGTGCCGCAGAACCAGATTGGGCATCCTTAAACCTGGGAATTCTACTTTGCATTGAGTGTTCAGGTGTTCATCGTAATCTTGGTGTGCACATATCAAAGGTATACTTACAAGTTACATTATATATATGTATGTACATATATATTGATAATTCTATCTTGATTCCATTAATTCCCCTGTTTGACAAAAGGTTCATTTGTATACAATAATTGCATTACCAAATCAAATGACTGCATGACGAATCTGCTCTTAGCACTCTATAAATGATTGTTCTGATGTATCATGGAAATTCTTTGAAAGGGAAGAATCTTGTACGTTTGATCCAAGATCTTCTTGGTCAACGGGTTCTTCTTGATTTCAATACTTTATATTTTTTTATTCCGCGGTGTAAAAAAATCCTTTCCATTGATGTTTTGATTTGCACCAACATTTTCGTTTCTATTCCAATTTAAAAATCTGATAAATTATTATTTATTTATTGTGGAAAATATATAAAACATAAATACCACGTGAAAAATATATAAAACGTAAAATATGGAGAGAAAATATGAAAGTGGTGAAGGTGGTTGGAGCCACCACTAATGGTGGCTATAGAAGTGAAATACTCATAAATAAAGAATATATTGTGAATTGTTGATATTTCATGAATACAATAGAAGAGCCTATTTATTGGCATGATAACTTGGTGAGCAAGAATAGAAGCTAGACTAATAAGGTAACTAGAATTCTAAGAAAACTAGAATAATAAGGAAACCAACTTGATTAATTACCTAATCTAATCTATTGCCTAATTTAATACCAAAGAATTAGGAAATAACATTAATAACCAAAATATTGTTCAACACCCCCTCTCAAACTCAAGGTGGTATTAGAGATACGATCTTGAGTTTGAAAGGTCTTCAACAGAAAACTTGATTTTGATGGAAGTAATGGGTCACCATGGCTTGTCTAACTCGGAACTCACCACGGTCACTACGACTCGTCTAACCTTGAACAAGGATGGAATCATGACTGATTTGGGGGTCGTGTGCACCACTTTGGTGTGATGAATTCCCACGATTGTTGGATGGAATTTAGATTGAGATAGTAACTGGAAATTGGATTGGACTAGGATTTGGACTGGACTTGGATTTGGATAGTCGTGTGACCCGTAGGCTAACATGACTGCATGGTTTTTTTTTTTTTTTTTTTTTTTTTTTTAAGGGAAATTGGCCACCAGGAGGGTGGCTCTGATACCATGTGGAAAATATATAAAACATAAATACCATGTGAAAAATATATAAAACATAAAATATGGAGAGAAAATATGAAAGTGTTGAAGATGGTTGGAGTGGTGGCTCTAGAAGTAAAATACTCATAAAGACTACATTGTGAATTGTTGATATTGCATGAATACAATATAAGAGCCTATTTATAGGCATGATAACTTGGTGAGCAAGACTAGAAGTTAGACTAATAAGGTAATTAGAATTCTAAGGAAACTAGAATAATAAGGAAACTAACTTGATTAATTGCCTAATCTAAACTATTGCCTAATTTAATAGCATAGAATAAAGAAATAACATTAATAACCAAAATATTCTTCAACATTTATAATTCAATTAGTTGGGAAAAAAAAGCCCGGCTAGGTACTAACTAGGCTAGGCCTTGGGAATCAGAAGGGCCTTTTGAACTCACATTGGACCTAGAGCCCAGGTGATTTGGCCAATAGTGGGCCAAGAAAAATTGAATGGTGATGTAGGCTGTGGTTTCCGAGGAATACAAATAACCTCTGGTTAACACATATATATACACTTGCATTATCTATTTCTAATGGTTCTTGAAAAATGAGGATTCTTTGTCTGGCTCTAGGTGCGTATCCATACTTAATAACAGAGAACTGGCATGGAAATGGAACAGTTTCTAGAGAAATTCAACTTTTTAGCAGGCCTGCATGGTAGTTGAGGCTTGTCATGGTAGTCACTTCTATGATTTTTATTCATAGTATCGTTGACTGGGTCAGATTGTTTGATTTTTCCGGAATTTGATATCATTTTATGTGCATACACATCTACATATGTAGACAATCTTTTAATGGTTTTGGAACATGCATGACGTTATGCTTGGTGGTGGAGGTCCTTCTTGTGGTGGCCATGAATGTATAAACTGGAAGCTCATATGCAGCCATCTTTTGTGTGAACAATGGGAGGTGAAGTAAATTGATAAAAGGTTAACATGTAACATTCCATAGGGAGCTATTTTCTGAACTTTGTTTTCATTTCTTTATTAGCAATCTTTAAGAACATGCCTTATCTCTCTACTGTGAATGGTTTGATGGTGTGGCTTTGAATACTTATTGGATGCCTGCTTGCGATTGTGCTTTCAAGTTCAAAACAGTAAATTCTTTGCTCTTATGAGTTGACTTGTCCAGGTAAGGTCGTTAACTCTTGATGTGAAAGTGTGGGAGCCTTCTGTTATAAGTTTGTTTCAGTCTCTGGGCAATACTTTTGCAAATTCAGTGTGGGAAGAGACATTGCAGTCAAGAGGTGGCTTCAAGGTTGATCTGGGCCCCACAAGGTAAATGGCTTGGGTTCCTTGACAGATAACTGAAACCATCTTTGTTTCATTTTATTTATTAATTAAACTAGGTGTTGCATTCTTATCGTTTTCACATTGAAGCTTGTACAGATCTGATAAGCCACAACTGCTTTATATAACTAAGCCAAGTCATGCTGATTCTATATCAATAAAGGAGAAATTTATTCACACCAAGGTATATCCTTCCCCAACTCTTTTTTTGGTTCCAATCCAGTTGTGTCTCCCTCATCAGGTTTACATAGAAAATTATTTGTCTGCCTTAATCTTTTTATATTTTGGAATTGTTTGGGTTGTCAAACTTGTGCTGTAGTAAAATTTAAATCTTGGAACTCTTTCTTGGGTGGGGTTGGGTCGTTGCACTGCGTCCCGGGGGGGGGGTAAGGAATAGTCAGAATTTGGGCTAAAAATAACAGCTAGTTTGGCTTAGGGAGAAATTTTTTGGGATGGATTGAAAATGAAAGTGGGACCCTAGTTATGGGAGGGAGGGAGTTCTTTGGTTTATGTTTATTAGTTCGAATTTCCTTCTTCCATTGTGAAAGCATGTTTACTGTGCTGCTTCTTACAGTATGTGGAGAAAACTTTTGTTCGGAAGCCTAGGGACAGTCGCCCAGTCATACAACAGGTATGGGAGGCGGTTCGTAGTAATGACAAGAAAGCCATATACCGTCTCATTGTCAACTTCGATGCAGACGTGAATGTCTTTTATGAGCAAGTAACCTTTAATCCTTCTCTAACCCTTGCCAAAGTTATGCTGTTGCAAGAGCAAATGTCTCTTGATCAAAATAGTTGCTTAGAGGCCGACTCCATGACGAAGTCTTCCTCCAGCTCTTCAAACATAGCAAGTACCAGTGAAGGCCACACCATAGAGGATCTCGATGGGTGCTCCCTGCTTCACCTTGCTTGTGAAACAGCTGACATTGGAACGCTAGAGTTGCTTTTGCAGTATGGTGCAAACATAAGTGCATCTGATTCAAGAGGTCAGACGCCACTTCATCGATGTATTATCAGAGACAAATCTGCATTTGCCAAACTTCTTCTTTCAAGGTAGTCCAGATTCCCTTGATAAGTGCTATTATTCCAATACACATTTCACAGTTTCAGCCTGAGTTTCCATCACATGACAGTGGATTTAGGAAGCGGGTCCCTCAACTGAAATTAAGGAGGTTTTAGATGTTTAGAATTAGGGGGTGCTTGTATATATGATTTAGATACCGTACAAAGATGTTCAGATGCTTTACGAAGTTGATGAAATTTCTTTTTTTCCCGGTTCTCCCCAAAAAACCAAAAAAAAAAAAAAAAGAAGAAGAAGAAGAAGAAAGAAAGAAAATAACAGCAAGAATAACACTGATATTACAGTAACAACTATAATAAGATCATTATCATTGTATGTTCTCAGCTTTTTATGTTTTGCTTATCCAAGTACTTGTTTCTTTATCTGCTTTATATTATTTGCTTCTGTAATTTCTCTACTGACTCTTATGCGTAAGTGAAGTAATATCCTTTTCCTTAAACTGCAGGGGAGCTGATCCTCAGGCTGTGGATGGGGAAGGTAGAACCCCTTTCGAGCTTGCAATGGAATGTAAGTTTGATGACAGGGAAGTCCTTGCCCTCTTATCGGACTTGAGCGGTTAAGCCTTGAGGCGCATGTGCAGTCTTTCTGATCGCCTTTGATTTGAGGTGTCAGCTCCATGTAATTATGTCCATTGTCCAGTAGGTTCGAGTTCCGTCTGACACTCCTATGGAGTCAGTGATCAAAAAGTTCAGGGTTGTGGAGGATAAAGTTGGGGTTGGCAAGCCTGTTATTTTGGACGGCTTATTTATTTTTTGCCATTTTCATAAGTTGAAATCGGCCCTAGCGTCTGATGTTAGATTAGAGCTCTGTTAAGCATTCAGCCTGAGGTGTTTTCTACTGTAATGTTGTCTTTGATCTGTTGATTTGCTTCTAGTTCTTTGGTGAACAATCAAAAAGGTGTTGCTTGTTTGTATATTTTGTCTTAGTCGCTGTATTTTAATAGGAAGCTTCACTTAAATGTAAACTTTGTATACTTCTAAACAGATTGAAAAAAACAAAAAAAAAAAGTTTTCCATGTATCTCATTTGTTTTCTTGTTTTATTGTTCTATTTTGGTTTTCTGCTTGGGGCGGAAACACTATGCAAGCATGGAAGAACCAGGTGAAGTAGATTTATTGTATTGCATGGTGATTTAACTCTTCAATTATATGACATATTTACTCGTAATTCCAGGGTGAATACGCAGCGTCATTGGTTCCCATCAATATTAAATCGAACACAAGGTTGCAATCAATGTCTTTAAGGTGTGTAACAATCTAATAGTGTCGTGTTTGTTATATGCTTATTTGAATTCTTAAATTTGAAAAACATATGAAAATGAGCATGTAACGAGCTGTCACATCCCAATACTTGTAATTCCAGTCTTTGGAGTTGGAAGGTGTTATTCCGTGCCTCAGAAAAGATAATTGTTATAGAGTTATGCCAACTGAGTATCTACTGCTTCATTACAAAAATGACCATTTGTTCTTACTAATTCAAAGTACGATTATGGAGGCATGTCACAGATTTTGATTCACTAATGCAAGTAAATTGTCAACACTCAAGGCCTTTCAAGTTGGTCATTTTAGGAATTCTTAAGACTAAAGTTAAAGTCGTTTAAGTCTTTGCAGCTAAAGCGATTCTTGAAAACATCAAGATAGTTACATTGTTGCACCCCTTCTCCACAATGTGGAGTTCCTGTAGGCATTTCATTTGGAAAGTTGGGGCTTTCTCAAGATTTTTCTTTGATTCAGAACGGAACCTGAAAGCATAGCAATTTCAGAACTTCACGTGATGTGAGTGGTGTTTGATTTTGGAGCTTCTACTTGCTATTCTTATTTATTTGCTGCTTAAGTATCAACTCTGTGCAATGCCAAGAGAGGGTAATCAAAGATAAGATACCTCAAGTCAACCTCAATGGCCATCAAGACCACCAGAATTCAAGCATAGGTTTCAGAGGATTCTCTTATAGCATTGTGTTTGGAGTGCATATTACTCTTAAGAGTGGTTGACTGAAAAAGCTTATAAGCCTCCAGGATAGGACTAATAATAATTTAAATGTATCTATGCATTCTCTCTCTCTCTAGTATTTCACTGAAAAAGCTCACAAGCATTCAGGGCAGGACTAATAATTTTAAATGGCTGGTATTTCATCACTACTACTACATTCAGCTCCCTCACAAACAAATTCTTCATCCAAATTCTCAAACATCAAAACAGCAAATTTCACTCAAATCCCATCATGGGTATCTCTAAAACCAAACAATTCTTTTCCTCTCAAAACTTCCCAAACCCACCAAGGAAAACTCGAAAACCTCCACTTAATCTCTCTCTCCAAACAAGGTAAATCCAAACAAGCTCTTCAGTTCCTCAATGATTTGGATCAAGCTGGTGTTTCTGTCACAACACAAGCATATGAAAGCTTACTTGAAATGTGCGCAAGACTGAAACTTTTGAACGATGGAAAATTAATTCATCAAAGGATAAGAAAAACGGTGGAAAACCCACCTGGGTTCTTGCAGAATTGTGTTTTGGGGATGTACTGTGACTGTGGTTGCTTCTCCGATGCTGAGAAACTGTTTGACGAAATGCATGAAACGAGTTTAGCTTCTTGGGTCATTATTATAAGTGCTTATGCAGATGAAGGGCTTCTAAAGAAAGCTCTTGACTTGTTTTTAAAAATGCAAGGTTCGGGCTTTAACGTCGGACCATCTGTTTACATTAGTTTGTTAAGGTGTTTGTATAATCGTTGGCATTTAGAGCTCGGGAAGCAATTGCATTGTCACGTGATTAAGCGCGGTTCTAGTGATAATGTGTCAATGGGTACGGCTGTGAGCAGTATGTATGCGAAATGTGGGTGTTTGGACAGTGCTGAAAAGGGGTTTGATAGGATGGAAGAAAGGACTGCGGTAACTTGGACAGTGTTGATGGTAGGTTATACTCAAAATCAGAAGCAGAAGGATGCTTTGAGATTGTTTGAGAGGCTGGTGAGGGAAGATGTCGAATTGGATGAGTTTGTGTTTTCAATTACTCTCAAGGCGTGTGCCGGATTAGAGGAACTGAAAATGGGGCAGCAAGTTCATGGATTGATTGTCAAACTTGGATTGGAGAACAGTGTTTCTGTTGGAACTCCTCTAGTTGATTTTTATGTGAAATGCAAGCATGTGGAATTAGCCAGTCAAGCTTTTGAGCAAATATCTGAGCCTAATGATGTTTCGTGGAGTGCTATAATCTGTGGCTACTGCCAAACTCGTGAATTTGAAAGGTGTTTTAAAATTTTCAAGTCTTTGAGGAGTGAAGGTTCAATGTTAAATGAATTTATATGTACTAATATTTTTCAGGCGTGCTCAGCACTTGCAGATTTTAGTTTGGGTGCTCAAGCCCATGGAGATGCAATTAAAAGAGGTCTAGTTTCATATGTTCATGGAGAGAGTGCAATGGTTACGATGTATGCAAAATGTGGCAGATTGGACTATGCACATCAAGCCTTTGAATCTATCTGTGAACCTGATACCGTCGCCTGGACTGCTATTATCGCTGGGTGTGCTTACCATGGTAATGGTTCTGAAGCTCTAGACCTTTTTGAAAGGATGCGGGCTTCTGGTGTCCGGGCAAATGAAGTTACGTTCATTGCCCTTTTTACTGCTTGTAGCCACTGTGGCTTAATAAATCAAGCCAAGCAGTATCTGGAATCAATGCGTAATACCTACGGCTTGGAGCCAACCATTGATCATTATGATTGTATGATTGATATATATGCTCGGGCTGGGTTACTAAGTGAGGCACTTCAACTGATAGAAATGATGCCCTTTGAACCCGATGCAATGAGTTGGAAAAGTTTATTAGGTGGTTGCTCAATTCACTGGAATTTTGAGCTCGGAAAGCTTGCAGCTGAAAAGCTCCTTCAACTGGACCCAGAGGACACTGCCGCTTACATTCTCATGTTCAACTTGCATGCTTCCTGTGGAAAATGGGATGAAGCTGCTCGTGTCCGAAGAATGATGGCTGAAAGAAATTTGAAAAAGGAAGTTGGTTGCAGCTGGATTAGTGTAAGGGGCGAAGTCCACCAATTTACAGTGGGTGATCGACACCATCCTCGAACAGATGAGATATATGCGAAACTAGAAGAGTTGGAACATCCGAATAGAGGCAAGAAAAATGCACTCTTGACTGAAGATGAACGCTTGAATAGTCTGCCTGAAAGAAAGGAACAACTTCTGGACCATAGCGAGAGGCTTGCAATTGCATTTGGCCTCATTTCGACATCTAATAGTTCGTCTATAGTAGTTTTCAAGAATCTCCGGGCTTGCAAAGATTGCCATGAGTTTGCAAAACGGGCATCAGAGGTCACAGGACGCGAAATTGTTGTAAGAGATTCCAACAGATTTCATCACTTCAAGTTTGGGAAATGTTCTTGTGGTGACTATTGGTGACTTAGTATAGCAAAAGGCTGACCTTTTTTCCTTTCAATGGTGGCTGGATCAGCACTTGCTTTGTATAATAATCCCTATTAATTGTGCTTCAATGCTTGCCTATAGTTTGAACCTATTGATTCTAGAGGACAATCACCATGTATTATAACACCACACAAATGAAGAATAGAATAGATAGTCGTTCTCTCATGAAAAATGCGGTCCCCTTGTAATGAGAGAGGGACTTGCTGTTGAAATTATGTTTATTTTGAAGTTATAATTATAAATGCCTTGTCTGCTTCGCGTACCAGTTGATTTATTCTCTGACTAGTATAAGCTTATTATAAAATGTTTTTCTTTTTATATAAAACTCTGATCTGAGCCTTGTTGAGATAGTATATGGACTTAGACACGGACATAAGTTAGCAGATTTTTGACAGCTTACATGGCATATAATCCGTAGAGAAATTGCCACATCTCTAATGGAAGCTCCAAGTGCCAGTTGCAGCCGTGTAAATGCAACAACATTTTTTTGCGGATTTAAATTTTTTCGTAACATTATAACTTTGTAGAAGGAAAGAGACGATGGCGGCCGATTAAATGCTCCAAAGTTCTGACCTAATCTTTCGCAATCCGATCTCGAATCCAATGACACTGGCCTCTTAAAACAAAAGTAACTCGTGCAGCATACCATCCCACTAATGAAAAAAGAAATGGCTTTTAAGCGAATTGTTTTTCTGGGTAGTATGACATACTGGACTTTCTTGGTCTTGCCCTTTGCATTAAAACCTTCAATGTCAGGATGCCATCATACATGGACGTGTAGGGTCGTCTCAGTGATCGAACTTGTGCAATTTAAAAATTTGTTGGGTAATCTTAGAAAACTTGTGCTTTTCTACGGCTGAAATATTATATGAGATCATCAAATTTTGGAGGATCAAAGGATTATGCTGGTAGTGGGAACGTGGGAGCACTTTTAATTAAGAGAAGCTTCCGATCGATATATCTTTAGCTGAGCATGTAGCACAATAAAGTTCCAAAGTGATCGAAAAGCAAAATATATCCCATATTGCTACTGAGGCGTAGCTAGATCATACAGCTTTATTAGTTGATTTGTTGGTCATACTGGGATTTGAGAACCCAAAACATGTGTAATAAATTAGACAAGTAACACTTTTCTACCATATTGTTAACTATATCTCTTACCAACTAATTATGTATAAGACAGCTTGATCTTAAAACAAATTATGTCACTCAAGTCATCCATAACCTTTACACAAGCATATCACACATTATCTCACAAATACTACTTGAAGCCATGATATAAATATATAGTGCACATAACACACTATGTATCAATTCACATAATTACCACTTGAAATCGTGACAGATACTTCCACCAGGAGTACATAAAAATCTAAGCCTAGACTCATGCTAGGCCTTTTTCTCTCATGGTAAATCATCTCCCATCGTCGGGGGCACGGGATGACCACTTGTAGTCCACACCTTCGTATGGTCGATCATTACTTCCCTACAAGTACAAGAGTCACGTCACGTGATAGATGTTATAGCTTCAGGGGTCTTACACATTACATGTAATATCACATTTTCCAAGCACACGTACAGCATGACTACATGCGTTTAAGTTGTGCCTTGTACGCAAATGTTATAATGTGCTCTTTTCTAATGCTATATTTTGTAATATGTATGTTGTTTGTATGACGGTTAGTCCAATTTTCTGTTTTGGGACTACTTGGAACTTGACTCCGTGTGTTCTTTTTACTGAGCTTTCTTTGCTGTTATTACTATCTACCTTGCAGATGGTGGTGGGGCAGTACGACAAGGAAAGGACTAGTCCTAGTGCTTGTTTTGGGACTGTTCTACTAGGTTTTTCTTTTTGTAATTGTGTCTGAGAAAGTCAACATAATGTAATCTTTTTGACATTGTTATTAGAACGATGTAATTTTTTTTTTTTTTAAAAGGGTTAACCAAAGGAGAACCCCTTTTCCACCTGGCCAGAGGCCCCTTAACCAGGCGGGAGGTAAATCGAGGGATGTGCGTGAGTGGCGACTGCGAGAGGACCAACGGCGTGGAAATCCAAAGAACCGCAATATTTCAATGAGATCGCCGCCACACGGACTCGATCCCGCGTTGTCAGAGTGTCTCCACCCTAATCACCTGACCACTTACCAACTCACCTATGCCCCTGGGGGCAACGATGTAATTTTTGAATCATGGTGTATGCGTAAATATTGACTCAACCTCATGTAAACAATTAATTTTGGTGAAACATAGAATTCTGAGCAATTTTTGCAGGTGTATATTAGAATTCTTGAGTTAGAACGTGATATCGACGATAAGAAGAATATTATAATATACCAAACAGAAGCTAATAGAGTGTTTTTTTTATTTTTTTGGGTGAAGTTGGCCACAATAATGCCCGATATAGCAAATACCCTATACCCTTTTCTAATATCTGCGTCCTTGGAAGATAAAGCAAAAAAAAAAAAAAAAAGAAAAAAAATCTCAAAAGAGGCGTAATTTGAAAGAAATCTCAGCCGCAATAAATGTGACCAAATTTCATGAAATCTGTTGGGACACCCTGGACGGGACTTAACAGTCAACCTTAAGAAGTGGGTTGCGTTGAGGGTGGGCCATAGAGTAGGCAGGCAGCTGCGCCTGCGTCTACCCTCATTCGCTAGCTGATAACCCCACCAATTACCCACATTCCTATTCAATTCTCCAATTTTTTTTTTTTTTTTTCATTTGGTTGTTTATTTCGCAATCCAACAACAGTCACATTAACCCTCTTAATCTGTGGTAGACTTTCTAAAAAGTTTGTTGCCCGGTCTCTTTTTTTTTTTTTTTTTTTTTAGAAAAAGAAAAAGAAAAAGAAAAAGAAATATACAACAAGAAGAGCTTGCGAGGGCACCACGTGTCAGTAATTGCACTCCCTGGTCATAGTATTGGGCTCCTTAATAATTAATTAATAATAATTATATTGATGTAAACACGCTTTTTCTGTGTAGTGGGGGTTGTAAAGTACGATGAAAAAAGTGAAGAAAGTGGGTTTAGGAGCTGACACGTTACTGGTGTGTTTATGAAAGGGAAAGCGTGTGCATGCTCCTCTCTGATCATTTCCATTTCATTTGCATGAGTCACACCGAAGCTTCCTGTGCCAGCGTGGCATCTGCCATTGGTCTGAGCTTTTCTCTTGAGTTCTTAATTATCATTGTATACCAGCAAAAGTCATGCATTAAATTAATGGGCTTTTTTTAAAAAGTCATTAAGCTGATAATTGCATAATCAGTTTTGAGATTACTACAAGTTGCAAAACACACTGACTTGCTGAAAACATTGAACACATTCCCCTTCTCCAACGCTAATGACTTATGCCACTTGTGCTCAAACTTCTTCCCTACCCGACTTTTGTGGTCCCTAACCACGCTGCGAAATTTTGACCACCCAATGAGGGAAATAATAATAATAATCAATTAATTAAAAAAAAAAGAAGAAGAAATAACTTAACAACCTAATAACAAAAATTCCATCTCTTATATTCCTTTAAATAATGATGATTTACCACAATCTTTCTACGACAATCCTAAGCCTAATTAAGGACAAATTTACTCATCAAGTACATGATATTATATGCTACATTAACAAGTGGACATTCATATCTAAGCTATGATTATACATAAATTAAAAAAAAAAAAAACAAAACAAAACAAAAAAATCACTTGTTCATTTAACAACTGATGCATGGACAAATTGTACACGGATTAAAAAGGAGTTTTTCTTTGTCCAATAGAAGGGTATTTAATTTGTATTATTTTCAAGAAAAGAAGTGTGGTTTGCCATCTAAATTAAGAGTAGGATTTTTTTTTTTATTTTGCCGTTTTAAATATGATAACCATAAAAAAAAATTACAGAAATGAAGGGGTAGTTCAAATTGGTAAGGCTATGCGATGCGAGTTGAGTTATATAAAAAATGGATGCAACACTCTAAACCATTAAAAGAAACCAACCATCAAACCAAAAATATTGAAGATACATCGTATATAGTACTAAACCAATATATATATATATATATATATATATATATATAGAGAGAGAGAGAGAGAGAAGGGGGAGGGGAAGAGGAAATGGCAAAGATAAATATAAAAGAAAGAGAATAAAACAAAACAATAGGGAGGGGATAGTTTTGTGAAATGGTGGGGGATGGAATCACGGTGAAAAGACAAAACAAAACAAAACGAAACGAAACGAAACGAAGAAAGTGAAAAAAAAGAAGAGGTGGGGGGTTGGTTAAGATATAGGATTCAGTTGGCGCAGCAGCTGCTTTGGTTTTCTCACTGATGGAACCGCGATAAATAAACACATTAACGTACAAAAGCGATAGGGATAGACAGATAGATTAGATCAGATATATGAACGTTTAGGTGGTAGTCTCTGAATCTCATTTGTATTCCTTGTTTATCCATTCATATTCGCTCTCTCTTTGTTTGCCGATGTCACTCATCCCTTCAATAGGGATTTTTTTTTAAAATAATACAATTTAAATAATTAATTTAAAAAATAACCTTATTTTTTACTTAATTTCAAAACTAGTATTTTCAAATTTTCAATAAATTAAATCGAATATTCAAAAAATAAAAAAGTGCAAAATACTGCCCCTTACTTGTGTCGGTCC
Source organism: Cordia subcordata (assembly GCA_028554755.1). NCBI lineage: Eukaryota > Viridiplantae > Streptophyta > Magnoliopsida > Boraginales > Cordiaceae > Cordia > Cordia subcordata. The sequence goes on from JAPTOF010000020.1 coordinate 231,459, forward strand.
ACGTCTCTCTCTCTCTCTCTCTTTCACACACACACACACACACACACTCTTCTTCAATTCACTGCGTCTTTCTTTTTGTTTTTCTATGCGGTAATTTTCGTCACAAATCTTACTTCACACTTCTTTATATACACATATTACACCCTACTCTTTCACAGCAGTTTCATCCCAGGTTTCTTTCAAGATTTTGCTATATATATATATCTCTCTCTCTCTCTCTGTAAGTCTAATGCTTCTTCAAATTATGTTTCTATCTACTGCTCCTTTCTTTTCTTTACTTCTCATGTTTTGTATATAAAAATATCTGTTTGTCTGTGCGGAATGTTCTTTAGCCAACTGCTTAGCAAATAAACACGAAAAATGCAATGTGGGATTTGCTTATCTTGTGTTTTCTCTATGTGCATGTGCCGCTTGCATACCAATACACTGTCTACTGAAGTTCTCTACGAATTGTTGGAATTTATTTTTTGTTTCTTTAAAACTGCCGATGCATTTGAAATTTTCTGATAATCTGTATCATGATCCCTTATAAGCAATTAATGTTTTAAGCAGCTTTTGATGCTTATAATCAAATAACATATAAGAAGAGAAGCTTTTGGATAAAACGTACCTATAAACTAGTGACATATTTGGTAAATATGTACTCATAAGCAACAATATTTCTTCAAATGATTAAAAAGGACCTTTCATTAATTAAGCCATAATCTTTTTGTGTTTTAAGATGAATATAGTTTTATTTCATGAACGCTCATTTCTTATAAGCAGCTAAAAAAAATGTTGGGGTGGTGCTCTTTTTTAATTAGTTATAGGTAACTTTACTTACTTATAAGTATAATTTGACAAACAAGTAGATTTTTTTTTTTTTTTTTTCCCTTGCTTATAAGCAAGTTTGACCAACTTAAGTAAGCACTCCCAAGTACTCTCAAAGTTATTATCAAAAAACAAGGAGGGAAAACTGAAAAGGAAGATTCTGGAGGTAGAACCCATTGACAGTTTTGAGGCTCCAAATGTCGAGTGTGGAGTGATGTGCATACTTGCTAATTTCAGCTCAACTTTGACAAAATAATATCATTATTGTCTTGCTTAATCCTGGCTTAGGTTATAATTAAACTGGAAATGTAAGTGGGCTTTCAAGTTGTTGTCCAATTATAGTATCTTGCTGGAATTTAGTACTTCAAACAGTCTGAAAATATATATAAATTTTCTATTTCAACTTGTGCCACTTGCATGTAAATGAACTGCATCTAGCCTGAAAATGTGGTTTGTACTACGTACATGGCATTTTCTCATTGCTTTTGAGTTTCTGTCCATACCATATATGTATTTATTATTATTATTACTATTATTATTATTATTATTATTATTATTATTATTGTAATAATGTTTGAGTTGCTGGTTTTACTCTTCGTTCCTGAGTTGTCAAAAATAAAGTAGATAATACTGCCCACTGTTTTGCAATGTCTCTACTGTTACATCTTTCCTATCTTCTTTTCCCTTGTTATAGTGGATTAAATCGAGGAGTTTGCTCCACTTTTAAGCATTTCATGTATAAAGCTCAGTTCACTCAAATTTCACTTCTTTTTCAATGATAACTGCATTCTAGTTCTGTGCAACTCTTATCTGCAAACCTGGTTCTTTCCAGTTTTATTTGAGTCCATGGAAATCAACGAGAACAATAGTCCATCGAGCTATGGCAAACCTCCATGGATTTTTAGAGGCAGGCAAGATTTCTGCTGCTCAAAGAATATAGATTTTTCTTTTAATTGCTTGGCTTGGCTTGGCACATTTCCCTTTGCTCAACATAAAAAAAACCAATCGTTGAGTATCTTATATACGCATTCTTTCTAATGTTACAGTGCCCTGTACCAGCTCCATCTTGTTAAGGCAGAAACTGCGCGACCTTTCATTCCGAAAGAGTTCAAATTAGTGGAAGCTTTTGGGTACTCATACTATTATTAGTATAACCTATGCGATGGAGGAAATTTTATGGTTAAGCATTTTAGTCCTTGTTGGTTGACGTAAAATTATACCCTGCAGATATACTCTTGGTGGGTTTTTTCTTGCCAATTATGAAGACAGCCCTGCTGGAACCTTTGATGAGGTTGTCTATATTGACCTTAAATTGGTTAATCTTAATTAATTAGAGAACATGACTCCACTGGATGATGATAAGCTATATTTTATTACATTGAAACATCTAATTCTCAAATGGATCTTGCACAAGTTTCTTGGAATGTGTATTTCAGATAGAGTTTGTAAAGAATATTGCTTTGAGTTTATTTAATTGTCAACTTGACAAATAAAATTAACTCCACTATTCTAATTCTACATACTTCAGCTCGTGGTGATTGCAGGAATTGTGTGGAACCCACCAACATCTTGTGCGTAAGTTTCTGCCTTATTGTCCATCATACATGGTATTATAATAGCAAATCACTGTACTAAGAACCCATGCAAGTAATAAGAATTCTAGTTGAAATAGCCAACTCGAAACCTTTGCATTTTAGGTGCAACTCAGAGGAACTGACTGCTGTTCTATGTTCAAGGCATGGTGCATTATTTGACTTTAGCAGGCTAATACTTTTTGTCCACTGGTGACCTTCTTCCTGAACTATTGTCTATCTGTTTTTCCCTCTTCTTTTTTCTCTTTTTAAATTCTTTTAATTTTTCTTTCTTCTTTTGGGAGAGGAGAGCTTTTAGGCTTTTCTTTTAGGCATTTGTTCCAAGCTGCATCCATGTGACGGAAGCTCACAATTTTATCCCCAGCTAGACCAGTGTTTAGGATAATTAAACTTTGTCATCAGTATGTCTTTCTCTATTTATGAATGCACATATAATAAAGCTCAAGCATTCGATGTAGACAGGTATAGAACCAAGGGAGGCATAAGAAAATGAACATGATGAACCAACCAAAAAAACTATCATGAAGGTTTTTTTTCTTGGATAGATTGTCAAGGAAGTTCAAGCAAGGTTCTGCTTAGATAGATTGCCAAAGAAGTTCAAGAAAAATGTGGAGCTCTCTGAGGTCTCAGAGATAATTCAACATTATGATGTTATAAATATAATACCTGTAATGCTTTCTTCCGTATAAATGTTCAATTAGAAGGCATGTTTATAAATTACTTATTTTATCTGTCAACAGATGGGCTGCTAGGGTGCTAGTGGACAGTAAAGAAGCATGCAATCATGGGCGGAAGGTAGGAAGAGAGCATTTTACTAGCAAATTTGAACATTTTATTTTCCACCTTAGTACAACACCATGAAAACTTTATCTGCATATATTAAGAGTAACAGAACACTTCAGAGAATCACAGGAAATCATTCAGCTAGGAATTGAACATTTAATGCACAATTTCATGTAATACCATCCTCGTTTTCTGAGTATCTAGCTTTTATCTACTGTTACAGGAAGTTGGACTTCCTAGTCAAGTAGCCAGATTTTCAAAGGTATGCTTGATTTATATGCTGTTGTTCTTATACTAGAGTTGAAATCCTTTTACTTTCCTGGTATCATTCATCTGTATGGAAATCTGTCTTGATCTTTCCTTGATTGTTCCATATAAATTTGAAAACATAGAATGGTCCTCTTTCTTCAAATGGTGGTTCTTTAATATGATTTAGACTAGGATACTGTTTATTCAAAGTTTCATAAGTGCAGGTTTTCCCTAATAACTCTGCATAAGATAGACAAGAAATGTGGGAAGGATTTTTGCCACTGCTTTCATACCAAGCTAAAAAAATAACTGACTCTTCCTCAAATATTCATTTTTCTGTTGTATCTAATGTGGTTTCTATCGAAGCAGAAATACACAGCAATTTCAAGGACACCCAAAAACAAACTCAGTGGCTTCCTAGACATGATTGGCATGAATACTTTTTCGATTAGTGAAAAAAATAGCATGGACGTACATGTAAGCGAAATCAAGGGCCAGAAGACTGTGGGCATTTGCAATATCAGCCTTGGTACTGCTGGTGAGTTGGTGGAAAGTTTTCACTTGGGTCATTATCTAATATGAGACATCTATTACATAGTTAGCATTTTATCATACATTAGCATATGTTATCACCATGCAGCAATTTCTGTTTTTCTAAAATTTATGCTGCATTTCACCGTTATATTTCTTGTGCTACTACTTTAAATTTTCTTCATGCTGATCTTTCCTTCAAATAGGTCTCAAGATCTACATTTGGGTTGATATTATAATCCTTTACTGAAGGAGGATATGTAAAGCTTATAAAAAAAAACTACCCCATCCTCCACCATTTCATTCTTGTTTGGTGAGGGAGGTGGCTTGTTTGCTTGGAAGCTCAGGAGAACTATATTTTTGTCTTTATTTCTGGAATGCTGTTTGTTGGGCAGATGCTCACATTAGAAATAATTTTTGGGCCTTCATTTTAATCAGTTTAAATGAATCTTTTACTTATCAATTGAAAGAAACAAAAACACAAGAACTTCAGATATACCATTTCACACTTCTGATCAATTTGGTGCAATATTTCTGTCTCTACATTCTGAATGGCAGTACCTGAGCCGATTTCTAACAAGTGGAAAGGCCCATTAATCAAAATGTCACTTCCAAGCTTCAGGTAAATCTTTGTGATTATCTGGTTTTTAGCCCTTTCTGGTAATAATTTTTTTTTTCCTTCCTCAATTTGCAGTGGACATACAGAGTATAATCCTCGTCTGCTGAAGTATACATGCCAAATTGAGTGCAGGTTTCCTCCACTTAAGTCTTTGCTGACAGAGTAACAGTAGATGATTCTCATTTATGTGAAAGTTGCTGCTAAATGAATTAGCTTTAATTGTTTCATTGCTTTATTATCATATAATAAATCTTCAATCTGCTCCTCTTGTGAATAGTATGATAGTCTAATCTTGAATTTTTGGTGGACACAATGTATATACACGTTAAATAGCAAGAAGGTTTCACTTTTATTGTGGGAAGGCAAGAAAATTTTCTACTAGTAGTGGCTACCTAGTTTTACAAGTGGTTGACTGCTTCTATTAACCAACCGGATCTTGCAGTGCTTTCTGATTGATATTTTTTGTATAGGGTAAGAGCAGTATCACCAGCAAAGGTTTCGGGGCCATCTACATCTTTTGTGGATGATGAAAAATCCTCCAAACACCAGGATTCAAGTATGGATGCCACACGTGGAGAACCAAGAGAACACGAGAGAAACCTCAGCATATCTGTGATGCTATCAAAGCCAATTTTGGCTTTGCAGTTCAATTGCTTGAAAATGAAAGTTGAAGCTCCTGCTGTAATTTCAGAACACAAGCAGAACACAACGAGAAGTTACTAACTTGCCAAGCCAATGTGTTTTTGCTTTACGAGCAACCTTTTATTTCTTTGTTGTCTTGGCAAAAGTTTCTTCATTTCCCCCACTCTCCCAAAGTAAACAACGTGCATGCGCTGCTCTGGTTTAATAGTTAGATGTTTTTCCTCGACCAATTCTTATTACCTTTGAGATGTTGCATAAGGAGGCATTTTAACTTTGACTGCTAAGCCTGATGGCTTTGTTAAGGTGTCTCACCGTTGAGTGGGCCATCCTAACAGCGAAAAACTCTTCTCACATTGGTGCAGTACCAGCAACTTTATGGAAGTTTCTAAGGAACATGTTTTCCGGTACACGATTTGATGGAATACACTTTTTACATCCCACAAAAAACGCATGGAGAAATAGTTTCAGAAATTTCTCATTTGCAGGCATATATAGGTAGAAAACTGTCTGCAGTGCAGTGATTTAGTGTTGAGAATAGAAAATGAGGGGTTAGTAGTGAAAGGCATAAGAAGGAATTCTTCCTCCTTCCGAGTTCTTTCATTACACTGAACGAACAAATGCAATTGCTCCTGAGAAGATCAACAAAAGCAGCCTGTATCTATGGAACCTTTACTTACAGTTGCTAGTTCTTAATAAAAGCAGGAAACTGATGATCAAGTGGATCAGAATGCTTCTGGTAGGGGTCTTCCTTCCAAAAACGCCTTGAATAGAACTAGCGATCTCTCTGGCTGAGAGAATGGAGCTTCATGTGATGCCCCTCTTACCGTAGCAAATGAAAGGACATTGCCATACACTTGAGTCCAGCCACCAACCTGGAGAAGAGAAGAGACACCAAAAAGGGCTAAGCTCCTTTGTCATCCTTTCAATAAATAGCTGATATTCTTCGGAAGAAAGAGACTTGCATGCGGATTTCTGAAGCTTAAAACACAAATTCCAGCTAATTAACTCGGTCTGTGATACCGGTTTTTCCATATTCAGTGCGAGTAAAATTTCATCCACTGTGTTTTGCTAAAAAAGATTCAGGGAATCAAAATTCATTACCATCAGCAGCTAGTTTACCTGCATCCCTGCAAACCAAACTCTGTATGGTGTTGTAGTGCGCAGTTGTAATTCTTCTGCCAGTTTATGAACCAACGTCCGACTTCCGGTCAGTGGAATGACAGAATCCTGATCACCACTGTGTAATAAGAAGGGTAATATCATGTCGTCTGCACAAAGAATCATCTTAAAACTTTCCAATTTCTGTCTGCGTAAAATGAGTTCATTTATCATATAACCTTTGAGGCAATACCTGTAAACCAAGACTGGAATTCCAGCCTTGATAAGTTTACCCACAATTGTGATTGCTGGTATCTCTACATCAAGCAGCTCATAGTCCAACACACTGAAAACAGATCATCAGATAAAGCGATTGAACTCAAATATTTAAAGGAAGCGAAAAGCTACTCAAGCCTCCATCTCCTAAACTTGCATGTTTATTTGTCTTTACTAAATTACTAGTCTTCTCCACCAAGCTGACTAGCTAGAGTAGCTTATGATAATAGTTAAGTTTCATGTTAGTTTCAGATTTGGAGTCCAAACATTAGAACTGCTTAGACAATTCAGTTGACCTTGAATTGACTATGAAGTGTTAATTCTGCCTTCACAGAGGGTTATTAACCATCCCAGTTCTGTAATCCATGTTGGTTTTCGGATTTTAAGAGCAAAACAGAAACTTTGTATAGTTAAAATGTGAATGATAAGAGCATTACTCGCTGCAAACAAACCATCGGTTGACCCCTACAAGACGTGCACGTAGAGCCTTCTGAACATCATGTCTGTTCAAGTAATTTACAGTTTCGTCTTCCACGCACACATCTACTGTCTCAGTCACTTGCTGCATGATGAAAATCAGTAAATATGATGGAATCCAAGAATCGTATGAATTGAAACTCCATGTTGTGAATATAAAAGGGGATCAATAAGTTGATTAACCTGAGGACTAAGAATTTTAGATTGTGAGAACACAGATGATATGCAGACATCAAGAGTGACATCATATTTGTCAACAAATTTACTGGTTTCTGTGCTCACAAGTCTCATCACTCTTGAGCAAACCGGAGACACTGCGCCTCTGTAGTATTCACCCACATAGCGTGAATAGTTACAAGCAGAAGTGAACATGTTGTATGTTGTGTCCGAAATCAATCCGTGAGACCAGAAAAACTCGGCCCTTGAGTTGAAATCAGTCGCAAACTCAAGTACTGGATTGCCTAGCTGCAAGAATGTAACAATTTTACTTCGTGCATACGATACACTGCAGACAAATCCGTGAACAGTTCACGATGAATGATGTGAACTTAATGGTTGTTCTTGTCAGAGTTTTGCAACTTACTGCAACTCCTTTCAAATTGAACAAATTCTCTTTCTTGTTGAATTTAAGCATAAGGTCTGCTAGCTGGGGAATATAATGCCCTGATCAGAATGCAAAAGGGAAAAGATAAAAATACTGTCACTGTTAATCACATTTGGCATACATGCTAGCTTCTTTACTCGGGAAAAAAAACAAAAAATTAAATTTCTTGAGCAACTAGAAAAGGTACCAGCATAGCTCTCTCCTGTGAGGAACAAGCTTCTGTTTCTGTACCGTGGGAACTTGACAAACCACCTGCGCAAGAATACCAAGTTGTTCCTGGCTATAATATTGAAAACAAAGACACAGACAAAGTTTCAGAATTTAAAGGTGAATGTGTAAAGTGGGAATTTCTTTTTAAGTCCAATATGGATCATTTGATAGTAGTAAAAAGCAAAACTACATGAACACTCCTAAAAGAAAAAAGAGTCAGATTTGCAACAACTAATTTTCCCTTCTTATATACACAAAGCTTCCGATCAAAAAGGCTTCTCCTTTATTGCTTTCTTTAACATGAAGTGATCATAACTACAAAAAATAGTCCTTTTTCTGGGAAACATGCCTGTGATCTTGTCATTAACACCCTCATAAGAGGAGGAATCAGCAGAGTAGGAGAATCCAACTCCAACGGGAGCCTCCAAGTACAACATGTTTGCTTCTGCAAAATCAAGACAAGTTGGAATAGATAAAATGAAAGAAAATCTGGTTTCGTTCCAGAAGTAGCCGTTATGCACCAACCAACATTCAAAGTATATACCTCTGTTCCAGCTGTAGTCATTTCTGACAAGTTGATTACCACTTGGCCTAAATGGTCCATTTTCGGAGAATGCTCCAACACCAAGTGAAGAACAACCAGGCCCTGATAATCAAGAAAGACAAAAAAAAATTGTTTAATAGATGCAAATTTATGTTAGAAGCAATGTGGGTTTAGCAGAAATTAATTAGTTGGCCTAGCTACCTCCATTTAACCAGAGAACAAGAGGCTTGGAAGATGGATCAACTTGTGCTTCAACAAAGTAGTAAAAGAGAGCTCTTTGTTTCTTGGCATCAACGGTGACATACCCAGAAAACTGCTGGAAACTGACTTGGGGTTGGCCTGGCAACTCCATGATTTTATCTGCTTCTGAAAGTGAATGATGATGATCAACATTTACTGAAATGCACACTTGAAATGAAGCTGTAATTGCCAATGCAATGCTTAACCATTGCAAAGACAAGACAAGTTCCATTTTCCAGCAGTAGAAAGAGCAAACAAGCTAGAGAGTAATATAGAAAAAAAGAGAGTGCCCACACAGAGAGAGAGAGAACAAGAGAATGGGTAATAGTTAGTTGGGTTGCTAAAAGTTGGGAGGAACATTTTTATTTGGTGGGGGTAAGGGCCCGTCTCAGTTTTCTAGTTGTCATATTTCACTTTATATTTATAAAAAATACTCATTTTTGTCGTATTGAGAAACTGGAACTCGGAGCTGAAAGAGGCGTGAGGAAAAAAGAGTTTAAAAAAGTGATGTTTTAATTGGCGATCTGCCGGCTGGACCTAAATCAGAGAGCCGGAGGTTGTGATGTTGGTTGTAAAACTGTGTAGTGTGAATGGCTCAGAATTCTTACGAGGTTCATGGTTTCATAATTTGGCTCTGATGCTATTTATATAGGTGTTGGAGGTGTTCTAGTTACCACGATAAGACTAGCCAATCGAACACGGCTGTCCAGTATAAAACGCAAAACACTGTAGAAGCTCATTTACTGTATATACTTTCTCCATTGGTCCCAAACACACAAAACGTATCCAATGTAGTCGGAGTTCTGCGACGAGACATTGTCGCCAGTGAAACAAATAATACATAATATAATAGCAGTGATGGGGAGAGTACTATGACTGTAGCAAGTAACGCAATAGTGGGTGCAGGAAAGGAGCTTTACAGGGTTATTTGTGTAAAGGAAGAGGACCACGTGACAACACAAGCAATTGTAATTTATTTCCACCAATAAAGTGATTTTAATTGCAGCATATGGAGCTTTCGGGACTTGAAAAAAGTAGACATTACACACCAGATAGCATCCATCTGCTGTTGATGCTTTGCTTAGAAAAATGCCTTGACACTACGTATCATACCCACTACTCTAAATCCCAGCCAAGTACCCTCAGAATCTGTCCAAACGATTTTTTTTTTATTTTTAAAGCAAGTATAAACCAGGTTTTCAAGTGGTTCAAACTCTTACCATTTTCGGCTCCTACTGCTTATCTTTTTTTTTTTTGCTTCTTTTGCATACCCTTTCTTGTTCAAAAAATAAAAAATAAAAAAAATAATAATATAGCAATTCTCCATGTACCTTTATTGATGACCTATGAGTTTCAATTGAATGGTGTCATCACTGAAAATTTGGAATTAAAAGAGAGCTTAACAAGTTTCCTCATGTTTGGCAATTTTTTCTTTCTCTTTTTTTTTTAAAGACTGTAAATTCACTTCTTTCGATTTTTGCTTCTTCTTTATGTCAAATCACAAGAGGAGAGCTCTACTAAATAATAAATTCTCATCCGGTCAAAAGACTTCTTCCCCTAAATTGTTATTGTTTGATAAAAGAGTATTTCTTTCATATTAACATTTAACATTTCAAGCTCTTGAGCGACAAAGATCGATATTATCAAGTCCATGAGTCAGTACTCTATGTTGTATCCATATGCAAATAATTTATCAATCCATTATTAGATTTTGATACAAAAAGCCAAACCTATTAATTAAAGCATTTTTTTTATAGTATTGATGCAAATTTTATTAAGAAATTAATGTATGCTTTAATGATAAATTATTATCATCATAAATATGTATACCTAATTATAGATTATATTATTTTATTTTCATAATAGTAATAATAATTATTACTATAATTATGATAATAATAATAACAACAATAATATCTTCTTTAGATTATTTTTACATTAATCTGGCAACTCAATATTTAGTTTTATTAAAAATATTTTTTTCAATCAATTAACTAAATATCAGCTATCTAAACAACCATGCCCCCCAAATTCAGACATAGCATAATTTCAGGAGTCGATAACAATGCAAACCTAGAAAGAATAATCTCCCTAAATCTACAAGACTCTAATTCATCAAAATCAAAACTATAAACCATTAAAAATAATATCAACAAAATGTTCAGGACTTGTATAATCTCCAAAGATTATAGAATCACAAGTCACATTGCATGTGCTAATAACATACGGTGGCTAATTAACTCCTAGCTGTTAATGATTCGATATTGAACTTAAATTATCAACTTCTGATGATCTTAAATGAAAAGACTTTCGGGTGTAATATATTTTAAAATTGCAGCTTTATGAAATCTTTGTCTTTCCTTCAATTCATTGACCCGAAAACTGACGTACGAAAGAAGAAACATAGAAGCCAAAAGTTGCTGATGGCTTTTAACTCTGCTTATTTGCTATCACATGATTCAGTACGTTGATGGAAATGCTAGCTAGTTTTTTGGTTCAATGTTATATATATTATTATATATAACATAGTGGGAACTACTTTATGTGTTTGTTTCGTTTGACACTTTTCAGCATGTCGTTTCTTGACATTCAAGCTGCAGTCTCACCCACCCCCTTCTTTCTTTTTCTTTTTTGGTCAAATTTCTATCCTTCGGAAAAGGAAAAAGGGAAAAAAAAAAAGCTGAGAAAGAGTGACTTTGCTAATTGTGCAGGCAATCAAATTAATCTAACGGTACCATATTGATTTACTTAATTTACTGATTAGCATGAATATTTGAAGAGTTATGAAATTAATAATATATAATAAAATAGAAAATTAATAACAAGTAACTATATCGTGATGATTATTCTTTTCAAAATATTCTATAGCCTCATGACAAAACAAAAAGAATGAAATCTCATGACAGGATGTATATGTCATATATAATGCAGAATTAAGCTTTAATTGGGGCGGTGCAGATTAAATTTAATAAGAGAATTGCACGTCTCATTGACTAGTAAAGAATGAGACTAGTAAAGAATTTCCACACGATAAGATATCTCATATATAATCATCTCCACTATGTTATAATCTTCTTCTATATTTGTGAAGATATATATGGGAAAGAATGATATGAAACACAAGTTATCTCCACTATGTTATAATCTTCTTCTATATTTGTGAAGATATATATGGGAAAGAATGATATGAAACACAAGTTATCTTATAATAACTTTTGAGAATAAAAAATGGGGTTTTTCCAGATCAGAATTTTAAGGAAGCATAGGAGCCTTTTTCAAGTCGGGACATGGAAGAAAAGACACATTACATAAATAGAGAATCTCCTATGTGAATCAAATGAACCGTTGTTTTATTCTTCTAAAGGGGGAAAAAAAAACTATACGACTTTAAGCACATACAATGTAAAGGTAATTCACTTTCTCTGCTGATGAACATCAGCTTTCTAGACGCATGCATGGACACAGAAATTAAAGGCTTACAAATTTAGTTTCATGTCGAATGAGTTATGTGTTGATAGATATTCATATTATTATTATTTCTTTATTGGCGTTTTGTCTAAAATGTTTCAAATTTCTTTTGTTGTGGTAGATCATGGTATTCCCTGATCAGATAAGATTTATTTATTTGTTTATCCCTAATTCGAATTGAATTTGAAGATTATGGGAAAATTTGATGAAAGGTAAATGCATTATAACCCAACCCTCGACCAGAATAAAAAGGAGAAGGAGGAAAATTTAAATTTATCAACAAAATACAAGTGTGTAAAAGAAACAAAAATATCTAGTTTTCCTGATAACAAAAAGTACGTAAACCCATTTTCACATGGCATTATTATGAATTATATAGATGAAAGATGAGCATTAGACATACAAGATGAAGATGGCTAGGACTGCACTTAAAAAAAAAAAACAAAAGAAGAAGACGAAGAAGAAGAAGAAGAAGAGAAAAGAAAGGGCAAAAAAAAAAAAAGGTGAGTGTGAAAACCTCGAAAGTTGGGCGTTGGAATTGGAAGGTGGTAGAAGGGGGAGAGGTGATGATGGCGTCAAGATGGAAATGATGGCCACCACTTGAGCGTGTTGGGTGGGAAAAAAACAAGATTAGAATCCATACTTGGCTTGGGACTATCTTCTCCTTACATGGTATATTTTAATGCACGAGCCAACCCAATGTCATTGTTTGAGACAAAAAGGAAAACTCGCAAAAAGAAAAAGCAACACTTGGGGGGGCGCCTATGGGGCAGCAGGTGTCATTCGTTCATTACCCTTTGCCCTTCTCCACTTCTTTCATGGTCCCTCCACCAACTTCTATGCATGTTGCACAACTTGAGATAAGATGCTAATTCATGATGATATGCCACTAATATACACATATATACGTATCTCATCACATGGTTAGCAATAATATGTGAAAGAAGAACAAAAGCTAGCTAGGTTCCACATTAATATTTGACACGGGCATAATAATCCCACCAATTACGAGTCGACACGTGGCTACATGCAAGGATATTAGACCCGGATGGACTTTATGCCATGGAGTCCAAGTTTGTCAGACTAAGGGTGGACTCTTAGTGCTGGGGGTTTGACTATTTTCTTATACGAGCAAAAGGAGCGTTAGTTGAAGGAACAAACGAAGCATATCCTCCCACTAAAAGTCCGACCTAATTTCATTAAGAGTGGACCCTATTGACCAGGATCCGACCTACAGGGTAATGTGAGTAAGTTAGCTTTTGCTAAAATGGCAAAGATGACCAAGTCACCCCATTATCATGCCAAGTCACCTATCATTCTTTTGCTAAATCTTGGAAAGTTTAAGAACATCTATAAATCTCCTATTCTCTTAATGCAAAGGTAAACAACGCCACTCAAAACTCTCTCTAAAAATTCAAGAGCATATTCGTATAGTCATACAATTGCATTTGAATTTTTAACTAACTTAGGCATCGAAAGCTTTGTCTTGTTTCTTACGGGAAATTAATGATTTCACCTCACTTGTTGTTTGCAGGCAAATAGGCCCTAGGCCTCTCCATCCACCAACGGACTGTATAGGTACCCCCAATGAAAATTTCTTAATTTTGCCCTTGCAGACACTAGTTTTTTATGGTCAAAGAAAATAAAGTGGATAGTTTTGGAATAATATTACCATTGTCACCGTGTGACTTTGAGTTCTCATGTTTGAATTGTAAATAGAAGTCTTTTATTAAAAAAAAAATACAAGATCTAGTTACACATAATGAATATACTATGATCCTAAAATGAGTTTGATTATTTTAGATATTGCGTATTAAATTATTTATCGAGTGTAAAAGAAATCAAGTCCAAAATTATGAGATGGGATTTATGCCTCCAAATTGAAAATTTGCAAGATTTACGTACCTCGCCTTTCACCAAAATAATAAAGTTTTTCCTTTTCATGCGTGTCCACTAATAATAATAATAATAAAGTATTAATCAGAAGTCACGTGCCTCATTTGCCGCATGTTACTCCTCCAATGTCTTGGCAATTTTTGGAGAAGAGCTTTTTTCTTTTTTTTTTTTGCTTGGTCCCCTTCCTTCAGGCATGCAAACAAAAGAACCTGCAACGCATGCAAAAATGGCATAAGCCGCGTGCGTGGATTAGCCCCCATATCCAATACCAGCGGCCAGGGGGTGCTTCTGCTACGTAAAACTCGAGAGAAATGACCATCTCATCTCTGAAATTCTTGGCCTCCCAACGTCCAATCAACAACCTTCCACTACAGAAATGACAAAGTAACGCAGCACCTTTATTTAATTTGCTCCCCCATCTTTTTTGATTTGGTTCCTAGCTAGTAGACTGCATGCACCACAAATTAAATCAAATTAAATTAAATGTTACATCGTATACTTTTGATGAAAACCAATATAGCACTTTAATTATTACTTATTACCTCGTACGTGTGAATGAGGTTCGAGAGTGGATCTTCAACACTTTGCAAAAACCATTGCTTCATGCTTGAGCTTCAATTCGGCAACCTTAAACCCTTTTTTTTTTTTTTTTGCCGGATATAAATGGCTGTGTTTGCTTCTGTTTCCAGAAAGTTTTTCTTAAAAAAAGAGTTTTTCTATATAATATAATAATAAACACAATACAGAACAAACAGCATTTAAACTCTCTACACTGGGGTTTCTTTTGAGATTTTGACGAAGGAATTATATATTAACTAACTGGCAGCAAACGTGTTTATGTTTTGAAAAGAATAACAAATTTCTGCAAAAATATAATTTCTCTCATATTTTGCAATAAGCCTAGTGCCAACCTGAGTAATTAGGATCGGAGATGAAATTTTGGGGCCGCACGTATCCTCTCCAAAATGGAAAGCAAATTTGGATATTAGTTGTGTTTTATCTTATAGAAATATAATAAGATATCATAAAAATGACTTGAACAGGGCACTTCTATGGAATAAAACATTACAAAGGGAGCCGAGGGCAGCCCAGCCCAGCCAGAAAAGCAAAAACATTAATGAAGGAGATCCAAAGCCCATTAACAATACATCTTTTCTTTGCTTGAGAGGTGCATGCACATGCCATTCTTCATTTCCATTAAAAGTACTGATACCCTGCAAAATTATATATTGCACACTTCTGATATAATTTACTTGAAGAAGACAGCAAAAGGACTGAATTTCAGAAGTAGCCGTCATCTATCCAAAACTTCTGGCTTCTTTATATTTCTTATAGGCAGTCCAGCACACAACAAATTGACGCCAATGCTTAGTTCCGCATTTCACCCGTGGGGTAATAGCTTAGCTAGAGGTATTAGAAACAATGTTTCAGGTAGAAAGCGAGAATATATAAACACGTGTAAAGGAATCTCAGTGAGGCAGCTAACGAACGCTAACGAGCATAACTCTTTGGTTGCCCGGCAGATTTTCATCTGTCAGGAAGGGATGAATCTTGGTCTGTTTCTCTGCGCGATGCCTCCCAAAGACGTTTCTCAATTCCCATTTTCCTCAGCTCCATTAGACCTAGCTCGACTAAGACAAAGTAAACAAACATCAACTATTAGTAATGATATTGATGCTCAAGGAATAGGATACCATTTACCAAACAATGAGCCTTTTTTTTTTTTTCCCCCTCCTTCTCCAAGTAAGCTGCATTGAGTTCATGTGCCTAGAAATTAAGATTTTGATTTCCATGTCCAACTAGTAATTACTATAAAAGACACAAGTATACCATCAACAGCATCATGAGAAGTTGGTGATTGCCCACTACGGTTTATCCAAAATTTCAGTCTTTTCTCAGCTGTGTCCACTTCTATACCATGGGCTTTCGCTCTTCTCCAGAAGTAAGTAAGCCATGCCTGTGCAAGTTCACAGTGAACAGGGTACAGATCAGAGCGATAAGGAAAGACCAGAAAAAGAGCTTGCCCAAGAGATAAACCAACAATGAAGATGACAATTACAAATGTAACAGATTCTTGGACATGTCCACCTCTGATCAGACTGATAAATTAAACATTTTGGAGAACATAAAAAAACAAAAAGTCCATTTATATTAGCCATAAAAATAAAAAAGATGGGACAAATTGGACGCAGATTACAAATTGGGTTTTGATATATAATTTTCTA
Source organism: Cordia subcordata (assembly GCA_028554755.1). Classification (NCBI taxonomy): domain Eukaryota; kingdom Viridiplantae; phylum Streptophyta; class Magnoliopsida; order Boraginales; family Cordiaceae; genus Cordia; species Cordia subcordata. The sequence continues at coordinate 247,723 of JAPTOF010000020.1, forward strand.
TTGTTTGGTCGTGAATTGCACCATGAGACACGGGTTAAAAGTTATTTGATCATTTCATGTTTACCTGGAGGGAAAACTTGGAAAATGTAAACAGTAAAAACACAGGCTGCTTGAGCTGCGTTACAGTTAAAAGATTCACTCAATCTGTGCATGAAGTTTAGCAGACTTAAGTTATCTGGACTTCTCTTTTGAGAAGTCAGTTCTCCAGATTTCATTTGATCATTCATAGACCACATAAAAAGTGCCAGACCTCCTTAAAAAGAACATCCTCAGACTCCTCTGGGCTGAGCTCTGCAAAGCAAATACAAACAGATATCTGGTTAGGTTTCATCATTTGATGCACCTGATATTCCAATTAGGAAGTTTTTTCCTTTCCCAAGTAGTTAAAACTCTGTGATCATTCGGAGAGGAGTATGCTGAGGCAAATCCAGTCAGTAATGAGATGGAACTTACCAAAGGCTTCCATGAATTTTGGATCCCCCGGTGACTTAATATCTGCTTTAACAAGATGAGATAGGAATCAGTACAAGAATAAAGATTTTCTTAGATTGAAAATGATTCTTTTACAGACTATACATAACAATAAGACACACTTATATCCTTTCAGGGTATTTAGACGGTAAATCGCAACACTTCAGAGAAGAAGTTTGACTGTTCAAATTGTAGATTATGTGACTTGGCTTCCAAGAGTGAACTTGGAAATATCATAGAGGACCCCTCCAAGAAAAAAAGGAAAAATAATACAAGAAGCGACTTGGAATAGTATATAATGGTCCATCATTAAACATCACTGCTTAGAAGAGATATGGGTAAATAATCAGCAATATACAGAAACAAACCTGAGATAGATGTTCGAGCAGAGTTTGGACGCCGTTGTTGGGCCAAGGCAAGCACAATGGCATCTTCAACCTAAAAATGAAATACATCGAAAAGAACATATGACTAGTTCTCAGAATAGCTGAATTTGACGTAGGAGATATCCCACCTTGTGGTTCAATTATAGAACTTACAACATCTCCTACCTACTGCTTCAATTTTAGAAATGATAAGTCATCCAGAAAAGATATCATAGAACATGAAACTTATATTAAACTTCAATAAGAGATCAAAGAACGTGAAGATAATACGAAAGATCATAAGTGTTAAAATGCCTCGTTTTAGAGAAAGCACCTTCAAGGAAGCAAGCTCTTTCAGGCCCATTTCAACTGAAAGCATGCTTTCTATATTTCCTTCTCCAGTGGGATCATTCAAATCGTGAAGCAATTTGCTTCTCTCTAAATTAGTATCACCTGCTCCATATTTTAACCAATGCCTTTCAGTTAACCATGTGAAGAGACAATAATTACATGAAAGAGAATCACTTTATTTCTTTCAGCATTATGTAATTCCCAACGGAATGATTACTAACTTTTCTCCCAACTTTCTTCCTTAGCCTTTTGTCCAGCAGAAACGACTATTTCAAAAGGAAGCGGTGCAAAGGATGACCAGTATTCATGTTTTGAGGCAGCAATATCTGCACAGATGCCTGAATAGCAAATGAATGATAAATATAACTACATCAGATCTGAAGAGGCCAACTGGGACATGAAGCTGTTAATTTAAGTTTGAAGGAATAAAAAACTTAACAAACAACATCCCAGGAAAATCTACAAAACCGGCATGATGTGGATCAAATTAAGAATAAGACTAAGTACTAATTCTGATGACACACTGAACAGGAAGGGGAAAATATAGAAGAATCACTGAACATGGAAGAGCTTTGAAATGAAAGTCAAGAGCAAAGGTTTTGGATAACAAATGAACTTAATAGAACTGCATTGCTCCAACACTTGGCATATAGAAATTAAGGTATAAATAGGGGAAAAGTTGAGCTATTTTCAAAATATTACTGGAGACAGGAAGGGGATATATAATTCTGACAGCATACTTACCATACTTGGCAGCTAAACCCCAATAACGTGCAAGCCAACACCTTTTAAGGACCACCTCCTCCTGCAATATGAAAACTCTGTAAACAAATATTGATGGAAATCCTAATTAGATAAATTACAGCTTTATTCAGCAAATTATACCACTATACCATTTCTTTCTGGGTTAAAACCATTCTTTGTGTCATTGACCTAAGACCTTTGACTTCAGATTCAGTTCTCTGAAGTTGATCCATTGCTGCTACAGCCTCATCTTTTGCATTCTGATGCATTAGAACAACAAAGCTACATAAGTTGTAAGCTGAAACAGGTGCAATAGGTGACTGCACAGCACACAATAGAATATTATACCTTAACATTGGAGTGCAGTGATGCTATTTCCACATCTACACCTTCTTTGTTTTGTTTTGCTGCTTTAAGTGCAGCCTGTGATAATTAATATTACTCAATATATTAGAAAGTGTAAAAGCTGAAAGGATAACACTATCATGGTGCACACTGCATAGCAGCACCAGGTCAAATTTTGCTAGGTTAAAGCTCTGACAATATATTTCTACTCTTTTTATATTCCTCTTCCACTTTTAATCATAGTGAAGAGTATAAGAGTAATGTCAGAGTTTCCTCATAATCACGTCTGGAGATGAGAGTCAGCTGAGCCGGCTAAAGTCCAAGGAACTCGGGTATCCCCAGTTACCTCTCTCTGGCGCAATGCAGCTTCCTTTCTGCAAATGACAAATACAAATGACTTGGTCATGTCTTAATCAGTAAAACACATTGAAAACAAAGTCATAGACACATTTATCATATTTACCTGCTAAGCAGTTTAGCTTCCAAAGATACTCCTTCTCCTAAAGCAGCTACCTATAATATAGGCAGCACTATTAATTGTTCCCTCAATTTAATTTGAACGGTCACTTAGTGGGCATAGAAAACATCATCTTAGACAAATTATATCCAATTGGTGCATTTTATTTGTGGCTCAAAAATTCATTGGAGAAAAAATATCCAATGCAGCATCTTGTTTCTAATGCATTTAACATCCTCAAAAGACAGCAGTTGGAGGATCTTAACTAATGCAATAAAACCATATAGCGTATTAAGTGATTTACAGCGGCAAGAAGTGATGGTCCTGTTTTGGTACAAACTCTGCTGCTAAATTAAGGTTTCTCGAACACTAATCCACCATTCCCATTTTTTCACAAAAGATGAGCAGAAAGAGTGTTACCTGTTTCTCAAGCTCCCTAACTCTTGCTTCTGCTTCCTCACAGCTCTCTTCAGCAATCCGAAGCTGAAGGGGAAAAAAAAAAAGAAGAAGAATCCTGAGCTAGATATTACATATTTTTGATATGTACACATATAGAGAGGTAATATTTATTGAGGAGGAGGAGGAGGGTTGTAGCACTGAGAAACAAAAAAGAGAAAAGAAGGCAAAAGAAGAGAAAGAAAAGAAAATGCACCTTTTCAAGAATATTATCATTTTCTTCTTGTAGCATATCAAGCTGCCAATACTCAAAGGTTAGGTTGACAAGAAAAAAGTAGTAGAGTTTATTCTTCACTTCCGGAAAATATCCAGATTAAGTTCTAAATAGTAAATTTATCAGCAGACACAGACTGACGAGAAGAGAATAAGCCAGAAGCAAATTAAACACATAAATATCACACCTCATCACGAAGTGCAGATGCTGCACGCTGTTCCCCTGAACTTTTAATGTTTTCTTGACCCATATCTTGTGGGAATCTGGAAATGGAACTAGTTAAATAAAATAATCTATCTGTACAAATTTGAGGTGAAAGTTATACATCTTCTAGATGGAAAAGACAATCAATACTGCCACAAACTTCAGCACATATCTGCCCTAGCCACACTACATGGACATGCAGCCAGCAAATACACACGCTGAGACATACTTGCTGTTGGTAAAGATGATTACAGATTCAATGGACGCATCAAATTACGTGCGATGCATGATTCTCATCAGACATGGCAATAGCTAAAAGGCAACTTATTGCTATAGCAAACTCAGATAACCTAACACAATGATAATATTAGAGGATTCAAAAACCTTTTCTCTTTCAGCCTGTTGGAAGGAGGATCAATTGGTGGTATGGGCATTGGAGTCTTCAGCGGTGGTCTACTAGGTGGTACAGAAGGTGTTGCACGAGTTGACATTGATGGCGTTCCTGCTGATGTTGACCGAACTGACTGAGCTTCCTCCCCATAATTCCTAGGTACCTAATTGTATAATCAGGAAACAACTAATTAATCTCAAAATTCAAACTATCAATCATCACCTTTGTTTGCCTATCTGACACATACTACAGAACGAAGAAAAGAATTAAAAGGGGAAAAAAATTGTGCACTCCTTACTTCTCAAAAGCAATTCATTTCCGTAATATTCTCTAGAAGCTGAAATTTGTATTAAAGCTGACATCTTGGCTCCAAATTAGTTCACAACAGTAGCTATTTTCTTTTTGGTTATTATTCACAAAATTACTGGATAAGCAGCTTCCGCATTACAATCAAGATTCTGTAATTTTCACTGAGCAACTAAAAAATCATAGTAAATCCTTAGCAGCATCTAAATTATACTTGAAGACAAATCAAATTTCCATAAATTCAGCTGAAAATATAAATGCATTTCCAGAAAGCAGCACTAAATTCTTAAAACAAAAAATAAAAAATAAAACAAACACAGGCTTTCTAGATAAGGTGGATAACATAGAAATACAAGATGAAGTGATCTCGAAATTACCGCAGGTGAAGACGATCTACTATTATTAGTACTGATCTTAGCTGATGGCGCAGCAGCCTTAACGCCGTTATTGTTATTATTATTACTATTATTACTCACATTACTGCTGCTGATCTTCTTGTTACCGTTAATTCCGTTAACGGTAGCAGTTCTGGATAGTCCAAGAGACGGAGGAGGAGCACCGAATCGGGAGGCTAAATCGTCGTCCTTGTCATCCAGTTCGTCGCCGTCGTCGTCATTGTCGGCGGCGGCTGCCTTGGAAGCCATGACCTGAGCGAGTCGCTGGGCAGCGGCTTTGGCAGCGAAGTTTTGGTTGCGTTTGACAGTTGAAATGCCGGCGACGGAAGAGGACGAGCGCGTGTGGTGTGGGCGCGGCGGTGGCGGTGATGCTCTGGCGGCGGCAGCAGCAGCAGCAATGGCTGACGCCGTAGCTCCTGATTCGCTGCTCCACTTGCGGACGTACACTGGAATCTCAGCTCGCTTCGCGTCCATTTCTGTTTTTCTTTTTTTTTCTTTTTTTTTTGGTTTTAGCAGTAAAAAGCAAAATGAAGAAAGAAAAAATGAAAATGTATAAAGCTGCCGAGATCTTCGTGTATGGTGTAGAGATTTTACGGAGGTGATGACAGAGGTGTTGAACTGTTGACAATGATATGAATGCTGTCAAATGTTTGTTTACTTTTCGTTGTGTTGTGTTCTTCACTATATAACGGACGTCACGGCCTCAACTAATTTTAAGTCGACGGAGTTGTCTTTTTTTTTTTTTGTTAATTTTATAAATTTATCATAAGTTTGAGTGTTTAAATTAATTATCCACATTAGCCTTCCAATGCTTTGATACAGATGGAGTCTTGTAACTTCAAAAAGTTGTTTCTATAGATCTGAGAGTTTAATTTCTATCCAAATTAGTACTTAACGACAAAATTAAGATATTAATTTTGCAATAACGTAAACACACACAAAAAAGAAAAAAGGGGAAGAAAAAAATGGGAACTCGCTTAGAGAAAATAAATACTGACAATATTAAAGATTCACAATGTTACCGATTTTAAAAGATGATACAGATCACTTTTGTGGTGGAATCACTTGAGCACCAAGCAAACTTGTAATCATATTCGATAATGACTGTTTATCTCTCGTTATTGTCCATGACCTTAGCTTTCCATATGTGTGAATTTGTGGGCTAAAGCAGCACTAGAGATGGTGAATGAACAACTAATCTGCGACATCTAATATACTAATTTGATTATTTTGCTTCAGCTAAAGTGTATTTTTATAAGAGAGAAGAACCACCTCTCCTCTCCTCTAGGGTTTCTCTTGGCTCCGTGTTTGGGTTTAGCTCTTTTTTTTCCTTCTTTCTCTCTCTCTCTCTCTATTTGTTCTGTTCGTTTGGTCCTTTTCTTTGTGTCGAGTCCTCTGTTTTGCTATGTTTGATGTATTTTTTTGGGATTGTTTAAAACTTTTTTTCCCAGATCTCGAACTTTGGTTACATATTCTGTTAGATCTCAGCACGTTTTTATGAAAGGCTTATGTTGTGCTGATGCTATGACATATCCAAATGATATGAACCAACTCGCACAGATCTGTGCTATTCATCCTCAAATCTGCATCACCATATGTTGCCAAAAGCTCTTGGTCCTCCTTTTATTCTTGGTCATACAAGTGAGAAAGTGGTCTTTGATGCCACTTGTTCAAGTCATTTTTCAATGGATATTTTGACCATTTAGATTTCTTATCTCTATAGCCCAACCTTTGCTTGGGTCGGTGAGTCCCGTTAAACTCACCTTTGAGGCACCTTTTGATTGTTGTTCTTTGGTCTCTATTTTGACAGGGACACTTATTGATTTTTTAGAGCTTGGTATTGCGTTTCTTTTTTTAAGTAACTATGGCAAAAGATTTTAAATCTCAATGCAATCTTCGAATTGAAGTCTCATCAAGTCTGTGGACTTGGCCCAGACAGGGGCTTAGTTCTCTGAGGAATTTTAGTGCGAGACGGTTATGATTCATATTCCGTTATTAATGAACTTCTTGTTCTCCCTTGAGGCAACCCTATGGCACAAGGAAGCCCTAGGTAGTAGGTGTGGCTCAAGACTTGCCACCGGTCTTGTCCCCCTTGTTGGCATATAGGAACTCAAGGAAATTAGCACGCCAGATGAAGAAGATGGCTCCATACGGATTCCCTAATCAACAAAATTTTTTTCCTTGAAATTTTTTTGGAGAAGCAATTTTGTTCCGTTTCACACCCCAATTCACCAATGGGGACACACAAGTCTATTATTAGCTAATTATACCACAAAGTACTAATAATTTTTGCTAAATAGAAAAGAAGAAACATCATCAATAAAATAATTCTAAATTTAAACTTCAAAATATAATTAAAAATATATATTTGGATCTTATAGGTGAAGGTGACAGAGCAAAAGAGTGCAAATGATGTGATTTGTGAAGCTATCTAGGCTCTGAAGCCCTAATTTAAAATATATATACACACACACACACACAAGTATACATAATAGTATAACATATATAATATGTATAGTTTTAAAAAAATAAAAAAAATTAGAGTTTCATGTTTTCCCCGAATTTTTTTTTATTTCGATCCCCAATCCCGTTTCCCCGAAATTTTTTCCCATTCCCAATATTTTTTTTTCCAGTTCTCCAATTCCCAAAAAATTATTTTCCCATGCCCAAATTTTCAGGATAAGGATCGGGTTTCTTTGATAAATGCGTGGTCCTACTTGGAGACTGTGAGGTGTTGATTCTCCTTTTGCTGACGGGAAATCATTTCTCTTGTTGTATCGTGGCCGTCGAAGAAGCTAGCTATGGTCAGTTGTTTAGGTCTAAGGCTTGTTATGTGTGTTGGGCCTTGTGTTGTTCGGCATATTTCATTGTCTGGGCTTTGGCCCATGTTTGTTATTATGCATCTTGTTTTCCAAATAGGCTTTGGTCAGTTAAGCCCATATGTTGTTATTTTTGTGGTTGGAGTCTGGTAGGCCCATTGATCTTTGGTTCTATGTAAATTTGTATGTTTATATTAATGAAATTCGAAATTTTGATTGGGATAGTTCTGATTTAGGATTGTTACTTATATAATATAAAACTGTTAAGCAATATATGAAAATTTTAAGAAAAGATTTCAAAACGTGTTGTAGTTCTACTATCCTTAACGCTTTATTTGTCATAAGGTTCTGCAAATAAACCTATTGGATACAATTAAATCCGGTGTTAATTGCATGTTGCGCAAATGAAATTAACACTTGAACAGTCTAGAGTTTGTAAGAATGGAATTTTTGTATGTAAATTTTTGCAGCAATCTAAACGCAAAATAATGCCTAAATTTAGAAAAGGAATGTTTGTTTTTCTCTAATGAGGGGAATGGAGGGAAAGTAAAGAGAAGGGAGGGATTTTTGTATTCCATCCCTTGTTTGTTTTGAAAGTATTGGGAGAGGGAGGGTATTAGAGGAAAAGCAAAATCCCCCCATTCCCCGCATTTTTTATCCCTCCAAATTGGGATGATTTTTGGGAGGGGGGAGGATTCCTCAATTTTGTGTAAAGACAATTTTAACCCTAGACACAAAATAAGAAAAAGGGCACAGATGTAAATTTACAAAAAAAAATTATCCTTTTATCTCATTTCTCTTCCAATCCAAAGGCAAGATTTTCATAATCCTTTATGTTTATTTCTTCTGCAAAAAAAACTCTAATCCAAACATGAATTATCCGTTTCCTCCCATTTCCTTTATAATCTTTTTCTTTATTAAATTTTCCCTCTCCAATCCAAACAGACCCTAAAAATTTTACTACAAAAGTTCTCATATTTATAGAACTCCAAAGCGTCGTCTCGAAATCGTAGGTCGTTTGTAGACAAAGCCATGTGACTTTTGGCACTAACGGCTGTTGATGACTTTGGCAGCTATTCACATCTGAGACTTTGAAAATTATAGACGTTTGATACAGAATTAAAATTTCGAATATGAATACCTTTACGTATCATAATAATCAAAAGATGTAAAAAAAGGAAGAAGAAATACTGAAAAAAAAAAGAAAAGAAAGAAAAAAGGAGTGAGGCTTGCTGATTACGGCTAAGGTCGTTGAGTTTGTGGCCTCAATGGGAGGATGATGACTCCTTTTGTAGCCCAAAGATTACAGAAATTATCCTTGTAATAATAGCTCACGTTAATACAAACTAACGTGAAAGGCCGGTAGGAAATATTTGAAGCGAATGATATATAACAAGACTCGAGACATATGCTTTGATTGTTTTGGGTATGCAGTGATAGTTACTGCACCGATTCCTGGTAAATTTCCTTTTTGGGCCAGACCCGGTGGAGGATGTGATTTTATTTGGACTTAGGTCTTGTTTGGATTTATTTATTTATTTTTTAAAAATTTAAGAAAAAGAATGTTTTGAGAAGTTATAAACTTTGAATTCTAAAAAAAAATTGAAATTGAGCTTGTCTTAGAGTTTTTTTTTCCCTTAAAATTTAATTTTCTTTTGAGGAAAAAATATACATATATTTTTTGAATTGAAAAAAGGCCTGTCCAAACAAACTCTAAGAAGGACTTATTTTGGTGAGTGCAATATTTTCTTTTCATTCGCAAGAAAAGCTCATTTTATTTGGACTAACTATGTCTCCGCAGTTTTATGTTTACAACTATTTAGTTCCTTGAAGAGAACCAGAATTCAGATGTGGACAAAACAAAATGGCAATGATCCCAAAGAATATTTTTCTTTCTATTATTATATTATCAATTCACCAAAGACAACCATAAGAAAAAGAAAACATGCCACCAATTAAAATAACAAATGATCACATATAGGTACGAAACTTGAAAGCGCAGATTTTGCTGCAGGGGAAAAATAAAAACAATTTTGGTTTTACAGAAAAAAAAGTATAAAGCTTTTTTTCCGGAAACAAAAAGGAAAAAAAAAAAAAGAGCAGAATGAGGCTTATCTTCTAACTACAATAAGAGGATCAACATCGAGTCACCCAAGGAGGAACATCTCCCTGTCATCTCAATTGTCCACATTCCTTTAACATGCTCAAATATGTGCCTGCCTACCAGTCATTGTCATGTAAAAATAATTAAAGGATATAGGTATATATATATATATATATATATATATATATATATTCTTTATGTATGGATGTATGGGTGCAAAGAAGTATCTGCAATATTTATTTAAAAAAATAAAAGTTACATCTAATATGAGAAACTATAGAATGTGTAGCTTTATTAGTGTTTTTAGAAATGTGATTAAAGTTTGAACCTTATTATAATTGATTTTGAACTTTATAACGGATAAAGAGTAATTAATTTGGAAACAAGATAACAATATGCATGTATTAAAGTTTCTACAGTGCAACTGTATCGTACCTTCCATTTTTTGAATACCAATAATTTGGAAAAGAGATGAATAAGTTTGCAAAAAAAGTCTCTAGTTAATAAGACAACCACAAGATTGAGCAACCCCCACCCAAAAAAAAGGAAAAGGATTTAAAAAAAAAAACCACTGAGTCAGGATAAATCATTACACAAAACGAGGTGAAACGCCCCAAATAAGCATCCAACTCGTCTATTACGAATTTTTAGTGTTTTCTTGTTATATTTGGACTCATGCATGATGCATATATATATATATATATATATATATATACACCATTTATCACGATTAAAGTTCTAAAATATTCAAAACAACCACAACTTGAAACACATTTTTATTAGTAAATCTATAGACATGAAATAATTGGTGAGTTATGCTGATGGACCAAACCACTGGATCAAGGCCTTGTTTAGGCTCATGGACATCTCGCTTAAAGAAAACCCAAGCCCATTCCGGGACTTATGTCTCACGATAAAATATTTAGAGTTGGGTCACTTGTTCCCATCCTCTCAGATTATCTAAGAGGTACTGCATAAAACTATTAGAATATTGCCTCATTTCATTTTCTGCCTTTGGATTTCTTACATTAACACTTTATTGTTATTATTATCACAATCAACTCTTGATTCAATTACTAAAATTATTTAGTTAAAACATCAAACGACACAACAACCAAAAAAAAAAAAAAAAAGAAACATCAAACCGTAACTTTGTATTTTTTTTTAATTTATTGTATATATCTATCTGTATTAAAGGAAAAAATATTTAGCATTATCCATTTTCTTCAAAAATCTACTAGCCATTTATCAATGTTTCATTGGATCACTATGTATCAGCATTTTTTTTTTTTGGGGGGGGGGGGCACAAAGACATTCCTCTTGCTTGCCATTTGGCAACACCTTGGACCATTCGTAAAATGCTACGTGCAAAACTTAAAATTAATATAAAATAGTGTTTAGTAATAATGCTTTATTTAATGGTTGAGAATTTTAAGTATAGACATTACAAACTTCTTAGGCATGATAATTTTGGTTTGAAGTGTAAAGACATTATCATTAGAGTACTAATTATGTGTATTTTTTTAATCTTAATAGTTATATCATTATATTATTCAGATTAATATCAATTTTTTTAATAAGACATAATAAAACATAAAAATATTAATTTGAAATTCTTTTTAGCATTAACTTAAATAAATTAAAATTTATATTACATCTAGTATATCGTACAATCGACAAATTAGTGTATATATATATGTATGTATACATATACATATATATATATATATAATTTTTTTAGTCGATAATTCGAGTGCCGGATAGAACATGGTTGGAGTGGCAACGTGAGAGTAGTATTGCCACCTGTACCACAAGTAGAAGTCAGTCTGAGCACAGAGACAACAAAGTGCACAAAACACTAGATTTTCCCCCAAACACCCTCCCACCCTCGCATCTCAATCTCTCCCCTTTTGCTACTTCCACCCACATGGCCGACGGTCCAATCCCATCCGGCCCAACAAGTTCATCCACCGCCACCGCCACCCCCACCACCACCACAGCTACCCCACCACCACCTCCATCTACCTCCACAGCTCCACCACCACCTGATAACCCTTCTATCGATACCACCACCACCACCACCACCACCAACAATAACAGCAACAACAACTTGGGCCCAGGCCCAAGCCTGGCCCCTAAACGCCAACGCCGGCCCAGCGTCCGATTAGGCGATATCGGAGCTGACGCATCTTACGATCACTCCCACACTCACTACCGCCGGCCCAAAACCTCGTGGCGCTTCCACAAAGACCCTTCTATAGCCGCCAAGACGTCCAAAACTCGGCCACTTACTAACCTCGTCAACGGCGTCTCCTCCTCCGATAATTACAACAACAACAACGAAGACCCACTTGATGATAGCAACGCCTACGCCGATTTCACCCACAGGAAGCCCAAATCGAAAAAGCCCGCTAAACGGGCCCGAACTAACTGGACTTCGTCTTCCGCCAACGGTGGATTAGGCTCCGGTATCGAAAACGACACCCTTTTCAGAGACGAAGGCAACAACAACGATAATGACGTCGATAACGAAGATTTTCGCGAGTTTGTTCCAGAAAGCCCGGTTAGGCAAGAACAGAGCCCGGTGAATTCTATGGATATGACAACAGGGCTGCAGTTTTGGGACCGGAGACAAATTCGAGCTAGAGCATCCGAAAGCCGGGACCATAATGAAACTATGAACGGAACCCACAATGAAGAAGATGAGTTTAGAAGCAACGGCGTGAGGAATTGGTTGGTCGGGTTGGGGCTGGGGCGATACGCCCCGGTTTTCGAGATTCATGAGGTGGATGATGAGGTTTTGCCAATGCTAACACTCGAGGATCTTAAAGATATGGGTATAAATGCAGTCGGCTCCAGGCGAAAAATGTACTCTGCTATTTTGAAGCTCCGGAAAGGGTTCTCGTGAGGATGGTTTGAGCTCTCCTTTTTTTCCTTTTTTTGTTGTCTTCCTTTCTTTTACTAGCTATTTAAGCTTGAATAATGATGGTATAATTTTCGTGCTAGTATGGTACTTAGTGGTTTTAGAGCTAATTATGCTTCTCTAGTTTTGTTTGTTTGTTAGTTCTTGTGAAGTGTAACTCTCTAACTGTTAATATATGTAACAAGTTTTTGGAAAGGGAAGAAAGCTAGTCACTTGGTTAGTCTAGACCATTTCTTGAGATCATTAAATCACTTGAGTTAATTGAAGATGTTATATAAGCAAAAGACATACGTAAAGGTTCTAACTTCACCGAGAAATGCTTACAGGCCAACTATATAGTACTGATTTTGGGAACCCCCTTAATAATTATTAATAGTTAAATAGTAGCTCACACATTCAGAGCTTGGATAGCAGTTTTAGCCTCCACAATTCTTGCTCACCGAGATTCACATATGCTTAGTGCTCGAGTATACCTATAGGCATGTGTGTTTAGCCTTCCAAATTAAAGATAATTGTGTTGCCTTGCTCTCTTTTGAACTTGATGTACTCTCTGTTTATATAAACTTTGGTGTCAATGTGCCATCCTTATAGAATTTATGATCAGCAGAGTTGCTTTCCCTTTAAGGTTTTGCTCGTCAATTTTTATTACTAATGATGCACTCGTACTCTTATTAAGCAGCCACCATCACAGCATAGGTCAATTAGTTAATTGCAGATCAAAAAGAGCAAAGATTTTTTTTTTTTAATTTAAAAAAATTGGTTTTGTAGTACTTGGTAAATCCTTGGAACTTTTATTATTAGTGGATTGCCAACTTAGTTACACATTCTTCATTTGAGATAAGCATGGGAGTGAGTGTATGGTTTTGGATTTCTATATGTGTGTTTACATAGGAGATACATCTACCTACCTCAAGTCATGCCGTTTGCAGGAGCCTTGTGCATTGAGTTGGACCTGTACATAGAAGAGAATATTGGTATTCTAGATATATTGATCACTTTAGTTTCATATGTTCCTTTGTTTAGGGTTTGTAAGATAATGATGTGGTGCTTCTTTCTTGATAGCACAATCATGGGATAGAGAATTCTACACATTTGTAGGAAACAAAATAGGAAACAAAATACTATCTCAACGCAACTTGTATATGTCAGTGTCTCTTCTTGTGATCTCCTGTGTGTTATATCATCTATTTATTTTCATGGAGGCTATATTTGTTCCTGTCCTTAATTTTTGAAGTTTATAGGGCTTTTGTCAGTGTTCCAAAAGGGGAAGTTTCTTTCTGAAGCATCTTGACTCCTGAGAAAATGCGTTATGCCATTATATTGTCGGGTTTCTACTTCTTGTCCAACTACTCTAATTGCGAGACCTAGATTTGTTCCAGGTTAGTCTACCTCAAGAAGTGATTTGACTAGTATGCTAGGAGTGATGACTCAGGTTCTAGCCTTGGGGTGCGGATGGTGGTTTAAAAGAAGAAAAGCCTTTCTATAAGTCATTAAAATTTGTTTAGTCAATTAAAACAGAGAAAAGGCTTAGGTTTGGAGACGTGTGGAATCCTGGTGCTTCAACATATTCTATAGAGAAGAGTTGAGCCAATTTCTTGTATATGAAACTTTGAGAACGTAATATTCAACACACTGCCAGACGGTATCCTCCAGACCATACTGTAATTTATTTCTAGATGTTTCTTCTTTACCTGCATGCAGTTGATTAAGTTTCTAGTTGTAACATATAGTTTTCATTGTTTGAATTAGCATTGTTAGGGGTATCTTTCTAGTAGTGCAATTGATATTAAAGATTGTTTGCTGAAACAATGAAATTGGAGCAGATTATTTGCTTGTTTGACTATGCATACATACAGGTCTTGTTTTTTAAACTGAAGATTATGCAGTTGCAACATCTTGTTTCTGCAAAGTGGTTAAAACTATAAAAAGATGATCATCCTAAAGTTTTTGTGGCAGTTTACTGCTCGTTTGTTTTGGTTTTATCTTATCGTGCTGGATCAATAAATTCTGGTATCGACAAGTCTATATATAGTCACACATGGAGGATTACTATTATTATTATTGTCCATTGATGTGTTACCTGTGGAGTATAGACTAAAATATACCTTGGGTTTTGAGAATTGATGATCTGGATGGTCTGGGTTGAGCCAAACACTCTCTTAGACTATAAAATGAGCTGACAAAAAAATTCTGGTGTGGGTATGGTATCTTGGTCCAATTTTGCTGCCAGGGTAAGGTGTAAGATGATAGTAACCCACATCATGACTGGAGAGACTTAATGGTATATAATAAATCAAGACCCTTATGGTAAAACCAAAAGCATCCTCTCATGCTATCAAGAATTTGCCTATGTTGTTTTGAGGCCCGAAGCGTCCACTGGAGAAAATTATTTTAATTTTCTTTTTCCAGTTTGATGTGTGCAATTGTAAATTTTCGTAACAAGTCAGAGAAAGTAAAGAGAAACAAAAAAATGATTAATAGAACAAAGGGAACGGCAATTTTCTTTCTTTCTTCTTCCTTTTTTTTGCATTAACGAGTAATAATTAGGTAAACAAAGTCTCGGGATTATCAAAATTAGCCCCAAAAAAGAAAAAGAAAAAAACTTTGATAATTATAGCAAGAGCACCTGCAAATAGTAAATAAAAATTGATCAGTTGATGAAAGCTTAGAGAATGCCAAAACAAATTCTACAAACAATTAAATTTGGAGGCGGCGGAAAAGGTAAATTAAAAAAAAAAAAAAGGGAAAAAGGAAAAAGAGGGTGGGGTATTCGGAGTGGAATAATTAAATTGAGAACAAAGTGATCAGTGTTGATGCTTCTTTGATAATAAAAATTTAACTGGTCATCACGAGGTGGTGGAGACTGAAGCGGTAGTACTTCTACGGCGGCCATAACGTAGCACCATCACATGATCGGTGGTGGTGGCTGCTGTTGATGAGTCTGCAATGTTAATGAGGGAAGTAGTCACTGTTGCTGCTGCTGCTGTTGGGTTCCTGACATTCCATAAGTTATCTCTGACGTGCTGCAACGTCAACCATGGCTGAAGCTCCTGCCCTCTGCATGTTATCTCTACCTGCACTTTCGTATCATATATTTTACATTTATTTAAAACTAAATTGTCTAACTCACGCCTACCAAATTAATTAAATGCCAATTGAAAAATCAAACATGACAAATAGGACGGAGTCGGGACAGGATTTGCCGACCCCTCCTCTCTTTGCCCCTACACCTATAATATACTTAGCATGCCCTTATTGTATGAAAAAAAAAAAATTCCCATCTCGCCCCCTATGGGGCACTTGTCAACAGAGCGGGACAAGGGGATAAAAGTGGACTAAAACTCTCCTTTGTTAAAATCTTACCTATTAATTAATAAAACATAAGTAAATTCTAACACAGAAATATAGCAAAAGATTACCATTGAACTTTGGTGTTCAAAGTTGCATAAGAAATTTTAGCCACTAAATTAAATTATTTTTATTAACATAACAATTTTAATAGACTATGAAACTATATACCTAGATATAGAAAATAATATATGTATATATATGCACAAATATTTTAAGTTGGAGCAAGGCAGAATAGGACTAGGTCAATGAACTTTTATCCTTACTCGCCCTTCTACCCAAGTAGGGGCAAAATACTCCACTCCACCCTTCATTGGAGTTTTTTTTTGTCAAAATCCCCATCCTAATCCTTGCAGTATTTCTGCAAAGCGGAGCGAGGCGGAGTATTATTACAATCCCTAGGCATATATAAAGAAAACATAGAATGAAGAAGAAACTCATGCTATATATCTCATCTTTTGATTTGCTAGTATATGTAAACAAGCTCATGATACAACTCTGACAAGAAAAATCTAGAATAATTACTCGATCGTCTTAAATGTGTGTATAAGTCTAGAATGTTGTCAATTTTCAAGCATGTTTTAATTTAATTAAAGGAGTACTTTTGAAGTCATGCTTTGTCACAAGCTTACGTCTTTCCTAACACTATTGCAACATGCACGTTACTCTCTACATATATATTTGTTGGGCGACTGCTAGTTATCCCATCAATTCTCTCTTTTTCACACGCACACACCTTCTCTCCCATCGACTTTAATCATTTCAAGGGACCACTTAGACTTTACTCTCAAGCCAAAATCATTATACCATAGACTTCATTTTTTTTTGTTTAGATATTGATAATGATGTGCTAGAATAGAAACATATATTGTATGTGTAACACACACAGAGAGTGAAATTAAAAGCAGAAGGGTGACGAATCCCAAAGGTACGGCGAGAAATTGGGGCACCATCTTTATATATATATTTCAATACCTAACGACATATGTACATCATCATTCATCAAAAAACCCAACTCATGCACGTCTCACCCACGTTGTTTCCTTTCTCCCTCTCTCTCTTTCTCTCGTCCCTTCATGAACCCGCCTAATGTGATTAATTAAGGTCAACCTTATCCAATCAAGGATTTGAAAACCTAATTGTACGTATTGATTCTTGGTTATGTTTAATGATCCATACTCACAAACCCCAAATCAATCGAGACTTTGGCAACAACTACTTTTAATGAGTTGGTTCTTTTGATTGTATATATATATAACACAAGATTCTCACACTTTTTTTCTTTCCAACACACCCCCTTAGAACTCAATTTTCATTCATATGAAATTCGAACTTAGATTATCACTTCTTGTAAAGTAGTTTAAACTATTTAAGCTATCCTTAATTCCTGTTCACACACATTAAACTCATTGACATTCATATCTTTGGTTTATCTACCTAGCTATCATATTACTTTAACTTTTTCTTTTGTCTCTTTTCAATCCACTTGATGTATCATGCATGTGATTCTTATATATATATATATATATATACACATATATATATATACACACATATATATATACACATATATATATATATATGTATATGAAATTATTTCGAAAGAAGATGTTTTGGTTGGTTGTGGTTGATGAAATGATATATGATGATGAAGATGAGGTCTTTCTAGTTCCATCAAGTGCACCACTTAAAGGGTTTCCAATGGCCCTTTTTAAGCACAATCCATGGAAAAAGACGGCAAAGCTCATACCTACCTCACATCCTAATAATATCATCAATAAATATTCTAATTACACACGCGCCCGCGCGCGCGCGCGCGCACACACGCGCACACACACACACACACACACACACATATATATATATATATATATATATATATATATATATCTCAGTTGATACAAGCGAAAGCATGACGACACAGTTTATGCAACAACGCATGCAAAGAGTGGAGTTACGTTGAAGATGACAGGGTCCACATGTGTCCCGGACCTACCATGCCTATCTCCATTTGTGTTATCAAACTTCTGTTTATATTTTTAAGGAGAGTGTCAACTTATTAAGGTTATATCTGTATATATATAAAAAATTAAAGTTGATCATGTTTATACATCTTAAAGTCAACGCATCATTACTTTAATTATATAAATTGAATATCTCCAAGACATCTTTTGCTCGCTTGTTTTGTTCTTTATCAATAGTCTAAGGCTATTTTACATGTCCTCATCATTAACAAACTTCTTAATGCTTCTCACGTACAGTGGCTAATCATACCAAATTAGCTAATACTATTTGTCTTCCTAGCAAAGGATATACGACCAAAAACTAAAAACTTGAAAAAAAAATTGCTTTATATATATATATATATATATATATATACACACACACGCACACACACTTTGACAGCAAATCAACTTACTTATTGTTTTTTGTGTAAATCCTTCACCCTTGTGAGATTTGAACTCAAGTGCTCACGTCTGGAAGTGATAGTTTTAACTATTTAAGCTATCTCCTAATTCCAATTTACCCATTGTTTTTCTCAGTCTTAATTGGATCATGTTGTTAGTGCATATTTAAGATTTCTTCAATTTGCCATTTCTGATTTCTAGAACAAATTTTGTTGAGCTAAAAGGAAAAGTAAAATAAATAATAACACCTAGTGTTAGGCACTTGGAAAATCAATCATTGATTCGTTCCTTGCATGTGTAAAAAGTGGAAGAATGCAATCTTGGTTGCATGGGAATTAAATGAACCTATATATGTCACCTATCATGTCCTGATGACCAAATCAAAGGAAGGATACGAACCCATATATATATATATATGTGTGTGTGTGTGTGTGTGTGTCCATGCATGTAAGACTAATAAGTCACACCTAATCCGTCAATAAACAGCCAAAGGACGTTAATGTGTTGATTCCACAAGGCTGAGCTCCGAAACAATAATAGATAACATGGGATCAGAGAGAATTACTTCGTACAGAGAGAATGTTTAAGTATATATATATTTTAATATAAATATATATGTGTACACACATACACATACTAGCAAGTTAGCTTTTGTATCTTACGGCTTCATTATCAGAACTCTCTACAGTCTACTTAATTTACCCATCATCTTATAAACACATTCTTGGGCTATCGCATTAATTAATTAACTTATTTACTTGGGAAGAATTGCTAGGAGGATATATATAAGAATAGTGGTATATATTCTCTTTACATTCCTTCACGCTAGCTACCTATGAAGTGCTGCAGCCAAATTAAATGGTGGTTGAGGAATATATTGACGACCTCCATCTTAAAATAATTAAACACCAAATAGGATTTTGTTGCACGTCATACGTTCCTCCTCTCTATAGTTTACAGCTCATTTGGATTAATTTTTTTTAAAAGTCTCTTTTATTAATAAATTTTGAAAAAAAATATTTTTTTGATAAATTAAAATTTTAACTTCTAAAAAAAACTGTAACCGAACTCTTTTAGTGTTTCACCTTTCTTAAAAGCCAAAAAAAATAGTTATCTAAAAAAAATATACTTTTTCCATGAAAAAGAATTTTTTTTTAAAAAAGTCAATCCAAACAAACCCTTAATTTACATCTTTCTCACAACTGACATTTTAGATTATTGTATTTTCTATTTTATCTTCTTTGATTTACGTAAGAGTAACCAACTTAATAGTCAATGAGGAAACATAAACGGATTTTAGTTAATATGATTGGTTTTGTTGAGGCAACGTCCATATCCATAGCTCTACAGCACAGCGCTGTTTGAACAAGAAAATGGTCTGCCATGAATGCCAAATTATTCTAATATCAGGTTGATGGAAGAACGAGCTAGAATATGCTTATAAAATTTTAACATGTGAAGCTTCACTGTATGTTCTAAACCTAACTTCCAAGTCAGTCAATGGCAATAATGAGTAAGTGTTCATTTGAATTAAATTTTTTAAAAATGTACTTTTTTAGAAGTTAATTTTTAATTTTTTTAAAAAAGTAAATTTGAACATTTTTTAGAGTTTACCTTTTTTGCAAAGTAAAATCAAATATGTATTGTAAAGTGTGTTTAAAAAAAAAGTATTTTTTTCATTAAAAAAAAAGTATTTTTTTCATTAAAAAATCGATCGAAACAAGTACCAAGTCTAAAACAAAAGACCTTTGTGATAACAAGCCGTCATCAGTCCACTCCACGTTTGCCTTGGAGGCAAGTACCTTTGCAACTTTTAGTTTTTTTTTTTTTTTGTATTTTGTAATTTTTCAATATATATAGGAGGTATCTTATTGGTGTTTATTTGAGAACTCTTCCTCTTTGGTTGATATGCACTCGATTTATTCTAATTCTTTCGGATGAAATATTTTAAGAAGAGGAACATCTTTGATGACACAGTTTTTTTTTTTTGGTTTAAATTATTATAAATTCTCCATCCCAACTCAACCCCATCTTCTATAAGATTCAAACCTTGGTCATCACTTTTATGAGAAGTAGTCTCTACTACTTAAACTATTTGCGAATCACATCTTTGATGAAATACTTAACCACAAGCATAGCAACCAATAGAAAAAAGTCGGCAAGCACCAACATGCCCCTTTAGATTGAGATATAAATCCATATATAGCTGCTGAAAGATATCCGACTAAAACATCAAATGATGAAAAGAGCAATTAGTATTGGCATTCTCTAATTAATCTATATATGCGATCTCTTTAGTTTCTTGACTAGTAGTCCATGAACCTAGCTTGCTTAATTATTCCCGTAAGAAATCAAGAATGGAGATTGTAACTTATGTGTTTCGAAAACCTCTGATCATTTCGTTAACACAAGGGAACTTTGTTAATGTTCAAGTATAAAAGAATTTGTAACAAACTTAATCCCTAAAGTAATCTATGTGTATATAAGAGGCTACTTTAGGGATTCTTCGTATAAAAGAATTTGTAACAAACCTTAATACTTAAAGTAATCTATGTGTCTATAAGAGGCTACTTTAGGGATGCTTCAAGTTGCAACACTTGTATATACAAACATAGATGTCCACACTTTCCTCTCCAATGTGGATTACATTCTTCCGATTAGATTTTGTTATAGGCAAAAGAAAGGCAATTAGGCTATAACAAAGAGAGAAGAGAAAACCACACTTAATTTTAGATATTAAGTGTTCGATATTATCATATATATATATATATATTCACACTAGCTAGTAATATCTCAAAAAGAGAGAAGAGAAAACCACACTTTAATCTTAGATAGCTTCTTTTTGTCTCTTCCATATGTCATTTTGCTAGTTAACACGTGCACATATAGGAACTCTACGTGATATGTCAATTATTGTTTACTTCATGCATGCACATGGAAGGTATCTGGACGTTCAAATCCTATGATTTCTAGAGATTTAATTTGTCTTGTTGATTCGACCAATACTATTTATTCACGGATATGTATATATTTAGATTTTAGACACGATGCCCCTTGTTTGTTTTCTCCCAGATCCTTGTCTTCAAATTACAGAAAGATAAAGTAGCATGATTGGATTATGATATTTTTTTAACGTCTTAAAAAAGCAGGTTAGTTTCGTTTCTTTTTTCCTCTTTTTGTATTGTATTGGTTCTCCTATTTGGGGGAAAAATATTCATCTTGTGATAACCTTATTTGTCCAATATATATATATATATATAGATAAAGTATAATCAAGAATTAATGCACGATGTTATTATCTGTGAATTAAAGCATACTTAAGGGGGTTACAGTCTTTGTTGATATATAGCAGAAAGTATATCTGATATATATGACATATATATTGATCTCATCCAAATATCAAATTTCCTGTCCACGAAAAAAAATATCAAATTTCAAAAAAGAGTTATACTTAAATGTAGATGAATAATACCAAATTTCCAACAGTTTCTTGTGGTGTTATATCTTAAAACGAGCATGAGGCTCGATATAACTAGAATTAATTAGGACCCAGTTAGGCACTTATTGCTTCCTAAGAATTATATCCTAAGATATGATGGTTAGTGTGTGTGTGTGTGTATATATATGGAATGAAAGTAATGTTTCATATATTGATGTAAAGCTGCACAAGTACTTGACCATCAAAACACTTATTCAGCATCTTCCTTGGATGCTTTCCAAACAGCAAGCGATATATATATATATATATATATATATGTATAAATGTTGCATTCAGCGATTCATGATTTAGGTGTAGAGATGAAGCGAAGAAAGCTAGGAAAACAACACACCACCTTACTTGTATATATGAGCTAGCCCCGGTCTATATATATATATATATGTACACACATATAGAAAACTACCTATATGGCCAGCCATGAAAGATTAGGATTATGTTTACGAGGATTAATCCATTTCCTTAGTTAGACAAAATGGATGTTTATAGGCAAACCTACAACAAGATGGAGAGCTTAAGCTGATTAATCATTAGTAGTGATTAAAAGAGACCACTACAGCTACCTAGAAATATGCTTGGGACCTAATCCATCATATCTTCTCTAAACTAGTATGAAATCATCACTAAGTGAAACCCCAATATATATGGTTATGCTGTTCCTGTCATGTTTCTTTCACCAACCTTATTGTTCACAAACCCATTTTATTTCCTCTCTTGTGCTAATCAAAAAAGAACGAGGTCTTTTCACTTCTTTAATTTTTCCTTTTTTATTAGTTCTTTCGCTTGGTCCTGGTTTCATGAAGCTTCAATTAACCAACAAAATGCTCATTAGCCCAAAAAAAGGAGCCAAATATAATGCAAAAACGAACATATATAAAACCACTCAATTATTTCAGCATAATTTGGATTGAAATTAGTGAAACTTACCTCTGATTCGCTTTCCAGTCTTAGCTTATTGACAAGATACTTCATAACCAATCGTATTGTCATCCTTCCATCCCTAATCAACATTAATTAATTTTTGGCATCGATACTTAAAATGCATATCCAATTAAAACTGGAAATAATCATATTATAAGTTAAAGACACAAGAATTAATTAAGTAAACAAACATAATAGGAAAAAGAAAGGAAAACCCAATTTTATTCGGCTAGAAAAAAGCAGAAGAAATGAATAAATTACTTGATTCTCAGGAAGCTTTTAGGTATCTGAGGCAAAAACGGCTCTTTAGCTCTGCATTGGGAAAGGACACAACAATCCGTCAGATGTGGCGTGGTTGTAAAAATTGGTAAAAAGGGAAAGAATGAAGGGAAGAATTAAAGAAGAAACAAAAAAACAACTACAAAATGGGACAGAAAAGGAAATGGAAAAACACGATCAATATAACAAAATATTAATGATGGATATATACATTTTTTTTGGGGGGGGGGGGGTTGTTACTTGGTACTTACTGATTTTGAGAGGCTTGTAGCATAAACCATATTCCAGAATGTGGCCTTCTTGGAGGGTCAATAACTCTGAAATCCATACCTGATCCTGCAGGTTGGAGTTCTTGAAATGGCCGGGAAAAAAACGCAGCCGCTGGTGGCGGCAGCCGCGGCATAAAAGAAGATATTGATGGAGCAGAAGAAGTAATTGCCATAGGCCTTGCCAAAGTAATAGGCCTATGGTTATATATCCAATTAATCTCTTGATGATGAGGAGGAGGAAGGGGAGGAGGAAAACTTGAACTAGTAGTTCCTTGAGGCTGCAAAAATAAAGACGACGACGACGACCACGATGACAATAACGAAGACGGTCGCGCAGTAGCTGTTTGAAATATTTCTGGTGCGTGAAACCTTGGGGCGGCTGACATTAATAATCTCCTTTGTTCTTCTGATGAACTATTATTGTTATTAATATTATCATCGTCGTCGTCGTCGTCGTCGTCGTCATCATCATCATCATTATTTTTACCAGCTGGAGGGAGTAGATTAAGCTCGACTAGTTCACCTCCTCGAGAGCTGCTGCTATGTTGACGATCATCAACCTGATCTTGGTGATGATGATTCTTATGATCTTGGTGACCACCTATGCTTAGTTGAAGCCAACCGCCTTCACTCATATTATCCAGCTTGTCCTGATCTTGAACATGTTTGGAGCTTGAGCCTTCGGCTTCATTATTTGCACTCTGATCAGTTCTTGATTCATCTTGATCAGCCATTGTTGGACCAATAACAACGTCTAGATCATCAGATCCTAAGCAATATTCACCTTCACTTGAACAATAATCATACCCTGAACCTAAGCGGCTCATAAGACCAACGCTCCCTTGAGAACAATAACTAGCAGTACCACTACGATTTCCACCAACATAACCCCCGTAGAAATGCTGTTTAGACAGGTTTTGATGAACAGGAAACATGGTCATATTGACAACCCCACCACAAGCCCCAACAGCCCCCAGTTTCCTCTATGATGAGAGTCAACCTTCTTCAGCTTCTTCTGCCTAATCTCAAAGTTAAAAGCCATGGAAAAATAAAAGATCTCTCGATCTTCAACAACTTAACTAGGAAACAGAGATTTGTTGTTGAGGGCAATAACATGCTTTAATGATACGGATTCAACAAAGATGGACACACCCATTTGACCATAATATAAACATGTACTACTGTGTGAGTGTGTGTGTGTGTGTGTTTATGTGCTGTTTTATCCTAGACCAAAAAAATCAGCGGACAGCAACGAGAATAAACTTGGAAATCTCACTTTCCATTAATTCTCTTTGTTTGGAAGTTTGTAATGGGACGAAATAGTTGCAGAGGTTGATAGATGGTGGTTAGTCAGTTCCAATGAATTTTATATTATCACACACCCACACACAGAGATATATCTATCTCTATATATATATATAGAGAGAGAGAGAGAGTTAATTTAATAAAGGAGGCCGTGCAACAGTAATATTCCCTTTTGACTTTATTAAGACGAAATACAGGTTCCAGCTGCTTCATTATGGCGGTCTTCCAACTTCGGCCTTTAGGGCATTTTCGAAGAACCAAATTTACCATAAAGTGCTCTCCTTTTCCCATTTTACAAAAAGGTCCTTTCTAGCATTAATATGGCTTTATGATAAAAACTAACCTGAAAAAGCTATCTCAATTAATTAAAAACACTAACCTATTCTCTTCAACTTTTAGGATAGATTTTCACCAAATAATATTCTACATGCAAATTAAACCTCCCTCGGACAAACATTAAAAATAATATGAAGTATGGTAATTAGTTAATTAGTCTCGATCGTGAAGATTTCAAATATATTAGTATATCAACGAAATTCCTCGATCGAAATTAATTAACAATTAGCAGCTTTTCTTTCCCAATATTTGCTCTTCATTCATTAATTTAATTTGAGTGCGTGGGCATAAAGTAACTCCAGTTTTGTGTCCGACGGCCACATAATTGGTTTTGTCCAAAGTCCATGAATTGCCTGCCAAGCTAGTTAATTAATTTATAAATCTAAAAAATAAAAATGTATATCCAATTCTTTCGTTTTAAGTTCTTTTGACAATTTGTTGTTTGAGTTGAGACTTTCTTTTTAACTCTTTCTCGACATTTCTAGACAAAAATCCCATCTGAGATATATAAGTTACACTAAAACTTTTGCTATGCAGCATTAATTATATCAATTAATTAGAACCAACAAATTAAAAATATTTCCAATATTTGCATGTAAATAATACAGTAGAGCTTTGCTTTTTACTGGGTCATGATCAATAGAAAGTCACTTTTAATGATGACTATGAACGGAAAAAAGAAAAAAAATCAAGTGATGAAAACAAGAATGACCACTCCCTCTCTGCTTGTGCATGAACTTGATTTTTCTGTAAAGAGTCAAAGAATGATGAATTTAATTATCCCGATATCAAGAAAAGATATACTAGTTATATATACATCAATTAAACTTATTTTTTTTCTTTGTGACGAGATTTATTTATGATGAGAGAAATTTAATTGGTAGAGTTTAAGTATCGAATCAATTAAATAAAACTTGACCACCAACAAATAAACTTTGAATATCTAACATAATCTTTATAGTGGGGTAATCACTCACAATGAGGGACTTGAACATTGCTGGGGGACTATAAATCAAACTCTAGGGCACGATGACGACGTTAAATTATTTGATCGCCACGCACATAATTCCATACTAGGTTTATTAATAGGCATATAATTATATCCATATGTAAAGAAAGAGATGAAACTTTGGCATGCATAATGATGTTTCCCCAAAGCCTGATAACTGGAACAGAGAGAAACATGGCGTTGCAATTCAGACATTTGTTTGGCAAGCGCATGTGCCTCCCACCCTCCGTGCAACTACTGTTGGTACTGTTTACTGAGAATAATACATCTTAATTGTTTAATTTACCCCTTCATCACTGTTTTGGTTTAATACTTTTTATGCTTATGAAGCCCTTACACTTGCGAGATGTTACATTATATTAAAGTTAGGAATGGGATTAATTAATGGTTAGTTGGTCTTGGGTGCATATATATATTCCTGAAAAGCTAGTTGCCGCTAATCTTTCCAGCCCATCAAGCTAGCATGCCTCTCTCTCTCTCTCTCTCTCTCTCTCTCTCTCTCTCTCTCTCTCTCTCTCTCTCTCTCTCTCTCTCTCTCTCTCTCTCTCTCTCTCTCATCTCTACATATGTATACATATACAAATATAATACTATAGAATTATAAAAGTAATTTATTGTATTAATTAATTTTAAATATCTAACTTTGATTAATAACTAGACAATCATTTATATTGTTATTTAGTTGAAAATAATGCTTATATTTTTGTACAATTTTGTTTTTGCTAACTTAGATATTTGCATTTTTTTAAAATAGTTGCATAATATTGCATCAATTAGATCAATTAGATCGATAATAAGTTATATTGATGTTTTATGGAAAAAAGAAATATCTTGTAATGTTAAAAAAAAGGGAATATCGTATAATGGGTCTTTATAATGAGAAGGTTTGACTATGTGACTTGTGGACAAAGGGTGTAAGAGGTGTGCCAAGTAATAATCAACGTGGACAGGTGGCAACAAAGAGAAAAAAAAAAAAAGAAAAAGAAAAGCCCAATCCAGGACAGGTGGTATTCTCAAGTGGTCTGGAAAATTGGAAGGAAGCAAATAAGAAATTTGGACTCCTTGCTTTATATAACAGTATAAATACATATACACACTCCTAAGTATATAAAACAACACACTTTGTCCACATGTATTATATTTATCCATATACATGCAGGCAAATACTAATATATAGTATAAGCCTTTGTTAGTCATAAGAAACTATCAAGACCTCTAATGAAAGGATCAACCAGTGAAAATTCTCCCACTGAGAATCATAAATAAATCCTTGTCTCATCTGGAAATTAAGGTCTTGCTCAAGGACGAAATTAGAAATTTTTTATTAAGGGGTTGAGATTAATATATATATTTAAATGAAAATTATTGTCTAAACAATATTAATCTAGGCAGCCTCATGGTCGGCTACTTCTTAAAATACTATTTTTGAAATTTTGATAAATGCTAAATAGTTAATGTTACTCAATTTCTAGCCCCTAGTACCATTCTTGAAGTGATTAAAAAAATTTAATGTGCCTGTATAGAACATTTTATATATGCTATCAGTAGCTAATAATTTAAGAGTACACACACACACAAAATATAGAAAAGCTTTTGTATAGCTAGGCATATCTAAATTCTAAAATCGGCATGTTTGAAAGTGAATAAAAGCCCGATTCTTCTTGAGGTCTTTGAACTGGAAAAATTAGTTCAGCAAAGAATTGTGAAATAATTATTAGTTGGCCGGATTTAGCGAGAATGATGAACCTAACACTAAGGCATGCATATTCGTGCCTAAAAGTAATTAAATTAGAAAAATATAGGCAGGTAACAAAATAAAAGCACACTTGTAACTTCTGTTTTTCCTTTTCTTTTTGGTCAAATAAAAACGAGAAAAAGCTAAAATAGTGACACTGGAGCATGGTCCCTTTGGTAATGATGAAATCGAAGTTAGTAACTCATATTGGGGAAGTAACTCATTTGGCTCGCAAACACGAGAGACATTTAACGATTAATATTAATGTCGTAGCAAGTAGAGTGAGTATATATATAGATAAGGGTCTTCATTGAAAATTTTTGTCCCAATTAATAAAATTTTTCTTCACAAAATAATTTTTGGAAAAGAAATTTTGTTTCGAACACAATTTGGGGATTGAGGAATGGGGGAAAAACTATTGGGGATAAAAAATTCAAAACTAATTCTATTACTAACATACTAACTTTTTACATTCTCAATTCTCAACTATCATCTAATTTTACTACTAAATATTAACATGCCCTACTAAATAGATAAGAATTATTTTCATCAACAAAATAATTCGAAATCTAAACTTCAAAAAATATATTTACATATATATATATATATATTTATATAAAAAAAGGGTTTAAAAAACTTAAGATGTATTACATATACATACATACATACATATATATATGTTATAACATATATATTTTATATACATAATTAAAATTAAAAAAATTCGGGTTTTGGATTTTCCCCAAATAAAAAGATTTATTCCAATCCCCAACCCATTTCCCTGAAAATTTGCCCCATTCCTAATTTTTTGGGTTAGGGATCGGGTTTCCTTAATAAGTGCACAGCCTATATGTAGAGACAACTGGTGTGTTCGTTATATGTTTATAGGAAATTTTAAATCTAAAAAGTATATAATTATACGTTTTTTGGATTTAACATTTAAGATAAACATATAACATACACAGTAGACGTTTGGTTATCTTTATCTTGCTGATATCTACACTATAAAAAAGTTTTGGATTTGAGACGAAAATTTTTTGTCTCAAAATGGATTTTGAGATGGAAATTTTACGTTCCAAAAACTTTTGTCTCAAATTTCGAGACAAAAAATTCCGTCTCTAATTGATATTTTCTGTTTCAAATTTCCATTTCAAATATGTATTAATTTATTAGAAAATTTTTGTCCAAAATTTTCATCTCAATTTGAGACGGGATGTCAAATCCACTAATTTTTAGGACCCCACCCCCCCCCCCGGAAGGATTTACTACTCTTTATATATATCTAGCCATAATTAAATATTAGAATAAATTGTACTTAACCTTCTTATAGTTTATTATTCTCCCCATGGGTAAAGGCAAGTATGGTCGAGAGAATGTACAGGCACCCCCTGACTTTTTCTTGCTTGTATTTAGTAATCATTAATATATTAATTATTATATATATTTATTAATTAATTTTTAATTTATATAAAAAATCTATATATGAATGTGTCATCTCTGAGTCTCAGGTCCTGGCTTTGGTATCAAATTTCCGCTATAGTTTCAAAATAGATGTGAACCTCCCTTGTGGTTTTAAAATGCACACATGCTTCCAAAAAAAAAAAAAAAAACTTCCCAGTGGTCCACAAACGTATAGCAAATATGTCCCCTAAAATCAGTCTCCGTGTCTATTTCGAAATTACAAGAATTAACATATACTTATAATAAACTATAGAGAAATTCAATACAATTTACCCCCAAATATTTATCATTGGTTAATATATAGGCGGCTTCTATCGCTTTCAAGAAGAATAAAAAGTTAGGAGAAAGTGAGGCCGGCCGGTTAGCTAAGCTAGCAATAAATTGATATTGCATGTGGATCGAGTGCTCCAAGTAACAAGAAAGAATATATTTTGCGTGCACCTAAATATAATCAATACAAATATAGTTGAAGGAACTCATCAATTATCATTTTATACACACATACACAAACAAACACACACACACACACACATATATACATATATATATATATATCAACCATATTGTAGCTCTTAACTCGAATGTGCATGTTTTCCATTTTGCCTTTTCCCCCGCCAGCCACTTTATGTATTGCATGTTGAGAGCAATTGATGAAGATAAATAAGCGAATGGTTGGCTCTTTTTAATCTCGTCATCATTCCATCATCATAATCCCTCCACATACAACAACTAGTGCGATCCCTATAATAGTTCTCTCTCTCTCTCTCTCTCTCTCTATATATATATACACACACCTCAAATTTTGTTCAGTTTTTACTCCTAATACTAGTTGTAAATCCTTGTGCGGTGCGGGCGAGTGTAATTAAAATTGTGTGAATGAATAAAATTATTACGATATGTATGTATTATTCCAAGTAATTGAAAGAAAATGCAATAAAACAATAATGATAAACGTTACACTAACATGTATAGGAGCGAAATACAAATTTGATGAAAATAATTAAAAGCAAATTCACTTGCTACTATATATATATATAGATATATATATATATTAGAATCAACACCAAAAATTTTAGTATTCACATGTGGAGCAAAGACATACAATTGTACAATAGTGCAGATATACATTATTATTCAACATAAGAAAAATGACATTTTGAAATTGAGATAAAATATGTTTAAAGTATATGGCATACACAAATATATCACACATCAAACATTTGACAATACAGAAGAAATCAATAGTACAAAAAATGTTGATAAGTAAGTGGTAAAAGAGAAATTAGGATACATGACAAAATTAATAGGAAAAAAAAAATTACCATCACTGGTAAAATGAAAAAACTGGCAGCGTAAAAGAATTTGAATCAACGATGAAATTTCTTTTCTTTTTTCCCATTCCATGCATTGAACGCGGAGAGCCTTTGATATAGAAACGAATGGAGGGCAGGATGCCACTAACGTGTTTGCAATTTAAGGCAAACAACATATGCTATATTGGATTCTGCTGCTGAACGAAGATTTTTTTTTTTCTTTTTCCCAATTACATGCATTAAATGCCAAGAGCCGTTGATTTGAGAAACGAATGGACGAATGATCGCCAGCAATGTGCTTGCATTTTAAGGCAACAAAATAGGCGGGATAAGCATATGCCATATTTGCTTCTGCTTTAGTTATATATATATATATATGTATACATTTCATTGAACAGGCTAATCCCTATGAGACTGTGTTAGCTAAACATATATATTTTGGCGACAGTCTCGAGTTTCTATTAGAAGTCATTTGTTCTTTGAAACTTGTAGTTTTCTTTTCACTAATTGAATTATGATGATTGTAAATAGAGTAACTAGAAAATAATGCATTCAATAAGAAATAAGAGTTACAATTATCATTGAGAACTCCACAGTCTAATTAATTCAAGCTTGATCTTTTACGACTATAAGTACTTCTACGAACTACACCAATGTAGGAAAAGTAAATTAGTTGCACTAGGAAAGTTGAGTTAATCTATTTTAAGTTACACTAAGCTGTTTAAACTAAGGAATGCTAGGTTCAAGCTATGCCAAGGAAAAAAATTGGATGTAAAATGCTAAGTCATTTGATCGTGGGATCCCTATTCCAGCCTTGTCTCGCTCTCACTCTCTCATTCTTTTTTAATAGTAGCTAGTAACTGCGTGCACTACTCCCTCATCTTTCTCCCACATTTATTGGTAACTTCTTATGACTTTGATGGCCCTCGTAACTATTCATTGTTCTACTATTTGTCTCAGGTTGAGTCTTTGAGCTTCCTCGGGCCGTTGAACATTGCATTAGGACCTACTGATGCCTTCGGTAATATCACGGGACTCCGCCTTCAGATCTCTCAGGCCAAAGATCTTGGCTTTTGACCTCTAGTTTGCCACCTTGCGTATTCCATAACACCACGCCATTACTTTTCTTTGGCGCGTTGCCATTACTTTTCTTTAACGCGTTTGAGGTTGCCTTAGCCAAATCCGCTTAAGTGTTGTGTTCACATGTCCTGCAACATCATTATTTATTTTTTGTAGTCACACACACATATATATCCATCCAAGATGGCAGCAGGAAAGACGAGAGCACGGACGAGGTAGCTTTCGCTTTTCTTTTGTCATCCTCACTAAGTTTATATATAGTCGAATTTGGAGAATATGAACTTATCGCATTCTCTTTTTTGCTACATTGTTATGAGCAGCTCGCGCTGCACTTGGATTGGTTATCTCGAAAGCTCTGGTTGAATACAAATATACTGACTTGACTTCTTTCACTGGCAGATAGTCACTCTCTTTCAAAGACGCCTTGAAACGGCCAGGACAAAATAGACCACGTAAATGAGTGAAAAGAGTCTATTCTAGTTAGAATGAACTGAGTTATCTTTGTTTGACTTAAACTAATTTGAGATACATGTTATTGAAGGTGATGTCAGTCGTGTGGAAACTGAACCAAGGTTAGGATTAGATGTCACCATATATATATATATATAAATATATAATATGTGTGTGTATGTATATACATGCCTGTGCATGTGAGATAATGAGTAGTAATGTCAATCCATCGATCATCTAAGAGAGTGAGATTGCATGGCGCATGGAGTGTTTGCAGCGGATGTTGTCAGCTTTGTAGGCAGAGCGAAGCATATATCTGAACTTTGATTGCATTCGTGCATCTTTCTTCAGTGATTCCCATATATTTGCTCCGCGCTACTCTCTCTATCAACACACACCTTTGAATATTTTGAGTATGCCAGGTTCGATTCTTTGTCTATATATATATATATATATATATATATATACACACATGGTACATTGGTTTTTGGTGGGGGTATTAATTAGTTTTCTCATGATGCAACATATATTGACCTCATGTTGCGATAACTCGTACCAATGTGTTCAACGACTGATCGATCACTGCTTTTATATATGCTTTGACCTTGTGCTGTATATATATATGATCATAAGGCTCTCTTTTTCATGGAAAATGATTCAAGTGTAGGTAGCTTGAGAAGATGTGAAGGATGGACACCTCGTGTCGTCTAATGCAGGTTAAATCTCTGGGGTATCGTCATCATTAACATGTTTTAAATAAAAGCAGAAACGTTTAGAACTTTTGCCCACTGTAATTATTAGGAGCCCCTTGCTTGCCAATGCGGCAATGCATGCAGAAAAAGATTACAAAAAAAAGCTTAATAGAGAATTGTAGGTAGCTAGAAGGAAACGTCTTAAAATGTAATCATATGTTGTAAAAGTAACATGATTATTATTTTTTCATCATGTATACAAATTAATGATAATCATGCATCCCTAATTTGATTGGGTCTAATTAACTAAACTAGACACATGCATGGGAAATATATGCCATCTAGCTAGCAAGGAGATATAAATAATGGCAAACTAAATCAAAGAACTAATTCATTTATATTAGATCAATCTATGGTTAATTCCTATAACATGATTATCTAGCTAGCTAGATTTTCCATTATAATTAACTTAGTTTAGCATTGAAAATGTATTTGAAGAATACAGGCATTAGTCACACACAGCAAAAAGGTAAAACATGAAAGGAATGACCGTAACAATAAGTTATTAGTTGAGTTGGTTGTAACCTCATTCCCTAAAAAGGAAAACATAAGTTCAAATTTCAGGAAGTGCACCGTTCATGACGTGATAAAAATTAGTTTCAAGTACAGTTTAAGTAATTTGAGAATTACCCTAACTCAAAAGCAAAAAGGAAACCAGCATTGGATAACTGTGGGATGTACTTGACTTGTTAAGACAATTCAAAGATGATGGAGGCATGCAATTGGCTTATTTTCCCCCTGGGGTTGCTACTGAGCATAGATATATACGATGGACTGCTGATCTTTGGCTTGTAAGCAACTACTTGCAATCATTGATCCACTACAGCGAGCCTCATCATGGGTCTTTCAAAGTTAATTTGACAGCATGAATGCACTTTCATAATTGATAATGTGAATGAATGAATTTTCCTGGTGAATGTACGTACGTATAGTAATACATTAATTCTTTGTTCAGATATACATGTACAGAAGATTGAGAAGCAAGTAGATCTGAAATGATGATATATATATATATATATACACAGAGTACTTTTTGCACTCAGAGCTTGCAGCAAGCATGCAGCTTGCTCAAAGTGGCGCTTGTGGTGGGGTATATATGATCATTCCATAACTAGCTATTTAATTTCTGCGTGTGTACACAATTAACTATATATTTGGACGCACCCTCCCACCCAATATTTTGACATGTATATACGTGTGTGTATAGCATTCATATATATTGCACCAAAAAATGAGTAAATTCCCATTATATATTCAGCAAAACATATCAAGTTGCTATTCGCCTATCGATGCATGAGAATGCAGGCACGCTCGCTTTGCTTTAGTTCCTTAAAGCAATACACATGGGCGCGCCTCAGGATGTTTACGGAATATATATTGATTATTAATTATTAATTTCTGCAGTGAAGATAAATAACTACACATGGCTATTATATGTATACATATGTATATGTGTGTATCCCCAAGAAATTGCAGCAAGGAAGCAACGGGACAACGCACTGCACACCCTTTTGCATGTCAGTAATAAGCCCTGCTCTGCTATACATATATATATATATGTATGTATATTCCCTTCATTTCTCTTTCTCTCTCTCCCAGAGAAAAGCTTTTCTCTTCTTCTACATTCACTGTTACCCCCACCACTGACCACACCATCATTCCCACTACCTCATTATATCCATCTCCACGTTCTTTCTCTATATATTTTTTGTACACATTTTAATGTTCTTTAATTTGGGCGGTCGTAACTCACACACACACACACACACACATATATATATGTTGATTTCTGTGCACAAACCTGCCAACTTTTTCTTACTTTTTGATGTCGACTTGTTGCAATTTAAATTCCATGAAATTTCCTGATCAATTAAACTTTTTGCATGCATTTCCCTTTTCTACCTTTCTCCCTTATTTCGCTTGGAATATATATATATTTTTTCACCTGAATCCGATTCATATATAGAAGCTCCACTCCATACGTATTTTCATTTTTCTTCAAATTTTCTTTAAAGTGTCACATATAATTATAGTAATGATTCCCCCACCCTTAACATTTACATGTATAAAGATGCATACGAGTATATACAAAATTAAACACGTTTCGGTGTCTTTGGGCAAGTAATAATACTAGCATGCACATGGATGGAGAGAATTTCTATAATGTAATAATTATAATATTACAAACGATCGACATGCCACAATTGTAATCATCTCATTAATTATACCTACATCAATTACTTATAATTATTGAACCTCAATCTGTTTTCGCTAACATGCATGACGATGGTCCAAATGGATCAGCTGTTGAGGAGGCAACTCCCAGCAATAAAGGTGCTGAAAAATGAAGAAATGCGAGACAACACAACACAAACCAGCCCAGGATTAATAAAGTCTGATTAAATTCATATAAGTTTTATGTTATTATATATCCACAAATCTTATTAAATTATATATTTCAAGATATGTGTTTAGAAGTTTTAGAATTTACAAGTTTTTATATGCTATATATGTTACAAATCTCATATTATTTGTTGACAAGTGAATATTTCTGAATATATAGACACCATATATAACGTCATGAAAGGCTTCTTAAATATAAGCAATCTAACTTTGAAAAAGATGCTAATAAATTAAATTTGAAACTTCTATGTAGCTTTTCTTTTCTTAATAATTTTTTTTTAAAATTTTACCTCCGACTCAAACTCCTACTCTAATGAGATTCGAACTAAAGTAATTTTTCTTGGAAGAAGTAGTTACATACCATATTGTTTGATCTTTTTAATTTGTCAAACGAAACTTGTCAATATTATCTCACAACATTAAATAAATTTCAAAGGCAATAGATTACAAATAATTATAGCAGGGATAAGAAATGGAAAAGAATTTTATGACCAGTAATCCATCAATTAATTAGTTTAACTAAATATATAGTTGTATGGTCAGGAGAGACAAAACGACAAGGGGCATAGAATCTTTGAAATTGTAAAGATAGTTTTGCAGGCCATAAAATTCCACGCCGTGCTGCATGGACGTGCATGGGCGGGTTGCTGAGCTGTCTCTGTGTGCGTGAGAGAGAGAGAGAGAGACAGAGAGAGAGAGAGAGAGGGAGAGGTGGGTGTGGAGGCCAAAGGGGCCATCCTCTGACTGCGCGTGCAAATCCGGAGGACGTGGGGGGCTCGTCTTGTGTGACCCACATCCGCAGTCCCACGTACGTACTATCCCTCCCATTTTTATTATCTTCTAATATTACAATTTCTTTTTTTTTTTAACTTTTACCATAAAAAAAATTTGAATCATAAACTTTATATCTGGAGAGAATAATCTCAACTATTTGAACTTACCTCTAATCTCATCGTCATCATCTTTCTTCTTTCCTCACTAGTCTTTCCAAAATTAGGGCGGGCTAACCATTATTCGGTTAACAATAAGAAATTAAATCAAAACCGAACCTTCGATTTCATTATTTTCTTATTTGGTTGGATGTCAATTCTTATAATTTAATAATTTCGATTTTCAGTTTTGAGTTCTGGTTAATTATTGTAAATATCGGTTTTCAGTTTCAGTAAATTTGGAGGACTTGGTTATGTATTATATTTATTCTTTTGAAATTCATTTATCATTAGTAATGTTTTCTTTTTCCTTTTTTGGGATATTTTGCTTAATAACCAGTGACATACGGAAAAAATCAATTCCGTAATTTTGATTATTTATCTTATTCAACACGAATAAGAGACACTCTGTTATAGATTGAAATTTTGAATTCTCGGTTTAATTCGATTATTTCGGATCAGGTTCAATTCTACTTGAATAATCACCCCACCCAAAAATCAATACTTTAGAAAGGTACTTGACTTTGCTTATTTTTAATATTTATAAACACTTTTTACATAGAAAGTTAATGAAAATTACTTTTATTTTGAGTGCGTATGTATAAATACCCAAACAAACACGGCCAACCAGGCTACAGATCATGTTGGTAGAATGGTAGTACCGGTTCATATTGTGATATTCTCCTTGCATTTAAATAACTCAGAAGTTGCGGGTTTTCAGCTTATAAAGATTGATATACCAAGTAAATCTATATTAAAAGTAATTTTAAAGTAAGTTGGATATTTTTCCAGATCATATACCTGATGGAGATGCAGAGACTTTCGTGTATAAAGTTGGGCAAGTTGAAGACACATTTTCCGTGGCCAAGGGTGCTGGTTATATCATGGTCTCTTGTTATTACAGTAGAGACAAAGAAACAGCTTTGAGCCTAAAAAACCTTTGTCTTGGTGGTTATGTCGATCGGCGGCTTGATCTTGATTTGTCATTTCCAGTTTAAAAAAAAAAAAAAGCCGCGTGTTCTTCTTACCCAAAGTGAAAACAGCTTTTCTAGATGCAACAAGAGAAAGGGCTTGTTTGGATTGGCTTTTTTTAAAAACGTTTTTTTTAACAACTTTTGAAAAATAATTTTTTTTGATAAGTTGAAATTTCTGACTTCTAAAAAAAGCTGTATTTGAACTTTTTTCAGAGTTTCAACTTTTTTGGAAGCCAAATCAAATAGTTATTGTAAATTTAATATAACATTTTCAAGAAAAAAAAGTGATTTTTTTCTGAAAAAAAGCCAATCCAAACAAGCCCAAAGTCCTTACCAATTCGGTGTCAACGGGATGGCAATCATTAGTACCAATTTGATCAAATATAAGTTCACTGCTCATCCAATAATTCCCTTCATGGTGTATTTCATATTAAAGACTTCATTTTTTTCTTTTAGGAGTTTCAAGCAAGAACTCCAATTTTAATCTACGATTATTATGATTCTTTTTATAACCAAAAAAAAAAAAAAAAGAATTCTTGAGCATAAGCCTTCCTTTCAATTGAAGGCATTTACATATGTGCATCTGTGTGTGTACAAGGGCCTCTTCCCACAGAAATGTATCTCGCTACATAACAAAAAAAAGATTTTATGATATCGTTTATACAGTGATTACTATATATATATATACACATGTATATATATATATATACACATGTATATATATATATATATATGCTGTGTTTGTCATATGCTTATCTAAAATCTTAAATCTGAAAGGATATAATTGCAATAATTGCCAAGACATGATAACCAATTGGCCAACCTACCTGCTGCTCTTGACGAAGATACTACTTGCGGAGAGACAATTCAGCTCAGACATTTCCGTTCTCGCAGTTATGGTCTTTGTTTCCTCTCCTCTTTCTTGCAGCACCTGTATGCAAGCATTCACATTATGGTGGTAAAAACTTCATTATCCTTACTCGACAAGTAAACTTTAATGTCTTACATTGTTGGAAAATGTGATAGTTGAGGGCTTTATAAGTGACTATTGTGGATTTACACATTATCTTGAGCTAATCATTTTGCGGCATTATATTTGAGGCACAAATAATTAAATCTTTGAACATATGCATTAGTCTTACTTTTGCACTTAAGGTTTTGAGCTTAAAGGTACAAGAGAGAGGAGGTTTACAACAATGGAAGAGGGGGGAGAAGATGACAAGTGCAATTCCTTTTGAGATTGATTTTTGTTAAGCGATGTTAGTCTCAGGACATTCAATTTCGTGAGTGGCAGCTTGACCACTAAAACCGCTTCTTACTCCTTTTGCAAAGGAACTGGACACCATCAACTTGCCTAAAATTCTTTCTACATAGCAGTTGCTAAACCTATTCCATTAAACACATCAACTTACCAGATAACAGTTGTATTGCAAAATTCTATTTGTCACATGGGAGGACTATATATACATATCACCTTACTAACAGTCGAACTTCCATCCATGACTAGACCTAAGGGAAACATTATATAAGACACGCACTAGACAAATTCTGGTATACTCCATATTAAATAATCTGGACTACCAGGGAAATGGTGTAGTAGAATGAGAACTTTGTAGTTGGCTCGTTAGTTCTATTCTACAGCTTGACTTTAGAACCGCAGTAGGATAAACCATTGCTTTCATACAGCTAAAACCTTCGGTAGAATGTAGCAAGAAATAAAACTTATGACACATCCAAAAGTTGACTAGTATTCCTGGACGGCTAGAAATAGCTTTTGAACAAGCATATAAAACATATGAGAATCGATGCATGGTTACAGGATCGTCAGCATACCATTCTAAGAAGACTTGAGATGGTAATCGTACTTGAGGCACAATGTCTAGCTAATATTGTTTTTTTCTGTACATGATAATGAAATCCAAATTGTGCTGAATGTTTTGCTACTGATCATGAGTTAAATTATCAATTCTCCACATTGTCCATGCTTGATGTTGGCATCGCAAACTAATTACTGCCTGATCCCATAAATTTTGTGTATAGGTTGTACATGCATTTCTTTTGTCTGTATGTAAGTAGCAAAAAGAAAAGATTATAAACTAGAACTGCTTTTCTATGCTGAGATTCATAGAATTTAAAATTAGAAAGTTAGGACTTACCATTTAAAATGTGGGGTAATGTCACATTGGTGTAACATTCTCTCTTGACATTTGGTGACCAAATTCAAGTCAAGAAAGCTAAGAGACAAAATTTCTTTCTTTCTTTCTTCTTCTTCTTCTTCTACTTTTTATTATTACTTTTTCTGGGGGAGGGGAGTGGGAAAGGTTTACAAACCTGTACTACAATCATGAGAAAAGAACTTCCTAGAAAAGAAAATTAGAAGTATCAACAGAGACCATACCATTGTGCCTCGTATGGTTGAACCATGGGCCAATAGGTTGACAACTATGTAATTCAACATCTGCAATATTTGCTCATACTTTTATGGAAACATCAAAAGTCTTGTTTCGACCTGTTTCACTACAATGCCAATATTAGGGAAAATGGATATTGAAATCTATGCCATATGAAGTAATTTATACAGCATGGACAATGCATGTAACAGGAAAGAATCTGCATTGCATGAAACAAATCTGATGGACACCCGTAGCTATTGAAACTTACAATTCTTAAGATAAACAAAGCATCTTAATATGTATGTTTTGTGACATAGGATTATACTCAATGGCTGGATAGTAAATTTCAACGCTAGACATCACAAAACATACAGATCTCGACTAAGAATAAGAGAACTTCTGATTTCAGGCCTTTCAAACATTTGAGCAGTTTAATGTTGAATGCATAGCCATGTCAAACAACCATATGTTCATGTGCCACATAAGACAGTTCTAGTTACTGGAACTTGATGTGACAGTGCAGCATCTGTGCAATAGTAAAATAATTTGCAAAAGTATGAAAGGTTCCTAAAGGAAATAGAGAACAAAAAAGTAGCTGAAGCTTCCTTCCAACCGAATGCATCATCAGCCTGCATTGTTCTATTTCAACATTCCCTTTTTGACCAGGGTCTAGGGATTTCACTTAAGCTCCCAACTACCATGTATTTTCAGCTTAAACCATGTTCTAATTTTAATTTTTAAGCATGCCTTTCTTTCCCTCTTTCATGGTTATGATCCTAACACCAAGTCTGAAGCAATCGTGAAAGCTCAAAAGGATGCTGAATCTCAATTTCACCTCCAGACACAATTCTACATAGCACCAAAACATAAGGGAGATGAAATATGAGTAGTATAGCGGCCTTGACACGGGAGTGTTTTGAGAAATCTTTACCACTCAATAAGTTAGCTAAGAGAAATTACTACGGCTAACTGTCGAATATTATAAGTTGGATACTCTTCACCTAGGTGTGGGGAGGAGCTTGTCCTTATTGGTGCCGCAATAAAAATGCACTATAATCAACTCAACCAAAGCAATTTCCTAATAAGTGCAAATATAAACTTTCTGAGAAGAATGATTGACCAAGTGATCGTACACTTATACCAAACTCCTGAATCCATAGGTCAACTTTCCTAAACATCTACTTCAGATAAATTGCCCATAAAATTTAGTGAAAGGAGCAATAGAACCGTATATGGTAAGTATAGAATTTATCACACACTGAGCGCCAACAAGAATGCCAAGCCAAAGAAGGTAGTGACTCTGTGATTACACAAGCGTAGCTATAGCTTTACCTGTGCACTGTTTTTGTTTTCCCTCAGAAGGAAGCTCTAGCCTCCAGGAATTGACCACCAGCTATCAAGTTCCAATTCACCAAGAAAGAAATCCAAGCTTTAACCTTGCCTTCAGGAACAGACAGAGCCACTGAAGAACCATGAAATACTTTTGATGCATATATCACCAGTAATCACCACAAGAGCACGATCCATTCTTGAAATGATGAAACCTATTAATGTCTCTGACAATAATTTCTCGCTCCACAATATTTGATATAGATTTAATTGCAGCATGGCAGTCCACACATATTCGCAGATTCTTAATAATGCGTATAGGGCTTCCTGATGGTGTTTTCACAAGGGCAAAAGCTAAAGCCAATCTTTCACTATGTATCCACAAGAGTCGAGCCTTCTCATCATCGTCCACATCAAGTAAAATAACGTCATGGTTAGGAACATAACCAGCTGCTTTGCCTTTCATGTTTAACCACTCTAGCATACAATTTATCAGTTTTTGGTCCGGGTGTGAACTGTCTCCGACAGTGAAATAGTGGACTGTACCCTGGTTCTCAATCCAACTAAGTCCTGGTTCTTTTTTAACTCGTTTCCTCTTCATCCGTTTCCTTACAGTAGCAACGTTATCCCACCTTCTCGAGGAGGCATATAAATTCGATAATAGAACAAAGGTTGATTCATCCTGAGGTTCCTTCTCCAGGACGCGCTCAGCAGTGATAATTCCAAGTTCAACATTTTTGTGGATAACACAAGCACCAAGCAGAGCACGCCACACCATGACACTGGGCTCAAATGGAATTTCCTCAATCAACTTTACTGCTCTATCTAGGTGGCCTAATCGCCCTAACATTGCCACCATACAAGTGTAGTGCTCCATGCAGGGTTGAATACCATATTCCCTCTGCATTAGAGTAAAATAATCATGTCCTTGATCCAGTGATCCTGTGTTGCTACATGCCGAAAGCACGCCAACAAAAGTAAGCTGATTCGGTCTGATGTCTGTAGTTCTCATTTTTTCGAAGATCTTGAGACCCTCACTACCGAGGCCATGCATTGAATATGCTGAGATCATTGCATTCCATGAAACTAAGTCTTGCTTGCCTGTAGTCTCAAAGACTAGTCGAGCATTGCTAATGCTCCCACACTTAGCATACATATCAATTAAAGCATTCGTGACGGCAACATCTTGGTCATAGAGGGTTTTAATAGTTAATGAATGTACCTGAGCTCCTGGTTCTAGTGCTGCTATACTAGCACAAGCACGCAGAACACTAGAGTATGTCACCTCAGTTGCTTGCACTTGGTTTTCAAGCATGTCCAGAAATATACACAATGCCCTCTCCCCATCTCCCGACTGCACATGACCGACAATTATGGTATTCCATGATACCTCGTTATTGTTCTCTGACTCAATAAATAAATTCACTGATGCCTCCATCTTTCCACATTTAGCATACACATCCATGATGGCATTTGAAACAAACACATTCGAAACAAGACCAACCTTCAACACATTGCCATGGATTTGCCTGCCCAAGTGTAAAGCCTCTAATGTAGCACATGCTTGTAGCACACTAGCAAAAGTAAACTGGTTAGGCACAATGAGGGCTGTCCGCATTTGGAAAAATAACTCAATTGCCTCTTTGGCTTGATCACTCTGTGAGTATCGAGAAATCAAGAAACTCCAAGGGATAACATCATCTTTAGGGATCTCATCAAAAACCTGTCTAGCATCCTCAATGTCCCCTGATTTTGTGTACAAATCAAGAAATGCAATGCTTACGTAAGGATCCATCTCATAATGCGTCTTCAAGACACACCCATGAAGACTCTTCCCAACATCAATCGCCTCCAATCCAACACATGCCTTGATCACACTCGCAAGTGTAAAATTATTCGGCTTCAATCCTACCATTCTCATCTCATTAAATAGCTCAAATGCCTCGTGAAAACACTCATTCTCAGCATAACAAGCCACCATCCCCGTCCAAGAAACCATGTCCTTACCAACAATCCCATCGAAAATTTCCCTCGCAGCATCAACTTCCTCACAAACAGCATAAGCATCAATAAGAGCAGTGCCAACAAAAGCATTTCCATCAAGACCAAGCTTATACACACACGCATGAATAATCCAAGCTAGCTTCCCCAACTCCATACTCACAATCAACTTCAGAATGGTGGAAAACACGAAAGCGTTAAGCTCATGACCTTCCCTGTGCAACCTAGCGAACAATTCAATAGCATCAAAGTAACATTCCGCTTGCAAGTACCCTTGAATCAAGGTGACAAATGACACCATATTTCTTTCACGCATCTCATCAAACAAGTTAACAGCATCAGATAAAGAATCACTTTTTACATAGAAGTTCAACAAAATGTTGTCAGCAAACAAGTCCAAGC
Source organism: Cordia subcordata (assembly GCA_028554755.1). Lineage (NCBI taxonomy): Eukaryota > Viridiplantae > Streptophyta > Magnoliopsida > Boraginales > Cordiaceae > Cordia > Cordia subcordata. Next base: position 290,861 of record JAPTOF010000020.1, read on the forward strand.
ATCCGCCCTTCTTTAGTATATCGCAATGAATAGCCTTTCCTGTTCTGCGCTCGTTGTTTTTTACGCAAGTCTGGAGCAGACTTGCATAGGTACGTGGGTTGAAGTGCTGTGAAGATGATGAAGACACTGCTGAGAAGAAGCAGCATTGTAGATTCTTAATCCAAACGCGCCTTGTCTTGCGGAATATGTGTCTGATCATGCTATTGCTCACATGTAAATTTCCCTCTTGTTTTGAGGTGACGTGTTAATAATAATAACCAAGAGAGACTTGAACAAATTGAGTTTGAGATTAGCGCACTAATACAATAGTTTAATGAGATTAATTCAATAAAAATTTGTTTAAAATTGATTTTCTAAATTTAACTTATGGACTAAAATATAATCTGATAGGGATATCAAAAAAAATCACAATGTTATCAAAATTGATACTGGGGTAAGTAGGTATGGAAACATATGGGACATGAAATGAGACTCTTCAATGCTTTTAAATTAAAAAAAAAAATTTTGTTTGCTGAAAAATATATATGTTCATAGATTACTCTACATATTTTAATTAAAAGATTGTTTGCTGAAAATTGTTAAAGATTATTTTCTTTAACAATCTTTAATTATCGAATACTATTCTAATTACAAAAGTACAGCTATACAAATATATATTAATCTACATATTTTTTTTTGTTACAAATAAAAAAATTATATATATATATATATATATTTAAAATTTGAAAGTTATAAAAAGTTTGATTATATAATTACCTTATCCTTAAAACTTGTTAGGTTAAAATGACGTATTGGTTTAATTGATCGGCACCACCTGTGATGGAGAAGAGGCCAATGGAGAACTAAAATCAGCTGTGACGTCCATTCTAGAAAACTGAGGCCGCTTCAAGAGTCTTCTCCAGCATAAACTTCGTCGCAAAGGTAAAGAAAACGCGTATAAAAAATACGTGTATGTAAATACTGAAAAGCCGCTTGTAATAAAGCTACCAAAAAAAAAAAAAAAGAGAAGAAAAGGTTGCAGCGGTGAAGCAATATCAGGTTATATGATGGCGAGCACACCTGAAGGAAACCAAAAACCCACAAAACAATCTGACTCAGGAGGAGGAGGAGGAGGAGGTTCATCAAATGAGGAAGCAAAACCATGGGGAACACACGTCATGGGTCACCCAGCTGCTCCCACCAGCCATCCACACAATCAGATGGCCGCCTCTTGGACTGCTGCTGCTGCTGCTGTTCATGATCATCTTCAACTTCAACAATACAATCATCATCAACACCAGCCTTACCTTGTTCATTCCCCTGTCGACAAGCCCAGCGATCCTATTGAATCTGTTGTTGACTTGTTCAATTCCTGGAGCAATAAGGCCGAGACCATTGCACGAAACATCTGGCACAATCGTATGCGTTTTACTACTGAATTTACCATTCTGCTCTTTCTTTATTTCTTTATAGCTACCTAATCTTTCATCCTTTACTTTTTGTTCTTGAATTTTATCTTACCATACACTCCTAACCCAATTGCCATAAATTTTAATTTTAATTTTTTTTTTTAAAAAAAAGGGGTATCTTTATGCTTATATTGATTGAGAGTCAGGGAGAGTTTTTGATAGGCAGGCTATAATAAGATTACACCTGCTGATTCAGATGATTGAAATATTTGATACTACCCTCTAGTGCTCATCGTTTGATCACAATGGATACACAGAATCACGTGGTAACTAAAATTCTATTCGTTTTTTTTTTTTTTTTAAATAATAATAATAATATGGTTGTATGTGTTGTAGTGAAAACTGGGCCATCTGTCTCGGAAGCTGCATGGGGAAAACTTAATTTGACAGCCAAGGCTTTTACGGAGGGTGGATTTGAGTCTCTTTACAAGCAAATTTTCACAACAGAACCAAATGAGAAGCTGAAGAAGACATTTGCCTGTTATCTTTCCACCACCACTGGCCCTGTTGCTGGCACTCTCTACCGATCAACTCATCGTGTTGCTTTCTGCAGTGATCGCCCCTTATCCTTCAGACTTCCCTCTGGTCAGGAAACCTGGAGCTACTATAGGGTAACACATCAAATTTCCTTTGTCACTAATCTGCATAAGAGTAGCCAAATTCTAAATCATAAATGGTTTGTGCTTAGTATTTGCTCTGTTGGGAATTCAACATGTCATAATTTGCATGACCTCTTTCTTCATCCCACCTGTGTCAAAAATCTATATTCAAACAGGTTATGATACCTTTGCCCAACATTGCTAATGTCAACCCTGTGGTCACGGGAGCAAATCCGCCAGAAAGATACATTCATATTACTACTATTGATGACCATGATTTCTGGTTCATGGGATTCGTGAATTTTGAAAAGGCATCACACCATGTCCTTGAAAGCGTGGCAGAGTTTAGAGCACATCAGAGTACCGTATCACCTGTTTCTACCAGCTGAGGATAATACGATCCTTTCCTTATTGTGTCCATTTATCTATCTTTCCAGCAGTTTTGGGATGTATCTTGTAGGAACAAGCTTTGTCGATTTGTTTCTGTGTAATTTAAACTGCCATGCTATACGTGAATTATCTCAGAGTTAAGTTTTTGTATGTATATAATATTACTGTTTGTTGTGTAGACCTTATACATGATTATAATTAAAGGAGTGTTGCAATCGAAGAGTAAGTGATGTCCCTGGAAGCTTAGATAGGTTTTTAGTTCATCATAAGTGCATTTCAAGAGACGACTTTGAATTCTTTATTTGACAGGATTGGCAACATTCTGGATTTTATAGCTGACGGCATGTGATTAGACTTGGTTGGGAGTAGTAAATCTGTCGTACCATCTTGAGAAGCATTCATGATATTAGAGAGTATTATACGTATGCTATATTTGTTGTATATTTATTTGAAACCTTAAATCTGAAAAAACGTATGTAAATTTAACAATCGTGTGAATGGTGGATCTTGGCCATTTCATGACTTTATTTTTCCGTGGTTCTTATGATGCTATAAACTTGTCCAATTATTGAAGCAAATTAAGTGTACTTTATTACTCATGGAGGGTACTTGAATTTACAAATGATCTAATTTTCCGGGGCGGTGTGAGAAAAAACTATTTTGACACTCATAAAGGTGAAGTTTTACTATAGTACATTGATCACCTAATTAAAGAACTCAAATAATGTGAACTAATACTTATTCAGAACAAAAATTACTTGCATTTATTGTGATAATTTACCATGAATATGAGATTATTTTTAAGCGCATGATATGGCCTCGGTCTCTCCTTTAGCAGCAGTAGACTATAAGTTTAGAGTTCTTCTAATAAAACCCTGTGGCTAATAATGACATGCCAGTGGGGTGAATGAATATACTAATTACATTGTAAATGTAGATCATATTGAAAAAGGGAAGGGCGTTAATAAAATATTAAGTGATGTGAAGATCAAAATTGCGAATTTGTCAGAATATGATTCCCAACAGAAGTAAGGGAGATTGGCTGAGGAACAATCTTGGGGAAAAGAAAAATTTGAGAGGCTTAAGTGGAAGATGAAACAAGAACATGTATGATAAGGAAAAATGACAAGCAGAGATATCTGTATTGAGAACCGTTTGAATTATGAGAGGCTAAAAGATCAACGAGAGAGTAGTGGCGGGGTGCTTTGTGTATGTATATGCTTCCTTCGAAGTGTGAAGCAGTTTCGTCTTTTACCGAGGGAGGGAGAGACAGAGCGAGAGAGATGGAAGATGATGAAATTTATTAAGGTCAAATTTTACAAATGATTCTCTTTCTTTTCAAGTGTTAATTTGATCTTATTATTTCAAAATTGATACATCTGATCTCGGAGAGTTAAGAGTATTTGAAAAGTATCAATTTGGTTTTCATTGTTTCTAAAGTAATTGATTCGGTGATTTATGTTTTTGTTTAAAAGGGATCGCGCGGTCAATTAATAAAAGTGAATATCGACACTTTTTGTCAAAACTTTTGAAACAGTAAGGATTTGATTTACTCACTTTGTAATATATATTTGAGGACGGAGTGAATTACATTTGAAATAATAAGGGAGACTAAACTTTTACTCTGTTTAAATAATGGAGACGGTACGTCGAATTGTTCCGAAATGATAATGCGAGTAACATACACACATACATATACATATGTTGGAGAAGGAGGAGCACTCTTTCCCTATCTGCTATTGGATACAAGTTGGTGGCACTCAATCAACATCTACTGTCTGAGTATTCTCATCAATCCCTTTCAGTGGAGGTGTGCAGCACAGTTAGGGCCTTTCTGCCTAGATTCCTTTCTGCCATAATTCATCACCACAACGACAAAAGTAAAAACAGTCCTTTTCGTTCCCTCCAATGATCTCCAGCTCATTAAAATCTTCCATCTTTCCCTTGGAGGACGACTCGTCCATTTCTCTTTCGTTTCTTTCCACTGCAAATCGAATCTTTCAGGATGATGCTGCGTACCCCTCCTTCCCCCACCTCTCTGCATATCAATTCCACTAGCACTTGTAATCATTTTAATTAAACTAACTGCTTTCTTTCTTCCTTTTTTTTTTTTTATTTTATTTTTTACACTTTTGATAAATGATGTCAAATGGGCAATATTTTGCAGCCTGATGGTATTGGATCTTCCCGACACTTCGAATTGTCTTATAACATTACGATTTAGGTTCTGAATCATTCTAATAAAAAATTTGTCATGATATATGTATACATATACATATATATATATATATATACATAACTATAGATTGAAAGTAATTTTATTTAAGCCCATTTGTTTATCAATTTATGAAAAATCAATCATTCCAGCAATATATATGTATCTCTCTCTTGTATGATTATATACAAGAAATCCCAATCCATTTCCAGATTCGAATATTGGCCAGATAAATTACAAGAAGCACTTTTTTTTTTTTTTTTGGTTTGGTCAAAACAAGAAGCACGTTGCTATCACTACTACTATTTACTGTTATTTAGTCATTCCTCTTCCCCTGTTACGTGGTTGACCTTGATGCTCGCATGCATGATTATGTCTACCATCACCTGTTGTTAGTCACAAAATAAAATAACATGTACAATCACTCAGTGGTACGTGTTGAACAAAAGCAACAAGCATTATTATGCTTCTTTTGAGCACTTTTACTTGATCATAAATATAACTAAAAGGAGGTATAAAGTCTAAGATCTTTGGGAAAAAGGAAAGAGGAAATAGGAACCTACCCAAAAGGAAAAAGGAAAAGAGAGAAGGAACTTAGAGAGCAAATTACAACACAATCATAGCAATTTCATCTCATTTCAGAAAAATCCACACTGACAACCATACTAGTACTTCTTGTTTCGGATAATAAGTAAACAAAAATTCATCCCCACAAAGAGAGAAAGACAGAATGGGACTGAAAATAAGAAGAAGAAGAAGAAGAAGAAGAAGAAGAAGAAGAAGAAGAAGAAGAAGAAGAAGAAGAAGAAAGAGGAAGGTGAAAATGTGAAGGGTGAGTCATGGAGAGGCAGCATTCTCGGAGGAACGGTCAAAGTGGAGAAGTTGACCACAGCATTTGGGGCAATCTTCAACCTGTTTGGGCACCATGAAATACATTAGACAGCTTTTGCACCCTGCCACTACTAGCACATGCTCTGATGATCTTTCATTACTTCGATTAATGTTATTATTAATATTAATATTAGTATTAGTATTAGTATTATCATCATGGTTGTGGTAACGACATTTCTCTCTTGAGGATGAAGGAGATGTTTCTTCTGTGGATGATTCCTCACTGTCGTCGTATGAATCATCGTCGTCGTTGTCGTCATCTTCTTCGTAAAAATCACCATTCAACTCGGCTATTGATCTTGCTTTCATCCCTGTCCTCCAGTTAATATAGTACAACTCCCCACTCTGTAAACAAGTTAAAACACTGATAAGAGAGGAAATATAAAGTTACCTTTCCCAAATAAACCATGTTAGCTCACAAAAATTAAATATGAAATTACTAGTACAAGTAGCAGACTGATAACAAGCATGCATTTGCTTTTACACCACTGATAAAAATCGTAAAACACTAAATTGACTTTAAAGTGATTAGCATCCACAAATATTTTTCTTTTTCCGTTTTGTTTCTTTCTGGCAAAAAAAACAATAAATGCATGGAAAATTGGGATGATTAGAAACGAGGTGAGGAAAAATTTTTGCTCTTTCTAGGGTTCTGTCAGTTGTAACAATTTTTTTGCCCAAGTGAGAAACAGGAGATATATAATTAGATGGATGCTAATGAATGAAGCCAAGAAAAGAGGACAATCACATAAGTAAAAGAAGAAACCAAAAAAAAGAAAAAAATACATGAAGGATAAGTAACTGCCATATCCGCTATATATATATATATATACCTTTTTAAATTTAAGATTTCAGGTAAGCATATAACAAACACAAACACAAACACAGTATAAATGTCTAAGCTAAAGAAGAAAAGAACATAAGAATCTTGTAAAAATGCTAGTGTGTGTGTGTGTGTGTATAAGTAAATAAAACAGTACCTTCAGATCGAGGCATTGTTCCCAATGGTAAGGCAGGGTGACATGTGAATTGAGTTCTAAGGCGGCTTCTTCTGAGGTGTCGTCGTTTGGGAGATCATCATGCTGGAATTGGTGGTGGTTGTTGTCTTGCAAATCTGAAGTTGATGTTCTCCTAATCCCACCACCACCGGCGGCGCTGCCTCCACGACCTCCTCCTCCTCTTGCTCCACCACTGCTGTTGCTGCTGCTGCTGCTACTGCTGCTCTTACTACTACTGCTTTGATGGTGGTGGTGGTGGTGGTGGTTTAAGGAGCAATTCTGTAGAGATCTCTCCAAAGATGCTGTGATTGCTGCCATGTTTGGTGCTGTCATTGTTTTTCACCTACCACTTAACTAAAACTCCCAACAATAATCATATCCTATTTTTGTCTAATTGCCTATGATATTTCTACACCTACTACACCCAGAGAAACAAGATTTTGCAGGAAAGAGAGAGGGAGATAGGAGGGGGGGGGGGGGAGAGAGAGAGAGGGACGAAACAAATTACAAGAGAGAGTGGAAATTTTGTCATAAGAGGAAAGAGAGGTTTAGAAGTGGTACAAGTATTATGCGCCTGGGAATCTTTCTACTTGAAAACACTTCTCTGGTAGGCCCAAGAGGTGTCCCACTCGCTACCACATTTCTTTGCAAATTTGTCTCAACTTACCCCAGACACAATCCCAAAGGGTTGGTCTAGTGCTGCGGACTTGGGAATAAGCTTTACGAGGTCTCGGGTTCGATTCTCGCTGCTAGTATTTTTTGGAGTCACTCACCTGGCTTTGCTAGTCTTACCCGGTGCATGGGTTTTGTGGGGTGGTTCATGTACCGGTTATAAAAAAAAAAACTTACTGACACCTGCAGACACACACAACACACACTTGAAATGGGGGAGAATTCTACAATTTAAGTGATCACTATTTTAAAAGTGACTCACTTGATGTTTAATATTTTTTGAAAGGTTAAATTGGTTACTATTATTTCAAAAGTAACTTATTTAGTGTTTAATGTTAGCAAAAAAAGTAGCAATTTTATCCTTGTTAATTGGTCATGTGAGAATCACTTGACATTTTTAGGGCTAAATAGGTTATTTTTGCAAATATTGGGGATTAAATTGGTCAATTTTGAACAATAAGGACCAAAATGACATTTTTTTTATTATAATTGGGACCAAATAAGTTATTTTTTAACAATAAAGACTAATATGACACTTTTTTTAATAAATAACAAGAACCATTTGTGGAATTTGCCCTTAAAAGGTATGTGATTCATGCTTGATAGTTGGGCCTACAATTATCATTTTATAGTTCTTTTTGTTATTTTTACAAGACTTGTTGGGAAATAGTAACACTGCTTATATTATTCATGAAGTTTGGATCATATAAAGTTTATTTATTTATTTTTAAATAAGACGAATTAGAAGATAGGAGAGAACATGTTCCCTTCATTCACTTTTAAATGAGCTTTATGGAGGGCCAAGAATGAGATTAATGCAGTGGTTTAACTTAGACCCTCCCCCGTAGGACCATGAGAGACGTCCTATCCGCTACAACATTTCCTTGCAAATTTGTCCTCTTTAACTTACCCCACACGCACAAAAGAAAACAAGGGTAAGTGGACGTGTAGTAAACACTCCGACAACGCGGTTCGAATCAGTGTAGCTTGAAATATTGTGAAATATTGTGGCTTTGGGTTCGTGACCGTTGGTCCTCTCGCTGGCGCTACCACTCACGTCGCCCTCGATTTATATTCTACTCCTGCCATGCGAATGCGAGTAGAGAAGGGATTCGCGTTCAGACTTAATCCTTTTGAAAAAAAAAAAAAAAAAAAAAACAAGGAAAATTTGGGTGAGGTGTGCACCGGTGCTCCTCACGTGATTTGATAGTTGGACCCCACCATGGTTAAATATCTTAATCTTTTTTTAGGTAGTTTTAATAATTGATTAAGGTATTGGCGTAAGTATTATTGGGGGTTGGGAATTAAGATTGGGATTTTCAGGGAATGAAACTGAGTCCTGTGGACGTACAGGCCATCGAGATTAGATATACAAAGCTATTTAAAAAGTGAAAGATGAAAACATTTTTTTAAAAAAGAAAAACACACACACACACACATTTACCGAAAGGAATGCCGGGCCTTTGTTTGACAGTTTCTTGTGGTGCTTTTGGGAATTAGCAAAAGTGGTATTGCCACCTAATGGCGGGGACAAAGTTTGCAAGTTGGATGTCATTTCTTTTTCGCCCATGCATCTTCCTGGATAAATTATTACAACTCTATATGAACAACAACAAATTTATTTTATGTTTCTCCCTATTTATTATTATTGTTGTTGTAAACTCCTCGCTCTCAGGATTTGAACTCAAAGACCTCACTCCTAAAAAAAAATAATCCTAATCTTTCGAGAAAAATTGCACTCAATTTCATTTGTTGACTAGGGCAAACATATAACAAACACAGCATTAGTTTAATACTACACATACTTATAGACTCAATTTGCTGCTGCGTGAAAGAAGTTAAAAGTTGTAGGCGAAACAGTGAGCAATCTGAGAGAAGTGAAGGTGGGTGACTGGATCATGAGCCGTGGTATCTAACGGGACATTGACCTTCCTCCCGCTACATCTCACTGTATGTTACTCTTGACTATATGCGTGTCTATTCCAAAAATAATCCCGTTCCACATAGTGCAAAAAAGTTTGGTAGGCTTTCATACGACGGTTCTGCGTATTGTGCCACTTCCCAACCGAGAGAATTGTATAAAGTTACTAATGGTGTGTGTGAAATTCAAAATGGACAGTTGAAAACGTATTGTTTTGTCATCATATGATTGTGTTTTTTTTTTTGACATTTTTGAATCTGGTAAAAAAAAAAAATTACAAGTCATATAGTAGGTTAAGATGAATAAGACTAGGTTAGGTGGAAATGGAAGGAAGATTCTATATTTGGACAACAGGAAAAGACGGCAGTAAGTGAAAAAGAAGAGGGGAAAAGGGTAGACAGAGGGCAGTGCGAATGTAATAAGGACGCAACAGCCCAGAGAATAAACGAAAATACATTAATTGTCACAGAGATATCATTATATGTATGTATATATATATATATATATATATATCTATGTGTGTGTGTAATAGAGAGTTAGAGAGGGAGCTTGACGTTCACGAGATGGTGGGTTGGGAGTTTGGTGTTATCAAAAAAGCCGGATGCAATTCGTATTTTCCTTCATGTGGAATATATTCCCAACTTCTCTACAGACCCTCTGACACCCCACCCCCCTCTATCTTCCTCTTTCTTTTTTTTCAAGTTTCTGAGCCCCCATCTACTCGTAGTTTCCCCACTTAATATTCCCTTCTCAACTCCTGCTAGGCTTTCCTTTCTATGCATTTCTATTTTCCTCACGATAATGCTAAGATTATCAATAAATCTTTATGGTGGACTCTGATGTTCAAGTAAATGAACGGATTAAACTGGATTGAGCCATAAAAAAAAAGAGTAACTGTGATTTTAAGAGTGTGTGATGGAAGAGTATTTATAAATGTTTGTTGAATGGTGTTTGGATATATTCCGCCTCTTAAGAGGTAATGCTTAGGGTTTATCCCGAAAACTCTGGTTTGACCCTAACAGAATCAAAGTTGCATGGACGGGAATCCTATGGCCAACACAAGTTGGTACCTTCTTGGCAGGACTTAGGGCTCTAAATACGCAAGTCAGGTCGAGTATGACCAATTTCACCTCAAAAGAAAGAAAACAAAGTCAGTGTAAAATGCATGATATTTTATATGATTTGTCGAATTAGCTACTTATCTCATTATTTCATTTGGAAAACATTCGGAGTTCATCGCCAAACATTTTGAAACACTAGTAAATTAACGCTGTGTAAGGCAACGCTATATTGTCCAATATTATCATGATACAAAATTTAAATTATATAATAAATAGTTATTAAGAAAATTTAGTAATTTTGTAAGGAGTCAAATAAGTTGTACTTATATTATACATCTCTTTGTAAAAATTACAACCGAAAAAAGTGTTAATTTTATGCCTTTGCTACTTTGACAAATTTAAGATAATATTGATTATAAAGTGGAAAAGAATTTGTAGAATTAGAGGGGGTTGGGTGAATATGATGGTGCAAATATCTAATTTTTTGTTGGACTTTACTTGATCTAATCGAAATTTCATATGTAAAATTTATATAGGAATCACATTGAAAGTTAATTTTTTTTATTTTTTATTCTCGTAAGTACTTTAATGTAATTTGAGATGATTTGGCAATTATTTAATTTTCTTCAATTTTGCATATCTTTTTAAATTTAATCTCAATTAGCACAATACGATTTAATGAAAAAACAAAAAGTGCACAAGAAAAAATATAATGAGAGACTCAAAGATCAATACCTGGTATTTAAATCGTGATCAGGTTTTATAAGTTTTATTACCTAATTAAATAGTTTATTTTTGCTTTTGAAGTTCAAAATTGTAAACCTAAATTCAAAGATTCAAATCAATTTCCACTCTTATGTGAAAAGCCAAAATCTATTTTTAGATTTAGTATAAATTAGCATAATACAATTTAACAAATCTATGTATTTTTTTAATCTAATCTAAATTAGTATAATATATTTAACAAATAACAAAAGTCAAAAGTCAAAACTTGAATTTAAAAAAAAAAAAAACCTGAAACCCAAATATCCAAAAATACTCAATTTTTATGATTTTAAATGTTTAATTTAATAATTTTTTAGCTCCAATTCAACTATTTGAAGTTAAAAATCCAACCGAATTCCCATCGCTAACCTGATTGAATAGTTTTTTTTTTACTTGAAATGAAAAGAAAAATTAAAAACCAAGCGAAAAATTGTGATTAGTGGAGAAATGAAAAGAGAGTTCATATTATTTTTTATTGAGAAAGAAAGGGGGAAAAAAGATAGAGTATATATAAATTATCTAACCGAATAGTTTCTTTGATTTTAATAATAAAAAATTTAACTCAAAAAATTCAAACTAATTCTCTCAACCTAATTTGAGCTTTATGACTTTTAATATCCTATCAATTTTTTTATGGCAAAAATCAAAATATTAACAATTCAAACTAATTTCTACTTCAGATAAAAATTGAAAGACGTAATTAATCAAAAAGTATAAAAAGAAAGAACAAATCATTTTGCTAAGAAAGGGAAAAAAAAGTAAATATAAAATTATAAATTTTCCATAATAGGCATAAAAGTTATAAATTTGTCATTACAAATATTATATAAATTTTTATTGATAATGATGCCTTTTTTTAAAAATTAATTACAACATTGCCATTCTTTGGTGCTATTTATTTATGGAGGAGAACCATGGATGAATATTACTAAAAAAAGTGATTCTTTTTATATTAGTAGAGATCTTACAAGTAACTAGAAGTATTGCTGGTTAATTGCTGACTTTGTTTATCCATGTCAGGTTAAAGGGATTGCCATATCAACACTCTGGCCAGCTAGCTGTGATTTTTATTTTCATTCAATTAATTTCTCTTGCATGATCGATGAATAAGTATATCTAGTGTAGTGTTCGGAAGAACTTGTCTGTAGATATATACTGATCTAATTACCTGTGCGTTGTGTTGGTTTGATTTATTTCTTTATTTTATGTTTTATATAATTTAGATAATTATATAATTAAATGTCAATTAATTTTGTTTAAAAAATTTATTAATTTATTGAATATATATTGCTTTTATTCTTCGAATATTTTCTTTTTGAATATATCTAATGTAGACTAAAATAAGCAATGCTATTTTTTTTAAAACGACAATAAAAAGCAAAGAAAAGTTCAAGAGTAAGAAAAGCCACAAAAAAATCAAAAAAAGAAAAACAAAGCTCTGCATCAACAATAAAAAGATAAAAAAAGAAAAAAAGAAAACAAAAAGGAAGAAAAAAATTAAAAGCAAGTACTGCCAAAACAAGGAACTGAATGAGCTGCCACATGGTAGCAAGTTAGATCTCTTTAAAAATTCCACCATGGTTGTCCAAATGGTATAATGTAACTAGTTATTTTCAAATTCGTGCAAAATTTTTATTAGGTAGTCTTTTTTTAAAAGTTTCAAATTATAGTTATGTTTAAAAATTCAAATAAGTTCATATTTTAGAATTCTAAATTTTAATTCTTATTCTAAATTTTAAATTTTTTTTATATATGCAATTAAAAAAATTGAAATTAAAAATTCTTTTATGCCTCTCAAGTTGGAGTCATTATTGAGATAGAGATGTAAATATATATATATATATATATATATATATACACATATATATGTATGTATGTATGTGTATGTATATAACGGTAACTTTTGATTCTAAACTAACTCATGTGGTACCAAATCTTTTAAACTTTTATGTTCATTTGTTTATTTGCATATTAATAGAAGTACATTCAAAGGCCTCCAAAACTTAAGGTTGATAAATAAATAGATACATAATATACATATATATGTGTGCTTTACAAAATTTTATGCATAATATATTTCCCTTTGTCTACGTCTACATAATAAAAGTACTCCTTAAAGGTTTTAAATTAAAGGATTAATGTTAACCTTTGTTTTAAACAATCTTTTTGCCCCAAAATTTTTAAAGTCTAAACTCGTTTCTTTATTTACACATTATTAATGGTACATTTTAAGGTCACCATAACTCATTTGAGAGGGGTGTGTTTGTTTGTGTGTGTATATAATATGCCTTTGGTATTTGTCTATGTGGTATAAGTTCTTAAAAGGTGTATCAAATTAAAGGGTTCTAGTAATCTCTAGTTACAAGCTAGCTATCTCATACTACCAAATTTTTTGAATTTTTAGACTTATTTAATATTTGTAAATTAATATTTGCATATCTCACCAATATATCATTTTCAATGAATGACATCAAAATGTAGAGTAAAATAAGATAGATTTTTCACTTGAAAAGATGAGATATTAACATGCAAAATGATGACGTCTGGCATAAGTTTACCCAAGAAGAAAAAATAGTGTCTGGCATAACAAAAAATACAAAAACGTTGACAACAGAAGAAAGAAAATAAGTATAATTGTGTCAAAGACCATGCCATAGAAACATAAAGAAACAGCGACTTCCAAGACAAGTAAAAACAAAACAAAAAGTTAAAACAAAGTGAAATGAAAACGGTGAGGAACAAGACAAGCTTAACAAACAAGAATCATGTAACTATATTTATGCTTTAAAAGAATGAGTTGAGCATCACATCCACCACTTTGAGTTAGAAAAATGACACAAACCAATACTTGAGACGTACGACAACATGAATATATTCTTGAAGAACGATAAAAGACTTTTTTTGAAAAAAGAAAAAAATAGGCTGATCACCTAGCAATTTTATTGAATCAAACGAAAAATATAATAATAGTAGACATTCGTGTAAAGATCATAAAAAATAACACCTTTTTTCTAATGTTTGGAATCAAGTGTTTGTCGCATTAAAGAATGCCTTGCAGCTTGCAGTATTGACTCATTTCATGAATTACTACCACTCCATTTGCTATATTGTTCCTTTGTTCGCGAGATGGTTAGTTACTTGGGTTCCTTCCCTACATATACGTGTGATTTTGAAGAACGATAAAGGTTGTTGCTGAAACTCTGATAAGCCATACGAGGCTATCAGAGTATGATGAGGCCATAAAGCAATTAGATGGAAGAACAATAGCGGTATCTTCACTTGAGTATGATGTGAAGCTTAAAAAATTCATTACCTCACAATATGTATATATTATGGTTCAAGTTTTAAATTATTGCAACTAACTCAAAATAATCATTAACTAACATTACTACACCAACACTTTTATTGATACGTTTTAGAAGATGAAAAGAGCTACTTTATGATAGGAAGATGTACGGATATTCAATGTAGAAAATGGAAGACTTCTGGATATCTTGGCCAGAAAACAGTATGCTTTATTTTGAAGATTGGAACTAAAATTTTATTGGATATTTTAATGAGTTTATTGGCACGTGTCATCTTAAAAAAGCAGTAAAGAAGTGATGTGCCAGCTTCTAAATCTTATACATTCACATTGACGTACAATTATATATAGAAAACTAGTATTTTGGTGTCTGTACTTTGTACGGGTTAAATCTTTTCTAATAATTAAGTGATAAGTATATATTATTTTTTATTTTATTTTAGGGTTAAAAAAATTAGAATCTTTTAGGTTATTTTGCAAAGGTATGAAATTTCTAACAATTTTTTCTTTTTCTTAACAATTTTATATATAATTAGTAGTCACTTTTTAATAACTTTTTTTTTCTCTTTGTCTTGATTTTTAATATAAATTTTGATATTTTTTGTTTCTTAACACTTTATTTGACAGTATAATTATTTGTTCTTTACCATTTTTTCTTTTATTTTCTTTTAATCTAATAAAATTCTTGCTAAATATTATATAAAACTCCAAATATAGATGTAAAATAATGACCTAAAAATACTTTATATTTTCAACAATATTTATTGAACCATTATTTTGTCATATTTTGATGGTCATATTTGGAATTGGAAGTTAGGTGCTTTTTGTAATTTTTTGCTTTCTCTATTTCTTTTGTTTTATTTTATGGATAAATTACTTTGTCAAGTTTGTGTTTATGATTCACTTGATGTTGTGATATTTCCCTTTCGTATTTTCACTTTAGATATTACTATTTGTGAGATTATACATCTTAACTTGTATAATCTCTTTTATTAACTTATAACAAAAACTACAAATTGAATGAAGTCGAGACCTAAATTTAACTCAGTATCCTGAAGGTTTTATTGCTCGTCACAAATGTTATGCGACTTCTATAGCAATAGCCTTTCTCGACACAACAACTTATTTCCTATAAACATAGTACAATTAAAGCAAAAACTTTCAAACTTTCAATACTTGAACTCCCTCTACTATGTGAAACTATAAATGTTAAAACTATGCAAAAACTCTATGTTATAACTAATTACATGCTTCTTGGTCTGCTGTGTATTTTGCTAAAAGACCACTATATATAGGTGTTAGAAAAGATCAAGCCTTCAACATCACATTTATGGATGGATTCCAAAAGTTGTAAAATTGCCAAATAATAATCCAAGATTATAGAGAAATTCTAAAGGTCTCATAACCCCTTGGAACTCATATCTAAGTCCATTAGGAGGCCAAAAGGTATCAAAATAATAAAAATCTTTAGTTTCTCATTCATTTCCAACATAATAGTATTTATTATATATTGCATAGATAATAGATTTAGGACTTACTTTGATACAACTTTGAGCGTAATAAATAGTTTTTAATTGACCCACTATCCAAACTATATGATGAGGTCTTACTATATTAAAATCATTAAATCTCCAAAGTGCATGGATTTATTAAAAGTTTTTGTATATTTTATACCTTTTTATAAAATTCTTTAAATTTGATATGATGTGTGAATTATTTTCTTATGATAACTTGAGAATCTTCACATATTTTATTCAACAAACATTTAAAATTAGAGAAGATAATTGGGCTACATCATTTAAGTCATATATTACTAAAAACTTAACAATAGAAATTAAATTAGAGAAAATAATTGAAATTGATTTAGATATTTCAAAACAATGAGAATCAACTTGCGAAAAAAAGAAAGAAGGAAAATAGTGGAAATTGTAGCATTTTTTATTTTTTTTTTGTATTAAGGAATAATTATTTCATAGATAAATTAACAAAAATGGAGCACAGAAACATGACATATAACACCTCTTAACACATGAATGCGACAAGTCTAAGACTTTAAAAAACATGAGGTATAACTTTATAAATATCATTATATATAGATACAGATATTATATAGATTTCTTTTTTTTTGTTTTCTTTCTTTTCATTTGATAGTATTAATCAACTATTTTATTATGTTTAATATGTAAATTAAATAACATAATAATCTTTTTTTTTTCAATTTTTGAACATTGATGACAATTGCATTTTGCAAATCACATTTGCAAGAATACTCTCTTTTAAAAAGCTCATGTAGTACTTACAGAGGAGCTTATATGATATTTAAAGAAGAGTTTATGTGGCTTCAATAGGGAGCTTATGTGGTATCTAAGGAAGATCATATGTGGCATCCAAATAAGAGCTTATGGGTCACTTGAGGAGGAGCTTATATAGCATTCAAAGATGTTACTTGAGGTCTAACTTTATATAAATAGTATAGATATAGATAGTATAGATAGTATAGATTGCAAGAGTACTCTCTTTTATGAGCTTATATGGTACTTAAAGAGGAGATTATGTGATATTTAAAAAGGAGCTTATGTGGCTTCAATAAGAAGTTTATGTGGCATCTAAGGAAGATCATATGTGACATCCAAATAGGAGCTTATGTGTCGCTTAAGGAAGAGCTTATGTGGTATTCAAAAATCTCTTAACGTTACTTGAGGTCTAACTTTATATAGATAATATAGATTATATATAGAAAAAGAAAATAGTATAGATAATAACTATAGATTTGAGCATTAATCCTTTCGAATAACCAATTAATATAGTTGAGCCATTTCCATTTCATTTTCTGTTCAGTGGATGTCTAGTGAATGAAATGCAGTCAATCTATATAGCTTGTCTATGGTATAACATTGCTGATTGCTCCATGAGTTCAAACTGAAAGTTCGAAACCCAATCCCAATTGTGAATATGAATTTTGTGCTCGATCCACAAAATAAAAAATAAAAAAAAAACAAGTCAGAGTTCCAATCAGCCCTATTTGGGTTTTTCTTTTCAAATAAAGGGCTGATTGATTTAATAGTCAACTTTTATTTTCATTCTTTGGTGGAAGATTTAATAGTCAAATTAACAAAAAGTAGAAGCTTCTCCTTATTGACTGATGAATATTCTAGAATTTTTATTTTGGTCATAAGAGGCTCCTCATCCACGCAAGACTTTTCTTTCGTCCCCTTCTCGAATGATTTGAAAAAAACAGTCACCTCAAATTTCTTTTGGCTTGAATTTCTTATCTAAATTTAAGCAGAAAAAAAGTATTTAACTACTTGTCAAACGTTTTATTAAAGCCAAACATCTTTTTAATAACAGATTATATTATTAAAGAATGAGTTATTTAGCAATGTATTTGCAAAGGCTTGTGACTTTAAACAGGATCACCGAAATGGATTTACCAAACTACCAACAACTTGTTAATTGAGTTATTAGTGAACTCGCTTTTGTAAAGAGTAGGTCATAAATTTGAATCTCAATATCCTAATTCAAATGAAAAAAAAAAAAAAAAACCAAAGCGCAGATGCTTTTCTTAATCCGCGAGAGATCACTTAGATCATGACACGTGGGATTAATCCACCCCAAAGTTTGTCCAGGTCAAGCATATACAACTACCTGCATACACAATGATGTATATAATTAACATAACATTTGGAGCCCTCCAAAACGCGTATTACACAACAGTCAACACTGGCATCCAAAATCTCCACACGCAAAAGTTAACAATCCAGCCCATCGATCAATTTGATCGATCATCGTTCGAACAACAAACGTTAAAAATGTCGAAGACCAACGAGGAACCGGTGATGGGGATCCCCTACAACGCGGGTGTAGCGTATCCCTACCAAGCTCCCCCGGCGCCACAGCAGATGATGCATCAAAATCAACATCAGCAGCAACAGCAAACTTTCTACGTCGGAGCGAATCCTTACCAGGCCGGTACGATACCACCAAACGCCGTTTATGAAGACCCAAAAGGCATACCCATTCAGCAGACTTTTTACAGAGATACACCTGCCCCTTTTAATTGTGCTCATTGTGGTAATTCTGGCCTCACCACTATCAAGTAATTTCCTTTGCCCACATCTTTCAATATTTACATCTTTTCTTGTTAGTTGTGTGTTTTCTTTTTCCTGAACCTAAAGTTGTAATTTTTCATCCATAAGAGGATATAATTGAACAAAGATGTGGTTGTTCTGACTTCTGAGGTGATTGTGACTTATCTTTACAGATATATACCAGACCTGTTTATGAGGAATATGGAAATATAAGTAGCCTTGTTGATTCTATGTCGCCACTTGTTCCTACTAAAGTAAAGCTCGGTTTTGTTTGTTTATTGTTTGGTTACTATTAGAGAGAGAGATTTTTATTTTTATTTTAGTAGAATTGGAATTTTGGCTGTTTAAATTTGTTCGATATATTGAAGTTAAGTTGTTTAGTAACAAAATAGGTTGATGAATCTGTTGTGTTGCATACTTATATTATGATGATATAGTGGACAAATTTAGAGGAACAGAACTGATTTCTTATACTAAAGAGATTTGGATATTTTACTCACCTAAGTATTTTCATAAGGCTGGGAGTGAATTTAGATGAATAATTTTCGGTTTTGTAGAATATCGTCGGCTTCATGTGAGCTATGTTTCTTAGTTTCATCATCGCGATTTACAATGTTTTGTGATTAACATACCTCTGTGGGAGTAGTTTTCAAATACATTATATTAAGGAGACCAAGAGATGTTACCATGCTGACTTAAGCATCAAACTCTTTAGAGTGAATCAACCGGCCACAATATGCTGATTAATTTGACTTCTGTACTAAAGCAGGCCATAAACTGTGACTTGCATAGGACTAGTGCGAAGTGACCTTGCTTAGTTGTATGTGTTGTGAGATTGGACAAAGAAAATACATTGGGCATAATCTGTATATTGTTACTTGTTTTGGTTATTAAATAATTGTGTGGTGCTCGCTCATTTGCATCTTGTACATGAGAAGCTAGAGGTGTTAGATGACATATTTGCATGCTAAAATGTAGATCAAAGCCCAGTCTGGCCGCTGTTGTTGGTTGCATGATGCCATTTATGCTTGGGATCTGTTTTCTTTGCCCTTCAATGGACTGCCTCTGGCATAAATATCATTACTGTCCTAGCTGCAATCAGAAGGTAATTGGCTCATAACTTATACCTCTTTTAGATTACATGATGTCATGCCTGGAAACTGATGGCTTACTGTGTTACCTCTGTGTTAGGTTGCTGATTATGAGAAGTCTGATATCTGTGCAGTGATGGATCCTCCCCATTGGACAGAGCCGAGTTTCGCATTGCGTGCTTGACTCGATATCCCCATACTTGTTTTTTTGCATGTTTATTTCCCCCCACTGTCCCCTGTTCTTCTTCTTCTTCTTCTTCTTCTTCTTCTTCTTCTTCTTCTTCTTCACTTGTCCCATATGTGGTAGGCTGAATTCGACTTTTATCCGTCCAATTTAGCTTGCAAGATTTCGTACCAGTAAATACGTCCAGTATATGCAATGAACATGTTGGACCTTGTTTGTTTTGCATCTTGCAGTGGTATGATGTGCTGCTTTGTGGATGATTGAATGAGGAATGACATTTGTGTTTTATTCTGGCATTTATCTTCTCAGTTACAATGCCCTGTTTTTGTTGCACATTATTTCCATAAAAGGGTCCCGACTCCTTCGGCCAGCAATTTTCTTCTGACATGTTTGATGAAGAGTGAGATGTTGAAAAACATATTCAACCTCAGAATCTTGACAAAATACCTTTTCAATCGGATTCTACTTGCGTATAGCCTGCTTAACCTGTTGAGCAGTACTAGTCTTATGCATCATTTGTTGGCCAACTTTTTCTTGGATTCACATATGTCATGTTTTATGCTTGAAGAGGGTGCTTAGCTAGCTAACAGCAAAATGATAACTCTCACTCGAGCTAACAGCAAAATGATAACTCTCACTCGTCGTGAACTAAAATTATCAGGCTTGTGGTGCAGTTCGATGATCCGGACTAGGCTTATTTACATGCTGAAACCAGTACCCTCTGGTTGTTTCCTCTTTCGAAAGGGTAATCTGATGTTCTTAACATCTTACAGACATCATTTTATGCCATGTAATCCTTCGGGTAGCTTGTGGACATCTTCCCTTGTCATATACAAACGCATAGAATAGAAAAGAGACAAGTGTGCTCAGGTTTGGACACTGGGTCGGGAGATATCCTATGCATGGTGACACGCGTTGTACGGATATGGTGGAGGTTTGACCAAGGGTGACAGGATTTTTTTTGCAAATGACACATATAGTAATTTTTTTTACAAAAATAGCATTATTTTGAAATAGTTTTTAAAAATAGCTTTTTCTGTTTTTCAATAGCCGAAAATGGCTTTTCAATCAACAAAATTATTGCATTTATCATTGTAGCGTTGGACGAGTCATTTTTGGCTTTTGAATAGCTAATTTCGGCGATTGAATAGTCGAAATTTGACGAAATTTAAACCACCATGGTAAATGTACCTACTTTTTATATTTTCAGCTATTGAATGGCCGAATTCGGTTATTGAATAATCGAATTCGTCACGTGGCTGACAGTGTGTCATAAAAAGAAGTAATGTTTATTCAAAAGTTATCATTTTTTGTTTTTGAATTGTCGAATTCGGCGATTAAATAGCCGAAATTTGACAAATTTAAACCACCTCAGTAAAAATGTGCTTACTTTTTATATTTTCGATGATTGAATAGCAAATTCGATTATTGAATAACCGAATTCGTCACGTGACTTGACAGCGTGTCATAAAAAAAAGTTACGTTTATTAAAATTTTTTTTATTTTTTCAAAAGTCATTTTCTGCTATTCAAAAGGCGAAAAGGCTATTTTCTGAAATTCATTTAAAAATAATGCTATTTTTGTAAAAAAGTTTACTCTTTATGTTATTTATGAAAAAAAATGTGGTTGGACCAATCCCCCATCAGTCCGGCTATTCTATTCTAAAGCATCCTAGCCACTCCGGTAGAGGACTTTCACGTAAAATTCAGCATCAGACCCCCCCCCCCCCTCTCTCTCTCTCTCTCGCTCTCTCTCTCTCTCTCTCTCTCTCTCTCGGTGTCTCTATTATCTATATATTCTCATATCGCGCAACCGATACAACTTTTATTAGTCTTTGTAACAAGGAAAGGCTATCAATTATTCGATCACCTTACAATAAGTCTTCAAAATGACACTCGCCGGGCAACCCCTTGTGCTTGTGACGTCTTGATGTGTCGATGATGATATATGAGGTCACGAGTTCCATTATATCTCTGGTCTTTCCCTTTTCAATATGCTAATTAGGAAATTGCCAGATTTACTATGAAATATTATTTAAGCACACGAACATGATTTGCGCAAATAAGGGGTTCATTCTCATTGTAAATTAGAGGAAGCAAAAACTTTCGTTTATACTTTGCACGGACATAACTAAGGTCTCTAAATTCTAATGGGCACATGTTTTTGCCTATCCTATTACGCCAATGTGACAATAAAGCACGTGCCATGTTATGTTTATGATTTTTGTGAATTTGAATCTGAAGTGGAGCACTTTGATACCAAGTTGTTATTTTTTAAAGGTATCCAACTCCAATTGTATATGTTTTTTTTTTTTCATCATAAATATTTGTTTTATTTATGTTAGAGTGTATCGTTGTGCCACATGTTTTATAACTTTAGAGTAGAATTATGCTGTGTTTGGAATAAACTTTATTAAAAGATGCTTATTTTATTCGTTTAAGAATACTTTTATGACTATTATAAATAAGGTATCTTATCACAAGTATTTTATTAAAACTCAAAATAAACTATACTTATATACCATCAAATGAGATGTATTTTATTATAAGTTTATTCCGACTAGAGCGTTAATATAATATAATCTTAAATTAAGTGAGTCTCTCGTCATAAAAGTTACAAATAAGAAAACTTAGAATATTCAAGCATCCATAAAAATAACCAGTGAAAGCTAATGCATGGTAAGGAAAATGATTGTTGCACTTGGTTGAAGCTTGGTAAGATAAAAAAGAAGCGGCTGCCAACATACGTAGGCACATACCAATAAATTTTCTCAACTCATTTGACTTTTTTTCTCTTCTTCTAGACGGGGGTGCTAGAGAGGTAATGTACGGTCATGGTCCCGTTTCAAAATGATGGAGCTTGCGTTGATTATTCCCAGTAATTTACATATTCGATAACTTTGAAGAAATCTACAACCAGCGAAAGAATCATAAATAAGAAAAAAAGAAAAAAAAAAAGAAGTAAGAGCAATGAGGTAGTGACTTATTGTGATTATTAATTTAACTAATTTGTACATTCTAACCATAAATAAATTGTATCACCCTTACCCGACAGACAACTGCATGAGCAGATGGAGTTTAATCATATGATTAGGATGATTTTTATTACAAGGGAAGAAGAAAAGTCAAAGAATACTAAGTAGGAACAGATGCAAGGCCTTGGGAAAAGAATCCCAAAAACGCGTTGGGCCACGGAGAACTGATTCTGTTGACTCAGAATTGTAAGCAAAAACGTACGAAACAATAAAACAATTCAGAGAAGGGCAGGTACGTGGAAATGGGCCCAAAAAGAGTCTGAAAAATACGTCATTGGTGACGTCTACCCACTTTGGGAGCTGCATGAAACTGCCTTTTAAATGGTAAAGAGAAGCTTTAATTGGCTCTAGAGGCTCGTTGTGATGTTGCATGTGATCTCGACCTTTCATTTCTTTTAAACATACTCAAACTTACAACTATTAGCTTAGCCAAAAAAAAGTTACAACAATACTAAGCCTACATTTGATTTGGTACTTTCTTTTAAAAAAAGAAAAAAAGAACTATTCTTTGTGAATAAATTATAATTTAAGTTTTGTAAAGTTTTTAAAAAATATATTTAACTAACAATAGCGAAAACTGTTTTTCGACAAATGAAAAATAAAGTTTGTTAGTCTTTGATCGTTGAGAACAGAGAAAGAAATATACTCCAAATAGAAAGTGCATGTGTTGGCTAGCTTTGATTTTAAAGCATTTTTTTATGTGGTTGACCCTTTTTTATTTTCTGTTGGAAAATAGTAAAATAACTTACGTTAATTTTCTATATATGAAAACACAAATAACCTAACTAAACAAGTTTTTCTTCTCGTAATTTTGCATTTCTTAAAGATAGAAATTAAGAGGAAAAAAGAAAAAAGAATCTAAAGTTATAAACGCAACTTAAAGATTTTGGTGCCACCCTATGATTTTATCTTTTGGACTTTGATTCCCATCCCTAATGATCATGTCTTTTTAGAATAACTTTTGGCAATATAATAATGGTCTCTTAATAATTGTACTGTATTAAAATCAGCTTTTACGAAATATGTAATTAATCACAAATTAAATTCACCAACAAGTCATGAAGTGCATTTTTTTGGTTTTTTTTTTTTTTGGGTGTGTCTCTGTGTGTGTTGTGGCGGGGGGGGGGGGCGGTGATCCTTTTAATTAAACGAGTAATTTTGTTCTGTCTTCTGATATGGTGTCGAAAAGGTTAAGTAGATAGTTTAATAG
The DNA here is from genome assembly GCA_028554755.1 of Cordia subcordata. Classification (NCBI taxonomy): domain Eukaryota; kingdom Viridiplantae; phylum Streptophyta; class Magnoliopsida; order Boraginales; family Cordiaceae; genus Cordia; species Cordia subcordata. The sequence continues at coordinate 314,732 of JAPTOF010000020.1, forward strand.
GTTTGCAACTCAGACAGATTCGTAAGGAGTGCGTGTTTATGATGATGATGCATGCTTAAGCTTTCCTGTTTGGTTATCTAGTATTGGTGTTGGATACCACTACTAGACGTGGACGCTGAAATCTGGATTGATTTAGAACCGAAAGAGTGATCAAGCTATATATACATTTATCTATTCTTGGATCGGGCGAATTATCTAAAGAGGATCGTTTAACCATCACAAGAGCACAAAAAATTGAGTGCAGGATAATCCCAAAGGGTTGTGGGTTTTTTCCTTACCAATTGGGGCTCTCCCTTCACCACCCCCATTTTAGGCTACTCTCATTTCGCTCGCCACTACTATGGGAATTGCTTTTACTTTCTTTTCCTCTGGCTACTAAAATGTTTTAGATCTCTAGATTGTCTCTTGCCTGCCCATGGATTCAGCAGTAGTTTGAAAGGTTGCCCGTCTCTCGTCAATTAATGCTCCTATTACACTTATGATCTCTAGAGGATGAGAACTAATTTTTTTGAATCTGAATCAAAGAGTTTTTCTATTTTTTGTTTGAGGTGAATTCAAAATTGTTCGAATTGTGTAATTGTCAATTAGTGACATCAGTGACCTGAGTTATATATAGATATATGCTGGTGTGTGTATATATTATATAAGCTGGTTTATGTAAAACTATAATTAAAACCAACTTGATATGAGGCTATGTTTTTATATACTGGTGCCAGTGACGACAAAAATGAACTTTTGTCAAATAATCTCATTATTCCACACTAGGCTTCAAAATTCAAATGAAATTAGAAGGCTGAAAAATGAATTAAAAGTCAAAGCAAAAAGACTAAAAGAGAGACGAGATTATCTAATATAAACAACAGCACTCTATTTACTCGACGCATCGAGCTTTATTTTGTTTCGCGGAAGTCATTCCTCGAAAGGCTTCTAACTTTTTAATCGCCAGAGAAAATCTTGGCAAGCTGCATGCCTAAGTATTCACTATTCATCTCATTGAGAAGAGTTTTAGATCTAACTAATACTCCATTCCAGAATTTTCTTTAATTACGTACTCGAAAAAATAGGATGGTATTGCTTGAATACGTACACTTTTGAACATATAATTAATTTTTGTATAATATTATATAACTACACACAGTTCTACATTACTCAACTTTTTTTTGTCATACATGCATCAACATATCAAAGTAATTCTAGTGTTGATAAGGAGATGTAGTAAAGCCCCCAAGGGACAGCTCTAGCGGCGAGTGACAAAAGACGACTTTCTTGAAGTCGTGAGTTCAAAGTTATCTTTAAATGTTCTAAAGATAAGAGGATGGACCAGTAAAAATAAAAAGGAGAAGTAATTAAAATGAGCCTCAGCAATATACCGACGAGACCAATCATCATAAAGGCATACAGCTCAAAGTTACGTGTTATTTTGGAGGCTGCAAGTGCATTTAACTCCACCCCGCCCCTCTGCCACTGTCACACTATTTGTTCCCACGGTCGAATCTTGCATCTGCAGTGGTTTTATTCTTGTCTTTTACAATATTTTGTTTCTAATTGTTTAAATTAATATTTCAGCGCTGAAATTATTCAATCATTAATTACTCTTGTCATTTTGCCCCTGCAATTGATATAAGCAAAAATTCATGTCCTAGCTCTATCTGCCAAACATCATCGACGTACTTTATATAATCCAGAACTGTCTTAAGTTAACCGTCCTTAACTCTAGGTGAAATCCCATCTTTTAGATTTTAGTGTAGTACAAAACCTATGCTAGCTAACAGAATATCTATATAATTTGGTTGTTAATTTAAGGTTAGTCTAGTAGTTCAGTATCTTTTGATTGGATTATTTCAATTTTCTAATTGCTTTGAAATTATACGACTACATCATTTATAATGCAAATATTAGATAAGTACTCATCTGGTAACTAACTCTAAAAAATTTTGCAACAACATCTAGAATTACGATGTTTTTTTCCTTTTCTCTCTCTCTATCGATTTTTTTTTCCTTTTCTCTCTCTCTATCTCTCTTCCCCCCCCCCCCCCGCCTGCCCCCGCCCCCCCCTCCTCCTCCTCCTCCTCCTCCTCCTCCTCCTCCCCCTCCTTATTGTGTGCCTAAGAGGGTGTTTGACTTTGCTTATTTGGTGCTTATGAGCACCCAAACAATATATATATATATATATATATATATATATATATATTCTAAATACTTATAAGCACTTAAAATAAGCAAAGCCAAACACCCCCTAAGTCACAGTTTGAATGAGCAAAACGTGACTAAATTCATCCTCCAACACCGGAATAAAATGAAATCTGAGCAAATAGTAACAATCCTCCAATCCCCCTGGCCCTGCAACCGTGAGAAATGAAAGAGGTTTTATGTACCCTCACTAATAAAATTCGAAACTGTCTTAAATTAAGCTAATCATCCTTAATTCTAGTTGAAATTCCTTCTTACTACAGAAGCTGCTAATATATGGAATATCTGCATGTTGTGTTTGGAATAAGATTATTATAAGATGCTCCTCTTATTAACATAAAAGAGGCAATATTTATTATTATTATTATTATTTTTTATTTTATAAAATGTAAGAAATCTTACCACAAACATGTTAAAAAAACTCAAAAAAGATTATACTTCTTATATAAATATCAAATAAGATAAGTATCTTATAATAAACTTAAGTGTACCAAACACGATATCGAATCATTTGATTGGATTATTATAATGTTTTAATTGCTTTGACGTTAAACGATGTAGAGATGAGAGAAAGCTTTTTATAACACACACGTACACAACTAACTTTTGAAAATTTCATAACAAAATATGGAGTCATCGTAGTTCTTTCATTTTCCTTTTTTCCAGATGACCAAATTATTCTCCCCCAACACGTGAGAATAAAAAGAAAAGCTGATGAGCAGAGAGATTGTAACAACCCTCCAAACCCTCAGGCCCCGCAGCCGTGAGAAATGAAGGAGATCTTACTTGCCCTCACTAATAAAAAGTAAACAACCCCACACACAATAAATTATCAAAAACACATTGTTTGGGGGGTGATTAAAAGGGCCAAAAAGATGCCACTGCCAGGTCAGCCAAAAAAGGTCAAGATATTTTCACATGTGGGCCCCACGTTCAGACACTGCTGAAGGCCAAAAACAGAAAAAAAAAAAGTAAAAAGTAAAAGTTTAACACATGCCCAAAAAAACACAATCTAACCCCAAGTATTTAAAACAATAATTAAAAAAGAAGAAAAAGTGGGGAGCCAAAAAAAGCAGAGCACTTTCCGTAAACAAATAAAGTAACAAATCGCAACCCAATTGATTTGAATCATTTGGTTTCCTTGTTTAGTAGTATTTAAACGCCTCTTATTATTTTTCCTGCCAACTTTCTCTCTCTGTGCAGGGAGGGATACATTTGGGTTGGGTCGGGTTGAGTGAGTGAGATCGATGGTGGTGGTGGTGGTGTGTGATTACTGCAATGAGGAGGTGGCGCTCGTTTACTGCAGAGCTGACTCAGCCAAGCTGTGTTTGCTCTGCGACCACCACGTCCACGCCGCCAACGCGCTGTCGCAGAAGCATCTCCGCTCGCAGATCTGCGACAACTGTTGCTCGGCGCCGGTGGCCTTCAAGTGCGTGACTGACAATCTCGTGTTGTGCCAAGACTGTGACTGGGACGCGCACACGAACACACAGGCGGCGCAAACGCACGCGCGCAACGCCGTGGAGGGGTTCGTGGGGTGCCCGACCGCGTTGGAGTTAGCGTCGCTGTGGAGTTTGGAGATTCTGGAGAAGAAGAAGGATATTTGCATGCAACAAGAACAAGGGTTCGTTGAATCTTGGTTGCAGCAAGACTTGGTGGTGCCAAATGATGACGACGACGACGATGATGATCATGTGAATAATAACAGTAATTACACTGAGAAGCCCAAGAAGCAACAGATCATGTTGAAGCAGTTGCAGCAATTGTTGGAGAGGGATTTGGTGAGTTGTGATGGAGGGGGTTGGGAGAAGAATGGGGATGTAAGTGAACCACCCCAGTTTCAACAGCAGCAGCAACAGAATCAGAACGCGCCATTTACGTCCTTGTTAATGATGCAGATGCCACTCAGTTCCGAAGCAAAAGAGAGTGAGAGGTTGTTGCAAGGGAGTGATATGTTGTGGAGCACTTCATCTTGTGATCTGGGATCTCAGGTATTCGTTTCCTTTAAGCACATTTTTGTTCTTTTCGTTTGTTTAGTTTATTATTATTATGACTATTGAATATGAATTGATTTACTTTTTTTTTTTTTTTAAATAATAATAATTTCGTGATTGGTTGATCATGAACCGGCTCTGATTATAAAGCTTGTCAATCTATAACACATAATTGGTTCATCTTAAAAAGATTGAGCTTTTACACATTAGTAAATAACATGTGTCATTACAGTGAGCTGAATCCAACTCTTGGCTCATTTAACACATTGAACATGATCAATTCGTCCAGAATACGTAAAGGTGGTTAACAATAACAGAGAACACTATTATGACTCAAATCTAGTTATTAGCTTTGCAACACATTGTCCAACTTTTTTTTTCAGAAAATCTGTCTTGACCAAGATAGGTTGAGGCCGAAAATCCGTAGCGCGAAGGTACAACCACATTTTTTCAGCCTAGAGTTTGCTCCCAGAAATATGGCCACCCGTGTCTTTTAATCTTTTCGCATTGCACCCCCAAGAGGAATTGAATGCCCTAGAGCTGGATAAGCCTTAAAAAGACCACATACAACTGACCGGACACTAACAAAAAGGAAGGAGTAGGAGGAGCACATAAGTAATCACTAGCCAATTACAAAGCTAATACATAATAAAGATGAAACTGGATATCAAATGGGATTTTATAGATATTTTGAGCCAGCAGTTTTGTCTTAGTCTTTCTACTTTCTACGTGTGAACATTAATATAGTTGTTGATTGCATTGCAGAACTAGTACACCTTGGTTGAATTGCAACTGACTACTCTTAATGTGAAGACTAGATTGTTATTTAAGTGTCAAGGATTAAAGATCAAAGTTCTGAAAATCTTCTGCTCTTAAGGTGTGAGTGAACTTTCAAAGTGAGAAGTTAGAAGTTAATCTTAATTGCTAATTTGAAACACTTGGGAGTATAAGACATGTTGTTGGAGTTGAATCAGTCTTCCTTTTCTGGATCACATTCTCATGTAATATGCTAAGGCTACCTATTTGCTTCTGATAGATGTGAACATGCTGCTGATGTGTTAAGGATTGAATTTGCATTCTGTTAATAATTCTAACTTTTACTACAGCAGATATGGGATTTTAATTTAGGACAATTGAGGGGCTGTGGGGATTCTAGGCAATTAGACATGGGCTATGGTGAAAGCGATGTGGTAGAGATGATGAAATGTTATGGTGAACTCCTAAAAGAAACATCCGTTACTGCTTCAAAAGGGTTGGAACTCACTGGTCGCACTCGTTCAATTCTACACGAGGATATGTCAGCTTTCAACGTAAGAATTTTTACTTCTTGGAGCGAAGCATAATTCTTAATTTTGGAAATCTTTGTTTCGCTGTTTGTGTATATACGATGTGAGCGTTCTCCTGAAGATGAATTATTGTTTGAAGTTTTTACACATCCATCGATAGTCAGTTTTCAATTTTGGGAGGATGCGCCGCTCTAGATTTAGAAATTAATCTATACCTGCTCAGCCATAAGCAGACTGGATGGTGATCATCAGTTTTTGTCATGATATTTAAAGGATAAAGACTGCAAATGCTTGTGATAACTGGTCAGCTAATTTGAACAAATAAATGCCTATGCACGTTGTTTCCATGTCAGAATATTTTGACGTTATAATACCCGAATAGAATAAGAAGCATCGTGCATCCTTAGGCTTGATGTTGCATTCAACATTTAGCCTTCATGGAATGCTTGGAAAAGCTGTATTATGATAACTTGAATGTTTGCTTGAACCATTCTGTCAGAATAGAAAAACAGATGAAGGAAGCTCATTTCCTTCCCCACATGATGGTTTCAGTCATGATCCATTTTCAATAACCCAAGCAAACATATAATTAGATGGGTAAGGTTAGGCAGGCAGTCCATTTCTATATCTCACTGCATACTCATGCCAATTAGCAATTTCCATGGAACTGAGAGTTTTTACATGGTCTTCTGATTTCAGCAAAACTCAAATAACCCAACAACAAGCCTGGGGCCAACAACATCGGAAAGCAATGATTTACAAATAGCGAAATCATCTTCCGGATCTGGTTTTGGTAAACCAAGAAGCCATAGTGGCTCCAAAGACATCCATTTTGGTGACCATACTGTTGTATTGAAGAGCGAAGGAGCCATGGCAGCTATGACCAAGGCTGATATGGAGTTGTTGGCTAAGAACAGAGGCAATGCCATGCGACGATACCAGGAGAAGAAGAAAACACGAAGGTAGCTAATCCCACTCCTTTATAGCTTGTTCTATTTTTCCATTGAATGTTTTCTCTTTTGAAGGAATAGGGCACAATGTCAGTTTTATAAGCAGCATTACCTAAATTGTGATTAGGTATGATAAGCACATAAGGTACGAGTCAAGGAAAGCAAGAGCTGAAACTAGGAAGCGAGTGAAGGGTCGATTTGTCAAGGCTATTGAAGCTCCAGAAGGATAAATTTGCAGCAAATGGCTGAATGAAAAATGGCTATTTATTTTGACCAAAAAATGGACGAGTTTTTATTTCTGGCAATGTATACATCTTTAAGATAACTTAGAATGTAAAATTTTATTAGCTTCATGCTCTACATTTTCGTTATCAACCTGTCCCTCGCCCGCCTTTCTCCATCACTCAATCCTTTTGTGTGCAAGCCTGGGTCCAGGTACCACTCATCTTTCTTTGGCAACAGCAAGATGTGCACACTTCTTTTTGTCTGTGTATCTCCTCCAACAGAGGGCCTTCCCATTCCTCCATCCGTGTAGCACCAGAATGAGAAAAATATAAAAAACAACAGGCCTAATTTGCGACGTGATCGGTTTGTTTTGGAAATACTTCTGTTCTAGCAGTTTTGTTCCGTCTCATCCTTAGTGTGGCAGATGGATGGTTTCAGTGTAAATGATGAGTTTGGATTTCAGTGTAAATGATGGGTTTTCTAAAGCATTTTCTTCTTATTCTGTGAGAAGAGTGAGCAAAAGGAGACAATATGCCGTACAAGACCGAAAAATTTTGATATTGAAGAACTCATGTAAGCTACATGTAGGGTATGATTCATATTCTGCATGGGTCTTGGTGAGATGGGCCTTACGAATTACTAGTTATGGCCAAATTAGAAATCTTGTTACTACAAATATAGCTAATTGAATTAGGTTAGTGCGTAAGATAGAGTGAGACACAGCGAGACCTGGGGAAAGGAGAGTTTGAGAGGCGGGGCTCTCAAGTTTGAACCTTTTTTTGGTGATGTATTTATTTGTTTCATAGCATAAATGTAGTCCTAAGGTCAAATCACTTTAAATAATGTATATTCATTGTTGCATCTTTTTTAATTTTATATTTGTTCTAACACCCAAATTCTCAACATTACAAGATGAGGAGGACATCAAGATACGAACCCGCCAAACGGCGGATGTCTATTTAATGTGCAAGTGAAGAATCAATTGACATTGCCCTTGGCAGAAGACTACTAGTAAGTCACAGCCTGTCAAGTAAACCAAAACCTCGGAAACCTTTGTCGCAATGTTGAATTTAGACATGATTCGTAGAAACTTGGTGCGCAATGGCCATTGCAAGAGCAGTTGCAACCACTGTTTTATTTGGATGGGCCACAAATGCACATCCTCGTCAATGTTTAACTAACTATGCTTAACTATGTGTTGAATTTGTGCGTGCTAGATAGCGTGTCTTTGAATTTACAATTTTCTTAAAACCGAAAAAGCGGATCAATTAAGAAAACGTTAAACCTGTCCGACGGCTTATAAGGCGCGTACTTGTGCTGCAGTTAGCTTGTCCTTGTGAAGAAGTTTGGAGTGTGAGTTTGATCATTAAACGCACTCAACAAAGCAAATGTAAATTGAAGCTTGAGTCGGCCAGTGCCTCAATCGTGAGCGCTTTTTAGAGATATAGGTGGAGGAAACTTGTGATACCTCTTCATTATCATGTGATTGCTTTAAAAGCTATGCAATTGATATTAAAGCTCACACCGCTCCCAAGTTGACACCTTTTACTCCCACCTATTACTAAATAATTTCTCAACATCTGAACTACCTTCTGTATTGGACATTTAAGCGCACATATTAAGCCCTGCATATCTGCCTAGCTTCTCATGGTTTTCTTGGAATCGAACTTACTTGCTATATTGAATAACAATGAAAGACTTGTCATTTTTCCTGCTCAAGAATGCTCTAGGAGCTAAAATGAGGAAAGGATTCAAAAATTTCTGCCATAGTGATGCTTCCACCTCGATCCTCGATCAGCACAAACGTGATGACAGTTGTGGTGAACCCTCTTGCTTAGCGACACGATCACTTAATGTCGACGACAATCCTTACATAGATGACGAGGCTAAAGGAGGGCAAGCAACCTTGGAAGAGATGATACTGCAGTTGGAGTTGGAAGAGAAAATGGCTAGAAGAGGAAAAGCACTTGATGGCGATGGTTATGGTGGGGAAATCAAGCATCGAATGTCATGCGTTAACAGTTCTGACATTCTACGAACTGCTAGGAATGCATTAAATCAGTATCCTCGCTTCTCTCTTGATGGCAGAGATGCCATGTACAGATCTTCATTCCGAAACAACATGCATCCAGCTATCAGCACAAGTTCAAGAAAGTCAAGTTGTGGAAGCAATGAGCTGCTAACAAGGAAAGGAGTCATTTATAATAAAGATTGCTTTGATTCAGAAGCAGATCAGAAAATTCGGCATCTGCCAACAAGATTAGGTGGGGAGAGGGTTGTGTGGTGTAAACCAGGGGTAGTTGCTAAGCTGATGGGGCTTGATGCCATGCCAACCCCACTCTACAGGAACCATCATCGTCGTCGTCGTCATCATCATCATCATCATCATCATCATCATCACCATGGCAAGGAAAGGCTAAGTGATATTATCAAGAGACAAAATCTCTGGCGCAGAGCTGAAAGGCATGAACTGGAAAGAAGACTTGTACTAAATGCGGCGGCGCGCTGTGGAGGAGGAGGTACTGGAAGAGGGATGATGGCAGGTGCTTCACGCTCATCAACATCATCAGGATACTGTGTTATGAAGCCGGTAGCTCTGGAGCTTGCAAATAATGAAGATGCAGGCTGGCCAATGCGGCATTTTTTGTAGAATTTGCGGTTTTGCCCTCTCCATTAATATACTCCTTTTTTACTGCAACCAATTGCCCACCAGATATGCAGCAACATCTGTCTGCACCCTCCCCTCTTGTTTCTGTAGGTGTGAACTATGACAATGATTATGTTGTTTATGTAAAATTCTGTTTTTTTTTTCCTCTTTATAATATATATATATGTGTATATATATATATATATATATATATATATATATATTTTGGTTTAAAGGTTTTGAAGATCTGTATCTTGACTAAAACCGTGCCACTTATCTTATTAGTGTCACAAAGCATGGATATATTTGCAAGTAATTAATTTACTGGAAGGAAAGCTATGGAAGCCAAATGCTACGTACTCATTTCCATGCTCATACTGAAATGTGAGTTCGAAAGTTTTGCGCTCACCGAACAAGGCCTCATCATATTCTGTAAGATTAATATGCATTGAAATAACCTGATTTAGGGCTCGTTTGGATTGGCATTTTTCAAAAGTGTTTTTTTTAATAACTTTTGAAAAACAGTTTTTTTTTAAGAAGCTGAAAATTCAGGCTTTTAAAAAACGTTATATTTGAGCTTTTTTGGAAGCCAAATCAAATAGTTATTGCAAATTTAATGTAACTTTTTTAGGGAAAAAAAGTATTTTTCCAAGAAAAAAAGCTTTTTTCGAGAAAAAAAGCTTTTTTCCTAGAAAAAAAACCAATCCAGACAAGCCCTTATTCTTTGTTGTTTCATGTTTAGGACATGTTTAGTTTGGGTTTTCTTCCCGAAAAAAATACCTTTTTTTTTTTCCTTGAAAAAAGTTATATTTTTTTATAATAACTATTTAGCTTGGCTTTAAGAAAAATTGAAACTTTAAAAAAGAAAAAGAAATTCAAATACATTTTTTTTCAAAAGCCAAAATTTTAAATTTTCCAAAAAAAAACTTTTTTTAAAAAAAATATATTAAAAAATACTCTTTAAAAAAAAAAAAAACCAATTCAAACAAGCACTTGGTATGACTTGCATGCTTCCACATGTTAGGCAGCAGCCATTAAATATTTTAAACTCAATGTTTGAGATAATCTCTTCATTGATATTAATGCTACCCACCTTTAGTTGGAAAGCTAGCTAGAGGCCACGGGCGTCGACGTGGTGAAAGTAAAATGAGCATCTGGGGGGCTCATATTTGCTAAAGAGAGTAAATTCTAGGACCACCTCATGATTTTATAAATGCTATTAACGTGGTGGTGGTGTCCATTTAAATTCGTCTCAAGAGGCTCGTGAGTCTGGGTCTTTTATCATAATAACCTCACTCGCCCCCATCCCACCCTCTCTTTCCAACCTATCCAATCCCTGTAAGCCTACACTCTCTCAAACTCTAGTGACTCCATTTGTTAAATTTTCTTCTTCTTCTTCTTCTTCTTCTTCTTCTTCTTTAATTTTTAATTTACTTCTTCGGGATATAAGTATACAAAAATCTTGCGAATGGCTTTTCTGGTGAATTCATTGCCATTTTCTGTCAATGGTATACCTTGAAATTGCCATTAGCTTATGCATATGGTTTACCGCTATGGCATTTAGCCAATTCATGCAATCATCGCTTTTACAAGCCTACAGGCTACAACTTCTGCAACCACATAAATCTGCTTATCATGGTAGATTTTTAAACGTCAAGAGACATGTATAGCCCATTAAAAACATGCGAGATTCTTTTTAAAAAAAAAATTAAAAATTAAAAATTAAAAAGATGGTATCTGTCACCGTTACATGGGTTCTTGCAGCACGCATTACTATCACATGGCCATTGTTGTCGAATGATTGTTGATTATCATATTAATTATGTGGGATAGAGTCTTATATTTTCTTATATTAGTAGTCGCAACAAACGTCAAACGTCTAAGGTGAGTGCTGAGAAGCATGCTGCAAATCTGCAAGAGATAAAGACTTTCCTTGTAGCAATAATTCTAGACAATGTTATTTGATATTTTCAAAGAGGAGAAGCAGATGTATTATGAGCATGGGTATTCTAATAACATGAAAGTCAGACATCAACCAATGTTCAGGGATTGAGAAAGCAGTACTAGAAGAATCAAAATTTCTAACTGCACTGCTTAAAAATTCACAAACATAGCAAACTGCTTCATTTCATCTGTAAGATAGAGCACCGGATTTCAATTTGGTGCATCTAACCCATGGCTCTCTAACAATTAGTTAACTATATATGAATGACTAAGAAAATGAAGAAGAAAAACCAACACGTCTCAGTTCATATTTACATGCCTCTCCCCTATACCTTGAAACAAGAAAACATACTAGTGCGGAGTGCCCTTCCGTCTCCCTGGCCTAATTCTCAAGGCAAAAGCAATTTTGCCGGTAAAGAATCAAACGACTTCAATTCCCACCTGCAACAAAGAGTGAAAATTCAGAGTTACAAACCTCAGCCTGATAATGAAAATAACCTTTTTCTTTCTTTTAAACAAAGGATGTGGTACCCCTAGTATTCTAATAATCTATCTAAAATAAAATGAATAACAGAACTGGAACAAATGGCTATCAGATCCAATATTGGCCCAAAAAGACTTTCAAAGAAAAGCCGTTAGATTTCAACATTTCTTAAATTCAATTAGACACATTGAGTACTGAAGAGACTTCATGTTAGTCCTCACTGACATACATCCTTTAGGCAGATCTCAGAGATAATATATTTCTGAGTTGAAGACCATCCTACTAAGCAAAACACTCAAAAAATCAAACTGCTGCAACCAGATGCTTTGCTACATACAAGACATCAAAGATGAGAATGCCTAAAGAATTCAAGATACAGAATTTTTGCTACGTGCAACTGTGCTACTCGACTGACAGCAAAAAATTGTTCTTTGCAACCACCAAGTTCCAGTTCTATCACTAAACCGTGTGGATGTGCTATTACTTCTGAACATTCAATGTATCCTCAAGGCACATAAATAAAGACAAAATTTGAGCAGTAGGATATCTGGTCGATTTCGGAATTACCTCCAGTTCAACTACTCTAGAGTGATAGCTCAGGAAGCAGGGGACGCTGGTTGGATGTTTGATAAGGAAATTGGCACCAAAGTAGGTGAACCAATCTCTTCACCTATCTGTAGATTGTGAGATGCTTCCGGAGGCTTCAATGCATGCAATGTCATTTCTATTTGACTCCCGGATGGTATGGAATAGCTACGTGAGATGACTGGAGGTGGCATTGGAAGTGTTGTCACAGCAGAAGATACCACCAACTTGTTAGTGGCAGAAAGCTCTGGGCCTCTGGTTGGCAAGGGTCCAGAATAACCAATTCTAGTGGAAGGTCTTTTGGAGGCCAAATGGGTTGGGGGCCTAGGGAGCTCATGGAGCTCACTTATTTTAGGTGATGATATGGGAGTAGAGGAAACACATGAGGACAATTTGGGGGTTGATAGCGGATGAGTCATCGGGGTACGCAAGAGAGATCTTGACGGAAGAGGGTACCCCATTGAGCGAATAGGACCACTAGCAGATGTAAATGGCGTGTTTTGCACTGGTTTACGCAGTATTGGGCCAGAGAAAGCTTGCCTCTTGACTTTCTTAGAATATGCAGCACTTGCATCGATGACACCTTCTGTCAATGGAGGGGTCAATGGGCGGGCTGTTGCATTATAATTGCTCTCTTTCAGCACTGACTTTGTATCTAAAAGCATAGGTCCAGACAATACTTCATTTGTCAACTTTTCATATTTGTTTTTATCCAAAGGAGACGAATGCCACAAGTTAACAGATCCCAAGCTTGCTCGCCTTAGTTGAGGAACTCTCATATCTGATATCACAGAAACTGGACTTTTTGCCTCTGGTGGGGTGGGTAGAGCATATGAAGTGTGCCTGTGTGATGGAGAACGCTGCAACTCTGCAGCACAGTAAGCCGGATCAAGTTTTCTGTCAGCATAGAGAGGTGCTGATTTGCTTGTTCTTTTGACCTCCTTCTTGAAAGCAAAAGAATGGCAACCAGGACTGTCTCCTTCATTTGGCTGCATACAGGCATGAAAGATTATAAATGTCAGTTCTTCCAGATTTTCTCGATAGCTAAATGAGAGGCTGTAAATGGGAATCTGACAATGGAATAAAAATCGCAAACCTCCATGCAAATGCCCACAGGAGGGGGAGGGGAATGTTAGCAGATGAAAGTATAATACAGACAAATAAGTCTGCTACGAGCAGTCTTAGTTAATTTCCAGAAATTTCATATTTTGACGTCATGAAGAAATTAACCTTTACATCATGAAGAAATTAACTTTTCGTCTATCAAATCAGTCCAAGTACTAGAATTTATTTTAGATGTTCTGCATCTAGAAACAGATTACAGTTTCACGGCCAAAAATTTTATCTAAATACATAACATTTTGTAGTAAATGCTCAATAGAGATTGCTGCATTCCTGAACAATTGATCAGTAGAGTTCAGCAATGCCCAAGTCTTTCAAGTGACTAACAAATAGAGAAAAAACTTGGCTCAATATGTAAAAGGTATTGTAATTTACCTCCACTGATTTTTTCGAGATAGCATCTTGTTTCTGCCCATTTCTTTCGCAGTCACTCAATTCGCTGTCATCATTTGAGCCGTCATCAGCATCATCCTCGTCAGTGTCTTCAGATTCATTATCATCCCTATCGTCATCTTCAAGTTCACAGAACTGGTAATCAATATGTTGCTCTTCTGTGACAGATTTGACACGTGGTTCAAATGCCTCAAGAGATTTGAAAGCTTTCTTGAAGAAAGATAACTGTTTTCCAGAACAAGAGAGAGCACATGAACAATGGTACATCATGAAATCAAAGATATAAAAGTTACAGCTTTAGGAAACCTGAGCAGCATGGTGCCGAGCTGCCTGTGTCAGAAGACTACGGCATTGTCCTTGCTTCAGAGATCTCATACGAAAGATTAGTGCATTTGCTTCCTCATCATATTCATCACGAGCAATTTGCAGATGGTGAGAAGAAAAACACTCTCCTTTAGAACTCTTAAGCTTTCCTTTTTCGCTATGTTTTTTAAGTAATTCTTCATATGCTTCTCTGAAAATCATAGACGAAAACAGAATTAATATCAGAGGTACACTGGAAGAAAAAGTCAATGAACAAAGACATTACCTTTTAACATCACATCTTTTCTTCATTTCCTGCATAAAGAAAGTGATTAATTGACTAAAAATGCAGTCAGAATCAAATAACCTTAAACATGGGCCATAACCTGGTTAGGTCTGAATTTTAAATGGAGCTAATGATGAAATTCAATTTATTCTTGAGTCAATTTTCTCAGTCTTAATTGTCTCAAAGCTCCTGGCTTTTGATTTACAAGAAGATTCATTCAATTATCAATCAGCAAATGTAGATATTCATAAGGAACTATTGCAACTAACTGGCTTTAACATCTCCATTAACTTTCGAAAACATAGTGACAATTTGACTAATAGACTTGCCCTACAAATGAAAAGAAGGAGAAGACAAGCAAAAGAACAATTTTTCTAAATGCATTCTTGCAAAAGTTTGATGCAATACAGACATGAAATTTCATGCTTAGAAAGTAAATTGCTATGGACGAAGCAGCAGCACCTTTTATTAACTCTACATGGATAAAGTTAGCCTCACTAATCTAAATGACCATAAAGCACTAGGGCAATATAAGGAAATTAGCTATATTAATTCAGTTAGCCATAAGATACATAAGCAAGGCCACCTTTCAGTCAACTTCTGTGATCTGTAAGCATATGAAGCAAATATTGGAGGAAAGCATGCATAGCTCAGAAAAGCACAACAACTCACAAGCAAATTCAAAAACTCAAAGGCATAACATCAACTGAAAGGAGATAACAGGCCCAATCACATGGTGAATACCAGAAGCGAACACCTAGAGTTCCAAATATAAAATATTCAGCATGGAAGCATAGAGTGAAAACATGATTAAGGAACACCCATGGCAACAGAAAACAAAATAACCTTCTTCAAATGATATGCAATTAAGAAGTTCAGATTACCAACCTCAACTACACGTAGTTCATTTATAAGGGACTCTGATGGAATAGTGATTGTCCGGAAGATATGGGAGCGCTAAAATGCAGAATATCATAAACATCAGAATAAAATTATAAGAGAGGATTCACCATATAATCTGCACACTCACATAGATATCAACAAGCCTCTGAAGTTCAAACTGCACCTTCCCCAGCATCAGCAAAACTTTACCTACATGATAGCAGAAACTATTTAACTAGAATAAAGGAAAAGGGGAACAGAAAGATCAATTAGAAATATTTTATGAAGAGGAGGACTCTAAATTATTCACTTCATTAGAGGGGATGAGATGTCATCAATTTTGCTTTACGTATTAGTTTACAGAATAACAAAAGAAATGAAAAAAAGATAACAGTATGCACATTTTAAGCAACTTATAAGCAACTGCCTACCCCAGATTTAATTGTCATTTGACACTACAAACATTTGCACGCATTGAAGTGATTGGGGATTAACACTCACCACTTTCTTCATCCTCAAAATCGCTGAGCGATGTTTTCTCCAGAAGACAATCACCAATTTCTCCTAGTGATTCGGAAAATTCTGAAAGTAGAAATCACAGGTAAATAATTGCGCCAAACAAGAAGATGTTGATCATGTAATAAGATAATATCCAGAAACCAAATATATATCAGGAGCCCCCGCATTTGAATGGTTTAGAGGAAATGGTTAAGAGTACATCACAGGAATACCATATGCACTGTTTGCCGTAGCAGCAGCAGCAGAAAGTAATCGGTCATAACAATCTCTTATGTCTTGCATGTCCTGCATAAAAATAAAAAAATAAAAATATTTTATTGTAGGATACTTTACGGGAAACATAAAAGATTTGCAATTAAATTGCTTGCATCCAGATATTACTCAGATGCATAATTAACATTACATGAATAAAACATGGTGCAAAAGAGTAAAGCTGACATGGTGAATCTAAAAGTCAATTCTGCTGAAGCTACAACAAGAACTGCACAGTGATCATCACCATCATCCTAGCATCCATTTAACTTCTAAGGGTAAAAAGTGTTAACATTGACCATCCTTCCAACCATCCATCATATCACTGCCAAACAGCACCCCATAGACATGGTAATTCCATCACGGATAGTAACAACAATGCTTGATGCTATTATCCTTGTGACACTTACAATAACAGCCACCTGTTTTCAGGCTTCTCACAATCATTATAGCTATCATGATTCTTCATTCAGAATTCAGATACCACCGTAAGCATATAATAATACAGAAAGCAATAAATCCGCAAATCCACACTGCATGTATTTTACATACCAATGCATTAATAAACATTACGGCCCCGACATATCTCCGTCATTTCAACAACAATGATAATGCATTAATGCCTGTTCTGGATACATCTTTAATATAAACCTTTTCAAAATTGACAAACACAAGATAAAATAAATTGTCACGATTCAGCGTAAAAATCAAATAAAATCTAGACTCTTAGTTGCTCGGTTGCTCCTCGAAAGACAATTTACGCAATAAACAAACAAACGAATATAGAAAATCTAAGAACACGCATTTCGCCAATTCTTTCACAAAATTCACCTCATAGAACACCTGCAGTGATCCAAACACAAGAAAAAATAAAATAAAAATAAAAACAAAAAATCACAAAGTTTAAGAAGAATGGAAATTGCTGATGCTCCAAGAATCATTTCTCTTGCTTCTCTCCAGCATTTCTCAGCATTCAACTCAAATTTTTAAATGAATAGATAAAATTCAACGATTGAATTAATATCAATGAATTCAACGTGAAAATTAAAAACTTGAAGAGTTCTGGTCCTCCGCGACATAATTTCTGTTGCATTTTTTTTTAATTTTTCTTCCCAGCATTTGTTCAGCAATCAACTCAAAAATAAAAAGAAAATAAAACTTCTGCTACCATCATAATATCGCCAAGGAAATGAAAAAAGAAAAAAACAAATGAAGATATATATATATATATATATATATATATATACATTGAAATACCTGTTGAGCTTGAGAGAGCTCATCCAATGGAGGCATGCCATTGTAGTGACGCCTTTTGTTTTTGACATCATGCTTCAACGCCGCGAGTCCTTTTTCTCGCAGCTTCCTGAGCGATGTTCTCATCCTCGCAGCTCTCTCAGATCAATTCAAATGTTAATTTCGAATAAATAGATATATATATATATATATATGTATGTATATGTATATGTACATATCTATAAGGAGGAAAAACAGATGAAATAGAAGGAAATGCGAGAATGCTTGGCGAAAATCAGCATTGTTTTAACAAAAAAGAAAGAAATTTTTGGGTCAAATGGTCATTTAGTTCAACGTTTCTCTCTGTTTACGTCAACGCTGTTTGTGATCACATTCATAATCACTCCCAATAATTTGGTGTGAGAGGTGAAAATATTTAACATCGGCATTCATTGGTGCGCTACTTTTTGTTTAACAATTAATTTTTTTTATTTCTCTTTTCTAATTTTCCTTTTTTGGATATTTGGAGTAACCCACAAGATCTACAACTTTGGTGGTTAACGACGGATTACCACAACTCTGTAGGTCAAAATTTTATATTTAATGGGAAAAAAGATCTGACTTTTCGATGAAATGATTTGGCAACCAAAACAAATGTAGGGGTGGATAAAAACTGAAGCCAACCCGAAAAAGAACCAAATCGAATTAAATTTAATCTATTTAGTTTGGTTTATTAGTGTGGGGGGGGGGGGGGAACCGTATAGCAATTTACATATTTAAAGCACTTTATACATGTATATATAAGTAAAATAAAATATCTTTACTTAAACGCTTAGCCTAAAAGTCTGTCTCCCCTTTATGTTTACTTTAAGCCGCCGCGTCCTCACCTCATTCTACTTTTAATTTGTTAGCTCCTAAAAAAAAAGTACTCTTCACATTTTTTTTTTTACTATTTGTAATTTATAATCTCCAAATAATGATATATACCAATGACTAAGGGTAACTAGTTTAGATTTTATTGTTTGCATGCAAAAATATATCTCTTTTTTGTTTTCCTTTTTCTTTTAGAATTTAATTCTAGTTTTAACGAACCTAATCGAATAGATAGAAATATATGTCGGTATGAGCCTATTCGGTTTTCAAACAATTCTGTTAGATCTGATTTTCAAAATTAAAAAAAAAAAGGAAAAAGAAAAGAAAAAAAAAAGGAAAAATCGGTTCTTTTCAGCTTGGTTTGATTAAATAATTGAATGCTCACCCCTAAACAAAAAGGCACTGACTTGTCTATACCATTAATAGCAGGAGCAAAACATATTTTTGCAAAAACATCAAGCTCTACTAGTAAAAGTGTAGGAAAATGATTTAGTTCAATAACTGAACACTAGGTTGGGATATTTTTGAGTGTATTCATATGTAATATACGATTAAAGTAGTAATTTCATGAGTTTTGAAGGTATCAACAAATACCAGTTTGCTCAAATACACAAAATACAAGATATTAAAAATATGCACGAGTGAGTTAGTGACCCTATCATAATTAAGTAAGGGAGATTCCCAGTTCTCACGTCTTTGGGTAATCAATTAGGCAGCCCTTGGCATCGCAACGAGTACGAACAACAACACTAGAGTTTCTTCAAGCAAATAAGAGACCGCGAGTCCTTCACAAGATGGTCGATGCTCAGTTCAATTGCAACAGCCTCAGATTGTGTAACACAAGGGGCTTTCAGTCTCGATTTGGAGAAGAACACACTATATATATATATATATATATATATATATATGATGCCTTTTGTCAAGCAAGTCCCATTTCATTCAAGTTTCAAAAGACGAAAATGAGCAGTCGGCCGCATCCCCAAAAATTCAATTGGGCGTCAATCGTTTTGAAGCACTCGGACCCTTGTGATTAAGCAAAGCAATTAATGGCAGCAATATATATGTATCACAATCTCTCCATCTGGCAATTAATTTGAAAGACAACCAATCACATCCATGCAAATCTACTACTGGAGTAACATGTATATATGTATGTTTTGTCCAATAGTACGGCCTTTCTTCCATTTATATTGCTTTTATTAATCAATGAATATCCACATCTTAGTTGAAAAAGAAATATTTAAAATTTAGGATTATAAAGCCTGACAGGGAAAATAAGAGATACAATTTTCTTTTTTTTTGGTTGGTTGGTTACATAAATAAGAGATGCTTAGTGAGAAAGTCATGGTAATACTTGAACCCAAGTTCACTTTTTGGGGAAATATTTCGTCTTGTGCATTTTTTAAATAATTAGGGCAAAATTATAAATAAAATTTCCTTTCGTGGTAAAACATGCAGTTGTAGTAGGAGCGCTTTATGCCTTTGCCCCTAGTCATTAGTTTATTCTAAAAGAAAATGAGTAGATGGTCAAAATAAAATCCAATTTGATAAATTGGTAATCGTTTAAATTTAGGATAAAAATAGTTGAATGAACTAAAATAGGAACCAAAGGGTAATTACTTAGTAACCGACCGAATATAATCTTTTACTCATGTTATTGTTGGGGAGAAAAAAACTGATGAAGTTAAATAAGTAGAAAAGTTATAGCTATGGATTGTAGAAAATAACGAAGGCTGAAAACCAAAATATTTGTTTCAATTGATAAAAAGAATAACTTTGATGATTGAGTGTTAGAAACGATAATTTTTTTTAAACAGAGATAATATAAGATAACTATGGGGAAAAATAGAGTTGTCAAAATTAATAATATGATTGTAATTAGTTAATTAACATGAATGAGAGAACGGTACTTATGAAGTATTACCGGGCTTTTGACTTATTATAAGATTCTCTTTTTGTTAAAAAAAAAAACCAAAGAAAAGAAAAATTAAATTAGACTTTCCATGGCTAAGAATAAAATAACTTAATGTTTGTAATCATATAAAATTGTAATTACGAAATTTTAGAATTTAATTTTTTTTAAATGACATAAATCATAATTATAACATCATAAAATAATATTGGACGCTAAAAGTTGTAAAGTGGAAGAGAAACAGCTTTAGATGCCGTACCTGTTGGATCATGCAGAAACATGGATCACCACTTTCTGTTGTGCTGAATATAAATGACAACAAAATGCCATTGTAGATGCAACTCATAAGGTCAAGCATCTGTTGACATGAAAGAAAGCCAGGTAGAGAGTAGACCCGCCTGCACCAACACAGATTTGCTCCGAAAATAACCAACCGCATCCACGCATATCAAGATCGACGACACTTGCGAGATGAGATGATGCTTCTTTGACACTTGCTTATTCATTCTAATTTATTTATACTTCTATCTCTCCCCCCCCCCCCCCACCCCCACCCCCACGTGCATTCCGTCTTTCAAATTTTTCTTCAGATGATGCCCGTTCCGCTTCCGCTCAATCTAAAATGCCCTTTTTTTTCATGTCTGTTTACACAAGAAACAAATAAGAAACAACTAAACAAGTTTTGCACGTTGACAACAAGAAGGTGTAGTTCAATGATACCATCCTTCTCTCGCCTTTGCATGGGGAGAATGGGGTATTTATGGTGTTTTTATCACTTAGCTCAAAATTTAGCTAGAAATAGGCGGGTGACTTGGCAGGACACTAGAGTGATCACTTGGCCATTCTTACCATTTAGAGTAATCAATCCTTAGAAAAGGCCGACTTGCTCATATTGCCGCGTAGGTCGGACATGGAGTATATGAAGATAGGATGGACCCTTAGTGTGAGCGTACACTTTCTTTATTCTTTCAACTAACACTCCTCTATTCCGGTGAAAAAAATAATTGGACCCCAGCACCAAGGATCCACCCTTAGTTTGATGAGAGGTGGGACCCCTTGGCATGGGGTTTGCCCGCGTTTCATTTCCTTGTATGGCGCCATGTGTGTGTTGGTTGGATTATTATGCCCATATCAAACGCATAACAGGGCTACAAATTAGAGGGACCAACAGTATCGTTAGGCTATCGTCGCACGCACAATAAGAACAGTATTGACGTGCGCTAAGGCAATATTGTGCTCACGCGTGAGTAGCGAAGTGTTGGGGACGGCGTAGAACCAGCGGCTGCAGGACGACGCAAGGATCATAATACACACACACACACACACACACACATATATATATAAAATAGACTTAGCTGATGCAGAGAAGAATAGAGATAAATAAAAACAACCAAACACGGACGACTGCGCGTAGCTAACTCCTAAGCGATGTGCATGCATGCATGCATGGACGAAAAGTCGAAAACCATTAATGTTTGATGATAAGCTGCATGCTAAAATGTTGGAATCCTATTTTCTCTGTATATATAAAGGGGATACATTTCAGACGCACACAGCGTGGCACCATGCCATGCGCACGCATGAATGAGCCGAGGCTGATGGTGCCGCAGTGTGTGCGCCTAAACGAACCCCCTCGAACAACTGTAGGAAGTTGCCTTAGCTGCGTCTAATCTTCTCTTATATATGACACTGGATTTATACAAGATATATAAAGGGGGACTTCCTCCAACATATAGAGCAGTATGAAGTGAGCATGCATGATGCATACATACATACATACATACATACATATATATATATATATATATATATATATATATATATCGTGTGTGAAACGTAAGCGGTGCCGATGAGCTCGAAATTATTAAGTAAGTTTTATGATGACCCATTGGGATGCTGAAACGCCAACTTGCAAGAATCGCGACCTGATATATGGATACGTCCACAAAAGTACCCACGTGAAATTCTTACATCTGTTGTCTCTATACGCGGCCAAGCAAGCAATTAGATGACGAGCTGAATCCCTCATCCAACAGACACGTACTTTAAGAGCATTGCTGCTACCTTCTCGTCTGTCTTTCTGGGGCCAAGTGTCACGGTCGACTTATCTTAACCACACGTATCTGTATCTTAGCTCTTGAACTATATGGAAGCTAATCGATCTACGTTATCCCTACTTCTTAATTTATATCAATCTGATACTGCAGCAAAAATGATAGTCGGGTGTATGCAATTTTCTGACACTGTTGAAATTCATTATTTTGAAAACAGAAAAAGGGGGGAAAAAGAGAGGAAAAATGAGAACTTATGTGCATTAATTTGTGGCCACGACAAATGACCCAAGTCTGAGTAGCGGAAGCTGCTCAAGCCGGTTTGTAATGTCCCATGCATCTCCATTGATTTGAAAGAGGATATTTGAGTATTTTATAAGTAACGTGTGTTTTAACTATAATAATAATAGTAACCAAATGTTAATTATTTTGGCTTGAGTTATTACCCGTCAACAGGCTCGATCCTTAACTGTGATTTTGGTCTATTTGATGCAATATGGACATCACGTGTGGAAGAAAATCTGAAATTTGTGTATTATTTATAATGGTTTTAAATTCACTATTATTGTATGCACGAAATTAAACATTTTGAATCAATAAGTTAATAGTTGAATTTAGATTATTACACAACCGGTGCATGGATTGTTAAAGCTAGATGCTTAATGTGGTTAGGCAAAGATAGAGCAGACTTTGTGGGTTGTACGTAGAGATTATGTGGGTTGCACGTGGAGACTACGTATACAGACGCTGGTGGATGTTGGAAGCGTAGATAATTAGCTGGTCAGCCATTGTCACTGAAGGAAAAAAGTCAGCTTGTTTACTAAGTGTTTGCAGGCACATTAACTTTTTCTTATTTAAAGCACTTGCCCGGAAACTGATTATTTTGTGCTTATATATGCATGATCATAATATTCATTTCAATTTTGATTAGACTAATAATTTTTTGGTTTTTTTTTTGTTTTTTTTTAAATTGTTAAAATTTGTAAACTTATATTCTGTAACATAAATAGAATTGCCGGCTCTAGTGTCCCAAATAAAAGAAGGAAGCTCACTCGTAAATAAATTGGAGCAGAAGGAAAATGGATTCTCAGGTATTAAGAGCGTGGGCTTTTGGAAATCTAATTAGACTTGTCATTTATTGGATCAGGGAGAAGCCCAACGTGGTTGGGCTTTTTTCTGGAAGACTTGTTAAGCTCGAGCACTGACGTTCCCCAAAACGCCATAATTTAACTACTAGTATTTACCTTGAGGTGGACAGCGCGTTTTATGTGACTCCATGCTAAAAATGAATGCTGTAATATTGCCATTTTAGAGATAGAAACTTATTAATATGGAAAATGAAATGGAATCTTTGAATTGAAACCTTCTAGCTCTTACAAATCCTGAACAGTGTTGAAGAAAGAAAAAAATATGTGTATAACAAAGCTTCTTATTTCTTCATGAGAAACGCCCATAAACGGGTAGACCAATGCATAAGCGGCCGAAGCACCGCAAGCATAGACTATGGCAAAAAGTGGAAACTTATCTATAATATATTATATAGAAAAATCATTTGCAATATAATAATAACAAGTGTGGCATAAATAGTATTGTTAACATATTTTTGTCACGTGACGCTCTTACATTATTTTTAATTGTGAAAATTGTGTTTTATTTTAATGAGATTTACATTGATTTACTAATTTATTTTAATATTTACATATTACATTCCAAAATTATGACATGCAATCTGAATTGGTTGTAGATATCTATGGTAACTCTCCAATTTGGTTGTTATCAAATTGTGACCTATTTTAATTGTTTTCTATTATTATAATTGAAAATTAGTGCAATTTACCTAATATATCATTATCGTATGATGCTATTTATGATAATTTGAATTTTGGTTAATATCGACAAATTGTCTTTTTTATTCATACAGTCTTTATATTTAGATCCTATATTTCAATTAAATTGGGTATCAATATTATTTTTCTATTTTGTGATTAATTTTGCTTAAATTAATAGATATGAAATTTGTTTTCTTTTGAAGAAAAACTTGAAACTTCTAATGAAATTATATGTGATGACAATCTTTTTCCAAATATATCAAATTATCACTATAATGATTGAGGACAAGTTAATTAGGTCCAAATATATTTTTTCTTATTTTAATCTTCTTTTTATATTTCTATACTGCTTTCCCTTAGTAATTTTAATGTAAATAATTTTACCAAATGCTTTAATTATTCATATTTTGTTTTATAATTTAACTCGAATATACATAATTTAATTATTTGAATCTATCTTTTTATAATTATTTAGAAATAATAATGATACTTATTTCGATATAATTCCATTTATCTTAATTTTTTGAAAAAATGCTATGCATATAAAATAACATTTTGCTTCCCGGTACATCGCACGCGTGATTGACTAGTTATATATATATATATATATATGTATATGGAGTTAACTTTATGTAATTTTATCTTAGAATTTTCGCAAGAAGTTATTTTACAATTAGAACTCGATCTGTGATTTTTTTTTTTTAGGCGGCACGAGAATAGCAAAGGTAAAGAAGCCTTGAGCAGACTTTGAATATTTTATGGTTGTCTGATTATTCAAACAACGAATGAAGGATGAAATTCTGGACTTCATCCTTTGTCTCCCCTTCACATATAAAACTTTGGCTCTCTTGGAGATCTTCAAATTCTCCAGGGTTGTTGTCCAAAGGGAATTTTGAGAAATTAAAACCCTTCATTCAAATTTAAGGGGCCTACTGCATTTTACATTTGTTTGGGATTGATTCGGATTACATGAGGCCCATTGCTAGTTTAAAGTAATTGTAGATGTCATGGTTGCGGGAATACTAAATTAAGCAACCAATTACGTACATACTAATTTAATTCTTTTGTCCATTCTAAAAATGCATCTAAATTTGAATTGGTCAAACCTACATATATATATATATATTTGATATTTTACACTTTCTTACAAGGGTTAATCATGTCTACAGTGCTCTCTTCATGTGTAAGATCAAGAAAACTAATTAAATTCGTTTTGAAATTTATTCTGCCTTCTTTTACATTATATTTTGAAATACTCTTTCTCTCTTTTTTTTTTTTTTGATAATTTGAATATTTAATGTTTATGTTATGGGATGATAGTGTTTTCGCGTCAAAGATTCTGAATATTCAACACTCAAAAATTATGCCAATGGCAGCCATAGTAGGTTTCAATGAATGTGATTGACCTAATCAGGTGATGCTAATTAATATATTATCAAAAATTAAATTGTGTCGAGCGTGCGGTCTACCGTGATGGCCTACCCACGCATGATTGACACGAAACACAAGCCAATGTCAATCCTCTTTCTCTTGTGGCTTGCAAGACATGAAAGTGAGGTGTATAAAATATATACATACATACATACATACTGCTCGTTTAAATTATTATTATTATTTTAAAATAATAAATTCTTTGTGCAAGAAATATTTCACTTGATATTTTTTTTAAAAAAATTTTTAATTTTTTAAAAAGATATAAAAATATTTAAAAAAAAAATCAATCCAAAAAGAGTCCAATATGAGTTGACGTGAACAACTCCAAGTCATCAACACTGTCACACAAGAAGCTCTGGTCGGCAATATTTTATGTATGATTATAAGTAATTTGTGCCTTTTTTAAGCTTCAAATGATCAAATCATCATCATGTTTTACTATATGCCGTCCATAATGTTTCCAGCGTCCACTTGTCACTTTCGGATGCGAATCATACCCCACATTTTAACCCTCCCGTTTATCAATTACTTTATGGTTTTTTTTTTAATATACAATTAGTTAGCCAATTTTGCTGGATTACGAAGCTAATGCATGTTTGACACGTTTATGCAAAAATGCAACATGTAGCTGATCAATCAATTAATTAACAACTATTCAAAGGAGCAGAGAGCGTCGGATTAAACATTTATTTTTTTGTTTTTCTGGTTTTGGCTTTATGAGGTCATAAGTATGGATTTGATTGGAAAACAGTGGGAGCAATCTATCTTTTCTGCTGAATTTGTTTATATATATATATATATATATATATATATGTTGGTGGAGCAAGGAATCTGCATATAGACTTTTACTAATGGCATGGCCCATGCTCCTACTCCTGGCTAATTAGGTACATTTGCAAGATGTAGATGCTTGCCAGAAGATGCAAGTAATTATTTAGTCATCAGGACCTTGGACTACAGTATGTTAGTTTCCACTAATTTCAGACAACCTCTATTGAAAAGCCTTTTACTTAACATCTTCTACTTGTACTAATATTCACACGAAGAAGATTATTGGAGCAAATGGGCTGAGAGTTTGCGGGTTCAAAAAGCCTTCACCTTTTGCCTTTCTTCTAAGATAGAAGTATTTCCCATTATGTCTTATTTAAATGTGGCACTTATAACATCGGATACCAACTAGTCATAAAATTTGGTTGTTACACATTGATACAGCGATATAAATAGTTCTTGTTTGTGTTATTATAAAGTATGAGGCTTTGATCGGAGAATGTGATCAGCTTTCTTAAAGATTCAATTATAGACAAAAGAAAAGCATCAGGGAACTAGATTCGTGATATAAACTTTGCCTTTTGTAGGTTCCAAAAACGGATCATCAAGAACCTCATTCGAACATAATCGGCAAAGATCTTGTTCTTATTCGTTTGCAACTAATTAAAAAGGTTTCCCTTTTCACAAACAACTATATGTGCGAGCTCACATGTGCGCACATGTTCTTTCTCTTTCTCCTTTTTTTTTTTCTTTTTAAGGGTTATTATTCTGGATTTTGAAGAAATTTGTAACACAAAAGGGGTGAGGAGTGTTTTTTCCTTCTCCGAGTGATTTTTTTCTTGGGACAGTAACTTGTCACAGTGAAGAAATGTAAAATTGACTGGTCAAAATTACACCTTAGCTTCAGATTGGTTATTCTATGGAAATTTTTGCTTAGAAGATTGCCAAAAAAAAAAAAGCATACAAAGGCCATTCTTTAAGGCCTTGGCTTTCTTCTAAAAGTGGTGAAACTATTGCAGCTATTAGTTTCTTCATGATCATCTGACTCGTGAGAAGAAACTTGTGTAATCCCACTGGAACATGAAGATGAGGAAGCGGGAGGCAGATTCAAATCAGTCCTCTCCTTGCCCATGAAATTGTAGAAACCAGGCCTGTCATTCGAGTTTCTTTTCTTCAAGAATACACGACAGAGAACCCAATTATCCTGCAAAAAAAATTAGAGCACAAAAACCATTATGATCTCTTGGCTAGCTACACTAACTTTTGACAAATTTTTCTAAGGCAATCCATAAACCCAAGTGAATATTCTCATACTTGAATTGAGTTTTTAGCTTGTGGGAAGTTGGTAGCTACGGTTTCAACGTTGGCCAGGCGATATTCGTGCATTATCCAGTCAGTTTTGCAGCCATTTGGTGGCTTTGCTCTGTAGAAAACCAGAGTTTTCTTCATCCCAACAACTTGGTTGGTCCTAGGAGTCATAATTTGCTTGTCTATTCCTGTTGCCTTCCAATACCCTGAAGTGGTTGCTCTATTTGTTCGGTTCCCATTCGGGTACTTCACTTCCCTTGTGCTGAAAAAGTATCTCTCTCGCTCAACATCACCTGTACACACATATTAAGTTCGCAGCATCACATAAGTACCTCTCTTGTCCATTGGCATTTGCTGTTAAGACACTATCATTCTACTCTTCTTAAGATTTTTCGAAACTACAACTTGTTTATAAATTGCATTGCATTGTCGCGCGCAGGGTGGCAAATCAGGATAAACCATCTATTTGGATTAATGTCCTCCCCTACATTGCAGCTTCTATGTTAGGGCCTGTTTATTTATTTATTTTAATTTATTTTCACTTTTTCCTTTAAAAAAAAGTATAACCTTTTTGTAATAACTGTTTGATCTCGGAAAAAAAAACTCAAATATAATTTTTTTTTTCAAAAATCAGAATTTTAGTTTCTCAAAAAAAAAAACTTTTTTTTTTCAAAAATTATTAAAAAAAATTTACTTTATGAGAAGTCAATTCAAACCAACCCCTAACCTCAGAAATGTTTTGAGCCAAGGGGAGAAAAGTTGGAAATTGGAGAAACTTGGATACACAACGAAAGTTGTGTGAGCTTGAGAGAGTTGGAAAAGAAATAAAAAGAGAAGTTAATTGTGGTATTGGGAAGACCAACCTGGCAAATTCCAAGGATCAGACTTGCAGACATCGAACTCAGGGATGATGGAAGCGGGCAAAGGGTAAGAGAGAACTTTGCGTTTCAAGTACTGAACAATGAGCTCTTCGTCAGTTGGATGGAATCGAAATCCAGGGGGCAATCTTAGCACTCCATCCTTGACAAAATTTGGTTTCTCCATTTTCATCAAATTAGTGAACACAAAAGCTCTTAAGAACTTTGGACTCGAGACTAAGATGTGCTTGAAACTTTTTTTTTTTTGCAACTCAAGCACAACTCTTATAGACCATCAAAGTAGAGAATCTGCATATAGTATATAACAAGAAAAAGAAGAATCGAGAACAAGAGGGTATAAGATTACAAGAACAAGAACAAAGAAGAGAAAGAAAAAGGCAAATTAATTAAGAAAGTTGGGGGGGGGGGGTTAAGTATGTGAGAGGGGAAAGTGAGGCTTCTTTGTAGTAATGGGGGATAAGTTGAAGATTGAGCCTTAAGGGGGCTTTATAAGTAAGAGAAGGAATATAATAAGCTTTGGCGTGAGGTAGACTCAATCTTCTTAACTTGGACGCATTTAAACCAAATGCTTTTGTAGGAACTTAGGCATGTTTGCCCGCAGAAAAGTTCAAACTTTTAACAAGACGAGATAGAAAAAACAACCAACCTTGTTCCTTGCAACTATCAACCTTTGTTTATGGGAATAACCGCAGCAGTTAAAAGCAATTCCTAGACGTTTTCATGTCTTGCACTATCTACTTCTTAAAATAAAATATATATTAGTAATTATCAAAACCTATGTAAAATTCAGCTTATCATCTTTTCATTAATAGTAATAGACGACATCTAATTAATATAAGTTTTGTGCTTTGGGGCCTTGACGGCTGTATATGGTTTGCCTTGGTCAATTTATGTGATTGATATCTAGTAAAACACTCAACAGAGAGCTTTGTTGCACCCTCGTAAGTCGTTTTGTTGCAGCCTCGTAAGTCGTAAGGCTGAAGTCATATTATGTCATACTTGTAGTGCTATTTTGTGGAGACCTTTCGCAACGGGAGAGACATTTCAAACATGACAAGTTTTATTTTAAATCTCAGACTTTCATTTCAATCCAACTCTAATAGATTTTGTGTCCACTAATTGTGCGTCACGAGATTTGAACTTTTGCTTGGCGTTTCATTTTTTCATTTTTTTTTTCTTTTAAAAGAAGAAAAAAAAGGAATTAACCCTGAATTCTTTTTCTGAGATACTGTTGAGTTGCTTGTAAGAGAGCGACAGAATTGGTTGGCTCGTGACCACAAGACCTCACGAAATTGCTTTTACCTCAGCTGGCAAAATCGTGCCCAAGATACATTGATATAGCAAGGGGATCAGATAGAGGAATACAGCCGCATATTTTGTTGGATATGACTGGATATTGGGTAAGAGACTCCGGACACTTTGAGTGCTGTCCATTTGTGTTGCCAAGATCAGTTGGAAAGGGGCTCAAAACTTGAGATTTTACAATATATTTGTTTGCAGTTTTAGATATAAATTACTGACACTTAACTATATTTTCTTCAAGCATTTATCTTTTATATATAGTAGACTAGCTTGTTGATCTAGTAGTTGCGTGCGTCATAAAATAACGGTTATAATGTGTGAACCTTAGCATATATATCATATTACCCTGATCATTCACTTTCACTCTTCGACAGTGTTTTTCAGGTTATTAGTAATACATGTCGTGATACCGCATGTTTTAGCCTTTTCAATATTAGGCAATATTTTAAGATCATGCAATATTAAGATTCTAGCCTTTTCAATATTAGGCAACTAGGGACAGTGTTGGTTTATTGAATCATGATTAATTCTAGTGACAACGTTTGTTTATTGGACCATGATGATCACACAAGATCTTAAGAATATTTAGCATGGTACATATGAGGGGAAAAATAAAGGAAGAAGATATGCGTTTAATTAAACAAGCTTAGCCATTAATGTTGTTATTTCGTCATCATAGGGTATACCAACTGTTTAACTAATTTGACAAATAGTGGCAGAAAGATGCTCTTCAATTCTAGCTAGGAGGGGTCCTTGAAATTGACAATGAGCTGGAGATTCTTCACAACCATGGGGCATTCATCATCTCTTAATTTTCTTCTTCATTTGTCATCATCGGTGGAAAAAAGAAAAAGAAATTAACATATTCAATTCTTTTTTGTTTCTTTTTCTCCCTATCATATCATTATTCTTTTCTATTTCTTTAAATATCTTCAAATATGGAAATGTTCATTTTCTTTCTGGAACCCTTAGCGCAGAGGAGGTTTTGTATAACGAGCTATCTTAATTTTTATTTTTGACCTAAGAAAGGTTAGTGGTGTCATTTTATGATAGCGATAGGTGTGGGTGGGGGGTGCTAATTTTTGGGGTCCTACGTGCCTTCAAAACGACGGGGCACCCCGGTTGGATTCATGAAGAGCAACTGACAAAATAAGCCAACTTCAAGCGATGCCCCATTTCAAGATTTCCTAAAATCTTCTTGTCTCTATGTTCTTGGATCAGAAAGCAAAATTTACTAGAAGTCGTCAAGAATCCTGTTGCTAATGTAAATCCTTGATACCAAATTTTGATCGAATTATCATTTTGACGGGTTAATAATTTCTGTCATCATAATTTGAGAAATGTAATTATAACTACTATTACATACTATCTTTGTAGTAAATTGTCTGCTCTAATTTCCTTTTTCGAAAGTTCAAAGGTTTTCTTTTACGAGTTAATCATGCATTTACTTGAAGGAAAAAAAGGATCCATGAATAGGATTTTACGTGTTATTCACATGAGGTTTCTCTTTAAAAAAGTTTTGAAACAGCTTAGTTACGTTGATCTATCATTGAAATACATATATATATATATATATATATATATATACACTATATTATATAGAAGAACCCTTTGTAATATAATAATGACAAGTGTCGTATAGATAGCATTCTTAACATCCTTTTACCACGTGGCGTTTTTACATTACGTTTAATTATGAAAATCGTGTTCTATTTTAATGAGATTTACATTGATTTACTAATTTATTTTGATATTTACATATTACATCGCAAAATTATGACATGCAATTTGGATTGATTGTAGATATTTATGGTAACTCTTCAATTTGGTTATTATCAAATCGTGACCTATTTTAATTATTTTCTATTACTATAATCGAAAAGTAGTGCAATTTGCTTAATATATCATTATCATATGATGCTATTTATGGTAATTTGAATTTTGGTTAATATCAACAAATTATCTTTTTTATTTATACGTTCTTTATATTCAAATCCTATATGTCAATTAAATTGGGTGTCAATATTACTTTTCTATTTTATGATTCATTTTGCTTAAATTAATATATATGAAATCTGTTTTCTTTTGATGAAAAACTTGGAACTTCTGATGAAATTATATGTGATAACAATCTTTCTCCAAATATATCAAATTATCACTATAATGGTTGAGGACAAGTTAATTAGGTTCAAATATATTTTTTCTTATTTTAGGGCCTGTTTGGATTGGCTTTTTTTTCAGAAAAAAAGTATTTTTTTTTCCTGAAAAAGTTACATTGAATTTGCAATAACTATTTGATTTAGCTTCCAAAAAAGTTGAAACACTGAAAAACGCTTAAATACAGCTTTTTTTAGAAGCCAGAATTTTCAGCTTTTAAAATAAAAACTGTTTTTAAAAAATGGTTAAAAAAACACTTTTCAAAAAAACCAATTCAAACAGGCTCTCAATCTTCTTCTCATATTTCTATACTGCTTTCCATTAGTAATTTGAATGTAAATCATTTTACAAAATGCTTTAACTATTCATATTTTTGTTTTGTAATTTAACTCAAATATAAATAATTTAATTATTTGAATCTATCTTTTTGTAATTATTTAGAAATAAAAATGATACTTATTCCAACACAATGCCACTTATCTTAATTTTTTGAAAAAATGCTATGCGTATAAAATAACATTTTACTTTCCCGTGCTTCACACGGGTAATTGACTAGTATATCCAAATATATATATATATATATATATATATCCCGTTTGTAGATTAAGGGTAGAAAATGTTTAGCACTCACTTTGTTTTTATATCCAATTCCTGCATAATATTAGTATTATAATAATATGAATAACGTAGCTATGAGTACTCTTCCGTGGCCGACCGCTCGGTAAGAGCAGAATCATTGGAAGTAAGAGCGCTTTTGCCCCCCTTGTAGGAGGTCAGGATACTTGTTGAGGTTTATGCTATGTTTGTTTTATGCTTATCTTAAATTTTAAATTTGAAAAATATATAAATTTATATATTTTTTAAATTTTAAATTTTAAATAAGTATATAACAGATACAACATTAATAATACATATGTATCACTGTCATCAAATTTTCAAGATAAAATATGGGACCAAAACTTTCATCTCAACCAAGGGCTGTGACTAAGAATATTTAAGCCGCACGTAGTCATTGAAAGGACGAAAGAAAATATGGGTAGGACGCAAGCTCCACTAATTTATTTACTTGACAACGCAGTAATCGAACTTTCGAGTAATGGGATCCCATGTCATTGAAGCACTCACACGAAGCTAGGTGTAAACCCCAACAACATTCTTAATTAATTATCTCGATAATGCTTCACATCTTTTTTGCATATTAAGAATTTATACATTGGATATTAAATCTTTTATTAATTATATAATAGGAAAAGAATTCTATCATATTTAGAGGGTAATATATAGCGATGTTTGGATCAAAAGCTCATGAAGGATATCTACTTGGTATTTGATTTTGTGGGAAAATATCAACTGAAGTTTAGATAATTAGTTAAGTTGGGAGCCTCAAACATTGACAAATGTAAGAAAACAGCTTGGTACTATAAGGAGAATTAAGGGAAGCTACGCCTACTTTGCGACAACAATATTAGAAGAATGGAAAGAGGCTTAGAAAGAAGAGGAAAAAGTAAGAAATAAAAAGGAAAAAATGAATAATATGTGAAACGAATTGAAGATCATTAGATTCCCACAAGCAAATTAAACGCTATTAGGCCACTTTGATCATTATGTGGAGTATGGAAAGAGAAGTTGGGTGTTTCGTAAGCCAAATTGTGGCTCTTGTTTTTCCTTATTCTTCTTTATGTTCTTAATTAGTTTTTTTTTAAAAATAATTTTTGGTTTTGTTTATGGTTGAGAGTCAGAGGGGTTTGCGTGTGGGTGTTGAAGAGAGTTTTAAGGGGGAAATGGAGAGAAACGTCAAAGCCTGCAATTATTCGTGTTTAACTTGAGTAAAATAAGTGGTTCAAATGGACATGTCTTTTCGCTGCTTCCGTATATTTTTATATAGCTGCCTCTCTCTCCTTCTCTCTCGCACGCACGCACAGAAACACTATTATATATATATATATATATATATATATATATATATATTTCATTTAGAAAGTACATCCCATTATTCAAAGAGTCAAGTTGCTTTTCGCTTTAATTATCTGATCCAAGTTATAGTAATCAGACATTAATTCTTAGATTAATTAAGACATCATCATTATGGTAGCTTAGGCAAGATATGGAGCTTCTTTTGTTAATTTATAAGTGAAAAGGACGCACAAGTAAAAGGGAAAGCGATTTTATAAGGTGGGGATGAAGTTTCCGTCTTCAAGCATTTATATATAAATATAATATATTATTTCAACTGCTGTCTCTATTCTCATGATTACGATATACATATACAGCTAATCAGTTTGAAACTTATATATGTTAAACTGGAGTTTCGTGCGGTTCAATATAATAAAAATTAGCATCAAGTATTCAAATCCCAGTATGCAATTTACATCCTTCAAGTTCAATGTTTCGGCCAGGTATTCTGCTAAACTTATACATACATACATACATATATATAGGAATTACACGGGACAATCAAACTATTGAGCTAACAAATCGAATATCAATGAACCCGATTATTGCACATACATACATACATATATACATACTTACATACATACATATATAAAATTAGCTAGTCTTTAATAGATTTGAAGTATGCGTTCAAACCCCTTCTGAACCAGCAAATTTGTAACTAATTTCAGGATAAATTGATTATTATAGTTTAGGCTAGAGTAGAATATTCCTCTTCATTATAAAAAATAAAAAGATAAAAGAAAAGAAAATATTACTATATTTGTATATGTATATATTTATCTGAAATCTTAAATCTGAACGAGTAAAATGACTTAGCTGGATAGGGCTATATGATATACAGATGCATGAACGGGTAAGCCAGTATTACTTATAATTGAATTTCTAGAAAGAAGCGATCAAATAGAAATTCAAAAGTGACGATATTGTTGTAGTTGAAAGTTGACCTAGACCATCCTTTGATAACAGAGACATTCATTTGAGCACGTAGCTGGATTCATTGGAACAATATATTAAAAGCTGCTTTTCTTCATTTCAAAGCTAAAATTTGTCAATATTCAATTCCTTCACAAGCAACAAATTAAACAGTGACTGCGGCAAAGTATCTGCTTTTACAATGAACACAAGAAAAAGAGGATTCGCTTCCTTTCTTCATTCATGGGTAAGCTATGTACGTACATGAGCGCTTAATTTAACAACATTACTAATGTTGCTGAAATTATCAGATGATCATGACCTGTTAATCATCACTTCTACGTAAAATAGCTTGAAAATTCATCTGGTAGCTTTCTAGTTGGTCAAATTTGTGATTATATTATCAAACACAACTTGATAAATCAATGTCAAAATTATTATCGAAAATGAGATGTAACACACACACACACACACACATATATATATGGTAGGTATAAGTTTCTATAAATATATAATGTTTGTACATCAAATACGTATGTACCAATAAAATGTACAAACGTAGAAGTAGCTTTCATGTTTGGTTCAATTATGGCAAGTTCGTGGTTATGAGGTTGACAAGCAAAAAGTGTAGATTCGAGCAAAAAGATACACAAGGATTTGTCCTTGTTGCCTTAAATATTATATTGTGTGGAGAGCTGAGTAATAGTCATATTCCGTAAATTGTAGTGAAGCTTTGGGAGTAATTAAGTTGTACTAATTGCATTGGTCCTTGTTGGTGAGAAGATCCTTTTTGGGTGTTGATGTAGACCAATGATGATTGAGACTCCATTTCTTTTTTTTTTTTTTTTTAAAAGGGTTAACCAAAGGAGAACCCCTTTCTCACCTGGCCAGAGGCCCCTTAACCAGGCGGGAGGTAAATCGAGGGATGTGCGTGAGTGGCAGCCCGACCAGGGAGAGGACCAACGGGCGTGGAAATCCAGCAACAGCCCCCGCAATATTTCAGCGGAGTACTGCCGCCACACGGACTCGATCCCGCGTTGTCAGGGTGTCTCCACCCTAATCACCTGGCCACTTACCAACTCACCTATGCCCCTGGGGGCGAGACTCCATTTCTTGCGCATTTTACATGTTTCCTCGAGTTCTGCGTAGCATTTGAGAGATGTCATCCTACATTTTAGACGGTTTTTGGCTTTGCTTCTAAGCAAATAAATTCAATCTGATAATAAGTTAAAAAAATAAAATTACACATTTTAGCAAATTCTGATTATAAGTAAGAGGGGAAAAAAAAAGTTTTACTTGTCTATAAGAAACTAAATTTGATCAAATAAAAGTGTCACGTGCCCTACTTTTTTTTTGTGTTTTCTACTTGTTTATAAATAATTAAGTTTGATCAAGTAAAAGTGTCATGTCCCCGAACTCAAACCTCAAACCCATAAGCGAGATTAATAATGTACTTGAACCCTCAAATCCACTAGTTAACCAAAATTATTAATCATAACTACACAATCCAATTATAAATTGTAAGGTCTTTTAAAATTTGAAAGTTTATTATGACTTTAGAAATTAAATTACTAACTTGAATTAAATTTGAAAGATTATTCTACAGGATCTCGGGTCCATCCTAATATTTTATTATCTGAAGGTATGATCCTTCATTTTAGACCTTATGTTTTTGGGTTATTTCCTCTTAAATCTGGTATGAATAAAGTGCAGAGGGTTTGTTGCCATTGGGTTCCTTTCATGTGTTACTTATAATTCTTTTTGCTTAATGCTCATGTGTCCTTGCTGTGTTTCCTTGATGCGAAGGTGATAAAGCGATCTCTCGACCATCACCTCTTCAAATCCTATGCCTAGAAGGTTCGATCCTTCATTTGGGATGTTTAGACCATTTGGGTGTCGACTTTCTTGGACCCCACCTTTACCCAGGTTTTTGAGTCCCCTTCAAGTCATACTCTTGTCCATTGTATGTGATTTCTTCTCTGGTGCTGCTTCAGTAGACTTTGTTGCAAGTCATGTGGTCCTTATGAGTTTTTTAGGGATAGAACTATTTCAATAACATTGTGAATATCAAAGGATGATGGGGAATCACTTTATAGAACATGGCAATGCCCTGTTAAAGGGATATGTAACATTTCCTCTGATGTGGTTCATCAACTTACGTGTTGCTTGCAGAGAAGCTTATATATTTATCTTTTTTTAGTTTATTGTTCTCTGAACTGTATCGTAAACTTGATTAGAAAGTTTGATTTTCGTGTTGTTTGGTTTTCCCTATCGCTTTTGTCCTTGAAAAACCTTTTGACTCAGGGCATGGCTTCTAATGTTATATGCTAATTACATTAATAATATCTTTTCTGTTTGATAGAAAAAGAAAATTACTAAATTAAATTGAATTAAGCCATCCTCACCTCCTAATAGTTGCAAGTTGTAACGGGCGAGGGAAATGACATTTTCTTTCGTTCTTTTACGATTAATGCGTAGACACAAGTTTGAGGAGAAGACCTTTCAAAAGGTTCAACTGCTACAGTTAAATAATCAATAGTTAATTATTTTTCAATAGTTTTCGCAAGTCTCGTGTTTAACTAACTCAAGATTCAATTCTTCTGAATTAAGTAATTTATTCTAAAATTTAAACTGTAATGTGCACTCAAAAGCTTTCTAAAGATATTTCCACTAGCGAAAAGGGCAAAACGCAGGCAGCTATGGATTTTCGAATGGATCAGGCGCTCCAGTGTTTCACTCTAATTTTTATTATTATTATTATTATTGGGAAACTTTCTGACTTGTGTAGTTGCAATTACACTCTTGAAAGCAAATTATACAAGTCATCATCCTTAACTTTATTAAGTTGTAGATGACTTTTATTGCTTTTCCCTTTTTTCGCTTTCTTTTCAGCGGAAAAAAAATATCGTCATTTCTAATTCATGTTCTCTTTCACCTGATTTTTCAAAGTAAAGGGTGAAACTGTCTATGGGTTAAAACATCATCATTCTTAACTGACGTCTTTCACCTTAATTTTCTTCCCAAAATTAAAATGAAAGACTATTTAGATAACCAATCATCTTAATTAATTTCCCGACAAAACTCTGTACTTGAGAATACTTTTGAATTTCTTAAAACTTAAAGATGATAGAACTACAAATTATAATAAACGATTAAAATAATTTGTTAACGTTAAATCTTTCTTACAATATTACAACAATAAGGTTAAAAAATAAATTTAATTTTGATGGGCCTCGGTTCACAACATTTGAAGCATGAATTGTTACGTGGTTTCCTCGTGGAGCCCAGAGGGTGTAAGGTTTTTGCGTTAGCACATCCGCGCAAGGGGACCGCTCATAGATGCGTATGATAAAAGCCCAAATTGAAAATAAGTGGCCTGTATTCTCTTCATGTAGCACAATTTTATTGGTTTCTTTTCCTCTTTCTTTTGTCTTTTCGATAGAGTATCCGCATCATTTGCACATGGAATAACAGACCAGACCAGAACAAAGAATATAATCATAATTCATGCTCACCGTTGCTGCTAATAAATTTTTTCTTTTCTTCTTTTTTCTCTTTTCTTTTTTCTTTGGGTTAACATATCGTTATTATCGTCGTGTGTATTATTAATAATTAAGGAGCTCTTTATAATTTGGTTATCTTTTAAAATCTGGAGAAGAACTTTGCAGCTCATTGCATTCAGGAGTGAGCTTCAAGAAAAACGAGATTTCATCTTCTGAGAAAGGAGTCTTTCTGTCCGCAACTATTCCATCTGCTTTAAACAACTTGGACTTTTCACCCTCCTCTGTTGCTTTGCTGAACTCTGGAGCTGCCTCTGTTATTTCTTTGACCAAGTCAACTATCACCCCTTCAACTCCCATCAAATATTCCATGTACACCACCTCTGCCACATTACTAATTAATGGTACAAATTAATGTTGTGTTTGTTGCATGCTTATCTGAAATCTTAAATCCCAAAAGCATAAGATTTTTATATGTTTCTGGATCTGGGATTTCGGATCAGCAAATAACAAGTACAGAGCATTAAACATTTACTACTTGTTAGCATGGTATACATTTTCATCCAATTTCAAGAATTGTATTTGATTATCGAACTTACTTCAGCTGGCCGTAGGTTATGATAGAAAGCTTGCAGTCTTTGATCTTTGTTATTGCTTCTGGATTTCTTAAAATAGCCTTAACTTCGGATACGATTCCTTGAAGGCCACCACCGATGCACAGCTTTATTGCCTCACCTAAGGAATTCCTTCTCATGTCAGAATAGATTTCAGCTCCACCTTTAGTGAGGAAAAACACCTGGAGGCATGATCAAACAAGTGAAACTGAGTGCAAATAGAAACCATCTAGTAATGAAGACTCCATTAACTTGAAGCATCATTTTGACTAGGGGGTCAGCCACATTGAGCCTAAACTATTGGTTTAAAATGTTTAGCTCTTTGTTAACACTAGAAGAAAAATCGTTAAACACAGAACCTATAGAACCAATGTGGACAGGGTGTTACAATTACTAATCATCTAATAATTCCTGCCGTATTCCAAGTGACAGTGAGCTAATTACATGGAAAAATGTCTTACAGGATAAGTTTTTTGTAGCTTCCTTATCGACAGTGCTGCGTCGGGTTGAAAGGTTGAGAACATTATTGGCCTATCTTTGGCGTACCTATGTACCACCTGACCATAAAATACAGCTATTAGTAAACATTCGGAACCACCCATAGAGGAGTTTAGTGGCATGATACATTTAAGGAATTAATTGACCACACCTGCAACACTGGCTGAATAATATGAACAAGTTTCTCCTCTGAGTATACCATAGGGTCGTCAAATTTAAATTCAATGTTGAACCCTAACGAGTGATTAACATTCCGGAACACTTCTTCCAGTGTACACAAATGGTCGTCTTCTTCTACCTTCCATTCGAATATTCTTCCATCGTTTGTTTTTCTGAATAAAGGCTTTCCCACCTGTAATTAGATCACACACAGTTTGTGCAGGAGACGTATTGTTGTTTCAATATTATTTAGAAAGAGTCCGTTACGATGTACACTTGTCCCATATAAAAAAAGTCGATAAAAAGACTACGACATAAGATCCACTGCTACTCCTCCGAGCCGAGAAACTGAAGACGAAAAATTAAACAGAATTTAAAATGGTTAATACCTTGTCCGTCTCCCTCTGAGGCCCAAAGGAACGGAACTCATCTAAAGTGAGTTCTGTAACTCTTTGCTCAATTATCCTACCCTGAATTAAGAAAACAATCATTTTACAATGATTAAGAAGATAAAGCAAATTGTACTTAGATATCTAATTGAAGGAAATGTATGACCCACAGAAATAATTTGCTTTGCTTGTCTTAGCTAATGCGGTCCACGCATGTAATTAAAGGGATATATATACATATATATATGCACTAAAGTGAACTAACCTCTTCTTTAGTAAGGATGAAGATGTCATGGAAAATGACTGGATACCCATCTTTTGTCACCTACAAAAGGATTATGTTTTACATTTTTGTCTGGTGTTCTTCGCTCATTGATTTATAGGGCAGAAGAAATGTGCAAAAAAGAGGGGGGGGGGGGGGAACCAAAAGAAAAAAAAGAAAGAAAGAAAAGAGAGAATCAGTGATTTGATAATATTAGATTAAATTCCATAATGGACGTAAATGTTTCTGTTCTTATAAATTTGTTGGACTAGCTAGAGAAAGAAAACAAGACAAAAAGGAAGATCACTCTAGGAAATGCAAGTAGCAATCCAAACAGAAGAAACAAGAATGTAAAAGGAGAAAAGGTAAAAGTACTGTGTGCGTTGTATGCTTATCCGAAATCTTAAATTTAAAATATATATATAAAATCATATATTTTCAAATTTAATATTTCAGATAAGCATATAACGACCAGGGCAAAAAGGTACAAATGTAAATGGTTTCTTGGGCATTACCTGAACATCGAACTCAATGTAGTCAAGATTGAAACTTGCAGCTGCATTAAATCCACGTAAGGAGTTCTCTTTGATAGCTTTGGCTCTTGCATCAGATGATGGCAACATGTTCATTCCGCTTCCCCTGTGCCCCATTACTACAAACTTCTTTGCTAATCCACAAGGATAATGAATTCCACTTCTTTCACAGCCACAATCATTATCATCCTTTTCTCCTGCCGATTATATAAATATATTGTGCACGTAATAATTCTAACATGAGCGTTAAAGATGATAGATAAATAAATAAAATTGATCAAGATGAATGCTATGTTTGGTATATGTTTTTTTTGAAATCTTAACTCTAAAAAGCACCACGTGCAGCATTGCGCAGAGTCAACTCTAGTATATATATATAATAAACACAACGAAAGAACCTATTAGCTAGGCAGCTAGAAGGTATATATGAATTCTGACCTTTCGACAGTAGAGTAGGAGAAAGAGACAAGGAATTCGCATTTTCCGGAATTTGGTGAAGATTAGGAACATCAGAAACCTGAATAGCTTTGATCAGAGCCATTCCTTCCTACAAAAGGGCAGAGCAGCAGGGGATTCCAAGGTGGTCTTATTTTCACCAATGACCGTACAGATGATCAACAACCTTTCGATGAGCACGTACTTAATTTAAATGTGTATATGTATACACCACTTAATCCATCAGAAAATATTGTTGGCGCTGAAAGACTCCATTACTTTTGGTGTCATGTTTGGTCTTACGTGTGTGGCTGTTTTTCCTTTTAAAGGCTATATTCAAGCAGGTGTAATTGACCTCGTTGACCCTTGAATTTTCTGTCTGATCATTACGTTCCAATGGAAGGACAAATTTCATAATTGACCCATATTATTTACAAAAAATGTTAATTCAGTTCTTATTGTATCAAAATTGTCTTATTTGGTTCTATTACTTGATTCCTGTTATTTCAAAA
Organism: Cordia subcordata; assembly: GCA_028554755.1. Classification (NCBI taxonomy): domain Eukaryota; kingdom Viridiplantae; phylum Streptophyta; class Magnoliopsida; order Boraginales; family Cordiaceae; genus Cordia; species Cordia subcordata. The sequence goes on from JAPTOF010000020.1 coordinate 356,309, forward strand.
GTTATCAATTTAGTTCTCAATACTGAAAATAAGTGACCTAATTGGTCCAATTATAGCCCTAAAAATGGTCGTGTGGTTGTCATATAACTAATTAACGGAATAAAAGTTGATACTTTTTGCCGGCATTAAGGACTAGATAGGTTATTCTTGAAATAATATGGATCAAATTGACTTTTTTTGTAAACATTAAAGATCAAATAAATTACTTTTAAAATAGTAGATATTAATTAAATACTTTTTATAAATAGTAAAAACTACTTGTAAAATTCGCTCTCTAATGGAACAACAATTCTTAAACGCAACGCTTTATGTCTCACGCGAGCCAAACTCTAGAAGGAAGAGTTCTATACGTAGGGTAATTACAATTGACAACGTACGTTTCTAGAATTCTGGGGATTGTTTGGCAATGCATGTCCAGTTTACAAGAAGTTTCTTGAATGTGCATTTTAGCATTGTGCGCAGGATGATGATGCATATACTTCTCCATGCAGATCGTGCTTAATTAGAATTGCACTATTAATTTAATTTCAGGTACTAAACCTCCACAAAAGAACTTTCGAGAATATAATTTCATTAAAAGACGATCGAAAACAATGGGTTAATGTAGTCAAACATGCTTTATAATGGAGAAAAGATTGCATCAAAAGGTTTTTTTTTTTTTTCCTATCTTTTCATTGCCAAAATTGTCAAAGGTTCTCTCTTCCCTCCACTTCTTTTTTTTTTCCACCTTTTTCTTCTTCTTCTTTTTTTTTTTTTTTACTTTGATTCTTTCTTGATGTCGTATGGGGTCACTGTTTGCACCTTGTACTCCTAAAAATAAAACTAGCATGTTGCCTCTTACAGATTTCTGAAGTAAAACTCGTGTAATTAGGGTCTTTTTGGATTTATTTTTTACAAAAAAAAATATAATCTCTCCCTTAAAAGAGTACATTATTTTAAGAATAATTATTTCATTGATTTGATGAAAAAAAGTCACTTAATTTTTAATTTTTTTTTCAAAAGTTAGAACTTTTACTTTCTAAAAACACACTTTTAAAAAAAAATTTTGTTTACAAATATTTTGAAAAGAAACTAATCTAAGTGAGCTCTTAATTAATCGACTCCATAGCACGACCTTTGTCAAAGTCTGGACAAATCGGGACTGCCTTTCTTTTCTTCTCTTCTCTTTTTTTTTTTTTCCTGCCATCAAGAGATCAAACTCTTTTTTCACCCCCTTTCTTCGAAGAGATTTAACTGACAGCTTGCCTCAGGTAATTGCCAGATGATCGATATGATATATAATTGAATTTTTTGGATTAAATTGACAAAATGTCAAACGAAAGATTAGTGACATGCAATGGCTACAGGTAACAAATAACCCAGAGGGATATGCAGGGATGGACTTGGGTTCTCTTCTTTGCATGATTTTACGGAATCACCAACCCTAGCAGAATTCAACTACTACACTTGGAGAAAAGTTGATGCTCATCAAATTAAGTTCAACTGAATGAAACATATTATGTTGTATGCACACAGAAAAACAAATTGAAGAACAATATTTACTTTCTTTGGCCTGCCATCTCCAGAATAGCATTTACATGAGCCTTGGAAGAGAAACACCCGAAGGCCTCTGAAATAAAACATTTGCAGATTTAATGATCTATATGCTACCATGTAGCCATCATTGAATCTAGTGAATAAAAAGGTAAACAGAAGTTCTTACAGATTTTTGCTTACATGTAAAAGCAACAAGCTTTACTCATTTTTGGGCAATTATCAGAGTCACTTGCGCCGCTTTCAACATAGAGGGCAGCTCTGTATATGGTGCATAGATAGAGGGATGGTAAATGCATGAACAAACAAATTCTTATGTTTCTCACACCGTTTTCATCTTACAATCTGATACGTCATTCTATCTGTCATTGACATCTTCATAGAGCAACAGTAGTGGACAGCTTTACCACATTAAGAAACACAAGTCCAGCGTTACTACATCAGAAAACATCATCTCCTCCGGCACCCAGCGATTCAGTCTCATAATTTGGCAAATAAAGGTTTTCTCTTCTCACGTTGTGCTGAAACTGCTTCTTTCAGATCACTAGATATAAGAACACCTGAATTCCATGTAGCTACATAGTCTAAACCTTGATCCAAGGTCAAATCCCTACTTCTCAATAACACATTTTTTGTGCCCACCACAGCAAGAGGAGATTTTGCAGCAATCCCTGCCATAGAAAGCACTCACCATCTCAACAATCAATCCAAGCCATACATAAGGAGTCTAATTGAATACATAAACCAGCATACGTTGACCATAAAACATTTTGATAGGTTTAAATATCAATCCGGGAAGTTTCTCAACGACTTCCCATTCCCCGTCCAGAATAGAAAAGGAAATGTTTAGGAAAAAAGGAAGCGAACATCTTTAAAGGGGTTTTCAATATTCCACCATGCAGATCCTCTTTACAAAAGTATCTACTCCAGACTGATGAAAAACATGTAACCAGTCATCCAATAAAGCATAGCATCAGAAACATGCAAAACTATAATGCAAATACTATTTATCCATGAGCATTCAAACTGATTAAGAGCCTGTTTGGTTCTGCTTATTTTGCAGTTTATAAGCACTAGAAAAAAGCACCATCTCACATGTTTTTTACCATTTGCAGATTATAAGCCCCAAATAAGCTTAACCAAACAGGCTGTAAATAAGTCAGACATATCAATGCAAATCTACCAGCTTCCACTAGTAGGTAGTGAATGTAATGTCCCTTTTTTCTTTCTTCTTTCTCCTCCAATCTGAACTTGCCATGAGCGATCACTTTGAGCAATTAAGCCAAATATATCCAGATGTCAATTTTCTATCTTCTTTCTACCATTCAGTAGCTAATATTAACAGGTGATGCATACATAATTCTCACTGCAATAAGTAAAATGAACCCAAAAAAAAGAAAAAAAAGAAAAATTACATTCTACCACTAGCAAGCAACGTTTACTTAATTCTGAAATGATTTACCAATCGAACCAAGCATTTTCTATGACTGAAAAAAAAAAAAAGATATTAAGTGATGAAATTACCCTGAGCAAGAGTTCTAACACCTGCTTCCAAGTCCAGCTTCGAATCAAAAACTTTAGAAACCAAACCCAGCTCTTTGGCCTCCGAACCCGAAAACCTCCGACCCGTCAACGCCAATTCCATCGCATTTCCAAAGCCTACAATCCCCGGCAGCCTCTGAAGCGTCCCTAAATCCGCCGTGAGACCCAAATCCACTTCCTTCACCGAGAAAAACGCATCTTTCGTGCAATACCTCAAGTCACACGCCGTAATTATATCAATTCCACCACCGATACACGCTCCGTGAATCGCCGCGATCACCGGCTTACGACACCTCTCTATCGCGGTGATCGTGTCCTGCATGAGCTTAATATCCCGCCGCAGCTTCTCGCCGGAGCGCCCGCGGTCAGCAGGGCCAGAAAGAAGGGAAGAACTGAGTGTGTGAAGGTCGATGCCGGAGCAAAAGTGGTCACCGGCGGCGGAGAGGATGATGACGGCAGAGCTAGGGTTATGGTCTAGAAGAGAAAGGGCTTTGGGGAATTCGATGAAGAAGTCGGGAGATAAGGCGTTGCGTTGAGTGGGGCGGTTGAGGTATATGTATACCAGCTTTGAGGTTGGCCATGGCCTCTCTATTTTCAGGGATTTGAATTCCTCCACTACCACCTCCGATGACATTTTTTCTTGTGGAATTTGCTTCTTGATTTTTTCAGCTCAAACTCAAAAGGCGTGGAAATGGGATAAATGGATACAGCTGAGGTGGCAATTGTCGATCCCACCCGGCTCCATCCCAGTCCAGTTAAAGAAGGCAGGTTGGCTGGCTTGACCCGCCATTTTTTGTCCTGCGGTCAATACAAATTATAATTTTTCACAAAATAATCAATAACAATTTTCTTCTTTTTCTTTTTCTTTTTTTTTTTGACAAAGAGATTTTTACATTAAAACAAATAAACATCACACATGAGTTTAAGTCCAAGAGTGATCAAATAGAATTAACCATAACCATGGGATGAGGCAACACGCCCACACAAAAGCACAAACCCTAACAACACACAAACTAAAGCAGTTCCAGACTTTGATTTCGATGAAAAAGACAATGACCAAGTCCTGTAAGCAATAAAATTAACTTCAACACCACTACCAACGTGCGACATGGTTGAGAACAAGGAGGACAAGGCAAAATGAGTACCATAACCCATATCTATAATAACAAGTCATGAAGAACATCAATTTGAGAAAAACACACAAAGTTAGGGACAAGAGAAATTGATGGGCGTCGAAACTACCAAAAATAAATTCCTATCTCTTGCCTTATAACTTTAATTTGTGTACGCGGTGATAAAAGGGTTGAGTCCACAGGGATTGGAGAAAATTAAAATATGCTAATTACGTCAAGTAGATTAATCAAGCGAGTCATAAGCAAAACAAGGGATTTAAATGCAAAAAATAAGTAAAATAAACAAAACTGTCCAACCACAAGTCGCGCTGCGTGGACACGCAACTTGGCCAGAAAATAAAAAAATAGAAATAAAAATTAAAATGATGAAAATATGCAATTCTAAATTAATGCAAGGCTGTAAAATCAAAAAATCAAAAAATCAACGAGAATAAAATCTAACATAAGGAACAATCGCAATTTCGACCAACAAATTCGATCATAGATGCAAAAATACTTTCAACTATTTCGATAAGTCAGTTATAGTTATTGGCTCGGCCTAATACCCTCATCTTTCCTTACAAAGTTGATAACGGTTTAAATCCCCTACGATTTTTCCACTATCACCTTACCTATTAGACGTTCTAATCCCCGGAAATGCTCGCAGGATCTATCTAACGGCAGCAATAAAAATCTAGAAAGACCTGATTCTAAAAGTCAATACTCTCGCGGTTATTGCTCATTTAGATTACGTAATTATACAGGAAACCTGATTACCACTATATTTAGATTAATTAAATTAATCTAATTGGCTACCTATTGTCATGCAATTAAATAATCGCGCGCAAAATTAAATAATCGTAGATCAATATTAATTATTAAAGCAGTAAATACGCAAATATCAAAATAGAATGAAAGGAATAAAAACACTTAGATCTCACGAATTTGATGAACCGAAATCTTGATTAATCCTCGTCTAGAAAATAAATTAAAACAGCTTCTCCATGAATGTCACCTAAAGAATAAAGAGAAAATTTACTGTTATCTGCTAAAAGCTGTCTACTAAAAGTTGTCTACTTTCCAAAGTGCAAATAAGAGGTATTTATATAAGAAAAACCCTAACTTATTTTCCTTGTTGGATAAGGAAACCTGGCCCAAAAAGAATAATAAGATAAAAGCCTGAAATAAGTCCAACAAAATAAAAAGCCTGCTAATATTTAATCTAATTCCTTCCAAAAGCCTAGAAAAATGTCTTCCATCTTGGTCAAGCCGCGTAGCAATTAAATGGCATTTTTTCACGTGACGATGTTAACTTTGATTGCTACAAACATGTCCAAAAAGCTTCTATATCCATATGTAATGCATCCAACTCCTTTTCCTAAGCACATTTATGCAAAATTACATTAAAAACATCAATTAAGAAACATTCTATTCCAAAATCAAGTGCATCTAATATATAAATTAAATACTTATTTAGAACTTATCAAATTCCCCCATACTTGAACCATGCTTGCCCTCAAGCATGAAAACAATTAAGAATAGGGAATTCACATGCAAGACTAACCAGGACCGAAATTATGCAAAGATTCCAAGTTTTACAACAAAAAAGAATGCAAGTCCTGCAATTAAAATTTCCGTACTTTCATGCACATAGCTAGCTTCAAAGAATCCAAAGTACAAAATAAAGTCAAGACATATGTCATCAAAGCTTCAACTTCACAGTTCACATACCAATTTTATCATTCTATATTCCATCATGTCACCATTCAATCATAGGAACATAATCATTCAAGCTTAATCTCGCAACACATGTACAAGTCCTGACCCAATTCAAGCATTTATAAAAAACAAGCAAGTTAACATACTGACAAACTAAATTTTCTTCTTCTTTTAACCAACTCGCAATGTTTTTAGCCAAAAGAGTGCACTGATTTTGCAAATTTCTACAGCACTTTTTCCAAAAGTAAGACTTGACTTGACCAAAGATTTTCAAAAAGAAGCCTGACTTAGCAAGAAAATTCTCACAATAAACATCTTCATCGAAAATATAGCCACAAAGTTCCCTCAAGATTAATTCCATCAGAATTTCCCACTGGACTTCAAACTAACTCAACCATCCATTATAGTAAACACAGGCACATAAACCTTCAAAAGTTCCCCTACCTCGACTCAAAGAAATTCAAAAAAAAAAAAACAAAGGTAAGGCAGTTTTTCAGCAAGTCAAAACAAGAACCACCACATGTACAAGTCACCTTGCTAGCACCCAAAATACTATGTAAATGAACCTTGCTCCACTTAAGCACACAAAAGAGATTTAAGCCAAGTATGATTATGCTAACACAAAGAAGAGAGATCAAAGTACTGCCTTGATAAGCAATTTTTCCTTAAAGAAAATAAGTTTGTGCCTAGGCCTAGCTGCCGGAAAGCCGGATCACTTCAACTGCCTTTTTTTCACAATTTTCATGAATTTCCTAGAATGTCATCCAACCTTTTTACACGATGACAAACATTTGTGATGAATGCCTCTGGTTACTCAGTTGATCACAATTTCATGTGGCGTTTACCTCTACTCATGAATCTCTGTCTTTTTTTTTCTTTCTTTTGGAGACTAGTGGAGTAAAAAGGTGCGCATTTACTTTGATTTCATTCATTCTTGTGTTTTTTTTTCACACTTTCATCACTTTTGCAGGAGTGACCTCAACCCCGACATAACTTTCCTAGACAGGCACTTTTTCACAATTTTACCACAAAAATAAATCAAGGCAAGTACTTCTCAAACTCAAACTAAGCAGTAGCTTCCAATTGAAGCGCATGCACATTTTCATCCCAAGTTAAGATTAAGCATGGTTCAAGCGTAGCGTGTTCAAGTATCTATCAAGGGACAAAAACAATGGGGATGGATTTACCGCATGTACCAACTTACCCTTGTAAAAAAAACAAGTTTCTCAAGCATGGGGATTAGACTTTTTTTTTTCATGAGGAGTGCCAAGTTTACAAAGTAGACAGTTGAGCCAAAAATATTTGGACAAATAAAACTAAGGAAACAAAAACTTGACAATTTTTTTTTGTTTTTTTTTCATTTTTTTTCATGAAGACAAGACACATGAAGACCCAAACAATACTAAATAAAACACAATTACTTATAAAGACTCAAAATAAAAGACAAAAACAAAAACAAAAACACGAAGTAGTCCTCCCCCACACTTATCACGCACATTGTCCTCAATGTGTAAATAAAAGAAAACAACAAAATAAAAGAAAAATAAAACACAGATAAAAGAGGGGAAAATGTAAGAGGACTTCCCTTGAAAAAGGGGCGGGAGGTTGTGGAACTGGATATCATTCATCCGGAGTGGGGCCATGGTACTCAACGAGATTCACCCTTTTTTTTTATTTTTCAAAATAGCCTTTGCGTGCCCATGCCTAAGCATTCAGTACTCAAATTTTTCCTAAAACAGTTCAAAAACTCCCCAAAATTCCAAAGCAACTCTTACCTGTAAACATCAAAACTTTCATGCAACATATTTAGATCAAAGTTAGGATTCTCAAGGAAGAAGAAAATAAAAAATTAAAAAAATAAAAGAAAAGTCCTAAAAAGAAAAAAAATTGCAAAAAATTAAAATTTTTGACTCTGTAGGTTGCCTCCCACCAGCGCCTTTGTTTAATGTCGTTGGCTCGACATAACCAATTCATCTAAGCTTTATCCGGTGGCTTTTTTGGCTCAATTCTCTCACATATGGACTTCAAATGATGTTTATCAATGTTGATGACTTTGTCATTGCTCAAACTTTTCACTTCAACTACACCACAAGAAAACAATTTAGTAACAACAAAAGGACCTACCCATTTAGTCCGTGGATCATCGGGAAACAATTTAAAACCAGAATGATAATATAAAACTTTTTGTCCAACTAAAAATTGTTTTCCATCAATAACTTTTTCTTATAAACTCTTTTTCTTTTTCTTGCAAATTTTTGTCTTCCCACAAACATTGCTTTTCTTCTTCTCCAACTCTTGGGGTTGTAACTTCCTATATGCACCTCTCTTGTCCACTATAGGTGGATTCAAGTGACTTTGAATTTTTCCCATTGGCTTCCCTTGATTTTTCCGCTTAGCAATTGATTCCTGCAAGTTAGTGCTACCTGCAAAAGTCTTCTTAAATTCTTTCAGCTTTTTAAGAGTAGGACTTTCACAAGAAGTAACACTTAGCTTATTATCATCAACTGTTTCTAAAGCAAAAACACAAGACACCTCACTAGGATTTTTCATGTCATTATAAACATCAAATTTAACACTATCTCCATCAAACTCCATAGTGAGAATACCTTTATGCACATCAATTTTAGTTTTAGCTGTACTAAGGAATGGTTTGCCTAGCAAAATTTCACAAGACTTGGAAGATGAATCTTCCTCCATATCAAGCACATAAAAATTAGCAGGAAAAACCAAATCATCTACTCGCACTAAAGCATCTTCTAGGACACCTTCAGGATAAACCAAAGACTTATCAGCTAATTGAATAACAACTCTTGTTTCTTTCAAAGGTTCTACTTTCCAGGGTCCTACATTTAAAGCAGAATAAATGGACTTAGGCATGACATTAATGGAAGCTCCTAAATCACACATAGCTTTCTTAATGCATAAAGAGCCTATTTGACAAGAAATAGCAAACATACCTTGGTCCTTGCATTTCGAAAGCAAATCCTTCTTTTTAAGCACGGCGGAGACATTCTCCCCCACACTTATCTTTTCATTCCCAATGAGCTTCTTTTTGTTAGTGCACAATTCTTTTAGAAACTTTGCAATTCGAGGCACTTGTCTAATTGCATCAAGTAAGGAAATATTTACCTCTACCTTGCGAAAAAGCTCAAAAATCTCCTTCTCTTTTTTGGACTTTGCGAATCTTTCGGGGGAAGGAGACTTAACCACCAGCTCTACACCATTTTTAGGTTCTGTTTTATCTCTGTCTACTAATTTTTCATCGTGCTTTGTGCCCTCTTTTTTGATTTTTTTCTCTGTTTCAAGTGCTGTCAACTTTGCGTGCCCATGCCTAGTCTGAAAGTGTTTGTCCAGCAGCTCTTTTTCACTTCGTAGAGTGATTGCGCATGCATTTTCCTTTGGATTTGCAACCATTTGAGAAGGTAATTTATCACGTGATTCCAACCTACCTATGGATATGGCTAATTGGCTCATTTGTGTCTCTAAATTCTTTATGCTTGCCCTTGTTTCTTGTTGAAATTGTTGAGTGTTAAGACCAAGAGATTTCACAATATCCTCAAGAGAAGTACCTGAACTTGAAGGTGAAGGCTGCCGTGGTGGTGCTGGTCGTGGTTGGAAGTATTGCTCATTAAGTGGGTGATAATTTTATGGCCTCGCTCCATAGCTCAAATTCGGATGATCCTTCCAACCGGGGTTATAAGTGGTTGAAAAAGGATCATATCTCCGCTGTGGTGGACCTGGAAATCCTCCAACAGCATTGGCTTGTTGAGGATTCTCTTCTTGGAGCGTGGGGCACATATCGATCGAATGTCCCGCCTTAGCGCAAATTCTGCAAACCTTTTGAACTGGAACATTACCACCTACAACCAAGCTTTGAACAAGAGCAGTTAATTGAGTCAATTTCGAATCAATTGAAGAAATACTTACCTCGTTAACTCTTCGTGAAGGTTCTCGTCTCGCTCCGAATTGCTGTGAATTTGCAACCATGATAGAAATCAAACCTCTAGCTTGTTGTGGTGTTTTATCAACTATAGCACCTCCGCTTGCGGCATCCATCATTTTTCTCTCTATTAGGAGCAGCCCTTCATAAAAATCTTGAATAAGAGATTGCTCCGAAATTCCATGTTGAGGGCAACTAGCACAAAGTCTTTTAAATCTCTCCCACTAGTCATATAGTAGCTCCGAATCCTTCTGCTTAATGGTACAAATTTCCTTTCTAATACCAGCTGCCCTTGAAGCAGGGAAGAATTTGTCAAGAAAAGATCTTGCCAGTGCATCCCATGTTGTGATATATCTGGAGGAAAGGTAGAATAACCATTCTTTTGCTGTATCTGCCAATGAAAACGGAAATGCCCTTAATTTAATTTGATCTTCCGTCACTCCTTGGGGTTTCATGTTGGAACAAACTACATCAAACTCCTTCAAATGCTTATGTGGATCCTCGTTCTCTAATCCGCGAAAAGTGGGTAGAATGTGCACTAGACCGGATTTTAGCTCAAAATTTGCGTTCAATGCGGGATAAGTGATACATAGGTGTGATTGATTCAAAGGAACAGCGGCTAATTCACGTAAATTTCTATTATTTTCAGCCATCTCCTCTTCTTTTTCAGACTCACTAGATGATTCGGACACAGCTTGTGATGTTTCGGATTGTTTCTTAAGTTGTTTCCGAAACTTTGCTTCTTTTTTCAACCTCTTTGCGGTCTTTTCAATCTCTGGATCAAAATGCAACTCACCTGTATGATCTGAACTTGTCATAAAAAGCAAAAAATTTCAGCACCAATCCCCAGCAACGGCGCCAAAATTTGATGGGCGTCGAAACCACCAAAAATAAATTCCTATCTCTTGCCTTGCAACTTTAATTTGTGTACGCGGTGAGAAAAGGGTTGAGTCCACAGGGATTGGAGAAATTTAGAATATGCTAATTATGTCAAGTAGATTAATCAAGTGAGTCACAAGCAAAACAGGGGGTTTAAATGCAAAAATAAGTAAAATAAACAAAACTGTCCAGCCACTGGTCGCGCTGCGTGGGCACGCAACTTGGCCAGAAAATAAAAAAATGGAAATAAAAATTAAAATGACGAAAATATGCAATTCTAAATTAATGCAAGGCTGTAAAATCAGAAAATCAACGAGAATAAAATCTAGCCTAAGGAACAATCGCAATTTCGGCCAACAAATTCGATCATAGATGCAAAAATACTTTCAACTATTTCGATAAGTTAGTTATGGTTATTGGCTCGGCCTAATACCCTCAGCTTTCCTTACAGAGTTGATAACGGTTTAAATCTCCTACGATTTTCCCACTATCACCTTACCTATTAGATGTTCTAATCCTCGGAGATACCCGCAGGATCTATCTAACGGCAACAATAAAAATCTAGAAAGACCTGATTTTAAAAGTTAATACTCTCACGGTTATTGCTCATTTAGATTACGTAATTACACAGGAAACCTGATTACCACTATATTTAGATTAATTAAATTAATCTAATTGGCTACCTATTGTCATGCAATTAAATAATCGCGCGCAAAATTAAATAATCGCAGATCAATATTAATTATTAAAGCAGTAAATGCGCAAATATCAAAATAGAATGAAAGGAATAAAAACACTTAGATCTCACAAATTTGATGAACTGAAATCTTGATTAATCCTCGTCTAGAAAAAAAATTAGAACAGCTTCTCCATGAATGTCACCCAAAGAATAAAGAGAAAATTTATTGTTGTTTGCTAAAAGCTGTCTATTAAAAGTTGTCTACCTTCCAAAGTGCAAATAAGAGGTATTTATATAAGAAAAACCCTAACCTATTTTCCTTGTTGGATAAGGAAACCTGGCCCAAAAAGAATAATAAGGTAAAAGCCTGAAATAAGTCTAACAAAATAAAAAGCCTGCTAATATCTAATCTAATTCCTTCCAAAAGCCCAGAAAAATGTCTTCCATCTTGGTCAACCCAGTCAAATCCGCGTAACAATTAAATGGCATTTTTTCACGTGACGATGTCAACTTTGACTGCTACAAACATGTCCAAAAAGCTTCTACATCCATATGTAATGCATCCAGCTTCTTTTCCTAAGCACATTTATGCAAAATTACATTAAAAACATCAATTAAGAAGCATTCTATTCCAAAATCAAGTGCATCTAATATATAAATTAAATACTTATTTAGAACTTATCATAAACATATATTTGAGAAACAACACATAAACCTGCAAAACACACATAGACCTAAAGGAACAAATAGTAAAACAAAAAGAGAAAAAACTGTACACAAATGAGTCATGACAGAACTGAGCTTGGGGAGTATTACGTGTTCAGCTTGGAAACTCTATACATAAAGCAAATTGGGTAACAAGTAAATCCCATAAACATGTTAGATGTTTATTAGAGTGAACTTCACCATCTTTTATGTCTTATTGAAATTACATGTTACTCACATGTTACATGTTGTGTCATGCAAGTGAACTTGTACATCTAAAAGATTTATGCAAAATTTTTATTTTAATTTCACTCTAACAACTTATATATTTTATAGATATATATGTATATAAGATACCTTTCCAGTTTAAGAATGGTGAAGCAATGCGTAACTCTTAAAACAAAGGGGACTAAAGTGAACTAATAGGCAGACAATTGTGGACTAATTGTAAAATTTTTCTGGTTTAAGACAAACAAAAAACTGCACAAAGGATTTGAGACCAATGGTCCATTCATAAGGGCCAAGAAGCCCGGCCCTAAACGGCCTACCCAAACATCAACAAGGAAGCCGACCTAGAATAATTGAATCAAGCATCAAAAGCACCGTGGAGCATCAGAGAAGCCGAAGCCCACCTAGCTGAAAAGAATATTATTTACTGGCCTTTTCCAAGAGGTGACTAATGCAAGATGATCTTTTCACAACATTCTTATAAATTTCAAACAATTAAAATATTATGTTATCATAAGACTCGACACGGTTTCTGTTCGTGTTCGTGGCTTAATTTCCTCAACAAAAAGCCAACAAAACTCAAAATGTTGTCTTGGGACATTCAGGTTGATCCGTTAAGTATTCTTTATTGTTGCAACACAAAAAGCAAAGAGCACTTGTATTTTGAATGTGGGATTGTCAAATATATTTGAAAGAAGGGGATGAGAATGATGCGTGCTCCTCACTAGACACTCTCGAGAAGCTGTTTGCGGCTGTTTCGTAAATCGAATGTGAACATAAATTTCTTCAAAGCTATAGCGACAAAATTATTTTCTGAAGCAGTTGTTTATCGTAAAGAACTTGTTCAATACCAGTAGGAAATATGCTAAAACTTGTACAAATAGGTTAGTTTGTAATATCTGGATGGTTGATTTGAACATTTGCGGTAGCTGCTTTGTCTCTTTTTATTTTGTCAAATTTCTCGTTTTGATCAATGAAAGTTACTTGCTTATTTAGCCCAAAAAAAAGAAAAGAAGACTCGACATTGATAAAATTCTTTTACTCCATCTGATGAACCTCACGGAGATTAGTGAAAGAGAAAAGAAGAACGAAATTGTGATACGAGGTAATTCGAAAAACCTGGGCTTATGAATTATAAAAATTGAAGCAAAATATGGTGGAAGTTAAAGTCCTAATGGGAATCGAACCCAGGTCGCTGGATTCAAAGTCCAGAGTACTAACCACTACACCATAGAACCTTAGGCATCATCAAGTGGTCTTCTCCAATCATCAAAAAAAAGAAGCGTGATTCAAGTGGCATCCCATCTAAGGTTTATATATATATATATATTACCTGCTAATATACAACCAATTAATATTTGGATATGAAGGGTTAATTCTTACCAACTTTATCTAGTTACTCTCGGCAACAAACATACATGAACCCCTGTGGTCTAAAAAGTCCCGCATAATCCCTCTTATGGTTTATCAAAAGTGCATTGGACCCACATCATTAAAAGTTTATTATCTTTAACCATAAAATTTTTCAACTACCCAAACTATCCTTCTCTTTTTAACTATCCAAACTACACTTCTCTCTTTTACAAAAGAATTAGAGTTAAAAGAATTCGAATATTCAACCTCAAATTAAAATAACAAATATTCTAACCAACTAGATTACAAATAATTTATGTTTTAACTTGTTACAATAAAATAAATAAATCATATACATTAACAACTAAAAAAATCACAATCTTTATAGTGAAAAAGAAAGACGTAAAAAGTAATTCTTTAAAAGGATTAAAAAATTATAAACAATAACTAATTAATTTTTTTGGAAATAGTTTGACAATTAGATGGTACGCGAAAGTTGTTAGCGCTAAAAGAACAGCCCGACAAAACTTATCTGACAAATCTGCAGAGGCTTAATTAATATAGCATTTCCCTCACGTTATTTACCTCGTATATTCAGCACACAGAAACAGAATGTGTACTTTTGTCAATTTGCTAATCATAACTTCAGCATGTTCTCGTGAATATTTCTATTTTCAAAAAATTTGATAAGTTATTGTTAATAATTCTTTTTATGCAAAGCACTATTTTTTTTAATATTTTTTTACTACATGGATTTTGATTTTTGTTTGGTTATTAATGTATATGATATATTTATTTTATGGTAATAAGTTAAAACATAAATTATTTGTAGCCTAATTGGTTAGATTATTTGTTTTAAATTGAAAGTGAAGGTTCAAATCCTTTTAGCCTTAACTTTTTTTTTTTTTTGGGTGAAAGAAAGAAAGGTAATTTGGGTAATTAAAAAAATTTATAGTTAAACGTAACAGAAGTTTTAATGGTAGAAGAATGCTTTGCACTTTTGATAGACCATAATAAGGGGATTATGTGAGACTTTTTAAAACACAGGGGGTCCTATGCACTTTAGATGGACCATAGGGGGTTTGATACATTTTACCTTTTCACAAAATATGTGTTCGGATAGTCCAAAGTCTCGATAATTAGTTATTGGCCTTCCGAAACATCTGTACTCCAGTTGATCTCTAAAAAATTTCATAAAATGGGTTTTCTAAAGATCCCGAATGACCAATCCGCAGATGAATTGCGAAGGATCTAATAAGTCCAACATTTTTTCCTTTCTTTGTATCTGAAAATCAACAAATTTGACTCTGCATTATTCAAGAAATTTTGGGTCTTCTTTTTCATATCTAATTATTCGATAATTTCTACAAACATCTCATAGAAATCTAATGGAAAAGAAAAAACAAAAAGATGATTTTTGTGTTTTAACAGTTTGGGGAATGGAAAAGGAACTTCCTTTTGAATAAATTCAGATGGTATTTTGTAAATACGTGATTTTCTTGAATATATTATCAAGGTCGGTGTAGGTGAATATAATATGCTTTTTGATTCCAATGAATTTTCATGTGATCGATTACAATTCTCTATGATTATTCTAATTAATATGACGAGATGAAACAATAGGACTGGATTCATATATAATTTGGAACCGGTGATGGTCAAGAGGGCATATCATATTGGGTGTCATAATCTGTTTTAGTTCGTGGTTGAAGTGAAAAAGTAAGATCAACGTCTATTATTAAATTAATTGTGGGTGACACAAACACTAACACGAACACGAACACTAGCACTAGCACTAGTACTAGCACTAGCTCCTGGCGGAAAACTATTAGCACGTTTATGTAAAAGCAACGGTAGAAATAGCAGCGATCATCACATGTTTATGTCACCTAAATTAGCATCTAGCACTAGCTCCTCGGGGAAAACTATTAATACTTTACGGTGATTGTTTTCTACAAAAATTTAGTGCTCCTAATTATTATTTGCCCTATTAAGCTTGAAAGAGATCTAGGTGTTGAGTCCTTAGTCATAACTAAGATCAGTAATGCCTTTAATTCACATGCGTATAAATATATATACAGCACGAGAGGAAAAAGTGTAGGATTAGTTATTATTAGATTGGATTGATCATTTAGATATTTATTTGGTTAGTACCATAAATTATTGGCAGTAGTCTCCATCTTTTTTTGTTTTTGGATCCTAATGAATTCAAACCCTATTTTGTGAACCCAAGGTATATATGGCACTCACTATATATATAATCCCGAACTTAATCATGTTACATACTGTGACTAATTTGTTGTTATTCTATAGTACTGTCGTGGAAATCTACTAAACAATTGATTATATTATTTGCTTATTTAGATGTATAGAATTCTCATGGTCATCAAGCAGTTAACACAAAGGAAATGCCCATGCATGTTTGCATGTGGATTGTTAGTTTGAGAGTTTGTCTGGCCTAATTTTTAAACATTAGAAGTAAATTTTGTTATGTTCGCAAGTAACTAAACTCCTAAAGTCGATCTGATCAAAAAAAAAAGAAGAAGAAACTCCTGAAGTAGAGGGAATTTCACCATTGGAATCCCGGGAAAACTAGCTCAATAATGCTCCACAAATAAATGCTTGTAGCACTACCGAGAACTTGATTAGAAGTGCTATTAAATAAAAATTTTAAATTATTTGACTTGATATCTTAGAAGTTGGATTTTTAGTTATTTTGATGGGAATATTAGAATCTCAAAATTATTGAATATTATTTTTTAGGAAAAAAAAGAGAGATAATTTTTGACATTATGTAAAAATACACTTTCAAAAGCCTTTTTTGAGATGTTGTAATTTGTAGCTTCTAATTTTTTTTAATTTTTTTTAACTTTGATTTTTTATGGAAAAGTACTTTTAAAAATAGATCAAACAAGCTAGTTCCACCTTTTAAACTCACTGAGTTTATTGTTGAATGTCTAAAAATTAGGTCAAATAAGTTAGTTTTAATTTTAAAAATCATGAAAAATTAAACACCCATAATTATATGAATTAAACCCATTCGTAACACTTGTCTGCTCAAAGCTGTACACGTTAAAAGGATCCAATCCGATACTTATTTTAACAGTGATTAGGAGATGATTTAGACAACCTAGCTACTTTCTGATTTATATTTATATATTGAATCACACTATGAGTTATGGGTACCATTTAATCAAATGACTGATAGTTTGATTAGATCTGTAATGTTACAAGGCAACAGCAAGCTAACTGCAATCATATGATTCAAATCTATAATCATATTTGTCATCATTGAAGCAAACAGTTCTATATATAATATCTCAAGATTGACTTAAATCGGTCCACCTTCAAAGACTTGTTCCGCAAATCTCTTGCTGATTGATCGTGCATGTATCTTCCAACAAAACAAAGTTTGAGGTGCTTCTCACGGAAGGAGCTCGCGATTTTGCAGAGAGTATGAACAATATAATTAATAATAAGCTGTACGTACGTAGCTGCTGCTGCCACGTACTTGAGATGTTCACGAAGAATACGCATAAACGAAAAATACGAGAAAAAAATGATACGAAAATTTACATGATTCGGCCTTAAAGCCTACATCTATAGGCAACAGAGAACAATTTCACTATTGATTAGCGAATAGTATAAAGCTTCTTACTTTGGTCTTTTCCCTAGACATAATAAAATGTGCTAGTCCCTATTTATAGTGCACAGATTTTCTAAATAGTATACTACTTAAATAAGACAATATATTAATTATGTGCTTTAAGGGTAACAAGTTAACAAGGTAACTAGTTAATAAAGCAATATGTTTTTCTTGTTTCCCAAGACTACGGGCCACGATCAACAAAACTATACCTTGTCACGTATTCACTCCAATAAACACACGATCATCCCCGCTGCCAACTACCCCTAAGGACTAATAGCAACCAAGTCCAGGCAATGCTTGAACTTGCTAATTAAACCACCTTGGTCATTATATCTTCTGGATTCTTATAAGTAGAAATCTTCTGCACCAATATGATCTCTTGTGACACCACATCTTTGATGAAGTGATATTTGACATCAATATGTTTAATCCTATCATGATATATCTGATTTTTTGTCAAATAAATTGCACTCTGGTTATCACAAATGACTGTACTGAGGTGGAGTACTTGGCAATTATCACAAATGACTGTACTTCATCTCAAACTCATCACTCAGCTATTTCTTTAATTTGTCGATAACAGACATACTTTTAGCAGCAATAAGTATATCATTGACATACAACAACAAGTACACAAACGAACCATCTAAAAGCTTTTTGAGATATGTACAATTGTCATAGGCACTTCTTGTGTATTCATCACCTATCAATGTGTCAAATCTCTTGTACCATTTCCAAGATACTTGCTATCTCTCAAGTAATTCGTTAAGCTCCTATGTCTGATTCTTATTAAGAGACTCGATCGTCTCACTCATGGCACTTACTTACTGAGTAGAATTTTTCCTAGACATGGCCTCTTTGTATGAATTTGACTCATGTCTTTCAATTGCTTCAACAACAGTCAAAGCATAAGCAACAAGATTAGCGTATCCATACCTTTGAGGCTCTCTAATCTATCTCTTTTTTTGTCCAGTAGCAATGCTGTACTTTTATTGTTCAGGGACATAATAATCATGCACCTTGGTCGAGTCGGCTGAATCAGACTGCTACCATTGCTAGATGGAATATTTGAGACATCAACAAATAACTCCATCTGCTCTCTGACACTATGGTCTAAACCAGCTATTGCTTTCTCCTTTTCTTGGTCTAATGAAGCAGACTTACTAAATTTCACATCTCTGTTGATGAGGAAACATGGAGACTTTGGATCTGTGTACCACAACCTGTAACCTTTCCTCTCGGACACATAGTCTAGGAATATGTATTTCTTTGTCCTTGGCTCTAACTTGCTATCCTTAATATGAGCGTATATAGGGCAACCAAACACCTTCATTCAAGAGTAATCAACAGGCTTATCAAACCATAACTCAAAATGAGTCTTTAATCCAATAGTTGTAGATGGAGACCGATTCACTAAGTAGCACATCGTATTAATTGCTTCGGCCTAAAAGTGACTGAAGCCAGCATGGTAGAGGGGACAACAAGCTCTCTCCAATAGAGTTCCATTCATGCATTCTGCAACTCCATTTTATTGTGGTGTCCCTACACGGTGTCTCACAATGTCATGTTTCCTGCAGAACTCATCAAACTCTTTATTGCAGTATTTCAACCCAATGTCAGTCCTAAGACATTTGATCTATTTTCCAGTCTACTTCTCAATCAATGTCTTTCACTTGGCAAATGTTGAAAATGCCTCATTTTAGTTTTCAAGAAATACGCTTACAATAGCTGAGAGTATACATCAAAGAAAGTGATATAGTACCGGACACCTTTCTTTAAAGGAGCTTTGTTAGGACCTCAAAGATTAGAATGAATGTAATCAAGTGTAACTTTGAAATTTTCCTACCCTTTATTGAATTTCACCTTAGTTTGCTTTCCAAAGACACAATACTCGTAGAATTCAAGCTTTCCCGTTCTTTGTCCACGAAGCAAATCCCTCTTGCTCAGCTTGGTCAGTCCCCTCTCATTCATATGGCCAAACCGTTTGTGCCATAACTGCATATCATTCTTCTCGAATGTAATAGCTGCAAACATTTGTAACTGTATTACCTTGAAGAACATATAAGCCGCTAGTTAAGTTCCATTTCAAGAGCATAATAGAACCTTTGGTCACTTTTAAGACTCTATTCTCACTCTGAAATTTGTACCCATGAGAATCCAAACGCCCAAGAGAAATCAAGTTTTCTTCAGTCCTGGTACATGCCAACACTCGAAAGATCTCGAAATAACATCAAACATCTTGATATTAACAATGCCTATTCCCTTTACCTTCAACATGAGGTTATTGCCAAGAAAAACTTTCTCTTTCTTTTTAGTGCAAGAAGAGAACCGGCCACGCCTACAACACATGTGGAACGTCGTATCTATATCAAGAAT
This sequence comes from Cordia subcordata, assembly GCA_028554755.1. NCBI lineage: Eukaryota > Viridiplantae > Streptophyta > Magnoliopsida > Boraginales > Cordiaceae > Cordia > Cordia subcordata. The sequence goes on from JAPTOF010000020.1 coordinate 376,024, forward strand.
CCATTAATTTTACCACTGTGACACACTCACAGACAAAACATTCCCAGTACTACTAGCACTCTCTCTATCTTTATCGACATTCTTCACCTTTTTATTTCCCTCTTTCAGTTTTGGACATTTTTGCTTAACGTGACTCTTTTCACCACACTCAAAATAGCATAGTTTTCTTACTCTTGATTTTGATCTTGACTTGCTTTTCTTCCTACCTGGAGATCTCCCTTTTGTTCTCTGATCTCCCTCTACTCACTAAACCCTCCTTATGAACTTCTTTCCTATGTCATGGAATATGTGTTTGAAAATCCTTCGATTTTAGCGAAGCAATCACATCGTTAAAGCTAATTTTATCTCTCCATACAACATAGTGTCCCAAAGTTCATATACAAAGGTGGTAAGGAGTATAACAGGATAATAGCTTGGTTTTCGTCATCAATTTTAACATCCATGTCTTTCAAAGCAATAACGCAAGAGGTAAACTCATCAAAGTAATTTTTTTTGGTGGCGTACCTTCTTTCATCCTAAAATTATATAGTCGTTTCTTCAAGCAGAGGTGATTCATGAGAGATTTTGATGCATAAAATTCTATCAAAGTGTTCCAAGCCTTAATTGCTGTTGTCTTCTTAGCAATCTTTAGTAATACTTCATTCGTCACAAACATGTGTATTGTACTTAAGGCTTCCGCTTCAAGTTCTTATATCACTGCTAGTTTTGTCTTTTCTAGGGTCACTTCTTTAATGACTTGCCAAAGTCCTTACTTTGTCATAAATGCCTTAAATTTGATCATCCATAAACTGAAACTCATTCTCCAATCAAACTTCCTAATTTCAAATTTTCTACCTGTGGAAGACATATTCATTTGCTCAAAACTCACACTTTGGGATAGAATTTGGCTCAATGAACTACAAAAATGGATTTAGCACGTCAAAAAAGCTTTTGGAACACCCTTGGTCAACTTTGGTCAACATTGTTCAAAGTTAAACCTATTGATCAAAGTCAACATTGTCCCCAAAAACACGTACTTTAGAGCAGAATCTAGCAAAACAGAGCTCAAAAGCAGATTCATTACGTCAAAAAAGACTCTGGTCAAACTTGATCAAACCCTAGTAAACGGTCAACCCTTCTGGTCAACAGCTCTTTTTTTTTTTCGGTTTCTCAACAAAACCCAAGCCCGAAAAAAGAAAAACAATTTTTTTTTTCTTTTAGACTACTACAAGCCCAAAAAAATCCAAGACCCTAATCTAAGAACCTAAACCCCAAATCCTAACCTGTGAATAAGGTCTCTACCCTGACCCAATTTGCGACCCAAACTCAAAGCTCCAAAATCCCAAACCCGGTCCACCAAAAATCCTAAAACCAAAGAAGAAACCCAACAACCCATGGATCTAATCTTCTTCTTCTTCTTCACCCGTTAACAAACAAACCCAGCAAAAAACTCAAACAAAAAGCTTTGCACCCTTTTTCTATAAAATCAAATCCAACTGTTGGATCAACGATCCGACTGCGCCACCACGCTCACCGACCTCTAGAGACATTAACAGTACCTTCCGATCAAGGAATCAACGTCCGGGCATCGTCCACTATCACTCCTAAAACTCACGCATATTTTCCGTCGCCGATGAGATTTCGACAACCTCCAAGTCAAGCAAACACTACCAACGTGTTCTTCTCAAGCTAAAGAAGCTAATGGTACCAAGCTTTCGTAGTTGGCTGCTCCGATGATGGGAATCAAAATCGACTTTGAACAAGAGTTTAAGGCTCTGTTTGGCTGTTTTGAAGATTTCAAAATTTTGGTCAAGGTTTTGTTTGGTTGCAATTTTGTTCAGAGTTTTGATTTTTCTTTCTCCTTCCTAGCGGACTAAAACCTATGCTCTAGATACGAGTTTGTTAGTGAAAAACATAAAAAAACGAAGAACACAAGAAAAAAACGACACAAGAGAATTTACGTGGTTTGACCTTAAAGCCTACGTCTATGGATAGCAGAAAAAAATTTCACTATTAGACCGCAAATAGTAAAAGTCTTCTTACTTTGGTCTTTTTCCCACATATAATACAATGTATTAACACCTATTTATAATACATACATTTCCTTAATAGTATTCTATTTAGATAAAAGACAACATATTAATTATGTATTTTATGATAACAAGTTAACAAGACAACTTGCTAATAAAGCAATTTACTTTTCTTGTCGCCTAAGATTATAGGTCACAATCAACACGAGAAAAGTAATTCCACTCAATTCAGATTAGATGTTCTTTAATTTTAGCAGCAGCCAATTCCATATCAACATGCATGATTTTATACTAAATGATGTTTAACGTGTTTCTTATCACATTCATTAAAGATATGTATATAATTTGATTTATTTCAGAAAGTAGTATAAATTTATTATCACTAACTTTAGAAAGTAATATAATTAAGCTCTTTTTTGCTTTTGGGTCAAACAACTGGCATAAATTGAAACAAAATGTTGAGGACGTAACTTTGTCGAAAAAGTGAGTATGTGCATAGAATGCTCATAATTGAGCAACAAATGAAAGCCGCCATCAGGCGCAACTTACGTAAAGCTTCCCAAATAGTCTCCATTTTTAGCCTCATTCCATGATCAACAGATATTGTGTGTGTGTCCATATATTATATATTTTATTTCCGCAACGTTGGATGCCGCATATATATAATTGGGAAAATGTAATTTTCGGACTTGAATTTTATAAAATGTAGAATTAAGACCTCAACTTTAAAACTTTTAATAAAAGGACTTGAACTTATGAAAAAGTGATGTTTTATATACGGTATTAATTCTTTATTTACATGACAATTTTTTTCTTTGCAAATATTATGTGGCATAAGTAGATTTTCTATCGCCAATCTAACGTCTACATAGCAAATACATACAAACTTATAAATTATAAGTTATCATGTACATATACACATAAAGAAATTTTGAAATTCTTTTTTGTTGGTTATAGGAATATAAATTAAATTTACATTTATGTTTTTGCTTAATGTAAAATTTTATATATTTTAAATTTTGAAAAATCTAAATTAATTGTGCATTTTAAATGCTAAAAAAATCAAATTAATCACAATAGACCAACAAAAAAAAAATACATAAATTAAGAGTAGTTTGCTAAGTGATTTTTGTTTTGCAAATTGAGATAAGGGCTTTTCGATTTCAGGTGCGATAGAGAGTGGTTTTCTTCCCCCCCCCCCCTCCTTTTTGAGTTATTTTTTTTCCTTTTTAGTTATATTTAATTTTGATATATACCATGTACATTTTAAATATCATAATAGAAACTCCAATATAAATTACAAAAGAAAAATAAAAATACCAAGTAAGCAAAAATTAACGCCGTTAATTAATGATGTGTAAAATGTCAAATTTTTTTTAATAAATTCAAACCCTTCTAGTAAAAATTTTAAAGTTGAGACCCTTAATTTCCTATTATGTAAAGTTTAAGTCTTTGAACTACGTTTTTTCCTATATAATTTATAACCTTAAAGATGGGAAAAAGAGTTGTTTTCCCTTTCTTTTCTTTTTTGTTTTTTGGGGGGGGGGAGGGGGGTTGGTGGTTTGGGAGGAGGAATGTGAACCAATCGATGAGCGACTGATCGAAGCCACATGTCTTGGATTGAGTTTATTGGGGTCCACCAAGAGCTCTTCATCACCACAGGTACCAAATATCAGTCAATAATGTGATATCTTCTCGTTTCAAAAACTTATCTTACACCTCAGTAGTATTAAATGTTATAACTTGGATAAGGCAATTGTTTGCCTTCAATTAGGGGCAACTACAAATCTCATTAATGCTGTATTTATTATATACTGAAACCTTAAATTTCAAAATATATAATCTTAGATATGAAAAACATATAATTCTATATATACTTTTTAAATTTAAAATTTTGAATAAACATATAACAAACATAATATAAATCACTTTTTCTAATTAAGTGCATAGACACAGAAATTGTAATGTCCCATATATAAGAGACGCAGATCATGATATGAGTTTTGGTTTATAAATAAGTGTTTAATTTTGACGGTAATTCTTCATCACCTGAAATTAGAATAACATCAAAGTTCAACACCATATATTGTTCTTATAAATCTATCATGTGTAAACCCAAAATTCTAAATTTCACATTTGTTTGAAATGTTTAACTAAATGATGTGTTTGGAGTAAGCTTAATATAAGATACTTATCTTATTGTTTAAGGATACTTTACAATTATAGATAAGACATAAATATAAGCTTTCATTAAACTTTCAAACTATTCTTGTCGTGTCTCTTTTTGTTATAAATATCACATCCTTGACTTATTTTTTTTACAATTATAAATGAGACATCTTATCATACGTATTGTACGAAGCAACACATCCTTAACTTATTTTTAATAGCTACAAATAAAAAATCTTATTATAAAAACTTAGAACGAATTATATTTTTTAATATATATAAAATATTAAATAAGATAAACATCTTATAATAACTTGTTCCAAACATAACAAAAATAATTGTTTATTGGATATGTCATTGGGATGTGCGTATCATCTGGCAGTCTCTAGGGTCCTCCTTACATGCACGTTCTGAATATATATAAATGTGTATATATATATAACAATTGTGGTGTTCTTCTATTTTGTTTTTATTTGAATATTTATATATTTTCTAGCTTATTCAAATAAAAACAAAATAGAAGAACACCAAAACTGTAAGATGTGATTTATGTTGCTGTTTTGTCATTATATTGTTCCATTACATAACTGCTCAAAAACTGCCGGCTTCATCAAGAAGAAGAACGCTTTATAATACCAGATCGTGGATAAGGAATGCTACCAAAAGAAACTAGATATGCGTGTAACGAGAAGATACACAACGGTGCGAAACGTGAAAATTACAGATCCAGCCATGGATTATTTCCTGGAAAAGGCGTGTTTCGCATTTTTAGAGAAGAAACGGCCAAAAAGGTTTCCAATTTCCGGCAGAATCTCACCAGAAAATTAGGCTTTTAGATTTATATGTCCTTTCCTTTTTTTTTTTTTTTTAAATTCTAGAAAAAGCTAGCATTTATGTCATCTTATTATTCCTGTAACGTACGTAAAAGTTTCAGGCCATTACTTTGATCAGTGGGAGTTTGTCCATGACCCGACAAATGGATTCACATTAATCGCAATGTATGTTATGTTATGTATTAATATGTGATATTTATTGTATATATAAATAAACATTATTGCCAACTGGTTATATTTTGATGTTTCATGCTTGTCGACAATCAGATACCCAACGATCCCTCAAGAAGCATAAATTTTCATTTTAGATTTCTTTTTTCAAAATATCATATATAATTAATTATATATGAAGTTTGAGGTGCAGGAGTAGTGTTCATCCTATCATTTTCAATGAAAGAAACAACAAAATTCTATATATGATTTGCGTATAATGAGGGTCACTATGGACACAATAAATTAATGAGGACCATGTTGATAGTGGTTCTAGAATCCGAAGATGGGTCCTATTCGATCTAGACTCTGAATCTTTAGAAGTGTCCGGAAAATTTGACAAATTCAATTAACCTGAGGGTTTGACAATCATACATTTTAATTTTTAACAGCCCGAAAATATCTTTTGAAGCTTTTCTACTACTTGTACGTACAGAGTTAAGGTTTCGCGCATGTCCAAACATGAATGGTTGAGGTTAATTAAGATAGCGAAGAGAATGTTTAGGACACCGGATATGCTACTGTTTTACATTGCAAAAATTCTTTAAAATAATAAATAGTAGAATAAATTTATTTGTAATAACTTAAGTTTTTAAATGAAATTTTCATTTAATATATATTAGCATTAGAGTCCAAAACATAGGCATAAGTCTCTCTGGTATTCAATTAAAAATATTAAAACTATCAACGTACGTACACATAAAATTCAAAAGATAAATCTCATTTCTATGTGAAAGAACTTTGTTGACTAAATATTCATTATTGATTTTGATAATGAAAAATTTGGTCATGTCTTTACCAAATATGCATTATTGATTTTAACTAAATATGATCATTTTACTAAAAGTATATTGTGAGTGTCAAATGTGTATTACAAAGATAGATGTTTAGAAGATGGAAGCAAATGAGCCATAAAGTACATAAAAGATTATCTACCAAAGAGCTTGAAGCTTGAAGAAGAAGTTGATGAGAAGTCATAAGGTGGAGAAAAGACGTCATAAGGGATATCGGATGTATTGCTCCTTTGTAAATTGCCTTAGAATCACAAGTAATAACTCAAGCTTCTCGCTTTGATGATTCAAACATATTAAAAATCTCATGAACATTATTTTTCATAAAATGCAAAATTTGCTTGAATGCATACATAGCATAAAATTTTTCAAACATGTGTTTTGAAATGAGTCTAAGTTTTGAAAAATTGTTTACAAAGTGTTCGGAGTTAATTTGGTGTTATGAAAAATTGTTAAAATTGATTTAAAACTATTTTAGGTGTATTTGGCTGTGCTTTAGCATTCTGAAGTAGCCGGACTCCCTAAGTCGGTCAATCGGCTAACCAAAGGGGTCGCCCGGCCAAGTCAGAATTACAGTGGTTAAGCTGGACCCCTAATCGGTGGACCGACTAAGGCGTCTGGCCTAGTCAGTGAGGCAAAAAGGTAAGCCGATTGACAGGCTGAGCTGGTTCTACATTAAATGCACTAGCTGTTTTATAACCGTTCAGCCCCAATTTTCACTCTCCTCTCACATACCAAAGCTCTAACACCAAAATATTCTTAAATACTCATTTAAACATATTTAGAAACAAGAATCCAAGCTTGCAAAATCTCATATCATTTTTCTATTGCTAAAATCTCTGAGCTATACTTGTGAAATCTTTCAGCTTTCAAGAGTTTCATTTGCTATATCTACTTGTGAGAAGAACTACCATATCTTATATTTATTTTACTATCTTCTTGATTGTATACACACTCCAATAGATTGAATATCTTGTGAAAACATTTGATAAATTTCCAAAGAGTGTGGAAAATCCTAAAAAAGGAATCTCTTGAGTTCTTTGAGAGGTGGTCTCAAAGAGTTGTAAAACTTGGTTTGTGCTTCACCAAGAGTTAAAGAAGCATTCTAGTGGAGTTGTTAAAGTCCTAAGGGAAGCATTATTGGACTGTGGATGTAGGCACGGCCGAATTACCTAAAATCATTTATCATTCTCTTCCCTATCTCTATTTTACCTTACTTGCAATTGTCAATTAAGTTGTGTTTGATATATTACTTACTAGAAGTTTGTGACTTGTTTATTAAATTTTAATTGCTAAAAATTGTCTAATATCTTAATTCATCCCTTCTCTTAAGATATTTGCCCCTACAAACTTATTAAAGACAATAATTAATATAGCAAATACTTTTCTAGACAAGATAATCTTTCTTTTTTCATTTTTTGGACAATAGATCAAAGTTTCATTACTTCAAAAGCGTAATGGCTCCAAACAATAGCTATAGGATATGAAACAACCCCACTGGAGGAAATTCAACTAATTATTTATTAGTTGGTTACATTTTATTTTTTTGGCTAACCAATCTACTACATTTATCTGGTACAACCATACTATGCGCTAATAGCTTCCCTTTCTTAAATGAGATTTAAAATTAGTTAAAGATCATTTTAGGAGATGTAACTCATTTCGTATTATTTTTTAAAATCTCCCAAATATACAATACTTGGACTTTCAAATAAATGACAGCCAAAGCAAAGTTTCATTCCATTCCTAATCTATCAGCTTCTTAAACGAGATATTCACTTTGGCTGCTCTCGTCACAAATTATTGCGGGCGATTGGAGCTGGGGTGCGCACGTGGGAGGCTAACTATTATGGTTTAGTGAATTGAATATAATTTATCAGACGCCACCTACTTCCACTTGTCAGGCAACAGACTAAAGATAAGCCGTCCGGTTACACACACTCTTTCGTTCACCACCATTATAAATAGCTGACCCAAGCCTCCGATCATTTCCACCATAACATTGCATGAGATCATTTTGTTATTAATTGCTTACTTCAACGAAGAAGAAGAAGAAGAAGAAGAAGAATTAGAAGAAAGGGTTTCATAGGAGCCCTGCTTACTTCTAATTTGAGATAGAATTATTATATATTCCTCATTCTCTATATATCGCACCATTACAATGGCAGTCTTCAACATGCACTATTCATGGGCGTTTACCTTCGGCATCTTAGGTCAATATTATTCCCTCTATTTTCTTGTCCTCCTGCTGTCTATTTTTCTCTTCCTTTTTTTTTTTTTTTGGTCTTGCTTGTTAAATCAGCTTCAAAAAATATAGACTGGATATTTTTATTTATGCTATGTTTGTTATATACTTATCTAAAATCTTAAATCTGAAAAGCATATATAAAACCCCGACCGATTATTTCTCATGTCTTGGATAGCTTTACATGACTCAAGATTTTGCATGATTTTAAGTTTTGGATATATGCAGTTAGAGAAGTTTTGCATGATTTTATATTTGGAGTTCAGTAACTAACTCTCTATTATTTTGGTTTTTTATGTTGGTTGCAGGCAACATTATTTCCATCTTCGTCTACTTTGCTCCACTGTGAGTACCCTCATCATCTTCTTTGTTATTTGTCATTAATAAAGCCCTTCTGTTTTACTTATATAATTAAGGTTTTTTTTTTTTTGTGTATAATTAATCTTCTTATTGCAGGCCGACATTCATTCGAATTTATAAAGAAAAATCAACATTGGGATTTCAATCCGTACCTTATGTAGTTGCACTGTTTTCTGCAATGCTGTGGATGTACTATGCCTTCCTCAAGACAAATGCGCTTCTGGTCATCTCCATCAACTCCTTCGGATGTGTTATTGAATCCATTTACATCTTTGTCTACTTCTTCTATGGATCAAAGCAGGCCAGGGTGGGTATACACTACTTGACTCACTATACTACATCAAATTATTAATCAGAACCCACTAATTGGAACTAAGTTTCCGTCTCTAATCAGCGACCACATTTCAGTCTCTAATTCAACTCTTGGAAACAAAAACCGTTAGACATTAATTAGAGATGGAGTATTGACCGGACCTTGTTTAGAGACGAGAACTTGGAAGACAGACCTATCCCATCATGAATCCGTCACTAAACATTTAGTGACGGATTCTTCCATCTCCAATCAATAATTTTCTAGTAGTGAAATATCATGATCTAATTAACTATGTTTTTGGAGTTGCAGAAAGATACGGCTAAGATGACGGGTCTATTGAACGTGGGGCTGTTCTCCATGATTTTTCTCTTCACATTCTTTCCTTTGAAAGGCTCAGTTCGCGTCGCTGTTGTCGGGTGGATTTGTGTTGCTATTTCTGTCAGTGTTTTTGCAGCACCTTTAAGCATTGTGGTAAGCAAGACGATCTTTTTTTTTTTTTTGTTGGGGAAAATATACGCAGATAACTTTATAATGGAACTATTGTCTTGATGATGGCTTTTGCTTATTAATTAATTAAAATTCTTTGCTTGTTTAACACAGTTTCAAGTTGTTCGAACAAAAAGTGTAGAGTTCATGCCATTCACTTTGTCTTTCTTCCTCACATTGAGCGCAGTTATGTGGTTTGGCTATGGCTTACTACACAGAGATTTATGTATTGCGGTGAGCAATAACAAAATATATATCCTACCATGATCACAAATTATAGGCATGTTTGAATTGACTTTTTCTTCTTTCATAAAAGTACACTTTTTGTTTTAAAAAAAAATATATTTTTTTTTGCATAAGTCTATGGATTATACTCTTTTTTTTTTTTGGAGAAAAAAAACTTAATTATAGCTTTCCTAAACCAAAATTTTTAACTTCATAAAAGCATACTTTTTCGAAAGTTTTAGAAAAAAGTACTTTTGAAAAGAGTCAATTCAAACGAGCCTATATGTATATAGAGTAGTGGCACAATTTTGATATGGTATCTATGTTGCTAATTAACTGTTATGCAGCTTCCAAACGTTTTGGGATTCTTGCTAGGAATGGTCCAGATGGTGTTGTATGCTATCTACAGAAATCCCAAGCAAGAAGTAGTAGAGATGGAGAAGAAGGTGCCTCAAGAACATGTAATAGACATGGCCATGTTAGGAACCTCCTGTGAGGTGCACCCTGTTGATCATTCTCAAAAAGTTAGCAGCAGCGATGATGAGGAGGAAAAGACGAAAGCAGACAAAGCTAATAACAACGAAAATTGTGTGGATTTGGCACCTCATGATGAATCTGAACTAAGCCAAGACTGCAAACCCAATGTGCAAGTTGATCCAGTACCTGTGCTTGTGGTGTGTGCAGCTTAGATTCAAACATTCTGTGTTTGATTCACCGAGTTTTAGTAGTAAAAGTTAATAAAGTAAAATTTAGGTAGTTTTGTTTTGTATAATGTTGCTGGGAGCAAAAACAAAAATGACAAAAAATTGAAAAAAGAAAAAGAAAAAGTTTTGCGGAAAAATTCTACTGGCAGTTTGTCATTATTATTATTATTTTCTTTTTTTGTCCCTTTCTTTACTGCATTATATATAGTATCCAAGGCCCGTCCAAATTTAAATCTAAACTAGTTATTTGAACATGTTTACATTATTAACCTCCCGTCCAAATCGACAATATGGTATTGTGCACCAATACATTTTTGTTTCAATTAAGAGAAACTTTAATTTGATATAAATCATTTCTGTATCCGCAATTCAATATAGGTGGATATATACCCCATATATATGTCTCTCTTCCTGTCATTTTTCCCATACAATTTGGAATAGTGTACTTCATGAACCAATAATTCCTACCATTTGTTCCTACCCCCATGGTGATCGACTAAAAATTTCAGTTGTTCATAGGAGTAATTCAAACAAAGAAGAGTCTAGTCCGGTCTGAATTCAAGCACGGCCTGCCAGCCTATATTTAAATGAAAGTGCCGTGCCATCTAGCGGAGCTTGGAAAAAGGTGATTCGCATAGACAAATGACTCATTTTCAATAGAAAAAAATAGTCAAACCAACTTAACTGACTGGTTAATCTTAAAGATTTTATCGACCGGCAAACTAGAAATAAAAGACCATGGTCCCGACCTTACCAACATCGGTACAATAAACCCCAAAACATTCTTGTTCCCGCACTTTTTAGAATAGCAAGTGGTACTAATAAACCAGGTGAACCTCAATTTCCAGCACCAATTGCTAAGATTCTTCTCTGGTATATAAAACGCCACCCCGCTAGCTTGTCCTTCGTCAAGCACGAGTTCATTTTCCTATTATTGCAAACAAGCCAACGGAGGATCAGGCTTTAATATTCCTTTGATTTGGAAAGCAACAAAAGGTGGCTGTTTTCAGCTGGCTTTTCAATCTATTTTATGTTTTTATGCTACATAGACAACAAAATGAAGCTGTTTTTATTTTTAAGGACTGAAGCAAAGCAGGGCCTTTCAACATTTTATATTCTAGCTAGATTAAGCTAACAAATGTGGTTCAAAAAGTCCTGAAATCTTTGCATTTCAATACTTAACTTCCATACCTAAAACACACACATGGATATTTCAATCCTATTTGGATATATCATAGTTGTCTAATTGTTAATTACGCTGATTCTTTGAGATTTTGGAAGTAAAATTAGGATTGCATATATACTTATAAGAAACTTTTAAAGTAGAACCCCGCCATCATAACAACATTATCCCCAAAAAGGCAATCACCAACAAACTAATTGCTCTTTAGCTCTTCATTCACCTTCATCTTTAGCATGAATTTTGGCGAGAAGTACGAGAAGAGATCTTCGTGTTTTCACCTTAGTTTTCTTTTTCTTTTTCTTTTAATAAAAAAGTAATAGTTATGGTGACTGTATACCTATATTTGATTGAAACAAATTTATTTTGTAAAAGGGGAAGAGAGAGAGAGAGAGAAAGAGAGAGAAAACTAGAAAACAATGAGGCCTATAATCTAGATGTTGTACAAAGGTGAACTGTAACAAATTGTTGAATCATAGAATTCACTATGAATGAATTTCATATTAAATTTTAATTTATACACTAATTTGCATCACACTGCCAGATAGGGATGAGTATCGGTTATAACCGAACCAAACCGAAATCGAATTTAATTAACCGAATTTTCAAATGGTTAAAAATTGCTAACCGAAACCGAATCGAACAACATAACTAATCGAAATAATTTTAACCGAATTTTTTGGTTCGTTTCGGTTATTAATCGAAAATTCAAAAAAAAAATGCATTTGCTAAAACTACTTGAGATAACCGAATTTCTAGTTAGGAAATATAACAACTAAATTACTATTTACCATTCATGTTTTTTGGAAAATAGTAACCAAAAAATTCATGAACTCATTTCATTGAGAGCCTCAAACTTGAGTCAAAATTGTCAAATATAACAAACATTCACCCAAAAAAGAAATAAATTTCTATCTAAGAGTAATTTAGATGAGTCAAATTTAGTCATTAGTAAGGAGATTAGAGAAGATATAAACTGCATTGTACATGGTGTCTCAATTTGTGAACAAATTCCCAACATATGTACAAGAAATGACCAATAGTGGTTGCTAATTGAAATTGAACAGACTAGAAGAGCCCAATTTTTTTCTTTTCTACCTAGGTAAAATTAAATTAGTTTGATATTTTGGTTATTCGGTTAATAACCGAATTTTTAATTAAATATCCAAAACCGAACCGAACACCGAAATCCTCTAAAATTGATATCCGAAACCGAACCGAATGTATAACTAACGGATCCGAATTGATAATTTGGTTAAGTTCGGTTCGGTTATTCGGTTAAAACCGAATAATGCTCACCTCTACTGCCAGACCATTGAGGGCCGATCTAGATTAGCTATTTTTTTAGGGAAAAAAACACTAAAAAATATATATATATATATATATATATATATGTATGTATGTATATATTGCAATAACTATTTGACTTGAGTTCTAAAAAAATTAAAACTTCGAAAAAAATTCATTTTTTTTCAAAACTTACTAAAAGAATATTTTTTAAAAAATCCATCCAAACGGGCCCTTCCTACATGTACATATTATATGTACATACACCTAGATGCGTAAACAAAGATAGCTTTTGGGACTTGAAATCAAGGGGATTTCCAAGAAAAGAAGGCCGGAGGCGTAGAGGATGTTTCCATGATGTGATAATGTTACAGTTTGTAGATTACAGACAACAAACAAGTTTTGTTTGCATTGAATGAACCCGTTTACATCAACAGAAGAAATACACTTTTGAGACGTCTTCGCTCGCAAAACTCCTTGGAGTACGTCCCGATTCTTCTGCTTTACCCTCACTGTAAATATACACTCTTCACCCTCCTCTACTTTCCCGTCTCGTTTTCGTTTTGAAGAAGACAGAAAAAGGAAAGGAAAAAGAAATAATAATAATAATAATAATAAGCAGCAAAAAGAATGGCTCCCTATTACTTAGAAAACTGAACCTGAACATGCTGTTTTAAAAGAACCAGTCGCAAAGCTCAGAATCTGAAGCCTCTTCCACCCTTCAATGTCCATTGCAGACAAAATGTAAATGAAAGAAGGTGGGAATTGGAGCCCTCCCGCTGTGCGCTGACAAAATTATCCATTATTGGCACAGAAACTGCCTTGAGCTTGTTGTCTTTCTCTACGCCAATTTTCTCCCCACATTTTCGCCTCTGCAACGGCTCGTTCTCGTTCTAGATCCCTGTTTAATATCCTTGCAGTTTCCCTGGGAGAGTCATCCCTCTCGGGTCCATCCATGTCCCATTTGCGCCCAGATGCTCCCCCTTCTTCATTCCGATATATTTGGCCCCCTCTCTCATCTTGGTTTCTCTTGTCATCTGCAGCTAATCTGTAACTATGTCCAGGAGCGGTACTAGGATCATATGCCTGATTAGCCAAATAAGATAGGGCAGTGACCACATCTCCAATGAGAGGACGAGCAGCAGCCTGTTCTTGGATACACATGGAAGCCACAGCTAAAGCCTGGTAGAGACCCCGCATCGGAAATTTACCTTGCAATGCCGGATCCGCTAATTTTCCCAACTTTCTGCGGTCATTAAATAGAGGTCGAGCCTGGAATTGCATAGACATTAAACTGTTAAAAAAAACATCACACCTACCTCGTAAAGTCATTAAAATTACCGCATTCAAAACATTAGGCAACTCTTGACAACAGGACATCCAATGATTTACCCATGCAACAAGATTCTGTTCGCCTTGGGGCCTACTGCTGTCAATGGCCTTACGTCCAGTAATAAGCTCTAAGAAGACAACCCCAAAACTGTAGACATCAGACTTCACTGTCAACTGTCCAGTCATTGCATACTCAGGGGCACAATAACCATAAGTCCCCATGACCCTTGTGGATACATGTGACTTGTCCCCAGTAGGACCAAGCTTAGCCAATCCAAAGTCAGAAAGTTTTGGAACAAATTCTTCATCCAGTAATATGTTGGATGACTTAAAGTCCCTATAAATTACAGGAGGATTGGCCTTGTCATGGAGATACTCCAAACCTTTGGCAGCACCAGCAGCTATTTTCATTCTTGTGTTCCAATCTAATGGTTCTTTATCAGATGGAAGATCTGCAGAATGGTCATGTCGTATGATGTATGATTATTGACAAATTCAGGCAGAAGAGATGTTCAATTGCAAGCAAATGGCAGAGAATGGTAACATTTCAAGAAAAACTGGTGTAAGTAGGACCTATCCTGCTTAATATATATATACATTGAAAAATACCTGCACAACAGCCTCATGACAAAGGTAGATTAAAAAAATTTAAGTACTGATTAAAATTATATTGTGGCAAATTTTTATTCAGTTAGATTTAGCATGGAGAATAGTGAACAACCTTTTAGGAAAGACGAGTCAAGTTGAGCTCATGCGTGTACATAAACAAAAACTTTCAGACCTGTTATGAACAGAGGCCAACACGATTACAGTTGGCAACCTAGCAAGCCAAACACAAATGTAACTGTGCTCTGCTTGGCTCAATATATTAAATGATTAGACAGAACCAGTCCTCTTATAGAGAATAAATTAGTATAATTTGGTGGATCGCATCAGATATTCCTTTAGATCCCACTTGTGGCACAAAGTTTGTTCCCAAACCAAATATCAAAATCTACCAGACATATGGGATAATCATTCCTACCTGCTCGTGCAATTTCAACAAAAATCAAACTATAAACACTGTAAGAGTGACCATTGGGGATACAGATGGCTGCGTCTTGTTTACTTCTATTGCTTTGGGAAAGGGGCCAAGGGTAAGGGGAATACAGCTTACAAGAAAGAAATGTTACCATGAAGATGATCTTCCAATGATCCCAAGGGCATAAATTCGTAGACAAGAAGCCTCTGGTCACCATCAGCACAATATCCAATCAAGTTCACTAAGTTAGGATGATGGAGAAGGCTAAGCATAAGAACCTCGACAAGAAATTCTCTGTTACCCTGAAGCCCATTCCTATCCAGTTGCTTGACGGCCACCACCTATCAGTAAGACAATGAACCAAAACAATTAAATAAGACAGAAAGCAAACTGAATATGAAGGTAGATTATCCTCTCTAGTTCCACTCTCTTCTTTTCGGACAATAAGAGTTTTAGAATTTCAGAATTCTAATAACATTTCTGACTGTTTTGACTTCTGATAGAAATCAGAAAAAAGTTTCAAAGAAGTTCACAACTTAACACTCTTCACAGAGAATTCCTGAAATTTTATTTTAACCAGAAATTTGTATTATATATGATCAAGGCATAAAGCAAGTAAAATGTATAATGAAAACCCAATCGCTTTGCTGTTACCCATTAAAAACTAAGAGATTTAACCATTGATGTACTACAGATTTAGAATTTTTTCTATATTTGCAAGGTCGACCTTCTTTATACTCATGGATAGTGATGGTGGACACCAGAAATGTAAATCGGGAGAGAAGACTAGAATTGCAAGAAAAAGCAATTAAAATGCATACAGAATATCTGAGAAAGGAAGGAAGATGTCAAGCATGTGTACCATTTCATTTCTTCTCAAGCTTGTGGTTAACAATGACTACTAAAAATGCTTAATAATTATAAACAAATAAATGTGCTGCAAAATCTGATAAACCACTTGAAGGACAAAAGGAAGTGAAAATTTGGGACAGGATGACACAGCAAACGAATTGTGGGTCATCTGCATTGTCTGATCACCACTTTGACTTTTCCTACTGGTATGAAGCCAATCATTTTATCCACTTCTGTCTTGCCAATCCCATTGGTCTATTTGTTTTTATCGAGCATAATTTGCATAATCTTAGAAACTTGCTAAAGTTGAGTAGATGCTATAACCACAATGTCACTCACAAGTTCTGTTAGACATCTCCCCTACTGTTCTGCTACAGAACTGGTCCAGTTCCATGGTGTGAATCCACCATCCACAACCTAAGAGGAGGACTTTGGACTACTAAATGATTACAAACTCATACCAATTCAATTAACTGTTCAAATCCCAGATTTACCATGATATACAAAGGCATGAATACAGTTACAACGGGAAAAGGGTAGGGAACCAATTACCTGACCATTGCTAAGCCGCCCTCTATATACACGCCCAAAACCTCCTTCCCCAAGGAAAGATTCTGCCCTAAAATCGTTGGTGGCTGCCGCAAGCTCGCGGAAGGTGAATGTTTGTGCAGCAATCTGAACGTCAGGAGCATCCTTTGGCACTGATGCTTCCTTCCTTAATCCACTATTGTTTCTTGCTTTAGTCCTGTCAGCCCCTGCAAGTTCAAAATGACAAATCAGTGCTGCTTCATTCAAACTTCTAAAAGCCATATTACAGCATCCAGAAACAAATCAAAGCTATAAAAGCTTAAACATTTTAAACTCTTTCCCCTTCCGAAAAATTCATAAATTATAGCACTTGGGCACAGTTGAGGAGGACATGAAATTCTCACAATCCAAATTTGATTCAAAAGATTGAGCTAACCATGAAATTGGAATTCAGAAAACCATCAATGCTCATACTTCAACTAAGAACACTGCGTTGTCTTCCTCATTGCAAAACCAGATCACTTTCAACAATCATAATTCCTCTAAAGATATCATTTTTCAACACGACAAGACAATATCTTTCACCAACTCTCATCCTAACATTTCAAAGGTCTACATCAACTTCACACAAAACAGCAATCCGAACACATCATGAAAAGATCAATCACAATCTTATGACCAAACTCAAATGAAGAAAGAAATAAAGTAAAGAGAACTGCTCAGCATCTATCAGTTAAACACAGATCAGATCAAAAAATCAAACTAAAAAAAAGAGACACTAACCAGAAGCTAATCTAGAGAAGTTGGACGGCACTGCTGGATGCACCACCTCTGTCCTATCAACTGTATCGTTCCGGGGATTCAGCTTTTCCTCTTCCTTTGAATCAAAACAAGGAAAGCAACCCATTTTTCCCAATATCTCAAAGATCCAAACTTTACCAAATCTTCTTCCCAGAATCTACTTGATTCACCCCAAAAAGCAATCAACTTTTCATCTTTCCTGTATTTAATCTCGCCACAACATATACAAAAAAAAAATTACCTCTTAAACATTGATTCAAGTGTGTGTAAAATCTATATATCAAGTAAATATTAGATGAAGAAAATGACAAGGGCAATAAAAACGAGACTAACAACAAAAGCTGAGTAAAGGGTCCTTGGTGTTGCTTTAGCTGAAGGCAGAAAAATAAAATTGAGTCTTTGATGCCTCAATACAGCTGAAGCCGGCTTTGTCTACGGCTTTTCATTACATAATCAAAGACTCTTCAGCCTTCCTCTCTCTCTCTCTCTCTCTCTCTCTCTATACATATATATATATATATATGTATGTATAGTTTATATATATTATAGATACACTAGCTCTAACTGTACATACATTTTACCATTTGTCTACACGTCTTCCCGACCCTATTGACCAAACATTATTATCTCTTTCTACATTACATTCATTTTCCTTTTGTTAATATGGTAGAGTAACTAGATAGCTTCATCTGATGTAATTCAAGGTATCTCCCTTTGTGACTACATCTTAATACCGTGTTTGATTTTTTTTACGATGAAAAATCATAAAAGAAAGCCGAAGGAAGAGGCTTACAATTATTTATTTGGTTAGAGAAGAAAAATAAATAAAAATATAATTTTGGACGAATGAACGTTAAAAACAATTATAAATAATATATCATCTTTAGTGGTACAATATTGCATCATATAGATAGTGTAAATTTGTTTTTAAATAATGAGAATTTTTATTAATATCAGTTTTGCCATAATTAGATGTGGAACTATTTTACACATTATACACGTATAAAATAGTTAAAACATCTAACTATAGTAAACTAATATTAATTGAAATTTTCATTGATCAAAATAGGCTTAACTAGATATGTTTGGATGACAATGTGGAGGAAAGGACAATTAAGAAATTTAACCGTCAAAGTTTACATCGATTATGTACATAATATTTGTTTTATTTATAGTGTGAATGGAATATATTAGCAAATTGTTTTTAAAATAATAAGAGAAAAGTGGTAGAGAGAATATATCAAATTAACAGGAAAGTAATGGAAGAAAGGAGAAATATCATTATTGATTTGTTTAAAACAAATTTTTACCATATATGATATAGTCATCTAGAGGACCTTATTTATAGCAAAAACAAAAGAGAGTTTGTTATTAGACTTTTGCTTGGGCTTCAATATAAGGTTTAATAATCCAATATTATCTTTTTGCGATTTGAATAATAATAAACTTCATAGGTTGGATATATCCTTAATAATTTTATAAATTCCTCTTTTCATATTTTCTAATTATTTCAAGCTCTCAAAACTTGACTAAATTACCATAAAGTTAGTAGTTATTATAACTAAAACTACATCCTTACCTAAATATACGAAACACTTCAGGAACGTTTTGTAACAAATACTATTCAGGGATGAATTTTGCTCAAATGAAGATGATAATAGCATGAAATTTGCTAAATATTACTAACCTAGGAGTATATTCAAGGCATAAAAGATAGAATATTCTTTCCCTAGCATATCTTGCTTATTCATATTCTTTCTAATTTTATATAAGAAGTAATTGTAATTAAAAACTGCAAATCTTTTTTTTTCTTAAACTTAACTATAGAAAGCAATTAAATTATGCTAGCATTTTTGGAAGATATATACTTAAATTTTTATGGATAATATGTGTCTTTTTAAAGTTGGAGGAGGATATATATTTCCTTTACTGTGAGATATTTAGGCTTTCTGTATGCAAATTTATTTTACAATAGATAAAAGGAGAAGTATTTTCATTAGTTCTCTTTAATGTGACATCTACAATGTAAATAGCCTATTTGTAACAAAAATACAAGACAATTTGCACTTAATCTTGGAATACAATATTCTATCTCAAACTATCTTTGTGAAGGTTTGGATAATAATAAATCTAATGAGGTGAATATCTATCTTGATAATTTCATAAAATAAATAATATTGTGAATATGTTTAGTAACACTCTCTGGTACGTATATATTCATAATATATACACACACAACTTCACAAGAAATGCAAATAGGAATAGATTGAGTAGTTGCGGATGAGTGAAGGATAATTTATTGGTGTAGATAAATTTGGTGATGCTTGCGTGCGTGTGGAATTAAGGTCACGGCATAAAGATTGGAGCAAAGTTTTGTCCTAAATTAATTGGTACATCAAAAAAAAGAGTACTCCTCCAGTAGAAGCGTGTGAAATGGGAAGATGGTGGGAAAAATACAGAGGGAACTTTGTTTATGCAGGCCAACAATATTTTACAATTTAGACTTATATTTTCCATATTATTATTAGTAAACATTGTTTTGTGTTACGGTTGTTAACTAATTAAATCAAGTTGTTATGAAGTGTCATTAATGTCGAGAAAGTATATATCCGGCATATTGCTAACAATTCTAGATCATTTCATAAAATTATCACGTATTTATACATTTAATTCTGACACAAATATGTAACAACTTACAGAAACATATACGTAACAACTTATAGATGCATATACGTAACAACTCACGCCCAATTCTAAATCATTTCATAAATTTATCACATGTTTATATATTCAAGTCTGACACATATATGTAACAACGCACGCGCGCACGTGCACACACACACACACACACATATATATATATATATATATATATATATATATATGTAACAACTCATGCCCAACTATTGGTCTGTCACAACATTGAGTCTAATTAACTGACCCAAAATGCTTCAGGTCGTGATAACAGTAGTAATGAACTCCATTATAAAATATACACAAATCTTACATAAAATCGATGTGAGATAGGGCATTACAATATATGTAAACTAATGTTAAACTAATTTTATCCATTTCTTTTTTTTTTCCCTTCTTCCTTTTACGTCTCAATGAGCAGCACACGCACACACACACTAGCGGCAGAACTCTCTTGAACCTTAATAGTGCATGTTAATATGTGGCGATTCATCAGCGGAAGAGATAAAGGTTAGAATAAGAGCAAATCATCATAATAAGAAAAGTACATCTAATTAGAGGGGTCAATACACAATCGCTACTTCATTTTGGACCCTAATTAAGCATGGAATATCTTAATTAGTTAAAATATGCCACAAATGTAACCAAAGAACTCTAACGTCGTACCGACAACATAATTCAAAAGCAAACAAAAAATTGCCGTCAAATTCTGACTGGCTACTAGCTATTCTGACCAGAATTTCCGACAAAAATGACCTTTAATTAATTAAAGCTCAAGAGATCCCAACCTTAACTTTTGCAATTAAACCGAACCATTCAGCCAATATTGTTTTGTATTTTCATACTTATTGATGGCTTTTTCTTTTTTAGACAATGATTTTGCCATTGGTTTTCAAATCACATCAAATTAGCCTCCAAATCACGGGTTCATTCATTTGGTTGGGTTGAAATTACAAATTTAATGTCTTATCAAATAATAATTAAGTCAATTACCAGCTCATTTGTTTTGTCTAGTTTGGCTTTTTAGCTTATTCCATGGTTATGCAATTGCGGATCGAAAGTTTTCATGCTTTTATTTTTCACCAAATTATTTGCATTGGGATTTCATATATTAGCTGGACTTTTGCATTGTCAGAGTATTAACTTAATATTCAATAAACAGCAAGCTCAGATCAAATGGTATATCTCTTATAGGTCCCAAAATATATTACTTAAAACTTGAGATCGATCAAATGCTTTGAACAATATAATTTCTTTGGATTATTCTTTTAGCCCTGCCAACAACTTGGTTGTTGCTTGCTTAAGTAGTTTCTCTCTTTTTTTTTTTAAATTTATTTTTTTGTAATGATGTCGAGAAACTCATTCTTGATAAAACAACATTATTTCGTCTTAATCTTACAACCACATGCATGATGCAGTAACATGTATCAACCCTGTTCTCCAAACCAACTGAGAATTAATAAAGGAATACTTTTTTGTCAATCAATACATTTTTAAGGTTTAATTTCTACAGTTAGGCAACGAGATTATCTGGGAGTTGTTTGTATGCCAAGATCGAGTGCGTGCGAGCGTGCTGATAGAGGTGCTTATTAGAGATTATTCAGTCTAAAATAAAGTATTACTATTTCTTCAAAATAATTTTAAAGAAAATATATGTTTTAAAATTTTTGCACAATTCCCCAATAGGGAATACAATTTGGATAATGAAAAAATTAGACAAAACTCGTTGGAGAACGGAGATCGCCAATTTAAGAAAATAATTCAAATGTAAACATTCACTTGCAGAAAATAAATTGTTTATATTTTTTTGGAAAATTTTTTCGTAATTTGGTTGTCACAATAAAAATCCGAGCTTCAACGCCCCGGACCCCGAGACCCTTGACACAGCCCTAGCGCCCCGACCCGGACCCAACCCCTCAGGTCCATGGAGGCCTGGGACCCTGCCACCTCGGTGCATGTCAATGGCGGCCCACCACCGGCTCCCGGTGCCCCGAACCCCAACACCCAGGACCTAGCCCCAGCAGGATAATTTTTTTTAGCACCATTTTTTTTAATTACTTCCAAAATTAACCTAATTTTTAAAGGTTTTTAAAAATAGACTTTTTGACCTTCCGAAATTCGAGATCGAACTTCTGAAGTTCGAATTCAAATTCAAATTTCCAAAATTCAATTATATTTTTTTTAACCATTCAAAAAAATTAACTCTTACGAATTTGATTCCAACTTTGAGAGTTCAAACTCCAACTTTCAAATTTCGAAAGTTCCACGTTGAAGAACACGCATTAAATGTTGAAAGCTTCCAGTGAGCCAGACACCCCTGGGGAACATTCAGTTGGGGCCCACCTTTGTCTTTGACAATCTCCATGCATCGCCCTCCGAAACGCGGCCGTATTCGAAGTCTTTCCGTCCCTGACCCCACTAAACCCCTCTATCGATTCCACCACGTTCCTTGCCGGAGCAACGAGCCCTCTAAAGAAGCCCGAACAACTCTTCTTTATGCTCGCGAGGCTATCACCATGAAGAGAAGCAATACAAATACCCATGATGGCCTTGTAATGAAACTTGAGTTGAGTTTTTTTGTTGATTAACAAATTACCTTTATCAAATTGTATCATCATGGACTGATGATACATGCATGAATATAATTAACCACACATATATAGATATAGATGCAACAGCGAGCCAAACGCTAATAATAGGTTCTTTCCAGGTAGCGGTGGCTGTAAGGGGTGGGGTTTTAATAGTAACATGGAAGGTATAGAAAGAAAACCCGCAAGGAAAAGGTATAGAAAGAAAGAAGGTGGAAGTCAAGCACAAGTGTTAATTTTTTTTGAACGGCATTAAAAAAAATCTCATTCAAACTTTAGAAATTCAATCTCGAATTTTGAAAGTTCGAAGAGTCTATTTTTTATGTGTATACTGTGTGTATTTGGCTTTTTTAAAAAATTAGTTTACTTAATTTTGGATAAATTAAATAATTTCCAAATTTAGAACTTTATGTAATCTCTAACTTTTTTTCTTAAAAAATTAGTCGCTCTCAGTATCAGGATCAACGCGTGTTCCATTTGATCATGAAGCACTATTGATGGGATTTGAAACCACCAAAAATAAATTCCTATCTCTTACCTTGCAACTTTAATTTGTGTATGCGGTGAGAAAAGGGTCGAGTCCACAGGGATTGGAGAAATTTAGAATATGTTAATTATGTCAAGTAGATTAATCAAGTGAGTCACAAGCAAAACAGAGGATTCTAACGCAAAAATAAGTAAAATAAGTAAAACTGTCCAGCCATTGGTCGCGCTGCGTGGGCACGCAATTCGGCCAAAAAATAAAAAAACGTAAATAAAAATAAAAATGACTAAAATACGCAATTCCAAATTAACTCAAGGCTGGAAAAACAGGAATTCAACAAGAATTAAATCTAACCTAAGGAACAATCGCAATTCCGGTCAACAAATCCAATTCTAGATGCAAAAATACATTCAACTGTTTCGATAAATCAGTTATGATTATTGGCTCGGCCTAATAGCCTCATCTTTCCTTACAGAGTTGATAACGGTTTAAATTCCCTATGATTTTTTCCGCTATCGCCTTACCTATTAGACGTTCTAATTCCCGGAGATACCCGCAGGATCTATCTAACGACAGCAACAAAAATCTAGAAAGACCTGATTTTAAAAGTCAATACTCTCGCGGTAATTGCTCATTTAGATTGCATAATTACATAAGAAACCTGGTTGCCACTATTCTTAGATTAATTAAACTAATCTAACTAGCAACCTATTGTCATGCAATTGAATAACCGTGCACAAAATTAAACAATCACAAATCAATATTAATTCTTGAAATAGTAAATACGCAAATATTAAAATAACATAAAAGGGATAAAACAATTAGATCTCACGGAATTGATGAACCGAAATCTTGATTAATCCTCGACTAGAAAATAAAATTAAACTTCATGTCCATGAGTGTTGCCCAAAGAATGAAGAGAAAATTCGCTGAATCGTCTGCTAAAAGTTGTCTCCTCCTAAGTGCATATAAGAGGTATATATATATAAGAAAAGCCCTAATCTATTTTCCTTGTTGAATAAGGAAACCCGGCCCAAAAAGAATAATAAGGTAAAAGCCTTAAATATAATTTCCAACAAAATAAAAAGTCTTCTAAATTTAATCTATTTCCTTCCAAAAGTCCAGAAAAAATATCTTCCATCTTGGTCAACTCGGTCAAATCCGCCTAGCAAATTAATGGCTTTTTTCCACGTGACGGGGTCAATTTTGACCGCTACAAACACGTCCAAAAAGCTTCTATATCCATATATAATGCATCTACCTCCTTTTCCTAAGCACAATCATGCAAAATGACATTAAAAATATCGATTAAAAAGCATTCTATTCCAAAATCAAGTGCATTCAACATATAAATTAAACACTTATTTAGAACTTATTAAATTCCCCCACACTTAAACCTTGCTTGCCCTCAATCATGAAATCAATTAAAAACAAAGACTTCACATGCGAGATCGACCATGAACGTAGCTTTGTAAAGACAATATGCTAACTTTTTCAAACCAAGAACAATCCTATTCAAGTAATAAGGCAATAATTCCAAGCATAAAATTGTTGTTCTTACACCTATCTTTACAAAGCATTATGTCATGCCCTGCCGATGGAGATGCCACATGGACAGCAAGATGACAAGATTGAGACTTGTACGGAAGCAAACGTGGCACTTTCTCGTGCTAGGGCAACCCCGATGATGCAGGCGCTATGCAAGCAACCAAGTGGCAAAGATGACAAATCTTGATGTACGCATGGCACTTCTCTCCAGGAAGGATTTAGAAGATACACTAGATAAGGAGAATATCAAATCCCCTTTGATTGAAGGATTATGGTTTATTGTAAATATCCCATGATTAGGGTAGAATATTCTAGAAACATATATTAGCCATTAGATTGAAATGATCTTAGCCATTCATTAGATTACAAGCATGTATAAATAGCCTATCTTTTTCATTTGTAAGACACAGAGAAAAGTTTGAGAGCAATACAAAAGTCTTATCCTCTCAACTCTTTACTTCCGCTGCTTTATTATTTGCTTTGTGAAGCTTTTTGTTTGTGGTTTTCAGGCTAACTTAGCCACTTTTGCTGTAGAAAAGTGTCTAAGTGCCGCATGCAGTGCTTAGGTTAGGCTAAAGGTGTGACAAGTGGTTACCAGAGCCAAGGTTACACTTAAGGTGTTTGTAATTTTGCTCCTTTGAAGGATGTCTTCTTCAGGTATTGAGAAGAGCGTTGATGCTGGTAATGACGAGAGGGGAAGGGAAGTCCTACTCCCTCCTGCAGCAGCCAAAAGCAATAAGAGGGGAAAGTCTCGTGATGTGCAAGCTGCTTTCGAAGCACGTTTGATAAGGGCAGAAGACGTTGTTGCTGATTTCATGTAGAAATTTCAACAGCTTGGGTCTGATGATGAGGAGGCACTAACTTTGGGGGACCTTTGTCAAGAACTCAAAAACCTTCAAGCTCGAGTACAAACAACAGAAGAGGCAGCTAAGAATGCACTAATTGAGAAAGAAACCATTGTCGATTGGTTACAGGTTAAGATTACCGAGCAAGATCGCAAGATGGCTACACAAGATAAGATCCTTGAGGAGATGAAGAAAGATTGGGCTATGTGTAAAGAGGCAATAGCCAGTGGTGCATCAACCCACCATGTAGCACCAATGGTGGACGTGCCAAGGCCTAGTCCCTACAACGGGAAGTGAGAAGCCAAAGAGGTGGAAAACTTCTTTTGGCAGATTGAACAATACTTCGATGCGGTTGGGCTTGAGGAAGATGCTAGCCGTGTGAAGATAGCAACATTCTACTTCTCAGAAGATGTAGCTCTATGGTGGTGTATGAAGCACCAAGAGTTCCAAAAGGCCAAGAGGGGGCTTCCAACTTGGACTACTTTCACGGAAGATGTATATGCCTAATTCTACCCTGAAGAGGCCAAATGGGAAGCTCGTGGCAAGCTTAGAGTCCTGAAGCATATAGAGACCATACATCAATATGTTTAATAATACATCTCCTTTAAACTTTAGGTACGTGATAAGCCTGATTATGATCACATGTATGACTTTATCAAGGTTTGCAGCCATGGGCACAACAAGAAGTACGAATGAGAAAGCCCAAAACCTTTGCTTAAGCAGTTGCCGTGGCCGAGTCCTTGATAGAAGTCAAGAAGAAGAACTACCGCGCCGACCCTTAGGGAGATTTGACAGAAAATAGTGGGGAAGACTAGAGTCCCAAGAGGCAAGATAAGGATAGACATGGGAAACAACATTTCAACAAGGATGAGAAGAGAGATAAGAGGTCTATCAAGTGCTACTTTTGTCTTGGTTCCCATCCATGGAGAGAGTGTCCAAGAAGACAAACACTCAACCTGATGATTGAGGAACGCGAGAAGACCGGTGAAGCATAAATGGGTTCTCTTCAGTTGCTGAATGCTTTGAATGCCAAAATAACACCAAGGGCCACATCGAGGGGGTGGCTTGATGTACGCAGAGGCATTGATTCAAGGGAAGCTCTTCAGGGCCATGTCAGACACTGGAGCTTCTCATAATTCCATGACAGAAGATGAAGCCAAGAGATTGGGACTTACTCTTATCAAGTCTCAAGGGTCCTTCAAGACTGTCAATTTCGCCCCGCGCCCATTGACAGGGGTAGCGAAAGATGTTTCTCTAACAATCGGTACCTGGTAAGGAAAATTAAATTTTACGGTGGTACCCATGTATGACTTTGAACTTCTCCTCGGTATGGAGTTCTTTAGACAAGCAAAGGCCATCCCCACACCCCACCTTGAACATATGATGATTATGGAACAGAACACCCCTTGCATGGTCCCGGCGAAGATCTAAGCTAGACTCGAAAAGAGACAACTTTCGACCCTCCAAGTGGACAAAGGAGTTTGACAAAATGAGGGGGCTTACTCAAAAGCCATAAAAGGAGCGAATAAGGGTGAATAGGTAGCAAATAAGACACCTAAAGAGGTCGTCAAAGACCGTTAGAAGATGGAAGAGCTTACATCACCCTTGTTACAAAGGAAGGCACTACTTATGAGAAAAGTGGACCTTCCATATGATGGAATCCATGGTGCCAAACCAAATAAAGGGGCAACCATACGGTACGAGACCCAACTTTCCCTCAATCTCCACGGGAGCCGAGCAATGGGCAAGAAGCTGGTTGAAGTAGAAATAAGTCAACGGATCCTTGCTGCTCACACTAAAGAGTTAGACACCAAGTACAAAACTAGTTACCCTCAAATAAAGCAAGTCAGTTCATCAAAGATTTACCTTGATGAATCAACTAGCAATAGGATCAGCGAAGGAAGTCGAGGAAAGGAAGACACAACCACAAAAAGTCTAGCAGCCACTTTGTTAGATCCTTGTGACGAGGAAGTCGATTTCATTGAAGCTGATTGCATAAGGGGACTCCCACCACGACATAAGTACTTGGTGCATTGGAAGGGCTTGCCAGCAAGTGAGACAAGTTGGGAGCCAACAGACTCTCTTGGTAACTTTATGAAGGAGATTGTGAAGTATCATGAGGAGATCACGACGAGAACGTTTGCAAAATTGGGTAGGGGAGTATGTCACGCCCTGCCAATGGAGACGCTACATGGACGGCAAGATGACAAGACCGAGACTTGTACGGAAACACATGTGGCATTTTCTCTTGCTAGGGCAACCCCGATGATGCAAGCGCCATGCGAGCAACTAAGTGGCAAGGATGACAAAGCTTGATGCACGCATAGCACTTTTCTCCAGGAAGAATCTAGAAGATACACTAGATAAGGAGAATATCAAATCCTCTTTGATTGAGGGATTATGGTTGATTGTAAATATCCCATGATTAGGGTAGAATATTCTAGAAACACATATTATCCATTAGATTGAAATGATCTTAGCCATTCATTAGATTATAAGCATGTATAAATAGCCTAGCTTTTTCATTTATAAGACACAGAGAAAAGTTTGAGAACAATACAAAAGTCTTATTCTCTCAACTCTTTACTTCTGATGCTTTATTATTTGCTTTGCAAAGCCTTTTGTTCTTGGTTTTCAGGCTGACTTAGCCACTTTTGCTGTAGAAAAGTGTTTAAATGCCGCACGCAGCGTTTAAGTTAGGCTAAGGACATGACTATTAGCTCATTCTACAAAAACACATTACCAAGCATATTCAAGGCATGCAGCACTTCAAGACTTGACTCAATCAAATAGCCTTCAAAAATCCAACTTTTTAGCAAAAATAATTCCCCCAAAACCAAATAATTTTCAGCAAGCAAACATGACCATATGTTCTATTTCCACTAGAAATTTCCACCAAGCATTAAAACAGCCAAACCTCTTCACAAGCAAATATAGGCACACAAACCTTCAAAAGTCCTTCCACCACAACTCAAAGAAACTCGAGAAGGAAACAAAAGTAAGCTAGTTTTTAGCAAGACAAAGCAATTACCACCACATGTATAAGTTACCCAGATAGCATCCAAACACTATGTAAATGAACCTCGCACCAGTTAAAGCACACACAAAAGATTATAGCCAAGTATGATTATGCCAATGCAAAGAAGAGAATCAAAAGCACTGCCACAATGTGCAATTTTCCTAAAAAAAACAAGTTTGTACCCAGGCCTAGCTGTCGGAAGGCCAAATCACTTTAACTGCTTTCATTCACTTTTATACATAACTTTCATAACTTGCCTAGAATGTCACTCAACCTTTTTATGCGATGACAAACATTTGTGATGAATGCCCCTAGTTACTCAGTTGATCATAATTCCAAGTGGCTTTTAGCTCTACTCATGGTTCCCTTTCTTTTTCTTTTTTTTTTTAAGACCAGTGGAGTAAAAGGTGCTTTTTATTTTACTCTTTTTTTTGGCACCTTTTTTTTCATAATTCAATTTTCAGCACTTTTGCAGGAGTGACCTCAACCCTGACATAACTTTCCTAGATACGTACTTTTTCACAATTTTACCCCAAAAATAAATCAAGACAAGTACCCTTCAAACTCAAGCTAAGCATTGGCTTTCAATTTAAGCACATGCACATTTTTAGCCAAAGTTAAGATTAAGCAAGGTTCAAGCACGACATGTTCAAAGTAACTATCAAAGACAACTAAATACAATGGAGATGGATTTACCACATGTACCAACTTACCGTTGCAAAAACAAGTTTCCCGAGCATGGGGATTAGACATTTTTTAAGAGAAATGTCAAGTTCACAAAGAAGAAAGTTGAGTAAAAGGAAAATTAATTTGACAAAAAGAGCTTTTAAAAACTTACTAGATTGACTCTAAAAAAGCTAAACTTAAAGGGGAGGGAAAAAAAAAGTCAAACCTAAGACATTAATGGACTAAAAAATATATATATTTTTACAAAAAACTTAATGAAAAAGTTTTTTTTTGGGTCATTTTTCTGGTTTTTCTCTTTTTTTTTTCTTTTTTATTTCATGAAGACTCAAGCAAATACTAAATAAAATTTATATATTCACAAGACTCAATATACCGCATTAAAAACACATCTAAAAAACCAAAAAAACTCAAAATAAAGGACTAAAACAAAGCATTCCTCCCCCACACTTATCACGCACATTGTCCTCAATGTGTAAAGAAAAGAAAACAACAAGATAAAAGAAAGATAAAACAAAATTAAGAGAAAAAAAAGGAAAAATAAGAGAACTTCCCTTAAAAAAGATACGGGAGGTGGTGGAACCGGCTATCATTAATCCGAAGTGGGGCCATGGTACTCAACAAGATTCACCATTTTTTTTGAGCTTTGATCTTTATTACACCAAATTTTTATAATTTTTCAAAACAGCCTTTGCATGTCCACGTCTAAGCGTTCAGTGCCCAATTTTTCAGAAAACAGTTCAAAAACTCACCAAAATTCCAAAGCAACTCCTACCTGTAAACATCAAAACTCTCATAGAACAAATTCAAAGCAAAGTTAGGATTCTCAAGGAAGAAGAAGATAAAAAATAAAAATAAAAATAAAAAATAAAAATAAAAGAAAAATTCCTTAAAAAAATAAATTATAAAAAATTGGAAATTAATTAGAAAACACTAGAAAACTCAAAATTGAAATTTCTAACTCTGTGGGTTGCCTCCCACCAGTGCCTTTGTTTAACGTCGTTGGCTCGACGTAGCCAACTCATCTAAGCTTAATCCGGCCGCTTTTCTGGCTCAATTCTCTCACAGACAGATTTCCAACAATGTCCATCAACTTTGATGACTTTGTTATTGCTCAAACTCTTCACTTCAACTGCACCACAAGAAAACAATTTAGTAATAACAAAAGGACCTACCCATTTAGTCCGTGGATCATTAGAAAATAATTTAAAACCAAAGTGATGATGTAAAACTTTTTGTCCGACTAAAAATTATTTTCCATCAATAACTTTTTCTTAAAATTTTTTTTCCATCAATAACTTTTTCTTGCAAACTCTTTTTCTTTTTCTTCTGAATTTTTGCCTTCCTACAAACATTACTTTTCTTCTTCTCTAACTCTTGGGGTTGTAACTTCTTATGTGCACCCCTATTGTCCACCATAGGTGGATTCAATAGGCCTTGAATTTCTCTTATTGGCTTCCCTTGATTTTTCCTCTTAGCAATTAATTCCTGCAAGTTAGTGCTACTTGCAAAAGTCTTCTTAAATTTTTTCGGCTTTTCAAGAGTAGGACTTTCACAAGAAGTAACACTTAGCTTATTTATCGACTGTTTCAAAAGCAAAAACATAAGACATCTCACTGGGATTTTTCATGTCATTATAAACATCAAATTTAACAATATCTCCATCAAACTCCATAGTGAAAATACCTTCGTGCACATCAATTTTAGTTTTAGCTGTATTAAGGAATGGTTTGCCTAGCAAAATTTCACGAGACTTGGAAGATGAATCTTCGTCCATATCAAGCACATAAAAATCAGCAGGAAAGACCAAATCATCTACTTGCACTAAAACATCTTCTAGGATACCTTCAGGATAAACCAAAGACCTATCAACTAATTGAATAACAACTCTTATTTCTTTCAAAGGTCCTACTTTCCAGGGTTCCACATTCAAAGCAGAATAAATGGACTTAGGCATGATATTAATGGATGCTCCTAAATCACACATAGCTTTCTTAATACCTAGAGAGCCTATTTGACAAGAAATAGCAAACATACCATTTTCCTTGCACTTTGAATGCAAATCCTTCTTTTTAAGTACGGCGGAGACATTCTCCCCCACACTTATCTTTTCATTCCCAACGAGCTTCTTTTTGTTAGTGCACAATTCTTTCAAAAATTTTGCAATTCGAGGCAATTGTCTAATTGCATCAAGTAAGGGAATATTTACCTCTACCTTGCGAAAAAGCTCAAAAACTCCTTATCTTTCTTCTCCTTTTTAGACTTTGCAAATCTTTCGGGGAAAGGAGGCTTAACCACTAGCTCTACACTATTTTTAGGCTCTATTTCATTGCTGCCTACCATTTTTTCATCTTGTTTTGCACCCTCTTTTTCAATTTTTTTCTTTGTTATAAGTGCTGTCAACTTTGCGTGCCCACGCCTAACCTGATAGTAGTTGTCCAATAGCTCTTTTTCACTCTATAAAGTGATTGCGCATGCATTTTCCTTTGGATTAGCAACTGTTTGAGAGGGTAATTTATCACGGGACTCCAAGCTACTTACAGATGTTGCTAATTGGCTCATTTGTGTCTCCAAATTCTTTATACTTGCCCTCGTTTCCTGTTGAAATTGTTGAGTGTTAAGAGCAAGAGATTTCACAATATCCTCAAAAGAAGTGCCTAAACTTAAAGGTGTAGGCTGCAGTGGTAGGGCTGGTCGTGGCTGGAAATATTGCGAATTTGGTGAATTAAAATTTTGTGGCCTTGCTCCACAACTCAAGTTTGGGTGATCCCTCCAACCTAGGTTGTATGTATTCAAAAAAGGATCATATCTTTGCTGTGATGGATCGAAAAGCCCTTCAATAGCATTAACATGTTATCGATCCTCTTCTTAGAGCATAGACACATATCAGTTGGGTGTCCCGCCACGGCACAAATTCCGCAAACTTTTTGAATTGGAACACTACCACCTGCAACCAAACTTTGAACAAGAGAAGTTAGTTGAATTAACTTTGAATTAAGGGAAGAAACATTTACCCCATTAACTCTTTTTGAATGTTCATATCTATTTCCAAATTGTTTTAAATTTCCAGCCATGATAGAAATCAAATCTCTAGCCTCTCGAGGTGTTTTGTCAACAATAGCACCTCTACTTGCAGCATCCATCATTCTTCTATCAATTGGAAGCAATCATTCATAAAAATATTAGATAAGAGATTGTTCAGAAATCCCATGTTGGGGGCAACTTGCACAAAGTCTCTTAAATCTCTCC
Organism: Cordia subcordata; assembly: GCA_028554755.1. Classification (NCBI taxonomy): domain Eukaryota; kingdom Viridiplantae; phylum Streptophyta; class Magnoliopsida; order Boraginales; family Cordiaceae; genus Cordia; species Cordia subcordata. The sequence goes on from JAPTOF010000020.1 coordinate 408,481, forward strand.
CAATAATCATAAAACAACTCCGAATCCCCTTGCTTGATGGCACAAATTTCTCTCCTAATTACCGTAGCTCTAGAAGCGGGAAAGAATTTGTCAAGAAAAGCTCTAGCCATATCTCCCCAAGTAGTGATGGAACCGGATAGAAGATAGAATAACCACTCCTTTGCCACATCCGCCAAGGAAAAAAGAAATGCTCTTAATTTAATTTGGCCCTCCGTTACACCATTGGGTCTTATAGTTGAACAAACTATATGGAACTCTTTGAAATGTTTATAGGGATCTTCATTCTCCAACCCACGAAAAGTGGGCAAAAGACGAATTAATCTCGATTTTAGTTCGAAATTGACATTAAGCTCCGGATAAGTGATGCAAAGAAGTGATTGATTCAAAGGGACAGCGGATAATTCACGTAAAGTTTTATTATTTTCGGCCGTCTTCTCTTCTTTTTCGGACTCACTAAATGATTCGGACACAGCTTGTGATGTTTCGGATTGTTTCTTAAGTTGTTTCCGAAACTTTGCTTCTTTTTTCAACCTCTTTGCGGTCTTTTCAATCTCTGGATCAAAATGCAACTCACCTGTATGATCTGAACTTGTCATAAAAAGCAAAAAATTTCAGCACCAATCCCCAGCAACGGCGCCAAAATTTGATGGGCGTCGAAACCACCAAAAATAAATTCCTATCTCTTGCCTTGCAACTTTAATTTGTGTACGCGGTGAGAAAAGGGTTGAGTCCACAGGGATTGGAGAAATTTAGAATATGCTAATTATGTCAAGTAGATTAATCAAGCGAGTCACAAGCAAAACAGGGGATTTTAATGCAAAAATAAGTAAAATAAGCAAAACTGTCCAGCCACTGGTCGTACTGCGTGGGCACGCAATTCGGCCAAAAAATAAAAAAACGTAAACAAAAATAAAAATGACTAAAATATGCAATTCTAAATTAACTCAAGGCTGGAAAAACAAGAATTCACCGAGAATTAAATCTAGCCTGAGGAACAATCGCAATTTCGATCAACAAATCCGATCCTAGATGCAAAAATACTTTCAACTATTTCAATAAATCAATTATTGTTATTGGCTCGGCCTAATAACCTCATCTTTCCTTACAGAGTTGATAATGGTTTAAATTCCCTATGATTTTTCCCGCTGTCGCCGTACCTATTAGATGTTCTAATCCCCGAAGATACCCGCAGGATCTATCTAACAACAGCAATAAAAATCTAGAAAGACCTGATTCTAAAAGTCAATACTCTCACGGTAATTACTCATTTAGATTGCGTAATTACACAGGAAACCTGGTTACCACTATTCTTAGATTAATTAAATTAATCTAACTGGCTACCTATTGTCATGCAATTGAATAACCGTGTCCAAAATTAAACAATCACAGAACAATATTAATTCTTGAAATAGTAAATACGCAAATATCAAAATAACATGAAAGGGATAAAGCAATTAGATCTTACGGAATTGATGAACCGAAATCTTAATTAATTCTCAACTAGAAAAGAAAATTAGAACTTCATGTCCATGAGTGTCGCCCAAAGAATGAAGAGAAAATTTGCTGAATTGTCTGCTAAAAGTTGTCTCCTCCCAAGTGCATATAAGAGGTATATATATATATATAAAACCCTAACCTATTTTCCTTGTTAGATAAGGAAACTTGGCCCAAAAAGAATAACAAAGTTAAAGCCTTAAATATAATTTTCAACAAAATAAAAAGTCTTCTAAATTTAATCTATTTCCTTTCAAAAATCCAGAAAAAATATCTTTTATCTTGGTCAACTCGGTCAAACCCGCGTAGCAAATTAATGGCTTTTGTCCACGTGACAGAGTCAATTTTGACCGCTACAAACACGTCCAAAAAGCTTCTATATCCATATATAATGCATCTACCTCCTTTTCTTAAGCACAATCATGCAAAATGACATTAAAAATATCGATTAAGAAGCATTCTATTCCAAAATCAAGTGCATTCAACATATAAATTAAACACTTATTTAGAACTTATAGCTGAAGTTAATAAACCAATATATAAAGAATTTAGGGATTGGTTTCATAAAAATTTCCCTATAGAAGAGAAAAATATACTTCAAAATCAATTCTATAATTATTTGGAATAGATAAATAGAATAGAGGATTTTATTCCTTGGTTTTGTAATAATTATCTTAGACAACATATAAATGTCTTAGAAAGAACATGGAAATTAAAAAATGGTGAAGAGATAGAATCTGTTTATCCACCAACCACACAACCTATCTTAATGGAAAAGGATAAAGTTAGGTTATATGCCAATGCTTTCTTTAATATGCAGGAAAATGAAATCTTGCAGGCCGCAACAAAACAAATAAATGATGTGGTCAAACAAAATAATTTTTCTAATCTTTATTTAGTAGCCTTAGGAGAACAAATAATATTTCTTAATAATAGGTTATTAAAAATGTATATTCAAATTGAAGAAATAAAAAAACATCTCAATCAGAATAATACTGAAGGAGAAAGTAGTAAGGTTACATATAATCCTATTCAACCTCTGCCAGAAATAAAAAAATTTTATTCTGGAACCAATAAATGAGTTTGATAAATTACTTGATGATAAATTTAAATCATTAAAACTGAATGTAATAACTATTCAGGATGTACTAGAATTAATTGATCATATTAATAAACAAAGAGTCATTGATAATTCTCTAAATAAACTTAGGGCATATGATAATAAGTTTGCTAAAAAACCAGTAGGTCAGAAATTTTATTATACTCGACCTAGTCCTCAGGATATATTATTTGAGGAACCATCCCAAGAACAATCTTATTATAATGGTAAAACCATATATGAATGGAATATAGATGGGATGACTAATCAACAAATATACAATACAATTCATAGAATGATAATGTATGCTACCATATGTAAGCAACACAATAATATAGATAGAAATATTGCTTTAATGATAATAGTAGGTTTTACTGGCCAATTAAAAGGATGGTGGGATAATTACCTAACAGAAGCAGGTAGAGACACCATACTTAATTCAGTAAAACAAGAAAATGGTCAATCAAAACCAGAAGCAGTCCATACACTGACTATAAATATCTGTGAACATTTTTCAGGTAGATTCACAACCAATACTGAAAATATTAGGTCACTTCTTCAAAATCTTAAGTGTCCTACTTTAACCTCATTTAGGGGTATAAGGATATATTCCTTAGTTGCGTTATGGAATTACCCGAAGCGAATCAATCCCATTGGAAATCTAAGTTTATAGATGGACTTCCACACCTTTTTGCCAAAAGAGTCAAAAAGCTCTTAGGGTAGGAGTATCAGCTATAAATTATAATAGTCTAAGTTATGGCACAATAATAGGCAAATGTATTCAAGAAGGTTTAGCTTTATGCAATGAGATTAAGCTTAACCAACAAATTAAAAAACATCTTACAGAAAAAAGTCAATTAGGACATTTCTGTGATCAATTTGGAATAGATATACCACAATCCAATAAGGCTCATAGGAAATCCTTACCTAGGATAGAAAAATTTAGATCCCCTAGTTATCATAAGAAAATTGTAGCTAGGAGAGAAAGAAAACAGCTTAGAATGGAAGCAAAAAAGAAAAATGGGTTTAAATATAAAAAATCAAGAGGTGAAAAATATAGGGAGAATATACCAACTTGTCATAAATGTGGTAAAGTTGGTCATTATGCTAGTAAATGTTGGACTAAGAAAAAACTTAAGCAACTCAATATAGATAAGGAACTTAACGATAGTCTAAAGAAAATAATGCTTAATTCGAATTCAGATTTACAATCCACTTCTGAGTCTGATTTCACACAATCTTCTAAATCCTCAGAAGATTTACATCACCTTCATAATAAATATACTGAATCAGAATTCATTTCTTCTTCTGATGAAGGTAAGGAACCAAATATAGGTTGCCAACAATGTGTTAATAAAATTCAAAGTGAGGAAGACAATAATTATTATAAAATCCTTTCTCAATTTCAAGATTTTCAATTAAATGTTTTAACCAATGATAATATCATTGAACTTTTAAGAATAATTAAAGATTCAGAAATCAGGAATAAGATTTTAAAGTCCTTAGGAAAAGATAAGGAATTAGAGGAGACAATAGAGTTTCCACATAGGAATTTTGAACCTTATACTCTTAAGGAAGTTAGGAGAGTTTCCACATAGGAATTTTGAACCTTATACTCTTAAGGAAGTTAGGAGAAAGTTAGAGGATAGGAATAAACCACCCTCGGTTACCACAGTCCAAGATCTGCAAATAGAAGTAGATAACCTGAAAAAAGAGATAAAAATATTATCTCAGGAAAATGTTACAATAAAAGATCAAATAGGAATTCTAACTAATAGGTTAGATAGAATGGATAAAGGAAAAACAATTATCCAGGAGAGTGGATTACAATTAGATCCATTTCTAGGAAAGATGGAGTTTATAACTTCACAAAAATGGCTGATTAATATTACTCTTTTAATAAAATGAGAGTTTAAAAAAGAATTAGTTGCTCTTGTTGATAGTGGAGTAGATTTAAATTGCATTCAAGAAGGATTAATTCTTACGAAATATTTTGAAAAGACCACACATTCATTAAGTTCTGCTAGTGGTAATAAAATGGAGATTTTATATAAATTATCTCACGCTTATATTTGTCAGGATAGACAGTGCATTCCAACTAGTTTTGTGTTAGTTAGGAATATGACAAATCAGGTCATTTTAGGCACCCCATTTCTTCATAAAATCTTTCCAATTAGAGAGATAACTACTGAGAGAATTATAGGTAGTTTTGAAGGAACTGATATAATACTTAATTTTATTAGAGATCCAATCACCAGGATGTTTAATGAAATGATTGACTTAATTAAAGCTAAAGGTAATCAATTAAATTATCTTAGGTAAGAAATATCAACCTTAACAATAAAAGAAAGGTTAAACAATCCAAAACTCCAAGATAAAATTAAATTGATAATAAATCAATTTTCTTTAGATATTTGCGCTGATCATCCTAATGCTTTCTGGAATAGGAAAAAGTATATTGTATCTTTGCCATATATTGATGGTTTTGATGAAAAAGATATTCCTACTAAGTCTAGATTTTGTTAGATGAATCAGGAATATTTAGAATTTTGTAAGAAGGAAAAAGATAGTCTTCTTAATAAGGGATTAATAAGAAAATATCATTCTCCATGGAAATTTCCTGATATAATTGTTGATAAAACTCAATTACAAAGATTTTTAGGTAGTCTTAATTATATTCTGCCTTATTATAAAAATCTTGCTAAGGATACAGCTATTTTATATGATAGACTTAGGAAATCCCTTAAAATCTGGTCAGATAAGCATACTGAGGCAGTTAGATTAATAAAATCTAAGGTTAAACAATTGCCTTGTTTAATGATTGCTAATCCCACATGGTATAAAATTGTGGAGACAGATGCTTCTGATATTGGTTTTGGTAGTGTTTTGAAACAGGTACACCCCATATCTCAACAAGAATATCTTGTTAGATATCATTCTGGAAAATGGAATGAAAGTCAGCAGAATTATGCTACTATTGCTAAGGAGATTTTAGCAATTGTCAAATGTGTTTTGAAATTTCAAGATGATATTCTCAATCAAAAGTTTTTAATAAAAACTGATTGTCAATCTGCAAAATATATGTTTAATAAAAATTTCAAACATGATGTTTCCAAGCAAATGTTTGCTAGATGGCAGGCTAATTTAGCCCTATTTGATTTTGAAATCAAACATATTCAGGGAAAGAATAATACTTTACCTGATTTTCTAACCCATGAATTTTTGTAGGATGCAGCCCCCTGATAGGGGAGGAAGAGGTAAAGGTAGAGGGAAATATGCCCATTCAAACTACCCAGGAGACCATGGGAAATATACCTAACAATATGGTCGTGGTAAGGGAAAATATGTCCCTGATTACCATTATGCTAATAAAGCAGCTGATTTGGCCGTTGAAGAAGCTCAACACCGTAAAAATATGTCACGGGCACAGGCCTTGGGAATCAATCTACCATTCCAAGTTCTCCTGTCTACAAAAAAAATGATGGACATTGTTGAAGAATAGGAGAAGGAAATTGCAGAGAAGAATAAGACTTCTTTTGCTTCAACTCTGAATAATACAGAAGTTGATGATACCTTGCAATATTCACAAGGTAATCAACAGGAAATAATCCTGTATTTATCACAGAAGGATCTGACATATAAGCAGGATCCCTGGATACTCATGCAAAAATATCTTGATGAGTTTTCTTTTCTAGCCCAATCATATAAGAACGGCATCATTATGAGATTATACTCATAAGGACTTTATCTGCTCAGTTTGAACATTTCAAAAAGACTGGTAAAGCAAATATGATGTCCACAGAGATTGCTTATAGCAAAATCTCTATCAAGAGCATAATAAGTGCTGATCAGTGGGGATTTAGTACTCACAATTTGAGGGAATATACCTCACAAAATCTGAAGACCCCAATGTAATACTCTTATTGGGATTATGTGGATGCTTTTACAAAAGGTATTTTACTTCAAGAATGAGAAGCGGAAGCATTCATGGTTTGTGAAGATTGTTGTAGATATCATTGATAAGGAAATTCCATCATGGTTCATAATATGGTGGAACTATTTTGGTCCCAGTTCGACAATATTATCGGAACCATTCAAAGGACTTTATGCTGAATGGTTGCAGTGTTCGCCGAAGGTTATCAATCTTGAAGACCAACAACAATATGTTGAAGGCACGGCGTCTATGTATTTCTTTCTGGAATTTTCAATCCCGTGGATCGTACGATGGATACTAGAAGTTGGACATACTCAACACCATATTCCGTGTTTAAAGAGAGTATTCTTCACAAAATTCTAGCATAAGATGATCAGAAAGGATCCAAGCATATGTCAATTATTTGCTCAAGATCATATTCAGGAAATAGAATCCAGAATTTCTCAATATAAAGAGAAATTGAAGAAGGAGAAGAAAAAGATAATTCAGGATTCTCCTAAATCACCTTTTGAGCAATTTGCAATCAGGTTGCAGAAGGAAAATCCAAAAATTTCATCACAATAGATTATAATGGCATATATGGATCAGATCAAGGAAGAAATAGTCCAGTTCACCCAAAAAGGTGAATCTTCATCACCATCGGAGATGTCAATGGAGGCGTCGCAGCAGGGCAGTAGATATTTTTATTTTGCAGGTCAATCGCAGGATCCAGAGGAAGAAGGAAACTATTCCTTGGATGACGTGTTCGAATCAATGAAAGACGCGTTGCAGGTCTATTGCAGATAAGGCAAAGACAGGAAGAATCTTCCGGTCCACCTCAACAGGATAAAGATAAGTTAGGTGGAAAGTAGGTTTGTCGTATAGGTCAAACCATTCCAACTTTTTACCATAATACACAATGTCTATAATTATTATTCCCGAATTCCAAATAAGTGAAGTCCGTGGAAAGTTGTTTTTAATTTTTGTTTGAAATCCGAGCACCCCAGTGTCTATAAAAGCAAGACTCGGAGATAGGGTAGGAGAGTGCAGTTTTTGTGTGCAGTTTTATTATTTTACTTTTATTCTATAAATTTTAGTTTTAATAATATTCTGAGAGTTCCTTCCAAGGTACTATTTATTTAATTTTTCTATCATTTATTTTTATTTTTGTGTTTTGGGAAGCCTTATGGAAAGCTGATCCCTGATAGATTGCAATAACACTATGCTATCATAAAGTGTGTCTTAAGCCATCTCAGACCTTGAGGATAACCCTCAAATACTCCGCTGTCATCGCTAAGTCTTGATAATAGGATATATCTTGGTTAAACTTTGAGATTGTGGTTCGAAATATATGGCCAGGTTCTCGAGGAACTTTTTGGCCCTATCTTGCCATTTTGATGATTTGTTGGCGTTTCTGTGGGTTGTTTCTAAGTTTCATAAGGAATCTGGAATATATTAGGTAAAATTACCATTTATCTCTCCCTTTTGTTTAACATAAAGATATAGCCTAGACTTAAGAACTCATCTATGTCCATGGATTGCTGTCTACTTGTGGTCTTATCCCCTGGGCCTCTTATGATATATATATATATATATATATATATATATATATATATATATATATATATATATATGTATGTATGTATATAAAGCAATGGGTGAGTCTCAACAATCTTAATTTGGTGTCTCCACATCAAAGCTGTTTTAGCTTAAGGGTTTGCTCGGATTTACTTCTTTCAGAAACTTTTTTTTTTTTTGGACAAATTTGGAAAGAAATATTGTTTTGTAAGTTGGAAATTTTGACTTATACAAAAGGCTGTCTTTCAACTTTTTCTAAAGTTTTAACTTTTTTAAAAATTAAGCCAAATAACTATTGCAAAATAATGTATTTTTTTTATGGAACATGTTTTCTTTCTTTGAAAAAAAAAAAAAAACCAATTCAAACTAGCCATAAATGGGAGTATATAGCACCAGGCTAACGAAAAAGCTATCTAGCCTTACCAAATCTTTGTGGTAAGAGGCAGCTCATCATGTAAAACCGGGGGTTTACAGTTTGCTACCCCAATGGTTTAGGGTATTTTTAAATCATTAGAAGAATTTCAAATCCCACTTATGGGCAGCTTAATGATACAATGAAGTAATTGCTTCGTTGTTATATTTGTTGATCTGTTGGATTATTTTATTATGTTTTAATTATTTTTATCGTGTTTAACAAAAATTACAGTTCATTTGGATTTCTTCGTATACTAAACTATTATTATAACTACATTATTATTTTACCACTAATAAATTTTATAACCTTATGAGCCGATTAAATGATCAAATTTAAGTTTAACTGCTGACATCAATATGAATTATTAGAGCCACGAAAAATTTGGAAGTGACGATATATATATGAGATGCAAGCACTGAAAGTGGTTGAAAAGCAATAGAAGATTCGAAGAAAGTGAGAAAGTACATCTACAAAATGGACTGACTATCTCGTGTGGCATGTGAACTCCCACTTATCTTCTTCTTCATTTAAACATTCCACACCCACCACCTCTTCTTTTTAATTTTCTTTATTTATTTGGTCAGAACACCCACCACCTCCTCTAAAGCATTAGACTACTGCCACGTTTGGGATATACTGTTTTGTTCATCAGTTAATTAATCAAATTTTTCTTCAATAGTGTCGTTTACTTCTTCAAACCAATATCAATTGCTAGCTAGCTTTGAGAGCTTTGAGATCTCAAGCATATATATGCTTTTCTTGAAGACCTTTAAGGATCATAAGTTCAAAGTGATTAGTTCAAGCTCTGCGTACATTTTGCTTAACTAGCTAGTTTCAAGCTAATTATAGAAATATACCTTTCTTTTCAATTAGCTACTTTTTTTTTCTCCTATTTCTTTTTGAGTCTATCATTCATATTCACTATCGTAGAAAAGAGCAATTAATTTTCAAAAAGAAAAAACGAAAAAGAATAGGTCTTGAATAGAACTCCCGACAATTTGTAGGATATACTAGATTGCACAATTTATGAAATGAAGTGTGGTTTATATATATATATATATATATATATATGTGTGTGTGTGTGTGTGTGTGATGATAATAATAATGGTAGAAACCTCTACCTTATTATGACTAATTAGTTATATGGATGGCCATCCACATTAAAGGCTAAAAGGGTTTCTTATAGGATGCAGCATTTTTGGTTCATTCTCTACTTTCATTTGGGTGCAATTGTGCGAGTATTAAGCTTTTTACGTATATTGACACCAAGCTCTTTGGGCTTCAACAGCAATAGTGTACAAATACTTGTATGAAACTTCCAAATCTTATTTGTGGTCCATCTCAAAATCAGTTGACAAACACCCAGAAAAAGAATTTTTTTTCTTGAAAAAATCTATATAGAACTCATTTTTCAGTTAAGACATTACATTTCACATAATCACAAATTTTAGGTACTCAATTAAACTCTTGTTTTTTTCTATTGAATAATCATTCTGTTGATGGATGGGGCCCCTCAAAAGTGCAAAAATATATGCATTCCTAGTAGAGACAGGGGTGGGCTTGCAAGCAACCAATTCAAAGATGCCTTATAACAGGCCGCACAGAGTTTCCAAATATATATATGTATATATATATATATATATGTATGTATGTACGTATGTATATATTGTTAGAACTAAATCTCTTAAGCTAAAAGCTGGTAAAACATTGTTAGGCTTAAAAGAGTGTTCAAGAGCATTTATAAGTTGGTCAAACTTACTTATAAGTAAAAAAATAAAATTTATTTGTTTAGCAAATTGTGCTTCTAAGCAATTAAAGAAAAACACTATTCTTAATTTTTTTTAGCTGCTTATAAATAATGAGAGTTGACCAAATAAAATTACATTTATACCCCTTAAAAGTACAAAAATGATTACCCTTTAACTAATGAAAGGTTATTTTTAGTTATTGTAATAAATTCTGTTGTTTATAAATATATATTTACCAAACATATTAATAGTTTATAAAAAAATTTTATATAAATACTTTTCTACTTATTTGTTATAAGCATTAAAAGCTACTTATTAAAAGAAAAGTAAAGCCAAACACCCTCTTAAACTAGTTTTCCAATATTATTTTAGTTAGTTATCATATCCCCATTGAAATAGTGAGTAGCCGTAATTGGCCCATTTTTGGACACTTGAATTTTATTGTCTTATAATGTTGTCATGAGAAATTTAGTAGTAATAAACTAATTATATGATGATAACAAAATAACTTGAAAATTCCACCACTATTCTTTTATACTAGGGTAAGCGCTAATAGAGACATAATAATGATAACATGAAAATATAATTATGATTATATATATATATATATGTGTGTGTGTGTGTGTGTGTGTGTGTGTGTGCCGAAAACATTGCATATTGCCAAACTGTCATAAATTGAAGATCATACATATAGGCATAAAAATGTGTGAGAAAGCAGCAAATGGCAAGCCATTACCAAATTATATAAGTGTGAAACCACCAACCCATATGGCCATGACAACTAACAGCAAGCAGAGAAGACAACGCCAAATTAGTGCAATCCCAAATCGTGAGAAGCACAAATACCTTGTCAATCGGGTCAACGACCACCTTCCACCAACCATCTTCCGAGAATGAACTAATCATAATCTCAAAGCATATGAACTCTCTCAATTCATTCCCTTCAAGCCCTCTCCTCCATTCTTCCCACCCCCAAAAAAAAAGAAAAAAAAATTATCCACAAAAAAAAAAAGAAAAAAAAAAGAAGAAGAAAGGTTATGTTACATTGCCTTCCTTGTTATGCGCTTTGATTTCCAACGCTATTCTTGTTTCTTCTTCTCCAATCCATCCCAAACATTAATTACTAATTAGGTTCAACTAAAATGGAGAAGAATTCTCCTGTTAAGCATGGCAGCTTTAGCCCCAAAGCTAGCCCAAAAGCCTTCATTGGTAGCCCTCGATTGCCCAATTCTGTCACTTCCAGCCAAGGTTCGGATCAAAATCCCAGACATAGTAGTGCTGATCGAGAAAACTTGGAAAATGACGCATCATTTAATACTCAAAATCTTGATCAACTTTCAGAAGATATTGATCGGTTCATTGATGTCTTGTCTACCACCGATGATAAGTCCGATCCCCCTGAGGTCCCCGACGTGGCGGAGACATTTTCCAGGGTTATCGAGTCCAGGATCGATAAGTATAATTCAGGTGAAGTTGGAATGAGATTTGGCAAAAATACCGTGGAAGATGAAGCTTTTCTTGAAGCTCTGAATCGAATTTCAAAACTAATAAATGCCCTCAGCGAGTTTCAATCGAGCTCACCGATTTCTACCTCGCTAAACCGAACCAGCTTGGTTTTACAGCAAGCAATGACGCTTCTGGAAGACGAATTCCGCATTTTACTTGAAGACGATTCCAGGAACAATTCCAGCTCGACCCCCTCAAGAATGTCCAAAAATAGTTCATTCGGCACGGGTCTTGCAGAAACGGATCGTGCATCTCAAGAGCCCCCGTCCAGAGAAAACGATTTTCCAGGGTACTCTCCAGAGGCCGTAAAGAAAATGAGCAAAATAGCTGCCACAATGATCTCGGCCGGATACGAGACAGAGTCATGCCAAGTTTATTCAATTTTGCGCAGGAACGCATTCAGTGAAGAAATGAAAAAGATCGAATTCGAGAAGATAAACATGGAGGATGTGCATAGAATGTCGTGGGAATCGCTGGAAGCCGAGATCTCCAGGTGGATCAAAGTGGTGAAAACATGCTCTAATAGTCTCTTCCCCGGCGAACGGCAGCTGAGCGACGCTGTTTTTTCCGGTCACCCTTTAATTTCCAGGAGTCTCTTCAGCAATCTCGCCCGAGCTGTGGTCATTCAACTTCTCGATTTCGCCGAGGCAGTTTCAATGACGAAACGATCGGCAGAAAAGCTCTTCAAATTCCTGGATGTCTATGAAACGCTCCGAGACCTCATCCCAGCGATCAGCGAATCGTGCTCGGACGATTGCGAGCACGAGCTGAAATCAGAGATCTTCGCCGTGGGGCAACGGATTGGCGAGGCGGCGGTGAACATATTCACCGATCTGGAGACTTCGATCAAGAGCGATGCTTCCAGGACGCCTGTCCCTGGTGGAGCAGTGCACCCTTTAACGCGTTACGTCCTGAATTATCTTAAATATGCATGTGAGTACAAAGAAACCCTAGAGCAAATCTTCCAAGAACACGCAAAGCTGAAGAGCCCTAGAGAAACATCAAATAATGCAGAAAACGAAATTGGAAGTCCAAGTAATCAGGGAGACGAGGGGAGTACAACGCCGTTTTCGACACAGTTATTGAGAGTTATGGACCGTTTGGATGCAAATCTAGAAGCAAAATCAATGCTTTATAAGGATGGTTCATTGCCTTACGTGTTCTTGATGAATAACGGGAGGTATATATTGCAAAAGGTGAAGGGGTCTAATGAAATTTACGAAGTGATGGGTGACAATTGGTGTAGGAGAAGATCAACCAAAATGAGACAATTCCACAAGAACTATCAAAGAGAGACATGGAGCAAGGTGTTGCAAATTTTAAGCCATGAGGGTTTGCAAGTAAATGGGAAGGTGAGTAAGCAACTGCTTAAGGAGAGGTTCAAAGCTTTTAGCACCATGTTTGATGAGATACACAGAGCGCAGAGTACATGGGTGGTGAGTGATGAGCAGCTTCAGTCGGAGCTCCGGGTGTCCGTATCGGCAGTCGTGATACCGGCTTATCGGTCATTTTTAGGCAGGTTTAGGAACTATTTGGATAATGTAAAACAAGTTGAGAAGTATATAAAATACCAGCCCGAGGATATAGAGACCTTGATTGAGGGACTCTTTGATGGTAATCATGCTTCAATGGCGAGGAGGAGAACATAGTTGTTGCCTTCATGAAACGAAACAAACACGAGAATATAATGGGGTACGGCTAAGATTTCTGCTGTATTATACATTTGATCAGTTCAATTCATCTTTTTCTCCATTTTTTTACGTTCTTTTGATGATGCCTATGTAATCTGAAATGAATTAGCAATATTACATACAGAATTTTTTCCTTGATCCATTAGCTTTTACTCTAAATATTGCCGAATAGGAACTGTAATTAACGGACATGTTCCTGTAACGCTGCACTTGATTTTAGATAGTCCCATGCATGCACAGCGAGACATACTCTAGTATGATTATTGAAAAACACCAGCTTTGGAGATTGAATCTGATTCCAAGATTTTGATTCATTGGATGAAAGGAAGCAAGTGCCCAAACAATTCCCTGCTGCCTATGATCGAAGAATGTAAGACGACTATGGTGAATCATCAAGGCTACTTCCTGAAACATGTGTATAAGAAAAAGCATAGGAACTCTTATTGGATGGCCAATTATGGTTTGCAGTTACGAACTTGGAATTCACTTCATCAAGAAACCGCCCCAACAACTTAAAGAGAAAAACTTGGGGAAGAGATGAGGGTAGTTCCTTTCTGAAAATCTGTTATGTTTGTAGTTTGGCTTAGCCTCCTGCAGGGAAAAAAATAAAAATAAATAAAACAACACCAGCTTTGTCTCCTTAAACAATGGAAAAAAAAAGGAAAAAGAAAAAAAAGATGAATTTAGTACAATTTCACATTTCACAGTTATATAAGCTGCAAAGTTCTTCAATTGATAATTTTCTTTTTCTTTGCCTTCCATTTTTACTGAAACAACTTTTTGGCTTCCAGTGATAATATTGTTACGATTAACGTCAAAAAACAGTTTTAGGTTGTCAAAAAAAGGTCAAAAAACAGTTTTAGTTTAAGTGCTCTATATGAAACATGGTTGGCAATATCGAAGAGAATTATTGTCAACTAATTATTATAACTGGTGGGGAAAAATATGCAAACACGAAGAATACGAGAAGAAATAACGGACACAAGAATTACGTGGTTCGGCTTTAAAGCCTACGTCCACGGGCAACAGAGAATAATTCTATTATTGATCACGAATGCTACAAAGCTCTCACTTTGGTTTCTCTCTCACACATAACATAATGAGTATTGCCACATATTTATAATGCAAAGGTTTTCTAAACCTATTAAGCAGAAAAGGTAACTAATTAATTATGTGCTACAAAAGGTAACAAGCGAATAAGGTAATATGCTAACAAGGAAATCTGCTATTCTTGTTGCCCAAGAATACGGGCCACATTCAACAAATCTCCACCTTGGCACGTATTCGCTCTAATCAATACACCATCATCCCTGCAGCCAACTGCCTCTAAGAGCTCAATGCTCCGCACCACAAATAGCAACCAAGTCCAAGCAATACTTAAACTTGCTGACTGGAACCACCTTTGTCATCATATCTGCTGGATTCTCATGGGTAGATATCTTCTGCACCGATATGATTTCTTGTGATACAACATCTCTGATAAAATGATATCTGATATCAATGTGTTTAGTCCTCTCATGATACATCTGATTCTTCGTCAGATGGATTGCACTCTGGCTATCACAAAAGACTGTATTTGTATCTTGCTGCAGTCCAAGATCACGAACCAGGCCTTGTAACCACATGACCTCCTTCACAACTTCTGCAATTGCCATATACTCTGCTTCAGTAGTCGACAATGCCACAGTAGACTGTAATGTCGCTTTCCAACTGATAGCACATCCAGAGAGAGTAAACACGTAACCCATCAGAGATCTTCTCTTATCAAGGTCACCCGCAAAGTCCAATCACAATAACCCACCAACCTCACGCAATCTCCTCATCTTGCTAAATAGCAATCCTATATTCGCGATGCCACGCAAATATCTCATTATCCATTTCACCGCTTCCGATGTGTTTTCCGGTGATGCCATATACCGCTCACAACACTAATCGCATGTGAAATATCGGTCGAGTGCACACCATAGCATATATCAAGCTACCAACAGCACTCGAGTATGGAACATGAGACATATGCTCCACCTCCTCCTCAGTTTTAGGTGACAAATCTGCAGACAACTTGAAATGAGCAGCAAGCAGCACACTTACAGGCTTAGATTTAAGCATCCCGAAACGCTCCAGCTCCTTCTCAATATAACTCTGTTGAGACAAGAACAGCTTTCCAGCATTTCTATTTTTGTGAATCTCCATGCCAAGAGTCTTCTTTGCTGCTCCAAGATCCTTCATCTCAAACTCATCACCTAGCTGCTCCTTTAATTCGTCGATTGCAGACATGCTTTTAGCAGCAATAAGCATATCATCGACATACAAAAACAAGTACACAAACGAACCATCTGGAAGCCTTTTGAGATACACACAGCTGTCATAGGCACTCCTTGTGTATCCAGCACCTACCATGAATGTGTCAAATCTCTTATACCATTGCCGAGGTGACTGCTTCAACCCATACAAGGATTTCTTCAGTTTGCAAACATGGTTCTCTTTACCAGGAACTATATACCCCTCCGGTTGACTCATGTAAATTTGCTCTTCAAGATCACCATGCAAAAACGTCATTTTCATATCTAACTGCTCAAGCTCTAAGTCATGAAGAGCAACCAAGGCAAGTAAAACCCTGATGGAACTATGCTTCACAACCGGAGAAAACACTTCGTTGAAGTTAATACCCTCCCTTTGTGTATAGCCTTTTGCCACCAAACGTGCCTTGTATCGAGAACCTTCAACCCCTGGAGTACCTTCCTTTTTCTTGTAAACCCATTTACAACCGACAACTCACTATCCCTTAGGCAATTCAACAAGCTCCCACGTTTGATTCTTATGAAGAGACTCAATCTCCTCACTCATGGCACCCACCCACTGAGTAGAATCTTTCCCAGATATGGCCTCTTTGTATGAATTCGGCTCATGTCCTTCAATTGTTTCGGCAACAGTCAAAGCATAAGCAACAAGATCAGCGTATCCGTACCTTTGAGGCTCTCTAATCTGTCTCATTTCGCCGATGGCAATCTTTGTATACATTGTTCAGGCACATTTTGATCATGTACCTCAGTTGGTTGAGTCGGCTGAATTTGACTGCTACTATTGCTAGATGGAACATTTGGAACATCAGCAAATACCTCTACCTGCTCTTTAACACCATGGTCTAAACCAGCTACCGCTTTCTCCTTTTCTTGGTCTAATAAAACAGACTCATTGAATATGACATCCTTGCTGATGAGGAAACCTGGAGACTTTGGATCTGTGCACCACAACCTGTAACCTTTCCTCTCGGACTCATAACCTAGAAATATGCATTTCTTTGCCCTCGGCTCTAACTTGCCATCCTTCACGTGAGCGTATGCAGGGCAACCGAACACCTTCAATCGAGAGTAGTCAGCAGGCTTACCAGACCATAACTCAAAAGGAGTTTTCAATTCAATAGCTTTGGATGGAGACCTATTCACCAAGTAGCATGCCGTATTAACGGCTTCAGCCCAAAAGTCTTGACTCAAACTAGATTGGGAGAGCATACAACGAGCTCTCTCCACCAGAGTTCTATTCATGCGTTCTGCAACTCCATTCTGTTATGGTGTCCTTACATATGTGCGATGTCTCACAATGTCATGTTTCCTGCAGAACTCATCAAACTCTTTATTGCAATATTCCAACCCATTGTCAGTCCTAAGACGCTTAATTTGTTTACCAGTCTGCTTCTCAATCAACGTCTTCCACTCGACAAATGTTGGAAACGCCTCATCTTTAGTTTTCAAAAAGTATACCCACACCATTCGAGAGTATGCATCAATAAAAGTGATGTAATACCTGGCACCTTTCTTGGAAGGAACTTTATTAGGACCCCAAAGATCAGAATGAATATAATCAAGTGTACCTTTGGTGTTCTTCTGCCCCTTGCTGAACTTCACCCTGGTTTGCTTTCCAAAGACACAATGCTCGCAGAATTCAAGCTTTCCAGTTCTTTGTCCACAAAGCAAATCCCTCTGACTCAGCTCGGTCAATCCCCTCTCGCTCATATGGCCCAACCTTTTGTGCCACAACTGCGTAGTGTCATTATCACTCTCCTCGAATGTAACAGCTGCAACACCTGTAACTGTACTACCTTGAAGGACATATAGGCCGCCAGTCAAGTTCTCTTTCAAGAGCACAATTGCACCTTTGGTCACCTTTTAGACACCATTTTCACTTCGAAATTTGTATCCATGAGAATCCAAACGCCCAAGAGAAATCAAGTTTTTCTTCAGCTCCGGTACATGCCAACACTCGAGAGATCTTGTAATACCATCAAACATCTTGATATTTACTATGCCCATTCCCTCCACCTTCAACGAAAGATCATTGCCTAGAAAGACTTTCCCTTCTCTTTTGGAATAAGAAGAGAACCAGTCGTGCCTAGGACATATATGGAACGTTGCACCAGTATCAAGAATCCATTGATTATGCCACTGTGATCCACTTACAATCAAAACTTTCCCGGTACTACTCGAGTTATCTCCATCACTGTCAGCACTCTCCACCACATTAGCTGAATTCTCCACCTTTTTCTTTCCCTTTTTCAGTTTTGGACATTCTTTCTTAATGTGACCCTTTTCACCACACTCGAAACAGCGTAGCTTCCTTACTCTTGATTTTGACCTTGACTTGCTTTTCTTTCTATTCGAAGATCCCCCTCTATTCTCCGATCTCCCTCTACTCACTGAACCTTCCCTATGAACTTCTTCCCTATGTCTCGGAATATGTGTTTGAAGATCCTTCGATTTTAATGAAGTAATTACATCTTCAAAGGTAATTTTATCCCTCCCGTACAACATAGTGTCCACAAAGTTCATATATGAAGGCAGTAAGGAGCATAATACGATCATAGCTTGATCTTCGTCATCAATTTTAACACCTACATCCTTCAAAGCAATAAAACAAGAGGTAAACTCATCAAGATGTTGTTTTAGTAACGTATCTTCTTTCATTCTAAGATGATACAATCGTTTCTTCAAGTAGAGGCAATTGGTGAGAGATTTAGATGCATACAATTCCACCAAAGTATTCCAAGCCTCAACTGCTGTCGTCTTCTCAGTAATCTCCAGCAATACTTCATTTGTCACGGACATATGTATTGCATTCAAGGCTTTCGCTTCGAGTTCTTCTCTCACTGCTGGTTCCGTCTTTTCCGGAATCACTTCTTCAATGACTTTCCAAAGTCCTTGCATTGTCATAAATGCCTTGAATCTGATCCTCCAAAGACTGAAACTCATTCTCCCGTCAAACTTCTCGATTTCAAACTTTCCACCTGTGGAAGATATCTTCGTTTGCACAAAACTCACACTTCGGGATGGAATTTGGCTCAACGGATCGCAAAAATGGATTCAGCACGTCAAAAAACCTTAGGAACACCCTTGGTCAACTTTGGTCATCATCAGTCAAAGTCAAACCTGTTGGTCAAAGTCAACACCGTCCCTAAACACGTACTTCGGAGCAGAATCTAGAAAAACATAGCCCAAAAACGGACTCAACATGTCAAAAAACGTGGGGTAAGGCTTTGGTCAAACCCGGTCAACCCTCGGTTAATGGTCAACGGTCAAAGTCAACCCCGGTCAAACCCGGTCAACGCGGTCAAACTCTAGTCAACTGGTCCTTTTTTTTTTTTGTTTCCTGTACTAGGCCCAAATCCAAAAATAAAAATTCTTTTCTTTTCTTTTTCCTCTTAGGCTATACCCAAAGCCCAAGCCCAAAGAAAAATTTTCCTTCTTATTTTGGAAACTACCCAAGCCTAACACACACAAAAAAAATTAACCCAGAACCTGGTCCAACCCCTAGCCTTCTACCCAAACCCAAAACCAGAACCCGACCCAAAAATAAAACCAAATACGCGAAATCAAAAACTCGACCTGCTTAAGCAAAACCACCAACCCGCGAGTTGTTTCTTCTCTACCCACTAGCCAACCCAAACAAGAAACTCAACCCGCCCGGTCAAAACTCTCACCACCAGCCACCAAACTTAACACCGAGCACGCCAAAATGATCCTTGTGCAACGTAGACCTCAACGGCACTGATTTATTGCTGATGTTCACGCCGAAGAACCGCTGGCAACCACCAAGCAAACCTGCGACCTTTCGAGTTATGAAAAACGCGATTCCGGTCACCGATACTCGACACAAGCACCTCCAATCAACTCTTCTCTTTGAGAGGAAGCTTTTGGTACCAATATTGTGCAATTTCGTCAACGGAATTGTGAAGTTCAATTTCGGCAGACAATGGTGATTTTAAGGCTCTGTTTGGCTTGAAACTTATTTTGGCTTTTCAAGGCACTGTTTGGTTTGACTTTAATTGAGTTTTTGGTTTTTTTTTTCCCCTCTCGCAACGAAATAAACCTAAGCTCTGATACCAATTTGTTGGAGAAAAATATGCAAACACGAAGAATACGAGAATAAATAACGGACACAAGAATTACGTGGTTCGGCTTTAAAGCCTACGTCTACGGGTAGCAGAGAATAATTCTATTATTGATCACGAATGCTACAAAGCTCTCACTTTGGTTTCTCTCTCACACATAACATAATGAGTATTGCCACATATTTATAGTGCAAAGGTTTCCTAAACTTATTAAGTAGAAAAGGCGACTAATTAATTATGTACTACAAAAGTTAACAAAAGAATAAGGTAATATGCTAACAAGGAAATCTGTTATTCTTGTTGCCCAAGAATACGGGCCACATTCAATAATAACCAAGAAGGCAATTAGTTATTGAACTCATGAGGGCCCAATACAAGAAGATTTAAGAACATAGTGGCATGCATTCATCTCCACCTTTTCTTTTATATTGATTTCAATTATAAATATACAAAATAATGAAGCTAAAAGCTCCTACAAAATGAATAATGAAAACACAAACCCGAATTTATATATATATATATATATATATATATATATATATATGTATATATATGCTTTGAAGTCCAAAAAACAAAGAGAAGCGAAGCAGGCATGCACGTTCTCACTGGCAAGGTCAAAAAGTTAGGATCGAACATTTGTAGCACTTGGTTCTTTTTGGGTTAGTAGTTGAACTTTCGACCCAGTAACAAGTCCATTTTGGTAAATGGTTACTTTCATGAATTAATTAATTAACACATGTTGATATAAAATGTTTTCTGCAAACACAAGCCCATATATATCAAAGTTCAGCTTGAAAAATAGTCTCTTCAATAATTTTATCATTTAATGTCAACATAGTCAAATTTAACTTTATAAAGTACCATATCAAGTTCAAAACTTATCTGGTATATTATATATGTATATATGAATATATCTGAAATTTGTGGACTCCATTTATCCTTATAATTTCTTTCAAGAAACAAATCTCAGACCTTCTTTGTGTATAATGGAATTTTGTTTTTCTGTCAAGACATAATGAAATATGAAAGTAAATAGTTAGATTCATTAATTAGTTAAAGTAACACAAGATATATATACAAATGTGTTACTTAATTACGTGAGATGTTGTATAAATGCCCGCTGTTAACGGGCGGCAATTTGTTCATATGTAAATTTATCATTGCAAAAAATCTGAGAAGTGATGATCTTTAGGAAATACTTCAGAGAGATTAAGGAGGTTTGGTAAAATAACAAGGGGCTGCTGAAACAAAGACATTTGAAACTCATAAGATGGAAAGGATCTAAATTTAATGTTGATGGATGCTCAAAAGGGAATTTTGGGCGGTAGATTGTTTCAGAATGAGCAAAGTAAATGGGTTATGGGCTTGATTTGCTGCAGATCTGGGTGTGGCGACAAGTAGATTGTTTCAGAATGAGCAAAGTAAACGGATCATGGTCTGAATTTGTTATAAATTTGGGTGAAGCTTCTAATAATATTGTTGAAGTAAAGGCGGTAGGTGGAATCATCAACCCGCCCCACCCCTTCAAATCCAACCCCCGTCTTCCAAAAGATACGGAGGGTTTAAAAAAAGTAATCTCAACCATTTAAATTATTTTCTCACTTTGAGGGACTAGTGAATTGTTTCGGAACGAGCGAAGTAAACGGGTCACGTCCGGATTTGTTATAAATCTAGGTGCAGCGGCAGGTGGTTTGTTTCAGAATAAACAAAGTAAATGGTTATGGGCCGGATTTGCTATGTGGCAGCAGGTGGTTCGTTTCAAAATAAGCAAAGTAAATAGGTCATTTGTCAGATTTGCTGTGTGGCAGCAGGTGATTCGTTACAAAGGGAGTAAAGTAAATGGGTCAGGCTTCTAATAATATTTGCCAAAGTAATGGCTTCACTTGAAGGTCTTCACTAAACTTGGTTTCACTAGTTTGGAGAAAGACTTGGATCTCGGAGATTTCCTAATAAAAATCAATAGGTCAATATAAAGAGTAATCCATGATCTTATATGTTAAATTTGAATTATTGTGATTTTTTTATGTGAGACAAGTTTATATTGTAGTAGACCAAATAAATCTTCTCCAAAATATGAAAGAAACCAAATAAATCTTCATGGTTATCCCATTTTTGAATTCCCATTAATTTATTCACTTTGTCATAACATCAAAATGTTAAATTAACACATTTTGATTAATCCTCTACGCAGTAGGGCAGATGTAATGACAAACATATATATGGACGTACCAAGATATCTCCAAGTAAATGATCGATAATATATGCTTAATTATGAACAATATTCACTTTGGAAGAGCTTAAAAAAGTATGATTAACAACAAACAATCATCAGAGAAAAGCTACATACTTTCTCCTTCTCACAATATCAGTTGTTTTAGAGAGTTTTTTTTGTCTCAAAATATCTGTCACATTGAGAAGTTCAAAGATAATAATTTTTTTTCAAATTTACCCTTAATTTATTGTCAACTATATCTCATTAATATTAGATAAGACCAAAAAAAAAGGTATTTTGTCAAGTTATTGAAAATTTATCTAAAAATGAGGCTATTAATTAATTTTATTAGTATGAGTGTAAAAACCTTAAACGACTGATAAAATGAGACGGAGGGACTAATATATAAACCCTATGTCATATTGGTGCACCGGCCAGCCACTTGTAACCTTCATGTGATAGTTTATAAAATTAAGTTGCCAGAAATTAACAAGTAATCCAATTTATTTGGGGTATATCTATCTTCTGTTCTTCGATCTATTTAACTAGCATCGCATTTATTATTATTATCTTTTTCCAAACAACCTTGAAAATGCATGAATCAAATACTGATATAACTGGGAATCTTTGCAAACAAAATAAAAATATATAAATGAACTATTAATTATGCAAGACATATCAAAAAATAAATGAACTATTAATTATATCTTCTTGGACGTAAATAAATGAACTATTAATTGTGCTCAACAATATTTTAGCTGACTCCTGAATTTGTTAGCATGCACACAGTTATTAACTATGCAGCACCCTTAAGCTAGTACAGTTGTCGATTTCAGCACAAACTTGAGCCGTCGTTCTTCCCATTAAATTTACCGCTCCATGGGCCCATGCACGACACAGATAGTTAGTAAGTCCACACATACACACACACACTAGCATGTGGTCTCTTGCTACACACGTTTTTAATTATAAATTCCGGAACTAATTGTACTTTTGTTTTTTTAATAATATTAGAAAGTACTTGATAAAATTATTATGATAAATTAATAAGAAGTACTATTAACACTGTTTATTAACTAAATTTTTATTTACTTTACAAATAAAGAAAGATGATAATGTATCTTAAAAATTCAAAAAGTGTATGTCCAAACAAATAAATTTAACTCACAACTATGATTTGACTATGGCAATATCTCATAACCATTTCAAAAGTTGTTACTATTCACTTTAATGATAATATTTATGAATGATATCACATACATTATATCTACCACTGAATTAAATTCTACACCATGTATATAATATTTGATTAATACATTTGGTTAAATGTATGATGCTATTCAATTAAAATTAACAATGATATACATTGAATCTGAAATTAGTCTCGTACATTATATAATATGAATAATACTTAGTAAAATTTAATATATTTATGAGCTAATGTGTCAATCTCTCATCTATTTAAAAAGTTGACATGTTTGACTCTCAAGTTTTTGTGCATCTCCTCTGACTTTAGTGTATATATGGATATATAGATAGATAGATAGATTAGATAGATATGCTCTAATGCAGTTAATTATACTACTACTACCTATCAAGATGACCAAAAAGAAAAAGAGGAGCAAAAGAAGAAGTGACAAAAAAGTAGTGCATGGTCATAAATATTTGGTGTATGTGGTGGGAGGAAGATGATGGATTATAAATTTTGTAAGACGTCCCAGTTTCCTCATCATCCTTATTGGCAGCAGTTTTTAGTTGGCATCCGTACTTTCTGTTTGCGCCCCCCCCCCCCCGCTCCCCGACCACCAACACCCACCCAAAAACTTGCAAAGTAGAGCGAGGGCACGCGCAACCCCCATCCTCTCTCTTTTTTTGGGTCATAGGGAACTGCTGGCCATGTATACTTGTCGCTGCTTTAGGTGGCCGCCACCATTAATTTCTTCTTGCCGCCGTTAACTTAATTTTATCCACGCCCTTTAATTTTCCTCTTCTTAAAGTACACTAAATTTAATTTCCTCTTCTTCAAGTACACTAAAAATTTATGCTTGCTTTTACTGCATTGCGTCATCTAAGCTAAGCGTGTGTTTGCTGATGGAACAAATGCTTAGCTACCGCATTTATTAAAGGACATTGCTAGAAGAGATTGGTCTAAAAGCTAAGTACAGTACGTGGAATGCGAGTGCAAGACATGCTCATACTTAAATTATTTTAAGTTCAAATCAAACAAGAGTAGTGGAATTTTTTAAAGTTACTTTTATATTTAGATTTTATTTCTTAATTAATTTAAACCATATCTCTTCAAATAGGTGTATAAAAGTATTTAATTTAATATAGTTTGGAAAACTTTCCGACATAAAAAAATAAAAAATAAAAAACAAAGAAAAAGAAGCGCATTTCAATAAAGGTTTTCTAACTTTTATATATATTTGTCCCGCCCTTTTGTTCTGTACTTCTGTTTGGTCTTTTAATTTGCAAAATATGGCACTTGCAGTCATAAAGTTTGGTTGCTGTTTACAGTTCTTTGATGACCATGACATCACGTCAAATAAGCACAAATGTGCGTTATCTTCATTGATATATTCTAAATTAATAAATTAATATCATCTCTACAAGCTTAAGTTTTTAAATGATGTGATATAATTCAATATGCATGATACTATAGTTTAGAAACCAAATGGTCTCAGGTTCGATTCTTACTTAAATTGTCCACGTGTAAGTTTTAAATGAATCATGCTGCACGTGAGGAGGTTCGTTAATACAATAAATTAATAAACCCATACTCTCTCAATAAGTTTAAACTTTTAGATATCTAATTTTGGGGTTAATTGCAATTCTCTTTTGCCTCTTGAACTATTCCCGCTTGAAAAAGATTGATCAAACAAGTAAAATCTTAATAGTTCCTTCCTACAATGTAAAGGATATATATATATATATATATATATGCTTAAAATTGTTTTAAATTACATTCGTTGTTTTGGCATCCAATCCTTTACAAGTTCGACATAAAGGAAGGGTATGAAAATTTATTGAAACAATTAATAAAGAGACTGCTGCATACGTAGCACATTAATTAAAATCCGAGGGAACATGATATATGTAAATATCAAGCAACGCAGACAATAAGCCCGCAAGAAGTAAATGTAGACGACGCCCCTCGATCACCATTATTATACGATGATGCAAGTCTTTGACGTACCAAAATAAATGTGGTACCATCATCGCATGTTACGTTACATATATTAACTATCCTATTCCTTTTTACCGTTCGGGTTCTCTTATTATTAATACCTCCTCATGTTGTGAAAGAATGGCACGCACATACGCATTAATTTCACCAAATTAAACTCTTGCATTGGCACAAGCCCCCGACAAGAAGGACTGCTGCAGCCGTCTACTTGTACAATATAGATTCGGCTTAAAAGAAAAGTTGTTCCTCATGTCTCTTAGAAAATAACTTAATTTCGTTATATATATTTGAATTTTCGGTCCAAACATTATGACGTCACCAAAGACATAAAAAATAACAATTGTTGATTGAGGTGATAACAATTTTAGATCAAAAGTTCGAATTCAGAATGCGTACTTGTCGTGCAGGCTTTTCCTTTGACGGAGTCTCATGCTACTCTTACACTATGTTTGGATTTGGAGGGGGAAGTTTAATAAAGGAAAGGAAAAGAAAGTATTATAAAGGAAAGAAAAGGAAATAATTAATTTCTTGTTTAGATTGAAAAATTTTACAGTGGAAAGGATAATAAAGGATTATGGATTTCTCTTGTTTGGATTGGGAAGGAAATGAAAGGAAATGATTAAATTTTATGTTTAAATAAATTTTTATGCTCTCATATAATTTTATGTTTAAATATGAAAAGAAGAATAAAAAAGCTATTACAAGAAAAAAAATTTCTTTTCCCTCCCTTTCCTCACAAATTGGAAGGATTCATTTTTAAAAATTTGAAGAGATTAGTTATATTCCTTCATATTCCTCTCCCTCTGTATCCGTCCACCCCAAATAAAAAAAAAGATTTAAGAATCTCTCTAAATCTTTTTCCTCCCTTCCACTCCCCCCTATCCAAACAAGGGGGTTAGAGTAATAGAGTTGTGCATGCTGATCTTAGCCGCTTTCTATGGCCAACGCATCTGCCATCCAGAGCAACCGCTTTTAAGAGGTATGTCTCTCGTAATGTCCGCAGCAATAGAGTTTGTACAAAATTAAATATCGTTATCCTTTTTAAAGCAAAAACTACGTGGATCTTGTATTGCACGCGTTGCGACAACAACAGACAAAACGTCAAAACCCCTCCCTTATTCACGAAAACAGCCCCCTTCGCAATTGGCCTCCCCTACCTAATAACCCAACTCCACTCCACTCCCCTTATAAATAACCCATAACACATCGTCGACCCCTTCTCATCACACCACAACATACACATCAACCCAAGTTGTAGTTAACTCCTTTTATCACACATCGGCTTCTCCCACTTAGCTCTCTCTCTCTCTCTCTCTCTCTCTCTCGCTCAACTCTCTACACTACAATGCAGTATCAAGAAAATTCATGGGGCAACACATGTGCACCAGCAATGACGCACAGCAACATGGCCGGGCAATTAGACGAGCCAACTATGGAATGGGTGATGAGGGTGGCCTCCGGGAGCGCAGTGGTGATATTCAGCGCTAGCACATGTTGCATGTGCCTGGCCGTGAAGAGGCTATTCTCCGGCATGGGTGTGAGCCCCACTGTGTATGAGCTCGATCAACTCCCCCGAGGGAAAGAAATCGAGAGGGCTCTCATGATGCTTCTTGGCAATGTGTCCCCTGTTCCTGTGGTCTTCATTGGAGGCAAGCTTATTGGGGCCATGGATAGGGTCATGGCTTCCCATATTAATGGTTCCTTGGTCCCCATGCTCAAACAAGCCGGAGCTCTTTGGCTCTGATATAATACCCAATGCTGATGTGATGGGAACAGTTTTCGGAGGGCGGCATATTTCAACTTTTAACTATCAGCTACTACGTACTATTTTAGGACATTGCAGTCGTGATGTTTCCTTAATTTTTCATTTTTTTGCTTCTTATGCGGTTGGCATTTGTCGAGGTCTAGCTAGCACTATCGGCTACGTAATTCAGCTTACGTTAGTTCCAAAGATCACTAGATAGATGGATGAATGTAATCGAAGCATACCTAATTCCTGTATAGATAACATCAAACTCTTTTATCAATGAATCTTTTTTTTTTTGTTTAATTTTCATGATTTTTTGCTCTTGCATGAGCCCTGGCTTGCTTTTCTTCGTCTCTGCAAATTAAGTTCTTATGTATATACATACATACATACATGTGTGTGTGTGTATATATATATATATATATATATATGCATGCAGACCAGTTGCTTAGCTCACTCGTATGGCGTTACAACTAATTAAATGTACAGGTGAACATCAGTACTATGCCTAGGCAAGAGAGATTTGGGACTGAAATCTTAAACTTGGACCCCATGTAACATTGTAGTGTTATGAAGAGATAAAAGTTCTTGAAAAACTAGACTTAGATCGACTTTTGATTCCAGGGAGTTAATGCTTATATGAGTGTTGGGACATTTCACAGCAAGAGCTATTGATTGAGGCCATTGGGACTTTCTGGTTTTTGAACCCAAAAAAGTCTCTCTCTCTCTCTCTCTCTCTCTCTCTCTCTCTCTGTATATATATATATATATATATATATATATATGTAAAATTGCAAAATGACTACGATTCTCATAATTGTAAAATGGCCAATGAACTAATTTCAGTTCTTAAGGGAGCATTAAATTTACAAAATAGTTTTAATGTATTCCTTTGCTAGCTAGGTCCCGCAAGAATCAATAATCATGCGTTGACGCAAGAAGGAAATTGAAAAATATAAAAGTAAAATGCACCAGAACCCTTATGTGATTTATTAAAAGTGTGTTGAATTTTTGTATTGTTTAAAAAGTCTCTCATATCTCGCCTGTGGTCCATAAAAGTGTATCAAACTTCCCTGTTATTAGAAAATTCGTTATCTTTAACTATGATTATGTTAAATTACCCAAATTACTTCTCTCTTTTATAAAAAAAAAAATTGCTAAAAAAAATTAAAAAAACCCTTAACATTAAATTAAAACAATAAATACTCTAACTAACTAAGCTATAAATAATTTATTTTTTAATTTAATTTTAGAGTAATTTATATTTAGAATATATAATCATATAATGATGTGTTTTAGATCTCAAAATCTTTTGTGTCGATATTAACGAAATACGAAGCGTAAAATGCATTGCCAATAAAAAAAAAAAAATACTACTGTCATCTCCCTCCTTCCATCCATGACACTTCAATTATCACCATATCTTTCCACGCCAATTACAGATTTGCATATCCATTTTATCAGCCAAATTTTCACAGGGCAGCTATGAATTTTGGTACTTCATTTTTGACTAAATATAATCACTTATCATTGGATGAAGTGAATAATCGACCAAAATACAATGATAAATCATTTCAGGGTTTGACTGTTAAATCACTTTTAAACAACTTTTATGTTTGATTCTTTTGGCAATAAAATTTTAAGAATTTGAAGAAAATTATTATGAGGAATCATAGAAAATGCAATACCTCCACAAAGCTCGATCTTTTCTTTTCTAGCGTAGTTGAAAGGCTCAATTTTGAGAAAGCTTAATACACCAAACATAAGAAAAGCGAACAGGATAGACTCGTCAAACAGTTTATTTATTATATTTGTTAAGAATCTTAATTTGGTTTGATAGTTTTTACTCTTTGTTATTCTTTGATTTTTTAGTCAGTGCAATATACTTTTTATAGTTCATTGAATAAAATGTTTATAGCCTAATTGGTTGCAGTATTTATTGTTTTAATTTGAGGTAAGGATTTAGATCTTTTTGGTAACATTTCTTTTGTAAAATAGAGAAGGGTATTTTAAGTAATTTTACATAATCAAGGTTAAAGATAATAGATTTTTTAACGGTAAGAGGTTTGATGCACTTTTATGAACCATAAGGGGTTATAAGAAACATTTTAGACCATAGGAAGGTTCGGTGCACTTTTGATATATCACAAGGGGATCCAGTGCATTTTAACTAAAATGTAATAAAAAAATATGTTACTTGTTAACATAATATATAAAGAAATCGAGAAACTCATATTGATTTATCTTTGTTTTTGTTTCCTATAATATTTATGATTCAATAAATTGGCAGTCATGTCACTATTATGCATTCTGTGACGTGTGTAGTTCAAAAACCTTCTCAAAACACAGCGAGGAACATAGCGTCAATGACCTGAACTCATCTTAAATATACTTATAAATTATAAGGTTATCAGAAAGATCAATAGTAGTTAAGTATTGATATGATCAACCATGATAATCTAGATTATCAAGTGTGAAAATTAAATAACTATACATTATAACTTTGCGACCATTAATCTTCTCTTGTACCATTAGGAGTCATCAATAAGAGGCAATTGTATAAGATCCAGAAATGCAATAAAAAATAAGAACTATTGGCTCAACAAAGAAGCCGTATTCAACTCAACTCACATTTCTATTTCTTTCAAAATTTTTGAGAAAGTTGCTTACGCATGTTACCCTGTGAACTACATATCCTAAAGATATATACACTTCAACGTTCCGTTTTGCAATTGAGGACTGCCTGCTTCTCAAGCAGCTTCACTTTATTAATCAACTGTTGAATGGTATCAGAAGCATTCTGGAAAGAGAGCGAAAAAGTTAGTAAGAGAGAGAATAGAACAAAAATTATGAACATCAAACATCAACAACAGCAACAAACTAGAAACTGCCGTTACCTGCAATTTTTTCTTCAGAGTCTCCTGCTCTAGATCTTGTTGTTCTCTTTCTTCTAAAAATTTATCAATGATCACCTCTTGATCTTTGTCTAGTGTTTCCATTGTTTTCTGCACCTCCTGAAGCTGTCAGAGGACAATAATTACTAACAGCAACAAACCAAAAGCCGAAACCATGATTTCAACAGCAGACATGTAATGAAATAATGAAAGCTGTGAGCTATTCTAAATATAGCTGTTTCATTCCAATTCGCGAGTGAAGAAAGCCACATAATGCTCTCCGCCAAAAAAAAAGCCACAAAATGCAGTGAGGAGGTTGACCCTCTTGTTTAGTAACTCAATCACTTTTTGCAAAACCTTTCCAAACAATCCGAAATTGTAAATTTACTCTAAAAAGATGGAAATTAAAAATAAAAGAAGGAACTTACTTGATTTTCCAGTAACTTATTCCTATCTCTTTCGCGCTGCAAACCATGCAACGCTTCCTGTAAACTGTAGGTGGGAAATAGAACAAGATGAATAACTGAAAAAAGGTTCAGCAACAGATATATGGCCTGAACATATCACTTGAATGTACGAAAGTAATATGCTGTACGAGATCGGAAAGAATAGTTCAATTACCTCTCTCTAAGTTCTTGATTCTCTTTTTTCAACTTTGCTACCACAACCGAGCTCGATTGAGCAAATAAATGTCCATTGTCACTGCTAGTTGTTGTCTACTTTTAAGGAAAGAAACAGAAGGGCATGCGAGTTAATTATGGTAGAAACAAAGTAAACAAAATAGTCAATCAGGACTATTCGAAATCTACGAAATGAAAAGGTACTTGACTTTTAAGAGGGAAGGACGCAGAGAATAGAAAATAAAATTTACACAGGAAATAAAGTTTACTGGACAAACTCTCTCCAAAATAATAAGTTGTTTACCAAGATTTGAATTGTGTATCCCATGTAAAGTTACCATTATACATGTTTGCCTTTTCTTTTCCATTTTGTTTTCTTATTTATTGACGCCAATGGCTATCTGGCCTTCAAGAAAACATAATTAGCAAAATAGTTGAAGGAAATGATTACCTTTTTACATGTCTTTCCAAGATGGTCATTTATTTGATTCGAAGTGCATTTTTTTAGCATATCTCCCGGTGAAGATTTTGTAACTTGGTCATACTGTACCATTTCATCGTAACATGCATAACTTGTCGAAGAGGCCAGATTAAGTGTCATATTAGTGGACTTAGAAGTCGATAATCCATTACTGACAGCACGACCATTTGAATTAGGCTGGCGAGAAGATTTATTCTTTGAATTAGGCTGGTGAGAAGTTTTATCTTTTGCAGGTGGTGTGGCTTCTTTCTCAGAAGAAACAGGGCCCTTCGGGTGACTCCTTTTAGCATAACCAATTAAGTGGCAGTTTGCTGACCTAAAAAGAAGCATCTCCAGAAACTCAGAAGTTGATCTAATCTGAGAGCACTGTATAGTAAATAAAAGATTAGAACAAACCAGTAACTCTTCTGCATAAGATTTAATTTCGCTTCAAGTCTTGAAAGCACAATCGTCCGCTCAAATCCCTGTTTATCATGAGCTGGTTCAACAAAGTTTGCTTCTAAAACTCCTGTTGTTCATAAGGAAGGCAGAAGATGTTGAATCCATCGAGCAATCCAAGTTAAGATAATAAAAAGTTAAAGTGGAATGGAAGAGGGAGGAAATTGTTCATGAAAATAAAATACCTACCTATGACTCCACGGCCATTACTTCCAGCAGCGTTCCAGACCCTCCAGAAAGGCTGAAAGAAGAATGTACACACACATGACGCACGTATACTATTATCAGTGCTCAACAGCATAGTCTTTGCATCTTGCTAAAAACATGACCGTAAAAATTGACCAGAATGCTTAACACAAATAATAGGAAAAGGAAAAATCAACCTTGATAAGTCGATTCTTATGATAGACGTTGAACCCTTGAATGTCAATATGATACTTTGCATCTTTGACAAATCCAATGGTCACTACTGCAACCATCTAAAAAACAAGAGAGCTGAATCAGGAAACCGTGGTGTGAGACACAAGGCCGATATTAAAGTTATATCAACAATATCAAAGGCATACATTTGAATCCTTTGGTGTTTCATCAGGAACAGCAATCGGCCTGTACGTTATCTCTTTCTGTTGCATCATATCATTTACAATATTATGAAGTTCAATGTCAATGTTGCGCAAGATGATCCGAAAGCCAGGGGGGATCCTTAGATACAGAATTGAAGCATAACTCTGATATAATGGATAAATAAGATTAGATATAACATAGAATTTCTTATACAGATATCTCCATGTATGAGAGGAAATAAAGAGGATCTCAAGTAAGAGTGACAATAAATATGCCCATGAATATCAGTAATTGCGATTATCAGACACCAAATAATAAGAATGATGACATGATGCAGCACCTGAGACTATTACTTCAATAGAAAAGTGCCTAATCGTATGAACCTTAACGCTTATTTTTCCCAAGATAAACAAAATAAATTGACCTCCGAAAGTAAACAGTGATCATCCAAGTTCCAACAGAACAAAATGCCCATGTAAATTGTCAGAGAATGCATAGGACAAAGAGGCGCTGAAGCATAACCAAGTTCCAAGCGCCCCAAGGTAACTGAAACAAACCTCCACCTAAAGCTAAACAATAGTAAAGAAAGGGAAGTATCCCTCAAAAAAAAAAAGAAAAGAAAAGAAAAGAAAATTAGTAGAAAAAGGAAAGGAAAGAAATGTACACACGACAGCACAAGTATATAACTGAACTCGCATACATTATAGACACTAAAGAAGAGTCACGTCATGAATGAAGGTTGAAGAGATAATTTATGATACCCTCCAAGAATGGCGATAAGTCAAGAAGTGTCTAGAGTTAGGATAGCTTTTTGCCATTGCAATCTTCTTGTCATCTCGGTTGACACCTCTAATCTGGATGTCCTGGAAAGGCAGAGGGAATATGTGGATTTTTGTGAGTGAACAGCATATTACATTTCAAGATGTCAAGGTTAAAATGTGAATGAAAAGTAAGCGAAAACATACAGATGGATCAGTGTCAAAATCAAGTTCTGGTAATCCTTGGTCGTCCTCCCAGAGATTGTATATTATGATACGCGTACCTTGAGCTTTTAGAAAATTGAACTATAGAACAGCAGAGGAATATGTTAGCAAACATGACAAATTAGTAACTGCATACATAGAAAGAAGCTAGAAATCATTATTAAAAGTTCTAATGAAATATGCAAAGGTGGAAACTACATGAATTCATGTAAATCTTGTTTCTTTCTTATAGTTGGAAACAAAGAGTTAGACAAGTAAATGAGAGAGCGTTAGTCAGTCAAGATGGAGGTTCCCATTAACTGGAATGATTTAAACTTCTTCCCGATTGTCCTAATCAAGGGACATTACGTATAGTTATGTTACATTATATTTTACTAAAAGGACTCGCACCATTGAAGTACCTGCAGAAGAAGGTCATCCTCATTTTCATATGGAGACCATTGCACGATAGTGTCCAAATTCCTCGTCCAGTCATCCAAAGACGAGCGTGTCATTATGTTCCAGGTGTCTCCATGTTTCTGATAATCAATCTGCCAATTCAAAATAAAAAACAGGCAAGAAACCACACCATCATGTATATCCACAAGGTTGAAATGATATTTTCTTATCAACTGAAATCGTTGTTCAATTTACATCATCTATCTCTATAAAAATAAAACAAACTGAAAGTAGTTATAAAAGTAATTCAAATCAATGAAAACATGACAGCAGCCAAGTAAAAGTCATCGTTCCCCCAAGAAGGCAAAAAAGATGATAATTTATATCAGGCTTTTAATTCAATATAACCTTAAACTCATATGCTCCTGTTGTACTTCTATTGCTTCTAATTAATTAGTATGGTATAGCCGAAAGCAATATCAGCTTCACGCTACCAGCAACATCGACTTGAATATGCATCAATATTCAGATTCTTACACTTGACTGCTAATTTAACAAGAATGAATACTTCCTTCATCCAAATAACATAATAAATGTACATTGTAGGCAGAGATGATGAGAAGATGATCATACCATGGGAACAACAATATCTTCCTTCCTGGTGCTCCTCAAAAATGTGTAGGATAGCATCCCAATGCTCTGTGTTGTACTATATATGGAGAAGGAACAAAAATGAAAGAAGAACACGAAAAATTCAGTTTGTTATGTGATTCTTATCCCAGTAGAAATCAGTTTCAGGAGCTAAATGAACAAACAGATGAAACGACATGAACTATATATTATTATATACAGATCAACACTCACGCGATGAGCAATCAAGAAATCACCTGGTTCCATCCTTTCCCTGACAGCGTGAGAAGACAATTGCATCTGCCCCTAGCCTCATGGTACTAGTCTTAAAACCATTTCCATCTGGTAAATGATCAAAACTATTTTAATCACATAGATATTTTGTTAATGCATCTAACATAATTTTCTGCAGACAGGTTGTGAGCTCACATTGACCAATTGTATTTGCCATTTTGCTTTTCTCAGAATAGCCTAGTGATATGCACTGCCGCATCTTCTCAGGCGTCATTCCACCCCCATTATCTGCACAACTCATAGGAAACATTGAGTCAAGATTATTCACGTAGAAGTTAATTTACATACAGAGACTGCTATTAATTACTTTCTACAACAACAAGAGATTAAACTTGAACAATGCATGCACACAAGTCTATTCTCATGGATACAAATTATTGAAGCTTACCATGTGCTTCTCCCAACAGTAAAGGAAAAACAATCATGGTTGCTACTTGCTATATATACCTTACAGAAAGCTCAGACGCACTAATTCAAAATTAAATGTATGTCACATATATGTAGGCACAATAGTGCAAAGCAAAATATCTCAAACTAGTGTGGAAACAGCTTTTTTTTTTTTTAATGAAATATTTAGCCAACTGAAGATATTTCACGACATAAGAATCATAAGTTGTGCACTCTAGCACTAGGCATCTCAAACTGGTTAATTTCTCACACTTTATGAGACTAGGTAACTGTATAAGACTAGTGGGACATAACAAATGCTTTGGTATTAATTAATCAGATTTCATGTCGCGAGATATGAAACCCTTCTTTCTTTTTGGGTCAATTATCTAATATCTTTGATTATAATATGAAATAGAACATATCAAAGGGATATTAATGTCTTTCCTGGAAAGCACAAATCTTCAAAATTTTTTATTTCTTTGTTTCTGCCGTTTTTCCAGAGCAGAAAACTTTTATGCGAAAGTGGTATAGAGTTGACTATATCACTCAATCCGATTGAGAGTTGAAATCACGAAAAATCAAATACATGATTATAGAATATCAGTATTTCAACTGTCGACAAGAAAAACCTAATCACTTTATTTCTCTCACCACGAAAAATATCTAATATATGTGTCATGCTTTCAAGTTATACATAGAACTCCAAAATCATAATTATAAACAAGCAAAGAGGAAGAAATAGGCTACATATATATATACCTTCAACCAACAACATTGTACTCTTATCCTTCTTGTTTTCGAGCTTATCTATATGGACATAAGTAGCTCCATTGCAGGCCTTGTCAAGAGTACAATGAATGAGGAGAGACTCAAATTGATTAGTTAGCAGTACAGATAATGACAAGAAGAATCCGAGTAGCTTGTAGCTGGTCTATATTAATTCGATCAAGTAAAAGGAGTTGCAAGTACGTACCTCATCTAAAGCATTGTCTAGAAGCTCAGCAAAAGCTAGATTGTAGAAAAAGAGTGTCAGGAAAAAAAATATGACAATTAATAACAATATATATATATATATGAAAATCATATCCCTCTCCCACTAATTGAGGAGAAACATATTTAGGTTTGTTTAGATTAGTTTTTTCCTTCAAGAACGAGTTCTTTTTTTCTTAAAAGGTATTTTTTTAAAAAAATGCTAAAAGTCTACAAAAAAACTTAAAAACACTTTTTTTTTAAAAAACCAAAACTTTTAACTTCTCAAAAAGACATTTTTTTAAAAAAAAATTATTGAAAAAAACGTCGTTAAAAGAAATCAATTCAAATGAGCCCATAGTTAGAGCTCATGCATACTTCCACAAAGATTTACCTCCCAGGGCCCACTTATGGCTGGTAGCATTTGAATGCAAAAACTTAGGATGAACTCTGACGTGATCCATGCCAACTGCGAGAAAATTATCAGTATTAAGGACAGAAGAAATATTTAACGATGATGAGTCATTCAACGAATCAAACACCAAGAATTACTAAAGTTTTATCATAAAATCTAATTAATTAATATAAGAAGTGGTCTAAGACCCTTATAAGGTAGTCTTGAATCTTAAGATTTTTCTACACAAAAAGAATGTATATTTCAACATCTCTAACACCTGTGATGAGAACCAAGATGGAATCGGTAGCTCCACGAATAGAATGCTCAGAGTGTGGCAACTATATATAATAGTTACAGAATGAGAATGGCGCTAGCAAGATGGTAGAGAATGTGACAACCATGAGGACAGCAATAGCAAGATGATAGAGCGTGACAACCATAAAGAGCACGGTATGGCAATGGCAACAGTAATAAGATAACAGAGATGGGTCACACGTGCACGATGGGAAAAATTGGGTCAAAATCGACCAAATTTTGATACTATGTTAAAGAATCGTTAAGTTACATCACAAAAAACTAATTGGTTAATATAAGAAGAAGTGATCCAAGAGTATTGAATATTGAAATTTTTATATTTGAGAGGAATGTATATTCCAAAACTTGCATGTTGAAGCATGTTAACCCCAAAGGTGAAAAACTATGATTTGCTGACTTAGCAAAAAACACAATATAAAGAATGGAGTTGTCCCCTAACCCCATTGCTCAAGGAAACAGAAGAAGACAATTAATTAAATTTAAACTCTTTAACCATCAAGGGCTAACGCCTGACAGAGTCTGCTGGAGGGAAAAAAGAAAATGCACCATAGACATATTTCTTCTATAGAAAGCTCTCCATTAACATTAATATCTGAGCTCAGGAAGAAAACTTGACACGTTAAGTACCAGTATACGAAGTAGAACCACCGCGATTGCTGTCCTGATGATCATAGTCCCCAGCTTTCCAGAACTGCTTACAACTCCGAACAACAGGCGGAGCATCCTCAGCCGCCGCAGGCGACACAGCCAGCGGCGCCTCTTCCTTCACCACAGCCAATGCATTCCGCGAAATGGATCTATTAGTGTTGCTGACAACCTCGTTCTCCGATTGTGTCTTCACGTTCGACTGAGCAGCACTATTGCGTGATTGCATGCATTTACGTTCTTCAGGCGTAAGAGGATCAAGAAACCCTAGAGGCAGCACAAGCTCCAGTTTCTGCTTTTTCCTTGGACTCCTTTCGATATCAGAATCATCCTCATCAGAGTCATCCAAATCATCGGAATCACAATCACTGCTGTCACTACTTATTGCAATAACACCATCATAATTATTATTAGAAGTTAATAGAGTCCTTCTGTTTACGTTTTCGTTCGGCTCGATGACCTCTTCTTTGATCTCCATGCAGTCAAGATGGTATTTGAGAAAATCTAAAAACGACTCTAAACAAAGAATATGGTATCTAACAAAATCTAATAATTGATACCCTAAACAAAGCAGATGGTTTATTCAGTACAAAACCTAATTAATAGCAATACTAACACAGGGAAGATAGTGTATATACCACAAAAATCACGAAACTGGACAATATGTTACAACGGCCCTAATTAACAGAAAAGATGGTGTTCACCAAAACCTACTAAAAGTGCTAATAACAGAGAAGATGGTGTTTAACAAAAATCCAAAATTGGCGCTAACAGAGGATATGATGTTCAACAAGAGTTAAGGGAAATCATTGGAAATAAAAAGATTATGAGTGAGGAGATTAAAGGAAAGAAACACTAGGAATCATTGATTGAATTTGAAGAGGAGAAAAGGATTTTAAACAACAAGCTATTTAAATACCCTTTCCATTGTAAATGTAATCTTAGGGTGTAACTCGTATTTTAAATGGGCCGCAAGAATATGGGCCTATAATTTTAGTTCTAGTCAAATTAGGAATATTGTTTCTATAGGGATTTACCTCTGTTTATTATTTACAAATATTGTTTATTGTAATAAAGAGAATGGTATTTTACCCTAAGTTTTGGATATATTCTCAAATAAGTCCCTCAACCATGAAAAATATCATTTTTAGTCTCTTAAATTAATAAACAATTGTCAAAACTAACAGTAAACTATTTGATTGTTTGAAAATCTCAAAATACCATCGGGCAACTTCTATATATATGTAATCTAAAAAAGTACATCTTTATTTTTTTTACCTTCTTAGTTTAACTTTTCCTATAGATACAATATATATAAGCATTTGTTATTTTCTATGGATTCTATTCTATGCCTTTAATTTTAGTTAGACATACACACTTATATAGTTTTCTTATTATTTGTATAGAATATAGTGTTGTATTTGTGTTGAATATTCACTAAGGTAACACCCAGTGCATCGCACGGGTATGAAATAAATTTTATAACATTAAATTTTATTGCCAAGAACATTTAAAATTGAACTGTGTATTAGTTAATAAACTATATACCAAAATAAAATATTTATTGTGGAATGCATTGATTTTACATAAAATTTTCATTATAAAATTATATGGGTAATTTATGGTATTAATAATTTTTAAAATATTTAAATTTAATTAATAGCTTAACAATAAGTTATATTTTTATTTCATTGAAAAATTTTATTTTTAATATGTAGAGAAAGACTAAGATGACATAATTTCTTTGACTCCTAAATTCTAAACTGTTGTACTGATTTATATGTGAAATCAATATTTTGATAAAATAAAATAAAATTATTTTAGTTTAATTATAAAAAAAGAAATATAATTTCTCGCTATTTCAATGAATATTATATTTATGATTGAAAAAGATAGACTCCACTTACTTCTCATACTAAAGAAAAAATATTTTTAGTTTGGTTTTTTAACCATGCATAGCTTTGTCTTTTATTATTGAAAAAGATGACACCACTTATTTCTCACACTTTTAATATGTAAAAAATGATTACACGACATTTTTTATCTATTTCTCTACTTAAGTAACCATTAAAAATGTGACACGTCTAAAAACTAAAGCATAAAATTTTCTCACAACGACATAAGCATTATAAAATTTTCTTACAACAACATAATCATTATAACATTTATCTATTAAATTTTTTTCTATAAATTATATTAACATTTTATAAATTGAAACTATGATTTTAATATTGTAACATAAAGGCTTATAACATGATTCATTATGGATGATTATGTGAGATTACTTTTATGGCTCGTATGAGGAATGGTCATTGAGAACAAAATAAAATTCTAGGCATAATACTCATTGAATATTATTATTTTTTTTGTGTTTGGTTAAAACCATAATAAAGGTTTAATGGAATGCTTATTTTATTTCGTATGTTTGGTAAAAATTATTTTATCAAGTTAGAATTGAACAAAAATTAATTTTATTAACGAAAATACACTTGTTCTTGATTTGGTATAAACTTAAATTTATCTATGAAAATACTCTTGCCAGTCTTTTAATCGACAAAAAACACATCATTACTTATCCTATCATTTTTATTTTAACATCATATTTTAATTTATTTATTATTCAATATAATTAAGAGAGAAAAGTGAAATTTTGAATAAAAATGCATATGTTTTCTAACTGAAAAAAAGTAAAAAATGAAAGAGATAAGTTTATTTTCAGTTTTAAAATTTTTACTTTTTAATTGTTAAAATTTTTAAAATTTTAACTTTTTAAATTTTTTTATTTTTAGATAAAGATTGAGACTTGTTTAAGAGATAAGTTTATTTCTTAATCTTACATTTTATATTGATTCCCACTTAAGTTGGAATACTCATTCGTTGGGTTTGGCTAAAGAATGAGTTTTCTAACTTTTTCTTGGAAAAGCTATTCAGTGGGAATGAACTTTCCGACTTCAATTAACCTTACAAAATATAGGAAAGGAAATGAGAAGGTGGAATGACCATTTTATTTCAAGTCATTCCACCATACCAAACGTAACCTTATTTTATCAGTAATTTTTTGAAGGACAACTTATATAAAATTATAGAGTCAAAGTTTCAAAATATAAAAGTCAAATGATTTTTGAAAGAAAAAGGATAAATACAATTGATAAATGAAGAAAGAGAATATATGTAGTGTGACGATGATTTTGATTGATTAAATGTAAGAGAAATGACGACAGAGAGAATGAGAAGAAGAAGGAGAGCGAATTTAATCGTTAGGAATGGAGGAGATGGAGAAAAAAGTATAATGAAGAGAGAGAATTTAAGGGAGAGAGAAAAAGAGAGAAAAGTGCAATAAAGAGATAATTTGATGACAAGAATTTAATAGGCAGAGAAGTCTTAAATTATTTTATGTTAGTAGCAGACAAAATCTAAATGGCAAACAATTAAATATGCCCACATGTCACATGGCAAAATAATAACACACTAAGGGCTCATTTGATATGGTTGTTGTTTTTAGTTTTCTATTTTTGTTGATAAAAATTTGAAAACCAATTCGTTTGTTTCTATTTTCGTTTTCTAAACAAACAAAAACCAACAACTTATTTTTACAACTTTGATAAACAAGAAAAAGTAGTTTTCTCAAGTTGTGGCAACAGATTTTCAAAACTTTTATTCACTTTGTGGTGAAAACTTTTTAGAATTATCTTTTCAAAATTAATATGAGCTAATTAATTTTCTTTGAAAAAAAATATTATATTTAAAAAATATTTTTTAAAAATATTTTCAAATTTATAAAATATTTTAAAAATAAAATTACTTTTATAAAAAGAAATTTCAGAAATAATAAAAAAATATTTTTATAAATTTTTTGAATATTTAAAAATATTCTGAAATTAATT
The DNA here is from genome assembly GCA_028554755.1 of Cordia subcordata. Taxonomy (NCBI): domain Eukaryota; kingdom Viridiplantae; phylum Streptophyta; class Magnoliopsida; order Boraginales; family Cordiaceae; genus Cordia; species Cordia subcordata. The sequence continues at coordinate 449,335 of JAPTOF010000020.1, forward strand.
TTAATTTAAAAATTTTTTTAAAAATAATTTTGCAAATTAAAAATAATTTTAATAAATTAAAAATCATTTTAATAAATTTAATATTTTAAAATATTTTTAATAAATTAAAAATACTTTTAAAAATTATTTTGATAAATTAAAATTATTTTTAAAAAATTATTTTAATAAATTAAAATTATTTTTAGAAAATTAAAAACATTTTAAGAATTAAAATTAAAAATTTTAAAGCAAATATTCTTATAATTTATTTTTAAATATAATTATTAAAAATTATTTAAAAATTTTTAAAAATAAATTAATAAATTAAAATTTAAGAAATTCAAAAATGAAAATAAAATATAGTTTCAAAATAATTAAACTTATTTTTTGAAATTATAATCTTAAAGAAAATAAATTAATTTTATTCTCAAATATTTTTCTATATTATATTTTAACTAAAATACTAAAATGACAAATAAGAGACATAAATAGTTTGTAAATTATGGACAACCAAACATGTTTTTGATTTTTGTTTATAGATTTTAAAATTTAACCAAATACGTTTACAATTTCTATTTTTAATTGTTGTTAACAGTTTTTTGTTTAGAATTCTAGTTTTCGTATTTAAAATTTTTAACAACGTTACCAAACGAGCCCTAATTTGATACGTAGCAAAAAACTAGCATGCAAAAATTGTGTTAGAAGAATTTTTCTCTCTCCAAATATAGCTTTATAATCTATATAGATGATAGAAATAGTTCTTTTATATGAATAACACAATATATGACTCCTGTTACTCACACATTAAGGGTGGAACTAAGAGACCGGCAGCGTCTAGCCGCCTAGGCATTGCCAAACTTCAAAAAGATGTATATTAGTTTATATAATTTTTTTAAACAACAACTCCAGGCCCTTTAATTTCTTTTATCCTTTTCTTTTGTATAAATTTATTCTCTAAGTGATTATTTTAATATACATTTTTTCTTAGATAAATGATATTTTAATAATCAACTTTTTATAATTGATAAGTAATTTTAGTAATATTTAATACAGGGTAAAGAGTACAGTAGGTTAGGTATAAATGTGAAATTAGTCTTTGTGGTTTAAAAATAGACACCAAATCCCCCTGTTGTTTAAAAGATAGAGCATACACACCTTTTTTATTAACTCAGTTTATTTTTACTAACAAAAAATACAAAAAGATTTTATGCCCTTCAAATATTTAATTTATTTAGCTTGTTGGCTAAATAAGGCTAGGTATTTAGAGTTTTTTTCTAGTAAGATAAACTTAAAAAGTTCATAATATTTTAGGAAACTTTTTTCATGGAGTATTTATTTATTAGGTGTCTCTTTATATGTAATTTATTTATTTTTTTGGATAGATAATTTTATAAAGGAGAGAATAACTTAAGTTCATAGACTAAAGCAGCAAGCTTTTCTTTATATAATCTTATATTACTTTGTTAAATAGTATTTTTCACACTTTTTTTGTGTTAAAAAATATATCTAATATTGCCAACCTTTGTTGTTATAATTATTGTTATATATGATATATTTTAGCTCATATTAGAAGAGATGAAGACGTGTTATTTTGCTTAATACTATGTATTGTGTGTTTTATTCAAATGCGTAAATATATCTAGGTCCCGCAAACCTAACACATGTGCCTTCTCTCTTTTTCTTTTTTGGATCTCACAGACACACACACATATAAAGATGCTTAAAGGCATTCTTAGATTTTTTAAACAAGCCAAATGATTAGTTGTTAATTTTAACAAACATGTATTAACCCCAAGGATAAAAAATAGGGTTAATGACCTAATTGGTCCCTTACCTATCCACTTTTTGACAAATAAGTCCCATATCATTAAAAGTGACCAAATAATCCTTATCTTTCCAAACTGTGACATCGATAGTCTTAAGACAAAACACCGTTAAAAATTTAACTGTTTGATCATGTGTGAAGCATGTGCAATATTTTATTCTCTAAATGGCAAGGGCAAAAAGGTCACCACAAAATTTACATGCCCATTAAAATGATTAGACATAATCTTTTTTCCCCAAATCGTTTCCCTCAAATGGAATTTTCCCTAAGATTTGTTCTTTACCCAAATCATTCTCTCAAAAATACACTATTTTTACCAAACACATTTTTCAACTGAATCTCATGTCTATCACAGGTCAATTTTGAAATTGACTCTACAAAAGTATTTCATGCGTTGAAAGATGGTGCAGCAAGCTCTTGTTGGTATTTATCAAGTGCTGTTAGCTTGTTGAGGCAGATGATGACAAAGTATTCTTCTTTTGTGGTGCTCTTGTTTAAGAGGGAAGTTGTTTGTGCTCCTGATGCTGTGGCCAAAGCTTGTGGGATTGGATTTTGGTCTGCTAAGTGGGTGGTTAGACCACCCTTTTTCTTGAGAAACACTATTTTGCACGATATTAACTGTTTCTCAACAAAATAATTTGTATTGTAATGATTTGTTATTTCTAGTGATAGTCATGTTTTCTGACCAAAAAATAAAACCAAATCCCATGCTAACAAAATCAAAGCAACACAAGATCATAAAGATTGATAATTTCACATGAAAAGTCTAGAAGCAAAAGCCAAACTTTTTCGGCAAACAAAATTAGTGTTGTCCAAGAAAAAAAAAATCGAAAGATATTTTCGGCAAGAGAAGAATGCTATAATCAAGTGTCTTTGTTAAAAATGCTATAATCGAGTGTTTTTTATTTGAGAAAGATTATTTGGAAGAAAAAAACTATAATCAAGTGTTCTTGTTAAAAGAATTGATAGTATATTTTATGGTGACCTTTTTGCCCTTGCCATTTAAAGAATAAAAGTTGCACATGTTTCTCACGTGATTAAACCGTTAATTTTTTAATGGTGTTTTGTCTTGGGACTAACGGTGTCATGATTTGGAAATATAAGGAATTATGTGGTCGCATTTTAAATATATAGAACTTATTTGTCAAAAAGGTGAAAGAAAAGGGACCAATTGAGTTATTAACCCTTAAAAATAACACTTTCCATAGTTAGGGAACATATTTGACAATTTAGCAAAAACCGAGAGACCGAAAAGTCTTTCTCCCTATTGTGTATGCTAGTTGTTCGAAACTGTGAGACAAAAGTGTAAGACAGAGAGGAGAGTTCGAATGTCAGGGCTCTCAAGTATGAGCCTTCTCTCTGTTATATGTTTATTCAATTTTATAGTGGAATTTTGTGACTGCATGTTGCAAAATTTTCTAATTTAATTCTTTTTCCCAACCCCTTAATTTCGAACAGTAATTTTATAACTCTAGGCATACATTTGTCTTTTTAGTCAAACAAGCATTCCTTTCCTCCTTCATCTCTTCTAATGTGATAATTAATAAGAATGTGCATTAATCAAGAAAACCGATTATTAAACTGAAATTTCGAATATGCAGAAATTGGATCGGGAGAATTGGGAAATTATGGGGAAATTGGGTGGCAAAAAAATTCCGGGGTACAGGTTGATCGAAACTAATTTCGAATTTCCGAGAAAACCCAATTGCTTAAACTATATATACATATATTATTTACTCAATCGTTATAATATAATATGTTATATTATTATCCAAATTCCTTGGGATACATAAAGACTAAGAAGAAATGAAGAAACGATTGAGATGCTTATTAAGTGGTACTCGTACTTGTGTTTATTGTATGGTTTTTTGTACTTTGGAGTTTGAATTTTAAATTATGTACTTTATTTATATTTTGAAGTTTGAATTATATTATGAAAGTTTCTCCAATAATGATATCATTTCTTAATTTAAAATACATTAGTATTGCTGTTTGACTTTGGGTTTTTATTTTTGAATTTAAAACTTTAATTTCAACATGAAGTGAAAAATAAATCCCTAAATTTAACAAGCCACAGATAATGTCTAATTAATAAGGGCTTCCAAAAATAAGGAGTCCCTCTGGGGTGTGATCAGTAGCAAACTAATACTAGCCTACCTAAAAATGACTAAGAAACCATTTTAGAGAGAATGCTAGAGTTGGTGTAATTAACTTGAAGTAGGAATTTAACACATTTCTTAACTAATTTTTCTGTCAAAGTCTATTACACAAGCTCTTGTCCCACAAATTATGTCTTGTTTGGCAACAGTGTTTTAAGTAGTGTTTTGACTTAGTGAAGTCATTATTTTGTCCCATTTTTATTATTCAGTAAAATAGTATTTTAAGTAGTGCTTGCATCTAAAATAGTGTTTGGAGTAGTGTTTTTAAAACGTTAAATAATATTAATGTTTGAGAATAGCATTTAGTGTTTCAACTTTTTCTTGACAATCCTACCCTTACTTCAATAATTTTTTGGCAATGTTACCATCAACTCAATCTCTCTCTCTCTACATTTTTATATTTTCTTTCACAAATATAAATCCAAATAACACAAATATCAATTTTGATTTCTATCCACATTAAAATATACCAAAGAAAGTGCAAGTCTTCTTTGTTCATGTATTTTGTTTTTGACAAAATAAAATTTCAATTAATTAAAAGATATTTCTATAATAAAAAATATTTTACATAATACTAATAAAAACTAATTTATGAAAAATAATTTTATTATGCTTTAATAATAAAATATTATTATAAGAAATATATATTTAATTATAAAATCATTATCTTATTTCATTAATAGTAATAACAATTATAGTTATTATAACAATAATAACGCAAAACCAATGTCTTATTACGTCATTTGCATTCAATGGCTAGTCCAATATCTAACTTTATCAAAAATATTGCATTCAATCAGCTACTAAACAGCTATTTACTAACAGTTAAAATTCAACGGCTATCAGCTACCCAAACTGCTATTAGCTACTCAAATAGTTATCAACTACTCTAACTGTTAATTTTGTGAATAGGTCCTTAATATTCCATTAGAGAATTAGTCATTGGTACTCGATCTATTATATATAAATTGATCATTCTATTTGTTCTTAATTTTGAAAAAGTTAATTAGAACAATTTCACGAAGCAATGTTTCACGTGATGTATTAACCATTAAAAAAAAAAAGTTGGTGATATGTTGGAAACACGTCAACATGCATAATTAAAATAAATGGTCTTTTTGTTTAGGGATGGCAATGGAACGAGTGACTTAAAGCATCCGGTACAGCCGACATGATAAAATCCATCCTGTTAAGAATTCGGAATAATTAAAAATACCCGTTAGGGTTTGGGACGGAATTGGGATTGACCCCTTGGTACTCGCACCTGAACCTAGCTTCTAAAATTATATAGGGCTCGTTTGGATGGGCTTTTTTTAAAAGCGTTTTTTTTACAGCTTTTGAAAAATAGCTTTTTTTGGGAAGCTAAAAATTCTAACTTCTAAAAAAAGCTGTATTTGAGTTTTTTTTAGAATTTCAACTTTTTTAGAAGCCAAATCAAATAGTTATTGCAAATTTAATGTGACTTTTTCAGAAAAAAAAAGTACTTTTTCCTCAAAAAAAAAATCAATCCAAATAGGCCCATATATGTGTGTATATATATAATTACATGTCTATCTATATATACACATACATATCTATACCTTATTATATAATTTATATTAATATCTTAAGATGTTTTTTCACATTAATTAATTAATTATAGTTTCATGTATATATTACACTTATGTTAATTTAGATTTGTTTAATTATTTTTAGTTATAGTTTGAGCTTTTAAGCTATGAATTATATATGTTTTAGAATTTAGATTTATATTTTTTGTAGTAAAGTATGTTAATTTGTTCTTTGTTGATTGAATTTATCATTTTAATGCATTTTAGAGATATTATTTTATTTTTTGGAGACAAAAATAGGAAATTATTTAAATGGTTAGTTTTTTAAAATATGTGATTTAATTCAAGTTCTGAGTTTCGGGTTTCACAAGGTTTGAGAACACTTTTTGAATTTGGATTCGGGATGTTTCGGGTTTCGCGGGTTGGGAATGTTTTCGAGTTACAATCTTTATTTAAATTTTAATTTTTTTACTGGGTTTGGGACATTTCGAGTATCCGCAGGTTTAGGCTCTTCCGGAATGAGATTTATATTTAATTTTTATCCGGGTTTGGAATGAAATTTGGGATTGAGATGCTATCCACGTAGCGGGGTTGAGATTATTTCGTGGGTAGGATACCCGTCCCGTTGCCATCCTTATTTTTGTTAATTAGAAATCTAATAAATTCCATATAATTATTAATGCAAGAAGCATCACTAGGTGGGGGAATCTCAAAGTAAACAAGCGCATCCTTCTGAAATAATCTTAGATGAGCATTGTAAAGTATTAGTCAAAATACCCCAATATTAATTTTAGGCAACTAAAGTTTAGATACAATTACCTAATACACAGTATAACGGATTTGAGAATTTCTTATTGGTAGTCGAATTTTACCAACTGAATTTCCCCTCTGTCATTAAGTTTTGAAGCAATTAATTTCAGTTAGGGGAGATGTTCTACCTAGTTAGTCTATATTTCAGAATTGTGAAATAATTTTAACTGGGACGGGCATTAGTTATGGTGGAGTCTATATTTAATTATCCATCACTGGGATACAATTCTTATTCTTTGAACATTAAAACACGTTTCATAAGTACAAACTGTTTTGCTGTCAAGCATGAGTTTTTCTTGCAATCAGGTAACAGTTTTCTACAATGTAAGGTAAGACTATAAATAATAAACAATATTAAAATACGTCTGACTTTTATTAAATCTCGAAATAAATAATAGAAATTTTATGTATCAGGTTGTCATTTTGTAGTAGCCTAGATAATGATAAGACCATGCTGTCTTTGTTCGTGATTCCCGGCTCACACCCTAGGCGTTCACAGACCAGTTATCGCTTTAGAGATTCATACATTAGATAAAGTCTTGGCAATTATATATTTCAGAATCATCCAATTTTTTTTTTTTAAAAAAGAACGAAATTCTAATAAGTAGGAATTTAAATAGGTGACGTTCATCAGTAGAATTAGTCTCACAAGTACTGCAGAAAAACGATTCGGGTCTTTCTGTCAAGAAATAAATATTGTGAATAAGCAAAACTTTTACATAAATTAGTAAAATACGTATTGGTATTAATTTGTTTATGAAATATCATACGTATGAATCGGGTCCCTTATTGATTAATTTGTTTACGAACTATTACATATACGTATTAAAATACGTTAATAATTGTTAGGCTCTGATTGTGACAGATAGATTAATTAATACTATTGTTATTTTTTTTTAATTTTCAGCTTTTAGCGAAATATCGTATTATTTTCGTAGGCCTTACATCATCGATGTAATTTCATCCACAAAACATAAAAACGGTGCATTATTAGATTATAATGCTGGTCCATTTTAAGGATAAATGTCATAACTTTATTATGACAAGTGGACTTCAGAAAAGAAAATAAAAAAACAAAAACTTTTTTTTAAAAGATTAATTAACGAAACAGTTTTCTAGCTGCTTATATAATTGACATATTGGGTAATTTAACTTGGCCTGTTAAGACGTGTGCGAATCTTGAATTATGAGGTCCAATTAACCATGTTATTATTGTTGTTTAAATGATCTAATTAGTGTGTGAAGTCGGCTTACAAGCTACATTATATCGCAAGATATCAAACTCGTAATAGCAGGCTGGCACTTGAGAATCATTTTAAATATACATATGTGTACACACACATACATACATATACATATATATATATGTGTGTGTGTGTGTGTATATATGTATATATGTATGTATATATGTGTATATATTGAGTCCAATATAGCGTTCTTTATGTTAATTCATCACTATAAAAGAAAACAAATAAAGAAAAGAAAACACTAAACAAAATATATTATATAGAAAGGTTTTATCTATGAAGTTCTAATAACTTTGTAGAGAATGCTGCTGGAAAAGATAAATTCTTTTAATTTTTCTTTCAAAGTATTAAAAGTCATAAAAAAATAGAAGTTAAGAAAAAGATTTTTTTTTTTTTTGGTTTAAAGCCATTAAAAAATATTTTTTCTTAAAACTAAAACTAACACGTTTACTAATTTAAATAAGTTCTAAATAGGAAGAAGAGTACAATTAGCTACAGAAAATGAATTCAGCCAATTGATTACAAGTTGTTTTAGTTACATCTACATGTAGACAGTTGGCTAGGTAGAGAATTAGAAATTTGAAAAGTAAAAATCCGATAAATAATATTGTGAGGACGGTTATACTTATCCACTGAATTCTAAATTCTACGACCAGTGGGGTGTGTTTTTTGTCGCCACTAGTTGAGGTGTTCAATCCATCGAAGCTAGCCTCTTCATGTCATTATAAGGATAAATATGTGGAAGAAAAAAATGAAGTAATTAATGCTGTAGAAGGTATCATTTTAGCGTTGACAAAAAATGCTGATTTGTTTATTTCCATGGGGCCTCCTCCTACTATATAACCACCACAAACAATTGTCGTGGAGGTTAACCCATCTGCAAGAAGCAATTTGCAAAATCTATAAGCCCCTTCCAGTGAGGCTTCCCTAGCTGCCACTGTTTATCTTTTACTCTTGCATATATATACACACCACCTTCTTGCATATGCTTATTGAGATGCCTCTAACTACTTCTGTTTTAGGCTTCAATCTGCAATATTCCTAGATGGGTTATTCTTAATTTGTCTATACTTTTTCATCTTCCATTAATCTTTTCGTATTCTTCGTTATTGCATGCTTTTCAATTTTGTTTTGGATTCAATATTTAGTGAAGTATGAGTAACCCAATGAGGCCAAGGATGAAAATCATGTTTAACTTGGCATACGATAGGGGTTAGCCAAACATATCCAAAACTTTTCCTTTTTCTCCTTCCAAGTTTCCATAGACCATATACATACTTTTAATTATTCGATCTCCATGCCAAAATTGGATGGAAGTGTCGTTTGTGGCTCTTAAAGTCTACTTATTCCAACCCCTTATTCGTTGTTAAAGAATTCTTACTTATTAGACTGTACGTACTTAATTATCGTTATTCTGACTAGAGATAGTTCCGATTAATTCTTGAATTGCTTGTGGAAAATGGATGAAGAAGTCATGAAGGGAAAAGGAAAGAAAGGGCTGATCAAGAAGACATTGGAGAGGTGCAAATCACTTACTGGCATTGGGAAAAAGGGTTCTTTTGATGGTGCTCTCAAGAAGAAGAGCAAATCATGGCCACGTCTAGACAAAGAAGCTGGAAAAATTGCTCGTCAGAAACGCAAAGTTGCTCCTGAAGGATGCTTCTCGGTGTATGTGGGGCCCCAGAAACAAAGGTTTGTGATCAAAACCGAGTATGTGAATCATCCACTCTTCAAGCTGCTGCTTGAAGAAGCTGAATCTGAATATGGATACAACAGTGACGGCCCTCTTGCTCTTCCATGTGATGTGGATTACTTTGTGAAGGTGTTGGTGGAGATGGACGGCGATGATCATGAAACTCATCATCAGGGGGTTTGCAGCGCCTTTGTTAGATCTCCTGTCTCCTATCACCTTCTTACCCCACCAAGATTGGTTGCCATGAATCAGTTTTAGGTTTTCTTTCTGTTCTTTTTTTTTTTTTTGGCTTTAAAGGAAATTCAGTTGGTAGATCCGACCACCGCAATAAGCAAGAGAGTCCGATCACCAACCGACAAACTTTGGTTGCGAAGTTATACATGCGTGTGTGCTAGCTATATATGTGTGTGTGTGTGTCTGGGTTTTGTTTATTTCTTTATTTGTGTGATCTTTTTTCTTTTCCTTTTCATTTTCTTCTTTCCTTGGTCATAGGTGTAATCTTGTTCAATCACTTGTGTCTTGTAAGATGGTTTAATTTTCAGGTGTGCAAGTTAATAGGAAAGTCTGAGATGCATAGGTCCCATGTGTGGTTGATTATTTCCCCCAAGGGATTTGTACTCTAGCTATCTTTGTATGATAATGGAAATCTATCAAATGAATAATTTGCATTATGTCGAAAATCGCTTTCTATATTCTGGTTATAGCTAGACAGCGTGGTACCTTTTTCCTTTCTGAGGTGTTGCAATGGTTATTTAAGCGTTCTTGCTTTAATTAAGCTCTGACTGTTTACTCATATGCATTTCCTCTTTTGCATTATATCTTGTTTTATTACTACGATGATTCAAATCAAACCAAACTAACTTAAATTTTGACATTGGTCATATAATCTTAAAAGACCATTCATTTTTATCAAGAATCATTCATATACATAAAATATATCTCATCTAAAAATCTCTGTATATGTGTCTGTATATGTATATATGTACATATACATACTAGTGAAGTGCCTATGTGATGCATGGGAAATATCACTTTTATATTTTGCTTTTGTTACCGGTTAACCATTTTGCATTAAAATATTTATTTTTTAGATCAAACTGAAATGGAGTAGGAATAATATAATTGCTTTGACGATACAATACTCCACTTGGAATGTTAATTGGGCGAAAATAATATATATTTACGGGCATCACCTTTAAATGATAATTATGAATTTTGTATGCATGTAATTTCCATCAAAATTTGTCAAATATGTTGGTAATAGATAATGAGAAATTGCTGGGGTAATATAAATGGTTAGAATGAGAATTTTCTTTATTAGCGTAGTTGCATGCTTGAGAAGAACGACTAGTTGGCTTATTCAATACACCTCAACTTAAAACTAGACAAAGCTAATGATAAAAATATAAAAAGAAAAAGAAAAAGAAATTGCAACTGCAAATTATAAAATACTATCATGTGACAGAAATGATAATATGTGTTTATAGATTCAAATATTATATTGGAATCTTAAAATATATATCTACGCATTACCTTGAAAGAAACTAACCTTCCACCAAACCAAAAAAAAAAAAAAAGCAAAAAAGAAAAGGGTAGGAAATTGAGAGAAAGAAAGGCAATGAAGGATGGTCGATATCTATCCTTGGCTTGTGCATGTGATAATGGAAGCCATCAAAATTGAACCTCGATTATGGCTTCCATGAACTCCACCTTTTGATTATTTCCATATTTTGTCTGTAGATTGTGGTGGTAGGTGATTCCGATCTTGCCATGCTATTTCCTCCACTAAATCATCTTTTACATTGGCTCTTCCAAACTAATTATTATGATCTTTACTAACAATTGTTTTTTATATTGTTCACTAGTATATTTAGCTTCTGACGTACAGGAAAGAAAATGAAATAGAAATTTTTTTTTCTTTTTTCTTTCGCTGTGCAAAAGAACGTATTTTATTAAGATCAGGACTTCACCAAAATTACAGACCTGCTTAGCCTCGTCAATGAAGTAGAATTGTTTGCATAATTAAAGGAACCCAATATTTAACACCCACAACATCAAACGATTACCATATTAAAATACTCAATTGTATTGGTAAACACATCTTTCGTTTCCCTTAGTTTGATATATATTTGCCTAATTAACAATGATCACCAAGAAGTCGAATATTACAATAACACTTGGCTTATTTTAAACAAGTTGATGCGTCTCCATTGCTCAATCAACATTTAGAAAGTCATCCTGAATGAGACGTACCAGGAGGTGAATTTTAAAGTTTACACCTAGTCATGAAATGCATTTGGTGTAAATCGAATTATTAAAAAATTCATTTAATTTGTCTTCATTTATAATATCTTACTATAAATTATAGTAACTGTCCTATGTGAATGAGACATATAGGAAGGTCAAATATAAAATTGCACCCAATGAATATCGAGATGTAGGTCTAACTATAAAACATCCACATCTCTTCTCTATATAATTCCTTGTTGAAGATTAATTGTGATAAGTTGATTATTTATACTCACCACGTACTGTCGTTCGAGTGTAACATACGTTTTTCTTTTTGGGATGCTGATTGGGTATAACGTAGAATTATATATTTCGTCAGTTAGAGACGAAATCTTTTCCCCACACAAAACAAAATAAATGACATAATTATAACATATCAAACTATATTCTATCATCAATAGAAAAACAAAGGAAATAAAACTGGCGTATTTGCCGCCAAAGCACGTCACCCCAAATTATTTATTGTTAATCGGTCTCCTCTTACTGATATCACCCATTACCGACCCTGCACTTGACTCAACAACCACAAAAAAAAAAAAAAAGAGAGAGAGAGAGAATAAATTAAATCAAGAAACCTCAACACTTGGTCAACAAATCAGCATGCCAATATTGGCACACGCATCATTATCTGTGGTAAGCTTGTGACAATGTTTAGGTGCTTGCATCTCCATGGATGCCTATGTAACAATTGAGGTAGAATATTATTCATAATTAGGGTTTAATCTAAATTTTTTATTTTGGGTCAGCGCTTGACTTAATTAAAGTTAGTCAGTGTTGGACTCCACTAACTGTTCTAATAATTGAGATCCGTCAATTAAATATTCCCCCAAAAAGGAGTAATGTTGAAGTGCTTGCTCCTACTATGGAAATACTGCGGGCGGAATTTTGTCATCTCCACGTGCGGGATATTAGTCAAGATTCTAACATTTTGCCGCTACGAGATTATTATGCTGTGGTCATTATTTTTTTTACTATATAAAATAATTTAAAAATCTCAATCATACGTGAACAAATGTATAAAAAATATCAAATTAATTAGCAAGCAAATTACAATTTTAGGTAAGATGTTTGCTTAGTAAATGAAAGTTAATTATTTGGAAATTTCATGGATAGTATATCTTCTGTTGTTGTTGATGCTTAGCTGATGTCAGCAGTTTAATTGTCTTTTTTCCCCCTCATGATCCTGGCCTTTCCTGGAGCCTGATGTGCACCTTTGACATAGCCACCGTCCATCAGCTTTGTAAGTCAAGTATTATTTTAACGAGGCCATAATTGATCAAAAGCAATAGTACTCTTGGCGACAGACTTCTTTTATTTATTTATTATTATTATTACGTTAATACCTCACCTAAAAACTTAAACTTATAAAGAGATATTAATTTATTATATTAACACGTCCCCTTATGTGCAACGTAATTTGTTTAGAGCTTAATTTATTAATTTATTGTATTAACACGCCCCCTTATGTACAGCGTAATTTCTTTAGATATTAGTTTATTATATTAGCATGCCCCTTTATGTGCAGCGTAATTTGTTTAGAGCTTGGTTTATTAATTTATTGTATTAACACGCTCCCATATGTGCAGCGTAATTTCTTTAGAGTTTGTACGTGGACAATTTAATTAAATAGGTGGTGATAAGAATCGAATTAATTAAATGGGTGGTGGTAAGGATCGAACCTATGTCGTTTAACTTTTAAGCTCTGATACCATATTAAGTTACCACCTCATCTAAAAGTTTAAGCTTGAAGAGAAGATATTGGTTTATTAATTTATCGTATTAACATCATCATCATCATCATCATTATTATTATTATTATTGTGGGTGCAAATATCTTAAGAGGGGGGTAAATTAAGATATTAATACTAATTTTCGTTTTTTAAAATTTATAGAAAATTTTCAACTTTTAACGATCAATGTATCAAACACAAGATAAGCAAGGTAAGTAGGAATGAAAATAGAAGTGTAAGGAAAAGAGAAACAAACGATTTTAAGCTGGTTCGGCAAAGCCTACGTCCACCGCCCAAGGAAGCTCCCCTTAGGACTTCAAAGATCTCCACTAAGATGCTTCTTCAAAACTTGGTGAAGCACAAACCAAGTTCTTTTACAACCTCTTTGAAGCCTAATTTCAAAGAACCCAAGAGATTTACTCTATAGGATTTTCCTATACTTTACAAGCTTTAATGAATAAATCTTACAAAGATTAAAGCTCTCAAAGTGTGTATGTACTCAAGAATAAGAAAAGATTGAATCTGAGATTTTCTTCAAGAAGAAGATGAATATGCTCTTGAAAGCTCAAATATATTGCTAGAATGGCTCAAAGATGGATTGAATGATGATAAACACTTTAGCACACTTCAATATTGTAATTAGAAAGTGTATTGAATGAGTATTCATAGATATTTGGGGGTTAGGGTTTATGGTAGGTGAAGAGGGAGTGATTTTTTCAGTAGAACGGTAATAAACGGCTAGTGGATTTATTACAGTATCCGTTCAACCGATCGACCGACTGGGTCGTCCGGCTTACCCTTCTCCTTCTCTAACTAGGTCGGACGCCTTAGCCGGTCGACCGGCTAGGGGGTCCAGCTTTTCCCTTCACCTCTCTGTTTTGGCCGGGCGACCACGGTCACCAGACCGCCAGAAGTCCGGCCACTCCAGAATGTGAAGTAAAGCCAGATTTTTGCAACGATCATTTAAAGTGCAAATTTCACAACTCCAAATCATTTTGAATAATTTTGTAAACATAAGTTGTGAATTAAAACGCCCCAAAAACTCATTTTAACTCTACGTGTGCATTCAAATATATTTGTGCATATGTTATTTTAAATGTGCAAGACTTGAAAATTTTTACTATGAGTAAGAAAAAGATTTTGAACCAAGTCCACACAATATATAGGCATTTCACAAAAAGAGCAAGAAGAAAAACAAATCCGGTACCCCTTATGGCTTCTCTTATCCTCCTTATGCCTTCTCATCTTTTCTTCCTTCAAATAAGGTTTTTGCACATCTTCATATCTTTCAAAGCTTCATATTGATATCATCTCATTTTCACAAGAAGCTTTTTAGTCAAATAATGCATATATATTTTTTCATCATCAAAATCAATAATAAATATATAGCTAACAATTATTATTATCATCATCATCATCATCATCATCATCATCAACTAGCTTAAAGTTTTAAATTATGGAATGTGACATTAAGGCCCAAACTGTGGTTTCAAGTTTTGGTAGAACTCGCTTAGAAAAATGTTAAATTTAGTCACATACAAGGCTAATAATAGATCCTCAAAATTATAGTCATGTCTAAACACTGGAAAGAGGTCTTGCTTAATTACATCTGAGCAGGCATGTCAAAAATAATAAAAAAATATAAAAAATTACATTTAAACTTTTAGATGAGCTAATATATATATAACTAGCCTTTTCATTTCTCATGATATTTGCTTATGCTAATTTGCAGTAAAGACGGGATCTGAGACATACATAAGGTATGTATTTATTTAATTTTTTCCAAGAGTCCTAGTAAAAGAAAAATGCTATAGAGCAATTTAATGGCATTATTGGAAGAAATACGTAACCAAAATTTTCCCTTGAGGTGACGAAAAGTCACAAGAATTTGAACGGAAGACAGAAGAGAAAGAAAGTATTACAAGCAACTGCAATTTGCCAGTAAATAAATAGGAAGGACAATGCATATTGCTCGAGTATTGAAAAGGTTCAACATTTAGCATAGCTCGTTCCCTCCTCAAGAAGTTGCCACCATATATGACATTAGACAAACTATATCATTAGAGGGTATTTGGAAGTACTTATAAGCAAAAAAATAAAATTTAGTTATTTGACAAATTGTGCTTATAAATAAATAAAGTTGGCTTATCTCAACTTTTTTTAGCGGTTTATAAGCAGTAAGAGTTGATGAAGTAAAATTATATTCATATCCCTTAAAATAAATTATCCTTTAATTAATAAAAGGTCCTTTCTAATCATTTTAACAAATTCTGCTACTTATAACAATATATTTCCTAAACATGTCAATAATTTACAAGCACATTTAATTCAAACATTTATTTACTTATTCATTATTTACTTATAAGTATCAAAAGTTACTTATAAATAATTTAGAAAAGCAATGCCAAACACCCTCTTAATAAGGCGCAGAAATAAGCTCTGCTGGCTGCTGAATTATGGTGGGCAATCAAGATACGGATATTAGTCCAACTTGACATCAATTGTCATACCAATACCATGGATTCTATCAACAAAAGTTGAGCTTTGTTGAGCTTATATTACAAATTGACCCGCGTTTATGGTAATTTCTTTTGGAGTCTCGATCACATAACCAAGTGGTGATCATTTCCTTAAACATTACGGTTTGAACAAAGTCATCATGCAGTGAATGCTTCATAAAAACATATTCCAACTTCGCAAGGCACCTTCCTCCTCTTTGAGTCACTACTATTCAATGTGTTTTTGAAAAAAGATAAACTTTTCCGACCTAAAAAAAGAAAAGTTAAGATAAACTTTTAATTAGATGCGCATTCATTTGAAGCCATTAATATTTGAATATATGTATACATCAATTATCGACAAATTGGACGTACAAAATATCACAAATTAAACTCTGACCAAATTTTCATGTTTGGCACGTGGATAATTAATACACGCGATGAAAGAAAAACCTTTAATTAATTAAGAAACCAAAACACCGAACCATGAACAATGAATTTATTAAGGATGCTTTTTTCTATATATTTGCAGTCAATAGGGCACCATCACCCATTAGGGAACTACAACAACCCATTTTCTTATGTATAGGGATGTTCAATCAATTTATTGTTAATCTATTGCTGTATTTGTTATATGTTAAAATTTAATCTTAAAAGCATATAATTTTATATGTATTTAAGATTTAAGATTTTAGATAAGCATATAACAAACACAACACATAAAGCTAATTAAGGATACAACTAGTTAATGCTTGTTCTAGGGAAATATGAGGATTAGAGCATTCATACTAATTTATTTTATTGATTAATTGGAGGATCATAGTGGAAGCTAATTGCGTATATATCTTGCATTTATTTTTTCCATTGGTGCGGTTCATCGTAAAGTTGTTTGCTGATAGCCAGCACCAGTTAATTTTATCATGATTATCCACTGCCTCATGCGCACATTTAACATGACACTAATTATGTGTGTATCTTGCATCCGGTGCCATCAACTTATTGTTATTGTATTTCCTCTCATATAAAAAAATTACAAAGTCTAAGACCACTTAATAAAATCTTGAGCTATTCCTTCTATTGACCAATTGGTTTTTAAGATGGAATCCCAGGATTTTTTACGTGGTATTAGATCTCAAGTTATGGACTAATTATATTTGTTCACGTGTGACCCTTCTTTATCCACATGTAACGTTCGCGCTAGAGTATTTCCTCCTACATGAAAAATTTATGAAGTCTCCTTACCCTTCTTCATCCACATGTAACATTCGTGTTAGAGTATTTCCTCCTACATGAAAAAATTATAAAGTCTAAGACCACTTAATAAGATCTTGGACTATTTCTCTCATTAAAATGTTAGAGTATTTCCTCCCACATGAAAAAATTACAAAGTTACAAAGTCTTCCTCTCATTGATCAATTGGTTTTTAGGATGGAACTCCAAGATTCTTTACATTTATTGGTTTTTAGAATGGAACTTAAGGATTCTTTACACTTATAATTCAAGTATTTCCTCCCACATGAAAAAATTAATAAGATCTTGGGCTATTCTTCTCATTGAAGTGTTAGTCTAAGGCCACATAATAAGATCTTGGGCTATATCTCTCATTGGAGTGTTAGAGTATTTCCTCCCACTTGAAAAAATTACAAATTTACAAAGTCTTACTCTCATTGACCAATTGGTTTTTAAGATGGAGCCCCAAGATTTTTTACATTTATAATTCAAATAGGGTAATGTTTAATGTCACTCAAACGATATCAATTAACTTCTTCTTTGCATGGAAAAAAGTTTAGCTGATAGTATCACATATAATGTGATTTTGGCCACATCTCGTGGAAATTGTGGTTTACTCATTCAATGTGACGAAAAACTATAAATTTGAATGGAACACAAAACAAAAAGAAAGAAAGTATTAGAAGCAAATGGGAATTTTTTAATTATTATTTTTTTATTTTTTGTTTTATAAAAAAGAATTGAAGAAGAAAAAATGACTACATTACTTAAATAATACTGCTAAGATTCCTCATTTAGCATACGTGACAATTGACATTATTGTCTTCCTATTACCAGTTCCACTTTCCGTGGAAACTGTCTTCCTATATTTTACGTTTGGACAAAGTAAAAAGATCTCATTGTGTTCTACTAAAATTAGACATTAAACTTGTGGTATATGATGCTAATTTTGTAACTTTTAATAATTTATAAGCATGTGATTGTTTTCCCTTTAAGGCGAGCAGATCATTGTCACATCTCAGAGAAATTTATGCTTTTCATGTTTAAAATTTCAGATGATAAGTGTATAATAAACATGCATTAGTGCCACGCTTGGGCTTGGCACACACCTCGATTAATGCAAAGAATAACCACGAACCTAATCAAGGATGTTATTTTAACTTATATGAGTATTGCCAGAGTCTGTGCTTTGCATGAGTTTATTTATTTTTTTTAATTTATTGACTTATTTTTTTCTGTAAGTTCTGATTCATTCTTACATATAAAATTGTTCCATTAAGTAATGAATTTAAATCTATATTGTTGGTCATTTAAAATTAATATATGGGCAACCATACGCCTTTATTTTCCCGCTTGGTGCATTTGTTGCATGTATGGAAAGTTAAAAGGGTTCAATTATCTAGCAGAATATTATGCCCAATTCCAACACATCATACTCTCAATTTTGGGGCAATTTTCTATTTTTTTTATTTTTGTTTTTTTCCTCATACTATGATAAAATAATTAATATAAGAAAAAAATTATATCAACTCTTAATTTTTCAAATGAGATAAATTTGCTCAAAGGATTTCTGCTCACTTGACAAAAAGATAGATGCTAATGTGGCATTCTTCTTTGAGTTTCTTTGGATTTAACTTTTATCTATAGAATCTATTGATAAATCTATAGATGGATAGATAGATAGATATATATTTTTATTGTTTTTAAATTTTCATGCATTTTTTTTAGTTCTAAATTTCTATAGAAATGAATTCTAGTGTTTTTTTATTCTTATTTTTATTTTTTATTCTTATTTTTATTTTTTAATTAGGATATGATGCATAAATTAATGAGTTTTTTTAGACTTTATCACGTTAAACTCATTAAAAAGAAATATATAGGTGGTGCATAAATATAATTAAATATTTTGTAACTCTATTGCAATGATAAGGTTAGGAAGTGGGGCATAAATATAATTAAACACAATAATATATAGATTTTATAACAATGTAATAATATTAAAAATATAATTTTTGATGACGTGTCAAATAGATGGGTGCTGATGTGATACCCTTCTTTGAGCTCTTTTGGATTTAACTTTTATATTTCTAAATATCTATAAAAATTAATTCTAGTGCTTTTTCATTCTTTTTTTTATTCTTATTTTTATTTTTTTAATTAGGATATGATGCATAAATTAATTAAATAGAAATATATAGTTAGTGCATAAATATAATTAAATATCTTGTAACTCCATTACAATGATGAGGTTAGGAAGTGGTACATAAATATAATTAAACACTATAATATATAGATTTATGATAATATAATAATATTAAAAATACAATTTATAATAACTTGGCAAATAGATGGGTGCTGATGTGATATTGTTCTTTGAGTTCTTTTGGGTTTAACTTTTATATATATATATATATATATATATATATATATAGATTTGCAGTCAACGGCCATATTGAGGGATACAACAACCAATTATTTATTACATGTTGAATTAATTTATTAATTAATTAGCCAAGGGCAAGAACAATAAACTCAAAGGAATTTTGAAATTCAAGCATTCGTAGTACTTTATAATTTTGTATATGGATGATTGGGAAAAAAAATCCTTTTCTTTTGTTATCCATAAATAAATAAATATGTCATTTGAAAACTACAGAATGTGAGACACACATCTAGTCTCAGGTGTTAGAATTATTTTAAGTTTGACATGCCTCTCAAAATCTTTCTCATTCTTTAAAGAAAAACATTAAATTATTATGATAGGGTTTTCTTTTTCTTTTCTTGTTAGGGACTTGTATTATATTTTTAGCGCTATGCGTCTTTATTTATATTGATATTTGTATTTCTTGTACTTATCTTGATGTTTGTATAAAATGTTATCTTGTTATTCCTGACAAAAAAAAAAAAGAAAAAAAAAAGAAGCACTTCTACCAATTCCTAAAAGAACTAAATGATTATATATTCATCTATTTTCCCTTTGAAAAATAAAGTATCTTTGTTTTTCTTACCTTTCCCAATCATATCAACGAATTTTCCACCCCAATTCTTAGGTCATGTCTGATTTTTTCTTTTCTCATTAATCTCTCATGAAACTACATATGCAATATTATGATTATGATCATCTTAAATTTTCTAAAAGAAAAGAAACTAATTCGTTGTTGCAATTTCTGTTAATTTTAGACAGTATTGATTTATTATTATTATTATTTTTTTTTTCGGGTACGCTCATTAGCATATTGTATATGTGCATTACAGATTCATACGGTACCCTGGGCAATGGGACAACAAGAACTGCCTCACCAATTTTCAGACACTAGCTCTTTTATTGGGTCATATAATAAATGGGCTTGAGAAATGGACTCAAAAGACCAATTCCGGGCCTCATGTTGTGAACTGGCAATAAACAAGTTGTTGTCGTTGTTCTTGCTTTTGGTGCTGGGTAATTGGGCTTCCAATATGTTTCCAATAACTAAATACCAAAATGGATTTGCACTTTGATACAAATTTTCTTTTGTCCTTTTTGCTTTTTTGTTAAAAGCAAACAAAAAAGAAAAGAAGAAAAGGTTAGCTTGGATTCCATGGTAATATCTGGAGCATTATTCAATTATGGGCTCGTTTAAATTGAATGTTTCTAAAAGTGTTTTTTCTATGACTGCTAATTTTTTATTTTAACAAATTGAAAATTTCGACTTTTAAAAAATATTTTCATCTACTCTAAAAGTCAAGTAAAACAGTTATAACATTACTTTTTCCTAAAAAGATGATTTTTTTCTGACCCAATATGCAATTGGATGTGAAGCTTCAAAGGCACGTTTCTTTTTGTTTTGTAGTTGACTACATAACACAAGACCAGAGCACGAGGGTCAAGCGGTCAAGGTGCTTTCTTGCCATAATCCATTCTCTCGGGGTGGTCTTCGATAATTTTTTCCTTTCTCGATCCTATCCGAAAACAAATCAAAATTGCAAAGGAGGCAAAGCAAAAATGTCAAAAAGAGTTTTTTCTTTAAAATTATTTTATTGAATTGTTGATTTGGCTGTTCTGACCACCCATAACCCCCCGCCCTCACCCGTTTCTCCTCTTCCCCTCGTCACCCTGCGAACTGTTTGTTTGAAAAGCCATTCGAAGCCCTAATAGCTTTTGTCTCTCTCACTCAAATCTCGCCATTCTCTTGCTTCATTCTAATCTCTCTCTCGCTTTCTGAGCCGTTGATTTCACTTGCTTTCTTCGATCTTTGCGATTTCACTTCTTCTTCTTCTTCTTCTTTTTTTTTTTTTTTTTCTTGACCTTCCAATGGCCGAAAGCAAGCTCGATCTCCCCGACGATCTGTTCTCATCGAAGCCCTCCGATCACTCGAAAGGTAACTAACTATTTAAATCTAATGCAAATTTTTTTTTTTTCAATTTCGTATTCTTTTTCTTCCTTTGTTTCAAATTTGGATGTTATTCGATCTGTTAATTTATATCGATTTCCTTCTTGGTTGAATTAATGTTCAGATGTGTTTTTCTGAGCTTCAAATTGAGTTTGCTTTTCAATTTTCACTGTGTTTTAGATCATGTGCTGTGTAATTATTATATACCTATGCATATATGATATTTATATATACTGTTCTGGAGATTTTTCTTAGGGAAGTGGACTTTTTCGGTTTTACGAGATTTTGTTTCTATTCTTTTTGCTGTAAATGTGAGTCAAGCAGCTGAAAAGCACATACTTGAACTATTACGTAAACCATATGGATCAAAATTTCGACGGTATTCTATCCATTCATCAGTTTCGATTCACCTTTTATTTAACTAATGCTGGAATTGAGTGTTCTCTTCAGTTTGTAGTTTTTTCGAATCACATTCTGTGTAATTAGTTATTACTTTTTAATTTCAGTTTTACTCGTAAAGTTATTCGAACTGCTGATGCGGCTTTTATGCTCTTTTCCACTTAATACTGGAAATGTAAATGAAGCAACCAAAATGCTTACTTGAACTATTGGGGTAAACTATCCTAATAGAAGTAAAAAGTTTTTGATCGGTGGAGATTTTATGTGAACTTTTACTTCTTTACAAGATATGGAATTGAACAGAAAAATTGTTAGCCTAGTGGTACTTATTTGTTTCCGTTTCTGGAAACCAATTTGGATCTAAAACTTTTTTCACTTTTGAATAGCAAAGCTTAGCCAGTAATAATCGTTTTGCATGCTGATGGGAAATAATTGTTGTTTTTTACGTGTGGAAATGCCTCAGTAAAAATTGTTAGTTTGATTAAATTGTCTGGGTTTTTACTCTGCCAATAATGATAAGAGTATAGTGGCTTAGATTTTGGTATACGGAAAAAAAAAAAAAAAGGTTTGTTTTGCCGTTTTGAAGATTTTGGTACACGGAAAAGAAGTTTGTTTTGTCATTGTGATTAAGATTTCTATTTGATCATTCGATAAGCATGATGTTCTAGTTTCATAACAAGTCTGAGTTCTGCTGAGGTCTACATCAGTTCAAGATTTATAGCCTGGTGATGTTGGCTAACTTAACCATGGCTATAACTTATTCTGCTTAATTGCATGTCGTAAGGCGTTCATCTCAAGATCCCTAGGCTAAAGATGATGGCTGATTTTAGTCATGAGAATAAATTATTCTGCTTAGCTGAATAAGGTCTTCTCTTATGTTTCATTCTAAGTATGTGCAAATATATATTTTTATATTGAATTTTTCTTTTTACTGACTTTTGATTGCTTGTTATCATACATCTGTAGGAAATGATGAGGAAAGAGTATTGATGGGATCACTTGAAGAGCCAAAGGGTAATTCCTCTTAGGACTTTGCTTTTTAGTTCTCATATAGGGCAGACAGTAGTGTATTACCTTCTATGTGTAATGACTATTGTTGGTTTTCTTCTGAGAATTCCTTCCTTTATGCTATGGTGATTGGTAATTGCTGCAGATCAAGTCCCATCTGAGAGCAACATTCCTTTGTCCCCACAGTGGCTTTATGCCAAACCAAATGAGACTAAGACGGTGAGAGTTTCATTCCCGTAAGGAACTGTATTCGTAATTATTTCTCTACTCTCTGCTGTGAGCTCTGTTTCTGTGCTTTAGTTTTGCTGTGTTTGTAGACTCCATGAGTTCA
Source organism: Cordia subcordata (assembly GCA_028554755.1). Classification (NCBI taxonomy): domain Eukaryota; kingdom Viridiplantae; phylum Streptophyta; class Magnoliopsida; order Boraginales; family Cordiaceae; genus Cordia; species Cordia subcordata. The sequence goes on from JAPTOF010000020.1 coordinate 472,453, forward strand.
GATGCATTTCTTTTCCTTTTAACTTTTAAACAAGACTTGAAATGTACATTATTCTACCTTTTACACTGGGTTCGTAATTGGGAGAGCTCAGATTCTTGTCAGCTTTTTTGTAATGTACCATGTGAATATTGCAAGCGAACTATTCTAAGAAGCAGCTTAGATTCTACATCTTATCAATTGTCGCATATAATTGAAATTCTGGTTTCAACTTGATGGAGAAGGGTTTCATCTGCCATGTAACTTAGGAAATTTTTGCTGTACTCCCCCCCACATGTTATGTGAAAATTTTGGCTCTTATTATATAGGAACATGTGTTTTAGTGCATAAGCTGGATATCTTATAAGAGACAGATATCAAAGTAAAACGAATTCATTATACAGTATAGGAAAGTTTACATGTGTTGCTTGACCATTTGGCATGCATTGTAGTGAGGGTTGATGGCATGTACTGCATTCCATTCTGCACCTCGTCCTTTGCTTGTTTTCTGTGCAGATGATTTTTCTTTAGCCTTTAAAATTTTATGTGGAATTACGGGAATCACAATAACAAAGCATGGTGGTTGTGTTTTACACCACCATGAGCATTATCTTTGTGGTGGTTTTGTTTCATACTGCCATAAGCACCATCTTAGGCCACAGTCATCTTAAGAATGGATTTTCTATGACAGTCTCTCGTATTCAATCTTCTTATGTGTAACAGGAAACTCGAGCACCAAGTTCTCTTTCTCTAGGAATTTCTTCTGATTTCGGTCAGAAAGAGGCTTGGCGTTTGGAAATGCCTGAGGAAAAAAAGGACAGGAGAAGAGTTGCAACTGAAACAGAGGGTGGACGCCGTTGGCGCGAAGAAGAAAGAGAAACTGGCTTGCTCACTAGAAGAGAACGAAGAAAAGAAGTTCGTCGTGTTGAGAACGTGTCAAGCAGAGAGACAACTGATAGTAGAGCTCTGCCTGCCTCTGAGAGGTGGCATGATGTTAGTAATCGCAGTTCTGGGCATGAGACAAGGCGTGATAGCAAATGGTCTTCTAAATGGGGACCAGAAGACAGAGAAAAGGAAGTTCGGGGTGAGAAGAAGACGGATGCAGTGAAGGAGGATAGTCATAGTGAGAATCAATCATTTGTTGCTAGTAATCGTTCCGCTTCTGAACGAGACTCGGATTCTCGTGATAAATGGAGACCACGCCATAGGATGGAGGGAAATTCTACTGGCCCGGGTGCTTATCGTGCTGCACCTGGATTTGGTGTGGAGAGGGGGCGAATGGAGGGTTCAAATGTGGGGTTTATTATAGGACGTGGTAGATCTAATGTAATCACTAGAAGGCAACCATCTGGGGGTCCTATTGGTGCTACACCCTATGAAAGGAGCAAAGGTATCCCTGGAAAACCAGCAAGCACAAGAGATACGTTTTGCTATCCTAGGGGAAGACTCCTTGATATATACCGTCGACAAAAGCTGGACCCCACTTTTGCCGACATGCCTCATAAGCTGGAGGAAGTACACCCAATAACACAAGTAACGGTCATTGAACCATTAGCATTTTCCGTTCCTGAGGCGGAAGAAGAGGTGTGTTAATATGAACTGTTTACCCGTCTAACAATAAGATCTCTTTCTATTTAGTGCATTATGAAATTTGACCATCCCATCTGGTATTGCTACAGGCCATCCTTAATGGTATATGGAGAGGCAAAATTACTAGTAGTGGTGTATTGTATAATAGAAAAGGCAGATCGAATGATAATGTTGCAGGTAATTTTAGTAGAGTTGGATCATCTTGTGGCCAAATTTTGATGTTTACTATCTCTTCCACTCTTTTGTCCATCACATTGAGCTTTGTACCTCTTTTGCTCTTTATATCACAGAAGTGGGAGAAGTGGATTATGCTGATGAGAAACAGTCCATCCTTCCACCAGATATTAGTGACGACATTTTTAATACCATTCCAAAAGTCTCTAGTGATGAGGTTCATGAAAATAGCACTGATGGCATCTTCTACAGCAATGGGCATGAGATGAATTTGGTAGATGGTGAGTACTATTTTTTGAATGTTAGACAGCAGGGTATTTTTCGTTGAAAGCTTCTAACAAAATCCTCATATTTTGGTTTCAGAGAGAGTCGTACATGAAGGGAAGAGTGATCTGGATGATACAGTTGGAATGGACAAATGTGAAGTGTTGTCTGCCGCAATAGAACATGAAGATGTTGGCAGCTTTCAAGATAGTAGTGGTGCCCATTTTGATGCATCAAAGCTCAAAGCTACTGAAACTGCTACAACACATCTGATTCATGATACCAAATCTGCCTCCTCTTTGGGTGTCAGCAGCAAGCTTTCTGATAATTCAAACTCTCTGTTTGTTATGCCGTCTTTGGAGCAGTATTGGGATGGCAATCTCTATAATTTGCACAGCAGAAGTAATGGAAATCAATTAGAAAGAGGTATTCCACCAGAGGAGTTGAGTTTGTACTACCGCGACCCGCAAGGTGAAATTCAGGGACCATTTCTTGGGGTTGACATCATCTCGTGGTTTGAGCAAGGGTTTTTTGGCACAGACTTGCCTGTTCGCTTGGCCGATGCTCCGGAAGAATCACCTTTTCAGGAGTTGGGTGATGTTATGCCACAATTGAAAACGATACACATACATGCAAGTAACACTGATCTAAGTTCATCTTTTGAGCAATCTGTGGCAATGGAGGGGAAGATGGAGGCTGAGTTACATTCTTCTCCTCATGTTTCTGAGATCCTATCCTCAACTGCAATAGATAGGCCAAACTGGAAACTGTCCAATTATGAACATCTTTCAGAACAGCATGTTCCACCGAAGGTATCTGAGCATCAAGAAAGTCACATGCAACTCTCATACTCTGAGGGTCAGCACTTCCATCATTTTGTTGCCCAGGATGAAGGTTGTTCAGGTTTTCTTTTCTTTCAATATTATGTCATGGCCACTTCAATTCTTTTCAAGATCTAATCTAAGTTGAATGTTGTTTGTGCTTCTCCAGAGATTGTCTTTCCAGGAAGACCAGGAAGTGGCGGCAATGCTATAGGGAAAACTTTAAGGGGAAGTGAAAATCCTTCTCTAAATTTTGTCAACCACCCTTCTCGCCCAAGAGATTTCATAGACTCTGCTGTGCCAAATCATAGAGATGATAAGTTGCATCCTCTGGGCTTGTTGTGGTCTGAGCTTGAGGATACTTTTTCAAGGAACAATCAGACTTCGAATGTGTCTTTTAGTGAAGGCGTACAAGATCAACTCATAAACACTATGGCTGGAAGGATTCCACCTTCTGCTGTGATGGCTGATTTGGGTCATACTGCAGAAGCATGGCCTGAGGCTTACAGAAGAAACTCACCTTCTGAACCCAACTTGTTTCACGATGTGATGGATTCTCGCCACTTGTCAAGCATGGAGCTAGAGTCTAACCGGTTTGATTTTGAAGAAAAGCTGTTGTCTGCACAACGTCAACAACAACATCTCCAGCAGCTAGGTCTGCTGTCTCCTAATACGCACTTGAACAAAGCAATGCTAGAACGAGGGCCAATTCAGAACTCATTGCACCAGCAACAGTTGGTCCCTCAAGCAGGGCAAGATCTAGAACACCTTTTGGCACTTCGGCTACAGCAGCTGCAGCTGCAGCAACAACTTCAGCAGCAACAGCAGCTGCAGCAACAGCAGCAGTTTCATCAACAGCAAATGCTACTGAAAGAGCAACAGCAATCTCATGCTCGACAGATGCTTCTTGAACAATTGCTGCAGAATCAGATGCATGATTCTATCCATGGGCAATCACATTTTGATGCTATGCGATCCAATAGTGCTCTGGATCAGGTCTTGATGGAGCAGCAAATACTGAATGATCTACAACAGCATCCCCGTCTTCCACCAAGGCATGCAGATCCATCTCTTGAGCATCTGATCCAAGCAAAATTTGGTCACACACTGCATCAAGGCCATCAAAATGATCTGCTGGAGCTAATATCACATGCAAAGCATGGACAGATGCGCCCCTTGGATCATCAGATCCTCCAGCAAGAGCAGTTACATGGAAGGCAGTTGACCATGGGACTGAGGCAGATGGAGGAGGAAAGATTCATTGGTTCTTCCTGGCCTATTGATGAATCAGGGCAGTTGATTAGAAATCCTGCTGGTAATCGATCAACCTCTGTTGGATTTGGCCCATTAGACTTTTATCAGCAGCAGCAAATGCCATCTTCCGAGGAGAGGCTAAGCCATCTCGAACGGAATCTGTTATATCAAGATAGAATCCAGAGAGGGCTTTATGATTCTGGTAGATTACCCTTTGAACGCCAAATGTCATTACCTGGTGGTGCTGCAGGAGTAAACCAAGATGTGATGAATCCAATGGCCTGTGCTCAAGGGTTAGATATTCAGGAGACAGGTGCACGAGTACATCCTGGTGGTCAGATGGATGCATTTTCTGGGGTGTATTCACAACATAATCATCACCAATCTTTAGTTCCTAGCAAGTTTCACACTTTACATTCAGATGCAACAGAAGGGCCATGGCCTGGGAGCAATAGCCAACCACCCAGTGACTGGATTGATTCACACATTCAACACCTACATCTGAATAATGAGAGGCAGAAAAATGAGTTGGACGTTAAAAGGACCTCTGAAGATCCAAGCTTATGGATGTCAGCTGGAGCTCATGATGACAGTTCGAAACAATTGCTCATGGAACTACTTCAACAGAAGTCAGGTACCAGTCTACTGGATGTTTTGATGACAGTTCATTTAGTCTTCTCTCATATCTAGAATCAAATTGTAATCACTCTTTTGTTGTAGGGTCTTATGGTTCTAACACAGTTGGCCCCTCACAGGGCCGTGTACCTGAGGGGACGGGCAGTGGCCTGGAGAGTGGAGATAAGTTACCCTTCAGATCAAATTCTGGAGCAATTTTTGAAGAATCACTATTTCCTCGAGTCAATGGAAATACTCAGGTAACATATGCAAACTTCAATGTCTGACAAATTCTGTATTAACAATACTTCAAAAAGTTTGATGGAGAAGAGGAAGAGTTCATAACTGAGGTTTTTATATAAAGGGTCCAACTTTGGAGGCTCGAGAAGGCAGGATTGAGCAGATAGGTTTGGCTACTGCTGACCGTGGAGGAGTGGCAGTTAAGAGTCTCAGTAGGCAGACTTCGCTTGGAACTGCTGGTAATTTACCATATATCAACATATTAATTTTCCTGTTTGGTTATGAACCATGATAAGAGTTTCTGAATTATTTTCAGCTGGCAATGCTGGCTTACGCAGCGACAAGACGGGACTAGGTGATACTTCTCCAGAAGAGGTCATTGCACATCGGTGAGTTACTTTCCGCTGTATTTTCCTGTGTAATTTGTTGAAAGAGTGAATTTTTATTGCAGCAACTTGCTAACTTTCTAGTAACATTATGATTTGTGCTACGAAGTTTCTCTATTTCGGCTGTTTTTAATTGGATGTGAAGGTTGAGAGTTATTTGTTCAGCCATCTTGATTCTGAAACTGGAGTGAAAGCTGTACTGATGCACTTGAACTATGACAGAATTTTAAAATGTGCAAGAGAATTAGAGTACTTAAAAGAAAATGAAATCCACATGGAAACATTGAATCTAGTCAAGTCGTGGCAGAAATGGATTTGCTAAAATGCTTACCTATAGTAGGGTAATAACTATGATATTTAATACTAAGCAAGGTTTCTGAAGAATTAAATACTAGGGTAATAACTATGATATTTAAAAAATTTGATAAAAGTACCTATGACCTTTAACAATTGATGGATACATGTTTCACAATTATGAGGATGCAAATGGAGATTTTATTTTATTTTTTATTTCTTTCTTGCTTTCTTTCCTTTTTTTTTTTTAATTGCCTATTTGACTTGTGACTTGACTTAATACATCTGGTATTAGATGTCACTTTCGCTAAGAATTAAATACTCCTGGTTGTGCATGGGAATATGGAAATTGTGTCACTGAAATTTGAAATATTCTTTTACTGATGCTTGTCCGCTTGGATCGGTCTCTATATTTCTCCTACACAGTCAATGATACTGTAGTTTTATTGCTTTAATATTGCGTGGCATATCTATTTTAGAATATAATCCTACATTCTACTTGAGTGGTTCAATGGACCTTGGTGTCGCCACTGCAACCAATGCTGTCCCAAACTTGTTCAAGGTTAATTTTATTGACTTTGTTTAATACTTATTCTCAACTTCAGGCCACCATCTGCATCATCTAAAAGACCAGAAAATATTTTGCTAAAACGTCCACCTGTCTCACGAGCTTCATCATCTCAGGAAGCATTATCTGAGATGCTCTCTGATTCCGTCCTTAGAGGAAAGAACCCTATGAATATAATGTCTTCAGAAGGTATGTAATATTAGATATAATGAAATCTTTACTTTTAATTGACATTGTTATTTAATTTCCTGTAAGAGAAGGATGCTGGATTTAACCTTTATGTTTCTATCTTTTGACGTGCACTTCTTTACTTCCAGAAGGGGGGAAACAGGATGCTGTAATCATCCCCGTAAACCAAGTCCCCGACACTGCAGCATCTGGGAAAACAGACTTGCGTTTTAGACGGACTGCCTCCTGTGGTGATACAGACGTATCAGAGATGACATCATTCAGTGACATGCTCAAGAGCAATACGAAGAAGCTGGCACCTCAAGAAAGTCATGCAGCAGCTGCCGGATCTACCGAGCCATCTGATGGAACACAGGGAGCCAAAAGCGTCAAAAAGAAGGGAAAGAAAGGTAGACAAATTGATCCTGCCCTTCTTGGATTCAAGGTTACAAGTAATCGGATTATGATGGGCGAGATCCAGCGCATAGATGATTAGCGACTCGAGACTCGAGACTCGAGACTCGAGACACGAGACACGAGACTCTTTAAATTGTTTTGATTAGTCTCTTTTAATGCTGTACAGGTCTGAGTGTATAGTTTCAATCGAAGTAAATTCTTTTGTATTTTTCTAGAGAGAGAGCTCTTACAAGCTAGTTAGATTTAGAGATTGTAGCATATAGTGAACCGGGGAGATTTAGAGATTGTAGCACAAAGTGAACCAGGGAGCCGAGAGAATCTTGTACATTCATTTTCTTTCTTCCCTTCTTTTATAGCGTACACCAAGCAAAAGAAGAATTCATTTATAAAACAATTTGATCTTGGTTTGCTTCATCAATGGAAGCTTTGGCCGAGGACTGGAGGTCCCAATTTTTCCATTTTATTTTACTCGATGCATCTCGACTATCCTGAACATCTGAAAGGTGGACATTTTTTTTTCTATTTATTCACATATACGACAAGGATCAAATACATGCACCAAGTCAATAAAAAATCTAATTAACGTTTATGGTTTATGCCATACATAACAATACAACGTCCGTAGACTCCAGTTTGAGCTTTACACTGGGAAGCAGCATCATAAAAAGAGAGTAATAGCTCAGTAGCTCAAGAAAGCCATTGATCCTTGAAGACCTGCATAATTGTTTTGCCCATTATCCACTCTAACTCGGAAGGCGATAAAGGAACTTGTTGAGCAAGCTGAACAACGGCCTCTTTTGATTCCTTATAGCCACATTCAGCAACAACATAAGGGAAGTCACTGCAGCATGTTCAAAATGATATCGACATGTAAATGGCAGATTCTTTCCGTGGAAAGACAGAAAACTGTCCGGCTGTTTCAGTACTCATTGGTGTAATGTGCTGGCAACAATGGTCATTGGGGATCTCTAGAAAACGCGTCTTATGAAATTGATTAACAGGAGAGTAGGAACATTACCTTCCCCACATGATGCGGTTGGCACCATAGCTGGAGGCAACGTTTGACAAGAGAGCAGACAAATCCTTGTAAGGGTAACCAGCTCTTGACACTCTGAACAGGGCACTGAATTTCACATAAACCTGTTTAAACATTGAAGATAGCGTCCATTGATTAATACCTCAAGAATCAATGGCAAAGTAGTGAATATCTACCGAAGATGAATATCATAGTGATCAAGAAGCTTTGCTATCATGATGCACTAAATCTATTAACTTTGCAGAAAGCAAACCACATGCAGTGATGGCAAAGACTGCATTGTTCATCTACATGACATAACAGAAGCCATAAATATCTGATTACACCTGTGGGAACCTGGAAAGCTTTAGAAGCTCCAAGAACAGTTTGTCCTCCTCATCATTTCTGCAAAGATTATACCATTCAGATATAAAATACTTTACATGTTGAGTCCTACTCCAGGAATAATAGTTCACGGGCAGCTTACGATGGGGGTTTGCAGAAAGCCAGATGATCAAGCAGAACAACGGTTGAAGGAAATTCTGTGCACAGAGTCGAGATTTCAGCTAGATGCTGATTAAGACCCTGAAAAACCCATCTTGATGGTGTCCATTACTCAATCTTTGAGGTGCATACCTAAGGATGTTGCACTATTTGTAATTTATGTGCATCACTGAAGTAGACAACATTACATATTCTGATAGATGGAAGGCTTAAGACTTGTAAAATTCAAGAAGAAAAATAATACTTTCATGCACATGAAGCCCACTGGCACTCCAAGCTCTCCGGCTTTAGAGAACATTGCCTTCCCAATCTCATTTGTCATCTGCAAAGGTCATATAATTTGTTTAGATTGTTTCCTTGTTTCCTTTGAGTAAATGAACTGATATACTTTCGTGAAGAACGTATAAGCTGATATTTTGTATTTCCTTCGAGTAAATACAAAATATTCTTTCTTTCTTAGAAAATTAGGATTTTCTGCTAATGATTTTTTAACGCTGAAAATTGATCAAACCTAAAGCATAAAGCATAAATCGACAGGGCTTGGGTCACCTACAATATGGCGAACTTGACATATATACACTTTTCATCCGGTTTGTTTTTGAATTACAACTTCTGTATGATGTAATCAAACGGGCAATTTGTTGCTTCTCTCTCCTTGCTGAATATGATATTCTGCTTACTGTTGTTGTGTACAAAGCAGGACCAAGACAGCGGACTTACATAACACATCCCATAAGAACCTTAACCCATCAAGCTTCATGTACTTGGTCTCTTAATCATGAATCCGAATCTTATAATTTGCATACTTGTATATGTAAAGGTATGAACTTTATTAGATACACAAGCAAAACATTTACTGTATCTATAAGCTAGAGAATTTATTAATGAGGGTGTTGGGATTAATTACAGGAAAGAGATTGAAAGATTGGTACCTTTTGACCAGAAGGCCACAGATAGGGGTTAAAGCGAACAGCACGATAGCCATCCTGGCACAAGCAAAAACAGTGTGAACAGCATTTCTATAAGACATTAACACTTGTATCAAGTGGTTCTTGCACCCGTGAACCTTCAATACAAGATGTTCGAGCTGCTTAAGACCATTTCCATCCTCTGCTGGATTTGCAAGACAACAGCCAACAAATTTTGATGGATACTTCTTCAACACACTGTTTCAAAACGGACTTCAAGTAAGGCCACTTCGAGAACACATAAGTCAAAGTGAAAGCGATCAACTACCATATTGATTGATAGGATTGGAGATGAATCATAATCACCGTAATGCATTATGCATGAAAATAAAACCAGAGGATTCACTTCTAGATGGAGTATCCAGAAACTTCAGAGAACAAATTATGGATCTCTTCGCTTACATCTCTTACACAACTGGCATTATTCTGATTTCAATCCCAGAAAATGATAAACTTATAAACTTAAACCACTTGCAGCTTGTTCACCGGTAATACCTGGCTCTTCAAATGAGAACAATTTGGCAAATTAAGTTGAAATTTTCCACAAAAAAAAAGAAGAGCAACAGACCTTGCCACATAAGAATGATCAAATTTATGATTGATAGGCTGAACTATGAGTGCACCATCTACACCCGCATTTTCCATGTTCTGCAGAAAATAATAGATAATGAATGGTATAACGAAATCAGATTGTCTTTCTTTGTAAGACTGCTACATGTACTTTAACAAGCTTCTAAATGAAATAGAAATTAAAAAAAAATATATGCATCTGGAAATAGTGCAGTGAGTTGCCTATTTTGACCATATAGTTGCTTACAATCTACCATTTCGCTTAGAATTTTGGCCATACTTGAGGATTAATGTACAATGCTAAAAGAGAAGAAAAACATTTACTCATTTATAGGGAAGAAGAAGCACAAATACCAAGTAAACTTTTGGAGTCGCATTATAATAAACCAGTTAGGGGCTTAAGGCCAGTTAACGGTTTATGCTCTCTTATCTCACTACTATCTCTCTGTTTCAGCTAATGCAAGCAATTTTTTCTCAATTTCTAAATTCTAGATTTAAACAGAACTATAAATGAGATGATCAAAAGTCTGGTGTGGAAAACAAAGAATAACTGTAGACTGAATTCTTAAAGTTAATTATGGTACACACGTAGATCATAAGAGAGAGAAAACATTCGCTATGATGATATGATTGAACATATGAAACATTAAACAACATAACAAGACAAACATACCTCGAGCAAGAAATCAACATGACCTGGTATACTCGGTTCTTGGCCTGGAAAGTAGGGGTACTTTTCTACAGCCTAAACAGGTGCACAAAAATATGCAAGACAAGGCTAAGGGCCTCTTTGGATTGGCCTTAAAAGAAGGAAGTATATATATATTTTTTGCCATAACTACTTAGTTTAGCTTTAAAAAAAGGTTAAAATTCTGAAAGAATTAAAATACAACTTTCCTTTTCTTAAATTCCTGAACTTTTAGCTTTAAAAAGCACTTTTTTGAAAAGTTATTAGAAAAGTACTTTCCAATCCAAATGAATCCTAGAAATAGTAGATGCGAAAGTAAGCGGATAACGTAGCGAAAGTTTGGTGCACTGGACTCGTGTTTACCTCTTGGGGTGATGCCCAGACATGCAGATGTGAGTCAATCACTTTTGCTGTCTTGGGTGCCTCACTTGTTGCCATTTGAGCAGCAAAGATTCTCAATCTACTCCAATTCTTTAGCAAAAACCTAGTACTAGATAATGATGATGATGATGATGATGGCCAACAATCTTTTTTTGTGCATCCCCAAACACAACCCAGTGGCCTTTCTAAGCTCACTCTCACTGCCATCACCACCTTGTTGTTTTCCTTTAAATTTGATCTAAATACTAAATTGCGAAAATGTTGTTCAAATTTACTAACATACCTTATAAAATCATAAAAAGATCAAACCTAAAGAGAAATATTTTAGGAAACATTTGCCATTCGAGAAGGGCAAGTTAGTCAATTTGGGGAAGAAAATATCAACATCATTATCTCCAAGTCCCCACTTCACCTTCCCAAACCCTCTCCCTCAACACTTTTACTCCAAGCACACACTGTGAACACACCAATCTCCTCAAATTAACAATAAATAAATAAATAAGCTTAAAAAATGGCCGTTCCATGTGCAACCCTAGTAAATCTACTTTTATATATTTATTGTTAATTTTTTAAGTACAAGTTTTTAGTAAGAAAATTTACGATTTTTTGTTAATTTTTCAACCAATTTATTTATTTATTTTTTTTGGGGGATTGTTTTTGCAGACAAATGTGGGTTCGCTCTCAGCTCCAAGAAGCCTTCCTCCGATAAAACTCGCTACCTCGATAGCAACTCCTGCTCCTTCGTTATCTTCCTCCAGCTGCATTTCTGGCTCCTTGCGGCTCGCGTCTTCATCGAACCGCGCTGTTCAGAGGAAAACCGGCGGTTTATCTGTCCCGGTTCGAGCCGCAGCTCAGGTAAAGTAAATGCCACTGGTCACTGAAAATTTACATTTTACGAAGTCCCAAGTTGCTGTCTTTACAAGATCAGAACTTTGTAACATTTTACATGGTTAGTGGACTCTGGCTTGATTTGCACTAATAATGATAAAGGTTTCGCCTTTTCTGGATGTGTATGATGTAAAGCTCTTTTTTGGTTTTTTCAAATGAAAAAAAAAAAATTGCTGCTTTTGGAAGGTTGGGATTTGAAATTGGAAGCAAAATGAGTTAGATGTTCAGCTATAACACTTGCGCTTTTCCACATTCAAATTGATACTTGGAAATTAGAGATTGCCAATAATAACAATTAAACATTCTACAACTAGCTCAAAACAAAACTGGCCATATCATTGATCTTGAGCTCAGGACCGCCTGTTTGGTGGTGTAAAAGACTATCCCAGAAATGCATTTGGTGTTCCATTTAGTATTAATCATAGCGGTTATGATTTGCAAGGGATTTGGAGTGCAAAAGTTCTTTAAAAAAAAAAAACTTGGATGCCAAATAGAATATATGTGGGCGTTTGGCGGCTTTACACTGGTACTAGCAACAAATTATTGCGATTTGAAGCTATAATGTTGCAACTTTTAGCTTGAGGTTAGGTTTCCTTAACTGAAACCAGGGTACATTAATCCTACATTTCAAATTGCAAACTACAGTTCTCATGCATTGATTTTGTGGCGAGGAACACATTTTAGGAAAATGTTTGGTTTGGTTTGGCTCGGAGAAAATATGCGTACGCTTATTTTTGTCATTAGAAGTGTACTAGATTCTATCTTTCTTATGAAACTAATTTGAAAAAGATAGTGTAATTTTGGTCAACCAAAAGATAATTTTTTTTTTTTTTTGGCTCTCAAAGTTGTTATTCCACGTGTTTTGTTTGACAGATTTGTCTTTCGAAATGAAATTGATCATATATTACGGTAGCATAATTTATTAGATGATATATGGTGGTTGGTGGCTAAAGCTTACTGGATTTTGTAATGGAAGCCTCTAAAAACTGAACATTTTGGTGCTTGTGAAGTTTTTAGCGTCTAACGCATTGGTGTTATGTTAATCCAGGATGTTGCATCACTTCAATCTAAAGTAACTAACAAGGTATACTTCGATATAAGCATTGGGAATCCTGTTGGAAAGTTAGCTGGGAGAATCGTAATTGGACTCTATGGTGATGATGTGCCGCAAACTGCTGAAAATTTCCGTGCCTTGTGTACAGGTTTGCTAGCTTTTGCTATGATCCAAGTCAGTAATTACTTCAGAATACAGAGGACTTGCTGTTTTAATTTCTAACATTGCTTTGATTTGTTCTCAATCAGGAGAAAAAGGTTTTGGTTACAAGGGTTCCAGCTTCCATCGTGTAATTAAGGATTTCATGATTCAAGGAGGAGATTTTGACAAAGGAAATGTAAGTTTTGTGAATGTGTTTATATGTTTATGAATGTTGTTTTTAATGATTACCATCTCATAAGATTGGCTACTGATATGAATTTGTTTGTTATAATTTGGAAATTTTGCATGCTAGCCTTTGATTTGTTGCATGGAACATAGAAAAGTACAGATGGACAGATTTCATTAGGTCCCTAACTTCTACTGAAAAGAATCTTTCATCTCGAGTCACTAGTAAATGACATAGATATTACTAGAGTCATCAACCATGAAACAAGCTCTGATCTCTGCAAAGTAAGTAAGCTAGGCACTTAGTACCCAAGGAATAGTTTGAAGCATTCATTTATTTGAGCAGCTTATGATGCTTGTATTGTTTGCTGCATATCTGCATTTTCCCATTCCCAAAATGCTTTGCCTAGTTTTTACATGATTAATATGATGCTTCTATGTAATTATGCTCTTATCAACATTCATTATCACTTCTATCAGAGTATGCGATAATCATGTTAAATTCTTCTGATTATATCTTCCAAAGCTATCTTTTATGTTTTTTTTAATTTTCCTATTATTTTGGTAAATAGATATCTTGATTAATCCTTCACCTTTGTGACCCACTCTCTTTTTGCAGGGGACTGGTGGTAAGAGCATATATGGCCGTACATTTAAGGATGAAAACTTCAACTGTAGGTCTCTATGCTTGGTCATTCTTTTTTCTTTTTTGCTCTTTTTTTTGTGGATTATGCTTGGTCGTTCTTTGCTGAAGTTTCTACTCTTTTATTTTTCTTTGAGAATAACTACACTATCAAATTTGTGCAGTGGCTCATACTGGTCCAGGAGTTGTTAGCATGGCAAATGCGGGGCCCAATACCAATGGAAGCCAATTTTTCATTTGTACTGTCAAGGTAACATTTGAAAACTTTATGGCCACAGAAAGATATTCTCATGCATATATCTGGTTGGACTGGTTCCAAGGGTTTCTATTTTTATCATGGAACTATAATTTATGCCAATCATGATGAGGGAGACAAGCAGAAATCAGTCTGCCAATTCACTTACTCTATCACTCAGAATGGTTTCCAGGATTTCCAGCAGTGCATGTGCTTACAATTTTCCTTCTTTCTCATTTGGTTTAAAATGTTGATAATTGGAGACAGCTTATGATAGATATGGCATTCTTTGCGCTGTACTAAATGAATACAGAGATAGTTATTTCTCTTTTGCTTCAAAGCAAGAGAGGCATCGTTGAGCGCATTGTATAAAGTGAGGTGATGTGCGAAGTTTCCTACTAACATTTATAGTTCCCTCTGTTCTCTTTTGCTTCATCCAAATCATTGGTAACTACTACCCACTCATGAGTTTAACCTCTATTGTTACTGTTGTTAAAGGAGACAAGACATTAGGATTGAAGAAAATGATTTGGTCCATATTGTGTACTTAGCCTTATTTATAATATTGGGTAATAATACAAATTTTGCTAATCCATAACACAAAGTTTTCTAATCCTCCGATATGAGAGAATTACCATAACGCTACTAACATTACCATAACGGAGACTTACCATAACACTACTAACAAATACTAATAATTATTAACACTTCTCCTTAAGCTAGAGCATAAATATCATATGTGCCCAACCTGTTACAAATGTACTCAATGTGAGACCCTCTTGAGGATTTAGTAAAGAGATAAGCTAACTGATCATTTGAACTAACATGTGATATAACAAGCTCCTTAACTAACACTTTACTCCTCCCAAAGTGACAATCTACTTCAATGTGCTTGGTTCTTTCATGAAAGACTGGATTGGTGGCAATATGCGTTGCTATTTGATTATCGCATATTAACTTCATAGGGTGAGAGCAATCCACTTTAAATTCCTCCAGCAAGTGTTTCACCCAAATCAACTCACATGCCGCCTAATGCCATAACTCTATATTCAGATTTTGCACTTGAGCGGGCTACGACTGATTGTTTCTTACTTTTCCAAGAGATGAGATTCCCACTGATGAACGCACAATAGCTAGAAGTGGATCACCTATCATCTGGGCATCTTGCCCAATCTGCATCAAAATAGCAACAATGCTTGTCTCTTCTCTTTTTATATAGTAGCCCTTTTCTTGGAGCGCTCTTAATGAATTGTAGGATACGAATGACAGCATCCCAATGACTTTTTTGTGGTGAATTTAAGAATTGACTGACCATTCTCACTTCAAAGGAAATATTTGGGCGAGTTACAGTAAAATAATTGAGCTTGCCAACCAACATTCTGTATTTTCCTAGATCTTGTAATGGCTCCCCCTCATTTGATACAAGTTTGACATTTGGGTCCATCGGGGACTCACAAGGTTTGCACCCAAGTATTCCTACTTCTGTCAACATATCAAGTACATATTTGTGCTTAGAAATAAAAATACGTCGATTAGAATGGGCAACCTTGATGCCAAGAAAGTAGTGTAATTATTCCAAGTTTTTCATTTGAAAGTGATGATGTAAACAAGCCTTTAAGTCACATATACTTGTAAGATCATCCACTGTTATGATAATATCATCAACATAAACAATTAGTAATAAGCGTTTCCCAGCAGAAGTGTGTTGATAAAAGACTGAGCGATCAACCCCACATCTCGTCAATCCAATTTTGATGACAACCTTACTGAATCGACCAAACCGTGCTTGAGGTAACTGTTTGAGGTCATACAAAGATTTCTTTAACCGACATGCCTTACCAGACTCCCCTGAACAACAAACCTTGGTGGTTGCTCCATGTATACCTCTTCTTCAAGTGTACTATTAAGGAAAGCATTTTTTTGTCAAGTTGATAAAGTGGCGAATCAAACATAACTGCAAAAGCAAGAACAAAACGGATCGAAGGCATTTTAGCAACAAGGGAAAATGTATCATCATAATCAACACCATAAACCTGTGTATATCCTTTTGCCACTAGACGAGCCTTCAAGCGATTCACAGTGCCATCGGGAGAACAATTTACTGTATAGACCCAACGACAACCAACAACAGTCTTCCCAGCAGGGAGCTCAACCAAATCCCATGTATCATTAGCTTGTAAAGCAAAGATCTCTTCCACCATTACAGCATGCCAACCCGAATGACTAAGTGCTTCTGTTAAATTAGACAGGACAGGCACAGACAAGAGGGATGCAACAAACGATTGATAGAAGGGTGATAGAGAGTGATAATAAACAAAATTAGATATAGGATGTTTAATAGTACAAGAACGAGTACCTTTACGGAGTGCAATAGAAACATCCAAATCTGAAGGTAAAGAATTTAGAGAGGGCGAAGCCAATGGCACAGAAGCATCAACAGGTGGACGAGCACGTTAATGATAGGTCTTGAGGTCTGAACGATCTAAGCATGATAGGCTAGGATCAGGAGATGGTGGCGTAAGTAAAGGCGGGACAATTAACGGAAGACTAAAAAGGGGTGTAGAAAGAGGAAGATCATCAACCACTGATGTAAAGGAATAGGACGTAGAAGAAAAGAATGGTTGAGACTAAAAAACGTAATATTAGCACAGGAAAAGGAACTTATTCCAACTCAGGAGAGTAGTAATGATAGTCTTTTTTATGATGAGCATATCCAAGGAAAACGCACTTAATGGCAGATGGACCCAACTTATTAGCCCCAGGAGTCAAGATATGAACAAAACAGGCACAACCAAACACCTTAGGCAATAATGAGTAAATAGATTGATGAGGAAAAGAACAGTAAATGGTATTTGATTTTGAAGAGTAGAGGAAGGCATGTGATTGA
Organism: Cordia subcordata; assembly: GCA_028554755.1. Classification (NCBI taxonomy): domain Eukaryota; kingdom Viridiplantae; phylum Streptophyta; class Magnoliopsida; order Boraginales; family Cordiaceae; genus Cordia; species Cordia subcordata. Next base: position 489,380 of record JAPTOF010000020.1, read on the forward strand.
TGAGCTAACATGCAGTGAGAACAACATCGTCCCAAAAACAAAAAGGAACATTCATATGAATAAGAAGGGTACGAGCACTCTCAATTAGATGCCTATTCTTGCATTTAGCAACTCCATTTTGCTGAGGGGTGTAAGCACAATAAGATTGATGTATAATGTCGTTATTTTGAAGAAAAAAAGAAAAAGATGCAGAAAAATATTCTTTGGTATTATCACTTTGCAAAATACGAGTAGAAGCATTGAATTGATTTTCACTTCAACACAAAAGAGGGAAAACATGGAAAATAACTCAAAACAGTCTTTCATTAAATACAACGAAGTAACACGAGAGAAGTCATCAATAAAGCTAACGAGATAACGATACCCAAATTTGAAAACATGACGACTAGGTCCCCAAATATCAAAATGAACTAATTCAAATGGGGCATTGGCCCGCTTTTTGACACGATTAACAAAAGACGTATAACCATGTTTACCTAACTAATAATACTCACAATTGATATCCCTAATACTACCCAAACTCGGAACATGTGCTTAAAACTTGAAAGATTAGGATGCCCAAGACGATTATGAATGACTTCAGGGGTAGAAGCGGATGCAAAAGCAGTAAAAGAATCATCATCAAAATAGTTAAGGCCACTAGACCCATGCCTTCTGCCAATCTGCGCGCGCGTTCTCCGATCCCGAATAACCACATAATTAGATGTAAAGGTGACCGAACAATTAAACTATTTGGTTAACTTTTTAATAGATAACAAATTGCAAGGGAAATCAGGAATATATAAGACCGAAAGAAGGGTTATAGAGGATGTGGAACACGAGGAACCAATACCAGATACAATAGTGGAAGAACCATTTGCAAGCTTGACAAGGGAGGCTGAGGGTTGAATATGAGAAAGAAGAGGACGATTACCGCTCATATGGTCCGACGCACCAAAGTCTAAAATTCACTTACTATCATTGGTTGATGAATGGGAAAGATATGCAGATGTAGAAGGGGCAACATATGCAAAAGAAGTAGTGAAATGATAGGCAGCTTGTTGTGATGCTTGAAGCTGAAGATACTGCGTGTCCTCTGCTTCGGACAAGGTAAAGGTAGGAGAATGGGAGTTAACCTGTTGAGGTGGCGGACCGATCGAAGAAGATTCTTCATTGGCTATATAGGCAGCATTAGCACTGCTAGAGGGTCAACTATGCAGATCCCAACATTTGTCCCTAGTATGACCCAGCTTATTACAATAATACATTGTGGCCGAGAAGCATTACCAGATCACCCTTTTCCATGATTAACACCTTGACCACGACCACAACTACCACGGTAAGCATTATCGTGTCGTCCCCCAGGCTGAGGTTGCGCAACCAGAGTAGACTGTTCTAACGGATTCTAGAAAGAGTTTCTAATAGAAGCCTGATCAAGGCACGAATAAACTTCAGACATCGATGGTAGTGTTGGTCCTGAAAGTATCTAAGATTGAACAGACTCGTACTGAGGAGGAAGGCCACGAAGCATAAGCCCAACAAGGTATTGTTCACGTTGTTTTCGTGCGACATTAGTATTAGTAGAGAAGATATCATTGCACTCAAACATGGCACGTCAAAATCGACTAAAATAAACTTGAAGACCACGATCATCCAACTAAATGTGGAGGAGATCATTGACGATATCATAGATGCGACTAACATTATTGGTGTACATATCTTTCGCCAAAGTCCATATAGCCTTACAAGAAAGACACTTATCAAAGATATCATGCAATTTGGGTTCAATGGATTGCAACAGTGAACTGGTAAGTTGGGCATCAACGTGCCCCCTAAATTCGTTTATTGGCAGCGGACAAAATAGGTGGAACATTGTTAGTTATATGGTCTTTCAAGTCTTGCCCTTAAAACTATAACGTAATGGAAGAACACCAACGGAGGTAATTCCGACCAATGAGTTTAGTCGTATTAATAGTGAAGGTGCCATTAAATGTGGGCATGACACCAGAGGTAACAGACTCAGTAACTGTAGTAGAAGCACTAGTAGTGTTTTTGGAGATATCCATATTAGTCATCAATACTCAATCAATGCAAAGGGGCAAGGCAAGATGACCGATTAATAAATCATGAAAAGAAAGAAATAACCACACTAACAACTTGTCATGACTACTTTCCTGTTGGGGTGTTACTCTTCTATCCCTCTTCCCTTTTTTTTTTTTTTTTTGGCATAGCAGGCAACAAAAACCATGGACAAATTAAAGAAAAAATTCAAGAAAAAGATAAGACGACTGACTAAAAAAAAAAAGTAGGCGAAATTGAGCATGCTGGGATGGAGATGCTGGAGACACCTCGACAAGTGAACAGTAACTGGTGGCTTTTTTTTTTTTAGTATTATTTTTTGTGTTTTGGTGGATTTTGTGGGTGTTAAGGTGGGTGAGTGTTTAGGGTTTGTTGATGAAAAAGAATTTTGGGTGAAAGAAATCCTAATGTCTTGACCTAGCTCTAGATATCATGTTGAAGGGACAAGACATTAGAATTGAAGAGAATGACTTGGTACATATTGTATACTTAGCCTTATTTATAATATCAGGTAATAACATAGTTTCATAATCCATAACACAAAGTTTCCTAATCCTCTGATGTGAGAGAATTACCATAACACTATTAACATTACTGTTGAATATGGCCCGTATTCTTGGGCAACAAGAATAACAAGTTTCCTTATTAGCATATTACCTTATTCGCTTGTTACCTTTTTAGCACATAATCAATTAGTTGTCTTTTCTACTTAATAGGTTTTAGAAACCTTTGCACTATAAATATGTGGCAATACTCATTATGTTATGTGTATGAGAGAAACCAAAGTGTAAGTTTTGTAGTATTCGTGATCAATAATAAAATTGTTCTCTGCTGCCCGTGGACGTAGGCTTTAAGGCCGAACCACGTAATTCTCTCGTGTCCGTTTTCTTCTCGTATCCTTCGTTTTGCATGTTTTCCCCCAACAATTACCATAACGAAGACTTACCATGACACTGTTAACAAATACTAATAACTACTAACAACTTTGCTGAAACAAAATGCATTTTATCCATCTATTCTGGTGTCAAATTCTCTTCTTTGCTTTTTGTCTAGTTTTCCTCCCAGATAAAGCCACCTGAAATGCTTGATTCACATTACCACTTCAGAATCACTCTAAACCGTTCAGGATATAAATAAATACCTGTCAATGAATGTACTCCTTTTTGTGTATAGTGATTGCCATGTTCAAGCAGACTCTTTGTCTCAAACAATTGTCTGTGCATGAAATTTATGCGTTTGTGCTAAATGTACTGCAGACGCCATGGCTGGACCAGAGGCATGTTGTGTTTGGGCAAGTCTTGGAAGGCATGGACATCGTTAAGCTTATTGAGTCACAGGAGACGGACAGAGGTGATCGTCCCAAAAAGAGAGTCGTCATTAGTGATTGTGGTGAGCTTCCAGTGGTCTGAGGTGGGAATTTATTGTGTCTGGTTGTTCAAATTTTGCTCGCCTCACATCCACTGGCCTTTTCTTTTTCGGGGGGGCTAGTCTTGAGTATGTTTTTGGGGAATGTCAAATACAAAACCTAATATCTGCTTAGATTTCTGTACATTATGATTGGAGATGCTTATGTGCGGGATCCTTTTCTCCTTTCGTTTACTGTAACTTTGATATGCCACAAAAAGCGCCAGCTGTGGGCAGATTTTAAACAGCGGGATCACTTGGTCTTGATCTTTTATCATCTTGCAGCAAGTGACTTGGCTCGGCATGGACATGCAATCATAATGAAGTAGATAATTTTATGTTAATTAGTTCTAGTGTTCTCACATATCACAATTCCATGGTTATGTCTGCTGGTGGAATTAGCTAAGCTGTTAATATTGCTTTTTCATAGTTCCCCATCCTGCAGGTCAATGTGATTCCTCAGGGTGAATGTCAAGGAAGTAGGCGTCAAAATATTTGGCGCATAGATGGTATGCTTGAAAAGGTTATTCCATGCATGAAATTTTTGTTATGCGTAGGGAAATCCAGTTCATACTAGAAATCTTGATTATAGTGTTCCGGGTCTAGTGGATCTGATGTGGCAGATTGTAGCTGATAGATGCTTATATGACAGGTTGCATCTAAATATCTAGATGCATAACCAAGTTAAGTGGCTCCAGCTATGGGAAAGGGGCAACGTTTTCATTCATCACTACCAAGTGGCTCCTGCCCTCCCCCATCAGTCTGCATCTTCCAACAGCTCTCATATTTCTTAAGAAAATTCAACAGTTATAAAAAAAAAAAGCAATATAATTATGATAAAATAATTTATCATTATTAAATATTTCGCGTCATGTAATAGTGTTGTTATAAATCTACAAAAGAAGCTGCTGACAGCTAATTGAAGTCCAATAAGAAAAAAAAAAAAAAAGGTCCAACAATGCTAAATATTTAATTAATTTTTTCTTCATTAGTTGACATGTCATGGAAAAACTCAATCACTGATTATGGGGTGGAGCTTGACCATCAATTTACACCTTAGGATCTTTGCATGTAACGTGAGACACCATGCCACACAAACATAGTTCTTGGTTTGACTAGAGACACTAATGATGCATTAGATTGAGTTGGCCAACGACAAAAACAACAGAAAGTGGTGGACGAGTGCATTGGCGTTGGTGGTGGACGTGTTTTAATTGAATTGAACCCCCCCCCCCCCCCAAATTGCAAGAACGCGCCCCATTGATGACTAAGAGCAGCAGCAGCAACAGTTGAGGTTGTTTGGTCGGATTTTTCTCATGACACGTGCTTCGAGGACGATTCTATAATCTATAATATCCAGGCCACGTGACCCTGCTGTCTCCATAAAAGCTTTAAACGTAGCATCAATCCAACTTGGATTCCCTATTGGTTTGAAATGTAGACAAACCAATAGACCTATAAAAACCATAATAATAATTTAATAAGATACACAAAAAGAATGTGTCAAAAATCAGTAAAACAAAGAACTATTGTATCTTGAGATAAAGAGCATTAAAAAAAAAAAAGAACTGTCTCTCCATCCATGGCTTCACTTTTTTAACTCACTGCATGCATCCAGTAATGTAGTCAAAGAAATGGTGAGAAGCCAAACTTCCTGTCCATGTGAAAGCAACATAAGTATCATCAACCCAAAAAAAAAAAAAAAGAAGAAAAAAAAAGCAACATAAGGGGTTAAGTAATTACATTTGCATCAAAAAGTCAATCTTTGCTTCTAAACATCTTCATCAGAGTGATACAAAGCTTTTCTGTCTTGAATCATTTATTATGTTTGTTTATTGTTCCCATCCTCTTAAATGAGTTCAGAGACCTTGACAAAAGGGTATTTTCTTTTCCTTTCATAACCAACTCATTAAATGATTATATGTTCCTTTGATAAGGACTTTTGCAATTTCCATCTCTTTCACTTAGTCATGAACAGCCTAGCATTCCAGCTTCCTCATCAGCCATTTCCACTGTGTATAAGCAACAAGAAAAATGGTGAACTTCTTGTTTTGGGGCTTCCAACTACTGGTTAAATTCCCAACAACAGTGTCTTCCGTTCGCACGATAAGATTCTACGTGATAGACCTAAAGTGGATTGGATCTTGCATTTAACAGGAGCATTTGTGTATCGAACTACCATTCTAATAAGTAACCGAAAAGATGAATATCACCATTGCTTGGACAGAACACCAGCGACGTATTATATATCTGTAAATGCCCTCCAAAAACCAATGGAGGAAACATGAGATATGTACAATTCAAATGAAACTTTACAAAGTTGAATCATATTACAAACCACTGGTTTAAGTTTAGAACAAACATCAACAAGAGGTTGACCGATGTTATGCAATAAGCTAACTCTATGATTAAGCCCAACAATCTAGCATTCACAGGTGTTTTGAGCAACAGCTAAGTGTATGTATGCAACTGCTTATGAACATGACTTTATCAGCCCCAAGTTGTAGAGAAACCTCTCTGATCTTGAACGAAACAAATCACCCAAAGAGAACCTTCCACTGTGCTGGGGTGGGGAATCTGAGTATGTATCGTCCTTGACCCGAAGTATCGTCAGGCCTATTTCTTTCCGAACAGCCTCGATGGTTTCACTTTTCACTGGATAACCAGATGCATCAGTGACATAGAAAACATTCACAGCTTGAGAGGCTCTAGTTGTGACCTCAGCCCGAGTAACAGAAAGGCCGTTTTCTCTAAATATGCGAGTTACATCAGACAATAAACCAACCCTGTCTTCACCACATAATTCAAGTCTTATTCCCTGCAACACAACATTAAAGAGAATCACATATGTACAATAGTTAGACCGGAAGTTTGAAGCAAAACGTTCACTGATCACCATAGATTCTCACCTCTGAATTTCGCCTCTTGATAGCTGCCTGCAAGCAGTGGATTACACGCTGCCGCTCTGCTTCAGAACTAATGGGACAGCCATCCATATGCCTGATGTAATATTCCTAAACAGTACAATGGATACAACTAGACAATCAGGTCCAGTTTGCCTTGTCAAATAAATTTGTCTTTTTCATAGATAAAACAGATTCTTTAGCAATCAAGTAAATAAAAGTGGTCCATATTCTGGTTGTTGGTGACCAAAAACCTTGATCAGTTATTATTAGATCACATGTAGACCATCCTCACATTTCCTTGGAATTTGGAGAATACACTTCTACTCACAAAAGCTTAGGTCTTAGGTGCAAATAATTTCTACACGAAAAAGAAAAAGAAATGACTTTTGAAACTCAAAGGTTTTGGAGTACCTGTTGAGCTTCGGGTGCTTCCGCAATGATGGTCCCATGAAATACTACATACTGCATGTCTGTTAGTGTGCATACTGTATCGAAAAGCAACTTAGGCCTGTCAGCACACCTCAAGTTCACAACAGTGTAACCTTTATCCTCACAGTTTTCCACAGTCACAAGGGGTTTGCTTCGGTCCTCAGAAATCATACAATCGGTATCACCTTTATCGTAATCACGATCAGCATACATCATTTGATGCAGCCTCCTTTCTGTATGAGTATAGCCTACAGAAACTGCAGTATTAGCACTTTGCCTATCTCTATCCCCTTTTAAAATATACAGGAGAAGCTGCTTGATCTTAGCTAGTCGATCAGGATCATCTATTGCCAATCCGTTTGCTTCATCAGTGATGTAAACAACGGATGCCAGTCTTGAATTATGGGTCCATACTTCAGCAGCAACTACGTTACACTTCAGGTCGGCCAGAACAGCAAAGACCTCCGAAAGCAAGCCTGGCCTATCTCTTCCTATCAATTCAATGGTTGTGTGTTCTGCAGCAGCTTGGATGCCTACAGATCTTGTCATGGTCCGGAAACTCCGGCCTTTTGGCCCCAGTGACTACAAAACAATTCAAGCAGTAGTATGATTAGTAATTTGCAAGGTTTGACAGATCATGCTGGCACTTTAATCTGCATCAGGAAAATCCGAGCTGTCCTCTTCTTGTTATAGCCTTTTGTTAGAACGAAAGGATATTAAACATTTCGCTGTATATTTTGAGTTGGCACAAGAAATCAAATGATGTTCTCATAAAGGATGTACAGAAGTTTCATAATTCACTACTGTAAATGACTAATCAATAGAATTGCTGTTCCCCTTATGCTCAGTTGAAAGGTAGATGTTCTGACACTTCAATGAATGAAATGCTCTATGAGATGACAAAAAACCCGTAGCACTTTTGCTAGAAGAAGATGAACTACCTAATTCTGTGCGAGACTATGAGAATATATGTTTTGCAATTAAACCAGCCAGAAGTAAAGTAGCTATGACAGCAATCATATAGTACTAAATTAATCTGAAAATTAATCATGTTTAACATATCATGAAGAATGAATACAAGTTTTGGACTATTTCATAAGTTAAAATGTAGCATCAGTCGCTTTTGCCAAACGCAGAGAATTTGGGAACTTAATACGTGGTTTGTGGGTTGTTGATCTCGAAATTGATTTGTCATGCGGAGTTTTCTCTTTTTCTTCTATCATGCCAAGGAATTTAAAGACAGTTAACTTAGTAAGCGCAGAGAGACCAAGAACGTATGCCTCTAATTTGGAAGTCGGCTCATTACATTTTCTTTATTCAGTTACCAGGTATAGTCCTCCTATTTATACCACAAATAAACTAGATAAACCATCAGAAACATAAATTACATTCCACAAGTAAAGCATATCAATTATATAGAATCTCTTAATCATTTCTATGCTGAAGCAAACAAAGTAAATTTATTGACTACCTGCTGAACACGTTCGACAATATTATCATCTGAAACCTTATTACCCTGCTGATCAGTGACATGGAAAACTACAACAAGCAACCAAATGCAAGAAAATTCCAATAAGTATTCAGAAAGTCGTTTCCAAACTAATCACTCAAAAGCACAAGAAGGAATTAAAATGCTTACCATCCATGAACCATTCACCATCAGAAGAAATGTAAGCTCTTTTGATTATAAGGTTCAAATCAGTCAAAACCTGAACCACCTCTAATAAGCTCCCTCTCTTATTCGCGCTATCAACCTGCAAACCCCCCACACAGTTAAGCCAAAGCCTTATCCCATAAAATGGGATTCGCCATATGAATTCAACCTCACAAGACATAATTACACAAACACACACGGAAAAGGACATCTTCAAACAATCAAATCAACAGAACTAAACATGTAAACGAGGAAGCGTCCCTACCTTAATCAAAGTTGCTTTTTTGTCTGATTCATTATCAACAGTGACCCTGCAAAATCCAACATCGACAACAAAGATTAAATTTTTACAGAAAAGAATACTGAAATTCTATAGATCTTTGCATTTCAGTAACAAAAGTTGCAATCTTGGAAACAAACAGAATAATTGAAAGCATAAAATGACACCCATAAAATTAATTAAACACAAGAGAACAAAAAAAAAAAAAAAAAAAAAGGTACCTTGGTGGGTTCATTCTAAGCACAAGCTTCTCAACTTCATCATCAACACTCATAGAAGACGTCCAGTAATCCATTTGACCAATAGAGAAAAGAGAGAAATGAGAGACCTTGAGGTGTCCTTTCACTTGTTTTTTCTGTGTGCGTGTCTTTTTGCCACTTAAACAGTCTTTTTTTGAGGTGTTTGTAAAGAGAGGATTCTTGAGAGAATTTGGGTGGGAAAACGGTCAGTTGTGTGGTACTGTGCTGGTAAAAATACGGCCAGTGTCTGATGAGTGGCTCTTGAGCTGTACCAAGAGTTTTCGGAGATACATAAGTTGTGCAATATAAATAAATTTATATAAATTAAATTAAAAAAAAAAAGAAAAGGAAGAAAGAGGAGGCTCATGATCTCATCTCCACGAGTCATGTGGACACTCACACGCTTGAACGTCTAAACTCTTGTGGACCCCATTTTGCGATCTCTCTAATTGGCCACCCTCTTCTGTAGTGTGATGTTGAATTGTTTTTGGGTGCCTGTGGCTTAGGTGTACGACATCTTGACAGCCACATGTTTCTGAATCTTTGTCAAATGCTCTTAGAAGTCACATGCCTTTATCGTCTACCACCATCTTTGGAATTAGTGTGTGCCATACCAAAATTTTATTTTATGCATTTACAGTTTAGATAACAAGATGTGTTATTTTAGCCAGTCTAGATGTTTTTTCATTTCGTGATGAAGTGTTATGCTTCATTGGGAAAGAAATTTTGGACAAACTCCCGGGATTGTGATACTTTTGTAAAGAGATAGTACGTGATATAAACGTGCAGATTTAAAATTAAAAAAAAAAAAAAAAAACTTATAACTGTTTCTGATATTTATCTGTATATGCTGCAATGAGTATTCTTCAATTTTAGGATTTTTCATGAAATGTACACTGACATTGATGCACGTAAAAACTTTTGGAAAAGCTGAGATATTTTGGAGAAAGTGCACGAAATCTAGCGTAATTTGACCCTTTTCAGCTGATAATCCATCGAGATTTGACTGAGATGATGGCCCATATTATTATTATAGTAAAACCCAGATTACCACGTTGCAATTGCACATAATCGTACATGGGAAATAATTGCAAAGAGGCCACTGGCCAGGCCAGTAAAATTTTGCTAGGCTTTTCAGGTACTCCTCTTACTATTTGATATTCTTCGTAAAATTATATGTTGTAAATGAGATTTGAATGTTAAATTATTTAAATTAATTTATCATAATTAAAATAAATTATTATGATATTATTAAAAAAAAAAAATTGGAGCCAGAAAAAGTCCCAGTGTTTGAGGCCTCTGGCGTTGATTATTAATAATTAAGATTCCAAAAATGGGCAAGATTCTGATAAGCAGAAGGGAATCCTTTGTGTGTCTGTCCATCTGACTGGAAAGTGGTAAAGCTTACCTGAGAGCTGTGTTGCAATTCTTGATCACTGATGTGCATTTGCCCACTTGGGGAATGGATTTGACCCAAAAATAAATAAATAAATAATACTTTGGAGAATGGAATCAGAATCTCACGCGCCACTTTTTATTTTTATTTTAATTTTTTATCTCACTCATCCCAACAATTTAATTTATTCCCTTTCTCTCAACCACCGTAATCCAAGGAATCCGAACATTTAATGGATGCCAATTGTCCTTAATTTTTAAATTAATTTTTTGGACAAAGGCTTTCATTGCAGAAAAAGAGGCAGTTACAAATTCATCCAACCCCAGTGGAGTTGAGATCTTTCAATAATAGGAGGGACAAGGGAGAGGGAATACATCCAACCCAATCACACAGCAGAGAACTACAAAATGCCCTAGCCAGCTAACGGAGGAAGTTTTAGCAAACAATCTTTTTGAATATCCTTCAGTGATTGTGATGGATTCTTTAGAGGATTCCTTGGGTGAGTTCTTTTTCCAAAGTACATTAAACAATCTCGTCGCAGGAGGGGTTCTGGAGCCATAAAGACTCGAATACAAATCTCCTTTTTCTGGATCTTCAGGATATTCAAAGAGGGGTTTGATCCGCCGGTGGCAACTCTTCGACCGATCCATCAGGGAAGCGACTGACCCAATCAAAATTTGCCAGTGTCTTTTGCCAGACAATTGCATCACCCTCTCTTTTGTTTGACCACCTCAAGACGCACCCTCTCCAGACCAAACTCTCTAGATTGTTATCATTCAAATAATCCGCAAGCGAAACGCGCTGTACCCCCAATTTTTCATCGTGACTAAAAATATCAAATTGTCCTTAGTTGGACTCTCCATCTTTTCATGGGCCCTCATCATCACCCATTCATTATTATAGGCTAGTTTAAATTATTTTTTTTTAAATATATATATTAAAAAAAGATTTTCAAAATATTTTTTTTAATTCCAAGTTTGTGAGCGATTCAAAATTTTGAAAGCTGTAGAGACTGGATTCGGATCCTCTTCTAGTGAACTTCTCTTCGAGCGACTAGGAGGCTCGTTCTAATCCTTTAGATCTAAATCGAATGATCTAGGCCATCTAATTATAAATAGAATTAATAAATTAAAAAAGAGAGATTTATGTTTCTTTTTTCATAATTTTCCTAATTTAAAGCTAATCAAAATCTGTCACTTATTTATTCCTTTTTTATTTTCTTACTAATCGCCTTTGTACCGCCACAACAAAGGAGCTCTCCTGCTCTTTTGTTTTGGAAAGATTTTAATCAAAAATGTTTCTCATAGGGGAGGAAGTTTTCTGGCAGCTTCTTTATCTTTTATTATTATTTCTTTTTTTGATGCTCCCGTTTTACATGAAGCTGATATTGAAGTTGTAATGGGCATAGCAGGAACAGACGTTTCTTTGCTGCAGGCACCAACATGCAAAACAAATTTCACTTACAAATATTGCTCTTGAACTTCATTAACATGATGTCAAAAAAAATAAAAATTAATAAAAGGAACTCCATTTCACATAATCGTCTCTTGCAGATTTCTTAACTGAGTACATATTCACTTTGCTTTAAATGATCATTTTGATAATAACTGACTCCATATCCACTTAGCTTCACATGATCATTTTGATAATTGGAATGTCACCTCCATTTCTACTATTAATATCATGCTATGCCTAAAACAAACCATTTTTTTTTTTTCTGTGAACTACTTATTTTTCAATCAGCATTTCGCACATCAAGCAACAACTGAGCTTTTTTTATGGAGACAATAACAAGCCTCCCGCTGAAATTTCACTTCATCACTATCATAGGAAACGACCAAGTTGAGCACATTGAGACCTAATAATAGTGATTGGCTCTTACTTGTATTTTCTTTTTCTTTTTTTGGTCAAATCTTACTCATTATTTTCATTATTCCTCAGGTTGCAAAAGAAAGTGCAAATGTTACTGTACTTACGACAACTTTATAACAATAGTGATATTGAATTCCTATATTTTGTAATGGTATTGGAATAATTTCAGATCAAAAAAAAAAAAAAAAATTGCTACACCCATTGCAAGTCCATTATTAGTTTCATGTAAAGTAGGAGCATAAAATAATAATAATAATAATAATAATAATAATAATAATAATAATAATAATAATAATAATAAAGGAGCTACCAGAAAACTTCCTCTCCGATAAGAAAAGTTTTATATTAAAATCTTTGCAAAACAAAAGGGCAAGAGAGCTCCTTTGTTGTGGTGTTAAAAATGTAATTGGGAAAAAAATAAAATAGGATTAATTAAGTGACAGATTTTTATTAGCTTTAAATTAGGAGAATTATGAAAAAGGAAACATAAATCTCTTTTTTTAATTAATTATTTCTATTTATAATTAGATGGCCTAGATCATTCTAATTAAATCTGAAGGATTAAAATGCATCTCCTAGTCACTCGGAGAGAAGTCCACTAGAAGAAGATTTGAATCCGTAGATACTAGTATTGTCGAATCAAATTTAAATATAGTAAATCTTCAATTAAATAATTCAAAATGATTAACTAAAATCAATAATTGGACCACAAAAATAACTTACAAATAAACTCAGATTATGTTTTTGCAACATGAAACATCCAAATCACCCTGTTAAGAACCTGCTGTCTTCCTCTGGTGCATAGTCATGCGTATCGGCTCTAGGTTTAGAAGCCTAAGCTAATAAATTAAAAATAAACATTTTTAATTAGTAATTAATAGGGAATAGATCTGAAATCTTTACCAGACATTAAATTTAATTGAATATAAGGAGATCCCCAACACACTCATGTTTCATTTTTTATGGAATCTAAGAGACACTAGATAAGGTAGGTGGCATTTATGAAAAATTTAAGTAGTTGAAATTACTCTTGTAATCCTCTTAAGGTAATGGTTTATGTTCAAATATCATGAACACCGAGATTCGATTTAGAGGAAAAAAAAAAACAGTGAGGTGTGCATGACAGGAGAGTGATAAATTAATTAAGCCATGTGAGACACAAGCTGATGAATTAAATTAAGTAAATCATCTGATGAAATGTATTGGGGCCCACGAAGATACTCTATATAGAATAGAATATTGGTATTGCGGGTCAACAACTTGATTGATGGGATAATCTTAACGACCCACCAACACATCTCCCATAGTGGTGAACAGGCAACCTCTGTTTTCCTCTTGTTGTTGATAGACAAGTTGAAGAAATTAAGATGACACATCACATAATAATAAAATAAATAATAAATATATGGTGGGGATGAAGTAGCCACACGCTTCACTTATAACCACGTGGGGGAGCCGGGTTTGGTGAGAGTTGAGACAATTAAGATTGTTTTACCGCTGTTTAATCTTTGTCATATATCAAAGGAAAAAGCGTAGTTTTAAGGCTTAAATTTTATAAAATATGAAATTAAGAATTTGAGTTTTAAAAGTTTTAATATTAAGATTTGAACTTATAAAAAAGTATAACTTTACATTCTATTAAGTAATAGTATTAAATTTGTGCTTACATAGCAATTTATTTCCTTACGTGGCATTTTTATTTTTTTATATTTTATGTAAATTTTTCAACATGACTCCAAATTCACATAGTATACACCAAAATTAAATATAACTAGAAAACAAGAATACCGAAAAAAGAAAAAAGACCCCCAAAAAAAAAAAAGAAAGAAAAGGCACCTAAAACAAAAAACCCTCATTCTCTCAATTTGCAAATAAAGAAGCACCGAGTAAATTGAGCATCATAAATCGGCATCACTTTCTTTCTCCACTTCATGAGCTTGGAAATTGAAAATTTTTCATTAAAAATTTTCAATGGTATATCATTGAAAAATTTTTAATGGTATACCTAAGTAATTTTTTTAATAGTATATTGTTGAAAATTTTCATGAGCTTGGAAATTGAATAAACATTATTGAATTGCCACTAATTAAGCACATAAAAATGATTGTTTTATTTGCACAATAGATTTCGTTCTCGATTGTGACATTTTTAGTGTCTAGGAATTTAAATTATAGATGTGTCATTATAGATGTGTCATTATATTACTACTTCTAGTTTCTAATATTTATTGTTTCTAATAAAATTGAGTGTATATTTCTAGGTTTTTTTTTGGTTTATTTTAAATTCTTTAAAATTTTTTGTTTTTAATATTTAAAATGCACAATTAATTTAAATTTTTTGAATTTAGATATACACAATTTTTTATTAAGCAAAAGAAAAAAAATGTGTTGATTAATTTATATTCTCATAGCAAAGAGCATAAAAAAGGCTTTCTATGTAACAAAACTTAGAATTGATAGGTTTGTCGATGCATATGCTATGTATGAGTTAGATCGTCACAAAAGAAAATCCACCTAAGATATAAAAATAAATAAATTGCCATGTCAGCAAAAATTTAACACCGTTACTTAACAGTGTTTAAAGTTATAGTTTCTCATCAGTTCAATCCCTTCCGTTAAAGCTTTTCAAGTTGAGGAAAGTTTAGACTCTAAAACTACTCTTTTCCCTATATAAAAAAAAAAGAAGAAAAAAAAAAAGGTTATCGTTTGTCATGTCATGAGCTTAGTATATATGTGTTTATAGGGTCTACGGATATGTTGGGAAATATGTTTGTTTGCGAGTAAAATTCGTAGGTTATACAAGCTCAAAAGAGAGAAGATGTCATTAGCATGATAAGACCCCATCACCATGTTCTTTGCTTAATTAGTTAGTAACACTCCTAGTGATTGCTTGATTTCTTAGACTTTGACTGTTAATTTCAAGATAAAGTTAAGTACTTTTGTCATTTTTTTTTTATTAGAATAGTTCTTTTTCGAATAAGGGGTAGATTAGTCGAACATGCACTTAAACTAGTTCAAAACATGACAAACCAAATATAGAACATATTGAGTGCTAAAATATTGAGTGCCTCAATTGTTTTGAGCAAACTAAATCAAGAAGAATTGGTCAATTTTTATGCTACATTATGCCTGATTTCATTTGCAAATTTGATAAATATTGTGAAAGAATTTATAATTTGAATCTATGATATCCTTTAACATATGAAAAAACTTCATTTCAATTTTATGAGACCTTACTTGAAACAATGGTAAAACTTTGTCCCACTGATATGCAAATAGGTACTCCCCACAGAGGTTGGAACTAATAGAAGAATATATCACCTATTTCCTTATTTTTCTCTCTTTAGTACTATTCTTTATGAACCTAATCAAACTTAACATATATAATAATTATTTTACGCTGTAATTTGAATATTGTCTAATTTCTCTTTAATAAGAGGAGATGGTTATCTTTGGAAGGACATTTTGTTTGGATCCTTTTAACCATTTTTTTTAAACGTTGAATTAACAAAATCATTTTTTATGAAATATTTCTCTGATTACTATCCTCTCCACTTGCTTCAATTTATAGACAGAAGGACGCTGCTCATACCAAAACAAAGACCACAAAAAATTTATTAAGTTTGTTAATTACCAGTTTTAGATGAGTTGCTTATAAATATATGTGGATCTATAAAATTAAATGTTCCATATTATTGAGAGTATGAAACGCGAATATTTATTATAAAATATGAATAATGTTAATTTTTTTTATAGTACATCTCAGTTTAGAAGAAGTAATCAACTATGCAACTGATCGCAACATGCATGTAATTATATGTAAAATAAAAATAAAAAAAAATCTATTTGCTGCTTCCACCTTTTCAATGGTTGGGCTCAAAATGATTAGGCTAGTCCCAGCTAAGTGGAAGCCTATGCTTTACAGTGTGCTTTGGGAAACCAGTTAATTCGTGGTTTTTTTATTCACACCTAACTCAAAATAGACAGTGACGGTCCATATATGTATCTCTATGCTTCTTATGTCTTTGTTGATGTCCAATTGAGTGACGAGCAAGTTGAAAAGGAAGATGCAAACTTGACGAAGCACAAACATAATGCCTTATAACCGACGTCTCTAATGTAGCATTCACAACTCACACCGCACTTCTCTAGCTCATTCAAGCATATTCAACATTAGTTTTCTAAGTTGTCTTCAGAGATGTCCTAACAATAAGGACTAGGGTTAGATTTAGTTCTTATTTTTCACTCGGAGCTAAGTATCCTGACTTACTTAGTAGTTGGGTTATGGAATAGGTCTTTCTACTCAAGATTTACCAATTGATGATTAAGTTTCGTCAATTAGGTTTTCCTCATATCAGAAAAAAAAAAAAAAAAAGAATCTTCAAGTCATGCCATTGTATCTTCCTTTTTTTCTTTTTATTTGGACAACAAATTTGGAACAAACTCTTATTCGTGCGTAAAAAAACAAAAGTATTGTGCACGAAAATATCTTATTGTACTTTTTCTTATAAGCGTACGTAAGAATCATATAAATCACAATTCACAATTATGATACAAATGTAAGGCAATTCTAGTTTTGGTGATCTCATCAATCTCATTCAAACACTGAAAGGAATAGGTGTTTTCGGGAGAAAAAGAAAAACGCCGAGTCGTTTTTGTCCGACCTGAAAAAAGGAAGAAAAGTTTTGAGGCACTTTGGGCATCATGCATGCATGTTTACACAAGTAGTAATTTTTAACGTGGCGTTTGGAGCAGGCCAGACAATAACATGTGATTCTGTTACGTACATGACGGCTACATATAATGTTGTATTTCATATATTAAATGGAGTTAATTAGTTATTTACATGCCTTTGCTTATTATCATTTTTTTTTTGGATTTTTGGTATAACTATTTAAATCCAATTATTAATTTACCATATAACAAGTCTAATGGTTCATACAAATTTTATAAATTTAGTGTGATCTGACATAGTAATGAATCCTAATTATTATAAGTTAATTAAGTGTTGTATGATTAATAAACCAGACTACTTGAGCTAGTTGTTATTGTCAATCTAACCCTCGCTATCGATCTTATTATTCTAGGTTCCCTTGCATGTTAACAGACATTTTTCTAGGTATCTTGCACCTGATGCTTCATCTAGACTTCCTATTTTAATCAGGCATTGTCCACATAAATGGAACCACATACAAATGCATAGATTCTAACGTTCACCCAAAAACTAAATGTTATTGGGTTTTGAGCTTATACATATGGTTTAACAATTACTTGTTTCTATATGCAGCTTTTTGCAGTAATTTTTCAAGAAAATTGCGGAATTGTTCAGTTGTGCAATCTCCAG
This sequence comes from Cordia subcordata, assembly GCA_028554755.1. Classification (NCBI taxonomy): domain Eukaryota; kingdom Viridiplantae; phylum Streptophyta; class Magnoliopsida; order Boraginales; family Cordiaceae; genus Cordia; species Cordia subcordata. Next base: position 506,961 of record JAPTOF010000020.1, read on the forward strand.
TTCGAGCCACTAAAATCTTGTTTCCACATCAAGAATCCATAATGACCCAAGCAGATTATGCATATATCACTTTTATAGACAGCCACGGGGAGTATATATAATTTGATGGGACAACAAAACTAGTGGAATGATAATAAATGGTTCCTGAAAAGCATCAAGAGTTCCAAAGCATGCAAAAATAACCATTATGGTTCTTGTCGTACTTTATCACTTGAATCATATGCTGTTATGCAGGCTCATGCAATAATATGTCCACCACTCAATAATGAAACAAGGGAACTTGGCCTATACTGCTTCCATTAAAAACTAAATGAAGATCAGGATTGTCATGCCCCCAAATTTGCCAAGGCAAACCCTGTAAATAATTGTCATTGATCGTTTATAGTGCTCTGTTGGAGTATTCATGGGTTGCTTTAGTTTTCTGGTCTATGTTTTAGACGCTTGCGGGCTTGAGAGGAATAATCTTCTTAGGTTTGCAGTGATGACGGCCCTGGGTTGGCCTTCGGATTTGGGGGCATGGCAACGATATGGTTCAATGGAGAGACTTGCTGCCAAAAATGAAGAAAATATTGGGAAAAAACCAGCCTGCAAATTGAATTACCTATCTAACATCCAAATATGGTATGAATAACAGCTAAGGTATACCCAGATTTCAGGCTCAATTATAAGTTTATAATACAAGATGATGATGTATCACTATATCTCCTGGAACTCCCAAGTTCTCAAGATCAACGCCTACTAGTTTTCTCTTCACTCAGATGTAAAAGAAACAAGCCAATCTAATTAATTAAGCACAACTCACAAAAATTATACAAGCGAGAGAAATCAAAAAGCAAGCTTCAAGCAACATCAACTCTTCATGGTCCAAACTGCAGTTGAGAAACAGAAAATATTTGTCAAAAGATCAAGATATTTTTGTGATAGTAATTTGTCAGATGGTTAATTTTGGAAACTAGTGAAGTGATACCTGTTTGTGGACACTGAGACAAGCCGTGCAGCTAGAGAAAGCCAATTCCTGCTGCCGTTTTTGGATTCTAGGAATCAAAAAGAATGACTTGATTCCAAAATATTACTTAGATTCGTTATAGATCACTTGGCTTTTCATGTTTCTCCTTATAATCGATTAACGATCACTTCATGCTACTCATGTAACCGACTGAGACCTACTGTCTTGATCCTTGAGAATCATCCTGACCGGGAAGTTGTTGTTGCTGATGATGACCGGGGCTACCGCCATCTCCATCTTGCCCCATTTGCTGCTGATAGATTTGATGCAGCGCCTGAAAATTCATACCCCCAATATGACCTTCTTGAGAAAGACCAAGCTCCAAACCAGGCAGATGTTGACCAAGACTCCCTGAATTCGGCAATTCAAACCCGTGGAACCCGATTCTAGGCAAGTAATTCAAGTTCTGATTCCCTGAACCCGAGCTTACGATGTTCGAATTTTGTACAAATCCATGTCCAAAGCCGCCTAAGGAGTGCCACGCGCTGTTTGTTACACTGGATCTGCCTGGATTTGTGCTCATCATAGCCCAATTAGTCCTAATTCCGCTACCAGGTGCATAATCTTGAAATCTTGTATGCACGCCGGACGAAATAGAGTTCCCCTGCTCTAAAACAGAGGCCCCTGCAGCTGCCAGAGCTGAAGCTGGAATAGTTCCTGTGCCCGTCGCGGCAATTATGGCTGGTTCAGCCTGCTGCAACAGCCACTGAACAGTCTCTCCATCAGTCTTGTGTCCCAATTCTCGAGTCAGTTGAAAGATTCTAGCTGCACATAGTGCTGGCATCCTTATTCTTCTGCCTCTACCATCTACTTTTTTATGCCTGTCTTTGTTGGAACTTCTCTTTGGAGCCAATTGCTTCTTGCCTTCATCTTTGTTCTCAACCAAGATTCCTAGGTCCTTGATATCCGTTTGCTTGTTTTCAGCCATGTTTGGTTGCGGGAAACGAGTAAACAAATGGTGGGCACCCTCTTGTGGACTTGCTGCTGCTGCTGCTGCTGCTTCTTTTTGTGCTCTACTACTACTCTATGATACCATTAGGAACAACGCAAGCAAAATGGGGCCTATTGATTGATGAAGGTGACATGAAAAGTCCTCCCACTCTGATTACCCTTCACTGTAGTTGTCAATATGGTTAGCTTCTTGTTCACATTTTTCACTAAACAAATTTTTTTTTTTTTTTCCTTTGGCAACAAGGCTGGCAAAACTTGACCTTCAACTAACAAACACAACTTCTATACTGAATACCAATTTAATCAGAAATACCCATCCTGAACAGAAAATTAAAACCAAACTCGAGCCATGAATCATGTTCGAACTCAACTCTTGGCACATCCCTGGGGCTTCACTATCATAAATATCCACCCTAAACAGGAAATTAAAATCAAACTCGAGTCATAAATCACATTCAACCTCAGCTCTTAGCATATCCCTGAGGACTTCACTATCAAAAATGCCCATCCTGAACAGAAAATTAAAATCGAACTCCAATCATAAATCATATTTGACCTCAAGGACGTCCCTGGGGACTTCACTGAACAAAGTTTCCTGAACCCAACATCAGTCATTTGGTGTTTCACTGTTTTGGAACTAAAAGTCAAAAGAAGGTGCCTTGATCTTTATCCAAAGTCCCATAAATTATTGCATGACTTTCCTTCGTTGACGCAATCTTCACATATGACGGTAGAAATAAGCCAATCTGCTATTATTAACTAGGTTGTTTGTGGGGGGTGGAACTATGTTGTTTCTACCGACAGCTGACCACCCTGCAGTTCATTTTCAGTACCTTTATTTTTAATTTTGATCTCAGCTGGCCTGAATTTTACTAGAGAGAAATCAAAAAGGTTGAAAAGTATAATTTGTTGTTCAACCTTCACCCATTCAAGACTTTTTAAAGAAGAATCTCAAGATCTGTATTGAGTCATCTTCAGCAAGAGACATAAATTAACAAGAGTGGATTATGTTATGATTGTGACCATTGCTCGTATATATTTTTGACCCAACATGTATGTTGTGACCCGTATTTTCGACGTGCATGTTGTTCTTTTCATGTAAATAAATACTCACAGCATTGACAATATACACAAACATATACGGATATCTTATAATTTCCACTGTTAGTTAACTTGTAACGATTGGGTGTAATAAAAACAACGAAAAGTTTCAAGTAGCATGTTTTGTTGAATTTTCTTGGTCCAAACGGGACAGCATTTTTTAAACCTTATGAAAAAGAGACAAACGTGAGTCACGGCCGGAATTTATCCATATAGGTTTTCGTTCTTTATGTAGTGAATATTTAAGTAAAGTATGCCACCATTTATTTATATATGCTATTTGCTTTCTGCTTTTGCTTTGAGTTTCCTCTTCTTCTAGAGCTGACGCGTCTCCAGTTTGCTTTTCTAAATGAATATGTGATTTTTGACTTTATCAAAGAAGTGGGAAAAGTATTTTAATAGCTGCCTCCCTCCTTTGAAGATAAATTTTTTTTTTTTTTTGGACTTTTTTAACATTCAGTAAAAGAAATAGGATCGTTGCTGACCTTGATGACACTACAAGATTTTAGGCCAATAATTATGTGTTTTTTTTGTTACATTTAGAGTAATTAAGCGTATAAGAATAAAATGATAACTTTTATTTTAGTTGCGATTTTAAATGTAAGAAAATATTTTTTAAATTTTCAACCATAGCAATGACATTGAAATTTTTATATTTAATTTTTTTAAGAGAGCAAAAAAATTATTATGCTTGAAAGGATAACTAATATAAATTTGAAAAATGTATTTCTTACATTTTAAAGTGTAATAATGTTTGAATTTCATTTAATCCATGCCTAATTAACTATACTTCCAAATGTAACAACTATTAACTATACTTCCAAATGTCACAAATATTAGTTAGTATAACATTGATTTTTAGTTACATATCACAAATCTTTACGCTTATATATAGCCAAGCTTAACTAATTAATTTTATTACACTTATAGATGTAATTAGGAACTACAATATGTAAAATTACTGGCTTAATTCATGTAGCATGGTTGTTGAAAAATTTTAACTCCAACAGTGCATAAAACCGCCTGGATAGACACAATATATAATTAACTGCTAAGTGGATCCATCTTTTGTAGTCAGAGTTGTGCATAATATTTGAATCTTCTTATAATATTATAATCCTATCATGAAACATATATGTGCTAAAGGGCCGCATCGAGACCGATTAAATCCACACGGTTTTTCAAATATTTCAAGTGGCTTATATATGGTCTTTTTTCCAAAGACATATGACCATATTCTATATCCCTCGTTTTTCTCCGATCCTATATAAACAAATGTTGGACTGCAAGATAGTGTTTAGGTTTTCTGACTTAAAGAGTTCAGTCGCATACAAGCCTGGTTGAACTCATGCTCCGCCGATTTGTGAGAACTCGTGATAGCTCAATCATATATGGGATGAACTCTGGCGAGGAGGATGACTATTAAGAAAGTGTATTGAGTGCGTTAGATATAAGTTACTCATAATCGAAAGGGAATAGATGTGTTTATTATGGAGGATGATAGCGTTTGCTCCCATATTTAACCTACTATTGAAGGTTGAGGGTCACATAGAGCTCTCAGCCTAGCTAGGCTGTAAATGAATTCATTAGAGTGGGACCTTTATGGTTTTGGGCTTATTTGAATATTTTTTTAAAGAAAAAAATATTTTTTTTATCTAAAAAATTTACATTAAATTTGGAATAATTATTTGATTTGTTTTTTAAAAATGTTTAAACTTTTTAAAAAAAGCTCAAATATAACTTTTTTTTTAAAAAAAAATTTATTTTTTAAAAATTGTTAGAAAAATATTTTAAAAAAAAATCAATCTAAACGGACCCTTTGGAAACTGACACATGTCTCAAGATTGATAATGGTTGTGCTCATCTAGAACGTCTGCGTCCAAAACTTTACCGGCCTCTCATCTCCAACGGAGTTGGGATTCCTAACTCCAGAAGCCACATGTTATATGGCGGTTGGCTACAATTTTATCCCTCTCATTAAGTATAATCTTTGAAATTTATTAGTAGAATTTTTCTGCTTCGTCTCTTTTCATTATTCTCCATGCATAGATGGTGAGAAAGTGATATATTTATGTGTTGCACTTGGCAGAGAAGTCAAAGGATGAAGAAGCACTCAGATTATCATGTTCTTTTCATAATTAATCACCCACTCCATGATTAGGTTGCTAGATATATTCTCCCTCAATTATAGGTGAATGCCATCATGTTGAAGGCTTTATTAATCGGGATTGCCGCAGGAAAATAACAGGAAAAGCTGGCGCGATATAATGGTGTCCTTGTGGCTATTGGCTGCGGCAGACTACAATCGTTATTGCTGTCTTCAGGCACCTTGTATGTGCTTCACGGAAATGTACATGTAACCTTATTAATTGCTAAAAGAATTATATATATATAGCAATTTACAACACAAGATCAAAGATTATATTTTATCATGTATGTATTATCTTGTGTGTACTTTGTCGCGTTTATACCATATGATAAATAAGTACGTATTTGTTTTGATCGTCAACTTGTTATTTCAAATTAATTCTTTTGATGAAGAAATGAAATAAAATAGAATAAAATGAATATTTGTTTGGGTTAGTCTTGTTTGATACTCTCTTTGTCATGATAAGGGTTTTGTCAACCAATACACCCTTATGAGATTAAAACCATGAACTTCTTCTATGTGCTAGTATTTTTCAGGTCATAGCATTATGGTCATGGCATTTTTACTAAAATGTAAAATTATCAAATTGAAAATTTTCTCACATTGTTTTATTTTATAAGAAAAATACAAGCATGAAATTTAATGTAAAATAAGTTATTAGTATTGTTCTTCTTCCACTATATCGTTTTCACATATCTCCCCTCTACTCCAATCTTACGGGGGATTGTAATGAAGATTTTAACAAGATTTATAAATTAGAATTTCAAAGAGAATATTCTTACTTCAAATGTAAGAAAATCCACGATCAAATTGCGGGAGATACATAGTTGAGTTTTAATTTCTCATCATTTAGTATTGCATGAAAGCTTTTAACTAAAACAAATGAGAGAAAATTCAACCAGATTAAATTCTGAAGGTCAAAATTAGGAAAACAATCTAAGGTGCAAATCTTGTTGATTCGTCTAGAAATAAAAAATGCAAATAAGATTAGTAGAAATAAATACCTCAAGGGATGAAAATAAACAATTTGAAATACTATGAGCTAAAATTGTAACATTATATAATTATGAATGACTACTTGGAAATTTTTGCAAACGTTACTTTAGTTCCAATTAGATATACCACTTAAAGAACTTATGTAATTCATGCTTTCAACTTCCATTTTTAATTTTGAAATGCAATCCAAGTCTTTAATTTCAATTACTTATCAAGAAAATGTTCAATTTAACCAAAAAAGAGAGAGAAAACAAAGGGCTCGTTTGGTATCATTGCTGTTTCCGGTTTTCTGTTTTTGTTGATCAAAATTTGAAAACTAGTTCGTTTGTTTCTGTTTTCGTTTTTTGAAAAAACAAAAACCAACAACCTGTTTTTGCAACTTTGATAAACAAGAAAAAGTGATTTTCTTAGGTTGTGGCAATAGGTTTTCAAAACTTTTATTCACTTTATACTGAATACCTTTTAAAAAAATCTTTTCAAAATTAATATGAACTCATTAATTTCTTTGAAAAATAATTATTAAAATTAAAATTATTTAAAAAATATTTTTAAAAATTTTTATTTAAAAATAATTTTTCAAAAATATTTTTAAAAATAAATTAATTTTATAAAAAAATTCAAAAATAATTAAAATATTTTGAAAAAAATAATTTAATAAATGAAAATATTTTGAAAAATATTTTTAATAAATTAAAAATAATTTGAAAATAATTTTAATTTATAAACATTTTAAAAAATTTATGAATTAAAAAAATTTAATAAATTAAAAATACATTTACAAATTAATTTGATAAATTAAATTTATTTTTAAAAAATATTTTAATAAATTATAATTAGTTTTAGAAAATTAAAACATTTTAAGAATTAAAATTTAAATTATTTTTAAAAATAATTATTTTTATAAATATTTTTTAAAAATTATTTTATTATTTTTAGAAACATTCTAAAAAATAAATAATAAATTAATAAATTAAAATTCTAAAAATTTCAAAATTAAAAATAAAATATGTTCTCAAAACAATTAAATTTATTTTTTGAAATTATAATCTTAAAGAAAATAAATTAATTTTATAATATTCTCATTGTTCTTTTACAAAATATTCTCAAATATTTTCATTTGTTCTATTTGACATAAAATACTAAAATGAAAAATAAGAGACAAGAATAGTTTGTAAACTATGGACAACCAAATATGTTTTCGGTTTTTGTTTATAGATTTTATAATTTAACCAAACGCGTTTATAGTTTCTATTTTTAATTGTTGTTGACTGTTTTTTATTTATGATTCTGATTTTTGTTTTTAAAATTTTTGACAGCGTTACCAAACGAGTCCAAAGTTTTTCAAGTTTGTCTTTTTCTTTTTATTATTATTATTATTATTATTTCTTTTTTGGGAAGTGAACAACAATTAATCTATTGCATGCTTTGATAATAATTGGTTGGTGGGCGTAATGATTGGCTACAGTGTCTTTATGGAGTCATATGTTGCCCACCATGGAGACAAAGGGGGGACATTACAAAAGCTACGTGTTGACGCATCACCCAAATATCTCTTGAATTCAAAGCTTTTTCATTAATCTCAAGGGCCGTTCTACTCTTGAATAGCCAGTCAAGAGACTACATGTTTTATTAAAGTAGTAAAACTATCAATGATGTTTCTTTGTTACTGATCTTCTCCCAAAAGCTTTTCGTTGGTTGATTGAAAACGAGGAAAGCGTCCCAGAAACTTATACATTTCTCTTGTGACTTCTCGACGTGCCTTAGCTTATACGACTAAGGGAATTAATTTAATTTGTTATCCATAATAATATTTAAATTACATGTTTAATAAAAGAAGTGTCGCGACGTATACTTTATGAACGAAAAGCAATCTTAATTGAAATGCATGTTATACATAAGAACCCTTACAATATATATTTATAGCATATAATAAAAATGAAATTTATCATATAAAATTTTAAACTACTTGTGCACTAGTATCAGTTAACAACAAGAAGGATAAAATGCACATTATTCATGTGATTTGTCTAATCTGATCTTCCACCTGATTAAACTTATTCTACTAATGCTTTCATTGAGATAATACTGCATGTTGGGCCATAACTTCTCTTCTAAACAAATAGTAATTTATTCTAAAAAAAATAAAAAATACTTGCAAAGAAAAATCGAAAACACAAAGCAAATCATCCACTTGGAAAGAGTACGCGAATGAACAGAATAACTGGAAAGAACATCATTAATTGCTCGTTCAAGTAAAATTGAATATCAAAATTGTAGTTCGTTCATTTTATTTGAAAAAATATCAAAAGTTATCCACTTTAAACAGTCTACAATTATTCAAAGATTGGAAAATTAAAATTCCATTTTGAGTTTTAATTGTTACCACATTACTCCCTATGTTTTTCAAAAAGTCACACATAATTTTCTACTTAGCATTTTTCATCAAATTTAATTTATTATGCATTATACATGCCTCTTTTTGCATATATGAGTGTTAGAACTTGAAATTTCTGTGTATTTTCATAAAGTACCAATATTTTTAGCTAACAACATTTAAATAATAACGGAAGAAGAGGAGGTTGTGCAATCTTTTGAAAAGTATGGGGTTTAACGTGGTAAGTTTTAAAAGTAGAGGGGATAATCAATAGAACAAATAAATCAATGGAGGCAAATCAGCTGATAAAATAAATTATAGGAGTAACGAGTTATCTTTTGAAAAATACAAGGAGACAATATGACGAGTTTTAAAATATAGAAGTAATCAACTAATCACACAAATCACAGCAAATAACTTGCATTTAACCCAGAACAAAAATAATATCTAGGATGTAGAATTTGTGGCATGCCTATCCATTGTAACATGGCAGACGTGTATCCTTAAAGTAATTAGTCCTTGGCAATTCATAAAAGACATTCGCTTGGATTCTGAAAGCGAAATAAAAATTCATTAGGATCTCACATGCATGACCTACCGCCCGGGGGGGGGGGGGGGCGCTTGGTGGAGGAAGAAAAGAAGAAAAAAGAAGAGAAGAAGTAAAGTCTATCCTTAATTAGAAGAAATTAGAGAGCAAGGGGCTATACGTTTGTATATTTGGTACCCAATTTTACTTAAATTTTCATGTCAATGTTTCGATTCTATGCGTGTGAATCACAACCTAGGAGCTATAAGTTACGTTTGTTTCTTTGTGCTCAGACCTGGATGCTTGCCTTAGCCTGCCTTGCTGTCTCCTGTTGCTAGGTACCCTTTTTTTCCCCTTCTTTCTTTCTTTTTATTTTTGCATCTTCTGTCATTCTTTTGTATTCTCGGTCGTTTAGATACATTTGGCGCCTTTGTCACCATTGGCCTATACGTTGAGAGATATATGTATGTACTTCTAAATGCTCACACATATAATATATTATATATATATATATATATATATATTGACCATATATAGGTAGAGTGTAAACAGACGAGGTATCGAGTTTAATTGGCTTTATATATGCTAGATCAGTAGTTGAAAACTAATTTTGACCAGAGGGCTTGCCATGATGAGCAAAGGAAAACCTTCCATAATTGAATCCCATCTAAAACTTCAGGGCAAAAGCTTTTCAGCATGAGGAATGCCTCGAGCCACTTTGGCTCATTTACATGTCTTTTTTTTTTTGGGCACCGCTGCATCCACAATGGCTTTTGCGCAATCTTTGGAACTCATGACTGGGAATTTACCAATTATATCCTGTGAATAACAAATTAAATTAGTCGCTAGTTATCTACCGTGTCAATATTCTTAGAGAAAATTAACCTTTCTAATTAATGTTGCATGCATGGAAACTGGGCGTGTTAGCTTCTGCATATATATATATATATATATATATATATATATATGATATAATCTTTAATTATGAACTTTCTTACATCACCATTCTTGAATCTACATGAATAGTGCCTTCTCCTGATAAGCGTTTTCCTTGGCTGATCTCTGAATCAACATAACCCAGAGTTGCAACAGTTATCGAAATTTCAGGAGCTAATTCAACTCTGATTGAGTCATAGAAGCTAGCCTGCCACCCAAAAAAAAAAATTATATATAAATATATATTGAAATTTGTAAGGGCTTGAGTGACAAGTTACCATTTAAACTAGCTAGCATATGAGTGCCAGAGGCTTATAATATTGAAACTTGAACATTCATGACCATGTGCATTCATTCACAAAAAAAAAAAAACTTGTTTGATTGAAATTTGACAATTTGAGGTTCGTATTGGTGGAGACCGGTAATATTGATTTTTCGATGTAGAGCATATAAACGCCAGCTTCAAGAAAAAACTGATACAAGATTTGAATATGGTGGTGTTAAATAGGTTAATTATTATCTAGGTAGCTCAGCTTTTGCATTACTAACGTTTGAAATACTCAGTACCGTTCGTACAGCCTCGACTTTTAACTCTTCAGTTAGCTTTAATCGAGCTTTGACATATAAATTAAATGATTTTCATGAAAAATTCTTTAGCCTTAACATACTAACATTGTTGTAATTGTATAAGCATATCGATTCTGATTGTAAAATGGACATGATGACGGTGCTGCCAGCTCTGCGTGCAAATGCGCAGCAAGAAGACTGGATTAAAATCTCAGCTCTTATACCACATTAAAAATCACTGAGATTCTATTATAAAATCAAATATTAATAGGGTATATTTGATTCTTGAGATTTTTTTGTATGTGGGACTTTTATATATTTTAATAAACCAAAACAAATTAATCTTAGAAAAATTAAAGAACTAATTAAAGATAAAGGGTGTCGAGTCCACAAAAAATATGAAAGCCTACTCTTACTGAACAAATTATATATAAAGATGAGTAGGGTCGTACCCACAGAAATTGGGTTACCGTTGATCCTTTTAAAACAAGACCAAGCAAACAGGGGGGAAAAGGGGAATTGAAAAGTAAAGAGTTACTGGTAAGCCTTGCCCAATGCTCAGCTGCGGAAGTTAAAAGAATTAAAGCGAGATAGGTGAACTAAAATAGGAAATCAATCAGGCAAAGATCTAGCCTAAGGTATAGTTTTCGTTTTGGTTCACAAGATCAATCACTGATGCAAAGATAGCCCTTGTTTCCTTTTAATAAATTGGTTATAGTTATTGACAAGCTCTAACAACTAATTTCTCCTTAGTTTGTCGATAGTCAAGCAAACATGCTCTTTTATTATTTCTCTTGTCAATAAACAACTCTAAACAAGCTACTAGGATTTAGTTTATCAATAGCATTAAGAACAAAAAAGACCCAATTCTAACTAATAGACTCACATGCCTTTAAAGCTTTCTCCTTTACAGTTGAACCGTGGTTCATCTTTTATTCATGGACCACGAAAGAGCTTTAGAGTTCATCAAGGAAAAGTGTCTTCATGTCTTTAAGGCTCTTCGATTGAGCAGACTACGTAGTCAAATTTTGGTGCCCAAGGAACACAACATCTTTTCAACAATGTTAAACATGTCGCATGTCTTCTCACCAAGATATCTCATTTTGATGGCCATCTTCATGGTTCTTGCACAATAAATGATTAAGAGTCTCAAAATCCTTTCTCAAAGGTTGAAGTTGCGCTTGGTTCACTCTAGGAAAACCTTGATATTTTTTCTTCATTGAATCCCAAGTATCCTTGGAAGCTCCATTGCTAAGAATTGATTCTAGAATAGATCGATCAATAGCTTGGAACAAGTAATTTTTTTCCTCTTTTTAGCTTTAGTTCGTCCATCTCTGTGTGCGTCGGTGAGTAATTACTCCAGCAGCAAGTTTTGCTACACCAGATTCAATAACACTGCAATAGCCCTTAGACCTTAGGATATTCTCCGTTAGCATGCTCCAATGATCATAATGAACATCCAAACAAGAAATGACTTGTTGGCTTAGCTTGGACTAATTATTAGACATTGTATTGATGTTATATAAAGGTTAAAGAGTCGATTTCAGGAAAGAAGTTGAAAGAGAAAGGACCGCAGCTTTTGAAATCTACCCCACTTTTGTTTTTGTGGGTAAATTCTTTATCTCACTTTTCTCTCTCTCTCTCTCTCTCTCTCTCTCCCCCCTTCCCCCTCTCTCTCTTCTCTCTCTCTCTCTTTGTGAAAACTCTCTCTATATCACTTTTCTCTCAACCTGCCTCTAGTACCACTGCAAATCTATGAAGTACAACAGAGCAAAAGAAATGAGAATGTTTGCCTTTCATTTATCCACAACTCGTCTAGCCGTTATATAGGGAAAATAACGGTGAATATGTTGGTTATGACCATGTTACAAAACAAATCAAAACTAGTTTGTATATGTTTACAACAAACCTGCCAATTAGTTTTTTTATCGTGTACGTGTACGTAACCAAATCAAATCAACATATCTAAGGTAGTTTGATTTCCTAATAAAAATTTTTAAAAAAAAGAGAACCCTCAAATTTCATAATAATTTTTTTTTTTTTTAAAACTCAACTCGATCTATTATCCATATTACAAATTTAAGCATAATACATATAAAGCAATATATAAATTTACCATCAATATACCAAGTCCAACTAACTTACCCAGAAAACAGAACACAAAATGCAAACTATAAGAAATTAACTTAGTTCACGAAATACAAAAATAGATAACATAACACAGTTGCCTTTATAGGATTTTAGCATTAAAAGCAAAACACAAGAGTAGTTGTAGCTTAGTGGTCAAGGCATTGCACTAAAGCCACATGGTCTAGGGCTTGACTCTCTTTGTGTGTTAACTTTTATGTACGGGGGAATATGTATATGCAGGGAGCCTCAGCTCAGTTCAATTAAAACCGAAACCAACTGGAAATGGGCATGAGAAATCCAAACCAATTGGGTCAATTAGACTGGGGAAAAGGACTAGAATTACATTCTTAAAGAAACCCAAAAAAAAAAAACCAAACTCTTGGTTTGGGTTGGGTTAGTTTTGTCGGTTCAACTAATTCCGTGTACGCCCGTAAGGCAAAATACTCAACAAAATCAACAAGAAAAGAGGAACTAACAAGTAAATAAAATCCCCAAAGCTTTAGCTAAGAAATTCAGCATAATAAACTCTGAAAGACTAGGTCCTGCTAGAGACTCTTAACAAAAGATTTAACCAACCAGCTGCTGGGTGTCGAGTTTGCTTTATTGTCTGATGCATGGTTGTATATATTGCTGGATCAGTTGAAACGTTTTAAGCTAGCTGAGGCCTTACAATGAGCAAGGAAGAACCTTCTATAATACCATTCTAAAACTTCAGGGCAAAAGCTTTTCAGCATGCAGAGTGCCTCGAGCCACTTTGGCTCAGTTACACGTCTTTCATCTCGGCACGCTGCGTCGACAATGGCTTTTGCACAATCTCTGGAACTCATGACTGGGAATTTACCAATTATATACTGTGAATAACAAATTAAAATTAGTTGTTCTTAGAGAAAACCTTTCTAATTAATGTCTCATGCATGAAAACTGGGTATGCTATTAGCTTCTGCATAGTATATGACATGATTCTATATGATCTTACATCAGCCTTTCTTGAATCTACATGAATACTGCCTTCTCCAGATAAGTGTTTTCCTCGAATGATCTCAGAATCAACAAAACCGAGAGTTGCAATAGTTATCGAAATTTCAGGAGCCAGTTCAACTCTGATTGAGTCGTAGAAGCTTAATAGAGCAGCTTTACTAGCCTGAAACCACAAAGAGAAAAAAAAGTTAATAAAACAGGAAACATCTTGTGAAATTCGAAATAAGAACAGGTTAGAATCCTTTACACTGTAGAAGCTCAGGCCTGGTGGGCATAATTTTGCAGTTGATGATGAATTGACAACAATCTTTCCCCTTGTCCTTTTCAGGTGGGGAGTAGCAAAGTAAGTTGGATAAACCGAGCGCCAAAAATTTACGTCCTGTAGATTGAAGGACATATGGCGAACTTGTTAGGTCAAAGTTATAAAGTCCGTATAAATAAAATGCACCAAAATCTCTCTACAAGTTTAAACTTTTAGACAAAATGGCAACTCTATCATTATATTAGATTTGGAACTCACCATCACCCATTTAAAAATAATGAAACTGTTCACGTGCATAACTCAAAAAACAAACCTTCTTTACATGTAAGGAGCATGTTAACACAATAAATAAATATACCAAAATCTTGTCTGTAGGTTTATGCATGACAGAAGAGTTCAGAGGCTATCATGCATATTCTTTGGTGCATCTCACCATGAGAGGTGCAACTTTGGCGATGTCATTAACATCTTCCATTGAGCAGAGACTGGTAATTCCCGCATTATTGACTAGATAGTCCACTGCAAATAATTCATTATATTAGCATCTTTCATGAATTAAAACTCTGTATATATCTGATGCAATAATAATCCTGGCTATGAGATGCTAAAAACAGATAATATTGCAATCCTTAATTCCCCACCAGCTGCATTCCCAATTTCTAAACTTGCAATATATAAAATAATTGCATGCAAAAAATTAAAAAGCTTACAGCGGCCGAAATGGTCGACAGTTTGTTGAACAAATCGTTGACAGTCCTTCAAATTTGAGACATCTGCAGATATTGGAAGCACATCAGCGCAGCCAAATCCACGAGCTCTCTCCGCTACCTTCTCTAGCTGCTTCTCCCTTCTAGCAATAATTGCCAGATAAGCTCCTCTTTTCGCATATTCGTAAGCCAATTGCTGTTCGTATATGTTCCCAATTAAGAATCCTCAGTATTATCAAGTTAGTTAGTTATATATATATGTGTGTGTGTGTGTGTGTGTGTGCATTAATCATATAAGCTGTTATGTACTATTACGGACCTCTCCTATTCGTGATGAAGCGCCTGTGATGAGCACGACTTTTCCCTCAAGATTTTCACAAGAAAGGTGTCTATACAGTTTCAAAATAAGCCTAAAGAAGAGGAATGGAAGCGGACAAACACATAACGACACGAAAATTGCAGGCATTATCAATATGTATATGAACATAAGGGTTTTGTAACTTGAAACCCTAGCCATATGCTTCTTGATATTTGATTTGTTGTTTATTAACTGCTCAGGCCAGTCTCAAGGAGTCACGGTTTCACATCTTACAGAATCTAGTTATGTAACGTCGTTTTCTATATAAGCTGTATCTATGGGTACTACAGGTCTGGTTGTAGGGGCGGAACAGCAAATAATTAGGGGGCAACGTAAATGGATTGTAGCAGAGGTAGGTTGGACTAATTAATTAGATAAAAGGGTTAGAAACTAAATGTCGATGGTTGCTCTAAGGATAATCCAGGTCTAGCACGGGTTGGAGGAGTATCTAGAGATGAATTCGGTGAATGGGAGACTAATTTTGTCGTGAATCTTGGTATTGCTACTAAATATAGAGCTGAGTTGTTAGCGCATTGAAAGGATTTACGTATGGTGGAATCGCTTGATTTGGAGGATCTCACCGTTGAGATTGATATATCGGTTTAGTTCTCCCATACCCTTAGCTTTTGAAAGATTGCAAAGGAGTTCTCAGTTGCTAGAGGAGTTCTATTTTTAGGTATGTGTGTAAAGTGGTTAACTTTTGTACAGATTGAATGGCGAATTATTAGCCTTTGCAAACCAATTGGTTGTTGGCTTAGAGCAGCAAAAGAGAAAGATAAGAAGGGGTTTACTCTCGGATAATGACATAACTGGTTTTGGCCTTCTTTGAAAAAAAAAAAATAACTGTTGGAGATACCACCATCTAACCCGCAATTGTGGCTGCGTTTTTCTAGTATAAAAAAACCAGTCCCACAAAAAAAATTTAACATTAGAACATAAACAGAATCCTAGATTCAAGGATTAGAAGTAACTAAATTGATATTATCTCCAGAGAATAAGAAAAAGAGAGGGTCCAATCTCTATTCTTTGATGGATACGCTAACCACCTAACTAAAGCTGAAGGATTGTCTATATATATATATATATATATATATATATATATATGTTAGAATCTAGTAATAGTTATAGAATGCAGAAATAGTAACAAGGTAAATAGAAAACTGAACTGGAAATAACAAATAAAGAAGAAATTAACAAAATTAGTCGAGGCTTGAGATACACGATTTCCTTAAAGGATTTACGCCTCTTCTACAGTGCTAAAGGTTATGGCGTATCCTTCCCAGGATACAACGACTATACCTCTTGACTATGGTAGCACACCGAAGCAAGAGCTGGCGAACTAGAAGCGCAGGACTCTCTCTGTATGAGGGAAAAACAACTAGCAAAATGCTTATACTGTTACACTATATGCTAATACGAGAATGCTACTATATCCCTGTCTCCTTCTGGACACGGCTATATATAGTGGAGTAAAGAGGAGCAGTCAGCAAATAGCCATTAAGGGAGCCATAAACATGTTCCTCCAATAGTCAAAAACGTCCACAAAATAAGCTCACCTGATGCCAACGTGCTAAAAAGTAAATCTCGAGCTTTAATATATCAGTTACGTCCTCCTCAAACTCTTCAGGTGTTTGAGTCTTTTCCCAAAAAATACAAACCGGAGTGAAAAATCGTGCCACACCCACACCCGCGTCCCCGGACCCGGCCGAGCCGTGCGGTGCGGGCGGGCGCGCGCGTGGTGGGTTTAGTACCATGCCCACCATGTATAGTCTTCCCTCCATATGCCTCACTGGCACACCTCATAAAGGAATCTATATATAAAGTGAGAAAAATTTAATGGTTTTCCTATGTGGGATACAATCCCACAGATAACCAAATCTAACAACCAAACTAGTAACCCACTCAACTTTAGTTACTAATTTCTCATTCACCTTTAATCCGTTTTTAACATGTAAATATATCATGTTAATCCATTCGAAACAAGGAACGTAACGATATCAACAACAGACCCTTTTGACGTGCGGGACCTAACTCAAAAATTGAGTCAATATTGCTCTGACCTCATGTTAAAGCATTCTAAACTAACAATATATATATATATATATATAATAAAGATACCATCTAATTAAAGTTTAAGGATTTTTTCCTATATATATAGCGGGAATAATCTTAACTATTCATACACAATTAAATTTATCTAAACCCTCTATTTTTAAAATTTAAATTCTTTATCAATATCTTTCTTTCCCCTTTTTTGTTTTAAAATAAAGGGTTTGAATGAGTTTAATCATGTCTGAATGATTAAAAATATCCCTCCTCTATATAGGAGAAAATAAAAAATAGGAGAGATCCAATCTCCAAAAAAGAATTGAATTAACGCTAGACTCATACTCAAAAGACTAATAGATCAGCATACGTGCAATATCCCAAGAGTTAATGCTATATATTATTACTTTTTTTTCAACCGATGAAGATCCTCTTCTAACTTCTATTTTGGTCATAATCTTCTAACTTAAAATCTCGACCATGTATTTCATATATCAACAAATCTTCATCGTTGATTTAAATATCATATCTTTACCAAAAATAGTTTCCCATTTTCATTTTTTCATGACAAATTTTACCATACACCCTATTTACTATGTTCCTTCTTAACACTTTGTACCATGACATGAGTAAATTACAAGCGCTATATTCTAACCAAAAAAAAAGAAAGCAAAAGCAGATCTTATCCTATCTCTCACTCTCTCACCTTCTCTCTCACTCAGTTCTCCCTTTTTGTGTAACCTTTTCTCTCTCTCTCTCTCTCTTTCTCCTCTCAACATTGTGTATATAAAAACTGAGAATGTCACCAGGAAACAAGACTTTGGTAGGTTGAAGTCAGAGGTTGGGGTCTGCATGTTAAAAGAAGATAGAGCAAGGAGGAAAATTGGAGGTGATGATGCCATTCATTGGATAGATAGGGATCTTCAATAAATTGGAGATGATGATGCCATTCATTGGATAGCTATGGATGAGATTGATAGTCATGGACGATTGCTCGTGTGTGCTTGGCAGCGCAACTGATCTTGACATAACAATTAGTCTTAATCTATGGCAGACAGAAGTTTATGGAGATGCCTCAGCATGGAGTAAAAAAGATTTGTTGAGAAGTATTTGGGTGTTATGAAGATGGAGGAGTTTGTAGAAAATTGGTGAAAAAATTTACAATGTCAAAATTAATGTTTTATTGAAGGAAACTAATGCAGATTCCAAAGACATTGATTCATTGGAGGAAAAATAATACAAATTAAGTGTTTGATATTTTAGCTAAATCAAATTCATCTATTCCCTTTATTAAAGTTTTGTGAGCTTGTTTTTAAACTTTTGAACATGTAATATAAGAGTTTTTAACATAGAATATAAAATTTATGATATTATAATTTTATATTATGAACATACTTTTAAACTTTTGAACATGTAATATAAAAGTTTTGAACATGTTATACTATCTATAAGATTTTTAAACAAATAATATATGGATTTTAAATATATAATATAAAAATTTTGAACATATAATATAAGAGTTTTGAACACATATACTGTTACGTACTATGCTCGTACTATTTATGTATAATACAGTGTACAATGCTCATGCAGAGCATTGTGCATATGGTGCATGGTGTAAGGACTGGTTTCTCACTCTTCTTTATTTAAATCAATAGTAAAGATTTGTTGATATATGAAACATATGATCGAAATTTTATCCAAGAAGGTTAGGACCAAATAAAAGTTCAGAGAGGATCCTTGTCCTTTTCTAATTATCTTTTTATCACCCTTTACATGGCATATTAGTTGTCATCCAAATAGTTAGGTTATCTCCTCATTTATTTTTGTCCCTCTTAATTAATTTGATTTTCTATCCTCCTAATTTATTTTCTCTCTCTTAACTAATTTTTCCTTCAATCTTTCCTTTATCATTTAATCCATATCAACTATATCAAATTTTCAACTCACCATCAATTTCAACACTAAGAAAATCTTATTTGCACTAAACAATGACCATGCTTGGATGATTATATCTTCCATACCTAAACATGCCTAAAGTGCAAAATCACTTCATGCCAACATGAACTTCGGGTCATGCCAATATGAATGTCTATATCCCAGACCATGAGGGTCTTGCAAGGGTTATGATTTTCCTTTTAAATCATTTAATCACTTGAACTTTGATTCTCGTAGAATAATGTTTGTTATTTAGCTCTTTCTACAATTAATATTTTCATACGTAATTTTACCTCAATATAGTTTCAACAAAGTGGATTAGCATTTGGCTGTATCGGTTGAGCAAAAAGAAATGATAATTTCATAGAATTAGTGATTATGTTTGACATTGATAGTGGATATAAAACTTGGGAACAATTTTAAATTTTACAATGCAACTTGCGAAATAAGTATATCAAGAACATGATATGTTATACACTAATAGTACGCAAAAAGCTCATTAGTTTATGCAAGTCGCGAACATGAACATATCAAGACTGTGATATCTTGCCAAAATATTCTGCACATTAGCTTTAATTTTATAACTGAAATGTTCACTTACTCTAATTATTTAGAGTTCCAGACTTTGAGAACTAGTTCTTTGATGATATGAAATGGGATCTTACTAGTTTTTCCTTTTTTTTTTGCCTCTCTCTCCTTTTCCTATTGAGAAGTAGCTCATTTCGGTTGAAATATATACAGAGTTAACACAAAATCCTTGAATGAATACGGATGGTTTGTGCAGCTTGATATAGAAGTAAATAAGTTGTTGAAAATTCTTATACACGTTTCAAACCTTGCTGGTGACAAAATCCTTATTATTTGAAGCAAATGAAAGTTTTGATATTGTAGTTGATGGTAAGTCAGGAATTGAGGATGGGAGAAAAACAGTTTGATACTATGCGTTAAACAAAAAAGAAAAAAAAGGAGAGATTGAGTGAAATATTAATTAATTAAGAGAGAGAAAATAAATTAGGAGAAAAGAAAACAATTAAAAGAATAAAACTTAAGTAAAAAATCTTTTTATCTAGTTGGCATGGTATTAAGATGCCATATAATGAGTGATAAAGAGTGACATAAAAAAAGGGTGATATATCAAATGCACCAACCACATGGCACCCCTAATAATCTAAGGCAAAAGCACTGTTTGGTTATGACTTTTCCATTAATATATACTAGTGTAGCTCTCATAAGATACATTGAATGATAATACGTAATTCTTCATGCATTGCATGGGATCTATTGTAGTTATTATATAAAAGCACTTACCATAAATATCTCAAAGGTTACGAGGAAAAGGAAACACCAATGGGAATCGATATATATATGATAAGAAAGGAAGTCGGATGTGAAATTATAAATAAGATTTGGTAAAAATAATATAAATATTCTTTTTTTGGGTAACGTCATTAGTTTCTTTATTAATTCTGCCGAAAGTGGTAGATTGATCGGCTCCTGTAGCATCGTACAGTGGACGCGCGAAGCATTCTCGAAGCGAAAAGATCGAGTGAAGCATTTACCTTATCAAAGAAAACCAAGAAATAAAGAGAGCTCCCTGGTAGATCAGTATATATTATATATGGACCACATTTGTACCAAATTAAGAACAGGATTCAAATTAAATTACTTTGTATTAGAAGTGATTAAATTGATTCTAAAAATAAAAAAATAAAAAAATAAAAACTAGTAAAAAACTAAGGTAATTTTTGAAAAAATGAACTTAGGCTACGTTTGGTATATAGAATTGGCTTAGAATGAAATCGTCATTCCAGCTTCTTATTTCCTATCTTTTATTTGGTGGGACTAATTGAAGTTAAAAAATCCATTACCATGGAACGACCTTTCTAGGAAAAAATTAGAAAACTCATTCTTTAGTCGAATACAAGGAGTGGGCTTTCCAACTTAAGTTCGAATCATTAAAAATAAAGTAAGGCCAAAAAAATAATTTATTATTCCCATTTACACTCACAAATCTTCAATTGTTAATAAACAAATAAAGATTCAAAATTCAAAAAAATATAAATTATAAATTAAAAAAACTAAAAAAACACATCTTTTTTCAATTTTAACTATTATCTACCCAAAAAAACAAGTATAGTTTTATTGGACGGTTAACTTTTCTCGCAATTATGTTAGAAAAGTAAATAAATTAAAATATGATGTTAAAAATGAAAAATGATTGAGAAAATAATGCTATGTTTCATTGTTGATCAAAAAACAACAAAGAGTATTTTAATTTATGTTAATATTGTATAAAAATAATTGTCATGCATAAATCTAAATTTATGCCAAATTAAAAAACAAGTGGATTTTGGACAATTGAATTGATTTTTATTATATTCTAATTTGTTAAAATAATTTTATCAAATATATCAAATAAGATATTCATTCTATTCAAACTTTTTTATAGTCTTAACCAAACACAAGAAAAAGAAAAAATATTCCATGGCAATTCTGTCTTAAATAACCATTCCTTTCTAAACTATTCCATAACGCCAAACGAGCCATTAGTAGAAATATAACACCCAAGTATCATTTTCTAAACAAAACTTTTGAAAACATTTTTCTCTTTTGAATTTGTAAGGGCTGGAGTGACAAGTTACCATTTAAAAAGAAATCATAAAACATTTTTTTAAATGTGGAGACTATAATGTGCACTACATTGATTCCATTCATGTGCTATCATTCACAATGAACATCTTTCACTGAAACTTTAAATTGTAGGGATAGATATTGGTGGCAGAACTTATAATGTTGTTAATGGAGAATCTTTAATGTAGAGCATCTGAATAATGCCAGAGCCTTCAACAGAAAAAACTCATTCAACAGTTGATTATTGTGGTTGTGTGTTCAATAGGTTAATAACACTTGAGGCCACAACATGACGCACAGGAGATAATACAAAGTATTGCATTTTTCTTCTAATAGATTGCTGCTCATGTATGACCTCTCTTTTTCACTATTGGTAAAGGAAATGGGGGAACTAAACCCGAATGTTTCTAAATGTTTAATAGTGAAAGGGAAGGGAGATATGATAGACACTGACCAAAGAATTGACTAAACAAAAAGAGAAGCATCATCCCAATTCTCTTTCTTACTATTAGCTATTGTTCCTTCTCTGATCTTGCTTTAGCAGCAGTGAAGCTACTTCAGACTCCATATCCACCGGAGTAACTTTTGACAGTACTTGCTTACCCCACAATAACCAAAATTAGAACAATGGAGCTATTTCTAATTTCACCAGCAGATCATCACTGGTCCGCCCCAAGATCACCCCATCGTACATTGTACCTGGCTGCAAGATAATGGGCTCCAACAGGACCTCGACTTCCATAGGGATAGTACTCTGGGATTATTTTCTTCGCTTCAATCTCTTTTAGTACAGGGGTGAAAAGAGCCCAAGCAGCATCTAGTTCATCACTTCGGATGAAAAGTCTCCTTTCGCCTTCTATAGCATCAAGGAGGAGTCTCTCATATGCATCAGGAATCTCTTTTGAATATCTACAAGAGACAAAAAGGAAGAAGAAAATTCATTCATGAGCTAAGGCTTATTAATTCCTCGGTAAATCACAACTATAGCACACCTACTGAATAGAAAATATAAAATTTTGTGAAAATGCATTTGCAACTCAGGCATCACATCAATGCGGTTGTAATGAATGGTTCATGAATATAAATGCTATACAACTCCTCATCCTCTATTCCATTTCTTGAGATGGTGCTGCATGTTCTACTGCAGCCAAGGCTTTAGAACAGGAATTCCACATAACTAAAGCTTGATTTATGCCTCTTATAGAAGACAATAGCAAGTTCATATGTGGCAATGTACTAACTGACATCAAGAAATTTCAGGAGGGTATGGCTACCAGCAGCCCCTATTGGAAAACAGCCTATGAGCCAAAGTCAAAGTTGTAGCTTTCTTTCACCCCACAGCTGAAAGAATCAGATGCTGGTATGTAATATTCTCACAGTCCCAATTCCCTATCATTAAACAGTGTTCTATGTAAAAGTGTTTGGTTTTGCATGCCATGATTGCTATTTTAAAGTTCATATGCAATAATGAAAATGAGATATCACAAATACAAATAGTAGATAAAGAGACATACAAGACATGTCACAGCAAAATTTTCCTCATTTACCTATTTTACAGTTCATATGCAATAATGAAAATGAGATATCACAAAAACAAATAGTAGATAAAGAGACATGCAAGGCATGTCACAGAAAAATTTTCCTCATTTACCCACATGATAGTGGTATAACTTGGCTATGACACTGTGTCATTAATACCTTGCTGCATAGAGAAGATTGAGGTTACTCCGGTCCAGTCTCATCCCCAGACCAGGGACCTTATTATTGATCTTCAGGTAGATTGCTTCATCAGGCTGAACACGGATAACAAGCTCATTTGTTGCCTGGTCAAGATCTGTCCCAAAGTTTCTATTGTATAAGTTGCCAGGAACATGCCTGAACTGTACTCTTATCTCAGCCCTAAGAAGAACATAAGACAAGCGTAAGGAAAAAGTTCAATACTAGATTGGATTAGAGAGATGATTGCCTATTTACAATTTCTCTGACCTCCTGTTGTGCAAGGCTTTCCCAGCTTTCATTAGGAAAGGCACCCCGTCCCATCTTGAATTGTCTATGAAAAGAGCAGCTGCTGCAAAGGTTGGAGTCAGGCTGTCGTTGGGCACTGTCTTATCATCAATATATCCAGGATAAGTAACTCCTCCTTTTTTATGACTCTTGTATTGCCCCATAACAACATCTTCAAGTTTTAAAGGCCTCATGGAACGTAAAACTTTAACCTGGAATGTAACACCATTAGTTGTGAGCCTTCCAAATAGAGAACACATTGCATAATTATAGACTTGTCTGGTTAATTAGAAACCACCTTCTCATTTCTGATATCTTCTGCATCCAAGCTGACAGGTGTTTCCATGGCAAAAAGGGCCAATATTTGCAAGAGATGGTTTTGCATTATATCACGAATTATCCCATAGTGGTCAAAGTAACTGGTGAAAGAAAAATATTAAGGAAATTACTCATTGAATATTTTTGGATTCACCAAATGCTAGCTTGAGAAAGAGAATTACCCTCCCCGTCCTTCAGTGCCGAAATCTTCAGAGAATATCAACTGAACATTTCTTATGTACTGTCTTGACCACAAGGGCTCAAAAATAAGGTTGGAGAAACGAAGGACAGAAAGATTCTCCACTAACTCCTTGCCAAGATAATGGTCTATCCTGTTGGCATAGAACCAAAATGAGAATTCCTTTAATCAAAATAATAGCATATTTCTTCACTAATCAAGAAAAATTTGAGTGTAATCCACCTCTCTGTTCCTCAATTCTTTTTCCTTTTCATTTTGAGTGGGTAGTTAAAGAAAGAAAAGTAACCTGAAGATTTGATCTTCCCCCAGGTACTGTTTGAGTGCTCTAGTCAAAGCAGCTGAAGATTCTGAATCACGACCAAAGGGCTTCTCAACAATAACCCGTGTCCATCCATTGGCAGCAGATGCAGAAAGGCTCGCACATTTTACAGCATCAATGAAGATATTTGGAGGAATAGACAAATAGAAGAGGCGATTGGATACCCTTCCAGCCTGTAAAAGTAGGCATTATTAAAACTGGCAAGATAAATTGGAAAATCTGGTAATACATAACCTTCCCTAGCCAACAAAAAGCCAAACTCTTCAATACCAAATGCCTGATTTCATAGTTCTCTCACAATATATCTAAGTCGGAAAATGTCAAAAGATGTTTCCAAAAACACTTCAGGAGCATGTCATAAGTCCAATCCATATGGTAAAACAGAATACCCCACGAGTAGACAACATCCAGTGGTAGGTCAAGATCCAAATATATGGCATTTCATCCATGTCCGGTGGAAGCCAGGCCCACAAGAGGGAAAATAGGCATTAAGCTAGAACCAGGGGAAGGGAAGGGAGGGCTACTGTCAAGCGTCACAGAGATGAGTGCAAAAACAATAGCAGTTTAAGAGAAATATTCTCTTAGTCATGAGATGCAAACGTGAAATAAGTTGGTTACAGGAAATGCTTTTCTATGCCAAAAACATAGCTGCCAAAGCTCTAGAACTCATACAATAAGGAGTTTCTCATATCCATCGACTGCTAATATATATGGCTCATAGTGGTCATTTTACATAATGAATCAAGAAAAGAAGAATCTGTCTCGTCTGGTTAATAACATTTTACACCCAAAAGTTAGAGATTAGTATAAAACTTTACATTGGTACAAGTTTGGGCAAGGGAAACAAGTAAATTTAAGAGAGAGAACAAATGGCAGACATTCTCAACTAGATGGTACTGAATTTGCCTCATTATTGACAAACGAAGATATAAGCCATTCAATCAGTTCAATAGACAAGCAATGGATTACAGTAAATCAAAGCTTCGCCACAACTTAATTTTGGTTTCTGATAAGGGAGATCTGTGTAAATAGTAGTTAGTATAGTTATAGATAGTTAGTTATAGTTATGAGCTGTCAAATGTAATGCTGCAGTCATAAGCAATAGCTGAGTAACAGACTGGTAGTTAGTTAGAAATATCTAACAGTTGTCTATAAATACTCCTCATACGTAACTAACCCAATAATAGAATAATAAGATGCTTCTTTCTCTCTCTGCTTCTTCTTCTCTCTCCAGTTTTCATGGTATCCAGAGCAGGAAGATCCTGACTTCTCCATAGCCGATCTTCAAGAAGCTTCATGATCAGAGTTTTTATTGAATATTCTGCATCTTCTCTTCATTCTGGTTCTTCGATTCTGATCAACTGGTGTTTCTCATCATAATTTGCCCTAATTTTCTTACTTTTTTGGGCTAGGGTTTCTGTGATCAATTTTCTTCTATAAATCCTTCAATTCTTGTTCAATTCTTGTTTTCTCTTCATCAATCAACTACTCTCAGTAGTGCGATCCAGAATCATCCAAGTTCTTCTCAATCTATACAGTTTTTCTGCTCTTCTCACTTGATCTCCTCTGCTATCTTGTGTTGGCTATGGCTTTTTCAACTTCAACAGTTCTTGGTGATGAGGTTACTGGATTGAAGCCTTTTCTTCAGAACTTTAATCACACTACTCTTGTGAAGTTGGACAACACAAACTATGCATTTTGGAGGCCTCAGATTCAAGTTCTGTTCAAGGCATATAAACTGTTTGATCATTTGACTGGCTCAACTCCACCTCCTCCTGCAACTATTTTACATGCTTCTGGCAGAGAGGAATCAAATCCAGACTACATTAATTGGCAAATTCAAGATGAACATCTCAAATTGTCTTCTGTCCACAATTTCTCCATCAGTGCAGCAACAAGTATCTCATCTATCAACCACTGCAGAAGTCTGGAATGCCTTAGTTACTAGGTACAATTCTCCTAATTGGTCTCATGTTTATCAGTTGAAAATGAGACTCTGTACCCTATCTAAAGGCACTCTGTCCATGACTGCTTATTTGGATCATGTTAAGAGTTTGGTTGATAGTCTTTATAATGCCTCAGAGACTGTTTCAGAAAAGGATTTAGTCATGTATATCCTAAAAGGACTTCCACATGAGTATGAGCCTATAAAGGCTTCTATTAGAACTAGACCTGTCCTTATTACATTGGCTGAACTTACTAGTTTGCTAATTGCTGAAGAACTTCATCTTCAAATAAGTCATTTAGTTTCACTCACTGATGCATCCACTCAAAGATATCGCATCGCTTCTCTATTCCAATACTTCTCAGAGAGGTAGAGGAAGGACTAACAGAGGAGGTAGAGGTGGCAGATCACAAGCAACATCACAGCCTAGGCCTGTTACTCCCTTTTCAGGGATTCTAGGTCCTGCACCTTCAGGATCCTCCTCTTCCCAACCCTCCAGTGCTCAAGGCTTAACAACAAAAGTCTATTGCCAAGTTTGTGGTAAACCAAATCACATTGCACTAAATTGT
Source organism: Cordia subcordata (assembly GCA_028554755.1). Taxonomy (NCBI): domain Eukaryota; kingdom Viridiplantae; phylum Streptophyta; class Magnoliopsida; order Boraginales; family Cordiaceae; genus Cordia; species Cordia subcordata. The sequence goes on from JAPTOF010000020.1 coordinate 533,971, forward strand.
TGGCATAAGTTTGATGGAGTTAACTACCCTTCTGATCAGTTTACTCCTAAACAAGCTAACATGGTCCAGCAATCTACACCTAGCACTCAGCAGGCTCCTGCTTCTGAGTCTTGGATCTTGGACTCAGGGGCTAATTCACATGTCACCAATGATGTAGCTCAACTTCAGACACTATTTCCTTACACTGGCTCTAATGCTGTGGCTGTAGGAAATGGACAACAGTTGCAGATTCAGAGTATGGGTAGTGGTATTCTTTCTACTCCTTCTCATTCTTTCTTTCTCTCAGAAGTTCTTCTTGTTCCTCTTATATCTCAAAATCTGTTATATGTTCATCAATTCACTATTGATAATAATTGTTCTATTCTTTTCACTTCTAAGGAGGCAATTATATTGGACAACAATTCTCACCAAGTCCAGTACAAGATCCCCTGTAAACAGGGACTCTACTGCCTTCCAAGTTTCATCTCTTCCTCCAGTCCTAATAAACCTCAAGCTTTGTCTTCTGTTGCTATTACATCAAATCCTGAAGCAAATCTTTGGCATCACAAGCTTGGGCATCCCTCAGCAAATGCTTCTGTTGTATTGTCTAAAGTCTTGAATATTAGATTACCTGTTTCTAGTATAGATTGTGAGGCTTGTTCTTTGGCAAAGGCACATAAGTTGCCATTTTCCTTGTCTTCTTCTGTTGCTAATTCTGCATTTGAGCTTGTACACTCTGACATTTGGGGCCCTGCTCCTGTAACCTCTAATGCAGGCTATAGATTTTATATTGTTTTCTTGGATAACTATTCTAGATATGTGTGGCTTTATCCTTTGAAGAATAAGTCTAATGCTTATCAAGCCTTTCAGAATTTTCATGCTATGGTCACTACTCAGTTTAATGCTATTATTAGGATCTTTAGAACTGATAATGGCACTAAGTACTTAAACCATCAATTTCAAACATTTCTGCATTCATTAGGGACTATTCATCAAACTAGTTGTCCCTACACTCCTTAACAGAATGGAAGAGTGGAGAGAAAGCACAGGCATTTAATTGAAACCACTCTGGCTTTGTTGCATCAATCACACTTATCATCTTCCTTTTGGCTTGAAGCATTAGCTATGGCAAATTTTTTAATAAATAGATTACCTACTCCTGTTCTTCACCAAAAGTCTCCTTTTGAGACTCTATATAATCAAGTCCCAGATTATAAAGCCTTTAAAGCTTTTGGCTGCCTTTGCTATCCTTGGATAAGGCCTTACACTAAGCATAAATTGCAGCTTAGATCTACTCCTTGTGTTTTCCTAGACTATTGTTCTACTACCAAAGGGTTTAAGTGCATGGATATAGCCACTCATAGAGTCTACATATCTAGACATGTTCAATTTAAGGAAACAGTGTTTCCATATGGTAGTTCTACCACTTTGACAACAGATAATTTTCATATTCCTTTTCTCGCTCATCGAATCATCCGTTGTTGACTCGGCTTTCAATCTTCATTTCCCATGAGTCAACCATCACAATATTCACTCCTCTCACATCTCATATGCAGTCCACTTCTCAGTCCTCAAATGAGTCATCTTCTAGTTCTTCTTCATATTCTTCTACATCTCATTCTCAATCAATACCTGCAGGGACATCACTGTCTGTTGATTCTGCTAGTAGTTCTCCTATCTTGTCTTCTTCTAGTACTTCTTCCACAACTCCTCCAGAAGATTCATTGCTTGCAGAATCTTCACCTTCAGAATCACTTAGCAATCTTGCTTCTTCATCAATTCATCCTATGCTAACTAGGCCCAAAACTAGATGTCTTCCCCCTCCTTTGTATCATCTTCACACTCTTATTACCACTCCTACTACTCGTGAACCTGCTTCATATAAGGAAGCAGCCAAGTACCAGTGTTGGGTTAATGCAATGACTGAAGAATATCAGGCTTTAATGTTTCAAAACACTTGGGATCTTGTTCCATTACCTGAAGGAAGACAGTCTATAGGATCTAAATGGGTGTTCAAGATTAAGCATAATCCTGATGGCTTTATTGCTAGATATAAAGCTAGGTTAGTAGCTAAAGGATATCTACAGGAGTATGGTGTTGATTATCAGGAAACATTCAGTCCAATTGTCAAACATCAAACCACTGCCTAGCCTTACATTTCAATTGGAATTTGAAACAACTGGATGTTTCTAATGCTTTTCTTCATGGAACCTTAAAGAAGGAAGTTTTCATGAATAAACCTTAGGGGTTTGTTCATCCTGACACTCCACACTATGTTTGCAAATTAAGAAAGTCTCTCTATGGGCTTAAGCAAGCTCCTAGAGCCTGGTATCAACTATTATATCAGTATCTACTCAGTCAAGGTTTTCAGTCCAGCACTGCAGATGCTTCATTGCTCATTCACAAGTCTAAGACAGATTTCACTTTAGTCCTAGTCTATGTGGATGATATCATTATCACAGGGAGTTCTGAAACCTACATTAATACTCTTGTTCAGTCTATGGGAACCAAGTTTGCAATGAAGGATTTAGGACAATTATCATATTTTTTGGGCCTTGAGATACAACCTTTATCTACTGGTATTCTTGTCCATCAAACAAAGTATGCCACTGATTTACTTCACAGAGCTGGTCTTACTGACTGTACAGCAGCTGTCATACCTTTTTGGGCCAAAACTACAAAAGCTATTCATGATCAGACACCCTATGCTAATCCTCAACATTACAGGAGTATAGTAGGGGCTCTCCAGTATCTTTCAGTTACAAGACCAGACCTATAGTTTGCTATAAATGCTCTGTGTCAACACATGCACTCTCCTACTTGTGCAGATTTTGCTACACTTAAAAGAACACTCAGATATATCAAGGGTACTCTCAATCAAAGATTGTTTTTCAAGTCAGGTCCATTGTAGTTTCACGCTTTTACAGATTCAGATTGGGCTACTGATGTTGTTGACAGGAAATCTATCTCAGGTTATGCTATATACTTAGGTCCTAATCTAGTGTCCTGGTGCTCTAAGAAACAACCAACAGTGGCTAGATCATCCACAGCGGCAGAATATAGAGCCATGGCACACTCAGCTGCAGAACTAAAATGGTTATCTTTTCTTTTTCAAGATCTCTCTATTTCTATTCCTGTTCCTATTTTGCACTGTGATAATACTTCAGCTATGGCATTGGCATCTAATCCTGTTTTTCACGCAAGAACTAAACATATAGAGATTGATTATCATTTTGTCAGAGAACAGGTGGTTTCTAAGGCTATTCAATTGGTCTATCTTGCTTCCAAGGATCAAGTGGCAGATCTTTTTACTAAATCTCTCTCTCAAGATTAGTTTCACTATCTAAGGGGCAAGCTTCCTTTGGCAGCCACCAAACCTCAGCTTGAGGGGGGCTGATAAGGGAGATCTGTGTAAATAGTAGTTAGTTATAATTATAGATAGCTAGTTATAGTTATGAGCTGTCAAATGTAATGCTGCAGTTATAAGCAATAGCTGAGTAACAGACTGGTAGTTAGATAGAAATATCTAGCAGTTGTCTATAAACACTCCTCATATGTAACTGACCCTATAATAGAATAATAAGATGCTTCTTTCTCTCTCTGCTTCTTCTTCTCTCTCTAGTTGTCAGTTTCATATGTTAAATAACAAGACGTTATTAGTGAAAATTTTATCAACTAACTCAAAGTTATGGACTCTAATGAACTTGAATTACAGTGTGGTACCTCGTGTTCCTTGAGTTTCCTATCAAGCTCTGCAAAATGTTCCTGGGAATCATACTGACCACTATGGTAGAAACATCTTTGTAGAAACTGTTCCATCTTTTCACCACAGTTTTCCCTGAGAACATAAACAATAAATAAAAAGAAAACAATAAACCCAGCCACAATGGGCTAAAACCCTACAGATGGTCAATAGCAGCTCAAAAACAATAAAACATGTTTGAAGAACTGAACTTAGAAAACGCAAAACTTTTTTCAGGTGAACAAATGAATATGGGAACAAAGAAACATAATAAAACATCAAGACAACATTCATCTGAATCACCTCTTATCAATTCTGCATGTCAGAGTCTTGCTAACCATGTTTCTGAGTTCAGCATCAGTCATTTTACTCCGAGCATAGCCAAAGATGGTGAAATGCTGTGAGCAGTGAAGTAAATGAGTTATATGCAAAGATCCATCATAAGATACTAAAGAGCAATAATGTGATAATAACACAAGTTTCAGAAAGCAATAATGTCATAAATATAACACCAACCTCAGGGAGGCAATCTTCATAATAAAGTGCAAAAAGTGCCGGAAAAATCTTTTTCTTGGCAAGATCACCAGAGGCCCCAACAACAGTAACAGTAACAGTGGATTTATCTTTATTGAAGTCAATACCAGCAGCTTCTTTTTGCTCCTGTGGGGGTGTAACAGACAGTATCTCATCTTTTAGCTTCTTCAAGGAAACCTCATTTTCAACAGGGGTCAATTTTGTGGCCACAGCACCTACCCCGAATTTCCATGCACATCAGAGATTGGAAGAAATGAGTAATCCGAGAACCCAAAACACAATCCCACTGCATGAACATCATTGAGAACCAATGGAAGCAATAAACTAGTTCCCATATAACACAAAGATGCAGTTTAAATCTGGGAAAGGTAAGAGCATGACCAAATTTCAAGGTGTTTGCTTTATTATGGCCCGGAAACTGAAACAATTCAGTAACAAAAATTCGATCTTTCTATTAGTCTTAGCTTCTTAAAAAGCTTAGCAATAAAAATTAAATCATTTTCTGCTTTAAACTGAAAGAATTCGACCATAATCAATCCAATCATTTTATCATTTTTCTCTAGCCGAAAAATCCTATGTTTTTGCCAATTTTTGCGTCAAAGTAAACACTTACTATTTGCAACATAAAGATCAATCTCTTAACCATTTCTTTTTCTAATCTTTTTTTTTATTGTTTTTTGCATTTAAACTAAACACCTTACAACAAAAATCAAGTCTTGCTTATTCTTAGATTGCTTACAACATAATGCTCAAAGCAAGAAACCAAAAATCCAATCTTTTGAATCAAATTCTCTTAGAAGAATAAAATGGAACAATTACACGGATTTCAAATTCAATTAAAATAAAAAATAAAAAAATCTGACAGTTCGAACTCGTGAACTCTCAATCAGGCAACAACTTCGCCGTGAAATGAATAAAATTATAATTCGAAAAGGGAAAAAGAGAGAGCTAACCATCCTGCATGCGAACAGCATTGGAGCGCTTAAATTGCAAAGACACCTTTGCGGGTCGAAAACTTTTCCAAGAAACCGGGGAGACATTGATGCGATTGTGAGAATGGAACCCAATTGAAGCTGATGAAGATGATAGCGATGATGAAGAAGAACAAGGTGTTGCTGATGAAGAAATTGTTGCCATTTTTTGTTATTGTTGTTGTTCAATTTGGGTTTTGTCTCTGTAGAGTACATAAAAAGTGTCAAAAGTACATGTATCTACCTCTGTGTGAGAATATAATATAATATAGATTTTTCAAAAGTTTATATAGAAAATTTTGGTATGGCCCATGGGTGGGTTAGAGACTAGTTCGGACATGTCGAGGGTTTTAGTCTTTTGAGATCTCCGAAAGGCTGCCTTTGTTTTTAAGATTTGTCTTTTGGTACGATTTACTTTGAAGGTGTTTGGGAGCGCTTTTACTTTTGAGAAATTGTGTTTAAAAAATATAACTTTTAAATCTTTTTTTATTTATTTATGGATAATGAGAGTTGATCAAATAAAAAATATTTATAATATTTAAAAACATAAGATATTTATAGTATTATTAATAAAATGTCTTTTTTAGTTATTTTAACAAATATTACTACTTATATAAATATATATTTATCAAACATATCAATAGCCTATAACTATATTTTATTCAAATATTTTTTTAATTATTTGGTATTTGCTTGTAAGTATCAACATGTTACTTATAAACATCAAAACACTTACAAGCATTTTAATTAAAACAAAGCCAGGCTCCAGAGTATAATGAAATAAGACCTAGAGTAGTTTTGCAAGTTTGTTGGTGTAGAATTTGCTGGCTAAATCATTAATGAGATCTACTTTTTGCAGATCTTTGTTGATTAGTATGTTCAGGCTAGTATTTTATGTGAATTTATTGTACTCAACCTAATAATGGGCTTGATTTTATACTTAAGAACTCTTGGTGCATAAAAAAAAATTATTGGTTATATTATCAAACATCCCTGAAATATCAATTTTTAGTATCTTGTATTAGATATGAATTTACTTTACTCGTTGTCAATTGAAAGAGGAAAAAAAGGAAGAAGCTATAAGAAATATCAATTTAATCAACTTAAACTTCAAGCCCTGTAACCTTAAAAGTTTAGTAGGCAACCATGAATTTTGAAATTAAGCTCTTTTTAGGCTTTTTCTCTTAAACAATAAGCATGGATTAGCAAGTTCCAAAGATAAACAGTTGGTCTTTTTGTTCGTATTATGCATTGCAAGTTGCAAACCTTTTGTGGGGGAGTGGGGGACCAAGCAAAATTAATTAGTTTGGCGTGTTAAATATTGGTTTTAGAGGAGTGCAAGCAAAAGGGTAACTGGATCATGGGGCCATCAAATAACTTTTGTGAAATGAAAAATGGCCTCGTGATGGACGTACGAGTTGGGCGTATAATGAGACGAAGCTAACGTCTACAAATTGACCATATTTTAGCAGTACATTCCGCCCATGGGCCTGTCTGTGGCTGCCGGTGACGCATGTGGCCGTCCGAGTCCCATTTGCCAGCCCGACGCCCAACTTACCAAGACTCAAGACAGGGCTCATCGGTCACGTCGGGTTGATGAATATCAAATGCAATAATTTAATCAATTCAAAAAGATTAACAACTATATTTATTTGTATTATAAACATCCTACATAAATACACAAAAGACATAAGCTGCGACCAATATAGCTAGAGGCTTCTCAATTAGGCTGTTGAACCCCAAAAAAATCTTTTAGGTCGTGACATGTAGCTATCAACTTTTTGAGCTTATGTTTCCTGCACCAACTGTGAATTTCAACTTAAAAAGAGCACGATTGTTAAATTTGAATTTTTTTCATGTTCTTACATTTTTTTTGAAAGAGATTGACGATAGTGAGATGATGATGTAATTATTTTATTATAAAGTTTTATCACCATTGCTCTCTTTTTACGTTCTTGGACTTCTTTAAGGTCACATAAAATTGCACAAAAGTTTTAGGTTCTAATATTAATATGTACGGGCATAGATCAAAGAAACATGCAACAAATTTGGCACTTTGTTTGACAGTAACCTCCATGGATGGAAGTATGAAAACTATAAATAAAGTGGTCGGTAATTGCTTTACTCTTTACTAATTTTGACGTCTCTAACAATCAAGTGAAAGACGTTCCAACCTTAACAAATTTAAGTATATAATTTCATGGCATATCTTATTAAGAACTAATGAATGTAGTACTTTCAAGTATTAAATAAATTATTGAATCGACATCATTTTATAAACCTTGTGACAATGACCATTAGTAATGATATAAGGGTATAAATATCTTAACTCTAATGAAATCATAAATACATAATTAGCTATGCAAACCCAATCACGACCTTATTCACATAGAAGGCCATAATTTTTTCTTTTTTTTTGAGGTAAAAGAAACTTCCATTCAAAAACAGGCATTATAAACAAAATTAGCCAATACCAGTTGGGTTAAAATCCAATGCTAAGAGTCTAACTAACAGGGGAGGGACATAAGAAACTCAGTCCATAGGCAAGCAATTTCTTAAACAATTTTTAACCACCCATGGTTAATTAGCATAGTAAAATATAAACTAGGAAATCCTGAGATAATTTTTTAATGGCCTCCACAATCGAGCGAGCTAATCTCAATCAAATATGAACCACTCACACACGTCGTTTGAAGCATGTAATGCAACTCATACCTCTACCACATTACTTGCCATTAATCATCACGCATAAGAAGTAATGAAGTAAGCACAATAACAAGTATACACATCCCCTCCTTGCATTGATAAATTGGTAATTAATTTTCTCTAGACTTTGGGCCTGTTTGGATTGGCTTTTTTTTCAAGAAAAAAATATTTTTTTTTCTTGAAAAAGTTACATTAAATTTGCAATAACTAATTCATTTGATTTCCAAAAAAGCTGAAACTCTGAAAAAAAAACTCAAATATAACTTTTTTTAAAAGCTAAAATTTTCAACTTAAAAAAAAAAAACTGTTTTTCAAAAACTGTTAAAAGAAGCACTTTTGAAAAAAGTCAATCAAAACGGGTCCTTTGTCTCATACATTCATCGTGCTTAGGTTAAATTCAGTAATTGACTTTGATCACCAAAACTTAATCCCGATAAATTTAATTCACTTTTGTCTTACACGTTAGAATAGCATGTATAAGAAAACATGCATCCTCGAAAGATCTATTCGAGAAAAAGGGTCAATATCTCTCTAAACTCGTATAATTCGCACCTGAACATAGGGGTGAGAATCAGAACGAATAATCGGATAGTCGGATAATTAGATATCAGATAGTCGGATATCATATTAGAAAATCAACTATCTGATCGGATAGTTTAAAAGTACCTATTCGACCGGATATCGGATATTCGAATAACGGATATTTTCGGATTCGGATAGTCGAATTTTCTGATTATTTAATAATCAAAACATATTTAATTTCTCATTTAATATTTTACTACCAAACAACATTATAACCATATAAATTTAGTGCCACTCGAACTATAACAATATTAAATTGTATTGAAAAGAAAAATTAGCACATTTCATTAAATATGAAGTTTACTGTAAACTATAACTCACACTAATATGCCATACAAAATAATAGTAGATAATAACCAATATATATAAATTTACCACCAATATATATAAGTTTAGTACAAATCATAATCCACATAAATATGTCACACGTACCACATACGACACTAAATACAAAATCTATCACAATTTATATTTCATAACAAGTCATCAAATATTTTTGTTGTACCAAAAGTTAAACAAATAAAATATCCCAAATGCAGGACATAAAACTAAAATATTTAAAATAAAGTTAAAAGTCATAAAATAATAAAATATTGAACCATCTTTAGACAATGAAGCGCTTAACATAAAATTAATATATTTTTATATATGTTTTATTTTTCAGATACTTCGGATCGGATTCGAATAGTAAAAAATTATTCAAATTCTTATTCGATATCTGGTATTTTTATCGGATATCGTATTCGAATATATCCGTATCCTAAATTTTCATAATTTTTCTATCCAATCAGGTTCGGATACAAAACGGATATTCCCACGCCTACCTAAACACCATGGTTTCATTCCGCCTACCTAAACACCATGGTTTCATTCCCTTGATTAAATTAATTAGCGTAACTCGTGATCTTGCGTATTAATTTTGAGACAAAATAATTCATGACCCTATATGTTGATGTTGAGATTCTTATTACGAGACACTCGTATTAACCTAGGACAATGTTTGAGGTTGAAGGGTCAGCTACTACCAGCATTTTCCACATCCCTGCTCATGATAGCCCACTTTCTAGAAAATGTATGAGACTTTATATCATGATCCTTCGGTACAATGTTATGGCAAAATACTATTTACGCAATATTAAGCTAAAAAAAAATCATTATGCTTATTTATATGTATTTGTTTAACATTCCACAATTATTTGTTCAATAATTTTCATATATACATCAAATATTTATTCATTACTGCACAATTATTTGTTCACAGACTTTCACACACACATATATATATCAAATATTTGTTCATTGACTATTTGTTCATTACCCCATAATTATTTGTTCACTGATTATTTGTTCATTACTCCTCACCTATTTGTTCACTATCCTATAATTATTTGTTCACTGACTTTCGTATGTACATCAAATAATTGTTTATTACCTCACAACTATTTATTCACTGTTTTCACGCACATAAATACAAAACACAAACACATATACATGTATGTATGCTTGAAAGTCAAAGTAAGCGTTAATAGCAGATTAATCTTTGAACGTCCAAACACTGCGTGGGAGGTACGGTTAGAATCATAATGATGCCGAAATTTTTACCGGCACGAGGAAAAAACCGATGGATTTCAATGGTAAATCGACACATAAGAGATTTTCTTGAATATGGTACATATCGTTACGATCAGCAAAGAAAAGTGAATTGTATGGTTATATTTATTCTGTGTGCGATAATCAGTAGTGTCACCAGTGAAGTAAATAAGAGAAGAAAAGAGGTGTGAAGAGAAAGAACAAAAAGAGAGGAGGGAGGAGAGACAAGAGAGTCACCTTTTGATGCTGTGAGCTTTTTTCTTCTTTTTTTTTGAAGCGCGTGGTATACATTTTTAATGAGGGAGCACAATGTGTGCAGAGTTACCTTAACGCGGGAGCAACAATAATTTGCGAAAATCAATGCCCACCATTATTGTGATGTGCATCAATTCAGGAACGATGATTAAAAGGCGCCCAAGCCCAAAAAGTCAGAAAACAACTGAGTTTGTGTATGGAAACTATGGGCCACCGCTGACTAAAATATACAGTTGGTAGAGAGATGTAGATTCTTGTGTTGAATATATCTCATCCCATCTGCATGAAAAGATATATTATAAATATTCAAATCACCATTTTGAAAAAGTCGAAGGTGAAGAGTTTGACTGAGTCATTCTAAAACACGACTCTTTTGTGTTTTTAGTCAAAGTAAGCTTAGAATTGACAATGGCAAAACAATAATAATAAGCCTGAACCATTTCAACGAAATGTAGCATATCGTAATAGATCGACTATAGGCAGGATGATAAACAGAATTAATCCGATTTGTTTACTGCAAGGATTAAGTTAGTAAAATCTTCTCTTTAATTATTATGTTACAAAAAAAAAATAATAATACTATAAAATAATGATACCTTACTTGATTTACATTGTATTACGGTCAAGTTCTGCCATTTTATTAAAATCAAATATTTGTCTCTTTTCTTTGGGTCACAAAAAAGAGAAAATTTTTATTCAAGAAACAAAGGGTACATGTAGACCAGGAAGATATGGTCAGAAAGTATATAAATATTACAACAAAAAATGAAATCCATAACAATAAGGACAAGGCCATGATTGTTAGTCTGTTGCATAGGACACTTCTTTCATCACCAAAAAACTCCTGCAAAGTAGTACTTCAACAAGGGGAGCCATATAACATGTTAAAGAAGCATGGCACACATCTATCTCAATACTTCTAAAACACTCATACATGTGGCAAATCAAAGCTGCACATCCAAAATGTTCGATGAAGGCTTACTAGTCCAAAAAACAAGAACTTGGGCACAAATCTTGTCGAACCAACCCCCAAAGCAAACAACAAGCCGGTTTTTTCAAGGACAAGACCACCATTTATAGCGGTCAAATCAATAACGATGAAAGTGAGTTCCAAGCAAAGAGAACATAAATCACCATTTGCAAGAAAACGAAAGAACACCTTGTTGTGGCCAAAATTAGCTGGATATGGAGGCCGACTTTGCTATTTTTGTGGCCCAATTAGCAAGGTCATTTCCCCGGAGGCCCAAGACAAAATCCATGCAGAGTTTGATACCCGCTTAAATGTCCTCAAGAGATGATAAGCTCAAAGAGGATAAAGCTTTGCGTCTTGGCGTAAGGATATGCGTCCTAGGTAGAGTTCGGCTTGAGTGCAAGTTTCTTATACGCATTAAGGACTCTTCCACATCAAGGTTCTAAAGGCATGTCTCAGAGCAAGAAGGAGGACGCGCTGAGCATACTCAACGCACTTAGCCCATACACTAAACCTACCCAAACTACAGATATAGTTCGTTCTAAACCCGCTCCGTAATTATTTCCGATTCTTGCTTCTTGGTTGCCGACACTGACTTGAGCGTCGGAATATCTTTGGCTGGTACTATACCGGTGCCAAGGATTTCTGTCATTTATCTTGTCTTCCAATCTTGCAAGTTATCGGAGCCCCATTCGACATTTTTGTAATTGTGGAAATCACCCTCCACACAACCAAAATCCTAAAATATGGTATTATTATTCCAAATTTGGTATAAATATATCTCACAGAAAAATTTGAGGTAAAAAATTATAATACAACAATATATGATAACCAAAACAATAAACGGAAAGGAGAAACAAAGAGAAGAAAAGGGGAAAAAGAACAAGTAAAAGGAAGAGTACCACCAGCCTTTCGCCGGGGGGAAAATTTTTTTTTTTTTTTTTTCTGTCGGTGACTTCTAGGGAGAAGTTATTGAAAGAGTAAAAATATGCGGCACAAATATTTGTCTGTACGTGCAAATTCTTGACTATTTAAAGCCTTATAACGAGTAAGAGCAGACCTTAATTAGTGTATGGAACTCTTTAAAAGGGGGTCAACTGAACGGAATTGAAACTATCTTGATTTCATACTAGAAATTAGAGCTTCAAAGCAGGGACTGCCCAATGAGCTCCAACGCGTTTGTTATCTTTGTCTTGGCCCTAGCTGTTATCACTGTGGAGTGCAACACTGAAGGTGGTACCTTCCCCCCTATCTTTTTTCCCCAATTGTTGTATCAAAATTTTCGTCAAATACAGCTCTTGACTCGAGTTCAATCTCAATCTTTTGTCTCAAGTGAGTGCCCTCAACTTGCCTATTACTCGGTATAGGCAACGTACTGTGCACATCCCGGTGGTTGGTTCTGCTAGTTGGATCCCCTGGTCACAAAAGAGAGGGAGAGATTTCCATGCATATGCAGCACTAACTAACATATCGATTTATATCTGCTGGAACTATTTCCACAGTGGCTATATATAATTGTCCTCTGTAACTTTGTTGCCCTGTTTGCTGGTTTTGCTCTGAGTTTGTAATCAAAATTGTTGTGTTCTGTTGATCAATTTATGTATAAATATATAAGTTGATATGTTATTCTCACCAATCGAAAAGTTTTGGGTGGAGCAGGAGACGTTCTTAACCTGTGGAAGACCCAACTGACTGACCCAAATAATGTTCTTTCAAGCTGGGATCCAACACTAGTCAATCCTTGCACCTGGTATCATGTTACTTGCAACGGTGAAAACAGCGTCACAAGAGTGTAGGATTTCTACAACTCAACTGTACAATCATATTTGATTGTTATTGTTATCGTCCGCAATCCTTTAATTAGTAAGTAGCTTTAAATTGATCATAATTGACGAGCCCAAATCTGGGTGTTGAAGGGATCTTGGGAACGCGGGACTGTCGGGGACCCTCGTACCTCAGCTAGGAATGTTGACCAATCTTCAATACTTGTAAGTTTCATCATCAATTAGAAACGCATGTCAAATTGTCAAAATAACATTCATTTACGGACAAGGTATTAAGTTAAAATGATAGCTACCTCATCTCCATAGAGAGGAGAACACAAGTAAGATTATTCTCGAAAAACGTACTTGTTGGAGGCGCTTTCCTTCACCACTCCTGACCTAATATATAAGAATCAGTCTCAATGCAGAAAATCTTGATCAATGTTGAATGTTGAATACATCGTACTCTTTATTCTGGCATGCAGGGAAGTATATGGAAATAATATCGGTGGATCAATTCCAACGGAGATAGGTGAACTCGCCAGCTTGGTAAGCTTGGATCTGTACGAGAATCAACTATCAGGGCCAATTCCTGCGTCTCTCGGCAACTTGAAATCCGCAAGATATATGTACGTAAGCCATTCATCAATCTCCACAAATTCATGCTTCATCAATTAATTAAGTTAAAAAAAAAAGAAGTAGAATTTGACTGACAAATTAATGCAAACAAGTACGTCATTAATTTCTTTTATGATTTACACAGGAGATTGAATAGCAATAAGTTATCCGGCAAGATACCGACCAAGTTATTCAACTTATCTACTGGGGAAATTTGCAGATTCTGTAAGTTACTCAAAAGATGAGTCGCCTTTATCTAGTAAAATAATTCTTGATTTGATATACAATTGAATAGAAATCTCTCTTGATTTTCTACGCTTCGATAATCTTTTGCCAGGAACGTCTCGGACAATCAACTAGCAGGGACTCATAGAAAAGGTATAGTTACCTCTTTCTCAATCACTTCATGTAAAATTCCTGAAGAATGGCTTCAGCTATCAAACTTATGCCAAAGCAACAAACAAACATTAGTTTAGATTGTAACTTTTTTATCACAAACGTATTTCTTGCAATTTAATATGCTGACTAAATCGTCTTTCACCTTGTGCTTCTTTTTTTTTTTTTTTTTTAAAGGATTTTTCACTACCACAATAGTTCAAGACGCAAAAGCTTAGAGGTGCACCCCATATCTTACTTCATGGTATATCTTACATCATGGCACATGTACGATGATAAATTATTACTCCAATAAAGTTTTACATTTACAATAACTGATAGTATTTCACAATTTGAGTTCTGCATTTCATTTATCTATGATGATTTCAACCTATCAAATAATATAGGAAACGACTTCCGATAAAATTGAGTAAAATCACAAATCCATATATCACAAATAGATTTTTTTCCCCCAAAATATTCACACCACCTCACCGAGCATAGCATTGAGAATATAGTGAGCTGCAGGACATCTAAAATTAACTGGCAAAATTTAAGAGGTCTAATCTGTATGCACAATACAAGGATTAGACACATGAATTTATCATATAAAATTAAAAGACATAGCGGAAGGCCGAAAGCACATATTTGTTTAAGCCATTATTATTAATGAATTATTGTTGAAGAAAATAATTAATCTATTTAAGCTAAGATCTTTCTCTCCGTACTCTCTTTAGAATTACCATATGTCAATGGGAAACAAACTGTTAGGTTGAGAGTGAGATAAGTAATGTATTCTGATAGGCCCACCGATAAATGACTTTATTAGAATATATAGATCTACGCACAAAAAAATATGTGAAATTATGAAATGAGTTTAAACTAATATAATCACAGAGCTAACTTGTGAATCAGATATTTAATATATTTTATAAAATAAAATAAAAATTAACGGTATCCCACTTTTTTAAAGCGAATATAGTGAGCTGCAAGACATCTAAAATTAACTGGCAAAACTAAAGAGGTCTTTTCATCTCCTCACATAGACACAATCCAGCGTCAAGATACAACAAAAAGTTGCTATTCCTACTCAATAGGAATAGCCTCGAGACGAAAAATAAAAGGAAAAAAAACACACTACCCTCAGGAAATAATCGACAAAAAGCTAACGCCGGTAAAATCGATCTACTAACAGCCACATTACAACAGCATTGTCTCAATGCAATCTATCTTAACTGCCGGTAAAGCCAACCTACTTACTGCCTGAGCTGCACGCAGCATTGCCTCAATGCTTGAATCAGCTGCTAGTTAGGGGCCAGAATGGCCAACTCCAAATACTGTCAACAAAAAATTGAATGCCGCAAGTTTTTCTAGAAAAGAATAGGGAGCCACCAAAACGAAAACAAAACTCGGATATTCTTTGATCTACTGCTACTAGTCAATCTCTGAGCTGCAAAAGAATGGGTAAACCAATGACCTAAAGTACCAAAGCAACCTTCTCCTGGGAAATAAATGATGATGGATGAGCAACCAGAGGTTCATAATGATCCGCACCAGCACCGCACCACCCTGCAAGTACCAAGTAATTTTCACTGACAATTCGAGTATATATCAGAAACACCAAATGAAAGCACATAAAGTTGCTGCCAAGCATGCCAGAGAAAAGCAGGGTACAAGGAAGACTATACGATTTGCTTTGCAATAGATATGTTATGAAAGAAAGTAATTACCTGTTCCTTTCATGAAAAGAAAGAAGGGAGGTTCACATATTTCACTTCTTGGACGATGTGGGAGGAAGAAAACACAATTATCTTCATCAACCATCGCATCAGATCCATGTGCTTGCACCTGTTCATGACATATCAATTCAAGAGCTTCGTAAATTATTCTTGTTTTGAGTCCCCAAGAAGTCAACAACAGATGGTTATATTCTACCAAATCTATCATTCTTGCGTAATGCAATAGCGTCTGTGCAGTTGTGCAGATGCAAGTCAATCTATTACATGTCACTTTTTATTTAATCACTTTAAGCAATTCAATTTGTCAGTGAGGAGATTACCAAGTTCACCTCCAAAAGAAACTGCTACTGATAAGAAACCAAGACTATGATTAGCACCAAGAAAGTGGGAAAAAGGTATATGACTGTAAAACAAGGATAGCTGCTAGCATTGTCTCCATGAGTTTACTGCAAGTATTAGGTAAACATTTATCTATATAAAATTGTACCATGTTACATAGTAAAGAATAACTTCCTGTGATGACCTATGATGAAATTCTTCCTAAAGGGAACCACAATAGTTAGTACATAAGTCAAAGAAATGCATCTGGCTTCAAGGTTTAAGCAGGTGAGGAGTCCCGAGCTATTTAACTTGGCTAAGAATATCCCAGAAACTTCTAATATTCAAGTACTCTTGCACAGAAATTCAGAAATGAACTGCAGAAATATCAAAGTCGAGTCTACTAAAGATAATATTTTCAAAAGAAACAAAGAATGGAAAGACAGATCATATATAGGTCACTTATTAAGTTATTCATATTAACCATCAAAGGATAGCATCAATCAGGAAAAAAGAATTAATCCCTCATGAGAATGTGAGGAAATGGTAATAAAATGTAATCAGATTACCATCCAAAAGAAGAAAGTAGCAAAGACAGAAGGGAAGTAAATCAGCTTACCACAAATATCTCTCTTTTGAACTCGGTTGCAAGACACTCTATTGCTATGTCATCTCCAAATGCAGCAGCACGGCCATCTCTATTCTCATCTACAGTCAACAAACCGTCCTCAGTATATTGCAAAGTGATGATATCATATTCATCATCAGGGGAACCAGGGATTGACATGTACTTGGCCCAACTGGGGCCATCATCCACAGCAACACATCTCTCTTTGTAAATAGACTCCGCAGCCAATTCTCTTCAATCATCAATCACAAAACTAAAATCAAAAAACAAAAACATACCCAAATGTACAAATTTATAAGACACCACAATCACTTCATTTGTTCGTGTAGGCTTCTGGTTACATGGTCCTCTATTATACACAAAACTCAAGCATTTGAGAAGTAGGATCTGTGAAAGATTTAACGTCACTATTTCATTATTTTATGACTAAGAGGCATTTTGTTTTCCAGCCTCATTCTTCGTAGGCACAAACAGATGTATGACTAAATAGAAGATTATACAAGCTAATACAAAAACTTGCCAAGAAAATGAAAAACATTACCAAAATAAAACACTTTTTTTTTTTTGGGAAAGCCACAAGTTTTTCAAACAATTTACATGCAATCATAGATCTGACAATGTCACTATCCTTTTTCCATTTCGTCATAAATCACATAAAAAGAGAAAAGTACAAGGGAAAAAAAAAATCTGGCACAGAAACTAAGTAGATCTAATAAAATAAAACTTCCCAACATCCAAAAATTGACTTTCTAGAAAGTAAAAAAGATTCGTAAATAAAAATAAATCGAATCAAAACCCAGTCAAGATTACAGCTTCAGACCAAAGAAATGTATAATTGATTACAATTTTTTTTAAAAAAAAATTACAAATAATCATACCCAAGCAACAAATTTTAAAATTAAAAAAAAAGATTCAATTTTTAGCCCCAAGAAATAAAATTACCTTTGCATCCCCAGCTGAACCAGCTCATTGATGGCTGCATCTAAGCTTTCCCGATCGTCTTTCTTAGCCAAGAGCTTCACGTCTTGCACCACATGTATACCCCACCCAGCCATTAGATCTGGCGAGTACATATTCTTTATCGCATTCGAAATTACCATTTTCTCCTCCTCACTCGCGGATCCATCGAAGTCCTCCATGAATCTCCTCACCGTCCGTTTCCTCAACTCCCTCGGCGTCACCGTTAACTTCTCATCGCCATTCATTGCTTTGCTTGAAGCCGTGAAGAGGCAATTCCCGTCGGCCTCCACTTCGCCGCCGTGGCTTAGCCGGAAAACTATCGACTGATCTTTGTGCTTCCACAAGACCCCTTTGGATTGGAGCTTCGTGAGGTGTCTTCTCTGTTGTTCTTCTAAGCCTATAACGTTTTCCCATGGCGTCGTTGACCTTTGGTCAACGAGATCCGCGGCGACGGTGGTGCTGTCTAGCGTTGGGTCCCTCCATGGTATCACCGGAGACGACGTCGTTGAGTCGCATATTAGCTTCCCCATTTTTTTATTTATTTTCTAAAAGATCAAAAAAGCTTCTTTTTTCTGAATTTTCCCCCCCCTTTCCTTCGTTTTCTTTTTTCTTTTTTTTTTTCCTCTCTTCAATTGGGGAGAAACGCGGAGAGAGAGACCGAGAGAGAGAGAGAGAGAGAGGAGGGAGAGAGAGACGTTAGGGTTAACGGATAGATTTTTCAGGGGCGACACGTGGAGGGATCTGAGTGGTATAAAATGTAGGTGAGTGGTAAGGGAATACTTCAACCAACGCCCTCTTATTTGTTGAGATTCACAAGTAAATCCCTCCCGATCATCAAATTTATTTACGAGCAACCCTTACTTTTTCAAAGTTTTCAATTTAGTCCCTATAATCTAGTAATAATCTACCCCTGAAATAAATCACAAAAAAAATCCATCACCTAATCATCCCATCATAAAACTCTCGTTACCAACTTCAATATTCTGCAAATCCTAGTAAATAAAGATGAAATTTTGATTACATGTCTATCTCATAACATTGAATATTCTTCCTTCTTAGATGATCTTCCTTGACATTTTAGCACAAAACGAGGTTTCAAGAATGACTTGACTTTGTGTTAGCTAATTGGGTGCCCTAAGATGGATGATAGGCACTATCTTTGTCAAGCTAGTTCCTCACGTCTCACTCAAGTATCTCAAAGTGCTAATTGGGTGATAAATTGGTCAGCTAAGAATGTCCGACTGAGCTTTCTGTTTTATCTTTGGGATTATTTGATGTTTTGAATTGTGTCTAATGGTGTTAGATGACTCTTTACATGCTATTAATGATGTTACTTCTTTCAGATCAAAAATTAAAAAAAAAAATAGTTTTGTGGCCTACAAGGGGAATTTCATTAAAATGGTGACTAAAGTACGAAATCGGATAAAGATGGGGAACTAGTACGAAATATCTCCAAGGTGGGGGTTAAGACATACGTTTGTAGACAAATGGATTACGGTGATTGGCTGGTAAATTGTAACGTTGCAGGAGTGAGTTTCGAGGTGCCTAATGTTGTCGTATTCTCGGGTACGGCGGGACGGGTTTGGATTGTTTGCTGCTGCTCAATGATGTTTGACGGAATTTTTTTTTTTTTTCCTTCGGCCTACATTTTCGAAGTCATTGCAAAATTACCCTGCTTTTCAAATCATTTTAAAAAATGATTTAAATGAATTCTGGGAATTCGTCCAAGAATTCTAGAATTTGTTAAGACTTATTTTAGGATTTTTGAGATTGACAGCTTGGCAGAAAACGAATTTTTTGGGAATTCTTCAAAGAATTCTGGGAGTTCTGCATTTCTTAAAAATTAAAATTAAAATTTACATTAGTCAAAAAACTGCATTAATTTTTTAAAATATAATATTCAAATGAATTCGATTAAATATTTATAAATTTCTTCAATCCTTAATATTCAAATCTTACTATTAATCTAAATAATTTAAATACATATGAAAAATAATTAAGATAGCACATAATTTTAACAAATTAAGAATTAAATGATTAATCATAACAAAAATTAAAATCCTAAATCCATATTAATCATGTTTCTACTACATTAATTTTTTAATATTCAAAAGTTACAATTAATGGTCATAATTGATAAATTCATACTAATAAATAAAAACACTTAATCATAAAACTACATAAAGTTCTTTAAATTTAAATATTAAAATATTTATATTAATTAAAAAACTAAATAAGTTTCTTTAAATTTTCTTTAATTTTATGGTCAATAGGAATTTATGATCTAGGAAAATTTATGTAGCTTTTAAAAAGTTAATCTAGTTGTTTGACTAGCATGAATTTTAATTTTAATTTTTAAAAAATGAAGAACTCCTAAAATTTGTTAAGAATTCCCATGATTCTTTGAAGAATTCCCAGAAATTCATTAAAGAATTCCCAGAATTCATCCAAGAATTCCAAGAACTCGCTTTCTGCCAAAGTGGCACTTCGTGACAGAAAATTTCAAAAATTTAAAAAAAAGTCTTAAACGAATTCTCATAATTTGTTTAAGTTATTTTTTAAAACAATTTGAAAAGTGGATTAATTTTGCAATGGCTTCAAAAAAGTGGGCCAAAGAGGGGTTATTTTTATTTTTAACCTTATTTTTTAATTTACTTCAAAAAATAACCCAGTTTTGAGGGGAGTAGCAAAAGTAGACTTTTCGAACTTATGAAGCCCGATCACGAATGTTGAAAACTCAATATCGGACTTCGAAAGTTCGAAAATATATTTAAATTACGAAGCTTCGATATCGAACTTTATATTTTCTTGTTCGAACTTCAAAAGTTCGACAGCATAAGTTCGAACTTTTGAAGTTCGAAAATAGGGTACTAGGATTTGCAGGATTTTCTTACTCGAACTACAAAAGGTCGAAAGCATAACTTCGAACTTATGAAGTTCGAAAATAGGGTGCTAGGGTTTGCAGGATTCCTTCTGTGACGATGTTGCGACGATGTGACGGAGGGCAGAAAATAATATCAGGAGGCAGATAATAATATCGTGTTTTAAACTTTAGAATTTCGAGTTTACAAGATTCCGACGTAATCAAAGGCAGAGTAGAGCAGAGGATAAAATTTTTGTCAGAGATGTGCATTTTCGAACTTTTGAAGTTCGAAGTTTGAAAATTTTGAACTTTCGAAGTTCGAAATTTTCAAACTTTCGAACTTCTGACTTGCGATTTTGTTGTTTCGAGTTTTTAAAATTCGAGTTAGGTTATAAGTCCAAACTCAGAATTTTAAAATCCGAATTTCTAAGTTCAAATTTGTTACTATATAATGCACACCCTACTTCTCCCTTCATCATCTCGTTCCAAAATCACTAACCCTACAAACGTTCACACGATAAGTCACATTACGTAGCATTTTCAAAATTTGGATTTGCTACTATACCACTAACCACTCCACTTCCCTCTCTTCTGCAACTCATTCACATCTAAGTCACGTTATATATATTTTTTTCACCCAAAAAGATGAATGCAAATGTTGATGCAGTTAACGTATATTTATATTACGGTGGCAACAAAATTGAAATAGATCATGGGCTCGACTATATAGGTCCAAACTTACCACGTAAAATAAAAATTCTTCCCGGAACGACATACAATCAATTTGTATCTCGTATATTCACGAAGCTCCAATTGCGGCCTACTATCGATAGAGTTGAGTTGTGTTATCGTGATCCCAAATGGGACACAAACCTACAACAAATATATTATTACCCCAGTGGCATTAAGGATGACGAAGATGTACAGAACATGTACGAAACAGCTTGCATGGATATGAATAGGAGATGTGCGCACGTTGTCGTAGACGTGCAAAGTGATGTCGTGTACAATCTACAGCCTTCAAATAAAGAAGCAACACTACAAGAAGTTGTTGGTGATTTGCCAGACTTGAATGTGGAACCACCTTATTATGTCAATGCAGAAGTCAACATTCCAACCACAACGGCAGGGTTTGCCATATTTTCCCTTTCTCCACCGCTACGGCCCACATTTGAAGTTGGAGAACCCTCTCAAACTAGTGACATTCGGGAGATGTTCGAGGTGGGATTAGATTCTGTTTTATCTGAACCGAAAGAAGTAGATGAGGACGTCTACTTCAATGAGGAGGAAGATGTTGTGTCAATAGAAGTTTAATCTACGAAAACGAAGAGGTTGATGTGGGGTCAGGCAATGGCGAAGAGCTGGAGCCGGATCTAGAGGAGGAAGAACCAGTAGCTTTCCACACAGCTAGGACAGAGTATTACATCATTTCAAATGAGCCTCCAATGGAGAGACCAATGTGGGACGAGAGATGGATGGAGTTGGCCAAACGCATGGTGTTCCCGAAAAATGTTGATCTTATACGGGCTGTCCAATAAAACGTGATCAAACATAAACGAGAATACAGGGTGGTGAAGTCGAATAAGACTTTGTGGGACATACGTTGCTACGAATCAAGCAATCCTAGGACACCATGCAAGTGGAAGGTTTGTGCAGTAAAAAAATGCACACACAAGATGTTCGAGATTACGAGGTACCAAAGCATGCATATTTGCATGGGAGATAAATGCGGGCCAAACCATAGAAATCTAACATCCGGTCCGTCAGCTACATGGTTAGGCATTTTGTTGCAGAGAAGCCTGATTTCGAGGTACGTCTTGTCCAAGGCCACGTAAAGAAGACTTTAAATGTTGATATAACGGACGGGAAAGCGTGGCGTGGTAGGAATAAGGCAATCCAACTAGTTTTTGGAGACTGGGACATGTCATACAAGATGTTGCCGCGCTTTTTTGCCGCCGTAATTGCAGAGAATTCGGGAACCGTTGTCCATTACAAGTTCGCCCAGGGTTCAACTGAAACAGAAAAAAATTTTCCACTATGTTTTTTGGGCTTTTGGTCCGTGCATCATAGCATGGAGGCACTGTCGACCTGTACTCTCGTTGGACGGAACACATCTGCATGGGAAGTACAAGGGCCACCTGCTTGTCGCCTCAGCGACAAATGCCAACGACCATATATTACCGTTGGCATTTGCCATTGTCGATGGCGAAAGTACAAATAGTTGGAGGTGGTTCCTGGAGAAGGTAAGTCAGTGTTTTTTAAACGACATGTCAACAGTTTGTATTCTCGATCGACGCACGCAGAATCGCGCGACCATCAATACAATAACATCCGACGGCCGACTTCAAGGGAAGCATCGCATTTGCTTAAGACACCTAAAAAGCAATGTGATGAAAAGATGGCACAACCGATTCGCAAAAGACATGTGTTGAATAGCTGGAAAAGAAAGCCAGAAACGGAAGCACATCGCCGCCATGGACAATATTCGTAATATCGACCCACGACCCACTGGTGTTGGTACACGGGTGCACCAGATGTTAGCCGACCTCGGTCCAGAGTCATGGACATTGAGCCACGATGGGGGTTATAGATGGGGAGTGCTGACAACAAATAATGTTGAATGCTTCAATGGTGTAATTGTCGGAGCCAGGGGATTGCCCATTACAGTACTAGTAAATAACACTTTTTTAAAGCTAAAGGGATATTTCCACGATAGGTTGGCAAACGCGATGCACATGCGTAGAGATGGTCGTGTTCTGACAGATCGAGCGAGAGAAAAATATGAAAAGTGGGAGACGTCTTCACACCGGATGTGATTGCATGCATTCAGACTAAATGAGTGGTACCAGGTCGGTGGAATGCCAGAACGATGGAACGATGTTCCCAACGAACAAGAGGTAGATTGGGTGGAACGAACATGTACATGTGGCAAGTGGACAGCCTATCATATGTCATGCTCTCATGCTCAATATGTTGCCCGTTATAGGGGTGGAAACCCTTCAACCATGGTTGATCTTCATTATACGGTAGAGTCATTCGAGGCAACATATAATATGACATTTCAACCCCTTGGACATGAATTTTACTGGCCTCCAGGACCCAGTTGGATGTTACTCCCGAATGCTTTACGAGTGCGCGACAGAACACGTGGGCGGGAAAGAACTCAGCGTATACCAAACGAAATGGACAATTCCGACCAAGTAGGCAGAAGAAAGTGTGGTTATTGCCGTAACCCTGGGCATATTGCACCAAATTGCCCTCTAAGAATAGATACGTAGCTTCGAATGGTTATCATAAAGTTGTAGTATGTGATGCTAATTAGTCTTTTCCATTATGGTGTGTAATGTTTTCAATAAAAGATATTGTCAAATCTTTCCATCTCAAAATATTGTCAACATCAACACAATTTATATCGAGACATGATAATAAGTACGAAAAAACAATGAAAATGAAAGTTCAATTACATAGAATTACTAAAATAAGTTTGAAATGTAAAATGTCTATTCAATTACATCAATACTGAGAAGGCGTGTAATAATCGGGCCTCCGACCCCTGCTGGTCCGGTCGGGTAAAACGCGTGGCGGTGGATGCGGTGACTGTGTGCGTCTATGAGTACGACGCAGTCGATGGTTCTCCTCGAACACCAGGTCAGCAGTCTGATCATCTATCAAATAATCACTGGTAGATAACGGCCCCTGCGGTGGCGTGTTCGAGGTGCTGGGCTCCTGTTGTGACGGACCACCATACTCAAACTGGCTAAACCTACCATGGTTTGACAGCATGTATGAAGTGCTGGGATCGATCCACGGACCGCCGTCGAATCGCTAGACCTACCAGCCGCGCGACGTGTATGAAGTCCGGGCTCTGAGTGGTATAATGATGACGGCTCACGTCCCGACCGATGTAAAGTTTGTGGAGGTGGTTGCGGACGTTGGACGTCATACATGGTTGTCGTGTCGTCCAACAGGTGCTCATGCTGGGTCTGCTGAAGTACGGCCTGGCCTCTGATGTGCAGGACCTGCAGATGACTCACCATATAATCAAGAGCAGCCGCATCTACTCGTAATTCTCCTGCCTCGTACTGCCGTATAATACTCCCACTGTGGTTAACCACATGCTGAGCGTATACCGCCTAAAGAAAAATTTCAAAAATTTTAATAGGTATTGCATCAATGTGTACTAAATTCGAATTTATGGGAAAACATTCATATTGCACTAACGATCGTTTCTCATCGTGGGCTGACGCAACGTAGCCGTCGTCTGTATGACTAGTCCGAGGGTGTCCAGCATGTAGTATGGTTATCCCTCGGTACTATCTCATATACGCCCTCAAAGCCCCAGGATTGGGAAAGTCCTCTAACTCTGTCACCACAACAGTGTTTTCCCAATTGACCCACATGTCGACTGCCGAATTATATTATTTGGCTGTAATCTTCTCTTTCCCGTCCCGATGCTTCTGCCACGCTGGTGGATTAATGGGGATCGTCTGCCGCATGCCGAACTGCCGAAGTACCCGATCAGGACGGTGCCACTCAACCCGCATACCAACGATGAGGGGTGCACATGCTCGCCACGCTTCCACATTTTCCAAACAGTACTGTGGCAAACCACCCATTGCATACTCGAATGGCTGCCAAATAAACTGGGAACACAATAATAACGGCAGATTAGTTTATAAAACATACAACATATATTAACAAGGGAGAGTAATAAATGTGAGATGTAAATTTTTTCAAACCTCGCCAGGCTGTAAGCGGTCAATCATGTCCTGCGCCTCGTTCAAACCAGCTTGGCCCGTAACCCACTTCAGATCCTTCCTCGCAAAGAACATGTAGCCGCGTGGTGGGCCTGGCAACGGGAAATCAGGGTGAACAGCTTGCCCATCCCTCTGATGGTGCCTATCCGTCTACTCACACAGTGTTGGCCTAAAAGTCGTGAGTCCGTCCCAAGCAAAAATTGCATTGTACAAGATAATTATATTATAAGCAATAATCGTCTTCAAATATCATTAACAATAATGAGATGAGTAAGTGTGTTACTGAATGAGCATGACGGCCCGCACATGCCTCTACAATCACGGCAACAAGCCTTACAAAGCCATCTATACAGATCGCTAGGCATGTCGCTTCAATTATATTCACTGATATGATCAAAGTCAATCAAAAAGTCTAACCAATGTAACGATAATTTATTTTCTGTCGTATCAGTGAACATTTGGGTGCCAAATAACAAAAAAATCCACAACGGGCCAGCCATTCTGCTTCCTCCAAATCAGGATTTCCCGGAGTGCCTTGGGCTACGTACAATTCCCTCAGATGGGGTATGTTAATCGAACTTCCACTAATTTTGTCCAAAGATACAAATACCCCCATATACTGATGAATACGTGTCCGCCACTCTTCCGAAGTTCGACTAGTATCGTCGAGCACCGGGACAACCTGACCAACAATCGGTAATCCCCAATATACAGTGACATCCTGGAGTGTGATCGTGGCCTCGCCTACAGGCAAATGAAATTTATGCGTCTCTGGTCGCCACCTCTCAATCAAGGCAGTAATAAGAGGATTGTCAACCTGATGGAAGCGCGCCGCATAACATCCAAAAAATCCGGCTCTCAATAAAGCCGTCTGCACAGCAGGATGCTCCGTCCATAGGAATAACTCTCTATCACTCCTATAAATCTTGTGTTCCTCTAACTGATGGGATGACGATAAATAATTCACCCGGCGATCATAGTAATAGCATAACACTGAACTATCGCTAAAAGCTAGTCTATGAGCCATAGATCCTACGAGCATTAAGTAAATTAAAATATATATATATAAGTACTATTTATTACTAATTAGTTTAAAACTGCAACCTTAATATTTAACTAATTTTGCTAACTTTGTAAAATTCATAATATTTTAATTTTTCTACATTCATACTATTTAAAATTACATCGATTAATACATCCCATCATCATAAAAATATTAACATTCCAAATATTAAATCAACATATAATTAACATATAAAATAAATCAAAATGATTAATATTCCACTAAAATAAACAATAGTCTAATTTTGAAATTTAATGTATTAAGCAACATATAATAAA
This sequence comes from Cordia subcordata, assembly GCA_028554755.1. Lineage (NCBI taxonomy): Eukaryota > Viridiplantae > Streptophyta > Magnoliopsida > Boraginales > Cordiaceae > Cordia > Cordia subcordata. The sequence goes on from JAPTOF010000020.1 coordinate 560,662, forward strand.
CATATAAAATAAACCAACACGATTAATATTCCACTAAAATAAACAATAATATAATTTCAAATTAAAGTTGCACAACAAATAAAATTATTACTGCTTAACATTATCTAAACGTCAAAAAATTTATTACTAATTACTTTAGAATTACAACTTTAATATTGAACAAATATATCACTTTATCTTAAAATTACTAATAATGAACATAATTAATCCTAAAACTCCACTAAAACCCTAACTTCAGTTACTATATGCCCTATAACTTTAATTTTCTCATTTCTTAAATTTTATATTATTTAAAATTTATAAAAATTCATGTTAAATACTTTAGAACTACACCGTATAATACTTAATTATTACATAACGTCATCTTAAATTGACTAATAATTAACATAATTAATCCTAAAATTCCACTAAAACCCTAAAACTCCATATGATTAATTGAATAATTATAAATTCACACTAATTATATGCATACTGATTATATGTACACAAATTATATACACAATGATTAATACATCCTATCATCATAAAATGATTAATATTCCAGAAATAAATCAACATATAATTAACATATAAATTAAACCAACAAAATTAATATTCCACTAAACTAAACAATTGTCTAATTTTAAAATTTAACGTATTAAGCTACATATAATTAACATATAAAATAAACCAATATGATTAATATTCCACTAAACTAAACAATAATATAATTTTCAAATTAGACGTAGGCAACATGTAATTAACATATAATTTCGAAATTTAACATCATATAAATTAAACAAATAAACACATTAAAACATATAAATTCGGTACCAAAAAAAAAAGAGAAAACTTACAAGATTTAGGCAAAATCCTAGGATGTGGAAAATTTGTATTAAATTTTCGAATTGGATGGGAGAAAAATGAGAGAGGGAGAGAGCAAAAGAGGAGAGGAGAGGTGAGATTTCGGATGGAAGAGGAGGGTTCGTGGGGGGTTTAAATAGTAGACAAGTCGAACTTTAGAAGTTCGATATCGACGAACAAAAACTCGATTTCGAACTTCTGAAGTTCGAGTGAAACATAATCGAACTTCTGAAGTTCGATTTTATATGTATTTCGAATTTCTGAAGTTCGACATCGAGTTTCAAGATTCTGCTTTAATGCCCTGTCTGTTACGTGCAGCGATACACGCGCGTTATCGACCTTTCAAATTTCGATAACGGCCAGCTGTGTTCCAGCAGTCGAACTTCAGAAGTTCGAATCAAGGAACAAAAGCTAGATATCGAACTTCGAAAGTTCGAGTATACTGACATCCACTAAGTCGAACTTCAGAAGTTCGTGTCCGAGCTTCTGAAGTTCGAATTCTTAGTTGGACTTCAGAAGTTCGATATCTCATATTATAATATCTTTTTTTTTTACCCTTCACATAGTCGAACTTTGTAATTCGTTTTCGAACTTCGTAAGTTCGAAAAATCTACTTTTACTACTTTCCTCAAAACTGGGTTACTTTTAGAAGCAAATTAAAAAATAAGGTTAAAAATAAAAATAATCCGCCAAAGAGACGAAAAAAAAATCCGATGTTTGACGTGGTTTTAGGATACGGAGGAAAGTTGACTAAACAAATGCTCTTTTTCCTTTTTTTTTTTTTTTGGCTTTTGTTTTTTCCTTGTGGATGAAAAACAATTTTGCAAGCAAATCAAACAGAGGAAACAAATCAACAATCGATCTTTCACCCAACAACCTTGTCTTTTTTGAAACCACCAAAAAAAAAAACCAACAACCTTGTCTTCCACCATTGAAAAAAATAAAAACATGTCAAACCGATTATAATTACGATGGAGATGCTGAGATTTTACGATCGACGTTGCCATTTTGTTGCTCAAAGTGGGATGAGAAATATCAATTTTAAGGCCATGTTTGAAATGACTTTTTTAGAAAAAAAGTATTTTTTTAGAAATAGTACATTTTTCTTATAGAAATAATTATTTAATTGAAAATTTGGAAAAAATTTAAAATACAACTTTTTTTAGAAGCCAAAACTTTTAATTTCTAAAAAAAACACTTTCTCTAATAGTATTTAAAAGTACACTTTTAAAGAAGTCGGTCCGAAAAAATATAATGAAAGATTTCATACTTATAAAATTTTTTGTTTTTTCGAGTCAGATTTCATTTAATTTAGAGAAATGATGACAAATTTATACTCTATTTGTTATAGTCTTATTTTAAGATACTTATAGGGTACATCTTATAAGATTTAAGAAATCTTATCATGCATCTATGAAAATTCAAAACAAAATCATATTTTTTATCTTACAACAAATAAGCAATCCTTCTTATCTTATTTTTTATAATTACAGAATGCATGATGCATGTGATAAGATATCTTAAATCTTATAAGATATCTCCAAATTTCAGTAGAATAAGTATTTTAAAATAAGATCATTCCAAACACACTTTTACTAGCTGGATAGTTAATACAATATATAAGCTTACTAATAAAACTTGAAAACTTATAACTGATTGAACTATCAAGGTGTCGATTGCTTTAGGCAATTTCCACGCCTCTTACTTCAACCCTATGGATACAAGATACCCTTTGTACTTATTTTTGCGTCACTTCGACTTATTTCCTGGACAGAAAATTATAATTTCGTTTTGGATCTATAATGAATATGGATTCCGCCAATATTAAAGCAAAAAATTATGCAAATTTGACAAAAGATTTTCTACTTTTGTTTTTCATAAATTGGAGAATATTGGCTAGTCAAATAATGGTATGAGGAGCCACAAGAGATTATGACATGGAATCAATAATTCTATTAATTTTGTAGTGCCGGAGAGATGCACCAGAATAATGCTAATTCTGTTATGAATTTGTAATTCTCTTTTCATTATTCATGGGAAAAAAATTAAATAAAATTGAATTCTATCCCAAAAAAGTATAGCTATTGCCTAATTCAACTTTAATTAAATAAAATTAAGTGTCAGGAAATAAAAGTTGGAGGAACATGTGTTACAGGTGCAAAATCAACATTGCCGTACCAAATGAAAATATGCGCATTTGGTGTTTCTAACTTTTAAGTAGGAGCCACATATATTTTAGACTTTTAGAGGGGCCTCAAAGCCAGATATTGTAGAAGGTAGGTGGGTGTTAGAGATGTTTGGTGAAATATGTCTTTGCTTAAATTTAGTTTTTTGTTATTGAAATAGATAACAGAAAATTTTGAACTATGGAATTAGCTAAAAGAGTTATATTCATCTTTATTTGGGAAACTTATCAAGAATGTTGAGTAGTACAATTGTGGCTTATTTACCAAAATAATATTAAAGAAATAAAATCTTCCCAAAACAATATCGTTTTGAGGTGAGTTCCCAAAATATAATTTTCACGTTCTGAGATAGCAGAAAATGAATTCCGCTTTCTCAAAAAGCATAAATGTGATATTCCAAGAATATGCACGGCAGTTGATAGGGTCAGATACAATGACAAGAGCAAATTCCGCTTTTAAAAAAACGAAAATTTTACAAGGGACAATTTCAATTTCTGCTTTCTCAAAAAACAGAAATTTTAAAAACAAAAATTTTTAAATTTCGTGAGATTCTTTGAGTAGACTATATTCGTTGACCATGAGGTCGTACTTGTGATTCTCTATTATAAAATCCTTACAAAAGTTTATTAACACAATTAATGAATTTCTTTCTAATATAAAATTAAACAAACATGTATCACAATGGTATTAAAAAAATCACTAAATGGTAAAGATAAATTTTTCATGTGGCGAGCATCACATTTTCTAGAAACTCAGTTTCTAGAAATTAGTAGTTTTCCCAGTACTTAGAGCAATACCCAATTCTCATTCTAAATTTTATATTTACTAATTAATAATAAATATATTACTAACATTTTCTTATCCACTTATTAAAACTTAGGATCACATGTATGTATACACATGGCTTGATAAGAAGATTAAATGACCTAATAATATAACGGAAAGATTAGATTCTCACTAAGCTTTGATAATTATCCTAAAAAATTAAGATATATGTTGATTATAAAATTTGATTTCCGTAGTGACCAAAAATAATTTGACACTTGAAATATTAGCATTTTTTTCTTCAAATTTAAACATAAATAGTAAAGAAAGTAAGAATTCTATGGCTCTAGATTCTTCTAGCATATCATGCGTCCCAACTTTACTAATGGTATGCACAGCCAAAAAAAAAAAAAAAAAACAACTTTATTAATAATATTGGGAGAATAAGTTTAAAATAATAAAATTTAGGATTTTTATATTTTACATTTAAAAAAATTTTCTCCTTATAAATGTATTTTTTTTAAAATAGTGTTAAGAGATTGTCACTTTAGATCTTTGTTTTCGCTATTTTAATTTTTTTAAGAATTTCATTTTTGTTGTACATGTATTTATTTTTTGGGTTGTTGTTAAAAGATTGGATGTCTTTTCCATTTTAAATTTTTTTGGGTCTATGAAATGGTAGATTTACATATTTTTCTAATTTTCTAGTTTTTAGAATTTCACTTTTTAGTTGACATTTTTGTATTTTAGTTCTTTTTCCTCAAAAAATTCCAAGATTTTGTGTTTTTGGTTTGGGTAGTTACTTAGTTTCGAAAGGTTGGGACATTCCGAATTTAAATTGCTTACTTTTTTTTAAACTGTGTTTGGGTTGGGTTTAAGGATTATGATGCAATTCGAAAAGACAATATCCATTCTGTTGACATTCATAGCCATTATGGGTAGCAAACAATTTCTGTTGTAGAATCTCATAATCTTGGAGAATATTTAGCTTTTAAGCTTTTTGCTTTTTCAGAAAGCAGAATTTTGTAATGTCATAATCACTCATGTATATTTTTTCAAAAAGCGGAACCTATTTACATATGTTGAGACTCAAATAGAAAAACTCGAATAACTTGACGTGGCTTTATCCTTTTTATGGTTGTTGATCGTTTATTAATTGTAAAGCTAACAAAAATTTAATACAATAAATGAAATTGGTTAATTTGAGCCATATTTAGGTGATATTAACTATATTAAAGGACCTTATATTATGGTCCCTCACAAGGTATTCATTTATTAAGTATTATGTCCCTTTCATGTATTTGAAAAAAGAAAAAAGGACAAAGCAAATAGCTTAGCAGCAGAATGCACGTGAACAATACGCGCTACTGTTCGCGCATGATAAATGTTTCTTCACTGACAGTTTGTTCACTAATTGTTTATTTATTATCGCACAACTATTTGTTCACTAACTTTTATATATGCATCAAATATTTGTTCATTACACCAAAATTATTTGTTCGCTGACTATTTGTTTATTACTGCACAACTATTTGTTCACTAGCTTACATATATACATTAAATATTTATTTATTACACCACAACTATTTGTTTACTATCCTAAAATTATTTGTTCACTAAATATTTATTCATTACCCTATAAGTATTTGTTCACTGACTTTCATATATATATTGAATATTTGTTCATTACCCCACGATTATTTGTTCATTGCTCTCACATACAAATACAAAACACAAACACATCTGCACACACACTTTTACATATCACGCACACGCGCACACACACAATGAGCAAAGTGATGGTGTGAAGACTTATTTGGCGGTGATGTTGTCATGAATCATTATCTAAAAAGCTTGAAATTGCTTGAGTATCTATTAATGGTGAATATAAATTTAAGCAATTAAATCTTCAATTAAAGGCACCATGAGAATTGCGAAGTTACAATAAGAAACGGTGCCGAAGAGAGCTTGAAGCTCATGGCATGGTGGCTTGATGATGGTGTGATGATCAAAGAAGAAAAGAGAAGAGAAGAAGAGATGAATGAGAGAAAAGAGAAAAGGGAGGAGAACAGAGAGAAAGCGGAGAGGAGAGAGAGAGAGAATAACAATTAGATCTAGATCTGACCTATTTTTTTTTCTTTTATAAAGTGCGAGTACACCGTACTCTGTAGGAACACGATCTTGCAAGAGCACGATATAATATACGACTATATTAATCTTAAGATGCCACTTAATCCTTTTATTAATTTCATTTTATTAATTTCATATACATGGAACTGCATTTGAGTATTTCCATCGGACATCTTTGCTCAAACATCCTTCCCAAGCTTTTTTCCTGTTTTAACCAGAGCTATTATCACTCTTTTTCTTTGTGTCAAATTTTAATTTAAAAAAAAATTTAGACAAATTCCAAGTTCAAAAATTATTATTCTTATTCGAAAATTTATTTATTTATTTCCCGGTGAAGAATCACAAAGTAGACCAGATTTTGCTAGGTAAGTGGATCCATGCAGCCTCCATACCAAAATGAGACTGGATAAGTAAAGTGCTAAACACTATTGAACTAGTGGAGCTTGACACATGACATCTTGATTTAATTGCAAGTTTTTGGTTGGGTTGGGCCTAACATCCCTATTCTGCACTTTAAAGTTTGGTGTCTGTTGTAGCACATGCAACTGACTTGGATTGGGCCTAACATGGCCCAGGCCAGTTGGGCTTAACGGGTCCTTTTCTGTTTGGTTAATTATATGGATTCCATTCGAAACCCCCCATTTAAAGAATAATAATATTATCACTCATTTAAACACCACTTAGTCATGTTGTCTAACATGGAATTTCACTTGGCATGTTACATGGACATTCATTTTTCCTCAATAAGTACATTGGCTTTGGGATCTCACCACATTTAAAACTAATGGAAATCCTGACCTGAATGTTTTATATGTTGAAATATATAAACTAGCATTCCTCTGCTTGTTCGCTTAAGCAACTTACTTTAGAGGAAGACTGTTAAAGATATGAATTAGGCATCAATTAATTTAGTGTATAATTAGGCATATTGTTCTTTTTTCATGCTTTTCATGTCTAATCACAACCATTTCAATTTTATAGTATTATGAGTGAATTTATTCTAAAAAATTAGATTCTCTTGGTTATGATATATTTTTGTTCACATAAAAAAAATTTCAAATTCCAAGTTCATCTTATAAAATTTGACACTACGCTTCTTACTAATCAATAGATTTTAAGATAGTGAATAGCTCATAACATCATATTAAAGCTAGACTCTTGTCAAGTCTTATTTAGTGGACCCATCCATCCATATATCACTCATCTATTTATTAGGGCTTGACTAAATCTTGTTCATCGTGCATCTATTCATGTGGTATTCCATATTGTAAGCAATCCATCATAACTACATCTTCATTCTAGTTCATTCAATCTAGTCGAATGTCAAATTATACATTAGTAGGATAAAGGCACAATTTCGAATCAAAAGCAAATGGTTATTAGAATATTTTATTGTTCACATAAGAGAAATATAATGTCATTTGAAATTTTAAACTATTCTTATTAATGACTAATTGTAAATTTAAAATACAACCTCAATATTCTTTTTTTTTTGTGATAAAGGAAATCCAACTGGCGGAGCACGACCATTGAAATATCTGGTAACAGAGCTCAACTACCAACTGACAAATCCCAGGTGCATAGCACGTCGCCTATATTGCGCACCAGATAACTCAAAGGCAGTCAACTAAGAGTAATGAATTGAATTTGAACATGAGTCATAAGCTGTATTCGTCTCTAACTCTTGTTGTTGGAGCATCCCTGGAGACACAACCTTGGTAGTCTTTGCATTGCTTTAAAGCCATATGTGTGGCTCCTCATTGGTGATAAACTTAAGAAAAAAAAAAAAAAAGAACCATCCAATTACAACGAAAATTACCTAAAGTTACCCAAATTAGTGCCAATTACGTGAATAATCTTTTGTCCGACTACAAGTGGTTTTCGTACAGCTCCTCGGTCGATTTCGGCGACTTGGTCGGTTGTCATTATCTACAAGAGGCTAATGTTATCAGCGTAAAAGACATTTATGACCTCCAAGAGTAAAATACATTCTGTTTCTTATCCCCTGGTCGGTCTGTGGCTCTGCCAACGACAGATGTACGGGCCACGGGGACCTTCGGGGAACCAAACGCCACCAAACCCCCACACTCGCCATGCCCAAACCAATATAAAATTCTTTTTAGATTACTTCGAGTTTGTTTGGATGGCTTTTTTTATGGAAAAACTTTTTTTTAAATAAATACTTGAATTAAATTTAAAAAAAGTAGAAAATTTCAAAAAAATTAATCTTAATTTTTTAAGAAATTAAAAGTTTTCAATAAATACTTGAATTAATTTAGTTTTAGTGTTTTAAAAAATATTTTTGAAAAACCCAATTCAAATCCACCATTAGACTAGTTCATGATTTAGAAATGGTGTCGCCATTAAAAGTTTGGGACCATTCTTTTTTTTTTTTTTTTTCCTTTTTTATTTGTGTTTTCTCCCCACAAACTGTCAAATGAGCGACCAATTTGGCAAAAAAGATCGGAAGCGATTCTTGACGTTTCCGTAGGTGGTCAGAAAAACGAGTGATATTTCGATGTCCATTTTCTATGTTGACTCTGCAACTCTTGCTATCAAGTAGGACTAGTTCAAAGCTAAGGTTGGGACAGTTTTCAAATTGTTGTCATTAGAATTTTCAGCTGGTCACACAATCTTTAACAATGTGTCGTCCCTCTAGTGATTTCCACCTCAAGGCACTCTTGGTCTTGATTAAAATGTCAAGGACTCATTTGACACACATGACTTGTATTGTTCCAATATTTGATTTTTTTTCCTCTAATAATTTACTATTAGAAAACTATTTACTTAGACGTATAATACTCGCTGGTGTTTTGAAAGAAAAATCTTTTGGTCACTTTTCTATCTATACTCATTTATTAAAGTTGTATGTTCCTGTTAGGCTTTGATCACAATGTAAAGGGATAATAGAATTGCATAATATATTTGTTATTTGGATGATGAATTCAAAAGGTGTAAATTGTGTAACGATTTGAAATTTGCTTAAAGATATAAGTAGAAAATAGAAGAATCAATGTAAATCTAATACAAACTCTTTGAAGATTAAAAAAAAAGATATATTATCTTGTGCACCATTAGCTCTATAGTATGAATCAAATTAATTATAATTAAGAAAGAGTTGCTTGTAGCGTTTCAAATATGCATAAAATATCAATATTACTATGCAATCTATCACACTTATTTGCTTGATGCTTCCATCACGGTAGTGCTTAACACAATACAATAGGGAATAAACAACAATGACAATAAATAGAAATGTTAACCACAAGTAAAAGAAGGGAAAATTTTGTCTCTAAGAGCTTTATCAAAGCAATACTGTTTAATATAATGTAAAACCCCTAATTTTAGTAAAGGGCATAGTAAAAAAAATATCCTCTTTATTAGTTATAACACACTTTCCATTTTAAAATGAGTTACACTTTTTAATGATGTCTAAGATAATAATTTGCACGCCCTAATTAACAATCAAATACTATTTCTTCATTGTACTACTTGCTCTGCAACCCTTAACCTCAATTCCGACATTTTTGTTACTAGTCCTCGAATGTTATCCAAATTCTTATAATAGTTTATAATGTTATAAAGTTTATATTCTACACTCTTCCTTATAGTTTACAAGGTTACAAACTTATAATATAATAGTCTATAATATTACAAAGTTTATATTATAAAATCTTTCTTATAGTTACTTTTCTATTAAAATGTAATTAGACAATTGTATGATCACACGGAAATTATATATTTAAGACTAATTTCAAAATTTTAGTGTTATTAGGGATTAATTTGAGATTTTGAAAGATAAGTTTATGTAAAGAAAAATAATTTCACTGTGTTTAATAGTAATGTCATGCTATTTTTTAATCTAAATTTGACAAAATTACATCGAGGACTGACCTAGCAATTTACGTGAAGCACCATAAATTCATAATGCGACTTTAATAGTCTTACGGACTATTTTGGAAAGTCGAGGGTACGGTCTATATTAAAAAAAAAAAGAAAAGGAAAAAAAAAATACACACAAAAATTATCCTACAAATTGCATAATCCTTTTCGTTGTCTCAAAAAGACACAATCTTTTCTCTCTCTTCTCCAGGGTTCTCTCTCAAGTCTCACCCAACAACACCCCCCCCCCCCACACACACACACAATGAAGATGAGAAACAAAGGCAAAGTCCACCCAACCCCCTCTTCATCATCACCTTCTTCTTCTTTTTCTTCATCTTCACCCTCTTCATCATCATCATCTTTGTCTACAAACAACAAAGATGCTTTATCAATCTTGAAGCTTTTACCGGCTGCAATACTAGCTTTGGCCTCGGTTCTTTCTCTTGAAGACAAAGAGGTTTTAGCCTACATGATAACAAGGTCCATCAAAGCCACCAATCCTTCTTCTATTCTTGAGGAGAAAACCAAGAAAAACACCAAAAAGAATGGCAACAATAATAATATTGCAGCAGCTCATAAGCCACCCATGTTTGATTGCGAGTGCTTTGATTGTTACACTAGCTATTGGTGCAAGTGGGACTCTTCACCCAGCCGTGAGCTCATCCATCAAGCCATTGAAGCCTTTGAAGAGCACTTAAGCAATGGCGAGTTGTCAACAAAGAAGGGGAAAAACAAGAAGAGGGAGCAAAAGGGTCGCCGGGGAGGTGAAAAGGTTGAAGAGAACGGGTCGTCGGAAAATCAAGAATCCGCTCAAGGGTCGCCGGAGAATGAGGTGGGGTCGCCTGAAATAGCTGAGCTGGCATTGGAGGATGCTGGGGATGCGGTCATGGAGGTGGTTGGGGAGGTAGCGCCGCCGGAGATGGAGGTGGCGATGAGGTCGGCGGCCGGTGGTGGCGGTGGACACAAGGGTTTGGCTAGGAAAGTGCTGCCGGACGTGTTGGGGTTATTTAATTCGCGTTTGTGGAGTCTTTGGAGTCCGAATGTGTAAAAGAAAAGAGAAAAAAAGGAAAAAAAATTCCACTATCTTTTTTTTTTCTCTTTTCTTTTCTTAATTTTCTTTTTTTGAAGATTCCAAGGAGGTGAAAAAGAAAAGGGGGTATAATTTCATGGGAGGTTATATTCGCTTCTCGAATATATAAATCCTCTTTTTTTTTTTTGTCACTGCATTATTGTATAAAATGGTCCATCTCTTTATTGGAACATTTGTTATTTTTTTTGAATTTTTTTGTAGCCAGACCTGTTAGTTCCTTTTTGGGGGTGAAAATTTTGGAAAAGTGGTCTGAATGTTTTTAATTTTTCCCAGGGGATAAAAAAATGTGACATTTACATGAAAATAGTATGCATGATAGTAGTATGTGGCCATCTCTTTCATTGTAAATTATTGCTATTTTTCTAATTTGCTTAGTGGCTAAGCATTGTGAGCAGGTGAAGATATTTAGCTGACATGGCCAATGATATGTGACCTAATCTTTATGCTATTCCTCAGCAGTGAGTGTGACCGTATAAGGATTATTGTATTAATAAAAAAATAATTATAGTAGTAATAATAATATAAAAATTTATCTAGGGAGGTGAATTATTATGGAGCATTAGGGTGGCATAGCCTAGACTTTTTGTTCGGTTCTCTCTCTCTTTTTTTTTTTTCAATGAAATGTCAATTGGATGCGATTTCCTATGCTTTTGTTTTGATTCCTTTGCGGGTGGCATCGTTTGAACTAATTGTATAACCACTTTTGTTGTTCTTTATTATACTTTTTGTAGACCCCTTAGACTATAGACCGGGTAATTGGGACTTTGTCGCTTACTATTTGATATATTGTTAATTGTAGTTCAAATTGTTTTGCTAATTGTATTTCACGATCATTATATTAGTATAACTAACGTCGCAAGAAACGACTGGGTTCAACTAATTTTCAGGTTTCTAGCTCTAGAATGAAAAATGTATTACTTCGCAGTGTTGGTAAGTGTTCAAATCATAGTATTATTGTTGTATTACATCGTCTGTTAGAAAATTATTAGGATTGTGGCTCATATTGTGAGCAAAAGTGTTCTAATTTTAGCATAATTAGGAGTTTTTGTTCTAGTAGATTTAGGTAGTCTTGTTCTTTAGGATTTAGGAGTATCTATTGTACGTCTATGAATAGGACCGTAATGAGATGCGAGATAGAGTGATTAAAAGGAGAGGGCTCGTACTAATTTCTCGTCATTTACCCTGCGTTTTATCCCAACAATGGCATACGAGAGAGAGAGAGTTTGGTCAAACAGACAAGCTAGTAATGGGGATGGGGAAACTCTTAATTGTCATTTGGTTGGTAGGATTCATGGCTATACACCCCTATTGGAGTCAATGATGAATGTTACCGTTGTAGAAAATGAGGGGAAGAATGTTGTCAAAAAGTATTGGGAGATGGTAGGGGGGGGGGGGGAGAGTGTCATAGTAAAGTGCTTGCAGGATTGCATATTTGATGGCTTTTTCAAGTCTTGGGTCTGGGAATTGAGCTGCATTATGGAGTGCCCCCACTAAGCCTGTTTGTGGAATCACTTCATATTATTATTATTATTAGGGTAAATTATTTTAATAGGACTTTATTTTTTCGTATTAAGGATTTTTTTTAGTCCTTTGTTTTCTCAAACGGGATACTTTGGTTCCTCGTGTTACAAAACAAAGACACCGTTTGTCTTTGAGTCGTTCCCTTTAAAAAATAAGGCACTAAAAAAATGTTTAACACTAAAAATAAGGGACCATTGAAGATCTACCCTTATTATTATTTATTTGTGTTGTATTATATGACTGCAGCAGTGGAGGCTTGGTTATTTATGGAGTTGTGTACTGAGGTAGGGGACCAACAAAAGAATTGAAGTTTGGTGCTTATCCATGGTTATGCCTATTGCCTAGCTACCTGCACCACGTAAATGGTCGTCAGAACTGTGCAACAGTCAGCCGTTGCCATTTAATTATTATTTATTTTTTTCTTTCTATGAGGGGAACATTCCTTCAAAAAGAAAATTTTAAATTTTAAAAATACATGACTACTACGATGATTTTCTTTCTCTCTTTTTTTTTTTTGGACCAGAAAAAAAACATTTTTGTTATTGAGAAATTTAGTCTACGCGGGTGGTATCAAGTACAATATCTAATTCGTAACCTCATTTGTATCTCTACAAATGTGGATACCGCATACATCAGATATACCTCCCATAATCTTCTTCGGATCTAAGACTCCCTCCGTGACTACATCATTATATCAAATGATGTAATTAGTGGAGGGTTGTATAATGTTGATGGGGCTTAGAAAATCTGATCTATACTATTGAAGTTCTAATAAATTCTCGAGGAAGTAAAAGCGATTCTCTTGATATTGGTCCCTTTCCCCTGAACTTGCTCTTTCCGGAAAACAAGAAATATATGTTGTGATTTCCAATATAATTTCCAAAAGTTCTTTGGTGAGAGCTTGTGAAAGCACAATAGCGCATATAAAGTCTCATCTTCGGGCAATATTTTCACGGTGAACGCTGAGTAAGTTTGGTTAATAAATATAACTACTTTAGATCAATAGAATATAAAATTGATGAGTGGTATTGTTTGATACTAATCGATTTTTAGAAGGTTTTGAAATTTTGATCTAACTGGTCTTATTGGCTTGTGTATGTATGTCTTACACGCTCAATGGTTAAAATTAAACAAGTGAGGCCGTCGAGCTAAGTGATTCGATTAGAAAATTTCGTATATATATTTTTGTTGACGAGGAAACTCTATTGGCAGAGTTTGGTGGACTTAAACACCGATTGATAAATTTTAGGTACAATGACCGCCCTAAGATCATTACATTAAGTAATTTCGGGTAGTAAATCAGGCAACAACTTATATGGTTCGAACTCATGCACGAGTAGTGTTCTCCCCGCGCCTTTATTATCTAGACATCCCTAGGAGATAAAATTGTTATATATTATTAATGAAGTTCATTCCTTATCTACCAGAAAAGAAAATTTTGAGCGGCTATCTAGCTGATGATTAAACGGCAAGGACAATACAGAGGTTATCAAACATGGCAAGTAGCAAACCTTATCCGCACAAGTAACCACATCTGTGTCATTTTTCTACGCAACAAAAGGGCAAAAAAACAAGGCAAGAAATAAATATGTCTAGGCAACTATACATCCCTTCTTTTGTTGTTTAGGGTGACTGACAAAAAAGTTAGCGACGTATCAGTTTATCTGATCCATTATTATTATTATTTTCTTCTTCTTTTATTCGAATCTGAACCATGATTGAGTACAAAAAAACTTGCAACTTTTATTATGCCATAGTAACTATAAGCCCATATTAATAGCAGGAATTGATTAAGTGAGTATGACGCATTATTTTGAATCATAGTAGTAAATGTAGTAGTATCATATTCTTGGATATGAGATTTACCTTTTTATTTTTTACCTTGCAAAAGAGACTATTTCCCTTTGGATTTATTTTGAGAATGACGAAACCTAAGACCATAACCTTATCACAAAGAGACATAATTTGGATAATCAAAGTACGAGAGAACTTTAAAGATTGGTATGGAGGTGAAGCTTTCCTCCCCCACCCCCCCCCCCTCGGGTATAAAATGCACTAAGTTTAAAGGGTGTTTGGCTTTGCCTTTTTAAAGTTGTGCTTATAAGTAACTTTTGATGTTTATAGGCAAATGATAAATAAATAGAAAAGTGTTTGGATAAATGTGCTTATAAATTGTTAATGAGTAGTAATATTTGTTAAAATGACTAAGAAGACATTTAGCTAAAGTAAAAAAGTATTACTTTTTTTTAAAAGATAGAATTATTCTTTTTATTAGTCAAACTACTTTATTTATAAGCAAGTAAAAGAGAAAATAGGGGAATAGCGCTTTTTTAACTTATAAGCAGGTAAAACATACTTATAAGCATATTTTACCAAATATGTAATTTTTTTTTTCTGCTGACGAGCTTATAAGCAAAGCCAACCACCCTCTTAATTTGAAATCAGAACTCAAGACGCTAATTTAATTAAATTTTCATATCCCAAGCATTATATTCTACTACTTCTAACTAGCAGTTTATTCTAATTCTTTTAACTTTGCATTCGTAAACAATTGGAGTTAAAATATTATAGTCAACTATTAACTAAAAGAGAATCATGATTAAAGTTTCGCCACACAATCGCTTTCCTAAGGTAGACAAGCTTCAATTCAAGCTCTCGATGAGAGCCCACGTCTTATCAACACAAATTTTTGGCCCAACACACTTTTCGGGCCACGACCAAGAAATTTTATAGGTGATACTTCATGAAAAAATTATGACTTGGAAGTAAAGGTCCATAAAAAGCTAATTTTACTCTTTTTTTTTTTTTTCCTTTATCTCTCTTTCTTTTAATATGCTTTCTTGGCCGAAAGTAACTTGAATGAGCCAATAATCTTCTTCATGTTCAAACAGATTCATTACGCAATTCCAAAGACAATATTCTAACGTGATTACCTAGTTTAATAATCGTGTTGGCCCTTTTAAGACCACTACATTCTCATCAAATGGTGATCGTGGTTGTTACGTATGCCATGTGTTGTTTGTGTTCACTTATTGATTAAATTACATCTCAACCCATGATATATCACAAAGGAGACAGAGAGAAAGCAGCAATAGGGTCACTCTGTCGCAGAATCCATCTGAATAAATACATATGGAAAAAATCTTGCTCTACAGGCATTGATTCAGATCATTATGTTCTTCCCACGTGAGTATCACACGTGTGTGTATATATATATATATATATATATATATAGTAATAATTTAGAAAACTCAGTTTTCAAATAAGGGTAAAGGAAACATTTGAAAAAGACAAACTCATGCATTTTGGATTTGTTTGGATTGACTTTTTAAAATAACTTTCTTAAAAAAAAGTACTTTTTTGATAAGTCAAAATTTTTGACTTTTGAAGAAAAGAAAAATATTTGAACTTTTTTCATAATTTTAGTTTTTTTTTTTAAGCCAAACCATTTTTTTTCCCCCAAAAAAACCCATCCAAACAGGACTACAATGTGGTATGGTAATTTTAACAATTTTTATAATACTGTAATAACGATTATTAACATCAGTACTATAAAAGATTGTTAAATTATTATAATACCTCAAATGTTCACATCCAATTTAACTAACCGGAGATTTTTTTTTTTTCCCACATTTTATCCAAATTATAATGCACTCGTTTTTCAACCACGGCTTAGTATCGTAAGTAAATAAATAATCTGAAACTACTCGTAGCTTTATCTTCTCTATATGGTTGTGATAGAAATCGTTTAGCATCTTAATAGCAGATAAAGAATCTCATGTACATTATTCATAGAACATCGGATGCATTAAGAAATTTCAGAATAGAAATAGATATCCACGGTTTTACATATATATATATATATATATGTATATGTATATCTCCAAGTGCCTATTGGAAAGTTTTCTGACAGAGCCTGCTGGTTCGATCACATTGCTGATGAGAAATATTATCGGAAAATAAAAGCTGCTGGTACGATATAATTTCCTCATGCTCATGAGTCATGACAAATCACAACGTATGTGGACATCACTAACACTAATAATCAAAAGACGCGTGTTACTATTTGTTTTGCTATTGATATACTAAGAAAATGAGAGGAAAGAAAGATAGGAGTGTGATGTCAAAAAGTTTGCTCTAGAAACTGAGACCGCGAATCTAGTATCTGGTAATCCAAATGCACCCAAACAAAAAGAACATAAAGTGCATATGCCGGTGGACTCTCGATTAACCGACCGTATCCATTGTCTGACAATTATGAACTCAACTAGATCGCATTCATTTTAGCTGGGAACCATATCTTGTTTTCGGGTGATGATTTAAATTTAACTATTTGTTAATATGTTGAGTTTTATTAATTGGTTTAGACTATATTGGTGTTCATAGAAAGTTTTGCCTCTAATTGAGTGATTACTTCATGATCGGTAGGCACATGTCAAGAGAGTATGGGAAAAAAAATTAAAATTATTACATGCATGACCAACACGTGTTGGGAGAGTATTGGTGCGCAATACGCGACCCTTCGAAAAACGTTGATGCTTCATTAATTACGAGAAAAAAATATATTCTAGTATGTCTCAAAATCTCACGTTCTAACTTGCATTTGAACATACATCAAATCTAAATATGAGCAATAAAAGGGAAAATAAAAGATGTTGAACCCTAGAGTAGGAGGTCGGCATTCCAAGATAATTTGAAAAGAGCAAGGGAGAGTAAACTTCCAAGAAACATATAATTAGACGCTTATATTCTTTTTTCAATGATAACTTCTTTAGTCGCGCAACATTGAATTTTGGTCAACACACAGTGTCCAGGACCATTCAACTCGAATTGTCAATGTTTTTCAATATAGCTATTAAGAGTTGAGCGAAATTATACAGTAGTAATTGATTATAATTGAAGTTTTCGTTTCCAATCTTTCTATCATTATCATTGTTGACTTACTTAAAATATGCATTAAGGTGTGTTATTATATCATAAGATTTTAATTTTTTTGCGATAAGAAAAATTCAGTTGACGAAGTTTAACTACCAGCATAATCGGCAGAACCTTACCATCAACTGCAAAATCTTGGATTCGCAACACATCCCATATACTGAGCACCAGATAAGTTAAAGATACTCATTTGCGCTAAAATCATGAGCTGCATTTGATGTCAACTCTTACTGCTAGAACATCGTTAAGGGTCACAAGATTTGTTTATGGGCTTTCTGTTTGCATTGGGCCATAGGCCTTCATTTATTCCAAGGATTTGTTGCCTTTAACTGGTCGATGCCTTTAGGCCCATCCTTTTTTTCCTTTTATTTATATTTATATATCATTTCTTCCCCAAAAAATGAAAATAAATCCTTGTGGTGCAAAATTGCTATGCATCGGTAGCCACAAGCTGAGCAGATAGTAATCGACAGCAGAATGGCCTTTATATTCTGAACATCACTTTCAAGATGAGAAATTGGCAGATAGAATTGGCCATGGATACAAAGTCTAGTAGCTAAACACTGTCCTGAGCCTGCTTGCTCGGTGTCTGCTTGTGCAGATGTAGCAGCACTCCATATTTCATGGCTGCAACGTGCCAATCACACGCTGACAAACCGCACCATTTTCATGGAGCATTCCTTTTGTACTCATCCCCAGTTCAAGTGCAAACTTCAAACATCTGAAATTCTTGGGCTACGTGGATTCATTACACCCAACGAGTTGATGAAATATCTGAACGTGTACTATTTTTTACCACATGGGAAACATATCGAATCTTGCAACCCAAGTTACAGGTGATCTTAAGCAGTTGAGAGGTCCGTTTAATGCCACAGTTTTAAGATTATATGTCACTGTCATAATATGAGGAAAGCATTCATACATGTAATGCATGCCTCCAGAACGTCTCGATTGCGCAGTTTGAGCGATTAAAGTTATTCTCTTTGAAACGATGACTTTGGTTCAAGTTCAATTAATAGTACGGGTTGAGGCACGTTGTCCCAGAGATACTATAGTCGTAAGAGTTAAGATCGAATGTGGTTAACGAGCCAAGTCCAATCCTAGTCCCCGTAATGGGAGGGTGTCCTTGACTTGCTTAGTTGGTGGTCGAACTTTGCTGGTTGTTTGTATAATTGGACTTTGCTAGTTGGATTTTTCCAAACGAAAAAAGGTTGAGGCAAGTTGAATTGGGGGCGGGGAGTGAAAAATAGAAAAACACATGCATACCTCCTGGAAGAGGGATCTAGTTGTGTCCCTTGGGATTCCTGATCTGGTCCAAAAACTTCTCTGGGAGGTTCCATCACAAAAGAGAAAGGACCAAATGATGAGATTTCCTTTTGCCTTTAAGGTTTTTCTTCAGATTTATTCAATCCTGTGTCCCTTATGCAAGGAAGAACTATTCCAGATATTTAGCCGATGGTGGTTGTCAAATCGGCTTCAATGTCTTTTAAAAATTACATGTCAATCAGAAATCAATAAACCTTGGAGCTCCGGGAGAGGCTAGGTTCTTATTCTATTTCTTGTCATTGCAAAAGTTGTAAAGGAAAAATGACATATCAAAATAATTAAGTATACACTATTTAACCTGTTGGAGATTTAGTGCATTTAAACATTTATACAAAACATGCCAAATCAAATACTTGTGTTGTCGATCCAAGAATGAATAGTGTGTAAATACCTCTAATTTTTACTGCTTAAAGTTAAAGTCTCTGATTGTAGTAAGAGGGTGTTTGGCTTTGTTTATTTGGTGCTCTTATAAGTATCTAAATAGTAAAAAGCACGTGAGAGAATGTTATTTTTTAGATATTTATAAGCATCCAAAATAAGCCAAACACCCTGTAAGCCCAATTGCTCACAGAGAGGAGAGAACAGAGGATATTCTTGTTTTCAGAGAGTTAGAATACTGTATTATTCTTGTTTCTTATCACGTGTCAACAAGTAGTTATATCTGAAATTACTAACTACTGCTCCAAGCAGGTGTTCTAGTGGGTTGGGTTACCCATACGGATTAAAGTTTTAGATTAAACGATCACTCACATAAAGCGTCATCAGAACAGAGTCAAGTGTATATATTTTCCTATCATCCGGAAAACGATTTGCTAAAACACTTGACCAGATTAAAGGTTGGTACAACTGTAGCAGAAGTAGGTCAGCTGCTTATTTTACTCGATCCAATCAGACTAGTGATGTATCTTCAAAGCGGCAAGTGACATGACATGGTTCTTGTTTTCCCATTCTTGGATTCTCATAGTCAAGCATTAGATAAGCATTGGACACAGGAAAATTGAAAGCTCGGCTGTTACACTGGCATTACATGGGCTTCACCATGACACTTAAATCATTACTGAATATATATTCCATGATCTAGCTTCAAACATCCAATTCATGCCAAAAATCTCACAGTATGCATCATTGTATTTTCTTTCTTTCTTTTTTTTTTTTTTGACAATCCACGTGGTGAAGATAAGTGCTTCAAGTGTAGATGCTTCAAGCAAATGCAAATTTCTGGGGTACTACATGATAAAAGAAAACAAGATGTGATGTTTGACAACAGTGGCTTGTATTTGGTGTACTTCAATTATCTTTGGAAAATTTTGGAGATAATGAAAAGAAAATACATCCATCAACTGCTCGTATAATTTGTCTATTCCTAACATTATTGGACTTTGATCTTTCCTGTAATCAATATTAAATATCAAAGCATATTTACATCATATAAAATCAATTGATAGGATAGAACATTTAACCATTTATTGTGAGACGTGCGATCAGAAAAGAGACAGGTCACATGTTAATGGATGTAACTTATAAGATACGGTTAAACTATGTGCAAATAATGAAATTTCATTCAAAAGACTGGATAAAAGAAAGATTGGATAAAAGATTCTCTTCATTTCACGAGAACATCGAAATGTTAAAAAAGCTTGTGACAGTTCTTTCAATTATAATGGGTTAATTAGACACAAATTCAGACTAGTAATAAAACATGAATAATATGATTACATTAGAAAAGTTTAGGAAGTCCACTGACTAGCTACCATGTAGTGTTGCAGATAATGGAAGTGAATTTACACCTATCATTCCATGGGAATTTTTTTCTTTTTTCTTCCATACTTTTGGCCTTTCATTCTTTGCCCAAATATAGACATTCAGAAAGACTTTAATATTTCCATTCCTCTGTCATTTCAGATGGATTGACAAACATCCAAGTGGGGATACTTGTTGCCGTCGGAACTGGCTCTTACTTCCTTGTCTGTAGTCGATACTCTTTTCACTTTAACAGGTAAACTCACTCATGGCTGTAGGGCAGCCAATTTCACCAAATGGCATTTCGCCGTGCCCATCGAACGCTGTATTTTGGATCCCCTCATAAAATATCATGTTACAAGAAAGAGTTAAAGTCATTTCGTTATAATTGTACTTTGAGTTTATTACTTTTGAATCTCTCTCTAATAATATTATAATGCCACAAGAGAATCCAAATTCGTAAACAGTCGCTTGTTAACAGCGAACATAGAAGAAGGAACAAAGTGGAAACTGTATTAGATGAGAAGAACCGCGTTCATATTTCCAGTACATGACTTCTGCTAGTTATTAGACAATTGTTTTTGCGTGTATGATTCAATGTAAGTATCTATTGAGTTGACAGTTTAACAAAAGTTAAGCTGCTTCTTGCAGAGAAATTCTACCGACAAATGGACCTTAATCACAAAGCATTGGCTGCAAGAGCATTCCGATCGAGTTACTAGCGAAGAAAAGATATAAGCTTCTTGTCATATTATCTTGGAAATATTAGCATCGATGAGCCCATGCTTAATTTCTTGCTTACAATAGGAGTCACCTGTATATGATCTACATGGGTTGGAAGTTTTTGAATACGAGAGATACAGATGGAAGGAGCACAAAATGTGTCGATTTTCAATAGGTGGAGTCGCAAGCGAACACTCACAAGTGGCCGAGACTGCATATATATATATATGATATATCCAATCTGGGTACGTGAAAACATGATGCATGAATAATCCTCCGTTAACCGTCAGGTGAATGGTCCGAACTTTATCTGGGAAATCATAGAATAGTACAGTTTGGCATCAACACAAGTGACGGCCAAGTGGAATTATATGCTCCATGGGGTCCAAAATTCATGCAATTTGACCACACGAACTAATTGTAATTAATTCTAATGTAAGTCTATTCCAAACAGATTCTAGAATCTATATTGTTAGTAATGTTGAAAATAGTGAATGCAACAATCTCTTCTTCAACAATATAAGGTTTTAATTGAGCTAGTATTATGATATTGTATTAAAGCCTAAGTCACGGGTTCAAGTTCCATCTTCACATCTTTAAGAATATTGAAATTATTCTTATGTTTAGATGAGGTGATTATTTTTTAAAATAAAAAAATTAGTAGAGATTTAGAGGCAAAGTAGGAATAAAAATGATTTTGCAAACCAACAATATAGAAATATTGCCGTAGAATCAGTAAAGAATGGAAGTCCACATTTGGCAGAGTGTATCTGGGTGGCCCCTGGCTAACACGGGGAGCAAACAGTGCATGAAAATTCATCGGAAAAAGAAGAAAGTTTAGAAAGAAAAGACAAAATGAGGAGAAAAGCCAGCTGAAATTTGTATCTTTCTCTATGTTATTCTCTGCATCACCAACAATGTACACCCCCCCACGGTTTTTAAGGAGTTTGGAAGTCTCAAATTCTTTATATATTTATTAATCAGCTAAAAGAATTAAAGATCTGAGTTTCTCGTCTTATTATACTGCTAAGCTCTCTGAAGAAAGCCAGAAAAAATGAAGGCAAGTCTCATCTATTAAGCTTGAAGATAACCCAGGGATTATTTTCTTAAAATCCTTCTTTATCTGTATTTATTGCAGTTACTCGGTTGGATGCATCGTAAGTTCAAGCAGAATACTAATGAACCTCTGAAGGATCATCCCATTGGTAAGTCGTGCACTCTTCTCCTTCTTGAATTCATGCAAACCAAAGTGTCAAGAACCCGAAATCGTATTAATGTCACTAAGATAGTACTCATTGCTGGTGTTTCCTTATATAAGTTCACGCTGCGACAACTTTATCATTGTGTAGAGCTCGCCTTAAGCATTTGCTGTAACCGGTAAAAAAAAGAAGACGGGAAAAAGGAAAAATGAGTTAAAACTGACATAAGCCTTGAACAGGCTAGAGAAACAGATCTTTTTGCGATTATTTTGCGCATGGAATAGGCCCATTCAGGATTTCCTTAACATAGTATTGTCACATGCTTCTTCTATTCTTTTCCGTGGCATAGTTGGGCCACACTGGACTTCAACAGGGACTATTTTGTGCGGGAAGTAAAATGATGACACCTAGATTAATAGGTGTAGGCACATCTGGTAAGTGAAACTAATTGGGCAGAAATATTAAAATCTCAGAAACTCAAAAACAATCCTACATTGGACTACCAAATATGTATATCCCCATCGATTGCTGAAGGCTGTCTTCTTCAAGCTGTTTTTCAGAACATTCGCAAACATTTAAACATTGCACCTGGAAATTCTTGTACTTGTCTTACAGGGCAGCCATCGCTGGACGACTTGCACTATTTCCCAAAGCCAAGTTACTGCTCCAAATCCCTGAGCAAAGGGCAAAGAGACGGTCAATTCCGCAAATCATTTGCCACCCTAGAGGCTGCTAGAGTTGAAGAAGAAGATCTTGAAGAAGAATCATCAGACACATTCTCGGACCTCTTCCATGGATTCCTTGCAATTGGCACACTTGGGTCCGAGCCAGCTTTCGACCCTTCAACTCCAACATTTTCCATCTTCGTGGACACTATAGCAGAGAAAGAAACTGAAGTAACAGAAAACGAGTTGAAACTGATCAATGATGAATTGGAGAAAGTGCTGGGAGCCGAGAGCAAAGATGACGGCTGCAATTTGTCTTCTGGAAGGAACAGCCATGTTAGCACTGGGAGGAGCAGCCACTGCAGTAGCATTACACTCGGTGGGAAGCCCCTGGAAAGTGCTGAAGGCCCTGGAAATGAAACCATCACCTGTCCGCTCCAGGAATATCTATTTGGATCGGCAATCGAATTGCCGGAAACGACCACCACAGTTCCTAAGAAAGAGCACAGGACTTCTCTTGGCGAACTCTTCCAGAAAACTAAACTAGCAGAGGAGAACAGCGGAGGCAAGTTGGACAGGGTAGAAAAGCGAGCGGAGAAAGAAGCCGATAAGTCTGCTGTAAATCTCATGAAGAAGATGTTGAAGAAAAAGAATCCTCATTCTTCCTCAAGAGTTGGAGGTGGAAATACTACTGATTCTACTTCAGCTGAAACCAAAATGCACAAGGTAATGCCTATTTATTTGTCCACGAGAATTTTCCATAACACTACATGTCTCAGCAATCAACTTCCAGGGCTAAACAAACAGCATTCTTGTTACTATAACATGAATCACTGGGCATACTTGGTTTGCTTATACTCCATGAAACTGATACCTAATGTGAGCACAAGAAAATCTTTTATTTTTTCCAGATTAAATACATTTAATTACCAAGTCTAATTAACAAGTCTAAGTGTCATCAAGCCTGCCTACATTTCTGAATGCTTAAAAATCCAGCCATACATCATGGGATGCATTACTTGACTGCTTACTCAAGAATACACAACGGAGTAAATACTAACTGCCTGTTTGATTGTACTTATTGGGTGCTTGAACCCAAATAAAAAGCAACCCTTGCCAGTTTTTCATAAGAAGCACTTACAAGCACCCGAAATAAGCACTGCCAAAGACCCTCTAATTAATTTCTGTTACAAGTTTTCCAAACCAAATAAAAAAGTGAAGTTGTATTGCAGATCCTCCAAATGTTCCACAGGAAGGTCCATCCTGAAAGCACAACTGAAGAAAAGCCTGATAATAGGATCAAAAATGACACCAAAGGCAATATCCCGTCTAAGGGGGCATCTAACAAGGGAGGTGGTCTTGTCTCCACTGGTGAAGACATCATAATATTTCCCCAGGGGCCCTTCCCGAAGGGAAGCATTCGGCGCTTCAAGAACCTGCCCAACCCAATTAGTGGTGGTGATTCAATGGAGAACAAAGAATGTTGGATCAAAACTGATGCAGACTGTAAGCACAAAAATCTCCACCCTTCATGAATTCTTTCACTTTTGTAGCATATCGACTTATATAAGTATTAACTTAGGACCAAGTTTTACTATGACAATGCAGAGCCTCACACAGCTTTTATTGTTTTACATTGTAGACCTGGTCTTGGAGCTCTAGATGATAAAGAGAAGCATCTGGAAAGAGTGAATCATCGTCACCTTATCGGTATTGATCGATCTGAAATGTCTATTTGTCTAAGATATTATGTATTGTCAGTTGGTATAGTTAAGTTGGCATTTGTGATGAGATTGTGATGAAGATAAGAATAATAGAGGCCTGCCCTCTTGCAATGTGTTCTTGAGCAGTCAATGTACAATTTGAGGTACAGTCTTTCTGTTTAAACTCATTCTGCAGTCAAGTTCTCAAGTATTAAACCATCCTTAATCTGTTGGAAGATATTCAATTTTCTCTACTCCACTGCTTATGATTCTTATCACAGCAGAACATGTTCTTATAAAGCTTGGAGTTGATGAAATATCGTGCCTCAGGCCAAGAATTTTGCATCCACAAGTAAGACTTAAAAATTACTATTCTAGGCTAAATGATAACAAGGCTTAAAATAAATTATGAGAATTATTTTATAAACTTAAAGCATATCGTTATATAATTCACGTGCGTAACCCGTATAATTAACTTAATTTAACAACCTAGTTATCTGAATTTTATCAGTGGATGGTGAGAAAAGGATAACTGTTGAGGCTAATTTTTTGAGCTAAGACTCTTGCTGAATTTGTAAAGGCTATCTTAAATTTTGTCGTGCACTGACAATTGTTAACAACCTTCAATTTCCTCATTGCAGTAAAAATTTCACAAAGATTAGATATAACAAAAATGTCTATACTTCAAAATGAGATATGATGGAAATAGGTCCCAGTTGCAAGTCATTGTATATAGCGTGTAAAGATTTTATTGAAAAGCCAGATGTTACGGCATAATGATTAATTATATTGGGACTATATTGTTCAAATAATCTTATAAGTACACATTGAAAGATAAGATAAATTAAAAGTCATTTAATACATTCTTGAATATTAATGGATTCTATTGTCTCCTTAAAATGCGAAAATATACCGAGCATGAAATTCAATATATTCAAATCAAACCTGCAAAGAGTTGTGTGAGGAGTAGCTGCTGAAAAATATTATTTTTTTAATGTCAAGCAAAATATTTTTGTACATACAAAATTTAGAAATAGCACTTTACATAGGGCCATTTGTAAAATTTGGTACGTGGACAGGAACCTCCTAACCTAGTCTTGGGGACTCTGTAAATTCTGTCTATATCAATAATCACTTGTTACTTAGTAGAAAAAAAGAGCGAAGTGAAGTTCAAATGGTTAAAAGAACTATTTTTTATACAATAATCCATTGAAATAAAAAGGAAGTGAAACTTCTTTTATAGCAAACTTAAAAAAATACTGGTAATTATCACCTTTAGATTAGGTAATTAATAATAACAACATCAGATGAGAAATCCTTTCTTCTTGATGCGTCAAAATATGGACGTGGACTCGTTCAAAAAGTTACCTCCTTTATATATATAAAAAATTGAAACCCCAAATTAAATATCAAAGCCATCTCGATCGTGTGAAACCATTGTAAAGACAAGACAAGATGTTGTATTTTAATCATTGAATTCTATAAAAAAAAAAAAAAAAAAAACGAAAACCATTGGAGGATCACGGAAATAATGAAAAGAGTTTCATCTTCAACCACCAATATACATGCTGCTAAGACAAGCAGAAATTTTCTCTTCCTTGTTTTAGAGGGGGTTTGGTTTGGCTTTTTTGTTCTTTTTTTTTTTTTTGATCAAACTTACTTAAAGTCAAATTTAAGTTAATAGAAATATTTGTTTTGATAAAAAATAGTGCCTCTTTTAAGTGACTTTAAACAAAAAGTAAAAAGCTTCCTATCACAACTTCTGCTTTTTATGGCTTTAAACAATTTGAGAAAAAATAAATTTGACCAAATCATTTACATCTTATCTTTACCTTTTTATCTTTATTACCAAAATATTTTTACTCTTTTATATTGTACTTACCATTTTAAATTCTATTGTCATATCCTTAATATTTATTTTAATTGTATAAGTTTTTTTTAACACATTTTAGCCAAACCTATAAATACTTATTTTTATAACTATAATTTTTATTCAAATACATAACTACTTAAAGTTGAATATAAAATAGCTTAGCGAAAAGTATTTTAAGTAACTTTTCAAAAAGCTAATCCAAACGCCCTCTTAGGTTTATGATGAGAAGCCAAACTGAACTTATTCAATTATACTTATCTTTTTTTCTAGTATGTCCAATCAAAAGATAATCAAAGCTCTCGCTAACGGGTGATTCGGGTTTCACGTACGCGTAGAATTTCCTAATTGAAGTCATGGCTGATGCAATGTCATTTGGGACGATACAACGATATATATGATATACAACTGCATTCTGTATGTATATTTTTCGGGAATTATTTATAACTATAACTTTTATTCAAATATGTAACTACTTAAAGTTGACAATAAAAAAAAAAATCACTTAAAATTACAAGTGCTTTAAGCAGTTTTTTTTATAAGTCAATCCAAACACCTTCTTAATTTATATGTGTCCACCAAAAATTTGACTGGAAATTAATGCCACCCGGACTAAAAGAGGGAAACTTCCACAAAATAATAACAATCATTTATAGTGCTATACAAAGGCGTGTAGCAGACCAATTAATATCATTGAAGACGGAGATCATTCTCAGTTACTCACGACCAACACATATTTATAGTACTCCTTTGTGCAAAAGCATCGAGTTTCATTCCACAACGTTATTGCCTTTTCCAGGACAATGTTGCTCTCAATCTCCAACAAATATACTTTTGACTTCATTTGGGCCGCGCCAGGGTCATTCTAATTTCTTGCAATGTGATGAGTTTGATCACATGCCATGATAGAGCTCTAACGTAAAGATAACTGCATCCACGTTTTGCCCATTCCCTTGATTAGATCAAATGACGGATTTGGTGACAGAATAGTAACAGATTTTTCCATCTCTAATCAACAATTTTCTAGTTATGCTACAATGTGTAAATGAGAAAGTTGACAATATAATATCGTCAATTTCCTGCATATGAGACTTTGAAATCTCTTTTGTCTTCTGCGACCAAAATTCCTTAATTTTCCACATTTGATAGGAAATATTTGCCTGCAAGTTGCAGGAAAATATTTGTACTTTCTGCCTTCATACTGTGAACATGTGAATACGGTTTGATTCATTGCTTCAGCGAGATCATAGACCATTACAGTTCTTCATGCGCTCTGTTTGCTGTCCCTTGATATGTTGCAGTTGTTAATGTGTTTCTGTTAATCTCCAATGTGTAAGGGCCTGTTTGGATTGATTTTTTTTAAGGAAAAAGTACTTTTTTCTTAAAAAAGTTACATTAAATTTGTAATAACTACTTGATTTGATTTCCAAAAAAACTGAAACTCTAAAAAAAATTCATATACAGTTTCTTTTAGAAGCCAGAATTTTCAACTTTTAAAAAAAAACTGTTGAAAAAAAAGCGTTTTTTAAAAAAGTCAATCCAAACTGGCCCACAAGACGAAATGAAAATATTAAGACAATATATTGTAAATATGGAAATAACAAAGAAAAGACTCTAGAGTGACATGTTGAAATTTATATGGCCGACGTTATTTAGTTTAATCTATCTTCTATATATACATAAAAGTTTTTCTTCTCCAACTAAGGCCTAGCGGTTTAGTAACATGTCTTTCAATTTATTATGATTGATCCAGGAATTGATATCGTGTTAAATGAATATTATAATCGACTTTTAGCCTCCTTTGAAATGAAAAAAAATGATTTTTCTTCTACAAACATTATGAGAGTGTCATGTCTCAACGCTTACATATCAATGCTTACATATCAATGCTTATTTTGTTATTAGTTGATACAAAATAATTTATCATTTATTATTTCTTATTTTTATGCTATACATAATTAGTTTTAATTGAAAAATTAAATAGTCAATCATTTAATGCTTGAAATAAAAATCATTTGTGAATATTAAAAGATTAATTTTCTTATCTAATAGATATATTTTATAAGTTTTAATTTAAAAAATTGAATGACCAATCAAATAATACTTAAAATTATGCACGTGTAAATTCCAAATAGTTAATTCCTTATCTATTGTGGACATATATATATATATATATATATATATATAATAATTTAAAATTTTAATTACTAATTAGTTAATACTTAAGCTCAATTCATTTTTGGATGCTAAACGATTCACTTCTCATCCATTATGATATATGTTATTAGTTCTTTAATCTATAAATTTAATTATATTGTCAATCAATTAATGTTTAAAATTATATTCATTTGTGAATTTTAGAATATCAAATCCGAGTAAATTCAACGTCTAATATTAAAAAAAGATTAAATTTGAGTAAATTTAATATGTACTATTAAAAAAATCTTGTGAAAAATGCATGATATTCATGATTAAATTTGTCATCTATTACAAAATCGAATAAACTTAACCAAATTTAACGTTTATTATTGAAAACATAAATTCGTGCCGAACAAGAATACAATACTACGGTTGCGAAAGAAGATAGAACAAGCGAGCTATTAGACAAGAGCGAACACGATAGGCATAGAAGAATAACCTTGACAGCTACTGATAAGTCAAACTTAGGATTTATTTGGAAACCCAAAAAAAAACTTGTATGAGAAAAAATCCAACTGATTAGAAAGAAGATTCTCACCCGCCACCATCTTTCCACTTTCCAAGCGTGTGTTAGTCCGCGAGATTGGACTAGGAATAGTGGTTGCTGACTAGCTTCACATTTTCCACATTCATTGAATTCCTTGTTTCTTTTTTTTTTTTAATATTTTTATTTTTTTAAGTGTACATTAATATCATATACAGCGGCAGAACATTAATTAATAGTAATTATGCGTGGTACCACTTTGGACACAATGTTAGACGAGTCTTGATCCTTTTACGGGTAGGTGCCCTAATTTGACTGCGCCTAATTAAAAATCCACCAAGTGTTTGCTTCACTTTAAGCATAATTTAATTAAATTTACCTTTATTTCATTTTTATAAGAAAAGATTCACCTAAATATAACTATATTAAAATTCAGTGAAAGGCCGTTACATATTCGTTGGTGGAACAATGACACGTGCTCCAACGGATATTTTAAGTCAATTAATAATCTAATAATATTTATACATGATAAAAGAATCGTTTAATCGAAATTCGAATATAAAAATCTTTTACTACAATAAATTTATCTCTACTTGGCATCACTCATCCTAGGAGACGCATATATGTGAACTCTATTGCTTAATCAAATCAGTTACCTCGTTTCGACCAAAAAAAAAAAAATCCTTGGAGACGCATATATATCTTTAGTTTTGCTTCTCCTGTCCAGTATCATTTTCATGGCATCAAATATACAGATCGGAAGAAACAAAGATGAATATACTAGTCTGGACCATGAAAAGGAAAGGAAGAAAAAGAAATATTTGCGATAATTAAAGCAAATATTAAGACTAGTCTGATTGTGCATGCATCATCCTCATCATAGGATTAAAGTATGTTTGGATTGGTTTTTTTCCATAAAAATCCACTTTTTTTTCTTATTAAAAAAATAATTTTTGCAATAAATATGATACAAAAAATAATTAAAACTTTGAAAAGAGCTCAATTTCAGCTTTGTCAATAATGACTCAAGTTAATCTTTTTTATCATGTATAAATCTAAAACGCTCCTATGAAAGGGATAAGTATTGGGGTTTGCAAGGTTGGATGACAGTTCTTTCATATGTTGACCCAAAAAAGAAAAGGAAAAAATTTAAAATAAAACGGAAGCAGGTCATTAACGAAATTAATCATTATTTTTCTTCGCTTCCGTTGAGCCTTATTGATTCAAATTTCAAGTTCCAGTTTTACCTTGGGCTTCACAAAAAACTATACGTGCATATTACATATACATGTGTGTATGAGAATGTGGTTTGTGAGCTTGAGAAATACATTTTTTTTTACAATAATACTTATTTGGCTCAACTTTTAGATAAATTAAAACGTTAAGAAAAGCTCAAACATAACTTTTTTAAGAAATTAAAATTTTTAGTTTCTTAAAAGATATTTTTTTAAAAATTGTTAAAAAAACGCTTTTAAAAAGCCCTCAATGCAACATTATCGTCAAGTTCAAAATAAAAATGAGAATTTTAAATACTCATACATCCGCACACCTTTTATTCGTAAATGCAAAGAGTATATAATTATTTGCGCAGAGAATAGTCAAATTAAATAGAAAAGATCCATTTGAATGCACGTGCTTTGACCAGAAAATTTTTTTAATATTTCCACATGACTTGAATATACAATTAACTAGCTAGCTTATGGCCGATCGCCAACCATAATCGAGATTAGATCTGTATAAGTTATCTTCAGTAAGTGAAATTTCACCCGAAACACCACAGCTGGCCAACGTAAACAAATTCATTCTCCTTATGAAAAGATAGGTCTCCAATATGAGAAAGAAGATAGTCAAAGTCACCCAATTCATAGACTATATTTAACCAGGAATTCTTGACATCTACTATGCTCAAATTTGTCAGTCATAATGATAAAGCCATCTTTATTAGTTTAATTTTGTGCTTAAAAGGACTAGTAAACAAGATAACTAAACCAATTTAAACATGTCATCAATCCCATTAATGTTCTGTTTGGACTAAGCTTATCATAAGATGTGCATGTTATTTGATGTTTTATATAAAACAGTATAGTGTGTTTTGAGTTCTATTGAGATGTTCGTGATAAGACATTTTATTTATAGTCATAAAAAATAAGATAAAAATAGATCGTTTATATCTTATAAGATATAAATGAACATGATAGGAATCTTTTGAAGATATCTATAATTGTAAAAGTATTCTTAACGAATAAGATGAAACGTATTATCACAAGCTTATTCCAAACACAGCATAAATCCATTTTTGAAATTATGAATAACGAAGATTGATTTTAAACTTGAGACCTTTCGGCACGAAAACGACAACCATTTTTACCAAGCTGACATTACGTGCCGTTCACGCCATCAAACGTAGGATAAAGAAATCTGGACTCTAGCCACCCAGCCGCCTCCTAGTCCAACTTTGCAATGATATCTCACTTCAATCTCCAATTATAAATCGTGCACCAAGTCTTCAAATCCTGAACTCTTTCTCTCTTAGCCTACCCTTTTTTTTTTTTTTTTTTCTCTCTCTCTCTTACACACATGGAGAATTATCCAACGATTTTCCACACTGCATCTTCAACATCGACGGCTGCTGATCGTTTGGCATTAATGAGCACCATGAACTCTCATGATCATCGATTTCAACGCGAAAAAACAAATGGATTCTTGGGGCTGATGTCTAGAATGGAAGTTCCTAATAATCAAGGAATTAATATTTCTGATCGTCAGGTCAACACCAGCTTAGTTGGTGATGAAAATGAGGTAAAATCGGGTAAGAAAAAGGAGCACAAGAAGGCTAGAAAGCCAAGATATGCTTTCCAAACGAGGAGCCAGGTTGATATACTCGACGATGGCTACAGATGGAGAAAATATGGGCAGAAGGCAGTGAAGAGCAATAAATTTCCAAGGTTAGTTGCTTTTTTGTTTTTTTAATTAATTATCCACTTCATCTTAAATCCTTTTTGTTCATAAAAATGATGCAATATACTTAAAAGTTAGATTAAATGCCTGTTTGCGTGGTTTTTATCATCATCTTTGACCAATTTAAATTGCAAAAATTTGTAGCAGATGATGCAAGTTATTGTTCTAACTAAAAGCACTAGAGACCCTTTAGATCTTCATTTTGGATGTTGAATCTTGGCTGAAAAGATCATATTCGTTTAGATATTTCTATGGAAATAATTATTAGAAGGCCGATATACAAGAACTTAGATCTTCTATAATTATATATCATAATAATAAATCTCTCTCATAAAATTATTAATATTGTTCATAAATTTCTATGAAACCCGAAATACTGGACGAAGGGTGAAAGATTTGTTCAATTACGTGTGTTTTTGTGTATTTCATTCATTGCAGTAAACATCGTATAAATACAGTATGAACTTGAGTGTGGATGACTTTTTGTCCTACTAATATAAGTTATATTCTAGAGTACAACAAATGTCTATTACGAAGATTGCACATAGAGTTAGATGGTATTATTATTAAAAATTATTAAAAGTGAACTAAATAAGTGAAAATATTTAGGATTTTAGATTGATAATCAATGTTAATAATTCTTTTAAATAAAGAGATAAACAATAAAAATATAAACTTATTATTATTGTTTTTCTTTTAAGTTAGGGCGGAGGGGGCCAAAATACACATACAAATTTATTTTTTAGTAAAAAAATACAAAAACTCTTGCATTTTTCTTCCACATATTGAAAGAAAAAAGCAAAGATAGACATGGAGAGAAACGATTGTATGCAGAAAATATTACGAGTCCACCAACTGTGGCTGGCTGTACAGAAAAGAATAAGAAATAATTTTTATATCCTAAAATCTTAATGTGTGATAAAATATTATGTAAAAACCCATCTGTAAACTTATTGACTTAATGATAAAAATAGAGAAATTAATTAGACGAATTAACGAGTAGCTTAAGATAATAATGAAACTTCATATTTAGCTAGTATAATAACGAAACCGATAACAAAGTAAATTGCTAAAAAAATATTATATTAGTGAGAGAATACGTAGTGATGTAAAAGAGCAGGAATCGTGTGGTGGTGACTGGTGAGTAGAGTAGCTGGTACGCTGAGGGCTGAGAAACTGGAGCCACCAAGTACTGCAAAACTAGGTGCATGCAAATAATAAGTGTGCTGAAGAATGAAATGGAGGCTTCACGCTCAGGCCTATATAATTAGATTTAGCCTAAAAATATATGTATAGTAGAAAGATAATATTTAAGTTAAATAAACTAGCTAGTAAAACATTGAAAATTAAGGGATTTTGTGGTATCATTGTCGTTGCTTACTTTCTATTTTTGTTTAAAAATGAGGTCGTTTATTTTTATTTTTATTTTCACTTTCTGGAAAAACAAATACTAGCTATCTGTATTTTTGTAACTTTGATTAACAAAGAGAAAAGTTATTAGCTGCATGGAAAGTTATTGCAAGGGAAACTAAGCCGAAGCTAAAGGGCAATGGAAAGTTAAGTACTATGTTATTGCTTAACTTTCGATCAACTTCTATATAGCTGGACAAATCGAAGATATGATACAACTTCAGAATCAACTTACGTTAAATCAGCAAACAGATGTAGATCTCTGATCTTGACCTATACATGGTTCTTTTAGTTTCTCCTAAATTTGGTAAGCTGAGTGTTACCATTTCAGGATAAACCCCTCTCATTTTCACATATACATGGTTTTTAATTATACCTGGGGACGGCTACACGTTTCATCGACTTGAACCCACTCAATTTTTTTTCTTTTCGGGAAAAAAAATAGTATGTTAAACTAAATCAGATTATACATAGAGAGAGTACTGTAGTATGAGCTTGAAAGAATTTCCAGAATGTCCCTATTATACGAAGAAAATCTATGTTTTCATTTGTATATATGTATGTGTAGTTTAGAATCAAATTAAGCCTGCAATTAATTATCGGAGAGAATGAGTTAAATGCCCCATTCGAAAAAAAAATAACAAATAAAATACCATGTTTTTTAAACTAAAGAATAAAATAACACAAAACTAATCTTTGAGTTCTCAAAAATCGAAAATCTCTTCTAATTTTTTGCCCAAAACTCGTAGATCTACTTTTCAAAAGAAAAAAAAAAGTTCCAATCTTAGAGTTTTAAAAACTGAAAGATGCACTTTAATTTGTAGCATTTTACTTATTAATTTCACAAACATGACATTTTAGTTTTTTTTTTTTAAAATGGGGCATTTAACTCATTCTCGCTTAATTATCGTCATGGCAATATTGAAATAGTAGTTCGCTTCACAACCTTAACATTATTAATTCTCCATTATTTGGCGTGGGTTGTTTCAGAAGCTATTACCGGTGCACCCACCAAGGTTGCAATGTGAAGAAGCAAGTCCAACGGCTGTCCAAAGATGAAGGAGTTGTCGTGACAACCTACGAAGGAATTCATTCACATCCCATTGAGAAATCTACTGATAACTTCGAGCACATCTTGAGTCAGATGCAAATTTACCCTCCCTTCTGAATCCTTTGTTGCTGCAAACACCATCAACATTTTGTAAACTTGATGTATCTTGAAATAGATAATGAAATAAATTATGCAACTGATTTAGTTGGGCATGCAATTTGATAGATGTATATCACTTATGCAATTTGACAGATATATATCACTTTTTCTTCATATATATGATTCATCGATTGTATAACTTGTATTGATTGTTTTTTTATCGATTATTTAAAATGAATTGTTTTTGATCGATTATTTGAAATGAAGAGATATCTACTTGCTAATTTAAGGAAAAAAAACAATAAATGTGCTAATTGTGTGCACAAGTTTTGAAGCCTGTTGAGGTCGGAACAAAAATATAACCATTACTACAAGAGAGTATGGCTCAATGATAGTAATCCATACTTTGAAACTTACAGGTCTCAATTCTCAGTTTGAATCATCATATGGAGAACTACTATTAATTTTTAAAAATAAATAAAAGAAAAAATATTACTATTTACTACATAAAATATTTGTGACAAAATGCGAGAAAGATATATTGTTAAGGACTGCGGTCACTATAGTTCTTGAGCACAATGAGAAATGAAAATTCTAGTGCAGTTGAACAACAAATTCTTGTATTGCATGCTTACTCGTATCTCACCAGAAAAATTGTATCGTGCTTGTTTGGCAGTTAGCAGAACACGAAAAATATAGTGATATATAAACTTAGGGGGAAAAAGATATTTTAATCCTTGAGTTTTGAACAAATTTTTAAATAGGTCCTTTAACTATGAAAAAAATCTTTTTTAGTCCCTCAATTTAATAAATAATTATCAAAATTAATAGTTAACCATTTACTTATTGAAGAAACCCCAAAATATCCTTGAGCAATTATTATATGTATTTGGTTCGGTGATTGGTAGCTCCGCAAAATATGTCAATTGAAAAATATTTTTTGGTCAATAAAATATCTTAGTTATAAATGAAAGAAAATGTTTTTCAGTGGTCAAGAAGACAAAAATATTTTTTGTATAGTAACTTCCTCTCTTTTTATTCGAAAGGCCTCCCCTTCCCCTAGCCCTGCCCCACCCCTACCCCTTTGAAAAATAAAAAATTAAAAGTAAAAAATTAAAAATTATTTCAATTTCTTTTTAAATGATATTTTTTAAAGAGTATTGAAAAACTAATTTTTTACTTTTTTATTTTTTGAAAGGGGGTAGGGGAGTCAGGGGGTTGGGGGTGGAGATACTAGGTGTGTAGACCTAGTGGAAGAAAAAGAGAGGTAGTCATTGTGTGGGAAATATTTTGGTCTTCTTGGCAATCGAAAAATATTTCCTTCATTTATAACTGAAGTTTTTTTGTTGATCAAAAAAATATTTTACAGTTGACTTATCTTTCGGCGCTATCAAACCAAGAAAAATTAAAAAATTATTTGTCAAGAAAATATTTTCTCGCAAACATACGGAGCCCAAATACATATAAAAGTTGCTCAAGGGTATTTTGGAATTTTCTAATAAGTCAAATGGTTGACTATTAGTTTTGGTAATTATTTATTATGTTGAGGGACTAAAAAAGATATTTTTCATAGTTAAGAGACTTATTTGAGAATTTATTCAAAACTCAAGACTAAAATTTCGTTCTCCCTAAACTTAATAGAGTTGACTAGTGCAAAAATATCTTTTACTGTGGCAAATATGTAGGTCGTGGTATGCTTGGTTCATGCCATTTTGATTCAATTTATAGCAAGTAGTTTAGACTTCGAGGGCTCATTTCATGCAAGCTCAGTTCTTGGCAAGGCAATCAACTTGAAAATAATCAATAGAAAATGTAAAAGACTCATACGAGGTGGGAGCATGAAAATGTAATCATTTATTTCACACGATTACTTTATTCCAATTATGATAATATTTCATATTTTAAAAAATATTAAAAACCAGTTAATTAAAATTGAGAACTCTCGACCGTAGGACATGTTACGGATCTGAAATAAAATCATCATAAATTATTTCACTATAATATGGAATAGAAGGATGTTAAGCAAAAACTATACAGAGTTTTTATCTTACATACTACATAAAATTGGTTCTGGATCGGAATGAATGCTATTAAAGGAATTAAACTTCAGTGGATGTCCTAGGCTAGACAAAGAAAGGCAAGTGGCTTCACTACAAGGAATGATGTCAATAATTACATATATTTTGATCTCTAGTTACATTTAAAAATATAATTAAAAAAAATTGTTGCACTTGCTATAAGTGTAACTAATATTGATGCAACAAAAAATATTGTTACATTTAAAAATATAGCTATTATTTGCTACATTTAAAGATGGAGCTAATATTAATTACATATTGAAATATAGCTAAGGTTTGCTTTAGCTAATATTAATTACATTTTGAAATATAGCTAAGGTTTGCTTTATACACAGATACGTACGTACACACTCAAAATTATTGTATCCTAGACACTCAAACTAAAATAAAATAGTTTAATGTGTGAACCCAAAAAAATAATAAAATTAAAATTAGAATAAAACTTGAACTGTAATATTAATGGTTCAATTTGTATAAAAATTAAATTAAG
This sequence comes from Cordia subcordata, assembly GCA_028554755.1. NCBI lineage: Eukaryota > Viridiplantae > Streptophyta > Magnoliopsida > Boraginales > Cordiaceae > Cordia > Cordia subcordata. Next base: position 598,012 of record JAPTOF010000020.1, read on the forward strand.
AAAAACTAATAAAAGAGAGTTTTGCCTCAATTGGTTTATAGACAATATGGTATTGTAACATTCTCAAATCTACCGATGTGGGACAAAAGACATGCTATAGCCTTCAACTTCATGCTTTTGAATTGTATCAAGCAAATGTCACTTATACTTTCCAATTATTTAGCTACACTTGGAAGTGTACCAAATGATTGGTATATAAAAAATTATATAAAGATATTTTATTACACTTAGAAGTGTAACTATTTTAACTACACTTGGAAGTGTAACCAAATGATTAGTATATAAAAAATTATACAAAGATATTTTATTATACTTTAAAGTGTAATTATTTCTCTGCACTTGCTTCAAGTGTAACGAAAAAAATGTAATTACTAACATAAAATGTTGTAGTGTTTGTGTACAAAATTCTCATTATGCACACGATTCAAGATGGTACTATGTGATTCTTCTTTAATACAATCATACTTATTCACATGTGAGTCATATCCATCAACCATGTTTGTAAGCATTAGCAGAGCTACTCTTACTTAAAGGGGCACCAAGGCACCCCTTGAAATTTTTGTGGAAAAAATTTAATAATATTAAAGATAATACAATTTTTTTTAAAAAAAAAATCGCCTGCCCCCCCCCCCCAAATATCATTACCACATCTTAAATTAAGTCAATAACTGTCAGGTTCGAGGTTTTTCACTTTGCATACTTTTAGTTAATATTGAATATTTTGAAAAGCAATGGCCTCTTCCCCAAATTTTGTCTTTAACATACTTTTTCAAAAAGAAATTCTCATTTTCTTCTCTTTTGACATATTCTTTTTAAAATTACTTATGTTGTACTCTCTCTTTATAGCATAAAACAAAGCTAAGGTTAACTCAGAATGTTTGACTTGGAATTTTTTCATAGTTTTTGTAGTTTAATTTGAAATTTTTTTTTTTTTTTCTGTTGAATGTGGCCCGTATTATTGGGTAACAAGAATAGTAGATTTCCTTATTAGCATATTACCTTATTCGCTTGTTACCTTTTGTAGCACATAATCAATTAGTTGCCTTTTCTGCTTAATAGGTTTATGAAACCTTTGGACTATAAATATGTGGCAATACTCGTTATGTTAGGTGTGTGAGAGAAACCAGAGTAAATCCGTGTACTCTTCACTGATCAATAATAGAATTATTCTCTATTGCCCGTGGACGTGGGCTTTAAGGCCGAATCACGTAATTCTTGTGTCTGTTCTTTCTTCTTGTATTCTTCGTGTTTGCATGTTTTTCCCCAACAAACTGGTATCAGAGCGCACTTTTATTCCGCTGCTTGAGGGAAAAAGGAAAAATCAAAACTCACTGTGAAACCAAAATTTCTCAAACCAAACGGTGCCTAACCAACAAAGGTCTTTGCTTGGCAAGGAGTGCTCCAGTGCTGTTTACATTGAGCGTAAGTGGCTGGAGTGGAAGCTTACGTCGGCGGGTCCTGGTTCGTGTTTGGGTTTGAAGAACAAGCGAAGAAGATAGAGTTCGCGTGCTCTTGAGGTTAGTTTTTTTTGGTATTCAGATATTATTTTTTGGAAATTGATTCAAGTTTGTAAAACAGGTTTAGGGTTTGTAAGCTTTGGGTCTTTGGGTTTATTTGGATCGGGCCTGGGTAGTGGCCTTGTCCAATTTTGGCTAGGTCTTGGGTTTTGGATTAATTAATTTTTTGTTGGGCTTGGGTTCTAGGCCAGAAAAATAATAAATTTCTTTTTTGGGGTTGGGCTTAGTTTAGGCCAAAAGGATAAAAAAGAAATTTTTATTTGAGCTTAGATTTAGTCCTGAAACAAAAAAAAAAAAAGGGACCAGTTGACCTATTTGACCGCGTTTGACCGGGGTTTGACCGAGGTTGACTTTGACCGTTGACCATTAACCGAGGGTTGACCGCATTTGACCAGAGCCTTACCCCACGTTTTTCGACATGCTGAGTCCGTTTTTGGGCTCTACTTTTCCTGATTCTGCTCTAAAGTACGAGTTTAGGGACGGTGTTGACTTTGGCCAACAGGTTTGACTTTGACCGGTGTTGACCAAAGTTGACCAGGGGTGTTCCTAAGGTTTCTTGATGTGCTAAATCCGTTTTTGTGGTCCACTGAGCCAAATTCCATCCCAAAGTGTGAGTTTTGTACAAACGAAAATGTCTTCCACAGGTGAAAAGTTTGAAATCGAGAAGTTTGATGGGAGAATGAGTTTCAGTCTATGGAGGATCAGATTCAAGGCATTTATGACAATGCAAGGACTTTGGAAAGTCATTGAAGAAGTGATCCTGGAAAAGACGGAAACAGCAGTAAGAGAAGAACTCGAAGCAAAAGCCTTGAGTGCAATACATATGTCCGTGACAAATGAAGTATTCTTTGGAGATTCTTTGAGAAGACGGCAAGATAGAGGCTTGGAATACTTTGGTGGAATTGTATGCATCTAAATCTCTCACCAATTGCCTCTACTTGAAGAAGCGATTGTATCATCTTAGAATGAAAGAAGGTACGTCACTAAAGCAACACCTTGATGAGTTTACCTCTTGTTTTATTGGTTTGAAGGATGTGGGTGTTAAAATTGATGACGAAGACCAAGCTATGATCGTATTATGCTCTTTACTGCCTTCATATATGAACTTTGTGGACACTATGTTGTACGGGAGGGATAAAATTACCTTTGAAGATGTGATTACTTCATTAAAATCGAATGATCTTCAAACACATATTCCGGAACATAGGAAAGAAGTTCATGGGGAAGGTTTTGTGAGGAGAGGGAGATCGGAGAATAGAGGGGGATCTTCGGGTAGAAAGAAAAGCAAGTTAAGGTCAAAATCAAGAGCAAGGAAGCTACGTTGTTTCGAGTGTAGTGAAAAGGGTCATATTAAGAAAGAATGTCCAAAACTGAAAAAGGGAAAGAAAAAGGTGAAAAATTCAGCTAATGTGGTAGAGAGTGCTGACAGTGATAGGGAGACCTCGAGTAGTATTGGGAAAGTTTTGACTGTGCGTGCATCACAGTGGCATAATCAATGGATTCTTGATACTGGTGCAACGTTCCATATGTGTCCTAGGCGTGATTGGTTCTCTTCTTATTCCAAAAGAGAAGGGAAAGTTTTTCTAGGCAATGATTTTTCGTTGAAGGTAGAGGGAATGGGCATCGTAAATATCAAGATGTTTGATGGTATTACAAGATCTCTCGAGTGTTGGCATGTACCGGAGCTGAAGAAAAACTTGATTTCTCTTGGGCGTTTGGATTCTCATGGATACAAATTCCGAAGTAAGAATAGTTTCTTAAAAGTGACCAAAGGTGCAATTGTGCTCCTGAAAGGGAACTTGACTGGCCGCCTGTATGTCCTTCAAGGTAGTACAGTTACAGGTGTTGCAGCTGTTATATCCGAGCAGAGTGATAATGAGACTACGCAGTTATGGCACAAAAGGCTGGGCCATATAAGCAAGACGGGACTGACCGAGCTGAGTAAAAGGGATTTGCTTTGTGGACAAAGAACTGGAAAGCTTGAATTCTGCGAGCATTGTGTCTTTGGAAAGCAAACCAGGGTAAAGTTCAGCAAGGGGCAGGAGAACACCAAAGGTACACTTGATTATATTCATTCTGATCTTTGGGGTCCTAATAAAGTTTCTTCCAAGAAAGGTGCCAGGTACTATATCACTTTCATTGATGCATACTCTCATATGGTGTGGGTATACTTCTTAAAAACTAAAGATGAGGCATTTCTAACATTTGTCGAGTGGAAGACGTTGATTGATAAACAGATTGGTAAACAAATTAAGCGTCTTAGGACTGACAATGGGTTGAAATATTGCAATAAAGAGTTTGATGAGTTCTGCAGGAAACATGGCATTATGAGACACCGCACATGTGTAGGGACAGCACAACAGAATGGAGTTGCAGAACGCATGAATAGAACTCTGGTGGAGAGAGCTCGTTGTATGCTCTCCCAATCTGGTTTGAGTCAAGACTTTTGGGTTGAAGCCGTCAATATGGCATGCTACTTGGTGAATAGGTCTCCATCCAAAGCTATTGAATTGAAAACTCCTTTTGAGTTATGGTCTGATAAGCCTACTGACTACTTTCGATTGAGGGTGTTCGGTTGCCCTGCATACGTTCACGTGAAGGATGGCAAGTTGGATCTGAGGGCAAAGAAATGCATATTTCTAGGCTATGCGTCCGAGAGGAAAGGTTACAGGTTATGGTGCACAGATCCAAAGTCTCCAGGTTTCCTCATCAGCAGAGATGTGACATTCAATGAGTCTGCTTTATTAGACCAAGAAAAGGAGAAAGCGGTAGTTGGTTTAAACCACGGTGTCAAAGAGCAAGTGGAGGTATTTGCTGATGTTCCAATTGTTCTATCTAGCAATAGTAGCAGTCAAATTCAGCCGACTCAACCAACTGAGGTGCATGATCAAAATGTGCCTGAACAACAGAAGTATAGCATTGCCACTGAGCGAGAAAGGAGACAGATTAAAGAGCCTCAAAGGTACAGATACGCTGATCTTGTTGCTTATGCTTTGACTGTTGCCGAAACAATTAAAGGACATGAGCCGAATTCATACAAAGAGGCCATATCTGGGAAAGATTCTGCTCAGTAGGTGGGTGCCTTGAGTGAGGAGATTGAGTCTCTTCATAAGAATCAAACATGGAAGCTTGTTGAATTGCCTAAGGGACAGCGAGTTGTCGGTTGCAAATGGGTTTACAAGAAAAAGGAAGGTACTCCAGGGGTTGAGGGTTCTCGATACAAGGCACGGTTGGTGGCAAAAGGCTATACACAAAAGGAGGGTGTTGACTTCAACGAAGTGTTTTCTCCGGTTGTGAAGCATAGTTCCATTAGGGTTTTACTTGCCTTGGTTGCTCTTCATGACTTAGAACTTGAGTAGCCAGATGTGAAAACGGCATTTTTGCACGGTGATCTTGAAGAACAAATTTACATGAGTCAACCGGAGGGGTATGTAGTTCCTGGTAAGGAGAACCATGTTTGCAAACTGAAAAAGTCCTTGTATGGGTTGAAGCAGTTGCCTCGGCAATGGTAAAAGAGATTTGATACATTCATGGTAGGTGCTGGATACACAAGAAGTGCCTACGACAGCTGTGTATATCTCAAGAAGCTTCCAGATGGTTCGTTTGTGTACTTATTATTGTATATCGATGATATGCTTATTGCTACTAGAAGCATGTCTGCCATCGACAAATTAAAAAAACAGCTGGGTGATGAGTTTGAGATGAAGGATCTTGGAGCTACAAAGAAGATTCTTGGCATAGAGATTCACAGATATAGAAACGCTCGGAAGCTGTTCTTGTCTCAGCAGAGTTATATTGAGAAAGTGCTGAAGCGTTTCGGGATACTGAAAGCAAAGCCTGTGAGTGTGTCGCTTGCTACTCATTTCAAGTTGTCTGCAGATTTGTCAGCTAAAACTGAGGAGGAGGTGGAGCATATGTCTCATGTTCCATACTCGAGTGCTGTTGGTAGTTGGATGTATGCTATGGTGTACACTCGTCCTGATATTTCACATGCAATTAGTGTTGTGAACAGGTATATGGCATCACCTGGGAAAGCACATTGGGAAGCGGTGAAATGGATAATGAGATATTTACATGGCACTACGAATGTAGGTTTACTGTTTAACAAGATGATTGGAGATTGCGCGAAATTGGTGGGTTATTGTGATTCAGACTTTGCGGGTGACCTTGATAAAAGAAGATCTCTGACGGATTACGTGTTTACTCTCTCTGGATGTGTTATCAGTTGGAAAGCGACATTACAGTCTATTGTGGCATTGTCAACTACTGAGGCAGAGTACATGGCAATTGCAGAAGCTGTGAAGGAGGCCATGTGGTTACAAGGCCTGGTTCGTGATCTTAGACTACAGCAAGATGCAAGTACAGTCTTTTGTGATAGCCAAAGTGCAATCCATATGACGAAGAATCAGATGTACCATGAGAGGACTAAACACATTGATATCAGATATCACTTTATCAGAGATGTTATATCACAAAAGATCATATCGGTGCAGAAGATTTCTACCCATGAGAATCCAGCAGATATGATGACCAAGGTGGTTCCAATCAACAAGTTCAAGCATTGCTTGAACTTGGTTGCTATTTGTGGTGCGGAGCATTGAGCCCTTAGGGGCAGTTGGCTACAAGGATAATGGTGTATTGATTGGAGCGAATACGTGCCAAGGTAGAGATTTGTTGAATGTGGCCCGTATTCTTGAGCAACAAGAATAGCAAATTTCCTTATTAGCATATTACCTTATTCGCTTGTTACCTTTTGTAGCACATAATCAATTAGTTGCCTTTTCTGCTTAATAGGTTTAGGAAACCTTTAGACTATAAATATGTGGCAATACTTATTATGTTAGGTGTGTGAGAGAAACTAGAGTAAAGCCGTGTACTCTTCACTGATCAATAATAGAATTATTCTCTGCTGCCCGTGGACGTAGGCTTTAAGGCCGAATCACGTAATTCTTGTGTCTGTTATTTCTTTTCATATTCTTCGTATTTGCATATTTTTTACCCAACATTTTCCATTTATTCATGTTTCTAGCACTTCATTGAGATAATAGTTGCCTCATAGTTTGTGCAATTTAATCACTCAAATATTTGACAACTTTTATGCATAAGTTATGATTTTAATTTTTGTATAATGACTACAGTCATTTTTATCTTAATTTAAATTTCTGTTATTTGTTAAATAAGCCAAAATTGCGAGGGAAAAAATATTTAAAAAAATTAATTCTTGAGAAAAAACTTTTTTCTAGATATAATGCAATGAATATGTAAAATAATACACAAAAGTATTCAAGATAATCTTGAACTAAGATTAACTTGGAAGTTTTACCACTAGCTTCTGATTATGTCATAAAATTTTATGACATATATGTATTTAATATTATCATGAATATGAATATGTTAAATATTTAACGATTCTAAAACATAAAAAGCACGCCGATAACAATAATAAAATATTTTTATATATAATTATTTTAATTATTCATCTCATTTTACATGAAAATATTATTTATGACAAAAATGTGAATATGCTTATACATTTGCAAACATGTCGAAACAAGAAGCAGTTGTGTTTCGCGTCCATTCTTCTATTGATTTCAAGATCGTCCACAAATTGGATAACGTGATTTTTTTAGCGATCGTGAAGCTGACGAAGATGTTCGCGACTTGCTGTCAGAGTACGCACGGAATTGCCCCTTCATCAAGAGGAGAAAACCACCCCAAGTTGGTGGATAACCTTCTAAACATGACTAGTTATTGCACCTCTTCCTTTTTGGAGGGTAGCATGTATCTTGTACCGTGATTGGAAAGGGAGTATCCATATAGAATTTTAACCTTTCCTATTTAGCGAATGGGGAAGGTGTTGGTTTAAGTTAAAATAGTATATTGTTATCCTTTCACAACTCTTTTTAAAGCGAGCATCATTGAGCACATGAGATCACCATGGAGAAATTGAAAATAGCCCTAGGCTTTCACTATTTTATCATATGTTCAACTATAAGCAGGAATGGAGCCAGGAATATGATATTGAAGGGCCCAAGATTAAATAACAAACATTGAAGATATCAAACCTTTTAACTTGAAAAAGTGTAAAGTTTCGCTTACTATGGTAGAATTTGTACACTAATACATATAAAGAGTATTATTTACTAAAAGTAACATAAGATTATAAAAAGAAAACTTTACTAATTCAATCAATATAGTTGGAGTCATTTTTCATTTAAGAAGTAGAACTTAGCAATTATCATATAAAATGAATATTTTAATCAATGTCTTTTACGATATAAATAATCAAACTACATTTTAAAAAGTCATTTTTCATTCAAGTAGAAGCCTTGTTTTTGGTAAATTTAATAGTGAGCATTACTTGTTCTATAGTTGTTCAGACATGAAGCATTAAAAATTAACCTTATCAATCTATGAACTAAAAGAAAAAGTTTTCAATCTCTAACAATACTTTATGTAGAATTTTTTTGCTCAACAAAATTTCAATTCAGCAAGGTTTGGGACATTAATATTTAACATAGGCCATGGTAGAAAATTAAAGATATATATATATATATATATATATATATATATCAATTTACTAAATATAAGATTAGTAGGAGCATTTTGTAATAAGCCCATATTGAAAAGATTAGTTTATTTCTTCACTTCGATTAATAAAAGACAAGAGCAAAGAATTCCATAGCCTTGTATGAAAGGGTAGATTGAGTGAACTAATAAAAATACATCATAATTCATGGCTAAGACTGAAAGATACTTGTTAAAAATAATAACATTGGCACCATGACTCCATTAAAAAAAAATGAGTCAAAATTAATAAGAATATATATTAATCTTTTGATTTATTTTAATTTGACCGTCGTTTTGAGAGTGTCCGGGCTTCATTCGTTAATGCAATTTTGGAATCCTCGCCTAGCAAGCAATTTTGTTCGAAAATTTTCGTTAATACATCTATTTTATGCCATGATAACACCAATGGTTGCTTTTAGAGGGTGTTTCATTTGGTTTTTTTTTTCTGGTCAAATGTACTTAAAGCATAATTTAAGTTAATGGAAGCATTTATATAAAAAAAGTACTTTTTTTAAGTGACTTTAAGTAAAAAATAAAAAGTTCTCCACCGCCAACTTTTATTTTTTATAGCTTTAAGCACTTTGAGAAAAAGCAATTTGACCAAATCATTTATTATCTTATTCTGACCTTTTATTCTTTTATTGCTAAAATATCTTTACTCTTTCATTTTCTACTTACTTTTTAAATTCTATTTTCATATCCTTAATAGTTCCTTTAACAGTATAAGTTATTTTTTAATCCACTTCAACCAAACATGTAACTACTTATTTTTATAACTATAATTTTCATTCAAAGGCGTAATTACTTAAAATTGAAAATTAAAAAAAAAGTCGCATAAAACCAAAAGTGCTTTAAATAGTTTTTCCAATCCAAACGCCCTCTTAAGTATTGAAAATAAAAATAATAATAATCAGAGATCCTACTATTTGAATCTCTTCCTAACATTTTAATATTAAAAAAGGATTTAAATCCAAAAACTTTAAAAGTGTTTAGTAATAGAAAGTATTTTGCTTACATCTAAATTAGATCTTGCTTGGAAAGATCTTTTATTTGGAATACCCATCTCGGCCACTGAGCTTCTTCTTCTTCTCCGGTCAGCAGTAATTCAACGTCGACAATGGCGGGGCTTGTGCTTTTCTTTAAACAAAATTAGGATATTACCCGTACGATGTATGGAATATCACTTAAATAACACGTTATTTTTTTTGTAAGGATTTAGATTAAAGTATTTGTAAAATTTTTTATTAAGCGCTCATTAGGAATTTTTATCAATATTTTGTAATTAGTGAAGTCTGTAGTTAATATAAGCTTTTTTATACACACATGTGGAAATTATGATATGCTTAATTACTATTAAATTCAATGTTAACTAATTTTATATGGAGTAACTTACAATTACCACTCAAGATTATGACTAAATAAATAGAAGAATATATGAATAAAATGTAAATTTTCTAATATTCATATATAATAACTAATTAATAAAACTTTATATATGTATTATAATTCTATTTTTTCCATGATCTATAATTTAAATAAATTTATGATAAAAATTTAATCTTTTTTTTTTTGGTTGTTCATATATAAAACTAATTAATAAAACTTCACACATGTATCATAAATCTATATTTTCCATGATCTATAATTTAAATAACTATTGTATAATTACATTACGTTGCGATTCAAAACCATATCTCAAAGAAACAGATATTCTTATTCTTTACATGGTTCAAAGGCCTTTCTGAAATTAAAGGATTTTTCCTCCTACGAAAAGAACCAATTAACTACATCATCCAGTTAAAAAAAAAAAAGAATATTTTTTTCTTTCTTGCACATCTTAACATATCTCACTGTTTTCATATAACCGTTTAATGAAAAAATAGGAAGAAAGATATTTCAGTCCCTAAGTTTTAGATAAATTTCTAAATAGGTCCCGCAACTATGAAAATACTCTTTTTAGTCCCTCAAATTAATTAAAAAATTGTCAAAATTAATAGTCAATCATTTGATTTGTTGAAAAATCCCAAACTGCGCTTGAGCAACTTTTACATATATTTGGGCTCTTTATGTTTTCAAAAAATATTCTTGATTTCTCGGTATTTGGTGGCACCGGAAAATAAGTCAACTAAAAAATATTTTTTCGTTCAACGAAGAACTTTAGTTATAGATGAAGAAAAATGTTTTCCGATAGGCAAGAAGGTGAAAATATTTTTTGTGCAATAACTCTTTATCTTTCTCCTCCACTAGACATACCATATCTCCACTCCTAGCCTACCCGTTTAAAAAAATAAAAAAATTAAAAATAAAAGAGTAAAAAGTTAAAATTTATTTCAATTACCCTTCATGATTTTTAGGATAATTTTTTTATAGAGTAGTTGAAATGAAATTTTTATTTTTTTATTTTTTTAGGGGTAGGGGTGGCGAGAGAGTAGGCCTAGTGGAAGAAAAATAGAGAGAGTTATTGTGCGAAAAATATTTTTGTTATTTTGGCCACTAAAAAACATTTTTCTTCATTTATAACTAAAGTTTTTCGTTGACCAAAAAGATGTTTCCAACTGATTTTTTGGCATTTATTTTCCAGTGCTATAGCAATCATACGAAGTCCAAATATATAAAATTTGCTCAAGGGTATGTTGAGATTTTCTAACAAATCAAATGGTTGACTATTAATTTTGACAATTTTTTATTAACTTGAAGGACTAAAAAGAGTATTTTTCATAGTTGAGGGACACGTTTGAGAATTTATCTTAAACTTAGGGAATAAAATATCTTTCTCTTTGAAAAAATATGTATAAGTTTAATATTAAAAACCAACTAAAAGAGAATAACTATTTTTCCAAAATATCCAATTTATTATTTTCACACAACCAATTAACTATTAGTTCAGAAAAAATAGAATATTTTTCCTTTGTTTGTTAAACTTAACATATAATTTATTTTTGGAATGAATAAATCATATATTAGCAAAATATATTATTTTTAGTAATAATGCGTTTACCTTTTATTATTTTTAGTAATGAAGATAATAAACAAACAAAATGCATGTAGCAACCATACAAGCATGGTTCCGTATACACATGGCAATCAACAAAAACAAACACATAGTAAAAAAAATACAATATTTTAAGCGGCAAAATCAACAACTCCATTGTTGTTGCTTTATATATAATATAGATAGATAGATAGATTGCTGCCGTAGAGCAAGATGAGGTGGCAATTTATTGTCATCATAAAAGGTTCACCCCTTTGTTTCACAAAAAATTAACTTATTTTGGAAAATGTTTTCCATGAAATTTTTTTTACTAAACATTCCTAAGAAAATATTTTACATTGTTTGGTTGTGACAATAAAAATTAATTAGAAAATATTTTTTAATGAGACATTGGTGGGGATGGGGGGGGGGGCGGGGGATTGGGGCTGGGTCGGGGCCAGGGAATATATTTTCTATTGACTTTTTTATTCTTAGCAACCAAACATCAAAAAATACAAAACAAATAGAGCCTCTGAGATATGCTTAGAGTAGTCCATTAAAGAAAAAGATATCATGGTACAAGTTTATCCAACTAACCATATGTTTATTATAATGGATATAAATTTGTAGAGAAAATAATGGAATATATATATATTTTTTTTACTTCAAGGGAAATCAAAGGTCAATTATATATAATTAATTGGAATTGATCCATGGACTATTCACATTAAAGGTAAGAGATATATTATTTGACCACTAGATCTTCAATCAATAGAATAATTCTTTCCTTTGTAGGTTTGAGCATGGCCAAATTTTTGGCATTATTAACGTCTACTATCAATGTTCATTTTGGATAATGCAAAGACTTTAAATTCGTCTACTAAAGGCTTATTCGACAAAATTAGCTGTTAGAATAATTGATAGCTATTGTATTTTTAGTTGTTAGTTAATAGCTGTTTATCAAAATGTGTTTGATAAAGTTAGACGTTAGATTAGTTGATAAATGTAATAAAATGACTAAATGGACATTGATACAATGTTGTTATTATTATTGTTATGATAATTATAGTTATTATTATTATTATAAGGATAAAATAATATATGTTATAGTTAGATATTTATTTTTATAATAATATTTTAATGTTAAAATATAACTAATTTTTTTATAAAATATCAATATTATAAAAATTATTTTTAATAGATTCAAAATTTATTTTGTTAAAAAAACTAATAAAACTTATACTTCCTAGTATATGTTGATTAGATAGAATTTGAAATTCATTTTTGTGTTATTTTTTATTTGTATTTGTAAAAGAAAAGGTAAATGTATAAAGAGATTGGAAAAAAAGTAGAATTGCAAAAAAAATTGAAGAAAGTTTTTAGCTTTTGGGAGAAGTTAGTTGAAATATTAAAAGTTATTTAAAAAGCTAATTTTATCAAATAACAATAAATTCAAAAAATATTGTTTTGATCTAGTTAAATTACAAAAAATTATTTCAAAAGATGATTGGGTCCCTTCCGGGACATCCGATAAAATCGATTGGGCTTCACAAAACTCATATCTTGGCTTTTTACAACAGAAAATCAGGGAAAAGCTTAAAATAATTGAGTTCCTCGTCAATTGGCTTGCGCAAAGCTAGTCTTATATAATACACAATTAAATTATTAGGGACTGTGATTCATAAAAAATGCATTAATTCCTTGTGGTCATTAAAAATTTTGAATTGTGATAGCTTTAAAATTAAGGACAGGTGGTGTTTGCTTGGGAAACGGGGGGACACGTGGCACATATTCGACAAAATCATTTTTTGCCGGGTTTTCACCAAACCATATGGTGACTATTTTGCCCTTTTTGCCATAAAGAAAGGGTTTAACGCTATCAGATATCTATAATTGATTAGCTGATAGTAAATACAGATAATTGTTTACTTTAGTTGATTAGAATAATTAATATAAAATTGCATAAAACAACATTAGAATCAAGTTATTATTGTTATATCATGATTATAATCTTATTACTAGTATTGGAATAAGATAGTTCATTTTATAATTACATATATATGTATGATAATAATATTTTATTATTATAGCATGGCAAAATAATTTTTGATAAATTATTGTATTTGAGATCCTCACTTCCCATCAATATATATGCTAATTGTGTAATTAATAAGTTGATTTTCTTTTGTTCGATTATTTGAAATGGAGACGCTAATTTGCCAATTATTTTGCATTAGCCAGCTCTGTTAACTTCCATATCCATGCATAACACTTAGCATGTACATGTACATAATTAACATTCATTTCAAGAGATGTATAATGATGTGTTACTTTCTTGTAGGATACAATTACTCCCTAATTTCCTAATTAGAGGGGATTCAATTTTATTATCTCAACATGTTTATTTCATATAGTTGTTTTCATATATTCCAGATACCTATACTGATCGGAACAAGGTATACGATTCTTCAAAACTATTTCAAACAATTCTCTAGGTTCTCGTGGGACAGTGGTGAGTGTGATTAGAACTTTTGGATATGTTTCTTGGAAAAATCAAAATAAGCAATTTGACCCCAAAAAAAAAAAAAAAGACGACACGATATGTTAGTTTTTATTCTGCAGACATAGTTTAAGATATGCAATTGCATGCAAATGTTGAGTTTTTATTGAGTTCTCCTGATAGATGCAAAACTTTTAAACCTTCTTAAATTAAAAAGAATAAAGAAATCGTTTTATAAAGAGCCTAGTAGAGCAATTGCGAACTTTAAGAGCTTGTAATTGGAAATAGGTTGCTAACTTCTTTGTTTTTTTCATAGGGTGGAAAGAAAAATTCAAAAACTACATTAATTAAGATTTATTATAATTTTATTATAAAAATTAATTAATTAATGTGAAGGGCGGCCTGATATATTATATAGTGAACTTGAATCTTGAAAATTTTTAAATGTGGTACAAGTATATGTTGTAACGCTTCCCTTGCATGTAAATTGGAATAGTGCCTACACTGTTTGACAGGTGGTTTGAACTTGAATGATTAAGAGGATGTTTGGTTTGGCTTTTTTTTTTGTCAAACCTGCTTAAAGTCTAATTTAAGCTAATGGAAGTATTTGTTTTAATTAAAAATGTACTTTTTTTAAATGACTTTAAGTAAAAAATAAAAAGCTTCCCAACCTCAACTTTTATTTTTTATGGCTTTAAGCATATTGAAAAAAAGCAAGTTTGACCAAATCATTTACTATCTTATCCTTACCTTTTTATTTTTATTACTAAAATATCTTTACTCTTTTATCTTATACCTACCTTTTTAAATTCTATTTTAATGTCCTTAATAGTTATTTTAACTATATAACTTACTTTTCAACCCCCTTTAATCAAACATGTAAATACTTATTTTTATAACTACAACTTTTATTCAAACACGTAACTACTAAAAGTTGACAATAAAAAAAAGTCACTTAAAGCAAGAAGTGCTTTAAGTAACTTTTTTATAAGCCAATCCAAACACTCCAAAATAGTGCTTGTGCCACCTGAAGGGATGACATGCAGCATTAGTAGGCTGCTTGCAAGGGTAGGTCACTGCGATCCAAAACAAATAAGATGCAGCTTTGATGGATAACTTGTAGTGATGGGTGACTGTAACACAAAACAGATGACAGTTATGATTAACTAGTTGTAGGATGTATCATTATGTGAACAAGTGTGCATGATGAACAAGAATTGTATGAGTTACACATGAACAAGTGTTCAAGACGATTGTGACCCATTCCTGAGCTAATTTCAAGGTAAGAAATGTAAATGCAATGCAATGATTTGCAATTTGAATTATAGTTGTTAGATGTATGCATTTCATTGAAGTTTCATTGTATTTTGATCTACATATATATGCATTAATTTCATGTGTGCGTTATATATAGGTGATGATTTAATTGAACTAAATAAGTTAAAATGTATATATATAATTTATGTTACTTGTCATCATGTTAATTCTTTTTCTCTCTTAATTTTTTTTATCAAATTTCTTTTTACTCATACAAGAAAACCTTTTAATCAAATTTTATAAAATATATTTATATTATCAGTTTACAAATTATAAAAATTTATACAAAGTATTTTTAATTTTTTTTTTTCCTTTTCTTCATACAAGAGGGATACGTGACACCTCTCCCGCCATACCATTATGCTGAACCATCCCCCCCCCTCCTTTTGCTTTCTCTGGTATGTCCGAGAAAATAAAATGACTATTTTGTCCTCGAACCGATGAGAAAGATTTTCTGGTGTTATAATCGAATTAATGAGGTGGTCTAAAATTAGTAATTTCGACAGATGGGGGACTTTTTTATAATTTTGTAAGACATCGGGGCTAAAATCAGTAATTTCGAGAGCTGGGGGACTTTTCTATAATTTCGTAAGACATCGGGCTTCTCATTCTCACGAAAACCGGCCCTTTCATTTTTTTTTTAAAAGGGTTAACCAAAGGAGAACCCCTTTCCCACCTGGCCAGAGGCCCCTTAACCAGGCGGGAGGTAAATCGAGGGATGTGCGTGAGTGGCAGCCCGACCAGGGAGAGGACCAACGGGCGTGGAAATCCAAAGAATGCTCGCAATATTTCAATGGAAAGATCGCCGCCACACCTGACTCGATCCGCGTTGTCGAGATTCCACCCTAATCATCTGGCCACTTACCAACTCACTTATGCCCCTGGGGGCAAACCGGCCCTTTCATGGTTCGATACTTTGATGCTCCTAAGCGACCTTCGTCACTGATAGCAAAGATAGCGACACGCACACACGCATACAGACACGCGCACACGCACTCTCTCTCTCTCTCGAACGTAAAACAACACCAGCCCTTTTCAAATTTCCAATGCTTTTTTTTCTCGTTTAGAAACGCTTTTTGATTAAGAGATTTGCATCACAGCTTATGGCGCTCACCTTGGGGAAGCTCACAGTCCTCGTGGGTGCAGGTACTCCTTCCCACACTGAATCTCTTTCCCCCCACCACCCCTACTATGTGATTGGATCATGTAATGCGTATATGTTCTTGTGATACTATTTTTTTAGGTGAATATTCTGCTAATTCGTCGATCTCTTGTAATTTTAGTCGAAATTTTAGTGGTCTGCTATACAATTTTAGGTTTTTTTTTTTTAAACTCTTGAGTAGGTTTGAGATAACTATCTTGGCTCAACTATCGACTAACTACAGAATGGAATATGCTCCCACCAAGATCACAGACGCTTGTCGTTAGATTGAGAATATCTATTTTAGCTCAAATATCAATTAAATCGAGCTCATGAATATAGCTTATAATCTATGGTTGTACCACAGTCTTGCCCGCTGATGTAGGAATATCACAACTTCAGCTAAATGTATATCGATTTCAATCTAATTAAAGCGCATTTTCAGCTGTATCTATGGTATCTGTGGTATGTGTAAGTTGTTTCTATTGAAAGGTAGCTACTTCGTGATCAGCTTTACTTCTTCCCGTCGCAATTTCTTAATTAAACTTCAAATGTTTGTAACTACAGAGCTAAAATTTTATGGTGAGAACAAATTTGAAAGTGCATCTATTGTGTGGGACAATTAGACTAAATAGATGTTCAAATGCTTGCTTCGCTGGCTTTATTTCTTGTTGCTAATGTTTGCAAGAACACATTTGCTCGCCATGAAGGAAGAGAGGAATAGATCCTAGGAATTCTACCAAAAATTCAGAGAGAGGAAAAGGGAGGAAGAAGTTGAACAAATGCTAGTTTAGTGTGTTGCATTTTGTTATTATCTGAGAAATGAGAACTTGAAAAATTGAAGGTGTTTCTTCATATTGCTTTCATCATGGAGGGCCTACTTCTTGCCTCAATGAAAATAAAGAAAAGAAATATATAATTAAAGGAAATAAAAGGGAGCTGGTGATACTCTCATAACAAGATTCGAGTATACATTGCTTTCAAGCTAATGAGATCCAATTGCTAGGCTCTTGCATAGGTGTCTTCACATTTATAATTGATTTGCAGTAATACTCATAAATATAGAGAATACTGTTTACTTGCTAACCATAACTTGCGGATAAATTACATTCCTCCTAACTTTTGTCACTTTATCCATATTCACCAAACTTCACGACCCCTGAAAGGAAAGATGAAAGAAAGAAAAGTTGTGTCATTACTTATCACCATTGAAGATCAGAGCTTCCTTTATAATTGTTCGATACATTTGTAACATAATTAACCTGTTTTCTTCTTCCTACCATCTTATAGTCGCTTCTTTTGTAGCTATCTGTTACCTTTTAATTTAGTTATGGTCAAAAGGGACTGTATTTCTTGTTTCCATTATGGTTACTCATCATTATCTTAAGCGGCAAAAAGGAAAACAGCAGACAACGTGGGTAGAGCTGTTTGGGAAACAAAACTGAAGGGCATAAACGGTCATGTGCTTGCCGAAATTTTTGTGGCTCTAATTCTCGTAAATCTCTTCCTGTTGATGTCAATTATCCTAAATTTTCAATGACTAAAGATTTGCATAATAGTTCTAGTGGTTTTGTTTCCTGTTTGCCTGATTCTTGTTGGTATGTTGGTGACCAAAAATCAATGATCTATGTCCCCAGGGTTGTTGGCACTATCAAAGTGTTTGTAGTAATTTTAGCACAGAGAAAGCAGTTTTTCCTATTTCTGGAAAAAAGCAACCATTTTAGAGCTTCACCTCATAAGGACTCACTAGCGGTATCTTAGTGTGGAAAATACTCACTTTGAAGTGCTTATTGAATTCATGCCCTTGGCAGTTAAGTACTTGGGAATTGTCTAATTTCTGTTTTATATGTCTTGCTATTGAAGAAGCACAGTGTCGCTTACATGTAACATCCTATTTGTGCAGGTATTGTTGGTTCAATTTTAGCAAAGGAAGGTCGTGCATCAAATGTTTCTGACTTTTTTGCGGGTGCCTTGAAGGTCTGTTGGGTCTTTGGCTTAACAAATAGATTACTGTTTATTGTTCATTTAGGATGTATGATCACATTTCTAAAACTACTATAATATAGGATTCTATTTCATTTTTTCCTATTTTAATTTTTATTTTCTGAAAGTCTATCTTATCCTTTGATAGCAGATTGTTCTCAAGCAAATTAGACAAGATGATTCACCAAGTTTAAAAGCCAAACCCCAAAATGACTCTTTGATGCAACAGGTTTCCAGTTTACTTGTCTGTTTTCAGCATATACATGATGCTTTGGTTATTATGTTTTTAATTTTCTTTCTTTCTTTTTTTTTTTTTTTTTTTTCATGATACAAGTTTTCCTTCGCATGTATCCATATGCTATAAGAGAAATTTATTTTGGTATTGCTATAACTATTTGGTTTGGGGCATTTGGTGTCTTAAGCTGTTGGCAAAGTTCTATAGAATGTAGGTCTAGTTTTCCTGTATATGGCCTTACAACTTTGTTGCATGTAAAACTTATTGTATGGTGTCAGTAGATGCAACTTTTTATGGTATGGATGGGAGGTGCCAATTGGTCTAGCTAACCTATTCTTTAATCCAGCTGAACGCATTTCCACCATGGACATGGCCTTTCCAATTGGTTCTTATCATTCATAATCTTATTAGAGGAGAATGCTCATAGTGGATGCTGTTTTCCAACTATCTAATCGTGTTCCAGTTATAGCAATTTTAAGATGAGGGAAGGAATGAATATGACACCTAAGGGTAGTATTAGTTTCTCCAGAATTGTCAATTGAGACTCAAAAGAATCAAACATCTTCTCTCGCTTTAATCTCAATGTTATAACTGTCTGTTGGAAGCTGAAAACATGTAGATCAAATCTGGAGTGATGCCGGGATGGCACAGCACTTTGCATTCATGAAACCATTCTCTTTGGCATGACTTGTATGCACTTCCATAAAACTTTTTAGTTTGACACTTAGCTTATCAAACTTGATTCTGAGCACTGTCTGCTCGTGTTGCTGAGATTGCTTATTATCCACATTGCATCAACAATTTGGAGTTTCTGAGTGTGGAGAATGATGAAAATTTGGTTGCCACAGGTTAACAGTCTGAGGGAGGAGCTGCAACTATTGGCATCATCTCGATCAGTTACAGTTGTGACGTCAAGTGGTTCAGGTTGCTCTCATGAAACATTTTCCAGTAATGCTGCAAGCAAATCAATATGGCATCTGTCTTTAGTTAATTTCTACTATAAGTATCTACTTGCCTCTGGAGAATAATTCCTGCATTACCTAGTCACTTAATTGCTTTCTTGAGAAAACATCCTTACTAAACAGGTATGTACAGATATGTTCTTTCATATGTCATGCCATTGAAAGGATATTCTGAACTGTACTTTGGCTCTTCCCTTGGCTGTTGAATCTTAAGCAGATGAGATCCGCATGTATGTTTCCTCCACTAGCTATTGTAGCATGCATGGAAAGAATCCTATTTTAAGAATTGATTCCTTATGTTTTCATATTTTTTAGATTTTCTTCCCCACTAATAAGCCATAAGCAAGGAGATTTCTCAAGTCATTCAAGTAAAATTTTGGATGACGTGCATCAACATAAAAGATGAAACTGAACAGTGATTAATATATTGGTTTTCTTTCTCAAGTTAAGGGAAATAGAACTTGCTGGGAGGTACACAGCATTCTTCTGCATGCTTATCTGCAGTCAAATAAAATTTCATTTCCTGGTTATTCCAAAATCCGTATGGTTGGGTTTACATGTAAACTCTTAAATGGCTGTCATACCAGTGTGTGGCTGCAGCAATATTGAGTTCGACTTGTTGGTTTTTTTTCTGGTGTTGAGATCATTAGTCTTCATCTGTTGCAAAAGAATTGACAGATCTTACTCTAATCATGTGAAAATCTCATCCTTGACTTGCTACATCCCTTTTTCCAACAATTTTCTTTTGACAGGAAGTTTTATATAGTTTACTAAAAATTTTGGGCTGCATATTATTTGACGATGGCATGTGCAGGTTCTAGCAGGTATGGTATCATCATCATTGTTGTGGTGGTTGGATATGGTTATATTTGGTGGAAGGTAATATGAGTGCAAGCATACTAGCCCCTTTGCTATTCAATAGCTCTTGTGAATCTGTGCTCTTTATCATAAAACTATACTTTTCCCTTTTCTTGTTTGATAACTTTCTTCTTCTGCTTGTTTCATACTGTTTCTGAAGCTCTATTTCTTCTCTTTTCTATTTTATGACGCTAAATGCTATTTTGGGGTTGAATTTAAAGGAATACTTCTGAGGCTAGTAAAGATTTTCTTGGTTGTGTTTGCTTTCTCCTTGATATTTTCAATTTTCAGTTGAGCATATCAGTTCACGTGAAGGGTTTTGCTCATATTCTATTTCAGTCAGACATGGTGAAAATAAAATTGGATACACTGATGAAACTAATGAAAGGATGAGCAAACGTTTGAATTGTTTGTCTCATCTTTAGTTGCATCTGAAAACAATACATGTGCATCATGAGGATTCCGTACCATACTGCTATTGTCTTCTAACTGAATAAAAGTTTATCAAAGGTTGACATGATAAAAAAAATTTGTTTTTTCTCCTTTGGTTGGCCAATATGATTTTTTATATATTTATGATGCTTGCAGGGCTGGAGACTTTCAGATTTGATGTTCGCAACGAAGCGTGGTTTATCAGATGTATGTGCTAGTGTGTCAAAGCAACTTGAGAGTGTTTATTCTTCGATTTCGGCAAGTTTTCTTTTCCCTAATTTTGAATGCTTGAAAACACTATGCATACAGTATACACCGGTTCAAAATTGGTTACTTTGTGATTTTGGCATGGAATGATTCCAGTGATCACAGAATGTTGCTTATCTTACAGACTTGAGATTGCAAGGCTTGATTAGTCTTTATAACTTGTTCTGCTTCACATTTGAATACTTCCTGCATCAGATATAATTCACTCTTAACTGATGTCAGAGACTTCATATCACAGTTATAGTTTTGTGCTTTACCTATGATTAAGACCTTGCATATGTAAGTTCTTGATTATTTGAGGATTCAAAAATAATGGATTTTCAATCTTCTGGGTCTGCAAGTTAAGACTAAGTGCAAAATTCCCCAACATTTATTATATTTTTCGGATCTCTATGTTACATTGCAAATTTATGTAGAGACTGGATGTACGTATAAATGATGCAGAAATGTAAGCCATGCAATAGAACTTTATACCTGGTGGGGAGTTTCACATAACCTTTGTGTTCAGAAAAGTCCATGGCAGGGGAAGAGTAACCCCTGCCAAAGGGGAAGAGACAAGATAACACTGTGGCAAGGGTGGAAAGAAGAATCAGAGATGAATTACTTTGGATAACAATGTGGCAAGGGTGGAAGGAAGAACTAGTGAGAAATTACGTTGGATGAGTACGTAGGGAAATGATATACTACGGAAAATAATAAGAAAGAAATGAATTGAACTAATGATATGTAATGGGTAAAACCATCAATAGATGGTAAGGTAATATGCATGTTATGTATGTCCTAATATTATTGAAGATTTCTAGGCAAATTTGAGGGAATTTCCAAACAGGAAGGGCATGATTTTGACCTTTATTTCCTTATTTTCTTTCTATTATCTTTGACCTTATAGGATGTCAAGTACATGGAAGATAATTTAACTATCAAAATAAAAGGAAAAGAAATGGATGCTGTAAAGATGAGGATTCATCTCTTTCAAGAGCAATTTGGAATATTGTACTTGAGATGCTGAACTTCAACACATCTTAAAAATGTTCCTTTCTATTTTTCTGCATAAAGTTCGCTCACTACTTTAAGCAGATTTCTAATCAAGAGGATTTGCATTAGGCATTACTATCTTGTCTTGGGCATGGAGGGGACTTGCATGTGAACTTATGTTGATACACATTCTGTTATTTAACTAGATTAGGAATGTTGTAAAATTGTGGGATTTTCTTGGCAATGGAAGCTATTTTTATTATTTGAGCATTGCTTTCTACAAGATTGCAATACTATATCAAAAAGAAGATAGGCTGGGGTTAAAATTTCGGTGGTCTTTTGCTTGAATGTGCTTTATTTTACATTGCACTGATGTAATGCTGGTAATATCTCTTTAAGATTATGCTTTTGTGCATTTTTGTTGGTTAATCATTTAGCAACATCTCGAGACAAATTGAAGACTCAGTTGAAAAATCGTATAATCCCTTCACCTGAACCAGGGAATAGATTGATTAAGATGATGGATGATGTATCTTGACTTCTTGTCATCGTTAACCCCTTTCCTTCATATTCTTTCCAGGCTACTAAGCGGCATTTATCTTCAAGAATTGATCGTGTGGATAATAAGATAGACGAATGTTTGGACAATACAGCTGCTAGTAGGGAAGAGGTGGGACTAGATAAGTATTGATATCTGCTCTTGTTTTCCTAAAGGCTTAAATTTCTGCTCATTGATGGAGCATGTCTCAAATTACTCAGGTATCTGAACTACGAGGAGAAGTGAAGCTGATTGGAACAGATGTCCAATCGGTGCACCATGTAGTCAAATCTCAGGTAGATGTTATTCATAATATTATAGATGCTACTGTTTCCTTGTTTTCTTTCAAAGTTAACTATCATATTTGATCATGGACTTTAAATACCAATTCTTTGATCATGGACTTTAGGCTAATTCATTTACTTTCTGAATCTTGCAGGAGACAAAAATTAGTAGAATAGAAGGAAGACAGGTATTATATTCAGTGGCTTGATTGAATTGGCCTTGCGGCCCTTTTATTTATCTGATATATGCAACTTGCTGTCTAGAATGAGACAAACTTTGGTGTGGGCAAATTAATTGCTTTCATCAGGAGCATTGAGCATAACAGAACCATGGAGCAGATAGAGGTACAGCCAAAGCTATTTTCTATTTTCCATTTTCTTTTATGTGTTTCAGTCTTATTTTCCCTGTTAATCATTTCCTACGGACTCTGTAGGCACCGACATCAGGTTCATTCAGACCAACACTTGAATTGCCTGCATTAACTCCTCCATCACAGGTAAATTTTATGCTACATCTTTCCTGTTAACTTACTTGATTCATTTTACTGGGATTCATTCTCCTACAAAGGTGTATTGATATAATATCCATCCTCATCTTCCTTGTGCACCTGAACACACTGCTAGGGTGCTAAAAAGGGAAAACAAAAGGGAAGCAAACTCTGTAACTCAATCTATAGGCACTATGTTAGTAACAGGCAAGCAATTAACATCAATTAACAATTTTTAGCTCTCACTTGAACTGGTTGACCTTAAAGAAACAGAAAGGATTAGTTTCATCGTTAAGTGACCTTTGCTTCTTACTTGCTTTTTATATTCTGCTGGTAATAGGTTGTTTGAAATTATTTGCTGAATTTTCTTTCCTCTACTTCTTTGGTATGTAGTCTGGATCGTTGCCTACCCGTTCATCACAGGAACCATCATCTCCCTCCGCTTTCAGCAGATCCTATAAGGTCTGCAAACTGTCTTTACTAGAGAAAGATCAATTCCCAAGATTGATCATTATATGGGACTCTAGCATGTGGTACCATTACCAATTAATGTTTTATCCTACTACATGAAAGAGTGAGTTGATGTGAAAATATAGATAATCTTTATAAAAGTCCGAGATACCTATGGAAGGAGAAGAGTAAATATCATGTGTACGAAATAATTATATAATCTTGGACTCTCCAATAATTTGATTCAGGGCTCATTTGAATTGGCTTTTTGAAAACATTTTTTTAAAAATATATTTAACTTTTGAAAAAAGTGTTCTCTTGATGAGCTAAAATTTCTAGCTTCTGGAAAAAAATGAATTTGAAATTTTTTTTTAAGAATTGTAGCTTTTTTCGAATGCCAAGTTGAATACTTATTGGAAAAATGATGTGTTTTTTTAAGGAAAAAAGTATTTTTCATGAAGAAAAAGTCAATCGGAACAGGCCTTAAGGAGCAAGTAATGGAAAGAAATCTGCGATGGCTTGTTTTGCATTTTATGCTGCAACAATTATTATCTTTCTGAAAATTTGTTTCTTCAGCAAATGGAAACGGTTAACCTAGTCTTTTTCTGTCATGATGTTGCTGATAATCTTTATTTGATTCTCTGATTGGTTCGTTCCTGATCTCAGCGACCTCTGCAAAGTGCTCTCTCTGCCTCTGGGTTGAAGGTAATTTTGACTCCGGGTTCTCCTTCATTTGGTGATGCCTGATCACAATCTAAATGAGCTCCTTGCTCTTTTCAGGAGCTTTATGGAATATCAGATGAAGGGTCAAGTCCAAGCAGCCCTCGTACATCCAATGAGATCCATGCAGCAACAGAGACGCATAGTGAACCTTCAGGATCTGGTCTGTTTGGAAGGAAGTTTCCTGGAGTTAGTGCTGCATTTCTTAGAAGAAGTCGCATTGCTATGCAATCTTCCAAGTAGCACTAACATTTGCCCTTAAACTAATTTGGATAGATACATAGAATATATATTTCTACCCCGTAAAAAGGAAACTTTCAGAGCTAATTGCTGTTATCTGAATTCATATTCATTTTGGGTCCCCAATTTTGCAGAGATATTGCTAGATGTTAGAAAGTCAGCTTAGGATGTGTATATATACGTGTAGTCCATCCTCTGGTTGGAGCTGTCTTAAGTAACGAGTCTGAGCTGCCCGTGCATTTCTTCTTCGATATGTCAGACGGAAAAGGTACGAGGGCTGAACAATGGAATCTCAACAACGAAACGCTTTGATATTTGCAAGTATGTTGTGGCTTTCTTTTCCCTACCATCAGAGAGCTTGTTTCTCATTAAAGATAAGAAGTTTTGTGTAGCAAATGCATCACCCTACAATTGTAGCTGGGATGGTTTGCTGAGATCCGCAATTTTGTTACTGAAACGATAATGAAGAATGTTGCGTTTGAATGAAACACATTTGAATTTTCTCACGAATTCTTCACGCTAGGGTTTACTCATAGTTCCGTGGACATCAGATTCCATTGAATTACCCTCCAATGTGAAGCAGCTGCTTCAAAACTTGACCTCTTTTCTTCATATAAAGCTTGATCATCTAATTATATCATCTGGAAAGCTCAAGTGGAACGTCTATTTCTTGGCTTTGATCTTCTCGATCATGTTCTAGGGAAGTCTCCCTTTCTTGCAAAGATGATTCGTATAGAAGCAGGCAGCTATATTCCAAATCCGGAGTTCAATGAATAGAAGACAGTAGATCAGATTTTGAAGAATTGTATCTTTTCCTCCTTGTTGCCAGCCTGTGGCTCCTCAAGTACGCATTCTTCAAACCTCCAGTGAGATGTGGGAAATTCTTGATAAAAGATGACAATTCTCCTTTATCAAGAGCACATGTTTATCAACTAAGGACAAGAATCCACAATCTCACTAAAGGTACTAAAAACTATGCAACAGCACCTAGATAAGAATATAAGATCAAGAGCATCACAGATAGTTAGCTACTGGCTCTAAACGCTTGCACTTGTGGACTTGACTCTTGCCGTACTCAAGAGGCCTTCCACCAGAAATATAATCAATTAAAACTTTCATTAGGACAAATAATTCCACTATAACTCTCTCTCCCTCTCCCTCTCCCCCTCTCCCTCTCTCTTTCTCTCTCTCTCTCTCTCTCACACACACAGTTGTCTAACATGCTCATCAGTGAACAATTGATTCTCCTCAGAGAATCTTACAACTAAAGACACCTCTAACGGTCCTCACTACGCTCTTTCTGCTCAAACTTCCAACCAGTCCAACAGAGGTAAGGATAGACAAGGCTTCAGAGGTGGCCTTGGTCAACGGACAGGTAGAGGTCAACTTGCTGCTAGAGGTTATTCCCCTCAAACTGCAAGAAATCAAGCACAGAGTAGGCCTCCAATGTCCAGGCCAAATATAGGTGCCTCTACTCCTTACTCCTATTATTTGTTAAATATGTGGAAAGAGGAACCATGTGGCTCTTGATTGCTGGCATAGATATGATACTATGACCTATGCAAGCACAGAACTACCTCTGCAAGCTTTAACGGCTCAATTTGCTCGTCCTAATGCTTTGAGTAACACTTGGGTGTTTGATTCTGGTACTACACACCACGTCACTGCTAACCTTTTTAACTTACACATCTTACACGTCGTATGAAAGAGATGAATCCATGTATGTGGGAAATGGATCATCTACTCCAATCACTCTCACAGGAATAGGTATTGTATCCGCACCTACTTCTTCCTTCTCGTTTGCTTAACATGTGTGCATATACATACACACACACACACACATATATATTTATGTACATATACATACATATATATAGAATGATAAGTTTATTTTTCGCATAACATTGACCTCTTTTGCAAGCAAACTTCAAAGAGAACTCTAACTAATCAACAGATATTAATGATTAATTTCATGTACCTGTGTCTGAAGCAAAGTTTAAACATGATTTGCAATTTGAAGCAAAGTCTAATTGCAAATGCCGTTATCATACAAATATGTCTTTGTTTGAACTTTCACATGCACGCGTCACTAACCCATGTACAGAGTTGCATTCTTTCACTTAAAACATTGCTTCCATGAAAAATAAAATAAAATAAAAAGAAGGATTCTCAAGGTAATGCTTTAAAAAAATAACATCAAAGTTAACAAATAAGATAAGTTTATTATAGGATCATACCGATCCCAGTATAATCATATCGCAAAGTCTCGTTCCCATCTCATAAGTTAATTAGCTACATAAGCAATTCCTAAAATCAAAACAACACATTTTGCTAGTATGAAGTTGTTAAAAGGCGATTTGTTGAGTTTTCACCTAAAATACCATAGATAGATACTTTTTCCTAGTCAAATCATAACATGGACCTAGGGCAATCAATTATTAGCTTTGCGGTAC
This sequence comes from Cordia subcordata, assembly GCA_028554755.1. Taxonomy (NCBI): domain Eukaryota; kingdom Viridiplantae; phylum Streptophyta; class Magnoliopsida; order Boraginales; family Cordiaceae; genus Cordia; species Cordia subcordata. The sequence goes on from JAPTOF010000020.1 coordinate 624,913, forward strand.
TAGAGACAGCTTGGCCTTGCAACTCACGATTAAACATTTCGCGCTCCTTTTTTCCAAAGGGATGACCACAATGATAACTATATCTACCATCTCCTGCGTAGAACTTAAAAGAGTTGCTGATAACCATTCGATCAAGTACAACGGCACTTCTCAGAACAAACTTAGCAACTTCAATCTCATTCCTTGTTCCATGAAAGCCACCAAATGTTACCTCTTTAAGATGCTTATGAGCTATACACGTCTTTCGCATGCCGTCTTCATCATCAGATCTCGGTATTATTGTTTGCAACTGCAACCCTCGAAACAAGAAAAATGTCACATAATCGATGATAGTTTTAACCACTTAAACTACCACCAATTTTGTCAAACTCGAGTGTACGATGAAAGAAAACTAATCATCACAGTGATGCAGGTAACTAGGAAAAAAAGATCATTGGAAATCCAAGGACAAACAGGTACCTCATTGACTCACCATTGTATTGAATATCTGTCCAAGAGAGGGAGAGCGTTGATACCAACCTAGATCATACGCTGCCAATTGGAATTTCTCTAGAAGAGCACAGGCTCCCAGAATAGGGGTAACATTCATTAGATCGAACTCACGGTGATGCCAGCAAACAAGATATAATTGCCTAAGATTCCTGAACATGTTCCTTCCTGCATCTATGTATTCCAGCTGTAGAAGAAAAATTCAAATGAGAAGCATAGAATCGTCAAGAATTGTCAGTAATTAAAGAAATATGTGAGAGAAAGAATCAGAAAACGGTTGCTTTTCGAAACCTTATCTGTACAAGTGCAGAATGATAACAAGTCGAGGTGTTCCAAATCCTTTGCAAGCTCACAAAATACATAGGGTGCCGTCGATTTGCCACCTAAATATAGATCAAGCATTCTCAGCTTGGGAACATGAGAGAGAAATAATTTTACCATGTATCTGCTAGAATATTCAAAGGTAATGAGATTAGGAGCACAAATGTCTATCTCTTTGGCCCCACCGCACTGCGTCATACTCAAGAACTTCAACTGGTGAGGGGAATAGATGCTTAATTTAGGAGGAAGATCACCGTACTCAATTTTAAACTTCTCAAGGTTCAGACAAGAGGTCAAAATACTCTGAAATTGTCCACTGTGCAGAATAACACTATTCAGAGTAAGGGTTTTGAGGGAATTAAATTGGCATTTAGGAGTTAGCACCAGATTGCAGGCACACAAATGCAGATGTTCCAAAGAAGCTGAAGCTTCGGAAATCAACTGTAAAGGAAAACTATATTCGTTTGTTATTGTGTGGCAACCATCTGCGTCCAAAGTGGGAAACCTCAGCTTAAGGTCTTCAATGCCCATTCTAGCAATAGCTCGCATCCACTGCTCAAAATCAGAGATACACTCTGTTACAAAACAAAGGTCTATCTGCAGGGAAACTACCTTACGACCTGAATAAAGCCTCAACATGTGATCTACTACTTTGATAAATGTATCTCGGTGGCTGTTAGCCCAAGCAGGAGGATTATGAGAACAACCCTTTCGAAACATGAAAAGGCATGGAAACCTCAACGCGGGCATAAAAGCGTAAACATGTCTCCACCTTTTCGACAAAATACTTGTCCTAACAGCTTCTTTTATTGTCAAACGGGAAATAATGGAAGCCAATATTTTATCAGGCAGTTGACTGATCATATCCTCCTTTTGCAATAAAACAGAAACAGTGTGGATGTTAGCAGACAGTTTATCTTTATCTTGCAATTGGCGGCGGAATCCATCCTCCTCCTCCTTGGTGGTATCCTCCTTCTCCTTGGTAGTATCCTCTTTCTCCTTTGGTATAACAGAAGTACCACAAAAAAACACACATGTTAGTACGCAGTTTTTATCTTTCATCGTCACCTCCTAATCCTATAGGTGGTTTCAGCAACGTTCTGGAAGAAGTACCTCTTGACATTCACAACGCGAGAAATATTTAACCAAAGTCTCTGTCATCGCAACACCACCTACCCAGGCTAGTACCGAAAAGAGAAAAGCCTTCGCTGCAACTAATTAATTAAAAATAGAAAGAAAAAAAAATTACAAATGTTGCTAATCACCATTGTCCCTTTCATTGGAAAAAAAAAAAAAAAAGAATTAGCATATGCATGATTCTCTATTGAACAAAACACCGTATTGGTGGCATGGACTGAAACAATTTCAGAAACGAACAGACAAAAAATAGTGGAACGAAAAATAAAAAATAAAAAGACGCAATTTTGAGGAAAAAAAGAAGATTGAAAAAAATAGATTTTCGATGCGAAAAACAGAGAAAATTTTACCTTCTACTTTAAAAATCAAAATTTAGCAAATTCTTTGTCGTCTATAAAATAAAAGACAGTGCGAAATGACTTCAGATAGCCAAATAGAAAACAAGCAATTTTGAAAATAGAATTAAAAAATAAAACACAGATAGAGAGGGAGAAAAGGAACATGTTGGAAGACAAACACAGATTTTGTAAAAGCACAGCACAGAGCAAAGCGAGAACCATTTACCTTCAAAAACTCTCCTAGCCATGACAAACCCTCAAAAAGGCTTCTGACAGCAGTAAGATTCGAACCCTCTCCCAATGAAGTTAAATAGGAAAATTTTGGCCATTTAATTAAAAATATCATTAATGTATTTAAAAAAGATAATTATATGTTTTTTGTATTTTTTTAATTGTAATCTAATCAAAATCTTTACTTTTCCTTTTTTATTCTTTTCCTAATTAGAATTTAATCAAATTATGGCATTTTTTTCCATCATGAACGACGGTGAAAATTTTCTTTTGTTTTTTTCCTAATTACAGTTTAATTGTTACGAAATTATAAATATATGTGGATATTCATTAAGGTAGGAATTGAGATATAGTTATCTTTTATCTCTATAGAAATAGAATTGGTTTGAAACTATGTAGTTTGTCTTATCTAACTACCCTATTTGTTGAATGATTGTACTACTTGTATAACTCAGCTAATCTAAGTTGCTTAATGGATTTTGACAGCTTAAAACTTGTTATTTTCTTATCCATATGCATGAGCTTTGCTTCTTTCCTTGTCTTTGGTCTTATTAGGCTTCTCCATGTACTTTTGGAGCATTTTTTAAGCTATTTTGCTGCTGTACATGTTCAAGAATTACTTTTGACTGATTTTTTTAAATTTTTATGTGTTAGATTCTGGAGGAAGTGTTGGGAAAATGTGAGAATGATTATTCTGATTATCTTCTTTGTGTATAAGAACTATTTTGCAATTTGGGCCAAGGTCTGAGAAATTATGATACTTTGATTAATATTTTGCATAATATTGTCTGAACGTGAGTGCACATCTATATGTGTGTGTCAGCGTGTGGCTTTCTTCCACTTAAATTATGATGAATGAAAATTTTGAGTCCTGGATAATAAAAGTCTATCGACTTATAAGGGTAGTTAAACAACTTAAGAGGTGTTACAACAAGCACTATAAATCAACTAAAAAAAAAAAAAAACATAATACTTTCCATGGCTTTAACTTGTGTTCACTCATGACAATACCAGCGGCAGTTAGTGCTATAATCAAGAAATTATCATCACAAAAATAATTAAAAAAGACCTGGAATTTTTATTCTTTTTTCAGACCACCTCAGCATACTAACATTACTTCGAGTTTTCTTTCTTTTTTTTTTTTTTTCTAAAGTATAATTCCAATGCACACAGCAGGAGAAGGTCCTACACAAAAAACATAAAAAAGAGAAAGAGAAAAAAAAAAAAAAAAGCGCAAATTACCTTCAGAAAATCTCATCGGCATGACCCTGTTTCCTGAAACCGCCATGCCACTGGCATAATAGTCCCTAAGAGCCCTACCTAGATATATTTATACATATGGCGGACAAAAGTATAAGGGAAAAAAAAAAAGGCTTTTTAATTTGATTGGGTCGGCCCACCCACTGGGCTAGTAGCATAAAAAGCCCAACTCACGCAGTCTTCGGTTCTTCCCGCCACGCATACCAACGATAAATACAAGCCAAACATTGCTTTCGTCTCTCAGTTCTGCAAATTTGAATTCCCCTAAGCTTTTCTCGAGGGTAAGTTGATTCCTCACTCATTCACTCATACTCTTTCGTCTATTGATTTTCATAATCCTATGCACACACACACACACATATATAATCGATTAACGTATTTGCTTAATTTTTTTTTTCTACTTTCAGCTTCTCGAAGGTACAAATCGCACCTCACTCATTCTGCAGATCTCATTCTGCAGAGTCTCGAAGGTGAACTCCATTTCTCTACATTTTCACGTTTTTTTTTTTTTTTTCCAAATTGTACCATACGAATGACACACACGCACACGCACACATATATGTTCATTCCTTTTCGTCTCTCATTCTGCATTTTTCCTCTGCTTTAGCTTATCAAAGGCAGAGCTCGCTCGCTCTCGTTCGGCAAATTTTATCCGATCAACGGTACAACTCTGTCCCTCACTCGCCTCTCTCGTCTCTCTTCATTACCATACGAATGTGCACACACACACACTCTCTCTCTCTCTCTCTCTCTCTCTCTCTCTTACATTAATTGAGATTGTTTGTTAGTTTCTCTTCTCAGTATGCGAGAGCGTTATACTATTAGTGTGTGAATTTACTTTTTGCTGTAGATTTGGATTTGGATTTGCTTGAGCGTATATCTACACATTACTTGTTCGTAGATTTTGCATATTAGTATGTGAATTTGCTTTTTTTGTTCATATTCTTCTTTTGAAAACGGTACAGCTCACTCGCCTCTTTGCATTTTGATAATTTTTTCAAACTGTACCATACGAATGTGTGCACACACATGCATATAATTTAGATTGTGTGTTAGTTTCTCTTCTCACTGTGCGAGAGCGCGTACTAAGAGTTACGATTTGCTTTCGATTTGGATTTGCTTGAGCATATATCTACACAACACTTTTTCATAAATTTGCATATTAGTATGTGAATTTGCTTTTTAAGCTTACATTTTCTGATAATTTTTGTTAGATTTTAAGTGTATACCTTCATATTCTTCTTTTGAAATGCGTGTTTGGTACGAAAGTAGTGGATCATGCTAAATCTTCATGATTTTAAGTAACACGGAATTGTTTTACATCTTTCGTTAACTTTCCATTGAAATGAAGATGTGAACTTGCTAATTAGGTTTTTGACTCTAAAATAATATTGCCCCAGCATTAACTTATTTTATGTTCTTTACTTAGTTTAATGCAAATATTCTTGATTTTGCAAACTCTAATGGTGCTGGTTATATATTGATTGGATATGATCACTTTCGTTGATATTCTAATTCAATGTGAGATAAGGTTTAGCAGGACTCTTCATTGATCAATGAAGAGTTTGAGGCTCGGAAAAGTTAGGATACATATACTGTTTGTATAATTCAGATAGATAATAGTACGTGGTTTCTTTTTCGTTTACACATGTTATACTAAAAAGCTAAATTGTGATCTGAACTTTTTGCTATTGCACAATGGAAGCTCCAAAAACACTGAAATAATGCTAGTATGCGTTGTAGACATGCCAGCCCAAGAGTCCATTGTATTTCGTGTGCTTTCCCCCGCTGACTTTAGGATGATTGCAAATGAGGATGGGAGGGTCTTCTTTGATGATCATGCTGCGGACGAGGATGTCAAGAATTTACTGACTGCATACACACGGCATCGGCCATACATCGAGCGGAGGGCCCCACCTAATGGTGGCGGAGGAGATTGCTTTTGGAAGAAATTGTTGCTGTTGATGACTCCCGTCCTCCTCCTTGGGGTGGGACTACGTGTGATCTACCAGGACTGGAAGGACAGTGGTTCACCACCGCTCATCCATCTCGAGATCCGCCCTTCCCTGTTTGGGGAAGGGGGATGGCTGAAAAGGAAAAAATAGCATCTTCTCTGGTGCTGTTAGAAATCTGCTTTGGTATCACCTATTGGCATCATATTGTGTGACATTAGAACTATCTTCTATTTCCATTTCTTGTATATGTTGCGCTTGAATTACCTACGTTTACTCCTCCATCATGGGTAATAACAAATTTTAGCTTTCCCCTAGCTGGTTGACTTTAAAGAAACAGAAGATTACTTCCTTTTAGGGGGACCTTTTACTCTTACTTGCGAGAATCTTCAAGTCAGGAAATAAAGGGAATATCAGTTTCAAAATCTCTTTCAGTGAAGTTCTTGTGATAAATAATCTTTTTCAGCTTAGATAAGTGTCACAGGCATAAAAGAGTACTTTGTATTTCAAAAGCAAATCTTTCACTAGCATCATGTTGATTTGTCCTCTGGTTCTTTCTCTCTTTTGCTTTGGTTGCTGAGAAGTCGTTTGTGTCCTCAAACAATCTTCTCTAGTATCTGCACCTTCAGATGCCAGTTTAAAATAAAATGCTGCTAAATTTAGAGAACCGGTATTCTGTAAGTATGGCATTAAATACATCAGTGCAGTATATTATACAGATATAAGATGTAAACCAGAACATGGTATACATTGATGTAGCTAAGTTTACTGAAAGATAATTTAATGTATTTATAAATACTTTAAAATATGACACTTTCTGATGTTCAAACAGTTAGGGATGTCCACTGCGCTGGAAACTCTAACTACTTTCCGTAGGCTACTTTCCATCAGCTAAAAGATAACTCAATGCATAAAGATAACTCACTGCTTGAAACCCTAAACGAATCAAAATCTACATTGTATTGGGATATGTTTCTCTATCTAGAAACTCTGGACTGCTATTTTCTAGTCCACAAAGTTTGGATGATTAATGATAGAAGTTCTTGTTTTGGCCATACATATTCATTCCTATGTTAACCTCTTCAGATAATTAGTGTTTGTTTGCGTAATTAAATCAATTTACTTAAGAAGTATAGTAGTTTCAGTCCAATTTCTTGCAGGTGAAAGACTTCTCTCATTTGGCAGTCCTGAAAAACTCAGTAGCACTATTTTGAGCTCCACTTGGGTTGGGGTTGTGAATGCTGATAATGATTTGCTGATGTACAGCAACCAAGCAGACCTAATACCTTGTTAGAAAAAACTCTTCTGGTGAAGCTTCAACTCGTAGCTTCAAAGGAGTAAATCGGTTCCGGTTCATGCTAAGCACTCAACGTGCCTTACCTGACTCTTGTTTACGTCAACCGTTTCTTGATCCTATTTCTGCATCAACAAATAGTAAATGCAACCAGAAGATATTCTCAGGTGGATTAAATCAAGTTGCGGACTTTGATCGTGCACTCTCTTCTGTCACCGGCACCTGCTCCTGCTGTAATTAGGGAGATCGGCTTGAGCCACATGGTGCAGCTTGAAACCACGCATCACGTGCAGTCTTTAGCTCACAACATGCACTTTAGAAGTCTAGGTGAATATTGGTCTGCACAAGACATCGAAAGCAAGCCAATAATTTCTCTTGCACACTCGCAAGGTGGCAAGAGTTTCAACCTCCGTTTCCAAGATGTTTCATAATGGGCCTGATGGGTCATTTACAAGTGCATCTCAATAGGCACTCGCATTCATGTGGGAGTAGCTTTTGCCTTCTGCGTCTAGCTAGTGTTATCTCCGAGACAAGTTGTCTACTGAGGTTGAGATTCTTTCTCTCTGTGCTATTGTGTTTAGCTTCTTCATCCAAGAAGTCAACACCTCGAACGCGGACATAAGAAAATCATCTTCCTCACCATCCTCCCCCCTCTCTCTGTCTATCCCAAGAGGTGCTGAACATGAACAGATATGAGCTGCTTTTGCCATGGCTCAACATCTGAAGTAGATCAATGTGAAGAACAATCAGTAGGGGCTTTTGCCAATTCATATTATCAATTTATCTTAATCTTTCACCAGTTAATTGAAAGTTATGTGATTGTATTCAAGACTTTACAACGATTGCAGCAACATTTCTTCTGTGCTGCTGCTTCTTTTGTTTTCTGGCCATTGGAAATGTTTTATCAAACAAAGATCATAATTACATGAAGATCAAAGTCCAGAGCATCCATGAGAAAACTGGAAAAGAAGAAACAAAAAACCATCCATCAATTGTAGGATCCTTGGACAGAAGGAGAGCTGAATGATGCAAAATTGAAACTACAAACTCGTGACATTGGGAGTGTCTTTTTTCTGGAGAAAAAAGAATTAGCATATGCACGATTCTCTATTGAACAAAACACCGAATTGGAGGCATGGGCTGAAATTATTTTAGAAAGGAACAGACAAAAAATAGTGGAACGAAAAATAAAAGAACACAAAAGGAAACAATTTTGAGGGGAAAAAAAAAGAAATAAATAAATAGATTTTGGATGCGAAAAACAGAAAAAATTTTACCTTTTACTTTAAAAATCAAAATTTAGCAAATCTTTTATCGTCTATAAAATAAAAGACAGGGCGAATTGACTTTAGATAGCAAAATAGAAAACAAGCAATTTTGAAAATAGAATTAAAAAAGAAAACACAGAGAGAGGGGGAGAAAATGAACGTGTTCGAAGACAAACACAGATTTTGTGAAAGTACAACACAGAGCAAAGCGAGAACCATTTACCTTCAAAAACTCTCGTAGCCATGACAAATCTTCAAAAAGGCTTCTAACAGCAATAGGATTCGAACCCTCTCCAAATGAAGTTAAATAGGAAAATTTTGGCCATTTAATTAAAAATATAATTAATGTATTTAAAAAAGATAATTATATGTTTTTTGTATTTTTTTAATTGTAATCTAATCAAAATCTTTACTTTTCCTTTTTTGTTCTTTTCCTAATTAGAATTTAATCAAATTATGGCATTTTTTTCCATCATGAATGACGGTGAAAATTTTCTTTTGTTCTTTTCCTAATTACAATTTAATTGTTATGAAATATGTAAATATATGTGGATATTCATTATGGTAGGAATTGAGATATAGTTATCTTTTATCTCTATAGATATAGAATTGGTTTGAAACTATGTAGTTTGTCTTATCTAACTACCCTATTTGCCCCTATAAATAGGGTTTTTAGCATTGTATTTTCAACACATCAAAATAATAAGAGTTCTTTTCCCTCTTATAATATTTTCTATCTTTATTTAATGTTCTCAGTTAGTTTCACAACACAGCACGAGGCTCTTGGTTTGGAGTAAAAACTAAACTTCTCGGCTCTTGGTTTAGAGGAAAAACTAAACTTCTTGATTCAAGGTAATTTCCTTAAAAATAAAATAATTATGTTTCCTTTTTTACATTTTTTCTATTCATAATCTAACCAAATTCTTTACTAAAAAAATAATTATTTTTCCTTTTTTACATTTTTTCTAATTATAATCTAACCAAACTCTTTACTTTTCCTTTTTTGTTAACTAAACTTCTTGATTTCCTTAAAAAAATAATTATGTTTCATTTTTTACATTTTTCCTAGTCATAATCTAACCAAATTCTTTACTGAAAAAATAATTATGTTTAATCATAATCTAACCAAATTCTTTACTTTTCCTTTTTTTCGTTATTTTTCCTAATTATGATCTAATCAAAATAACAAAAAAGGAAAGGTAAGGAGTTTGGTTAGATTATGATTAGAAAAAAAAATGTAAAAAAGAAAATAAAATTTTTTTTACACGCATTAGTTATATTTTTAAGTGAATGGTTAAGATTTTCTTATCACTCTATATATAAAAAGAATCACTTCATCCTGGTTTTGGTCGTCTGGGTAATTTTGTCATTTTACCACACTTATTATTATTAATTTTTTTTTGCTTTTTTGTTGGCCATTTTTTATGTCCACGACTTTGCTGTCGGCTGCAGACTTCTTATTATACCTTCTCAAACATCTCAAGCCCCTCCCCAATTCCGTCCTTTTTCTCCACTCCCATAACGGTTCTCTTCTCTATTTCTCAAGATTCTTTCATTTTTCTTTTTCCTTCTTTATAATTTAATTTTCCACCCTTTCTTTTTCTTGTTATTGTAATGCTTTTCATCTTTGCATGGATCTTTTAGGTGCTAAATCTGATACTACTTACACATTTAAAGGAAGATTTTTTCTTGAGCATTGGTTTGGGAGCAGCGGCAGCATCATCAGGAGGGAGGGTGGTAGTCGTGGTGGTGGTGGCGGATTCTCTCGAAGTAAAGGTAAGGTCTTAGAATTTTCACCAATCCTAATTTCCTTCTTTTTCTCCTTTCAATTAACTAAGTAATTAATTTATTTGTTGCTTTTTCTGTAATTGTATTTCTTTTGTTTTACTCTGTTGAAGCAACTTTTGATTTTGTTCTTTTCAATTAATTCCTTGTTGCTTTTAATTTCTTTTCTTTTCCTTCTAATTTCTACCTATTTGACCAATTTTAGGTCGTTTATCCTTTACTCATGCTAAACGATTGAAAATCCCAAGTTCATTCATCATTTGTGTAGCTCTGCAATTTGCATTTCTAATAGCAACTTATGCAAGGATTACGAGATTGGAGCTAGGATTTCACGAAGTTACAATTCTTGACACCAAATTGAATTAAATTGGTTGTGTTTGTGGATAGGAGGTGGGTGTGTTGTTGCTTCTGTGCTGCACACTGATAAAAATTAGAATTCATAAGCATAATTTTTACAGTTTCCTAACTTATATCTATTTTTGTAAAACTAAAGAAAAGTGAACCCAAAGACGTCACAGGCCGTGGTTATATGATAATCGCAATTTTGTGCTCACCACTTCAAATGCAGTATATTAGACCTCGAGTTCTGTCATTTTGTTCGATCGTTCATTTATTAGTCTGTTAAATCTTTTGCTAAAAGTTTGAGCTAGCAGTCAATTCATCTTCACTAAGTATTTCTATTGGTTACTTGATTCTGTGGATAGAAATATTAAGCTTGTTTTCATGCAAAAGGTGTACTTCTGCATCTTTCGAGATCCTGCATGTGTGGTGAGTAGATCAATCCGGCAATGGTTTTAGATTTCATAAATTTGCTGAATGATTGTACTACTTGTATAACTCAGCTAATCTAAGTTGCTTAATGGATTTTGATAGCTTAAAACTTGTTATTTTCTTATCCATATGCATGAGCTTTGCTTCTTTCCTTGTCTTTGGTCTTATTAGGCTTCTGAATGCACTTTTGGAGCATTTTTTAAGCTATTTTGCTGCTGTACATGTTCAAGAATTACTTTTGACTGATTTTTTTAAATTTTTATGTGTTAGATTCTGGAGGAAGTGTTGGGAAAATGTGAGAATGATTATTCTGATTATCTGCTTTGTGTATAAGAACTATTTTGCAATTTGGGCCAAGGTCTGAGAAATTATGATACTTTGATTAATATTTTGCATAATATTGTCTGAGCGTGAGTGCACATCTATATGTGTGTGTCAGTGTGTGGCTTTCTTCCACTTAAATTATGATGAATGAAAATTTTGAGTCCTGGATAATAATTTTCATCGTCATTATCGATGATGGATTGGTTTGTTACATGCCGGGAGTGCAAGGATTGCTTGTTTTTACTGTTTGGGGTCTTGTTGATGTGTGCTAATTAAATGGTTTTCAGTCTATAGCTTGGGATTCTTATGATTGTTCTGAAACTTTGATAAGGTTCTAAGAAAAAGCTTTGGCCTCTTACCTAATGTTTGGAAGCTGGTGGTATGGAATTCACTGATTTCTAAATCAATTAAAGAAAAGAAATTAGAGGTTGTATTGGACCAAATATATGTTAAACATTTTATCTGGTGATTTGTTGGGGGTTCTTGGTTATGGTTTTGGATTCCTTATTGTCAACGAAAACAAGGAGAAGAAAACAAGCAGATTCTGGATTTCACACTGTTGCTTTCCTTGCCGTGATCACTTACCCACCCACCAGCTAAAACCAAATCAAGTCTTATTCCCTTGAGAGCCTTCTCTTCATTTCTCTTGTTTAAATATAAAGAATTAGAATTCACCTTATAATCTCTTGGAAACTACTTAGAGAGGATCTGAACCCATAGTACCAGTCCTAAGCTAAAGCTAAAGCCAAATAAAAATAAAAAATCATTTTTTCTCTTTGACTTGGTCAGCATGCAATATTAGGCCCATTTAATGATAACATGAAAAATCATCATGGGCCCAATTACAGATGCATTATTAGGCCCATAAATATAGGGCCAAGATCGTTGTCTATTTTCAAATTCAACCCCTATTAGTATTTCTTAAACTTTCTGCTTTTCTTTTTCATCTCTCGCGTCTATAAATAAGCGGCGCAGTATTTCACCTTCTTTTCGTGCCTAGCAGTATCTTTTTGACGGTAAGTCTTGTTATTTTGTTAACAGTATACAGTACACAAAAACTATTAATTAACGTGCATTGATTATTTTTGCAGAGTATTATTCACAAGCTTTTGCAGAGTATTATTCACGAGCTATCTTACAACTTTGAGGTAAAAACAAACGTAACTACAATTTAAACTATTATGTGTACATATCGTGATATATGCGTATCCTTTATGCTTGGTTCGGTTGAATATTTGTGTACATAATATAAGATGGATAACGTAATGTTGGTAATTTAAGTATTTGAACTATGGGAGTGCGAGAATGTGAATATGCTTGCATATTTGCAGACATTATTGATCATGTTAGTGACAAATTTCAATATGCTTATGTATTTGTAGACATGTCAAAACAAGAAGCTGTGTTTCGGATGACCGTGGAGCTGGCGAGATTATGTCCCCTTATTCTTTTTGGAGGGGTTGTGGGTCACTTTTACGCACAGAACCACCGTCCATCAAGTGAGGAAGGACCCTTTTGGAAGAGACTACTATTTAGGGTATCTCCCCTCTTGCTTTGTGGAGGGGTAGTATATCTCTCCTATCGTGACTGGAAGGCAAGCGGGGCTCCACCTCTTATTGACATAAAAATTGACCTACCCATAGAAATTCCTTCTTTAGAAATAGAAACTGGGGAAGGGGAAGGGGAAGGGGAAGGGCTTCATTAAGAAAAATTAGTATGTTATTCTGTACCCTAGAAGAGTAGTGTTAGCGTCTCTAGTATTGAGAGCTTGTCTTGCTTTAATATATCAAATACCTTGCCTTGCTTTAATATTGATAATCAGTGGCGTCTTGCTTTAATATTAATATCAGTGTTTGAACATATTACATCAAAATAATAAGAGTTTTTCTCCCTCTTATAATATTTTTTGTCTTCTCTATTTTTTTGTAGGTTTATAATTCTTGATTAGTAGCTTTATAATTCTTGATTAGTTTCACAAAATAGCAAATAACTGTACTCGTGGGTATTCGTAGCTTTCCTCGACTTTCATTTTAAGTAATATGTATCAAATATTAAGGGGAGTGTTGATATATTTCGATGTTATGGAATTAAATGGTGTTTAAATATCATCATTATCCAAATTAAACAACTTAAATAAAACTGTCTACAAATTCAATGGATATGTCAAGTCCTGTTAAATCTATATTTTAACTTTTCTACTCCCTTTATATTATGTCTTTTCTATTTTCTTATTTTTTGGGGTCAGGTTTTATTTAATTTGTTTGAGTCAAAGTTAGACTCAATTTATAATGTGTATTTGTTTTAGGAAAAAAGAAAATAAAGGAAAAAGAAGACAATAAGAAAGCCCAAAACCAGCCCTCTTGGAATATATCAAGATCCTTACATTGAAAACTTTGTAACATGTGAGATCAATAAGGCATCCATTTGCTTCATTGGAATGATAGGCAACAGCTAGCTAGCTGATATCTTTAAAATCGAAGAATAGAAGGTATTAATTAGCCTAAAACCCCCTAAACAACCCCCCCCCCATCCCTTATTTAAATTTGAATGTGTAATATGTAATTTGGACTGGTACAAGGGAATGGGCTGTATTTCACATAATTTTAAATAAATCAACTTGGCAATCAGATAGTATCTTCCAGGAGGCACCGACGTCAGGTTCATCCAAACCAACACTTGAATTGTCTTCATTAACTCCTCCTGTTAACTTACTCGATTCATTCTCCTACTGAGGTAAGGTGTATTGATATAATACCTATATATCCTCATCTTCCTTTTGCACCTGAACACACCCCCAGGGTGCTAAAAAGGGAAAACAGAAAGGAAGCAAACTCGGTAACTCAATGTATAGGCACTGTGTTAGTCACAGGCAAGCAATTAACATGTGACGTTATTAATTTTTAGCTCTCGCTTGAACTGGTTGACCTTAAAGAAACAGAAATTAAAGGATTTAGTTTCATCGTTATGTGACCTTTGCTTCTCACTCGCCGTTTATGTTCTGCTGGCAATAGGTTGTGTGAAATTATTTGCTGAATTTTTCTTTCCTCTACTTGTTTTTTTTTTTTTTTTTGTAGTCTGGATCGTTGCCTACCAGTTCATCGCAAGAACCACCGTGTCCCTCTTCTTCCAGCAGCTTTACTAGAGAAAGATTAATTCCCAAGATTGATCACTATATGGGACTCTAGAATGTGGTACCATTATCAATTAATGCTTCATACTACTACTTGATAGAGTGAGTTGATGTGAAAATATAAATTATTTTTATAAGATTCCAAGATACCTATGGAAGGAGAAGAGTAACTTAATATCATTTGTACGAAATAATTATATAATCTTGGACTCTCCAATAATCTGATTTAAGGCTCGGACTCATTTGAATTGGCTTTCTTAAAGCGTTTTTTTAAACATATATTTAACTTTTGAGAAAAGTGTTTTCTTGATAAGTTAAAATTTTTTGTTTCTGAAAAAAGCTGAATTTGAATTTTTTTAAAAAAGAATTATAGTTTTTTTCGAAGTCAAATTAAATACTTATTGGGAAAATAATGTACCTTCTTTTAGGACAAAAGTATTTTTTCATGCAGAAAAAGTCAATCCGAAAGGCCTTAAGGAGCAAGTAATAGACAGAAATTTGCGAACGTCATTTTGCATTTTTATGCTACAAGAATTTCTACCTTTCTTCTCTGTCTGAGGATTTGTTTCTTCAGCAAATGGAAACAGTTAACCTAGTATTTTTTGTAACAACATTGTTGGTAATCTTTATTTAATCCTCTGACTTGTTCGTTCCTGATCTCACCGACCTCTGCAAAGTGCTCTCTCTACCTCTGGATTGAAGGTAATTTCGACTCCCAGTTCTGCTTCATTTGGTGATGCCTGATCACAATCTAAATGAGCTCCTTGCTATTTTCAGGAGCATTACGAAATATCAGATGAAGCGTCAAGTCAAAGCAGCCCTCGCACATCCAGTGGGATCCATGCAGCAGAAGAGACACAAGGTGAACCTTCCGGAGCTAGTCTGTTTGGAAGGAAGTTTCTTGGCGTTAGTGCTTCATTTCTTACAAGAAGTCGCATTGCTATGCAATCTTACAAGTAGCAATACCATTCGCCCTTAAACTAATTTGGATAGATACAAAGAATATATATTTGTACCCTGTTAAGAGGGAAAACTTCCAAACCTAATTGCTCTCGTCTTTCATATTCATTCTGGGTCCACAATTTTGTAGAGATATGTTAGAAAGTGATTTTAGGATGTGTATACATACATATGTGTGCGTGCGCGCACGGTCCATCTCTGGTTGGAGTTGTCTTAAGTAATTGAGTCTGAGCTGCTCACCCATTACTTCTTCTGACATGCCAAACGAGAAAGGTTTGAGGCTAAACGATAAAATCTTAGCACTAAAACACTTTGATATATTTAAATTCTGGCTTTCTTTTTCTGTTCATCAGAGAGCTTATTTATCATATCCACAATTCTACTCAAGGACGAGTGATTTTCAAGTAGAGGGATTGGTCTAGGATAATTGAATTTTAATTATTCCACAACTCTAATCATAGTTTTAGATTTTATTGTTTCCTAAGCAATTTTATTTTATTAGGATTCCTATATGTCATTTAGGATTTGGTCATTAGCTATTATTATAGATTTTATTGCTTTCCTAGCATTTTTATTTCATTAGAATTCATATATTTCATTTAGGATTGGGTCATTAGCTATTATTATAGTTTTAGAACAGGATATAATTTAGGAGTCTGCAAATAGGGAATAACCTTTCATAATTAATAATAGTACGATAATATATTTCTTAAAATTTTCTATTTTCCCTTGCAAGAGATCTTTTTTATCTTTGTATGAATTCTTTCTTTCACATACACGCTTTCAGCTTTGTCACTAACCCATGCACGATAATATGTACATAAATTG
Source organism: Cordia subcordata (assembly GCA_028554755.1). NCBI lineage: Eukaryota > Viridiplantae > Streptophyta > Magnoliopsida > Boraginales > Cordiaceae > Cordia > Cordia subcordata. The sequence continues at coordinate 641,001 of JAPTOF010000020.1, forward strand.
ATAAGTTTATTTTTTGCAAAACATTGACCCCTTTCACAAGCAAAGTTCAAAGTGAGTACTCTAACTAATCACCATATATTGATGATTAATTTCATGTACGTGTGTCAGAAGCAAAGTTTAAACATGATTTGCAATTTGAAGCAAAGTCAAGTTGCAAATGCCGTTATCATACCAATATGTCTTTTGTCTGAACTCTTTCAGATACACGCTTCCGCTTTGTCAATAACCCATGTACAGAGATCCATTCTTCCTCTTAAAACATTGCATCCATGAAAAATAAAATAAAATAAAAAGAAGGATTCTCAAGGTAATGCTTTAAAAAAATAACATCTACATGATTTGTCCGACCGAGTCGGCCAGCCTTTCGGGATTGATATAGTCTTTAAGTTATCAAATAAATAAGTTTATTATAAGATCATAACAATCACAATGTAATCATATCTCAAAATCAATTCCCATCTCATAAGTTAATTAGCTACATAAGCAATTCCTAAAATCAAAACAACACATTTTGCTAGTATGAAGTTGTTAAAAAGCGATATGTTGAGTTTTCACCTAAAATACCATAAATAGATACTTTTCCTAGTCAAATCATAACATGGACCGAGGGGAATCAATTATTAGCTTTGCGGTACTAGAGACAGCTTGGCGTTGCAACTCACGATTAAACATTTCGCACTCTTTTTTTCCAAAGGGATGACCACAATGATAACTATATCTACCATCCCCTGCATAGAACTTGAAAGAGTTGCTGATAACCATTCGATCAAGTACAACGGCACTTCTCAGAACAAACTATCATTAAACCATTCTATCATTAAACCCACCTCCCCCACATCTCTCTCCGGTAAATAGACCTCCAAAGATCCATAAACTGCTGCTCTAAAAAAAAATTGGGTCTGTAAATCTCTCTGTGGCTGACTGGCAACAAGTTGACTGCTTTGTGCAGTCGTGCATCACTGCACCATTGTCGGAGTCCCTCCTCTCCCATGCCCTCGCTCATTCTAATTCTCGTGACCTATGGCTCTCACTAGAGGAGAATTTTCTCCAACGATCTCTTGCTCGGCGATCTTTGCTTTGGACTCAACTTCGAAATTTAAAGAAAGATCAACTCTCCATTACTGATTACCTTCAACAAATTACAACTTTGTCAAATTCGCTCTCCCCCGTGAGAGACCCGCTGTCTGATTCTGATCTAGTACTTTGTACCTTTGATGGGTTGTCGGCTAGTTACCATGCTTTCATTACTTTGGTGGAGAATATTGCTGCTACACGTACTTTATCCCAGTTGCGAGCCAAATTGCTCACCTGTGAGTAAAGACTCGTGCTAGGATCTGATAACAATGCTTCTCCTTCGAATCCTCAGACTGCTTTTCAATATCAACTCCAAGCCTTTGTCGTCACGCGTTCTTCTGCTTCTTAGTCTTATAACCAATCCAAGCCCAGTAATCATAATGCTCCCAAGAATAATTTCCAAGGGCGTCGCAATCGCTATCATGGCAAATGTCAGATATATTTCCAGAAAGGCCACTCTGCTGCTTACTGTCAACAACGATACAACTATGGATGCCCAAGCATAGCTTTTGGTCAGTTTGCTGGACTTTCTCAACATAATATGCATAGTAGCTTACCCTCTGCCTTGTCGTCCTTTAGTGCACCAGGTATGAAGTTCGACTCTCATGGTCTCAGTGATCACAATTAGTCTCTTCCTTATTTACTCCCTACCCTTTCCACAGGCACTTGGATTTCAGATTCTGGCGCTGCATCACGTATGACTAGATTCTGGCACTACATCACACATGACTCATGATGCCCAAATGCTTCAACAATCTCAACCTTACTCTGGCAACGATATAGTTACGGTTGGCAATGGTACATCTCTATCTATTGCTCGCATTGGTTCTTCTTCTTTTCTTGCTTCTGATCACAATTTTAAATTAAAAAATGTCTTACATGTCCCTCACATTGCTCATAATCATGTCTCTATTTCTAAATTCACAAAGAATAATGGCGTCTCACTTGAATTTTTTCCTAAATCCTGTGTTGTTAAGGACCTCTACACTGGGACTCTACTACTGAGGGGCCGCTGTGATTCCAATCTTTATTTTCTTCACGTCGAGTCTTCTTCTTCCTCACACAATGCTCTCGCCACGTCACGTCTACCTGCTATAACCTGGCATGCTTGTCTGGGCAATCTCTTCTCACATATTTTGTCTACAATAAAGCTTCAATCTTCCACTGATATGTCTAGTTTTACTTCTTTAAATAATGCATGTAAAGGTTGTATGCTTTGTAAAAGTCACAAGTTACCATTTAAAACTATCGAACCATTGCACATCTACCCCCCTTGAAATAATACACTGTTACATTTGGGGCCCTCGTCTATCTTATCCTGCTCAAGATTTCATTTCTTTATCATATTTGTGGAAGAGTTTACACGATACACATGGCTGTGTCCCCAAAAACATAAAAATGATTGTGTTGATAGTTTCAAACGCTTTGAGTGCCAAGTTGAAAATCGGTTTTCTACTACCATAAAGCTTTTTCAATGCGACGCCATTAGAGAACTCACTTTGAGCCTATTCAAAACCTTTCGTTGAGTCCTCTGGCATTCATTACAGAATTTGTGTCCCCATACCCCCAAGAAAAATAGGTTTGCTGAACGAAAAATTCATCACATTTGTGAAATGGGTATTTTTAAAAATAATTCTTCTTTTTGCAAAGTTTTTGGATTTCATCCAGATTATAATTTTTTACGAATTTTTGGATGTCTTTGTTATCCATTTCTTGGTGCTTACAGGCAACATAAACTTAGTCCAAAATCATCACAATGTGTTTTTTTGGGATATGCCGAACACTCGTTGACATATCGTTGCTATGATCTTCGCGCAAAGCGTGTGTATACTTCTTGTCATGTAAAATTTGATGAGTCACAATCACTATTTCAGGACTGTGTCAAGCCCCCTGGCGTGAGTCCTTCAACACACTTCCACGCCATTATCCAATCTCATGCCCTTTACATCTGTTTCTCTTAATGCACTACTATGCATCTTTGATAATCCTCTCAACACATGTCCACCAACACCGATTGCATCACCCACTGCTGCACCCTTATTTGATCCTCCATGCTCACCATCTACCTCAAAATTAGATGCCCCATCCACTGCCCAATTCGATGACCACCACAAGCCCCCCTAGTTCCCAAGCTGGTTCGTCGCATGTCACCCCTGTGTCACTCCCTCACAGATTGAAATCTCAACTCCGTCCACTTCCACTACCCATCACATGATTACTAGGTCAAGAGTAAATAATTCTAAACCCAACAAATTTCCAGACTTTGTCTTCTATAATGTGTCAACCCAACACCCTTATTCACAGTTCCATAAGAGTCTGAGCCTTCGACCTTTCTCCAGGCCAATAAGCATCACCATTGGCACAAGGCAATGAGGCATGAGTATAATGCGTTGATAAAAAATTGGACGTGGATTTTAGTTCCCAAACTAGCAAATGTCAATATCATAGGCTGTAAATAGGTATTTTGAATCAAACGGAACTATTGATCGATATCAGGCACACATGGTTGCCAAAAGTTATAGTCAAGAAGAGGGTATTGACTATGGTGAAACTTTCAGTCCGATGGTCAAACCCACCACAATTCGCCTAGTACTGACAATTGCCCTCTCAAAGCAATGGTCGATTAAACAATTGGATGTGAATAATGCTTTCCCGCATGGATTTCTTAATGAGGATGTTTGTATGGCACAACCGCCTAGTTTCATTCACTTTGGTTTTCCTGACCATCTGTGTAAATTGCAGAAAGCATTGTATGGCCTTAAACAAGCATCTCGAGCTTGGTACTTGAGGCTCAGCTCCTATTTAGTCCAGCTTGATTTCTCTTCATCACGGCTAGATTCCTTTCTCTTTACTCATCATACTGCCACTAATATCATTTTTATTCTTGTGTACGTTGATGGTATCTTAATTACAAGGAGCAATGATCATGCCATTGCAGATATATCTCACCTTCATGAGGAGTTCCCATTAAAAAACCTTAGGCCTTTGAATTTTTTTCCTTAGTGTACAAGTTACTTGAACTTTCACTAACTTTCTACCCAGTCAACAAAAGTCTATTGATGATCTACTTGTGTTGCGCTGGCATGAATGGTGCTAAACCAGTCAAGATTCCAATATCTCCAAATTTGAAATTGCAAAAAGATACCGATGACCCCTTTTATGATTCGACTTTATATCGCAGTATTGTAGGGGCACTTCAGTATCTTACGCTTACCAAGTCGGAGATCGCTTTTGCTGTCAATAAAGTTTCTCAGTATATGCAGTCTCCTACCACTGAACATCGGCAAGAAGTTAAGCACATACTTAGATATTTGAAAGGCCTTTTTCTAAAAGCCTTAACAGATCTTGCCTTGCGTGCTTTTTCGGATTCTGACTAGGCAGGGTGTCTAGATGATGACAAAGTACTCATGGTGGTCTGCTAAAAAGCAAACAACGACATCTCGCTCAAGCATTGAGACTGAATATAGGGCAATCGCTTTTGCCACGGCGGAATTATGTTGGCTTCGCTCGCTGCTTCATGTGCTTCTCATCATTCCTCCGTCACCACCGATACTTTGGTGTGATAATATTGGTACTACATATTTAACCGCCAACTTGGTCTTTCTGCTCGCACCAAACATATTGACATTAATGTTCATTTTGTACGCAAAAAGGTTGCCTCTGGTGAACTTACAGTTCGCTTCATTTCTACAGTTGATCAACTAGCAGATATAATGACCAAAGGTTTGGCAATAGCTCGGTTCCATACTTTTCAACACAAGCACACTATAGTCTCTCCGAATTCGCTTGAAGAGGCGTGATAAAGGTCAAAGGATTATTTTGTATATTATATTTTTTCTTTTGTATAAATTGATTACCTTCTTTGTACATATGGAAAATTAGCTTGATTGTAGGCATTGTAATCTTCATATTTAGAGCAACTCTTCTGTATAAAAAGGCACTCTCTATACAGAATGAATATCAATGAAAATACCATTTTTTTCAAATGGGAATCATGATTGTTCCCACATACGGCACCAACTGATAATGCCAAAACTTACCAATAGAGATTTTGCCCAAATTCTCCTCGTAACATGACCTGCAAAACAAGGAAAAATAGGGTTGGGTTATCTTGGGACACCAGTGTGGTGCCGTCTGAAGACTCTCAAATGCTCAAGTCAGTAAAATTTAGGCATGGTCCAATTCAAACAAAACATAAGCATGATATTTGCTTATAATATGTATACAAATGAACTCTGTAACATTGAGGTACCTTAAGCCTTTAGCTCACGCAGTATTTGTAGACTATGAGCATATGGAATACGGACCAGACTAAGGAGTGCTTGAGATGATCTAGTTAGGAGTCCTTGAATTAGCCAGACTAGGTATCCTTAGTATGATACATTTAGAACTCTAGATCCAATATAGATAAGAGTCTTCTTTCAGCCAACTAAGGCTTTATCCCTAAAATCTTGAGCCTGATCTGGTCAGTGCCTCCTTCGAGTAAGACATGCCCAAAAACCCAGTAAAATATAGGCCAGCCAAATTTACCAATATCAGGTAACATTCTTGAGCTGCCTACATTTCTCCTTTTTATGCTTATTGACTCAGTGTGGTTGGCTGGCTCGACGCTAACATATCTAGGTACTGGACGTTGTACGGTCCATCTGCGGTTAGCTCATATCGAGTGGTATTATAGTCAAGTGACTAGCTCATTTAGGTAGGTTAAGATAATGTTTGCAGATTGTATGTGAGAGTTTGAATCGAGTCGAAAAATCTTTTTGGCACTGAGCAGGCAGGCCTTTAGCCCCCATAGGATGCAATTTAGTAACTATCTTTTTTTCTATATGTTAACATGCGAGATTTATAATATAGACGATCGAACACCTTTGTGAAATGGTTATACTTTTCCTTGTTTATACTAGTCAGACCTGATATATACATAGATTTGGCTGATTTTGTTTTGAAACCTCCGAAGACTGGAGGATGGCATGGGCAACTGCTTGGCCCGTATGAAAAGAAAAACATTAAACATTTGCGAGAATTCTTGGACACAAAACCAACGTTAAGTTCGTTTCCGACCAGTTCAGTTATGTGCACATGATCAATGACACAGACAGGTCAATAATATTCCTCGCGCTCTGTTATTCACATCTCATTTTCGTTCAGGGACCATAATGTTTTAAACTTAAACTTCGTCCAATTTCAGAAAAAACGTGCCCAACTTTTAAACTACTTAGTTACCCACTAAAATCTCACTCAACAAGTTGCATCATGAATGCATTTGGAGGTCCACAAGAAAATTAAATAAATCATTAGGAGGTTAATTTTCAGACCAATTCTCTCTTTGCACGATTTTTACAAGACAAACACAATTTTTTCTCATACTGGTAAATCACAAGTTTTAAGATCACGGTATCAAAATGTAGGCTTAAAACGCCCTTTATGTTTTTTTTCGAAATTTGCATTTACACCCTTTTCATCAAGCTTTTCATTCATTTTAACAGCGAGTGTGCTACCCATGCTAAAAATGAGGGTGGGCTTTTTTTTCGTAAATTGCACGCATACTCCTCTGTTGAATTTTTTTTTTTTAAATGCTTCATCATCTTTCAAAAAAAATTTAGAAAAAATTGCTTCATCATCTTGCGTGGTTAGGGGGTGGAGCTAATGGAGAGGACAAGTCCATTTTTATTTTTTATTTTTTTTAGTTTTTTAAATTTGATAAGAGTAAAATGGACATTTGACCAAATCCTTTAATGATTTTGCGAAAAAGAAAAGGTATTTGGGGTGTACTTGCAAGCTTGGAAAAAACACTGAGATATTTTATGCATAGTTCAAGAATTTATGGACTAACAATGGCATTGACATAGACACCAAAGGTGTACAAGTAAAAAACTCAAAATAGAATCTTAATTATGTGCCCCATCAGCTAAATATCTGCATCTTTTTGCTGGTAATCTAGGATCACGTACATTTTAGCAAGTTATAACTGTTGCTACAATCTGGTATTCACAATAAAGGTTCCGTACTACTCAATTTTTTATATATATTGCTATCCTAGTTTATATCTATGGAATATAAAGATGGTACCTCTTGCCATCTTTGGCAGTCAAAAATATTGTGCATATGGAACATTTTAGGTAAAAGATAAGAGATTTACTTCCCTTACCTACCTTCACAGTATGTTTCGTTAGTACAAAATAGTGACCAACAGTATTATTATCCCAAGAGGTAGCTGGGATTTATTATTGAGTTGGTAAGATAGTGATCGATGCTTAATATTAATTGGTTTTGTTATAACATTGTAATGTTATAAAAGAAATTTAAATTTGACTGCTCTAGGACCACTTCAACTCGAGAATTACTAAGCTTAGTCATGCAAATCTGACTGCTCCTTGTACCTTGTAAAAAAAATTTTGCTGGCTAAAATATTACTTGAAATATGTGAAAATGTACCATGTTGTCCAGCAAACTTTTTCCAGCATTTTTCGTTTTATGCTTGTTTAAATAATTTGGGTAAAAAAACATGAGTTAATGTAAATTTCGATTATTATGTGTTCAAGATGCATTATAAAATTTAACATATATAGTTGTTGGAGTTCAAAAATAAAAGAGAATCACCTTTTCGTAGTTTCATTATTATCTTTTGCAAATGCAATAACGCAACTACGTCTTTCGGTGAGTAATACCTTTGTGTTGTGACCGATGATAAGACTTATGAGAATCACCAGCAGGGGTCACTTAAACTAAACAAAGGGAAGCTACAGCTTTAAGGCAATTGCATGCATCAGGCCACCAACCCCACTCGATGGATCCAAAAGGGCAAATTGATTTGGACCTCATGTTGTACATCAAAAGTGCATTGTAAAAAGTCATTTATAATCCCTTATGATCTATTAAAAGTGTGAATCCGTAACCCCTACCTCCTCAAAAAGTTAAAAAAATTTGTTATTCTTAACCATAATTACATTGCACGCCCCAAGTTGCACGTTGCGAGAATTTTTTTATCCAAATTAATTTTTGTTGGTGCAATACTGCCTTTCTTCCAATAAAAATTCCCACAATATGCAAGTTTAAACCAACAAAAATTTAATTTGGACATAAATAGGTTCCATGAAATACAATTTGGCCGTGTCCAATGCAATTACTGTTAAAAATAAAGAATTTTTAATGTAAGGGAGGTCTGACGCATCTTTAATGGACCACAGTAAAATTATGTGTAACTTTTTACATAACAAAAGAGCCTGATGCACTCTTATAGTGTGTTTGGAATGATCTTATTTTAAGATGCTTATCTTATTAAAATTTGGAGATATTTTATAAGATTTAAGATATCTTATCAAATGCACCATGCATTTTATAGTTGTAAAAAATAAGATATGAAGGAGATAAAAAGTATGGTTTTGTTTTAAATTTTTACAGGATGCATGATAAGATTTTTTAAATCTTATAAGATATACCCTTATTTTAATAAAATAAGTATCTTAAAATAAGACTATAACAAACAGAATATTAGTAGACCATATGAAGTCCCTAGCAATTTAGCCAATCAAAAAAGTGAAAAAGAAGGTGTGACGTTTTGCGAACCACAACCGAGTATCGATGAAAGAAGTTCTACTGTGATAAGACTTAATAGGCCGGGCTGGGCTGGGAGGGGGCTTTAGTGGGCCAGCTAGAGGAACCCGGCCCGCCTGGTAGATGTGACGTACATTAAAGTGAGCTTTCCTTAAATGGAATGATGTCCAATGTGTCGAATATCTCGAGTTGATAGTGCCCGCTCGTTTAAGGCCAAAGATCTTATTCAATTTTGTACGTTTTTGGGTCCGCATAACATTACATCAGTTCTGGCCAGATCCCACATCCATATTTCCTGGTCCCCCCCTCATCAGCTTCTCTGGATTTTCTTCTAAATTTTATGTTCCTCCTAAAGTTTGTATAATATATCTTCTTGTAATATTACAAGAGCATCTAATATATTTAACTATGCTTAATTGCTTATAATGTTACCGAATAATTTAAAATCATGAAAAAAAATTCAAAATCTGATTTTTTGACCTAGCAAGGTTTAAATGAAGTTATATTCGCAAAACTTCCCATGCCTTATGGCATAAATTCCGTTGGCCGCTCCTACAAAAGTTGACACATTGTCAAAAGTTCTATTGATGGTTCATGCTCTATAGCGTTTGCTTATAAGAATCCTAAGAGTTTTAAACGAGGACTTAGCTAGCATATTGTTAATATAATAAATAAATACACAAATATCAGTCTTTTTTATAAATTTAAATTTTTAAATATGGTGATAACTTAGTATGTACCATTTGAAGCAAATGCGCATAAACATTGTTCAATGTTCATAATGTCTAGGCTATAGCTTTTTTTTTTTCCTCTTTTTTTGCAATAAAGAAAATTTAATTAACAAAGTCCTACCACTAAAACAACTGGAGGAGTCCGCTCAACAACCGGCAAACGTTGGGTACGCAGCACGTCCTTTATGTTGAGCACTAAGTAAGTCGAGGACATTCAAGCAAGACAAGGGATTAGGACAATCGAACCGAGATCATAAACCACATTTAGTCTCAATTCTTATGGTTGAGATATCTTCTGTAGTGGTTCCCTCACTAAGATTCGAAATGTATTCACGTTACTTCATAAAAACTGTTGGAATGTACCACATTACAGTTTTGAGCTCATTAGGAAGGCATATATATATATATATATATATATGGTCCAAGTTATTGTCCCCACATACCGCATTTGGTATTTGTGCTCCCACCATTGAAACAAGTTGGAATCCATATATGGCATTTGCTTACCTTACCCCGATTTCAATGCATTGCATCCATTTACAAACTGCAGAAAAGTAATAAAAATTGGAATGCTACCTTTACGTTATAATCGCACGGTATATATAAAAGACTAACATTTAATTTATAACAAAAAGAAGACCCCATCTATTTAAATTCCAAGTACACAATGCAGCAGCAAGCAGCAGCTGCAGCATAATATTGTTCCGTCAAGATCTAACCACTGCAACAGAGAATTCTCCTGTATAGCTTTAAGTTGGCAGTTACAAGTCTTCAATATGCATGTGTCCCTAGCTGCTTTTGGTTCAGCTAGCATAACCAAGCTAAGGGAGTGTTTTTTGCTCGATATGGATTCTATTTTCTTTAATTCAATTCGGAGCATGGATCTGTTTCTAGTGGTGATATAACATTACGAGCTAGGAAGATTTGGTAATGGCAGATTATGTCATACAATCCCGATGAAATAATTCAAATAATTTACCGTTGAAATTCTCTCTTAATTAACATTATAATGTTAGGAGAACAGCCAAAATTTATAATTTCATCCTTTGTTGACTTGTGTGCAGCTACTGGCTTCAAACGTCCAAAGATCAATATCTTTCCCGTTAATTGCTTGAAAAGAAGATCCCATCTGACATCTCCCACCATTAGGAGGAGTTACGGTAGAGCGAACCTTTTAACGAGGTTCAATTCCAATCTCTTGTCGTGGGCGAGTGAGTGTATTTCAATGTAGGAGACATACTGTGTACTTAGAGTATACCAGTTAGTGGTCGAGCTCCACCAATTTATTTGTGTTCGAGTTTTGTCAACTGGATTCCCTTGTCACACAAAAAAAAAAAAAAAGGAGAGAGAGAAGGAGGCTGATTAATCACAAGGATATTAATGTATCTCTTGATATGTTGCCCGGTTTTGGTCTTAAAATAAAATATGAATAAGTGCGTACTATTAAGTAGTATCAAGAATGGCATGATTAGTTTCTGTTTCACCGTTCAGAAAACATTCTACTGCTTTGATGGAGAGCGGAGAAGAGAAAGAATTCACAACAAACACAATAGCCTAGGTAACCAACACCAGTTGGTGCTCTGTCAGTTAGGGTCAAAGCAGTTAAAACTAAAGCATTAGGTATATTAACATTCCCAATCAACAGCTAACATCCCTTTTAAGATCTTCTTTGACAATTGGAATCGGCAGAAGAAAATGGATGAAAGATCAGAGACTTCTATGTACTATTTTGACTTTTCAAGATTTTCGTAGACGTATGACGTTTTTCTCCAAGAATTTTTTTTTTTTTTAAATGGAGGCCAAGATCAATTACATAATTATAAAATTATATGTCCGGTGTCTCTTTATTACTTTGACGCTGAAATATAAAAGATTCTATTTGCACTATGTAAAGAACCAGTCTTGATCACTTTGTTAGTTGTCACCTTAATTACGAAAAACATCACTACTTCTATGTCTTAATCCCTGTAAACTTTTCTCCTGAATTGTCTTTTTGCATCTACTCAAATTACGATCCAATTGCATTAAATTTGTCTAAAGAAATTGAAGCAAATCAGAAATTATGTGTTTAATTAAGTTATAGTTCTAGTTGGCCTTGATTAGGTGAAAGCCCCCATAATCACTCAGATTCAACTCAATTTTCTTTTTTCCTTTTTTTCTTTTAACTTAAACTATGCCTAGTACACCCACCAATAGCTGATAATCATTCTATGTATAGGCTTGTTGATCTTAAACCTACCTCAATTGGATGATTTTCTTAGATATGTTTTCTTTAGGTCAAATTGAATAACAAAATTCTCACTATGCACCAAGAGTCCAGAAAAAGTTAAACCCGCTATTACTTTACCGTCCTCACATAAAAAAGATTGTTGCAATTGCAGCTTTAATCAAACCTTAAACTGGATTCTTTTGGGTTAATGCTTATATCTAATAGTGTCCATGTCCATCGTTTATATTTATATATATATAACTTTGTCTTTACTCTTTAGCTGCGTGAGACACAAAATATGAGCGTTATCGCTTTATCCACCTCTGCCAAGCCTTACGAAGCAAGAATTAAAGCATACCTTATCCAATTTAGCTTTTAATAACCAATCTGAAAATTTTTTCCTCTCTTGTTTTTCGTTTTTTGTTTTCCCCACTCGTGAAGATGACAACTCGAATTCCAAATTTGACTTTTTTTGCTTTCATAATTTTCGCAATGACATGCCTAACTTCTCTTGGATTGTTTATCAGGGCATACATTAAATATATACTCTTAGATTAGTTATAAGTATTTGACATTTCACGTACTCGAAACTACTTTCGCTTAACTAGAAGATATTTTGAAACATGTATCGTGCCGTGAAACTTACCCACCATTTTGGAGCAAGGGACCTCAACATCATCAACCAAATTGCTGCTATTTACATTTTTCTCGCATACTTCCACATAATTATGTTTACGAACCTTGTTTTAATCTTGCAAGAGATTGTGTGCACTCATAGAATATTAAGAGGGGGTTTGAAAATGCTTATAAGCTGGTCAAACTTGTTTATAAGTAAAAAAATAAAATAAAATCTATTTATTTGACAAACAAAAGCACCGACTCTCGACTTTTTTTATCTACTTATACGCATGAAAGTTGATTAAATAAAATTACATTTATACCCCTTAAAAAATACAATTAATGAAAGGTCATTTTTAGTCATTTTAACAAATATTGATACTTATAACTATATATTTACCAAATATGTCAATACCGTATAAACACATTTTGTCCAAATATTTATCTACATATTTATAATTTGCTTTTAAGTATCAAAACTTGCTTATAAGTATCAATCAGAAAATAGCCCTATGTACGCTTGCTATATATTTCTCTAAATAATTTGAATTTTTTTATGCATAAGTATCTAAATTTTTTTTTTAATTTTTTTTTGTACAAGGGAGGCGACAAAAGGAGAATGTTAAGCCGAATCTCCTATGCTTCTAGGAATGCAACGGTTGACAAACCCAACCATTTACAAAGTAAGGCCATATATGGAGTATGCAATGCAAGCCAAAGGCCTAAACATAATTAAAGACATCAACTTTAAGATTAAAAGTATTTACAATTTGAAGACAATTAGTTTATATATATTATAAAAAAGAAGTTTTAATTGACTCATCCATGACTCTCTTAGTACACATTCTAAATTTGTGGCCTCATAGAAGGACTTGAGTGTTAGAGTATTACTCCTCCTATATAGAAAGTTCATAAAATCCAAGACCACTTAATAAGTTCTTGGAATATTCCACCTAACACCCACTGATTTTGGGTTAGAACCTCAAGATTCTTTAAATGGTATCAGAGCTCAGGTTATGAACTAGTTTTATTTGTTCACGTGTGACCCTTCTTTATTCACGTATGACATTCTAATTGTCTACGTATGACCCTTCTTCTTCCGCATGTGGCGTTCTAATTTGTCTACGTCTTACCTTTCTTTATCCGCGTATGCCATTTTAATTTATTCACATGTGACCCTTCTTCATCTACGTGTGGCATTTTAACTCCACCTAGCACCAATTGGTATAGTATCTACAGGATAACTTCAATCTTGAAAACGTCATCCGTGTGTGACATTCTAACTCCACCTAGCACCAATTGGTACTAATTTGTCCATGTGTGATCCTTCTTCATTCGCGTGTGACGTTCTAATTTGTCCATGTGTGACCCTTTTTTATCTACGTGTGATATTCTAACTCCACCTAGCACTAATTGGTATAGTATCTATAGGATAACTTCCATCTTGAAAGTTGACCCTTGATACAAATAGACGCTTCAATTACCAAATTAGGTCACACATGAGAGAGAGAGTGTTAGAGTATTATTCCTCCCATGTAAAAAGTTCATAAAACTTCAATTACCAAATTAGGTCACACATGAGGGGGCGTGTTAGAGTATTATTCCTCTCACATAAAAAGTTCATAAAATTCAAGACCACTTAATAAGATCTTAGGTTATTTCACCTGGCACCAATTAGTTTTAGGTTAAAATCTCAAGATTCTTAACATTGGAATCTCTCTTATTTTTAATTTTTTTTAATACATAAGAAAGATAATCTCAATCATTCAAATATGATCTAGAACCCATCTAATAAGTGTTAACCACAGAGAACGATTCAACTTTGGCCCTTGGATTTTCTCTGATCATTTGAGGATGTTATAAAAGAGTGAAAAATATCAAAGATGTTTTTTTTTATTTATTATATTCCGATATATTTATTCACAAAAAAACGAGTCAAGAATCTACCTTTCTCCTCTCATATATATATATATATATATATATATATATATATATATATATATATATATATGTATGTATGTATGTATATATATATGTATGTATGTATGTATGTAGATGATTCATTCTTCACCTTGATGGACAAATGTGTTCATATTTCACGCTTTAGTTGTTTGGTAAAATGAGACTACTTATGAGTTGTAAAGGTTTTTTGTAATGCAACTCTATTTGCAGAAGATAGAATAACTTCAATGAACCTATCACATCGATATCTCGTCCATTTGATACTCGTTCTTCTGCTTTAGGAGAATACACACACCACATGTCCTGTTTAATTTTTTGCAGGCATGGTTGATAAGGATGGCAATATAATGTCCTGCTTACATTCACTCCTTGCACTGGGACAAGATAGTGCAGGGAGTGGAGATGAGCATTGACTGCTAGGGGTGAGTAAAAGTCCAACCTAATCAAAATTATTCAAACGGAACGGAATTGAGTTTGGTATATTCGATTAGGTTATTTGATTTATTTGATTCCTTTAAGTTATATTGTAAAAAAGAAATTGGTATGTCTGATTCGATCAAGTTTTGTCAAAAAAGACCCAAATAATTGAAATAACTGAACAGCAAAACATATATTATAAAATATACTATTTATATAAAGTATTTCATATTATATGACATATAATATAAAAAGATAATATTCTATAGATCTAATCATTTCTTTTTCTCTCTCTCATAAAATAACAAATTAGTACTTTTTTAAGATTTTATCTGTTAGTCTATGAGAATGATCATTTCATTATATAGTTGTTATATATATGGAGTGAGTGATCTAAGATTTGTGGTGTTTTGGGTGTGGATTTATTTTTTTAGCCAAATCATGATCTGATTTTGTAAATCATGAAATTATCTTTTATTTTTCTTTTTTGTGTGTTTTTTGTGTATACTTTCAATTTTAAAAGAATAGTTTCAAACAAATATAATAAAATTTTATTTCGACTTTAGTCTATTTGATTTTTAATATTTCATTTTGATTCAGTTTAGTTATTACTTAACTAAATACTCTTTGATTTCGTTATTCATTCCCTTGCATAAGCTTTCCCCATATATATGCAAAGTTAATTTCCTACCCCTTAGTTTTTACATATATGCAGAAATTTTATGGTCATAAATATAAAAAGTAAAAAGAATATGATTTGACAAAATTTTATTAATTCAAAAAAAATTATGATAACTAAGCAATATTTTAAGAAGAGGCCACATGCCATTATCTAAACTTTTCAGTCATTTTTCATGAAAATTATTGATCATCGTAGTAGATTCAAGAAATTTGTTCTTAATTTCTAACCGTCCTATAAGATAGTTTCAAGAAAGAAATTAAGGGTGATAATTTGAAATTTTTATGATGTGAAAAAAATCAAAAACAGTTAATAAGCCAAAGTTAAATTGCGATAATTTCTGATATCTGGACAACCGATAACCAAACAAGAAAAAGATTTTATGGTAGTCAATGAATACCTAACATAACACAATGAAAATTTTATTTTCCATGTACAATTTTCGATATAGTGGTTTTAGTCAAGAATTCTATATTAAATGCTTAAAACTCACTTATTATAATATTAATTATATATATATATATATGTAAACTTTATTTAGCACTAATTAATCTCGTTTATTATTTATTATAAGTTTAGTTTAGATTTTGAAGTTATGTACTACAAGGTCCTGCAGGACTGTCTTATTTCATTAATTAATTAATTAATTATTAAGATAAAATCTCTATAATTCTTAATATTTACTAAATAAATAAGTGTTTCATTGAGTCGATAGAAAAAATTAATAAAATAAAAAGAACAAGAATCCCTTTTGTACTTCATTTTCTTGAAGCAACCACATAGAAAGATTCGGCTGGTTAAGGAAGGGTCAGCAGACCACTCAAGCTCAAGCCGCTCCACATGAAGACACGTGTCACTTTAACATCCTTTTACCTCATGAATTTTAAGGTTTAACTTTCACCGCTTGCAATGATTTTTCACCACCTTCCTCAATAATGCACCATCGTCCCATCAACCTTCATCAACTTGTGGACCCACACTCTCATGATACATTCATCGTCAGATCAAATCTATAATTTTTTGTTAACAGTAATTAAGTAAATAATTTTTCTGAATAATACAATTGCAGAAGTAATTACCAACAGTAAACAAAATATTTAATTAAAAGCTAGCTAGCATTTTAGAAGCTAGATCATAACTCTTGAGTAGGGATCCATCAATGTTAACCATACACCTCACTCACGCCACATACTTCACCCCACTTTGTACTTTCATAGCGTAATCATTTTCCAAAGAGAAAGTCAAAAAAAAAAAAAAAAAAAAAATCCAACAAGAGAGAAAAACACAAAGTCCACAATTATGACAAACCTACATGTACAGATACAGATACATATACAAGAATTATATGTATCTGTCACTATAACGCATGCCTTTCACATACAAAAAGGAGTAGCAAGTGAACAAAGACTTTGTTGGTGGTATTGAGTCAGTGAGAGAGAGAGAGAGATGGGAAGGGGTAGGGTTGAGCTGAAGAGAATAGAGAACAAGATCAACAGACAAGTAACCTTTGCTAAGAGAAGAAATGGGCTTTTGAAGAAAGCTTATGAGCTTTCAGTTCTGTGTGATGCAGAGGTTGCTTTGATCATCTTCTCCAATAGAGGAAAGCTCTATGAGTTTTGCAGTAGCTCTAGGTACATACACAAACATACATACATACATACATATATACATACATACATATTTATATCCATTAAAGTCCAAACAACTGAAACTTTCTCTTTTTCTACCCTAATGCACACCAAAGCATTTTCGCATATGTTTGCATACATATTTGTGTATCCTCTTTTTTCTCTTTAGACTTTATTTACTTGTTGTGTAGAGATCTAGATAGGTGTAAGAGGAGGATGATCTTTTGCTTTTGGAAAAGAAAAAGGAATTTGTTTTTCTCTCTTTGTGTGTGTTTTCGTTTCAATATGTGTTTTGGTTTGTGGTTCCTTGTTTTTGGATCTTTTTTTCCATTTTGGTGAATATTTTGGTGTGTATAGGGGTTTGTGCTTGGGGGTGATGTTAGATCTGCAAGAGGAAAGGATGAAAAGAGGACTATATTTTTATTTTATGTTCTTTTTTTCAATTTCTTTTTCTTTTTTTTTTTTTACGATGTGCTTGCAAGTTTGTTCCTTTTTCTGTACTTTGATTTTTCAAAAAAGATATTGATTATATTCATTTCTTATTCTGTGTTTACTATTGTTTCGTTGTTTTCTTTTGCGGCAAAATGATCTTAATTATACATCCAATGCTCCAAAAAATTTCCATGTAGATTGATGAAGTTAAAGAACTTCGTGTTCCTTTCTTTTGAAAAATCAAGCCTTTGATAGGAATTCTACTGAAAAATTTTTCATCTTGGAAGAAAAACTTAGACCAAGATAGCTTTTGATACTAAAGTTCCAAACTTTTTTATGGCTTTTGTTTTGGTTTCCCTTGTTCTTTTGTTTCCTTGTGAAATCTGATCTTGATTGTCATTTTCTCAGTAACAAACTTTATTTTCACAACCTTTTGATCACAGGCATGAGATTATAATACTGATTTTTCTCTGATCTGTGGCTGCCAAGTCCACAAAATTTCTTGAGTTGTAACGTATTTGTGCCTGGAAGGCGAACTATTTAGCTCAGTTAAGATGTGGAAAATTTTCAGCAAGATTATTTATTGGATATAGATGGGTAATGAACAAATCTCCATCTCCTTCCTTGTTTGAAAGTGATTTTTTTTTTTTTCCTTTTCCTTTTCCGAAAACAAATGTCTAGCCAAATTGCATCTCATTCTAGGGTTAGGGTTAGGTTTATTTTGGGTAGATCTTTTTTTTTTTCTTTTCTTTTCTTTTCTTTCATTTTCCTGAAGAACTCAGAGGTTTTGCATTTACTTTGAGTTTGTTCAGTTTTCTTCTTCAGTCTCTTTTGGTTGTTGCCTTTTTAGTACATCTAGATTATGTTGATCTATCAGTCTTTCAAGTCATATTTGGAAGTTGATTTTTTGGTGCTATTTTCAATATACCACAATCTTATATCCAGTCAATAAAGTGTTCTTGTGGTTCTTGATCTTCTGGTTAATTGCCTTAGATATGTACCCAGTTTTTTCAGTGAATTGCCGTCTATAAAGTATAAACACCCAGAAAATCAAAATTGTATTTACAAGAATAATTCTATATAAAGCTTTATAAAACAAATAACTTTTGGATTCTTATGAAAAATGAGGAGTCTGTATATATATGGACACAAAATACTTTTCGTAAACTTTAAATATCTATAAATGTTTAGTTCAATTATTTCCTAATTAGGCAAAAATCATATATCATAGATGAGCTTCTGAATCTTCCTGCATATGTTGTCAATTGAAGAATTTCTTTGCAATTTAACATGTTTATTATTCTGATGCAGCATGCTGAAGACATTGGAGAGGTATCAAAAGTGCAACTATGGAGCCCCAGAGACCAATGTGTCCACGAGAGAGGCGCTGGTAACTTTTTTCTAGCCAATTTCGTTACAAAAATTAGCAACTAATTAAGAGTTTGTGTAAATTATATATTTAGAGCACAACTATCATATTTCTCACAACTTTCTTACTTTGGCTTTATGTTATATAATGGTACCATGAGCACGTTAGGATATCTTTAAGATATATTTTCAAATACCGTTATATAACTACAACCTGTTTTTGTTTCAATGAATTTTTTGTGTCTGACTCAAATAGAAATTTTTAGCAGAACTAATAGGACACTTGACGATGTTCATAATGAGAATTTGAAGTGCGAGCTCAAAACTGATATCAAGGGGCAACTTTTTTATTACAGTGCTACTATAGAATTATATCCTGCAATCTTTGCTGCTCCAGGTCTTGTTTGACAATCGAAGAAACACACCGTGAAGTATAAATCACATAAACTGTTGAAGTTAAAACACATTGACTCGTAGACAGTGCATGATTCATGAGAAGCATATTACTTAGGATATGGAAACTGTTCCCAAAAATTAATTAGAATTTAATTATATCTGGAAATGAAACTAATGTTTCAGTTAATGTGTCAATTAATGATCAGACAAAACAAAAATTAAGGAACACAAATTCCTGTAAAATACAAAGGCAACAAAAATATATCCATGTGATTATTGAGAAATTAAACTAAATAAGATAGCTCTACGCAAAAAGAACCAGCATTGCACCTAACTCTTAACACCTATAGCTTCCATTAATAACAACATCCCAAAGCCAAACAAGAAATTAATAAGCAATTCAACGACAATAAGAACAAATAGATAAATTAAATAGATAAACAAGACGGGTTCTTGGGATGAAAACTGTTTAGTACTCATTGAGGAGCATCTATGCTCTGACCAAAGAGTCTAATAGTTTTGAACTTGTTGATGTTCTTCTGCTCAAACTCTTGGGGTTCTTCCTTGACCGGGCGGCCGGGTTGAGCACTTGGCACCGGTTCAGTTTGACTGTGGGTGACATCAATCAACAAAAATCTCCGTCCTTGACTCCGACACTCATAGAATGAGACAATGTCTTTGGGCTTCAAACGTTTGGCCTCAACAAATTGTCTCCAGCCCTTTGTGAAGACAAAGCTATGGGTACTCTCCCAACAACAGTAGCGAAACCGCCATGGCGTCATGTCGCTGTCATAAAACTCTATGTATATTTCATTCATGTTCCCATGATGATAAATACTTTTACAACATGTAGTTTGAGCTACGTTAGAAAAGTAATTAATGGCATGTTCTTTTGGGATAAGAAGCCATTTTCCTGCATCAGTTAGTGTTAAGATCTTGTTGAAAAGAAGCTTGTGATGACTCGCATGATGCGGAAGATCTGAACCTATTTGATTACTTCCATGCTTTTGCTTTAGTTCCACATTGTTGAGATCTGAGGATACAAAGTTTCTGTAAGGGTCATAAGTTCTGAGCTTTGTGGCTGCAGAGTCAAATGCCCAAGCTGCATCGTCTTCAGACTTGAATGTTCCAAGCCATACTGGTTTTTGGCCTGCATGAATTTGAATGCTTGAACCCCAGTGTCCGCTTGGTAGTGGTACCACCCCTCTGAATCTCGATCCCCGGAAATGATTCAGATTTGAAATCATCTTAAATTCTTTTCCTTATAATCTGGAGTAGAAGGATATTATAACAGGAGCAGAAGAAGACACAAAAAGATAAATAAATAAGCGAAAAGAAAAAAGAAAAAAGCTTTAATACAAGTAAATTGGTAACATGATATACATTCTTCAGTTTAAGCTATAATAATATCGTAGGAGTTGAGTGATTTGCTTCAAAGTCTTCTGGGGGTGAAAAGATTACAATTTGATGGGGGGTGGACCCTGTAGTTCAGAGGTGTCGGGGTTCGGATCCCTCCTCAATCACAACAGGCCCAAAAGGTAAGTACCTTCTACTTTGGGGTAGGAAAATCAAGATCGAGGTCACAAAATATAAAAGACTTACCACAGTCAACAAATGGAGCAGATTTAGTTTCCTTCAACAAAAACTCTAGGTTCTTGTTCTATGAAACAATACGAAAACTATGATAAGACTTACTACTAATTAACTAAACAAATGATGTAATTAAACCCGACAAGAGACCAGATAATATAGCTTACAAGTTCACAAGCCTTGATGTCTGGAGAAGAAGTTGAAGACAATGTGGAGCATCTAAGGCCTAAGGCTAGGCTTTTATACAAACTTCTTGCAGAACTTTTTAAGGAAAGCTGAGTCATTAAGGAAAAATTTTGGTAAAGAATCTAATTTTCAGAAATTTTCTTCTATATGGTAGGAAAATTGAAGTTAGTATCCAAGGATTCAATAAGGTAACTAATTTGATTAATGCACAAAACCAACGTAGTTAATCAAGATTATCAGCAGTCATTAGTTATAATTATCAGCTAGTTTTGTTAACTTCCATAGCCATGCACACGTACTTAGTTACATCAGTTTTGTTAATTTCCTCTCTCCATGCATAATTAAGTACCAGGATTTTTAGTAAACCGATATATATCTCAACAAGGAACACTGACGTGGCATTAATGGATAGCTATCCGAGTCACCAAGGGAGTTTTTTTTTTTTTTTAACTTTATTTTGACCTTAATGTTGACATAAAAATATCCTTTCCGGGCTTGCTTAGGGCCTGTTTGGCAATGGTTTTTGTTTTATTGCTTAATAAATTTCTTGGTTGGACCTTCCGCACATGTTCTTGGATTTCTTTTCATCCTTGTCAAAAAACATGAAGTCTTTTTTACAATTTGAGGATTTCTCCATTACTCACAATAACAAAATTTTGGCTCTTTCTATTCACCAAGGGCTCGCCTAAATTTACTTTTCTAAAAGTTTTCTTATATATAACTTTTGACAAAAATATTTTTAAAAAATTAAAATCTCTAATTTTTGAAAAAAACTACATTTGAGTTTTTTTAGTGTGTTACTTTTTTTTTAACCTAAATTAAATAACTTATTATAAAAGTAAGTGACTTTTTCAAAAAGAAAATGCACTTTCATTAAAAAAAACTCAATTCAAACATGCCATAAATTAGTGTTTTAACACATAGAAGTTACTATTTTCTCTAGTTAATGAATTTATTTCTTGGACAATCCCAACAACAAGATTTTCCTTTGTTTATTGAATCATAACGTTATTAAAAAATCTAAATCTGTTCCTTTTCTCATAATAACAAAATTATGTGACACCTCCTTGAGACTAAATTTACAATATCAATAAGTACATTTTACTTTTGGTTGCACTTGGTTAAGCTGTGAACCATCCCTTATAATATTTGTGATATATATTTCTATTATTTTCTTAGTGGCAGATTTTTCTATGTATTCTCTAGCATCTCTTGCTAGGATTTGTTATTGTCTAAGGGAACAATTAGTAGCAAACTGATTGTCTTAAATTAGAAGAAAGCTTGTGAGCTAGTTATTAATATACATGCATGTCTAAGCTCGAAAGACAATATGTAATTTTCTGATCACAGTTACATACTACACATGCATAGTTTCAGTAGACATTTGATTCGTACAATAATTATTATAAGTTTTGAATTAACTTCCATATGTCTATCAATTGCTCTTTCTTATTATTCTTTTTTTGTCTTTTGGATCTGTTAAGAAAGCATTTGATTCAAATTGAAAAACTTGTGCAAAAAGCATTTGATTCAATTGAAAAACTTGTGCAAAAAAAAACAATTCAACAAAGAATCTTTATTTTTTATGGAAAGTTTTATTTTGGCGTTCATTGTTTCAAATGTGTCTTTCATAATCCTCATTGTTTATGAAAAATGTCAATTTGGTTCCTAGTATTATAAAAATGACTCGTCCAACCCTAATTTACAAAAATTATCAATTTGATTCTCATTTTGATCGTCTAAAGCGTTCATGCATGTGACCAGCCCATGACTAGTTAATAATGGGGGGGATGCAACTGACACCTCTTAAATACTAAGGATCTAATAATTCAATTTTAAAATAACAAGGATTAAATTAATTTTTATACAAACATTAGGGGCTAAATGAATTATATTCGATATAATGTGGACTAGAATAACACTTTTTGCAAACAATAGGTATTATTAGTGAAATTTCCCCAAATTATTTTTATCAGTTGTCACCTTGAATATCCTAGCAAATTCATTTAGATAAAAAAATAATAATAATTGTATTTTTGTAATTATGGTTATAGGAGATAAGTAGTCAGCAAGAGTATTTGAAGCTCAAGGCACGTTATGAAGCCCTTCAGCGATCCCAGAGGTTTGTCAATGACTTAAAAGCCCGTACTCATGCTTTTATGCATGGATATAAAATAGCTAAAGTAGAACAAATTTAGTTGAATTAATCATGCAATTAATAATGTGCCATTTGCAGGAATCTTTTGGGCGAGGATCTTGGTCCTTTAAGCAGCAAGGAGCTTGAATCTCTCGAAAGGCAGCTCGATATGTCTCTCAAGCAGATTCGATCCACACGGGTATGTATATAACTAGTTTATCTTGACATTATTGCCACTATAGTGACGATATTTACATTGGTCACAGAAAATTCGTCACTAGAAACCTTAATTCATTGTAGCGATCACTTGGTAATTGAGCTCTCCATATACATATTGCTTTGCAGACCCAAGCAATGTTAGATCAACTGACAGATCTTCAAAGAAAGGTATAAAAAACACTTGAAATTTTCCTGAGTAAAGTCAAACATGCTTATTTTGCAGACACTTTTTCATGGTTTTTTAGTTATTGAACATATATGTATGTGTGTGTGTGTGCGTGTGTGTGCAGGAACATGCACTCAATGAAGCAAACAGGACTCTCAAACACCGGGTATGATTCGATGCGTCATTCATTTGAGATGAAAAACTCAAAGAACGTGTATAAAAATTGGATATATTGGTTAAAAAAATCATTAATTAATGTGACTAATGACTTACAGTTGATGGAAGGAAACCACATAAATCTCCAATGGAATCCAAATCCTCACCAAGATGTTGGTTATGGCCGACAAGCAACTCAACCTCAGCCAGATGCCTTCTTCCATCCTTTGGAATGTGAACCCACATTACAAATTGGGTACGCTCTCCCTCTCTCTCTTAGTTTCCAGGCAAAAAAATTATCCTCTCTCTCTTAATGTAACACTCGTGCGATACATGAAATGATAATAAAATTCAGATAACATTGTTTAATAATGAAAAAATTATGCATGTTTAGAGATTGATATTTCTCTAACGTATATGTCTGAGTATTTTAAATGTTGTATGTAGACAGAATATGTAACATGCAAATAAACACTTATTTTACTTCTTCTTTTCTTTTTTTTTTTGGTCAAAGAGAAAAGAAAAGTCAGCGTGTATAAATCTAAAAACAAAACTCATTCTTTTTTAAAAAAAGATGGCTGGCAGAACTTTGAGGAAAAAAAAAATGACATCAAATGCGCCACGGGTCAGCACTTGTTATTATAAGAATTTAGGAGGGAGTATGGATACTTGGAGTAATAACAACTTTAGATATATATAGACCACACCTGTTTACTAAAGCCAATGACATGAATGCATCTTGTAGCTTAGCATTGAAAATTTCATGATAACTTAGTTTAATTACTTTGAACCTATAGTTGATATTTGAAACATAAATAGTTATTCTCAGTCGAGCATAGTAGCTGGTTTTACTTGTGGTTCGAGATTTTCGAAATTTATATGGCTTAATGGTCAACCTGATGAATTACAGGTACCAGACTGATCCAATAACGGCGGCAGCAGCAGGCCCAAGTAGTGTGAATAACTATATGTCAGGCTGGTTACCGTGAAAATTTATAATAAGAAGAAGAGGAGCCCAGTTATGGTATGAATTCCTCTATAAGAAGACTCAGAACCAATTTTATCTTCTGCTATTCGACAAAGAAACTTTGTGTAGATTTACTATATTAAGATGATGATGATGATGATGATGATGATGCCTATGATCATAATTATTCCACATTGTGGATGAACCATAAGCTGTGTTATTGCTGCCAAGCAAGTGCTTTTTTCTCTCTTCTTTTACTTATGTATGCAGATCCTGTGGAGACTTTTGTAAATTTGCATCTGGTTTCTGATCAATTTTTAAGCTTGGAAAAATTCTGCTAATTGCAATAGCTGCATGAGTATTCACTCCTCTTCAGCTTCAAATGCCGAGGCTAGAGAATACGTATATCAATAACATTTGTTATATTTAAATAATAACTCTAGTAATATTTAGGATAATAAAGTTGAAATCAACATATTTATTCTTTATAATACAACAATGGTATATTCCTTGCAATATACTGAAAAAACTTGTACTTTCTTTTATATAATATATAGATATTGGTTCTAAGTCTTATTTGTGCCCTCGAACTTGTGGTGCTGAAAATTCGAACTTTACATTTTGATTTTTAACTCATTAATTTCATATGGCATTTTGGACATACACACACATATATATATATTAACACAAACATACGTGGAATTGGAACCTGTAATAGATCTGCACTTACTGGGCTAAGTAAGCATGTAATGATGGGGAGGGCTTCGCTGGCGTACAACAAATACTAGACCGAGTCGCATATAACAACTTAAATACTCTGAATATATTTCCCAAAGTAACCTATTTGCTAAAGTAAGTTCTGCAAATATTGAACTCCACTACTTATATGAGGAGTCCATCAACGATTAATTGTTTAATTGGTGCACAATATAAGATGCATTTTAAAATTTCAAAATTAATTAATTATTTAAGTGTAGATAGTTATGTTGTCGAGAAGAGTCCTACTTATTAAAATTACCATATGATCTAAAAGATTAATTTATAGAAAATATTGGTGTATTTATTTATTGTATTAATAATAAAAGTTTTGGTGGTGAAATGGTTGGCGGGGGTAAAGTAACTAAGACATTACACCTTATAAATGATCATCATTACGATTATTAAAGGAGAACACCTAGAGGGACATGTGTCCTTGGGAGAAAATTTTGAGCATGTATAATTAATTTATTTACATAAATTCTTATGCTTCTTTGTTAAATTTTCTTGTAATCTTTATCTTTATCTTTTAGCATTTTATTTTTTTCACTGTGTTCATTAAGATTTCTTTTACACAATTTTTATTTTTCATTATTTGTATTTACCTTGTTTTTAATTTTATACAAAACTAGAGTGGATATATTAGATTAGAACTATGTGATTAAGGTAGAGGAATATATCAACTTTAGTTCTGGTCATTTACTGAAGAAAATGAATAAATAATTTATTTTTATAATGTTCATTAAGAAGGTTTTATTTATTTTTTACATAGTTTTTTATTCAAGTTTGTATTTACCTTTTTTAGTATTATATAAAGCAAATTAAAATTATATATATAATGAAGCTTTCAAAATTCAGTTTTATATTCATTTATTTGGGCCGAAAATATAACATAAATATATAATTCTACACATGGCATGGGTAAAAAATATTTATTTTATTGCTTTTAGTGGTATGTAATTTATAACATTGTTATTATGTCTCTTTCTCCCCTGTTAGTCGAACCACTTTATTTATGGTTCAATGTTTGTCATTATACTTTGAAGCAGTCTATCCTGTACGGTTATTTTTAAAATCTGTATATCACACGAATATCACGCTAATATATAAAAAAAGAAAATCACACGATAATTGACAGATTTCGTTCTCATGGTATTAACATTTTTTTTTTATTCTCTTTCTGTAAACAAGGGGAGGGAAGGGAAAAAGAAAGACTCCTCAATAGTGACACATAAATAGAACAATAAAATATTATTTTTAACAAATTTATATAATAAATTATTTTCAAGCTATTAATCAAACTAGATGTTTAGAAATTAACTAATACAATAAATTACTACTATAACTTGATAGCATCAAATTTATATCGACGCTAGTGCATCAAACGGCTCAATTGCTAGTTATTAGAAAATAAGATGAACTCATATGCTGCAATGATTGTGTAATTATTTTTGTTCAGAAAAGTTGTATTTGATAATGTTGAAAATAAAATTATTATACAAAAGAGCTTAAAATTGGTCTAATTTTCACAAACTTGGTCTAGTACGAAATTAAAGGAATGAAACTCTTAATGGAAGGCCTCGAACATGTGAAAAAGAGATGTTAGCATATATATCGATATCCTTTACAATCTAAAAATGTCAAAATTTTATTATGTTTTTGTAAATTTATAATATTTAATATTAATGTTATTTGGTGTTTAAAACAATATCACAGGATTTGAACTGCTTATATAACCCTTTCATATATGAGACTGCATCACATATAATTATAACATGTATATTTGAAAAAATATTGAACAATTTATATGTATCAAATTGTTTTTACATTAACCCCAACAAAAGATTTTCTAAATCTATTCTATAGGGAAACTGACGTGGTGCCGTATCCATTAGCAATTTCCCACGTGACTGAATATGCTGATGTCATTATCTATTCGTTCGGACGTGCTTCAGAGCGTCCACATATTTTATTGAAAATAGAGAATTACTCTATTACCCTTCCCTTAAATATCGAATTTGTGTCTGACGCGTCTGATGCTCTTCCAACGCATCTGA
This sequence comes from Cordia subcordata, assembly GCA_028554755.1. NCBI lineage: Eukaryota > Viridiplantae > Streptophyta > Magnoliopsida > Boraginales > Cordiaceae > Cordia > Cordia subcordata. The sequence goes on from JAPTOF010000020.1 coordinate 668,303, forward strand.
TACACCAGTCGTCATGGCTCTCTCTCACCCTAAAGGGAAATGACTTGTCTCAACCGTCTCATATTTATTGACTTTTTTTTCTTGTATTTATTAATTTAGTCACACTAGACTTATTCCTTTTTTTCTCTTCAAATTACTTTTTTCTTTTTGAAATTTTTAATTTCTTTCTTTCTCATTCTAAAAGAGAAAAAATAGATAAAAAAAGAAAAATAAAGAAAAAAACTGAAGTTCTGAAGAAAAAAGACTTAAAATAAAGAAAAATATAAATGAAAGAAAAACGAAAAACAAGAAAAAGGGAAGACACAAAACCAAAAAATAATTATAAGAACTAGGAAGCAACGCTATTGCTCGTTGGGTTTGGGCGTCGATGCTTTGCACTTGGAACGAAGGGGTGTTTGTGCAGATGTTAGAGGTGGGGGTTTGGAGGAGGGATAAGATTAACTTTTAATATTGTTCAAATTAGGGTAATGATGTATACAAAAGCATATGTAAAGAAAGGGGAATTAAGTTATTAAAATCACTTAATTAATTATTTTCTTATTATTCGAATAAATATAATAAAATCAAATTAGTTTTTGTATTTGTTTGAGTAAGGAAAATTGAACATCAGTCAACTAAAGTTACTATAATTAGGGTAATGAGGCATAGATTGTAATTACTTGTTTATTTGAAAAAAAAGGCTACTTAATTAATTAGATTAATATGATTATGATAAATATTATAAAAATAACTTTAGAATAATTAAAATATATTAAATTAAGTGTAATTAGGTGATGGATTAATTCATTAATAAAGTTAACTGTAATTAGTTTATCAATTAATTAATTAAATTATTAATTAAACAACATTTTTAAAATCAATTAAGGTAATTGGGATTAGGTTAGAGATTAAATAAAGTAATGAGATTAGAATCAATTAAGTTGGTGTAATTATGCTAGAGATTAAGAAATTAAGTTCTACTACAACTAAACTCAAATAGTCCTCTAGGGATGCTCTATTAGTAAAACTGGGCAACAGACACAGTTCACAACCCGTGTTCAAATCCAATCTATTATCCTAGTTTGAGTGCTCTCGACTTATTTATTATTATTATTATTAGAAACAATAAATAAACAACAATAAACAGACAACAAATGGAAAAGCTTCTTGTTTTATTACTAATTATTATTTTCATTATCATTGTTATTAAAATTATTGTTATTAGTGGTGGTGGTGGTAGTAGTAGTACTAGTGGCAATAGTAGTTAGTATTAGTAATGATATTCGTAAAAGTTTGACTTATAATAATTACTAGTATCACTATCATTGTTATTGCTATTATAATAGAAACAAAAATAATAAAAAATAAATGATAAAGCTTATTGTTTTATTATTACTATTTATTATTTTCATTATTGTTGTTACTAAAATTGTTGTTATTATTTTTATTATTAGTGGTGGTGGTATTAGTAGTATCAGTGGTAGTAGTAGTGGTAGTAATAGTTTTAGTGCTAGCAGTGGTAATATTTACTATTGGTAGTAATAGTTGTAAAAGTTTAATTTATGATAATTACTAGAATCACTATCATTGTTATTACTACTTTAATAGAAATAATAATAAATAAACAATAAAAAAATAAATGAAAAATCTTTATTATTATTATTATTATTAATGATAGTAGTGGTAATAGTAGTACTAATAGCGGTGGTATGATAAATGGTAGTCATAGTAGTGGTTGTAGTGTGGTGTGAAACATGGATTAATTAGTCGTTGTTTGAGTTTAATACAATTATCTTGCTTCTTATATATAATATATATATATATATATATATATATATATATATATAAAAACTCACTTATTGGTGGTGGTGGTAGTAGTGGTAGTAATAGTACTAATGCTACTAGGTTAATATGATTATGAGACTTAACTAGGTTAATATGATTATGATAAATAATATTAAGTAACTTAAAAATAATTAAAATTCATTACATTAAGCGAAATTAGGTGATTGATTAATTGATCAAACTACACAATTAAAAAAAATTATTATTAATTGTGATTAGATCATATATTGAGAATTGGAATTGGCATTGTAAATAGAAGTAATTATATAGTACAATTAATTAAGTTATATTTAATTAGATTATCAATTAGTCAATTAAGTTATTAATTAAATAACATTATTCAACTTAATTAAGGTAATTTTGATCACATTAAAGATTATGAAAATTTAGTAATAAGATTAGAATCAATTAAGTTAGTGTAATTATGCTGAGATTAGGAAATTAAGTTATACTATTATTAGACTCAAGTAATTAAAGTGTTATCAAGATAAATATTATTATTATTATTATTATTACTACTACTACTAATAGTAGTAGTACTAGTAATAATAATGGCAATTATAATAGTAGTATTAGCAGTAGTAATAGTAAAAGTAATAATAGTATTAATATTAGTAGCAACAGTGGTAGTAGCATTAGTATTGGTGGTGATAATTGTAGCATTGATGGGAATAGTATTAATACTAGTAGTAATAGTACAATGTATGATTATTAGTAGTATTATTATCACTTTTGTTACTAATAATAATAATTATTATTGTTGTTGTTATCGTTAAATAGTTAAGTTAAATAAATAATGTTAATAATAACTAGAATTAACCAGGTATGAAATATAATTATAATTGAGTCTGATTATGTTATAAATGTAGACATAATTTAATTTTTCTATTACAAACATAATTAGAAAAATTTGCTTGCTTGTCTTTTGGAACATAAATGATAAGATTTAAGTGTATATTATTCTTGTTTTTCCAAGTTAAAAACATTTATGATATATATAACTTATACTAAGTTGGGCAATTGTAAATATATTAATCGAATTAAGTTACATTAATTTTAAAATTTGCAATTATTTTTTGTCATTTAAAATTTTAATTTGTGTGGCTAATAATAAATACGTACATATATATTATATAACAAATATATATATATATATATATATATATATATATATACTAAACGTGTGAGTTTGGCCAACAAAGTACGTGTGATACGACAAGCACAATGGTCAAGGCAGCATTGGTAATAACGAAACAGCCATTTCATTTGCTTTTTGTATCAGATTTGATAGGAGGGGTAATACGGTCATTGGGAACCAATTATTTTATTTCCACATCCACGTGTTACACCCAGATGAAGTCATTTGCCACGTGTAGGGATGCGATGAAAACTTCCAGGACATTTTGTAGAATCTTCTCTAGTCTTCCAGCTAGAATGATTCGACGTGTCTGGTGACTAGGACTTCGTTATCAAAAGGCAACTTTACTGTTTTGCCGCCATACAACTTTGGATCAAACAGGGGGAAAAAAACAAAAAGAAAAAAGGAAAAGGAAAAGGGAACTCATTGCACCACCTCTCTCCTTTTCGTTATTTATTATTTCTAGTGTAATTAACTTTGTTTCGCAATTTTAACTCTTTTGTTGAATTTAATATTACAGTTTATGAAGCCTTTTGGGGCGTTTTCGATTCTGACGGGACTTCTTATGTTGCTCAGGGTTTCTCCTCATCTTTGTTGTGTAATATTAAATTACATTTGACATCTTTAGGATTCAAATTATTATATGATAAACTTATTTTTGAAAATGTTACATTATCTATTAGCTAGAAGCTTAGTTTTGGTTGGTTCTTCAAAATTATTTGAGTACTAAATTTAAATTATTATCTCATGTTTTCAGAGTTTAATTTATTATTTACTTATTTTTATCATCACGTGATGTTTATTTTCCAAGAAGAGACTTGAGAACAGTGAAGGTTAAAAGACTTAATAATCTTACAAATCACAAGTTTAAAAGGTAAAAGATCTTAACCACGCCCAACCAAGTTGTATATATAAATCCGTTCCTCCAGAAAGTTGACTGTTCACGGGAGATATTTGATAGTTTGTCCAAAGAAGAGGGAATATTTGATTGCTGTGAATGTTTGTGCAATTTATGAAAGGTTTTCTTCATTTTGTTAGAATTAATACTCTGTTTTTAAAACTATATTATATTAAAATTTTGATCTTTCTGTATTTATATTGATATTTGTATTTCTTGTACTCATGTTGATAATGGTATCAAACAAAGAACAGAAAAGGAATGCCCCCAGGGGCATAGGTGAGTTGGTAAGTGGCCAGGTGATTAGGGTGGAGACACCCTGACAACGCGAGATCGAGTCCGTGTGGCGGCAGTACTCCGCTGAAATATTGCGGGGGCTGTTGCTGGATTTCCACGCCCGTTGGTCCTCTCCCTGGTCGGGCTGCCACTCACGCACATCCCTCGATTTACCTCCCGCCTGGTTAAGGGGCCTCTGGCCAGGTGGGAAAGGGGTTCTCCTTTGGTTAACCCTTTTAACAAAGAACAGAAAAGGAATGCTCTTATGTATCTCCAGTGTTATGCATGGATTTGACCAGTCATTATTCATTGGGGTTGGATTCACCAACGCCATTGTCGTTCTTAAATAATTCCTTCAAATCAATAAAATGTCTCGCACACGCTTCTTTACCAAGGTCATATATTCTCTTTTTAATCTCAAATACAAGTATAGTTATGGGCCTAAAACACACCATTTCTGGAAAATGATATAGGTACAATTTGACCCACCTAACGTTTTCAGGTTGCCGATTCGAATAAAGTACCAGGCGATTCAGATTTTGATAATCTTTAACGAGCCGATCTCCCATAATTCTAAACCGAAAATCTAACAAATTTAGCTTTTGCCGATTGAATGAAGATTTATAGCCAAACTCTATCACCTCATAGCTTATTTATTAGATAATAATTTAATTAGGAGCATCTCAAACTACAGAGATAAAGGAACATTTCGAACATCTTGTTTGAACTTATTTGTTGAATGATAATTTTGACATTATGAGAAAAGAAAATTCTCTTACAACCTACAAAGATCAAGGAGCATCTCGTCCGAACTAGTTTATCGACTAATAATTTTGATATTGTCAAAAAAAAAAAAAACTAAAGAAGATAAAATGATCTCATCTGATATTCTGGAAAACCCTGGACACTAGTAGACACCCTTCGCCTTCAGAGTGCAAGCTCAAGGGGTCCCATCCTTCACCTCAACCAAAACGATGAAAAGAAATGTCAATCAATTTCCTATCATGTAAAGACATCTGTCATTGTTCGATCCTCTTGTTTCTTTTTTTGAATTGTGTGGAGGGCGTTACCTCAGAACATGTGGTAGTTATTAATTTTAAGAGAAAAAATATTAAGTAAAATAGAGTCAGATTTTGGCCATTTTGCAAATTATTCTGACAAATCATGTCATTGATCATTTTCTTTGAACTTAAGTTACTAGTTTCCATACGACAAAAAGATAATAAAAACAAAATACTAAAAAAAAAATCAGTGCCCCGAAAAAAGAAAAGAACAGAAAAGATAATGATAAACATATGATCTCGACTTATTATTTGAAAATTTCACCTAATTATTCTTGTAGTCGATAGAATAAACGCATTTTAGCTCTCCAAATTTTGAGTTACATATAATCTCTTATTATTTTAAAATTTGTTAATATCCCTTATGTTATAAAGAATGTTACTTATACTCTTATATTACAAAAAATGTTACGCAATATTTACTCTAAAAATTGAGGGGTTTGTATTATTCTTTACTATATAGATTTAATTTGTTAAAATTTACACGTAGACAATTTAATATGTTTGTACATGGATAATTTAATATTTTTAAATAGGTGATGCTGAGTTTCGAACCTAAGACTGTTTGGTTTTGAAGCTTTAACACCAAGTTAAAGTTATCTTTTCGTCTAAAAATTTAAACTTGTAAATAGAATATTAGTTTATTTATTTATTATACTTAAAAATATCTATGGGCCTGTTTGGATTAGTTTTTTTCAAGAAAAAGTATTTTTTTATTAAAAAATTTACATTAAATTTACAATAATTATTTGATTTGATTTCCAAAAAAACTGAAACTCTGAAAAAAGCTCAAATATAATTTTTTTTAGAAGCGGAAATTTTTAATTTTTCCAAAAAAATTATTTTTTAAAAACTGTTAAAAAAAATACTTTTGAAAAAAGCCAATCCAAACGAACCCTAAATTAGAAACAGATTTTTGACATCACCAATCAAAACATTACCTATCCGTCGATAGTTTGGCCAAAGTAGTCGCATAAAACAAGAGTGCGCTTTGCTAATTTTGAAATGTTAATTACGATATATCTAAACTATGATACCATATGAAGTTATAAAAACGATTTGCTTTGTCTTTTGCTGGGTCTGACACAAAAAGACCCCACTCGTCATTCAAAAATTTGGCCAAGACTTCGCGCGTGTTCGGTAAGTTATTGGTCTGTAAACCAATATTTCGAATAATCTTTTACGCAATTTTTAGCATTTTAACTATTATGTTCTTAAAAATTAAAAATTTTAGCATTTTATGCTTTTTTGAAAATTCTACTTTTTTTGTATTTTTTTGTTTTTTTATTTTTTCTCCAATCTCTCCATATACTTTTATCTTTTATTTCACAAATATAAATAAGAAAATATAAAAATGAAATTCAAGTTCTATATAATCTACATAGCTAAAAATATAAGTTTTATTAGTATTCTTTTGACAAAATAATTTTGAATCTATTAAAATTATTTTTTATAATATTAATACAAAATATTTTATCAAAAAAATAGCCATATATTTAATATTAAAATATAATTGTAAAAATATATATCTAACTATAGAATATTTAATCTCATTCCTATAATAATAATGATATTTATAATTATTATAACAATAATAAAAACATAATATTAATGCCCTTTTACTTTATTTTATATTAATCAGTTAAACTAACATCTAATTTTACTTAACTCATTTTGTTCAATCACCTAATTAAATATCTATCAGTTAATAACGAAAGTACAACAACTATCTTGAAGAAGTTCAGTGTGACAAGAGCTTACACCGGTCAAAGGTTGCCGGCCCCGCAAGGTACTATTGAAATTCTCTTTGGTCCCGTCGCCTTATCGCTCCTATCCGCAGATTTCCTTCTGAAAGAGCAAAGTCGAGTTCCAGCCTTCTTCGTTCAATCAGATCGGATCTGTGACGAGATGGATAATATAAGCCGGGTTTCGCCAGACAATTGCTTTCCTCTCCCGAGAGGATTACTCCCCCCTTGGCCTAGCCTAAGCCTAATGGCTACCCAAACAATAATCAGTTACTCAAACAGTTATCAATTATCCAAACAATTATCAGTTATCAACTACCTAACACCTAAATTTACCGAACAGGCTACTCGCATTAAAGTCTCTGTCCAGTCAAAATGAATACGAGCGTATCTAAAGTTCTAAAGATTCTTGTTTTATATATATATATATATATATATATATATATAAGAAAAGGAACATTTCTACTGAAAAGTAAAGCATTTTTAGTTTTGATGGATTCTTAATTGTTGCATTTTACGGTTCATTTGGAGTGACTTTTACAAAGAGTAACTTTTATACAAGTTTCTAGGAAAGATGCATTTTTACAAGTGTAATTTTTTTACTTTTTAAAAACTCAATTTAAATTTTTTAAAAAAGTTATTAGCTTTTTTTTTTGTCCTATTAAAAACCAATGCATAAAAACAATCCAAACAGACCCCTAATGGTTTTGTTTTATAATTAATAATTAATCTATGTCTATATATTACATAAAGTAGAATCCACATCCTTTTCTTTATTAATGGCACATATTCTTTATTTAGTGAGATTTTTTCCTTCTAAAATTTCATAAGTTTTCTCTTAATGTCTATGCATTTTTATTTTATTTTCTCAATTTAAATATTAAATTTTTTTATTATAAACTTCTTATTAACAAATATAATTAACATAAAAAATTTCACAAGAATATTAAATTTAACAAAATATATTAAAATTTTACTCTTGCAATGTATAAGTGTTAAACAATTTATTGTAAATTATTAGGGAACCTCTCATGATCAATTAAAAATGCACCAAACCCTCTAATCTATAAAGTTCCTAATAACTTTCTCTCGGTCTATTAAAAATATACCAAACCCCTACATTTAAAATTTTTTTTTTCATCTCATAATTGCACTGGTCGTGCCCAAATAACATGTCGTTTGTTTTTTTTTTTTTTTGTTAAGATTAATTTTTATTGGTTAAAAAATATTCATTTCTTCGCAAGAAAAAGAATTTCCATGACATGCAATTTTAAACTAACAAAAATTAATTCTAAATAGAAGAATTCTCACCACGTGCAATTTCAAACTAACAAAAATTAATCTAGATAAAAGAATTCTCACAATATGCAATTTCAACTGGTACAATACAATTATGCTTAAAGATCATCAAATTTTTTTTTGATAAGAGATCTGATATGCTATTAATGGACCATAAAGATTATAAATTTTTTTTTAAATAATAAAAATTCGATGCACTCTGAACCATAATTTACGATCATTTAAGGGCCCGTTTAAATTAACTTTTTTTAAAAGCGTTTCTTTTAACAAATTTTTTTTTTGAGAAGTTAAAAATTCTGACTTTTAAAAAAAATTATATTTAAGTTTTTTTTTTCAGAGTTTTAATTTTTAAAAAAATTAAATTAAATAATTATTACAAATTTAATGTAAATTTTTTTTTATTTTTTCTTATAAAAGACCAATTCAAGGAGGCCCCCTAAGTGAAGCGCAGGAGACAACGCATACACAACGCAGGCACTAGAGTGCTTCCCCCCCGCCAGCATTAAAACCTGCTCTTATTTGCTGATCCCATGACTCACCCTGTTGACCGACTCTCCAACCTACCTCTTAATTCCCCTATCATCCCGCTTTCCATAAATGGCCATAAAAATCATTACCAAAAGTACACACAAAAAACAGCCATAAACTTGTTTACACATATATTTTTCTATATATATATATATATGTTGAATAATAATACATATACACGGAGCTAAAGGCAAGAAGCACTCTAAAGACAAGAAGCACTTACTGATACAGAAACCTCTTTATCTTTTCTGTACGGCATAAAAGTATACGTATATGTGTGTATATATAAAGAAATTAGGGCAAAAAAACGCGAGGAATTGAATTTAGTCGGGAAAAAATGGGGAGGAGGAAGCTGGAGATAAAGAGGATTGCAGACAAGAGCAGCAGGCAAGTGACGTTCACGAAGCGCAGAAATGGATTGATGAAGAAAGCGAAGGAGTTGAGCATTCTGTGCGACGTGGAAATCGCCGTCCTTATCTTCTCCTCTCGCGGCAAGTTCTACCATTTCTCCAGCGCCAATAGGTCAGTAGCACTCCATAGTTGCTTTTTTTTTCTTCTTCAATTTTGACAGCGTGCTTGTTTAGATCTTTTTGAGTATTTTCTCTCTTTTTTTTTTTTTTGGCTTTTGTACTTGAATTGTACGTGCTTTACTGGTGTGAACTGCTCTATAGTGCTTCGTGCTTATCCATAGACTTTTTTTTTTTTGAATGTGCATTTCAATCATATTTAAAGTACGAGCCTGTTTACGAGAAAAAGGAGGTAAAGAAGGGCTTAATTAAGCCCTAGATATAGACTCTACAGCTTTTAGCTAATCTATTTCAGATTATTATATGTACACGACTTATCTTTTATTAAGTTAAAAGCTGTTATTTTTTATATTTTGTTTTAATGACGATAATATTATCATGGGATATATATGCTTTATTTTAGGTGATATATATTTAGTTGTTGTTGTGATCGTTATCACATGGGTGAACGGGACTTTTAAGACGTGGAGGACTCTTCCTGATCCAGCGTTTGCTCAGTCGACTAGTTATTTTATGCGGCTATTTTGTCTTTCGTGAAGGTGCAGCCGCGCAATTCTTTGAACTGTTGCCTACGTTTCGTGTGTTTGTTGCTTGCTCAGATAGTTCTCTTTTCATGAATCTTGTAGTGTGAAAAATTGGAGTTTTCTATTTAGTGTCACCAGGCCTTTGACTTGCTGAAGCATATTTGCTGCAACGCCCTGCGTTGCCTCATTTCTTGGATTAAACCATGGACTTTATGTCCAAAATAACCTGGAAATCCAATTCAGTAATCCCGGAATTTGATGTGCTGGATTGAGATGAAGATCAAGGTTATAGAGGTACTAGGATTACGATTTAGGCTATAACAAGATTTATCTATACAGTGTTTGTATGGTACAAACTAAGGATTACTTTGGCTTGGTAAGGGAAAGGGAAGAATATTGAAGGAGACAAAAGTTTCCTTGTTTAGATTTTAGCTGAGGGAATGTAAATGAGAGAAGGCTAGGAAATTGAAGTTTTTCATGTTCTTTTATTTTGAGAGGAAGAGTACTTATAAATTCTATCGAATGTACACGTACACTTGTTCCCTTTTTCTCTTCTTCACCATGATGCATATACCCTCACCTCATACCTCGTTTCCATTCCTCCTTCATAGTGCATATATACACACCTCATATTGATACCAAGGGTGCTCTAGTTAGAACGGTCTCAATTTCTTGTTTTGCTACTTATTTTTAACTTATGAGATGCTGTGTCAACGACAAGTTTTGAAGATATCTCATAATGATACTCTAGAAGGTTGAATACCAACACATGGAGATACCCATTGCTATCTTTTGCCATATTATCACTGACATCTTATAGTAGGGAATAACTCTAGCAACCTTATTAAGCAATTTTCTTGTCATGTTCTTTTCACAACGTATCATAATTTCCTTTGGCAAAGGTTGCGGCTAGATTCTGACAATCCAATCCATGAGAAGTCAGGATCTGGTTACTCAATTCGTATCCCAATGTTTTTTTGTGTTTTTTAGTCTGTTTGACTTCTCTTCTGGCACCTTTTAGAGCGCCCAAGCTATGTTATGAAGATCTCTTAGGTGCCTTAAGCAATCGAAGGGAGGTTGTCCCCAAAAATTGGATGGAGCTCAAGGCAATGTCTTATTGTTAAGCAATTTTCTTCTCTCGCTCTTTTAATAATATGTCATAATTTCCTTGGCAAGATGCTACAGGTACTCAGTTAAGGAAGACTTGGGACATGTTATTGGATACTCGCCATCACACCCTGCAATCTACATAACCTTTTGTCGTACGATTTTGTAAGCAAATCTTGTAGGTTTGAGCATACTTACTGAAAAAAGAAGGTGAAATGTTATATGTAGGAAACCTTTATCAACGGCACCTGTACGCTTGCGGCTTAATTCCTTATGTACTTTATATTAGTGGTTTATAACTTGTCTCCTACCTGGGAAAAGGGACATCTTCTTTCTTCATAAGTTTTTCTCTTCACCATCTTGGTTGTTCCCTATCAACGTAAGACATGTCAAGTATGCGTGTTATTTAGATTTGTAACTGGAGGTTGTTCTTCATTTATCAACCAATGGACTTTCATATCAATGTCATTCTTTTTCAGGTTTTATGAGAAATGTCCATTCTCAAATGGTTCTTGTTGAAGGATATACCTCATGTATAGGTTAAAAAGGTGCTTGCACATGGTGCCTCAAGTGATGTATTGGTTTGCCTATCTATGTAATAGTAGCTTGTCGAGTATAGTAGAGATTGGATCTTAGAGTTTGAAGAGTTATCTCTATAAACTTATGTTGAACTGTGGGCTTATGTTGAATGGTGGATTGCGCTCCATGGACATGGAAACGCCTAATGAAAATGTTGGCACAATGCCTTAATTAGACTTGGAATAGGATATATTTCCATGCCAATCGTTTGTTTTTCTCATCCAAATAAATAAGTAGCAGTCTTGTTTGTGATGGCTTATTTTGAAATAATGAACCCTTTTAAGCATTAAGAAAGGCTCAAGCTATAGTTGACTAAGTGACAGTACTTCACTAATGCGAGGTGACGATGGTTGCCGCATTGATTTGGGTTCAACCTTCGATCCTCGATAGATAACATTTCCTTTCTGAAGTAGTAACTGACTACCTCGGCATTTCTAATCACCAAATTCAATCACATAGTGTCATGAAGGTGGAATAGATGTCTTATATTGGAGAAAAATTTTTGCCATTGTGAAGTAGGCAATCTATGAGAAAAACATATTCACCTTTGTAAAGTAGGCAATTCCAAAAGTAACCTGCTATGATACAGCCCAGGAGATGTCTTATATTGGAGAAAAATTTTCTCCATTTTGAAGTAGGCAATCTACGAGAAAAACATATTCACCTTTGTAAAGTAAGCAATTCCCAAAGTAACCTGTTATGATACAGCCCAGGAGCATAACCAAGATAGTAGCCCAAGCCCAAAAAAGGATATACTAGCTCAGTAGCATTTAGAAGAACCTCAACCAACTATTAGCATTTAGTTGTTCATCAAACACAACTAATTCTGTCTTAGTCATATTGAGTTATATAGATGATATTGTCATCTTTAGGTCATCTATGCAACTATGTTGATTCACTTATTTAGTTGATGATTTTGCAATCAAAGATCTAGGTAGGCTATCTTATATCTTAGGTCTAGAGGTTAGTTAGTTTGACTTCATTCTTCATCAACAAAAATATGCTTCAGACCTTCTAAGCAAGGCTTGGCTTGCTTAATTGTGAGGCTGCTACTACACCTGCAATGCCAACTCATATTACAAAGTGCTCATGTTGACCAATAACCTTATGTAGATCCTACTCATTTAAGAAATATTGTGAAAGCCATGCAATATCTTAAATTAACCCAGGCTTACATTCAATTTTCGATTAACTTTGTTTGCCAACATACTCACAATCCTGCTCGAGCACATTATATTGCTTTAAAAGAAATTGCTCAGATGTATTGGCGGTACTTGCAATTCAGGGCTAAATAATCTCGTAGCCTATTCAGACTCTGATTGCGCCATTGACCTTATTACAAGAAAGTCCCTTACTCGCTTTGGCCAAAGAAACAAAACATAGTAGCCTATAAAGCACTTGTATCCATAGATGTAGAAATCAAATGGTTGACATTGACGGTGAAAGACGTATACTGCCAATTGTCTACTCCTAGCTTTGGTGTGATAACAAATATGCTATCACACTGGCTACTAATCCTATTCGACATAATAGCACTAAACATACTGATTTGGATTGCCATTTTATTCAAGAGCAGGAAACAAAGCAGCTTTCTCTATCTTATATTGCTAGTCATGATCAAGTGACAGACTTGTTTACTAGGCCTTTGTCTATCTCAGCTTTCACTAATCTCGAGGACAATCTTCCCCTAGCTGCACCCTAGCTCTATTTGAGGAGGGCCCAGTGACAATCGTACAGCAATTAGTTGTTAGCGAGGCAAGTTTAACTAACTTCAGTGCATTGTTATTCTAGTTATAAATTGGCTACAACATCTTTCACTAATCTTGAGGAGGGCCTAGTGACAGTAGTACAACAATTAGTTGTTAGCGAGGCAAGTATAACTAATTCCAGTGCATTGTTATTCTAGTTATAAATTGGCTGCAGTATGTACAAGTCATTTGAGTTCAACATCTAGCGACTGGAGCAGTATGGAGCCGAGGAGCAGCGCAGTAGATGAGATAGAAGAAGGGGCCAGGCTCTCGGTGGAGTAGAGGAGACGATTAAGCTGTCCGCTTGTAGGTTGGGTAGTAACGGTCGGAGAGGGGCAATTACTCATTCTTAAAACGCTCATGGGCCTTTTATTTGAAGGTAAAGGAACGGGATCCGGAGTTTATTGATCAATAAGAGGGTTGAATTCTTCTTCTGTTGTTGTAATCCCATAATGATATTTAGAGGCCTCTCCGTATAAGTAGGTTCATGGTGTATGGGTATAATGATTTAATCATGCATTCAATATAATAGAGGTGGAAAACAACAAGCTTTCGACCTATAGGCATAGGATTAAAGAAAATAGGAGTCAAATCATAAAAAGATAGAGAATTAGAGGGTAAGTAATAAATTCTACGACTGAGCACAAGAAGAAGAGATGAAGAAAGATAAGAGGTAGATGAAGAAACAAGAAGGTTAGAACCCTGCAGAAGATGGGTACCAGAAGAGGCAGAGCTTGACTCCTGATAAGAAGGGGAGGAATGGAGAAGTGAAGGATTTGAAAGGAATCAATTCCCATTGGTTTTACTATTTATATTATATTTTGTCTTTTTCAAAAGAGGAGATTTTTACTACTTGAAGTAGATCCTGCCCAAAAACAGGAGGATTGGAGGGCTTTGAAAGAATATTTGAGTTGTATGTGTTGGCTTTTTGAAGTGTCCAAATTGTTTATCTTTTAAAGATTTTTGACCTAGAGATTAATGATATCAAAAATTGCAAAGATAAAGGACTGGTTTTTTATGTTTTAAGTATAAAGGACTTAAATTGTCAAAAGGTAAAAAATGAGTCTAAATTGGACATTAACACCAATAAACTAAAATACAGGCTTGTAAAGGTTTTTATATCTAATAATTGTGACATCGTGGTCCCATATGTAAAAAAATAAACTTTTTAATTTTTGAAGTTTATGAATTGGAATTTAATGTTGTTTGGACAAATGTATGCATGTAAATATATATTTTCGAAATAACATGTGCATGACGTGTAGACTATTGTGAATGAAAAAAAGAAATTATTCTAGGACCTTTTGGAGATCGATCTTGAATTAATTTAGTCTGCAAACCGTAAGTTATTAAGGCACTCTTGATTTGCCATTTCAATTTTAACGCTTTTTCAATTCTAAACGTGCATGTCAACATAGCTTAGATAGTTTCGAATGTGTCAATTTCATCTTATCCCTCCTATGTCTTGTATTTCCGTGTCTATAGGAGTGAGGTTAACCTTCCTAATTTTGAGTGCAAAGTGGTGGCTATCCAAGCCACAATTAGCGACATCTCCTTTTAACCAGATGACTATGTGTAACTTTTCTCCTAATCCATGCATGAAAAACTCTTGTTCTCCTAATCTGTGCATGAAAAATTAAGACGCATTTTTAAGTTAATCTTCAACTCCCATTGACCAATTGATTATCTGATCAACTTTTATATCCTTTATTTTCCCACTACATGTGCTTAATGTGATGATTTTAGATAATATTTTGTTGGAATATGTACATGGATACATAAGCACAGAGAATATTATCACATTTGTTTGGCATAACTGGTTTGCTTTAGTTTTATATTTGAGGTAACACTTTTATTTATTAGTTTCATAGTAGATAAGTATTTTTAGAAAATATTTTCAATCACTCTTGATGATATTAATTATTATTTTACTTCTGAAATTATGTTTTGTTTTTTTCCTACTAATAAACGTACTGGGTGACCTCTTTTTTTGTTTGTCTGTCCTCCTTTTCTTCAAAATCAGGAAATGTCATCTTTGACAAATGTTGGTTTACTTGAGCATGTCTTTGGGAGCTTCTTTTTGCTTGATGGAGTATTATTAGCAATTGAGTTGTAATGGTTATTGGACTTTATGCTTTCAAATGCTCACATTTAAGTGAATTTTACATGATTATTGTTGATATGGATGACTATTGTATGTTAATTCAATCTTCGAATGTATATTGTCAAACATGAAATTTTGAGGGAAAGAATGGGAGTTATAATTTGTGAACTATGAGTTCGGTTGTAGAAAATCCTCTTTCAATATAATGTTTTGAACTCTTACTTGATAATTTTTTCCCCCCTATTTTAGTTGGATTCATCATTAAAATACTTGCACAAATAGTTATATCAAAAGATTAAATGAAGCATACTTCTTTTATGACGTTTCTTTGACAAATATACACTTCCCTATTCTAATGAAACGTTGGTTGTTCAAACGTATAATACATCACATTGGTTGTTCAAACGTCTAATACGTCTGTATTATAACATGATACAATAATTTGTTAGAAATTAAGCGTAAGATATTTGACAAAGTTCTCTCATTGATAATTAGAAGATAGGGGTTTAAAGGATAATCAAACTAATCCAAACTAAATTTTATCTTACTTTGGTACCCGGCCCAATGGAAAGGGTTTTGGATTAGAAAGCGGAGAGTGGCATACAATTCTTTGTGCTAGGATGAAGAAGAGAGAAAGGGATGAACATTCCTTTCTTATCGTTGCCTTGCAAAATCTCATGTTCTTTGTCTTTACTTGTAAATGAAAATTATAAGATTGTAAATGTTCAAAATTAGAAAAGTGACATTAGACAAAGTTTTATTAGATTAGGAAATGGAAAAAGAGAAAACTGAAAAATACTTTGTAGTTCTTCATTTGATCAAGAGTCTCAATACCATTATTTGGCTTTCTTTGTCACTTTTTATGAATAGCCCTACTCATTGTTTATGATATTTGATTTAAAGAATTTGCTACCAATCATTAGCTATGTTTGAATAGATTTAAAGATTTATGATTTGAAAAATAATAAAACAAATCAATATTCAAAAGTGAGTTCTTTTATAACAAGAGAGAAAAAGGTTTTTTGGTTTTCAGTGCACATCATAAAAAACATAGAGATGTTATTTATTTATTTTTATATATCTTTCTTATATTTAGTGGTTCTAATTGAAACTTATTTTAGATGCTTTACACTTGGCCACTATAACATTATATTTACTATCTGAGTGGAAGTATATAACTTAATATGTAATTTATATTTTACTTTATTTAACGATTATATTTATGTTCATACAACCGTCTCTTCTTATTATTCTCCGAAAACATATTTCTAGTTTATGCTTTGAAGCTAGGATTGAGTTAAAAAAAACCTCTTCACTGTTATCATTTATCTTTTCAAATTGGTTTTTATCTTAAGATATTCAAAAATATAGTTCTCAATATGTGGGAAATAGTGGAATTAGCTCCTATTGCCTAAAGAATATCCATATTAGTCTTTAATGTTTCACAGAGATAGTCAAATTAGTCAAATTGTTCGAGAAACAATCCTATCAATATTCAATATTTCACAAAGTTATTCAATTAGTCCTAACCTTAAAGAAATGAATAGAATAATTAACGATTAATTTGAATGAGTTCATAGAAAATTAAGGACCAATATGAACGATTCAAACAATTGGGACTAATTTGACTATTTTGTGAAATGCTATAGGCTAAATTTTGAAACAATAAGGTGGCAAGGGCACGATATTTGGGGGGACGAGGGTGTAGAACACAGTTAGGATAGAAGGGTGGATGTACGATAGGAGAACCTCTCTATGGTTATATAAATTTGAAGCCACCACTAGAGTATGCATAGTAGATGTAATTCAAGGAAACTTAGTGCAAGTTGAAACTTAGCTACATGTGTCTATGATTACCCTTGCAACCATAAATTTTAAAGATTATTCTTTTGGATGTATTAATTGAAGGAGTTATTACAAAAGAGCATTCTTTCTCAACGTTGTTCAAGTTCACCTCTGGCCATATTAAGGAAACATGCATATTTATGAAGACATGATATTTTTGAAGAACTTCCCACCAAGAATTGAGAATGACTAAATAAATGAAAATTGTCGAATCTTTTTAACCAAGAGATTGAATGGGTCCTTTTTTCCCGAACTAGAAAGCAAAATATGAAAATGTACATTTAAGTGCAAGCTGAGTAAACTTGTTCACTATTAAGCCACTCTACTTTGACGAATAGGGGGTAGGGCTTTTTCATTTAGTCATTTCTACCTACAACTTTTCTTCTTTCTTGATCCTACTCGCCTAGCTGGCCCTATCTTGTACATGCCACTAACCACTATCACAAACTATATGAGAATTCTAGCTCTCTTGTACATTCCACTAATTGTATTAGAGTCTAGAAGCCAAACAGCAGAGGTTCGATCCTTACCGTCACCCATTTAATTAAAAGTGTCTGCGTGCAAGTTCTAAATAAATCACGCTGCAAGTGAGGGGGCGTGTTAACACAATAAATAAATAAACTAATATCCTCTCTACAAGCTTAAGCTTTTAGAAGAGGTGGTAACTCTAACAGTTGTCACAAACTTCATGAAAATTCTGACTCTCACTTGACAAAGATTCAGACCATCTTCATAGACCTCAAGCTAAAAAAGAGAAAAAAAGAATCAAGATGCACTTGGTGAGGTGTGGTAAAGATAAGGTTGACCTTTCTATCATACGACTATTAGTCTCGTTAAAGTTAGTAGCTTGGAATCTCTTCTTCTGTCTATTAGTGGGTGGGACTGTGACTTTCTTCTTGAAAATACTTCTTTCCTTTCCTTTGAAAGAGATGTGAATATAGCTAAACTTTCTCAACAAGGGATGGCATTCTTATGTTGTAATTACGAACATCTCCCCTCCTCTCTTCGTGTACGCAATTTGCCTCACATGTTGCCTTAGACCCATTTCTTGAAGTTGATAGTAGAGTGTTGCTTATTCTGGAAAAGTGCTTGATGTTATGGGAAAAATTGGTGAGTAATGACCGGAATCTGGAGTCTCTACTTTCTTTCTTGCAAATGCGAGTTCGAGTTCAACTCTTAAGATAAAAAGAACAAAAGACTAAGGAGATGACTGAAGGCTCCTCTTTCTACCTCTTCTTCTTGTTCCTATGAGACAAAAAGAGATTTTGCACTAAGGCTTTCGGTAATTCTAGCATTGATTATTCTTGGATCTCAAGACTAGGACCTAAAGGCTCTAAAAGCCCTTTCTTTAAGTGGAAGGCGTCTTAATTGCACTTTGCCCCTCAACTCAGAAACTTTTAATACTCTGTGAAGGATACCATAACTATGGCAAATACACATTTCTTGCCTGCTACATACCTAGAGTGCAAACTAAGCTGGAACACATGAAAGTATGATCTTGGACTAAAAGCCCGAGTATGATCTTGGATTGAAGGTCTAGAATTATGCAAATAGGGCGAAAGCATACCAAGGTTTATGATGACAAAAGACTATTGGACAACCAGAAAAATAACACTCAACAAGTGGCGGCTAAAAGCTTCTTCTACCTAGTCTCTCATATAGGCTGATGAGAGGGTCACATCTTCTATTAGTAAAACGCTAGCGGCATTATACTCATTACCTCCCTCAAAATGCAGGATTACCTATCTAGATAAAGTTGATACATAAAGAGAGGTAGAAAAGCATCTGTTTTGGTAGAACCTTATTTATGGCCTGTTTGTTATGGTCTTATCTGAAATCTGAAATCTGATAAGCATCTTATCTGATAAGTGTCTGATAAGAAATAAGTGTCTGATGTAAAAAGATTGTTTGGTCTGGAGTCTTATTAGAATAATCTGAAATGCTAAAATAAGCTGAATTGACCAAAGTGCCCTGAAATGTTTAATAATAGAATTGATTGGTGAATAACTATTATAAATTTACTCTGCAATTGCTAAAATAATCTTCAAATTTCTTGTTCAATTCTTCTGTGCTCATCGACTCCATTTCTTTTAATTCTTTTTCTTCTTCTTGTTCAGCTGCTTCTTCTTCTTCTTCTCCTCCTCCTCCTCCTCTTTTGCAGCTGTCTTCATCAGCAACAAGTGCATTCTCGTAATTTTCATGGTTTTCCTCATCATCATCTTCAATAATGCAGAGGTCGTTATCATTAAGGTCTTTTTCAACCTCGTAATCATCTCCCAAAATATAGGTAGCAATATGTTCTTCCTTGGAGACTTCATCATCATTTTCTGATGCCTCAAGCTTAATTCCTACTTGCTCTTCCTTCAAGACTTCTTCGTCTACTTCTCCTTCTTTCGTGGTCTCGCCGTGGTCTTCTTCTTCTTCTTTTTCCGTGGTCTCTTCTTCTTTGTCTTCTCGATTGTGTATTTGATAGGGTTAGGGATTTGCCTCTCTCTCTCTCTGTCGGTGCTTCAAAAAACAGAAAAAGCAAAGGAAGGGGCAATCATGGCATTAAGCAAAACATACGAGGGTAAGAATGGAAAGGAAAGTTTCATTAACAATTTGGAAAATGCCAGCCGTGTCCCAATAAGCCATAAGACATCAGCAGGTTGTTTAAATTTTTACATGTTAAATAAGCCATCTTAAAATAAGCACCATATTATAAGTACAAAACAAACATGTTTTTTTGAATAAGATGAAAAATAAGATAAGTTGCTTATTATAAGCTGTAAACAAACACAGCATTAGTAAATTGCTAGGGGTCGTTATACTTATTACTTCCCTCAAAGTGTGGGACTACATGTCTAGATAAAATCGATACGTAAAAAGAGGCAGAAAAGCATCTGCTTTGGTAGAACCTTATTTTGGCTCCATTGGCTCTGCTTGCTTCCCCAATTCTTTTGTCCATCAAATGGCTCATCTCCGCGCCTACTCAAGGTAAAGTTCTACTCCAAGACATGCATAGGTGACAAAATGGGCCTTGATTAGTAGCATAGCGCTACTGTAAAAGTAAAAAAATCCTTACTCTATTTTCTTTTTCTGTTAGAGATGCCAATGTAGGGCCTGTTTGGATTGGTTTTTTTTTAGGAAAAACACATTTTTTTCTTGAAAATGTTACATTAAATTTACAATAACTATTTGATTTGGCTTCTAAAAAAGTTAAAACTCTGAAAAAAGTTCAAATATAGCTTTTTTTAGAAGTCAGAATTTTCAACTTTTCAAAAAAAGTTATTTTTCAAAAGTTGTTAAAAAAAGCGCTTATAAAAAAAGCCAATCCAAACAAGCCTGTAGTCTCGGTCTCTCTCTTTTTTTTTTTGAGATGAGGTGTTCAAAATAAATGTGGATCAGTAAAGTCTTGGCAAAGCTGGAGTAGAAGGTCTTCAATTGTCCACATTAAGAATTTTGGTTCATGGTTCTACATTTGCGGAAATGTACAGATCAATTGTTTAATTCAGGAGAGAAGACTTCCAAACAAGTTCATTTCTATTATACTTTTGGTGATGTATTATTCTTGTAGTTCTTATTTCTCAAAACAATTTTGGATGCCAATAGAGTATTTCAATTTTCAATATCTTCGTTATTTAGTCAGGTGTGGGTGCTTGGTCGTGTCAAATCTGGCATTGTGTTGTAACTGTGACTGAATTATGTAGCTTGTGCTTGGAGGGTGATGTGGATTCAAGTAATGTTTTCCTTTTCATTCATGTCTTAGAACTAAGCTTTATCATAATATGGTCGATTTGTTTCTTAGACACCTTTATAGCAGACGGGTGGTAACTTATTTTACACATCAACGCTGCAGTTGAATTTAAGTTGGATTACGACTTATCTTCCATTTCCAGAGTCTACTTTTCTTTTATGTTCTTTAATTATGAAGTGACCAATTTTATGTTCCTCGGTTTTCTATCTGGTGGTAACAATTACTAAGCACAAGGATGGAGTTGAATGTTTTCAGGAAGTGAAAGGGTTCTATGTTGTCAGCCTTGAGGTTTTGGAGACTCAAGTGGATTTTATGAACAAAGAGAAGAAATAATTTGCCGCTCTATATATCACTCTAAACCTTTACCTTTTACAATAAATATCATCCTTGTTTATGCTTGCTTTAGATGGTTCCATTTGTTCCAACCTGTTTGTACTTTGTTGACATTTTGATATCATGAACATAAACTTCCATGATTCTTCTTTCTAACTTGATCTCATGCATTTGTTTCATATTTGGCTGCTTTCTTTTCTTTCTATTTTTATTTTTATATTTGAGGAGGTACTGTACCACATGAATAGCAGCACAGCTCAAGCAATGTGAGATATTGCATTTTTTTGGTGCATCTGTTATTAATATTTTTGGTGGTTATGGTGGCTGTGATGGTTCTTTTTCGTGGGATGAGTGGGTGGAGCATTCTTGTTCACTGTTCTGTCCTTCCCCAATCTCCCAGGAAAAAGGATACCAACACAAAGACATCCACATATTCTATATGGGATTTATTTTTGCTCCTGCCAAGCTCATTTGGCATTGGTAATATACTGAACAAAATCAATAGTATGGGTATGGAGCAGCTTAGACATCACTTTTAACAAATATTAATTAGTTTTCTAAATTTATCTTCTAAGCATCATTCTCTTATATGAAAGAATTGGACTTTTGACCAGCCAATTCTTAAATTCCTAGTTGTTTGTCGTAGCATACTCACTGTGGCTCATATAACCAACACAATTTTCCAGTTTGACTGAGATTCTTCATCGCTATGGTGACCATGAGGAAGAAGAAGGGATTCTATCTACAGAACTTTGTAGGATGGAGGTAAATTACTATTGAGCCCTTGGGAAATTCAAATTCTACAAGCATAAGGTTAACTCTAGTTTTCAAAAGATAATTGTTCAGATTTCATGTTGTCTATATACAGTAAAGTCACCACGCAGGAAAAAGTTGCCGTGACTTCACAATTATTCAATTTGAAGGTCCTTTTGGGAACAAGATTTTGGTGGCAATATGTACTGTAACTGGAACCTTAGGCAACCGAAAAATATTTATAAGTTCTAAATATATGATACATTATAAAATACCATATGAGATTATGAACAATTATAAAATACAATCTCAATGGGTAACATAGTAATTATGTATTGGGATCTTGCAAGTTTCATTTTAATGATTGAAGTTCTATTACCAGCCAAAATGAATTTACATGTGTTTCTAATACTTTTATCTGTAATATTTCATGCAGAAAGATCACTCGCAATATGCAAGTTATTTGACAGTAAGAGAGCTATTACAAACAGTGGAAAGGTGTTAACCTTCCCCTCGCCCTCTATCTCGCTATATATCTTTACATATTTGTTCCTTTGAAGCATGCTGACCTGATGTGTCTCATTCTCTCCCCAGGCAGCTGGAGGAGCCAGATGTTGAACAGCTTAGCACATCTGACTTGGTCCATTTGGAGAAACAACTTCAGGCTGCATTGCTAGAAACGAGAAACAGGAAGGTCAAACCTAATTGCTGTCTCCATTTTTATAATATATACTTGCATCTCCCCCCATCGTATTTCTACTTCCTTTGGTTAAATGTCCTTTGATCTCATCCCGTTTATGTGATCCTTGATCAGGACACTATTTATTTTATCTATAACTGTGTTCAGCACTCCCATTTCTAACTGATATTTGCAATAAAAAGAAAAACAGTACAGAATATTCTTCTTAAACTGTTTCCACCATGCATATGCATCACTCGTTTCTAGATTACAGCTGGTAAGTTTCTACGGTAATATCACCCACTAATCACTTTAAGCTTCATCCTATTCCAGAAGTGCACACTTTTGTCATATTAGTGTTTTGAATCATGTAGAGCCAAGTTTACTAAGCTTCACCGCATTCGTTAACCATAATCCAGAGCAGGCCCTTCAGTGTCAAATGAAACTTTCTTTTCCACTTCTTATTGATTTGCTAAATAACCATTCAAGCTCCTCTTACTAGAACCTGTCGCTGTGAAACTTGGTTTTGCTTCATCCGTTCTGAAGCCTTCTATCTGGAAACACTTGTAACTTGGACTGGGAGTTGTTGCTTCGGTCGCACAAGTTAAAAGCTTTGAAAATAGCATTGCCTTCATTGCTCACGGAAACTCCCTGAACAAAAGAGGTTATGAGGTACCCAGGCTGTATCTTAATGTTTCTGAAGTGGGAAATATAGGGTGGTAAGTGTATCATGATTGTTTTTTGTTGCATATCCATAAGATTGTTGTTCTTTTATTCTGGTGTCAACAACTTATATCATATGTATTTATGATGATCATATCTTCCCTGAGATATTTGGCTGTATATGCAATAGGCCATTGGGGCATAATCAAGTTTTCCTGCCAGATCTGTCTGCATCTTTTTGCTAACTATGGACTCTTTCATCTGGCTTGCCATGCCATGACACTAGCATCAATACCACCAGGGTTGCTATCCTTTTTATCAATGCATGAACTTGAGTATATGTGGGTTGCTAGCTCCTTTATCAATACCCTTGAACATATGTGTGGTGAGACAGAATGTGCCTCAGCCCAACAAGTTTTGCTGTCATAAACTAGAAATCACAACCAATGCTTTTAATAATTTCAACCTACCATCAAACAAAAAGGAACTTTTGCCATTCCTAAGAATTCAGGATGCTTGGTTTTGTTTAAGGCCAATTTGACAAGACAGAAATGGACATTTTTGCACGTAACATCATGGCTAAAAACTCGGCAAAACCTTATCCCACAATATATGGGATCAGCCAGAGTTTCAGAACTATGATAGTCTCTTGTTTTTTATCGCTTCAGCAACTCCACTTTTGACAAAGTTGGCTACCAAGTAATTGCAGGGTCTATCTGTTATCCTATGGTTTGAGTGCTTCTTCCACCCCCATAAAGCTTACTGATAATTAAGCTGTCACTGCATGTTACCAACTATATTTCCTTGTCATCAATTTAACAATGAGTATCATACTAAGACCTCCTTTCTGATAACCGTACTGTTCCAATAACCGCTACTATTTGTTCTTCGCTTGCATTATACATTACCAAATTCTAATTGGCTTACAGTTTTGTGCAGACACGTTTGATGATTGATAAAAAGATGGCCCTCGAGGAAAAGGTTTGTCATCTTGATTTCCACAAAATATATCTGGCTTGCCTGGGTGATTGTGAACCTAACTGCTTTAGAATGTTTTCAAGAAATTGTTGACACTTGAAAAGGTATAATCTTTTTGATCAATCCACCCCTTTCAAGAATTTAACACTTTGGGGTATCACCTTCTTGATCATGCACCCCCTTTCAAGTACTTTTTGCTAGCGTTTTAGTTCTTGTGATTATTATGTAAATGCATGATAGTGAATATCCGAGTGCCTTCACAAAGATAATAGAAGATAAGTTTAAAATATATGCATCTGCTTCCTGCTCTAATGTCCTCTTCAATATTTCAATTGTTATTCATAATGTGTTTGGCAATTCTACAAGCGTCAGGATAAAAATTATTGCAGTGACATAAGAATTGAAATATTTAAATACTTCAACAGGATGAACACATATTTCAAAAATATAAACAAAGGTGGCTTACCTGAAGAAATATTTTTCTTTGCAGGAGAAGATGCTGAGAGAAGAAAACAGGCTTCTGGAAGAGGAGGTAACAGATTAACATACTTCTTGATCAATAGAATTTCTGGATTCAGATTAACCATCATTCAATATATCTTCAATGCTTACAGTTGGCGATGAAAAAAGGCGATAAGAGGACCAACAAAGTGAACCTGGAATCCAATAACCTGCACAACCAAATGATGGCCCAGGCTACTTTCGAATTTATCTGAGAGTGTATCCGAACGAGACCTGCAAATACATGATCCTCTTTCAAAATCTGAATAAAGGGAAATATGCGTTCGAACACTTTGTCCTACTCTATTAGAAGGTGCTTGTTGGGCACATATATTTGTAACAGGATCCGGTAAAGTTCCCACCGGATACTCTTAACTCTGCATGTTTTCCCCTTGTTCATCTTTTGAATGTTTGTGTTATTACAACTACTGCAAGTGTATATTGACTATTGTATACTAAAATAAAAAGCGTTTATCATGTCGATGAAGATCTCTACTTTCTCAGCAACAATGAGAGTAGTTTTACTATATGTATGCTGTGTTTGTTATTTGCTTACCTGAAATCTAAAATCTGAAAAGCATATAATTTTAGATAAGCATATAACAAAAAAAGCAGTAGTCATCCGATAATTTACTTTTTCAATCTTAGCGGAGTGATGGATTAGTCTGCAGAGATCAAAACCAAATAGGCAAGTGTTTAAATTCTCCTTTCCAGCTAAGCTGCAGCCAGTAAGATAATGCTTCGGAAGTGCCTGGAGACTAATATGGCTAAGATCTTTACGAGTAATAAATCTACGAAAAGTACTACGGATTTAGGGCTCGTTTAAATTGATTTTTTTCAAAAGAGTTTTTGTTAACAATTTTTTAAAAATAACTTTTTTCAATAAACTGAAAATTTTGGCTTTTAAAAAAATTATATTTGAGTTTTTTTTTTAGAGTTTTAGTTTTTTTAGAAATTAAGTCAAGTAGTTATTGCAAAAGTAATATAATTAAAAATTTTTTTTTTCCTAAAATGGCCAATCCAAAAATGCCCTTATATGGTTACGAGAAATTCAAATCTCAAATTCGGGCCTACTGATGCAAATCACGGCCCGATAACCTGATTGACAACTCTAAATTGATTTTATAAATGGAAAAAAGAAAAGAAAAACTAGGTTCTAATGGGCACTACTTCCAAGACCCGAAGGTGTAATTGGAATTAATGTGATTTTAGACGGTCTTTTTAGCAAGAACTTTCACGGGAGCCTTCGTCCAAGCATTATTTTCAATTTTACAATACAGAACCTCATCTATCTTCACAAAAACAAATAAAAATCAACACATAAATAAATATCAACTAATTAACCAAGCTGCAGGCAAACTTTTATATACACACACATTAGATGTACTGTACGCCACACAGATGTATGCAACTATATATTTTTATGAGGTTAATAAACATCTCAAGAGCATGCAAAGCTAAACGTTAATCATGCACATGAAAGAGAAACAAAAGTTGTCAATTTTAAGTGTAAAACCGAGAAGTAAACTTCAGTTTAGAAAAACAAGTATGGACATCTTACGTGACCCTCAAAGGATGTGCAGGACCAAACCCTCCAAAAGCTCTTAGAATAGAGGGAAAAAAAGCCAGTTTGGCCACCATTTATAGACAGGCTTTAAAATACAGAAATCCAAGTATAAATTCATGTCGCTTGAGTTTAGATAATAACTCATCATATAAGTCATTTTGAATTGGTGAATCTGAATCTGAACTCATACCATGTACGGAAGAGCCATTAAATTAATAAGGCAGTCCAAGAGTTTCTGAGGCCAGGTTAAATTTTGCATCCAGAGAGGTTTATTTATAAGACGAATTGAAGAAATCTACATGGTGGTTCAAATTAATTAAAGTGTTTAAATAGTAAAAGACATCAGTTGGGTGTCGAGACATGATACGTAGACTTGGCGTGGAGTTATTGCTGGCCAGATTCTCACCATACGAGGTTACAGCGTTTGGACAATATTTTTTCTGTCTTGTTAATGTCTAAAAGCTCGACCAAAAAATTAAAAAAAAAAAGTTAATGTCTAAAAACACGGCTTGCCTCGTGGTAATGGCCGATAGGAAAAAAAGGTAGTACTGATAAGAGTAATCAGTTTTTTCTTTTCAGTGAATTCTGCCACCAACTTTTGTGGAAATTTCTTTGCCCCCATGAAATTTCACCCCTGTGGCTCCTCCTATCGGTGGCCTTTCATGCATTTACTCCTGAAATAGTTGAGACGCAATTTAAGAAGATGTTCGGTTTTGCTTTCTTTTAAGTTACTTGTTAGCTTTTGATGCTTATAAATAAATGTCAAATAAATAAAAAAATATTTAAATAAAATATACATTTAAATTGTTGATATATTTGTATATACTTATAAGTAGTTGTATTTATTAAAATGTTTAATAAGGACAATTCATTAATTTTGGATTTAGTGGGTCTACGCTCATAAAGGGTGCTCACTTATTTAAAGGGTATTTTAGTTTATTTTGATAACTACTATATAATCCTAATATAACTAGGATTATGGCACATTAAAGAGGTGTTGGTAAGTATAAATAGTACCTTATTAACAATATGATAGCCGAGTTCTTTGATCTTATTTCCCATATATTATATAGGAGAATTCTAAAAACAGCCTGCAGAATTCTGCTATAGCAAAAAAGGGATTAGACTTCTGCTATAGCAAAGAAAGGATTTAGACTATAGAAATAAGGGGATTCATCCAATATATCATGAGGATCTCTATTGATTAGTAATTCCAGCCGCAGTCAGAATTAAATCTTACTTCCGTATTCAAGAAGAAACATGTATAATGCTTTTATTTTCTTGTTTTTTGAGGGATATGAATGTCCTTTTATTTGGTCAATTCTTATTATTTTTAAGGACTTAAAAAAAGTTATGATACAGTTTCGGAAAGGATACAAGAGATCGAAGTGTAACACAGTGGCCTTTTGCTTCACACGGATTGAAAAAACAGAATGCTTAAGGGAAAAGCATTTGTGTGATTAGTAAAAAAGGACTAGAACCTCAATTTTAGTATCATTGAGAAATATAGGTTTTTTATACTTTTTATCTAAAATTATTTTCTAAAATTTTTTTACATTAAATAAAATAAATTAAAATATTACATTTTTATGTAGAAACCCATAATTTATACAAATGTGAGATGATCCATAGCATTACATGCCTAACACGTATCACTGCCCTTGGTTGATGAACTTCGTTACTTTCGTTTTGCTCATTAATTAAATTAACTATATTTAATTTAATCGTGTTCAAGTCATCACTGGCGGATCAATTATAGGAGAAATCTATTTTCTTTTTTTCTTTCATCATCTTATCTTATTTATCAATATCATATACAGAAGCAATCAACTTCGTGCTGCATGATGGGGGTCATTCTCACAATTGGGGCCTCGGAAGCACATGGAGGGTAAGTGTGGTAGTGGTTTGGAATTTTAAGAAAAAGTAGAGTCTAACAAAATAACTCTCAACAAATTAAAAATTAAACTAGAACTAATCAAGACTAATAGGAAAAGAAGTTAGGAATTCATTGACAAATCACGTCGATCTATATAGAAGGACAATTTTATTGATGCATTCCTCTGTATATATATATATATATATATATTTGAATTCTTGTGAGTTTGAGGTCTTTAACGTCTTTTTTGTGAATACTTTTTGTTTCGTGGAATCTAAAACTCTTACAATTATACAATATATGTTTGATCCTAATAGATTGGCTAATATGTTAATACTAGCAGCTGTTTTACTGGGAAACAGAGAAGAAGAGAAACAAAAGGATACAGATTAAAAATTATGCGACCTCGCATGAAATTTGACTAGCTTGTTTAGCTTAATATACTTTCCTTTATCACAACCGAAATACTGAAAATTATGATCATTTAATTTATTCCGGATTTGGATAATGTTATTAGATATTTTGTAGTCATAAGTTATTTAAGTTAGTTCCTCCTATATTCCAGTCTTGACTAGGTAATTGAACATGTCTATAGCTGTGCCAATTGCAAGGTAGATTTGGCCACTTATCTGATTTTTTTTTTTTTTTTTGTTACTACTTGTATTCTTATTTTTTGCCGTGTTTATTTATGTACAAATTTTTCTTTATTTTGTATCTTGTACTCTTGCTCGTGTTAATATAAATATTTATTTTTGACAAATAAAAAAAAAGTAAAATGCACTAGACTCGTGGTATATTATAAGTGCAACTGACCCTCCTGTGACACCAAAAGTCTCGCAACAAACCCTTGTGGTGAGTAAAAGTTCTACACTTACCCTCTATCGTCTACAACCGTCTTAACTGTGTTAAAATTTACACCAAAAAAGGCATGAATAGCTTTACCCCACTTGTTCGATTTTCTTTTTATTATTATTATTATTATTATTATTATTATTATTATTATTATTATTTTATATTCAATTAAAATTTTTTATAAAAAATTATTTTCTTCTTAACTTATATTTCTATATTATCAAACACTAAAGACTTAAAAACAGTTTTAAAAAATATATTTTAAAAAAATATATTTTTTTAAATTATGTTTATATGTGCTTGATGCCAATTCAGTTGATTTTATATTATGATATTCCTCTCTCTTATGCCATATGGTAAAATAGGCTCTGCCCGATGCCAAGAACATCCTATGTGGTGACATCCACCAAATTTGCATGAAGCATAGATAAATCATTTTTTCAAAAATATTTTTAAGTATTCAGTGTCTGATAACATAGAAATATAAGTTAATAAAAAAATATTTTCAATCAAAAAGATTTAGTTGAATAATAATAATAATAATAATAGAAAATTGAACAATGGGGTAAGGTTATTAATGTCATTTTTTGTGTAAATTTTAACACTATTAGGGGTTGTAGATGATAGGGGGTAAGCGTAAAATTTTTATTTATTAGAAGAACTTATTATAGGATTTTTGACATCACAAAGAGTGTTGTACACATTTTACCCTAAAAGCAAATAATCTCAAAAAAGAAAGTTACTATATACCCCTCAAACCCATCCCTTAGGGGAAAGGGGGGGGTGGGGGGGGGGGGAAGAGAGGGAATATATATATATAGATTGTCGGTATTCATTTGTCAATAAAATGATTGAGAATTATGATGGTATTAGAATGAATCAGTTACAAATTATAATAGAGAATAAAATGAGACATATCTTTTTCTTTCTTTGTTTTTTTTAAAAAGGAGGTTGCGCATAATTAATTAATAATTATTTTCGGGAATGAAACCTCTCTAACATCTTTTGCTGACGAGCTCGTGATTGAAGTCTTCAAGTAAGCATTATATTCTGAACAAAAGGGCCAAAACAAATTTGGCAAGCTAATTAATGCACTTGTTTGTCTCTTTGTAAATATAATAAAGGCTAAAACTCGTGAAATTTGACATCTTTATGCATTCATCAATGTAAGGTTGGATTGTATGTAATTAATTAAATGGAGGAGGACTTACGAGTCCAACTGACTCAAAGTTAGACACTACTCTTGCGATGATGGCTTCTTGCAACTCCAAATACTTCACCACAATCCTCGTTGTGTTGTCTGTGGCAATCCCATTAGAAGTTCACCTACTAGACTCATACTGGATCAATCCTCCAGTCAATATCTTGGGCGTAGGAGATTCATTCTGACTTAGGGCCTGTTCGACAAATTTAGCTGTTGGAGTAAATGATAGCTGTTGTATTTTAGCTGTTAGCGGATAGCTGTTTAACTAGCTTATTGAACAAAATGTGTTCGGTAAAATTAGTTGTTAGATTAACTGATGAATGTTAAATGACGTAAAAGGACATTAATATCATGTTATTATTATTATTGTTATTATGATAATTGCAATTACTATTACTATTATAGGAATAAGATAATATATTTCACAATTAGATATTTATTTTCATAATCATATTTTAATATTAAAGTATAACTAATTTTTTTATAAAACATTTATGTCAATATTATAAAAATTAATTTTAATATATTCAAATTATTTTGTTAAAAAAATGTACTAATAAAATTTATGCTTTTAGTAATATTGATTATATAAAAATTGAAATTTATTTTTAAATTATTTTTTATTTATATTTGTGAAAGAAAAAATAAAAATATAGAGAGATATTAGAAAAAGAATAGAAAAATTAAAAAATGCAAAAAGGTAGAATTGCCAAAAAAAATATGAAAAGCTAAAAGCTACTTGAAACGCTAAAATTTTTAGTTTTTGAGGAACGCTAGTTGAAACGCTAAAAGCTACCTAAAAAGTTACTTGAAACGCTTGTTTACCGAACAATAATAATTTAACAAAATAATATTTTGACTAATCAAAACGCTAAATACTATTTGAAAAATTGTGCCGGACACGTACTTAAACCTGGTCTTTAACAACTTGAAAGTCCAAAGTATTTGATTTTTTTTTTTTGTCAAAAAAATTTCGATTTCAGAGAAAGCAAAAAAGTACACAAATTGAAGTGATTTTCTTGTTCTCTCAAATTTCCATTTCAAAGGTCATTAAGACGCTTGCATTATTGAGCCTTGAACTTTATCATATTGTCCTCTGCACTTTTGGCCCTTTGTCCCCACCATAACTTTACTTTTTCCACTTTTTGAATACAAAATGGAACTGATAAGTTAGAGGGTGTTTGGCTTGACTTATTTGGTGCTTAAAAGCACATGTTTGGATTTTTTTTTTAATGGCTTATAAGCAATTAAAATAAGTAAAGCCAAACACCCTCTTATTCGTGGTGGGGCCATTTTTATCATTTAACCACAACCACGTCACTACTTTCTGCTCAATTATCCATAGTCGCATAACTACACAACCATCCTAAGCCACGTCACTGTACAATTTAATAAACACCTCAACCACGCGCTCAACTTGTGGTCACCATCACCCCTACGTCTCACCTGATAAAACCCCCACGTCACCCTTTACCCCCGACCAATTGGCTCATGTTCCTTATATCATATTGCTTTAAAGTTTGTTTGGATTAATTTTTTTAAAGAAAAATATTTTTTTAAAAAAAATTACATTAAATTTATATTAATTATTTGATTTAATTTTTAAAAAAGTTAAAATACTAAAAAAAACTCAAATACTATATTTTTTAGAAGCCAATCCAAACGGGCCCTTAATTGGAATTAAATTTAATTATAGATATGACAGATTGAACAAAAATAAATTTATAAAGTTTAAATTTATCTAAATTATAATTTTCTAAGTTTAAATAATTTTGAAATCATCTCAAATTATATGAATATACATAGGAAATAAAAAATTCACTTTTCAATCATATTTTATACTTAAAATTCTAATTAGATAAAATACATAAGAAAATTTAGATATTTTTATGCCATATTAACCCAACTCTACTGTTTCAATAAATTCATTTTTACTCTATAATTAATCTCATCAAATTTGTCAAAATAACAAAGAGACCAAAATTAACACATTTTTAGGTTTTAATTTTTACAAAGAGAAACATAAGTATAAATAGAAATTCTTTAAAATTTTGCAATATTACTGTATTTTTCAGTAAATATTTATCACACATTCTAAATTTTATATTAATATTGATCAATGTAATGGTGTCTTATACGCCTTTATTTAACTATTGCTTCCAAAACACACAACTTTCTATTAATACTCGCGCGTGGCTTTCACATCCTGCGCTACGTGTCACCCTCACCCCTACCATCTCAACCCAATCCTTTATCTTCGTGTACACTGCCGAAATGAAAAAAGAAAAAAAGAAAAACAAATTGGACATATACCTATTTATATATCTGTATATAAATATATGGATATATTTATATATGTATGTATCATCCCCTCAGGATAAGGCATCATTGCGCAACATTTCACACAACATTATATATATCCAGGCTATATATACACATATACACATATTATCCATATATAGAAGCAGATATATTTTCGATTTTCTTTTGGAAAGTATTTTGGCAAAAGATGATGAGGCGGCAAGTGCAAGATCAGCAATCGAGGGTCTTCTACGAGCTCTCGTCAATGGTGTTAAACATCCTCCGATCGCCGCCGACGCCGATCGACTTTTCCGACGAGCCTCCGGCTTCGGAGGTCGTGGTTAGGAGGAGAAGGGTGGCGGCGCCTCCGCAGCAAATAACTCCGGCGGGGTTCGCGTCGCTGCTGTTGGGGATCTCGTTGGCGTTGATGTTGTGTGGATCGGTGACTTTCTTCATAGGGTTCATGTTGATGCCTTGGGTGCTTGGTTTGGTTATGATCTTCTATGTCGTCGGCATCGTCTCTAGCTTGTCTATGCTTGGCCGGACGCTGCTATGTTGCAGCTCTTCTTCTCCGGCCACGCCGCGAAAGGACCCGTCGTGTAAGTAATTGTATTCTTCTAGTATCGTGTTTTTGTTTCACCTTTTTTTTTGTTTGTTATTTGTGAGTTTTGATAAGTTGGTTGCTATATATGTATCCTTTCCTTTATCATATAAACGAGCAATTAGACATTCAATATATGAATTCTTGAATAATTGAGTTAAAGATGATGCCTTTTTGGGTAGTTATGTTGTTTTTGGTAGTTCAAATTATTTAGTGACGTTGGATTCTGTTAGTTAGTTAGTGGCTGCGTGGCACATGTTTAGGTTGCTCTTTGCAAGATTGGGCCTCTCTGTTATTGAATAGTTATATGATATTGTAATGGTAACATGCCGGCCAGGGTCGGGTGTCCTCTGTGAACCGAGGGGACGAGGAGGAATTATGTGAAGCAATCTGAGAGCTCACATACTTATGCCTAGTTGCAGTTAATAGCTTAAGTTATTTTAGCTAAAGTTGTAGCTTTTATCAAGATCCATATGCTCTTGCAACTCCTGGACTCATGATAAGTTCATATTTGTAAGGAAAATAAATGTTACATACTGGAATGATAGGAGAACAAGGAATTATTGGCACATGTGCTGCTTGGCTTAAGTTTTTGAGTCAAATGTTACAAAAGAGTTCTTGCACCTTTAGGACACACCATAACTATACTAGAATGGTGGAAATGTGAACGGATGCTTCGTCTGATCTCACTCATGGATTCAGTTTTGAGAGGTAAGAAGGAATTCAGTCGGTTGTGGATTCGGTGGGTGAGAAATAGGAAAGGAGCTTATGTTTGTTCTGTATCATGTTAAATGGATAATGCTTTCGCAAACTTCTTTCCCTTGCTTACCAGTTTGGAGGAAAATTTTGCCCTCTCAAATGGGCTTGTTACAATAGGTTATATTTTGGGTTGGTGTAATCTTCTTCGCCAATATATGCTATGTTATTATTGGTCATGTCTTCTTCGAGCTCTTTTTCTGCCTCATATTCATTCATATGTTGACAGATGGCTTGTTTTGTATTTATGATGTGCAAATAAGATAATTATTACCATCTCTCGAAGCTTGGAATGCCTCTGACCCCTTGATGTGATTCTCGGTAGATGCAGTATGGCAAAGGGATCCTTTAGCTTTCTATACAGTGACGTAGATTTGCTGATTATGTGTCTCAAAGTACTTCTAGGAGTTATATGTTTGTGCTATTCTGTGGTTAGAAATGATTGAAAACTCTCAAAGGTGCTGAAAATTTATATACCCTTGGCTTATTGATAAATTGCCTAATAGATTGACATTTGCAAGCTCATTCTTAGTGTGGTAAATTTGTGGTTCTACTTGTCTCGTATAGCGGTTATTATAAAAGCTAGGTGAGTGACAATCTTAATATTATCTATTAAGGACTAATTGCTAATCAGGCCAAGTTAATATTTGGTTATCATTTTGTATCTGATGCATTATACACCTGAATATACAAGTCCAAAAGCATGCAACATAACTTTTGAGATATTTAATGTAGTTTCTGAAGGTGCCTGGTTTCTTATATAGTTGCTGTTCAGGGTCAAGTTCCCTTAAAAAGGAAAGGTTGTTTCAGTTAACTACAACTTATGACAAGCATGAGTGAGTGAGAAAGTGAAGCATTTGAAAGGATACAAAAAAAGGTAAAGAATGAACTGGTACACATATATTCCCTCTGTTGGATTGGGTTCTATGTTTGCTGCGTAATCTTTTGCCTGAATATGTAGTGCTACATTAGAAATTGGTAATAAATCCTATGTGTCTCATGATTCTGACATTTGATGTTCCAATTTGGACATCTTTGTAAGTAAAACTTAATTTTGAAACACCAAAATGAGCAAAAATTACTTGTGGTTTAATATATCTTTGGCATATGCTGTAATGAGCATACTAATCTGTCAAGCTTAACTTATTTAGACTGATCTTACTTTTGTGCTATGTGCTGAGATTCCGTGTTAATGGTTGCTGATTCTGTGTCTACTTATTTCTTGTTTCAGCCTGGAAACTTTTGTGAAGCAGTTTGAACTGCTAGAGGATTGATGTAGGATACGGCAGCACAGTTATTGTTTTTATTTAGATGCTGCTTCCTGCATAATGTAGCAGAATGAACTTTACAGCGGTTGGTGAGTACTGATGCTGAATTGTGGATATACATCTCAGCTGAAGAAAATTTATATGAAACAAGTGGATATGCATCTCTCTATCAAGAAGCACAGCAGATTTATACGAACAAGTGGAATATGCATCTCTCTATCAAGAAGAGTATAGGAAGTCTTGAAGCATTTCAAGGAGACATATCCCTTCTGTTTATTTACTTGAACAATCGGAAATGGCCTACACATTTCGTCGTTATCGGCTATGTTAAATTTTCTGTGCTTTTGAATATGTAGAAGCAATAGAACTTATATTCCTTTGTTCTTAAAGTGGCTTCCTTATATACCGGAGATGTTCGAATCCAACCAATTAAAGTTACAATTATTATTTTGTGTGAATAATCCAGTGAAAACAGGGAATTTAACGTGTATACATCTTGCTTCTGTTTCAGTTTCGAATTCATTGCCATGAATCAAAGTTACTCACCAATCACAATCCCTGCTGTTCTGTATGTACAAGTGCTGTTAACCTTCAGTTTATATTCTCTGCCGGAATGCAAGTTATGGTTTGATATTTGTCTGGAGTGAAGTGACGATCACTGACTAGAGTTTCTGAAAATTATTTTTCACAAAATGTGAAGTCTAAGTCACGTATAAATGGTGTTTTTTCCCCTAAGATTTTATGCATGAGGAATATTTTGTGCACCAAGCTATTCCTCTGTATCTTCTGTTTCTCATGATTTTCTTTTGGGAAAAGGGTGCGCGGTCGGAACCCGCACCCGAATGGCTATGAAGTACACCGTGCTGCACCTCACTTGTGTGGCAGGTTCGCGCGGGATCTCACCTAGAGTAGGTCCGAGCTTAGTGAGTATCCGGTCCGGACCATAGATTCCCTGCCGACGACTATCGAGGAGCCAGGAACTGGCATGCCTAGTTTGGCTTGAAGCCGACCTGGCTGGGATTGCTACCTACTTCAACATCCCTTACACCCTTATCTTATCTTTCTTGTTCGTGAATCGTGAGACCGGCGCAAGTTGGCCAATAGATGGGGTAACTTTATCTTGAAGATTTTTCCTGGTCACCATTCATTTCTTTTCTAAAATTTTCTTTAAATTCTTTACCAATTTATTAATCATCAAAGTCTACCCTGAAAAAAGAATCCGGTTGTTTATTTTTCTTGCACGGCTTCAGTGAACTAAACAATACGGTGGTTTCATGGCATCATCACTCCCCTTTCATTGGGGAACCAATTTCCTGGAGGTGGATAATGACCTTGAAAAATGAGTTTAGCTTTGACATGGAAAGGGAATCTCCACGTTTACCATTCAAATAATTCCGGGAGATCACCGTCAGGAACAGATTGTAGAGCCATAAAGTCAAAGAAGGCTTGATTGCAATGATGGGAAAATGTTCTTTCCCAGCATCCTTAGTGGACTGGGTCTAAACTGCATTATGCCGCAACGCTGCGGTAAAGAATCACGTTCTGTTAGAAAATTTACTACGCACTTGAAATTTGCGAGTTAGTGATCGAACTCAGTAATAATTTTCTTATCATTAAAAAAAAAACAAAAAACAAAGAATCACGTTATGCGATCATAATCTTCGGATCCTCTCGTAACCTCAACTAACAAATCGAATATATCTTCTAGTAGGATGTTGGGCTTGTTTGGATTGGCTTTTTTTGAGGAAAAAACATTTATTTTCCTGAAAAAATTATATTTAATTTGTAATAATTATTTGATTTGATTTCCAAAAGAACTAAAACTCTGAAAAAAAGTTCAAATACAAATTTTTTTAGAAGCCAAAATTTTTAACTTCTTAAAAAAAACTTTTTTCAAAAGTGGTTAAAAAAAGTGTTTTCCAAAAAAGGCAATCCAAACGGCTGATATCTTTTTTCAAACTAATTTGATTTTTTTTCATATTAAATATACACACTATTATGTTAAAGTACATATCATCAATCATTCAAACCATATTTTTTATTAGAATTTTGTATAACTCGTGCCACGCATAAATAGGATCAAATAGTCTTAAGAAAGTAAAGAACGTAATAATTGAGAAAATTACATTCAGATATGAAAAAATAGAAAAAGAGCAACGCATAAGCTTCTTTTGCTTCCAAGAAAAAGATTATATAACAAGAGTTGGAAAGTTATAATCATAAAAGCAAGAGATACGTACTTGGGATCATGTTGATATATAAAATTGAAAATACTAAATTTGATATATGTTGTCACGTCCTTGAGTCCAAACCCTAGGCCCGCAAGCGACACTAGGCTCAAGGGATGACATATATAGATAAGGTCTCTCCTTTTGTTTAGCCAGTGTTTGAATCAGACAGCACTTGTGAGCCCTTGGCTTGTGACTCAACTTTCTCCTCTACTTCCTTCCTCTTGTTTCCTTTCTCTTCTTTGCCTTTGTTAATCTCTTTCTCCATCGCCTCCTTCTGCAAACCCACAGCAGTATAGAAAAGAAATCATTTTTAATTAGTAAAAACAAAAGTTTATTTATAAGCCCAAATATTTTAATTAGTAAAATCAAAAGTTTGACCACATTAATATGTACATAGATTAAGCATTTTTCTTTAGGAGTGCCATACAATTTAAATAATTTTTTTAAACAAACAATTTGTACATCCAACTATTCTATCAGGACCACTTCATAACTTACATCCACAACATGATGAGAGGGTGGGGCCTTAGTTCCATGCACTGCAGTCCGGTTGGATGCTCTTTGGGTTAACATTCGCAGTGGTTGCCGCACCGTCCGCCCTGTACAACCAATCACTAATCTTAGTTCCATCGCTTTTTATCTCTAGATGCCTCACTCTACAATGTTTTGTTTATCGCCGAATATATATATATATATTTTTTGCACCGGACTATTTAATTTAATTTATTAAATAAGGATCAGCGCATATCTTAGCAGAGAGCACCAGAAATTAAATATATATCTGGAGTACATGCAGAGCAGTTACGTGGTCTTTCATGCAACGTGGCTGATTTCTCTGTAAGTTCAATTAATTTCTGTCTTACCTTTTTGTTTTTTTTTCTTTTTTTTTTAAACGTTAAATTTTCTATGCTTTTGAATATGTAGAAGCAATGTTGCTTGTATCTCTTTGTTCTTAAAGTGACTTTCTTATATACATACTAGAGATGTTCGAATCAAACCAATTAAAGTTGCAATTATATATCATTTTTGTAACGCACTCTTATATCAATTTTGTGATAAATTTATTTACTTTTTATAATGATTTGAATTCAATATTATTATTATTACAAGATTAAATATTTTAAATTAACTAATTAGACTGAACGGATAACAAATCAATAATTAGACTTAGATTATTATAGCAAACTCTAGACAAAGTAGCAATCACTTATTAGAGTTGTGAAAATTATTTTAATTCTAACAAATGCAGAATAAAGTTATGTGTAACAAATAAATTTCTTTAGAAAAAGATTTTAGACTAGTAAAGGTTAGGACCCTATTCATTCTCGCGTATGTATATACACCCCGAAAAGCGACTGGAAAAGAAAAACTTACATTATCATACACTTTCTAATTGTCCTTTTTGACGGTTTTTCTTTCCTTTTTTTTTTTTTTGGCGGGGACCTTTCAGAGTGGATTGCTGGCCCAATCTTCGATTCTTTCTCGCGAAATGAGTATACCATATAAAATTATAATATATATCTGATCAATCGTACAAACTTTATTTTTTATTAGAATTTTGCGCGGCTCCTGCCACGCATAAACAGGATCAAATAGTCTTAATAAAATAAATAACGTAATAAATGAGAAAAATAGGCTCAATTGGATCGCGACAACATTCTGGATACAACTGGCGCAGGTAAGTTTTTCATTGATACAACAAGTACGTATTCCATTGGAAAAACAGAAAAGCCCGAACCAAGAACACTAGTAACAAGAATATCAGTACCCCACAAAACTAAATGATTCACACGACACAATGAATTAATCGAATCTTACCTCACCAAATGAGGAGTTAAGATACAGTACAAGAACAACAAATCTAGCAAAATTAAATAGCCCACACGATACAACAAATTAACCAAATCTCATCTTAATAGACAAAAGACTTAGGGCTCGATTAGATTGGTTTTTTTTTAAAATATTTTTTTAACAGCTTTTGAAAAATAACTTTTTTTAAAAATTCGAAAATTCTGATTTCTAAAAAAAATTGTATTTGAGTGTTTTTTTAGAATTTTAATTTTTTTAGAAGCTAAATAAAATAGTTATTACAAATTTAATGTAATTTTTTTTAAAAAAAATATTTTTTATTAAAAAAAAAACCAATCCAAAACAGGCCATCAGACGCTAGAACAAGAATAACGGCACCCCATAAAATTCAATATTTCCCACGATACGATAAATTAATCAAATCTTATCTCGTCAGACAGAAACTAAGCCTTCACTCCGTAAGAAACTAAACGAGGGTCAAACGTAAGGGAAAAAATAAAAATAAAAACTGAAAGAGAAACGAAAGATTGTAGAGTAGGAGGGACTTGGTCTAATTAGCTAGCCAGTGTAGATGTGAACCCCGATGGCAATGAGGAAAATGGTGATGAGCCCAAAATAGATGATGGTGTGCACCAATATTGATAGCCCACTTGTTTGCATGTTCCCAAACTCCACCACCCTACTCTTCCCTGGTAACTGGAACAACAACCCTGGACTCAACAGCACGAACAGCACCACTGCTATCACCAGTGGCCCCCAATCCGCCATTTTTCTTTTCTGTTAACTTTCTCTAGCTGGCTAACTAGTCTCTTCGATGTTGCACCCTTTTCTCTATGTGTATAACTATGTTCTCAAGCTATTAGCTACTACACTTTGTACATGCACGCAAATATGTACAAGTATATATAGCTAGTGTGAACCGCCACTTTTGTGTACCCCAGATGAAGAGAATGATCAAGAAACGAATATAAAGAGTGAGCAACAGGTCGAAAGTCAGGGACTTTGGTTGTGTAAATGAGAAGTTTAAAAAAATAAGGTGAAGATGGTTATGGACATGGAACAGATGCCCAAAGCACATAGCACGTGGCAGTGTCATGTGACATGGCTTGTCATCGCTATCTTCAAGATGACGCATATAACGTCCCCCGGTGCGGGTCGAATGCGGTTCATTAGCAGGTTCGATCTTAATTACTTATTTGAGTGATTACTCTCAATTTACCTGATACTTGGTATTTAAGATGTATTGTATTCCTAAAGTATTGAATGTGGTCCGTATTATATAATTAATATGTGTCATTTTTCTTGTAATATACTGTTTACTTTTCCTAGTAATATACTGTTTTCTTATCCTTGTAGAATACGGATTAGGATACTTATGTACTATAAATAGGGGCTAGACATTATATAAAGGGCCTTAGGGTCACACCCCATGGGGGGTGTAGAGTGAGAGAGAAACCAAAGTGAGAGCCTTGTAGCATTCGTAATCAGTAATAGAATTATTCTCTGCTGCCCGTGGACGTAGGCTTCAAAGCCGAACCACGTAATTTCTTGTGTCCGTTATTTCTTCTCGTATTCTTCGTGTTTGCATGTTTTTCCCCAACAAACTGGTATCAGAGCTTAGGTATTGTATTAATCCGCTGCTTGAGGGAAAAAGAAAAAATCAAAACTCACTGTGAAACCAAAATTTCTCAAACCAAACGGTGCCTAAGCAAACAAAGGTCTTTGTTCGGCGAGAAGTGCTCCGGCCGCTTCACGCTGAGCGTTGGTGGTTGGAGTGGAAGCTTGCGTCGGCGGGTCTGGTTCGTGTTTGGGTTTGAAGAACAAGCGAAGAAGATAGAGTTCGCGTCTTTTGAGGTTGGTTTTTGGTATTCGGTATTATTTTTGAAATTGGTTCAAGTTTGTAAAGCTTTAGGGTTTGTAGGCTTTGGGTCTTTGGGTTTATTTGGATCGGGCCTGGGTAGTGGCCTTGTCCAATTTTGGCTAGGCCTTGGGTCTTGGGTTAATTAATTTTTTGTTGGGCTTGGGTTCTAGGCCAGAAAAATAATAAATTTCTTTTTTGGGTTTGGGCTTAGTTTAGGCCAAAAGAATAAAAAAGAAATTTTTATTTGGGCTTAGATTTAGTCCTGAAACAAAAAAAAAAAAAAATTGAGTTGACCATTGACCAAGGGTTGACCGAGTTTGACCAAAGCCTTACCCCACGTTTTTCGACATGCTGAGTCCGTTTTTGGGCTCTGTTTTTCCAGATTCTGCTCCGAAATACGTGTTTAGGGACGGTGTTGACTTTGACCAATAGGTTTGACTTTGACCGGTGTTGACCAAAGTTGACCAGGGGTGTTCCTAAGTTTTTTCGACGTGCTGAATCCGTTTTGCAGTCCGTTGAGCCAAATTCAATCCCGAAGTGTGAGTTTTGAGCAAACGAAGATGTCTTCCACAGGTGGAAAGTTTGAAATCGAGAAGTTTGACGGGAGAATGAGTTTCAGTCTTTGGAGGATCAGATTCAAGGCATTTATGACAATGCAGGGACTTTGGAAGTCATTGAAGGAGTGATCCCGGAAAAGATAGAACCAAAGAACGAGAGAAGAACTCAAGCGAAAGCCTTGAGTGCAATACATATGTCCGTGACAAATGAAGTATTCTTTGGAGATTCCGAGAAGACAGCAGTTGAGGCTTGGAATACTTTGGAGGAATTGTATGCATCTAAATCTCTCACTAATCGCCTCTACTTGAAGAAGCGATTGTATCATCTTAGAATGAAAGAAGGTACCTCACTAAAACAACACCTTGATGAGTTTACCTCTTGTTTTATTGCTTTGAAGGATGTGGGTGTTAAAATTGATGACGAAGATCAAGCTATGATCGTATTATGCTCCTTACCGCCTTCATATATGAACTTTGTGGACACTATGTTGTACGGGAGGGATAAAATTACTTTTGAAGATGTGATTACTTCATTAAAATCGAAGGATCTTCAAACGCATATTCCGGGACATAGGGAAGAAGTTCATGGGGAAGGTTTAGTGAGTAGAGGGAGATCAGAGAATAGAGGGGGATCTTCGGGTAGAAAGCAAAGCAAGTCAAGGTCAAAATCAAGAGCAAGGAAGCTACGTTGTTTCGAGTGTGGTGAAAAGGGTCACATTAAGAAAGAATGTCCAAGACTGAGAAAAGGAAAGAAAAAGGTGGAGAATTCAGCTAATGTGGTGGAGAGTGCTGACAGTGATGGAGATAACTCGAGTAGTACCGGGGAAGTTTTGACTGTGAGTGGATCACAGTGGCAAAATCAATGGATTCTTGATACTGGTGCAACGTTCCATATGTGTCCTAGGCGCGACTGGTTCTCTTCTTATTCCAAAAGAGAAGGAAAGTCTTTCTAGGCAATGATCTTTCGTTAAAGGTGGAGGGAATGGGCATCGTAAATATCAAGATGTTTGATGGTATTACAAGATCTCTCGAGTGTTGGCATGTACCGGAGCTGAAGAAAAACTTGATTTCTCTTGGGCGTTTGGATTCTCATGGATACAAATTTCGAAGTGAGAATGGTGTCTTAAAGGTGACCAAAGGTGCAATTGTGCTCTTGAAAGGGAACTTGACTGGCGGCCTATATGTCCTTCAAGGTAGTACGATTCACAGTGTTGCAATGTTACATCCGAGGAGAGTGATAATGACACTACGCAGTTATGGCACAAAAGGTTGGGCCATATGAGCGAGAGGGGACTAACCAAGCTGAGCGAGAGGGATTTGCTTTGTGGACAAAGAACTGGAAAGCTTGAATTCTGCGAGCATTGTGTCTTTGGAAAGCAAACCAGGGTGAAATTCAGCAAGGGGCAGGAGAACACCAAAGGAACACTTGATTATATTCATTCTGATCTTTGGGGTCCTAATAAAGTTCCTTCCAAGAAAGGTGCCATTGATGCATACTCTCGGATGGTGTGGGTATACTTCTTAAAAACTAAAGATGAGGCGTTTCTAACATTTGTCGAGTGGAAGACGTTGATTGAGAAGCAGACTGGTAAACAAATTAAGCGTCTTAGGACTGACAATGGGTTGGAATATTGCAACAAAAAGTTTGATGAGTTCTGCAAGAAACATGGCATTGTGAGACACCGCACATGTGTAGGGACACCACAACAGAGTGGAGTTGCAGAACACATGAATAGAACTCTGGTGGAGAGAGCTCGTTGTATGCTCTCCCAATCTGGTTTGAGTCAAGACTTTTGGGTCAAGTCACAATACGGCATGCTACTTGGTGAATAGGTCTCCATCTAAAGCTATTGAATTGAAAACTCCTTTTGAGTTATGGTCCGTATGCTCACGACTACTCTCGATTGAGGGTGTTCGCTGTCTCGCATACGCCACGTGAAGGATGGCAAGTTGGAGCCGAGGGCAAAGAAATGCATATTTCTAGGCTATGCGTCCGAGAGGAAAGGTTACAGTTGTGGTGCATGATCCAAAGTCTCCAAGTTTC
Organism: Cordia subcordata; assembly: GCA_028554755.1. Lineage (NCBI taxonomy): Eukaryota > Viridiplantae > Streptophyta > Magnoliopsida > Boraginales > Cordiaceae > Cordia > Cordia subcordata. The sequence goes on from JAPTOF010000020.1 coordinate 712,076, forward strand.
CTCATCACAGGATGTCACGTTCAATGAGTCTGCTTTATTAGACCAAGAAAAGGAGAAAGCGGTAGCTGATTTAGACCACGATGTCAAAGAGCAGGTAGAGGTATTTTCTGATGTACCAAATGTTCCATCTAGCAATAGTAGCAGTCAAATTTAGCCGACTCAACCAACTGAGGCACATGATCAAAATATGCCTGAACAATAGAAGTACAGTATTGCCACTGGGCGAGAAAGGAGAGAGATTAGAGAGCCTCAAAGGTATGGATACGCTGATCTTGTTGCTTATGCTTTGACTGTTGTCGAAACAATTGAAGGACATGAGCCGAATTCATACAAAGAGGCCATATTTGGGAAAGGTTCTGCTCAGTGGGTAGGTGCCATGAGTGAGGAGATTGAGTCTCTTCATAAGAATCAAACATGGGAGCTTATTGAATTGCCTAAGGGACAGCGAGTTGTCGGTTGCAAATGGGTTTACAAGAAAAAGGAAGGTACTCCAGGGGTTGAAGGTCCTCGATACAAGGCACGGTTGGTGGCAAAAGGCTATACACAAAGGGAGGGTGTTGACTTCAACGAAGTGTTCTCTCCGGTTGTGAAGCATACTTCCATCAGGGTTTTGCTTGCCTTGGTTGCTCTTCATGACTTAGAGCTTGAGCAGCTAGATGTGAAAACGACGTTTTTGCATGGTGATTTTGAAGAGCAAATTTACATGAGTCAACCGGAGGGGTAAGTAGTTCCTGGTAAGGAGAACCATGTTTGCAAACTGAAGAAGTCATTGTATGGGTTGAAGCAGTCACCTCGGCAATGGTACAAGAGATTTGACACATTCATGGTAGGTGCTGGATACACAAGGAGTGCCTACGACAGCTGTGTATATCTCAAGAAGCTTCCAGATGGTTCGTTTGTGTACTTGTTGTTGTATGTCGATGATATGCTTATTGCTGCTAAAAGTATGTCTGCAATCGACGAATTAAAGAAGCAGCTAGGTGATGAGTTTGAGATGAAGGATCTTGGAGCAGCGAAGAAGATTCTTGGCATGGAGATTCACAGATATAAAAACGCTGGGAAACTATTCTTGTCTCAACAAAGTTATATTGAGAAGGTGCTGGAGCGTTTCGGGATGCTTAAAGCTAAGCCTGTGAGTGTGCCGCTTGCTGCTCACTTCAAATTGTCTGCAGATTTGTCACCTAAAATTGAGGAGGTGGAGCATATGTCTCATGTTCCATACTCGAGTGCTGTTGGTAGCTTGATGTATGCTATGGTGTGCACTCGTCCTGATATTTCACATGCAGTTAGTGTTGTGAGCAGGTATATGGCATCACATGGGAAAACACACTGGAAAGTGGTGAAATGGATAATGAGATATTTGCGTGGCACTGCAAATATAGGATTGCTATTTAGCAAGATGACTGGAGATTGCGCAAGGTTGGTGGGTTATTGTGATTCAGACTTTGCGGGTGACCTTGATAAGAGAAGATCTCTGACGGGTTACGTGTTTACTCTCTCTAGATGTGCTATCAGTTGGAAAGCGGCATTACAGTCTACTGTGGCATTGTCGACTACTAAAGCGGAGTACATGGCAATTGCAGAAGCTGTAAAGGAGGCTATGTGGTTACAAGGCCTGGTTCGTGATCTTGGACTGCAGCAAGATACAAGTACAGTCTTTTGTGATAGCCAGAGTGCAATCCATCTGACGAAAAATCAGATGTATCATGAGAGAACTAAACACATTGATATCAGATATCATTTTATCAGAGATATTATATCACAAGGAATCATATCGATGGAGAAGATTTCTACCCATGAGAATCCAGCAGATATGATGACTAAGGTGGTTCCAGTTAGCAAGTTCAAGCATTGTTTGGATTTGGTTGCTATTTGCGGTGTGGAGCAGTGAGCCCTTAGGGGCAGTTGACTGCAAGGATGATGGTGTATTGATTGGAGCGAATACGTGCCAAGGTGGAGATTTGTTGAATGTGGCCCGTATTATATAATTAATATGTGTCCTTTTCCTTGTAGTATACTGTTTACTTTTCCTAGTAGTATACTGTTTCCTTATCCTTGTAGAATACGGATTAGGATACTTATGTACTATAAATAGGGGCTAGACATTATATTAAGGGCCTTAGGGTCACACCCCATGGGGGGTGTAGAGTGAGAGAGAAACCAAAGTGAGAGCCTTGTAGCATTCGTGATCAGTAATAGAATTATTCTCTGCTGCCCGTGGACGTAAGCTTCAAAGCCGAACTACGTAATTTCTTGTGTCCGTTATTTCTTCTCGTATTCTTCGTGTTTGCATGTTTTTCCCCAACATAAAGATTATTCGTCAGTGATTGGGTTTTGTTGACTATTTTGAAAGTCGTACTTTGCTAACTGAATTTTTCATGTGTCTCAGCAAAAAATCAGAAGATGACGCGTACGACGCTTAAAGGTTATGTTTTTCGGCTTTGGGTTGTTTATTTTATTGTGTTTAGATTGGCATTAATTTTTAATTGGGTTTTGATTGCTTTGAGACTAAGCTGTCTAGATGAGATTTGCTTGTGGGCTAAGTGCTAGCTGTAATGTACTATTTGTCCTGTATTTTTTGTGTGCATTACGTGTGGGAGTTGTCTAAGCAAGTGAAAGCCATCTTTTTTGGTTCGTCTTTGAGCTAAAAGTGACGGTATATTCTATCTGCTCAAACAAGAAAATAAACGAAAGCCCTTTTGTCCAAGCTTTGCTTCGTCCGGCGGAATTGTTTAATTTTTACTGCCGAAAGTGATCATAAAATAGCACTTGGAATCGACTCTTTTTAAGAGACAAAAGTCGCTATGGTGTACTTCTTACACTTTTTTTTAGTTTGAGTTAGGATGTTTTCAAATTATGTTAAACTTAAAAATAATTTTTATCGGATTAAAAATAATGAAGGAAATTAAAATCCTCTTAACAAGTGTGTTACTCGATATTGGAACTGAATTTTGTTTTTCAACTTTCTCTTCTTGTTTTTGATTGGATGATTAACTGTCTCAAATATCAATTCCTCATAAGATCAGTTTATATTTGAACACATGATCATACTCACTATTGGACAGTGTTGTCCAAGTAAGAAAATTTGTGTACATGTTCTGGGTGTTACACGTAGATTTTTTTGCGCAGTAAAGAAGGGGAGTCTTGTTAGAACGTGAATATAATAAGAGGTTGAGTTGTAAAAAACGATGGGTTATAAAATGTTAGGTAAAGATATAATAGGTTTTGGAATTAGTCCGATCTTTTTTTAAACGATTGATCTTTATAAAACGTGCATCGTTTTAAGGAGGAAGGGAAAAAAAAGGCTAAGTCTATACAAGAAACACATACAGGAGAGGGAAGTTTTCTTAAATCTTCATGAAGAATTGGTTTAATCTTATTTGGGGTCGAAAAGATGATACATTTAAAAAAAAAAGAGGTCAAAAAACATAATTTACTAATCAGTTTGTACTTTTCTATTTGCCTCCTGTTAAAAATCATGACATTCCATCATAAAGATAAATTAGTCAATATGAAAAGTGGTCTAGGACTTTATATAGTAATTTTAAAGCTTGAAATTTTTTAACGTGAAAAGTCTTTAAATGTTGTAACTTATTGAAGGCATAATGCAAACAATGGACAGGTAAACGCCTGATTTGGACCTCTTATGTTCTTCTTTTTGAAATGTGGCATAGTAGATGCTTTAAATTTCGATAACACTTAAACAAGGACAAGTCTATGAGACCACTTGTCCTTTGATGATAGTGAAATATTGACAACTCCACTTTTGAACTCACCACCCACTTGGGCCAAGTTAATCTGGGCCTAATAGAAATTGTCCAATCTCTCTAAACTTCATCTTTCTTCTTCAGGGACAGATTTCATGAGGTCCATAAGCCCATTATAATACAATACCATAGTAAGTCCAAAGGCTTTTTCGGCTTCAAGGATGGCCAGCCCAGTAGCACACTAACAAGTAACTCAAATAAGGCTTGATCCAGACATGGAGAGTACAACCACTTTAAAACAATATATATTATATTAATATTAATACTTGAGAGAATCTGAATACTCTTTTGACATTTGACTACTAAAAGCAACTTCTATGGACCATTATGCTATTTCCTTGGCACTTTTCTTTTTAACACCCCATCCTATACTCTCTAAAACAATATATATCATATTAACACTTTTGAGAGAGTTCGAGCAGTCTTCGAACATTTGAAGCGTCTGAGCATTCTTCCAATATTTGACTATTAAAAGCAGCTTATTTAGATCATTATGCTAGTTTCCTTGATTTTTTTTTTTTTTTAATATCTTTCACCCCCAACCCAATTTTGTGCCCCTTATTGAATTCAAATCTAAGTTACCACTCCTGAATAAGTCGTCTTAACCACTTAAACTTTTCTTTAATTTTTTATTTCCTTGGTACTTAAACAATCAAGTCACTTTATATTTTAATTTCTATTGCAGCTGTTATGTAAAGTTATAATGTCTCACATTGATTTGTGAAGTGTAACTTATTTACAAGTGGGCGATGTGGGTATAACTAAATAACTTGGGTTAATCATTTTGAGCCTATTGGTTTTAAGGACTAAGTAGATATTTATTTTGCTTACAACATCAGTCTCGTTTGTGAGTTTGGGAGTCTAAGGGCTTGTTGGCAAAATTGACAGTTAGAGTAATTAATAGCTATTTGAGTAGCTTATAACTGTTCAATTTTAACTGTTAGCAAATAGCTATTTAACTAGCTGATTGAATATATAAAATTAGATGTTGAATTAGTTGTTGAATGTAAAATGATGTAAAAAAACTTTGATATTGCATTATTATTGTTATAATAACTATAATTGTTATTACTATTAATGAAATAAGTTAATTTATTTTATAGTTAGATATATGTTTCTTATAATAATATTTTATTATTAAAGCGTAATAAAATTATTTTTTGATAAATTGTTTTATTAATATTATAAAAAATATTTTTTAATTAATTGAGATTTTATTTTGTCAAAAAAAATTAATACATGGGTAAATAAGACTTGCACTTTTTTGTATATTTTGGTGTGTATAGAAATTGAAATTGATATTTGTATTATTTGGATTTATGTTTGTGAAAGAAATATTGGATTTGTCGTAAAATTGCCAAAAAGTTATTGAAGTAAGGGTAGGATTGCCAAAAAAGTTGAAAAACTAAATGCTATCATGAAACATTAATGTTATTAACATTTTAGAAATATTACTTCAAACATTATTTAAAATACAAATACTATTGAAAACATTGATTTACCGAACAATAAAAATTGGACAAAATAGTCTTTTGACTTGGTCAAAATACTAAACACTGCTTAAAATACTGTTACCGAACACAACTTAACTCAGGTGCATATCAAATGAGGTAGCTAAGTGCAATGTAAGAAAAAGTGACACGCCACATTTTGAGCCTGTAGGAGTCACCTCTAGGATCCTATCTTATTTGGTCCTGTCTGATTGTGATTATGTACCCCTGACAAGTATGTCAGGTTATTAACCGTTTGTTTTTGTCTGATTGTGAATCATGTACCCCTAACAAGTATGTCAAGTCTTTTAAAGGGAATGATTGTGATGTCCCACACGATTTGTAGGATAATTTGTAACTTCTTTATAAATGAGTGGTGTGAGTACAACTAATAACTTAGACTAATTATTTTGAATTAGTTAATTTGAGGATTCGAATAATTATTTGTTATACTTATAATATTAATATCGCTCGCAAATCTTGAGGTCTGATTGGGGGGCCGACAAAAGTCTCCAAAAGAAAGTTAAGAAGTGCGAAATGCACAATGCAGTCAATTTAAAATTTTGACATAAAGTTTTGCTTGACTTGTTTAAAAGTGCCAACTTGTTTTGTACGGAAAACATAAGAATAGTACTTAAAGCACCATTTTCATCTGCTATATATATAATGCTGAAGAGATAGTATAATTATTCTAAATTCGTTTCGTCAACCGTTTACTTTTTCCACTATCCCGAAAACCAGTTTTGGTTCGTGGTCATAAGTTTTAGCTATGAATTAATGGACCGAATTAAGTTGTTCATCATCATTACTATTCTGACCAAATAAAACGAGATAGCAATTTCCAAGAAAGAGAGCCGAGAAAAATTCGTCTCCAGCACTATCATTCTTAATAGTTGCTATTTAATATAATCAATTTGAATTATTAGTTATACTTAAAACTTTTATTCTAAAACTACTCAAATAATATTTTTCAACAACAGAATACTACACATAAAGTTTAAAAAATGGCCACAAAATATTAGCATTTTGATTGATTAAAACATAATTAATTAAGAAGCGAGAGTCTATCAATTATATTTTATACATGTATATTCTACTACTAAACTAACCCTTGCATTAGCATACTCCTTCTTCTCCCTAATCCCTATTAGGCGTGTGCACTGCAACTATTTCTTCCTCGTATCAATAAGAATATAGGCGCCCGGCAGAAGCATTGTATTCTTAATTTAGGTCAGTACTAGAAAAAATAAACTTACAAATACACAATTGTATCGACATTTGCAAATGGAGTAAGATTTGTCACTATATTCACCAAAATGTGATTATGTATATGTATTAGGGTCATGTTTGGATTTTATTTTTCAGGAAAAATACATTTTTTCCTAAAAAAAATTACATTAAATTTGTGATGACTATTTGATTTGGCTTCTAAAAAAGCTAAAATTCTGAAAAAACTCAAAAACACTTTTTTTAGAAACTAGAATTTTTAGTTTCTCAAAAAAAGTTTCAAAAGATGTTAAAAAAATGCTTTAAAAAAAACCAATCCAAACGAACCCTTAACCTCGCGAAAGACGTGAATGCGTCAATACAAAAGAAATTATATAGTACCAAGGTAACAATATCAGTGAAAATAAACATTATTCCACTCGGTGGGATCGGTAATGAATTTGGAGAAACAAAAATGGGGGGAACAAAAAAAAAAGAAGACCTCCTTAATGAGGGTACATATATTGACTAGCTAGTCCAGGTATAAGTGGACTTTAACGACTAGCAAGAACACAGAAACAAGAGCAAAATAGAGCAAAGAATGAAGCATGATGGCAGCTCCACTTGTCTGCATATTGCTAAACGCCAATATGTATTTGTACCTAATTAAAGTAATTGGATACAAATTTTTTACTTTAAAAGGGTTAACCAAAGGAGAACCCCTTTCCCACCTGGCCAGAGGCCCCTTAACCAGGCGGGAGGTAAATTGAGGGATGTGCGTGAGTGGCAGCCCGACCAGGGAGAGGACCAACGGGCGTGGAAATCCAGCAACAGCCCCCGCGGGAGGTAAATTGAGGGATGTGCATGAGTGGCACTCACTGCGAGAGGATCAACGGGCGTGAAATCCAAAGAACAAATTTCGCAATATTTCAATGAGATCGCGCCACACACTGACTGATCCGCTGTCGTGTGTCTCCACCCTAATCACCTGGCCACTTACCAACTCACCTATGCCCCTGGGGGCTACAAATTTTTTACTGTTATTTATAAATATCGACAATAGGTCTAAAAAAACATCTAAAAGTGTCAAATTTATATATTTGTACCTAATTAAAGTAAGGAATCATGGAGCTATATAGCTAACAGAACTCTTGTATTACTCTTATGTATGTGAATTTTATTATTAAAATAAAAGTAGAAAATCACTCCAGATGGAGTAGTGGTCAGATTTCATTTTTCTTTCTTTCTCGTCTTGAGAGATTATTTGTTCTTCACTCTCTTTTACCTACAAGAGCACATTTAACCAAGTGCATATTATCGTAGGTGTTAGTGTAATGCTCGATATTATCATATTATCAGAAAAGTTTCGCTAACGAGCAGACAATAGAATCACTCGATAAACACAAGCTAGCATAGTGAATCACGCACAAAGAGACACACATATATACATATATCTATATATTAATGGCTGGGGCTTTGTTTTTTTCTTTTTTCGTTTATCGATATATGTAATTTTTGGTTCAAGGCAGGCTTACCCACGGATATTAGATCAGGGAAAAGACCATCTCCAAGGCGGCGCGGGTTAGTATATTTGTCACTTCAATCAAGTGCCTCAGAGGACTTGATCTCCTTATCAAACGCATTTTGCAAATGTGCAAATTGTCTTCCTGATCTCTATTTGGAGCTCCAAAACCAGTAGAATCACTTGGGAGCTTCTTGTTTCGCCTAGGAAGTGTCGTTCTTAACTTTTCCCAAGTGTTGCTTTGTTACCATAGGAATGGAAGTTATTAATGAAATAGTTTGTAATATCTCATATTAATTTATAGGGTAGTTTGTAATAAGTGGGTGGTGTAGGTATCAAGAATAATTTGATTTAATTATATTTAGGTCAGTTGATTTAAGACTCAAATAGTTATTGGTCATGCTTACAACACTAGTCTGTTCGTGTAGAAGTGTTTATTGGTGAATCCCCACCCTAATCAACAAATTTTCTTTTTTATCAAAATAGTTTTTGAGAATAAATCTTCTTCCATACCCCATCCCAATTAACCTCTCGAAAACATAATTTAGGGAAATGCAGAATGGGAAAAAAATCAATGAGCATTGGGGAATCCCCAACTTTTTTTAGAAAAAATAAAACCTAATTTTAACATGACTTATATTGAATAATTATAACTTTAAAATGTAAGAAAAAATATATATAATTTAAACTTCAAAATATTAATCAAATATATAATCAAACTCGAAGGATAATGTAATTTAAGCTCCAAAATAAAAAATAAAGTACATAATGCAAAGTATATTATAACTTATATGTGAAAAATAAGTGTCGTAATCAGGATTTCCCCAAAATGCAAAATTAATTTCAATCTCAAACTCTTTCTCTGAGATTTTTCCTCAAGCCCGACTTTTTTCCCCCAATTTCTTGATTTCCTCATACCAAAAACTTCAGTTCAATAATTGGTTTTTCCTGATTAATGCACACCACTACGCTCGCGGGCTTGGGAATCGAGCTTAGGGTTGTGATATAATCTATATATATATATATATATATATGTATATGTACATATATGTATAATATATATGTACTAGTCTAACACCCGTGCCATGCACACGTTGAAAATATGTGATTGGTTTTTTTTAACAAGATAGAGTATTTTATATTACTAAATATTGCAATCAAATTATATTTTAAGAGTTCAATAAATGTAGATTTGTAGAGAAATTAAGACATTAAGAATATCCATATTTACAATAATGGCCAATTGTATTAAGTAAAATATACAATACTGTTGGGGAAAAACATGCAAACACGAAGAATACGAGAAGAAATAACGGACATAAGAAATTACGTGGTTCGGCTTTGAAGCCTACGTCCACTGGCAACAGAGAATAATTATATTACTGATCACGAATGCTACAAGGCTCTCACTTTGGTTTCTCTCACACTCTACACCCTCATGGGGTGCGACCTAAGGCACCAAATACAATGTCCTAGCCCCTATTTATAGTACACAAGTATCCTAATCCGTATTCTACAAGGATAAGGAAACAGTATACTACTAGGAAAAGTAAACAGTATACTACAAGGAAAAGGACACATATTAATTATATAATACGGGCCACATTCAACAAATCTCCACTTTGGCACGTATTCGCTCCAATCAATACACCATCATCCTTGCAGCCAACTGCCCCTAAGGGCTCACTGCTCCACACCGCAAATAGCAACCAAATCCAAACAATGCTTGAACTTGCTGACTGGAACCACCTTAGTCATCATATCTGCTGGATTCTCATGGGTAGAAATCTTCTGTACCGATATGATTTCTTGTGATATAATATCTTTGATAAAATGATATCTAACGTCAATATGTTTAGTCCTCTCATGATACATCCGATTCTTCGTCGATGGATTGCACTCGCTATCACAAAAGATCAGACTTGTATCTTGTCATAGTCCAAGATCACGAACTAGGCCTTGTAACCACATGGCCTCCTTCACAGCTTCTGCAATTGCCATGTACTCCGCTTCAGTAGTCGACAATGCCACAGTAGACTGTAATGTCCCTTTCCAACTGATAGCACATCCAGAGAGAGTAAACACGTAACCCGTCAGAGATCTTCTCTTATCAAGGTCACTCGCAAAGTCTAAATCACAATAACCTACCAACCTCGCGCAATCTCCAGTCATCTTGCTAAATAGCAATCCTATATTCGCAGTACCACGCAAATATCTCATTATCCATTTCACCGCTTCCCAGTGTGTTTTCCTGTGATGCCATATACCGCCACAACACTAATCGCATGTGAAATATCGTGACGAGTGCACACCATAGCATACATCAAGCTACCAACAAAGACTCGAGTATGGAACATGAGACATATGCTCCACCTCCTCCTCGCTTTAGGTGACAAATCTGCAGACAATTTGAAATGAGCAAAGAAGCGGCACACTCACAGCTTAGCTTTAAGCATCCCAAACGCTCCAAAGACCTTCTCAATATAACTTTGTTGAGACAAGAATAGCTTCCCAAAGATTTCTATATCCGTGAATCTCCATGCCAAGAATCTTCTTCGCTCCAAGATCCTTCATCTCAAACTCATCACCTAGTCGCTTCTTTAATTCGTCGACATGCATATACTTTTAGCAGCAATAAGCATATCATCGACATACAACAACAAGTACACAAATGAACCATCTGGAAGCTTCTTGAGATATACACAGCTGTCGTAAGCACTCCTTGTGTATCCAACACTTACCATGAATGTGTCAAATCTTTTATACCATTGCCAAGGTGACTGCTTCAACCCATACAAGGACTTCTTCAGTTTGCAAACATGGTTCTCCTTACTAGGAACTACATACCCCTCCGGCTGACTCATGTAAATTTGCTCTTCAAGATCACCATGCAAAAACGCTGTTTTTACATCTAGCTGCTCAAGCTCTAAGTCATGAAGAGCAACCAAGGCAAGTAAAACCCTGATGGAAGTATGCTTCACAACCGGAGAGAACACTTCGTTGAAGTCAACACCCTCCATTTGTGTATAGCCTTTTGCCACCAACCGTGCCTTGTATCGAGGACCTTCAACCCCTGGAGTACCTTCCTTTTTCTTGTAAACCCATTTGCAACCGACAACTCGCTGTCTCTTAGGCAATTCAACAAGCTCCCATGTTTGATTCTTATGAAGAGACTCAATCTCCTCACTCATGGCACCCACTCACTGAGCAGAAGCTTTCCCAGATATGGCCTCTTTGTATGAATTCGGCTCATGTCCTTCAATTGTTTCGGCAACAGTCAAAGCATAAGCAACAAGATCAGCGTATCCATACCTTTGAGGCTCTCTAATCTGCCTCCTTTCTCGCCCAGTGGTAATGCTGTACTTCTGTTGTTCAGGCATATTTTGATCATGTGCCTCAGTTGGTTGAGTCGGCTGAATTTGACTGCTACTATTGCTAGATGGAACATTTGGTACATCAGAAAATACCTCCACCTGCTCTTTGACACCGTGGTCTAAATCAGCTATCGCTTTCTCCTTTTCTTGGTCTAATAAAGTAGACTCATTGAACGTAACATCCCTGCTGATGAGGAAACCTGGAGACTTTGGATCTGTGCACCACAACCTGTAACCTTTCCTCTCGGATGCATAGCCTAGGAATATGCATTTCTTTACTCTCGGCTCTAACTTGCCATCCTTCATGTGAGCGTATGCAGGGCAACCGAACACCCTCAATCGAGAGTAGTCAGCAGGCTTACCAGACCATAACTCAAAAGGAGTTTTCAATTCAATAGCTTTAGATGGAGACCTATTCACCAAGTAGCATGCCGTATTGACTTTCAGCCCAAAAGTCTTGACTCAAACCAGATTGGGAGAGCATACAACGAGCTCTCTCCACCAGAGTTCTATTCATGCATTCTGCAACTCCATTCTGTTGTGGTGTCCCTACACATGTGCGGTGTCTCACAATGCCATGTTTCTTGCAGAACTCATCAAACTCTTTGTTGCAATATTCCAACCCATTGTCAGTCATAAGACGCTTAATTTGTTTACCAGTCTGCTTCTCAATCAACGTCTTCCACTTGACAAATGTTGGAAACGCCTCATCTTTAGTTTTTTAAGAAGTATACCCACACCATCCGAGAGTATGCATCAATGAAAGTGATGTAATACCTGGCACCTTTCTTGGAAGGAACTTTATTAGGACCCCAAAGATCAGAATGAATATAATCAAGTGTGCCTTTGGTGTTCTCCCGCCCTCATCGAACTTCACCTGGTTTGCTTTCCAAAGACACAATGCTCGCAGAATTCAAGCTTTCCAGCTTCTTTGTCCACAAAGCAAATCCTCTTGCTCACTCGGTTAGTCCTCTCTCGCTCATATGGCCCAACCTTTTGTGCCATAATCACAGAGTGTCATTATCACTCTCTCGGATGTAACAAATGCAACACTGTGAATCGCATTTCCTTGAAGGACATATAGGCCGCCAGTCAAGTTCCTTTTCAAGAGCACAATTGCACCTTTGGTCACCTTTAAGACACCATTCTCACTTCGGAATTTGTATCCATGAGAATCCAAACGCCCAAGAGAAATCAAGTTTTTCTTCAGCTCCGGTACATGCTAACACTCGAGAGATCTTGTAATACCATCAAACATCTTGATATTTACGATGCCCATTCCCTCCACCTTTAACGAAAGATCATTGTCTAGAAAGACTTTCCCTTCTCTTTTGGAATAAGAAGAGAACCATCGCGCCTAGGACACATATGGAACGTTGCACCAAAGATCAAGAATCCATTGATTTTGCCACCGTGATCCACTCACACCAAAACTTCCCTGCACTACTCGAGTTATCTCCATCATCACAAGACTCTCCACCACATTAGCTGAATTCTCCACCTTTTTCTTTCCTTTTCTCGCCTTGGACATTCTTTCTTAATATGACCCTTTTCGCCACACTCAAACAACAGTAGCTTCCTTGCTCTTGATTTTGACCTTGACTTGCTTTTCTTTCTATCCGAAGATCCACCTCTATTCTCCGATCTCCCTCTACTCACTAAACCTTCCCCATGAACTTCTTCCCTATGTCCCGGAATATGTGTTTGAAGATCCTTCGATTTTAATGAAGTAATCACATCTTCAAAAGTAATTTTATCCCTCTCGTATAACATAGTGTCCACAAAGTTCATATATGAAGGCGGTAAGGAGCATAACACGATCATAGCTTGATCTTCGTCATCAATTTTAACACCCACATCCTTCAAAGCAATAAAACAAGAGGTAAACTCATCAAGGTGTTGTTTTAGTGAGTTACCTTCTTTCATTCTAAGATGATACAATCGCTTCTTCAAGTAGAGGCGATTAGTGAGAGATTTAGATGCATACAATTCCACCAAAGTATTCCAAGCCTCAACTGCTATCGTCTTCTCAGCAATCTCCAGCAATACTTCATTTGTCACGGACATATGTATTGCACTCAAGGCTTTCGCTTCGAGTTCTTCTCTCGGTGCTGGTTCTATCTTGGCCAGGAGCACTCCTTCAATGACTTGCCAAAGTCCCCGCATTGTCGAAATGCCTTGAACTGATCCTCCAAAGATCAAACTCATTCTCCGCCAAACTTCTCGATTTCAAACTTTCCACTGTGGAAGACATCTTCGCTTGCTCAAAACTCACACTTCGGGATGGAATTTGACTCAATGGATCGAAAAACGGATTCAGACGCCGAAAAACCTTAGGAACACCCCTGGTCAACTTTGGTCAACACCGGTCAAAGTCAAACCTGTTGGTCAAAGTCAACATCGTCCCTAAACACGTACTTCAGAGCAGAATCTGGAAAAACAGAGCCCAAAAACGGACTCAGCATGTCGAAAAACGTGGGGTAAGGCTTTGGTCAAGCTCGGTCAACCCTTGGTCAATGGTCAACGGTCAAAGTCAACCCCGGTCAACGCTGGTCAACAGTGGTCAAAGGTCAAATCATTTTTTTTTTCAGGACTAAATCTAAGCGTAAATAAAAATTTCTTTTTTATTCTTTTGGCCTAAACTAAGTCCAAACCCAAAAAAGAAATTTATTATTTTTCCGCCTGTAACCTGCCTCAACAAAAAATTAATTAACCCAAGACCCAAGGCTTAGCCAAAATTGGACAAGGCCACTACCCATGCCCAATCCAAATAAACCCAAAGACCCAAAGCCTACAAACCCTAAACCTGCTTTACAAACTTGAACCAATTTCCAAAAAATAATACCTGAATACCAAAAACCAACATCAAGAGCATGCGAACTCTATCTTCTTCGCTTGTTCTTCAAACCCAAACACGAACCAGGACCCGCCGACGCAAGTTTCCACTCCAACCACCAACGCTCAACGTAGATAAAGACCGAGCACTCCTCGCCGAACAAAGACCTTTGTTTAGTTAGGCACCGTTTGGTTTGAGAAATTTTGGTTTCACGGTGAGTTTTGATTTTTCCTTTTTCCCTCAAGCGGAATATATCTAAGCTCTGATACCAGTTTGTTGGGGAAAAACATGCAAACACGAAGAATACGAGAAGAAATAACGGACACAAGAAATTACGTGGTTCGGCTTTGAAGCCTACGTCCACGGGCAACAGAGAATAATTATATTACTGATCACGAATGCTACAAGGCTCTCACTTTGGTTTCTCTCACACTCTACACCCTCATGGGGTGCGACCCTAAGGAACCAAATACAATGTCCTAGCCCCTATTTATAGTACACAAGTATCCTAATCCGTATTCTACAAGGATAAGGAAACAGTATACTACTAGGAAAAGTAAACAGTATACTACAAGGAAAAGGACACATATTAATTATATAATACGGGCCACATTCAACAAATACAAAAGTAAAGAGAGTATAATAATGAAACAAAACAATAATCTATGACAAATTTTGAAAGATTTTAATACCCATATTTTGCGCAAACTTATTTGAAAATTTGTGTGTGTTCTTTAGTTTTTTAAATATTTATAAGTGTGATTTTTTTATTGTTTGTAGGTTTCATGTGTTTTTTTTATTATTTTTAAATATCTACAAAAATTAATTCTACTGGTTTAATTTTTATTTTATTTTTTGAATACCCTATGAATATGATAATATTGCATAAAAAAATCAATTATGAATATTAATATCCACTTGAATAATGTGATGACATGTCTTAATTGTTTTATTTAGTAAATATTTACAATTAAAGAAATAATTAGTTCACCAGATTAGTAAATTTATTTTAGTCATCATTTAGTAAACTATAAAATAACATCAATCTTTTAATTTTTTTTAACCCCCTTCTCTATGAGTTTGAATGTAATGTAGGTTGTTACTTTTGAAAGGTAATATCAAGTACATTATTTATCAAACAAATACATGAGTCAGTTTCATGTACATAAGTCATGGTATAATCAAACAAATACATGAGTCAGTTTCATTGCAGAATATACCACATGATAATTTATTGGCTGGGAATGCTTGCTTGGATCATTTTTCACTCCCAGAAGGCAGGGTTCATGGTGGAAGTTTAATGGCAATGCTCAGAGGGAATGCAACGTCCAGGTCAAATGAGAGAAAGTAGTAGTTTGAGCCAGGGAAATTGCATTCCAGTCCTTAGTCGGCGGCTATAAGCGAATGAGTTGGCATTATTATTGCGATTAGTACGATTTAATAGATAATATTGTGTGTTTTGGCCCAGTCCTCTAGCTAGTTTAGTAAATTGATTATAATGATGCCTCTAGGAATTTGATTATAATATGAAGACGTTATGTTTTTTTGAGTCGTGATTGTGTTTCAAACTTGGAAAATAGGGTTTGAATGGGGATTTTTTATGATCCCAAGCATAGGCAATACCAAAATTTTTGGAGAAGTAATTCTTGAATTACATTGTTAATTTTCTCATTTTAATATGAGAGAGAAATCTGAACTATTTATAGGTAGAACATATCATCTCAGTTACTTATGAAATTCGTATCCCAAAAAAAGATGGGTATTGACACTTGGGAGGGAGAAAAATGATTCTAAAAAATTACATTTTTAGAATTCGAATTTTATTAGTAGTAATAACATGTTACTCATAAGAATTAACAGTAACAAAGTAACAAAATATTAATTATAAAATAGTAGTATAATATAAAATATTTAATTTGGAAAACCACAATGACCATTAAGTAACAAACACCTTGAAAGAGTCATCCTAACATGTAAACAAAAGAGTCATTCACCAACCAAAACACAATAATTGAAACACAGCAGGATCTAGAAAACCAAAAAACTTAAAGTCACCAAAGAAGGAAACGTCATAAAAGGGTACCTAACGTCATAAAAGACTACATATAATATCTAATGCCAATCATTTATCCATAAGTGAGTCCTCTAGTTTAACCGGCTTAAGGGAGTCCATGTCAATCCTTCTTGAACGCTTCATGGGAGAAGTCAACGTTGCAGACTGGTCTGCCGTAGTTGAAATAGTACCCGAATAGGACCTTTTAAATGAGTTGGAACTATTAGTGGATGAAACCTCAATTTCATTATCACAATCAATTGATATTGATTCCTGTACACAAAAAAGATATATAATAATATGAATAAGAAAATAGTAAGCCAATGCTAATCACAAAATAAGAGCATCTGAAAGTTGATAGAAATTGAATAAAATATATTAGTAGTAATAACCTTCTTTTCAGCTGACTTTATACTATAATCTAAGGCATCATCATATTTTCCAATTCAATCAGCAACGTCATTCCCCTATATGGTACAATAATAACATTAAATGTCAAGTTTAATATGTTATGAATGTATATATCACATTACCTCCATAGTTGCATAGTACTCTTGAGTTGAATTTATTAGATGCTCATCATCACTTAAATTAACAACAGTGTAATTGCTGTTATTGTGTTTAATGTTGTATCCAGTCACATTAACTTGAAATAGCATCTTTTTGTCAACAAATTTCTCAAGCTCAGGAGGAAAAGAGTCTTCATCCCCGTCCTACTCAAAAAATATATTGAAAAACATGGTTAAAATAACATTAGAAATGGATATTAACAAAGTAATTATGCATTGCAAAATCACATGTATAAATTTGTTGTACCCAACCTTAATTCGGTTGTCAAAAAGTTCAACAGCAGAATTATTAAGAAACTTCACAGCTGCATTGTCAAATAGGCCGAAGGAAGCGGTGTCAGTATAATCAGAGACCAAGAGTTGAATCCTAAACCTACAATAAAACAGTAAAATATAAAAACACAACACTGGGAATGAATCCATTATGCCATCGTCCTCATTTGCAAAAATTTATAAGACACATAAGTTTCTCAGTTATGGTCAAAGACCAAAACTATGTGGATATTTCATTAGGTAATAATGGTTGTAGTGAATTAGTTTTAGAATTAGTGTTTTAAATATCTCAGTTGAATAGTCAGAACATACCTTATTGGTTGAATATTCAGAACATACCTTAACACTGCATCTGGGATTGCAAATTTACATTTGTCGCACCAAAATCTCCCACCTTGAGGCAATACCTTTTTTTTGCACCTAGTACAGGATATGTATGACCAACCATTGTTGGTCTCGACAGTCAAACATCGACCATTACAACAGGAGATCCTTCCTGTACCAACCACATATATAAGTACAACATGTGGTTATCTAAAATGAATATACAAATAAATAAATATAAATTTCATACTTGGAAAATAATATACCTTTTTGAGTGATCGTAACTCATCAAGGCTGAAGAATGTGCTTGGGCGAAGAAACACATCATCACTCACAAATGAATGTGAAGACGACATATGGCTTATCCTTTGGGAGGACACGTTGTCAGCCAAATTGAGACTAGACATTGCAAAGTAGTATGAAAAGTGCATATTAGTAATTAGGATTGCGATCATATGTTTGACAATGGAAATCCAAGAAAGAGGATAGATATACCTATTTCTAAAAGAAATTGCAGCTTCAATCTCTGGATTGAAAAGTAACTTAGTAGCATTGTAAGCATTAGACACATTAACATGTCCTATAATTCAGTGATAATCAATAAGTAATCAAACAACTGATCTTAATGATTTAATTGACATATTAAGTAAGAAAAAGAAAGTAATACCGTTATATTTCTTCACGTTAGCTATAAGCATAACAAAAATGATAGGACCACATGCGGGATTCCTTAAATAATCAATTACTTGATCAACATAAGTCCCCCAAATAGTACACCTCAACCTCAACTCACTTGTCATTTTTTCAAGAATAATATATATTAATTATATGTTTGACATAATACAAACTTGACAAAAGAAGCTAAAGATTATAGTATACTAACTTATTATCCTGAAGCTCCAAATCAAGCTTTTTTGTAATGATTCCATCTTTTGGATGCTCACAAACATCACCAAACCCAACTAATTCACCAACCACATCTGAGAAGGGGGAAAAAAATTAGTCCAAAATTACGCAAATTAATAATTAGTACAAAATTATTTCTATATAATAAGAAATAAGTGAAAATTTTATTTGGGGAGAGAATGTATAGATTACATGTACCTAGACTATAACAGGCATTAACAACAGTTTGTATGATGTCACGAATACTAACAAAGTTGTAATGGTGTGTCAGTAGAAATAGCATCCTTGATAGAGGTGTAATTGTTGAAGATGATACGGTAAGGATGACGTGTAATCCTAAAGTTAGAATTGTTATCCTTGAGACTAAAATTTATTATGGAATATATATTATTTTCCACAATGCGAGTTTCCACTTTGGAATCAAAGACTTCCAGATGGAAGCCTGTATTGTATGACCCTGCAAGAAAATTTGATGAATTAATAATAAATCAAAATTACAAATTGAAATTAAATAATTATCATAAATATGATAATAGAAAAGTTAGAGAAGAATAGGATAAACCAAACATACATGTTCGTCCAACAGAAGTAAATCAATCCCTTTCTTCTCATCGCCATCCATAACATCCCATTTACGAACCACTCGTACTATAATGCGATACATTTGACGTGGTGGTTGCAGATCGGCAATATAGTTCATTGGGGGTTCCATCTAGATATAGTCTAGAGAAAAGTGAGCATAAGCACTTATATCTTTGTACTCATCATTTCACCAAAGAGAAAATAAAAAAGAATTCCTGACCCACAAAATATATTTCAATAGTAAATTCACCAATAATATCATGTCCCATCAATAAATTAAAACTGTTAAATTATCTTAAATACCTAACAGTAGCAAAAATATCCATGAAAATATATTGATTCATCAACTAAATTCAGGAATTTAAAGTAAATCAGTTGTTTATTTTCTTTTAAGAAAACCAAAACATAAGCAAATAACAAAACTAGAAGCTGTGTTGCAATCCAGAGTCTCATGGAATCTAGGGTTCAACCTCCAGATTCGCTAACAAACAATGCTATAGTTCTTTTAATTATTCCATTAACATCTTTTTGTCTATATAGGGAATTGAAATGCTCTCACTTGGCTCATTTAAGACATGTGCTATTCTTTTGGTAAGGAAAAGCTTCTAACTTTCAGCCGCTTCCATCTGCTATAAAATAATGAGACATGAGCTAACTATCCTGTTAGTTACTCTAATCAATAATGGAGTTTTTCTGGTCTCCTATTGTTGCAAAATTCCTATATTCAGGTTTATGTCTCATCAACCTTTCAGTTCATACCTTCTTCCCTCTGCATCATCCTGGTATTTTGTTCTTTCTCGTTCTTGAATGAAATCGACCATTTGTTGGACAAAATCGAACAAAAAAAAAACCAAACTTGAAAGGAAAAATTAAAACTTTAACATACCTCCAATGTTTTGCACTCCAATTTGCAATAACTACGCTAAAACATGAATTTCACGTGAATTTAAAAAAAAAAAATAAAGCAAAAAAGAGAAATTCATAAATTGAAGTGGTTAATATCCAAATCCGACTGTCTGTTACATGCCGCAAACGCGAAAGTTAAACAAAATCGAACGAAATCGATCACTTGTTGGACAAAATCAAACAAAAAAAAAACCAAACTTGAATGGAAAAATTAAAACTTTAACATACCTCGAATGCGGAATACTTGTAATAGAATGACGAAAATTGTGAGTGAGATAGATCCACAAAAATTCCTTTAAATAAAGCGAGAGAGTAATAGTATGAGGAAGGCGAATCGGGCAACAATGGGAATTTTCGTTATGTAAACTGTTCCACAAACTTACCATAAAACTTTGAGGATGCGATGCCTAATTTTGCCATCAAATCTGTAGTAGCAGGAATTTTCGTTAAGTATGAACTCTGATCCATAAACTTACCATAAAACTTTGAGGATGTGATGCACAAATTTACCATAAAACTTAGCAAATTTGAAGGGAAAATTTGGGATTGCAATAAAGAATTTATTTTGGTAAGCAATGCTGGAGATTTGAGGCGGTGGAGGAGACGATTGATTTATGCCGTGTTTGAGGTTTGAAGAGTTGGATTTATGGTAAGATAAAAGATGTGAGGCAGTGGTAAGATAAAAGATTTGAGGTGGTGGTAAAATCTTGGTCAGGAGTGCTAGATAGATATATTTTATATATTATATTTTATTTGTATAATTTATAATTTATTCGATATATTTTAGATTTTATATTTTATTTTATAGATTTTATAGATACTATAATTATAGAGGGTTATATTCACATGACACTTGTCATTATATTTAAAGTACACTTGGCAGCATTATATTAAATTGGGTTCTTCTATATAATATAGTATAGATATGTATGTATATGTGTATATATATGTATATATATATATATATATATATATATATATATAAAAGCTAAACCCAAAGAAACTCAAAGAAGGGTGCCATATCAACACCCATCTATTTGCCAGGTAATCATAAATTCTATTTTTAATAGTATTACATTTTTATAAATTTATGTATTATAGTGTGTAATTATATTTATGTACCACTTCTTAACTTCATCATTGCAATGGAGTTACAAGATATTTAATTATATTTATACACCACATATATTTCTTTTTAATAAGTTTAAAGTAATAAAGTCTAAAAAAACTCATTAATTTATGCATCATATCCTAATTCAAAAAAATAAAAATAAGAATAAAAAATAAAAAAAAGAAAAAAAAATACTATAATTAATTTTTATAGATATTTAGAAATAATAAAAAAAATAAAAACCTAATAATAATAAAAATCACATCTATAAATATTTTAAAAAACTAAAAAAAATACAAAACTTAAATAACCCGTGCAAAGCATGGGATATGAAAGCATTAGTAATATTTAGAGCCAATCACCAACTTGGTGCAGGAAACAAGTGCCATGTGTGTCAAAGTGCTACATTAAGTGTGTAGTAGGGGGCCACCTCTTAAGCTTTGAAAAAGTCATATCTAGAGTCGTGTATCATTTAGTCCTATGTAATTGTGATTGTGTCTTACATCGCTTAATTCTGTGATTGTGATCATGTGTTCCTGACGAGAACGTTAGATCTTCAATCGGGGGAGGGAGGGGGATTGTAATGTTACACATTAGTTTGTGAGGGTGGTTTGTGACTCCTTTATAATAGGGTAGTGTGGATATAACAATAACCCAAGTTAACCATTTGAGGTCAATTAATTTAAGGCGCAAGTTTCACTTGCAAGTCTGGAGCCCTGAATTTGGAGGCACATAATTAGGTAGAAAAAACCCTTACGACATTTGATTCTGAACTTTTTGAGTACCTAGTAATTTTATATTCGTACAATATATTCCTCTTCTAATTTAGATTCTTTTCGGTCAAACTTCTCATTTAGATTGAGAACTCCCTAATAAAAACTTAATGAAACTCAGGACCAAAAACAATACATCATAATGTGTGTCAATAGCAAAAAATAATTGTATTTTCTAAAAATACACGTTAGATTACATAATATTGCAAAAATGAAAAATCTAATAAGACTTTATGGTAAATTATATCGTAACTAAAAACAAGAAATAATAAGCTATATTTTTGCGAAGTACAACACCACAAGATCCAACTTACAAATCTTAAAATACAATAAGCCTTTTTTTTTTTAAAAAAAATACACTTAGGTCAATCAAGTATTTCAGATCCAATCATCCAATAATATCAAAGTTGAGACAGAGAAATATTCAAATTCTGACCTTGCAACTTGCATAATTTTGAAAGCCAAAAAAAAAGACTTTTTTGAGTTTTGTGTTGGTGGTTCCTTCTTCCCTTCTGGAAATGGGGTGGAGAAAATATGACACAAATAGATCTTCAACCAATCCTATAGGCTACAGCTACATATAATATATAATACACTAATACACACACATATATGAAACGGGTGAAGGTCCACCATTTTAAACCAAGTGGGAGATTAATGCATGCACATTTTCCTCATTGTCTCGAATATACAAAGACTTTCATAATTAAAGAATGCAGTTGTATTAGATTGCTGTCCTTGTCTGCAGGTTATTATTTCCAACTATTCAATTCATGCGATTGTTGGCATTGACGGTTCTCTGGGTCTTATACAAAAGTCCAGCTAGTTTCCTACTTCACATACAAAGCTCGTACCTGGTTGTACTCTTTCTAAAAACGCCCAAGAAATATCTTGGCTTCCGATGATAAAGTTAAATTCTTGGGTAACGACTTGTTATGTCAAAAAATTTCGACTCTAATTGGTGCAAATTCAGCACATAACAGCAGTAAAATATTAAATGATTTTCGTAATCCTTCCAACAAGCTAATGTTATATCGAGTTAGAGTGGAGTTATTTGAGTTGATTATAAGTGAGTATTGTTAATAATTTTAATTAATCATTTTGAGCTAATTGATTTGAGATGTAATTTCACCTACCATTTGAGAGTTTAGGGTTGAGGCCTTGACACTCGTGGTAGAGTTAAGTTTGAAAATATGAAATTCACTGTAATGTTCCACTTTTGTTTGTGGAGTGATTGTAACTTGTTTATAAGTGAATAGTGTAGGTATAACTAATCATTTAGGATGGCCATTTTAGATCAATTGATTTGAGGGCCCAAGTAGTTATTTGTTAAGCATACAATACTAATTTCGTTCGTAGGCCTAAGGCCCGGGCTCGAGACGTGATAGAATAATATCGGGACCCAACTCATCACCAGTTGATGTGAGAGCTAAGAGCTAAGTAATATATGGGGCAAAGTATTATACCAAGTGTGCAATGGGAGCCATCTTTTGAACTCCTAAAAGTCACATTTAGAGTCTTACACTACTTGTTTCTGTGTAATTGTGATCGTGTGCCTGCCGTTCACCATAACGTAAGATTTTTAATGAGGGTAATTATAATGTCACACATTAGTTTTTGAATGATTTGTAATTTATTTATAAATGCATGGTACAAATATAACTAATTAATATTTTAGACCAATTAATTTGATAGTCAACTAATTATTTTTAGAAAACCAATCTTGCTCCCAAGCCCTAACGCAAGGGCGTGACACAGAGAGTAAAAGAACACGTGACTAAACTAAACTATCCACCAATTTCGGGGGGGGGAGATCTTAGTACATTCCTCATCTCGGTCGCTTCGTGTGGCTTTTCCTTATGGTTTGAGCTCTTTCTGTTTTTGCAGCTCACCGGCTCAAGACGCACAACTCTCCCGTCGTCTCCGAAAAGTCAAAAGTCAAACTCTTCCCCATCTCTCTCTCTCTCTATCTATCTATCTATCTATCTCTCTATCTATATATATATATATATATATATATATATTCTTTTTCGTTCTCTACTTAGCTACGATCTTTCCTCTACGATCACGGTGCCTCTAGACGACTAATTCACGACACCGTTTTGATATTCATAAGCTCAGCAGTTAGACACTGACGTGAACAACAGCGAAGTACTTTGTATACAGTTGATGCAGTTTTGATTTTTTCTTTGATTTTCGTTTCTTCTTTTGCTGAATTCAACTATGAATCAACAATCAGGTGAGAAACATTCAAGCTGTTAACTTTGAATTATTTTTGTTTTTATTTTTCTGAAGTGCTTTAGATATTCTAAATTTTACATTTTTTTTTTGTTTTAAATTTATGGTTCGAAATTTGTTCTTTTGAGTAAATTAGCTTCTTTTTTCTTGTCCTCTTTTGTTTTCTTAGCTGATGAATAATTTGAGAAACTGAAAAATGGAGTTAATTCTTAAGGAAGTTTAGTTGAATGAAAGATCAATTGCTTTATTAATTTATTCAGATTATTTCCTAGGAAATCCGTCGAGCTTTTCTATAATTAAATGATTGAATATGTTGTGTACATATGTATCCTGCAATGATATACAAACTTTGTGAGCGAAGTTTGTTTGTTTGTTTGTTTTTTTTTTTTTTTTTTATGTGATTTTGGAAGTTAAAAAGCACAAAGTTTCGAGCTTTAATGCACAGTAGGAGTTCTGCTGAACTTTTGTGGCAATTATGCTACTGGAGTTAAAAGTTATCTTCTGATATTAAGAATACACTACGGAACATGTCTGCTCAACACTTAAGCAAATGAGTGAAAAATCTATGTCAAAAGCGCTTCTGGTGAATAAGAAAGCCATGATATCACGGGATCAGAGTTTGCACACCAAAGAACTTATATTGTCTGGCAACTTGGGTCCCTTCCTTTTTGTCCTCTCTCATAAAGCAATTGGAAATATAAATGGAAGGCAGAAAAGCAAAAGGGAAAAAAAGAAAAAGTAGCTTGGCTGCTTTTAAATTTTCTGTTAAACTATACAGATATGCGCAGATTGCTACCTGAAGGTGCTCTTTTGTGTGCTTCTACAAAGCTAAAACTTCCTTTGACCAACATGTGTGAAGGCATATGCCCTTCTATCTGGTTGTTCTATGTAAAAATTCTACTTACCCCGGAAAAATTTACTAAGTTTGGCCATTATTTTATTGTGTCCATGAAGTTTCTTGCTCATTTAAGTATTATTTATAAGTTTGGTACAAATGGTTTTCACTTTACAAGTTGATCACTGGTAGCACCCATGTTAGTTTATAGTGATATAAATGGCTGCATTTGTTATACCGTGTAGACCTGGCAGTCTCCAGGTCATAATTGCCAAGGGAGTGACCACTGGTCTGGCACAGCAACAATCTTAAGAAATTATTCTGCTCTATTTTCAGGATATAACATCAATGATTTGGTTCGGGAAGCTCAAACTCGTTGGTTAAAGCCTGCTGAAGTACTCTTCATACTTCAGAACCATGAAAATCACCAGATCACGAATGAGCCCGCTCAAAAGCCACCTAGTACTTTCCTCTTCTTTTTCCCTCCTGCTTTTTTCTAAAAGTTCCCAGGGCTCAGTTGGACCAAAATATTTTTTAAAGGTTTTGTGCATCTAGTTAATTGTGTTTTGCATCTCCCTGAATTGTTACTTGAACAGGTGGATCTTTGTTTCTTTTCAATAAGAGGGTCCTCCGGTTTTTCCGTAAAGATGGTCACAGTTGGCGCCGCAAGAAAGATGGGAGGACAGTTGGGGAAGCACATGAACGGCTAAAGGTTGTTAAAGTATCAGAAAACTAATTTTTTGTGAGAATGACACTGTGGGATAGCATTAAGCTAATAATTAGGTAGAGAAAGAAAGGCAAAGAAAATCCTACCTTGTGCGTTGGTAGATTATTATTCTAATCTGAAAGTTTAGTAGTCAATGGAAACATTTTTACTGTTTGATTCATGCAACAGACCTTGAAGATAATATGTTGATAAAGACTTCATTTTGCGGTGCATACACCGCAAACTGTTTGGTTCCTCTGTGTGTGGAATTTATTTATTTGAGATAGGTTACAAACTATAGTAGAAGTAGGCTTTTGTCTTACCATTTCTCAAGCATCCATCACAAAATGTATTACTCATCAAACAATTGAAAGAGTTTTATCAAATTCATATGTGGTGTACATACTCATATCTCTCATCCTGGGATCCTAGAAAAGCAATAACATGAACTGTTGTACATCATATATTACAGTTGTAAGCGTTTCCGAATATTACAGTTGTAAGCTTTTCTGAATTTTGTCTGGTTCTGTGTACATATTGCAATAATATATTCTCTAATGCTATAGAGTCTCTTTCTACGAAAATAGGGAATGCATATATCTAATATGTTACTTTCTGTATGGCTAGGTTGGTAATGTGGAAGCTATAAACTGTTATTATGCACATGGAGAGCAAAACCCCAACTTTCAGAGGCGCAGCTACTGGATGTTGGATCCGTGAGTTTATTTGCAATTTGTAGATATCTCATTATCTAAATATGCTTTGTGCTTTTGCTCTCAGTAGTACAACAGAAAGAGAAGGATGTTTTAAGGTTTCCAAAAGTTGCTCTAATTTAGATTAAGCCTAGATGAAAAAGTTTTCGGATCCAAAGATGGACGAGATTTGGGGGTTGCTTGTGACTGTTCCACTACATTTCCTTGATAAGGATGTTCTAAGGCTACCAAAAGTTGCTTTAGTTTACATTAAGCCTAGCTGAAAAAGTTTTTGGGTGTGAAATGGGACAAAACCTGGGATTGCTTGTGATTTCTTCCATTACATTAATTCATTTCTGTTGGATGAATGGGAAAGAAGCAAGAATTGATATCAAGTTGCTTATATAATACATATACATATATACATATATACGTATATATATGTATATATGTATATATATGTATTTTTCCCTATGTATGATTTTCTTTACCATGATTCGGCAGGGCATATGAACATATTGTTTTGGTGCACTACAGAGATATAAATGAGGTCAGTTTCTTCCACAGTGGCATCATAAATTGAGCAAAATATCTGTGGACTTATCATTCTTCTTTACCATAAATGTTATCTGTTTCTCCTCTCTCTTATTGAAATTCACTTTTAGTGTCTGATATCTGCCACTAGATATTTCTCATATTTGTGCTTGATTTGAGCATCATATATTGTTTTACTTACTTTGCATTTACAACAATTTTATAGGCAATTGAGATGCAGTCTGCATGTGCACACATAAACTTACTTCTAGTACATTTGTATGTATATATACGTTTGCACACTCCGACACACATTCTTATATGTTATACTGAAATTTTTTTTTTGTTCTTGGTTTATTTTAAGCGATGTCTGCAAATTAGGAAGTTATATATAACTTGAGAAGCAGTTGAGTAACATCAGTCATTATCTTTTTCTCTTTTTTCTTTTTTTATTGGTTCACAGGGTAGGCAAGACACAGGGCTTAATGTGTCACAGTCTTCCCAAGTATCAGCAACTTTCAGTCCTAGCCCCAGCTCTTATTCTACTCGGCAAATTAGTATTGGTGAATTTTACGAGCCATATAAGAATTTATCCAGTCCTGGATCTGCAGAAATTAGCTCTGATGTATCTATCAGGAGTAATGGGGTAAATCATTCAGATAATGTAGGGAGAACAGAAGAAGTCAATAGCTCATCAGGCCTTGAAATGAGTCAAGCATTGAGAAGGCTCGAGTTGCAACTAAGTTTAGATGATGAAAGTGTACAAGAAATTGGTCCATTCTATAGTGAGAGTGAGAATTCAAGTGAATTTGGAAGTGTTGTCTGGGATCAGGGCTCATCTGCTGGAATGCAACTGAATCCAAATAGTCTTCAGTTGCAGCATCATTCAGGTTTCTGTCAATCATTTAGTGTCTATAGTCGTAGAAGTTTGCATTACGTGATATTGTACAGTTTGCATCACGTGACATTTGTACACTTGTGGATTGGAGTTTTTTGGATTTCTTGTTTGATCTTACCCGTCAATGATGATGATGATGAATGTTCCTGCATCTGTCAATTTCTTATATATTATTCTAGAAAATGGTGCTTCACTTCATATCTTGTATAACTTGTTAGTTGGTACTTCATGATTGATATCAATTTCAATAAGCATTGCTAATCTGCTCCAGGCTAATAATGCATACAACTGGATGCATTGAAAATTTTCTTTTGTGGAATGCAATGTTTTTATGAAAGATTCATTTTCAGTCTCTTTTCTGGAATGCAATGCTTTTGTAACAAATTCATTGCAATCCCATAGACATGTAACCTTCTGCAATTTGTAATGCTCTAATGTTGTCTGTTGGTACAAATTCATCTCATTCACTGGTTATAAGGAGTAATGGATATTTGAATTAATAGAAAGAAGGTCTCTCGGTTTCTCTCTCGAGTTTGACCGTTAAGATTATCTGCCCTATATGGTCTGTGACTGGATGTGGGTCCCAATGCAAAAACCATGAAGTGGTTTTCTTTCTAATTGCTAGAAAGCATGTATTAGTACATTTGAGCAATCCAGTCAGGATCTTGAACTATTAAACAATGATTTTTACCTTGGCTGATGGTGTTAGTTTATATTAATTTTTACCTTGTTACCATCGTGAGATATGGCTCTGATTAGTTGCCGTGTACATGTAAAATCTTGACACTGAGATTTTGAGGTGGAGCATCTGCTCATTAGTTGTTGCCTTAATTTCTCTTAGTGGAATGATCTTTTCTGTGTGGAAGCACTTGAATAATATGTGGCTCTAGTTCTATTGCATGATGTTGTTCTATTCTCTTTCTTTTTGATCATCGGTTTTCGCGTTCAAAAGATTTGGAATATGAAACCAAAAGCAAATGCTAATGAAAGAATTTTTGTAGGTGACGAAGTTGATAATCGTCAATTGTTGAGGCACGAAGCTAATATGTGGAAAGAGATGCTAGACAGCTTTGATGGTCCTCAAAATGTTGAGTTGCATGCGGAGTTTGTAGATAAATTGGATGAAAATGTGAGAACTGTAACTCAATAATCTTGATTTTTTGTATAAGAGTTGGGAATAGCACTCTGCAACAAATTAAACTTGGTCATTTTGTTTACCCTTTCCAAATTTGCTTATGGCCAGTATTAGAAATTTTATTACTGTAGTTTATGTACTTCGTATTTCTGTGACATGTTGACCTTATAGCATGCTCAACATTGTATTCTGGCTGAACATTCATGTCAATTTGCATATGCAGTTAGGCCTCGATTGCTTGTATCTATATGGTTATCCTGAAGGATGGCACCTTCTTTGGTTTCCCGTAATCTCTCCATTATACTCATATGTCCATCTTTGAAATAGGGTATGCTTCTTGGAGCATCAAGGAAAGAGAATGTGGAAGAGTATGAACACTATACTGTGCCTGATTTTGAAGGAAAGGGTGCTCTGACGGGTAAGATATTCTCAACTTCTGGTGGTATTTAGTACTGCATATTTTTGCGAAATTTCATGATCTCTCTGATCTAGCAGTTATTTTGCATCCAGGTACTTCAATTCCTCAACAAGTCGAAGAATTCAGTTATCTTCCATATCCTCCTGCAATAAGTACTTATGGTACCAATCCTGGTGACTATAGTACAGTTTTTGATCAAGCTCACACTGGAAGTCCTATTGAAGATGGTTTGAGTTTAACCATTGCCCAAAAGCAGAAGTTCACAATTCAGGAGATCTCCCCCGAGTGGGGTTATGCCTCTGAGACCACAAAGGTACTTCTTCAGAAAGTCAAAATGTACATTTGGTGCCTCACTAAGCTATTAGAGTCTCTAATTATCTTGCATATGTATTGTCTACCCTTATATTCGGTAGACTGATTTCATATGCTTTTGATTAAGAGATGAACGATTTCAGTACCTGACTGTTGATGTAAACCGCTGTTGTTGATGTAAACCGCTGTTCTTCTCCTTGATGAGGTGGAGTGGCATTCTGGCTGATTGCACTTCAATAATATCTTCATGCAACTTCATATGCAGTTATGCTCATGATTTGTAATGTGGCTGGTGCATGTTTTTTCTGTTATTCTTTTCATGTGAATCTTTGAGAAGGAAGGCTGTATGTGGTAGTGGAAGAGACAATGGTAAAAACAATGATGAACTTTCTTCTCATTCCTAATGGTGCTTCTTCTAGCAGCAAATCTATGCCTCTGCTGTCTTCTTGGGGTCATTTAGTTAGTGTGTCTCTCGAGTCAACTTTAGATAACTAGATGAAGTATTACCAGCCAATCAACTTTAGATGACTAGATAAAGTATTACCAGCCAATCAGAATCTTCTCCCTATTATCATAGGAATCTGTTCAAAGAAACATCCCTTTCTACTTATATAGCGATAAGGATCAGTGTTCAGACATAAGTCTGTTTGAACCTCTAATATTTTTATGTGATTCTGGTATATGTCATGGTTGTAATTATGCATGGAACTCCAAGGATAATAGCCACTGCACGTGTATTGACATGACATGTTGTTGTGATGTTAAACATAGTGTTACTTTTTCCCTTTGAAACTTTTCTAGGATGTATTCAGTATGCAGCTATTTTTGGCAACTAGAAAGTTTTACTTATCCAGTTTGATAATACAGGTACTTATCATTGGATACTTTCTTTGTGACCCATTAGAGAGTGTATGGACTTGTATGTTTGGTGATGTTGAAGCTCCAGTTCAGATAGTTCAGGAAGGTGTTATGAGGTGCCTGGCTCCTCCTCACTTGCCTGGAAAAGTTACACTCTGCATTACTTCTGGCAATAGGGAGTCCTGCAGCGAAGTCAGAGAATTCGAATACCGTGATAAGCCCATGGCTGATACTCACAGTAACCTGCCTGAAACAGATTCTATGAGTCGTGAAGAACTGTTGCTACTAGTCAGATTCGTGCAGACGCTCCTGTGCAACACAAAATTGCAGAAAGGAGATAGTGCTGAGACAGGAATTGACTTGGTGAGCAAATCCAGAGCAGGTGATGACTCATGGTCTCAAGTCATTGAGGCTCTCTTGGTTGGCACATGGACATCAGCTACCACTACAGACTGGCTTCTGCAGGAACTTCTTAAAGACAAATTGCAGCAGTGGCTGTATTCTAGATCACAAGAAGAAAGTGACCAGGTGGGCTGTTCCTTATCCAAGAAGGAACAAGGAATTATACACGTGATCGCTGGATTGGGATTTGAGTGGGCCTTACACCCAATTCTCAAGTCTGGAGTTAGTGTCAATTTCAGGGATATAAATGGTTGGACTGGTCTCCATTGGGCTGCACGCTTTGGAAGGTATAAAATGCCTACTTTCTTAATCTGGCTTTTGGAGTTTTCTCTTTCCTTTGATGGCTTATTTCCATTGAGATATGAGCAATATGAGTAACTGGATATGCTCTAAACCGTAAGAAAGAACAAAAAGAGAGGGAATTGGATTCTCACTCTCGAAGGATGAACATAGTTTGTTGTATGTATGTATACTTAAAGGAAGAGGTAGTTGTTTATCAACCTTAAAGATAGTCTTGGTGTTATCATCTTCCATTCTTGACATTGGACTCATATATACGTTTGTCTTAGTTCCTACTATGTTTATTCAATAAATAATTCTAATTAGAAGAGAGATCTAAGTCAAGTTCTTCCTGATGAAAGAATGTTGATTCAATCAAAATGGTATGGCCAATAAGTTGCAAACTTCAAAATTATGGTATAAAAACTTGAAGCCTTTTCAGTCTCTTGTTAAAGTTATTATGCCACAGTTCTTATTTACATTGAGCCTGCAGTTAGATACCACTAGAAAACCTCCAAATATGTTACTTATTTTGCTGACCAGTGATATTTTTTTGTTTTATAAGCATTATATTGTACACAATGTTTTTGAACCCCACTATGATGTAAACTACTGATAACCAGTATTTCACTTTCAAGAAATTGAGGGATATAAGTAAGTTGAGGATTTGGTTTCCATTGAATTCTCTGCAGGGAAAAGATGGTTGCTGCTCTCATGGCATCCGGGGCATCAGCTGGAGCAGTTACAGATCCCAATTCACAGGATCCTGTAGGGAAAACTCCGGCATCCATTGCTGCCACCTATGGACACAACGGACTTGCAGGCTATCTTTCAGAGAAGGCACTAACTAGTCATCTGTCATCCCTCACCCTCGAAGAGAGTGAGCTATCTAAAGGATCCGCTAATTTGGAAGCAGAAAGAACAATAAACAGTGTATCTAGGGCAAGTCACATTACGAATGAGGACCAGGTTTCTCTTAAGGACACTTTAGCTGCTGTTCGGAATGCTGCTCAGGCTGCTGCCCGTATCCAATCTGCTTTCCGGGCACATTCGTTTAGGAAGAGACAACAGAAAGAAGCTGCAGCAAGTGCTGCTGTTGCTAGTTCCAGCCAAGACGAGTATGGTGTCATTTCAGATGATGTGATTTCAGCTGCGTCAAAACTAGCTTTCCGCAATTCACGGGATTACAACTCAGCTGCTTTATCAATTCAGAAGAAATATCGAGGTTGGAAAGGTCGAAAAGACTTCCTTACTTTCCGCCAGAAAGTAGTGAAAATACAGGTAACTCGATTTTTTAACGATTCAATATAGCATACAGTAGCATAGACTAAAATTTTAACTTTAAATGGCTAACAGCATTCATTAGTCAAGCCAAAAAATAATTCTGTTGTTAAAAAGATAAAGGAATGAACTTATGCAAACTTGTGACTGTTGCAGGCTCATATAAGAGGCTATCAGGTTAGGAGGCAATATAGGGTTTGTTGGGCCGTAGGTATCTTAGAGAAGGTAGTCCTCAGGTGGCGCCGACGGGGAGTTGGTTTGCGGGGCTTTCGGCAAGAGACAGAGTCCATTGGTGATGAAACTGATGATGAAGACATTCTCAAGGTTTTCCGGAAGCAGAAAGTAGATGCAGCTCTTGATGAGGCCGTGAACAGGGTCCTGTTGATGGTTGACTGTCCTGAGGCACGAAAGCAATATCACCGCATTCTTGAAAAATACCGTCAAGCTAAGGTAAGTGCTTTCGTATTGACTTTACACAACTTTACATCTAAAGGTTAACACACTTTTAATTTTCCGATGGCTGTTGCGCTATGTTAACAACCGCTATGGCATATAGATCACATTGTGAAGCTTTTAAGTTAAAAATGCACTCTATATATTTGGTACCATAATTCTTATGCGAGTATCCCTCCTATACCTGAACTCCTGCACCCAAAAGGCACTATATTGATGTGATCTTTTAAAAATAAGTGATTGCCCTTATTCGACCCTTATTGCCCATCCTGGGAACAGACAGCTAATGCATTCGACTTATTGAACAGGGTTCTACCAGTTGATTCTATTAGAAAGTCGAATTAACAACTTTGACACGAATTTTTCAAGTGGATGAGATCAGTCGAGTGGTCTCTAACCTTTAAATTAAAGTATATGCCTGATCAAGTTTGTATTTATCTGGCAGGCTGAGCTTGAAGGTGTGGAGAATGAAAACACGCAAGCTTCTAATGATGACTTATCTTACATGGAAAATGATGGTAATTACCAGTTCACATAGTTCAGAATCACACATAACTAACCTTTAAAAAAAATTATTATGGTTTTCTTTTTCTTTGCGAAACATCTCGTAGCTCAAGGCTTGTATAGTATGGTTTGATTTCCAGTGACTGGTATAATTCCGATTGATGATTTTGTAAATGTGATTGTGGGTACTTTTAAGTGATGGTTGCAAAAGATGCCTGTACAATAATACAATGAAACGAATGATTAATAACAGTAGTGATCAGCAATGTAAATGATATAGGTACGTTTCATGGCCCTGGCTTCGAAATGATAGTGATTCTTTACCCTAGCACACCCCGCTTTTTCCATTATGGGTTGGAACTTTGAAGTGGACTCTGTTGTAACGTTATTAGAGAGATTATATGACGATAAAGTTATATTAATATGGTAAAATGATATGAGCCATTGCCTGTGGATGGATATTAACTGCATGCATAATCACTTCGCTGTAATGGTGGTGAATTATAGTGTTAGTACTCATCATTTCGTTGTAATTATCTCATTATTATTTTACCATCACTAGATTTTTCTCCTTTTATGAAAACTTCAAAAACGGATTTAATTCTGAAACAAATTTTCATCTTTCCTAATATTAGGATGTCTCAGCAACGTTGCATTCCAAACGATTGCCCGTGACCATATACGAAATTGGCATAGTTTCCATCAAGGGGTTTTTTTTTTTTTTTTAATATTAATATCATGATTGTATTATTAGTTCATTATTTATTCGATATTTCTCCTAAGATTACAAGGGGCCATATCTTAAAAGTTATTAAAAGTCGCTTTCATATTATCTTTCAAGAGTTGAAAATTTATGTACCAATTTGGATTATGTACTCTCAGCCATATCTTCAATTAGAAGTTGAAGAAAAGAAATGATGACAAGTAAAACAATATTGAGGACAAGAGAAACTAGAGGGGGAGAATTAACATTTCTACTATTATTCTTTTAGTTTGGTTAGGGAATGAATTTTCTATTTTTTCTAAAAAAATTATTTTATAGAAATGAGTTTTTTAACTTCAGTTAATTATACAAATACAGGAAAAAGAATTAGGAGTTAGAATAATTATTCTTTTCCATGTCATTCTAATATATCAAACGTAACCTTAGAGATAGAATAATAATAAATATCCTAGCATTAAACGACATCCACATGAACGATATAGGCTGGGCTCATCGAATATCCAAAGAATATTCAAAGAGGTAACTACAGGCCTAATGATTTATGAAAAATTATGGTATGTACGTCATTTTAAATGTACAAGTTTTTTTTTAAAAGAGAAATTTAATTTTTGATAATTATAAGTATCATATTATTGGCTCTGAAATTTAAAATTAAGTCTTTCGTGGCATATAATACTGCGGTACCTAAAAGAAGAAGAAAGAATGAAAAAAAAAAGCCGCTGGCAAAAAGCTGCAGGTGAGTTGATAAGTGACAAGTGCGAGACACTCGACAACGCGGATCGAAATCGCGTGGCGCAGATCTACCGAAATATTGCGGGCATTGGATTTCCACGCCCGTTGGTCCTCTCCCGGGCCGCCACTCACGACATCCTCGATTTACTCTCCCGCTCGCTCTGGCCATCCTTTGGTTAACCCTTTTGGAAGAATGAAAAAAAAAAGCAATCAAATTTGCGGAAGGGTAAAGTAGACAACGTGTCGATGCCATACTTATACTAGTTCTAGAGTCGTGTGGTTTCGTGATTATTCGTTTTCAATTGAAAAGAATGGAATCGAAAGAAAAGGTGGAGTTGTTAGAGAGAGCAATAAAGCAGCTACTTGTCGGGGAACAACCAAAAACAAGTGCTACAACAACAAGCTCATCATCATCATCCCACGACAGCACTGGAAGCTTTGTTGCAGTGGTGGATGATGATGATGATAAAAACAACCACCTACCCCTCATCTCCAAGTTGCTTTCTCAGGTGAAAACAAACGCATATTTTTCAATAACTTCTCATTGACGATTAACTACTTTTCACTTGTTTTTCTTGTTTTACGGTTATAAATTTCGTGGCACAAGGATACATGTCAAAATTGATGGATGGAGTTATCGCCTCATCTAAACACGTTTACACTTGTTACTTACTTTTTGTGATATAACTATAAGCTGATAGAGTTATCAGCTCATCTAAAAGGCTCAAACTTATAGACTTATTTATATTAATCCATCACATGCTGTCGTATTTTATTTTGAGCTTGCACTTGGATAGTTATGATATTTTTAAATAGTCAGTGAAGAATTTCAAACTTGAAACTGTTTGGCTTGGTTTGGTTTCCAGACTCTGACCCCTTATCCTGCACACTTTATTTGTATTCATGACCCGTCTCCTGAAAGCTTTTTTTGTATCAATGAAAGCATGCTCCATCGGGCGCTCTCCATTAACTAGATTAGATCAGGCCTCCGAGAAAACATTGTGTAAATGGAAAAAATGCATATATGAAGTTATAAGATTAATCGGCATGGTACTGTTGATTGCAGGAAGCACTAGTGTTCTTGTTCTTGTAATGTTGTTGATCACATCTAGGAAAAGGAACAGCTCAGATTCATTATACCCTTCACGATATTAATTAGGTAACTAATTGGTATCTTAGGTTATTATTGAGGTGATGCCCCCAGCAAATTACTGTTAACTAATAACTTTGTAGCATGGATCAGTGTATGTTCATTTCTGGATATAAGATATCCTGGAAATCCAGACATTTTAGTATACTCTGTCTCAGCTATGTCGTCAAGTCAACCTCGTATGGTTATTCTATCATGTTGTCTGCAGAGAAGGGTCTCTGCCTTATGTAACTGACTACCTTATCAATTATGAAAATGTTGCGAATTCAGTTCTGTAAATGAGATGAGTTTTCTATATCAACAGCTAGATTCATTGAAAGAGGATGGCACGCCTGAGCAACTACAAGAATCGGGTGTTAAGGAGCTACACCCTTCAGAAACTAGTGAAAAGAGCACAACTGCCGAAGAAGTTGAAAGCAGAAGTTCAGAAACTATTCAAAACGAACAGATAATCAAAGAGCTGAGGGAGGTGAAGAGGCAGAATTCAGTGACTCATTGGCTTTTGTCAGTCATGATTGTGCTCACCCTAGCATGGCAGCTCTCTGAGGTCTCTCTGATTCTAAAATTGAAAGAAGGGTTGAGTAATCCCTTTAAATCGATTGGAGGTATGATCGTGGGCATGTTCAAACACCCTGCTGTAAATGGTGAACAAGCAGAGAAAGATGCTGCTGCTAAACAGAATGGGGTTCTTCAAGCTTATCTTCTCCCTGGTGTTAAAGTTCCTGAGATGTCTCATGCATTGTTTAGTGATGATGAATAATATCATTGTTTCTCCATATTGTGTACTGAAATCAATCCAGTAATTTTAACATTCTACTTGTGGCAGAGGCAAGTTTTGATGCTTATTTGCTACTCTTCTTTTTTTGCTATGCCAAGTCAGCGTGTAATCTATTGGTTACAACTCAAAAACAAGGTTCAGGAGGACTGTGAGTAGGTATTTGTCCGAGAAAGAGCTTATAGGAATACCAGCAAAGTTAACATCACTGGGTGAGATCAAATGAGCAAGAGACTAGAATCAAGGAGAGCTTGCAGTCAAAAAGTGAAAAACTTTCATGAAAAGCAGCTTTCTGGAAACGGCTACCAATAAATGGTCTTGAATATCAGCTACAAAAGCAGCTTTTAAGCATTCATCAAACCGTAACAAAGCAATCTCTAAACAATGGGGATGAATGAAAAGAAAGCACAACAATGATTAACCATTTCACTAACACAAAGGTACCAAGTTTTGACTCAAGACTTTTAACCCTCTTCAACGAGATAACCTGCTCCCTTTGGAGCACAAACCCAAGCTTGACTATTTTCCAGTATAGAACGGAGCTTTGTTTGCCTACCCATAGTTCAGCCGAAAAACATCATTCAGCACGTAAAAGCTTCCCTGCGGTGTTGGCATTAAATGAAACATCTGCAAATGAAATCGAACGAGTAAATGTGAGGAAAAACATGCCATTGAACAGACATCTAAAGCTGGTATGAGATATTGCGCCTTTGCTACTGTTAGACCACAAAAAACATTAGCATACCCAAACATCTGAGCCAAAATAGTACCAGGCCTTTGTTATAATGTACCATTGTCAAAGTTTCATCCTTCTCCATTCAAAACATATTCACATATGCAAATTCAAAACAACGTACCGCCGTCAAAGTTTCAACAGAGAAGAAATTGCTCTATCCGAAAAAGGCAAACACATGCACACTTTCAGAAATTTACAGCTAAAATACAGATCTCTTGATCTCAACAGAGGTAGACCAGTCGCTAAATTAGAAAATGAGCTTTGAAAGGGAGAGGGCTATTAAATTATATAAAACTCTGGCAAAAACGAGTAAAGCTGGTTTTTGATACCAAAGCATATCCGTGCATGCAAATGCAAAACAATGTACAATTCTTGAAGTTTTGATTGAGAAAAACTTGAACTGCCCGAAAAGGGTGGCCCATATATATGCTTTCAGATTCTACAGCCAAAATAAAAAGGCCTCTCTTGAAATTAATAGATACAGCCAATTCTCTAAATTACAGAGGTCACTTGGAGAAAAAATCAGCAGAAAATAATTAAGGTTTAACTAATCATAGCATTTACACTAGTAAATACTCGGTCTGAGAACTACATAAAGCAACAGGCCTTAAAAGGGAAACTGCATAAAGAGACAGGCCATATCAGCAGATTTCTTACGGACTGTTGACAGTAGTACTACTCTTCTACTATTTAAAAGCAATACTTTACTCTGCAAACTAAATAAAGTGACATGAAAACTGAATAAAGCAAGAGGCCATTGTGACAAGACGGGCAAAGCAAAGAAAACAGATAGACACGCATCTAGCTACTAAGAGGGTGTTTGGCTTTGCTTACTTGGTGCTTACAAGCAGCAAATAATAAAAAATATGTGAAAGAGTACTTAGATGCTTAAAATAAGCAAAGCCGAACACCCTCTAAAGCTTGCTTCATAACTAATAAAGAAAGGATTAGTATTGTTGGTTGGTCAATCGCAGCTTGCTCCACCTGTTAGTCCTACCTCAAAGCCACTCCAAACAATCCATTTTGCAGTGCTACTCTCAATTTCTATAAGAAAGTTATTTTTACACCAATCTCTTGATGATCATTAGACCAAGATATACACCCATTTTAGTGCCCATTTGAACGGGCTATTTTCCCCCCAAAAAGAATACTTTTTTTTGGGTCAAACAAAAAGAATACTTTTAAAATACCTTTCTTTCGTTTAAGAAAAGTATAGTTTTCAAATAGACATTTAAAATTTGCAGAAGCAAAACAGTTAAGCTATCAAAAGATCACTACTCTGAAAAGTTTTACAAAAGTTCTTTTCTTTAAGCCAATCCAGACAGCCCTTTACAATTATCCAAATATAGTCTAAGGAATACTTTGATTAACCACTTCGGTTCAGAAATTTGAGGAAAAAAAAATAGACCCCAACATTAGCCTCGCTTGTGCGTATGTACGTGGGTGTATGGGCCTGTTTGAATTGGTTTTTTCCATGTACTTTTTTTTACTGATAAAATCATATGTTCTATTGCAATAAATATTTGGATTACATTTAAAAATAAATAAATAAAACTCTAAAAAGAACTCAATTTTTAGCTTCTTAAACAGCGTTTTTCTCAAAAATTTTAGAGAAAAGAGATTTTGAAAAGGCAATCCAAACGAGCCCTATATATTACTACAGAAAAACAAATGAACACAGTAGATCAGTCAGTACAAATGTAAGAAAATTACAGACAAACACAGAAAGAGAGAGAGAATACACACAGTAAGAATATACATATACCTGAGAGAATTTGAGGGTGTGTTGTTCCCCTTGCAGCTGGAGATTACCGGAGACGAGGACAAGCATGCCGCCGGCGGGACCAGAGGGCTGGCAATCGACGGTGGAGATGACGTGCTGGCACTGCTGGAAGGGCAAGCTGTTGAGCTTGGCGGCTATGTTCTGGGCTCCTTGGATCTTCTGGCCCTCAAATGTGAGCATGGATTGGTCCTGGTACAGGCCCACTAACACGGCCCGATTTGAATCGAATGTGGTGTAGTAGTGCTCCACAAATGCTTTTGCCACCGCGTCTGGGTCAATCGCCATGGTAATATTCACGCGCCGCCGCGGAGAGTTTGTTTCGCCTTTTGCTTTGCTGCTTAAACGATGATGGTTGGATTTTTGGTGTTATGTATGTATATGCATACATATACATATACATATATATATATAGATGCGTATGGTAGGTTGATTTTGCTTGAATCTCACGCCACGCGATGGAGGGAAAATACGCTAAATATAAAATTGGGACCCAACTAAAATGCCCCCATATTACACGTGTGAAATTCTCTTTTTTGGAATTTTATGAATTATTGAAGAAATAATTTTTTTGTTATATTGGAATTTTATGAATTATTGAAGAAATAATCTATTTTGTATATAACAAGATATAAGAAAAAATATATTATTTTGGTATATAGCAAGAACGTTAAACATTAAAAATACGATATAAAACAGGAAGAATTACGTCTTTTATACATCACGAGAATGTCATACACTAAGAATACGACATTAAATATGACAAATTGTTACTACTATTATTATTATCATTGTTCATGTAAAAGTAGAATAGTTTAAGATTAGATCGTTAAATTTTAAAAAATTAGGAAAATAGGAAAAGAAGATTTGGTTATTTATAATTGGATCAAAGCCCAGACACTGAGACAATGGAATAGGTAGATGAAAGCCCAAGGTTTTGGCGCAAGTGGTAATTGCATTCCTTGCATGTAGCAAACACCCACCGCACACAATAACTCATTCACTATAATGGGCTCATTTGTATTAGCTTCTCCTAAAAGCCTTTTTTTAATAATTTTTGGAAAAAAAATTTGACTTACAACCCTTTTCAGAATTTTAACTCTTTTGAAAGTCAAGCTAAATAGTTATTACAAAAATAATATGCTTTATTCTCTCGTAGACATGGCACCACATTGCTCCCTATAATGTCTTCCAAAAGAAATGAGTTGGCTCTCAATAATGCGATATTACAAATGACATTTAACTACAATTGTTATTGAATATTTCGTGGACCGAACATCTCTTCTGTGAAAAGCATTCAAGGAAATGTGCTTGTCCAAGCTTCTGTGCCTGCTCAATTTACATTTACATTTACATTTACATTTTTTAATCAGAAAGCATACTAGCAATAGAAATTCTGCAGCAGCACGAGTCAGAGGTTCCCTGTAATAAAATCAGGAAAAAATGAAAAGGATCTTCTTATTCGATACACCGTACTAATTACATCGAACTCGATTGAACGGATTTTCCAGTGTCAGAAAAAAGGAAAAGATAACAACCGAATATGTACAAGTATGGGTAAGATTTCTTCTTTTTTTTTTTTTTTCTTTTTCTTTTATTAGTGTAACAATGTACATGTTGCCTTTCTTTCTATGTTGCTGAGATGTGCTACATATCTACAATCAATTACCAATCTCTATGGTGCCAAGCCTAACCTACCATGGTCTCTACAAGTTTGGAGCTAAAGAATTGAATTTTCCCCATACATGGTAGAACTGCAAAGGCTTCTATCGTTGTATCTGAGCTCGATTAGATGCTTCCCGGTCTCATCCATCCGCGGTCTCTTGCCAAAAGGATGAGCACGATATAGCAGGGAAAAATAACTTCAGTCTTTCACCTTGGAAAAACTGTAATCCACACAGAAAAGGTATATACATTGATGCAAAGTCAAATGTCTTTCCTGGAGAACAAGAGATAAAGCAGCGTATTTAACTCGTCGGTTAATATAAAAGTTGAACAAAGGGATGAAACGTGGATGGACGAATACTCACCGCTGGGCCCAAGGTACATCAGAGGGCAGTGCTTGTCAGCTTCTGCCACAGCAGGCATTGTAGTCATCCATCTGAAAGGCTCACACACCCTAGAAAAAGCGTGAGACTTCACGGTAAAGTTGCTCAGCTTCAAATGGTTTTGAGACGTATCCATCCATTCCACACCTAAGGCACTCTTCATTTGTAGCCTGAATGACATCGGCAGTCATAGCTAATATAGGAACATGCCAGTTTAAAACATGTCCATAAGCTTCAGCAGATATTTCCCCACGTTGGATTTGATGATTGATATTAAACTCCATGGTTCTAATCTTATTTGTAGCTTCAAACCTGTGGAAGAACTCATCTAATAAGCTGGCCAGTGGCATGCATGTTGTGACACAAACAGAAGAAAATAAGAGGTTAAAATGGAGAGCAGCACAAAATAAGAGGTCAAAAATGGAGAGCAGCCCAAGTGAGATACAAACTCTACTTCACAATAGAAACACTAAAAATTGTACAATGGAACCAACCGTGTACCCTGTTCCAGAGTGACCAAGTATTGACATTTTCCTTGGATCTCTTAAAACTGAGTTTTTACAGTTAAGTTTGCCAATAACAGGAAAAAAAAGAAAGAAAGAAATGCGGTACATACCCATCCATTTCTGGCATCTGGATGTCCATGAAACAGGCATCAAACCGGTGAGGAGGCTTTAGAAGTGAGACAGCCTTTTTCCCGCTATCTGCACATACTACATCAGCACCATACTTGCGCAGAGCACCAGCAGCGACTTTGAGATTCACATTATTGTCATCTACAACAAGAATTTTTCTCCCAACAAGAAGGTTATGAAGAGGGAGATTAGAGTGTTCTCCATTCTTGTAATTTCCTTTGTTACCAACACCCATGACACGTTGCAGG
Organism: Cordia subcordata; assembly: GCA_028554755.1. Classification (NCBI taxonomy): domain Eukaryota; kingdom Viridiplantae; phylum Streptophyta; class Magnoliopsida; order Boraginales; family Cordiaceae; genus Cordia; species Cordia subcordata. Next base: position 754,141 of record JAPTOF010000020.1, read on the forward strand.
GCAGCAGCAAGCATACCAGCTCTAAGTGGCTTCATGATGATAAACGGAGAAGAAACACCATTTTCCGAGACATTAGCTCTGGTAGAGATTTTAGGATTAGCTAAAAGAAAAACTCCAGGTGAAACACTACAATCACTTGTCTGTAATTTACAGATAAAGAGTCTTGATAATTTGAAATCCTTATCCCACACTTCCTGTTCAATAAGTACAATGTTTACTGGTGTTTTTCCAGTGCTTATGCTTGAGAAACCATGATGTAAATCAGGAACCACTTCCACATGGATTCCAAGCCGCTGAATGTGATATTTTGAGACTATTGCACGGACAGGTCTGTGGTCCACAACCAATGCTCTCAAGCCCTGAAATTCTAAAGAAATGGAGTCGGACTGGTTTTTTATTTGCTGGCTCTTCTGCTCATTTGAATTGAAGCAGCCACTGGAGAAAACAGCCGTGAAAGTAAATGTCGAACCAATCTTTGGCAAGCTCACAAAACCAATTTCTCCTTTCATGAGATGGACTAAGCACTTGCTAATGCTTAGCCCAATACCTGTACCCCCATGAATTCGGGCAATCGAGGGCCTCACCTGCACAAAAGGAGTGAATATACGATCTTGGGCATCTAAGGGGATCCCCACCCCAGTGTCCTCTACAGATACAAGGAGATTGATGTTATCAGGGGATGACGACGAGCAAGAAGATGTGGATTTCTCTTGACAGAAAGTTTTAAATCCTACCCAGCTCTGGCGTCTATCAGCTACAGGCCACCCACTCAGAGTGTTAGTTGATGATGCTTCTGTCTCAACTTCTATAGACTCCAACACCTCTTCAACAAGACGGACAGTTACAAATATGTGTCCTTGATCAGTGAACTGCTCAAATTGATAAAGCGTTAGTTGGACATTTGTTTAAAGGACAATTTGTAGTTTAGGCAGGTATGAGTAAATATCTACTAAGATGCCAAATAAGGTGCTAATAACTGAACATTAAGTAATTAAATATTCAACTAGAGAAAATAGGAATATCATCCTTGCTGGTTCTGCTTAAGCTCTATAATCAATTGATTCGGTATATACATTCTTACTGTAGTTCATTAAAGCGTTTTCTTTCCCGTCTATTTCCTAGTTGGCAGAACTTAAGAAAACCTACTGAACTCTTGCCCTTATCTCAAGGCAGAAAGTGAAAGGAATCGCATTGCCGACTTACTTTGATTGAATTGCCCATTAGATTTGTGATAATCTGCCGAAATCTCCCAGGATCACCAATCAGCGTCTCAGGTACGTTCCCAGAGATGTACACTGCTAACTGCTCCCCACAATATGTTGTAAATTAAGTTAGAAATCAGAAGTCTAACATGGCAACAATGGAAGAAGAGCAAATCAAAACTGTGACATGCAAATTATATTACCTCAACACCTTTTTCTTGTGATTTCCCAGAAAAAAGTGATAAAACATCATCCAGAATTGCTCTCAAGTTGAAACACACAGCCTCAAGCTCAAGTTTGCCAGATTCTATTTTTGCTTGGTCCAGAACCTCATTTATGAGTGACACTAAAGCTTTACCACTAGCCTGAGCAGTCCTGACATAATCTTGCTGAGTTACATCTAGTTTGGTGTCCATGAGCATGTGCAACATCCCTGGAAAATTCATAAACGTTATGCAAAATAAAATACTTGCAGCAGATATAGAAAATCAAATTATGATAATTAACAGTGAGATGAAAGTTTATCCGAGACTCACCAAGAACGCCGTTCATAGGAGTCCTAATCTCATGAGACACAGTAGCAAGGAACTACAGATAATTGAACAATGTCAGATATATGTTTACATATACACATCAGTAAAAGATAACATTCTATAGAAAGCAACATCAGCATCTACCTGGGACTTTGCAACATCGGCGGCTTCAGCACGCTTTTTGAGTTCCATCATCTCATGATAATCATCCTCAACTTTTGCTATCCGATTTACTGTTGCATGGAATATTTGCCCCATAAGTAATGCAATCACAAGGACACCAAAAGCAGTTGTTATTGCAAGCCACGGCCATGGTGCTTTCTGCTTAAACCTGCATCAAAAAAATATTTTTTGTTAATAGATCCTTGTGCACTACTTCAAACCCAGTGATCAGAATAATCTCCCTTGAGTTCACTTTTCAGACATGCACATCACACATGATGAGGTCTAAGATGATCAGTAATCTAGCAAATGAGAAAGACCTTCTGCAACAACACTTAGTATGTAGTTATACATGAACAAGAAAATCAATTACCTGCAGTGCATTTCATGCTTCCTGTAAGGATCCCCAAAGTTTAGGACACTAACATGCAGCAGGCCGTCATCTGATATATTTGACCCATACATGCTGATAGCATTAGAGAGATTAGTCGTATCATACACATTTACAAGAATGGTTTGCTTGCTAGCCAGCTGATGAAGTAGCTTTTCAACTAGTGATTCAATATCAAAAACTCCTCCAAGATACCTGTTTTGGACAAGCAAAAATTTTAACACATTATCTGAATTCTTCCCAACAAATCTTCTCTGCCTTACAAAGGTCAACTACTCAAGTTCAAGTCTTCCATTTTATTTCTCTATTGATCATGAATTTCTCTATGGAATGCTAATTCACTAAAGCGTTTGTTTCTATAATGCACTACTTGAGATGACTTTGCTTAATCACAATAGACATACAAAAGGAGAAACTTTCATTAGATTTCTTTCTTCTTTGGTATTTCCATGAGAGATTTTCATTGTTTTGCCTTTTTCTTTTCTTTTTATCTGTTTGGACATCTCTCTATTATCTTGGTGCAAAGAGGAAATGGACTAATGCAGTAAGAAAATGCTTCAGTCCACAAAGTTCAGCCATCACACTCACTAACTGGGAGCCAAACTTGGTTATCGGCAAGATTTAAAAGATTGATAAACTTTATAACTACTCCATAGTTTCCATCTTGCTATTTAAATATCTCCTCATTCTCCTTGCTCCTCCCATGGGCTAGAACTAAAAACTCTAAGTCAAAATAATAGCACTAAAGTAAGCAATTAACAGACCCATCAGTTGCTTTAATCCGCTCATTGGGGGTTGCGTTGGATGGAAGATCTTTCTTGTAGACTGCAAAAGTCAATATCACTCCCAGACGATTTGTTTTGATCAGCCTGAAGGGAGCAGTGAGCACACCCTTTCCTGATGCTCTAGCACGTAAAACATTCTCACGATCTTCCTGTTGACACAAAAAGTTCCATGTCATAATTTTCTCTCTCTTTATTTAAATCTAGTCACCTTCTCTCCCCTTCTCAAGCTAGACAACACAAAGAACACCAAAAAAGATCATGCAACAGTAGGAGCAATAAAATTATCAGTTACATCAAAATTATAACATAGTAAGATATTGATCTAAAGTAAAACAAACAGATAATACAAGCAGAAGTGCTACACCTTTCCAGATAGCATATCAAGGGAAATCACATGTGCAACAGTATCCTGTGCAAAGATAACAGGGGCATATTCTTCCTGAATTGGGGACGGCTCCAGCATTCCTGGATTATACTCATCCTTATGGACTGGGGTTTGCTCAAGGGTATCCATTCTCTTTATTGTCCATCCTTGCTGCTTCTCAAATTGCTCTCTTTCAGAATGGAGCACCCTAACAGCATACGCCACTCCACTTGTTAAAGGCCTCTCAAAAGCTGTTCTTTCCGTATATTTTGCAAAGGTCCTCTGTGCATCCAGAAAATCAGAAATTTTAATTAATATTAATATAAGAGATTACGGCAAAAGAATATGATCAGGTACTAGATGCTAAATGCATCACTCAGACAGGACCTCTACAATATGTGGAAGGAGTTGTATTCTCCAAGAAACCCCTCAAGGACCTTACTGGTTAGAACTATAGTAAATTGACGTATAAGTAAAACACGCAATTCAGAAGATGAGCAAAGCAATTTCAGGAAAAAAAAGATTACATTCCATGCTGTTTTTGGGAGCTAAGACAGTAGAGCAATGCAAGTGGAAATATTATCTACTAGTTAATTTAGGAACACTAATTTACGCAACTTGAAGATTTTTTTTTTCCCTTTACAAACCCCCCACCCCCAAATCTAACCCCTGTCCCCCATGGGATTTGATCCAAAGATCTCGCACTTAGGCGGTGGCAGTCTCGACCACTTGAGCTACCCCTAATCCCCAACTTGAAGAATTATCAAGCATGTGGATATTCATATTCTATAAGTTAATGAGGCAGTATGAAGTGAATAATATTATTAATTTCACCAATTATCCACTACTAGTAAAAAAGATAATCTAATAGTTACTTTAGGAACACCAATTTATGCAACGTGAAAAATTATCAACGTTACCTGATCAATAGCAGAAGGGCTCTTGCCATGGTGAAAGGTTGAGATCAAAATGGACATGGCCTGAATATGGTTCATACTCACATTAAACTGATCCTGCAACATTCTAGCCCTCTCATCACACATACTTGCAAGAGTCTCCTTCCTCTTTTCCACAGTTTGAGAGCTCATGTACCAAAATACCCCTAAAGAAACTAGGATCCAAGACAATATCCATGTGGTCAGAAGCTTCCTCCACCAAGTTTTTCTCACTTTCTTGTACCCAAGATACTGAGAGTAAAGATGGTGGATCTTACTCCTAACATCTATTAAATTCCATATTTGCCCTCCAGAGTCACCCAACTCAGTCTTTGTGGTCATTGCTCCAACATTATACAACCAATTCATGGACAAAACTGATACAAACCAGCAACATAGAATCAAAATTAGATGCCCCACCTTCAAGCCAAACCCGGTTACATGAAGCAAACTCATCCAAAGCAATTATTGCATAAGTTAGCCCCCAAATGGTATCAAAATCCAATCTTCTGAAGAATTAACAGACCCCCTTATGAAAAAGTTCAAAAGTTTGAAGGCGGTCAGATGAATACTGAAAGAAAATAAGCCGGCAACCTCATAAAACTCACTTAAAAGCAAGCAAATTTGTTGAAGAAGATAAAGGTGATGATGCTACCTTATCCACCTGAACTGATTCAAAAACTGAAATTTGCTGAGAGACACAAATTCCTGGAAGATAAGAAATCCTCAGACGCCCAAACAACAAAGAGAGAGAATCAGAGAATCAAACCAAGGTTCGAATTTTGCAAGACAGAAGAGAATTTTTTGAGCTTCTATCGTGTTGACTACCAACCAAAACCAAAAGCCAGATGGAGAAATACTCCAAAATCAACTAACAGTGCCAAGATGCTTATAGTAATCAAACTAGACACAACCTAAGACAGCATAAAATAAAGTACCCCAACAAAGAATCTGACAGCAAATTTTAGTTTGCTATGAAGTTTCCTTAAAAGTCTTGAAATATACACATGTGAAGAACTAATCAAGCATGTGGGTGCTGGAAGAGTTTGACTCTCAAGTAAAGCCCAACTTTTTTGGAGTTTCTGAATGTCTAGGCAATAATGCAAGAAAGATTAAAATGATGGCAAAAGCAAGTTACCCAACAGTGAGAGAGATAGAGAGAAAGAGAGAGAGAGAGTTACAAAAAAAAATACGCAGCCAAGGAGTGAAAATTTTCGTTTCACGGATGATAGTATGCAACAAAAGAATCTTTGAAAGCAAAAAACAAAGATGAACATGGTTGTAGGAAGTGTCCCCTGGCACAAGTCCATTATCTCTATCCATGCCATCTAAACCAACCCAAAAAATGGAGTTGCATTAAAAAGAATTATATAATTTAAAAAGAAAGTATTACTTGAGAAGTCAAAATTTTAAAAGAAGAAATATTTTTTTTAAATTAAAAATATATTTTTTTCTTAAAAAAATTAATCCAATTAGAATTAAATTCAAATAAGTCTCTATTGTTAATATTTTTTTATTTTAGTCCCTATTGTTACAAATAATTTATATAAGTCCTCAATGTTTACTTATTATAGTCAAATTAGTCCCTACAGTTAGAGTTAAATTCAAATAAATCCCTAATATTTACATATTTTTTAATTTTAATCCCTGTTATTTTAAATAATTCATACAAGTCCTCAATGTTTAATTATTATGGTTAGATTAGTCCCTACAATTAGAATGGACGTTAGTTTTGACGAAAATGTCCCAAATGACCTCAAACATAAAAGCAATTGACAATCTTACCCTTTGCGCTATAAAACGAAATCCGATTATCTATTTTTTTAAGCAAGAATTCCTAGCCAAAAAGAAAAAAAGCAGTAAGAATTTAACATTTTGGATGATAGTTATTGCATTCTTTGCATATTTGGATTTATTGTGAACTTTTATAAGACACATCAGACATCTGATTGAAATTTTTTAATGAAAATTAGGAACTTTTATTGTCTAAAAATTATTCCATAATGAAATTTACAGTACAAAAGTTCAAGATATTATAATCAACTAAGAATAAAAAAAATTACTTCCAATCTTTTTTATTTATTTTTTCTTAAAACAGGGACTAACTTAAATAAGATTATAAAACATTGAAGACTAATATGAATTTTTTTCAATGGAAATTAGTTTGACTAATTTTGTGAAACATTGGGAATAATATAAATTTTTTTAAATAATAAGGATTAATCTGATTATATTTATAAAATATTAAAGACTAATTTAAATATTTTAAAATAATAAGGATTACTTTAAAAAAATAAAAAAAATAATAGAGACGTATTGTAAAATTTACCCATCCAAATATGCCTCAGCTGTCAAAATAAAATAAAATATTTCAACTTCCAGTTGTGTACTTGTATTTACATCTCAATCTATATGCACGCTCAGTGGACAACTCCAACACGACAAGTTGTTAAACTATATCAGCTCCTTGTATGCTTCTGTTAAATTAGTTGACAGTTTTAACCTTCCATGCAGAGTTTAATGTCATGTATGACATCAAGTACCAATGGATGCAACTATATGTGTTGGCAGTCGGCGTTTGGCTGCCTCGAACGAGGATTATTATCTTCTTTTTCTTTCATCTCCTCAGCCACATTCAAATGTTACGGATTAGATTATTAATATGGATTAAGAGATAGTTCAAAAAATTACAGTTATTTTTTCGAGATTTAAGGTTTTGGGTTCGATTTCACAGGAGTGGGAGCTTTCAAAAAAAAAAAAAGAATCAGATTATTGATATTGAAATCATGGTGATATCACATCTTGAATTCTATTATATTAATATTGAAAGTAATTCTGAAATTATACGTTGAATTTTATTATAATATATCATTTCGGTTTTGAAGTTTTAGATTCATAAGATAAAATTACGTCTGAAGTTTGAAACTTTATGTGTTTAAATTATTAAAAGATATTTAAAACCGGACCTCATTTTTTATTCATACAGTTAACATTAATTGGGCACCAAGGAGGCAACACATAAAATAAGAAATTTTATGGGTTTTTAGACTTAACTTGATTAGTGTATTTGTTCTAATATATTATTTACATTTGGTGTCTGGTATTATTTTGAAGTAAAAATTTAGTTCTAGAGTTTTTTGAAAATTACATCACAATTATTGCATTACAATCAATAACAGAAGAAAAAAAAAAGAGAATTTAAATCAAAATTGAAAACACTTCAGCCGTTAGGTGGATGAGAGGTCCCCCATGAAGGATATCATTCAAGGTATTTTATGTCGTTAGTGTACCCTGCTACAGAGTAATATTAAACTGGTGTAATTACTTCCTTTTACCGTTCAAATGTAATGATTAAGGTAGGAAATAACTGCATGAGTTCATAAAAAGATGCATGTAATATTAATAAAACTTCCCATTAGAGTAATATTAAAGTGGTGTAATTAATTCCTTTTACCGTCCAAATGTAATGATTAAGTACCGTAAAGTGCCACCTCATATAGTTCTATTTATTACTACCCTAAGACTATTTAGCAAGTAAAAACCAGAATACCTAAAAATTGGATTTCATCTGGTAATTGTTAAAAATAAAGGGATATTATTATTGATCAAATAATTATCACAACTAATTATATACATCTAACAAGCTTAATAACAACAAGGATTATAACATTTTAGCTATTGAATTATAGAATTTTTATTGGCAAAATTTTGGGGTAAAATATTGTTGAATAAAAATAGTTAAATATTTGATCCTGTGTTTAAGGTGTTGAGTTTTTAACTATATTGATTAGTAATATTTTTGGGAAAAAAAATAAAATAACTTCTATATGATGTAAAAGCAACTTCTGAAAAGTTTTCTCAAAAAACTTGTTGAGTTTCTGATTTTTTTTAACTTCTATTTAAAATTTTCATTTTTACTTAAACACGCTTTTAAAATGGCCAATTATGTAAATGTTAACCTTTAAATTCATAAAAAAATATTTTTAAATATTTAAGAGTTGAGCTTTGAAAAGCTGAGCTGCACATAGGAATAGTCTTTGTCCTTTCTAATGATGGGAATTTTTTGTTTTTTTTGGAGGCTAAACTGAAAACACTATATAAATATCAATTTTTGTGAAGAGACTCCCTTCATATCTTAGCCAAGCATATTTCGAAGTTGTTGGGGGCAACTCTTCAAGTAAATGAATTTTTAGTGGCAAATGTAACTCAAAGTTAGCTAATCAGTCACCGCACTTGTTGGCTTTCTTAAAGATATGTTTCAAGGAGTACCCTTGCTGCATTGTGAGCATTGTTCAGCACTATGTAATCATGGGGCGCAGATTATTATGTGGACAACTATTGCCACGTATCTAGTTGACCAAGCTCTTTGAGTCTGTCTTAATGTGAAGCTTGGTGATTCCTTGCTGTTGCGCAAATATGAAACCCTCAAAGATAGCCCTTGCCTCTGCCGTGTTATTTGAAGATGGAATTACTCTAAATTCATTTCTATGTTACAGATACAATAGTATTATGGCGTATTCCATTTCATGTCTATATAAGTGAAAATTTATACAATTTTCTTTTTCTAAAATCCCCCATTCCAACTCAACTCCCTGTTTTCCATAAATTTCAAATCAAGCATCATCTTTAAAAAAAAATAATTTCAACTGCTTGAGTTACTCCCTGAAAATATAAATAACAAAGAGTTATAAATTTAGATTCAAAAAAAAATTAATTATAATAACTTATTGTTCTATCAATCTATTAAATTACAAATAACTTCACCTCTGTACCTCTTCTTTCTCTTCTTCAAATTTGTTTTTCGATTTCACCCTCTATTGCAGGCTTATCTCCCCACCTTAGTGTGGGTCCTCAACGGTGCAGCTGCCGTTTTCTTTTTGAGTATTTATGTTGGTTTTTTGTTTTTCCTTTGAAAAAAGTTAGAAGTATATTTTTGGATTTCTCTAGTTTACATATGGTAACAGCTTTGACTTTTAGTTATTGTTGCTTGTGATATAAGTGTACCTGTTGGCTCAAGTCTATTTCACTCTTTGGGCTAGTTTCGATTTCTGAATATTTCTCTCTTTTATTCGAAATTCCTTCAACTTTCTATCTTTCAATGTTGGTTATGTAACTTAGTATGTTTATGATCGTGTCAATCACGTAACAAATTAGGCAGTTTACAAAATTAAAATATGTTATCTTTCTTTTATTATGACTTGTACAAATTTTTATGAATTTTTTATTGTATATTTAATATTTTTGGTGGTGTACTTATGTGGATATTATTATAAATTTCAGTTTGTTGTTGACACACAAAAAACATACACGTAACTTCACCTCTACCCCTAATCAATTGATCACTAGCTTGTCGTCTATTAAAGATTTAGTTATCAAGTGATATATTTTTTATTTTTAGTATAAATAGGTTCACAATTAAGGAAGCAATAAAAACCAAAAGAGGACAGAGAAGAACAGTGAGGAATGTAATAAGCCATAGGCTCCAAGGGCATGAAAGTAACAAAAAGCAAAATTGGCACACGGCAACGGGTGGCAGATTTGTGATTTTGCTGCGTAGACCAATGATACAATTGTAAATTCAACTTCTCAATCAAAAGGCTTTGTCACCAAAGTGAGTGAGTGGGCCCCATAACCATTGCCACCGCCCACCAAGTCTAAAAATTTTGTTTTTGGTTACCTCTCAGTTGACAGCGACGGCCCACGTCAGCACAGAGGGTTTCTTGGGGATTTTTTTTGGGTAAATTTCACGTTACCCATTATGATGTGCGAAAGTATCACGTTACTTCTTTATGTTTCTAAAACTTTAGATCGCCCTCTTGTATTTTTCTGAATTGATCACACTCTCTTTTATCTTTAGTTAAATGTTAACATCCTTAAATACAAGTCTGAAATAACCATTTTATACCTGAAATAAAGTAATAAATTTTTTTTATCAATAAGTAAAATAAACCTAATGCTTATATAATAAAATACCTAAAATCTCTAAATCCTCCACCCCTGGTAATACGAACCCCCCGAACAAACTGCGGCTATGCGACGACCATTGCAACTTGACGAACGACGAGCGTCGTCACCTCCACCCTTGCTGTGACGATGACGAAGCATTGTTCCCCCCACCCCTACTGCAATGACCACAATGGTGAAGAAAGAAAAAAAAAAAAAAAGAAAGAAAGAGGATAGTGAAGCTAAGAAGAAAGAAAAAGAAAGAAGATGGTAGATGGTGAAGCTAATTTATTGATCAAATGAAGAGCATTTAATTGTATTGTAATGATGGGTGAAAGTAATTCTTTGTTTGACTTTGCATAACTTTGCAAGGCTTCAAAAGATATTTGCTTGTAATTTTGATGGGTGTGAAAGTGAAGATTATTGTGACTAAAAAAATGGATTAGCTAATGTATATATACATATATACACATATTAAGAGTAAGATGATGTTGATGATGAAGATGAGGATGAAAATGAAGAAAAAAGATTTACTGGTAATTTTGATGGGTGTGAAAGTGAAGATTATTGTGACTAAAAAAATGGATTAGCTGATGTATATATACATACACATATTAAGAGTAAGATGATGATGAAGAAGATGAAGATGAAGATGATGTTGTCAAGGACATTTTCGTCCAAATAGAGGGCAAACTGATTAAAAATATTAAACCAATTGCGATTGTAGCGCGTGTGGCTCAAATTTGATAGAAAAATGGACGGAGGGAGTTAACATGATAAGTTTTGGAAAACACACAAGGAGACGATCTGAAGTTTTTTGAATACAGGAGGTAACGTGATATTTTCGCATATCACAAAGGGGTAACATGAATTTTTTGCTTTTTATTTATACGAATTCCTTTAAAAAATATCTTTGTTTTGAAATCGTTTTTAAATTTACCGTTTTCAGTGTTTGAATTATCAAAACAGTAAACCAGTCAACATTTTTTAGATGTTTCAAATTCCCATATTTGAATTTTAAATGAGTTGCGTAATCAATACAAGTTCGGTAATTAAATTACTGAAACGGTAACTCACTTACCCTTTTTGCTTTGCCTGAAACAGTACGTAAACGATAACTCAATTACCAAAATTGTAGGTGAGTTACTGTTTCGTAATTCAATTAGTAATTTAATTTAATTTAATTTAATCAATACAAGTTCGGTACTTAAATTACAGAAACGGTAACTCACTTACCGTTTTTGCTTTGCCTGAAACAGTACGTAAACGATAACTCAATTACCAAAACGGTAGGTGAGTTACTGTTTCAGTAATTCAATTAGTAAACTCATATTGATTACACAATTCATTTAAAATTCAAATATGCAAATCTAAAATGTCTCAAAAATGGTAAATTATTTACCGTTTTAATAATGTAAACACCAAAAAAAATAAATTTAAAAATAATTTCAAAATAAGGATATCCTTAAAAGGAATTATCAAAACGAGAGTACATAAAAAAAAAATTCCATCTCATGGGGTCTACATCAACGTGCGACACACCTAATGGGGTCTTTTGCTACGTCCTTCAAAGAGAAATTTCAATAGAAGTTCTCCGCCACGTGGCGTACTGGGACGAATCTGCCTAGCTTGGGTAAATTCTATGCCTGCAACTAGTGCTTCCACTAAATTAATTACTTAGGGTTTATTTGGATTTTTTTTTTAAGAAAAAAGTATTTTTTAAAAAAATATTATATTATTTTATAATAATTATTTGATTTAATTTTCAAAAAAAGACTCTGAAAAAAGTTTAAATACAATATTTTTTAAAAGTCAAAATTTTTAACTTCTCCAAAAAATTATTTTTTAAAACTATTAAAAAAATACTTATAAAAAAGTCAATCCAAACTAGCTTTTACTCTAGTGGGGGCTAAAGTTTAAAAGAGAGGTAAAAACAGGTTAAAATTTTCAGTTGTTCCCCTCTTGGTGTGACTTACTTCGAGTTGAAAGTGATGTCTCAATTTGCCCGTTTGCTTATAAACATTCTCATGAAAAAAATTTTCCGAAGAATCTGACGGATCTATCATTAAGATGCAAAGAATGATAGTGATACGGTTATTATAATGATACTTACATGATAAGCTCGTAAGCATGATGGGATTCTGTAGTATTTCTCGTGTTGTGAATTACCATTTCTAGCTCATGATGATAAACGGAGACAAGGGACCAGGCTTTCAAATATGGTCCAAAGTGTTATCCTAAGTTTGAGCCTTTGAGGTAGTTACATGTGCAACAATAATTGAAAGGACATTAATAAGAACTATATAGCCGCAATTTCAGGAGAAGGGTGCCTTCTCACAAAGGGATCGTAATAACCAAATCTAAGTAATTGTTTACCAAAAACACAGATCTTTACAAAATTGTAAAACCATATATGAGGGTTGATGACTGTCCAGTGCCGAAAGGTCAAAAAAATTGTTAATATGATAACAAATGAGCGGCGACTAAAGTTCAAATGAATAGCGGCCTTAATATTGTTATTAGACAAACTAGTGGGACTCTAACTAAGAAATATTTCAATCCGGAGGTGTTGAAAAGATTAGATGCTAAGAAACAACCAATAGAAACTTTAATTAAAAGGAGTGAAGTTATGTTAAAGGCAAAAATGAATGTACAATTGAAGCTGAAAATGTATTGAATGATAAAAATAATGAAAAGAACTCCATTGTTATAGTATGTGATCATTTGACATCATGAAGTATGAAGACAAACGGTTTTGCCCCCTTTTACTTTTTTTATACCCTTACCACATCATTGTATTCTTTGGAATACTTCGAGAGCACGTAATGCTAAGATGCAATGTTGGGTGATAATTGAAGTCCACAAGACATGTTAGCTTTTCTAAGTGATTAGTCGTCTAAAGTAATAAACCAAGCCTTATCTTGTACTCCTCTTTAGTTTTTTCCCCCCTTTTCCTTTCTAAGACGAGACAGTCTTATTTTAATTCTCCCCATGCTTTTTTGGCTACATGCCAAAGACTTATGTGTGTCATTTTTTCACAATAATTGTTGAAGATAAAATGTTGGCTATATGTAATAGGTTAACAAGTCAATTGAGCAATTCTCGTGGACCTCCTGAAAACAATGGACGAATTCTCAACTCCATAATTATTCTGTTACTATATTAACTTTTTTCTATTTTTGGGATAAAATGCGCCCACCTTTGTTTTACTGAAATCGCATTAAGTTTTTCGTAATTTCAAAACATGTTGGTATTTTGTTATATTATAAAGAATGTTACTAATACCTCTTATCTTATTTAGTTGGTTATACAATTTTCATACAATATTCTTTGTAATATAAGGAGTTATTAACAAGTTTTAAAACACAATAAGTTTTATACAATTTTCACAATTCACAGAAGTAAAGCACAATTTCCACTTATTTTTGTAAGACCAACTTTGACTGTGGTCCTATCTTTAACCTATAATAAAGAGCTAATCCAATGATGAAAACCCTTATAGCCAAAAAGAGAAAAAAAAAAAAACCTATAATAAAGAGCTAAACAAATTATAAGACTTCCTATATCGAGTGCTCCGTTTAGAGTTTGCCTAACATTAGACACAATGGGGAGGAAATTTCACTAGTCTTTGATATGTATACAAGTACTGGAAACTTTATGTAATTTTAACGTGTTCACCTCAGAGTTCTTTTTATGTTAAACATAATATAAATTTTGAAACCTAAACCTCAAATTTCAAATAATTTGCAATGCACGCAGGTACTTATTATGATGAGGACTTAACAGTACAAGTTAAAGTGTTGTAAGTTAGCGTTGGCCCTTTCATTATTAGTTAAATTAAAAGTTGGAAATTACCTTCTGTCTCCACTTTATATCCTTTTTTTGCACAATTATGACGTCTACCAATCACATTTATCCATCTGCAAAGCAGTGTTGCATCTAACGTGTCATCTCTACAAGCTGAAATTCTCATTTAAAATAAAAAACCCACTATTTGAACCAAGAAAAACAAAAATAAAAATAAAAACCCACTATAATATATTTGAACAAAAAAATAAATGTATATATAATTTAACAAAATTCCGTACTTTCGGCCGAGAAAGTTGAATCTGAAACCACATTAATTAAGGGAAAATAATGTGAGCTCATAATAATATAATATTGTAATAGTAATTTAAATTGCATTTATAAAATTGCAAACATTAATTTTATGATATTATAAAATGATGGTTACCCGTTAAATAAGGTTATGGAACGTATTAATAAAAAGCTAAAGGACATTATGATTGGGGCAGCCTAAATGAAACATGCTTGGCTAATCATCCGAGGCTTTAAACTATTTTATTAGTAAGTTATTAAATTGATTAGGGACAAGGACTTGGCAGCCGACCGGCCTACAAGTGCTAACAGCTGCATGCTGACGTCAAGACGAAGAATAAATGGTCCTAGTTAGCACAATCAACAACGTTTATTTTTTTAATGTTTGTATATATTGTATACGAATATCGTTGAACTCATTTTTTGTGTGATGTTTTTCCCGTTTTTTATTATTTGTCGATGTTGAGGTCTTTGGATCTGATCTCAAGTAATATACATTAGGTAAAACTTCCTTACAATCTAGAAGAAGATGTTGTTTTTGTGGTTTTGGTCCTTTTCTTTATGTTGTTTGTTGTTTATTTTTGTGTAGTATTTTAATGAAATTCTATATATATTGTGTATGTTTTCATATCATATTCTATTGTTTCCCACTCTTGCCAGCCAAGTATAAAAAGATGCCTGCTGCCGCCAAGAGCCACCAGCATCACAAACACGACATAATTTGTTTTCTGAACCCTCCGATGAATGTTAATGTGGGTTGATCATGTTAAACAAAGCAGAAAATATGAGCATTAAGCCACTAAACAATTCATCATTCTTTTGACTGACAACGATGGATACAGTAATTTTACCTTCAAACCCATTATATTAAATTTATTTACAAAATTATGAATTTCGTAATACAACAAGCATAACCGCACCGGTCTTTTTCTTAATGACTTTGCTTATAATAATAGAGTTTAATTTTCCTCGGTGTTTGAAATATTCCACGGCGTTTTAATTAATTATACACTTATATTAGACATATGTGAAAGCGATTCATCGACATGATTGGTGGTGGAGACTTGCCAACCTTAAACTTTTCTTTAGCCGAACACTCAACGTTGCCTAACCTAGAAATAGACATCATTGGATGAATAATAAAAAGTAAAAAAAAGATGATTGATAACTGTATATTTTTGTCTTTCAAACACAGCAATGCACTACAATTACACGTATATATGTTTTTAATAAGATAATATTGTTTGTATTTCTGATTTTGACTCATAAAATAATTGTAGGGCCAAAGTTGGCTTTCGAAGAGTATAATTAGTCTACCGAACCATTTGTATTAGTCTATTCACAAAAAAGAAAAAAAAAAGAAATTTGTATAATTAGTCTATGCCAGCTTGCTATAATCTACTTCCAAGAAGTGTAAATTTATCTTTTCTTGCGTGGTTCTATATTTCTTTTATTCTTTTTCACGTGAGAAGAATCAATAGTTTTCTCTACTAGGGCTCATTTTAAAAATTAAAATGCACGCAAGCCTCGATATTCCAATATATAGTCATGAAAAACACAAATCCATTTTATCTAAAAAGACATATTAGCTCGAAACTTTACATTACAATTAATATTGAACTCGGGCCTCTTCATAATTTTATAATGTTCTAAGAAAAATTTAATATCGAGAAACTAATATAGTTAATTGCAATGAATTAATTTTAATATTTCATAACATATTAGGTCTCTTTTATATATAACATTAACATATATTATACTCGAATCTAAATTTATATGCACAAATGTAAATTAAAAATTATATGGGTTCTGAAAAAGCTCTATTTATCCAAGTATATGGGAGCATTCTTTGCCCAATTTACATATACTCTTGAAGGAAAGCAACAAAAACGGGAGCACTTACCATAACTAATTAATTAATTGAAACAGCATGTATTCCACCAACTAATATGAAAAACATTAATATTGAAGACATCAGATGAAGTCAGATTATATCATCATTTTAAAGTTACAATACATGGCATATATCAGCTTGCAATCATGCAAAGATCTCTTTATCTTAAATGGTTGGGTGCATGATTAACAAATTATTGTTTGAGATGGTAGCGGCTTTATTTTCGTAAGAAGGAGAATATAAGTTCGAATCTCAAAAAGCACACTTGTTAAGAGAAATTTTTTTTCACCGCTCTTAACTTGATAATAATTAGTCTCAAATTCAATATTGTTTGAGGGTACCTTAACTCAAAACAAAGACAGTAAGATATATAGATAGTAAGCCAGAAATTTATTTACATATCAGTTTTAAATTAACCAAAAGTTATGCTTTACAATTATATGTCTACTTTTTGCACTTGCGCAACATGTGAAAAATGGGCAGAATAGCACTAGCAGCAATTTTATGATTGGCATTTTAAAATGATGAAGGTATGACTTTTTGGGGTGGTATCTGTACATGGGTCCGTCAAGCAAGTCACAATCTGCAAATTAAAGCAAGGCAAATTGTTGTTTGGTTTGTGTTTACTTAAAGCAAAAAGAGGAGAGAAAAAAGAAAAAGAAACATCATATCATCCAAACAAGCGAAGCTATGATCACCTATCACCATATGCATTCATCTAATTGTAGAGGGTGATTTTTACAAAGCAAAATGAGCAACATAAATTCTTGACACTGATGTAGGTGGAATGAGCGACATAACTGATGTGGGTGGAATGAGCGACATAAATTCTTGACACTGGTGTGGTACTGGATAAAAATAATATGTTAAAGATACTCTTGACGCTCAAGAGGAAGGTTAAAAGAGACGTTAGTTAAAGATACTTCGACGCTTAATAGGAAGGTTAAAAGAGATGCTGGTTAAAAATACTCAAACGCTCAAGAAAGATTAAAAGAGACACTGGAGGAAGATACTCCGGCGCTCAAGAGGAAGATTAAAAGAGTCCAATGCTCAAAAGGAAGGCGCTCAAGAGGAAGGTTAAAAGAGTCCGACACTCAACAGGAAGGTTGAAAGAGACCCTAGTTAAAGATACTTCGACGCTCAAGAGGAAAAAGGAAGGTTAAAAGACAGGTGTAGACAAAACCATAATAAGGATAAGTCAAGCATATAAGCTATGTGTATAATTTGGGAGTAGTCCATGTCCCCCTCTTCTGATGAGTCGTTCCTTTTATAACTTTCAAGAGGAAGGAACCCTTAACGTGTTAAAGGACTTAGACTCCTATTTGCATTCCACCTCGAATGAATATCTGTTCACGCTAAGTTCTATCATCCCCTGATCATCTTCCTCGAGTGTATCTATCTTTATCCTGCCTCATGCATATATAGGAGAGAGGTCAAGTTGATTGCTAGCCAAAGTCACATGCGATTTTGGACCTTGACTTTGGACTTTGAATAAGTGGCCTAGCACGCAGGGCCATGGATCCAATCATAACATGGACGTATTTTTGGTCCAACGATTTTTGGCCCAAACACTAATATTGATCATCAGATGAAAACTATAGGTACTCCATCATTGCAAAAACAACAAAAAGTAATTAATAAAATTGTTATTCCCATATCCTGTACAGTGTCTGCTCATTGCCAGAGAAGTAAAGCAAGTAAAATAAACAAAATTTAAGCCGATCAATCCCACTACATCAGGACCCTTTTGAGATTGTACAAAAGCCATTACTTTACATTCAACTTGCACTAAAAAGGCTATATTTCTATATTTTTGAGGTACGAGTTTTAACTGCCAATGCCCCACACTTTTGGAAAGGAGCCTGATGTATAAAACTAAATGAATCCCAAAAACAAAGGATAAACTAGATATACTGATATAATCAATCCAACTTAACAGAACAGGATTTAGTTTAGTTAATTTAGACACATCAAATTCCTAGTTTACAATTGATGTATGAGCTCAGATTAGCGTCAATTATATATCACAAATATAACACTATTCGACAACAGTGTTTCAACTAATGTTTAGTGTATTGACTAAGTCAAAACATTACCTCCTACAATTTTTGTTAGTTGCAAAGTAGTGTCTTAAATAATGTTTTTAGTTGAAATCGTGTTTGAAGTAATTTTTCTGAAACATTAATATTTTTAATGTTTCAAGTAGTGGTTAGTAGTTCATCTTTCATTTTAGCAATTTTACCCTTTATTCAATATTTTTTGCCAATTCTACCTATTGTGCAATCTCTTTCTATATTATCACATTCTCTTTCACAAATATAAATCTAAAATAACATAAAAATCAATTTTAAATTCTATCTATATAAAAATAAATTAAAAAAGTATAAGTCTTATTCGTCCATTTATTATTTTTCTTGACAAAATAAATTTCGATCAATTTAAAAATATTTCTATAATAATAAATATTTTATAATAATAAAATTAAAGTCTATCTATATCAAAATAAATTAAAAATGTATAAGTCTTATTAATCCATTTATTATTTTTCTTGACAAAATAAATTTCTATCAATTTAAAAATGTTTCTATAAAAATAAATATTTTTATAATATTAGTAAAATTAATTTATCAAAATTAATTTTATTATACTTTAAAAATATAATTATAAGAAACTTATATTTAATTATAACATAATAACGTAATACCAACATATTTTTATATTATTTTACATTTATCAGCTAATTCAACAACTAATTTTATCAAACACATATTATTCAATTAGCTAACCAAACTGATATCCACTAGCAACTAAAATATAATAGCCATCATCTACTCAAACTACTATCTGTTACTTAAACATATATGAGTTACTCTAAAAGTTAATTTTACCAAATATGCCTTATGTATTACACGAGAAACCCAATCTTTATTGGAACCCCTTTTCGTCCAATAGTCTTTGTATGGGTGCTCAGAATCATAATGGGCTCCTGTGGTAGCCCATACGTAATCTATGCTTGGCCCAGATAAGAACAAAAAAGGCCAGTAGATTTTGTAACTAAAAAACATGCCATAACGACTCATTGTTGGGGCCCACTCAACCCCTAAATGGGCTAACAGATCACAACCCAAAAAGGATTGGAAAAAAGACGGTTTTAGAAACTGAAATAGCCTACGGGCAAAGAGTAATCCAATTATTGCTTGCCACGTATACACAATACGTGTTAGACCCAATAAAGAACAAAACCGTGACGTGTCCTCAATGGACTCTAAATAATCTCCGCTTCACCGCTCGCACGTATAAATAGCTTCAACGCACAACAACACACGAATCAGAAAATAAAGAGGAAGGAGAGAGAGAGAGCGCGCTCTCAAGATCGGAGTTGATTATTGCATTCGCCGGAGTTAATAGCCTGAAAATTCTCCGGCGCTTTCGTGTTCTATCTCTTGCCGGCTAGCTGATATCCCGGTCACAATGGTGAAAGAATAATCAATTTTTTTTAATTACTCGTGAATTTTAACGTTTTATTTCATTTTACTGTTTAAATTTTTTGACATGAATAGTAATTGATTCTTACATAATTCCTCAGATCGATCGTATTCTTTTCATCTTTTAAATGCAGAGTTAATTTATTTTTTGGTTTACGTATTATTTGTTTTAATTGTATGATTTTGATTTCGATACATTTTATTACTTGTGTCGTTCAAGATTCTACCTAAAATTAGTTTCTACATCTCTAGTTAATGTGATAAATTAAATCATTTTATCTTTTTTTTATTTGTTTTTATTATAAGACTTCAATTTTTTATACAGTTACAGCTTAAATCACGCATTTTTACCTGAAATTAATAGGACCTCAGCTGTGTACTTTAGAGATCCAGCCAAAATGACGCTTTTTTAAATGTAATTAGCGTATCACGTTTTATTTTTTAGTATCGTATTGCTCAAAGATCACATTTTTACACAAAATCGATAGAATCTTAGATTTGCAATTTAAGGTTCCGGCCAAAACGATGGTGCTCTATTATTAAGGTGGTGATAGTATTATATTCTTTTCTTTAGCTGGAAATAAATGTCTTAACCACATAATGTGTTGTTAAATTGATGAAGGCATATTTAGATGAGATCTTCACATTTTTCCTTGAACAAAAGCTCATCTTTTTTCTAATTAATATTTGGTTTGGATTTATTAAATATATAAAAAAAATGAAACTCCAATTACAGTTTTTTCCAAAAGTTAGAGATGTTTAGCTTCTTAAACAAGCATTTTTTTAAAGTCTTAAAAAAAGTGTTTCTGATTTAAGCCAATCCAAGCGAGCCCCTTATCTATCATGGATTGTGAAAATATTTTGCCAAAATAAAACTTTCCAGTCTGTTAGATTCATTTTTTGTGATATTTCTCCTGATCTATTATAGCAAAAAATGGGCGTGTGCACAGTCGGCAAAGAATCTATGTCATATCACAGTAAATTATTTAGTTGGAGGTCGGGGAGAGCGGCAGGCCTATTGTTTTTCTGGAAAAGACTATGCTGTAGTTGCTGAACTCTTGGTTTGGAATGTTATGTCACGGTCGCTAAATCTGTGCCGCTGATCTAAATACCCAAAATTTGGAAAATGCCCTTGCTGAATGACGCAGATGCTGGGTCTGTGTCTTATTCTTAAGGCAGTTCCTAGTCAGGAGCTTATAACTCAGTATGATATTGAAGTAGTTTTCACAGTTCATTGCTTCAATTGGATAGGAAATTCCTGTGCTAGTGGGAGTCACTTCTATTATAAGATCTTCGCTGTTTCTGGATTGGGTATTTCAAATCATGAGATTATGATTGATAGATAATTGTAGAGATGGCCGATATCATTAAAAAGAATAATTCCTATGACTCTTGATAAAATCGGAGCGCTACCCAATTTTCATAGTCCTGGCATGCATATAGCAAATGTGTCTATATGTGTAAATGTTTGATGTTTTAAAAGTTAGCAGTCATCTGGACCCTATGCCACAGGGTTGTACTAGCCGAGAGGTATTTTCTGCCTAATATGATTACACTCGTTTATACTGTTCAACAAATTACGTACATATTGATCCATCTTGATTGAGTTTGATTCACTTATACCGTGTGGTTCTTGTTTTGGGAACAGACAACATCCAGGCGTCTTGCTGACAGAAAGGTCGAGAGATTCGAGAAGAACGTCACCAAGCGTGGAGCAGTCCCTGAAACAACGGCAAAAAAGGGAAGCAACTATCCTGTTGGCCCTCTCTTGCTTGGCTTCTTCGTATTCGTTGTCATTGGATCATGTAAGATTTGCTCAATCTTCAGTTTTCCCCATTGGACTCTTTGGTGCTTCCATTGACTCTTTTTGGTGCTTTGACATATTGTTCACTTTCATTCTTCGTCTCCTGTTTATTTAATACTGAGTTTTCTCATTGAAATTTTCTTCTTCTGCCAGCTCTCTTCCAGATAATAAGGACAGCTACAAGCGGGGGAATGGCGTAAATTAGAATGTGATCTTCTGTTATAGGCTGTTTCGCCTACTATTGGCCCAAATGTAGAAATCGATGAGAATCTTGACCAATTTGAGAATGTTGTGATAATTTTGTTGAATTTGGAAGGAAATTTAAGATCTTCTCTTCTTGTTACCATTATTCGCGTTCCATTCTGCTTGCGCTCTTGTAAACTAAGCATTCGTGATCCAAAACGTTCTTGCTCAGCTGTTTCTAAAAATCTGTTGCTTGGTGACTCGGTGCAAGCAAGTATGCTTCTTCTAGGGAAGGTACTTACGATGGCTTATAGAAAACTTGATTCACGTTGCTTTCTCATGAAAACAGAAGGTGTTGAGATATCATAAGAGAGAAATCTTCCCCACATAATTGAACAATTAACAAAGGTGTTTTCACTGCAAATACTAGCTATTGCCAAGATAATGGTCTACTTTTTCACATTCACCGTGCAATACATGTAGTTATTGATAGACAGAAGAATTATGGTATACACTTCCGTGTATTAGTTAAAGCGTTATGCATGTCTGGTGGAGATCATATTCACTCTGGTACCGTAGTAGGTAAATTTGAAGGGGAAAGAAACATTATATCATACAAGAGAGAGCTTCCCCACATAATTGAACAATTAGGCTTCAAAGTAGGAACTGTTAAATCTGTAATATTGTTCCACATGAGCTGCGAATCATTCCCTTCGGGTCTCAAGTAAACAGTTTTATATTTTCTAATAACGTTATGACGTAGCATAACGTTATGAAGAAGTACCGCGTGCATCATTTTTAATACAATGTTGCCAAGACTAAGGCTAGTACAATCACCCAATACAAGCCGCTCGATTGCCACGGTTATTATTACAAAAACAATAGAAAATATAGACCGATGTACAACAGAAGCTGCTTGATTGCCACGGTTAATATTACAAAAACAAAAGAGATGTACACCAATGTAAACCAACGGTTAAAATTTTTTTCCCAACATTGCTGCAGTAACATCAGACAAATACGAGGGAAGCGAGGAAAGGTTTCAGGTTCACTAGTTCATGATCTTACAACGAAAAATGATGGCTGACTAGCTTAAAATCCAAACACATGGCACTTTTCCCCTTGCAATGCATGAGAAAAGGATGCATGATTGACTAACACTGCTCATGCTGCGATGAGCAAAGCAAAAATGCTATTGGAGAGACTTTAGAAATGCAAACTAAATGAAAACACAGGGCACCTTCCGACAAGTCATGAAGATAATACAAGTAGCTTACTTATTACATCTTAATTTCTGGATGTTTATACAGGATACATAATTGATAAGTCTGGCTAGAGGGGTCTGTAAATTCTTAGAACAAATATACAGAAATCAGACTGCAAATTGTGATTGCAAAGCAGCAGTCAAGTAAAAGTTAAGCTAAGGCTGTGAGACATGGGTGAAACACAGTGCCACATGCAATCCATTGCCTCTTTCTCCCATGTGGCAATATACAACCAGGAACCTTCAGCCATTCCCTTCTTGATAAATTGTAGGTAATCAGCCGATTCATTTGTCTTGATCTCAGCGATAGCATAAGCAAACCTTTATTACCCAGACAAGTCATTTTAACGTGCTTCCCGTAAAACTCCAAGCACAATATGTTTGGCATTCTGTCAACCTCCTTCCACAAAAGAGTCATCTTTTGCAGCTCCCATATGTAGACACATGTGGCAGCGTTCTTTCTCAGCAGTCCCACAAGCATGATATTTCCCCCACATTCTGCAAGTGCGGTGTCACTTGCTTGTAGAGGTGAAGGGATTATGAATTGCTTCCAGACCCCGGTAACCATATCATAGGACACAATTCCATCAGGATTGGAGCGCATGAAGTAAATGGTGCCCCCTATGGACACTGCCTGTGATCTGAAGTTCAGTGCCAATGGAAGCTTAATATGTGAAGGCATGCTTCCTGGACGGGTCCAACTATTACTTGCAGAGTTATAAGCTTCATACTCCCCGTTACAACCAACCCAAAGGATCTTGTATCCTTCACTGGTTGATTTTCCAGTCAATGTCATGCCAACGGCAATTCGGGACCAGACCTTAAATGACCTAGCTGGCAACTCTTTAAAGGATCTTGTAAGAGGATTACATACATAGAAGCTCCTATGACCAATGTCTAGAAAACAGACTAGACCCCCAGCTGACGCCACTGGCAAGACAATCAACTTTGTTGGCAGTGCAGGAATTGTTGTCTGATGCCATTTCTTCATTGTAGGATCATACATGGCTCCATTATCCAGGTTTTCATGGGTAATGGTGTAAAACCAGAGTTGGGCCTGTGGAACTTGGGCATATTGTTGATAGAAACCCTGAGAATTCAGCATTGAGTTCCACTTTTTGCAAACTAATCCGAAGCGGAAAAACGTGGCAATTGGTAATCTGGCAATAACAGCTTCGAAGAGGTCTTCTGGAAGTTCTTTCCAGATATGCGGTTCCATCTCAATTGAGCTTGTAGTTGTAGTTATTTTCCCTTGATTCCGCTCCTTTCGAGCTTTTTTTGGTGGAGAAGGTTTGCAAGGATCCAACATTTTCAAATTTTCAGATTTCCCTGCAGTCATGATGAGATCACAGCAACTATCTTCCACAGACGTATCTTCAAAATTCAGGAAACACCATCTGGTCAAAATGAGAAGACAACACATCAGATTCCTCAACTCTAGCTTCTTTGAACATTACTGGATGTGTATAAAACTAACATCTTATGCATCGCTTGCAGGACAAGAACAAGCAAACGAGCAAATGGGGGGAAAAGGAAAAAAGAAAGAAAAAAAGAAAAAGAAGAAGAAAAGAACTTTGTTAACTGATTATCCCTTGTCATATATGCATTGTATGTGATTGCACAGTGCAAATTGATACCAGCTTCAGTTCACAATTTAATAATTTTCTAGAAGTTCAATTACCATGATAAAATAAAGGAGGGCATGTGGCAGTGTATTTGAAGTGTGTACATCAACAATTTAATAGAAGAAGGTTATAACTCACAATATTGGAATTTTAGAAATTCAAGTATGTAGGCAATAGAGGCTGACATAATGAGCATCAAGATCCTTATGAATAAAGAAACAAGATCTGATTAGCCAAGAACCAGGATTATGTAAAGACATAGATTTGACAAAGACAATAAAAGTCCAGGAAATGACATAAACAAATTACCTGTAAATTATACATCCAGAAAGCTTTCAAAACAAAGGCCCTCTTTACACTACAAGTCATTATCAATGGAGTTCCTACTCGTAGGAAATCTTTTGATTTGCCTCATACAGTAGAGTGCAAATATATAATAACTGATTATAAAGATCTTGCTTATATTATTAACTTACAAGTCACATGCGAATATCCCCTCAAGGGTGTTCATATTTCTAGGAAATGTTTCATACAATTGGCAGGTAATGCCCTCAGCTATGCTTCTTACTGTGTCATAAAAACAGCAGATGCGAGTGGCTCGAACTATAGTACTGCAGAGGACCAGGACAGCATTCACCTACTGATTCCTGAGAGTTCAATTTGCAATTCCAGCTACTTATATGGAAAACTGAGGGCAGGAATGATACCCGGAAAGAACATATAAAGTGGAGAGAATAAACAGCCTCAAGATAAAAATTGATAATATGCTATTCCCTTCTTAATAGGTATAAAATTTCCAAATCATTAAGCAGCCTGCTCATATTAACATTACCACACAGATCCTTTCTAACTTGATAGACCCCTGAAAACAGTACGTTTGTCACTAAAAACATAGATCGACAACATTCTTTCAGTGTAAAAGAACTCCCTGAGTTTAGCTCCAAGTGGTCCAGGCAAACTGCTAAAGCAAAGAAACAAACTTGCAGACCATTTCGATCCTGTTACCAGGTTCACAAAATAAGAGCTTATGTGATTGGTCTTAGACAAAAAAGAAACAAACTTGTAGACCATTTCAATCCTGTTACCAGGTTCACAAAATACGAGTTTATGTAATTGGTTTTGGACACAACTACAGCTTCAGAGAGAGTAAAATACATGAACAACTACAAGGCACCCTCTCATTTGGGACTACACTTGATAGCTTGAAACGTGCCGTAACTTGCATTTGACAAAACCATTAGCATTTTTCATCATTGCAGCAAAACACATAAAACTATCTGTAGATCAAAATTCAAAAGGTATGCTATAATCAAAACCATTTAGAGCATCCCTTTTTCCATGGATAAACAATGGAGGAAATCCTTTTATATAGAGCTTCAAGGAGACGCAACAATAACAAGATTCACTTTTCTTACAATTTACAGAAAACCAATACGAAAACTGATGAGAACACCCTTTCTTCTTACAATTTATATAAAAACCACAATTATTGTAAGAAAACTGTTATAAAATGTAAAGAAGACAAACTAGTACAAAAGCAGCCCAAAATAATGCCAGTCTCAGAAGATATTAACAGGATTTAATCCACATTAAATACCATATATTATTTACAAATGCTACAATCGGAACCCAAATTTAATCTAAAATCACTAATCATAAACATCGCTAAGAGACTAAAAATTTTCAACAAGACCCCACATACACCACGGAGTAGCTGATATCATTGTGGTCAACACATACATGTATGCAAAACAAAATCAGAATAAAAGGGAGGATGGTAGACCTGGGTTGGTGCAAAGGCAGCGACGGCGGCAGACGCGGCGGCGACGGTGGTGGCGGACGAAGCTGAAGAAAATAGTGATTACTATTATCAGAAGGTGAACCGTAGAGCTGAAGGAGTTCTTGAAGTTGACCAATGAACTGTCTCAGCATGGCCAGCTCTTCTTCCATAACACACCTGACAGACCCAACCCCCACCCCCCGCCACCTACCCCCTACGCCCACCCATACCCCCAACCCACCCCCCACACAAACACACACTTCTTCTCTCTAAATCTATTGTTGTTGTATGCTGATATGTGTACTTCTGTTGTACTATATCCAACACTAAAACACCCTCTGTGTGTGGAATAATGTGTTTTCGTGTGTGTGAAAAAAATGCTTCTCTTCTTCTTCTTCTTCTTCTTTGTTGTTGTTGTTGTTGTTGTTGTTGTTGTTTGTTTGGGATTGTTAATGTTGTTGCTCTTCTTCTTATTACCATTGTTACACGTCAGCAGGCCCATAAGATTATGAGTAATGTTGACCTTTTACGCAACTTTTTTGCCCACACCCAATTTTTTTCTCTCTACTTTTTTATTTACTTTGAGGGCTTTACAATTTCTTATTTTTGTCGAAATTATTTGTTACATAAATATAGGGCAAGTTTAAATTGATTATTTTGAAAGTATTTTTTAATAAATTTTGGAAAAAAAAGATCTTTTGAGAACTTAAAAATTTTGGTTTTTAAAAAAGTTATATTTGTATTTTTTTAGAGTTTTAATTTTTTTGACAGCCAAGCTAAAGAGTTATTATAAAAAAAATGTACTTTTTAAGAAGAAAAAAATATTTTTTCTAAAAAAAACTAATCGAAAGAGGCCCATGGCGTTAAATAATTTAATAATTTGAATATTTGTTTTTTGTGTTTGATGATAGGTGGAGATCTTTTTTAATTAATTTTGGGAGTATAAAAATTATTAAATTATTATTGTACTGTTAATTTAACATGTAATTGGAGATGTTTCATATCATTTATCTCTTATTTATAGAAGCTTTATATTTCTCCTCCTTTTTTCTTTTTCCAGTTTACCCTTCTTTATATTTTCACTTAACGGTATCTTCTTTCCCCCTTGATTTATTTTTGAAGGGATGAAGATAATATTGCATGGAAAGAAAAGAATAAATATCTCGTTTCTTTTTTATTTTCTTTGATTTATTCTAAACTATAAATTTTGTATTGAGACCAACTCGATCTAAATTAGCAAGCCAACTTAGAAAGAAATTAAATTCAACTAACTTTTTAGATTAGCTCAAAAGCGAGTCATTTCGAAACATAATGACACCAAACTCTTTTTCTTTGCCTTGGAAAAGCCTATCTAGCCGGGTTTTTGACCGATTAATTATAGTTTTTTCCTTTATCTATCTTGTGGTTTAATCAGTGGAAGACTAGAGATAAATAGATAATATAGTCAATTTTCACTAATATCAGTATTAATCCATCAAGTTGGCTAATCTGTTCTGTTACTAACAAATAATCTTCTCGCCATACACTATGATAAAATAAAATACAATAAAATAAAAATATGTATATTCTTTTCCAACTAAACAAAACATATATTTATGTAGCTATCTGTCTTAATTTTTACGCAAAATTACAACTATTAAATATTTCTGGAATAGTCATCTTGTAACATTAGGTTCATAATTGTAGACAAAAAAGTTAAGTGTTTTACCAACTCCTAATTGAATATGATATTCAAAGTAGTAATACAAGATAATACTTTTATTAGCTAAATTCATTGTCTTGTTACACAAGCTGGCTAGTAGACCTTTTTTTTAAAAAAAAAAAAAAAGGTTGGAATTAATTATTTATTTGGTGGTTTGTTCTTTTTCTACGTTACTGGGGGAATCACAATTCGGCTACGTTATCTTCAACTAAATGCATCCATTGTCATGCAAGAAAATGGACAAGAATCAAACTGAAGCATTAGATTTGTCAGGAAGAAAAAGATGTTTCATGAACTTATAGGTTTGTCTAAATTCAACTTGCTTATCACAACGTGCCTTAACCCTATAAGCATCTTCCACGAATCAGGTATATACAAAAAAATTTTCCTTTTTCTTCTTTGAGGGGTTGGGGAATGTTGACCAAAAGGAAAAAAAACAAAGAGGAAGGAAAAAAAAAAACTATTGACAATTCAGAGCTTTTCATAATATTATGATTTATTAAAAAAAATTGATTGTTATAAATTATTTATTGTAGTTATAATTAAATGATATAAATATTAACACTGATAAGAGATTTGAATGTCAAGAGAGTGTTCAATTATATTTATGTTGTTACGTATTTATTTTATTGTCATCAGTAATTTAGAGAGTACTTCAAGTGGTTGAGTATATTTGCTTGGGAAGTGATAAATTGGATTCAAATTCCGTGAGGGCTTGAATTGGAGATGGAGTAGTAAAACATATATATATATATATATATATAACATTGTATATTATGAAGAATTCTAATATTACAGTACGTATTTGGAAGGATTATTGCCATTGGCTTGAATTACCTCTTTGTGTTCTTTTGTCTCTTGCTTGTTTCCACGCAGATTGCATGATTGTCCAAAAGCTTTTCGATTTCTATGATGACTTTGGAGAGCCTATACTCGATGCTCCTTTGCTTTTTCTCTGCTTGCTCAAGTAGACATCAATTATATGCCCTCGCGTATTTTGATGATAATTATCACATCACTTTCATTCATTTGTAATATTTGCATTTTTTTAAACTTATATAAGGAATTAATGTAATTTTTTCATATATATGATTTTCTTTTTGGACGCTACACCAATTCAACGAGCATTATTTTAGGGGACGAGTCTCCTTGAATATTGTTGCTTAAAAGCACCTTGATCACATTATGTGGATCTTCAAGAACCAATGTGGATGTCTAATGTAAGGGAGAGTCCAAAATTAAAAAAATTGATATGTGAATTTGAGACATATGATTCACCTAATTAAGAAAGACATAATTCAAATTAATTAGATAAAAGACTTATTGTACAAGTAGTTTCTTTTTGAAGCAATTTCATATAGTTCAGCAACCGATGGATGTTGCATGATGCATCATGAAATGCCACTCAAGCAAAGCCAGATGACTCTTCTTATGCAATATTAATCACCATCCGTACCAAACTAGCCGATGAAGATCATCCATCAAGGCAACCCCAGGGATCTTCCTTACCAATTTTTTTTATGGCTTCCTCTAGTATCCATGGATTTAAATCTAAAAATTTGAAAATATTACGAAGTTAGCATCATGGGAACCCTAATTTATGACATCTAAATTGAATTATTCAAGAATTAAAGTTGATTTGCTTTGCAAAAAGAATATATCAATGAACTTTTATGAAATGGTTTCATGAGATTCAGCCAATTGCTTTGATCACGGAATATTTTTGAAAAATAGGAATTTGTGCTATTAAAAGATTTCCTGCTATTATTTATAGTATGGAATGATTCAATCATCCACGAGATCTACCAGTGATATTAATTAATAAAATCGAGATTATATACTATAGACTACAAATTTTCAAATTCAGTTCATTTTGTCAATGTACCCAATGTTTGAGGGTGCTGGTCAAGTCAAGGAAATTTATCCCCGAATATTGCGTTATACACCAACATGATAAGTTTCAAAAAGCAAATCATTGCATACCACACGCACTTGTTTCTTGGGTGATTATGACAGTTGCAAACAAATATTGTGGATTATTCTTGATCAACAAATCATAATTACATTAGTCAAAAAAGGACTATATGTACTTTAATTTGCTATAGATTGAGTGTTCCCCCTAGTCTAATACTCAGCTCGTGTGGTGGTTTCTACTTTCTACTTTCACTATTAACTGTCACATCAACCCATAAAATAAAATATATATATATATATATTTGCATTTATGTACAGTTGAAGGTGTCGAAGAAGTTGGTAAACTTCATTGGTTTGTCCATTTATATCTTATATATTTATAATTGGAAAAGCTGGATTTATTTATTTATTTATTTTTCGTTTTAGCAGGATACTCACCCCAAAAAGTCCTTGAATTTTACATTATGGGTCCAGCTAAGTCTCACTATATATACATGCAGGGACATACCCAAGATGAGATATTAGAAGAGGTTAAATATAAAATATAAATAGAAGAGATTTTAATAAAATATAAAATAAAGACCAAAAAGTATTAGGAGCAGCAATTAAGTTATTATTCCAATAAGATTGAAGAGAGTAGAGACTAAAGAATATCTTAATTTACCATCAAGATTATAGAAAAAAAACGTTCTTACCTTTTGCTCTAATTCAAAAAATGATGAAAAATAAAATTATGTAGAGAGAGAAGGAGAAGAGATCTTACGTGTTATCCAAAAAGAGAGAGTAATGTTCTACTTTCTGATAATTATTCAACTAAAATTGCAAAACCTTATCTTAGGATAGATAGACGGTACAATCAATGCCCCCTCTTTTTTGTGAATTCGCTTCTAATCAATACAATCTTAGAGAGAAGTACCTCCCCTGCCATTAAAAAAAAAACTAAAATTGTAAAAACCAAAAATGAAGACGATAAATATAAAAGGTTAATGGTAAAGTGATCAATTTACAAAAATAAATTAAGTTACCATTTATTAAATTAAATTTTTCATTCTAAACAAATAATTATCAAATCAATTACATGCTTATTTATCTCTCAAATTCCATGTGCTTGATTTTCTAACTTCTAAAAATAAAACATCATTACCAATTTGTAAACTAATTTGTTGTGCATGTTTTGTGCTTTCCCCAAAGTTGGTTGTGTTTTCTCCAAAATTTGTACACAAATTTATCTCATAACCAAAAAAAGAAAAAAAATGGAGGGGGGAAGGCCCCCCCTAAAACATATGTAGTTCCGTCCCTGTGTACATGTGACCCTAATTTGTTAAAAGAAAATGATTCAGATTAATTAAATACGAGATGCATTAAAATTAACTCGAAATCTAATTTCTTAACTAAAACTTGAAAATGTTAAGAATTAATGAACTTTTATCAATAAAATCAATTGGTTAATATATATGAGGAGTGCTCAAACTTTATTAGGTGATACTAATTGGTTACATGAGGAGTGACTAAAAATTTTATAAAGTGATTTTGAATATTAAGATTTTTCTATGTGAGA
Organism: Cordia subcordata; assembly: GCA_028554755.1. NCBI lineage: Eukaryota > Viridiplantae > Streptophyta > Magnoliopsida > Boraginales > Cordiaceae > Cordia > Cordia subcordata. Next base: position 785,763 of record JAPTOF010000020.1, read on the forward strand.
TAAATGTATATTCCAACACCTCCCTCTATGTAAGAAAAATGTATATTTTAATACATCCCCTCACGTGCAACATGATAAGAGTTGGTGAAATAGAATGGAGCTCCACGAATAGGTTGGGAGTTGTGGTGACCACAATGGCCCTCCAAGTGGAAGGAATTCCACCACATTTCCCCACGTCTAACTTGATAAGAACTGGTGAAACGAAATGGTCTCGATGTGAGAGCTTCACAAATAGAATGGAGATGTGACAACACCTTCCCTCATGTATAACCCGATATTAACAGGTGAGATGGAACGATGCTACACGAATAGGATGGGGTTGCAGCAACGACAATGGTCCTCTACGTGGAAGGAATGTATATTTCAACACCTTTCCTCACATGTGACTTGATAAAAACTGGTGAAATGGAATGATATCAATGTGAGAGCTTCACAAATAGGATGGGGGATATGACAACACCTCTCCTCATGTGTAACCCAATATTAACTAGTGAGACGTAACAGAGCTACAGGAATAGGATTAGGGGTGTAACAACTACAACAATTACAATGTGAGAAGCTACAAGAATAGGATTAGGGGTGTGACAACTACTATGGTTATAATGTGAGAAGAGTGTCACAATGGTCTGGATGTGAGAAACAAAAAAAGGGTGTAACAACCATAATGTTGTAACAGTACTGATGTGAAAGTGGCAGTAGCAGGATGAAGCACATGCACAATGTGAGAAAGTGAGCTAAAATTCTATCATAAAAACCAAACAGTTAATATGAAGAGCGGCTCAAAATTTTATAAAGTAGTTTTTAATTTAAAATTTTTTTTATGTGGAAAAAACGTATACATAAGTTTCCACCTACTTCACCTATGTACTTAAACGGGCATCATATAACGCACTTATGTACGAACAGGTATGGGGGTTTGAATCCCAAGCGAAGAAAAACGCCCCAACCATGAAATGAGTAACAACTAACAACATGAAGCGTGCCTAAAGAAATAATTAACAACCATCATAATTCATATGTATGCTATTATTATTTGATGGAGAGACACTAACGCGTATATGAACCATGGACCTGCAATTTTTGGCACTCAACATGATGAGGAATCAATTGCCTACACATGCATTGCATATTATTAATTAGTGCCTCATCATAATTAAGTAGGTTATCGACACATTCTCCATCTATGCTTGATAAAAAATTGTCGAAATTGTACATTATACCCTTTAATTTAATATTCTTTGGTATCTTTTAGGATACAATATAGTACTTGTTATCTTAAAATAGGATATAAAGGGTGATTGACAAAATATGCTTATCCCCTAATTTTTCACTTGTAAGTAAAGTAATTTGTCCAAATAAAAAGATAATTCCACTCTTTAAAGGAAAAAAAAGAAAAGAAAAGAAAAGCGGCACTCCCTTATTTTAGTAAAAGTTCTTTTTTAGTTATTTTAACAAACACCATTACTTATAAACACACACACATATATATATATAACAATAATTTATAAGTATATTTTTATCAAATATTTTTCTATTTATATGTCATTTGCTTATAAACATAAAAAAACTGTTCATAAACAACTTAAGAAAAGCAAAACCAAATACCCTCTTTATGTGTTATACTTTTTTTAAATTACAAAAGATATTGCATTATACGTAATAACCTAGTAATGTGGAATTTGCAATTTGCCCAAAAGGATTCGGGCTTCAAGAAATTAAGGCAAAATACGTTTTTTTTTCCTCACTGGAAAAACATAAATAATAGATATAAGTATAGTAATATTTAATTTCAGCTAAAGAAGTGGAACACAATCAAGTATATACAGGCAGAGAGAGGCATAATGATGATGTATCGCGAGTATTAAACTAATAAAGTTACGAGCAAAGAGGCGGAATGGTTAATAATGATGATTAGGTTTGGGAAAACCAAGGGGGGCAATGATGTGGGGTGTCTAGGGAAGACTAAGACCTTTTTTTTTGTTTGGGTGGCAAATTAGACTTTTTCTTTGGGTGGCAAATTGTATCATGCCTCGTTATGATCGTCGTTGATGTCAAATCCTTCTTTCACGTGTGCGTATCCTTTTACCCATTCATCCATTGCTTTTTTTTTTTTAAAGATTAACTAGAGGTGAACGCTTTCCCATCTGACCAGAGGCCCTATAACCATATCTATTGCTTTTTTGAATCTATGACCATTGATTTCCACACTCTCTACTTTTTCTTTTCCTTTTTTTTTTCCACTTTTTCTGTTACAATCTCGAGATCAAAAATTTCGAATGAATAATGTTGTCAAATTTATATAAACTATCTTATTAGAGTATTTCTACTCAATTTGATCCATTAATTAATTGTACTAATTTGTACTAAACATTTTGAAAAAAGGGAGAAAGGTCTAGGTGGACTAACAGTGAGTTTGTCAATAAGGTAATCTCTAAAAAAGATCATGATTATTACTTAAGGACTAAAATACCTAAGCATATGAGGGATAAGAAGAAAGAAGAAAGGATCTCGAGAATACTGATCTGTTACGAAGGCTATACTCATAATGTATGCGGTGATAAACAATCCCCTTGTTGGCTAGCTCATAAGAAAAAGTGGAACAAATTCAAGTTAATGCTAAGATGTGAGGAGGGTACAAAAAATAGTTAAAAGTGGAAAATAAGTTTCTTTACAAGTAGATATAAAGTGATATTCTGAAGGATTAAGTATTGTTACTGACATTTGGGGAAAAAATAAGCAACAAACAGACTCTACTTTTTGTTTGGGCTAATGTTTTCCAACATAAGCGAATATGCATTGTTTATACAAATCAACAAAATGGAAAATAACTTAAATAATAGCATAACCTCTAAATTTCTCTAATGCTTTTTCTTGTGTTAAACAAAAGGGATGTTTTCAAGTGTAATAATCTAGGCGACGGGTTGGGTAAATTTTCGAAGGGTCATGGTTTCTCACTAATCGGCTAATATTTCGGCGCAGGAAGTTGTCGATTGTTCGGAAAAGGTGAAGGTGTCTTAATTTTAGAGCAACTCAAAATGGATTTTTTTTTTTTAATTTTAAATGTCAGCGTAAAGAGTTTATTACATGATCACTCTATTCAATCTGTGAAAGTGAGAAAAGAGAGAATTTTACTCATACAACAAGGTGATGCTCCTATATCTTGTTCTTTTTCTGTTTTCTAGAAAGCATTTTGAATTAAAGGCTGCCACCGAGGGTTGGGTATGCCCGAGGAGCAGCAACTATATCAAACCTCAACCTCTACTATTAAGGATTAGTTTGGATTGATTTTTTTTTAAAATATTTTTTAACAATTTAAAAAAAAATAGCTTTTTATGAGAAGTTACAAATTCTAACTTATAAAAAAATTATATTTGAACTTTTTTTTATAATTTTAACTTTTTTAGAAGTCAAATTAAATAATTATTATAAATTTAATATAACTTTTTTTTAAAAAAAAAAGAGTAATTTTTTCCAAAAAAACCAATCCAAACAGATCCTAAGTATATGTTGAAGACTTGGATCATGAAGTATAGCTTATCCCTGTAGTGCTTCATCGACCATGTCGTGCTAGCCCATTAGAGTTTAAGAGCCAGAAATCAAAAGGCAAAACTCAAAAGTCAAACTCATCAGCTTGATCCATCCATAAGCTGATGCAAAACATTTGCGTTCTTCAACTTCTGATATTTGTGATTTTGACCCAATTCTACACTTTGGGCAGCCCTTCTTTTTTTTCAAAAAAAAAAAAAAAAACTTTTGGGCATCCGTAAGCACATAGCCTCCTTGCGTGCCAAACCTAACATATTTGTGGCCTGAAGTGTACCAGGAGGGCAGGGTATGGTGCTATAAATTCACCATTGCCTTCATTTCCTATGGGTTAAGAGTGATATCAGATTGGATAACTAATAAAATGTTTTAGAATTAGAAGTTCACCCTCGGGTTGATTTACTACCCCCAAACAAACTTGAATGGTATCTTGTTAATGATATTCTCTAACAAAAGTAATTAACAAATGTCGTTTTTATCGTCTGAATCATTGTACCCTTTAAGTAAGGAATCATTCTAGATCTTATTTGTTGAGACCTAAAACTTTATCGAGCCGACTAACATCCCATTTCACTATGCATTTTTGAACAAAGAAGACAATTACAAGATTAAATTTTCTTTATGTGGAGGACTGATTATCCCATATCTTCTAAAAATAATAGAAAGTTACACAAAAGAAATAAAAGAACAGAAAAAACACTTCTTCTGTCTCATCTATAACAATTTCTTCCGCAATTTATCGAGTATGAGATTCCACTCCTTTTGTTATGCCTAGTCCCTGCTCTACTTAGACCTTCCTACACACTTGGCCTAAAAAAACTAATTTTAGTGTCTTTTTTTGCCATGTGGTGTAAACTCGATTTGTCAGCATACATGCTCGAGCCGTTTGACCAGAGAGCACACTAGCTGGTGTCACGAGTGTAATAATAATGCATGTCATTATTCCACGTTTTCGAAGTCACTTGTGTTTTGACCACCAAAAAAAAAAGGGAAAAAAAATCACTTGTGTGATATTCACTCATGCAAACAAATCACCAACATGTAACGTTGCAATTCACAACTCTCCACGTCTCTCTCTCCCCGATGAAAAATCCCAGACTTTAAGCCTTAAGGAAAGTTATATAATTAACTCATGTTAATGACACTAAATCAAATTTTATTTTATTAGTTGAAATCGATCACGAGAAACGATGTCAACTTTTTTCTAAATTCACGTTTCATGAAGGGTGTTGGAGGAAAAGCAGAAGGAAAAAAGAAGGGCGGAATAGATTCTTCATAGATCAAGAAGAAAGGTAAATGTAGGTCTTCGTTATTTTTCTCATAAGACAATTGATGAGAGCCACAGAGCGTGGAAGGGTATCGTGATTGGTTTTTAAACCATTTGTGATGTCCCTATGCAACTTTATTTGAACGACGATAAAAAAAAGGGGTGCCACATTCACAGAGGGGTTAATTGTCAACTTTAGGCCTGCATTTAAAAAAAAAATTGTTGAGAAAACATGGTGAGAACGAGACGAAATAAAATGAGAAATTTAAGACACAAAATTACGTGGCTTGGCTTATACTTATTCCATGGGCAAAAGGATAATTTTGTTAAGATAATGTCGATAATGAATACAAGATGGACTCTCGCTCTAGCTTTAATTGTTTTTTGCTAACTGTCTCACATCGTTCTTTTGTCCCTCACACCTATTATAATAGATTAAGCATCTATTTATATGACACAGAGACTACAAGATATGACAGTTACAGTTAATGGTAGAAATACATATAAGGCAGAATTAAAGAAAAGGCAAGACAATAAATAAAACAGGTCTTCTTATATTCCTTAGGTACCATTAGAATACGAGTCAGATCTTACAAATCTTTATATTGGACAATATTCACTCCCTATTGGCCAATCAAAATTCTCCTCTTCTTTGTCAACCAGCGTTACCTGGGCTCACCACTTCGCGTTGCCTACACAGGCAATGCCTCGTAACCGTCTTAGTGACCTCTTCACCGCCTTCCAATGTCCTTGTAAATCTTTATCCCCGCTACCCACATTGCTCATAAGCGAAACATGTCGAGTGTCCTCCATAGCATCTTCAGCCTAGATGCTAACACGGCTTGATTTGGGAACATCGCACACATGCTTCATCTCGTCCTTAGATCCACGAAAAGACGTCATCTCTTTACGCGTAGTGCCTTTCAATTGAGCCACCCTTGGACCATCAACCTTCCTATGAAACCCTTACTCATACGCACTCACCGCCGCAGCATTCAAATCATAAGCCTCCTTACATGTTCCATCTTTGAGGGATTTTTTATCACGTCCACTCTGCTCAACAACAACATCACACTGCTCACTTTAAGATACACGTTCACCTTGTATCTCTTCTCGAACTAAACCTCCATTGCCATTCTCCAAACCCCCAAGAGCATCACCATACAGCTCCACCTCTTCCATGGCACTATTCTATCCAACTTCTGCCCCAACACCCTTAACAGTACAACTATCAAGAACATATAGACTATCTGTCAAAAACCCTCTCAAGAGCAACAAGAAACCCTTATACCCTTTAAGAACTCCATTTTTGCAATGAAACCTGCATCTGCGAGAATTTAACTGCCCAAGATAAATCAAGTTCTTCTTTAACTCAGGGACATACCAATACTAGAAAGGTCTGATAGTGCCATCAAACATCTTGACCTTCATGATCCAGTTCTAGCCACCTTCACGTAAGGTCATTCCCAAGATAGACTTTTCCACTCTTTCTGCAATTTGTAGAAAATCAATCTCTCCTAGGACACATGTGAAACGTAGCACCAGAATCAAAAGTCTCGTGGTCTGGCCCTTGTCCTATAATGACATATAAGACACCTCCAGTACCATCAGAACTCTCATCCTCTGTATCGTCCACAACATTCGTTAATTCCTGCTTATCTCTCTTCGGGCAAAGATGCTTAAAGTGACCTCGTTCCCCACATTCATAACATGTCACATCTTTTGCTCTCGGTTTTGATTTCTTCTAAGATCTCCTTTTCTTGTGTTTCATTGCTCTACTTACTAATTCCTTTCCCTGAACCTTCACTCCGTTACCTGGGAAGTATTTCTTCAAATCCTTAGACTTCAATGCTAAAAAAGCATCATCCAAGCTGATCTTGTCATCTCCATACAATAAAGTGTCTATGAAGTTATCATATAAGGGCGGTAAAGAACACACCAAAACAAGGGCAAGATCTTTTGAATCAATCGTCACTCCTATGTTCTTCAACTCTATCACTATGGAATTAAACTCGTCAAGGTGTTCTTTCACGAGTGTGCTCTCCTTCATCTTAAGGGTATACAATCTCTTCTTAAGATAAAGGTGATTCGTTAACTACTTAGATGCATAGAGATCCATCAGAGTCTTCCAGGCCTCAACCATTATCTCATTATCAGCTATCTCTATCAATACATCATTAGAAACACTCATTTGTATTCCATGTATAGCCCTCTCCTCTAATTCCTTATTTTCCTTCTGTTTCAGTTCCTTTTTGATCTTCCCTTCAAGCATTTTCCAAAATCCCTATATGACTATGAAAGCCTTGAACTTGATCTTCCAGACACTGAAACTACCCTTATCATTGAATTTATCGAACTCATCTTTTCTCTTCCAAAACACACACCTCGAAACAAAATTTGGTCAAACCAACAGCAAAATCGAACTTAGTATGCTGAAAAACTTTTTGGATACCCCTCTGGTCAACCCAGACAAAAGTGAAATTTGTGGTCAAAGTTGATGATATCCTAAAACGCACTCTTTGAGCCAGAATTTTGCAAAACGAAGTGCAAAAACATATTCAACATGTCGAAAGACGTTAGGATAGGTTCGGTCAAACTTCGATCAAACCTGGTCAATGGTCAAAAGTCAAACTTTGGTCAACCTCAACGAAACGTGGTCAAACATGTCACAGCAGCTCCCACGTGCACATTATGCTAGATCTACCTTCTTCGTTCACGTTTTTCGAGCTCTCACACATCCAAAATTATACCACAACTCCACGTACCAAATTCAAAACAATTTTCGTGTGTTTTCTATGTAAACTACAATGACAATGCCCAAGTCGCAGCCAAGCTCTTGATACTAATTTGTTAGGAAAACGCGGTGTTAATGAGACGAAATAAAACGAGAAATTCAAGACACAAAATTACATGGTTCGGCTTATGCCTACTCCACGGGCAAAAGGATAATTTTATTAAGACAACATCGATAATGAATACAAGATGGACTCTTACTCTAGCTCTAATCGCTTTCTACTAACTGCTTCACGTCTCTCTTTTCTCTCTCACACCTATTACGATAGGTTAAGCACCTATTTATAGGACGAAAAGACTACAAGATATAACAGTTACAATTAATGACAAAAATACAAATAAGACAGAACTAGACAAGACATAATAAGACAAGTCTTATTATGTTTTTAAGTACTATTATAATACGAACCAGATGTTACAAAATCATAATGATTTAGAATCCCAATTTCAATTATTTATAGAAAAGGGACAAGCGAAAGTTAAAAGAATTATTCATAGAAAAGCGAAAGTTAAAAGAAGAATCTCCCATACATGTCGGTCAAAACTAACAACTAACAAGCATCGTGTGGTAGTTTTATAATTATGCTCGAGTTAGACGATGGTATAAAGACAATGATACAAGAGTAATTTATAAATTAATATTATGAGCTTCAGCAATAATTTCAGTTTACGTCCAAATCTGATAGATTTAAAGCTCAATAAAATATATGGCCTGATTCTCCAACTTGAATTTTATAAAAAATATAGTTTTAACTCACTATCTTATATATTAATTAACTCCTTCTCTCTTAATGAGTCAACAGAGTGTTGATGGTTCTTTTTGAACCACAAGATAAACAAAAATGTTGACAATAAGGAAATGGACATAGAATATAGTTGAAAAAATCACTGGTAGGTTTGAACCACCACCATTAGAACAAAATGAGAATCAAGAACTTTTGACAAGAGCGGTTAGTACTTAGTAGAGATTAAATAAGAAAAAATTAATTACATAAAGATGAAGGACTCATAGAATGGAGAATTCGGAACTTTCTAGTTCATGATATTATTCCTGGAAGCAACAAGTGTCCTGTCTCACATGGTGAACATAATTAATTATTATAATCGAGGGCAATCTTAAAGCATCAATAACCACATTAACGGTTAACTTACGTGATGCCAACTTTATTCCACGCAAAATCAACAGATTGTTGTGTTAAATATGAAGATATATAATTAATATTTCTAAAGCTAATAATAACCCACCACTAATTGCCCATCATTATATGTAAACTAAACCCGACAAGGCTATTATATATATCAATTGTTCCATCTTGCCTGTGAAGTTTTTGGCAATTGTTTATTGACATTCTACTTTGGTCCACGTTATTTGATTAACAATAACGAGGCATGCATGCTAGCTTAAAATTTCCTTGAAGAAACAATAAAAAGCCATTTGGGCACCTAAAAGGCATCAAGCAAAGCCACGAGGAGGCATCTACAATTATAACACGAAAATATATAGTTAAAGTAAAGGCCACACTTTACTATTAAGATTGACCAATTGACTCTAAGCATTTAATATTTGTGCAAGTAAGAAAAATTGCCTTGTACAATCTATTCATATACTAAACAAGAGTTTAAATGTATGTTGTTCGAATTGCAACAAAGAGACAAACAAGTAGTAATTCGATCATCCTTAATATTGAATTTCTTTTGTAACACAAATTTTCTCATAACACTTTAATAAATCATTTGTTATGGGTCATAACTTTTGCGGCTATCTTATCGTTGTTAAATCAAACGTTGTTGCAACATAAATATAAGACCAAGGCACATTATTTGAGCATTCAATTTCAAATTTTTATGGTCTGCAACGAGCGAAGGGGCTGTCGTGCCCTACCATCCCACATGGGTATACTAAAACTCGAAAAGTTTGCCTTAAAGACTATTCAACTACCATATTTAAATTGAAAACCTGCCTTATGCTTGAGCTCAGTAACATGATGCTATGATGACGAGATACCAGGAAAAGAAAATGAGCATTAGTTAATGTAAAACTCACGGCTTTTCTAAAAACTTGTCTAATCTTCAAGTTCCTTCTACAAGTAATAATATTCCAGTTCTCTTCTAAGAGACCAGTAGAAAGGGAGTAATTTATTAGAGAAGGATTGCAATTTAACGGACTGAGTCCTTGGTAAAACAATAAAGAAAAAAGAAGTCCTAACTTTGTGCCAAAAGATCAAAGAAATTATACATTCGTTGACAAATATCATGTACATTAAGTATCATCCAATCACTAACATTGTGTTTATCCTCACTGGATCTTTCGTTGGGATGCAGTTTATTATTAATTTCGTTGTAAAGCAACTGTGAATTCTCTTAAAGCAACTCTGTGGAAGGTCTTTTTTGGGATAGTTGTCTATCACATTTGGAAGGAGATGAATAAAAGGATCCATGGTTTTCATGTTTTATGTGAAGAACATTTGTTTTTTTTTTTTTTTTGACATTTCTTTTAATATAGAGCACTTAATTACTTCTCGTAAGAAATATGCTAACTCTAGATTGAATAGGCACCTCTATGATGCTTGGGGCATTGACTTAAGCATCCTTGCTTAGTTCCTTTGTCTCCATTGTTCGCTTGTAAAGTTTTTTTTTTATCAATGATATTACTTGATTATTTAGCAAAGATACTAATGCTGTGTTTTTATGTGTTTGTCTGAAATACTAAAACTAAAAAGTATACAAAATCGGCTAACTATTGCTCTTATTTAATGAATTTTGCGCCTTACATTCGAGGATCAATCTCCATTAGGATAGAAAAACGTTTTTCACGTCTGTTTTATCTTTTCGGGTTATATGAACATAATGGACGTACAAAATTTAACCTATGAACCCACAATTATTGGCTTGAAAAGCTAAGAAGTTGTCGCATTCTATGGTGGCTGTCCTGTTGGTTTGCTCTGGTTGGTTAGTAGATGCATTCAGTAGTGTGAGAATCATCCTTCACTGAACTGTCAACCTAGAAGCTAGCAAAGCAGCGTACTTAGGCCTATATTTAAAGGGGGACCAATTGTAACATAAAGATGAAGATATTACTCCAACATTTGTCTCAAATTATCACGTCGCAACAAAAAAATTATTGTAATAAATTTATAACAAACAAAGTAATCTCATTTAACAATTTATTGAATGTTTATCAAATCAAAGATACCTATAAGCTATCAAAGCAGCGTACCTAGCCCTATATTTAAAGGGCGACCAATTGTAACGTAAAGATAAGGATATTACTCAAACATTTTGTTTCAAAATTATCACGTCGCAACAAAAAATTTATTGTAATAAATTTATAACAAATAAGTAAACTCATTTAACAATTTCTTGAACGTTTATCAAATCAAAGATGAGAATAAGCCGACCAGAACATTAACCAATCGAAGATAAAACAAAATCAAAATCAAACATAAAACAAAAAACAAAAATTTATTAGCGAACAAAACTGTTGACGAAAGATGATTAAGACCACCAAAACATTAATTAATTTGAAAGCCGACGACCATTAACCAAATCAAATCATTAAAAAAAAAATCAAGAGGAACAAAAGAAACAAAAAAAACAAAGGACTTGTGCAAAGTGAGTGAAAAGGTTGTTTCACTATGAATTGTCCACTTGTCCAGACCACCCAAACCCCATCCCACACCCCCCACTCATTTCTGTCCTCTGCCAAATACATTTGTCAGAGGCGCCTCTTTGATGCAGCCAAAAGCAAAGCTGTTTTACAGTTTTCACCACATCACCCATTAAATAAAAAAATTCTTATAATATTATGAACCTCATTTGTATTATATTAATATTTCACAATGTTAAATTAAGATTATAATATTATAATATTATGTCTTGATTGATTATCCTCACAAACCTATCACCATGTTAGTTAAAATATTAAAAAACATAGTTCACGCTATATGCGTTTCGTTTCACTTTCTTCTCTCCAATTAAGGAATTACACCTGTTGCTATTAGGTCATGAATGATGTTGATTATCTTCACAAACATAATTGCCACTATGTTATGAGCGGCATTGGATTATTGTAAATTAATAATATAATTATGATACGGGTAGCTCTTAGTCGTAACTGTGAATTTCGTCACTAAGAAATACAATTGTCAAAACTGGTCAAAACTAGTGCGCCACTATGCCTAATGTAATGGGGTTGTGGGTCTACCTTGCATGATGTCCTAGTCCCTTTGACTTGGTCAGCCAACCACACACGACTGACGAGTACGAAGCGCAAAACACAGAAAAAGCTCATTATCTGCATGAATATTATGCGTTAGTCCCAAGTGCAAAATGCATCTCATGTTGCTAAAGCTTTACTGCAAAGGACCTGGAGGTACAGGTGATTATTAGCCTTGTGGCAAACCACTCCTACCTAATCCTATAACACCCTCATAGTGAACAAAATAGTCATTGCCACATCCTCATTACTTGTCACAGACACCAACGTTGCGAGTCATCTAACAACAGTAAACGCATCGACAACAACTAGTGGCATGGCAGGCTCCTTCTGCCACTATTTTCGTCCCCACTCTATATTGATGAGCAGTCGATCTAGCTCTAATACCAATTAAGACAGGACTATGGGTCTACCTCATCTAACACTGCAATCTCATATGATTGACAAGCATGAAATTCAAATATTGTGAAAATTTATTACCTACATGAACATTATCCACTAATTCAAGATGTATCTAGTGTGACTAAAACCTTGCGATAAAAGACTTGAGAATACAAGCTATTGTCACCTTTGTGACACCTAACCTGCAAAAGAAACTAGTTGATCCAATGACCTGTGCAAACCCCTTTTTATTTTAATAAAATATGTAAAATTACTATTCTGATCTAAGTTCAAGTATTAATTTTGTTTATTATGATGTATCATGGTCTCAAAGCTTACGTTAGTTGACTTCGTAGTTGTTTCTTTAAAAAAACACAACTTTATTTTTATTATTTTTCAGAAAAGGTTAATTTGGCAACCCACCAAGGTTTGGGTGCGGCTTAAGCGACCCAACGCTACCCGTTAACTCGTGTTAAACGAGTCGGAGTAATTCAACTCGACTCGTTTGTCACCCCAAAGAGTGACACAGCTCGGGCACCAGCATCTCATTTGATTTGACTATTCTGTCATTTAACCTTACCCGGTTAAAACAGCCCCCCAACCAAAAAAAAAAAAAAACAAGAAAACACACAGCTTCCACGTTTTTTTGGGTTAAACACGCACAGAGCTCATAGCCTCATACACTATCGTTATCCCCAATTGGGTCCCACATTTTTCCACACCCAACAAAAAAAAAAAATTAAACACACACTAAAAAGCATTTTTATTTCACCTTGGCCCATTCCCCCCCCCACCCCCCACCCCCCCACCCCCCCCACCCCCGCCCACATCATTTTTCCCCTCACTGCGCCCCACATTACCTTAACCAGTTAAAAGAAAATAACACACACACACACACTCACTAGTACAAAGCATTTCATTTCACTATCAAGCTCCCTCTCTTTGTCCTCTCCCTTGGCTGCTTAACTCTCTCATCACTCTCTTTTTTTTCAGCAAACTTCTGAAATGGGTAAGCAGAAAACTCTCATCTCCATCACTTTCCTTTTTTAGCAAATCATTTCTTTCAGCTTTTCATATGTACACAGAACAACACTGTTGGAAAATTATTGCTTAAAGTGAAAAAAAACCCAAAAAAGTTACTGCTTGCTGTAAGTAGTTTTTTTTTTTCTTTCTTTTTCTGTTTTATTTATAGTAAGTGGTACAAGAAGTTGATTTCTTTTTCCCCTTTCAAGTTTCTATTTTTGGAGAAACAGCGGAGATTTTTACAACCCAGATCGAAGCATTCGTTTTTGCTCCTGAAAACGCTTTGGAAAAGCAAATTAACGGCTTCTTTTTTTTTTGCTTTTCTTTTTCTCTTCTCCTTTCCCTTTCACCATCTTTTCTTTTTTCCTTTCTGTTTTATTTTCTCGTTTTTCTATTTTTCTTCAATCCTCTTTTCTGTTTCTCACTTTTTTCGTCTTTGTTTTTTCTTAATCGTTGCATTTATTAGCTCAAACGTTTTTTTTTTTTAAAGCAAAAAGCCCTTTTCCCATCTCTTTTCAGTTTTCACTTTCACCTTCGTTTTTTTTTCTTTTTTTCATTTTTCTGTTTTGTTTTCGGTTTTTTTTTCTTGTTCCCTTCGCAAATTGTTTTCTGTTGTTTCACTTTTTATTTGGGTTATTGTTTCTGGGAGTGGTTAACGACGTCGTTTTCTCGCGGTTTATCGGGAAGATTTTCTATGCATAGATTATTGAGTTTTTTTTTTTTTTTCCCACTGTTAGTATTTTTCAATAAAACCCCTAGATGGGGGACCGCATCTTTCTCAAGAAAAAAGAATTTTATCCTTGGAAAGAGCAGAAAAAATAAGCATTTATTTAATATCGCTTAATATATCTCTTTTTCTTTTCACTTTTTTTTTATAAAAAAATTCCTCTTTTAGTTTTTAATTTTTTACAGTGTCTCTGTTGTCCAAATATATTTTTCTTGAATTTGACTAGTTATTTTCAATATAAAATAACAAAATTATATTTTCAATATTGATTTTGGTGATATATTATATTAAGTTTTCATGAAACGTTAACTTTTGCCATATGATTGCTGGGTAGGTGTAAAAAACACATTGAAATGATTTTTCTGATTGCAGACAGATATGAAGGATAGTATAGTACATGCATTGCTAATCTTCAAATATATTTACCCAATCCCATTTAATGAGATAAGCTATTATCAATTATTTATGAAACTCTTGATAAGAAAGAGTATTATCCTCGTATTTGTATAAGCCACAAGTTAAGTTGGTGGGGTGCTTCTAGTAAAATAATAGCAAGTTGCTGGTCTAGTAAAATTTTATTGTATTTTTATTTTATTTTTTTTTAATGAGGGGTTGTTATAGAAGAATTAAAAAAAGACCATCTTCTTCTAACTAGTAGTTGTAGTGGTTGCAGGAGGTTAAGAGACATTTGGTATTACTATATACCATTTCTTTTTCTACCAATAATGCTAAGCCTTGAATGATTGAGCTTTTCTGCATCATCCCCATGTCTCACACTTTTAGGTACCCTTTTTCGTACGGGTGGAACTTTTAACTGCATAAGCTGCTTATATGCTTATTGAGATCAGTGGATAAAAAACTAGTAGTAAAGTTTCTCAGTTAGTTGATTCCATTTAACTTTTTCTTTTTCTCTCCTTTTTTTTTGGGGGGGGGGGGGAGGGGGTGTTTGATTCTGCTTTGGATTAGATGATTGCATGATTGATTTATGTGGATTGGTGATGAATCAATTTTCTCTATCCCATTCTGTTTGTTCATTGCTAAGCTCAAGATTTTGAATAATTGGGTGCTTAATCATAGTTTCGATGAATCGGAAACTTTTATTTAACACAATTGATTTTTTTTTCTTTTTTTCTTTTTTTTAAAAAAGGGGATTCATATCTGATTCATGGTTGTTCAGTGCTACGTTCAATATGTTTGCAAGATAGGATGTGTACCCTGTTGGAGACTTTTTGTTTTTCTTTGAATGAGTCTTGCTAAGTTCTGTAAATAATTTGCTCGAATAGCTGCTTTTGTGTGTGAAAATTACAAGCTCTATGTTGATCCATGTGAACCTTCATTTTTTTTTTTGGGGGGGGGGGGTGCTTTTGGAGGAACTAATATGCTCAGCATTGCTGAATTGATTCCCTGTTGACTGTGTACTCCAGGAATGTAGAAGTAGACAACTAGTTTGACTGAATCGTTATACTTGATGAGTTCCTTTATGGAGATGGAGTGGAATGGCAAGTGGGACTGGGAAAACCTGATGATGTTCGGACCAAAGGTTAATGAAAGTCCCAAGAAGCTGCAATTAACAGACTGGGGGATTGAAGATGAGGAAGAAATGGATGCTGGATCGTTCAATTTGTCTGGAGGTGGTAGTGGAAATGGCCACTCAGGGTCGGATTTGGGAATTGGTTCTTCAGCAAAGAGCTCAGTATCAGCTTCTACTGACTCTTCACCGGAGGATGGTAGTAAGACACCCCCTTTTGGTTTTGAGGCAATGAAGGGATCCCTTGTTCATGCTAGAGGAGAGCTGTGGGGAACTTCTCCACCTCCAGAGTCTTCTGTTGGTTCTGTTGAACCTTTAATCGGTCTAAAGCTTGGTAAGAGGACTTACTTCGAGAATAGCTGTTCTGGTGGTAATGCAAAGAGCCCATCCTCTGTCATTCCTGTGCCATCCACCACTGCTGCAAAGAAGACAAAGTCACCATCTCCAGGTGTGTGCGTTCCCCGCTGTCAGGTGGAAGGCTGCAATATTGATCTTTCATCAGCTAAAGAATATCATCGAAAGCACAGAGTTTGTGATAGCCATTCAAAATGCCCAAAAGTTATTGTTGGAGGCCTGGAGCGTCGGTTTTGCCAACAATGCAGCAGGTAAGCTTCTTATGGAGATAGCATCTTCGATTGTAACTTGCATTATTTCAGCACGCATTTGTTTGTTGACGGAAAATAACAGCAAGCATGTCTTTATTTATTTCTCACTTTAGATAGTTGGTTTGATCAAGTTATTGCTTGTTATTGTGCAATTGAAGGTTTCATAGTTTGACAGAGTTTGACGAAAAGAAGCGAAGCTGTCGGAGGAGGCTTTCTGATCATAATGCACGGCGCCGCAAACCACAGCAGGAGACCATTCAGTTTAATTCTTCTAGGCTCCCCTCATCCTTTTATGGTATTATATTGAATTCAACGTCAGACTACTAGTTTTATATGGATGTATTAGATGGCCTAATATTCATCTACTCACCAAAGTTCGCACTCTCTGCTCTTCATAAAAAGCATGAATGTGTAAAAACTGCAAGTCTATTATTAGCCGCCAATTACATGTAGGTAATAATATTTTTAGTCTGCTATTGTTGCAACTATAAGTAGAAGACATGTAAATGAATTGACGGACAGCAGCTCTGCAAACTGTTGGTTCTTAACAATCCTAGCTTACCAAAAAAATTCAAGTGCTCTTCTGAAGAATTAGTAGTTTGGTGTGGAAAAAACTCGAAAACTTAAGATAACATGTGCAAGATAATTACTTTTAAAAATATCTGACAATGGTACTGCTTCAATGTGGACATGGTTCACTTTGCTATATGATATGATCTAGGACTGTTTGTTGGATTAATGCCTCTGGTACTTCTCCCTTTTTTTTTCCTTTTTTTTTTTCTTTTCTTAACTGATCTTAAAGATTCTGTTGTGGG
The DNA here is from genome assembly GCA_028554755.1 of Cordia subcordata. NCBI lineage: Eukaryota > Viridiplantae > Streptophyta > Magnoliopsida > Boraginales > Cordiaceae > Cordia > Cordia subcordata. The sequence continues at coordinate 802,661 of JAPTOF010000020.1, forward strand.
GTTGGATAGTCCTTTCACATGGTGTTGTATGTTCAGTGACTTGTGTATGTGGTTGTTGTACCTCATCTTTCCCTTATATATAGATTAAGTTGATATTATGAGAGTCGAATCATCAGCAAAATGCATCATTCTGGTCTCAGAACATGCAGCAATTGGTAAATCGCCAATTATGTGAATTATATTTGTACTGGCCCAATTGATCAAAGTTCATTCAGATATTATTTTTCATGTGCAGATGGCAGACAACAAATAAGTTTCGTGCTGAATGGCGTTCCTCCTGTTCACTCTAGAAATGCTGCATATTCAGACTGGGAAAGCTCATGTAGCTCGAAGTTCACTATAACAAGAGCCTTTCCTTTGAAACCCGACAAAGCTGGAGGCATGTCTGGCCAGCCACAAATAACAGGGAATCAGGTATTAAATGTCATCGGTGTGCACGGTAATACTTCCAATGGGTTATTGGCACCAAAGGGCACCAGTTCTCCAGTTTTTAGTCAAGGTATGAGTATCATAATCCTAAAGTTAATATGGAGCCTTAAGATCCAATCTTTGTTCTATTTACACTGTTGAAACTCCAATAGCGCAGTGGTATATTGTATGGTTGGGACTTACTTGAATGTACTGGTTTTTCACTTGCAAAATTAGCTAATCTTTTCCTTCTAGCAATTTTGGTGTGGTGAACAGTATTGAGTTTTCTGCTGCATTTATGGACACTTGTGATTCATGAAATACAGTATGCCCGTATTTAACTAGTTCTATTATTTATGGCAAACTGCATTCTCTATGTCGACTTGAATTTCGAGTAGAGGATGAGAATCTCTAGTTCTTTTTTCCTCATTTCATTAAGGAAGAATAGGAGTCCCATGTCCCTGGGTGGTGGAATTCATTTGGACAGAATTATGAGATGGAAAACTTGTTTGCATTTCTTTCTTGTCATTTGACGTTGCATCTTGATGTATTAACCAACTGATGTAAATCTTACGTGATTAAGTGGATTGGTTGTGATATTTTATTATTTTGTCTTTTAGGTTTCAGGGATTCTATATTCACTTCCCCTGTGGATGCAGCACCAGAGTTTTGTCGTGCTCTCTCTCTTCTGTCAAATAATTCTTGGGGTTCGTTTGAGCCAGGATCTATTTCACTTGATAACCCTGTCCATGTTAGTCGTTCCAACACACTCCAGACTGCGATGCATGGGATCCCACAAGGTCTGCCGCTTGCTTCATCAGAATGCTGGCCGAATGGGCAGCAATCAACATATCCCCGTGTACATACCTTGACCTCCAACAGCAATGGAAGCGGTCACTTCGAGGGGTTTCAAGCTTTCAAAACGCCGTATGACTCAGATTTCCATCGCAGTTCGTTGGACTGACTCGTCGACTCGTGCATTCTGCCATTCCTTGCCTTACTCGGTACAGTGTTATTGGACTTAATAGTAGGACAATCTGCGTGTTTTCAGCAATTAATATTTACTATTTACTATATGTAGGAATCCAGATATGGAAATTCCATAGTCTATATAGCTAAAAAGTTTTACTTCATGGTTTTGAAACCTGATTTTGCTTTATTATTGGCCTAGGGGTCTCTCTCTAAATTCTCTAAAACTCTTCTTATTGTTGCTAAACACTTTATTTGGTGCATGTTGTTCCCTTGGCAGATACTGTATCGCTTCTGAATGCCAAAGTTATTGGGTTTCTTTTTGGATAATCATGTTAATATTTGGCTCGTTTGGTTGTAATTTGTCTTCCATGACACTTTGCCTACATCGGTATTTATATGATTCTTCTCTCACCCTACCTAGATATTGTAAAGCCAATCAGGTGATCTTGTTCTTTAACGGTTGTTTGAATTGAAATTTTTTTTTTTTTTTTTATGGGGAGAAACACTTTTTTCCCCCTTAAAAAAAAATTGTTTTTGTAATAATTGTTTGTCTTAGCTTTCAAAAGAAATTACAATTTTTAAAAAAATTTCAAATATATTTTTATCCTCTAAAAAAAGTAATTTTGTTTCTAAAAATTGTTAAGAAAGTATTTTTATAAGAAGTCAATTCAACAGAGACTTTAAGCCAAGGATAATTTAGTGGCTGTTAGGAGCGTTTATTTTGTTATTTTTAAGTAATTACAGTAAAAAGTATAGTATGTTTCACGTGTTTTTACTGTAGCAGTTTAAAAACAGTAAAACTAAGTACTTCCAAAGAGGCTGGTACTGGAACGGTCGTTTAACCATAGTGGGATATCTTACCATGACAAGTGTCACTATTATCGGATAGAAAGTTAATGATAGAGCAGCCAAGTTGTCAAGATGTTGGTGCACATGTATCTGATGTTATTGGATGCAGAGAGAGAGAGAGAGAGAGAGAGAGAGAGAGGTTAGAGTTATGAGGTGGGATAAGTAAAGCAGAGTTGAGGTTAAGATGAGGAGCACGAGGGTTTATGATGGGTTGCAGATTGACATGACAACAAAGGCGCTGGCCTCGTCCTAATTTATGTCCTTCATGCATGATATGCAAGCAGTGATGGTGACTCTCACACTCAGACCCCTTCGTTACTGTTCTCTCTGTACCTTGAAAACTGTCTTCGTAGTATGCATTCTGTGAAATCTGCTATAGCTCAGAGACTCAAAAGAGTTAACATTGAAATCTGAGTCATCAATTTAACATTTTAACGTCACAGAAAACATTAATTACAACATGCCTGTTGAACTTCGGGTATGTCATACAAAAATTTTGATTCCTTTCATAAAATTATAATCGTTCTTAATATGCATTTTATTAAAGAATAAAAATTTGTGGCCAGCTCGTAATTTTAACATTTTGTGGTCTATTTTACCCTTAACGAGAAAAAGTAAAAATTTTAATTTGAAATAAACCTTTTGTTTCTCTTTCATCATTAAATATCCAACATCAACAAGTATATTATTTCCAATGAATTGACCAACACATTATATTTCTAATAAATTGAGTAACATGTGTGTGTATATACATTAAACAAAATAGATAGAAGTCAAATCAGCTACCGAAAAGCTAATTGTAAAACTAGATACAATGCCAAGACCATAAGTCGGTCTAGTACTTGTTGGACGTTGTTTCTCAACATTCACAATATTTTTTATATATACTCAAATTAATTTTTATTATCTAAAAAATATTCATTTTTAATAACTTTTTTTTAATTAGCGCCCATCCAATTAATAAAATGAATAAGAAAAAAGAAAAATTAATTTGAATAAATTTATAAAATATTAAGAATTAATATGAATATTTTAAAATAATATGGACTAATTAAATTATGTGCGTGAAACATTTAGGACAAATTTAACATTTTAAATAGTTACATCAATGTTATTACTCATGATCTTATTTATAGTTAGTTTTTTTTAGTTTGTTGATGAAGCAATATTCATCATATAAAACACTAAAAATGAAAAAGATTCCGCTTGGATTCACAATTTTAATATAGTTTGCCTTTAGTTTGATCATATATATTCGTGCTTTACTGGGATATTTTGTTGAAAGAATGAAACATGGGTAATGAATTTCAAGAGTTGCTTTATTGTCTCAATGATCATATTTTGACTATCACAAGATCTTATGAGGTGAATATTCATAATTTAATACCAAAATATTCATAAAAACATATGCGTTAGAAGATAGTTAATATGATGTCTCGCCTTGTAATGCTTCTTGAAAAATGATGTGGCATCTTCTAAAACTTCTTAAGTTTTTAGATATAATTTTATTAATTTATTAATAGTACTATATAAATACTTTATAATTTTATAAATAGTGTGTGTGTGTGTATATCAATTTTGTAATTTTATTTTTTACATTTTTGTTTCTATTTTTTTGTTTTTATTAGTAATTAATAAAACATAACCAACAAAAATTAAGAATTATTGATTCCGTCTCAAGTTAAGATATATTAACATGACGTAGCACCTTTCAAAACTTCTTGAAGATACTTATTTTTATATTTTTACTTTTCTATAAATATTCTATAAATGCAATCTTGTGTATCTTTTCATTTTAGACGTCCTATAAACTTGTTTTTTTTTAATGTTTTGTACTTTTTATATTTGTTATTGAGTGATCATTAAAAGTGAAGCCCGCAAAAATTAAAACTTACTCCTGTGGCCTCAAATTAGACGATAGTTAATATGATGTTTAACCTCGTAATGCTTCTTGGAAAATGATGTGGCATCTTCTAAAACCTTTTAAGTTTTTTAGGTATAATTTATTAATAGTACTGTATAAATACTTATAATTTTATTAATAGTACTATATAAATATTGATCTATAGATAATCAAGGAATTAGTATTAATAAGATTTTTCTAGAATATAATATTACCCACATTGACCAAACTACATAGGATTAAAAAGGTCAAATGACTCCCTTGTATTTGATAAATCGTCATCATTATTTATAATTTTAAATATTTTTTAAATTAATTTATGTATACGACCCATCTTAAGTTATAAAGGGTCCCTTAAGATTTCACATTTGATGTTTCATTAAAGATAAATGAAAAGATGTGATTTTTAGTTAAACAACAAAAATATATTCTTATACTTATAATTTAATAAAGTTAGACTTGCAAAATCAATGAATTAACTCATAAATTAATTTTACAAACAATAAAATATATAGATAATTTAATAATAATTGATAAACTAACCATCTTTGCTCTTTAGACTCTTTTACTTCTATAAAATTTTATTATTGTTCTCTCTCTAACTATGCAACTAAAACTTTCAAAACCAAGAAAAAACTCTTTTATTTACTAGAGAGATGTATTTTATGTTACATTGTAATATTAAACTTTTTGACCCCTCTTAATCAAGGTTTTGGTTCCGCCTTGATTGTTCATTTTGAAATTTTTCATGCCTAAATTCGTTAACTATTCGTTAGTAGAATATTGTGGCACACAAGAGTTTGCTTGTCCATATAATATTGTAATTTATAATAATCAACTAAGTTATAATATTGTGATTTATAATAATCTAATAAGTTATAATAATAATAATAAAACAAACATAATTAATTTACGTCTAGAATCTTACTTTTACTTCATAGTCAATTTACTAAATAATGATATATTGATTTGAAAAAAAGGAAAAGAAAAAATTGATAATGGGTAAGTAAAAGAAATGGAAAGCATTAGATTATTATAATAGTTATTTGTCCAATTAGTGTTTTATTTTATTTTATTTTTTCTATCATAGCCTTAATGCCTTATCCTACTTTTTTTTTTTTCATGTCTTATATTTTTTTCACTATCTTTCTTACATTTTTTCCCGCTATCATATACCTTATGCCTTTCTTTTCCCTACCTTATCCTAATATGTTTTTATTCTTTTTTTCTTTATTATATTTCTTTACCAAAGAAAAATAATTTTTAGCCACCTATTGTTATCCATCTCAATAATGTATCACAAATTTTGTCTTTTATGATTTTTTTTTAAACTCTGTATTGCCTCTTACATGTACAATGGAAAGAAAATAGTTATGCAACATTTTTTATTTATTTCTCTACCTAAACAACCATTTTTCTAAAAAAATATAACATACAAATTTTTCTTGTAATAAAATAATTTTATAACAATTATATAATAAATAATTTTTTATAATTATATTATTTTATAAACTTAAATTATGATCATAATATTATTATAATGTAAAAGCGTAATGATACATCATAGATATGTTTGTGTGAATTTACTTCTATTTGACAAACAATTTTAGAGGGAAATTTATTAGGATTTTATGGAATCAAATTTTGGAAGGATAAAATGCAAACATTAAAAAAAAAAGTGAGAAATAAATGTTGGTTAATATTTTGACCAAAAAAGTGGGAGAGACACGTGAGGGGAGGGGGGGGGGAGAGAAAATAGTATGCGTTTAAGATAAATAAATGAGGAAGGAGAAAGAATAGTAATGATAAGAGAGAGAGAGTTGTAACGAGAAGAAAGAACACTGTTATAATGAAGAGAGAGAATGTAAATAAGTAATTATTTTTAATTATAATTTAGGATAAAAATATCTTTTTATCTATTTGAAAAGTACTTTGGCTCATTTTGACCAAGCACTTTTTGGCTGTTTGACATGATCATTAAAGTATCTAAATTCATGACACCCACGACATTGGTGGACTCTCCAGTTGACAAGTCAAGTAACACATCGATCAGCCTCTCTATGTCACTAGTTTCGCCTGAAATTACGGGTGTAACTGAAGTAATCTTTTGCAGTCGTCAACCGGGAATTTCCGCGGGCTTTGTTTAGGCCTGTTTCTCTCAAGAAAATAAGCCTCTTTAAGACATGAATTAAACTAATTAATGACGTATTAGCTCCAATATTGCTGTCTCTCTTTAGTCTTTTCCGGCGGTCTTGTGGCTTTCTGCTATTTTGAATTTTAGTAAAAGGTGTTCCATTGGGGGTTCAAACTCTGGGACAGATTTGTTCAAATTTTGATAACAAAATTTCGTGGAGCTCTTGAAGGGTGTTTAACATCATATCTGAAAGTGCATATTTCAGAATGGAGTGATCAATCTGTAATTAACTGAAAACATGCATAATTATGCCGAATTTAACTTGAGAGCTTTCGATAAACATAATCATCTAAGTAGCTAGTCTAAACAAGTCTCACATTTGAGAAACGTATTCAGCAGATCATTAAGCAAGATATAATAATATGTATGAAAAGGAGAAGAGCCGAGTCCATGTAAAAACCATTCAGAATCTTGGTCAATAAAGATTGACCCAAATAAAGAAAAAAAAGGGAAAAAAAAAAAATAAACAAACAAACGATGAAGATAAGCTAGTAGGGAAAAACATGATTAGTAGCAAACATCTGAGCAACATAAACAGGAAAGATGTGATGGGTAAATTAAAGTCATGGAAGCTATGAAAATGAAGTGGAAATATGAAACGGACTATTCCTTGGTGAATTTGAAGCATCAAAAGAAAAATCTAGAGCCGACCCCCCGATGGAAATGCACGGAAGAAGATGGCCGCGGCTAGCGCAATAGGTCCAGCAAGGCCTGGTACGTGTTTGAATCCGTTAGAAGTGGCGGCTGCGGTTGTTGATGATGTTGTCCCGGGGGTTGAACCTGGTGTTGGTGTAGCTGAAGTCGGAGGATTGGTGAAGATAGCTGCTTCAGTAGAATTTGGAGGCAGGTGCAAAAGCTCTAGTTCATCAAGGAGATTATATCAGGAGCAATGACCGTAAGAGACAAAAAAAATAAAAAAATAATGCTGTAGCATCCATCTAAGGGATCAAATTTCAATGTAGAACGAATTTCATCCCTTTAATCACAATTGTTATTATTTTTTTTTCTCAAGACTAAACCACTGTGATAGATGTAATAGACTGTTTCTTTTCTTGGCTAGATTGATATAATAGACTTTTCTTCTTTTTGCCCTCTTGAAAGAGGCTAAGCCGATTATATTGGACACATCTAAGAGAAAGGATCCTCTACACTCTACACGTAGAACCTTTCTAATCTCGTTGGAGATTTTGGTTTTTTGGGGGGGGGGGGTGTTTCTCAGAAGTAATATAATGCACTCCAAGCGGAAGCGGAAGACCATAATTTCTAATATATCTGCACTTCTATTTGCCTTCCTGTAAACATGCTTAATTGCCTCCTGAAAACATGGTTATTGGAAAATCCTGATTCTCTGCCATCAATTTTTGACATTCCTCAATACAAGGAAGCAAATTATTCCTTGGGTTAATAGGCTTTTCTTCAATAAGCATACTCCAGTATCATATTATTTAAAAACCGTTTTAGATTAAAAATACCTTGAAAACATTCTTGCCTCCATTTGTTAAAAAAGAATATTATAAACAATACAAACTCAATTATAAGCCTGCCACCATATTGAGGGTAATCAAGTACCTTAAAATGCTTAATTATACGGTAATAGTAAACCTAAATTATTATAAATTATATACAATTTTCACACAAAACCGACGTGAGAACTGCGTTGCAAACAAAACGGGGTGAGGAATCCTTACTTGGGCAGTCACTAACACTAGCATTAGCCAACTTGCAAGCAGAAGGCAGCTGAAGCAGCTTAGCTTCTTGAATGCCCATGCTCTTGAGTTGAGGATTGGTTCCATTGTGGATCTGCTGTATGATGTAACAAAGACACACTGGATCATCCTCCTTGATGTCCGTCACCGCATCGCAACACTCTTTGCTTGGCGCATTCGCCTTGCCGGTTGCAAACGTCAAGCACGCCGTCACTTTGTTGAACTCGCTGCTACACTCCTCTTGCAGCGTATCCCCACTCACCCGCCCACTAATACACACCATGCACAACAATAACACTGCCACAGATCGAGCTTTCGCAGCATTCTTCGCCATTCTCTTTTTCGCTTTTTCCTGAGATATTTTCTTGCAAACTAGATGTATATAAAGATGACGTAGATGGGTATTGCGTGTAGATATAAGTGTGCACTTGGTTTGAGATATGCAAGTGTCCAAGCGGGTGGTGGTGGTTGGGAAATAAATTGATTTTTAATCCGTTATAAATTATTAATTCAATTATTAATAAAACGAAGATTTTTCTTTTAATTTAAAATGAGACCAAATGTTAATTATAACACGTATTTAATAAAAATTTATTCTTGAACTTACTCATGTTATATGTAATTGATGTACCACTTAACTACTAAGTGTTTGGTAATTTGTGATTGATGAGTAGTGGTGGGAATTTAATGCACGCGTGTATCCATGGCACGAGGGAGTTGGCAGTTGGGGTTGGAGTTATTATGAAAGACATTTAAAGCTCACCTATGCGAAGGGATGGTGAAGGTTGACCACGAGGCGTCTGGTCGCTTCCACGTGGAGTTGTTGTGGGGCAGTTCGGTGTTGCTCAGCGTTGCACTGTACGGTCCGGCAGGGGTAAAATGGAAACAGCATTCATATTTAGAAGAGGGAAAAATGGGAAGTGAAAGACGCATGGCTGGTCAATGAGAGATCTTCATCGATGCATTGTGGAGAGATGGCCTTTATTTATTGGTCAGTGCAGACTTATTAATGGAAAATTAAAACGTTGACAGTTGTTCTACGGGTTGGCCACGGACGTACTGGTATCGGAGGCATTATTCGGGATGTCCATGCATGGTGGATAGATGGTTTGGCCTTTCCATTAATTTTGGCGTTCTTTCCAACAATATCGCAGAAGCTATGATTCTGTGAAAGCTTACGCGAGACCATCAAGAGGGGAGCGGCCACCATGGAGACCGAATCCGACTTATACATTCTAATTCACTGGATTAAAGGAATTGGACTAGCATTTTTGCCTGCCTTTTCATATGCGAAGGAATACCGAGAGATGTTAAATTGTCGGGACTCCTAAATTAAACACATATTTCAAGAAATTAACAAATTTACAAATTGACTTGCTAATTTTGGGCTTATTATTCTCCCCTGCACACCAACGTTTCTTGAAGAGTCTTATGATACAATTAAGACACTTTTGGACAATGCTATTCAAACAGTCTCGTCTATCAAACAGTTTCTTCCTATATTGACGTGGCCTCCAAATTTCTCAAAAGAAAATGAGAGAAAGAGGCAAATACGCATATATCAACCACAAGTAGTCGCGTGGTCATTAATACAGCATTCAATAAAATCGTACTGATTTCAAAAAGAAAAAAGAAATTGCATAGTTGATGAGTTTAGGTAATGCAGGCGTTTCCGGCAAAGCATATAAACAAATAAAGTACAAATAGTATTTTGGTTGGCAAAGAATGATGGGAGAAATTCTTTGAGTAGAATCTTTTCGAGAAAGGTCAACAAAATCTATTTTCTTTTTTTTCAAAAGGGTTAACCAAAGGAGAACCCCTTTCCCACCTGGCCAGAGGCCCCTTAACCAGGCGGGAGGTAAATCGAGGGATGTGCGTGAGTGGCAGCCCGACCAGGGAGAGGACCAACGGGCGTGGAAATCCAGCAACAGCCCCCGCAATATTTCAGCGGAGTACTGTCGCCACACGGACTCGATCCCGCGTTGTCAGGGTGTCTCCACCCTAATCACCTGGCCACTTACCAACTCACCTATGCCCCTGGAGGCAACAAAATCTATTTTCTTGCTAATATAAAAAATAAAGCAAAGACAAAACTACAGATTCAAGAAGGTCATGGTCTTGTGCATGGGAACATTTCCAATTTCGCACGGGAAAGTTTTACACTTTTATGTGTTTAAGTTTTGAAAATTTATATTACCACACTAAAATGCGATAAAACTTCTTTCTCACGTACTCTTTGATGATCCAAGAAAAAAAAAACAAAAAAAATTTGCTTCCTGTCGTTACCGAGTAATATAAAATATAATTTAAAGCATTGGATCACTAATGTGAAATTTCAGTTAGTTTCTGAAAAAAAAAAAAAAAAGAAATTTTGAAAAGTTATCCATTTGTTTTCGACGTTCTCAAAATCCCTAGTATTACTCTATATGCTTCTAATATGGCCAAAATTTTCCCATATACCCATTACAAGGACGAGGAGTAAATATGTATCAAAATTTGTTTTCCTCAAAATGGGGTGAATTATACGTCATCAGATTATTTTTTTACAAATCTTAACCACTAGATTTGTGCTGAATAAACTAATAAATTTTGAAGCAATTAGTTGAGATTAACGTGAACCAAATTCGAACGACCATAAGTAATGAAAAGAAAGAATCATTAAAGAAAATAATCATCAGGCCTGTTTTTACAAGTGGTTTAATTTTTTCAGTTTAAATATGGAGACCCCATACCCACCACCAGAATTTAAATAGCCAAAAAAGAAGATTCTCTTTTGTTTTCAAGGCTCGTTTGGATGGATTTTTTTCAAAAGTATTTTTTTTTTCTGTAACATTTGAAAAAAATGGTTATTTGAGAAGCTGAAATTTTTTGTTTCTGAAAAGTTGGATGTGAGTTTTTTTTTTTTTTTCAGAGTTTTAGCTTTTTTTTAAATTCAACCTAAATCTTATTACAAAAAAATAAATTTTTTTTTCAAAAAAATGTATTTTTTTAATTAAAAAATCAATTCAAACATACCCTCAAGCAGTTGAGATTAGGCAGAGGAACAAAAGAATGGGCTGCTTTGAACCAAAAAGCTAGCCAGATCATGGGCCATCGGGTAGCCATTCCATCTTTGTCTTCATGATCGAGCATTAACGTTCACCACTCCCTGCCGTTCTTGGTTTCGTAGACCATCAAATTAAATTCATAATATTTTGTGTCGTCTTTGCAGCAGTGAGCGTGGTCGACATTTGGTACGTACGAATGTCGTCTTCCTTATTTCATTTTGTAGGGGCCTCCTTTTGTTTCCATTTTCAAAAATTTTCAAACCAACACCAACTTGATGAATAATTTGAGCAAGAGATTCAATTAGGCTCCGCCTAGTGATCCAAAACCAACTGTTTCCGACCAAGCGGGATTGTCAGAGCTCGTTTGAATTGACTTTTACTAAAAGTGAATTTTTGACAACTTTGGAAAAAGAGTTCTTTGAGAACTTAAAAATTCTAACTTCTAAATAAATTGTATTTGAGTTTTTTTTTTTTAGAGTTCAATTTTTTTTCAAAACAAAGTCAATTAGTTATTGCAAAAAGAATATACTTACTTTTGCCAATTTTTTTTTTCCAAAAAAAAAAACCAATCCGAACATGCTCCGGTTGTGATCAAATATTGCTCGCTGTCACACGAAGCTCGAGTCATGTGGTGTGTCGTTTGGCGTTTTTCAACAACTCATATATGGCTAACTTGATGTATTGCATCTCCAATACACTCACTGCTTTCATAAAAAAACAGTACTGTTTGTGGAGCAACTGTAAGAATTTTTTTTTTTTAATAAATAAATGTCCAGGGCATCTCCAACACGTTTACCAATGAAGCAATACATATCAAAGGGTCAAAACTAATCAGCAGTGCGCATGTTTTGGTTAATGACTAAAAATCGAATCTGAGTCAAATTAAAATGTCATTTCAAGTGTATAGGCCTTCTGCCCATCGGGCCTTTGGACTGCGTAGGGTTTCGGCCCAGAGATGTGTGGACCCATGACTCGGAATGGATTGGACGGAAAACGTTCCGAATTGCCAATCTATTGCTGTCATAACCACGATCACAGGACGGAACGTGAATGAGGGTGACGTTTATAGAAGGAAAGCCAATAAAAAATAAAAATAAAAAAAAAAAAACCAATAAAGAGGAGCCGATGTAGGAAGGTGGAAGATCAAGCCACACACGCAGTTGTACACCTAACCATAAAAAACCCCTGTGCACTTTTGAAGGTATCACCGGAACCCTCCTGAGAGGAATTTCGAGATACTTCTATCTTTCGGGGTCTCAATTGTGGGCTTTAGGATCTACCGTCCAAACAAAAGAGAAATGTATCTTGCATGTAAGTAATTGCCTCAGAGAATAATCCCCTCTCAACAAGTGGGTTCTGGTGCTACACATTGCACAATGCTTCATTTTGAAAATACTCCCTTCCATATCAAAATGGCTCGTAAAGTGAGGGGTTATGAAAATTTGGCCCATGTTAAACGATGCTGTTTGGTTGAGTTGATTGATCTCCATTTCCGTACTTCTTACTGATCTGACACCACTGTCTTTTCTCCATCTCCTAACATGATTTTTTGAATTTATGGACTTGTACAATTTCTGTTTGTACTTTTCGTTGTTTCCTTATGGAATTTTTTTTTATTTTTAAAAAGTTCATGTAAAAATACTATAATTTTAAAAATATTCTTTCGATAAGTTACTTACACGTTTTTTGACAGGTCACCTACCATTCCCAAACTCCAAAGTGAATAATATGCAGACCATGATATTTCGGTAGGTCACCTCTTGAAATGGTAGGCGACTTATTGTAAAAGGTAAATTTTAAAAATATCAAAATTCTACTTGAAATATTCAATTTTTATTTATAATATCAAAATTCTAATTAATAAATTCATAAGCTCTAAAAATCATAAAATTCAATTAATTTACTATATTACAATAAACTCATAAGTTCTAAATTTTCATTAATTAATAAATTCATAAGTTCTAAATTTCATTCCTAAATGTAAACAAATTCCTAAATTCCACTAAATGAATAAATATTAAACAAATTATTAAATTCCATTAATTTCTTAAATTACAATGAACTCATAAATTTTGATATTATCAATTAGAATTAAATATTATCAAAATCTACCCTTTTAGTAAATTACTTACCGTTTTGATAAATGACGTATCAAAATATTATGGTTTACATCACTACATATTATCCGCTTGGGAGTCGAGAGAGTCGCTGGGAATAGTGTTGGTAGGTGACTTAATCGTTTCCAAAACTAGGGTGTTTTTGCAGAATTTTTTTAAAAATAGGATAAAAATAAAAAGAAAAATAGTTGTGGGCCTCGCTTTCAAATTATAAACCACTTGTTCGAAGTCAGGAGAATAAAGCCCTTTTTTCAAATTCCACCGCAGTTAACGCAATTTTCTTTTTTTTTCTTTTTTTCAAAGGGACCCTAATTTCAAAAGCGTGTGCGGGGCGACAAAGAATCAAGAGAAAGATATTTGTCTTTAATAAGAAAATTACATGATAATGAGGAAAGTGACACGCGTACAATTGCGGATATTTAATTTTCGTACACAAAATGTACAAGGACAAACAGCTACCGACATGAGTTATTGATTAATTCTACCTCGTTAATACTCCGTGACTTAACTGACTATTCATGCAAAACTTCGTGGATGACACAAATGACTTTTAAGCCAAAAGTTGGACTAAGACGAGGGTGTTTGTCTTTATTTCTTTTAAATGCTTATAAGTATTTAAAAAAATATGTTTATATATATATTTTTTATTTATTGTTTATAAATACCAGATAAGCAAAGTCAAACACCCTCTAATGTTCAGCTTGGTATAGGCTTATTTTAAAATTCTTTTTTACATAAAAAAAGTTTATGGTTTATTTGAGTTTTTATAAGATACTCATGCTAAAATAATTTATACTTGTAAAAAATAAAATAACAATGGATTGCTTATATCTTATAATTTTAAAAAGTATAGTTTATTTTAAATTTTTGTAGAGTATTTGATATAAAATGTTTTATATCTCATAAGATAAAAAAATTATCTCTTTCACATAAATAAAAAAATATCTTATAATACGCTCATTCCAAACGCATACAACATAAGTGTTTGATTAGTATATAACTTGTTATAAGTGTAGATCCTGAGTTTGAAGTTATGTCTTTTTATTACAAATAAAGATTTTAACTTTTAATTAATTTAAAATACGTATACCCCACAAAATTTATATCTTAAAAGTAAATTTAACGTGGTCTAAAATTACTCCTAATTAAATAATTTAAAAAAATTTAAACCTGTCCTTCAAGTCGCAACGTGAAGGCGTGTAGCTCAGATATTGAGCACCACATATCACTTTTTCTGATCTCTTTACAGTAATCGTCAAGGGGACGTGCGGAGGAAACGGGTCTGCCACTCAAAAGAACTTTACCGCTGATATTTTGGTATAGATTTGAAATTTTTTCAGAAAAAAAAGGTATAAAAATTTTCCTGTAAAAACAAATATTTATATATATACCACCTTGTCCAGTTGTTCTCATTTTTTTTTTTTTCATCTCTCTTGTTTAAAGAAAAAGAATACCGTATTCTCCAGTTTTTCTCATTTTTCTTCATCTGTTTTGCGTTTATTTATTTATTTATTTTTATTCAGACAAAACGTTGCTATATAACATCCAACCTGAGCAGAGTACGAAATTTTCGTAGGTTATTACGTAAACAAAGATATTTTCATTTTCCCGTTAGTTGGTTTTTTTTTTTTTTTTGTTCATACATTTTACTAGGAAAAGAAAGAACGAATTGGAAAGCAATATATAATGCAGAGGAGCAGTCGCATTTTCATGGTGAATAGATCATGGTGTATCGGCTTGGCAGTGGTGGGATTACTCGGCAGCGCGTTTATGATCACGGGTCTGATGAGAGATCCCAACGCAGCCATACTTTGCAGGATCGGCTCAGCCATGAAAGCCGTGAGAGGGGAAATAAGCTCGACGGACTTGCAGCTCAACGCCATCCGCTACTACGCCACGTCGAAGATCGTCCCACAACAATCATTCGACGAGGTGACCATCACGTTCGACGTGCTCCGGTCGGTCGGGCCCTGCAACTTCCTCGTCTTCGGACTTGGCCACGACTCCCTCATGTGGGCTTCGCTTAACGCAGGTTGATAAATTTACCGCTTTATTTAAAAGTTTTAACTTGCGGAAAAAAAGAATTACTTATTTTATTTTATTTATTTATCGTGCGTAACACAGGTGGCACCACAGTATTCCTCGAAGAGGACCCCGAGTGGGTCAAGAAGGTCTTGAAAAATGCTCCATATCTCAAGGCGCACCATGTCAAGTACCGGACCCAGCTGTCCGAAGCGGACGAGCTGATCAAGGTGTTCAACACCGAGCCGGCTTGTTTCGCGAAGAATGCCGCCCTGCGTGGCAACAATGCCAAACGTTGTAGGTTGGCGCTAGACATGTTGCCGGACGAGGTGTACGATAAGCAGTGGGACCTGATAATGATTGACGCGCCGAGGGGTTATTTCCCGGAAGCGCCGGGTCGGATGGCGGCGATATTCACGGCCGCCGTCATGGGGAGGGACAGGAATGCGTCGGGCGTGACGCATGTGTTCTTGCATGATGTGGATCGTAAGGTCGAGAAAACTTATGCACTGATGTTTTTGTGTAAGAAGAATTTGGTGAAAGGTGTTGGGAGGCTTTGGCATTTTGAGATTCCACCTTCTGTTAAAACGGGCAATGCTTTTTGCTAGAGTTAGATTAATTCGTGTTGAGTTTCAGGTTCTTTCGATCCCCAAGACACATTTTTCAACGTTTGAAGTTCTATACATTTTTCTTTTTCTATCCCTTCTTATGAGCATTTGTAGACGATGGAATTTACATGCTTCATACTTAAAAATGATCGATCATGTAGCCGTGGCCCTATCAGTTTCTCTTTTTCTATAGCGAATTTGGATTCGTTCGTAGCATTATATGATAATACGAGAGTGTATGTAAATAGTTAGCTAAACAATAACATAGTTATGCGAAATGATCTAAGTATGTCCAAATCTAGTAAAGGGTGCAGTGAAGTTTTCCTGGTTACGGAGCCATGTTCGGTTCACGGTACGTAGATAATGGTAAAATAGTGGCCATGGTCTCTCATGGCTTGAATTTCATAATTTTTTGAAGTCATAGTTGGAATTAAAATCCAGGGAATGCGTAATAAGTGAAAAATGACGACAAACTAATTTTGCCATCGACAATTCCACTGGTTGTAATCAGCCTGATGCCCCTAGCTCGAACTGGAAAAAAAAGGTATGTTTATAATTAGTACTAAAAATGTCAAATTACTACCAATTAGCGAAGAGCTTAACAGAGGAACCAAAAATCATTCCCCGCTTTCCGACAAAAAAAAAAAAAAAAATCATTCCCTGCTTGATAAACTATATATAGAAAGTACCTAATTTTGAGGTTTGCCACATGCCTGAGTTTAAGTAATTTGACACTTGTAAAGTGGACTGGTAAGTTGTCTGTGAAATGGTCTAGTACAATGAACATACCTTATTCGTGTCAAGCATAGATTTTGAAATATGGCTTGATATGGATTAATTTATCTTTCTTAATGTACCATGATATGTATTAGTTCACCAAACTTCAGAATGTGTTAATATTATAAGATATAGGCGTTGAGTAACTCAAGAGAGTAACACGAAAAGCTTCGTGATACGTGTGTCACAACGATTTTGTTAAAGATCGATAAATGAAAAAAGTCAATTATTCTCCACACTGACAATTTAATCTTTAGAGGAATGTATAAAACTCAATTTGTAGTGATTATTGTCATTTGTCCACCATTAAAATGCGGGCAAAATCTACCTAGACAAGCCGTACGAACTTTTCTACATTCCATTTTTTGTTGTTTAAAAAGGCGGAACTTCATTGACTAAATTGTACACTCAACCAAATAATTTATATGGAAAAAATGCTTTCGGAGAAACCAAATAATATTAAATCCATGTAAATAAGATCTCGTCCGTTATGAATTATGTCAATAATTCAGACCAGGAAAGTAAAATAAAGAAGTAAAACTTAGAAAGCAGAACAAAGAATATAGCTAACCACCTTGCCTAGCCATATTCGAGTGGGACGAAGTCATTGTCACGAGAAGTTATATATATATTGAAATTCCCAATCCGATGAAATTTAAAACTAAGAGAAGGTACAAATATTAATTGTTGTGGAGACTTTTTGAGGCAATTCAATCTTGCTGAATTGATAGTATAATAATATAATTTAATGTGTGCTTATTTATCATTAGATTTAGCTCATAAGATTATTCTACTACAATCTACAAATATATTAAAATCACAGGTGGCATCCTGTTAGTTCTTCTTCTTCCTCCTTTTTCTTTATAAGAAAAATCTTCTACATTTAAATAGTCGAGTGGGATGCCAATAATTCTATTTTTTTTTTTTGTTTAAGAAGGTGTTTGGTTTTGCTTATTTTATAAACACCTAGAAAAAAGTAACATTTTATGTATTTTTTACTATTTAAGTGCTTATAAACACTAAATAAGTAAAGCCAAATACCCTTTTAGAAACAATGGAGTGTTATATTTTTTAAATTGCTAGTATGAGTGTTTGTTGACTTTTCTTGTTTAATAATTAGGTAGGGTGCCATATAGCACTCTCCAATTACATCTTTACTTTTCTATATGCTTTATTATTTTTTAAAATTGCTAGTTTACATCATTTTTTTCTAATGTTGACAAATTAATAATGTTTTTCAGAAGATAAACTAATCTTTATATCCAAGACATAAATATAAATCTAGTTGTCACATGAACTTCATGATTCTTCTTTTATTTTTTGACTATACCATACGAATCTGGTCACACCTTTAAGTACCATACGAATTTTTCATTGTCTCATTTTCAATTATTTAAAAGGCGGGATTTCGTTGACGAAATCGTACACTTAATTATTAGTTGTGGAGTTTGGTGTGTAAGCGACTCAAAGTAAGGAAATTAACTATAAGTCTGTGATAGCTCATTTTAATGGTTGAATTAGTTTAAGTTGCAATTACAATCAGTATAGCCATAGGCTAGTGTATAACAATACCACCAACGCTTTAATGATAAGTGGTCCAGTCCAGTCTGTGAACCACAGAAACATAAAGATTGGAAACCGAAGTCAACGCGGAGTAGGAGAAAATTCCAACAAACAAAACGACCGGCTGTGTTTGGAAACGGACTGTTGAAGGAAACCTGGCACCTTACGTCGAAGAATGTCATATCATGATAGGGAACCGAGGTCTTTTCGTTTACAGGAAAGTTAATAAAAGTACGAATTATTTGGCAAATTATAGTCTTATATTTTCTCTTGGGGTGCACCGACTTCTCAATTCTCCAAGCGAGCTAAGATCAATTCTTGGCGAAGATTTTAAAAGAATTTCCTCTATTAGATGTGATCTTTTGTAATCGGCAATTGCCTCTTTCGGAAAATAAAAAAAAAAAACAAAAAGAAAAAAATAGCATTTAGGCTTTCATTACTCGAAGAAACGAACATATTAACGGTATCTACAGCTTGTAGCCTATTGTTAATGTCCAACAAGATAAAGTTGTTTGTATAGATTTTACAATGTCATTCATATCTATTAAAGACGTTTTTTCTTTGATATTAACTCCATGTATATGAAATTCTTTTTTTGGCTAAGCTAGTAAGTGAGGTGTCATTAATATTAACAAAATTTACAAAAGATTCTTAGAGGGTAACAAAAGAATTAGGCAAGACTTCCCTATTCCTACTCCATTTTTTACAAATGGCCTTGTTAAGAACACTATTCCTGAATTTCTTCTTACCAAAAATATTATGCTTAACATCAACAATAATGTTGTGAAGCAATGGTCCCTCACTCAAGGCTGTTTGGTTCTGCATTCTGCAATTCCTCTCGCACCATGAGTGGTAGATAACAGCTTTAAAAAAGAGCTTGATAAGAGTAGCTTGCAGTGACTTTTATCTGTATTTCTTAGTCATGCAAGTGGTGATCTCTTCCCATTTAAATAGGCAGGCTGGACTTTTGGACATTTTCATCCACTTCAATCCAGATGTGGCGGGTGACTGAGCATTCAAAAAATAGGTGATCACGGCTTTCATTACATCTACAGCAGAATAAACACATCAAGTTCACTGTAATCTCCCACGAAATCAATTTGTATATGGTTACGGCACAGGTCTCTCCACATGATCCATATGCAAAAAGCAAGTTTTGGAACTACTTTGTTAAACCAAACAATGCCGTTCCAGCCAACTTCAGGATGTTTCGATCTAATTGCTTCCCATGCTGAGGAAGAAGAGAATCTGCCAGAAGGATGTGGCAACCAGGACAAGCTATCTTCACAAGAGGTTCAAGTTTCCAAGGTTCTCATGTTTTGCCTAATAAGATGGTGTAGTTGATCATCAGGCCAAACCCAATCCCCATCAAGAATACCAAGAGGGTGCCAATCCAAAACATGGCATTTTTACCTCTCCCAATTTTGTGGAATATTAACTCCTTCGTAAGAGATCGAATTGGAAGCAATCTCTTCCAATACCAAGCAGCATCAACAAGGATATTTGCTTCCTACAGTGATGTTTTTCAATCTATATTCTTTAATCCATCTCACCCACAAGGAAGATTTCTCCGTAATGATATTCCACAAATGGCTCATATAACGATGACAAAAAGGTATGGGGAGATAGGGTGTCCCTGTCTAAGGCCCCTGGACGAGGAGAAGAACTCATAAAGGTCCCCATTAATGGCCACAGAAAATTTACGCGAAGAAGTTCATCTCTGCACCCAATTAATAAACTCCTCCGGCAACTTGAGAGCTTTTAAGGCTGCCATCAAAAAGTTTCCAGTCCAGGTGTATGAAATCTTGTCTATTATGAATTTGTTAACGACCCAGACCAGGAAAATAAAATAAAGAAGTAGAACTTGTAAAGCAGAACCAAGAACAAGGCCATCGGGCCTAGCTATGTGTTTAACTAAACAATAACTTGTACAATATACACGAAAAATAAGCATTTTATATAAAATTTTATAATTCATAACATGCATGAGAAATTATAAATATGTTTTACAAACTTTTGTTAACAACCATTATGTAGTAAAAGAAATCATCAAACCAACAAATAGAAAATTTCAAACGGAAATGCTATTACAAATCTTAAATCGATGCATTGGCCCAATTTCATTAACAAAAGACTATATAAGTTATGATAAATTGTAAGTAAAGGGGGCTGGAGAAATATAAAATGTAGTAGATATAAGCTGTGACAAATGACAAGCAAGGAAGGCTGGAAAAATGTAAGATAATGAGTATAGAAATAGTATATAGATAGGGGGTATCAACAGTTGAGTTTCTTAAGCAACATCGTTCGCGTGGAACGAAGCCATTTGTCACGAGAAGGCTTTTTGTTAATTATTGTTATGGAAACTTTTTGAGGAAATTCTATCCTGCTGGAATCTGGATTAATAATATAATTTAATGTGTATTTATTTATTATTAAAATTAGATCATAAAAATATTCTACTACAATATATATATATATATATATATATATATACTATATAATAAAGCAAAATAAGTTGTAACTTTATACTGTCAAGTTGCGCTCTATATGATAAACTTTTCATAATTACTTCTCAATTAAACAAGCCCATTCTTAGGTTATTTTTTTCCTCTTTTATTTAATTTTATTCCTATATTAAACGTTTTAATTTAATTAATATTATACCCTTTCTTTATATATATCAACATTGTTTTATTAATTTCATAATATATAATTGTTTCAATAACTATTTAGTAAGATGCAAAAACTCTATAATTTTAATATATCCAATTACATATATCGCTCTTTATGCACTGCATGAGTGTCACACTAGTGTGCGTGTATATATATATATATATATATATATATATATATATTAAAATGACAAGTGGCACCCCATTAGTTCTTCTTCTTCCTCGTTTCTTTCTTTCTTTCTTTTTTCTTTTTTTTAAAAAAAGAAAAATCTTCTACATTATATTTAAAATGGTTGAGTGGGTGCCAATATTCATAGTTCTTATTTAAGAAAATAAAGTGTCATTTTTTTTTTCTTTTACTTATCATTTGGGTGAGTGCTTGTTCATTTTTCTTATTTAATACTTACATAGAGTGCCACATAGCACTCTGCGATTGCATCTTTAAGTTTTTCGTAACTTTATTTATTTTTTGGTTAACATTTTTTTTAATGTTGACAAATTGATAGTTTTTAAGAAAATAAATTAATCTCTATATCCATCACCTATGATAGAGGTCTAGTTGTGACATGAACTTCCGTGATTCTTTCTTCATTTTTCTCAATACTTTTATAATAGCAACTATCGCATTTCTCTCCCGTTTTCAAACTTTTTGGAAAAAAGTTGGCATGCAACGTGGCATCATGGGTGTTCCTTTTCCCTCTTTTCTGGTTTGATTTTTAGGATGAGGGTTTCTTCATCATTTTTATTTTAGAACTTTAGTGGGATGCCACGTTGTACCCTGTAGTTGCTTTTTTAATTTTTTTAATGTATTTTGTTAATAGTTAACTTTAACAAATTAATTAAAAAAATTCAAAAGATAAACTAGTTTCTTAAATTTTATCATTCTTATTCTAAATATCATGAAAATTTAGATTAAAAGAAATATACCTTTAATAAATTAATAAAAAATTTTATTTATAAATATAATTCATCTTTAATTATATAATTATCTAAATCACACATAACAGAAAATGAAATAATGCAATACCCACTACACCATGCAAGTTCACATACTTGTGAGATTTAAGTCGTCCGTTTGCCCTATATTCCTAGGTGGTGACCTTTTATTTACGACGAATAATGTCTGACTGTTTGATGTTTTATGATGGGGATTGGCCTCACCTATATATGATACGATCATTAATTTGGGTCTGCTACTCAGTTTTTAAATTGGAACTTAAAAATTCATTTTTCATCGCTAAATTACTCTAAATTCCACTTAAATTATTATGATCTTGAGTTGGAATAGGATGATTTAATTCAGCATCGTGTAAGGTCGAAATCATTTTCTGAGTGATCCGGCTTTATGACACAAAACATGTTCATTGATTGACTTCATATATATTTTTGTAGAAGTTATATATGGTGGTGAACAAAAATAATACGGATACGAATAAACTACTTGAATATAAGAATGAACTAAATCAAGCAAAAATTTGTGCCGTGATACTAGAAATTAAGTAACGACCATATGTGATGGGATTTTTTTTTAAATAACATAATTTAAATAATTAATTTAAAAAATAGCCTTGTTTTTAGCTGTGTTTAAAAAATAGTACTTTCGGTTATTCAATAAACGAAAACGCGTATTCCAAAAACGAAAATGTGCAAAATACACTACGTATCGTAATGGATGATTTTTTGGCTTTTGAATAGCCTATTTCGGCTATTCAAAAGCCAAAAAATCTGGTGTAACGGCGCAATTTTTTATTTGTCTCGATTTTCACGCTTTCGATTATTAAATAGCCGATTCGGCTATTCAATAATTGATCGTTTTGCTATAAATACCCCCCTTTCTTCTTCTTCCCCACCCGACCTCTTGCATATTTTCGCCCCCCCTTGTTTTACCCCACGTATTTTTAGCCACCAAATTCAAAATCTCGCACAAAAAACTTCAAGCCTAGGATTTTACCTCTTATTGTAAGCTTTTTTTTTAAAAAAGTTTTTACTAATTTAAAATATTATTTTTTACGTTTTTTTTAAGTTGTTTCATGTATATGTATATTTCATATGTATGTATAGTTATATATATCGTATTTATGTATATATTCATGATGTGTATGTACATATATGTTGTGCATGTTTATATTACGTATAAAATGGGTGATATGATTATTGATGTTATTGTCGTGTAGTTTAGTTTTAGATGTTGATATTTGAATTACCACGTTGAAATTATTATTATTGAAAATATAATAATTATTATTGAATAATAATAATTATTATTAGTGTCATGATCATTATTATTTGTATTGTCATTATAATTATATTTATTATATAAATTTGTTTTATTATTATTATTATTGGTATTATTATTACATTGTTATTGCTATTATTTTCAATATAATAATAATAGTAATTATTATTGGTTTATTATTATGATTGTTATTATTATTAGTTTTATCATTATTATTGGTATTATTATTATTATTATTATTAGTTTTATTATTCTTATTTTTATTCTTATTGTTATTATTATTAGTTTTATCATTATTATTGGTATTATTATTATTACTATTATTATTATTATTAGTATTAGTTTTATTAATAATAATAATAATATTATTATTATAATTATTATTTTTATTATTATAATTATTAATAATAATAATAATAATTATTATAACTATTATTATTAGTTTTATTATTATTACTATTATTATTGGTATTATTATTGTTTTTATTATTATTGTTATGATTATTAGTTTTATTATTATTACTATTATTACCCTTAAGATTAAACATGGCAACGGAGTATTTGAGGGTTATGATATATCTTTGATTATGCTTGGAGTTCTGGTTCGAAGTATATGATTGAATCCTAGGAGTGTCCTAGGTCCATTGCCTGTTGCCATTGTTGTGTTGTTGGCGTTTTGGCGCAGGACCTTCTTCTCTGTTCACTCCATGATTAGGGTTTGATGATATATTAGGTAATGTACCAGGGATCCATTCTTTTGTTGCATATCTCAGATATAGCTTAAAACTTAAGGACTTAGATATGTGCACGGACTGTTGTTATTTGCGGTCTTATCACCTGGGCCTTATTTGGTATCAGAGCCATAGTAGTCAATACTCTTTGGTAATGAGTATTAATTCAAGTTTTATGTTATCCAGTATTATTTCAATTCATCATTTGGTTGCTCAAATAATTTGAGTATGTCTTCAATTCTTTCAATTTTTGCGAAAAATCAAAATACTGTGAAAAATAGTAAAAAGGAAGAATATGATATTCCTAAAAATTTAGAATTGTTAAATAAATGGACAATTCCTAAAATAGAACCTAAGATGATCTATTCTTTTGGTACTTTTGATAAATTAAGTTTTAAACAAATTGTTAAAACTTGTGAAGAATCTGCTCCTATACATAATGAGGAATTGACTATCAAATTGCTTAGTCAAGATGATATTGATGCATATATATCAGAATATAAGTTCTTGCATATTGGACTTGTTCAGGTAGCTTTTAAACCTCTTACTTTATCTGGTTTACCTGAATCATTCTTATCTGTATTACGTGATGCTCGTAATATGAACTGGCGTCAATCTATCATGGGTATAATGGAATCTAGTTTAGCTCATGGTCCAATATATTTTAATGCTTATCCGAATTTACAATTATCTTTATCGGATATTAATATTTTAGATGCGTTAACTTTATATGTGAAAACGCATGGTTATAATTACTTGCCAGGTACAGAAGTTATTTGTATCTGTTACAGGGTGTATTTTAAGCCTTTGTATACTTTAAATCCAAAGTGTAAGTTAATGAATACAAATCAACAAGAGACTATAATATTTGAAACTAATTTTAATAGATCTAAAATTACAACTCGTAGATCTATCAAATGGGATGAAATAAACTTTCCAGAAACATGGTTAGCTGAAAAGATAATTCAGGCAACACCATTAATAAATGAAGATTTGGTGGATGCAATCCAAACATCTACTGGTGATATTCAAATATAGTTTAATAGGAAAAGTACATCTGAATTAGGTGAAAATTCAGGACTAGGAAAATCTAGATATTCTAGAACTAGTTCAATACATTCTTATATTTCACCAATAGATTATAGAGTTGAGTTACCCAATACTGTAGGTAGTTCATATTCTAAATCAGAATCTGAAAACCTGCAACATAAAGTTCAGGGAATCAAAATTAATGAAGATAATATTGCTCAGGGAATATATAATAATCCTGAAGATACTTTTAGACCAGAAATAACTGAGTCAGAATTAAACTTTCCAGTTTAATCATGAATCAAAATAAAATTGATTTCAGTCTAGGGTGTTCAGCCAGGAAACAAATACAAGCTGAATTTCAAAATTCCATATATCAACCTTTCAGAGATTGGTTTGTCAAAAATATTAATTTGGCAGAAAGAAAAATACTTCAAGATGAATTCTATAACCATTTGGAAAATATAAATGAAATAAAAGATTTTATTCCATGGTTTTTAGAAACGTATCTAGGTAATCATATAAATGTCCTAGAAAAATATTGGAAACTGAAAAATGGAGAACAAGTGGAATCAATCTATCCTCCTACACATCAACCAATAATAATGGAGAAAGAAAGAATGAAGTTATATGCTAATGCTTTCTTTAATCTGCAAGAGAATGAAACTCTTCCAACCACAACAAAAAATATAAATGAAGTGGTAAAACAAAATAATTTTGCTAATTTGTACTTAGTAGCCTTAGGAGAACAAATATTATTTCTCAATAATAGGTTATTAAGAAATTATGAATTAATAATGGATTTAAAAAATTCTCTGGAAAAATTACAGAAAAGTAATAATAAGGAGAATAATATTGGAGAAACTTCAAGATTTAAAAGTCATCCAATCCAACCTCCTCCAGAAATAAAGAATTTTAAATTAAGTCAAGTATCAGAATTTGAGAAACTTCTTGATAATAAGTTTAAGACATTCAAATTAAATGTTATAACTAAAGAAGAAGTTCCAGATCTAGTTGATAATATTAATCAGCAAGAAATTGTCAATGAAACTCTTAATAGAATAAAGAGTAATAATAAATTTGCTGATAAACCGGTCCAGAAAAAATATTATTATCCAAGACCGACACCTCAAGATGTTTTATTTGAGGAATTACCTAATGAACAAACTTACTATAATGGTAAGACGATATATGAGCGGAATATAGATGGCCATTCAGATCAACAAATATATAATACCATTCATAGAATGATGATGTATGCTACAATATGTAGACAACATAACAATACAGATAAAAGTATTGCTTTGATGATAATAGCAGGGTTTACAGGCCAGCTTAAAGGTTGGTGGGAAAATTATCTCAATGAAACCCAACGTCAAACTGTCTTGAATACTACAAGGACAAAAAATAATATAATTAAACAGGAAGCTGTTTATACCTTAACCATAAATATTTGTGAACATTTTACAGGAAGATTCACAACAAATGCAGAGAATATAAGATCTCTAATTTTGAATCTTAAGTGTCCTACTCTTACCTCATTTAGGTGGTACAAGGATGTATTCCTTAGTAGAGTAATGGAATTACCAGAAGCCAATCAAGCACATTGGAAGTCTAAATTTATAGATGGTCTTCCACATTTATTTGCTAAAAGAGTAAAGAAAACTCTTAGAATAGGTATCTCACCTATTGATTATGATAATCTTACATATGGCATGATAATAGGAAAATGCATGCAAGAAGGTTTAGTTTTATGTAATGAAATTAAGTTAAATCAACAAATTAAAAAAACAAAAGTTAACAGAGAAGTCTCAATTAGGACAATTCTGTGAACAATTTGGGATTGAAATGAGTCAATCTAGTAAAGTTAATAAACCTAAGAAATATACTAGGTTTTCTAATATTCAAAAATATAATTCTCCAGTCTATCAGAAAAAAATAGCTGCTAGAACAGAGAGAAAAAAAATAAGGAAAAATATAAAAAAACAACAGGGATATAAGAGAATTAGATCTAAAGCTAATCCTCCTGTTTGTTATAAATGTGGCAGAATAGGTCATATCGCTCCAAACTGTCCAATAAAAAAGAAAATAAAAGCATTAGATATTGAAGAAGATTTAAAGAAGAATCTTATGAAAATAATGCTTAATTCTGAATCTGAACAAGAAGATCAAAAGGATCTTAATTACTCAGAGGAATCTAGCTCTGAGGATAATCTGAATTATATATCAGAAGAATCGGATCAAATAGATAGTTCAGAAGAGGAATATAAACCTTGTGATCATTGTATGAATACCATACAAAAAGATGAAAATAATGATTTCTATCAATTATTATCACAATTCAGAAATATGGAACTGAATGTTTTAACTAGTAATAATATAATTGAATTACTCAGAACAATAAAAGATTCTGAAATCCGTAATAAAATCTTGGAATCTTTAGGGAAATTAAAGGAACCTGAAGAATTAACAGTTCAAGAACAAGATAAATTCATTCCCTATACTTTATCAGAAGTAAGGAAAAGAATGGAAGAAAAACAAAATATAAAACCCTCTGTAACCTTTGTAACTACAATACAGGATTTAAAAGAGGAAGTTAATAATTTAAAAACTGAAGTTAAAAGATTAACTCAGGATAATATAGAAATAAATAAAAGATTAGATAAAATGGATAAAGGGAAAAATAAATTTGAAGAAATTCCTGAATCCAGCACTAATCAAGAATTAGAACCATTTTTAGGAAAGATGGAATATATAACATCTCAAAAATGGTTAGTCAAAATTGATCTCTTAATACAAGAAGAATATAAAAAAGAATTAATTGCGTTAATAGATAGTGGCGCAGATTTAAATTGTATTCAGGAAGGATTAATTCCTACAAAATATTTTGAGAAAACCACACATGCATTATCAAGTGCTAGTGGTAATAAAATGGATATCTTATATAAGTTATCTAAAGCATATATTTGTGTTAATAAACAATGCATTCCTAATAGCTTTGTATTAGTTAGGAATATGACTAATCAGGTTATATTAGGAACACCATTTATTAATAAAATATTTCCAATAAAAGAAATTACTAATAATGGGATAATTGGTAATTTTGAGGGAAATGAAATTCAATTTGAGTTTATAAAAGACCCCATAACTAGGGTTTTTAATGAAATGGTTGAGTTAATAAAAGCTAAAAACAACCAAATGAATTTTCTTAATCAAGAAATTAACTTATTAACAATAAGTGATAAGTTACAAAATCCCTATCTTCAACAACGTATAAAATTGTTAATAAATCAATTTTCAGCAGAAATTTGTGCTGATCATCCTAATGCATTTTGGGATAGGAAAAAACATATTGTTAGTCTACCATATGTAGATGATTTTGATGAAAGAATGATAACAACAAAATCAAGACCTGCTCAAATGAATGAACAAGAACATGTTAGATGTAGAGAAGAAATAAATATGTTTTTACAAAAAGGATTAATCAGAGAATCCAAATCTGCTTGGAGTTGTACTGGTTTTTATGTGAATAAGAAATCAGAAATTGAAAGAGGATCTCCAAGATTAGTTGTTAATTATAAACCTCTTAATAAAGTTTTGAAATGGATAAGATACCCACTTCCTAATAAAAGGGATTTGATTAATAGAATACATGAGGCATGTGTATTTTCGAAATTTGATATGAAATTTGGCTATTACCAAATACAGGTAGTAGAAGAAGATAGATATAAAACTGCTTTTGTGGTACCATTTGGTCATTATGAATGGAATGTAATGCCTTTTGGTTTGAAAAATGCTCCTTCTGAATTTCATAAGATTATGAATGATATATTTATACCATATAACAATTTTATGGTTGTGTATATTGATGATGTCTTAGTATTTTCAAAAGACATTAATACACATTTTAAACATCTTGAAATATTCAAGAACCTTGT
This sequence comes from Cordia subcordata, assembly GCA_028554755.1. Lineage (NCBI taxonomy): Eukaryota > Viridiplantae > Streptophyta > Magnoliopsida > Boraginales > Cordiaceae > Cordia > Cordia subcordata. Next base: position 831,436 of record JAPTOF010000020.1, read on the forward strand.
AATCCAAAAAGGATTAGTTGTTTCAAAACCAAAAATGGTGATTTTCCAATCTAAAATCAGATTTTTGGGATATAATATTGAAGATGGAAAAATAATTCCTATTGATAGGAGTATTGAATTTGCTTCTAAATTTCTAGATGAAATTTTGGATAAAACTCAATTGCAAAGATTTTTAGGCAGTCTTAATTACATTCAGCCATATTATAAAAATTTGGCTAATGATACTGCTATTTTATATGAGAGACTGAGGAAATCCCCTTCCCCTTGGTCACAAAGTCATACTGAGGCAGTGAGAATGATTAAATCAAAAGTCAAACATTTGCCTTGTCTTATGCTCGCAAATCCATAATGGGATAAGATGGTGGAGACGGATGCTTCAGATATTGGTTATGGTGGAATACTCAAACAAGTTCAACCAACCACAAAACAAGAATTTTTGGTTCGCTTTACATCAGGAAAATGGAGTGAAAGCCAGAAAAATTATGCACCTGTTGCAAAAGAAATTTTAGCTATTGTCAACAGTGTTTTGAAATTCCAAGATGATCTTTTAAATAAAAAGTTTTTGATCAAAACTGATTGCAAATCTGCAAAATTTATGTTTAACAAAGATTTTAAACATGATGTTTCGAAATATATGTTCGCAAGATGGCAAACATATTTAGCCCCTTTTGAATTTGAAATCAAACATATTCAGGGAAAGCATAATACTTTGCCTGATTTTTTGTCCCGTGAATATTTGCAGGGGAATGCAACCTCCTGATGGGGGTTTTCAAGGCCGTGGGAAATATGCCCATGGTGGATCATCAAGAGGCCGTGGCAAATATGGTCATGGTAGAGGTAAAGGGAGAAATAATGCTCCTGATTATTTCTATGCAAATAAAGCATTGGAAATTGCTTCTGAAGAGGCTGAAGTGCGTAAAAATATATTGCGTGCTCAGAAGTTTGATATTAAACTTCCTCATCCCAGTTCACCAATATATTCAGAAACAATAAAGTTTCTTGAAGAACTGGAGAAAAAAACAGAAGAAAGAAATATAAGTTCTTTCGCTTCAGCTCTAAATACTATAGAGCAAGATGAATCTGTGCAATACACACAGAATGCAGGAGAAGAAATAATCCTCTATTTGTCACAGAAGGATCTCATAGATCAACAAGATCCATGGTTGCTGATGTCCAAATATTTGGATGATTTTTCATTTCCAACCCAGTCTTACAAGACAAGACACCACTATGAGAAGATTCTCATGGAGACGCAATCTGCAGATTTTGAACATTTCAAAAAGAATGGAAAGGCAGATATGATGTCAAAGGATATTGCTTATAGCAAGATCTATGTGAAGACTCTTATCAATGCAGAGCAATGGGGACTTTCAACACATAAATTAAAGTCCTATGTGATATCAACACAACAAGGTCCCATTCTATACTCATATTGGGATTATGTTGAAGGATTCTCAAAGGTATTTTATTTTGAGAATGACCAGCATAAACACTCATGGTTCGTGAAGATAGCTGGTACTGTCCTTAATAAGGATATTCCATCATGGTTTATAATTTGGTGGAATTACTTTGGTCCAAACTCATCAATACTTCCAGAACCGTTCCAGGATCTTTATAAAAGATGGAAGGAAGTATCGCCAAAAATGCAGACTCTTAATCAACAATCAATTGAAGGTACTGCAACAATGTATTTCTTTCTGGAGTTTTCAATTCCTTGGATTGTCAGATGGATTCCAGAAGTAAGTCATGTAGATAAGCATGTTCCATGTTTGAAGAGGATATTCTTTACAAAATTCTGGCAAAAAATGATACAAAAAGATCCAAAGACAAATCAATTATATTCCCAGGATCTTATCAAGGAAATTGAAGAAAAGCTTCAACAATACAAGAAGGAAGCTAAAGAGAAGCAGAAAGCAACAATTCAACCAAAATCATGGTTTGAACAGTTCGTGAATAAGTTGCAGAAGGATAATCCATCCATATCTTTGCATGATATAATGTTGCAATATATGGATAATGTCAAAGAGGAGATGATACAATTCACTCAACAAAGTGATACATCTTCAGAAAAGTCTGAGAAGTCAATGGAGATTTCGCCCCAAGGCAGCAGATATTTCTGTCTTGCAGGACAATCGCAGGATCCAGAGGAAGAAGAAAACTATTCCTTGGATGACGTGTTCGAATCAATGAAGGACGCGTTGAAAGGTCCGCTTCAGATAAAGAAGAAGGGAGAATCGTCCCAGAGTGATCCTAAACAGGATAAAGTTTAGGAGAAAAAAAATAGTGGTTATCATGATGTCAGTGGAGAAAGCGGTCGTGATAATTGCTTCAAGACAAAGGAATCTGATGACTAGATAATAAGTCAAAAAGATTTCACAAAAGTTTCTGTCGTATATGGACAGGTGTCCACTATTCATAAAGTAGTGGAGAGACTGTAGATAAACAGTAGTTTACTTTTTACTGTTTGTAATTATTGTGTTTCCCGGATCTCAAATCTGTGGAGTCCGAGGAAAATTGTTTTGAACTTATGTTTCAAATCCGAGGCTTCAATTGTTTATAAAAGACACAACTCGGAAGCAGAAACATAAGCTAGGATAGAGAGAAAAATTACTTTTATATTTTGTAAATTTGATAAAAGAAATAAAAGTTCAGAGTTTTTTTTTTTTCAGGTACTCTCTCATTTTATTTTCTTGTCATTTTATTTTATTTTGAATTGAATCTTGGCCTCAATGACAGGTTGAGTTGTTGATGAATTGATATAATGCTGCTGTAACATAAAAGTTGTTTTAAGCCATTTATAGACTTAGTTGATAACCCTCAAATACTCCGTTGCCATGTTTAATCTTAAGGGTTATGATATATCTTTGATTATGCTTGGAGTTCTGGTTCGAAGTATATGATTGAATCCTAGGAGTGTCCCAGGTCCATTGCCTGTTGCCATTGTTGTGTTGTTGGCGTTTTGGCGCAGGACCTTCTTCTCTGTTCACTCCATGATTAGGGTTTGATGATATATTAGGTAATGTACCAGGGATCCATTCTTTTGTTGCATATCTCAGATATAGCTTAAAACTTAAGGACTTAGATATGTCCACGGACTGTTGTTATTTGCGGTCTTATCACCTGGCCTTATTTGGTATTGGTATTATTATTATTACTATTATTATTATTATTATTATTATTATTATTATTATTATTATTAGTATTAGTTTTATTATTAATAATAATATTATTATTATAATTATTATTTTTATTATTATAATAATAATTATTATTATTATAGCTATTATTATTAGTTTTATTATTATTACTATTATTATTGGTATTATTATTATTTTTTATTATTATTAGTTTTATTGTTATTACTATTATTGTTATTATTATAATTATTATTAGTTTTATTATTGTTATTATTATTAGTTGTATCATTATTATTGTTATTATTATTATTATTATTATTTTCATTAGTCTTATAGTATTATTATTAGTATTCTCATTGTTATTGTTGTTGTTGTTGTTATTATTTTTAGTATTATTATGATTATTATCAGTATGAATTTACATTAATATATTTACTAATCAATTCATTTATTGTTCGCAGGTGACACTATGGCTCAAAGACTAGTACCAAAGGATACACCCCTTCTCGTGCACTATGCTCAGCATAGGACTCATCTGATGACGAACACCACATATATGAGGGAGGTTCAAGTACCCAGATGCCATAAGCATCTCTATGACGAGCCTGAGCATCCTCGTGTTCAAGAAACGTTGACGACTGCAGGCTTTTATAGGTGCTATGCTTACTGTCCTACTTGAGCGGTGGAAAGCAGAGACGCATACATTCCATCTCATTTGTGGAGAGGCCACCATCACACTGCAGGATGTAGCTGTTTTATGGGGTTTACCCATACAGGGTGATCCTATGCCGGAGATCGGTAAGGTGTGACGCATGGTTGTCGAGTAGCAGCAGCTATTCCATGATGTATGTGGGGCAGCACTTCCTCCGGACGCTATTAATACGAGAACCGACAAGGTAAACTTGCATGAGTTGAGGAATGTATACACATCGACGCGTCTAGAGGAGTACACTAGGGAGCAGGCTTAGCATCATGCCCGTCTGTGGATATTCTCCTTCCTAAACTGCCATTCGTTCGCCGACGCCAGTGGCAACCTGGGAGACATGAACTGGTTGTCTGTGCTGCAGGCTTTTAGGAATATTAGACTGTTGAATTGAGGCACTGCAGTTCTTGCATCCATTTACCATCAGTTGGATTTATGTGTATACGGTGATAGAGTGAACTTATGCGGCGGGTTTAGTCTGATGCAGGTATCATATATATTCTATGCTGTATCTGTAAAATTTCTATGAATAATAATGTTACTAACGTATTGGTTTACGTGCAGTTGTGGCTGTTCGATAGATTCAACATTTTTAGGCCCAGACTCCATCTGCCGCCAGCACGGCAAGGGCGATGATCACACCCGGCAGAGGGTAATTGGGTTAGGTTACCGGAGAAGCCCCGCGGTGCAGTATATCAGTAGTTAAAGGAGTTTCGAGATACTGCTAATGGCAGTTTGTTGGTAATTCGTGATGCATTAGACAAGATGTAGCTAGATCACGTGTGATAAGCATATTAAGATTTATAACTGCATATTACATATATTCTTTAAGTAAATAACTATTTAACTTATGTGAGCAACAACATTGACATCACAGTTTGATTGGGAGCCATATATGAGCACCATGGACTAGCTGCCACTGTATTGCACGGAGGGATCTGATTGGTGGAGTATCACAGACCCAACAGGGTTCTACGGTAGTTTGGTTTGTGACAGTCGATCCTAGCCTTACCGCTGCCGTTGACGATAGTGGACCACATCTGAGGAAAAGAGAAAATAAAGGATCCTGCCGAGTTAGCTCGATTGCGTGGTTTGTGGGATGCGCAGCAGAGGGTGATCGCCGAGGAGAGCCCAAATGTAGTCCTATTGTCTCAGTGCATACAGTGGTACCGGCGTCACTCTATCACCGACATCAGCCAGTCATTGTCGGAGCAGACGCATACCGACTACCAGACACTGTTACAGGACACGGATTGTTTGGTAAGTAGTGTATCACAACGTCATCATGATTTTTGTAATAATGATGATGTACATATCATGTAATGTAATAATGATGTGCTCTGTGTGCAAGCTAGTACCATGGGTACCGTGTATCACCACCTATAGCGCGGGTACCAATAACATGCGCAGGGTACACTTTTCTTCTGCGAGCTTTTAGCCAGAGATGCACTTTGTGCTCGGCCAGATGCAGCATACATTGACATAGGCATAGTACCAGCATGTGCTTGACACCCCCACACACTTCGATGTCTAGCCTCTAACACAGCCACATTTCCCGACTTCATCGCAACTAACATTGCCACAGCTTACACCCATATGGCCTTACCCGCCGACGCAGTGGACTATCCCAGCATATTGGACTGGGCAGCCCACGCAGATGTCCCTGTTCCTCACACAGTCCACTCAGGCCACCCCGAGCCCCACCGCTTATTCAGCGCAGCCATTTTCGTCTAGCCATGGCGTTAGGGGTCGTCTGGTTCCTTCCAGTTTGTGTAAGACAGCCAGCCCATCTTCGCCTTCATGATGACCCCATTCGTGCCGATTCGACCTGCACACCCTGGTAGTGGATTTGCTTATCAGGGGATTGGGCAACCCCCTGATGATACGCTGCAAGTGGAAGATTATCTTTATGACGACCCACAGGTTGAGACTCAACCTTCACAGCCACCGGATGTGCAGCCAGACACGCAGCAGGCCTAAGCCTATGGGTAGGAGGGATAGGCCGAGCAGGTCCAACCAGCCTCACTGTAGGTCCAGCCCGAGTAGAGACAGCGGAAGAGGAAACACCCACGCGATCAGGGTCCGAGCAGGCGACAGCCCCCACGAGAGAAGAAGGGACACCCTCCAGATTGTGGCATAGGACATTGTAGGGCTTAGGTATCAGTGAGTGGTTTGGAGTGTATCTGTACATGAAACTGGAATAATTTTTGGCGGTATTTATTTCTTTTTTTCTTATTAGTTTGATTCTTGCATTACATAATAGCAGAGGTTTAATCACCGATGAATATGACATAATAACAAAGGTTCAATCACTGATGAACATTAGATAATAGCAGAGGTTCAATAACCGATGAATATTACATAATAACAAAGGTTCAGTCACCAATGAAGATGACATAATAACAAATGTTCAATTACTGACAAAGATGACATAATAACAAAGTTTCAATCACCCTGCACAGTTTAAACGATTATGCCCTGGCTGATGACAATTCGAACACCTTTTCCGACCTACTTGATCCAACTGGTCCATTTCGTTGGGGATACGTCTACCACCTAGTCTACCTCTCTTTCTTTGGCGCAATCGCGCTTGGTTGGGGACTAGTTGCCATATGGGTGATGGTGGCCAGTAATCCTCATGTCCCAAAGGCTCGATCGACATTGAGTATATGGCAGTGTACGCTGCTACCTTATATTCCTTCAGTATTAACTCACCGATTGATTTGTTTAGATACTGTGCTAATGCCTGTGCATGCGAACACGGCACATGATACGCTGTCCATTTACCATAAGTACATGTCTTCTCGTTGAATTTCACAACTTGTGTTGGAGGTCTTTTAGTGACTGACGCTAGTAAACGCCCGACCTGTGCCGTACAAGTTGGGAAGTGAAAATTTAAAACAAAGTGACGGTGTGAATGAGACTCTCACTTTTCAAAAAGTTCTCTTGTTCTACTTGGGAGCAATGTTTGTTGTCCGACCAAGTATTCTACCAACTTTATGAAAGTGTGACTGACTAACGCAGTTATTGGTAATTATCTTGCACCAACAAGAACACCATTAAAACATTCGACACTATTCATCGTTATCATACTCCAACGGGCCCTTCAATCTGAAGAAAGGGTCCAAAGTTCCTTGTCGATTTCAGACAAATTGTCGCACGCTTTCCTCCTAACACTGCTAGGTGTGGGGTCAACTTCAAGAATTTTTTGCATGATTGCATTATGCTTGCGAACTTGATGTTCTTTTCCAGTTACCCAGCACAAGTCTTTGACGTACTGGTTTCGACAATGCTTCATCACTTTGCTTTTCAGATGACGAAGGCAAATACGATGTTTTTCCACGTAAATGCCCGATTGTCGAGATATTTTCCACAGCAGCAAGTATCCTTGGGTGACGATCAGATATTAAACAAACCTCTTCCATATCATGAAGAAAATGCTGCTGCACGAGCCCTAGGAACCATGCCCAACTATCTGTTGTCTCAGCATCAATGATGGCAAATGCCAATGGCAATACTTTTCTTGTTGCATCTGTTGTTAGTGATGTAAGAAGATGACCTTGTTATGGGCCCCGAAAGTGGGTACCGTTGAGCGTCATCACGGGTCGACAATGCTTCTATGCTGCGATGCACGGTGTAAAAGCCCAGAAAACATAGTCGAAAATTTTGTACTCTGTCGTGGAACCCAGAAAGAACTTGTAAGTTATGATCGTCCCCGAATTCTTTCTCTTTAAAGCTCTAAATAACCATGGAAGGGACTGATATGAGGTGTGTCAATCGCCATATACAAGTTCAATCACCTTATTTCGCCCACCCCACGCCTTCTCGTAAGATATATCCACCTGGAGTGCTTCCTTAACGTGAGCTCGAATAAAACTGACATCGAAACCAGGTTTATGTTTTACAAAATGTCTTACCATAAATCCGACCAAATCAGCGGTAAGATTTCTGTGCCCACACCGTCTGTTATGAGCTAAGCAGTTGTGTACCCCGCAGTACTTTGTAATCTCGAATTGTCGGTGTGTGAATTTTTTAGTGGCATGCAAGTACCATTTACATGGATTATCGTGGCTGCTACTCTTGCAAGAAGTGACGTATAAGCTCGGTATAGACCGATCGACTGAGTACTCTCTTTGTACTCTGACTGTGTATATCTGTACGACCCGTTGCACATTTTTTTTTTGTAGGAAAAACCATGCCCAATGCAAGATCCTTTGTATCATCTGGGTTTCAAACGAGCTTGGTTGCTGGTATATCCATGCTATCCATGTAGTACTCCTGCGTGGCAGTTTGTAACTCAACATTGTCCAACTCCTCCACCATGGGTATTCTACCACTGCTCAGATCACCTTCTATGTTAGAGTTTGCATATTCATCGTATTCATCATCATTGTACTATGCATTTTGTTGGTTCAACTCCACATCTTCGTCATCTTCTTCTAGCTCGAATTGAAATGTGTCCATATTCAAGTCGAACATCACATGCGAGCCTCCGGCATTTGATGTCCTAGCCACATTAAATGTGTCCTGAGGAGAAACGTTTAAGTTGGAAGACTCCGGCACGGTCGTCGCCATGTCATCGCCTTCGTCTCGGTAACCAGTAAAATTCCCATTCAAATCGGGGACACCCTCGTCAGAAGGAGTGCCACTGACTGTCTGGGGAATGTACACGTTATCTGTGTCTACGTCCGCATAAACATCTGCCGTGGACATATAATTGAGATGACAAGAAATCTCGTACATGTCCCGCAGCTCTTCATCGGAACTGAGTATGCTAACGGTGAAATACGGATATTGGGAGTTAATGAGTGCTGATTGAAAATGGTGATGCAACACAACTCTGTTCACACCGTAACACAAATTAAGCTTCTCATAAACACTGTAAATGAACTCATCTACGACGTTTCTTCTGTTATTTTGATTTTACGCTTTGGCTTTGCAGTCTCGTACTATATGTCGCAAGGGCCATTTATTTTTTGGCATCCATAATGTAAAATAACAGTTGCTGCGTTTGGATTCATATTATTTTCAGGATTTGGTATCAAATATTGGGTGGTTTACAAATAAAATTTTTTAGGGTTTCAAACCTTTTGGCCGAGCTGAAATGACATAATAACAAAACATAAGCAAGTGTTTTTTTGCTAGTAATAGGCTAAAAAAAATTTGAAGCAATGTGTGGAAGCAACGGGAAGGAGAAGGGGATTTATATAGTTATTCGTGATGCTGAGTTCGTTAGTTTAATATCTGAAATGTAGATTTCGGCTATTCAATAAACGAATATGGCTGTCATTTTGTCAGTCACATATTGATTGATGGGAAGTAAGAATGATGGGACAAACTTTTGGCTTTCAATAGCCAAAATTAGTTTTTCAAAACCAAAAATCTACCAGGTTGTCAGGAGAATATGTGCTGCACGCTTTTTCGGCTATTCAATAGCCGAAAATAGATTCGGCTATTCAATAGTCGATTTCGGCTATTCAAAAGCAAAAAAATGGTGGAATTTATTTTTCACGTTTTCGTTTATTGAATAACCGAAAGTGATATTTTTGAAACCCAACTAAAAACAAGGCTATTTTTTAAATTAATTATTTAGATTGTGTTATTTGTAAAAAAAATCCTATGTGATGCGGCAAAGAACAGTTAAACAAAATGGGTCCTCCAAATTGCATGGATCTGGCGATGACATGTCTTACAAAATATGAGAGCTTGACATTGATATAATATTAGTCAAAAGCTCTCCGACGCTCAAATCAAAAAGCGTTTATTAGAGAGATTATTTGGAAAAACAGAAAAGGAGGAAAATATTCACTATTTTTAGAAATATTCTCCAAATGAAATGGCTTACTGTGCTGTGCCTATTTATAGTGGGGGCACACGTTGAACATAGGTCTTATGTTGGGTGCGTGGGGAAAGAGTTGTCGGGTATGGACATCGGGCTAGGGAGGCACTGCGTGGCTGCACGCGTTTTATGGTCACGGTGGAGGTCGGCGAAGGGTGATCAGGTATTCAGGTTAGACCGATCCCCATCAATATAGATATTGGCAAGCCAAATGCCAGCATAAGTTAGAAACTTCACTGAAAATTGAAGTCATGGCAACAATTTTAGTTGTAAATGCCTCGTAAAGCTTCATGATATTCATACATTGACTAAGAAATTAGGCCTGAAAGATTCTTACCAAACAGGTGACAAAGAGGCCTAAATGATCTAGCATGAAATGCCCTCAAGTTGAATGTTAGAAAGGGAGAAAATTATACCAATATTGGTGTCACTGATAGAAAAGGTTCAGCTTTCTCACAAAGACACAAGACTTATACATCAGGATGGACAAATTCCAAATTTTTTTACACCACATCCGACCCTTTCTCAGATCCTGCTCACCGATGGAACTTCATGCATCGGGCTGTCCTGTAAGTGTATTAGACTCCACTTCTAACTAAGTTGAAGGCGTCGCAGGCTCGAACGATTTTTTCCTTACCAAAAGGCAAGTGATCTTCGATGGCTGAGCATGCGTATTGTCAACCGTACACAAGACAAAGTCAGGCCTATGAAGCGCAAGGTTGAGCTGATCCTTGCCAACGTCCAATCCGGTCACATCAAGGAGAACGTGCCACGAATTCCTATGTGCTTCGGAGATCCAATGCATCGAGTAACGGTTCCCATTTACATAAGCAGGATAAGCAAAAAGACCCTTTGGGCTGTGTTTTGATTTCCTTCTGAAGTATTGACTCAGCTGCGAGCCTTTGATCCTCAGGTCCAGCCAAGTTTCTGGTGCTGCAATGACTTTAGAATCTTTAAAAGTCACAAATTCCCTTATGCAATCATATTCTTGCTCCAGAATTGTCATGTAATAGTTTCCTCTGAAGAAGGGATATGATTCCCCTATCATCATCATTGCTTCTTTAGCAGTTAGTGTAAAATGAACGATGTAATCATCTTCAGTTAGGCCACAATACTGCAGGGCTCGATTCCTGACTTGAATTTCAGGAATCGATATGAAATTTCCCTGGAAAGATGCTTTCTTGGTGAGAATATCAAGTAATCTGGAAGGCTCCAATTGGATTCTATCCAAGTCTGAATTGAGACCTCCAAAGGATGGTGCAGATGATTCTCTGCTGCTGCTGCTCCGAGGAGACTTTCGTTTGTCATCAGGCACAGTTTCTGAGGATTCGTCGTTGATATAGAGGCTGTATAGATCGACTTTATCACCTTCTTCTACAAGGCCATTGCAGTACTCGGGGTACTTTGCAAAGACGTACTGTTGAACATATTGTCTTTCGCTTGGTGTTATTGGACCTGACCACCTCAAGTCCAGGCCATGGAGTGTTGATATGGCTTCGGCGACCAAGTGAGCTGGAATCACTGTGTGTGCTTTCTGTTTTTGTGATTCAAGTGAAATCATCATAAACATCTTCTTCATCTCAAGTGTATGGTTGATCAGGAAAAAGAATAACAGAGTTTAATTGATATAAGAGCGGTATTAATTGATTTAGCCTCCATCGCAAAGAAGTTATTTGCATTCGAATGCTAAATTGTATGAAAATCATGAATTTGACCCGGAATCCATATTAATAGAATAAAATTTCAACACGTAAAAATATGATTAGTACTCGCCTTGACAACCATGCTGGTTGGTCTGGTGTGGTGATTAGGTGACTTGGACAGAGAAGTTAACGAAGATCCTTCATGTTCATCTTCTGGCAAATCCTGGCACAGCAGAAAGAATAAGTTTTCATCTTCACTAATCAAGATTGTCAAAATTTTGAAACATATTGAACTAGAACTATACATATTAGAGAAAGAACATGTAAAACCTGGGATAATTCTCTACTTAAAGTTGTGCACTGTTCGACATTTTTCCCCATGATAGACTAAGATTGGAGACTTGGAAACTAAAGTAAAGAAGCTGAGACGAGAAACAGAAAAATCAGCAGTAGGAAATGAAATAGTGTTTCATGTGGAGGAGCAGCAGTGTTTTGCATCAACATCTAGCGGCACAATCGACGATAAATATATTACAAACAACACACAGGACAAGATATAGAAAATGCCTGATACTGATGACATCAATCTCACATAAAATAAAAACTGCTCAACAGTGATCAGGGTAATATCAGAACTACAAATTTTACAATAACAACTATGAACAGCGATGTTTTCGCCAATTACACTGTATAATAGGAGTTTGGGCGAGATGGATACATAATGTAATGGCAAAATTGTCAATCGCGTGACTTAGAAGTTAAAGTTGGTCATAGAAATATAGTCTCTTCTGAATCTTGCCAATCATCGAAGCTTCGTGTATCTGTCAATTAATGGATGCACTAGGTCAACTTTTTTCATGGTTAACCCAGTCCAGTCCAGCAATGGAGCTTTGATTACTTAAAAATGATATGTTGCTCAATATTAAATGTGGAATTAGTCATGGTTGGGCTAGTCAACCAGCTAATCACAACACTAGTTTAGTTTAAAATTGATAACATTAGTACAATAACTAATCCAACAACTCTCAAAAGAATTATTTTATATAGCAATTAAGCAAAAAAAAAAAAATTATTTTGTGTAGCAAAGGTTAACAACATCAACAAATATTAAAACTTAGAACGATGGTGACTGGTCGAGCATTTGAGGACGTTGGAACGCACACGGATGAGTATGTCCTAATCGATGAGCTCAGCTCAACCAAAAAAGAAAAAGAAAAAAAAAAGAAAGATTTTTTTTTTAAAAAAAGAAAAATATGTGCTGTTTTCTTTATCGAATATACCGTCTTTGGTCTCAATTCCCAGTATATATTATCATTTCAGATGGAATAAAATATATTGAACAAAATTAAGTTTTGTTTCATTAAATTCATAGACATAGGCTTAAAAAAGTAAACTAAGGCTTTTTAATTTTTTCGTTCTTTCTTTTCTTTTTATTTAATGTCTCGAGCAGACAATTTATTGATTAGTCAATTTGTAATGCTATCAATGGGGAGGATCTTTAGATGCCATTTTGAGGTATTCTCATTGCGGAAGAAGCCAAAATGTTAAAGATATTAGTAATCATATATATGCTGTCAACACTATCTTAATATTTTTATCTCATTTATTTCAATATAATTAGACAATCAATAAGAGTGGAAATGAAAATATTTCAGCATGAGAGTGATCTTAAACTTTATAATTGGTGCCAAATGTGAAGTTAAATCTTATATGCATACAATAATATGAATATCCGGAAGTTGTATGCGTAGTGTTGTGTTGCATTAAATCACAAAATAATATTAATAAAAATCTATAAGAATTTATACTATATTTATAAAGTTATACATAAAAAATGTAATCCTTTAGAGATTGCCACATCATCACTTTATTTTAGTTTTAGAGGCATTAAAAAATATTAAAAAACTAATTAAACATCTAATAAAACGTTACAAAACCAAAAAAACACTATTGATCACACATTTCATAAATTGAATTAGGGTTTAAATCAAGCATATATATATATATATATGTATATAAATTTATCTCAATCTCTCTAAATTCAGCAATCTCTCCAAATCAAACATATATATTTAAATCAAACACATATATGTAGAGCTTGCCAAATCATCACTTTATTTTAGTTTTGAAGGCATTAAGAAAATATAAAATAGCCAGATCAGTAACAGCTAATTAAACATCTAATAAAACGTTACAGAACCAAAAAGACTATTGGTCACCTGTTTCATAAATTGAATTTATTTATACCATATTTATAAAGCTATACGTAAAGAAATGTATGCCCTTTAGAGATTGCTACATCTTCACTTTATTTTAGTTTTGGAGGCATTAGAAAAATATAAAAATTCCAATTAGTAACAACTAATTAAACATTTAGTAAACCGTTGCAGAACCAAAAAGACTATTAGTCACATATTTCATAAATTAAATTAGGGTTTTAAATCAAACATATATATTTCTCTCAACCTCTCCAAGCTCAGCAATCCTTCACACGTTCAATCTCATCTCCCGATACTTTGTATAACAAGTACATACACCCATAGTTTTCTTTTTATTTTTCATTTATTTTATTTGTTGATCATTATTGAATGTTTCTTTCGTTTGTTATGAACAATTTTTGGTTTATTATATTTGATGAGTAAAATTGAATATTTACTTTGAGGAGAATATTTTTTATGCGTGTGAGTGGATATTGTGGTGGGAGATCAGGAAGGAAATTATCTTTTCTTTCCCCATTTTTGGTATGATAATTATTGCTTCTTCTTTTTTTTTTGTGCTCGAATATGAGATTATTTAGAGGTTGAAATTTATTACACTTTTTTTTTTTGGGTTTGCAATTATGGGTGTATAGCTTATGCCTCTTCTAAAGGTGAGATTATTCTTTTTGCTCTTGAATATGTAGATTATTTAGAGTTAGTTTGGTTTTTCATTTTGGAGAGTGAACTGATTTTGAAGCGTAAAAGTCCTTCTGGAGAAAAAAGAAATGTTTAGTTTTCCATCCTAAAATGCAGTTTGAGCCCAATGTCAACAGAGTTTTGGACTTAAACGGTGAAGTAAAAATTAACTTCTCCATTTGCAATTTGTAGGAAGAGTTTTTATCATTAATATTTCTTGAGTTATAATCATAATTAAAAAAATAAGATAATAAAATCTAATAATTAAAAATAAAATAAAGTTAATAATTTTGAATTTACAAAAATTAATAAAAATTAAAAATATAATAATAATAAATAACCAAGTTAATTTAATTAATTAAAAATGAATAATAAGAAAATATATAACATAAACAAACAATAATTCAATTAAAAATATAATTTAAATGTTTAATAACTTAATAATATCTTTTAATTTTTAGTTTAACAATAATTTATTCATTCTTAATATAACTTAGTGAATTTTCATTTTTATCATTTGAGCAAATAATAGTTTATTATTATAAGTTTAAAATGGTCCTTTTAGTAATTTAGACAACGAACTGCTATTTTTAAATATAAAACCAAACATCATTTCATTTAATTAAAGCCCGTTTTATATAAAAATAACCAAACATATTTTCCTTTTTCATCAAAAGTCCTTTTAAAGCAAAGTATTTCTTAGAAAGCCTTTTTATCCAACAATATTTTCAAACTAAAAGTCAAATTAGCTTTTAGTGGTTTCAAGAACTTCAACTACAGGAAGTTTATGTTTTTTCTAAAGGTGGGATCTTTTTGTCCATGTTTGATGGCTTATGCTCTATGGCACTGAAAGGAAGGACCCTTTTTTTTTAATCTGCTTCGGCATCGGTTTTAGTTATCCTTTAAGTTTTCACATGTTAATTTATTTGAAGGGAAGTGTTTTTCTTTTCATCATCATTACCCCATGTATTCACCAAGACAATAACGAATATAGTGATAAGAACCTGCAAGAACTTCGCTTTAGGCAATTTGCAACAGTGAATAGATATTTTACCTTGAATCTTCGATTCTTAAATCGGTTGAATATTCTCATATTGCATTGCTGAAAATTTTTTTACTAAAATTGACGGGTTTAGAATTCTTTTTACGAATTGTTTGTTTTGAAGCAGCAATAAATCAGTCAATGGATTTTCAAAGACTGTTGTGGTTGTACTAGGAGGAGGCCGATTGGGTAGTGTGCTTTGTGAAGCAGCACTGAAATGGCAATCAGACTGTTCTGGATCCAATGGAGAATTGTCAACCGTAAGCAATAAATTCCATTCACCATTATGCAGAGAACAGATTCATAACACACACAGAGAAAAATGCAAGAGTAAGACAAGGCAAATAGGCAACCTATAATAGTTCATGCTTTTATTGGAGAAACCTATAATGGTTCATCATTCAACCATCCATAACGTAACTTTAGAACTCTTATTTGCTGACTATACACTTTCTCTCAAATGCTGTTTGTAGCAACATTATTATACACTATCTTCAAAATTGTTCCAAAGTATAAAGCTCTAAAAAGTATTGGTCCAAAGTATAAAGCTATACAAGTATAAAAACCATGTTTTCAGGTATGCATTATCCTAAAAACATGGTTTTTCAGCTCTTCCAATGCTCCTACATGTGTCAATCTTCTCCCAAGCGCCCAGCTTCCAAGTGCTCTTTCTTCCACTCGTAGATGTCTAAAAAATGATCATTGCTCTTTGCTCAAGAAAGAGAGAGAGGAAAAAGAAAAACCAATAAAACCCAACTTACCATAGGTCCCAGAGTTGTGCAAAGTTTGTGCAGAGGTAGCCACCCGACGGAGAGCTTGCCTCACCGTCTCATCTCCGGGCATCACAACAGTCTTCAGGCAGTTCAGGTGATATGCCCGTGCCTCTGGAGTGATGTCAATCCGCTGAAGCACCGATGCTGCAGGAATCTCAGTGTAGATGTTAGGCATCAGCCTGACAGTACCTCTGGAAGTAATTGAAAAAGAAAAACATCATGTCAGTGATCTTTAAGAAGTCTGTATAGCCTTAAAATTAAGAAGTCTGGAAGTACTTATTATGTTTTCTTATTCTATAAACTTGTGTAGCTTATTCTCTTCCTTGAATTCTCTCATATAAGTATTCCCACATTTCTTGGCATTAGACAAGAAGATTCTATCCTATCTTTCCAGTTTCTATCATCTAGCCTAACTTTTTCGACTAAATCATCTAGAAGATGCATCAAATAAGCTATATATTATTTCCATCATCTGGCCTATCATTTTCCAATTGTTTCTCTGCAACTCACTAAGACACCACCCAATACAAATAGATATAAAAAATAGATACAACGTCTTCGACATCCAAACATCTGGACAAAAACAACTCCGAAGCCCACCTATCCAAACACCTTCTCTTATACAGAAAGGCCAAGGACGACGAGCAGACAGTGAGGCGCTGAGCAGTAAGCAGAGAGTGAGCGAGCAGAGGAGGCATTCTCGGGGATGATAAGGGCAAAATGCAGTTGGCTTTTAGTGAGAACGTGACAATTAGTTCTGCTTCTAATTTCGCCAAACACGCGCTTATGATAATTTATTGTGCGAAACTTTTAATACGAGATTATTTTAAAAAGATTAAACTCAATTTAAAATTTATTTTCAACTAATCTAATGCCTAAAGGATGCTAAGATCGATGCTCTTTTTCACGGCGCTTAATCTAACTCCTATAGGATGTTTACATTCAAAGCCAAAATAAAAATGGAAATGAACGCAACAATCAACATAACAGTAATAAAAAAAAAAAAAAAAGAACAGAAGATTTTAAACATCAGATTGTAAAATGTAATATTAACAGCAACGTAATTGAGAGACAAAAATAGCAAAATAACAGTAGTAAGCACAAAAATAGCGAAGTATTGATCGAAAATAACAAAAATAGCAGAGTATTGATCGAAAATATCAAAATAACAGTAATAAGCACAAAAATAGCGAAGTATTGATCGAAAATAACAAAAATAGCAGAGTATTGATCGAAATACCAAAATAACAGTAATAAGCACAAAAATAGCAAAGTATTGAATATTTGATGGAAAATAACACAAATTTAAACATCAGATTGTAAAATGTAATATTAACGACAACGTAATTAAGAGACAAAAATAGCACAGCACAAAAATAGCAAAATAAGAGTAATAAGCACAAAAATAGCAAAGCATTGATCGAAAATACCTGCGAACCACCGCCAAATCGTTGAAGAAACGATTTGTCAGAAAAGTTCTCGACACAGCGACAGTAGAGACTCGAGTTCTTTCATCAAGCTTTGACATAATTAGGTTAAGAATTTCTGGCGGAAGCTTCTCAATCTGCGCACAAATTCAGTTTGAATGTAAAACATGTAATGATGTATTCGGAGGTTCAATTTGAATGTAAATCATGTAATTATGAATTGAAAAGTAAATGCAAATCATTCGGAGGCTCAAGTTGAACGTAAACATAGTGATAATTTGAATGTAAATCATGTAATTATGAATTGAAAAGTAAATGTAAATCATTCAGAGGTTCAATTTGAATGTAAACATAGTGATAATTTAAATCTAAATGCAAAAAATTCTTCGGACCTGTGAAGTAATTCTCGAAGTTTTTGTATAGAATTCACCAAGCTCTTTGAAAAATTTGAGTAGTGTTTTAAGAGCTGGGGCGGTTATATAGTGGTTCGGAGTGTGGCGGGAAACTGATTAACCATTTTTTTTTCCTAATTTTTTAAAATATATTTATAAAATAGCCATGTGTTAAGAGTAACTTTATATGTCCTGTTAAGAGTAACTTTGGGTGATATGTAATGCTATTCTACAATTAAGGGCATGTCTGAATTAGTTTTTTTCATTAAAAAATTATTCTTTTGGTAACAAATATTTCACTTGGTTTGTTTTTTCAAAAAAGATAAAATTCTGAACATTTTGAAGTTCAAAATTTTCTAAAAGTTAATTTTTAATTTATGAAAAAGTACTTGAGGCAATGCTTCGAGGGGAGTCTCAATTCCCAAAATGATTAATATCTAACTTAAGATGATACTTTCTTTGAAGACAAAGGAAAAAAGTCAATTCAAACAAGTGCTAAATAGATAATAAGCTATAAATGAAATTATAGAGCTCGTATAATGTAAAACTATGATGAAGGGTTTTAAGATGAAATAATATTTCGCCTGCGCGATGCACGGGCATCTATATTAATTTTACAATATAAAAGTTTGTAGATAGCAATGATATGATTTTCTATCCATGGCTGTGTAAATAAGTAATATTGACTCCTATAATTTATAAGGAAGGGGAAAAAATTATACCATTTAAATAATATGAGTTAGCATAATTTGAATAAACCATTAAATATAAACAATATATAATTAGCATGTTTTTCTGTGAATTAAAATATTTATGAATTTAGGCCAATTTTGTTGTAACTTTATAACCAATATATTGTGTTATTTACTCCGCAAAAATAAATTATGTTATTTAAGTTTCAATTAGTTAATGTCTTTTCTGCATGGTGTGGTTAATTCCCTCCAGCTAATGAAGATACTAGTCCGGTTTCCCAGTGATGACTGTTTATAGACCCACCTTGCAGAAAACCCACCACAACAAAAAGAGCATGGGCCAAAGGAAAGCCCAATAGGATCGAAGCCACCCAGTCCACATTGGATCCCTCATTCAAATACAATTTACAAATTCATTTGACAAAGCACGACAACTTTGCGCAACTTGGCAGCTGGACTAAAATATTTTATTGGGATATTTTTTTAGAATTCGTGGAACTTGATCCAAAATTCGAATTTATATATTACTGACACTTTGCCAACGAGCCCTCAGTATCTTGACAAATTCGAAAAGGGGCACCTATGATATTGCATGATAGTGCTTTAGCTATTATATATGTTTGGGTAATTAGCATGCTTGAGTATTGTGTTTTCCGGAAGTGTCCTGCATTTTGCTGCTCTGTGCTCTCAAATAATTTTTGACAAGTTCCATCATCCTCCTTGTCCCGAGTATAAGACATTGAGAGCCTGTTTCATTGGCTTCTCTTAATGAAAACTAACTTTTTAATATATATATATATATATATATATATATATATATATATATATAAAAGTATTTTGATTAAATTTAGAAAAAAACTAAAACTTCAAAAAAAGAAAAACTCACTTTCAGCTTTTCTAGAAGCCATGGTTGATTTTTTCAAGCTTTTACCAAGCTTTGATCCCTTGATTATGAGGTTCAATAAACTTGGTTATAAGTTGTGAACCATCAAGCTCAAGGAAGCCTAGTACTATAAGCCATTGTTTTTAACTTCTAAAACAAACTTTTTTCAAAAGTTTTAGGAAAAAAAAAGTGCTGTTAAAAAAAAAAAGGTCCAAATGAACCTTGAATACTAACATAGTGTAGATTAGAAGTTGTTATTGATCGAATGGCTTTAGTGCATTCTTTTGACAGTTATAACCATTATTAAGAATAACTCAATTAGTTGAGTCTTCTATATTCAAGAGTCAAGTTTCATTAGGCGTAGAAATTGAGTTGAGGTCAAAGGTTTAAAAAAGTAAATAGTTAGTATCCTTCAAACACTTTTCCCATATCAATTGCAGGCTTATGGACTTAAAATAGAAGCCTTTATTCTGCACCCCATGAATGGTGTGCCTCAAGAGGATGGTGCACCTCCTTTGGTGTGGTTTCCACGCGCCCTGTCCAAAAAAAAAAAAAATCAAGTGCCACCTTGATAAGGAGTTGATTTAGTCATTCTGACTCACACAATATCATGTCAAAGATTGTATTATTATTTTGTTTCCTCTGTAAAGATTAACGTTGCATGCATATCACGTAGATTGATTAGGATAATTTTTATATCTAATTGATTAGCATAATTGTAGGAGTTGTAATTGATCCAAACTCCCATATAAAGAGTCTTCCTTGTACAGTCAAAATACAGCAAAAGATAACAAATTCACTTCAGCCAATATTATTTCATGGTGTCAAGAGGCTTACGACCAATGTCTTAAACTCTACATCCTCCTTCCAATTATGGCTTCCCCTTCTTCTTCTTCATTCTCTCAACAAGTTACTCTCCCCGTCTCAAATGTTAAGGTCTATGTCACCCTTAACCTTGATCAATCAAACTACCTTACTTGGAAGCGACAAATCCTTAATTTTTTCACCTTTAACAAACTCAAAGGCTATGTCGATGGCACTATTTCGAAGCCTACCACAAAATCAACCATAAACACGGAGTCTCTTTCTTCTTCTCTTGATGCATGGACTTAATATGATTGCTTTGTTCAATCATGCATTACTGCAACATTATCATAATCACTAATCCACTACACTATCAGCTTCGACTCTGCTAGGGAACTCTGGCTCTCTCTTGAAGAGAATTTCTTATAACAATCCATTGTGCGTCGCTCTCTTCTTCGATCTCAACTTCAAACCTTAAAGAAAAATGATCTTTCCATGGTTGATTATTTCCAACAACTAACCAGCATCGCTCAGTCGCTAGCTGCGGTTGGCGATCCATTAACTGACCAAGGTCTTGTCTTGGTTGCTGTTGATGGATTACCCCCTTCTTACCATGCCTTTGTCACCTCGATTGAAAATCTGGAGTCTACCCCTAGCTTCTCTCAATTGAAAGCCAAACTATTTACTTACGAACAACGTTTACTACTTGGTTCCACCTCTGTCACCCCTTCCATGGATTCTTCCTAAACTGTTACTTCTCAATTTCAAGCATTTAATGTCACTTGCACACCGCCACCTCAAACTACCCAGCGGTTCTTCTCTTCTAACTTCTCCCATCGAGGTCATTCTTCTACTTACAAAGGAACATGCGAGATTTGTTATAAAAAACGTCACTCTGCAGCATGTTGCGAATATCGACATTCGGCGTCTTGTAATAACAATATTGTCGGTGCACCCCCTCGCAATCAGTACCTTGGTCTTCTGGTACGTTAAACAATCATACTCCTGGGTTATCTCTTTCACCACAACCATTAGGTGCTTGGGTTCCTGATTCTGGTGCCACATCCCATATGATCAATGACAATGCTCTTCCCCATCAGTCTCAACCTTACTTTGGTTCTGACAAAGTCACCGTTGGTGATGGTAAGTCCTTATCAATTACTAACATTGGCTCTAGCATACTTTGTCACCCTACACACACTTTTTCTCTTCATAATGTTTTCCATGTTCCTAAACTCACTTGTAATCTCCTTTCTATTTCTCAATTCATGAAAGATAATAGCATCTCACTAGAATTTTTTCCTAACTGTTGTGTTGTTAAGGACCTCTACACAGGGACTCCGCCTTTGAAGGGCCACTCTGAATCCAATTTATACACTCTTCCAGTTTTGTCACCAACTTTTACACACTCTGCTCTTGTTGCTTCTCACTTTCCAACTTTAACTTAGCACTCACGCTTGGGACATCCCTCCAATAATGTGTTACAACAAGTCAAAAACTATTCATCTATTAGCATGTCTGATTTCAATACTTTAAAAAATTCTTGTACTGGTTGTATGCTTGGAAAGAGTCACAAATTACCTTTCCAACTATCAACTTCTTGTACTACATTTCCATTAGTAAATACTCCACTGTGACATTTGGGGGTTTGCCCCTATTGTTTCATGCTCTGGGTTTTGTTATTTTACCATCTTTGTGGATAATTATACTTGTTTTACGTGGTTGTATCCCTTACTATGCAAAAATGATTGTGTTTCCATCTTTCAAAAGTTCCAATCCTTAGTTGAAAATCAATTCTCTACTCGGATCAAATCATTCTAGTGTAATGGTGCAAGAGAATTGATTTCTGGTTCCTTTAAATCAATTCTTGACTCACATGGCATCAACTATCATATATCTTGCCCTTACACTCCTGAACAAAATGGATTGGCTGAACGCAAGATTTGTCATATTACTGAAATGGGAAACACTCTTCTGTTTCACGCAAATTTGCCTAAGAAATTCTGGTTAGAAGAATACAATACAGCTATTTTTCTTATTAATTGTTTACCAACTCCTGTACTACAAAATATTTCTCCATATTTCAAAATTTTTAAAAAACATCCTGACTATAATTTTTTAAGGGTATTTGGGTGTGCTTGTTATCCTTTTCTTGGTGATACTTGTCAAGACAAACTCAATCCCAAGTTAAAATACTGTGTTTTCTTAGGATATGATGATCATTATTTGGGGTACAGATGTTTTGATCCTATCTTGAATCAAGTATATCTTTCTAGACACGTGATATTTGATGAAACCCAATTCCCCTATAAACACTCTTCATCATCCAAAGATGTGACATTTAATCCTCCAACCTCACTTAAAATTTCTTCTCCCTCTATCGCAAAATCTATTTCTACATCTATCTTTCCCTCGAATCCTCATGTGCCTCACCTCATTTTTCCTCCTTCTGATCAATCCTCTTTACCCGCTGCTAATGATACATATTCCACCATTTCTTCTCCTCCTATATCGACTCCCCAAAACCCATTCTCTCTTGAGAAAATTCATCTTTGGCCACCTGTCCTAATAGTTTAACCTCATCCACAAGTGTTGTTCCCAGTGTTTGCATTACTCCCACATCACCAACCACATGCACAAATACGTTGTACTCTTTTTTATCACCTGACCC
Organism: Cordia subcordata; assembly: GCA_028554755.1. Lineage (NCBI taxonomy): Eukaryota > Viridiplantae > Streptophyta > Magnoliopsida > Boraginales > Cordiaceae > Cordia > Cordia subcordata. The sequence continues at coordinate 854,336 of JAPTOF010000020.1, forward strand.
CTTTAACCAACCTACTTCTATTTCGACTATTCAGCCTCTCCCTTCCACCAATCCTCCACTCCATCACTCTATGACTACAAGGTCAAAAACTAACAACAGTAAGCCAAAGCAATTCCATGATTTCGTTACTTTTCATGTCTCCACAAAACAAAACTGTAATCCAACCTTTACAGAAATTGAGCCTTCAACCTTTAACCAAGCAAACAAGCATTCTTACTGGTGTGCAGCAATGGACCTTGAATACAATGCATTACTCCAGAATGGAAAATGGGTTTTCGTTCCACCACCTATCAATACCAATGTGATAGGTTGCAAATGGGTCTTTCATATAAAACGAAAGGTCGATGGCACAATTGACAGATACAAAGCTTGTTTGGTTGCTAAGGGATATAGTAAAGAAGAGAGGGTGGATTATGGTGAAACATTCAGTCCTGTTGTCAAACCTATGACAATTCGAGTGGTTCTAACAATCGACCTTTCTAGAAAATGGCCAATTCGACAATTGGACATAAATAATGCCTTTATTCATGGATTGTTCAATCATGTTTGTAAGCTACAGAAAGCATTGTATGGACTCAAACAAGCACCACATGCTTGCTTTTCTCGTTTAAGCTCGTTTTTGGGGCATCTTGGATTTACACCCTCTAAAGCAGACACATCACTCTTCATGTAGTTCTCTGGCGCTAATGTTATTTACATTTTAATTTATGTTGACGACATTTTATAGGTAGCAGTGATGTCTTGCTCTCTGGAGTGATTGATCTTCTACACAAATAGTTTGCTATAAAAGACTTAGGCAAATTAACCTATTTCTTGGGTGTTCAAGTCATATATCTATTATTTGGGTTGCATCTCAATCAACATAAATACATTGAGGATCTCTTAGTCCGCACTTCTATGAATGAAGCAAAGATTGTTACAAGCCCATCGCGCCAAATCAGCAATTGCAGAAAGATGTGAGAGATCTCTTTCTCGACCCAACGCTATACCGGAGTGTCGTAGGGGCCTGTACCTGACAATCACCCGACCAAAAATTGCATATGCTGTAAACGAAGTATCTCAATTTATGCAAGCACCCACCATTATTCATTAGACTGTAGTTAAACGAATCCTTCGTTTTCTAAAAGGTACTCTGCGACATAGGCTAAACATCAAGGTAGCATCTGATCTTTCTTGACACGCCTACTCAGATTCTAATTGGAAAGATGCCCTGATGATAGAAGAAGCTCACATGGCTATTGCATCTTTCTTGGCCCAAATTTAGTCTCATGGTCAACCAAAAAGCAAACCACTACATCACGATCTAGCACAGAAGCTGAGTATCGTGCAATTGCTTTTGCAACAGCTAAACTATGCTGGCTTCAATCACTTTTGAAGGATCTTCATGTACGCACCATTAACCTTCCTACATTATGGTGTGATAACATAGGTGCAACTTATCTTATAGCTAATCCTGTTTTTCATGCTCGCACTAAGCACATTAAAGTTGATGTTCATTTTGTCCATGAAAAGGTGGCCTCTGGAGACCTTATTGTTTGTTTTATATCCACCAAAGATCAACTTGCAAATATTATGACAAAAGGGTTGTCTATCACCCGTTTTCATTACTTACGAGCCAAGCTCACCGTTGTTGATCCGGCTTCGCTTGAGGGGGCATGATAAGGAGTTGATTTAGTCATTCTGACTCATATAATATCATGTCAAAGATTGTATTATTATTTTGTTTCCTCTGTAAAGATTAACATTGCATGCATATCACGTAGATTAATTGGGATACCTTTTATATCTAATTGATTAGCATAATTGTAGAAGTTGTAACTGATCCAAACTCCCATATAAAAGAGTCTTCCTTGTACAGTCAAAATACAACAAAAGATAACAAATTCACTTCAGCCAATATTATTTCACACCTCACACTGAGAAAGAAGAAACAAAATAAATAAATAAATAAATAAATAAAAACTGCATGTTCAGCTGGAATTAGAAATAGGCATCAACGAGTTTCGTAAATTCTTTTTTGAGGTCAACCAAGCCCCAAGACTAATAGATACTAGTTGGGGAGGCCATTCGCCAAACCCAGCCTTAGTTTAAGTAAGTTAAGAGAAAAAAGAAGTTATGGGCCTATTTGGAACTGTTTTCACTTGTTTGGAAGTAATTGTTTTTTAAAATTATTTTTGAAAACTATTTTCAAAAAAGTGTTTTTAAAAATAAAAAAAGGAAAGTTTTTAAAAATAAAAAATAAAAAACACAAATTTGTTGTTTTCATATGTTTTTAACATGTTATTTCCAAAAAGACAATTTCATTATTTAATTATTTTCCTTCCCCAAGCTACCCCACACTCACCCACCCCTTCACCCCACCCCACCCCACCCCACCCAACTTAACCCCCACCCACCCCTCACCCTCGCCCTCACCCCAATGCCTACCCCAACGACTTACTTTTAAAACACATACACACACATATATAGGTGTGTATATATACATATATAGATATATGTTTATTACAGGAAAAAAATAAATATAAAGAAAAAAAGGGTGTAATGGTCTTTTTAATGTAAGATAAAAATAAATTTATCTTCTATTCAAACAAAATTTTTACTTATTTGTTTCTAAAAATTATTTTTAAAAACTATTATGTAAAATTATTTTACAAAATAAAAAAAGAAGAACACTTCCCAAGAGGCCCTATATATATATATATATATATATATATATTCCCTATATTGTTCTTATCGTTAATTTAATGTGCAATGTGGGTTCCTCATGGTATTAATGGTTCCATTAAGTTTTGTCACTTCAATAGCTGTTACTTACGTTTTCTCAATCTTGTCTTATATCACAAGAAAGTGTCATCTAAGAATTTCTTATAACATAACATTGCTTATTATAAAATCTTCTCATGTTTCAAATTTGTAAACCATTTTCAATTGATTATTGGTTTGTAACACACAAATGTTAAAAAAAAAAAAGCAACATCCTTTGTGATAAAAGAATAAGATTCTTATAAGACTATAGAAATAGCACATCTTTCAATTCATAAAATTGAACACTATCGCAATTAATAGAAATTAATGAGATTTGTAAATTTATTTTAGGTTAACAGATTGTTTTTTGTGGAATTCAATTGCAAATCCAATTTTTCAATTTTGATTGCACTTTATTAAAATATATAATTCATTTGGAATTTCAAGATTTGCAAATCCTCGATTTACTTAGGCTTTGCTCAAATCTTAGATCAAGAAGTGAAATTTGCAATTCCACGAAAAACAAATTTACAAAAAATCTTATAAAGACAAAAATATCTCTATAACTATTAACATAATATAATGCTACTTTTTCTATATAATCTTATTTCTTATTCCTATAACTATTATCATGATACAATACTATTGTTGAATTCTTCTTCTTCTTCTTCTTCTTTTTTTTTTTTAATCATGTTGACTTTATACTGCTAGCTCTGTTATATACAACAGCTTATTTCTTGCTTGCGTTCCAAAATGATTTATGCTTGCATGTCTATTTTATTAAGTCCATTGTATCAAAAGTAAGTTGCAATACACACATGTTTGTTTCTCATTTGGTAGTTAGGAAGAGGACGAATCATTTCCGGTAGCTAGAGAATGCACAATTCATTCTGCAAACATGAGTACAGAAAATAGAAGTGTTACAAGACCAGAAGTAAAGAATGAAGCTAATAAGATTAATATTGGCATCTTGACGAGCTAATATTTATTGAGTAAATTTTACACGATGCCTTTTTTTATTGCAAGCCACTAATACCAAATTTACGAGCTTTTAAGAATCAGAGAAACTTCCTGGTCTTGAGGTATATGACAATTTTAATCTCAATAAAATAATAAAAGATATAAGTAAATGTACAAATTGATTTCAATTTCACGTGTATTCTAAACACAATTTAGATTTACAAATGACATAATTAATTTAAAACTATTTTACATATCCAAACAATAGAATTTATTTTGTAGATATAAATTCTTGTAGAATTCATTTATAAATGAAATGAATTCCACACCATAAGAGCTTCTAAACGCTACGTAAACACTATAACATTTTATACCAGAAGTTATACATACATACATATATATATATATATATATATATATATTACTCTTGAAATAAGCGTAAAAAAATAGTTACACTTCCAAGTATAACAAAATATTTTTTGTTTAATTTTTTGTATGGTTACACTTCTAAGGGTAATAAAATGATTTAATATAGTTACACTTGGAAGTGTAACAAAAATAATTTGCTATAACTACACTTCCAAGTGTAACAAGACACTTTTGTATATTTTTTGGTATACTATCCATTTTGTTATACTTGGAAAAGTGTAACTGAAGTAGTTACACTTCCAAGTGTAACAAAAATAATTACAATTTTAAATGTAGCAGAAATTTTTAAGCGAGTACATACACTTCAAAAGGGTTGAAGTTCCCACATTGGAAGTTTTTAGCATGTTGCACTAGCATGGTGTTTTGAAGTTCCCACATCGGAAGTTTTTAGCATGTTACACTAGCATGGTGCCTATAAATATAAAGAGAGCTCTTTTGAGTTGAACCATCATGAAGTGGTGTCAAGTTTTATCTTAATTGATTTTTTTAAAAAAATAGGTCAATTTCATATTTAATTTTTTAAATGTAATAATTTGGTCAATTTCATATTTAATTGTTTAAATGTAATAATTTTTTAGTTATATTTAAAGTTAAAATTAACGTTATATAGATTTTGAATTTCATTTAGTTTATGTCTAAATTAGTTTCATTTTCAAGTGCAACAAACAATATTTATACTTTTAAGTGTAACAAACATTAATTATATTTTCAAATGCAAAAAATGTTAGTTACATTTATAAGTGTAGTATAATTTTTAGTTGCATTGAAAATATTTACACTTAAGTTAAGTGTAACTAATTAATTTTATTACACTTTTATATGTAACTAAAAGCTACAATATGTGTAATTACTAGCTCAATTTGTTGTCTTATATATTGTCTATATGTAAAGGAAAAGGAAAGATATACTATAAGAGAATGAAGAGAGAATGTCATTTTTCCCTATGAATTTTAGCATAAATACCATATTTTGAGGATGAAAATGACGTGGGGTATTGATGGGGAGTGCTTACCCCTATGCCATACCTGTCAATAAAACTATTTTTCCCTAGCCCTACCACATACTTGTACCGATGTAAACTTCTATACTATCCTTGCCCTTGTTAGATTAAAAACCTCACCTCTGGAGTACCTATCAACAAGGTCAATGACATTAATTTTTTTAAAAATATTAATACATAAAAATATATTTAAAATAATTTAAGTTTACCATTAAACTAAAGACATTTCAATGATATAAAGTTTACATGAAAATATATAAAAATATATTAAAAATATATATTAGACGATATAGTCAAAATATTATTTTGTCCTATTTTTATTGTTCAGTAAAATAATGTTTTAAGTAGTGCTTGTATTTGAAATAGTGTTTGAAGTATTATTTCTGAAATGTTAATATTATTAATGTTTCGAAATAGGGTTTAGTGTTTGAATTTTCTAGGCAATTGTACCTTTACTTCAATAATTTTTTGGAAATTTTATCATTAACCTAATCTTTGTACATTTTTATATTTTATTTAACAAATATAAATTCAAATGATACCAATATCAATTTCAATTTTTATCTACATCCAAATATACCATACAAGTGTAAATCTTATTTGTCCACATATTATTTCTTTTGAAAAAATAATCCTTCAATTAATTAAAAGATATTTTTATAATAAAAATTTTTTATTATAAGGTTTTTTATGATAAATTTTTTTATAATATTAATAAACTAATTTATTTTATTATGTTTTAATGATAAAATAATATTATTAGAAATATATATATAATTATAAATTAAATTATCTTATTTCATTAATAGTAATAACAATTAGTTATTACAACAATAAAATGCAGTACCAATGCATTTGTGCGTCATGTTGCATTCAACAACTAATTTTATTAAACATATTATATTTAATCAGTTGGCAAAACAACTATTTGTTAACAGCTAAAATTTAATAGCTATCAAGTACACCAATAGCTATCAGCTATTTTAATTTCTAGAGCAAAGCCTTTGATGGATAAACTTTTTCAAGGGAAAAAAATTAAAAGACATAATGACTTATGATATTGTTAAAATTGACACATACATTCTTTAATATAATATATAAATTTGCATTTAATAGATTAAGATATAGGAGGGATCTGGGTCCTTTTCTAGTGCAGTTCTTTCCTACTGATTAGGAGGTGTATTCTAGTTCCTTTAATTTAAAAAAAAAAATCTTGATCATTCAATAAAAAATTTAATTAATGCATTTAAAAAAATTAATTATGTTTCCTTTTCTTCATTTTTTTTTCATAATCTAATCAAAATCTATCAAAACATTTATTTATTTTTCTTAATCACAATTTAATCAAAATATGGCATATTTCTTATACTTTAGTAAATTACGTCAAATCGCTCTCACTATTTTCTAGTCATAAACAACTGAGGACATATTTAGATATTTGATAAGAACGAAGGGTGAAGAAGTGAAATGGTCCTCGGGTTGAATTTCAATGCGTGGAATAATCTATAGATGCTTTGTCACAAGATGAAGGGTTATCAAATAACAATTCTAGTCATGAGGGCATCAGTTAACACAATGGTCCTTTTTTGCGATTTATGCTCATTTTTTCGAGTCGTTGTCAAGTCCAACGTAAAAAAATTATTGAAGTTCTTAAAATTAATTTGTTTACATATCCAAACTCATGGAACACAAGCCATATGTAATCATTTTTATATAACCTTGTAGGTTTTAATTTTTTTGATAAAGTTTTTAAACCCAACTTCCTAACCTTGATGGGATTTAAACTCAAGACCTTACCCCTCAAGAACATAATTTCAGCCACTTGAGTTACTCTTAAATTTTTTTATAAATTATTTTTTCCTGATTTATTTTGGAGGACATTAAATCATTTAATTAGTCTTATTTTGACCGTCGAATAATTTTTAATTTAAAAAAGGTTATTAATTTTTTCAAATGGTGGCATTTGAGTTATTCTGTTAAATTTCATTAAAAACCTCAACACAAGAAGGGTTAATAGTCTTTTTGTTGTACTAACTAATTTGACGCTGAGTACTCGTGCGAATCACTTGATATAACGCTCGAGTACTTACACGAGTCATTTCTTGTTGAATCATTTATAATGTACTAATTTGACATCATACAGTGAGAGATAACTATGGAATGAAAAAGAAAGAGAGAGAGAGAGAGATGCCATATTTTGATTAAAGTGTGATTAGAAAAAAGAATAAAAAAGAAAAGTAAAAATCTTGATAGATTTTGATTAGATTATCATTAAAAAAATATAATTATTAAAAAATATAAAAAAGGAAATATAATTATATTTTTTTAAATGCATTAATTAAATTCTAATTGAATGGCCAACATGTGTCTATTTAAATCTAAGGAACTAAAATACTCCTAGTCACTCGGAGACAATCCCACTAAAGGATCTAGATCCATATAGGAGGCAATTGATGTTGGTAGATAATTCTACAATCGGAATGAAAGGAAATGAATTTGTCAATGAACATCATGGTTGATCATAAGTATGGCGCAATAGTAAAAGCAAAAGATTATGTAGCTGTAAATTTTACTATGCTCCATAGGTATTGTGCTTTTAGAAAACATTGTGCACCAAGTATAAAATGAATAGTATGCGCCTATATAAAAAAAAAAAATCCTCTCATTCTTAGCACGAATAGAAGCACAAGTCTCTCTCTCCCTCTTCATTCTCTACCCAGCAAAATCAAACCGTGTGATATCAAATTGGACTTCACCATCGCGATTACCATCTTTGTGCAACCACAATGCTGGTCTTCAATCTTCGAATCGATTCTGTTTCTCCATCAACCACGAGTTGTCGCCGCTTTTCTCTTTCATTCTTTTTTTTAGTTATTTTCTCATATCTGTAATGGTTGGCATATATAAGTGAACAGATGGAGAATTTAGTTGTCTAACAAATGATTTAAAATAATGCAGATCAAATGTTTGATGTTATAGTTAAATTAAATTCGTCTATTCCCTCCATCATACTTTTGTGAACATACAATATGACGCAAAACCCCTAATATATAGATTGATCCCAAAACTCTAATGCATGCTTTGAATCCGAAAATTAAGCTAAACAAATTCCCTTCCTACTGAACTCCTAATCTATGAAAGACTAGAAATGCAGATAATAGGGATTAAGGATAAAACAAGAATTGAAATTCGCCACAAAGTAAAAATATCTTGATAAGAAAACCAATTCTTGATGCAATCAAGGAATATAAAAATACCTTATTTGCAAAATATGAAGAAAATTGGCAAAGCCAATATGGTTTGTTTGTAAATCTCAATAATTGTTTGTTTCTAGCAAAAGAATGAGTGTTTATACTCCCTTGAGGTCTTAATCCTAAAAGGAAAACAACAAAAAATAACATTACTTCTAATTGGGCTAGTCTAAGTTCAAGCCCAACTGGTCTAGTCTTGTATTATAATTTCATAACTTCGATTGCAATTTCATGGGTTTGTCTGTATTTCATGATATAGTGATGAAGCTCGCTATCCATCAGTTTCATAGGTTGGAAGCAAATTTCATGACTTGCCAGAAACTTCATGATGTAGTCATGAAATTCTCTGTCTCCACTTTATGACGTGCTTCATTTTCATGGGTTGATCATGATAAAACTTTATGTCCATAGATTGGCCATGAACCCTTGAACCACTGAAGATGGCCTATACATCTTGCATAAACAACAATGTCACCCACCCTTTTGGCTCCCATGGTCGCCTCGGAATTGTCTACAAATAAGCGTTTACAAAAGCTCTTCTTTACTAAGCGGCCCACGTGACATTGCAATGCTAATTTGAAGCTTTTTGCCCCACCGCTTTATAATCGATCTAACCGAAAGCATAAGGTCCTCATCCCTTTGTGGTTCTTCTCCAAGCCAATTGCCATAGTGATCCTTTCTCAAATCATGAACCCTCAAACCTTCAAAGACGACCCACACATCTTGCAGAAAGAAACAAGGTCACCTATCTTTTCCGCTCCCATGGTCGTCTCAGAATTGTCTACGAACAAGGGTCCACAAAAGCCTTCTTTTACCAAGCGGCCCACATGACATTGCAATGCTAATTTCAATCTTTTAGTCCCGCCATTTTATTGCTTGTCCAACGGAAAGCATAAGGTCCTCATCCCTATATGGTGCTCCTCTAAACCAATTACTATATTGATCCTTACTCACATCACGACATAAAATCTATGAACATGTAACATTAGAATTTTAAACATAAAGCATAAGTATTCTGCACATATATTACAAAAAGTTGTGAATATAGTATAAAACTTGTGAAATACAAAATTTAATATTTATAAATATTCAACATTGAGCACAATATCTAAAACTTTTGAACGTATGATATAACAATCATTAAAAATTAAACTTATGAGCTTATTGTTAAAAAGTTATGAATAATTAGAAGTGTTATACATAAAATATAAAAATTTTGAATATATAATATAAGAGTTTTGAATATTATCTAAATCTTTCGAACATGTAATATACGGATGAAATTATTGTTAAAAAGTTGTGAAAAATAAAATTGTTGAACATAAAATATAAATATTTTGAACATATAATACAAGAATTTTGAACATGTAATACAAAAAATTTGAACAAACGTATTGCTGTGTATTGTGCACATATTGTTGATATATAACATGATGTATAGTGTTCATGCGAAGCACTGTATATGTGACGTGCGGTATAAGGACTGTCAGGTAGCCCTATTTTTTTGGGGTCAACTAGAAACTTTATTTCATCAATTATTGAATAAGTACAAGAATAGATCCCTCTCCCCCTTTCCCACACCCAAAAAAATAAAAAAAAAGGGAGGAAAAAAAGGAGTTATACTAAACATCATCCTATTTTAAGCACCTTATTTTCACTTTTTACTTTTTACTTTTTACTTGAGATGTTAAATTGGCATGCCAACCAAACCTTTTTTTCCCCTCCACTCTTCTTTATTTCCTTTTTTCTCTCCTTAATTAAGGTTCTCTTCTTTCTTTTTGGGGAAGAATATGTTGGTTATTAATGTTATTTCCTTATTCTATAGTATTAAATTAGACAATATTCTAAATTAGGTGATTAGTCAAATTAGTTTTCTTATTATTCTAGTTTCTTTAGAATTTTAGTTTCCTTATTAGTCTAGTTTCTAGTCTTACTTACTAAGTTATCATACCTATAAATAGGCTCTTTTATTATATTCATGAAATATCGATATTCATAATATAACTTTTACAAGTATTTCTCTTCTAGAGCCACCGTAGTGGTGGCTCCAATCATCTTCAACACTTTTTCATATTTTCTCTCCATATTATATGTTTTATATATTTTCCACACTTTTCTTTCTCTTTTTTACTTATCCGTATTAAACGTCTCCTATTTTTTTCTCTTTTTTACTTATCCGTATCAGACGTTTCCTATCTTTTTTCTCAAATCTTTTTGTTTTGTTTTTCCGTTGATTGCCACAAAGTGAATTTTGTAACTGTATCCATATTATGAGAAGTGAATTTTGTGGATTTTTTTATTAAAATTTAGACGATACAAACACAATTCCCTAGTTGGTGGAAGTCACATGATCATATCGCTAAGAGATGACGTCTCTACAGTACGTTGCTTTGTCATGCGGCCGAAAATTTTCAAGAAATTGTTCTGGTCAATTATCTTTTTGTTTTCATGAAATGAATTTTTTTTTACAAAGTGTTTCTTTTTAACTATCATTTAAAGTGTAAATAGAATAGAATGTGTTTGGTGATGATTTCGCTCAAGGTAGATATGACCTTAAGAAAATAAATTTATTGACAAATTCAAACTTAAGATACAAATAAGTCTCTTACTCACATTCTAAATGGTCCTCCATTTTATTTGAAAAGATACAAGATAGGAACAAGAGTAGTAAAAAAAACATATCGCTCCTCCATTTCATTCTCCGTAGCCATCAATTCATTAAAAAAAATAAGGAAGAGAGTTTAAGTACAAATAAGTGAAAAGAGGAAAAAAAAAAGAAAGAAAGGTGGAAGCCTTAATTAAGGAGAGAAAAAAGGAAATAAATAAAAAAAGAAGAAAAGAAAATACAGAAAAGAAAGAAAAAAGAAAAGGAAATAAAGAAGAGTAAGGAAAAAAAAAAAGAAGGAAAAAAATTGAAAATAGTTTATTTGACATGCCCAACTCACATATTAAGTAATGAATGAAAATAGGATGCTTAAAATATGATAACGTCTAATATTATAAAAAAAATAAACAAATAAAATAAAAGTCCAAAAGCAAACAAACCATACAAACGTGGGCGCTACATAACCCAAGACACAAAGTCCAACTCTACAGCCCATGAGCACCCCCATGGCTGGAAAGGTAACCACGGACTCTTACACATGCTCTCTCTTTCTCTCTCTATATATATATATGTACATATATATTCCTCCGCCTCCCTAATTGCAGTTAATTATTCTCTTTTTTTCTTTTGTTGTTCGAGAGGGAGGCTTATTATTAAATCTGTTAGAATCATGTCGTCGTCATCGTCGTCATCATCATCATCAGTGTGCGTTAGGATGTCATCAGCGGAGGGGTACGAGTTTGAGTACAAGTTTTTACAGGATGGAGGGATTTATGATGAACCAGGTATGGTTTGGAATTTACCCAGCAGCCTAATGGGGAAAAAAGTGGTAAATATCCTATTTAAAGCCAAGTACTTAGTCCAAAGGCTCCCTACTCTTTATGCTGGACCTGTTGAAACCCTAGGCATTGTCCACACTGGGCTTGTTGTGGCTCTGGACGACATTGAAGATGAATTTTATGCTGGTGTTCTCTCTGATCACATCTTTTCAAACCTTCTTAATTTGCCTCGCCAACATCATTCTAGCTTGATCTCCCAACTTGCTGCCGCTGCAAATTCGTTGTTCGCCCGACCCGAAAACTCCGACCTGCTACTACTCCCCTTTCACTTTAATGCCCGCGTCACCACCGTGCAGCAAGATGGCGAAAACCTTGATGCCACCCTCGCCCGCGCCATCACCCCTCCACCAGATCAACAAATGCGGTATAACTATCATGTTTATGCGGCGCGGGCGCCAAAGAGTTGGCCGCCTATGTCTCCCGCACAAGAATTGTTCATTGAATCCTTGGAGAAGGAGAGGGTACGGGTGGGACAGTCTCACGATCATCACGATCAGGACCCCTGCTCTATTTGCTTGCACCGGTTTTCGCTTGGGGACGACATCTCATTCTTGCCCTGCCACCATGTTTATCACTCCGGCTGCATCATCCCTTGGTTACGCAACAGGTTTTCCTGCCCTTTGTGTCGTCGTCCACCAGCCGCCATGTCCAAGTCTTCTTAGTTATTGTTGAATTCTCAAGTATTTGTTTACTTGTTAGTGTTACTTAGTTTCTGCATATCATCCCATGCACTTTCAACCAAATACATTCTTCTTTATTATATTTACTTTGTTTATTTATTTATATATTTTAAAATAAGAGTCTTATTCTCGAATCTTGATTATTTGATACCCTATGTAGTCTGCTCCATGTTATGATTCCAGAGCTTGTATACGATACCACTTTTGCTTGGACAACAACTATAATTAATACCTTTTCAGCAGAATTCAAAATCACTTGTCACAGTCAATTATGTTCGAAGCTAGGCCGATCCTTGGGAGGCGTTCGACGAATTACGTCGTAGAATTAATTTCATTCTAATGCCTTGAAGTCTTGTTTGGGGGTGTTGTGGGGGGGGGGGGGGGGAAAAAAAAAAAAAACAATATTGGCTATTTCTTACCCCCTTTTTTTTAAAATATTTATAGTGGTTCTCCGCTTAATCCTAATACTTATAGCTACTTAATTTTGAAGATTATACTAGTACTAGCGCTATTTAAGCTTTTGTGCATACAATAATACCAATATCCAGAAGTTGTATGCATAGTGTTGTGTTGCATTAAATCACTATCCTTCTCGAAATATCTTCACGAGAGTTGAAAATAGAAGAAAATATCTTTTCGTATAAGTTTGATGACCATGCATTGCATAATAATTTACCATCATAAGACTTTGTCTTCTCTTTAATTTCTGGGAAACATTCCAGCATTGAGCCAAGATTTTTCATTGTTGCCGTTAAATTTAAACTAATTCTCGTTAGAGCCTTTATTCGTTGTCAATAAGATTTACTAGTTATAAATTAGTGATGGAATAATAAGAACGATCAATTAATGTCCCCTAAGGATGCCCAACTATAAGAGTTGGAGATAGACACAGCTTATGATCTAAGTTCGAATCGAGTCCACTACCCTGAGTTAAGTACTCTTGATTTACCTAGTGCAAATGTAGGGAACGTGCTATGCACCCAGAATTTGCCAATTCGTGGTCGAACTCTCCAAATGTATCGGTGATAGAGCTCCACCAGCTTGTCACAGAAAAATGGGGGCGATTAATTAATAAGGATTGGTTAGGTTGCAAAGCGCAAGCGAAAAGGCGATTAATTAACGAGGATTGGTAAGGTTGCAAAGTGCAAGCAGAAAGCAACAACCACGAATAAATTCCGCTTCCACCATCACTTCTTTTTAATTGTATTTGAAAAAGTCATTATAATCCTAGAGAAGCCCAGAGAGCAACTAATTTGAAAAAGTCATTATAATCCTAGAGAAGCCCAGAGAGCAACTAATTAATCACAAAGATAGAAGCATAAGCTCGGGGGAGATAACTACTTAATGGAGTCATCTTCTTGACTTAAAGAACATTTTGATAGTTTGATATATATCAAGTTGAGATAGGAATTTTTTTCGAGTGTATTCTCTAGCCATGAAGCAAGAATGGTCCCCAGTTGTGACCTCAGAAGCTTAAATCAAGACCAGCAAATTATCGCTACAGGTATACCCTATCTCCAATAGACTAATACTCATCATCTACAAACTAGAAGAGCTCGGAGTAGGTTAAAATTTGTGAGCGCTTTGGTCAGAGAAACCCATATTTTTTGCCCAAAAGAAGTGGTATTTTTTCAATAGAAGAAGTGCATTTTTCCTTTTCTTGAAAGAAAAAAGTAAAAGATAATCCAAATTAGGCTTTCAAGAGGCAATCTAAGTCATTAGCCACCTAATAAACAGAAAGCAAAAGAGAGAGAGAGAGAGAGAGAGGGGAAAAAAAAAATGGGAGTAGAAAGATCAGTAGAGGCTAAGCAAGATTGATTTGAGTGCGTCTCTTTCTTTGGTCCAAGAAGAGAAGGCAAAAAAAGAAGGAGAAAAGTCTATATTAAGGGTGGGATTGGAACCCACGCCCTTTGGGATCAGAACCTTAAGCTGGCGCCTTAGACCAAGTCGGCCGTCTCAACTTGTGCCATCTTAACTTTTTGTATAATTATATCATTTGTTTCATGGGTCGAATGTTATCTATTCTTCAACAAGGGGAAAAAAACACACCCACAACGGACTCACCCTTGGCAAGACCGTATTGAATCTATCCCAAGAAGAACGGTGTTGCTTCTTCTTATTCTTCTTCTTTCCTTTTTGTGGTTCAACTATAACGAGGAACTCACACTAGTGTTGCTTCCCATGTTTATGCTCTCTTAAATTGTTTTGAATTTAAAGAGTTAGATGTTACTAGGGTAATATCACTTCTTTTTTGTTAAACCCTCACTCCATAGGATTTGAAGCCAGGATAACATGCTCAACCACACTTGAATTATTTCCTAATTTTGCAATATCATTTCTCTTGCTTTTGACTTGTTTGGCACCTACTTGCTACTTGTTACTGTCTAAAAAGAAATAAATAAGTTAAGATCACCCGCCATTGCCAACAGTGCATATGCAACTGATTCACTATGAAAACTCATAGCTAATGTGCGGTTTTCATCATGCTAAAGAGTACAATCATGGACAAATTTTCTGGAATGTGCAGGGTTGGAGTTCTCAGAGCTATTTAATTTGTACACGCATGCATAATCCTTTCTCTACATAATTGTTTTACACGTGGAGGCAATACATTTGCAGCATTGAGCTGCTCAATTGGACCTTCCATCTCACTTGTTGACGAAAGCCTGCGTCAGAAAAATTGTACATCAGCACGTATTAATTTGACATTATCAAATTTCTCAAGTTTTCCCTGCCTAATTCTTTAATTTTCTTTGCCTGTCTACAAACAAAAATAAATTTAACGTCGTTGAACTCTTATAGCTAGTATTTCTTCCATAATAAGATTTTATTTTGATTTGGTTCTGGAGTTAACCAGGAACGTCATGAATGGTCCAAATCTAATAGATAAGCGAATTAATCTTGTAATTTGTTAGCCAGTCTATGCAATTGAATTAATTTCTCCACAAATATGCCTGGTTCTGAAGCGTCCTAACACGCATATTCTAGAAACTTTAGTACTGAAGGGCATGGCTATCATGATTAGGAATGGGAGGGTTGAACTTACAGCAAAAACGGTGGCATGCCCAGGATCAGCAAGGTGAGCAAAGAGGTTGTCAATGGGTCCAGTTCCAGTATAGATGTGTTGGAACCAAGCACCCATCACAGCCAACATGGCCAACCTTCCATTCTTGATCTCCTTTGTCCTCAACTCCTTCACTTTCTCAGGGGAACCACTTCCCCAGCCAAGGGGGTCAAACCAGAGCCCACCTGGGTAGCCCACATCCGTCCCGGTGAGCTTGTTGTTGGGGAAGATGGGGTCAGTGTTGACGCATCCAGGCTTGATGATATCCGCCCATCGTCTTCCCTCGGCCCAGCCGATGAGGACCAACTCAACCACGAAAAGTGTTGTTGTATCAGTGAAGTATTCTTGCTCCCCAGCAGTGTACCATGATGGTGTGTTGAGGATGCCAATCTTTGTGAGGAATTCTGGGATGAAGATGCCAGCAGCGCCTAACATGGCCCATCTGCAGTGTACAAGCTCCGCCTGCTGGTTCCATCTCAACGTCTCAGGGTCAGATCCTGTAACCGGATTCAGTCAGCGTCATGACATAATCGAAAGGAAAGAGTCTCCGTGATTTAGAAGATATAATCAGAGGACATGTATGGTTCGGTTCCATTTGTGTACTTGGCATAACCTGGCCTATCTTAACCAAGCCCTTCGCATGGGTTCATCGCGCATTTGTGTGGTCTGGAGAGGCTTACTTACCTCATAGTTTCAGGGTGTTTTCCGTGTTTGGTTTTCATTGCATAATGTTTTGTCTAGTTCAATAATACTGCTTATCCTAGTGAGTTTTATAGACCCAACTGGACCAGAGAATTCACTTCTCTAGTTAGAGATCAACGCCTTGGGACTAAGCTCAAGGAAAAGAAGAGAAGAAATCATTACGCACCTAGACCTAGAGGATCGAAACCGAAGTCACCAGGGAGGCTGCATGATGAATTTCATAATCAAAATGAAGAATCATAAACAGATATAACTTAATCCTGAATGATTCTAATTATAATTCGACACTGATAAGTTTTCAGGATCATGAAAAGAACCTGCCATCAAGCCATGGAGGAGGAGTGCTGCCAGGGAACCAGAGGGGCCTTTCGGGGTCAGCAGCAGCACACACAGTCATTGATCGTGCTCCAGTTGGAGCAGCATACTTGCTTACTCTTAGTTTCCTCACTCCAAGGAACGAAGCCTTTGATGCTCCCAAAATGGATCCATTTTTCTGGGAGCTGCATGCATAAACTCAGCTTAAATATTGTAGGACAATTAGTTTCTTTTCTTTTTTTTTTTGAACACGACTTATTAGTAATTGATATGGTATTCTAGTGCGACTTGTCAGATACATTGGGTCATATTGAGTTTCCCTGTTTTCTCCCCTGATCGAGATATTCTCTAGTTTGCCCAAAAAAATTAATTGAATTGTCAAAAATTTGGTGTGTGAAGTGTAATTAGATTCAATTTTGGGAACTCATATCACTAGAGTATTATCAATAAAGAATAACATATTTTTCACGGGAAAATACATCAGAAATATGCACATTTTACCTATAATAATTTTTATATCATGATTAGACAACGCCGGTTATGCAAAAGTGGTTCAGGAGAACTTGCCTTGGGGAAGAAAATGAAGCAGCTGCAATGGCTGAAGGAGCACAGGCAGAGGCCATGTCGACAGATTTTTCTTTTTGCAGCGTGTTTGATTTGTGGGTATGGGGAAGTATAGACGTGAGAAGCCGTTAATGTACAAAAGGGCTTATCTTGAAGGATAGGAGAATGAACGCCTGATTGGCCACTTGGGTTGCCACGTGGCAATCAGAATCTAATATCTGTGTCCTCGGCCTTCACTTCTTTAGTCTTACCTGGAATCATCTGAAATCGGTGGTTCACAAATTGAGTCCAAATGGTTGATATCTTCTACAATCACTTTCAGCACAAGCCAGCATTGCTATTGAGGGGTAATTATGTACTTTTCTGTTTTATGACAATTATTTTTGAAAAGTATAATTTCTCACAAAAGATCTAATAGTTTTTCAAAAGATTATAGAAAACACTTTAGGGGAAAAATTAATTCAAACGAGCCAATAAAAGGTGTAAACTATGACTTAAGAAGCAAGTCCTCCATTATTGAGTGAGTGTCACATCTTGCTCCTAGACTTATCATGCTTTATTGTTATAATATCTCACACGAGTGAGAAAAGTGTCCAAAACAAAAAAAAAAGACACTCGCAGGAGAAATCTAACAATAATTAGAAGTATGACTTTTTATATGTAGAAAATTTTGGTAGACATTTTAATGCTATTTCTTTTTTTCTTATATGTAGACAATTAAGGGACATTTTTCTTATCAAAATCAAAGAAAGCTCGGATATGTTTAATTATAAACATAAACAGGAGATGGTATATCAGATGGCCATCATGTCCATTGTGTTCTAAGTACTAGTCTTCTTAATGCAACTCAAAAATCTTATGTGACATCCATTTGACATGGATTTGGCCCAATGAGTGAAGTTCGAAGTGTAGTCATTAATATAATGATGTGTGCTGCAAACCCAATATTGCTTTGAGCCCAATAGCTTGTATAAGACCAATCTTGTGCATTTTTTCTTTTTTTAGTTTTTATCTTTTTTTTTTCCCTTCCCAAGGGAAGCAACAACAGCTTAGATATTAAAGTTCTATCTTTTGATGTTATAGTTTTATTCAGCATTTGGTTCGTGTTAAGACAATAATTAACACCTGAATCATATGGATCATCGTACCAAACTTTGGAGAATTAAATGAACCAGCAAGTCACTAGGTTCATACCCGCTCATTATAATTCCACATGCACACCAAGGTAAGGACGCCAACATAGATTAGACTATTTTGTGATATGTCATGCTATTCAGTGTTTTAATTTACGAACAAAGTTTCTCACATGCGAAATACTCTCTTTGGATTATTCATAAAGTATGTGTAAACTGAAGGATTGATATAATCTTCCCAAACGAGATAGCATTTAGAAGCTTCCTCAATCTAATTAATTTGTTCTTCACCTCGCTAAGTTAGTTTGCTAATGTAGATTAATTTATCCAGTTGAATAATACAATTAATAAGTAATAAATTTTAAGATTAATTAATATATTAACTTTTGGGATAAATTTATTTAATACAAATTGGTATCAGAATAAGCCCCCGTAGTTCTTAACGAATTGCATGTGTTTCAACATTATTTAAAAAAAAAAAAAAAAAAGGGAAAACTTTCCCCTTTTTTTTCCTTTTCTTTTTCCTCTTTTATGTGTTGAATCCTCCAACAAATTGCTCAAAGCAGTAATGATGAAGTAAAGCCTAGTTGACCAAATTAATGATGTGAGGAGTAGTTGACCATGGCACAATGTAATGGGGCCTGGTAGATCGAAGAGTTATCATAAAGTGAAATGGCCAGACGTGCAAATTGAGTTAATTAACATCCTAATTAATGTTTGGTAAAACATTGAGGCTAATTAAAGAAATCTCAATTTCCATGATAACACAGATCTTCAATCTTATCTTCATGCCCGAGAGCTGTCTCAAGACAAATAGTCATTGGATTTGATCCAATTTCGATGATAACGTTATTAATTAATTTTCAGCTAACGCATCTAGATGACTTCTCAAGCCCATCCCAGCTCCCATGCTACTGGCTGATGTTATTGTAGGAAAACTTGCAAACATGGCCTATCGATCTTGTTTGCAATCGTATTTCAACTATTTGATTGTACCACGTAGACAAAAACAGAGTATATCAACTAATTTTAGAATGAAACTATGTAATAATTTTAATTACAGTGTCAACTCTTATTAAATCGCTAAATCTTCAATCACATCATAAATTGTGTGTATTGAAGTACAAGGCATTGTTCATAACGAAAATAAGTTCAAAAATAACTGATGTATTGATGCCCAACAATATTAGTGTTCTCCATTTGAGCAATGCAATAGAAATTTTTGATAAGATACTGATGATAAGGAGACAAAAGTGTTGCAGCAGCCGTTGACATATCTCATCCGGCATAAAATGATGTCCACCTAAACTTTCCAAACATGTTTGGGATGTTTCCAGCGATGCTTAGAGAAATGGCGAAAATCACTATGCTTGCCACATTAATCAGTTATTACCAATGTCTTTTCTCCTGCCATGTTATGATAGCTGTATATTATTATTAGCGTATCCTAGTTACGCGTTTATGGAAGAATATAATTCTCCTGTAATCAAGCACCAATGTCTGGCAATGAGAATTCTATACTTATTGACCTTCCTGACTGTGTAATTAATTAGTTTGAGGACAATATTGAACTCTCAAAAAATATAAAACAACACTGTTGAAAAAAATAAAATAAAATAATTGTTGACATGATGTAAATGAAATCAACTTTTTAATTGAGAAGTTCCAAGTTGGTGCTTTTGGGTTTTCAGGTTTTTTCTTTTTTTTCTTTTATCAACTTCAATTTTTATACAAAAGTTCTTCTAATGAAGATAGGTCAAACAAGATAACTTTAATTTTTAAACTTACAGAAAGTACTTTAATTTTGATTATTCAAATGCTGGGCCAACCAAATTCTTACTCCCTTTGTAAAGCACTCAAGACGAGAATTGAGATGATATGTCTACGATTTTAACATCAATTTTCGAGCTACGAAAGGTCCTGTTCTCAAAGAAAATTGAGCTTAACTGATTTATCATATATCCTCCAATACTAGTACATTATATTACTATGGTGCTCTTGCCATCTCTCCCAAGCTGCGGGGTCAAGAAGCGAGATCGAGTCTTTCCTCATAATTGAATTATGTGGAAAAGAGTATGGACACTACGTACCACTCATAATTTTTGTGTTCTGAAAGTACTAAATAATGGAGCATATCGTTGATTATGATGACTGAATGCAACAGTACGAGAAAACAGCTTTCTCTCTAAAAGATGAGTTTTATGATATATATATATCAGATGCTGCATCATCCAGCTGGTTCCATTGAGGAAATATCATGTTGTTCATCTGTTTGTGTTTTACCTAATAATAAGCAGCCGATCAATCATGTGTTTCACATGCAGCAGGTAGGATAATTTTCTTGCAGATGTGGTGGCACAGCAATAAGTTTGTAAAAGAATATTAGTGTGCCCCCTTTTAGTGCTTGTGGTGATCTGTGATCCATGAGTAGATTTCAAGCTACCCTAGAATTTGGAATTACTCACAATAATGATTACCTATATTTGACAGCCAAATATATAGCCATAAATCTTGACCTTCCGCGTATCCATGTTTTTACATGCATTTACATGATTTTATTCTCGTGTTCCCATGAATACTCCAGTGCTTCCAGAATGCCATAAATTGTTTTACATGCAATGCCTTCTTTTCGATCTTGTATCATGGAAGTTCTTGGATTGTTGTAAAATAAGAGTAGTACCAAAGGCAGCACTTTCTATCAAAAACGGAAAATTTGCTATGGAGATATTGTGCATTTGGTTTCAATGTTTGTAAAATTGTAAATCACATGACCACTTTTTACCCAATTGACACTCTTCGTAAATATTAAACACCAAATGAATTACTTTTAAAACAATAGAAACCAAATTTTTATATTTTACAAATATTAAGGTTCAATTAAATTACTTTTAAAACAATAAAGATTAAAATAATAATTTTTGTAATAATAAGGACTAGTTGTGAAATCTACCCTTACGAGGGAAATAAACTTAAACTCGAACCTTATCCACTTTAATATGGTTTCTCTCAAATTGTAAGAGGGTATTTGGATTGGCTTATAAAAAAGCTACTTAAAGCACTTCTGGCTTTAAGTGAATTTTTTTATTATCAACTTTAAGTAGTTACGTGTTTGAATAAAAGTTGTATTTATAAAAATAAGTATCTACATACTTGATTAAAGTAGATTGAAAAGTAAATTATATAGTTAAAATAACTATTAAGGACATTAAAATAGAATTTAAAAAGGTAAGTATAAGATAAAGAGTAAAGACATTTTAGTAATAAAAATAAAAAAATGAGGATAAGATAATAAATGATTTGGTCAAATTTACTTTTTTTCAAAGTGCTTAAAGCCATAAAAAATAAAAGCTGGAGTTGGGGAGCTTTTTATTTTCTACTTAAAGCCAATTAAAAAAAGTACGTTTTTAATTAAAACAAACACTTTCATTAACTTAAATTAGACTTTAAGCAGGTTTGACCAGAAAATAAAAAGCTCCCCAACTCCAACTTTTGCTTTTTATGGCTTTAAACACTTGGAAAAAAAATAAGTTTGACCAAATCATTTACTATCTTATCCTTACCTTTTTATTTTTATTACTAAATATCTTTACTCTTTTATCTTATACTTATTTTTTAAATTCTATTTTAATATCTTTAATAGTTATTTTAAAAATAGAACCAACCCACTTTAATCAAATATGTAAATACTTATTTTTATAATTACAACTTTTATTCAAACACGTAACTACTTAAAGTCGACAATAAAAAAAAGCTGCTTAAAGCCAAAAATGCTTTAAGTAGCTTTTTAATAAGCCAATCCAAACACCTTCTTAGACTAACCTTGTGTTTGGATTCGAGGGAAAAAAATTAGTAAAAGAAAGGAACGGATGGAATTGTAAAGGAAAGGAGAGAAAAAGATTAATTCTTATTTGGATTGGAAAAAAATTATAAAAGAAAGGATCATAAAAGACTTTGAATTTTCCTTGTTTGAATTGAGAAGGACATGAAAGGAAATGACTAATTTTATATAAAATTAGACTCTTATGCCTTTTTAAAATTTTATGTGCAAATAGGAGAGAATGATAAAAGAGTTATTTTCAATAAAAAGAGCTTCCTTTCCCTCCAAATGATCGCAAATTGGGAGATTGCTTTTGAAGGATTTGAGGGAATAAGAATTATCTCTCCTTTTCTTTTACCATCTAAATTCTTCCTAACCAAATAAGGGAGTGGATTAAAAAACTGTCCCTTCCCTCTCATCTTCTCCCATTTCTCTCAATCCAAACAAGCTGCAAAGCTTAAATTTTGAGACCAAATTGAAAATTGCATATGATCCAATTCATATATTTGATTAATTTCATGAGGGATCAATAGTTACTGGCTTGATAATCACTCAAGTAGTACTAAAAATTAGTGGATTTGAGATGGAAATTGTCCATCTCAAATTAAGACGGAAAATTTGGACAAAATGTTTTAATAAGTTAATACATATTTGAGACGGAACTTTAAGAAGGAAAATTTTTTGTCGGAAAATTTTTTGTCTCAATTAGAGAATAAATTTTCCGTCTCAAAATTTGGAACAAAATTTTTAAATTTGAGATGAAAAATCGAAACCAGCACGTGAGGTGATTACTGAGATTAAATATACACGATTCACAAGGTGAACAAAATGCCCTAATAAGCAACATATCCTTTGTTTCCTCCCTTTGATCTCGTTTATAGTACTTTGTCACGCTACATCGTCACATATCGCCATAACTACTTACTACTCCATCTAATTATCTGGGTTATTCTTCAGCAAATTCAGAAATGAGAATGAGGGAATTTCACGTTACCTAGGTCTGATGAAAAAGTTAATTAATATTCTATCTTACTTTAGAGGGCTAGTGTCTTAGTCTTTTATTAGTCAAACCTTTGTACTATGGTTGAAAATAGAACCAAATCATTTTCTTTATATTCCAAGATAAAGTTGGTTTTATGTATTTGACAATATCGGTCATAATTATTAAAAGCGTTTTTCTTTATTGGTATAGCATAATAACAGCAATACCTATTTGAACTGTAGTTTTAGGTTTTTATTACAAAAATTTTATGTATCTGCTCAAATACTTTTTTGATAGATGATTACATTCTGACCTTTTGAAAATCGTCAAAGCCTTTACTATGAGACACTTCAAAAGATATGTCATTTCCAATTAATTCCTTGTCTCCTTCCATATATAATAAGCAAGAAGGATTATGCATGAAGTTACCACTCACATTTACATGCGTGACGCCCTAATTAGTCATCCTAAAAGGTCCATGGAAAAGGCTGCCTTTGACCAACTAAAGAATCGCAATATGGAGAGTTGAGCATCAATAAGGATTGATGAAGACTTGCACAATCGTTGTGCTTGTGTACGTGAGCATGATATATAAATGAAAATCATCGGGCATTTTTCACTTCTGCATTATTTACTTAAAAAAATATAATATTATAAAAAGAAAGTTTTCCGACTCAATCAAAAGTTGGACTCATTGCTCATCTAAAAAAAAGGGAGAATTCATTAATTATCTTATAAACATAATACTTTAATCAATACCTCTTTTTATAAATAATTAAACTATATTTAGGGAAGTAATTTTCATCGAAGTGGGAAGTTTATTTTGATAAATTTAGTAGCGACAGAGCTTGTTCTATAATTGTTCTCCAGACATCAAAGATAAGGTTTTAATTTTTCATTTTCTACCAATCCTCTATCTAAAGTTTTTATGGTATACAAATTTTTAATCCACGATGTGATTGAAATTAAAGATTGTATATGTGTACATATTTGCTACAGAATACAAGCTATACAATATGAATAAATAAGAAAGGGATATCAACCTTGTAAGGAAAAAAAATTTAATAGTGATCATTTTGTAACAATCCTAAACTGAAACGATTAGCTTATTTCTTCACCATTGTTAATAGAAGATAACAAGAAAGAATTTTACGGACTTGGGGGAAAGGGTAGATTGAGTGAATCAATAAAGATAAATCATAATTCATGGCTGAGAATGGTAGGCATTAGTTAATAGATAATAACATGGATATCATGAATGCATTTTTAATTATTTTTCTTTTATCTTTTAATTTAGTCCAAATATTCTAATTATAAGTCCGAGTAGAAGTCGAAAACAAAAGGCGAGTCAAAATTGATAACTACATATATTGTCTTTTTTATTTAATTTAAGAAGGCATATATATAATTGTTCTAAGAAGAAAATTATAAATTAAAAATCTTTTCCCCCATAAATATTCCCTTGCCAAAGAGGAAACTACCCTACCACCAATTTAATTATTTATATTTTTTTTCTGTATGTGCCATGCAAAAAGAATTAAGAAATTAATAACACCTGAATCATATGTATTATATATCGCACCAAATCCTGGAAAAAATGAATAAAGGCAATGGGTTCACAAACAGCTGAACATCTGACATGTTCCACATGCTCCAATAAACATGAAGGACACGAAATATAAATTTAAGAGCATGTTGCTATTAACCGCGTGATTGAATGTTCCAACAAAGAAACTTTTTACATTTCTCTGAATTATTGAAAAAGTATGTGTAAACTCATGGATTCATTTTACTAATGCAGATGCCATTAGAAGCTTCCTCAATTTACTAATTAACTTTGCTGGTTAATATCATAACATGGATCAAGTCTAGAAGATACCAATCTTGATTAATAACATATTAGTGGATTATAAATTCTTAGAAATCACTATATAAAATTTTGGACAATCCGCTTAATATTAATAAATTTTTAGATGGAACTTCACATTTTTAACAAATTACAAGTGTATTAACATCAAATAGAGAAGGATATCATGAGAAGCCTTCCCTTTTCGTTTTCTTTGTTAATCCGTTCAATCATGTCACAATTTGCTCAAGTAATAATGATTTTGACGCCCAATTGACCACGCCATAATCTACCACAACATCGATATGTCTTATCTTCATATGCCCAAGGCTTAAAGCCAAGTAATCGTTAATTTGAGCCAAATTTGTTAGATTCCTTATAAACTTGTCACCAGTAATCTTGATTTGACAAGATAGTTCATTTGTATATATTTGTTATAGTTTCTTTTTTTTTTTTTCCCATCCTAGTCCTACAGTTTCATTGCTATTTCTTTCATTGGACTAAATAATTTTGTTGTAATTGTTTGTAATATTTTGCATTTTATGAATAAAATACCTATTGAATTTGTTCCTTTTTTTTAATTAAAAAAAGAACCTATTCGACGTCAAATTTAAAACAATTTGCTAACGAATTATTGAAGATATGTATGGGATTAAACGAGAACAAAATGATTTATAAATTAGAACTATAACAATATTATAACACATGCATGCATTTTTGCACGCATCCTCAAGGTGGCCTTTTTAGCTATGCTATTGTAGCATCCATGCATCTCACGCTTAAGCACTACCACCAAATCCAAATTACTTGATATATATTAAACAAAAGGCCTTACAATTGTCCTATATATATATATATGGAAAAGAAGCTAATATCCAAATAATATATGCAACGTGTCCATGTCGGTGGAATACATTATAAATATATAGTTTCCTTAATATATATATATATATATATATGACGATTTCACTATAAAATAACCTGAAAAAAGCAACAGTTTTATTATATAGGCAGGGTTTTAATAATACGTAGATATATTTTTATGCCAAACAATTAATGAATGTACTCAACTTAATTAGTGAATAGTGTGAGTACAAAGTGCTATAATAACAAAGATTCAAGATTTGAATAGTAGATGAAATATAGTGTGGCCTTTTTTTTTTCCTGAAATTATATATAGGCAGCAGTTTAAAAAAGCGACGTCTTTCCTGGCCACGATTCTAAAACGAGGCAACGCCCTTCCTAGCGAGAGATTTATCGCCACCTATTATCTACTTTTTGTAGTGTTTGTAAGTTTTTAAGCTAACAACACTACTCTAACTTGCACACCTCGAGTTTCTTGGCATAGAGAGAGTGGTCATACGGTACCAAGCCAGTTTTAAATGTAGGAGCTCGGTGCATGTGTCTTACGAAATGACACATACATACATACGTAGATATATATATACATATATATATACATAGAGCGTGCCACTGGCTAAATGTGGAGCTACATTACATATTATAAGTACTATACAAAGTACTATATACGTGCTAAAAATAGTTTGATTCATTCACATATCTCATCAGGTATAAAATGATTTCCACCCACAATTTCCAAATTAACATGTTTGGCCTGTTTCCAGCAATGCTTAGAGAAATGGCAATATTACTATGCTTTTTCCTGGCATTTTATGGTAACATGTGCTAACTATTATAGTATCCTAATTATGCTTTTAAGGAAGAATTCTCAAGTAATAATGTAATGTCCAGCACTAATGCCCCATAAGAATCCTATCCTAATTGCACCTCGTGACTATGTTCTTATACGAATCATGACAAAGAACCTTCACTCGAAAAACTTGATGCATGGTTAAAAATTTGTCTACTCCGCGAGTTCAATTTGAACTAATTATGTTTAATAGGTTTTATGTCTGACTAACAAAACTATGCCTCTTGTTCGAACTCGAGGGTGCTTTCTCAGGAAAGCTTTTCTTGTAAAAATAAAGTGAAATAAAAAAACAAAAAAAAAAGAAGGAAATTGTGTTCAATTGCTTTTCACCCCATTAATAGTACATTCTGGGCCTTGTGTAATAATGCTTCCTCAGTTGCGGGGTCAACAAGCGAGAGCGCAGTCTTTGAACATAATTGAATTTGTGTGGGAAAGACTATGGACACCCCTTTGTTCTGAACGTACTAAATAAATGCAACATTTAATTTGGTAGATATGATGACTAAAATTGCAACATTTGCAAGAGAAAAAGATGATTTGATTTTATACCATATGGGATGTTTGAATCCAGCTGGTCCCATTAAAAACTGATGATGTTGTTCATGTGTTTGTGTTTATCAAAGCAGCTCAATTATGTGTGTCACATGCGGGTTAGATAATTTGCTGCATAATGTGGTTGGGGGCAATGAGTTTGTAGTAGAATCCTAGCTAGATAATGTCCCTAACTACTTACTTGTCTCAGATTCATATATAGATTACACTTCAAGCTAACTAGCTAGACTTTTAATTTGGAAATGTAATGATTTCAATATTCACACTTACAGTTGTCACCCAAATAGCCTCGTAAATAGTGACATATGTATTTAATTTACTTATTAATTATTATATATATGCATCTTTTTCATGCATATACATGTGAAATTAATTATTCTCATTGCCCCCTAAAATCCATTCCAGTGCTGACACAATACCATAAATTGTTTTTGGACAAATGTTTCTGAAATTTTTCATGTAACTTAATTCTTTTAATTATGAGAAATTATAAATTAGTGGAACACTTATCACCCTAATCTAGCCAAGATCTGCATTAATAATTGTAGAATGATAAGACAGTTGCAATGAGATGATATAAGATTACTGAGTATCGAAACGAAATGATTAGTCATCACTTCGCCACTATTAATCATCGTTAAAACTGTTATCAATGAATGCAAATCTTGTGAACTTATGTATGTATACTTCATTAACGTTCAAAAGGTTGCCCAATTAATTTTTTATCTCTCTTTCGACAATCGAGTCCAATCTAAAATAAAAACAACTTTGACATATAAAATCGAGTAATCAACTAAATTGCCTAATCAAGTTTAATTAGAGTAGGTTAACAAAGAAAACAAAAGAATTAATCAGGTCAAGATATGGGTAATTAGCAAGCATTAAAAGACATCATTAGAAGCATCTTAATTTAGATATGCCGACCTAACATCAGAAAGCTTCGTTCTAAATTCATGCAATGATCTAACTATTTTATTACCCTTTTTTTTTCTTTAGACTATTTTATTACTTGCTACACAATCATCGTGTTATTTTCTTCATTGTAATTGAGCGAATGTATCATCCAAATAACAATTATTATAAAAATCATCGCAATTATAATTAATCGAAGCATGCTCTTTTAGCAATACATGACTACTACTTTCCTTAATTTCTTTTATTAAGAAATGTATTTTGGATAAGAAGCAGTTTTAGACCGCGAAAAGTGACAATTACTAGTCAAACTAGCTCATTTGAAATGTTAATTTATTTTGTCTTAGCATCAAAACAAGTTAGTAATTAAGGTCAAAACCATTTGATTGTTGCGCTTTCTCATTTTATATTTTAATTTACTAACGTGATGTTTAATATATTTGGTTACCTACCGTAAAAATACGAGAAGAAAATGAATAATCAAGAGTACTGAATCGTGCTACAGTAACTAATAAGTTAATTTTGTTGATCAGTTAATGGTGGCCTCATCCAATGATTATTCCTCATGATTTTGGCATTATTATTTGTTGTCTTTGTTGGACGCGAATATTTAACATAATTGACTAATACTTAGAAGAGTTGACAAGGAACTCTAATGCGAACGTGGAACACTCTCTTGCTTTGCCTATACAATTTCCCTGTGCAATTGCAACAATATTAAATAAACAAAGCAAAAAAAATGAACATTTTAATAAGACTGCGACATACAACTAAAATTTTTAAATGTCGAATATAATTTGATTCCTCGTAATATGAAAACTTTAAATGTCGAATATAATTTTGATTCCTCATAATATTATAATTAACGTTATACGATGATCGAACTAATGTTTAGAAGCGTAATTATAAGGCATGATAATGATAATAGGCATGTTGAAAAGATTAAAGTAAAAAATGGATGTTGAGTGGCTTGATAATCACTCAAGGTTTCGAAGGCAGCACGTGTGCTAATCACTGAGATTTTACACGATTGACGAGGTAATAAAAAGCCGTCATGTGCTAAACAGAGACAACCAAATGCGTTAAGCAACATCCTTAATTTGGTTTCCTGCCTTTTAATTAACTTCGTTTAATGATTCGTTACGCTAAATCCTCTCACTTATCCCCATTAACTACTCCACTTAATTATAATTGTAGCTTATTCTTCCGAAAATTCAGGGAATTGAGAATGATGGAATTTTACGTTACCTAGGACTGCACTGCTCAACTGCTTAAACATTTCTCTTATTATAATTTTTTTAAACGTTTCTTTTATTTCAAAATACTAAAGAGAGTCAACTTTAAACGCATGAAGTCTTTTCATTAAAAAAAAAAAGGATAAAGAGATAAATGGGTGAAGGGATAATTATGCAATCAAAATATTCCACTGGTATAACAATGACAGGGATGGACCCAAAATAAAACATTTGGGGGACCAAATATAAATAATCATGAAATTTTAAAAAATACAAAGATTACAAATTCATTAAAATAGTCACAAATTACCTTTGACATTTCAATGTTTGGGCGGGTCCTCCCAACAATTGAATAGTTCCGCCCCTGAACAATGGCAAGACTCAGTTAAACTTTAAGAGGACATATTTACATATAATATTAAGTACAAGTTGTGGTCTTCACTTACGTCAAGTGTTTCTAAAAGATATATTTGTGAACAAATGGTGCCTTATTGAAGTGTTTTTTCACACTTTGACCCCCAACCCCATCCCCGCCCACTATGAAATTTGAACTAAGACCTCACTCCTAGAGAAGTAACGTAAACAATTTCAGCTACTTACTAATCCCAAGTAATTAATAAGAGTGTTAAGTTGTGTGTTATTTCTATTAGTCTACCGCCCAAAAAAAAAAAAATCTAAATCCAATGCTAAATAAATGTTCTTAATTGAATTTAATAGTTATGAATTCCATTTTGCTTCCCAAAAAAGAAAACAAAAAAACAACTTTTGGATATATGTGTTAGGTTTTATCCTCATCGTTTTAGCTCTGACATTGATCATAATCATATTAAACTCACCTACAAACATGCAAACTTTATTGGTTATCTGGTAGTAATCACGACTTATCAACTGAAAATCCTTAGGTAAAGAATTAGAAAAGTATAGCATTATGATTATCACTAATGCAAAAAGCGTTTCTTGATACTAAAAATTAATTAAGCCGTTTGCTTTACGTAAATGTGTAATGTAGACTTCCCAGTACAGAGACACCCGACAGCTAAAAAAGAAGAAAAATGAAAAAGATAAGCAGAGAAAAAAGGATACAAATAAAGCACCAAAAAAGTGCAGAATTTACCCCAACAAAATTTCTTCAAGTGCGTTTTTTCACTGGACTACGTCGCACCTCTCGAGTCCCCACTATTTCACATGGTGGGTTTGGAGTTGGCGCCGTCTTATCTATGTTTAATGGAAACAATTGATTAATCGCTCCACTACCTAATTATATCATCAAAGACTCTGCATGACGCGTTCACACTAAAGGAATATAAAATTTAAAAGAAAAAAAATTATGACAACAATTAATAGTCTGAATTATTTGAACTATTTCTTGAATCCAACAAAGTAAAATTTGGTAAGAAAGAAGATGAAAAAGACATAGCTTTTGAAGTATATATCAATCTCAATCTCAATCTTTAAATAGATGTAGGTATCAATCTCAATCTTTAAATTAATTAGTCAAGCAAAGAGCTAATTATGTTGATGGATAATTGGATACGAGGCCAGAGAGTACGGAACAAAGTGCTAAAAAGATACTGCATATCTACTTATAACTTGACACCCGTAACAGTGTTAATTGATTTAAGAACATTATATCATAAAAAAGTCATATTTTCAAACTAAAGTTATACGTAAAAAAAAATAGTATCATTTACTTGCTGCAGTATTAAAAGATTTATAACTCTGAGATCATTGTATAAGATTTCAGACTATTGCAGTTTGTACGAAAATGTCTTTATTATTAATGTAGGAATTTCACATTCTAAGTGATGGACCAGTGGACGAAAACGACATCTCAATTGTCTCTTACCACCATCCCATTGTGCATACAATACATACAGCTTGATTGGGCACATATAACCAATTTTCGCTATTTCCCACATGAAAATAGACAGATTGCTTTGAATTTTTGAATGTAAACGAAAAAGAGCATCATTTCTCTTTAGACAAGAAAATATTGGGTAGTGACCATGGACGTAGAAAATTCACGAATAGGAATAGGTTTCAATCATTTTCAATTAAACAGAATGTGGTGGGGGAAAATAGTTTCAATCACATACATACCTTTTCTCTGTTTTCTTTTACTTTTTGTAATAAATTATATACACTTGATTTCGCTTTTTGTTGCATTTCCTACCATCGTGACCATGACGAGAAAAGGAAAATATTTTGCATCACATTAATTCTCAAACTACTAAAGGCTCATACATCAAGTGTTCTATATATCAAACGAAAATAACGTAACTTTAGGACTTCAACGTAATACATAATGACACCACATGACGAAAATTTAAACTTATGTTAAACTTTAGAATGTACTTTCACTTCACTCTTCATTCATTTTCATATTTAATGTATTTATCATAAGAAATATATATAAAAGAATGAAAGGAAAACACATATAAATCATTGCTCAAAAACTTGTGCCCATGATATTGCAGCTTAGCCAAGAAACGGGGGTACGTTGCCATGCATGTGTATATATTTGTTTTAATCTTTATTTGAAGAGTTAGTGACAAATATAAACATATATATATATATATATATATATATTCAAAAACTATTCTCTCCACATTTACATTCTTAAATAACATTATTCATGATGTTCCTTAATTTATTTTTCTTTTTCCAAAATAACGAGAAAAACTCATTACTTAATTCTTATAGTTATAAATATTTTGATAAGGAAAAGGGAGGCGATAAGCCCTAAAATTTTATTAATGAAAGCCAAATATACAAATTCAAAGGGAAGCGATTAAAAATTTTATATGACACTCAACAGCATTAGAATATAAGTTCAAACTTAAACTTTTTAATCAAAACAAGTCACTATTTGGTTTGGGTACAAATCACTAAAGTGCAGAAATTAGGGTAGAGTGGCAGGTTTTGAAAGAAACAGAAGAACTTCCTTTGCCTCCATCTATAATGAATATGCTTGAAGTTACCACTCACATTTACAAGCGTGAAGCCCTAATGAATATGTTGCTGTTGATGGACTTCTTTAGCATTTTTGAATTATTTACATAGTCAATGGATACGACAAAGAGTCGAAGGATGCCATATGTCATTAATTAATGATCATGAGCATATCACCACCATTTTTGTACTACTTTTGGTTCAATTAGTTTTCTTGAATATTATACCTACCATGCTTGCATAGACCAAAAAGGGCGAATATATGTTAAAGAAAAGAGGTTTTCTTAATCTTAGGTCTTGCTTACTTACACGAAACTACAGCTGTTTCCTAAAAAGATTCCTATGAAAAACAGAAAATATAATATCATATTTACAAAGAAATGTTTTCAAAAATAAAAATTAGAAAATAACTTTTCAAAATTTTCAAATTGAAAGAGAGTTGTGAAAAACAACTCTTGGATTGTTTTCTAAAGTTTTGTTTGATAAAGTTAGAGTATTTTCTGACAATTCTCCATTTAGAGAACAAGCCAACATTTCCAAAAATATAAGTTGGTCTTTAGTCCAATTCTCTTTATTGTCTTATCATTTGTTTCTTTACGGACTATTTTTTAACTTCACCTAATACCTAATTTCATCTCTTATCCATATACATAATGAGAAAAAAAATATGATCATAAATCTAATAATAATAACATATATTAATGTGGGAATATATATAGAGAGGGAGACACTCACTCTTTTAAACTTGAAAAATAATTCTAAAATTTTTCATTGTGTTTTCTAGCTTTATAAAAGAGAATTCAATCGTTATTAATACCAAATTAATGTATCTTTTAGTTTTATAGCAAAGAAAAATATTTTTCATTTTCAATTGATAAATGCATTTGTCACTATTTTCTTAAGTTTTTAGTAGAAAATAAGATCTCAAAAATTAGAGTTAGTAAAGAGAAAAAAATTTTCCACAAGTAAACAGGATTTTAATTTCTTCCAGATTTTCTTTAGAAGTATGGATATTTGTGGACACCTACCAATGATAAAACAAAAGTTTATCACTTTATTACTCTCATGTAGGATATGATTACAACTTAAGATAACCTCAAACCACTATAATTAATTACTGTAGTAGCCCTCGGTCAATTTTGAGGAAGCTCACTTACCATGCACGTAAAGGCGAGCTTGCATTGTCGCAGAACAAGGAGGCAAAAAGCAACCTCACCCTTGCTTACACGGCCATTTAGTAGTCAAATCCGCTAAGAATTGGGAAGTTGACACTCACACCATCATTACATGCATGCTATGTGTAAGATTTATCCTTTATTCTTTTCTTTTTTTTTTTTTTACGACAATAAAAATTTAATTAGTAGAACTCGATTCAGCCAGCGAAATCCTACTACCAACTAACGGGCTTTCGAGACTAACTTTCTTTTCAAATGCAAGACATATTAAAACTATTCTTCCTTCAAATCCATGTGTAACATAATCAATGCAATGGGGGCTCACTTTCTTTTCGGAAAATGTAAGAAAATGGCAGACACAAAGTAAAATAAAACAAGGAGGTGGCAGGGGACAATTAGTTGAAAAACGATCAGAGGCGTGCTGTGCGCCAATATGGCATGTCAAGTTTTCTTTTCTGGCAACGCGAAAATGCCTGATTTCATCTTGCAAAGACTCGTCAACATCAGTCGACTTCAAAAGAGGACCTGTTCATACTAAATCATCACGTTGATTAAAGTCAAATGGACGTCCCAGATACTTAGCAAAAATGCAGATGGACGTCTCAGATCATATGGCATGTATAACAAATTTGAGGGCGAAGATGATGTAGCGTAAACGAACACTGTAGACATACGCGAGGGGTAACAGTGCCATAAATGATTATTCTAAGCAAACCGAAGCATTGGGGATTGACCAGTCAACCAGCAAAAGTTTGACCACAAATGACTCTGGCCTCAAAACAATCTTTTCTTCAAATGATTTATAGTAAATGGAGGTAGTACTCAGTACAAAAAAGATAGAGGAAGATATGAAGATCATGATATTGGAATGATATTCAAATAACATTTTGTTAATATGGAGCTGATAACGTAGAATATTATTTGATTGTCAGCTAAAGTTTATTCATTATTATTTGTATCACTTGATATATATATATATATATATATATATATATGCATACATACATATATACATATATATATATAATGTACCACGTAGATGTAAATGAATATACAAAAAAATATACATTCTATCAAACACTTTCATGATGTCAGAGTCTAAAAATCAAACAGTCTCAACAAATTGCACATAAGGGGACATATTAACATATATAAATAAATACCAATATCTTATTTATAAATTTAAATTTTTAAATGAATTGATAACTCTATCAAGAACAAATAATGCTACATGCAAATAAATTTTGTTGTCAAATTCAATATTAAATAACTACGTGTAATTAGATAAGATTGTTTAAAAATTGAAGCAGGGTGGTGAGGAAGACATAAAGGAGAAGAGACTTGAAGCATACTCAAATGGGTGGACTATCACGTGTGCGGACGTGTGTGCGTATCTGACTCCCCCCCCAGTTTACGAGGGACCAAATAGAAAATGCGTCAAGCAACATCCTCTGACGAGCCAGCAGTTGTTCTTTTGAGAATAACATATATTTTAAGTGAAGTTAATATATATATATATAGACATATATATACTAGTCTATGTAAAAAGTATGTGCATAAGGTGTAAGTAAGGAATGATACATATATATTTGATGCATTTTCACGTTGGCTACTCACTTTGACTCTAGGGTTGTCCCCTGGCCATTTGTCTTGCATGTAATATTAAGTCCGCCACACGAATTGAATACGTGGTGCGATGTTCGAAATTCAGCCTTCTTTCTAAAGCTTTCTTCACATGCATACGGGCTTGCCTTTCCTTTCCGTAGCATGGTTTTTTTTCACTTACTAGTGCTTATCTTGTTACACCTAACTCCTGCTCTTCTGTAGCTACATTGCTTTTCATATTGCGAAACTCTTGCAAACTCGACACGTGTCACCATCAAATACAATTATCACATGTTATAAAATGTTACACGTCTCACTATCACAACGCTAGTGCGCCCTTCTAAACAAGGTTTATTATATGGTTTGGATAAAATTATTCCAGAAAGTATGTAGCAACACTTTGATTCTAGTGCAGTGAATTAACGTATCAATTCATTCGAAGAATCTTGAGAAACAATCATCCTAGCTAGTAAGTTTGATTAATATTTACTTCATTAACACTTTATTCGAAGTTGAAAAGTGAAGGGGCATGAGCAACAACGAGATAAGCAAGCAGGTGGATGCATCACACCCGCCAAGACGTCCCCCCCCCCCCCCCGCTGTGACCTCGCGCGCATGCACCCACGTAAGGCGTGGCTTGTCTCTTGATTTCGCCAAAAATACAGCTTTGGATGACGTATCATCAAAGAGCATTACTCATCAGAGAGCCGTGGAATTTAGTCATGCTCTTAATAAAAATCTATGATATATATTAAAATTCTTATCTTTTTAAGTAACTTTTAAGTATCACATTAACAATTATATAGTTGATAGGATTATTACCTTATTTAAAAGTTTAAACTTATAAATATTGATATATTTATTTATTGCATTAACATGTTTCTTCAAGTGCAAACGAGATTTATTTGTGAGTCTTATGCATAGACTATTTTAATGTTTTTAAATGAGTGATAGTGGCATCAAAATCCCAAAAAGAGAACAAAATAATAAAGCCAGCGAAAGTTGCAAAGGCAAGCTATAGCCACAAAAGGAAAAAGAAAAAGGAAAATCTAAAACTCTAATATTGTAATAGAGTTACCACTTTATTAAAGAAACTTAAAGTTGTGGTCTTGTAGAAAGTATAGTGGTGTATATATTTATTGCATTAACTATAGTTTGTTGTCAACTATGTACCACTAAATTATTTATTATCTATTTTATTGTTGATTGTTTATCATCTCATTATCAATATGTATTGCTATTATCAATGATTTAATTAAAACAGGATTAATCATTTGTGAATTTTAAAAAATTATTTACTACTAGTTAGATACAATGTTATTATTAAAAATTAAAAAAAATCGATTAAATTCATCCTCTATTTTTATGAATAAATCAATTTGTATAGAACACGAGATTCAATAGTTATTCTTTTGGGATTAATCATTAACATGCGTAAAAAATCTGAATCACACACCATTCGAACGAGATAACATAATCCAATTAACGCTACGGGTAAGGCTTCACCGGCAATGGAGTTGTTACTATGAAAGACTTTACTCGACAATGTGTTGACTTGTTTTCGCTGCTTAGTCTTGTTCGCTGACGTGGCATCCCCAGCCAAGTGCCACAAATCACTGCTGGATTCTGCTGACAGGCTACAGTAACCTGCCACGCGTCTTGAAGGAGAAGGATCCGTGCAGCGTTTGGAGGAGACCCGATTTTATGTTTACCTGTCTCCATACCTCCCCACAAAAGCGTGGGGCCCATGAACGATTCTCTCCTTAACAAACTGTCCAAATTTAGAACCTTTTAGTTTTGGAGTCGTTGAAACCAACCCCTCCGAATCCTTATTTTTGCAGTGTTTGTTTGGAGCTTATTATAAGGTACTTATCTTATTTGATAATTTATATAAAAAAAATTATTTGTTATCAGTTTATTATAAGACATTTATAAGATACTTTTCATAAGATATTTTATTTGTAGTTATAAAAAATAAGTTAGGTTTTGGGTACTTATATCTTATCTTATATCTTATCAAATAGAAAATAATTAAAAATAAAAATTTAAAAATTTAAAAATTAAAAATAAATAAAATTAAAAAATTAAAATTAAATTTAAATTTAAAATTTAAAAATATAAATATAAATATAAATTTAAAAATTTAAAAACAAAAAAATTTAAAAATAAAAAATGTTAAAAATTAAATATTAAAAGTCAAAATTTCAAAAATTTAAAATTTTTAAAACAAAAATAAAAATTAATTAATATTTATATTTTATAATTTATTAGTTAATTATAAATTAAAATACCATGATTTAAAATTGATAATATTATTATCAAAGTAACTTATAACAACATTTCAGCTAACAAACCAAACAGTCTTATTATATCAGATACTTATTTTTTATAAGACACTTATCAGATAAGATGTTTATCAGATTTCAGATTTCAGATAAGGCTATTTGTAATAACTTATATTTAAGGATATATTGATGTTATTTCATCATCAGTATCATATGTATCTGAGACGTATTAGTTTGGTAACCCATTGACTACGCCATGGTAGAGTGAAAACTAATTTACCATGTGACTTTTCGGTAATTGTTTACTTATTTACCTTATTCTTAAGTGTTAAATTCGTTAATAAGTTAGACATGAAGCCATTACTTAGAATTCATGCATGAGATGGATCTAAATGTTACTTTTGTTCGTCATCTACTCATTACTTTATCATCGTAAAATTTATTTGCTCGAGACAATTTTTTTCTTGTTAGTAAGATTCAAATTTCGAAATATATTCATGATCGGTCAAATTCAGTATAATATAAATTCGTTTGATACAAAATTTGTACAGGAGAATAGGCTTTTTATCGGTCTAAATTCAAGAGATGAGGAAATATTCCGGCTTCCTACTAGTGCTCCGCAACTACACTAATAATTCTTGGAGATATGCTTGAAGTATTTTTGTTTCTTACTCCATGAGAGGCATCTATGGATCAATTACCGAAAAAGAAAAATTAGAGGCTAAGCATGCAAAACGCTATAAGCCAAGATTCCCAGATACCGCTAGCAAAACCTAGAAAAAAGTAATATATCGTTCCTCTTTTTTCTAAAGCAAGATATTCATTCTACCTTTCATCCAATCACGGAGAAGGTATCCCAATTCAAAGCCACTTGACACTATCCCTCACCATTGCTTTCAAATCCAAAGTTACCATGTTATCTTCTTCAGATTACATTTTTGTTCACAGTAGGCACACCACGTGTCATCATGCCGAGAGCCTCATTATCCTCACCTGTGAGATATCTCCATAAACAAATAGTACCAAAAAAATGGCATTCATGCCTAAATAATACCAAAAAGTGACTATGTTGTAATAATTTTTTTTTTAAAAAAAGAATTATTATCAATGAAAATTTGTATAATATTTGTAATGACAAGTTTGTAATTTTTATATTTATCATGACACAATTATAATTTTATATTTGCTCTTTTTTCTATTTTTCCTTCCCTAACAAAATGATTTATTCTTTCTCTTCTCACTTTTTTTCCCTTAATCACGTATTTCAACTTTTATCTAGAGTAAATATTGGTTTAAATTTTTAATATTTTGAGTTTTGCGATTAAAGAAAATGACTGGATATTAAAAGTCATAAAACTCAAATCGAGTTAAGAGAATTAGTTTGAGTTTTTGAGTTTAAATTTTTAAAGTCTTATTATTAAAATCAAAGAAACTTTTTGATTAGATAATCTTATATCTACTTTATCTTTTTTTTCCTTTCTTTTTAAATTAAAATGATGTGTATTCTCTTTTTCATTTCTATTAATTGCACCTTTTCGCTTTTGAATTTTTTAATTTTTTTTCAATCCAAGTCGAAAAAACTATAAAAGAAACTATTCGATTGGGGTTAGACATGGGAATTCAGTTGAATCGTTAAGTTCAAATGTTTGAATTAGAAATAAAAAATTATTAAGTTAAACATTTAAAATCGTAAAACTTAATTATTTTTGGACATTTGGGTTTCAGGTTTACAAATTTAAACTAGATTAATATATATATATATATATGTTAAATTGTATTGTGTTATTTTAGACTAAATTTGAAAACAGATTTTGGCTTTCACATAAGAGTGGAAATTAATCCGTGTTTTTGAATTTTTAGGTTTAGAATTTTGAACATCAAGAACAAAAGTAAACTATCCAATTAGGTAATAAAAATTATAAAACACAATCATAATTTAAATACGTAGGTTTTTGGTCTTTGAGTTTCTCATTATCTTTTTCTTATATATATATTGTTAAATCCCATTGTGCTATTTGGGATTAAATATAAAAATATATGAAAAGTTGAAGAAAATTAAATATAAAAAGTTTAAGTTCACTTAAATTACAGTTATCTGAGTTTAAATAATTGTAAAATTATCTCAAATTATATTAAATTACTTATGAAAATAAAAAATAAAAAATCAACTTTTTAAGTTCATTACTATATAAATTTTACATATGAAATTCCAATTTGATACAATCAAGTAAAATCCAAAAAAAAAAAAAAACTAGATATTCCCACCCTTATATTCACCCAACCCCCTTTGATTCTACATTTTTTTTTCACTTCATAATCAATATTATCTCAAATTTATCAGAACAGCAAAGTGGCAAAATTAACACTTTTCTCAGTTTCAATTTTTACAAAGAGATGTGTAAATATAAGGACAATCTATTTGACTTCTTGCAAGATTACTAAATTTCTTAATAGCTATTTATTATATAATTTAAGTTTTGTATTAAAATACTATTGGGCAGTATAACCTTACGTTGCACGGTGTTATTATTTTACTAGTATACACATAAATAAACCTAATTAATGAATGATTATGTTCAAAGCAAAATATACTTGCATGCAAGTACATGACAATCCAAGTTTCTTTGTCATTGACCCCAACTACAACTAAAATGTTCCTAAGTACCAGAATATCTAGAATGTAATATATAAATAAATATATATATATGCACACACACACACCCCCATATCTTTTTTACGAATTTGAACTTTTAGATGAAGTTGTAACTCTAACATGGTATCAAACCCTAAAAACCAAATAGTCTCAGGTTCAAAAACATTATAGAGTGTTTGGCTTTGCTTATTTAGTACTTATAAACACCTAAATAGTAAAAATTATGTGATAGATTACTTTTTTCTATTTGCTTAAATAAGTAAAGCCAAACACCCTCTAAAAACTATTCATGTACAAGGCTTGAAAACAATCTTCGCCCTTGCACATGAGAAGGCGTATCACTAATATCTTTTCTACAAAATTAAATTTTTAAATGAGGTAGTAGCTTTGAAATATACGTTCCATATTAGAAGGAAATTACTTGTCCCCTTCTATCTATATATATTAGTGTAACGTAATTTAGTAATTTTTTTTTTAAATAATAAGGAGAGAAAATATGAAGATAAGTACAGAAAAAACAAAGTAGTAGTGTTGCGTCTTTGACTCCTTAGAGAGATTGACATGTAGAAGTGAAACTCCCCTCCTTTTAAGTTAAGGAACCAACTACTCAGATGCCTTGATGGAGTCACAAATCATTACCATAAAAAACGTGGTCAACATCATTAATATAGTATGTTAAAGGCGAACCCGTAACCTGAAAACAATATTGTATTTGTATGACACAATCATGTTTGGTTTGCTTATATACGCCGAGTCGCCGACCAATTAGGAAAGTGATCTCGATGGGTGTCTTTATTTGCATTTGTCATCTAATAATATAATTTTGGTTAAACAAATCCGTCTCGAGTTTATTATTACCCTTGTAACTTAATACAAGTTGTGACTGTCATTTTCCTCTTAAAAGGAAAAACCTAATTTAAGGTGATTACTTCTACTATGTACCATTAAAGTATAATTGTTGGATAGGTTGTGTCTTCCAGTATATAGTATACTCCTTGTCTTTCTTTCCCTCTCTTTCTTTTATTTATTTATTTTTTCTTGCAAGAAGGAAGATCTAATTTATGGAATCTAATCACTTATTAGCAAACCTTAAATGTACAACATGTCTCCTATACTAAGGACCAAAAAAGTCAAGAACACTCACGCAATGTAGGGCACTAGGATCGAACTTGGGTCATAAGTCGTATTCGACATCAAATCTTACCGTTAAACATCCTGGAGGTCTTGTATTTCTCTTTCTCTCTTTTTTGTTCTTCTTCTCTTTCTATTTTATTTTTTCTCTTTTTTTAAGAGTGAATTTGACTCTTTTTTAGAACTCCACCTAAAATAATTATCATTTTTAATTGCTTGCTTAAAAGGACCAACTACTAAGACTGCGGCAAAACAACTTCAGCTCGTTGTTTGAACATTCTACAGCCAAAATATGATTATCAATCTCAAAGTTGCGGACTTATACAATGCTGAATCAAGTTAACACGAAATGAAGCTTTCTTATGCCTTTTCTTTATTTCCAAAAATCTGAACCCAAAAATATATATATAAAAAAGTGGGGAAAACAAATGAAGAATATTGGTGGGCCCTGGTAATTACATACAACCTAGCA
Source organism: Cordia subcordata (assembly GCA_028554755.1). Classification (NCBI taxonomy): domain Eukaryota; kingdom Viridiplantae; phylum Streptophyta; class Magnoliopsida; order Boraginales; family Cordiaceae; genus Cordia; species Cordia subcordata. Next base: position 895,951 of record JAPTOF010000020.1, read on the forward strand.
CGCAGTTTTACAAAGAAATCATCAACAACTCCAAAGAATGGTTAGGCCGACATGGCCATAGTGTTGACTTTTAGCAGATAATTGCAAACCCTACATGTTCGCTTCACGGAAGAAGAGCTTCACACAGACACAAGTGTCCCACGTAGTTTCACATAAGTGGTCGACATCACTCTGCTTTGAGTTTTAAGTCATCTCCAAACTTATCCAACGTCAAATAATCACAATAACAAAAACATTATGGTTCATGTTTCATAGTTTTAGTATCTCAATCTACATAAAAGTTTATCTTATTCGATGAGATTGGCTATTTAAATTCAATAATAGTATTTATTATTATCAAAAGTTATCTTTTTTTTTTCTAACAAAATATTTAAAAGTGGTTGTGTTTTAACTCATTTTAAACTGGGTTAGACGTAACTTAGAAACTAGGTTTATTAATCCCTGTTTCAGCTCTAGGTTAAGTGTCCTAACTTACATTGTAGTTGAGTTGTAGCTTTAGTCCTTGCACTCGTAATTTACCAAATTGAGGTTGGACTTTGCCGGATATCCAGTGATTAGCTGCTACCAATTGAGTTTTTCTTGAATTATAAAAAACAATAAACTCTGAATTATTTGAAGTCAGCAAACAATTTAACTTAGCTTTATATTAACAAGACTCTATGTAATTAAATGGAAGACTATCATTGTACGCAAAGATTGTTAAAAAAAAAAAATTGACTTCAAATATTTGACGAACTCATTGAATGTAAGAGTTGAAACTTTCTTTTAAAAAAATTAAACTTGTAATTTGGCAGGTAGACACTATGAAATATTCACGTTATCTGCCAATTGGTTGGCGTACGCTGTCGTAAATTTTAATTACTTATAAATTTCGAACTGTATTATTTTTAATAATTCTTGCCTAAACTGAAAATATTATATATATATATATATATATATGGTGGAATGACACGAGCATCACACCGTCAACAACGCAACTCATATATTTTGGTGTGACGAAAATGCTTAATTTTACAGCTATGTGACACGCAGCGAGGTGCTTAATTTCTTATGTTGATTGTGCTAGCTGCTATGTCCAACCAAACTTTGTATTTCGTTTCAACGCCCACAACTTTTTTTCCGAGAACAAACTAAAATTTTTTAATAATATCAACAAAAGTACCACGTCAATCCTTAATGTAATGTTCATTTCTCATCATGTGGGTCTAAGAATTTCTATTTTTTACAATGACATCGTTATAAAGGTTTAATTAACTTTTTAAGTAACTAAATAGGATTGACAATTCTTCCATGTTAATTTTCTCGTTTAAAAAAAAATCATGCATTTAATAAAGAGTGCGGTGACTCTCCAAAATGGACGAATTAGAGAAAAGCATAACCTTGATTTTTTTTAATCTTCTTCTCTATCCCGTTTCACTCCATTTCTTCTTATAAATTAATGGTTGACTTCTCTTTTTTTTTTTCTCTTTTTTTGGGGCATATATTCCTACAGATAGGATGAGCGTTAAGTCATAAGCTTGGGAGATTCTTAACCATGCCAACCCACATTCATAGAGATCTTATTCCATTTCACCAATCCTAAGCTAGCACACAACCTTGAATTTATGGATTCAATTTTATTTTCCTTCTTATATAATGTGTGAAAGAGACCCCAAAAGAAAAGGGAAAAAAAAAAAAGAATAATCTACAATCTTACCAGAAAAAGGGAAAAATCACTTGTGTTAGAATAATTTCAAATAATATTTCAAGGATGACATGCAAGATTCGAGTGATAAGTAGTGGTCAACCACTTATATTAGAATGATCACATTATAGATGTTAACATGATTTTGGCTGAAATTGTAGAGGTGCTGTTTTAATTTGATTAAAAATGCACATATAAACAAAGAAGAACATATCTTGAACCTTAAAAGCACAAATTTTATTGTGAAAATAAACTTCTATCTTTATCGAGCATTCAGTTCTTACTTCAACACATTCAACCCAAATATTGGTAAAGTTATATGCATGTTTAAGAACATAGAGTTATCAACATACTGTTCGGAGTAGAGAATAAAAGATAAGATACCATATATGATAAAGCCAATAATTTAATTAACATAATTATATATATATATACTTACTTCAATTTACACACTCAGCAGAGCAACCATTAATTAGTGCACTTGTGTGAATAAATAGTATATAATGTATGAGAGGCATCTATACTTCTATACTAAAGTTATACTTTTTTTAGTACTGTGAGAGTGTCATGTCAATACTTACATGGCATGATTATTTTACTTTTTATTATTTTACTTTCAATTATTTTTTATCATTATGAATATATATTGTTAGCTTTAATTGAAATATTAAATGGACAAACAATTAATGCTTAAGATTAAATTCATTTGTGAATTCTAACAAATTTATTTCCTATCTATTATCTATATATAATATTAGCATTAGAAATTTAATTTCCAATCAATTAATTCTGAAAATAATATTGATTTGTGAGTTTCAAAAGATTAAATATGAGTAAATTTAATGTTTAATGTTAAAAAAGATTTTTTGAGCATTATGAGAGTGCCTATCAGTGCTTATATGGCAATTAATATTTTATTATTAACTTATACAATAATTTATTTTTTATTTTTTATTTTTTATTTTATTTTTATTATTTTTTCTTTGTAGATATAATTAAAAATAAAATAATCAATCGATTAATGCTTAAAATATAATTCATTTGTGAATTCCAAAAGGTTCACTTATTATCTATTATGGATATATATTCTTAGTTTTAACTTAGAAATATAATTGTCAAATAATTAATTTTAAAAATAATATTTATTCATAAATTTCAAAAGGTTAATTTCTTATTATGGATATATATATATACATGTATTAGTTTTAATTTAAAATTTAATTACTAATTAATTAATGCTTAAAAGCTTTAAACTATTTTTCATTTGTTAATCGTAAAAATTAAATCTAAATAACTCTATTATTTATTGTTTACAAATATTCATGTAAAGCACAGAATATTTATGACTAATTTCTTTGAATGCTATTAAAAATAAATAAATTTAATTCAATTTAATATTTTCTATAAAAAATAAATCCGCACGAATAAATGTGCACTGGTATAGTATATTCCAATAGTGTTTGGAGTAAATATAATATACTAAAAGTAATAAGACTTTTTACGTCAGTGATTCAATTATCAAATATTACAAAAATATTACAAGCATAAATGCGATAGTTGGTGCTCTTGATTGAGAAATAGTAGGCACATTAGATATATATACATATGCAAGAGTTATATAGACAAGATAAAAATTTTGATATTGAATTTTCTGATCCACGTAAAAACATGTCAATTTCGTAATAGTTTGTTACGGATTAAGATTCTCTCGTATCAGGATTTTATATGTGGCGGTAAAAACATCTCAACTATCTATGTTAAATTTTTTCAAAAAAATTTTTCCTTCTCATTATCTACTTTTTTTAGGATTTGTCTTAGATGAATGGTTGATATAATTTTAACCACCACATGAATGGTTGAGATGATCCTCTCATTTTAATATGAAAGAAGCCTGATATGAGAGGAGACTGATCCGTTTTCTAGAGTCATTAAATTATTTGGTTTGAAATTCAAAACATAAACTCCAATATCTTTATAAAAACTATCATTTTTTTTTTCATTAAACCAAGATCACAAAAAAGACACTGAATCAATTCTTTTCATTTCATCCTAATTTCTTTTGTTTCATCCCACAAAAAAAAAAAAAAAGGGAAATCTACCACCTCATATCCTTTACATTTTTTTCCTTTACTTTCGTTTCCCTCCGCAATTGAAACATACCTCAACAGAAGTTAGTTTCTAACTACTCCTAAAACAAACCCAGATAAATTTAGCGACAAACAATTAACACACTTAACAAACTAAAATTTTGTTTACTTCACATTAGATAAACATACGCTTTGATAAGACTGCGGCTATCTGAAATACATATTTTCTTTACTAACTAACCAAAATTCGAACGTATATTTAGACTAGCATCCCATAATTAACAAACAAATAACGAGGTTAATGGCCAAGGTAAAAACCTTTTTGGTTCTAGATCACGATTTTTTTCATATCAATTATTGTACCTTTTTCCCCCATTAATTACATCTTTAAAATTTAAATTTTATAAAAATACGAATCGCTTCGTGTACTATCGTTTCTTTACGTTTTTTATTTCTCAAGTATACAGACACGTACACTTATACGGAGGTGAAAGTATAACAAAACCCAAAAAAGTGTCTTCGACGACGAGCGTGGGGATCTGGTCAGCGCCGTTTGACCAAGCTTTATACATAAAAAAAAAAAAAAAGAACGTAAAAAAGACCAGGGACATTTCCGTAAATAACCAAACACTCATCCCTCCAAGGCGCTATATATATATATATACATAACGCTTTTTCGTCTCTTATCTTTGCTTGTTGTTCCCCCCTCGCACTCACTCGTTTCTCTCTCTTTTAGATTTGTTACAGCTTTCACATTTCAGGAGGATTCTATTCCAAATCGAGATTATAAAACACGATTTAACACTCGTGCGTATGAGGACACGGGGAAGGAGGTGTTACGTGGACGCCTGTATGGAGAGGAGGAAGAGAAGGAGAGATTTTGGTGGCGGAGAAGCCGCGGCGAAGCGGCGGATGAAGACGGCGGCGGAGGAAGAGAGAAAAACCGATTTCTTCGATGGTTTACCTGATGATCTGGTGGTCTCGATTCTCTGTAAACTCAGCTCTTCCGCTTCTTGCCCCGCTGATTTCATTAACGTTTTAATCTCGTAAGTATTTTACACCGCTCTCATAACAAAACTAAATTAAAAATTTTCGATTTTTGTTAGAAATGAGATTAAAAAGTAAATGATTTCCTTTTTCTTTTTCCTTCAGATGCAAGAGATTAAATGGATTAGCTCTTCAATCAATGGTATTGGCAAAAGCTTCTCAGAAGATGCTAGCCGTGAATGCTAAGAACTGGTCCGAGTCGGCTCACCGATTCCTTAAGCTTTGCGCCGATTCCGGAAATGTTGAAGCTTGCTACACTCTCGGCATGGTCAGTATATTTACCGTTGTAACATTACCGAGAAAAATATAGAAAATGATTTAATTATAGTAAAAACATAAGTACGAAGGTGCATATTATACGCACTGTTGTATTTGTATTTGTTATATGGAAATTAATCGGAGTATTTTGTTTTTTTAATTGGTGAACACAGATACGATTCTACTGTTTGGAAAACAGAGGCAGTGGAGCGTCGTTAATGGCGAAAGCGGCGATTGGTTCGCACGCGGCGGCGCTGTATTCTCTTGCTGTAATTCAGTTCAACGGGAGCGGCGGCTCGAAGAATGGGAAGGATCTAAGAGCAGGCGTGGCGCTCTGCGCGCGGGCGGCGTTTCTCGGTCACATCGACGCGCTGCGGGAGCTCGGCCACTGCCTGCAAGACGGATACGGCGTGAGGAAGAACATCACGGAGGGACGGAAGTTTCTCGTGCAAGCCAACGCGCGCGAGCTAGCTGCTGTTTTGGCCAAAAAACCTTCAGCTTTGACGGCAGGCTCGTGGCTGACGTGGAACCCACTGCCACATCATCAACACGTGGCGGGTTCGTGCTGTCCGTTGTTGAGTGATTTCGGATGCAATGTTCCGGCTCCAGAAGCTCACCCGGCCAACCGGTTCCTAACCGAGTGGTTCACGGCTCGGGAGGGTGGGCCGGGCCCGGGCCTGGGCCTGAGGTTATGCTCCCATTCGGGCTGCGGGAGGCCCGAGACAAGGAGGCATGAGTTCAGGAGGTGCTCGGTTTGCGGTGTCGTTAATTATTGCTCACGCGCATGTCAAGCGCTCGATTGGAAGATGCGCCACAAGGCGGAGTGCGCACCCGTGGAGCCAAGATGGCTCCACGAGGATGAAATGCATGGAGCTAACAACGGAGACGACCACGAAAATGTTAATGGAGATGATGATGATGAGTTTATGTTGGATAGTTAACGGCCAAAGCAGGCACTACGAAGAAGTCATGGGATGCAACGCGTGAGAGTCTTTAGGAAAATGAGAAAGAAGCCAAAAAAAAAAAAAAGAAGAAAATATTCGGCCAGTTTTGGGTGGAAAATTCAATTAACGTTTTTTTATGGTCGATGCTTTTTTTTTGTACAAGAGAAAATGAGGTGGAAAAGAGAAAAAACAAAGTAGTCGTAGAAGGGATTTTCTCTTCTTTTTTTCTTTTTTGTACAATACAACTTTTCAGCTGCCTTAAGTTAAAATCATACTGATACTTATTTAATTGGAAAGTTAAATATGCACTAGTGATTATGATGCCTCTCCATAATGGTCTTTGTATAATTAATTAAAATCTTGCATACGCGCACTATAATTATACGAAAGCTTGAATCTTTGAGTTGCCTCCTGACCAAATCATCACACGATTCTTCATTTTGCTGAACCTTTTTCCTACCTCAGATTTGACATATTACAAATTCACATGAATGTGTGGGTCATGTGGGTCATTGCAAAATTCCCCATAACTCTCGATTTTCTTTTAAGGAAAATAACAATTTTTTTTTTTTTGGTTTTTAAGTTTACTCGCGTAGTCTTAGGTAATGTGATGGGGCTAAAAATAACCAACGACATTAATTGGAGGGTGAAATCTGCCTTAAACTTTTTTTTAGCTGGGCAATGGTAATTTCATTTCATTAACTTCAAGACCAAAGATCAAACGAGAGTATTACATGACAGCAATTTTCCAAACTCTACACAAAAAATGATTTTCAAGAGTATTTTTATATTTACATTATAAGTTAATATGATCCCGCACGTCTGCAATAAGAAGGTGAAGGATGGCCTCCTCCATATTAACTTGGCTGTTGAAGATCCTCAAGTTCTTCTCACACAAGCCTTGAAGGTCAACCGAGTGAGATCCGTTTTAAGTCTCTTGCCTTTACACTGCCTTCACATCTCATGCACAAGCTCCCAATTCAAACCACAAGCGGCATCAAAGCAAAGCATTTTAATGCAAGAATTCCATATTCTACTAGTGAAAGAGCATTGGAAGAAAATATGTTCTCTAGTCTCCATAAATCTGCCTTAAATTTAGGGGGAAGATTATAGGCCAAAGCTTCCTCCAAAAACTTAAATGTGAAAGAAAGTGAAAATTCAAAGCGTGAAGTATCACATCTCACATGTACATAAAAAAAATTTCCCCTTTCTACATTTGATTTTGAAAACCTTTGAGGAAAGTAAGGGTCTTGTAATGGGATCCTGGGCCATCTAACATCATTCTAGTCACTATCTTGTGTTGTTGGGTGTTCTTTCTTTTTTTCTTTTTTTTTTTTTTGGGCCTTTTACATTAGTCAAATGAAGTCAGAGAGAGTAGAAATTTGACTAAGGAAAACAGCACTCCAAAAGTTGGGTAGAGGAATGGTGGGGAGAGGGACAAGTGCAATTTGCAAGTTGAAAACATGGCTCTTTCATTTGAGGAGCTTTACGCTCTCATGTTCAGTGCACGAAACTTTCGCCATACATAAATATCGGAAAATCTCGGTATCATAGAGTTTGAATAATAATTGGATTTATTTTAAGACCCAATTTTTTTTTAAAAAAAAAAAGGATTAAAATTCAAAGATGTAAGCAATCAAAAAAGGAATCTAATGGTGGAAGGGCACTCATTCTCTTTTTTATCCACGTTATTGAATACTATCCAAAATTGGTACCCAATCCTAGGCAAGGAATTAGTGGTCCAAATCCTCTGTCCATTTAAGGCCAACATTGTTGGTTGGAGCTGCAACTAAATGTGGTTGAGAGGTGTGAGGACAAAGCACTAAACATGGTGCAACAGCTGATGAATATATAAGTTGCTCACCACTTTGAGTTTCTATGTTTGTGGTAAAAATCATCTGTTCGATGTCGATGTGTAGAGATTTTGTGCCCTGCTTGCAAGCAACTACAAAACCTCTCAACTTATACCACACTTGTCAGGAAAGCAATTGATTCCAAACAATAAAAAGGCGTTATTTGTTGCAAGCAATTTTCAGAGGCAAACCTTGGTTCAGGTTTATTTAGATTGGCTTTTTTTATAAATATTTTTCTTAATAATTTTTGAAAAAAATAATATTTTTTTAAGAAGTTAAAAATTTTGACTTTTAAAAACTGTCTTTGAGCTTTTTTCGAGTTTTAATTTTTTTAAAAGCCAAGCCAAATGGCTAATGTAAAAATAATGTACTTTTTTCAGGGGGGGAAAAAAAAAAAAGACAATCCAAACAAGCCCTTAAATTCTGCATTTCTTTCTTTCCTTCCTTTTTTTTTCCTTTTTCTTTTGGTTCATTGGATGCAAACTTGGAAGCATAAATAATTTTTTTCCTTTGAATGTTTTACCCTCTAATCTTTCTCCACTACAGTCTATATTTTGCAGTATAAAAGACGAATATCTTTTTTTGTCTCATCCATATTTTGCAATGGGCTTAATTTCATAAGCTGTCAAGGACAAGAAGCTTCCCAGATACTGCAATGGCGTGCAGAGTTTTTCTTGTTATCTCTGCACCCTGCCCTACATAACTTGGTAAAGCTTTGTTTGCTTTTACAAGGAGAGAAAAATCAAAATGAGAAATTACTTGAATTGAGAATCTCATAAATTAAAGACACCATGTCAGAATCATAGTAACACTATTACGATTTTCTTTTTTTTTTTAATTTGAGTTTTCTTTTACTAAGTTAGCATTCTATTTCTATTTATTCATATTCTATGGCGTTTACTTCTGTAGACCTGCTTTCAAGACAAAATCGGAAGAAAAAAAATATATATACATATATATATATAAACATAAATACGAGAACTAGTTCAATTTACAAAATTAAATGGTTTGAAAGTATATAAACATATTTTTCTTTTTCTAAAAACACTTTTCTTCGTAACGCATTATTTTCTGGTAGCAGGCAAGCTCTATGCAGTCTATTTTCCCTAATAAGGGGACACACCACACGACTTTTCCATCTCCCAATTTGATGCCCATCGAAAGATTTTTTATGTACGCTTCTCTGTGGTACACTTGACTGGACACGTTGGAAATTTCCTCTCTTTCTCTTTGGCTCCTTTTAAGTTTATGCTTTTTTTTTTTTTTTGGTATTTTTAAGTTTTACACAATCGATAATTTCCTCAAAAGGTTATTACAATATAAACGAAATTCAATAGTTAGAGTTAGATCGTTATATCATCAGTATAGTATTAGGCCTCTTGCATTATGAACATATCTATTTTCATTTCACTACAGTTGTACTTAAATTTATGTATTTACATGGTTCGGCTTTGTTTCGAACCTGAGTTTATCTATCTGTACTTTCTAATTGAAACAAGATCCAGCTTCCACAATTGCGCCCTGCCAAAAATCCCTCTTCTCTGCGCTTGACACGTGTTCCCAAACCTAGCCCTTTGCCGCCACTCGCTTCCGATTCTTTAGTCTCCACCATCCTCAAGAGTTCTTTTATAATAAAAGCAACATTCAACGGTTGTAAATTATTCAAATTATTTAATCATAATCATATTATATTAGATTTCTTATATTAGGAGTATATTCATTCTCATTTGAAATTACCTATACATAAATTGATGTGTCTTTATGGTTCGGCCCTCTTCGCGAACATGAATATATAGCATCAATAAGCATTATAACAATTTAATGCGCCTATTTAGGCACCAAAATGTAAAAAAAGCAATTACTGCTTCCAATTTTGCCATGGAATGCAACCTCGCGGTCTTCAAAAGAAAATAAATAAATAAGACTTAGAAAGGATATAAACAGCGACATGTCACGTGTCGGTTGGTTTCGTATTCCATAAGCAAATCAAAGATTTTCAAACTTAGGCTTTTTCCCGCATTCTTGCTGGCAACTTTGGCTATTAGCTAAGAAAGATGTGACATGACTTGCCTTGACACAGCCAAAACATCGTTGAAAATTTTGCTAATTGCCAATTACGAATAACAAATCAGTGAACATTAAAAACTTATATGTTGAGACTTTTTCAAACCAAGTGAGAAGACATCCACTCATCCTTTTGCTTTATGCCCTTGTACTAACCACTAACATGCAGTTTGTTGGGTTAGTTAGTTCGTTGGTAGCACCTAGTTTGAAGATTAATCCTGCTCCGCCGTGAGATATTTTTGTAGCATCCAGACTCGAGCACCCTCCTTGTCCCGTTCCCTCTCGCCTATTATTTTGTCATTTCTGTCTCTACAAAGTTCGGTCGTGCAAATTTGACATTACGTTACGTGTCGTGCCAGTTGAGAATGATATGTTCTCTTAGTTACATATGCTCATAATCTGGTCTTGCCCTAATGTGTCAAATCAATAACAAGAATCCGATAAGATTCTTGCTAATTTTCGGCTATTTATGGACACCCTTTATTTAATCCAGCCCATTGCTTCAATTGATTTGGAAATTATGCAGTGCATCATATCTCACTCATAATGCAACAGTGTGGTAGCATGATATACATTCATGGACTGATGTGGGACTTTCTTGCTAGTTCACAAGAAGCAGATTTCCACCTGTTAGCCTACACTGGGCCAGTGATTGCCCTGTGCTTTGCGAGCACAAGCCAACTTGGTCAATGCCGTGGTCAATATAATTTCGGTTCTTGCTTCACATTTTCTACGTTTTCCAAACTTTCGGCGTCTCACCCTGGGTCCATGACCAAGAGAGTAGGTGGTTATTTACGATTTCCTAGCCTATTGTCTCATAGACGAATACCAACTCGGCCCACTCTTACTGTGCAAATTTTTAGCCTTAGTGCTTTAGATCCTTATAATTACACGTTACCGTAATTTGTTCTTTAAATATTTTCTATTTTCTTTTTTTGCCAATGAATCAAATTTATCGAAGAAATAGCTTTTATTGAAATGATATATGCTGTCATTCGGAGGGTTATCTCTACCATGATTACTAGCCCGTTGCCACGTTAATTTCATAATTTCGTAATTTGCAAAAGATTAAGAATTATGCGTTAATCACTTGCACAAGAACGGAGAACCATCTATACTCTACACCCCAATTCCGAAAGAGCCCAAAGAAATTTAACAAGCACCAAGCTTTGTTGCTACTGGACCCAAGCTCAAAGTTGTATAGGAGTACCATGGCCCAATCCGTTATAACTGGTCTATCTCCAGATTAAAGCCCACTCCACATTTACGGAGACTTTAACGCAAGACTTGGCGAACCAGTACACCAAACTAATAGTCCATTACGATAACCCAAAAAAAGTTCAATTGTTAAACTCTTAGCCCAATCAAAAGTTAAATATGTAAACTAATTGTCTACTAAAATGAAGATGCAAAGGAACAAAAATTTATTTAATCACTATAAAGTCGAAGTTGAATGAAGAAAATGGCTAACCAAGAATGAGTAATAAATCGAGCTCATATATCTGAGTATCTGGCGCCACCTAATAAGATAAACGCTTGAATTTTAACTTTTTAATGTATACATATAGTGCAAGACCAGGAAAACAAGTGGCCCAAATCGAAGCCCATTAACCAAGCAAGACCTGGCAACCTAGTGGCCCAAATCAAAAGCCCATTAAGGAAGCTCCTCTCCCAACACTTAGCCAGCAACAAATATTAGACACACAAACATAGCTCTGAAATTTTTCATTTTTCACAAAATAAATAGTCAAACTCTTTCAGTTCCCAATCGGCAAATCAGGTCAGCATTTTTCTTTTGCTTTATTCTCACTATAATTCACATGTCACCTGAATTATCATTTCATTTCAAAGTAAATCTCATTAATTTATATTCTTGAATCACATAACATTTGTACTAAGATTATTAATCATAATAAGATGAGCTAAAGGTTCTATATTTGAATAGTATATTCACAGTTTTTGCTCCTAAATCGTGCCAAATCAAATTGAGCTTGAGCTTAGCTTCTGCCCTCATTTACTAACCTTTTAATTGCTTAAAATATAGATTAAAAGGTGGGGCTTTTATATGTAATTGAACTGTTCTTAAACTTTCAGCTATTTGTAAATCAAGTACCTTCATAAATTACCAAAAATTGTTTCTTCTTTGAATTCTTATGCAATCATAATTATAATTATATATATATATATATATATATATATATATATATACATATACATATATATTTCTATTTGTGGATTATTATAGTGGAGGAAAATGGGGTTTATTTTAGTTTTTCTTTCGATTTGAATTTGATAATTATGAAGATTGAGGTTTAAATCTGAAAGTAATCCTAATATTTCTATTCTATTTTTCTTTTTTCTTTTTTCTTTTTTTTTTCTTTTTTGGGTTATTATAGTGGAGAGAAAATGGGGTTTATAATGGAATTTGCGGAGAATTTAATTCTAAGGATTATGGAGGATCCGGGGGAGAGGGATAGGAAGTTTAGGGAGCACTTGTATGCACTCAAGGACAAGTGCAACAAGACTAAGGAGATGTGGAGCCTGCCGCTGCGTCCTTATGGATTCTGGACCTTTGAGCGCCACAATGCGCAAATCTTTTGGGATGCTCAGATCAGCCAAGTTGCTGGCCGGCGTGACCCCTATGATGACCTCCTTCAGGACAACTACACCCCACCCTCCTCTTCATCGTTGTCCACTAAATAATATGTAAGCTTTGGCCATTTCTATATCATTTATTTGCATCTCTGGTTCGTGCATGTATGCAAGAGATTGGATTCAATCTTTTTTGAAATTATTCTGTTAACTTGCCACTTTCCATGTTATGGGATGATCCCTTTTACGGAAATGTGATTTTGCTATGCTCATGATAGTGCAGTCTATGCTTATGACATTAAGAAACTTGATTACATCGTACGTATTATTTGCACAATTACATGATTATGAAGTGGAGTATCTCTTAGGATGCTGCTTGTCAGTTATATGGAATTTAGTAGGTCTATCAATGTGGTCAGTGTCGCCCAAAAATATTGGAATTCAAATGTGTTTGATTTGGTAACTTGAAAGCATGACAACTTCAATCTTCCCCATCCGCCTCCTCCCCTCCATCTCTTTCACTAAATAAAAATTGTCTTCATTTGTGGTTCTCATGGTAACTTTGCTTGTTCATAATGCGGCACCCACAATCTATAGGAGGCTACAGGTGTGCTTCTTGTAGGTGTAGGTTAAGTTACATGGAGTGGAATTGGTTCTCGTTGCAATGTGGTGTTACTCTGTAGTAAAAAGTGAGGCCATAGCAGCCATTGTTAGCAGTTCATTCATTAACTAATTCCAATATAGAAGTGTAGTTTTGAAATATTATGTTTCTTGCTCTAATGAGCTGCCATTTTATTTCTAACCCCTAAATGATAGTTCCAATGTGTAATTAACAAATCCTTGACTGCAAAAAGTATTTCAGTAGTTGTAGTTTTATGGCGCTTGGTATAATATCTTTAATTAGAGATCTAATTACTACAATGTAAGATAGGAACTATTATTATGCTAGAAGGCGAGTTACCCATGTAGTTTCCTGTTAAAATCTTGCATACACCTGGAGGAGTGCTCCAAATAGTAGATCGTCACATATTTCCACACCTTTTATTTGCAGACTGTTGTTCTCTTTCTCCAACTGCAAGAAAACTGAAAATCTCCATTGCAGTAAGCACTTCACAGCTATGCAAGATTTCCCCCCTTCACGAGGAATGTGATCATCAAACATCAACATGTGGGGGCAAGTAGATCACAGAATTCATCTATCTTCTCCAGATCAAATTAGAAATACTGGTTTCTGCACCTAGATGGCTTCTTGATATCATGCAGTGATTTTATATCTATTATAACAAGTAAAATTCCCTATGTGTTGATATTGCATTCTATTTCCTGATGATACAAGTATTTATAGGTTTATTTGGTATGCAGGGATGGGAAGCAACCCTCCAAGTGACTACTGCTCCTCTTGGGGAAGGCAAGCTCCGACCTAGGTGTTCATGACATTTCTGGGATTATTTTGTGATCAGACTCTTGTCACTTTTAGATTTTTAAATAATTTTCCATGTTTGTCATAGAGTTATATGGTTGGGACCTTGTTTGTGAGAGGTTGATCAGCCTCATGAAACAGCTATTCTGCTCTTATCAAATAGTCTCTCGTGCGTCTGAGAATCATCTCTCTACCTTGCACCAAGTTTTATGCATATAAATGGAGACATTTTTCCAGCGCCTCGGACTCTAGGAGGATGAAGGGAAACATTGTTGAATTGAGATTTACGGTTCATTGAGAGAAGTCGCTAGCTATAGCGGCAGCGCAACATTAGTCATCTTCTCTGAGTATCCGTAAGTAACTGGATGTGTCAGACTAGCAAGTAGAAGTTCGAACAGCTATCTCTGTACATCGATGCAGCAGCGCCACAAATGGCTCATGGCTGCGCGTGCACCATTAACAAAGACTGAACCCCAGTTATAATTTTAGGAGAAAGATTGAGAAAAAGTTTAATTGTTGATACAAAAGATGCCATGAAAACAAGAAAAGAAACCACTCTCCAAGGAATCATACTCCTTTGCGGCCACCAGTTTTTAACATCTATTATAGAACTAAAGAACCAAGCATGAATTGCAATATAATTATGTGGGGTAAGAAAGGGTTTTATTGTGTTCAAATGACTTTAAAACAAGACGCATTAACCTTCTAAATCAAACTAAACAAGATGCATCAACCCTTCTGTACCAATCACACTTCACTTTGCAGACTACTGAAAGAATGTTAAAAGCTAACAACAGAGTTGATATCACAAATCAGATCTCCAGCGTGATTTCTGCATGGTGATTTTCTGCAAATGAATCGCTCTCCCTAGGATTTTGGCGAAATGCTAATGATCACGCAGTCCTCATCTTTCAAGAGGATCCCCTCTGTCAGATCTGAATGGGCAAGCTGCTGCAGCTATTTTCTCCCGAAGGTTAAACTTCCTAGCAATCAATGGGCGAACATCATCAACCCCTACTAAACTCTCCAAAAATGGTAGCAATAAGAGCAACTCCTTATCAGAACGATCATCAAACCAGCTCTCAATTGGTATTCCGTTTTCTACCTGGAATCCAAATGCCTGAAAATGATAGGCCAACATATCAGTAAAAAAATAATTTCAGCAAGGAGAAAAATGCACACGTTCTGTTGCTCATGCTAACAAACTACAAATATGTTCAGGAAAAACCTTTTTGAGAAGCGCATTAGAGAAGATTACATTTCAATATCCCACAATTAGACATCTGGATGAGAAAACATTAGTCATGTTGGCTAATAAACTACGGAAGCATGAAACATTCTATGTATATGAGAAAACATTAGTTGTGTTGGCTAATAAACTACAGAAGAATGAAACATCCTGATATATAAGAGCAAAAGATGTTGGCCGTAATCTCAGAAAGGATATATTTTTATCTTCCTTTTATTATCTCTTTTTCCTTTTTCTTTTGGGGCCAAAGCAGTGATTACTTCATACACAGACCATTAGTATAAAACAGGAACCATGACTAACTTCCAGTCCTCTAGTGCTCCAAGGTTCATAAATGCAAAAGGTTGCCTGAAATTGTTTCAGCACCCTTCCCTCTTTTTAGCTGGTCAAATGATGAAATCTTTCCTCTTTTTTCTCATTTCTCGTCTCCATCAGGTTCGGGGAGGGGTTGCACGTTTTTGTTCACTTTCACTTCAAATGCAGTAAAATAAGAGAAGTTGGAAGTAAGGCTTTAAAATAGTACCTGAGGAGAGTTGTCAACTATAATGACACGCGCTAGATCACGACCAAGAACTGACAGGTCTTTGAGGTAATTCCCGTCAAAGAAAACACATGACTCACGAAATACACGATGACGAAATATTTTCCGCTTGGGGTCTAATACATTCAAAAGTTGCTCTGCATAAATGCTCTGACTGGCGGTAAATATAATAATCTCAAACAGGCTGGACACTCTCTCCATAAAATCTCTGAGGTAAGGACGGCATCGAACATAGACTGTATGCTCGTCCTGGTTGAAATGGACAGGGAATGTGAAATCTGCACCATCACAGGGCTCCAGTGTGGAGTGGACCAGTGTCTCTATTACATAGAAGAACTTATAATGAGTATTAATGCAGTAACTCTGGTGATGCATATGAGATATATCAAACAACTTTACCAGCTTTCAGAATTAAACACCTAGAATTTAACAATCCCAGCAATACAATAAACCCAAATATTCATTCATATCTCACACTAAATTGAGAATACTATACTGCTGGAAGGTAATATATCGTGGATACGCTCACCATCCAAGTCCAACACTAAAGTAGTGGATGGGCAACTCCGTGTCTGTTTAGGCAGCAGCATAGGCCGAAATGCAGGAACCACCGTTGATAGGTCAGGTAAGTTCTTTATGAAAAGATATGGATCAAAGTCATCAAACTCTTCATATTCCACATCCTCCACCTCCATTGATATATGTTCCGGACTATAATCATCAACACATTCCAATTTTGAGTTTTTCATAGAAACATATATCTCTGAAGCTTCAGATGATAAGCCGCCACCTAAATCTGCACCATAGAAGGAATTCACAGCACTAGTAAGTAAAGGAAGCATGTAGATAACTTTTCTCATGGTTGATGAACAATTTCTAGGCATTACTATATTACCAAGGACTGTTATATTCTCATTTGCACAGTCCTCAAAGTGCTGCTCCTCTTGCCTAAAGAATTTGAAAATTTCTCATGGAGGAGAAACAGGTGATTCAATGACGAAGGGAAACAGGAATAGACGAGTTATCTTGCTATTCGTAATAGACAGAGCACGAAATAGTAATCATGCTGCCATAAAAGCGTTAATCTTAACCACCTACCTCCGTTTGCAACCGCCAATCCAACACTCCCTGACATATGGAATGCAGGGGAAAATATAGAATCTGTCGCCTGTGGAGCTGATTCATCATTGTAGCCCTAAGACACAAAATAATGAACAAGAATCCAGTAATTCACAGGATTGTTAAAAGAAAAAGGCTCATATATCAAAGGCCATAATAATCAGCAGTAAATCCACAGCAAATGAGAAAGGCACCAGCGAAACAAATTATACAGAAAAAAATAGCACTAGTCCATTTGAGTCCTCACCTTACTATTACAGGGGGCAACATCAGCGTCAGGTTCAGCATTGTGCCCCAAACATACAGCAGAAGCATCATCATCTACCAATCCAAACCTACTATCCAAATTTGTAGTGGCAAGAAACTTTTCGTTCTTTTCCACAAGAGATCCATCTAAAAGTTGCAAATGAATGGCAGTTTAACACCACTTAATAATATTCAAAATAATCACTAGTGACCAAAAAGTAGTATACGATAACTGAATTTATTTCCAGACAAACAAGAATTACATGATCATTGAATTTATTTCCAGCTAAAAAATAACAGACTCTTCCAATTTGCTGAGCTAATGAGTTAGATATGATTCCAGCTTGCAATAATTTAGCAAGAGAAATCTTATTCATGGAGATCTTAATAACAGTGGTCTTCAGAATTACAAGAGTAACCAACAGGTTTAAGAGACCGACATACCAACTTTCAGCTTCCTGGCAGAGGATGTAATTAGATCTGTTACTTTCTTTGCTTGGACCTGTGCATTTTCAGATGCCTTCTTCTGTTGTCTCGTAATCTTGGGACTGGCAAGCTCCCTGGAATTCCTTCCAGTAAATTTTTTCTTAGTCTGCATCTCTATCTTCAGGATAATTGATTCAGTCTAGAGATGCTCAATGGCAAAGCACTTCAATTAAGTCAATAGATTGGTAGTCAAGATGAAAATCTGGTCCAATCTCCTCACTGAGTAGGGCTCCCTGATACATAATAACAGTCAGCTTAAGGACATTTATCACTAACTTGGTTCACTGAGAACTTTTGAAAATCTAACAGCAAAAGCACATGATTGAAACTGTTACATGGAGTAAGCCATAAACACCGAAATCAAGAACAATCAGGAAAAAGAAAAACCACATGTGATGTGTCATCTTGCAGGTTAAACAAGTGCCCTGATATAATTAAGTTCACTACTTCAAAAATGTTCAGAAAGTGAGTATCAGATTGTTCAGGAGAAAGAAGGGTATCAGAGTATTCAGTGCCTCAGTTCACTACCAGAGTTATGAAACTTTAATGTCAATGATATGTAGGTGACAAGAAATGAATGTGAACAAAGCTTACACAAAATAATCAACTTCAATCTCTGAAAAAAACATACAATATAATCGATTATACTATATCAAGTACTGCAATTGTATACTATGTTCTATTTTCCAGCTTATGCATATAGCTCACACGGGTCACAAGTCAAAGGAACAACATGATATGATCAAGAAAACAAGTCAAAAATGTCAAATGTTGTGCATTGACTAACATTATTTTAACTTTTGACATGAATATCTTAACCCGTTTAACTTTTTTCACAAAAAATGACCAGATACAAGAACACTGGAACAGAAGAAAAAGGTGAAAACAACTAAGAATAGGCTAATGTGCAGGGTAAAGGGCAAAAAGACATCAAAGTTTTTCCTAATTTTCTCGCTAAACCTTGCATTACAGTAGTAATCTAAAAAAATAATCACCTAATACACTATCATTTATAAGCTGCAGTAAGCCACTTAATCTACGACAGTACCACAGGATATAACGTGCAACTTGATAAACATAGGTGGAATTTTCCCAATTAAATTGAATGTCATATAACTACCTAGAAGAAATTGCCTTTCGATTAACTAGACATCCGAATGCCTAAAATCAAATACATAGCTTTGTTCACACTTCAATAGTGCTTTTCCATACATATTACAACAGATACATATGCCTTTGCCTCTCCATCACCACGAATTGCATATTTTTAATACTGATTTCCAGAAAATAAAATGCCAAATAGTTTGGTTAATTCGAAATGTAGTCAACTAATCAAGAACCCTAAAGAGCAAAAGGCTAACTATGAAAATTTAAAAAAAAATATTTATTTTGGCTGAAAATTAAGCATTTTAACCTCGTACTTATGAAGAACTCTAAAAAGCAAAAATCTAACTAGGCAGAGAGCAAAATCAAGAAAAACAGCACAAAGATGATAAAAACAAACAAGAAAAAAAGACAGCTTTTAAGCTGAAAACTAAGCACTCAAAACTCGTACCAATCAAGAACCCTAACAAGCAAAAATCCAGCTAGGCAAACAGAAAAATCAACTAGAAAAACGCAAAAATTGAAAAACAAACGATTTAAATATTAAAAAGCCCAAAGTTTGAGCTGAAAATTAAGAGCATAAAGCTTGTACCTCACTTTGAATGAATAAAAAGAAAAACTCTCAGTTCAAATTTCAGTAAGAAGAGCACGAAAAGAGAAATTTTTAGGGTTTCCACACTTACAAGTGAGAAAAACTTTTGGGGAAAAAAGAGTGTTTAGGTTTTCAGGGTTTTTTTCGAATTTATTTTCTTGTATGTTCCCTCCAAAGATTTGGATTTGGAAAGGAGAATGAGAGGGAAAAGAAAGGAAAAAGAAAAAAAAAAAGATAATTGAAATGGAAAATCTTTTGCCTGAAGAATAAAGTTTTAAGAGTTTGAGAAAAAAAAAATTTTTTTGTGGAGAATATTTCGCTGGGAATTTATCACTTTTTCCTTATTTAATGAATTTTCTCTGATAAGGAGATTTCTGTAGTTTGCTACTCTCGCGCGTATAAAAATGGATCCACTCGCGATGTTGTGCTGAAGCGTTTGATGCTAGAGCGTAGCATAACAGGTGGAGACATCGCACGGCGAGTGTACGATTTGTGTTGTTTAGTTTGAATTTGCTTCATTAGGAATTTCAACTCTTTTTTGTTTTTCTTTTGTCTTTTTCTTCTGTCTTTGTCGGAGTTTGCTACGGGGTCACTCAATTTCCCAAATTTTCAAAGTGAGCCCTCTTTTAGTTTTTCTTTTTAACCGTCCCCCTTTTCAGTTGACAAGCCTACAATTATGACAAAAGTGTTTCAACAGTACTACGTTGTTAACTTTTTTACCAACTCAATCTCTAATCCTCATTAAATTTGAACTTGGGTTATTATTTTTTGAAAAAGTAAATTCAAACACTTGAATTATTCTTATCTCAGTTGGAGGATAATAAGCTTCAATAGTTGGACTATATATTTTACATTAATGCAATTCGAGCTGTAGCAATGTCTAATCTACACTGGGCTAGTTTTCAATGTCTTGTACTTGACGAGGACAATGGAATTGTCAACAATTATTTGAAAACAGCGAAATGCAAAGATACTTCTGGAGAAGACAAAACTCGAGCATGCTAATTACCCAAACATATAATAGCTAAAGGACTTTTATGCAATACCATAGGGGTAACCTTTTCGAATCTGTCAAAATACCAGGGCTCGTTGGAAAAATATCAGTAATATATAAGTTTGAATTTATATCAAGTTCCACGAATTCTAAAAATTCCCAATAAAATATTTTTAGTCCGGCTGCCACCGCCAAGTTGTGCAGAGTTGTCGTCGTGCTGGTCAGATGAATTTGAATTTGAATGAAGGATCCAATGTAGACTGGCGCGGGTTATTAATCAAATTTGGACTGCGGGGCTTTGATCCTATTGGGCTTCCCCTTTGGGCCATTTTGGTTTCGTATCTCTATTGTCGTGGGTTTGCTGGGAGGTGGGCCTGTAAATATTCATCACGCGCCATGCTGAAAAGGCATTTTTAATCAAGTTCATCTTAAAACATCTCATCACCGTTCTACATCATACGAGCTCGATCTCATTTATAGCTAATCATTTAACGCTCGTTTAGATTGATTTTAGGGCATTGCCGTGTTGACAAGTGAAGTATTGATCATTTTGGGGATGAGACTCCCTTTGCATTATCGTCGTCCGTATTTTTTTTTTAAGTTAAAATATTTTACTTTTTGACAATCTTGGATTAAATTATTTCAGAATTTCATTTTTAAAAAGTGAAATATATATTACATGCCCTTAATTGTAGAATAACATTACTTATCACCCAAATGATACTCTTAACTATTCTCGAGCACCACTTTTTGCACTTAAGACCGTATTCTCGTTAGGTTAGGTTAATCCTGAAGAGCAACCACTTACAACAAACTTAAATTTTATACAAAATCATGTATAGAAACTTTTTCTAATAAGAAAACAAATCATGCCTTCCAAGTCTAAAGCAACCACAACTACTATCTCAAAAGGTGATGGACTAAGCCCTAGAGTTCAAACTATATAGATATAGAAGGTAGACTAATTAGAAAGAATCCCTCAGTTAAAACTTATATTGAGAACTCAAGTAAAATAATATATCATTGTAGGAAATCATCATAATTAAATAGATAAGTACAAATATTAATTGAAAAAATATATATTATTTGTATTCCAATTCAAGCAAATAAGACGTAGTTCTGGAAAAGCATCTTAGATGAATCATACCAAAAATATGATTCAGTTGTTAAAAAAGGATGAGTTATAAAAAAAGGGTTATCTGCTTTCAGGAAATGTGAGATTGAAAAATTAATACATGACAAGATTGAAAATTTTTTTGTATTAGAAAAAAGAAGATAAGTTTTGAAAATGGTCTCTATGTAAACACACAATGAAATCTTGCCATAATCTAATGGAAATACTTGTATTACATTCAACTCGAAACTCAAACACCAAATAAAAGACGAATGACTCCACGTACAGTCTTCAAGAAGTAGCCATGGTGCTAGAACAAGGAAGAAATCAAAGCTTACTAGGGATGTCAATGAGGCGGGGTTCACAAACCCCTACTCTGCACCTGGTATTTTTTCACCTGCCCCTACTCTGCCCCTATACCTGTACCGGGGTTTTCTCCCGACTATCATCCCCGCTCCTACCGGTATTTTTTACATCATGCCCCTACCTACAGGGCACCTATCAACGAAAGTCAAAGGGGTCGTAGTATCGGGACAAAACACCTACTTGTTAAACCCCTATTTGTCAAGTGAAATCCTTAATTTTTAATTAGATAAAAATAAATAAAAAATAACATAAATCATGCACCAAACCTTAACACATCAAATTCAAACTCTAATACTTAAAATTCAACATAATTTTACAACAATAACACATTAAATCTAAACTTACTTCTAATCATAATTATTAAACATAACATATAATATACATACATACATACATATATATGTATATACATACATATATATACCGGGGTGGACCGGGGCGGGGTCACCCAACCTCGACCCTGCCCCGCGCCTCCCCGGCACGGGGGTATAAAGAAAAAACCCCACCCCGCCCCGCCCTAGATGTTTTTTTGCAAAAACCCCGCCCCTACCCCGCCGGTACCCCTGCAGGGCAGGGCGGGGCGGGGTACCATTAACATCCCTAAAGCTTACCCCATATTCATGATAATTCTTTTAATTTTTCCCATGTAAAGATCTAAATTGGTATATTTGAGACAACTTTTAACTTTAAATTTATAAATCTTTAACAACAAAATGCAATTGCTCAGAAATTTGTATGGCGAAAAAATAACAAAGATCACAATTTAAATGGTTGGTTTATCGAACAAATAAATTTGGATCAAGATAATCACCGTCAAGTTGATTCTAGGCAAAAGAAAGAGAACAAGAAGAAATTTGTAGAGATTCTTTTATGCTCAATAGCAAAGCCATCAAGGATAAGGTAGTAGTGATTTTTCAACATCAGAAGAGTTTGCTGGGGACAGTTCTGAATTTCTGTTTTTAGATGTTGAATTGAAGTACCAAACTTAGCTTTTTATTTAATTTGCTTGGGCTCTTCAAACAACAAATAATTTTGATAAAATAAGCATCATGTTTATAGCGCATATTGCCCTATACAAGCATTAGAATTTTCAAAGAATTTGCTTGCATTATCTAATGTTATCAAATAAAAATAAAATTACGCACATGTGAACACCTCAACGGGTAAGCAAAGTCCACCTTTATAACATCAAGATTATTTATTGGCTATACGTTGTTATAAATATCAAGAAGCACTCTCATTCCTCTAATATTTCGAAACTTATCAGATACACGATATCTAATAAGTCTACATTCCTATATGACTTAATAATTGAAGCTCGAAGAAACCTAATAAATATTTCTTATAATACAAAACTCTCGTCCACAAAACCATTCATCAATCTATGCTATCAAGTACGAAAAACAATTTCAAGCAACCAATAATATAGATCATTATTATTTCTATTAAAGTAAATTGAGCATAGTCACAGAAAGGCGATAACAATGTTAACAAGCACAAATAACAAATTAGGATTATATATCAAATTGAATAACAAATGCTAACAAGCACAATTTTTTTATTAAAAAAGAAAAAAGTTAACAAGCACAAATAACAAATTAGGATTATATATCAAATTGAATAGAGCAGATGAAAGATGTTAATCCAACAATATCAAATATGAAAAAATCTTCAAGATTCATATATGTTACTTGGGAAAGAATAAACTGACAAGTAATCTCCCACAAAAGTGAAATTAAATGGCCTTGAAATCTCTAGCTACTAGCATTTTTTTTTTCTCGGTTGAAACAAGCATAATGTACGTAGCATTTTGAAAATGCTGAAAAGATGTTAATTGGAGTTGACGTCCAAGCATAATAATAAGTGGCCGCTATCACGTACAAGTTCTGGAATCATAACATGGAGCAGCGTTGATATGGTATCAAATAATAAAAAATTCCAGAATATGAATTGAAGGATAACGTAACCCTTGCACAATTTAAAATATATAAATAAATTAAGTAAATAAAAAAAATTAAAAAAGGATGTATTTTGTTCAAAATACATGGGATGATATGACCAAACAAACTACCTACCTAAGAATTCAAAAGATTTCGTCCCCAAGCGAAAGCCTCCCTCCGTCCAACCAGTGGTGGAGCCACGGCGGTGCCGGCGCCGGCGCAACAGTAATTAAGATGGTAATTGTGCAATCTTTGCTCTTCCGGTGGATCAGGGGTGATTGGCGCGGGCCAGGGTGGCGTCAAGGTGTTCGGCAAGTTGAGAAACCAATCTACGATGATGTTTTCGAGGCAAATTAAGAAGATGTTTAAAGCTTAGGGAGATAAAAGCATATCTAATATCTCCTAGTATGCTATGGCTTGAAGGCTTTCACAGGTATATTGCTAGAGACTAATCGTCTTTTTCCAAATCCTTTGACATTCTCCATCTCTGAAGACATGTGAAAACTTCAATCACATTAAAGGCTCCAGCAATAGAGTTTAAAACTAGACCATTTTCAGCATATTTTCATGTTGTGCAATTTGTCGATGTATTTGTGGACTATAATTTCTTTTTAATAAAATTCAAAACAAATATATACAAAGTGTTTTAAGGTAATATATATGTAGTGTTTCCATATATGCATTTGGAGATTATAGTTTCCAAAAAATAAATAAAAAGACAAAAACTTTTGTAGCGTAATATGTACTATATCTCTATATTGAAGGTTATAGTTTTCTATTGATAAAATAAACAAGACAAAATACGCAAAAAAAAAAAATTAAGCGAAATGTGGAATATAATGTACCTATGTATTGAGGAATTTTAATTTCTTCTAATAAAATAAAATAAAAAGACAAAATATTTTTATTATTACGGCTTGGAACAAATTAGTACCATAGGGGAATTTGGATAATATAAAAAGCTTATAGTTTAACCAAAAACTCATTTGGGAAATAGAATTAACTCTTTAAAAAGTTATTCAAAATGTCTAAATTTCACAAAACCTTGTTATCTACTTACTTTATTTGCCTTTCATTTTATTTATTCAAGGGAGGCCAAAGGCCAGTAATAGGGCTATGACTGTTGAAAGGTTCGGTCATGTTATGGAATTTGAAAATTGACCTGCACTTTGTTTAATGTTAATGTTTTATTATGGCTTAAGTATAGAGGTTACTATACAAGTAGAGGCGAAATTAAGATTTAGATCTAGGAGGGGCGAAGTCCAATATATATATATATATATATATATATATATATATATATATATATATATATATATATATATATATATATATATTTAAATAATTAGTGAAAAAAATTCTTAGTAAAACATTCTATGTAGAATACACAACAAATATATTATCATATATGTGTGTGTATATATGTATACACGCGCAAACATAAATACATATATACAAATATATATTCTATTATTCTAATTAAATTATAAAATATGCATGATTTACTAAGCCAATATTTCCAAACACATCTTAGTACATGTAAAGATAATTATTCCTCATCTAGTGCAAAAAAAATTATATGTTGCATATTCATACACCATATGCTTCTTGACATCTTCTGTTATATAGCATAAAAAGTCATCAAGCATCAATATTTAAGTTATTTTTCTCTATTAAATACATTATCACCAAAAAAATAATTAATGAAGATATAACGCTTAAATATTATTAATTAAAAATTTAAAAAAGAATTAGATAATATTATTACTGAGAATCGTTTAAAATAAATTAAGTAACCAACAATGTTTTTAGATTTTAAATAACTAATTAAACTTAATGAATTTTTAATTGTTAGTACAAATGGTTGGGGGAATAGCCTATCAAGTAACTAGAAGGGGCAGCACAATAAATATAGTCAAAACATGTCGTGTTTGCAAGATGCAATGAACCAAATAGTATCAAATGACATTTAACTTAATGAGTTTTTTTAATTGTTAGTACCAACAGTCCCGGGAAAAACCGAACAGCCTCATTAACTAGAGGACCGGCATATCAATTAAGATGAGCAAGTATTTAAAATATGAGCTATTCTATAAAAAAAATTGCTGGAGCTAGAGGTTCTATAGTTCCTAGGTACGAGATTTGAACAACTCCCAAAAATTGAATATCCTTGCTTTGTTAATAACCAAGGCTAATAATGACCAGTATACTTCAAGCAAATGAGTATTTTTTTTTTAAATGTTCAAGAAGATATTAGCAGTAAAATGGCTAAGAAAATCAAAATTAGAGCAGGTTACAAAGCCTTTGCGGCAGGGTTCACTCGAATATAATATATATATATATATATATATATATATATATATATATATATACACACACACATATATATGTGTGTGTATATGTATGCTAGTCTCAAGTTCACCTATCAAAACACTAAACCATAAACATGAATGGAATATTGACCATGGTGTACTTCATAGTATGAAAATGTTTGTACCTAGTGCACGAGGCTCCGCGGATAGTAGTAGTCTAGGAAAGTTGCATGGGTGCATTGCAGGTGTAACCCTCTTGGTCAAGCAGCTATTTCCAAGCTTGAATAAAGTGAGGGCACTTGACCATTCTGGCCAGCACAGCCATCGTCTGGCTCATTGCATGAAGCGAAAAAGTTTACCTATTGAGAGAGAGATATTCCGGGAGGCCATAATGAACAGCTGAATATAACGGCCCATTTTGTATAATATCTCCGATTGATGAGGCAGCTCTAACTACCTAATTTGATCAATTATTGCCAATGTAGAGATTTATAGTCTATTTGGGATGATCTTATAAGAACCTATGACTAGCTTTTCGAAAAATTTTTAAACGAACAATTTCAACAGAACCTTTCAATTTCTTTCTTTTACCATGTTCAACTACTTATATATTTCTCAAAATTCCTGAATTGGATAACGTTAGGAAATTGCAAAATTTAAAATACATGAATAAATAAAAAGAAGGCTGTATTTCGTTCAAAATGACGAGACGAAACTAGGTAACTAAATAGTTGAGAGAATTCACCAATAACTAAAAGATTTAGATATAAATACATAGTGAACTGGCGACTACGAGGCATGGCGGCTGGACGACCACGACAACAACACAAAGGGCAGAAAAACCCACTCTTTGACCAATGGATGATGCAGCTGGAGTGATAAGCATGGCAAGAATGAAAGTTTAGAAATCAAGCTACGACGATGTCATCGAGGCAAATTGACAAGACGTAATGAGAAAATTCCAGAGAAAAAATGAACATAAAGTTCATCTGGAATCTCATCCAGAGCCCCAACCCAACTCGAATTATGTTTAATTTCCAGCCATGGTGGTGTTCATGGGCTGTCCAGTTGGACTTTCTGTCTTGGGTTATTTAGGCCCAATTCTGTATGTTCTGTTTGTTTTTGGACTTTCGTTCTTTTATTTGTCCTTTTCTTTTTTTCTTTTTTTTTGGGTCAGCTAGAGCATCTAGAGGACCTTTCAAGCCCATCCAGCTTCCTTGCTACTGGGCGTTGGTTTGTTGGAAAACTTGTAGAGCCTCGAAACCGAAGCAACATATGCCTATCGTGTTGTTTGAAATTGTATTTCGATTATTCAATTGTACCCTACCACATGAACAAATAATAAGTTGAATCATCAGTGCATAAATTCGTGAATACTTCATCTATCTATCCTATAATTTATGTCCATATATATCTTTTATCTATAAAATAAAGCAAATTGACGCTAACAGATTATCGTTGGTATAACATGATAGAATGAAATATCAACAAATTGAGCTGTGATGACATTATGGATTATAAACAATAAAGAGTTTAATACATATTAAGCAAACACTTCACAAATATATTTACCATTTGGGAAATCAACTCCATTGATTGGACTTAAAACTTAAAAAAATTGAGATGCATACCCCTCAATAATAGATGAAAATTCAATTATCAGCTAATTAAGAAGAAACTCAGCCACTCAATAAATAACTAAGAAACTATATTATTATATATTACTCAAGAAAACGGATTGTATTTGCACTAAATTTCTGGTTGAGCAAATTGCTATTGAGGAGGAAGTTCGAGATACTCTAAAACGCGTCAAGCGAATTTCAATCGGAGAAGCAAGGGTGATGCAAAACCTGACAAATGAGCCACGTGCTAGAGGTTTTCGTCATAAGTAAGCTTGAGTCCTTCCCCTTTTTTGATAAAACTTGTCTAACGCTAAGCTTTTTCCCCCTTTCTTCAGTTACCCTTTCTGAACAAGATTATTATAACTTTCTTTATTGGAACAAAAATTAAGATCATAAAGCTCATACATTTACTTTGAATGAACAAAAATCACATGTTTCTTATTGTTGAACAAATTAACTTACTGATTTGAAATCAGACAAATTCACAATAATATAATTTTATTATTGATCGTAATCTTGGAATTGCCGAGATATGAACAAAAATTTAGAGCATAAAGCTTGTACCTTTACTTTGAAAGAACAAAAATCACATATTGCTTATTATTGAACAAATGAACTAACTGATTTGAAATTAGAAATAATATAATTTTATAAAAGGATTACAAAAGTAAGAGAAGAATAAAGTTCGTTCAAATGTAAAGTAAAAGATGAGACTTAAGTATATTATCATATAATAAATATTAATTATTTATTACTTATAAAGTAATATCTAAAATACTATAATATATATTCATAAATATTCTATAATAAATACTTATAGAAAATTATATACGTCTATTTCTAAAAGAATATTATTTTTGTCTCCCAAATAGTCTCTCTAGCAGTTAAATCTCAATAATTAGTTTGATAGTGACCAAAATTTCTTTGTAACAAATATAAATAAAGGAGTACAAATATAATTTATTTATGAATTGCTAAATTATTTGCAGTTAAAGTTCAAAAATGGATCACTTTATACTATTTAAAATTGATTTTTTTATATCTATTAATTGGTAATCATCTATTAATGGCTTATTTCATTATGTGTCACTTGGCAAGAAATACTAAAAAGTGTAATTAATATTTTTTTTAAATTAAAAAATAAAAAAATAATGAGCAATATTTTTTATTTCTAACTTAGCATTTATAGATAAGAAATAATTCTACTAATATAAAATAATTTTTGCAATTTTATATATAGAAAGGAAACTCTTATTAGAAATAAAAGTTTTCATTAAAATTAATATAATTTGATTCAAAATTAGAAATTAAAAGATGAAAATTAGAAGTAAATCAATTTGGATAAACAAATAAATATGCAGAACTTTAAGCAATAATTTTAAATGAATATACTACGAATTGTTTCTTATACAAAAATAAGTTTTCATTAGCTCACCAAAAACAAATTTTTTAACTAGAAAATATTGTTCAACACTTTTACATAACAATAGCAAAATGATTAAAATAAGATTTTTTTGTGAAATAAAAAAATTACAATTGCATTCAATGTTTGATTAAGAAAATAAAGAAAAGCTGCATAAAGCACGAAATATTATTGCGCTAGTTAGGGACGATTCTTGAAAGTAAAAATTTTAGCAAATATATTATTTTCTCCATTATTTCAAATCTAAACCCTAAACTCCCTTATAAGGTTTTAGTTTAATTTATAAGCTCTAATAACATTAAACTCTATTGCATAAAGTCTTATAGTAAGAGCCCTTCAATTTTTCTATTTCTAAATTGGATTATTCAATTAGATTTTATTTCAATTAATCTTTTCCTTCTTTTTGGTAAAATGATTTAAAAGGTAACTTGTTAACCAGATAAATATTATATGTTGGATTTGAAAATGAGTTTCAAAAGTAAATTATAAAGTAGATTTAATTTTTTCTTCGCTCTATTATTGCACGTGAAGCAAACTCTATAAAATAGACTACTTTTTCTTTTTTCTTTTAGGTCACTTTTTTTTATCTTTTTCTTTGTTTTTCAATATTAAAACTTTTTATGACTTTATATCTTATATTCTCATTTTTTTTATATTAATACTCCTTAAGAGTTTATATTTATTTAAAGCAAAATAAGAAGCAATTCTATGCTATCACATGGCACTCTAAAAAATAAGCTTTCCGCTTCATGCTTAAAGACATTTCTATCCCATATTGATATTATTATTTCTACTATAGACCCTAATTTTTTTCATTGTCTTTTGGTTCAAAAACCTTATTTCACATAATCAATGGTGAATGTGGCGCTTGCCATATATATCTTTTATGTCATTTTGCAAATCCCATATTATACTTTAAATTTTGATTATGTATAAAGTTATACCTCATAAAACTTTTTAAGAAGAACTTAAGAAGTCGTAAAATGTGCCATGAAGTGTTTTAAAGTCTCTTCTTTTACAACTACAAAACGCAATTTTTAGTCTTGACGGGCTCTGCTTCTATTGATAATTTCATCAATTATTTAATCTTCAATAGCGGTAAATTATTTCAAATGTTCACTCTTTAATGTTAGTTTTTCCTTTTTAGTTTAACTTTTATCTTTTTATCTCCATTGTTCCCAATGTCAATCTCACACATTGGTAGCGTTCACACATGTGGTAGCGTAATAATTCACAAAATATAATCTAGTTATATGCCTTTTTCAAGAATTTTAGAAACACAAAAATTCATACATTTACCAAATAAACTGTTTTAGTTATGTGGATGGGTGTATGTTTTTGTGTGTGGGTGATACATACTCAAAAGTAAAAGGAAAAAGAAATTTGAAGAATGTACATGTACTCAATTTCTTTTCTTTTGTTTTCATGTGCTTGATCAAACATTGTTTTGTTTTACTTTTCCTTTTTCTTTCTCTTTTTTTTTTGGCTAACCTCCGTCCCCCCCCCCCACCTTATATATAGAATTGAAACCGGATTTCACGTTTGGGAGAAATTATTTCAAATCTCTTGAGATCTGTTTGGTCTAGCTATAAGATTTCAGATGATTTGTAAAACTTTTAATAGTAAAGCATTAAATAAAAGTGTTGTTGAATAAAGGCAGTTGATTATTTGACCTTGTATTTTAAAAGTTGAACGTTCTCTTGTTTTGAGATTAATATTGGACTTTAAAAAATATGGAATAGTATTTTTGAGAAATGAACAAAAATAATTCCTGACATGACATAAAAATAACTTTTTGAAAAGTCTTTTTCAAAAAAGCTCTAATATGGAACTTTTGATTTTTCAGCTTTTTTGAGTTTCAACTTTTATGTAAATTCTATTTAAAAAATCGGTTAAACAGGTTAGTTTTAATTTTTAGACTCACAAAAAACACTTTTGAAACTCCAAAAGCCGAGCCAAACCGATTTTTAATCCCATCCGACATTGTTTTGTTTTGATGTTTTATATTACCACTATTAACTATGGATATCCAAATTACAAAAAAAAAAAAAAGAAGCCGAGCCAAACCGATTCTTAATCCCATCCAACATTGTTTTGTTTTGATGTTTTATATTACCACTATTAACTATGGATATCCAAATTAAAAAAAAAAAAAAATATATATATATATATATATATATTTTTTTTGAGATCTGACAAAAAATAAAGTCTACTAAACATGTACGACAATACTCTAAAAAAACCCAACGTTTTTTTAAAAAAAAAACCTATCTTATAAAAATAAAACATATAGTTTAAACTTTAAAGTTTTCATAAACTCGTGCAAAGCACGGGCCAAAAAATCACTAATAATAACAACTTAAACAACAACAATAATAATAATAGTAATAATAATAATATTAATAGCTAGATTTTGGCATCAGTAACACGACATTGAGATGCAACCATTAATGCAATATTATCGGGATCTCTTCTTGTTTTATTTCATAAAGCACTATACATGAACCATTAAGCCCTGAAGTTCTTATTTTATCCTTATATATATATATATATATATATATATATATATATATATATTATATATATATAGTTTTATTTTTCAAAACCTATCTCATTTCAAACTACTTATTAATTAATTCATTCACGTAAGCAATAGTTGAATAAATAACTTGATCTTTATTAATTACGTTCAAAACATATCATTTTACACAATCAATTATTTTTTGGTCATATTATTCATAAATATATATTTTTTTACTATTTGTTATTCTCTTTCCATAATTTTTTACTTTTTTTATGGGTAAAATTCACATTGTCCCCCTTGTGGTTTTTGTAATTAGTCGATCCCCCCTGTGTTTCAAAACTGACCATATTACTCTCTTGTGCTTTTTAAAAGTGGCATGTTAGCCTCACGTGGTTTATTTAATTAGCTAATTACCCCCTGTGATTGTCTAATTAATTCATTATCGTCCTACGTACTCAAAACTTACCACATTACTCCCTTGTACTTCTTAAAAGGTCACACATCACTTTTCTTTTTTGCTATTATCTAATCATCATTAACTAAAAATTTATGTATTTTTATGAAAATATATAACAATTACAAATTTTGATGTTCACTAATGCAAGAAAAGGCGCTTATAATGCACAATAAGTTAATTTAAAAGAAAAACATAAAGATAGGATATATATATATATATATATGTGCCATCTTTTAGAAAATACAGGGGGTAACATGATAAGTTTTAAAACACAAGGGATAATCAGCTAATTAGAAAAACTACAGGGGGTAATGTACATTTTATCCCTTTTATTTTTAAAAATTATCTCATGCATTGTACAGATGTAAATCTAGTTTATTAATGATAAGGAACACTTTGGCTTTGTTAATACTTGAGTGCAGTGAGCTGGCATTATGTAGCAAAGTAGTAGTTATATGAGTGCAGCGAGCTTGCATTATGTAACAGAGTGGTAGTTATAGCAAGTGTCATAGTTAGTTACACTAATAGTTGATAGTTGTTCACAACTACCTCTCACTATAAATAGTTATAACTGCTATTCAATTACTTAACGAGAAATAGATATTTTTCCCTCTCTTTTCTTTTCTCTCTCCTTCTCTTCAATTTAAAAATATTTTTTAAATAAAAATAATTTAACAAAAAAACTAATTCAAACAAGCCCTTAATTGTAGAATAACATGACATACCACCCAAATGTTACTCTTAACGTGGCATACCAATGAACCTAATTAAAGTACCAACATTTTACAAGAAACTTAAAATTTCAAACAAAATCATTTACAAAAAAAATTTCTAATAGAAATATCAATTCCTCCCAAGTATAAAGCAACCACAAATACCATCTCAAAAGGTGGTGACCTAGAGCTCAAACTATATATTGAATGCAGACTAATTTAGAAAGAATCCATTTTTATTAGTTAAAACTTATATGAAGAACTCAAGTGATGCATACCTAATACATCATTATATGAATCATCTCAAAGAGAAGCCCAGGTACTAATTGAGAAAGGATATATTATTATTTTTCGTCCAATTCAAGCAAATAGCGCATAGATCTGGAAAAGCATCCCAGGCAGCAACTTATGCCCAATGTTTTCCAGTTTTGGAAACCCTAGTCTCAGACTAGCCATGGTGATCACGAGGCACCTACTATTAAATAAAATAAAACCAAAAGCATATGTAGAAACCCTAAAATTGGTGCTGGGTAATTGCAAAGCAGACAAGGGGCTTCTTCTTTTCGAGAGAAAGTCTCAAACATTCTGAAAGTTCCACAGGTTGGGAAGGCAGCCATTTGAACCGCTGAATCAGTCTCGCGAGCCATAAGTGTGTTGTAGCCAAGCCTAAAGCCTTTCCTGGGCACACCCTACGACCAGAACCGAATGGAGCAAGCCTCAAATTCGATCCCATAATGGAAAAATCCTCTTCAATGAACCTTTCGGGCTTGAAAGCCCACGGGTCTTCCCATATTGACGGGTCGTGTGTAATCGCCCACATGTTCACCATTGCGGTTGTGCCAGCCGGGATGAAGTACTTGTCCACGTGGACATCGTGGATTGCTAATCGGGCCCACGAGAGTAACGGGCCCGGAGGGTGCAGTCGGAGAACCTCCTTCACTATGGCTTGTAGGTAAGGAAGGTTTGGGATGTCCGAATCTTGAACGGGCCTGGAGTGACCAATGCGTGACTCGATCTCTTGTTGAGCTTTTGCTTGAAGATCTAGGTGCATGACCATCCTCGATATGATCCATTCCAGCAGGATGGCTACTGTATCCGTTCCTCTAAATACCATCTCCTACACCAAATCAACCCACGCATATACACACAAATTCAGTTTCTTGTAAATTGGGTTGCGATAATTGATACCTTTTTACATGTAGCAGTCTTTGACCTATATAAGTAAAAATATTCATATAGTTCGGAAATTTTATGTGTTAGAAACTGTTTTTATCATATGATAATGAAGCATATCAAGACGAACCAATCACTTGATAGCCTATATGAACTAATCAAATATATATATATATATATATATATATTGTATATGCGTGTGTATGTGATTGTGTGTATGTATGTAGTTTTTTGCAAATAAGAAAGTGATTTTGCTATTTTGGGGCGATCCCTATAAGGCTGTTTCTAACAGCTCTCTTATTTTTTCTGTTAAATTTAAGTGATTTGAATTATTTTCTTATAATTTAGGGTCACTTATTTTCAGTTCTATTCCAACAATTTTTTTATTTTTTTTTATCAAACTTTCAGTTTAGGGAATCTCTATTTTAATTTCACTTCAATAGCTCTTTTATTTTAAAATATTGTAGTCTTAAAGCTATGGAGACGGGGAATGAGATTTGGGTGTTTGCTTTGGGATGAAAAAAACCCCTATATATGAGTGTTTTATTTTGAGATTAAAAAAAAACTTAAAATTTTATAGATGAGATAGAAGAACTTGGAGCATTTTACTATTGACAATTTCTAAATATGGGGGTTTTGTGTTTTAAAAAATCTATTGGACTCAGCCTAAGCAATACAACCTAACTCCTATCAATTTCATGATATATGTGTAGGTAAGTCAAAGACAGTTTTCTCTAGGCATGACTTCAATGGTCTTGTGGTTAGTCAATCACATCTAGTACATTATCTAGCATCCTGGTTGACTGGTCGTCCCTATCAAAGATATATAATAAACTTTTCTATACCTACTTTATTAATGGCAATAAAGTTATAGCTTTATGTTACTTAATGAAATTTCACCTTTTCCTTTCTAGTTCCTATATATATTCATTTATCTTTCTAACAAGTCAAATATTATATTTTGTTAATGTTAGATTACTATTTATATGAATATGAAAATTTATTATTTTTAACAAAAATATAATTATATACATAGAGTTATTTAATTAATCTCAACTAATGATTGCAACATCACATCTGTTAGAAAAATCGTGTTATATATATATAACGGCTGATGTGGGGAGTTCTTACCCATAGGACTGCCACCATATCTGCATCAGTAAGCTGATCATCTTCAGGCAAAGAGAGCAACACACTAAGAAAGTCATTCTTGGCATTAACATTTCCCTCTTCTCTTCTTTCTTTTATTATCTCACCCACAAGATCTTTTACCTCACCTGCTAATTTATAACACCTTTTCCTCACACCACTAAAATCTAAAAACCCAAATGGAAAATAATCTGCCCAATTAAATTCTGCTATTAATTCATACCCTTCCTCAACCATTGACCCTAGCTTCTCTCCTAAACCTACCCTACTGCCAAACACACTCTCTAGAACATTATTCAACGAACCTTTTCCTAGTATTTGTCTCACCTCTACAAGGCCTCTTGTTTTCATTTCATTGCACACTTCCTCTATCATGTTACTTGCTACGCGTTGTCTTAGACCCTCAAGACTAGAAATTCCCCTAGGAGAAAACATGTGATTCGCAGCAATTCTCCTAAGGTTTCGCCAGTAGTTCCCGGAGGGGGCGAAGCCAATGGCACGTTGAAACATCAGCAGTCTAGCCGATTCTTTCACCGGACGGTCCGAAAACGAGCTGCCGGATAGAATTTCCTTGGCAGTGTCTGGGTGACTGCTGATGATGACACAAGTGGAGCCAAGACTCAATGCCATTAGACGTTTTGCGCCTAAAGAAGCAGCCATGGCAGCTAATTTACGGTGAGCATGTGACCCCATTTGAGGTAAAGAACCCAAGAAAGGCCATGAAAGAGGGCCATGCAGTTTGTTCGGTGAGTTTTGGTAATGATTTATCCATGCAAATCCTCCTGGAACTAACAATAGGTTTAGCAAGAAAGGGAAAAGCAAAAAGACTAATAGTAAAAGCGTGAGGGACCATATAGATTGAAAAAAATTCACAAAACATAGGATTATTAAGAATGACATGTTGACCAGAGCAGAGGGTTTCATTTT
This sequence comes from Cordia subcordata, assembly GCA_028554755.1. NCBI lineage: Eukaryota > Viridiplantae > Streptophyta > Magnoliopsida > Boraginales > Cordiaceae > Cordia > Cordia subcordata. The sequence goes on from JAPTOF010000020.1 coordinate 931,951, forward strand.
CATATATATATATATATATATATATATATATATATATATATATATATATATATATTGAGCAGGTGCTATTAATGATAAAAGCTCCCACAAAAAAAGATAAATGGATATGTTTAGAGATTTACTCTCGCCGCGGGAAGATCCCATCTGCGGATCATTTCTATATATAGTAGGTGGAAAGTGGTGATTACAGTTGACTTTGGTTAGTTATCTAACCCTGGTTAGAAGAGAAATTATTTTATTAGTTTTGTTGCTTGCGCTCTGGTATTGCTACAAGTTAGTTGTGATCAATTAATTTCAACGTCAAGCTCGAATAATTATCTTATTGTCCACGGATTGCGGCTTGTTTGTAACCTTGCTGTCGAAACGATAATCGCCTAAAGTGAATTCTTTATCATTTAAAAAAAGAAAAAAGATCTCAGCATATAAAAAAATGAAATTGTTATCTTAGATACGTGCCAGATATGTTGATATATGGTAATGTTCTAATGAAATCAAAATTACATGAAGCACTTTAATTACTAATATCGACTTTCTTGAACAGATTATATTTGATCTCTTAATACTTGTTGATTTGTGCCTGAGACACGAGTCAATCTATCTACTAATAATTGATCAAATCACGCACGGCTTTAGCTAATTTCAGGAATTCAAATCAGTGAGATATGGATGCCATTTAAAAAACCAAAGCAACTTTTTAGCAAGAATTATTAGCTTAAGTGAAAGTATGAGATTCGAAGATTATAATGTGGATGTCCTTTTTAGCATGTGGCCCATTGATGCCATCAAATTTCCAGCCAACCATGACAAGGCTCGAGCATGGTGTTGTCAAGCTAATAAAACGTCCGTACATGAAATCCTCGACAAACTTATCATTCTTACATGAAATCCCAGCCAAAATTTTGATCCATCTATGCAGTTGTTTATTCCTAGATATATACAGTAAACATGAAATTACTTCAAATTAAAATAATTTAATAACGTCATGAAACAATCATATCATATAACAATATCTCTCTAAATCATCAAAAATTTTGAAGAAACATTGTGGGAGGGAGGTATATATATAATTGCATACTTGCATTGCATGTCTCCGGTATAAACCACTCCTCCCCTCTAAAATTTAAAGAGTTAACGGCTGCTAGTGGTTTATTTAATTTATTAATTACATAAATAATTAAAATATCGCCTCATTAGTTCCAACAAAGGGTCCTCAACTCCTGATATTGAGAAAAATTACGGAGTTCTATACTCTTTTTTGCGGATTACGGAGTTCTGTACTCTACTATTATATACATGACTATCTTGTCCGTTGAACTCTCGATATTCCTAAGACCGGATGCACAAGGGTGTGATGGACTAAAGAAGACTGGACCAAGAAGTTATATTATCATGTTAAAAATTATTGAGATAATTTTGTCTTACAATTAATATGCATTAAGTAAAGTTGGCTAAATGATATTAGCCAAGTCGCTGTTGTCCATGATGTCCACTATGCCCCCAGTATACATAAACATCCACTATGTCCCCAGTATATGTAAACAATCCTCTCCTATCAGAGACAGAAAAGAAGACATAAAATCTATACAAATACTGTGTTTAGAATGACTTATTGTAAGATAATTTTATTAATTTATGTGACAGAGACAATTTTTATTTTTTTTAACATACAAGACAACTTATCTCAAACATCTCATGAAAACTCAAAATAAATCATACTTTTATCTTATAAGATATAAGCATTCCATCTTTATCTCATTTTTGCATTATAAATAAGACATATTATCACAAACATCTTATAACATGTAAATTCTAATTTTCTTTGTATCAAAAAAGCATCTTAATAAAAGCCTATACCAAACAGAGCAAAAATACTGATCCGAGCTAGCTACATTCCAGGTACACCATGTTCTTAGTTTAGTGCTGCTATTGCCATGCATATAAGATTTGATGGTAATGCACAAATCATATGTATCTAAATTGAAGCAATATAATATGATCCCAAAAGTAAAGTGAAAGAAGACTCACGAACAACAATTCCATCCGCAAATTTTCATTAATTAATTTTCTTTCTCTTTCAATTTCAGAAGCCCCCACTATCTCCAATATTACATGCGCTGCCTAATTGTTATTGGAAGAGAAACGCATTATGGCATAAGGACTTATTTTAATTGCAAGGATCAGGCAGAAGCCACCAATCAACACTTGAGCAATGAAGAACATATTATAATATTAAGCAAATCATAAAATATTAATTTTGAGTGTTTCCCAATATAAGTTTGTTTAAAGTGAAATTTTTATTATAAAAAAAATTATAATTAATGAGACAATGGAAAATTTTATTGCCCCGATTATTCTACGAGCATCTCATTGACTCGCGCCAACCAAGTAAAGAAAAGCTTATTGCTCAAGTGGAAGGAAGTGTCCAAAACGAATCCATACTTCAATATAATTCATTTATTATATATATGTGTGCATACAGCTTCTGAGCTTTAATTTTCCATACACCATTGAAATTGTGCTGCTCTCTAAATATTTTTTTAAAAAAATCTCGAACTGTCATTTTTCCTGCCTAATGAGATATCTTTCCACTAAGAGAAAGTTGTCGCCATGGAATCTGCGCCAGCTTGATCCCACTTCATACCAATTCAAGAAAGAAACTGCCGAGGGCGACATTGATATATATATATATATATTACAACATAAGTTGGGAGATCATGCTACACACATATATACATATTATGGAAGTATAACTTTTTATAATATCAATTCAAACTTATTCTAAATATTACTCAGCTCTTAATTGACCTTTTTTTTTTTTTTCTGCAACTTTAGAAAAGTGCCTTTTTCCCCTAAAGAAAAGTCAATCCAAGTATGCTTGTAATTTACTACAGTTATGCAGAATCAATATGTAGTATTTTAAAAAATATATTTTTGAAATAGATGATAATACATTGAAATCCAACTTTTGATGCAGTTTGCTTTTATGCTAATCACTATATAAAGTTAATTAAGTTTTTAGAAGATTCGGTAACTATAAAGACGATGCAAATCGTTTGAAAAGCTAAAAGCCGACAAGATTTAATTGATATGCTTGACCCCCAACAATGATAAAGCTAGAGTAAAGTTAAAATGGTATTAGTAACCTATAATTAGGGTAGAGAAGGCAAAAATCTTGCATGACTCGCCATCAATGTATACATTTGTTTTAATTTCGACCATTGATAGTTACGTTGATTCTCCCTTTGAGCTAAGAGCCAAAAAGAGCCCACAGTCAGTTTCCTTACGCGTCACCAAGAGAAGTCGGGCTTGCTTCTTGATCAAAGGATCAATGGCCAAGAATGTGACACGTATTCAGTCCAAGGGTAAAAGGGTCAGTAAAGTTCCACCATGGTTGCCGGGCCACGACGCCACAAAAGCGAACCTGAAGAAAAGAAACATTTTGATTGCTTTGACGTCGTGAAAAGATGCATTTCTTTTCGCCTATATCTTCACTATTAAAACTCATGCATCGTAGTTCTTAACGATTGGGTAGAGTAGTTATTATTATTATTATTTTTTCTAAGGCGACGCTGAAAATTAGGAAAGGATTATCTGTTGAAACCTGTATTTTTTTCTAACACTTTGTTTGGATTGGGAGGAACGGAGGGGAGAGAATGGTTTTGGAGGGATGAAGTAATCATTTCTTTTGTCTGTTTTAAAAGTTTTGGGAGGGGGATAATTTTGAAAGGAAAATCACTATCCTATCCTTTCTTTTATTTTTAATCATTCCAATTTGGAAGGAAATGAGAGGAAAGGATTCTCTAATTTGCATGAAGACGATTTTACCCCCTGAGTTTTATTTTAATTACTAAACTTGTTATATAAAGACAAAATAAGAAAAATGATACAAAGTAAATTTACACATAAAATCTATCATTTCCTTTCATTTCTTTCCTTTATTAAAATTTCTCCCCTCAATCTGGACAAGGTGTAAGAGTTTTCTCATCTAATTGTGGGGGTGGAGGGAGAGGATCTTCAAGAATATGAGCTCCATGGAAAAGCGTAATTCTAAAATTAGCTCACCAGTTGTATACTTGTTAGTTTCTCTATAGACATGTGAAATGTGATGTCCTAATTGTCTCACCATCCTGCTTATACTAATAAACTACTTATGCCTTACAGAGATAGTTTTATGTCCTTAATTTTAAAGTTAAAACTAGATTTGTTATAAAAAGATCTTAAGATCAAGCCCCATTTTCACCATGTATATGTGTATATTTATTTGAATTGTATAATGTTATCTCAAATTGTATTGCAATTTGCAAGCCTCTGCGAATTATTAATGCGTCGACCAGCCATCAACTTTAATTTAAGGATCATGAGCTTGAAACCCCTAGCATGAAAGGCACCTAATCTCGTTCCTAATTATCCTATATGTACCCTACTGCATGCTTCATTCATAAGCACCAAAGGACACTTTGAGTGAACCATCATTATTTACCACCAAAAGGCACTTTGAGTGATTCTCGAGTCACATTAACGTCCCAACTGTTGTTAATACACAGATATATAAATCTAAACAAATTGCATAATCATTAAAATTAACAATATAGTCTTCAAGATTGCAGGGTTAATTATGAAATAGTATGCACTGCAAAAGAAAAAGAAAAAATTAAAAGTAGAACTAGATCGTATGTGAGAAAGTAAAGAGATTGTTAGAGTAAAATTGAGATAGGAATCTTTGAAGATGAGAGTTGGGTGAAATAAAGAGTCCATGAATGTGAAGAGACACTTGATAGCTCTTTACATGTAAGGAAGAACACAAAAAAAAAAAAAAAGAGAGAGAGAGAGAAAAGAGAAAAGGTTGAATGAAGATATATATATATATATATATATATATATATATGTACATCTTGTTTGTTATTTCTTTATCTGAAATCTCAAATCTAAAAACTATGTAATTTTATATACTTTTCACATTTAAATTTAAGATTTCAAATAAGCATATGAAAAACACACACAACGGTAGTCTAACATAAGCATAAAGAATTTAACGTGATTGAAATTGTAGTTTGACTAGCTTGTCTTACTCTAGTAATTAAATTATCTTTTTTGCTTAATTTTAGAAAAATATACAAACATGCAATAATTTAATAACTCTTATATTTTTATTAAAAAATATATAACAAGAAGACTTCTATATATTTACAATGTCCAACTTTCAAAATTTATAAAACAGTATTGTAGGGTATGAATACACAAATATCTTTAAACTTATTTTGATTATGAACAAGCCTTGTACTTCAACACACGAAATTTAATTATGATGTGGTAAAAGATCTAGTGATCTAAGAAGAGTTGATAGCGTCAAATTTTATTCTAAAATCATACTAGATGAAGAATTCAAGAATTTATGTACTATAATAGAACTTATTAGTTTGTTTATATGGTACAATTGAACAATCGAGATACAATTACAATCACGATAGACGTGTTTATTGGGTTCCCAGGCTCTACAAGTTTTCAAACAATAACCAACACCCAGTAGCAAGGGAGCTGGATGGGCTTGAAGGTCATCTAAGTTCTAACATGGGCTAGCTGACCCAACAAAAAAAAAGAGCAAATGTCCAAAAAGCAAGAACATACAAAAGTGGGCCTCAACAACCCAAGACACAAAGTCCAACTCCACAGCCCATTAAAACCATTGTTGTAAATAAGACCTACTTGCCAATTATTCGGCTTTTCTTTTAGATGCCGTTATTAGGGTGTTAGTATGATGTCGTCATCATTAGTGGGAGTATATGTCAGCGGAGGGGTACGACTAGCTAGGAGTACAAGTGTTTCCGGTCCAGGACGAAGGCGTTCATAATGAACCATGTATTGTTTGGAATATACCCACGAGCCTAGAGGGGAAAAAAGTCCTTAGATGTCCTAATTAAGGGCCTGTTTGAATTAGAGCATCTTAGCTTTCTGCCGGATGTGTGAAGAGCATCTTAGCTTCCCGCCGGAGCCAGAGGACTGGCCTCTCCTTCCACCACAAGAATTGTTGACTAGTAATCAACTAGCCGCCATGCATCATTGCTAATTTACTATTGTATCAATATTTGAGAATGTGTATCAATATCTTAGAGAAAAATATTTTTACATATTTTTTACAATTAGACAAGCAGAGCCAAACAGGCTATAGGTCTTCTAATTATTGTTGAATTCTCAAGTATTTATGCATTTAGTTTGTTAGTTATTATGCTTGTTTCGATCCAAAAAAAGGGTTAACAGTCATGCTTGTAACTAAGATTTCAAAGCCATTATTCAGTTTTGTGGGAGATTTACTAGTTTATTCTTTCCCAAATAACATTTGAATCTTGAAAGTTTTCGTATTTGATGTTGTTGGATTAGCATCTTTCATTTGCTCTATTCAATTTGATAGGTAATTAATCCTAATTTGTGCTTCTTAGCATTGTTATCGCCTGTTATGCCCAAATTAGTTTAGTAGAAATAGTGATCTTATATTACCAGTTGCTTGAAAGTTTTCAAATTTGATAGGATAGATTGATGAATGGTTTTGTGGACGAGTTGTATCAGACATGTTTATTACATTTCTTGGAGCTTCATTATTAAATCACATTGGATTGTGGAATTACGAGGAACGAGACTACTTGATGTTTGTGACAAATGGCAAATCAATTACCTTGATAGTTGATATTGTTGAGGGGGACGTTGTGTACCTGTTGGGGATGTTCAAATTCAGTTGACTTTTTAGGTTCTAGTGAGTAATTCTACTTTTATTTGATGACATTAGATAATGCAAACAAATTCATTGAAAATTTTAATGCTTATATAGGACAATAATAAAGCGCTAGAAGCATCACGCTTATTTGATCAAAACCATATGTTGTTTGAAGAGCATAGGCAAATAAAAAGCTAGGTTTGGTACCTTATTTTCAATTTCTAAACGCATAAATTCAGAATTGTCCCCCCAACAAACTCTTCTGATGTTGGAGAATCATTACTACCTTATCCTTGATCCCTTTGCACTTGAGCACAAAAAGAATCCATATAGCGGTGATTAGTATGTGGGAATGAGTTGAGAATAAATGACAACCCTAGTTCTCTTTTAAATACCATAATTGGTGTGAATTAATGGTTCAAAGAATTTCATTCTCAAGAGAATTCCATTCATATGAACATGGGAATAATCATTTTTGACAAAATCTATGGAAATTGAGCTTTTTTGTCAAAAGACTGAAATGATCTTACAAAAATTAACATTTAGTGTTTTATATCAAATATATATATATATATATATATATATATATTTAAAAATAAAAATAAAAAATAAATTTAAAAATAAAAAAAATAAAATTAAAATTAAAAATTGGAAAAATAAAAATAAAACTTTAGAAATGAAAATAAAATAGAAAATAAAAATAAAAAGAAGAAATTAAAATAAAATAAATTAAAATTTTTAAAATAAAATAAAAATGAAAACGAAAACAAAAATAAAAAATTTTACCAGATTATATATTCATATATATACATATATATGTTATCTTCACTAATTTTTTATTTAAGGTTATTAATGAAAAGATACTTTATATTAGTATTGGTAGTATTTTAGTAATATTTTTTGTAATTAATTGTATAACTATACTGTATATAATATAACAGTAGAGCGATAATCTTAACTTTTTGTTAGCTAAATATTCATTATTAATTTTGATGATGAAAATATATATATGCATTATTTAACTAAATAGCTTCTTGTGAAAATGAGATGTCATCAAAATGAAGCTTGGAAATATATAAAGATGTCCAAAAGGGTTATTTGAAGAAGAGAAAAGATGAGAAGGCATAAGGAGGAGAAGAGAAGACATAAGGGGTACCAGATTTATTTTTCTTCTTGCTTTTTTTGTGAAATGCCTATATATTGTGTGGACTTGGCTCAAAATATTTTTCTTTGTCATTGGAAAAATTTTCAAGTCTTACACTTTTGAAAATAACATGTGCACAAATGTATTTGAATGCACACATTGAGATAAAATAAGTTTTTGGAGTGTTTTTATTCACAACATGCATTTATTCAAAATAACTTGGAGTTGTGAAAATGCACTTGAATTTGTTTTTCTGCAAAATTTGGCTTTACTTCACATTCTGAAGTGGCCGGACCCCCCAGCCGGTCGACCGGCTGACCTGGGTGGTCACCCGGCCTAATCAAAGAGGTGAAGAGAAAAGCCGGACCCCCTAGCTGGTCGACCGGCTAAGGCGTCCGGCTTAGTTAGAGAAAGAGAAGGGCAAGCCGGATGACCAAGGGGATCGACCGGCTGAACGGGGCTGTAATAAATACACTAGCCGTTTATTACCGTTTTGGCCGAAAATCTTCATCCTTCTTCACCTACCAAATCCCTAACCCCCAAATCTCTTTAAATACTCATTCAAATACACTTTCTAAATATCAATTGAAGTGTGCAAAAGTGTTTATCATCATTCAATCCATCTTTGAGCTATTCTTGCAATATATTTGAGCTTTCAAGAGCTTGTTTTTTCTCTTCTTGAGGAAGATTTCAGATTCAATCTCTTTTCAATCTTGAGTATATACACACTTTGAGAGCTTTAATCATTGTGAGATATATCCATTTAAGCTTGTAAAGTGTGAGGAAATTCTATAGAGAGAATCTCTTGGGTTATTTGAAGTAAGACTTCAAAGAGGTTGTAAAGAACTTGGTTTGTACTTCATCAAGTTTTGAAGAAGCATTTTAGTGGAGATCTTTGAAGTCCTAAGGGGAGATTCCTTGGGCGGTGGACGTAGGCTTGGCCGAACCACCTTAAAATCGTTTGTCTCTCTTCTCCTTGCATCTCTATTTTTATTGTTATTACTTTGCTTATCTTGTGTTTGATATATTGCTTGTTAGAAGTTGTAAATTTTCTGAAAATTTTAAAAAACGAAAATTAGTATTAATATCTTAATTCACCCCCCTCTTAAGATATTTGCACCCACACTTTTTTTTATATAAATTATTTTTAATGCTATACTAGTGTACTAATTACCAAAAATAAATTTAAAATTAGTACACTTATTCTTACCATCATTCTTAAATCCCATGTTGATAGTAAGAATGGGTTGGAAAGAGAATGACATTTCTGACTCTTTCTTAAATTCCATGCTTGGTGTGAAGTAATGGCTGAAGGAATCCGATTCCCATGGAAATAGCTCATTTGTATGTTTGTGGGAATGAGATTTTTCATCAAAAGTCTAAAATAATCTTTCAAATATTAACATTTAACGTTAAAAATAAAAATAAAATAAAAATAAGTTTAAAATAAAAATAAAAATTTTAAAAATAAAAAATTAAAAAAAAATTAAAAATAGAGTATAAAAATAAAAAAATTAAATTTAAAAATAAAAGGAATATATAAGAATGAAATAAAAATAAAAAATAAAATAAAATAATGCTGAAAACAAAAATAAAAAGTATATATGTACATTAGTATTGGTAGTATTTTAGCAATATTTTGTGTAATTAATTTTATTACTGGAATGTATATAATATAATAGTACAGCAGTAATCTTAACTTTTACACCAATCATTTTCAATACTATACTAGTGTACTAATTACCAAAAATAAATTTGGAATTAATACACCTATTTCTACCCTCATTCCTAGAATATACCAAGTATGGTATATTCATTCCCAAGCTCATTCCATTCCTGTTAAATTCATTAAATCATACCAATCGTCACCAAATATACCAAACTTAATATATTCATTACCAAGTTTATTTTATTCCTAAGCTCATTCTATTTCTGTCAAATTCATTCCATCATACCAATCACCACCGTAGGTTTCTTCTTGTTCTCTTTTTTTTGCCTAGAATCAATTTAGGGCCTGTTTGGGTTGGTTTTTTTTTTAAGGAAAAAGCATTTTTTTTTCTTGAAAAACTTACATTAAATTTGTAATAACTATTTGATTTGGCTTTAAAAAAAGCTAAAACTTTGCAAAAAGTTTAAACACAGCTTTTTTTAGAAGTCAGAATTTTCACCTTCTCAAAAAAAGCTGTTTTTCAAAAATATTAAAAAAAATGTTTTTGAAAAAAGCTAACCCAAACGAGCCCTTAATGGTGGTTATCTTTATCTAAATTTGTTCATAAACCAACACTTAAATCAATCTCATATTTGTTATTTTTATTTTTGTTCTCTTAAATCAACAACTAAGATATACAAATTTCTAAGCAAGCACTTGAGTTTTGTTGTTAAAGATTTAAGTTTTCGAGTAAGAAGTCGCTCAAATATTAATAAGAAAGGCACGAACTTTTTAGAAGGAATACGTGTGGCTTTGATAAAATTGATATATACCTTAGTTTATATAATACATAAATTTGCTATAACAATACAGGAGGCGGCTGACGCTGGTAGATTATTCTATACCCAAGATGGCAGGAAATGGATTTATCAAAGAAGGGATTTTTGTTCCATCAGTCAAAACTGAGATGTCAATTTAGGGGGGGGGGGGGAATTATAGACCTAGAACATAAATTTATTAGACTACAACAAAAATTTGTAGGAATTTTTATAAAAATTTGTAATTCTACAGATTTTTGTTTTAGTCCTAAAAAATATTTTATGGACGGATAAATTTTTGTTTTAGACCTAAAAAATATTCTATGGACTGATAAATTTTTGTCTTAGGCCTACAAACTTTTTTATGAATTGATGTTATACATTTTTTTAAAAAAGTCCTATAAATTTTTTGTTCTAAACTTATAACGCTTTCTAAATCTATAAATTTTTTTTGTGCCCTGGTATTAGTTCAAATGGATAAAACAGCTTCCCTCAAAGAAGGTAAAGGTTAGTAATTATGGTGCAAAAGTAAAAGCAAAAGATCACGTAGGATTTTCGTTTTTGTCAACTAGAAACTTTATTTTATCAATTATCGAATAATTACAAGGATAGACAAAAAAGGAAAAAAAAAAAAAAGGAAGAAAGAAAAAACAAAAGTCCAAAAGCGAACAAAGCATAGAGAAATGGGCCTAAAAAACCTAAGACACAAAGTCCATCCAAATCCAACCGACGACTCTATTTATGTGCTCTCTCTCTCTCTCTCTCTGTAGATATATCCCTCCTCCTCCCTGCTTACAATTAATTATTCTCTTTTTCTTTTGTTGTTCGAGAGACGGAGAGGCTTACTATATTAGTGTGTTAGTAATCATGTCGTCGTCGTTATGAGAGTGCGTTATAAGGATGTCTTCAGCAAGGGGGTACGAGTACGAATACAAGGTATTCCAGGACGAAGGCATTTATGATGAACCTGGTGCTCGATGGAATTTACCCACGAGGCTAATGGGCCAAAAAGTCCTTAAATATCCTATTTAAGGCCAAGTACTTACTCCAAAGGCTGCCTGCTTTTTACACCGGACCTCTTGAAACCTTAGGCATTGTGCACTACAACTTGGCTGTGCCTCTGGACGACATTCAAGATGAATTTTACATTGATCTTCTCTCTGAAATTTTTTCAAATCAACTTAATCTGCCTCGAGAACATCATCTTATATTGATCTCTCAACTTACTGACGCTGCTTATTCGTGGTTCACTCGACCTGAAAACTCAGGCCTTGCACAACTCCCGCTTCACTTTAATGCTCGCGTCGCCACCGTGCAGCAAGATGGTGAACACCTTGATGACACCCTGGCCCGCGCCATTACCCCTCTTCCAGGACAACAAAAGCAGTCTAATCATCGTCTTATCATGGCCCGGGCGCGAAAGAGGCGCTGCCGGAACCGCAAGAATCCTTCAAAGGAAAAGGTGAGGGTGGGACAAGATGATCAGCCCAATCCAGCAGGAGGCAGTAGAAAGAGCAGCAGGGTCAGGCATCAGCCAAGGCATCTAAAAGACTATGTTGTGGCATAAGGAACACGCGTGGGAGGTTGTTTTCTGAGTAGAGATTAATTCTAGCAATATACTTATTTCTTCTCGACATCGAAATAGGGGATCTCTTATTTCAATTTTATTCTAACTATACGTTTACTTTTAATCCAACTCTTATTCCTGGAACTCTGTGTAACACTTTTCCTATTTCCAAATCCTTTATTTATTATTTTATCATATATGTAAATATTTTATTATTAATTAATCACTATTAATTTTTTTTTATGCTTTTAGGTTTAGAAATTGAAAAGGTCGTAGGTTTGGTACCCCCCCCCCCCATACAAAGTTAAACGAAATTTTGAAAGAGGCTCCTAAAATTTGAGAGGTTAGATAAGGAGGTTGCTGAAGCTTAGATTTCTAGGTTGCTGGTTTTCTATTTTTACCTTCTAATCAAACGATTAAGGGGTGACTTAAGGAGCCGGCAAAGAAGGCCTTAACAAGCAATGTTGGAAACGGGCCAAACATGTTTGGGAAAATGTAGGTGGACGTCATTTTTATACCTGACGCCATATGTCAAAAAAATTAGGCGTGTAAATGATTTGGTTTCATTTTGATTATATTTTAAAGAAAATTAAAGTTAGTTGGTTTATATTTGAGACAAACTAATTGGTTTTTTATCTTGTATATAATCAAACCAAACCAACATATTCAGTTTGGTTTGATTTTTAATTTTTCTAAAAAATTAAAAAATAACTCAAAGTTTATAATAAAATTGAAAAAAATAACTCAATTTATTATCCATATTGCAAATTTAATACAATAGGATTTTACCATTACAACTAGAGATGAGCATTTGGTTTAACAAAATAAAAACCGAATTTCTGTAATTTTAATTTTTTGGTTTAGTTTTGGTTATAAGCGAAATAATCGAATTGTTCAAGAAAATCATGTATTATTCAAAATTAATTAAAATAACCAAAATTCTTTGTGATTATAATAACCAAGTCTCAATATCCATCATTAAAAAAGAGACGTCTATCCTTATCCTCTCTCTGTCTCTCTTCCTCAAAAATTCTCTCCAACTTCTCCCCATCCTTATCTCATCTTCAAACTTTGTTTTGCTCAACCCCAACCTTTGCCCAATGGTTTGGGCATGTGTTCTACCTTTTATTGTGTTCTTTGCTATTCCTATTGTATTTTGTTGGATCCATTGTCTTTTGTTACTTTTGTTTTTGCCTCATATATAATTTTCGAGTCTTGTTATTCCCACATTTGAAACAAGAACCCTTGTTTTCAGTTTTTTGATATTCTCTTTGGGACTTTGCTACGATTTAATTTCGATTTCTCGGCTTGGGGTCTCGTAGTCTTTGTTGCAAGTTTGGACGTTCCTCTCTTGGTTGTGTTTCCACTATGGTTGGTGGCATTATTTGTTAATAAGTCACTCTATTGGAAGCATTGGAGGTCACGTTAAAGAATTCTTTTTCCAAGCATTTAGAGTTTGGGATGGTGAGCCCATTTCTCACCTTATTGTTGTTTATGTTTTCTGTGTTACCATTTTTATGGCTTTGTCGGAGAGTGTTCGTCGAATGTGTGCTATGTTATGTAATGATGATGTGTAGACCTTTTGGTCTGAATGCCAGAGTTGGCAGTGATTAGTTGTCTTTTATTATTGTAAATCGAGTTTTAGGGTCTTTTATGTTTTGAGTCTATACTTGTTGGATCAGTTTTGGATGGTCCTTTTATGTACATATGTGTATTGTTAATGAAAAATATTTATTTTATGCAAAAAAAAATCCATCATTAAAATTCACATTATGCATATAACAAAAAATATAAACTTATAAATATATATGAACGTAAACTTGAAAATGGATAAATAACTAAAATTACTTATAAAAGATTAGCTATTCAATTATTAACTGAAATTTTAAAGAAAATAAATAAAATTGAACCAAAAATTGAGCACTTTTAATTTTTATAACCAAAATCGAACTGAAATTTGTATTTTGGTTAAGTTCGTTTCGATTATTTGATTATAACCGAATAATACTCATCCTACATAAACGTTAAAACTACCATATGAAATTTGCGCAAAATTTTTAAATCTTGGATATGGATGGACCAAAAAAGGAAAAATAATGGCGCCAAAACTTGCATACTATACGTCCATTTCCCGCCAAAAGCCCCGCAGATCCTCTTAAGACTCCAAAACTCTCCACAAACCAACCCCATCCATTCAACAATGGCGGACCACGAAGAAGAACAGCAAGCGCATCAACCATCGTTCCCGACAAGCCGAGTGAAGAAGATAATGAAGCTCGACAAGGACATCAACAAGGTCAACTCCGAAGCCCTCTTCCTCATCACGTGCTCCGCCGAGCTTTTCCTCCAATTCCTCGCTGAGAAATCTGCCAGAGTCGCCTTGGAGAAGAAGAAGAAGACCGTCAAGCTCGACCATTTACTCGTCTCCGTTAAACGTCACCAACCCACTAGTGATTTCCTCCTTGATTGTCTCCCTAAGCCTTCCCCGCCTCCGTCCGATCTGCCTCGGAAAGATCAGAGCCGTCGGTCTGATAACAAGCCTGTTGCAGCAGGGACACGTCGGATTGAGGCCTTTTTCCACAAGTGCACTTAGTTTTTGTTATTAATTTTTCATTTGCCGAAATTGATGCAAGGAAGGTGTATAATTATCAGGGTTCTTTCTTTTTTTCTTGGACAATGACGTTTTACATAATAATATTCTACAATTTTTTTTTTGTGGATTTGATGTTTGTTTTTAAGCTTATTCCTACGAGGTAGTAGAGGGTGCATGTCATGTCGGTGGCTTGGCGTTGTCTGCGTCATTAGTTTCTTTGTTTTAGGATTGAGTTTTGAACTTAACACCATGGGAATTGAACCACAATTTAAGATCTTTAGATAATGTGGGTTTTTATTTATACGACAGAAATTTAATTGATAGAAATCCACAATCAATATATAAATCTCAAGTAGAAAGGATGATCTTAAAATCCAACCACTAGTAAGTTCGAGACAATTAATGAGGAGGCACTGGAATATCAATTTGGAAGAGATGATGGAGGAAGGAGTGTATTTTGGCCCCTAATTGCTTAGATGTCAATTGAAATACCTTGAAAAGATTTAGTGACAAATCAGTGAGTGGATTAACTAAGAATGGACATTGGCTAACTTTGTAATATTTTCATCACCTAATACAAATGCTCTCTTTAGATCCACAAGAGGAAGAAGAAAAAAAGTAGGACGATTTTGTTTTGAATTAGGAATTAAATAGTCCAAAATTTGGACTGAATTAATAAGCAATCAAAAACAAACGGGCCTTAATTCATATTGGAAATATTGTGAACAAAGTTGTGTATCATTTTTGTTAGCACTAGAGTCTTAATTCAAAATAAAGAAATTTCTAGAAATTAAAAAATAAATGTCAGTGATGATGTGTATATAAGTAAGCATCTATTAGTGACTTGTATATAATTAAGTCTCTATAAGAAATCAAAAAGATAATCATTGATGGTACGACCATAAAAGGTGCACACTTGAAGTTATATTGACCTTACATGAATTTTGACCCAAAAAAAACAAGAAAAAGCTCATGAATTAAATGGTTCTTCTTGAGCAAACAATCTTCAAAATGAAGTAACCTAGCAAAAAAAATCTTCAAAATGAATTGGTTGGCAGGCCCATTATTCAAATGGGTTTCTAAGACGACTCACTAAGGCCCAACTTCACCAAAAAAATTAACAAGAAGAAAACAGAAAAGAAAGAAAAAAAAAAAAGAAGAAAAAAACTCACAAATCTCGACCGTCGGTAGCCCTCTAATCATCATCATAAAGATCAACGGTTCAAAGCTTCCACTTTGTTCAGAAAGTACTAGCTGAAGACTTTGTTGAAGGGTTTAAGACAAAAACCTCCAAAACCCCTTCTTTCCTTCTTCCTCAGTTCCAATCAATCGGCCATCAACTCCGGGTTGTGACTCACTGGGTTCACCAGGACGAGTTCAGGTTAACGAGAATGTACAGGAAAGGAGCCATACTTGTTACCTTCAACACACTCAGAACACTAACGAAGGTATGTAGAACCCCCAATTCTTACTTATATTCTGCAAAGAGCCCTCCTTTTTGTAGAAGTCTTAGTAGTGCCCCTGAAAGATCGGATTGTTTTGCCACCACAAATGAATTTAATGGAGAAAGTTACCAAAACAATAATGATTTTCAGTTTCAGCAAAATGGAAATGTTAATAGTGTTTATGGAAAAAACCCTAGAAACGAATTTCAGCACAATCCAGATGGGAAAGATAGGAATTTTTCATCTGAGTATGTTGGAAATGGCCAGAAAGATGGGTTTTTTGAGGACCCAGTTAGGCGACAGGGGACAATATCATCTGTGTATATGGGAGGTGGTCAGACGAATGGGTATTTTGAGCATCCAGTTGGGAAAAGTGCAATCTTTGGTGGTTACAACGTGAATATGTCGTCTGGGTATACAAAAAATGGCGTCCAAAATGGGGGTTTTGAGAACCCAGCTGGAAAAAATGCAACCTTTGATGGTTACAGTGGGGTGAATTCGAATGATATGTGGCAGCAAAATGCATATGGTTATGTGAGAGAGAGGTCCGTAGATCTCCAACATGATTGGAGTGGAGGGCACGGGCAGGGTGCGGTGGATTCTCTGGGAGGTGGGATTGGGGGTCATGGAGATGTAAGTGGAGGATTCCAGCAGACTATGAGTGGTTATTCTGGTGGGATCTATGGAAATTCGCAGCAGAACTCTTATGGATCTTACACGCAAAATATGGGAATGCCTCAGCAGAGCTCCTCTAATTATTCCACTGGGAATGCTGGAAATGCACAGTACGCGCATGGTAGTTTTTATACGGGAAATTCTGGAATGTATCATGAGAGTGCTGGGATTTCAAGTGGATATAACAATGTTGGAGGGTATCAGCAAGGGCTGAGTAGTGGTTCCGTTCCAAGTGCTGGATACTACCAACAGTCTTCAAATCAGTCTCAAAATGTTAATGTAGGTACTCAAGGAGAAACTAGTGTGAAATCTAATGAGGAGTCACTTGGAGTCGCTGAAGAGAGTGAACTAAGAGGTACAATTGAGGATCTTGACAAGTTTCTCGAGGAGGGCAAACCGAAGGAAGCAGTAAAAGTTTTGGGATTATTGGAGGAGCAACATATCTCTGTTGACTTGGCCCGGTATCTGATATTAATGAAGGCGTGCGGTGAAGATAATGCTCTAGAAGAAGCAAAAGTTGTTCATGAGCACCTTGTAAAATCAGAAGTACAGCTTCAACTCAAAACTTACAATAAGATACTTGATATGTACTGTAGATGTGATTCCATGAATGATGCGTTTAGGGTTTTTGATAAGATGCCAAGACGCAATCTCACTACTTGGGATATCATGATTTCTTGGCTTGGTAAAAATGGCCATGGGGAAGATGCCATTGAATTGTTCACACAATTCAAGGAAATGGGGCTGAGACCTGATGGGAAAATGTTTTTTGGCGTCTTCACAGCGTGCAGCATTCTAGGTGACACTATTGAGGGATTGCTGCATTTTGATTCAATGAGCAAAGATTTTGGCATAGTTCCCTCCATGGAGCATTATGTAAGTGTGGTAGACATGCTGGGTAGTACAGGACAGCTGGACGAAGCCTTGGAGTTCATTGAAAAGATGCCAATGGATCCAAGCGTGGAAGTTTGGGAAACATTGATGAATCTTTGCAGAATGCATGGAAATTTGGAGCTTGGGGATTATTGTGCTGAGCGTGTTGAACTTGTTGACCCGTCTCGGTTGAACGAACAAGCAAGTGCAGGCCTCATACCAGTGAAACCTTCTGATCTTGCAAAAGGAAAAGAAAATAAGAAGTTAACTGGTCAAAGTCTTCTGGAGGCCAGAAGCAGGGTACATGAATACAGAGCAGGAGATAGATCGTCCCCTGAACATGAGAAGTTATATGCACTGCTTAGGGGGATGAAGCAGCAAATGAAAGAGGCTGGTTATATCCCAGAGACTAAATTTGTGCTTCATGACATTGACCTAGAAGGTAAAGAAGAAGCTCTTATGGCTCATAGCGAAAGACTCGCCGTTGCTCAAGGTCTCTTGACTACACCAGCTCGGAACCCAATCAGAATAATAAAGAATCTTCGTATTTGTGTTGATTGCCACAATGCAATGAAGATTATATCAAAATTGGTTGGTCGAGAACTCATTATTCGAGATGCTAAGAGATTTCATCATTTCAGAGATGGATTGTGTTCTTGTCGTGATTATTGGTGAAGGTGATTTTTAGGTATTTTTGTATTAGTTGTTCTTAAACTCAGAAAGAGATGAGTTTTGATGAAAAAAAGAATCATTTTTTATAATTGCTTTAATCTCTCTGTTAGTTCTCATTTTTAGTTTTCAAATTCATAGAATATTTACATGTCAATTGGAGTGTGAGGATGAAATACTGAACGTTTCCTACAATAGCTCAATGCATGGTCTTATAGCTTCCAATTGTTTAGAAGTATTTTTAATCATAGTTTCAATAGTTTAATTTTTGTTAAAAATTTGTTAGAGCATTGCCAAATTAGCCATGCCAAGAAGAAAGAGAAGACATAAAGAGACTTTTTCTGAGTTAACCAATCTGATGTTTTAGAACCCAAAAAAGGAAAACTTGAGATGATTTCAATTGATCTTGACACTTCTCATATTTTGCAACTTAACAAGGGGAGCTCTGGCAACAGAAAAGTTGTTGCCTTTCGATCTGGAGGTCATGGACTCCAGTTATGGAACAACTTCTGACAAATTACAGTGTCTTTACTATGTTTCTTCTACCTAAATCTTGTATTCTTTAGAAGCTGGCTGCAATCGGCTGAAAGTGAAAATGCAAAAAGGTCAGATGATGTCTTCTTGCAGAAAAGGATAGAAAAACAACAAGTGTTAGCAATAAAAAGAGTTGTGCTCTTCCAAGCATGATGTCTTACATTGGTTTTTGGTTGATGTTTAACTCAAGACAGTCGTTGACTATGACATGAATCTGACGTACGAATCAAGTTTTGGGGCCTGCACTGTGACACAGAGTGAGTTCATAAATTTTCATTTTTGCTGTAGTTTGACAATACTGAATGGGAGTTAGTCACCAATCCTTGTGAATACCCACTATAAAATTTCTATCTGGACTTGAGTTTTGTCGATAGTGTTAGTATACTTTCATTTTAAATGTATACTACTCCTACAAGCAGAAAACAATGAAGGAACTAATATCAATGCTCAACGCTTTGCACTTTATGGCCTGCTGTTAGTTACATTTGGTCAATTGGCAATCTTGGTCCTAGTGGGTAGTTTGTTATACTTGACTGACATGCAGTTTGTTTAACACTATGGTTATTGTCATTAAGTTTGGTTGCTTTTGAAGGTAAATTGTGACTGGTGAAACGGCCATTATAATAAGTCAGGAATTTTCTGTTAGGGGCAATGAACTTTGGAGGCAAGTTAGTGCTCTATCTCACTTCCTGCCCTCAGAAAATATGTTCTGGTTCATTAACGATGCTAGTATGAGTCAAGCTCAGCTGAGGATGGTAAAAGAGAAAAACATCTTCTGCTGGTTGACTGCCCTAGAATTATTAACTTATATTGTTATAACATTCATGGGTCTCCAAAGAAGTTATCACCAGGTCTGAAGGATTTACAAATTTTAACATATGAATCCAGGAGAGGCATGGCAAATTCAAGCTTATTATTGTTACTCTTACAATTTGTTCCCATTTCTGAAAAAAAGAAAAAGAAAAAAGAACTATGAAAATTTGTTCCTACACAAAATAAAGTTATTTTATTTAATTGATACCTCTGTCTTTCTTCGTGTTTATTTGTCTACATATTTATCTCTAATAGGTTCTATTCATGTATAGATGTAGATATGGACATAAGGACATACTTTTTACTTCTATCTGATTTCTAGACCTTCAAGGTCAATGGGGATATATCTTTCCCTCTCTCTCTATATACACATAATCCTTTTAAGGTTGGGAAGCTAGATCTAAAAGTATATGTATCTGTTTGTATCTTGTGTAGATATGGGTAAACAAATATCTACATCTCTTGGTTATATTGGCATAGCAACCCCTCTTTCTCTTCCTAATCCTCCTCTCTGAAGCAATAAATTTCTGCTTTACCCAGATGACTTCTCATCAAATGGAATAGCGTAAGATTGTTGGAAATGGGTGATTTTCATGGAGAATCAATCCAAGTCCAGTAAATATGAGTTTTAAATCCTTGCTTTAAATCAAGGGCTATAAAGTGAACAAAGCTACTTGGAGGTGGGCAAAGATTGACTTGATGAAAGCTTGCTTGAGACCGTAAAAATATCAAGCCAAGCAAGAAATGTTTGACATTTGTTAATCTATTAAGCTTGTGAGGTAACTTATCATTTCAATAAATGTTCTTGACCCTCAAAAGTTTATCAATACTAATGTTCCTAAGGTAATTAGTATCTTTCTGATTTAAGATTTTTATGCTTTTGTTTGTTCACCTCCACTAATATTTCAACATAATGTGATGTTTCTGGAGGTTATTTAGACTAATCATCGGACATTTACAGGTCAAAATTTGCACGTCTAAAACTACCATGGATTTTACACAGTGGTTTTAGAGAAAGATGACATATTGACAAGCGTGGCATTGATTGGGTTTGTTAATATGTTCTATATTACTTCTTCTAACTCTAGTTTGTCAGTTTTATTTTAACTACGGTTCTTATTGCTGCTTCATGATTATTCTGTTCCAGCTAGTAACTTGTATGTTTTAAAATGGGCTTTTCCAAAGAGATTTATGGGTGCTTGTACCTTTTTCCTAGCATTGTGGGGATGGGTCTTGGCAAATTTTGACAAAGATTATGTCTCTGTTTGAGATTTTCAGCTATGTGGGCTGATAATAGACCTTTCATCCAGGACCCTTTTTTTTTTTTTCAAAAACTATGTTCTCCTGACTGTTGGCAAAATTTAGTTGCAAGTACGAGGAATAGTTCTTTTCCCAGTATAATCTTCTTTCTACTACTTCCATTCAAGCAAGAGGAGTCATCTTTTTCTGCTATGTATTTCTTTTCCCCTCTTCAATCCACAAGATGCTTTGTTTTATTTTCTCCTTCAGCTACATTGGGCCAGAGATCACAGATTCATGACCCTTGGTATGCCATATATTGCAAGTACTGAGGGCGTAAATTTTGTGCTTCGTAAATGATCTTTTGCAATGTTATATATGCCTCTGCTAGTTTGGATTTTGTGTATCATACTTGCATAGCTATGTCCATAGAAGAGTTGGCATAAAAAAGGACGCTGGCATGCATTTTGATAATTACCTATACTTTATTTATTCATGTGTATCACTTATCATCCAGAGAAAAGGGCAACCGGTATGGCATGAGGAATATTTCTGGACGCATTAGTAGTAGTACTTAATCAAATTAACACTGACTTCTTTGTCCCTTCTGGGAGGAATTATACTTGCTTTTTCTGGTCTCTCCCTCCTTCCTTCTCTTAGCAACTGTAAATAAAACTAATCTTTTGAGGATATTTATCTTTTTCTCTCTTTATGACTGTAAAGGGTGAAAATAAAGGTTAATGGAAGCATTGCCCTTTGTGTCTAGCTGCATGTGGACAATGTTTTTTGATCGCTATTCATAGGTTTTGCAATTATTACTGGTTCTGTTGTGTTTGACCCAAGGATGAATATCTCCAACACTTTCTCCTTCTTCCTTGGCTTTTGTTGTTCTTGAAGTTAGAGTAGATTGCTTGAACCATGAAAACAATATCTATTTGACTAACCAATCCTTCACTCTAGGCAAATCAGCTACCGAAGCACAGTTGGTTTTAGATTGACCTAGAATGCTAGTTCAGTAGCATCTCTGCAGTAATATAAACAGTTGCTTCATATTCCTAGACACTTCGTGAACAGGTCTGGACCAGGTTTCCCAAGCAAATTCAACGCTTCGTTCGACTAATAATTGAAAGTAGATGGTCATACCCCTTCTTCGTATGCTATCTCATTGAAATGGTGAAGAGGCAGTATTTATTATTGGAAATTCTCTTGTATTTGAGTCCAATCCGCTTGGATACTAATTTCAACAGGACAATGCTGATTCTATCCTGTACAGGTTTTTGTGATTCTGGGTCTCTCCCCCCTATGATGATAGTTCTACATATTTGTTTTGTACTCTGAAATGGTTTTATTTGTTTATTTAGTAATATTTGATAGTACTCCAGCTTGCTTCTGCCTGAACTTTTGTTACTTAAATTTCAACGATCATGCAGGATCCATGGGGTGACAGTGGCCTAAATGCCCCTTGTTGCAACTTGCGGCAAATATCGTCGCCAGGGAATGTGCTGGCGTTTAATGAATTGCATAGAAGAGGTAACCTGTATATTGCCTGTAAATCAAAAACATTGCATTTGAAACTGAAGTTATGTTCTATAAGCTTCTTATTCCTTAAATCCACTGTACTATTCTAGGCTGAAGAGAATAAAGGTTATCTTTCCACCGTGGATCTCTAGTCTCTGCTAATCTCTACTGTTGACTTGAATGAGATTTGCATTATTGCAGACTCAGAAAATCTCTGATATTAGGATCTCTTCTTGTTTTATTTCATTGCCCTGAAGTTCTTGCTAATACAGGCGCCTGCAGAGCGTGAGGCCATCTCCAATGGATATCTGGGACAACTCGATACGAGGATCGGATGCTAAGAAACTGTTCAACTTCAGAATGGATTCTCTCCCTCCCCTTTTACCCTCTGGCATCTCGGCATTGTCAGGTAGTGCCACAGTCCCAAACCATAATGTGTTATCGTAGCCTATAACACCCCCAACCTTAACCAGTTTCAGCAACGGCTCGTGGTAGTTGATGTAGTTTTCCTTATCAGCATCCACAAATGCAAAATCAAAGGAAGCTTCTTTTCCCTGGATTGGTTGAAATCAGCAAACAGTGTCTTGTCATCGGCACCGATGGAAATATACTCGTGGAACTTTTGTAAGTACTTTAAAGTTGTCACTAACATAATATATTGTAGCGGAAACAGAAGATAATTTGGCATGCTTTAGGACAAGAGGTTAAGTAGTCTACATTATTAAGTAGCTCTTTGATGACTTTCATAGCATCTGACTGAATGAATTTAACTTTGTGCTCCACTCCTGCCTTCTGAAGAAATGGTAATCCAGTCTCATATGCTTCTCTATCCGGATCAACTGCTACTATCTGAAAGTTTTTAGAAAAACCATCAATGTGTCCATCAGAGCAAATTAAGCGTTGTGTTTGTAGATGAGGTCGGTTATATGAATCTGACGGTGTTATTGATTCCTATTGACAATTATCATCTCCTTTGTTTAAGTAAATGCTTCAATGACGGTACAATGATGTCTTAAGTCCATAGGAATAGTCTGATGTGTTTACACTATAGTCCATATATATATGTATCTAGCATGCAATCTATAATATCTTTTGAAGAAGTTGGAGACTTCATTTTCAAATAGTCAATTTTACATGCTATGCGTACATTTAATTTTAATTTTTTTTAGAAGTCAGAATTTTTAACTTTTTAAGAAAACACTTTTTTCAAACATTTTAGAAAAAAAATATTTTTGAAAAAAATCAATCCAAAAGAATTCTAAAACTGGGTGCAGGTTATTTGCTAGATCGATTAGCATTCCATCAAGTGAAAAACATACTTGGCCATCATTTGGCAAAGCAAGAGCAGTCGACAGAAGAGAGTAACCAGTAAAAACTCCAAGCTCCAGTGTCTTCTTCGCATTCATTAGTTTCAAAAGCATTGAGAGAAACTGAGCTTCGTCAACCGGTACGTTCATCAGGCTCCTGAAAAAAAAATAAAAAATACCCCATTTTAGTTTAGATTCTAGTTATCGTCAAATGTCTCTTCTATTACAAAAATTCTCCTTGAAAACCTTACTCGAGGAATGTTTCTTATTCGCATTCACACCTTTCTAAAAGAGCCACCAAATCAATTTATAAACTAGATTCTAAATGAACAAATTTAAACTTGAAAAGAATCTTTTCGGTTTCTGTTAATTGAATCTTTTGCTCTAGGTATTATTTCATATGGTTTCGAAAAAGGAAAAAACTTAGATGCTTGCTCTTATGCATGTTCAAAATGGAGTAAGTAAATTTTTTTTTTAAAAAAAAAGGCATTAAAGTATGCGTTACATTGTACTTGTCTCAGATCAACATGAAAATTGCTCGACAGGATTAAACGATTGAATTCATCAAATTAAGAAAAGACTATTCTGATCATAGTTCTTGCTTAAGAACACGTCTACAGAAAAGCACGGTTAGAAAAATTAATGACACATTATAGTATCATTATTAGAAGATGGTAAATAAAAGACTGACAAGATCATTGTGAAGAGCAAGAGTCTTTTAGGTTTGGTGCCTTGTTTACTTCTCCCAACAGGTTGTCTCTGGACCCTTTCTAATGTATTCCCAGGAACATATCATGTTGGCTATGGACATGTGAAAGCCTCAGTGACACCAAAAAATCCAGTAACAGAAATTAAACTAAACCATTTTCATCATAATTTTCACGTAAGTTGAGGATTCCTTTGGATCGGTTTCTTTTTTTTAAAGCTTTTTTTTCTAAAATTTTTGAAGGTTTTTGAGAAGCAAAAAGTTCTAACTTCTAAAAGAAACTGAAATTAAGCTTTTTCCAGAGTTTTCGTTTTGTTGGAAATCTAATCGAAAATACTTATTACAAAAAAGATATGTTTTTCCTAAAAAAAAGTATTTTTTTATTTTGATAAAAAAAAAATCAATCTAAACAGGCCCTTAGTTAATCACTGTGCCGGAATGTACCAATATTTATATTTTTCGACTGTGGCATTCCGTAGTGCTTTGAGTTGTTCATGCTCTCTAGGATACGCACTTGTTTCTGCAATATACTGCATAGTAGTAAAAGAGGCCATAGTTAGATCAATAATTCTGGCACGAACAAACATATGGCAATTGATTAAGATGAATGCAGAAACAATATCCACCAGAGATTTCTACAAATTTTCATCGTAAATGCTAAGATCAGTTAACGTTTCGAACAAGTTCCAATTATATGATGTACCTCATGCATGTATGATGAAAAGAGTCTTGAAAGTTGATATTTTGTTAATTACTCATGGATACAACGAGGCAACGTGCGTTTAATTTGAGGATCTGGGCAATGCCAAGAGTAACTAAGTGAACCATACAATAAAGATTAAGAATTAAAGAAGTAGCTTGCAAATGCATGATCTTAAAGCACAGCAACTCACCTTCGCAAGGGCTTCACTTTGCAAGACGGTTTTCACCTGCGAATCTCCCATTATCTGGAGCGTTTACAAGTACATCAAAATCTATGACAAGTGCTTCTCCACTAGTGTTTAGCTTACTCAAACCTACATATTCGACGAGTCGGTGAGAGTTGTAGTCCCGCTTATATAGCAAAAATTGTGGTCTGTAAAGTTCATTTGAGCTTGTGACCAAGAAAAACTAAAAGTCAAGAAGTAGCACACAAAGGTGAAAGCTAGATGATCTTCTGCCAAAATCTGGCAAAGATGATGCATGGGTAGTTAGAAAAGCTAACAAAAGTATTCTTGCATTTAATACCAATTGAAAAATGAAGAGCAAAATGAATGGGAATGAAATCAAATAGGCCGGCTATATTGTATGCTACCATATTAGCTTGTTTGACTAACCTTGCTCATTTGCATTTATAAATACCCGGAAATGGATGAAGTCAAACCTTCCCAAGCAAGAAGCAACAATAAGCATTTAGAGAGAAAATATGTAGAGTTTCTCCTAAGTGTTTAGTTCTTTTACTTGTTATATATATTAGTGTGAGAGTGGGTTTCTCCTAATTATAAGAGAGAGTAAAATAGTTCTCTTTTTATTTTAGAGAGAAGGTTGTAAACTTTTACACATAGTGAAATCCTTCTTATTTGTCCGTGGTTTTTTCCTCAATTTGTTTGAGGGTTTTCCATGCAACATTTTGGTGTCTCAATTATTTATTTTTCTCATTTCCTATTCTAGCTGAGTGATTTTGCTTTGGCAACCCTATCATTCTGTTACGCCACACCCCAATAGTGGTATCAGAGTCACGAGTTGAGAGTATTGTTACTATTCACATATTAGTATTTACAGTTTCAGACTTGTTACTATACACGATACTGTTCACGTATATAGTATTGTTCATAGTGAAATAGTAGGAGCAGGTTCAATTCGAGAAGCAGATTGTTATCAACACTATGGCAGTGAAATATGAAATAGAAAGTTCAATGGGAGTAATTTCTCTATATGGACATTGAAGATGAAAGCCATTCTAACGAAGGATAATTGCCTTACGGCAATTGAAGGCAGGCTAACAGGGATAACTGACGACAATTAGAAAGAATGGACGATGTTGCTGTGGCCAATTTGCATCTAGCATTGGCAGATTTGGTGTTGTTAAACGTCACGGAGAAAAAGTTAGCAAAAGAAGATTTGGGATACGTTAACTAAATTATACGAGGTCAAGTCACTTTACAACAAGATCTTCTTGAAGAGGAGACTTTATACCCTTTGAAGAGGGGATACCATGCTAATTACAAAGCATATCAATATCTTAAATACTCTATTTTCTCAACTCACTTTGTTGGATCATAAAATAGCAGAGCTTGAACGTGTGGAGATCCTACTTCAAAGTCTACTTGACTTGTATGATCAACTCGTCATCAACTATACCAACAATATTCTCATAGACAGTCTAGTCTTCGACGATTTTGGAAGAGGAGTCTAAGCGCAAAAATAGAGAGGACAAACTAGGAAGCTCAAAGTAAGCAGAGGCACTAATGATGATGAGAGGTAGACCAATGGAACGTGGCTCAAGTGGGAGTCACAATCATGGTAGATCACAATTTCAAAGTAGGAAGAAAATCAAGTGTTAGAACTGTGGCAAGAAAGGACACGTTAAGAAGGATTGTTGGCGCAACAAGACAACTCCCGAGACCACAAATTCTCAAGAATGTGTTGCTAGTACTTCTGGTGATAAACATGTCTTATACAGTGAAGCAGCAACAATTTCTAATGGCAGAAAGAAACTCACTGATATATGGATAATGGATTCAGGAGGATGTGGCATATGACCTCACGTCAAGAATGATTTCACACATATAAACCATGCTGTGGAGGATATATGTACATGGGTAATGATCATGCCTTGGAGATTGCTGGAATCGATACCATCAAAATAAAAATATACGATTGTACAATTCACACTATTCACGGAGTACGAGATGTGAATAGCTTGAAGAAAAATCTGTTGTCTCTTGGACAATTGGATGACCTTGGCTGTAAGACCCATATTGAGAATGAGATCATGAAGGCCATCAACGACGCGCTTGTGGTGATCAAGGTAGGAAAGATCACGATAAATTTATATATGCTTCTAGGAGATACATTGCAAGAGATAGATGTATATGTTGCATCAATCAGTCAAGAAGAGTCAACAATAATGTGGCATCGCAAACTTGGCCACATTTCCGAATGAGGTCTGAAGATTCTTGTAGAACGTAATCTCTTATATGGGCTCAAGTCAGTAAACTTATCGTTTTGTGAGCACTGTGTGACTAGTAAGCAACATAGATTATTATTCGGAAGATCTACTGCCAGAAGTAAACATATTCTGGACTTGGTTTACTCAGATGTATGGGAATCTCCTATTTTATCCGTAGAATGAGCAAATTATCTTGTATCATTCATTGATGACTACTCCAGGAGATTGTGGGTGTGCCCAATCAAGAACAAGTCAGGTGTGTTTTCAATATTCAAGGAGTACAAAGTGCGGGTGGAACTTGAATTCAGCAAAAGAATCAAGTGTTTAAGGATAGACAATGGAGGAGAATATGTTTTCTGGCATTTTGCAAACAATAGGGCATTTAAAGGCAGTTCATGATTCCACATACACCTCAGCAAAATAGAGTTGCAGAGTCGATGAACAGAACTCTACTCGAAATGACGAGAGCGATGTTAGAAATTGCAAGTTTAGCGAAGTCATTCTAGGCAGAAGTAGTCAAAACCGCTTGTTACTTGATAAACCGGTCACCGTTAACAGCAATTAGCTTGAAGACATCAATGGAAATGTGGACCGATAAACCTGCAGATTATTCTACCTTACATGTTTTCAAATGTCTTGCATACGTGATGTATAGTTCCCAAGAAAGAAGAAAGCTAGATCTGAAGTCCTAGAAATGCATATTTTTGGGGTATACTAACGGTTTTAAGGGGTATCTATTGAACTTATGGGTTTTAATCATGATAATTATATTTTGATGATGCCATAATTGTATTTTTTTAATTGCTACCATTAAGTATCTTGTATATCTTAGTTATAGTAGCTTGAGCAAAGTAAAGGCATTTGAGCAAAGAGAATGGTGTATGGAGCATGGTGTATGGAGCATGAAGATTGAAGTTCTATGGAGCTTTCTTGAAGTTTTAGTATAGTTTTTGTTTCTTAGCTTTTGTCATATTGATCTTAGTACATAAGTAAATACTATGAGCTCAATAACTTATTGCATTGCATACATACTCATTCAACTTTGCTTATGGTTTTTGGATTTTTATACTTGATCATCTTTCTCTTTAACCTAAGTGAATATATCATGTTTAGTATAGTCTCCTACATCTTTATTGTCTTTATAGGAGATCATGTAATTACACTTGCATGAAATGTCTTTTCCTATAGAAAGTTAAGTCTTGTAGTCCATATTCTTGCATTATAGAGTTGCATGTATATAGCACTTTCGATTGCATTGGTATTTGATAATTTGGTGCATATATATGTTTATACATATGTATATATGTCCATACTTGCATGAAATTTGCAGTAAAAGTGCATTATCTTGTATATAAGCTTTGTAATACAGGTATATGAGCATTCTTATATAAGGTGGACACTTATAGGATAACACTATTGCATGTAGAACCCTTTTATGCTTAAAAGCTGGAAAAATCAAGTTAAGTGATGATTTGAACTTTGCATTTAATGTTTGGATGCTTGGTTAGTATTAGCATTTATTGTGATAAGATATTATAAGCACAAGTAGTTGCATTGAGCTTCTAAATTCTGCAGAAAAACGTGGCCTTGATTTGATATAAAGTAGCTTTTTGGTAAAAAGTGTATTTCTCTTTTAGCTTTTCTTGCAACTATCTGAATACATAAGAGGTCGACCGGTGGTGTGCTCAGGTAGAAACAGAGAGCATATTTGCTCTATTGGAACACTTAGGCGGTTGACTGGTAGAGTGTTCCGGTAAGGCCTTTTGCCTTCTGGAACTACCGGAACACCCAGGGTGTTGACCGGTAGAGTATTCCAGTAGCCTCTCTGAGCTGTTTTCAAATTTTGACCGTTGAGAGACTTGCTTTTTTGGCTTATAAATACATTCTTCTCCTCCCAACTCAAATACAACTTATTCAAAACATCCTTCTAAGCTCTCTAGCATTCAATATACTTCATTTACTGCAATCTTGCTCTATTCATTGCAATTTTCATTGATTGCATATCATTGGTATTTAAGAACAAGTTCTTGAGCTTCATAAATTACTTATCTACTTAGAGCAACATAGGAAGGTTTAAATACCTTTGTACATTTGCTCAAAGAGGTTCTTGTATTCCAAACTCTCTACTAATACATTGGGTGTGATTTTCTTTACTCTTGGGTAGCATAGTTGTGAGGAACTTCTCTCAAGAGTGAAGGGTTGAAATCCTCAAGTATTGGGCTAATACTTGTGGTCCTTGTGGTGAAGTAAGGGTTGTGATCGTTGTTCTACGCTTCTATAACGTACTAAGCAAAAAGCTGATTCACTAGTGAAGTTTCTGAAACGCTAAGGAAAGACCTTAGGTAGTAGACTAAGCCCTCGGGAGTTCGAACTACTCTAAATTGCTCTGTTTGATACTCTGAACCATATACTCTTTATATTTCGAGTATTTACTTTGAATTTTGCATGTTCTTTTACATGAAATAATTGTTTCGAGTTTTAAGTGCTTAATTGTGCCAATAATCTAATTCACCCCCTCTTGGATTCATTTTCTGGGCAATAGTATCGCCTGTGGGATCCCACTGACCACAAGGTTATCGTCAGCAAAGATGTGATATTTGCAGAGAATAAACTACAAAGTGAAGAAGTTAACATCACTGGGAGACTATTGTAGTGGAAGTTGGAGATAAACCAGAACAAGGAGACGCCTCTTCTGAAGATGTATCAGAGTACAAGGCACAAGAGCCAGACAAGGCGGAGGTTACAGTAGTCTGACGTTCATCACGTCAAGCAATAAGACCAGCGTGCGACTCTGATTATGTTATGGCAAGCAATGCTACGTATTGTCTTCTAACGGAGGATAGAGAACTATTAACTTATCACAAGGCTATGAGTAGCCTCGATGTTGCACAGTGAATGACAGTAATACAGGAAGATCGAAGTCTTGCACAGAAACAAGACATGAGAATTTGTTCTACTACCAACCAAAAAGAAAGCCATCGGGAACAAATGGGTCTACAAGATCAAATGAGATGGTAATGATAAAGTGGAATGATATTGTGCGAGACTGATGGTGAAAGGATTTGCTAAAAAAAAGGTATTGATTTCAATGAGATATTTTCTCCGGTGGTTAGACTTACGATTACCAGAGTAGTTCTAACTATGTGTGTCGTGTTCGATTTACATCTAGAATAGTTAGATGTGAAGATGACTTTTCTTCATGGAGAACTTGAAGAAGAGATTTATATACTCCAACCAAAAGGATTTGTTGAGAAAGGAAAAGAAAACTTGGTTTACAGGTTAACCAAATCTCTATACGGTCTAAAGTAGGTGCTAAGGTGTTGGTACAAGAGATTTGATTATTTCATAATTAGCCTCGGGTACAACAGACTCAACACAGACCATTGTACTTATTGCAAGAGGTTTGGAGATTATGATTTCATTGTTCTGCTGTTGTACGTGGATGACATACTGGTAATAGGCCCCAGCAAAAATCGTGTCCCAGAATTGAAGGCACAGTTGGCTAGGGAGTTTGACATGAAGGATGTGGACCAACAAACAAGATTTCAGGGATGCAAATTTACTGAGACAAAAAAAGCAGAAAAGTATAGATTTCCCAGAAAAACTACTTAATGAAAATCTTGCAGCGTTTCAACATGCAAGATTATAAGGAAATCTTGACCCTACTTTCTGTCAACTACAAATTATCCTCAAGCATATGCCCTAGTAATAAAGTGGAGAGGATGGATATGTCTCGAGTATTATATGTATCAACAGTGGGAAGTCTTATTTTCGCTATGATGTGTACAAGACCAGATATTGCTTAAACTGTTGGAATGGCAAGTCGGTTCATGGTGAATCTTGGTAGAGAGCATTGACATGCTATTAAGAGGACCTTGAGATACATCAAAGGGACCTTGGATGTTGCATTATGTTATGGAGGATCAAAATTTACTTTCAAAGACTACGTCAATTCAGATTTTGCAAGTGACACTGATAAATGGAAATCCACTACTGGCTATATGTTTACCCTTGCAGGAGGAAAGGTGAGCTGGGTATCTAAGTTACAGACTGTTGTAATACTTTCTACAACAGAGGCAGAGTTCATGGCAATTACACACACATGTAAAGAAGCAATATGGATTCAGAGGTCAATAGAGGAACCCAGACACAAACAAGAGAAGATTTCCTTGTATTGTGATAGTTAGAGTGCCTTGCACATTGCAAGGAATTCAATGAAGCACATAGATGTTCAATGTCACTTTGTTTGTAAAGTAGTGGAGGATAGGAGTGTGGATATGCAAAAGATTCACACTAATGAGAACCTAGCAGATGTTATAACAAAGCCAATCAATGTTGACAAGTTTGTTTGAAGTAGATCCTCTTGCGGTTTAGCAGAGACATAAGCAACATGGAACTCGCAAGTTTGGAGAAATTTTGACAGATAGCTGAAAAATAAGCTTTAAGTGTGAGAATGTGGTCTATAAAGCTCATTTGAGCTTGTGGCCAAGAAGAGCTTTAAGTCAAGAAGTAGCACACAAAGGTTGAAAGCTAGATAATCTTCTGCCAAGATCTAGCAAAGATGATGCATGGATAATTTGAGAAGCAAACAAAAGTCTTCTTGCATAGCAATTGGAAAATGAAGAGCAAAATGAATGCAAATGAAATCAAATAGGCCAGCTATATTGTATGCTACCATATTAGCTTGTTTGACAAACCTTGCTTATTTGCATCTATAAGTACCCGGAAATGGATGAAGGCAAACCATCCCAAGCAAAAAGCAATAATAAGCATTTAGAGAGAAAATATATAAAGTTTCTCCTAAGTGTTTAGTTCTTCCACTTGTTATATATATTGGTGTGAGAGTGAGATTCTTTTAATTATAAGAGAGAGTAAAATAGTTCTCTCCTTATTTTAGAGAAAAGGTTGTAAAATTTTTACACATAGTGAAATCCTCTTTACTTGCCCGTAATTTTTTTCTCAATTTGTTTGAGGGTTTTTTGCATAAAATTTTGGTGTCTCAATTATCCATTTTCTCATTTTCTATTTTAATTGCGTGATGTTGTTTCGGCAACCCTATTATTCTGTTGCACCACACCCCAACAAAAACTGCTGGGGGAAACCTTTGGAATGAGGAAGGTGATTGCTAGTATGGTTGGTATGGGATGACGAAGGTGATTGGTATGGTTGGTTATATGGCAATGTGCGAAGGACCTGAGAAAGAGTTTGCTCAATGGGGTCTTGTTAAGCTGATTAAACGGGAAATGCATTCAAGCTGATTCACAAACAGTTTTGAAGCTGATTAAACGGGAAATGCATTCAAGTTGATTAGTAGAAAAAGCAAAGTGGTATCATCTGAAGAGCATGATTATCTTAATTTGGAATGTGCAAGGGAAACCAATAGTTGTGTTGACTCGATCCTTAATTTTGTGCTTAGTCAATCTTTGAATAGTCATTAGCTACAAGAACACCTAGGACCTTTAGAGCATGTTATAAAAAGATTAAAAAAAAAATGAGACTATTTTGAGAATAATGAATGATACAGTGTTTTAACCGCTTGTAAAAATTATTCAAAATGTCTAAATTTCATGAAACCTCGTTATCTGACTTATTTTGTATACTTGACTAATAATTGAAAGTAGATGGTCATACCCCTTCTTCGTATGCTATCTCATTGAAATGGTGAAGAGGCAGTATTTATTATTGGAAATTCTCTTGTATTTGAGTCCAATCCGCTTGGATACTAATTTCAACAGGACAATGCTGATTCTATCCTGTACAGGTTTTTGTGATTCTGGGTCTCTCCCCCCTATGATGATAGTTCTACATATTTGTTTTGT
This sequence comes from Cordia subcordata, assembly GCA_028554755.1. NCBI lineage: Eukaryota > Viridiplantae > Streptophyta > Magnoliopsida > Boraginales > Cordiaceae > Cordia > Cordia subcordata. Next base: position 965,176 of record JAPTOF010000020.1, read on the forward strand.
ACTCTGAAATGGTTTTATTTGTTTATTTAGTAATATTTGATAGTACTCCAGCTTGCTTCTGCCTGAACTTTTGTTACTTAAATTTCAACGATCATGCAGGATCCATGGGGTGACAGTGGCCTAAATGCCCCTTGTTGCAACTTGCGGCAAATATCGTCGCCAGGGAATGTGCTGGCGTTTAATGAATTGCATAGAAGAGGTAACCTGTATATTGCCTGTAAATCAAAAACATTGCATTTGAAACTGAAGTTATGTTCTATAAGCTTCTTATTCCTTAAATCCACTGTACTATTCTAGGCTGAAGAGAATAAAGGTTATCTTTCCACCGTGGATCTCTAGTCTCTGCTAATCTCTACTGTTGACTTGAATGAGATTTGCATTATTGCAGACTCAGAAAATCTCTGATATTAGGATCTCTTCTTGTTTTATTTCATTGCCCTGAAGTTCTTGCTAATACAGGCGCCTGCAGAGCGTGAGGCCATCTCCAATGGATATCTGGGACAACTCGATACGAGGATCGGATGCTAAGAAACTGTTCAACTTCAGAATGGATTCTCTCCCTCCCCTTTTACCCTCTGGCATCTCGGCATTGTCAGGTAGTGCCACAGTCCCAAACCATAATGTGTTATCGTAGCCTATAACACCCCAACCTTAACCAGTTTCAGCAACGGCTCGTGGTAGTTGATGTAGTTTTCCTTATCAGCATCCACAAATGCAAAATCAAAGGAAGCTTCTTTTCCTGGATTGGTTGAAATCAGCAAACAGTGTCTTGTCATCGGCACCGATGGAAATATACTCGTGGAACTTTTGTAAGTACTTTAAAGTTGTCACTAACATAATATATTGTAGCGGAAACAGAAGATAATTTGGCATGCTTTAGGACAAGAGGTTAAGTAGTCTACATTATTAAGTAGCTCTTTGATGACTTTCATAGCATCTGACTGAATGAATTTAACTTTGTGCTCCACTCCTGCCTTCTGAAGAAATGGTAATCCAGTCTCATATGCTTCTCTATCCGGATCAACTGCTACTATCTGAAAGTTTTTAGAAAAACCATCAATGTGTCCATCAGAGCAAATTAAGCGTTGTGTTTGTAGATGAGGTCGGTTATATGAATCTGACGGTGTTATTGATTCCTATTGACAATTATCATCTCCTTTGTTTAAGTAAATGCTTCAATGACGGTACAATGATGTCTTAAGTCCATAGGAATAGTCTGATGTGTTTACACTATAGTCCATATATATATGTATCTAGCATGCAATCTATAATATCTTTTGAAGAAGTTGGAGACTTCATTTTCAAATAGTCAATTTTACATGCTATGCGTACATTTAATTTTAATTTTTTTTAGAAGTCAGAATTTTTAACTTTTTAAGAAAACACTTTTTTCAAACATTTTAGAAAAAATATTTTTGAAAAAAATCAATCCAAAAGAATTCTAAAACTGGGTGCAGGTTATTTGCTAGATCGATTAGCATTCCATCAAGTGAAAAACATACTTGGCCATCATTTGGCAAAGCAAGAGCAGTCGACAGAAGAGAGTAACCAGTAAAAACTCCAAGCTCCAGTGTCTTCTTCGCATTCATTAGTTTCAAAAGCATTGAGAGAAACTGAGCTTCGTCAACCGGTACGTTCATCAGGCTCCTGAAAAAAAAATAAAAAATACCCCATTTTAGTTTAGATTCTAGTTATCGTCAAATGTCTCTTCTATTACAAAAATTCTCCTTGAAAACCTTACTCGAGGAATGTTTCTTATTCGCATTCACACCTTTCTAAAAGAGCCACCAAATCAATTTATAAACTAGATTCTAAATGAACAAATTTAAACTTGAAAAGAATCTTTTCGGTTTCTGTTAATTGAATCTTTTGCTCTAGGTATTATTTCATATGGTTTCAAAAATGAAAAAACTTAGATGCTTGCTCTTATGCATGTTCAAAATGGAGTAAGTAAATTTTTTTTTTAAAAAAAAAGGCATTAAAGTATGCGTTACATTGTACTTGTCTCAGATCAACATGAAAATTGCTCGACAGGATTAAACGATTGAATTCATCAAATTAAGAAAAGACTATTCTGATCATAGTTCTTGCTTAAGAACACGTCTACAGAAAAGCACGGTTAGAAAAATTAATGACACATTATAGTATCATTATTAGAAGATGGTAAATAAAAGACTGACAAGATCATTGTGAAGAGCAAGAGTCTTTTAGGTTTGGTGCCTTGTTTACTTCTCCCAACAGGTTGTCTCTGGACCCTTTCTAATGTATTCCCAGGAACATATCATGTTGGCTATGGACATGTGAAAGCCTCAGTGACACCAAAAAATCCAGTAACAGAAATTAAACTAAACCATTTTCATCATAATTTTCACGTAAGTTGAGGATTCCTTTGGATCGGTTTCTTTTTTTTAAAGCTTTTTTTTCTAAAATTTTTGAAGGTTTTTGAGAAGCAAAAAGTTCTAACTTCTAAAAGAAACTGAAATTAAGCTTTTTCCAGAGTTTTCGTTTTGTTGGAAATCTAATCGAAAATACTTATTACAAAAAAGATATGTTTTTCCTAAAAAAAAAAAGTATTTTTTTATTTTGATAAAAAAAAAATCAATCTAAACAGGCCCTTAGTTAATCACTGTGCCGGAATGTACCAATATTTATATTTTTCGACTGTGGCATTCCGTAGTGCTTTGAGTTGTTCATGCTCTCTAGGATACGCACTTGTTTCTGCAATATACTGCATAGTAGTAAAAGAGGCCATAGTTAGATCAATAATTCTGGCACGAACAAACATATGGCAATTGATTAAGATGAATGCAGAAACAATATCCACCAGAGATTTCTACAAATTTTCATCGTAAATGCTAAGATCAGTTAACGTTTCGAACAAGTTCCAATTATATGATGTACCTCATGCATGTATGATGAAAAGAGTCTTGAAAGTTGATATTTTGTTAATTACTCATGGATACAACGAGGCAACGTGCGTTTAATTTGAGGATCTGGGCAATGCCAAGAGTAACTAAGTGAACCATACAATAAAGATTAAGAATTAAAGAAGTAGCTTGCAAATGCATGATCTTAAAGCACAGCAACTCACCTTCGCAAGGGCTTCACTTTGCAAGACGGTTTTCACCTGCGAATCTCCCATTATCTGGAGCGTTTACAAGTACATCAAAATCTATGACAAGTGCTTCTCCACTAGTGTTTAGCTTACTCAAACCTACATATTCGACGAGTCGGTGAGAGTTGTAGTCCCGCTTATATAGCAAAAACTGCTGGGGGAATCCTTTGGAATGAGGAAGGTGATTGGTATGGTTGGTTATATGGTGATATGCTTGGTTAATTATATGGTTGGTGATTGCTGGTATGGTTGGTAATGGATGACGAAGGTGATTGGTATGGTTGGTTACATGGCAATATGTAAAGGACCTGAGAAAGAGTTTGCTGAATGGGGTCTTGTTAAGCTTCAGTGTTCAGATCGAAACTGATTCACAAACAGTTTTGAAGCTGATTAAACGGGAAATGCGTTCAAGCTGATTAGTAGAAAAAGCAAAGTGGTATCATTTGAAGAGCATGATTATCTTAATTTGGGACGTGTGTATGGGAAACCAATAGTTGTGTTGACAATCTTTCAATAGTCATTTACAAGAAGACCTAGAACTTTTAGAGTCCGTTATAAAAAGATAAAAAAAGACGAGACCACTTTGAGAATAATAAATGGTACAGTATTTTAACCCCCTGTAAAAGTTATTCAAAATGTCTAAATTTCATAAAACCTCATTATTTGACTGAAATTTGTCTCTTTTTTCTTTTTATTTGTTCAAGGGAGGCCAAAGGCCAACATTAATAGGGCCATGTAACTACCGAAAGATTCAGCCATGGTACGAGATTTGAAAATTGAGCTGCACTTTGTTTAATGCTAATGTTGTAAAAGCAATGTTAAAAACCAAGGCTAATAATGGTCAGTATACTTAGAAGTAGGTAATTAACCACAAGCAAAAGGGCACTTTTATGTACAAGAAACTATTAGCTGTAAAATTGCCAAGACAATCAAAATTAGAGTAGGTTACAAAGCCTTTGCAGCAGGGTTCACTCCGATAATCCATTTTACACAGCCTATATCTATGCGCTATTCTCAAGTTTCACCCATGAAAACACTAAAACTATCAAAATGAATGGAATATCAACCATGGTGTCCTTCGTACTGTGAAAAAAAGTTTGTACCTAGTGCACGAGGCTCGGTGAATTGTAGTCTAGCAGAGCTGGGTGCATTGCAGGTGTAACCCTGTTGGTCAGACAACTATTTCCAAGCTTGAATAAGTGAGACCACTTGACCATTCTGGACAGCACGCCCTTCAACTACTGAGAGATCTTCCTGAAGAACATAACGAACAATTGAACAACTCATTTTTTATCATATCTCCGGTTGACATGGCAGCTCTAATTCACTCTGATCAATTATTGCCTTACAATGGTAGTTTGCTGAGAATAGCTGCGAATGTAGAGATTTAGGAGCATCGTTGGGGAACTACCACCACCAATCTGGTATTTTCAACCTCCTACTTCTATGTATAGCAAGCTTGGCTGCAGGAAGTTTGTACCTTACCTGTCTCCATATCATGTTGACAGCATCTTCCTTCTTTGGAGGGTACTGATATTCGAAGTGATGGGAAGTGCTTTTAAGCATCCTCCACATTCCGAGCCATTTTTCTTTTGAAATTCCTCGGAGCTTATCAACCATGTAGTTTGGTGTCACTGCCTCTTTGATAGAGAAGAAAATTGAGAACTGACTGTAGTCTAATTCATCCTCATAGGGAAGCTCAATTTTGTCGCTCACAATAACCGGAACACAGTGGCTCACAATGGCATCAAATAGACGACAAGAAGACGGAGTGTCTCCAGCAGGATTTAGGCAGAACTTTGATGTGCGCATCCCTTCGGTGGACTGGTACCAAAATGAAGGAAGAAGTGTGAGATGGTGAACCACAGATCAGCGTGTCAACAAAAATTATCATGATAGTAACAAAGTAACACTGAAAGGGAGCAAAACTCTATGCAGCTTATATCTCTGGGGACCATATATGGAAATTACAGCTTCCAAGAACCAAACTGAAGAACTCACTGCTTGAATGCCTTGTGACGATGCTTTCCCCACCTCATAGATCACATCCTGAATACCATTCAGTACACTTTCAAATGCATGGCGAACTTTTCCTTCCTAAAACATGAGATAAAGAACTGGGATGATTACTTCTACATTATTGATACCCATGGAAAATCTAACGTAGTTTTGAGTATGAAAACATACAGCTTTCCTATCTGTCCTACCACGGAAGAAAAGAAGCGTGGGACGAGCCTCATACGGATCTGATTGGTCATCATTCTGAAATGAATCCACGACATGTACATAGGGGGCAACCACATCCTTGGTCAAATTAGACTGAACTTTCTTAAGGCGACCGAAGTCTGCCACAATTAGTATAGAAGCCTTCACATTATCACGGTGAAATCTGAAGGCATTTGGATGATGGATGGGAATTACATGGTCCCGTCCAGCAGACCTCTGCCAGTACTTGGAGCTCCGCAAAATCTTAAGGAGATCAACCTGGAATTGAAAGCGATGATGATCCATGCTCAGTAACATTATATATGAAATATTGGGTGAAAGCATACAATATTACAACATGTAGCAATTAGAAAGTTAAATTAACTGACTAATTAGACCTGCATCACAACAAGCCTAATCATTGCATTTCTAGTGCAAAATGGATAAAGGTGCTAAAGCTGCAGCCTACAGTGGTATTAGGAGATTTTTATCAATATACCTGCCTATAAACATATACTAAGAATAATTTGGTACTAGGAATACAAGTATTCAATCTCTGATCAATCTTACCTTTTGAAGATTAATGGCAACTCTACTTATTCAGATATAAGCATTCAGACACTCGCTCATGCTAAAAATAAAATATAGACATTACACTACTTTCCAAATGATCAACCTTCCAATTCGTGAGACACGTTAGACAGGAATCAGTATAAACCTCTCAATAGGCAACATTGACGATGCAATCTGGCACATAATCTCAATTTCAGCTAAATAGACTTTTTACTTTACCAAAACTGTAAACAACCAACTCATAACAGCTCATTTTCACCTTCAATCGATTATTTAACAACATGCACACACACACTTACACCTCTAATCACAATAGATCCAATGCAAGCTTCAATTGACCAGTATATATCTTCGTGATACGCGGAGTGCTCTTTTATACATATACTAAAACTCATACTTGTGCGTGTTGATATGTTTTTCACTATGGATTCCAAAATCTTACTATACTTCACTTTTATATAATATCAAAAGGTTACTTGATAGAATTATTTTGATAGATTAACAATAAGGAATATTTACAATTATTATCAGGTACAGGTAATAACTCAGCAATTATTTGAACTAATTCAGTAATTTCTCCAGCATTTATTACCAATTACTTGAACTAATACAGTTATTTCTGCAGCATATGACATGATTCGCATTACAGGCCTAAAAGTTACCTGCAATTGCTCGTCAAATTTAGTGTCCGGATCCGTCATATTCTTGCCGTGGACATTGAAGCTCAACGAAGAAAAGAACGGAACAAAGAACGCCTCAGCCGAATCTGGATCCAAAACTCGAACAGCTTCTTGACCCGAGCCGTTCATTGCGCCATTGTACAGCAGATACGCCATCATCCAGTACTCCACACTGTGCTGCTTGCTCAGCCCCTTCACCGCCGGCCACGGAGGCAAATTCTCCGCCGTCACGGTCGCATTATCATCGGCAGCGGAGGAAATTCCCAGATTACGCATCATTCCTACGTGGAAACGCCGCGGCAGCTCGTACATGTAAACCTTGAGCGGCGGCAGAGGAAACTGCGACGGCGGGCCTCGGGCGCCGCAAGGCAGCTGCCAGTTGACGAACAAGCTGTTCCTGAAGTCAATTGAACCGATGTAAAAAAGGGAAGCCAAGAGAATTATCCCGAAAATAACACCGCAAATTATCGTTTTACGAATCACTTGTTTCATTTTCATTAATCTTCAATTTCTCAATGTCATTTAATCTTTATAGTAATGCGTTTGTAAAAGTTTATATAAAATTGTAATTTGTGAGATGTAAAAGGTGCACGAGATAGATTTGATCGTGAGAATGTTTCACGTTCGCGGTTTTTATATTTATATTATATAATGAAGTAAAATAATTCGTGAGTTTAGGTTTAGGTGGCGTTTTATATATATATGTCTATTCTTAGTCAATTTTTGTTTTTCATCATTTATTTGGTTTCGTTCTTATATTAAACGTTTTAATTTAATTAATATTATATTATTTTTTAAAATATATTATTATTATTTTATTAATTTTATAGTATATAATTATTTTAATAACTATTTAATAAAATAAAAAAATTCTATAATTTTAATATATCTAATTATATATGTCATTCTCCGTGAATTATTCGAATGTAGTGTGTATGTATATATTATGGTTAGAAAAGCTGAGCATGTTTTCCAAGTTTGTCCCTGAATAGCATGCACAATGACGAAGAAGTGTAACTATATTTTACGTTAAGTACTTTAACCATAAGCGGGTATTTTTGGTAATTACTCTTGTATATTTGTGATTTAGATAATGGCTCGGATTTCGAATAAATAATTGTTTAAGACATGCTTCAGTGTCCTGACTTGGGCCTTATTTAGAAACTATTTCCTCAAGTTATTATAGATAAGTAAAAACGTGTTTTATGTTAGCTTTTAACATTTTAGGTATTTTAATTTTTGAAGAATTTCATTAGTCTTTTACTTTTTTTAAAAAAAAATACTCGTGATTTTTTTTTCTCCAATCTCTCCTGTTTATCATACTAATATCTCTATTTTCTTCCTATTATTATTTGACAAAAATATAAACTTAAAATAACATTAAAATCAATATTTAAATGTTTTCAACTAGCCATTGCCTACCAAAATCTAATAGAAAAGGTATAAATTTTATTAATCCCTTTATTAACTTTCTTTGACAAAAAGGCTTTGAATTTACTAAACAAGGGTAGTTTGTTGTTAAAGTATTAATGGAAATAGATTATCAAGAAATTAATTTATTATATTTTAACAATGATCAATAATTATCATAAACATATAATTGTACTGTCTTGTTTTATAGAAGGTAATAATAATTATAACAATGATAATAAATAACAATACAATAATAAAGTGATATCTTTTTTTGGTTTATTATTTTAGATTTATCCGCTAACTCAACCATTATCAAATTATATTTTATTCAATGACCTGATTAGACAAGTATTTACTAATAGTTAAAATATAATAACTGTCTCCTATCAAACTTAAATAGTTTTCGTTATTTAAATAGGTAATTATGTCAAACATGCCTTTAATTCACGTATTTATGACTCTTGTTCTTAAATTTACTAATCCGAGAAATAGTTAATCCAAACTATTGCTAGCAAATTCTTAACATGTTCTACGTTTCTACCTACTTCTCATACAATATTCATGTCGAGAGCATACCAGCATAACATTACCAATTTCACGTTTGCATCAAATATTTAGGAATTTTGAGCAAATAGAAAACTATTTTCATATATTCTGAAAACTTTTTAATATGTCCATTAAATTATAGACATTTCAAATAAATTATATATAGGATTTAGTTTATTCTATGCTTACAATTATTTCAAAGTGTTTTAACTCTACAAAAGTATTTTGTTAGGACTTGTACACCATTTTTAGGATTCTCTTTATTTGTATAAATTGTTTCTTTTCTTTGTACTCTTAATGACGTTAATTTAAATACTTATTTTCTTCTTGACAGAAAAAGAAAGAAATAGATCCAAGGTTCTCGGTTATGTCTTGCATGATCTTATATGACAAGTTACTAAACATATGCTTATAGAAAATTTAAAATTAATAATGTAATTATAACTTACCATGAATATAGTTAGCATGCCTGGTAATCTATATTATATACCAAAATTAGTACTACATATCTCAAACTTTTCTTCCAAGCCAAAATCCATAGCACACGAGTTTGCGACGTGGACAATGATTGTTTGTATATATCTAGCCACGTGTTAGGTTTGTATATCTTAATTAGCATGTTTTACTTTAGAAAAGAATAGCAATTTTTTTTTCCCTCCTGAGATATCATCGTAATTCCTAAGTTGCTTCTAGTGTACTTTTACATTTATTATCCTTGGCTATGTGGTCTAACACCTGCCTGTTTGAAACCCCTCTAATGTGTATTTCCAATAAAAGTGATTGCTCCAGCCACGTTACTCCTTTACCATCTATTTAACATATGATATCACTAAACTTAACTTTTTTTTAATCATAATTTGTACATTAATTGTAAATATTTTTATTGACCAATAAAATTTATAATGTAAAAGATTATTATTAAAAAAATAACGTTATAAAATATTTATATGCAAAATTGCGCGTGGCACGGGTTGAATACTGGTAAAATTCTGAAGTTGGATCACACTCTTATAGATTATATATTTATTGTGTTTTTTTTCAATATTATTATTGACTCATATTGATGGGCGTCGAAACCACCAAAAATAAAATTTCAATTCTTACCTCGCGAATTTAATTTGAGTACGTGATGAGAAAAGGGTCGAATCCACGGGGATTGGGGGATTAAGATATGCCAATTACGCTAAGTAAAGTAATCAAATAAGTCACAATCAAAGAAAGTAGGTTTTTATTATGAAAAAGCAAAATAAGTAAAATTGTCCAGCACACTGGACCACTCAACGTGGGCACGTAAATGGGCAGAAAAATAAAAAAACGTAAATAATAATAAAATCAAAGCTATAAATGCAATATAGACTTAAATAAATGATGAAAAATTAATATTAAACTAGAAAACAATGTTAACTAAGCCTAGCCTCTGGTTTAATCTCAGTTTTGATCAACAATTTCAATCCTAGATACAAAGATAACTTCTACCTAGTTTGATAAATCAGTTATGGTTATTAGCACGGCCTAAAAACCTCATCTTTCCTTACAGTGTCGATAATGGTTTAAACCCCCTACAATTTTTTCTTGATATCGCCTTACTTATTAGACAATCTAACCCTTGGGATACTCGCAAGTTCTATCTAATGGTAGTACTAAGTTTTAGAAAGACCTGATTCTAAAAGTCGATTCTCTTCTGATAATCGCTCAGTTAGATTATGTGTTTACACAGGAGACTTGGTTACCACTATTCTTAGATTAATTAAATTAGTCTATCTGGCTACCTATCATCATGCAATCAAATAATTGAGCCCTAATTAAATAATCACAAGACAATATTAATTCTTAAAACAGTGAACACATATACCAAAATAATAGTGAAAGGAGAAAAATAATTAGATCTCACGGAATTGAAGGACCAAAATCTAGATTAACCCTTGGCCTTGGCTAGAAGAAGTTTAGAACTCCATGGATTGGACACCAAAAGAAAGAAAAAAAATGTTTGCTAAAAATTATGAGAAAAAGACTAGATGTCTCTATAAATCGTACGTAAGAAAATATATAAAAGAAGTTCCGAACTAGAGTCATTCTCGAATAAGGAAACTCTTTAAAGCTAATGAAAATAAAAAGGTAAAATCCTTAATTAAAATTCTTAATGCAATAAAAAGTCTTCCATAGTTAATCAACTTCTTTTCCAAAATATGACAAGTCTTCAATGCAAGTCCTTTCCATAAGTGCTGCAAAAATATCTTCAGTCTTGGTCAATCTCGCGTAGAAATTGTATGGTATTTTCTAAGGTGGCAAAAATAATTTTATCACCTACAAACGAGTCCAAAAAGCCTTTGGATCCATATATAATGCATCTACCTCTTTTTTCCAAGCATAATCATGCAAAAAAAAAAAAAAACACATAAAAGGCACCAAGAGCATCCAATTTGAGAATAAGCACCATTAATTATGAAATAAATGCTTATTTAGAACTTATCAAATTTCCCCACACTTAGACCATGCTTGCCCTCAAGCATGAAAACAATTAAGAACATAGAGTACACATGCAGGATTGACAAGTATTCTTTGCCAAGTTAGATGTTAGTTTTTCAAAACCAAGGAACAAACCTTTTTCAAGAAGTAATGCAGCATTCCTTAGCATAAAACCAATGTTCTGCACTTTTCTTTTCACAATCAATAACTCATTTCATAAAGCACACATTGCAAAGCATATGTAGAACATTCAGCATCCAGACCTCAGCTTCTCAATTCATCCCACAAACTAAGGATTACAACAATTAGTAACCCTTCAACTTATACTATCTTTCAACAAAAGAATAAATCCATTCAAAACCTTATTTTCAATTCAAGTTAGTCAACCATAATGAGTTCAAGTATGCTGCACCAGGCTATTTTCTTTCTTCATTTGTCAAGCAATGCTTCAATCTTTCAACACAAAAATGATTTAGACTCAGAAAATTTTTGCAACACTTCAATCAACAAGACTCGACTCAACCAAAAAACTTTAAAAAATCCAACTTTTAACAAAAGAATTCCCCAAAAAATAAATATTTTCCAGCAAGAAAACATGCCCATGGTTGGTATTTACCACAAAGAATTCCACCAGAATTCTCCACCAAGTTTCAAAACAACTCGACCTCCTCACAAAGCAAACATAGACACACAAACCTTCAAAAGTCATTCCACCATTACTCAAAGAAACTCGAGAACAAAAACACAGGTAAGTCAGTTTCTAACAAGACAAAACAATTACCACCACACATATAAGTTACCCAGATAGCACCCAAACACTATGTAAATGAACTTCACACCAGTTAAAACACATACAAAAGATTATAGCCAAGTATAATTATGCCAATACAAAGAAGAGAAATCAAAAGCACTGCCTCGATGTGCAATTTTCCTTAAAAAACAAGTTTGTGTCTAAGCCCAGCTATTGGAAGAATGGATCACTTCAACTGCTTTAATTCACTTTCATAACTTGCCTAGAATGTCACTCAACCTTTTTACGCGACAACAAACATTTGTGATGAATGCCCCCAGTTACACAGTTGGTCACAATTTTATGTGGTTTTTAGCTCTACTCATAGTCCTTTTTTTTTAAAAGACCAGCAGAGTAAGAATGCGCGTATTTAATTAAACTTGATTTCATTCATGTGTATTTTTTTCACAATTTAACTTTCAGCACTTTTGTAGGAGTGATCTCAACCCCAACATAACATTCCTAGGCACGTTGCAATTTTACCACAAAACATAAACCAAGGCAAGTACCTATCAAACTCAAACTAAGTATTGGCCTCCAATTTAAGCGCATGCACATTTTTAAGTCCAAGCTAAGATTAAGCAAGGTTCAAGCATGGCATGTTCAAAGTCTCTATCAATGGACTATATACAATAGGGATGGATTTATCGCATACTTTAACTTACCGTTGCAACCAAAACAAGTTTCCTGGGTATGAGGATTCGACTTTTTCCAAGAGAAGTGCCAGATTGACAAAAGAGAAAGTTGAGTAAAAAGAAAAAATGATTTGATAAAGAGCTTTTAGAACTTACTAGTTTGACTCTAACTCAAAGAAACATGAAACCAAAGGCATCAAAGAACTCCAAAAATTTAAAAAGAAAAATCATTTTTATAAACACTTAACCGAATTCTTTTTGTCATTTTTCTTTTTTTTATGTAGACTCGAGAAGACTCAAGAAATACTGAATAGAACACATATACTCGTAAGAATCAATATACCACTTTAAAAATACATCTATACATCAAAAAGACTCAAAATAAAAGACTAAAACGATGCATTTCTCTCCTGCACTAATCACACAGATTGTCTTCAATGCGTAAAGAAAAGAAAATAACAAAATAAAAGAAAGATAAAACAAAGTTAAAGAAAAGGAAAAAAAATAAGAGGACTTCCCTTAAAAAAGGTGCAAGAAGTGGTGGAACTGACTATCATTCATTTAGGTGGGGCCATGGTACTCAATGAGATTCATCAATTTTTGGAGCTTTGATCTGCATAAATAAAGAAACACACCTTCCTCCCCTTTTTGATTAAATCCAATCCTGAATCAAATCAATTCTCATCTAAAAAATTATCTGAAAGCTATGCAAGTATTCATCAAAGACTTTTTTCATCTAACCCCAATGATTTATAAGCCAAAATAACACCCACATATTTAAAAACAAATCTGTTTGGGGTGTTAAAAATGTATTTTTCATGATAAACATGCCTAATTTTTGCATAAAACTTCCAACAAAATTAATAATAATATACAATACCCAAGTAAGAAATCCAACCAACATTGCCACAAAGTCCATCAACCATATTCTTGAAGCACAAAAATTCCAAAATCTCAACCTGTAAAAATTTTGAAGAATGTAACAAGTCGCAAATTACCTCTTTTGTAGCACCAAATCTGAAAAAAAAAAAAAGTAGAATACTTCGCAAAAATTAGAATTTGGAGCATGCGAGGTTGGATACCTTGAGTCCGGGACCTACCATGTGAAGGAGTGAGACTTTGAGGGACTGTGGAGAGTCTAGGCCGCGTGTCACCGCCTCTAGTCAACGGTCGGTGGCTGCCGTTCCACCATGAGACGTCGCGTGTAGGGTGGTTTGTTGGGTGAAGAAGTCGGGTATGGTATCAATGAGGTTTGAGGGGCTGGTTTCTCGAGGCAGGGAAGGATTTTTTCCCTTAAAAGTGTACGTATGGCGCTGGGAGGACGGCGGCACCATTGCAGATGGTGCAGGGATAGGGGATTGGGTTTTTCTTTGTGTTCTTCAAGCGGGACCAGAAGGTGGGGGCTGTTGTCCACTTGTTTCTTCACCATGAGAGTGTTTGTGATGGTGATGAAGGATTTGTACGGAAGTTGGGTGATTATGGGCAGTGGCTTTGGAGTTTTTAGGGAGGGAGTGGCGGCTCAAAGGAAGAAAAGGGGTTAAGGTGGCATTGAAATAAATAAGAGGCCAGGGTTTCTTTATTATAACGTAATATTTTTTAAAATAGATCCTAAACTCCACCGTGCCCATGCCTAGGCCCCCAATGCACCAATTGTTTTTTCCTTTTAGAAATTAGCTCAAAATTCACCCAAAATTCAAAAGCAACTTTTTCCTGCCAGCATCAAAGCCTTCATAAAACACATTCAGATCAAAGTTAGGGTTTCAAATGAAGAAGATGATAAAAAAATAATAGAAATATTCCTAAAAAAAATTTGAAAAAATTTGTAAAAATTGGAAACTAACTAGAAAACATTGGAAAATTCAAAATTGAAATTTCTAACTCTGTGGGTTGCCTCCCACCAATGCCTTTGTTTAACATCATTGGCTCAACGTAACCAATTCATCTAAGCTTTATTCGAAGGCTTTTCCGGCTCAATTTTCTCATGAATGGGCTTAAAAAGATGTCCATTAACTTTGATGACTTTGTCATTATTCAAGCCCTTCACTTCAACTGCACCACAAGAAAACAATTTAGTATTAACAAAAGGATCTACCCATTTAGTCCGTCCATTATCGAGAAACAATTTAAACCAGAGTGATGATATAAAACTTTTTGTCCAACTAAAAATTATTTTTCGACAACGACTTTTTCTTTCAAGTCATTTTTCTTTTCCTTGTGAATTTTTGCCTTCTCATCAGCATTGTTTTTCCTCTTCTCCAGCACTTAGGGCTGCAACTTCCTATGTGCAACCCTTTTGTCTGCCATAGGTGGATTTAATCGGCTTTGAATTTCTCCCATTAGCTTCCTTTAATTCTTCCGCATGACAATTGGTTTCAGCAAGTTAGTGCTGCTTGCAAAAGTGCTCTTAAATTCTTTCAGTGTTTTCAAGAATGAGACTTTCACAAGAGGTAACACTTAGCTTTTTATCATCAACTGTTTTTAAAGCAAGAACACAAGATACTTCACTAGGATTTTTCATGTCATTATCAACATCAAATTTAACAATGTCTCCAAAAAACTCCATAATGAGAATACCTTCGTGCACATCAATTTTAGTCCTAGTTGTACTAAAGAATGGTCTTCCTAACAAGTTTTCACAAGACTTTGAAGATGAATCTTCCTCCATATCAAGTACATAAAAATCAGCAGGAAAGACCAAATCATCTACTCGCTTTAAAACATCTTTTAGGACACATTTAGGATAAACCAAAGACCTATCAGCTAGTTGAATAACAACTCCCATTTCTTTCAAAGGTTCTACTTTCAATGGTCCCGCATTCAAAGCAGAATAAATGGACCTAGGCATGACATTAGTAGATGCTCCTAGATCACATATAGCTTTCTTAATACTTAGGGAACCTATGCGACCATAAATAGCAAACATACCTTGGTCCTTGCACTTTGGTGGCAAATCCTTTTTAAGCACGGCAGAGACATTCTCCCCCACACTTATCTTCTTATTACCAATAAGTTTCTTTTTATTCATGCACAACTATTTAAGAAATTTTGCATAATGAGGTACTCATTTAATCATATCAAGTAATGGAATATTTACCTAAATTTTGTGAAAAATCTCAAGAATCTCTCTCTCTTCCTTCTCCTTTTTGGACCTTGCAAATCTTTCGAGGAAATGAGGCTTAATCATGAGCTCCGTACCATTTTTAGGCTCTGATTCATTGTTGTCCACCGCTTTTCCATCATGTTCTATGCCTTCTTTTACATTATCTTTCTCTGTTTCATATGCTGTCAACTTTGCATGCCCACGCGTAGTCTGATGGTGGCCATCCAGTAGCTCTTTTTCACTTCGTAAAGTGATTGTGCATGCATTCTCCTTCAGATTAACAACCGTTTGAGAAGGTAATTTACCACAAGATTCCAACCTACCTATAAATGTTGCCAATTGGGTCTCCAAATTCTTTATGCTTACCCTTTTTTCCTGTTGAAATTGTTGAGTGTTAAGAGCAAGAGATTTCATAATATCATCAAAAGAAGTACCTAAACTTAAAGGTGCGGGTTGTGGTGGTGGGTTTGGTAGTGACTGGAAGTATTGCGAATTTGGCGAATTAAAATTTTATTACTTTGCTCCATAGCTTAAGTTTGGGTGATCCCTCCAACCTGGGTTGTATATATTCGAAAAAGGATCATATCTTTGTTGTGGTGAACCAGGAAACCCTCTAATGACATTAGCATGTTGAGGATCCTTTTCTTGGAGTGTGGGACACATATCAGTTGGGTGTCCCACGTTAGTGCAAATTCCGCAAACTTTAGCTGTAGGAACGCTACCACCTGTAATTAGACTTTGAACAAGAGAAGTTAGTTGAGTTAACTTTGAATCAAGAGAAGAAACACTTACCTCATTAACTCTTCTTGAAGGCTCATATCTATTCCCAAATTGTTGTGAATTTGTAGCCATGATGGAAATCAAATCTTTAGTCTCTCGAGGTGTTTTATTCACAATTGCTCCTCCAATAGCGGTGTCCATCATCATTCTCTCAATTGAAAGCAATCATTCATAAAAGTATTGGATAAGATATTGTTCGGTAATTCCATATTACGGGCAACTTGTAAAAAGTCTCTTAAATCTCTCCCAATATTCATAAAGAGAATCGGCATCTCTTTGTTTGACGGCATAAATTTCTCTTTTAATTACCACAGCTCTAGAGGCTAGAAAGAATTTATCAAGGAAAGCTCTTGCCATCTCTCCCCGAGTAGTAATGGAATCGGATGGAAAATAGAACAATCACTCTTTCGTCGCATCTGCCAAGGAAAAGGGAAGACTTCTAATTTAATTTGATCCTCCGTTACACCATTAGATCTCATAGTTGAACAAACCATGTCGAACTCCTTGAGATGTTTATGGGGATCTTCATTCTCCAACCTACAAATGTGAGTGAAAAATGAATAATTTCCAATTTTAACTTGAAATTCACATTTATTTCCGGATAAGTAATGTAGAGAGGATGTTGATTTAAAGGGGCAGTGGCCAATTCACGTAATGCTCTATTGTTTTCAGCCATCTCCTCTTCTTTTTCAGACTCGCCAAATGATTCGAGCAAGGCTTGTGATGTTTTGACTCGTCTCTCAAGTTGTTTCTGTAACTTTGCTTCTTTTTTCAAGCTCTTTGCCATCTTTTCAATCTCTGGATCAAATGCAACTCACTTGTTAACTCCTCTACGATTTTTTCCCGCTATCACCTTATCTATTAGGCGGCCTAACCCCTGGAGATACCCGCAAGATCTATCTAATGGCAGTACTAAGTTCTAGAAACACCTGATTCCAAAGGTCGATTCTTTCACAATAATCACTCAGTTAGATTATATATTTACACAGGAGACCTGGTTACCACTATTCTTAAATTAATTAAATTAATCTATCTGGCTATCTATTATCATGCAATCGAATAATCGAACTCTAATTAAATAATCACAAGACAATATTAATTCTTAAAACAATAAACATATAAATACCAAAATAATAGTGAAAGAAGAAAAATAATTAAATATCACGGAATTGAAGAACCATAATCTAAATTAACCCTTGGCTAGAAAGAAGTTTAAAACTCCATGGATTGGACGCCTAAAGAGAGAGAGAGAAAAAAAAAAGCATGTGCTAAAAATTATGAGTAAAAGACTACATCTCTCTATGAATCGTAAGTAGAAAAATATATAGGAGAAGTTCCAAACTAGAGTCCTTATCGAATAAGAAAACTCTTTCAAGCTAAGGAAAATAAAAAGGTAAAATCCTTAATTAAAATTCTTAATGAAATAAAAAGTCTTCCATAGTTAATCTCCTTTCATTCCAAAATATAGCAAGTTTTCAATGCAAGTCCTTTCCATAAGTATTGCAAATATATCTTCAGTCTTCGTCAAAGTTTGGTCAATTCTGCGTATAAATTGCATGGTATTTTCCAAGATGGCAGAATCAATTTTATCAGTTACAAGCGTGTCCAAAAAGCCTTTGAATCCATATATAATGCATCTACCTCTTTTTTCAAGCATAATCATACAAAAACGCATAAAAAGCACCAATTAAGGAGCATCCAATTCGAGAATTAAACACAATTAACTATGAATTAAAGGCTTATTTAAAATTTATCACATACCATGTAAAATGAAATTATCTTATCCTTGCTAGCTTAATGTTTGTAGAGGTGCTTTTGTAATTTGCCACATTCAATTATGTTTCTTGTTCTGTTTAGGGAGTCCAAAATATTGTGATTATATTAGGCTTTTAAATTTATATTTTTATTTACACTAGATTGCAAATATTAAAAATTTAACAGCTTTTCAAAAGTTAGAATACTTTACTATCGAAAGATTGAAGTTTTCATTGATTAGTAATTTTCTGAAAAATAAAAACACAAGTTCAATTTTACTCGCTTACCGAGAAGGTTAATATGTTGAATATCACACTAACTTGTTTCTTAATTAAGTTTCAACCCTTCTAACTCAAAAACTGGGGACCTATTAGCAAATTAAATAAGGAAATTAAAGAGGGGCCGAAAATCCGAAATGTTTCCCTTCTTTCTCATTCATACAATATACGAAGATTTTTATTCCGTGTAAAATAATAATAAATACTTACGAATTTTTGAATCCTATTAAATATTTTTTTCCAACAATCTGGACAGTGAGTTAGACATTAATTAATCACACATGACTTCAACTCAATTAATACCTTATTTATCTATTTATTATTGTTAGAACCTCAAAGGCATTTAATACTGTGAGTGCTAAGTTATAAATTTTAAATACAATGTCTTTATTAATTTGATCATCATTACAAAAAAGAAAAGAAAAGGAAAATTAGGTTGTTCATCAACGAGTAAAGTACACTGGGTAGTAAGCTTTTCACCTGCCGACATCTTTTCTTTTCTTTTTTTAATTTGGTTATTCTGGTTATCAAGTTTATGTGTCTGGTCATTGCTCAGGTCTTCTTTTAATGATTAAATATTATTTATGCGTTTAGTTTAATTAGTAAGCTGTCTTCTTTTCTGGGTTTTCATATTATCTATCGTTGACGATGGTGATACTCCAGCAAGGTAAAGCCAATACGAAATTGTCTTTGCTGTCCGTAACTGTGAGAGAATGTGACCAATTAATTACTAAGCTGTCGCATACAAATAACTGAGCTAATCTAAGATTAAATTGTTGATTTAATTTTTTTAAAGGAGACAATACCATATTGAAGAGACTTCACGTGTATCGTCCCCAAAAATTTTCTAATTGCATTTAGAAGTTCCTCTAAAACTGGCCCCCCCCCCCCAAATGAAAGTACCATATCAAACTTAGCTAGCCTAGCTTCTTTATAGATATCTAACAACCGAAATATTGGGTCATTCAACATCTTCCTACATTAAACCCAATCTATTGCGTACGATTTTTGATCTAACGTGTCAAAACTTGCTAACCAGTCACGACCTCACTTAACATTGTGGCATCGCTCTCAATTGATTCCCCGGGCCCTCATACAGGATCATAACTTTAGTCACATTATTTGTAATCATCCTGAGATTAACGCCCTGTTTGAGCGTGCTTATTTTATTGCTTTTAAATAGTTATAGTAAAAAGTATGTCTCACATACTTTTTATTATAGTTGCTTAAAAATAACAAAATAAGTACTTCCAAACAGCCACTGAATTGTTGATTTAGAGGGTGTTTAGCTTTGCTTATTTGGTGTTTATAAGTACCTAAATAATAAAAAATATTTGAACGGGTATTTTTCTTTAAGTGCTTATAAGCACCTAAATGGAGCAAAAGCCAAACACCGTCTTAGCCACTATACAATAGCTCCAGAAATTGACCATAACCTTGACCTCTCCGTCGCACATGTCCCTTTCAGCTTAATCTTTTTTCTAAAAGCAATGGTCTTTACGTAACCTATTGCTTGTCAGTCTTTGTCGGCTGGTGAGTTTCCATGAACAAACCTCCGAACAACAAAAAGCTCATGTGGTGACGTAGACTACTAGCTAGTGGTCACCAGTAATAAGCGTGCGGAAATTTTTTTTTTAACCCTTATTTTAAATTTTTATGACAAAAATACTCTATTTTTTAAATTATTTTAAAAAATATCCTTTTCGGTAAGTCACCTACTAAAATAGTAAGTGACTTATCATTCACGGATCTCAAAATTTGAAAAAATTTTAAAAAATAAGCGATTATATTTTTAACGAAAACGATAAATCACTTACCGAACGGTAAGTGATTTATCGAAAATGGGACAAATTCTATCGAAGATGGGGTAAGGCAAA
Source organism: Cordia subcordata (assembly GCA_028554755.1). Classification (NCBI taxonomy): domain Eukaryota; kingdom Viridiplantae; phylum Streptophyta; class Magnoliopsida; order Boraginales; family Cordiaceae; genus Cordia; species Cordia subcordata. The sequence goes on from JAPTOF010000020.1 coordinate 985,389, forward strand.
TTTGTCCAGATTCATCCAACAGCCAATCAATAAAGTACATAACCCGCCCCCAGGGGCATAGGTGAGTTGGTAAGTGGCCAGGTGATTAGGGTAGAGACACCCTGACAACGCGGGATCGAGTCCGTGTGGCGGCAGTACTCCGCTGAAATATTGCGGGGGCTGTTGCTGGATTTCCACGCCCGTTGGTCCTCTCCCTGGTCGGGCTGCCACTCACGCACATCCCTCGATTTACCTCCCGCCTGGTTAAGGGGCCTCTGGCCAGGTGAGAAATGAGTTCTCCTTTGGTTAACCCTTTTTTAAAAAAAATAAAAATAAATAAAGTACATAACCCATGTGTTTCATGGTGCAGTCCTACTCTAGCCGGCTAAAATTTGCAAATCCAAAGAACTGTAATACTAAGCATCTTTAAAAATTTAAAACTACGGTAAAAAAAAAAAATTTCCTTTTCTGCTCAAAGTCTTTCTCAACAGTTGTCAAAATAGTTTGCCGACTTGTGTTTGAAATTCCCAACACATCTCCAATCAATAAAGTACATAACCCATGTGCTTCATGGTGCAGTCCTACTCTAGCGGGCTAAAATTTGCAAATCAGAATTCTCTACAGAAAGTTTTTCGGCACGGCGAGTCACCTACGTGACTTACCGTTTTTAGTAACATTTTATTTTTTATTTTTTCCAAATTTCGGAAACGTAATTGGTTTGTTTTTTAAATTTTTTCAAATTTTGAGATTCGTGCACGGTAAGTCACCTATTGAAATAGTAGGTGACTTACCGAAAAGAGTATTTTTGAAATAAATTTTAAAAGTAAGATATTTTTGCCATAAAAATTTAAAACTAGGGTAAAAAAAAATTCCCAAATATGCTTTATAAAACGGTAGGTGACTTATCGAAAATAGTATTTTTGAAATGAATTTCAAAAGTAGGATATTTTTGGTTTCCCATGTATGCTTTATAAATGGGTTCCATAATTTCTAATTTCAATCTCAAACTTCCCATGAATTTTTTATTTTACTCATATTTTTTTTTGTGAATTTAATTTTTATTAAATAGAGCCTTAAAATAATTTTATTTTTAAGACAAAAATAATAATAAATAAAAATACTGAAATCATTAAAAAAATAAGTCTACTATCAAATAGAAAATTATAAAAAATTTGATTTCATAATATGAAGGAAAACATAAAAAAAACATAGCTTATTATGCAACATTTCACATTACACAAAATATTAGAGAAAAAAATCTAGTTCACTTTAAAATATCATTCTTTTAATATATATATATATATATATATATATATATATATATATATATATATAAAAGGAAACCATAAAAAAACATAACTTATTATGCAACATTTCACATTACACAAAATATTAGAGAAAAAAATCTAGTTCACTTTAAAATATCATTCTTCTAATATATACATATACATATACATATATATTTATATATATATATATATATTTCAAATAGAATCATATTTATTTCTAACTTGCTACATAATTTTTTTTTTGTTTACAATTAGCTAACTTTTAGAACATACAAAGAAAAGCAATAATTGTACGACATTCAGGTTATGCACAAAATTATATAGATAATTTAAATTCTATTTTCTTATATACATATGTATACATATGAAATTGAATGCAACTCTTTCTCCTAGCCACATGTATAACTTTGCTAAAAATGAGTTAATATTTTTAAAATACGAAATAAAAAATAATAAATAAAAATTAAATAGCTCAAAAATTAAAAAAAATGAAATTGCCCTTCAATATAAAATTTATTTGGCAAAACTTATGCCACGTGTGAAAGTGGGTTAAAACCAAAAGGGTCATGGAGAGTTAATATTTTAGAATAAAATTCTTTGGGGGAGAAAATGGCATTTACTCTATAAATAGGCAGCCTCACTATTCGCTACTTTCACTAAACCCATACAACTCACCACTCTCGTCCTTCTTTTTTACCCAAAACACGTTCACATTTTTTCAAAGATGCAGACAATGCAGTCAACAGCTTCAACATTGTTTTCAACCTATGCATCGTTGACCGGTGCGCTGATGCTCGTCCGGACCATCATCAACGATATCGTTCCGAGGCCTGTAAGATCTTACATGGAATCAGTTGTCCTTAAATTCTTCAGCTCCAGCGCATACTCCAAGCAGCTCACCCTGGTTGTGGAGAAGAGAATGGGATATGTCCGAAACGAGGTTTATGAGGCTGCAGAGATTTATCTCGCCACCAGAAAGGACCCTAATGTGGACAGACTTAAAGTCGGCAAAGGCCCTAAGCAGGAGCACCTCAACGTCTTCGTCGACAAGAATCAAGAGGTGCGTTAGAGTTATCGGCTCATTTAAAAGTTTAAACATTGTATTAGCGCGCTAGCTTATTTATTTATTTATTATATTAAACACGCCTCATGTGCAAACAAGTTTGTTTTTAAACGTTGTACGTTGTACGTTGATAGTTTTTAATTAGATGGTAGACTGACAGTGAGTTTTCAACACGAGAATATTTGGTTTCTTAGCTTTGATATCATGTTATACTCACCACCCATTTAAAAACTCAAGCATATAAAGAGGGTGTCAGTTTAGTAGAAAAGATATTGATTTATTTATTTATTTATTGTATTACCACGCTGATTTATTCGTTTGTTGTATACTTGTATTGACAAGGTGGCTGACACATTCCGCAACATTAAACTCACTTGGAGATTTGTTGCCGTCGAGTCTGACAACAACAGGAAGGAGAAGAAGTGTTTCGAGTTATCTTTCGATAAGAATTTCAAGAACATTGTGATGGATGAATACTTGCCTCATATTATTTCAGAAGTCAAGAAAATAAAGCAGCGCAAGAAGATGGTTAAATTATACACTAAGAGTTGTGATGAAAGTGATTCTGATGAGGATGGCCCTGGTGGTGACTGGGGGTGTATAACTCTGAACCATCCGGCCACGTTTGATACGGTGGCGATGGAGCCCAAGCTAAAGGCCGCAATAATGGAAGATTTGGATAAGTTCGTACGGAGGAGAGACTTCTACAAGAGGGTCGGGAGGGCCTGGAAAAGAGGGTACCTACTATATGGCCCCCCAGGGACAGGAAAATCTTCCCTGATTGCAGCCATGGCCAATTATTTGAAATTTGATATATTTGATGTGGAGCTTACGAGCTTGGATTCGGATTATGAATTGAGAAGGACGTTGCTTTCCATCACCAACAGGTCCATCGTTGTGATAGAAGACATTGATTGCAACTCAAAAGTATGGAAGCGATCCAATTCCAAGCATAAATTCCCGCCAGTCAAAAAAGATGATGGTGATGATGAAGCTCCTGCACAATCTAAGTTGACATTGTCAGGCATATTGAATTTCATAGATGGGTTGTGGTCATCATCTGGAGACGAACGACTAATCGTGTTCACCACTAATCACATAGACAAGATTGATCCTGCATTGTTGCGCCCCGGACGGATGGATATGCATATTCACATGGCTTATTGTACTTACGAAAGCTTCAAAATCCTGGCCTCAAATTACTTAGGCGTTAGTGATGATCACAAGCTCTTTGGAGAGATAGATGGGTTGATCAAGCGTGTACAAGTCACCCCTGCGGAGATTGCAGAGGAGCTGACAATAAATGAGGATCCTGTTCTTGCTCTGGAGGGTGTAGTCAATCTCCTCAGGCAGAAAAAGGCCGAAGCCAATGAAGCGAATGATGGACAATATTCCGTGCCTCAAGAAAATTCCAGGGAAGAAATAGTCAATGGACCTCAACTTCGGGTGACTGAAACTTGAATAATGTTGACATATGTTAAAATTTGAGCGCAATAGGAGATTATTCATTATTCATTATTCTGATGATTAATTTTCTATGCTGAAAAATCTTCCTGTTTCTATTTACGTTTAGCAGTAATTAGTGTAAATTGAGACTGTTATATGTAAGTACAACACCTGCAAAGATTAGATGCCTAGCGTTCTGTTATAGTTCCTTTGCCATAGACAAAAGTTTTGTTTATGTGATACAATGGTCGATAGATTGGCAAGTAGTTTGTGTATCGTTTTTAGATCTATTCAAGCTGTAGAGATGAAAAACTTTAACGTTTCCACCACAATTCTTGCAACTAGGTTGAATGAACACGTAGATTCATGTCTTTTTATACTTATCAGTGCTTTAAAACTTTAACTTTTAGTTATTTCAAGAGTGCATGATGATCCCGGACTACTTTTTATTAGAGATGAATGGCTTTATAAATTGTGCAAGCCCCTGCAGAGATTGGTGAGGGGCTACTGAGAAGTGAGGATTCGTGTATCATTCTCTTGGACTAGTCAATTTCCTGGGGCGAAAGAAAGTTGAAGCTAAGTGAATGGTGAATAATCTGAAGAAGCTAATGAAGTGAATAATGTTCCATCTCTCATGGAAAATGCAAGAGCAGAAAAAAAGAATGCTCATAAACTCCAAGAGTCTAATAGACTGGAACTATTGTGTCCTTTTCGCAGCTTGTATATGGCTTGATCATCTCCTACAAGAATGGTAACAGGACGGGTACTCTGCCTATGAAGCAATACCCAACTTGTTACCTAGATAGTATTTCAATTCCGAATCCCGTCCAAAACCCAAATAAAAATTAAAAGTAAATCACATTCCTAGAACGTCCCAAACCCACGGGTACCCTGAGCGTCTCAAAGTCGGTAAAAAAATAAAAATAAAAATAAGAATTGAAACAAAAATCACTATCATGTACCTAGAAGAGACACACATGAAGAGAGCTAACATATGAGAAATAAAGTTCATAAATTACTACATATGAGAAATAAACAAAGCAAATAACTCTTTCTAAGATAAATTGCATGATGGGGATGAGATTTGAGAAATCTTTGTCAGAAAAAAAAAATTCCCAAAAAAAAAAAGACATGAGAAATAACAAGATGAAATTGTGACTCACGAGCCTTTGCCTTGCGCCTTTACCAGAGATAAAGTAGACGACAATATGATGCCCGATGATGTTTTTTAAAATGTGAGGCAACAGCGTTGAAATAAGAGAATATGATATGTGAAAAGAGAAAATAGCTAAGAAACTTCTAGCACATAAGTGATTTACCATACCCTAGTGGATGTGGAGTAGTGGACAAGTGGTTTGAGAATTTTTGTTTTTTTTTAATCTTATTTTTTTTAAATATTTTTTCTAGTACATAGTAAAGTTTTTATTTTTAAGTTTCTTTTTTACAAGAGATTTTAAACTTTTAGCTTTAATTAGTCAACTTTTCTTGACCCAAAAACAATTAGTCAGCTTTTAAGTTTTTTATATAAAAAATTTAAAAGTTGATTAGTAAGTGATACTAAACTAATGAATATAAAATATATTGAGATATTAGTATAATCATATAATTTGAATTATATAACTTTTAATTTTAAAATTTTACCATAAGTTAAAGTTTTAAAGAGTAAAAGGTTGAAACCTTACTACTGTCAACAAAGTAATAATTTTTGCTCCTTTTTTAGTGTATAGTGTACATAAACATATATATATATATATATATATATAACTATAATTAATTAATAAATGTAAAAGATCTTTAGACAGCTATGTAATTAAAGTTAGTATAGCTATATAATCAAAGTTAGTTTGTTATTTAGTATAATTCTAACTAAAGTTAATCATATAACTAGAATAAGTATCATTTTTGAACAGTCCTAACTAGTATGCATATAAAAATTGTTACCAATATAATTATAATTAATTAATAAACATAAAATATATTAAGATGTTAATATAAATTAGATGATTCTAATTAAATAACTTCTATATAATAAGTCAATTTACAAAAACAAAAAAAGTTAAAGATGAAATATTAGTTTAGAGGTAATCCACTATGAGTTAAAGTTTTAAAGAGCAAAAGGTTTTGGGGATTCAAACCTACTATTACCAACAAAGTCACAACTTTTCTCATTTTTAGTGTATAATAATATAATATGTACATAAAACTATAATTAATTAATAAATGTAAAAGAAATCTTAAGATATTAATGTAAATTATATAATAAAGAATATATATATATATATATATGTGTGTGTGTGTATGTAGATATATATATATATATAGTTAAAAATTATATGTATGTATGTATATGGGACAGAACGGGGTATCATTCTAGGTACCCAGTACCCGTCACTTGGATTCTAGAAGTCGGGTTCGGGAATGCGGGTACCCGATGGTCAATCCTAGTTCCACCCCAGACCCTAACAAGTATTTTTAATCATTCTGAGTTCGTTCCATATTCTTAACACGACGGAATTTTTATTGGATTTTTAGCGGGTCGACCATGCCAGGTATCATTCGTCCCATTGCCATCCCTCATCTCCTATTATTGATCAGAAATCCCTTATTATGTCTTGATCTTGTCTTAGATTTGGCTTTACTATTTGTCTTTCAAGATAAGACTTGTATCTTGACTTCTAAGGATCTGACCAAATTATCCATTTGAAAAAATTGAAACTAGATGATCATGATACTTTTCAAAAATCAAAATTCTTGATCAATAATATACCAATGCAGATGATTGACTCACTCCATACTAGAAATAATCGCAAGAAAACCTTTGACAACACGGATTCTTATTTCACAATGATATTCCACGATCAAGACAATTAGTTGAATTCCGTGAGACCATTTCATAGAATTTCATTGATATCTTACAAATCGACTTTGCATTTTCTATTATTGGGAGAAAAGAAAAAAATTTGCGGAGCTTGACTCTTTGTTTCTGCCACAATACTTCATAGAACTTGGTAAGTGTCGAAACCGCCAAAAATAAATTCCAATTTCTTACCTCGCAAATTTAATTTGTGTACATGGTAAGAAAATGGTCGAATCCACGGGGATTGAGAAATTAGGATATGCTAATTATACCAAGTAAATTAGTCAAATAAGCCATAATTAAAGAAGAGGGGTTTTTAATATGAAAAAGCAAAATAAACAAAACTATCCAGCACACTGGACCACCAAACACGGGCATGTAACTCAGCAGAAAAAAAAAAGTAAATAATAATAAAATCAAAGCTACAATGCGATCTAGACTTAAATAAATCTAAAAAATTAATATCAAACAAAAAATCAAAAACAAAAGAGAGAAACAAATGTCTGCTGAAAATTATGAGTAAATGATTAGATCTCTCTATGAATTGTATGTAGGAAAACATACCAGAAAAGTTCTTCACTGGAGTCATTCTCGAATAAAGAAACTCTTTAAAGTTTTAAGGAAAATAAAAAGGTTAAAATCCTTAATAAAAGTTTTTTAGAATTAATTTCCTTCCTTTCCAAAATATGGCAAGTCTTCAATGCAAATCCTTCCCATAAGTGCTACAAAAATATCTCTAGTCTTTGTCAAAACTTGGTCAATCTGTGTAGAAATTGCATGGTATTTTTCAAGGTAATAGAATTAATTTGATCAACTACAAACACATCTAAAAGTCCTTTGAATACATATAAAATGCATCTAACTCCTTTTCCAAAGTATAAACATGCAAAAACGCATAAAAAAATACCAATTAAGGAGCATTCAATTCAAGAATTAAGCACAATAAACTATGAATTAAATGCTTATTTAGGACTTATTAGAACTCATCCTTCCAAGATTGCTAGGATCGATCTATTGATTGTCTAGGAGGTATTTACTGATATATCTTGAAAGCAACATGCTACTTTATCATTTTCATAGATGTATATAAGTTGAAATTGTTAGGCATTTTGAATTTTCACAACTACTCATATAGACAAGATTGGTCATGCATTGGTAATGGAATTATTTTCTTGTTTAATATGAGAATGGCAGAGGGCAGGAGGTTTTCTTTCCATCCAAAGTGTGCCAAAATTAAACTTACTTACCTTAGCTTTACCGATGATGTTGTGATCTTTGCTTGAGCTAACTTGAATTCTATTAAAGCAATTAAGGAGATTCTCTTGATTTTCAGCAAAATGTCTGGGCTCAATGTTAATGCTGAGAAAAGTTATGTATGCTTTGGAGAGTGCGGTAGTATCTTTGCTGGTTTATTCCTTGATAAATTGGGCTTTAAAGAAGGGAGTTAACCTATGAATTACTTGGGTATTCCTTTGACTACTAGAAGGATCTCTACTACTACTTGTTCTCCTCTCTTGGAAAAAGTCACGAAGCGAATTGATCATTAGTCAGCAAGGACGCTGAGTTTAGCTGGTCACATGGTGCTTATAAAATCTGTGCTGGCTTAATTACATGTATATTGGTCAGGTGTGATTATCCTCCCTAAAAGTGTTATTATGGAGCTTGAAAGGAAGTTTGCATCTTTTCTTTGGCTTGGAAATCGCTCTAGTGCAGTGGATGCCAAAATTAGTTAGGATGTTGTTTGTTGCAAAAAAGATGAAGGAGGATTGGGTATTAAGCGAATACAGGACATCAATACTACTTTTGCCTAGAAGAGGATTTGACATCTTTTGGTTGACAATCAGGCTTTTTGGTGTCAATGGATTAATCAATACTATCTGAAAGGGAGAAATGTCTGGGAGGTTGATATTAAGTCTAGAGTGTCCTGGCAGTGGCGGAAATTAATAAAGCATCACAATCAAGTTAAGTTGTGGATGTAAAACTTGAGTAGTAATTAGATTTCCTGGTTTCGTAATAGCTCAGGGATCTTTAGTGTCTCTTCAGCATAGGAGAAAATTAGACCAGGAAATCTGATTACAAGATGGTTCGGGGCAAGGTATGTATTAATGGGCATAGTATGTTACTTTGGCTCGCTTGTCTTGATAGGCTTCTACTAAGTTTAGACTTATCTGTTGGGGCGTTCTCAATGATTATACATGCGAATTGTGCCATTGGGCTACTGAGGATAGACAACATTTTTTTTTAGTGTGGTTTGGTTAGAAAAATGCGGAGAAGATTTGGTTCTTTATTGCAATTGAAAGCACTGGACTTGAGTTGGGATGATATTGGGAGTCTACGCAACAAGTTTGGGAGGAATTATAGCCTTCAGGCGACCCTATTTAAGCTTGTGCTGGGAGGCATTTATGGCAAAGGTTTGGTATGAGAGAAATGGAAGACTTATTTGCAAAGAATTCTTGACAGAGGAGCATATTTGACCATATCTTTAACTTGATTAGGATGAAAATTTCTAGGTCTGGTAGATGTCTATGTAATATACAAAATGTCTTTATACTAATAGGTGGAAGGTAGGAGAAGTTTTAGCTTGAGTTGTTTCGTTATCAGATGTAAATGGTGGATTGAAACTTAATGAAATTTGTTTTTGTTTCCTAGCAAAAAAGATTGGTCCTGCATTATTGTGCCCCAGACAAATGAATATGCATATTGGTATGTTAACTATTATACTTATCCAAGTCCGTGAAATTGGTTCAAATTCTAATAAACTTGTCCTTATTCAATCCAACTATAAAGTCTTTAGCTGTTATCATGCCATTCTAAAAGAAGAAAAGGCTCAAATTTTATATGTTTTTATCAAGGTATATTAGTTCATGATTCATGAATTTTTAGTTACCTCCAATTAAAGCACCCATCAATGTATTGGAGAAGTCCAAAGATTCATCAAATATCCAAAAGATAAATTGGGCTATTGGCTTGTGCTCTCGCATGCTCAATTATAGCTGCTCGTCCTCTGACTTCTCATGTCATCGAGTGTGATGCTTCGCAAAACTTCAATTGCTTTTATTTGTTATCGGAATCTGATTGGACGTTGCGTCCAAAAATTCAGAATGCTCAATATCTCCTACCTTCAAGTACGAGCCGCTCTTTTTAGCATATCTCCTGGAATGCCAACAGAGTGGTAAATTGGGCTGCTCGAATAATTAAAATAAGTTCTCTTCCTATTTTCTTAAATTATTGTTGCTTGTACAGAACGATACTATTTCTTGAGGCATTGGGTGATGTTATATTTATAAATTTGCTTTCCCAACCAAAAAAGATATTTATTTTCTTTCCGATATATATTAAATAGATTTTCTAAAAAAGGAGAGAATATTTTAGACCTAAGCAACTAGAAAATTCACGTAAAATTAACTACGAAAAATCTGTACATTGTGAAGAATCGGTCCAGTAATAAAATTGAGACTTTTCAACTTCATCTAAATACCTGAGCTTGGGCCAATCACTAAATAGCCCAATTTCCGGCTCAAAAACCCGAACTGGTTCCCATCAACATCTTTTCTCCCGGTCAAAGTTTATACCAACATCAGTAACTGAAGAAAAAACAGTCAACGTGACTATCCAACGGTTAGGATTATCCCGTATCTACCTCTGAAGACCGAATCCAACGGCCATAATTATTCCTCTAGTGTTTTTCCTCGAAATATAAAATGCATCAGCTGATTCTCTCAGTCCTCACTCCCTTCAGACGTCGGCCTTTCGCTTCTACTGTAAATACTCTCAGCCTATACATTTTCAATTTTGTATGTGTTCGTGTGTGATATTTTTTATGCTAATTTTGCTGTGCTTTTGCTAACTTGTCGCAGATCTCAATTATAGGTGTATATATACATGTTATAAATATTCTCATTTCTACATACTTATATATGTGTGTGATGCACACTGTTTCGTATATAGATTATGTATGGTCTCTAATTTATGATTTGTTCTTCGTTGAATATTAGGGAATGAATTCGTTGTTGAAATTGTTTTGTTGTTGAATTTTTTCCCTTTTTTTCATTTGTAAAGCTTGATGCATATAATTTGTTAACTAAACATAATTTTTAGATGGTGTTGCGAATTCCTGTGCTACCCTCGGGAGTGATCGTGTTACGGTTGAAATTCGTGATAGCTCATTTTTATTGAGAGCCATTTCTTCTGTGAGCTCTAATAAAAGAGCCATATATTACTTTCTAATATTTTAGGTAGTTTTTGAAGAATAGCATTAGTCTTTTACTTTTATTAAAAAAAATAACTCGTGATTTTTTTTTTCCAATCTCGCCTCTTTATCATACTAATACCTCTATTTTCTTCCCATTATTTGACAAATATGAACTTAAAATAACATTAAAATCAGGATTTAAATGTTATCAACTAGCCATTGCCTACCAAAATCTAACAAAAAAGGTATAAATTTTATTAGTCCGTTTATTAACTTTCTTTGGCAAAAGGGTTTCGAATTTACTAAAACGGGGTAGTTTGTTGTTAAAGTATTAATGAAAATATATTATCAAGAAATTAATTTATTATATTTTAACAATGATCAATAATTATCATAAACATATAATTATAGTACCTTGTTTTAAAAAAGGTAATAATAATTATAAAAATGATAATAAATAACAATAACAATAATAAAGTGATATCTTTTTTGGTTTATTATTTTAAATTTATCCACTAACTCAACCGTTAATTTTATCAAATTATATTTTATTCAATGACTTGATTAGACAAGTATTTACTAATAGTTAAAATATAATAACTGTCTCTTATCAAACTTAAATAGTTTCTGTTATTTAAATAGGTAATTATGTCGAACATGCCTAATTCACGTATTTATGACTCTTTCTCTTAAATTTACTAATTCGAGAAATAGTTAATCCAAACTATAACTATTGCTATCAAATGCTTGACATGTTCTACGTTTCTACCTACTTTTCATTCAATGTTCATGTCGAGAGCATACCAGCATAACATTACCAATTTCACGTTTGCATCAAATATTTAGGAATTTTGAGCAAATAGAAAACTATTTTCATATATTCTGAAAACTTTTTAATGTGTCCATTAAATTATAAACGTTTCAAATAAATTATATATAGGATTTAGTTTATTCTATCCTTACAATTGTTTCATTTAGTTTATTCTATCCTTACAATTGTTTCAAAGTGTTTTAACTCTACAAAAGAATTTTGTTAGGACTTGTACACTTTTTTTAGAATTATCTTTGTTTGTATAACAACTGTTTCTTTTTTTTTTTGGCTACTCTTAGTGATGTTAATTTAAATACTTATTTTCTTCTTGACAAAAAAAGAAAGAAATAGGTCCTAGGTTCTCGGTTATGTCTTGCATGATCTTATATGACAAGTTACTAAATATATGCTTATAGAAAATTTTAAAAATTAATAATGTAATTATAACTTACCATGAATATGGTTAGTATGCCTGATAATCTATACTGTATATCAAAATTAATACTACATATCCCAAACTTTTCTTCCAAGCCAAAATCCATAGCACACGAGTCTGCGAGGTGGACAATGATTGTTTTTAAAAAAATTTATAATGTAAAAGATTGTTTTTAAAAAAATAACGCTATAAAATATTTATGTGAAAAATTGTGCGTGGCACGGGTTGTATACTAGTAAAATTCTGAAGTTGGATAAAACTCTTATGAATTACATATTTATTGTGTTTTTCTTTTTCTGTTTTTCAATATTATTATTGACTCATATTGATGGGTGTTGAATCCGCCAAAAATAAAATTTTAATTCTCACCTCGTGAATTTAGTTTGAGAACGTGGTGAGAAAAGGACTGAATCCACGGGAATTGGGGGATAAAGATATGTCAATTACGCCAAGTAGATTAATCAAATAAGTCACAAATCAATGAAAGGGGGTTTTTTGTTACAAAAAAGCAAAAATAAATAAAACTCTCCAGTACACTAGACCACTTAGCGTGGGCGCGTAACTAGGCATAAAAATAAAAAACGTAAATAATAATAAAATCAAAGCTACAAATGCAATCTAAATTTAAATAAATGCTGGAAAATTAATATTAAACGAGAAAAGAATGTTACCTAAGCCAAGCCTCGAGTTTAATCTCAGTTTTGGTCAACAATTCCGATTCTAAATGCAAAGATAACTTGTGGTTATTGGTATGGTCTAACAACCTTATATTTCCTTACATTGTTGATAACGGTTTAAACCCCCTCTAATTTTTTTCCGCTATCGCCTTACCTATTAGACGGTCTAACCCCTGGAAATATCTGCTAGGTCTATCTAATGGCAGCAGCAAGTTCTAGAAGACCTAATTCTAGAAGTTGATTCTCTCACGGTAATTTGCTCAGTTAGATTATGTGTTTACACAAGAGATCTAGTTACCACTATTCTTAGATTAATTAAATTAATCTATTTGGCTACCTATCATCATGCAATAAAAAAATCGGGCCCTAATTAAACAATCATAAGACAATATTAATTCTTAAAATAGTAAACACATAAATACTGAAATAATAGTGAAAGGAGAAAAATAATTAGATCTCACAGAATTGAAAAACCAAAAAAATAATTAGATCTCACGAAATTGAAGAACCAAATTCTGGATTAACTATTGACTAGAAAGAAATTTAGAACTCCATGGATTGGACGCCTAAAGGGAGGAAAGAAAAACGTTTGCTGAAAATTATGAGTAAAGACTCGATCTCTATGAATCGTAGATAGGAAAGTATAAATGAGAAATTCTTAACTAGAGTCATTCTTGAATAAGGAAACTCTTTAAAGTTAAGGAAAATAAAAAGGTAAAATCCTTAATTAAAAAAAAAAAGTCTTCCCTAGTTAATCTCTTTCCTTTCTAAAATATAGCAAATCTTCAATACAAGTCCTTTCCATAAGTGCTGCAAAAATATTTTTAGTCTTGGTCAAATCTTGGTTAATTCCGCATATAAATTGCATGGTATTTTCTAACGTGCCAAAATCAATTTTATCAATTACAAACACGTTCAAAAAGCCTTTGGATCCATGTATAATGCATTTATCTCCTTTTTCCAAGTATAATTATGCAAAAACACATAAAAAAACACCAATTAAGAAACATCCAATTTGAGAATTAAACACAATTAACTATGAATTAAAGTCTTATTTAGAACTTGTCACGTATCATGTAAAATGAAATTATCTTATCCTTGCCGGCCTAATGTTTGCGGAGGTGCTTTTGTAATTTGTCACATTCAATTATGTTTCTTGGTCTGTTTAGGGACTCCAAAATATTGTGATTATATTAGGCTTTTTAAATTATTTTTATTTACACCAGTTTGCAAATATGAAAAAATCAACGACTTTTCAAAAGTTAGAATACTTTACCAGTGAAAGATTAAAGTTTTCAATGATTAGTAATTTTCTGAAAAATAAAAACACAAGTTCACTTTTACTCACTTACCGAGAAGATTAATATGTTGAATATCATACTAACTTGTTTCTTAATTAAGTTTCAATTCTTCTAACTAAAAAACTGGGGTCCTAGTAGCAAATTAAATAAGGAAATTAAAGAGGGGCCGAAAATCCGAAATGTTTCCATTTTTTCTCATTCATACAATATACGAAGATTTTAATTCCGTGTAAAATAGTACTAAATATTAATAAATATTTATGAATTTTCGGATCCTATTAAATATTTTTACCAACAATCTGGACAATGAGTTAGACATTAATTAATTACACATGACTTCAACTTAATTAATACCTTATTTATCTATTATTATTTTTGGAACCTCATATACATTAATACCGTGAGTGCTAAGTTATAAATTTTAAATACAATGTCTTCATTAATTTGATCATCATTGAAAAAGAAAAAGAAAATAAAAGGAAAATTAGGTTGGTTATCAACGAGTAAGGGCCTGTTTGGATTGGTTTTTTTTTCCCAGAAAGAAAACACTTTTTTTCTTGAAAAAGTTATCTTAAATTTGCAATAACTATTAGAGTTGGCTTCCAAAAAAATTGAAACTCTGACAAAAGGTTAAATACAGCTTTTTTTAGAAGCAAGAAGTTTCAACTTTTTAAAAAAAATTATTTTTTAAAAATTGTTAAAAAAGTACTTTTAAAAAAAATCAATTCTAACGAGCCCTAAAGTACACTGGGTAGTTAGCTTTTCACCCGCTGACATCTTTTCTTTGTTTATTTATTTATTTGAATTTGGTTATTCTGGCTATCAAGTTTATGTTTCTGGTCTTTGCTCAGGTCTTCTTTTAATGGTTAAATATTATTATGTGTTTAGTTTAATTAGTAAGCCGTCTTCTTTTCTGGGTTTTCACATTATCTATAGTTGACGATAGTGACACTCCAGCAAGGTAAAGTTAGTACAAAATTGTCTTTGCTGTCCGTAACTGTGAGAGAACGTGACCAATTAATTACTAAACTGTCGCATACAAATACCTGAGCTAATCTAAGATTAAATTGTTGATTTATTTTTTTTAAAAGAGACAACACCGATAATAAAGAGACTTCACGTGTATCATTCTCAAAAATTTTCTAATTGCACTTGAAAGTTCTTATAAAACTTGTTTCCCTCTAATGAAAGTACCATCTCAAACTTAACTAATTTGGCTAGCGGTGTTCATTTGAGATTATCCGATCCAAAATAGAGTATTATTGTTTCTCCAAAATAATTTTGGAGAAAAAAATTTTCACCAATTTTTACACAATTCCCCAATGGGGAATACGATTTGGATAATGGAGAAATTGGACAAAACTCCTTGGGGAATGGAGATTTTCAATTTAAGAAAATACATTAAAGGTAAACACACTAAAAATACACACACTTGCAAAAAAATAAATTGTTTATATTTTCTCTAGAAATTTTTTTTCATAGTTCGGTTGTTGTCACATTAAAAATTCGAGCTCCTGTACCCCAGACCTGGCCTGGGTCCTAAACTTGGCGCCCCGAGACCCAGCTCCTAGCCCCTAGCGCCCCGCCTCATGCCTGAGCCTCCAACACCCCGGGACACTGAGGGAGCAGCTTGGGCCCTCGGGTCTAGGCCCCCGGCGCCCAGGACCCAACTCTTAGCCCCAGCCCCCTGCACCTAGAGACCTGAATCAGGACTCAGGACTCGAACCGACCTCGGTGCGCAGGGCGCCGGGGACCTGGGGACCCGTGGCCGTTGCCGGGGCGCCCCAACGAGGTCGACGCCAGGGACTCGGGGGTTGGGGCGGGGCCGCAGTGTGTTTAGTGTGTGTAAGTTGTATAGCGTGTTAAATGTGTGTAGTGCGTGTAGTGTGGGAAATATGTGTAATATGTGTAGTGTTTGTAATGGGTGAAATGTATGTAGTGTTCGTAATAGGCGGGGGCCAGGGCCGGGCCGCCGAGGACCAGGAGGCCGCAGTTTGTTTAGTGTGTGTATTGCGTGTAGTACGTGTAGTGCGTGTAGTGTGTGTAGTGCTTGTAATGGGTGGAGTGTGTGTAGTGTGTATATTTGGCCTTTTAAAAAGTTGATCTACTTAATTTTGGATAAAATTAGATAATCTCCAAATTTTATCCAATTTCTAATTTTTTTTATCAAGAAATTTTCCATATCCAATATTTTTTCTCTAATTGACCATTCTCCATATCCAATTTCTCCAAACTCCAAAAGTTTAGAGAAAATATTGGAGATCTCCAATAAGTGAACACCCCTAAATTTGGCTTCTTTATAAATATGTAACAACCAAAATCTTGAGTCACTTAACATCTTTCTATATTCACCAATGGATGGCAGAACAAACCCAGTCTGTTTCGTACTATCCTTAATCTAACATGTCAAAACTTGTGAACCAGTTATGTCCTCCCCTAACATTGTGGCATCGCTCTCAATTGATTCCTCGTGCCCTCATACAGGATCTTTACTTTTGTCACATTATTTGTAGCCGTCCTAAGAATAAATTGTTGATCTGGCCACTATACAATAGCTCCAAAATTGACCATAATCTTGGTCTCTCAATCGCACATGTCCCTTTCAGCTTACTCATTTTTCTAAGACGCAATAGTCTACGCGTGGCGGCGGGGGAGTTTCCAAATTCCATGAACCAACATCCGACCTACAAAAAGCTAGTGGTCACCGGTGACAAGCATGCTTTATAAATGGGTCCCGTAATTTCCAATTTAAATCTCAATTTTGATTTTAGTTATATTTTTCTGTGAGTTTAATTTTTATTAAGCAGAGCCTTAAAATATTTTTATTTTTTAATACAAAAATAATAATAAATAAAAAAACATTGAAATCATTAAATAAATAAGTCTACTATCAAATAAAAAATACAAAAAAAATTAATTTCATAATATGAAGGAAAACATAAAAAAACATAACTTATTATACAACATTTCACATTACACAAAATATTAGAGGAAAAAAATCTAATTCACTTTAAAATATCATTCTTCTAATATATATATATATATATATATATTTCAAATAGAATCAAATTTATTTCTAACTTGCTACATATTTTTTTTTTCGTTTACAATTAGCTAACTTTTAGAACATACAAAGAAAAGAAATAATTGTACGAAATTCACGTTATGCACAAAATTATATAGATAATTTAAATTCTATTTTCCTATATACATATGGATACATATGAAATTGAATGTAATCCTTTTTCCAAAACGCATGTATAACTTTTTTCCCCAAAAAATGAGTTAATATTTTCAAAATACGAAATAAAAAATAACAAATAAAAATTAAATAGCTCAAAAATTAAAAAAAAAATCAAATTGCCCCTTCAATATAAAAATTATTTGGCAAAACTCATGCCACGCCTGAAAGTGGGCAAAACAAAAAGGCTTATGGAGGGTTCATATTTTAGAATAAAATTATTGGGGGGAAAAATGGCATTTACTCTATAAATAGGGAGCCTCACTATTCGCTACTTTCACCAAAACCATACAACTCATCGCTCTCATCTTTCTTTTTTTTTCCCACAAACACGTTCACAGTTTTTCAAAGATGCAGACAATGCAGTCAACAGCTTCAACCTTGTTTTCAACCTATGCATCGTTGACCGGTACGCTGATGCTCGTCCGGACCATCATCAACGATATTGTTCCGAGGCCTGTGAGATCTTACATTGAATCAGTTGTCCTTAAATTCTTCAGCTCCAGGGCATACTCCAAGCAGCTCACCCTTGTTGTGGACAAGAGAATGGGATATGTCCGAAACGAGCTTTATGAGGCTGCCGAGATCTATCTCACCACCATAATCGGCCGCAGTGTGGACAGACTTAAAGTCGGCAAAGGCCCTAAGCAGAAGCACCTCGACGTCTTCGTCGACAATAATCAAGAGGTGCGTTAGAATTATCATCTCATTTAAAAATTTAAGTATTATATTAACACACTGGTTTATTTATTTATTACATTAAGCACGCCCCCGTGCAAGTAAGTTTGTTTTTAAATGTGTCTGGTGGACAGCTTTTAGTGTTTCTAATTGGGTGCAGATTGGCAGTGAGTTTAGAACATGAGAATATTTGGTTTTCAAGCTTTGATGTCATGTTATACTCACTACCTCATTTAGAAACTTAGGCATATAAAGAGGATAGCATCTAGCAGAAAAGATATTGATTTATTCATTTATTTATTGTAGTACCATGCTAATTTATTCGTTTGTTGTATACATGTATTCACAAGGTGGATGACACGTTCTGCAACATTAAACTTACTTGGAAATTTGTTGCCGTCGAGTCTGACAAAAACAAGAAGGAGAAGAATTGTTTCGAGTTATTTTTCGATAAGAATTTCAAGAACATTGTGATGGATGAATACTTGCCTCATATTATTTCAGAAGTCAAGAAAATAAAGCAGCGCAAGAAGGTGGTTAAATTATACACAAAGAGTTGTAATAAAAGGGTTCCTGATGAGGATGGCCCTGGTGGTGACTGGGGGTATATAGCTCTGAACCATCCGGCCACGTTTGATACGGTGGCGATGGAGCCCAAGCTAAAGACCGCGATAAAGGAAGATTTGGATAAGTTCGTAAGGAGGAGAGACTTCTACAAGAGGGTCGGGAGGGCCTGGAAAAGAGGGTACCTACTATATGGCCCTCCAGGGACAGGAAAATCTACCCTGATTGCAGCCATGGCCAATTATTTGAAATTTGATATATTTGATGTGGAGCTTACGAGCTTGCGTTCAGATTATGAATTGAGGAGGACGTTGCTTTCCATCACCAACAGGTCCATCATTGTGATAGAAGACATTGATTGCAACTCAGAAGTATGGAAGCGATCCAATTCCAAGCATAAATCCTCACCAGTCAAAAAAGATGAGAGTGATGATGAAGCTCCTAGACAATCTATGTTGACATTGTCAGGCATATTGAATTTCATAGATGGGTTATGGTCATCATCTGGAGATGAACGATTAGTTGTCTTCACCACTAATCACATAGACAAGATTGATCGTGCATTGTTGCGCCCCGGACGAATGGATATGCACATTCACATGTCTTATTGTACTTATGAGAGCTTCAAAATCCTGGCCTCAAATTACTTAGGCGTAAGTGATGATCACAAGCTCTTTGAACAGATAGATGGGTTGATTAAGAGTGTGCAAGTCACCCCTGCAGAGATTGCAGAGGAGCTAACAATAAATGAGGATCCTGATCTTGCTCTGGAGGGTGTAGTCAATCTCCTCAGGCGGAAAAAGGCCGAAGCCAATGAAGTGAATGATGGACAATATTCCGTGCCTCAAGAAAATTCCAGGGAAGAAATAGTCAATGGACCTCAGCTTCTGGTGACTGAAAACTGAATAATGTTGACATATGTTAAAATTTGAGCGCAACAAGAGATTATTCATTATTCTGATGATTAATTTTCTATGCTGAAAAATCTTCTTGTTTCCGTTTACATTTAGCAGTAATTAGTGTAAATTGAGACTCTTATATGTAAGCACAACTCCTGCAAAGATTAGATGCCTACTGTTCTGGTACAGTCCCTTTGCCATAGACAAAAGTTTTGTTTATGTGATACAATGATTGATAGATTGTCAAGTAGTTTGACTATCGTTTTTAGATCTATTCAAGCTGTACAGATGAAAAAAATTTGTCGTTTCCACCACAATTCTTGCAACTAGGTTGAATGAACATGTAGATTCATGTCTTTTTATACTTACCGTGCTTTAAAACTTTAGCCTTTAGTTATTTCGAGAGTGCGTGATGACCCCGGACTACTTTTTATTCGAGATGAATGGCTTTATAAATTGTGCAAGCCCCTGCAGAGATTGGTGAGGGGCTACTGAGACGTGAGGATTCGTGTATCGTTCTCTTGGAGTTGTCAATTTCCTCGAGCGAAACAAAGCTGAAGCCAAGTGAATGGTGAACAATCTGAAGAAGCTAATGAAGTGAATAATATTCCATCTATCAAAGAAAATGCAAGAGCAGGAAAAAAGAATGCTCACAAACTTCAAGAGTCTAATGGACTACTGGGACTATTTAAACAACAAGATATTTTGGTGGAGAAAATTCACTACTTTTCATTATAGTGGCTGTATAGCTTTTATACACATTTACATACAATAAATTGAGTCATTTGAATTACAAAGTAGGATAAGGACTTATCTATCTATTATAGAACATTATCACATGTGATGAACTTATCTATCTGTTTCAAAACATCATCACATCTGGTTATTTCCTAATATGCCCCAGCAAAAGGATATTGATATCAACAATACCCATCTTGTTTCGAAGTTCTTGGAGTTTGTCTTCCGCCAAAGGCTTTGTGAGTGCATCAATAACCTATAATTCAGTTGAGACATGAGAAACTTGTAGTAACCCAGAACTGACCTTTTCTCGTACAAAATGATAATCCAGTGCCAAATGTTTCATACGTGAATGAAAGACTGGATTTGCGCACAAGCAAGTGGCACCTATATTATCACATAGCAAGCGAGGAGGGTGTGGTAGCTGGCAGTGTAATTCAGATAATAAATTTTGTAACCAACATAGCTCCATGGCTGTGGAAGCAATTGCCCTGTACTCAACGTCTGTGGAAGACTAGGCAACAATCTTTTGTTTCTTAGAACACCAAGAGATAGGAGTGTTACCCCAAAAGATAATATAGGCTGAGATTGATGTGAGGTCATCTTTGTTTCCTGCCTAGTCTAAGTCTGTATAAGCTGTGAGTGTTAGCAAGGAAGACCTTCGAATGACAAGACCATAGTCAATGGTGTGCTTGAGATAACGCAGCAAGCGTTTTGCGGCAGTCCAGTGAACAGTGGTTGGTGCATGCATGAATTGTGCCAACTTGTTTATAGTATAAGACACGTCTGGTTTCATTAGAGAGAGATATTAGAGGCCCCCTATTAAGTTTCGATATATTTTGGCGTCAACAAATGGTTGACCATCTTTCAATTGTAAACGGATAGTGAAGCTTAATGGGGTGGAGCATTCTTTGGCCTCGGTCATGTGAAATTTTTTCAGAAGATCTATCACATATTTTCGTTGTGAGAGGAATAGACCTGTTGGAACATTAATGGCCTCCATGCCCAAGAAGTAAGAAATGTTCCCAAGATCTTTGACTGAGAATTTGGTTGCAAGGGCCTTGATAATAGTATGAACAAAGTCTTGAGAATTTTTTTTAACAAGTAGATCATCCACGTACACAAGAATATAGGCAGTTATAGAATTGTTGACATAGATAAGTAGAGATGAATCTGATTTAGAGCTCTTGAAGCCAAGACAAAGGATGAAGCTTGTCAAATTCGGTGAACCAAGCCCTTAGGGCCTATTTTAACCCATATAGTGACTTGTTCAATTTACACACGTGCGAGGGCCTGGTGGCATCAATGAAACTCGGTGGTTGGGACATAAAAACATCTTCACTGAGATGTTCATGCAAGAATACATTGGTGACATCCGGTTGACTTATACTTTAACCCTATAACACAGCCAATGTTAGTACAGTTCGAATAGTAGATGTTTTGACAACTGGACTAAAGGTTTCCCGGAAATTAGCCCCCGAATGTTGATGAAACCCTTTAGCGACAAGTCATGCGTTGTAATGAGAAATACTCCTATTTGGATTTCTTTTAACTCGGAATACCCATTTACAACCTATGACATTTTAAGTAGAGGCATAGGGTACAAGGAGCCAAGTTTCATTTTTTTTGTAGTGCATGTAACTCGTCTAGCATGGCATTTCTCCACTTAGTAGATTTCAAAGCTTCTTTTGCATTTCGTGGTTCGGCCAAAGCAATAGGTGAGGCTGAAGTCAAAGCCGCAGTTAAAGTAAAAACTTTTTTGGGTTTGAAAACATTACTTTTGGACCGAGGTTGCATATGGCGTTAAGTTCCTAACTGAGGTTACGAGCACATGGGAGCATGAGTATTTGCAAACAAAGATGACTTAGGCACTATGGGTATGAGATTAGAGTCTTGGTGGCTGGTTGTGGTGGTTGGTAAATGAGACATATGATCATCACTAGAATGTCCAAGCAAATGTGACTCATGATTGTTGCATGTGTTTGTGACAAATGGACTACTTACTTGGCCAGATTGGAGATGATCTTGCATGAGATACACGTCAACCGTGGATAAACCAAGGACAATATGTTGACAAATCTCTAGCGATTGGGACGTATTGGACTCTCCGTTATTTGTTCGTCGTGCGACTCGTTGAATTCGAGATTGGTGATTATCAAGAGAAGCACTCATCGACCTCGGAATACCACTAGGAAGTGAAAAAGTAGGTATAGAACACCATTGAGACACAACTCTAGCATCAACATTATCAATTGATTGACTAGGTAGATGAGAAGGAAATTGCTTTTCATCAAATTGCACATTATGAGAAAAATAAAACTTGTGTTTCTGAGAATCATGACAGATATATGAGTCATGTGTATTAGAATATCGTAGAAAAATGCATGGTTGAGAATGACTTTGCAGCTTATGATCATTATAAAGATGTAACCAGGGGGTAACAAAGACAACCAAATATGCATAATTTATTATAATTGGGTACAACATTGAACAAATTTTCATATGGAGATTTTCCATTAAGAACAGATGTTGGCAGTTTGTTTATTAAATAAACTGCTATTTGAAAGACAATGGACTAAAAAAATTAATGGTAAAGACGCACGATGAAGCAAAGCAAGCCTAGTTTCAACAACATGGCGGTGTCGTCGTTTAGCAGTGGCAATGTGCTCGGGTGTATAGGGAAGAGAGATTAAATGTTGAATACCTAATTTTGAAAAAATTGTTGTTAACCCTTGGTATTCAGTGCCGCAATCCGAATAAATTGTAGCAATCTTAGTGGAAAATTGTTTTTCAACCATTTCTTTAAAAATTATAAACATAGAATAAATGTCTGATTTAAAATTTAATGGAATTAACCAGGAATACTTTGTGAAATGGTCAACGAACAGTACATAATAAGAAAAAACATCAACAGATCGAACAGGTAATTTTCCCCGAACGTCTGTGTAAATTAATTCTAGTGGACGACTGCTTTGAAGACTCGATGGACCAAATGGCAATTTATGACTCTTACTACACTGGCAAGAAGCACAAGACGACATAGATTTATTACTGTTGAAAGAAAGACTACCCGACATTTGGTTAATAACCTTAGGGGACTGGTGTCCTAAACGATCATGCCAATCAAGGAACGATGCTTTTATTCCAATTGATGCCTGTTTCTTTACTGAAGTGTCCATAATGGACCAGTCATACACATGGTTCTTGCTCTATCCCATTGCGAGAAACGCCCTTGTGCGAAGATCCTTCACAGAGAAAGACAATGGATCAAACTCAATGGAAACATTATTTTGACTAACAAAATTGACTAATAGAAATCAAATTATACTTCATAGTTGGAACACACAAAACATTATTTAAGGAAAAAGATGCAAAAGAAGAGTGAAGTTTGGATTGACCGGCGTGAGTAATTTGCAAACCTGTGCCATCGCCTACATAAAGATCATTAGGTCCTTCATATTGATGATGGAGAGACAAATTCTTGAGGTTTGTGGTGACAAGGTGAGAGGCACCTAAGTCTAAGAGCCATGTATTGCTAGAAGACTGTGTAACCACATTAGCAGAGGGTGAAGATGAAGGAGAAAATAACTTTTTGGCCGTGTGCCCACGTTTTTCACAAAATTGGCATATGATCGCTGACTTAGTGGAAGAATTAGACGTACCATGGGAACTTTGTCAAGAAGGTTGTGACTGGGAGAGACTGGAGAAAGAGTGTGCACCACATTCTGCTTGAGTGTTATTTCGTCGACTATTTGAGGGCCGGACAACATTGGTTGTAGGCGAAAGAAAACCATGAACACCTTGAGCCTTGAGCTCTTCTCTTTTCAAAAAGGCTTCATACTCAATCAATTTATCATGAAGCTCGTCAAACAAAATAAGTGAGTCATGAGCTCATACACCAGCAGCAAGTTCCTTGAAAGCAGGTCCGACACCCTTGAGAGTATGGGTAATAAGATGTTGGGTTGGGATAGGGGACCCAACAAGTGTAAATTCGTCAGCAATATCACAAACTCGGGAAAGATAATATGCCATGGGCTGATTTCCTCAGGACAAAAGAGTTAGTTGTTCAGCTAAACCCTTGTGCGAAGATCCTTCACAGAGAAAGACAATGGATCAAACTCAATGGAAACATTATTTTGACTAACAAAATTGACTAATAGAAATCAAATTATACTTCATAGTTGGAACACACAAAACATTATTTAAGGAAAAAGATGCAAAAGAAGAGTGAAGTTTGGATTGACCGGCGTGAGTAATTTGCAAACCTGTGCCATCGCCTACATAAAGATCATTAGGTCCTTCATATTGATGATGGAGAGACAAATTCTTGAGGTTTGTGGTGACAAGGTGAGAGGCACCTAAGTCTAAGAGCCATGTATTGCTAGAAGACTGTGTAACCACATTAGCAGAGGGTGAAGATGAAGGAGAAAATAACTTTTTGGCCGTGTGCCCACGTTTTTCACAAAATTGGCATATGATCGCTGACTTAGTGGAAGAATTAGACGTACCATGGGAACTTTGTCAAGAAGGTTGTGACTGGGAGAGACTGGAGAAAGAGTGTGCACCACATTCTGCTTGAGTGTTATTTCGTCGACTATTTGAGGGCCGGACAACATTGGTTGTAGGCGAAAGAAAACCATGAACACCTTGAGCCTTGAGCTCTTCTCTTTTCAAAAAGGCTTCATACTCAATCAATTTATCATGAAGCTCGTCAAACAAAATAAGTGAGTCATGAGCTCATACACCAGCAGCAAGTTCCTTGAAAGCAGGTCCGACACCCTTGAGAGTATGGGTAATAAGATGTTGGGTTGGGATAGGGGACCCAACAAGTGTAAATTCGTCAGCAATATCACAAACTCGGGAAAGATAATATGCCATGGGTTGATTTCCTCAGGACAAAAGAGTTAGTTGTTCAGCTAAACCCATGATACGTGAGGAAGATAGGTTGGTATAATTTTTTGCAAGTTTATGCCAAGCCTCAACAGATATTTTACAGGCTCAAATGACCGAAACAACTGTGGGGCTCAAAGAGCCAATAATGCCAAGAAATAGAAGTTGATCTTGGTATTTCCATGCAATGAACTTGCCAACGGATGTTTTACAAGCTCGAATGACCGGAACAATTGTGGGGCTCAAAGAGCCGATAATGCCAAGAAGTAGAAGTTGAACATGCCGCTCGTACAGCAGCGACAAGTTTCTTGAAGGCAAGTCCGACACCCTTGAGAGTATGGGTAATAAGATATTGGATTGGGACAGGGGACCCAACAAGTGCAAATTCGTCAGCAATATCACGAACTCGGGAAAGACAATCAACCATGGACTAATTTCCTCAGGACAAAAGAATTAGTTGTTCAGCTAAACCTATGATACGTGAGGAAGATGGGTTGGTATAATTTTTTGCAAGCTTGTGCCAAGCCTCAACGGATGTTTTACAGGCTCGAATGACTGGAACAACTGTGGGGCTCAAAGAGCCGATAATGCCAAGAAGTAGAAGTTGATCTTGGCATTTCCATGCAATGAATTCTGGATTAGGCATTTGTTGGTTACCTTCAGCAATGATTTTCAAAAGGGCTGGACTAAGGCCATTAACATAACTTGTAAGATCATAACTAAAGAGACGCATCAAATTGCATTTTCCTAGAAAAATAATTTGTGGGTGTTAATTTAAGGGGTAATTGTACTGTATTAATAGCAATAAGGCCGAAATTGGTATTTGTAGAGTTATTAGAAGTGGTTTCAGACGAAGTTTTAGAGTCCACCAAAGTCGCCATAGCGTGAATGAGCAATAGACCAAGAATTAGAACTTGTTAGAGTTTGAGAAAAAGCTAATACCATAAAAACAGCAAGATATTTTAGTGGAGAAAAATCACTACTTTTCATTATAGTGGCTGTATAGCTTTTATACACATTTACATACAATAAATTTGAGTCATTCGAATTACAAAGTAGGATAAGGACTTATCTATTTGTTACAAAACATTATCACATGTGATGAACTTATCTATCTATTTCAAAACATTATCACATATGGTTATTTCCTAATACTATTGCTTCCTTTTCTCAGCTTGTATATGGCTTGATCATCTCCTATTATTGATCAGAAATCTCTTATTGTGTCTTGTATCTTGTCTTAGATTGGCTTTGTTGTCTGTCTTTCAAGATAAGACTTGTATTTTGTATCTTGACTTCTAAGGATCTAACCAAATTGTCCATTTGAAAAAATTGAAACTCTTCTATTGGATGATCATAATACTTTTTAAAAATCAAAATTCTTGATCAATAAGATACCAATTTAGATGATTGACTCACTCCTTACTAGAAATAGTCGCAGGAAAACCTTTGACAACGCGGTTCCTTATTTCTCAATGATATTCCACGATCAAGACAATTAGTTGAATTTCGTGAGACCATTTATATTTCATTGATATCTTTATAAATCAACTTTGCATTTTCTATTTTCATATATATGGAGCTTGACTCTTTGTTTCTACCATAATACTTCATCGAACTCATCCTTGCAAGATTGCTAGGATTGATCTATTGATTGTCTAGAAAGCATTTACTAATATATCTTGAAAGCCACATGCTAATTTATCATTTTCACAGATGTATATAAGTTGAAATTGTCAGGCATATTGAATTTCATGAGGTATTATATGGTCATACTTTGGTGATCCCATAGGTAATAGTTTTCACAACTATTCATATAGACAAGACTGGTCCTGCATTGGTAATGGAAGTGTTTTCTTGTTTAATAGGGAGAATGGCTGAGGGCAGGAGGTTTTCTTTCCATCCAAAGTGTGCTAAAATTAAACTTACTCATCTTAGCTTTGCTGACAATGTTATGATCTTTAGTTGAATTGACTTGAATTCTATTAAAGCAATTAAGGAGATTCTCTTGATTTTTAGCAAAATGTCTTAGATCAATGTTTGCTGAGAAAAGTTGTGTATGTTTTGAAGGGTACGGTAGTATCTTAGCTGGTTTAATACTTGATGAAGTGGGCTTCAAAGAAGGGAGCTTACCTATTAATTACTTGGGTATTCCTTTGACTACTAGAAGGATCTCTACTACTGCTTGTTCTCCCCTTTTGGAAAAACTCAAGAAGTAGATTGATCATTAGTTAGCAAGGGCATTGAGTTTACCTGGTCACACAGTGCTTATAAAATCTGTGTTGGCTCAATTACATGTATATTGGCCAAGTATGATTATCCTCTCTAAGAGTGCTATTGTGGAGCTTGAAAGAAAGTTTATAGCTTTTCTTTGGCATGGAAACCATTCTAGTGCAATAGGTGCCAAAGTTAGTTGGCATGTTGTTTGTCACAAAAAAGAGAAAGGAGGATTGTGTATTGGATGAATTAAGGCCATCAACACTACTTTTGTATAGAAGAGGATCTAGCATCTTTTGGTTGACAATCAGGCTTTTTGGTGTCAATGTATTAATCAATGCTATCTGAAAGGGAGAAATTAATGGGAGGTTGATAGTAAGTTTGGAGTGTCTTGGCAGTGGCGGAAATTGATCAAGCATCACAATCAAGCTAAGGTGCGGATGTTAAACTTGAGTAGTAATCAGATTTCCTGGTCTGGTAATAGCTCAAGGATCTTTAGTATCTCTTGACCATGGGAGAAAATCAATACCATTGGGCTATTGGGGATAGGCAACATATATTTTTTTAGTGTGGCTTGGTTAGAAGAATTTGGAGAAGATTTGGTTCTTTGTTGCAATTGGAATAATTGGACTAGAGTTGGGATGATATTGGGAGTCTATGCAACAAGTTTGAGAGGAATGATAGCTTTTAGGCGACCCTGTTTATACTTGTGCTGGGAGGCATTATGGCTGAGGTTTAGTATGAGAGAAATAGAAGACTTATTTGTAAAGAGTTCTTGACAGAAGGGCATATTTTTTTACTGTATCTTTAACTTGATTAGGATGAAAATTTTTAGGTCTAGTAGATATCTATGTAATATACAGAACGTCTATATTACTAATCGGTGGAAGGTAGAAGAAGTTTTAGCTTGAGTTGTTTCGCTATTAGATGTAAATGATGGGTTGAAACTTAATGAAATTTGTTTTGCTTTCCTAGTAAAAAAGAGTGGTCCCGCATTATTGTGCCCCAAACAAATGAATATGCATATTCGTATGTTAACTATTGTACTTATCTGAGTCCGTAAAAATGGTTCAAATTCTAATAAACTTGTCCTTATTCAATCCAAGTATAAAATCTTTAGTTGTTATCGTGCCATTCTAAAAGAAGAAAAGGCTTGAATTTATATGTTTTTATCAAGGTATATTAGTTCATGATTCATGAATTTTTAGTTACCTCCAATTAAAGCACTCATCAATGTATTGGAGAAGTCCAAAGATTCATCAAATATCCAAAAGATAAATTGGGCTCTTGGCTTGTGTTCTCGCATGCACAATTATTGCTGCTCGTCCTCTGACGTCTTATGTCATCAAGTGTGATGCTTCGCAAGTCTTCAATTGCTTTTATTTGTTATCGGTATCTGATTGGATGTTGCATCCAAAATTCAGAATGCCCAATATCTCCTGTCTTTGAGTACGAGTCGCTTTTTCCACATGTTTTCTGGAATGCCAACCGAGTGTTGAATTGGGTTGCTCGAGCTGTTAAAATAGGTTCTCTTCCTATTTTCTTAAATTATTGTTGCTCGTACAAAACGATACTCATTCTTGAGGCATTGGGTGATGTTATATTTATAAAATTGCTTTCCCAACAAAAAAAAAAATATTTATTTTCTTAACAATATATATTAAATAGATTTTCTAAAAGGGGAGAGAATATTTTAGACCTAAGCAACTGGAAAATTCACGTAAAATTAACAACGAAAAATCTGTACATTGTGATGAACCGGTCCAGTAATAAAATTCAGACTTTTCAACTGCATCTAAATACCTGAGCATGGGCTAATCACTAAATAGCCCAATTTCTGGCTCTAAAGCCCGAACAGGTTCCCATCACCATCTTTTCCCCCCCCCCCCCGTCAAAGTTTATACCTACATCAGTAACTGGAGGAAAAGCAGTCAACGTGAAGATCCAACGGTTAGGATTATCCCTTATCTATCTCTTAATGCCGAATCCAACGGCCATAATTATTCCTCGAATGTTTTTCTTGAAAATATAAAACGCATCAGCTGATGCTCTCAGTCCTCACTCCTTTCAGACATCGGCCTCGTGTTCAGAGTCTTCGCTTCCACTGTAAATACTCTCAACCTATACATATTCAATTCTCTGTGTGTGTGTGTGTGCGTGTGATATTTTTTATGCTAATTTTGCTGTGCTTTTGCTAACTTGTTGCAGATCTCAATTATAGATGCATCTATACATGTTTAAATTCTCATTTCTATATACTTATATATGTGTATGATGCATACTGTTTCGTATATAGATTATGTATTGTCTCTAATTTATGATTTGTTCTTCGTTGAGTTTTAGTGAATGAATTCGTTGTTGAACTTGTTTTGTTATTGAATTTTTTCCCTTTTTTTTTCATTTGTAAAACTTTATGCATATAATTTGTTAGTTAGACATAATTTTTAGATGGCGTTCCCAATCCCTGTGTTACTCTCGGGAGCGACCGTGTTACGGTTGAAATCCGTGATCGCTCATTCTTGTTGAGAGCCATTTCCTCTGTGAGCTCTAATAAGAGAGCCATATATTGGGTTAGATTTAGGGCTTGTTTGGATTGGCTTTTTTTTAAAACGCTTTTCAAGTGCTTTTTCTTGAGAAGCATAAAAATTGTAACTTTCTGAAAAAAGCTGTGCCTTTTTTTCCCCCTCTCTCCAGAGATTCAGTTTATTTTGGAAGCAAACGTAGTTATGCAAAAAGAATTTACTGCTTTCAGGGGAAATAAGTACTTTCCTTAGGAAAAGCCAATCCAAGCAGGCGCCTGATTATCTCGAGAGCCATATACTCTCTGATGTTTAATTGAATTCGAGAATCATGTATTCCGTAGGTCTATTTACTCCCTAGAAGTCAATACTTTGTTAATTCTATGCATGTGAGATTTGAAATAGAAAAATTGGTCGAAACAATGTTGATTTCCAGTGTAATTTTACCATTTGAGCTCATTAAAATTGACTAAGTCTGGCTCTATGTTTAGAATTTATGGGAAAACAACCAAAGAAAATTAATCATATCGTCTTAATTAGATTTTAGTCATTTTACAACTATTTCATTCTTTCATTTTGTCATACAATATATACATATATACATACATTTATAAGTATATAATGTACTCCATTCTTTCATTTTCTTATGCCCTGTACCTGCGCATAGCGCAACCTTGATATATGATCTTGCTCATCTTTCATTTTGTTATCCCCAGACCCTATGCAAAGCGAGAGCTTTCAGCTTTGGGCTTCCTCATGCATATATAAGACATATGTAAACACCAGAGAGCATACTGATACGTTTGTTTTGTGATCTATTATGGTAGATGGATTGGCAAGGGCAAAAGTTAGCAGAGCAATTGATGCAGATATTGCTGGTGTGCTTTGCTGTGGTGGCATTCGTCACTGGCTACGTGTTGGGCTCCTTTCAGCTGATGATGATTATATATGCTAGCGGAGTTGTGTTTACTTCACTCGTAACTATCCCCAATTGGCCTTTCTTCAATCACCACCCACTTAATTGGTTGGACCCAAATGAGGCCGAGAAGCATCCAAAGCCACAGCCTTTTAGCTCTAGTTCGAAGAAGAAGAGTGCTAAGAAGTAGTTTATTTGACTGATGTTAAAAGAATTTTTGATAGAAATCTTCGTGATGGCAATGATGTATGGTTTGAACTAACAGAAACCAATACTTGGCTTACCCTTAACGTTACTCTACATTGGCCAAAGCAAACTTCTTGTTGCATCACCTTGAATCTTGCTGTCCATTTTCTGTCTGAATCTAGTTTTCTTTTGAGGTTCTTCCCCTTTTACTTGAACTAGGAAACTGTAGCTTGAGCTGACTTGTGCTATAAAGAGTGTGTTTGGCAGTGCCTTTTCGGATAAGCACCTAAAATAAAGACCTCCTGTCACTAGCTTTTTGGGTGCTTATAAGAACCCAAATAAGCGCTGCCAAACACCCTCTAAGAACTGCTTCCCAAGATGATATCCTGTGCTTGCTCGCTTTGTGGGTGTTAATAAGATGGATTAAGGATGTGCTGCGTTGCTCTACTTAATTATATACTTCAAGTTAGAAGGCTATTGGGTTTTAACTTATTGCGTCCTTGCATTGGAGATCATCTAGATTTCGAAGCAAATTTCTTATTTCTCATGTTTCTCGTGGTTTTATTCGAGGCTTTCTTTAATGAAAGTGTTACAGATCATTTCATATGTCTTGGCTTAATTTAATGCCATTGCATGCTCGCATTTGTTTGAAAGATTATATGTCTTGAAGAGAACATTCACTCAGTCAGGCTTCTATGCCTGATGTCTGTTTTTTGAAGATGTGGAGTATGTCCTACGAGATTCATGTTCTCTACCTCTCGGACCCCTAGTTAACATATTGACATGGATAAAAGAATGAAACATTCTCTAAAATGATTGTAAAATAATTATCGTGTTCTATATCTCTTAGACCTTTTACTACTTAAGAATCCTCAATTAACTTATCGATGAGATAATAGAGACGAAACATTCTCTAAAATGATTGAAGAATAATTATTTATCTTTTAGCCTCTACCTCCTTTAGAAGGAAGAATGGGGGTCTGTCATTTCTCGAACGTGTGAATTGTGTGTTTCAAATATATTCATTTATTTTGCCGTAGGACTATCCATAAAGTCACATTGATTGCTATTCATATGACTTTATGAAGGGATTTAAAACCGATAAAGTCATCTTAATTGCTATTTGTAAGATTATCCATGACGTAAATTTTCTGTTGGTGCTGTAACATTATGAAAAGATTTAAAATCGATAACTATCGAATAAAGGTTTCATTTGGCTTTTCTTTTTCTCTAATTTTATTGTTTTCCCTAACGATCAAGTCATATTGATTGCTATTCCTTTACTATTGCGCGTAACATACCGACCACAATATTCTCTCTGTCGACTTCTTTCATGGGTTATTATTATACATACATTTAGCTCGCCGGCTTTTCCAAATTCTAAGAGTTAATGATAATGACTTCCAGAGTAATTATTTAAATTATGATAAAATTAGCTTAAAATGCAAGACTAGAAAATTAAGAGAGTGTTTGGTTTGGCTTTTTTTTTTTTTTTGGGTTAAACCTACTTAAAGCTTAATTTGAGTTAATGAAAGTGTTTGTTTTAATAAAAAAAATCTTTTTTTAAATGACTTTAAGTAGAAAATAAAAAGCTCCTAACTCTAGCTTTTGCTTTTTTTAGCTTTAAACACTTTGAAAAAAAACAAATTTGATCAAATCATTTACTATCTTATCTTTACTTTTTTGTTTTTATTACTAAAATGTCTTTACTCTTTTATTTTATACTTACCTTTTAAATTCTATTTTAATATCTTTAATAGCTATTTTAACCAAATAAATTATTTTTTAACCCAATTTAATCAAACATGTAATATTTATTTTTATAACTACAACTTTATTCAAATATGTAACTACTTAAAATCAATAATAAAAAAGCCGCTTAAATCTACAAGTACTTTAAATAACTTTTTGATAAATCAATCCAAACATCCTCTATCTCAGGGCGTTAGTGTTTTCAAAATAACCTCAAAATTGCTTATAAGCACATTCTTGGAACCCATCAAATGGACATTACAATAGAAAATGCTTCGTTGGCCTTTCCTCGCATCCAATGGATCAATGTAATATGATCTTTTTTCTTTTATCTCCAAATGTCAGGTACAATAAAAATTTCGTACACCAAACAAATAAAATAGCGCTAGCAAATAAGGCGCTTCCGTATTTGTCTTCCTCTTGTATAGTACGATTTTGTAAAACGATTCTACAGTAAAAGATACGCATTAAAATATAGGTAGAAGTATATAATTCAACTGATCCTTTCTAAGTTTAGAATGATGAGTCATCTAAGTTGATCTTTATTGTAGCTCTTCTGCCTTGTAACCTCTCTTTATTTTTTTCTTATAAATATCCTCAAAAGTCAGAAGTGAAAGAGTCGTTTACAATCTAGTACAATTTTGTATACGTCTTTTAATTATAAATATATAATTCGTAAAATAATTAAAGAAATTGAAAGATCAAGAGAGAAAATGTTAGGAAAAAAACTGTTCCGTACACTATGCAAATGTGATCCGTATAAATATTGACCCAAAAAAAATCCGTATAAATCGCCGCCCTAACATTTGATCATGCAAAGATAATAGGAGTCAACTTTGTAAGATAAAGGTTGTATATATTAACAAATTTTTGTTAAAAATTGAGACGTCATGTCCTCCAAATATTGAATATTATATTTCTCTGACGAATAATTGATTGTATAAAATGGTTGAAAAGTTTAGCATATGAAACATCTTTATCCTTATTAATTAAAATGACTTAAAAAATTAGAAATATCCAACATCTTTTCTTACGATACTTCATTGTAACTCTATCAACAAGTTATAATTGTTACATTTTATTCATGACACTAAAGTAATGTTCGATTATGTCTTCATCTCTAGATTTCAATTTTAAGTTAAACACTACTTTTAATATGGACCTATTACTTAATTTCCTATATATTAAATATAACAAGAGTTTCATGTATCGATCATTGTGTAACACCAGATGATAAGCACATTGACAAATTAACATAATCTACAACTTGTATGTGTATATATCCACTCCTCCTTTTCTTTCTTTCTTTCTTCTTTTGTTTTCTCTTTATTCTAAGAAGTCAGAACTGCATTACGCACAAATAGTGGTTTTGCTTATCATAATCTTTTACATGCCTTCTCGTAATTAATCTAATCCCCAAAAATATTAAAGAAATTTAGCAAAGGCTAAGAGAGAAAATCTTCCGTACTCCACATTTAGACGAAAGCTACGTATATAATCTTTTGCTCTTAAATTTGGTACTTTGAAAACAAGGAAGAATATAATATGCTCCAAAGGCTGTAATAGATTCGACACCTCATCAATGTTGATCCTCTTGGCCACTTGATTTCTCATTTCGCAATTCCATTAGACTTCACTCTCAATGAACAGTACTATTCTAATTGCTGATTCTCTTCTTTTAATTATATCTAATTTCGGAGAAAATTCTAATTTTATGATATTCTTTCTGGATAATTTACAATCATTTTTAGTTTATAACTTCGACAATTAGAATTTTGAAAAGGCAGTTCTTTTGTAGTTTCTTTGTAAATTTTAAGTTATTAACTTAGAGAACGATATGTCTATTGTATATTTATATTTTTAATATCGAATGATTGGTTCGAAATTAAACTAAGTCTGCACTGTAGAAATATAATATAACATCATAAAAGGGTAAAGTTTGAATCATATTGCGGTGTCATTTTGAATGAGTCGCTTGATTGACTATTTATGACAAGAGGCCTAAGATTAGAAGACAACGCTAACATATTTTAAAATCATGTAAAGTGAGATGTGGTTGGAGATGTTTAATTTATTCGGTTATACCAAGTGATATATCCAAGAAATTTAAGTGAAATTAGTAGACACAATGCAAACCATCATAAAATGTAAATTTATATATTTAAAGGTCGAACTAAATGCAAGTATCATCTAATTAGCTTTTACTTTAGCACAAATAAAACCCTATACTTTAAGAATCATATACCTAATTAGCACCATGAACCCCAACTCACGTGTGTCACACGCGCCTTAACAAATATATATAAATAAAAAAAAACAAAACTTATTATTGATTCATGCATCACTCCTCATTCTCTGTCTCTCTCCTCATTCTCTCTCTTCTAATTTTCTCTATTTTCCTCCACAGATGGATCTCCTCATTGTCTCCCGCTCTATTCTCTCTATCTTCCTTCCGTGAAGAGCTTCTTCTCTAGTAGACCAAATGGTCCTTCTTCGTCGAGTGCGACCTAGAGAGGGAGGAGGAGATCAAAGTCTTTCTAT
The DNA here is from genome assembly GCA_028554755.1 of Cordia subcordata. Taxonomy (NCBI): domain Eukaryota; kingdom Viridiplantae; phylum Streptophyta; class Magnoliopsida; order Boraginales; family Cordiaceae; genus Cordia; species Cordia subcordata. Next base: position 1,020,581 of record JAPTOF010000020.1, read on the forward strand.
TCTTCTTCTTCGAAAAAGAATCTTACACAAAATTTTCAATTTTGGGTGTGATTGTCAATGGAGCAGATCTAGAATTTGTAAAGCTCGTAATACATTATTGATAGTAAAAAAGCATCTTGTTTCCTTATATTTTATCAAAATCATATTGAATTTTTTGTATTTTAAAATTCGATAATAATACCTTTATGTTGTAAAAAATCTCACACAAAATTTTCAATTTCTAGGTTAGGTGTAGTTGTGGTTGTGGTTGTTAAATATTTCATAACGTTAATAATATTATCAAAAGATTCACATCTTCAAAAAAAAATTGCAAATGGCTGAAGCCCAAAGTCCACTACTCCCCTCAACGGTAGATCCTTAACATCTTCTTCATTTACATTTTTAAGGTGGATTTTTTTCTAATTAAGATTTTGTTTTAATATTCTAACAATATATCTTAACCATTTATTTTACTTAAAAAATTTAAGATTCTTTTTTTCGTTCTATGATTTGAAATTTAAAAATAAAATAATTAATTGAAATGCATGGTGAGAATGTCAAAATAAATATTAATTAAATTAGAATCTTGATCACGTCATAAAAGCAAATCGTTAATCTTATTTGCTAAAAAAAAAAGCTAATCTTGGCAAAATTTACCTTACACCAACCACCAATTGGTAGGTCTACTAATTTGCCTCGTTTTGTCCACGTGTATTTTGGCTAACCTCGTGGCCTTCCAAGGACCCATGGATCTTCACCTGCTGCCACAATCGTGATGGATAGGCCACCAACCACCACCGCCGTATGATTGTTGGCGTTTGGGAGAGCTTATAAGTATGAAAGATTTATAAGGTTTGTTTGAATTGATTTATAAAAACAAAGATATATATGGTTCATTTGAATTGACTTATAAAAATATGTTTTTGCATAATTTTAGAAAAAAAAAATATTTTGTAAAACTTGAATTTTGAAAAAGAAACCAAGAAACATTTTAGAAGTTTCAGTTTTTTTAAGCCCATTTAAATGTCCAAAGAGAAAAAGGGAAAATCCTAAACAGGCTCATAATCTCTTGTAAACTTAAGCTTCTAAGAAAACAAAAAAAGACATGCAAGAGAAACAACACAAAAATAATTTACCAAACTAGTTTTTAGGTTTGTGTTCCTAGGCTACACGTTGTCCTCTCTTCTATCTTTCTTGCAAAGACATTCTCATAGAATTTGTTTTGTTTTCGAAACACATTGTCAATTTGCCATAGACACGTAAAAATAGATAACACATGTAAGGTGAAAATTCATTACCTAAAAAATTCATTACATACTCTTAGGTTAGCAAGTAGCTTAGGTTAATCAAAATAAGACACAATTTTGGTTTCCAAAGTTAATACACTACAAATGTAAGTGTGATCAGCATGCCTCAAAACTAAAAATTTTTCTTTCTCATCTAAATTATTATCAAATCATATATTACACCTACAAGTCGCTCACTTGTCCTAATCCCGAAAATTAATACATACATGTAATAACATCCTTTAAATTTGAGAGAAAGAATGAGCCATCATCATCCATGTAATAACCAAACAAAGTTACAAATTAGCTTATGCCAACGGCATCAAAATCATTTTACAAACAAAGAGGGAAGACTGCAAAATCAGTAAGTGTGAAGGACTTTTAGCGAGACTGCTACAGCAATTCAATATATCACGCGATTAGCTCAAGATTGAGAAACTTACTTTGTCAAACAAATTAATCTAAATTATTAATTATTATTAAATCATATTATCTATACGATAACTCGGGCACTTATCCTAATCCTGAAAATTAATATGATACGTGTAATAAAATCCTTTAAATATGGGGGAAAGAATAGGTCATCATCATCCATGTCGCTTTCCAAACCAGTAAGCAACTCAAAAATCTCAGTGTAACGCGGTGTGAACTTTTTACTCTCTGTCTCATCTGTCATCTTCATCTTCTGCTTTAGTATTCTTAAGTCTTCTTCACCGCCATTCCCATACCCCCATAACCCCTACACTATACCCATACCCATATACCATAAACATACTTTCTATATATATATATATAGCCACACAACAAATACACACATATATATCACCATTCCACTCACTTCTAATATCTTTGAATTCCCACTTTTTTTTATCCATTATCTTTATCTCTAACACTCCAAGCATATTAGTTCACGTTGAAACTTTGGCAGCTCACAAGTAATTTACTTTTTTGCTCTTTTTTCCGGTACCCCATTTTAATCTTTTTGAGATTTATCATTGGGTAAAGATTTGCTTTTTGGGTTTTTGTTAGTTAGATGCTAAGAACAGGAAAAATGCTTGCTTTAGTGAGTATTCAATTACTTGATCTCCGGTATTTTGATTTTTGTATTTTCAGAAAGCTCCTATTTTTGAAGTTTTTAGCTTTATTTGTTTTCCCCCATCTTCTTGGAGGAGGTTTTTTTTTTTTTGTTAAAGAATCTTTTTTGTCGGTGGAGCTGATATGAGCTATCGAATGGCTCCAGATTGTTGATCTTTTGTATCTATTTCGTATTTGTTTGGATTAGTTTATGATTTCTGGATTTGCTTCATATGGAAATTTGGTTCATTGTAGCTGTTTGTGATTTGCTTGATATGGAAATTTGGTTCAAGATATAATTTTTTGAAGCTGTTTGTGATGGTCATGTTGGTGGGAGACTTACGCTATTTTTAAAATTATATGATTTTCAGATTTACGATTTCAGATAAGCACATAACAAACACAGCATTAATATGAGCATGGTTTATATGTTCGTGAGCTTGGGATAGGTTTAGTTTGTGGATCTGGTTTCTAGCGTGGCACTGTGACACGTATTTTTCTTTTCTTTGTTTTTTTGGGTTTTAGTTGTTTCTTCTTTCCCAGTGACATGAATATTGGTTTTCCTTTTTGTTTCTAAAATGTTAAAGCTTGTCACTATTGTTGTTAGCCATACTGGTATATAGCAACTTAGAAAAAGCAGTTCTTTAGCACTTTTTGTTTTGGTTACTTGTTTATGTATTGCTAATTAATGGAAATACAGATCTTTGTCTTAATAATTTCTTCTTCTTCTTCTTCTTCTTTTGGTTTGCTAAGTAGATTTTGGTCGTTTTTGTTTTCTCACAGATCTCCTTTTCATTACTTTCTATAAATTGATCACTTTATCTAGAAGTTTATGATTTTAGGCAAGGACTTCTGTTATTTAGCTACTATCTTCAACACATTCGTTCACAGACAAACGAGATTACTGTTTATCGAGCCTCATGCATGAAACTAGTTCTTTCGAATGAGTAGCGATGAGACTCACGTCAAGACGTTATAGTAACTGATTATGACACTATGTCAATTAACAAAACGTCTAAAAGCTTTTAGCTGTTAGAAAAGTTTTACTTTGTCTATTTATTGTGTTAAACACTCTTTATCCTTTTTCCCTTTTCTATGTAGTGGCATATTTGGTTGTTGAGTAGGTGAAGTTGATATTTACATGTTTAGTACTTATTGGCAATGTGTCAATCAATTGGGGCTTTTAGTTTGTTATGTAGACATGCCATTGGGTGGGTACCACTTGACTTTTGGTAGAGAATTTTCCCTAATTCCATAGAAGTGTTGAATTCACGTGCACTGATTGGACTAGAGAAGGTGGTAGGCTTTGACATGTAACATGTTGTGTCATTAATGTGATCCCTATGAGGTCAAAGGAATTATGTTGTGAAGCCACTGTAATTGCAGTTGGATGTGAAATTGTAGCAAGCTCGGAGTTGAAAATCTTATGTTGATACTGGTGGCCAATAATTAACTATCGTGGCATGTTGTTTTATAGTGGAGCAAAGACTTGCTTACTGATGGGATTCTTTCTGTAACATTGCCATCTAATTACTACAGGGATTTTTGGACTTCAGAAACCTACTTTAATTTCTTTCTTTATTGCCCTGTTCTGCAAATATTGTACTGCAGGTGATCATTTAACTGCCCAGAATGGAGATCACCGGAGGCTAAAACGTGCTATGGCCTTGGCAGGTATTTCCTTCCCCAAAAAAATCTATTAAGAAACCAAAAGAGGAGGGAAAGGAACAGAAAAAGAAAGAGAATACAAAATTTTATAATTTGCTTGTGCTATATTAATCATCATCTTTTTCCCGTAAGCTTCTTTCCTGTTCCATCTCTTGACATGTGTTGTTGAAAACTTTTGGCCTTGTACGTAGATATTTGGGCAATGTCTGGAGGAAGAAACACTTTGAGAACATTGGAAACTGGTAACAAGCTTTGTAGTAAAACCCAGGACACCTATTCAAGGACCAGAAGAAGTGGAATGGAATTTGAATCTGATTGGACAAAACTTAGAAAATCATCAGTCTTCACAACTCAAGTGATTCGTTCTGCAACATCCTTCATGAATTGGCATTGTAAAATTCCCATATGTGATGAGTTTCATGAATTTCTTTAGTTGGATTCCATTCATTCAGTTGCACTGATACTTGTGTTTGTGAGACATTCTTTATTGAAGATAATAGTTCTGTCATTCCCCCACATATTTCGATTTCAAAAATGCCTGGTCTTGTTTACGAGGAGAAAAGAGTTACAGAAATGATCAAGTGTTTTACTGATTCCGTCCAGCAAGATACCCAAGCTTATTCAAAATGTGCTTCGCGCTTAACTTTTTGCGTCACTGATGATTTACATGGTCCCATCTTGCCTGGATTGCCTGATGATGTGGCAAAATACTGCCTCGCTCTAGTTCCTCGGTCTAATCTTCCTGCTATTGGTGCTGTCTGCAAGCGATGGAGGTCATTCATTAAAAGCAGAGAGTTCATTAGTGTTCGCAGGTTAGCTGGTGTTCTTGAGGAGTGGCTTTATGTCCTAACCATGAATCCTGATGGAAATGGGAGCCACTGGGAGGTTTTGGATTGTCTGGGGAATAAGCATCGTCAATTACCTCCAATGCCTGGTGACATGAAAGCTGGTTTTGGTGTGATTGTTCTCAATGGGAAGCTTCTTGTAATTGCTGGTTATTCCATTGTGAATGGCACTCCCTCTGCCTCAGCAGATGTTTATCAATATGATTCTGGTCTTAACAGGTTTGACGAAAACCTTTTACTCCTGTGCAGTTCGTTTTAGTTTAAGTGTCTCGGTGCTTTTTGACTAACTAGAACTTTCAGTTTTAAGCTCTGATGGCAGTAGGCAACTTCTTTTATCTAGAAACTGATGTTTGATTGGCTTTTCCTTTTCTTTTAAAAATGGCCATAAATGCCTTGGCACCTTCATTATAGATACCATGAGGTCAGATCATGTGGCTAGCTTTATGGTGGAACTCTTTTCAACTTGTTAATAGATCACAAATACTTCAATATCAGTTCTAGAGATTCCTAGCTTAGTTACAAGTTTCCCTTTTCTTCATCCTGTTTATTGCCTTGCAGCCCATTATGAGATCCATAAGATGGAGAAATTAAATAGTCCTGGTGCCTCTGGCTACATTTTCTTGATTATTTTTCTTTTTCTGTTTTGACATTCAACCTCATGGTTTTCGTAATACCATTGCTGCCAATAATAAGCATATATATCCAGAAATATGCAATCTCTTTTTCATGCAGTTTGGTTTTCATTTCTTACCTGGAATCGATACTTTATGCTAGTTGGTCATGCGCTATGAGGTTGGTCTGATCATATGCTGAATAATATGGAACTAAAACAAAGTCAAAATATCACTATTGGTGTCTTTGTGTTATGTTATTTGGATATATTTTGGTGTGGGAAATTCGCCTGCCATGAAATGGTGCCTAATATTTGTAGAATTTGCTTTTCAGCTTCACTTTAGTGTTTCAGGAAACTTCACATATAAATTAGTACGAGTAGGATAAGCTTGCTTTATCCTTTTGAATAGCCTCAAGTAATATTTGCTTTAGAAAGTATGTGAAACTGTATGTCATCTTATAATGTCCGGTTATACATGTATACTTCAGTGAATGTGCATTTTGTTTAGATCTCTTAATCTTGAGTCCAGATTCTCTGCTATGCTTCCTGTCAAATGGATAGATGCGGGAGCTATACCTTTCTCTTCTTTTTCCATCAGCTTATGAATAATATGTTATTTTCTTTTGCAGCTGGAGCAAATTAGCAAACATGAATGTAGCTCGCTATGATTTTGCTTGTGCTGAGGTAAACGGAATGGTCTTTGCAGTTGGAGGGCATGGGATAGATGGTGAATCACTGTCTTCTGCAGAGGTATATGACCCTGACGCTGACAAATGGACTACCATAGAGAGTCTGCACCATTCTCGCTACAACTGTTTTGGGTATGGGTTCGGGAATAAGCTTTATGTGATGGGAGGGAGGTCAAGTTTCACAATCGGAAACTCTAAGAAGATTGATGTGTACAACCCTGAGAGCCACACCTGGTGCGAAATGAAAAATGGTTGTGTCATGGTGACTACACATGCTGTGCTGGGGAAGAAGCTTTTTTGTATGGACTGGAAGAACCAGAGGCGATTATCCATATTTGACCCTGACGACAACTCATGGAAGATGGTACCAGTTCCAGTGACTGGGAGCACGAGCATTGGATTCAGATTTGGCATACTGGATGGGAAACTCTTGCTGTTCTCCATACAAGACGAACCTGGTTTTAATACCCTGTTGTATGATCCAAATGCTAAACCGGGCTCAGAATGGCAGACTTCTCCCGTTAAGCCATCTGGTTTGTGCCTCTGCAGTGTGACGATAAAGGCATGAACTGTTCCTAAACTAAAGGCTTGAACCATGTATTGAGTGCAGCCCTCTGAATTTATTTCTTTTCTGAATTCGAGTTTAGCTATTGATGTTGTCAACTAGTTTAAAATCTTGAGGCTCCTATGGACAAACTAAGAATTTTCTGAAATGCTGCTTCTTCTGTACTGTATTCTTGTCTAGGATGGTTTTGGTTGAATGATATGTGGCTGCTGCTTATTTGTTATTCTTATAACATGAATTTCTTCATTGAGAAAATGGTCTACTGAGGATTTCAGGAAGTAATATTTGCCAGTGTTCAGTGTTTCATTATAAAATAAACTAATGGAAATGAGCTTTTACTGTTGCCTTGGAGATGCAACACCTGCAAATGCTATGATAATATCAGTTTCATAGGATTGTGAACCCTCATTTTAACGTTGTAACGTTGACGGGAGATCAATAGTGATGAAATGATGATATAGTTGTTTAATTTTAGTGATGAAATGATGACGTAGTTGTTTAATTTCCACATTCGACGGTCTAGGACATTTCTTCCTCACTCACTTCTGAATCAAGTTTCAGAGACCAAATCCCAAATCCCAAATCCAGATCCAAATCCAAAAAGATATTCTCATTATTATGTAATTAGTTTGGTCAGAGAGTTCAGATTCACAAAGACCTCTTTAAGTGTATTGTCTATCATATGATCACTGTCAACGTGCCTTACCAGTAACATGGCTAGTGACTTCTCATGGCCAACAATCTGTTTTGGTGATCCATTTCTCCTCACGGCATGCTTACTCATTTTATATTTTACTCGTCATCGATCTTTGTTTCCTTATCACCAAGCTTCTACGATAACCATTTTATGTTACTACTATTCATGCAAACAAAAATTTTACTTAAAAGTCGAATTGGTTTAAGTAGCTTTTTCATAAGCCAACCAAATCCCCTCTAAGGGTCTATTTGGATTGATTTTTTTTTCAAAGAAAGATATATATATATATATATATATATATATATTGTAATAGTTATTTGACTTGGTTTCTAAAAAAGTTAAAACTCTGAAAAAAAAAATTCAAATACAACTTTTTTCCAAAAGTTAAAAAAAAAAAAAATGCGCAGCGCTAAGTCGTACATGCTTATCTAACAAACAAAGATAAACACTCTTTATGCTTTATCGCGTAATGTAAATATTTCAGTAACTCTTTAGGTTAATAAAAAGATATGAAACCTTCCGTGATCAGGACACAAGGTATAGGACTGCATTCTCATAAATCGTAAAGAGTTATTAAATTTGTTATGTCACATTCAAATTTACAACTTTAACAAAATAACAGAATGTTACAGTAGGTACCTGAATGACAACACCTTTGCTTGCACATTGAAATGCTACAGCATAAAGCATGGTCTTGGACAAAAATATACATGCCTCCAAAATGCTAAGGTACAAACAAACTCATGGGTGTCATACAATTTGAGATAACATCAATGTCACAAGATCTTAAATTATTCTCATGCTCCTAGAGAATTTTCCTTAGTATTGTCCACTCTTTTGTTTCTTTCTTGTCCCTTCTCTACATCACTACTATTTAAGTGCAAATGGTTAGTGCCTCACTAGTATAGTGCCCGGAGAGTATGGATTTCCGGGGCGATGGAGGAACTCAGACGAGATCAAAGAGCTTCCGAAACGAAGACTATAACAACAGGAGGGCTTTTTTAAGGAGCTATCCACTTCAATGGGGAGAAGATGAAGAACAGAAAGACGCTACAGAAGTGAAAGCTGATACAAGAAAGCCAAGGAAGAAAATAATCTTGACAGTTCTTAACTGGAAAGTCAAGAGGATTCTGGTTTTCAGAAGGCTAAAGCATAAAGTAACATTGTATGTCATCACCTGCCTTCCTGCTGGTTTTACAGCACCAAATGCCTTTATTTCGGTCTGAATAATGCTTTATATTACTCGGGTGATACTTTAACCCACTTTATATTGTCAGAATTCATGTATAGAAGAATATCAAATATCTCCTTTTATGGAACAACGTGATATACAATAAAATTCTTCCAGCAGCTTTCTTTTTTGTTTGTCACTAGTTACGTTACCTCTCATTTTTACCTTCTCGTGTATGTGGAAGGCAAAACCATTAAGTGATTGCTGCTGCTGCTTAATATTAACTTTACTTGGATTAATAAGTAAATAGTTGCATGTTGGCTTGTTTCGACACACACACAGTGGAGAGAAAGGAAAAAGTATCTTAAATGTATATTACCACTTGCTCTTTAAGAAGTACAACATTCCATGAACCTTATCATTCATTAAGTCATCAACAGGGAGCAAAAAAAGATTGAAAATACACATGATATAATTCTTTTTTGGATTCTAAATATATAAACTACTTGAAACTGAAAAACTAGAAATTTATATGATTAGAAAAAAAAAATATTAGGCATACTGTACAACATATGTCAGTTCTATAAACCAAGCCTCTTAGGCCTAAGGTAAGTTGAAGAACCTTTCTTCAACCCAGGACCTGAAACTACTTGTTGCTGCTTAGCCCGTTTTTCTCTCTCTTTCTCCGTACGCTCCTTTTCGGCCTCGGCTTGGACCTTCCTCAAATTTTCCATCTCTTCTTCCATAGCCGTTTTCTCTTCCTTCTGTTTCTTTCTATGCTCCAGCATCGATGTATCTGATTCTTTCACTGAGAAAAACATCGGCCCCATTTCAGCAAGCCACTGAGGTTCCACTGCTGTCACACACTGCATATACTCCTTTGTCGTCAGAAGTAACTCGTGATAAACCACATAATCTGGAGTGTAGCCCAATCCGTATAACGCGCTGCTAGGATGCAAGTGGCATGGCATGCCGTTTCTACAATTGACATACTCACCAACCCCTTTAAGTCTTGCTGCATTATGGAAATATGCCGAGCAAATTGCTTTTCTGACGATGTCCCAATCAGGGCCACATGAAGTAAGAGGAATTTTCAACATCTTTAGAATATCTAGCAACTGAGATCTCACCTCTCTAGCTTTGCGCAGACCCTTGACTTGCAAGAAATGGTCGTTACACCAATCCCCACGGTACTGATTAGCTTTCCACTGCTGGTAGACATTAAGCAGAGTAAGATGATCAGACTCCGGTACAAAAAATTTCTCCCTTGCAGCATCACTCTCCTCCTCCCTGTCCTTGGGTCTAAAGAAGACGGATGGCACTGAAAGCATTGATACAATGGTCAAAACCTCATTAACACATTCCAGCTGTTCGCCAATCAACAACATCTTGGCAAGGGGAGGATCAAGTGGAAACTCAACCATCTTCCAACCAAGATCAGTCAGATTCCCCACATTGTTGAGTGCCCCCAAGACCCACAATTGATACATGGAGTTGAGGATATTATCTTGAGGCGGTGGGTCCATAAAATCAAAATCCAACAGATTATCGATTTTGAGAGATTTGAGTAGTAAAACCACGTTTCCAAGGTTTGTCCTTTGAATTTCTGGCACAGGGCTGGGAAGCATTTCATTTAGATATGCATTTTCAGTGTAAAGTCGATAACAAGTGCCAGGCCCTGTTCTACCAGCACGTCCAGCACGCTGATCAGCAGCAGCACGACTAACAGGAAACACTTGGAGTGCGTCCATCCCCATACGTGGGTTGTACACCTTCATTTTACCATAGCCGGTGTCAATAACATAAAAGATACCATCCACGGTTAAAGATGTCTCAGCAATATTGGTAGCAACAATGCATTTGCGAGCCCCATCTTCAGCTTTCTGAAATATTTTTGCTTGCAAATCAGCTGGAAGCTGAGAGTAGATGGGAAGAATCAGAAGCTTAGGGACTTTCTGCTTAGTTGAAGAAATGAGCTGCTCCATGCGTTCTGAAAGGGCATAGCACGTCGCCTCAATCTCATCTTGACCAGTCATGAAAATAAGTATGTCACCTGGTCCACTTGTGATGTGGATGGTCATGGCCTGCTTAACAGCAGCTTCAACATAATCTTCACACGGCGTCTTACTGTACAAAGTTTGAACTGGAAATGTTCTTCCAGGGATGTGAAAGATTGGAACACTGCAATGAACAGTAAAAATATTAGTGGAATTTGAAGAGTAGAACCATTTTATAAATACAATTTTGTAATCCAGCATTATAGTGGGTGGGTGGGTTGAGGAAAGACTATATAAAAAGTACATATCTGGTATAGGGATATCAGAACACAGCTACATTAGATTTCTATTTCTGCAAACATGAGTAGACTAGCAGGTAGATTTGCAAGTTGGAAGTGTACAAAACTTTAGGAAATATTGTCACATCCAAGCTAGAGTAACGAGGATGTGAACTGCAATAAATATGTCAACCAGAATGATGAACTCGTTGGGTTGGATTTGCTGCTGGATTCTAAGGCAAGTTACCCATTTTCTTTTTCGACTATGGTTTGTTAATAGAACCTTCTAATATCACTTATAAATAAAGTATAACGATACTTGGAACCAGCAGTCAAAAACAAATTGAAACCTGTGCATAGCACGGGGATGAGTCCTGGTAATTTTCTAAAACAATAGATTACCTGCCAAAGAAATGGGAGAATTTCTGAGCATTAAGAGTAGCAGATGTCACAATAAGCTTAAAATCACGACGCCGGGCTACAACTTTTTTAAGGATCCCAAAAAGGACATCCGTGTTTAGTGATCTCTCATGTGCCTCATCCATTACAATTACACTGCATAATTACGATAGTCAGGATTATTGAACAATCAAACATAGATGCTTAAAGTAACATGTAATTGAACTGCAATAAGAATTATACACACCGATACTTTTCAAGGTCAGAATCCTTCAATGTCTCACGGAGAAGCACACCATCTGTCATGTACTGCGATTGAATCAATAATTGGATAAGTGACTTTAAGATTTAATGTCCCATGGGGTAATGATGATGAATGAACTACATTACAGTACAAATCAAATATGTAATCTCGAGCAAGTGGGTGTGCCTATTTATGTGTCTAAACAAGTTAAATAAATGTTGGGCTTGTAAAGAAACTATTGCATCACAAAATAGATATAACTGCAGGCAAATATAAATTGCAATTTTCTAAATGAATCCCCTTTGAACATCGAGGAAAAGCACCAGAATGCAATGGACAATGACATAGAGCCACTAAACAGCAAATTATGGTAAAAAACAGAAAAGGCAAATTTGTATTTGCTTCAAAGCAGTACAAGAAGAATGGAGGAAGGAAGGAAAGAGAGAAAATTTGAACTGAGAAATAAGAAGAGTCCAAAAGCAAAACTAAAATGCCTCCACTGATAAGTGAAAATGAGGTGGGGCCTTCAATATATTGACATTCTATGTACGACCATATGCGTGCAGTGAACATATGTGTAAGCTACACAGTCATATAAGTCAACTACCAAGCCCAAGCGACACTCTTCCCTTCATTAAGAAAAGAAAATCCCTGGTACGCAAGCAGCATAAGATAATAATTACCTTAATAACAGTGTTTGGCCCAGTGACATCCTCAAAACGGATAGCATATCCGACTTTATCACCAAGCTCGGTCTCCATCTCCTCACTGACTCTTTTGGCAACACTCATTGCGGCTACACGCCTTGGTTGTGTGCAACCGACAATGCCATTAATTGTATAGCCATCTTCATGCAGATACTGTCAACAATTTCCACAAATCAGGCAATCAGTGAAATGTTTGTCACCACACCTCAAAGTTTGACCAATACAAGAAAAACTGAATGACTAAAAACAGACTAAGTTATAAGATACCTGGGTTAGCTGAGTGGTCTTCCCTGAGCCAGTTTCTCCAACAACTACCACCACCTGATTCTCTCGAACCACCTATTCCATGGAATGTTATACTGGATCAGTGAAAGAGCAAACAATAATATACTTCTTCATTTTAATTCATCTTGTTAGCAATGAGAGAAAAGAGAGATGGACGCGAGTCCACAAGGAGAAAGGTCCAGACACAGATAACATTAGAGATCTAACTCTCACAAATCCACTAAATAGATAATGCCAGTAGACAAGCAAAAATAGTGAATAGTGAAAGACAAGCATACTTCCATTACGAAGAATTCGAACGCTATGATGTTATTTACTGGACTCTGCTTTTAACAATGACCAAAACATAGATAGAGTCAAAAGAGTAAAAAGGTGTATTAGGTTCCAGTTGCATATAATATCCTATTACAATGCATGATAGATATGAAGCTCCACCTTTTTACAATTAGCTCTAAGTGAAAATAAGCCAGCACCTAATCATATCTCCAATTCACACATAAATCAACCACCAAGAAATGCCTTCAATATCACAAATTTAGTGAAAGACAGAATAGCAGGGGAAAGAAGTAGATGATCAAATATCTGAGATTGCCTTCTCATAACCATTCAACAAAAACCAAACTAAATCATTATAGTTAGGTAAAATCATAAGCAACTATAATTTGCACTGGTGTGGGACATCTGAGGGCAGTCAGAGCTGACAGGCAAAGAGAAGTTGTCAAACCTGCAGTAAATCGTCTCGAACAGAGAAAATGGGCAAATACTGTCGTTGTTGTGCTAATGTCTTTGACGTTGCAAAGTCGCTTACTGCTTCCCCCTTCTTTAGATGTTGTGCAAACTTGGCATCCTCCTTGAAATCAACTTCACCTTGTTCACCCACCACAGCAGTATCCGCATCAATCTAGCATTAAATGGAACAAAAGCTTTAGCTGTGTGCCTTTGATAACCTGGAACAGCTAGAAACTAAAGCAATAGTATAGGAGATAATACCTGTTCAGCTGACTTCTCCATGCCAAGGATATCACCAAGTTTTGAGCCAGCCAGCTCCCAGAACCGTTGACGTGATTTATTCATGCTTTGTTTCTCACGAATTTCCCGAACCAAAGCTGAACCTTTACGTGATATTATCGCCATATCTGATGTGGGGTCTTTTATTGGCATAACTGGCTCAGCTTGCTTAGTGAAAACAGTCCTCCCATCAAGAAAAGGGGGTTTCGTATCTAAGAAGAGATGAGAAAAAGAATATTAGCACTGAAGAGCAGCAAATATAATAAAGGTAAAATCTACGATAGGCAATGGCTTAGCTAATAAAACATATCATAGGTCTCATACCATGTACAAGAAGAATAACTTTCCGCTCCTCCTCGTCATCAAAGTCAGTCTGCACCTCGGTGCTTCTAACAGCCCCAGACCTAAGAAGTTGCCTGTCCTCCCACTGTGCATTATCTGCAGTAAGTTGCGATAACTTTTTGCTTTGAGCAAATGTCATCTTGCTTCCATCTCTTCGAACCTGCAATTCATGGACTAAGCTGTCAGAAATGGCAGGTAGTCATACAAAGCAATAGAACTAGGTAATGTAAAAATGTTGTTAAACTTGTAGAATAAGATACAGACCACATTAAGGGTAATAACTGAAAGAGATACATTGCCACAACGAAGTGAAAACTAAGAAAAGATTTTGTCCTTCAAATACTTGACAGGAACACAATTATATTTCTGGGGGTATTATGGTGCCAAGTAACTCCGGGACCTCAATCTCTTTTCCTACCAGCTCTGCAAACGCTCATCCCCGATAAAAGTAGAAAAGAAAGGATGCGAAGAAAGGGTAAACTGGCACAGACAAAGAGGATGTTGATCCAATACTGGATTCTGCCATCTGTACCCGCCAGTAAAAGGCCTTCCTAACATAAATATTGTAGTCCTTCCATAGGATTAAATTTACAACCCCTATTACAATCTAAATTCGATATGGATGAAAACTGGCTTGATTATGCCAATGCATTATATCTTGAGGGTTGTTGTGGCAAACTAGAGCTTTCCATTCTCAGTGAAGAAATATACAAGATTTTCCAGAACTGCATTTAAGTGGGATGGAGGGAATATTAATTAATCTCAAACATACCAATTTCTTAGCCAACTCTGCTTCCTTTTTCTGAACAGACGCCTCATCTCCAAAGAAAAATGAAGAGCTATCAGCATCAAACATCGTGCTGCCTTCTTCTCTATCATACCTTTACAATAAGGATCACAGTTTGAGCATTAAAAGGAAATTATGATACAGCCAACAGGCAAAAACCAACTACAGTACCAACTGCCAATATGCACAATGCTTCAAGAGGTAACTAGATGCCACTAACCCAGGGAAGTAAAGTGTATCTGATAATAAGGTCAAGCCGAGGAAGAACCCTAGTATTAGGTTCCTATAAAAAGAATCTGAAACTCCTTTTCGTTTCTTAATTGTGCCCATGAGTGTCTTCTCTGGGGTGCGGAGTTAGGTTAGTAGAGGGTGATTGGGGCTCCTCCTGACAGGTACTCCATTTGATACTTTAATAAGACAAAAACAGAACTTTTTCCATCTCTTAAAGACTTATCTGTCTTTGTCTTTCTTTTTGGTTATTCTATAAGTCCTTGCTTATGTTGATTTACTCTCTCTCTCTCTCTCTTATATAAATTAGTTGAAAAAAGAAAGTTCTACAAAACAAACACATCAGTTTTGTAATGGAGTAGTATCTCCTCACTTGCATATCCCATTGATTGTATAGTTTATTTGTCATTCCTCAACTGCTAAACATAAGAAAACAGTTCTATGGCTCATATCCTTTGAATTTACCTCTAAACAATGTCAAAGATGCATCAAGAGAGAAGGATAAGTTGAAAAGGATTGAATTTTCTATCTTTTTGGGGCATCATAAAGAAAAATAGAATGGAACTGTCTACCCATTTGGAAGCCTCACATGAGTTAGTAGAAGGAAGCGTTTAATGCCAATAGGTGATGAACAGAATAAAGTTTAGACAAATTTACCAGGCTCGGTCCGAATTGTACTCCATCTCCATACGCATACTTTCAGAAATCTCCTGATTGTGACCCGTAGAAAGATATCCATCATCATGTCCATCCTTCAGCCACAAGACAAAAAAAGAAAGATAGAAACAACTTTCATCAGCTGAGCTGGAGGAGAACAGCATTCGAGGTCCAAACATTACAGAGATGTACCAATTTTGCAATATTCAATAAAAGGAAACTTCAGCAGCAAAGAAACATATACCTCAGGTAAGTGCGAATTGTCTGTAGAAAAAGTAATTGAACTAGACTTTCCACCAGATCGAGAACCTGAAGATCTAACTGACATCCCAGATGCACGTATGGGAGTTGGAGAAGGAGCAACGCTATCCCAGGGAGAAGCACCTGTGGACCTCAAAAAGTTTGTAGTTACTTTTCAATCAACAAATTGTGTGTTCATAAAATCACAGCAGCAGAATAAGAAAATGATACGACAGATGTATAAATTAATTTTACTGTCATACCAGCTGGCTGAGGAGTCTGTCCCCCCAACCATGGGGAAACAAGTCGTGCATCCGGAGAGGCGCCTATAAACATTGGCGATGGTGAAGGTTGATGGCGTCTACTGCTATTAGAGTAACTCTCCCGTTGTGGTGTATCTTCCCATTCCCATCTTCCATCATCCCAGTCAGATCTGCCTGCAGCATGTCCAAATTTGATAATTACATGGACTATCAAGAATTACTTTTAGAAAATTATTATAAGTGACTCAGGAGACAGAAGTATTATAGTGGTACCAACACATGGAAGCAGGACCTAGAAGTCATTTCTAGCATATGCGGACATAATAGAGAAGCCAAAGAAAAACTTCTAAATCAGCACAATTCTACAAGGTAGACTTTTGCAAAACTCCTACTATTGTATTCTCTATAATGTCAACCCAAGGAGCATCGACATAGGACATGAAATTGTATTACATACCCGGGGTCCTCCTGGAACCTTCATATCTACTACGTTTCCTATCATAGCCTCGACGGTGTTCTTTTTCACTGCCATGTGATGACTCTCTATGCCTCCTTTCTTCACCATCTGTACTGTATCTCCTTCTTGTCTCCCTATCACTTCTGTAGTCATCTAAGGAAACACTTCTACGCCTATCCCGGTTGCTAGAGTCATACCAAGGGCTCCTCAACTGGGAATTTGTAACAGATGTAGCTGAAACCTTGAATTCAAAAACAAAGTAGTTATAGCTGAATGATTTTGCACATTTACCCCTATATAAGATAAAATTTACATCATTAATTGAATTATATTCTTAGAACAAACAATCAAAGGCTAAGACATGATGAAGCCAAGAGATTATTATCCAACCCCATCCTTACCCAGTAGAAAAGTATATTAAAGATTTTTCAGTAAGCCATATCACCTATTTACAGCTTTCTCCTTTCTCTCACTCTCTCATCTATAACCACCCTAACAATACAACTTCACCATTAGAAAGCAAGCACTGTTGTGTAGCAGTCAAAGAACCAAAGCACTGGATAGACCTTTATGATCTAAATCATAGTTTAGATAAAATTAGTAGCTAAGGCCACCAACTTGCAAATTAATTCTCGATCGACATATAAATACGGTGAGCATTTACGTTTATCTTCACTGATAATGCATAAATGCATTACTTTTCAAACAATCCAGGCATATTTCAAAGTACCTGTTTGTGTTCATCTGAGTGATGCCTATGAAGGGCCTCTTGAACTTGTCTATCTTCTGTAACAATACTTTCTGTTGATAGCATAAAAGAAATTATCAAAAAGTAAACATAAAAAAATAGAAAAGACCAGTTAACAACACAAAAGATGTAATGACAGGACTTTATTTGGTTAGCTTTTCCTCGACCTAAATAAGTACACACGGCATTTCTGAATAGTACAGCATTCATTTACAAGAGAACAAGGATTTTGTGGATACATATACGCTCAGCCAGCCTTGCCCAAAAATGCCATAAAAATACTTAAAGATGTAAATGATCAATTATACCATCACAGATCAACACAACACAATGATAAAAACAAGCAATTTAATAAATTAGACACAAAAATTTACCAGAAGTAGACGTTTCGCTGGCAACAGATTCACGATATCGTCTATTTGAATGACTACGTGCAACACTAGATACTCCATTGCCTACTTCATCAATTCCTGAAAAAGCAGATCTCTCCTCATCTTCATCTAATGATGACACAACAGAAGCAACCTTTTCTCTTGGAACTTTAAATGCACCATCAACATTTGATCCTCGTCTCTTTGCATTTGCAAGGACATCTAACCCTGGTTAGATAACCAAAGAATAGACAAGAACAATCAAAAACCCAGAGAAGAAAGTGTTTGATTCTGTAAGAGCACCTTTTCTATAAGAGCTGAGGAAAAGAAAAAAGGAAGATGTTTAATGTAGACTAAAATCAAATTGTAAACATGATAATCCCAAGGAAACAGCAAGACCTAAAATCCCGAAACTTAGAATTTTTCCCAGTTCTCTTTTTAAGTACCAAAAATACACTATCCCATCATTTCCAACTGAATGTCCAACTTCCAGTTTTGGCATCCAACATAATGACACTTTCCAGAATTGAAATAATTCATGTTGCACCAGGAGCCATATTTTACATTGACAACACTAAGAGCAACTTGCTAATGGCCCCGCTCCTCTCAAGTAATACCACTTAAATTACCCACCTAAAACTCTAAGTGAGAAATTCAATTTCAAACTTTAGGTGAGTATTGAAGATGGGGGATACCAAGAACTTAAATAGACAAACTTATGAAATATGTCTTAGTTAGCATCTCTTCGTAGAGTTATCGACTTACCAAACAACATCTTAATTCTGTTTTGTGAGTGAAGCTACAACATCAATGAAGATCTTCTTAAGAGATAAGATCAGGTGAAAGAATCAAGAATTCATCTGATATGATGACAGAGATTCTACCCTGAGTTATATGACGCAATCACACAGCTATACAGAACAAGCAGATTAAGCATAACTCATATGATGACTTAAAGAAACGGAAAGTGTTCTTTGGCAGTTCAAATTATCAGTTTTGAACCCAAACAATATCCCAATGAGAATGACCTTGTTACCCGTGATAATAATTACTAATTTGAATGCGAGGTTCCTCACTCAGAAAAGAATTTGGGAGAACTTCAAGAGAATCCAAAAATATGGATACAAAAGAACCAGTAAGTCTGAATTTTTAAGGCAAATGATGCTATACCTAAAATTGATCTCCTCTCTGGAGGTCTGTAGACCATCCTATCCTTCCCGGGAACAAATAAACCCCCACTGGTGGTTGCCTCCGGTTCTAATGTAGCTGTTGTCTTGTCTATATCAGTCGGTCCAGCATCCCTTATTTGTTTCTGAGAAAGAAAAAAAATCATTAGAATCTCAACGATGCAAGATTAAAGTTGGACAAAAGAAGAAGTAGAGAAAATGCAAATATCCCAATGCTAAGACACTTTAATATGAGAATATTCCTGACCTCCATTATGCCTCGATGAAGCAACCTTTGGGTCACAAACCTGTAATCAAGATGAAAATTGGCAAGGTTAGTAAACAAAATTAGAATGAATGGAATATGTTAACTAATATGTACTCAGAAAATTACATCCACATGGTCATCAAACTTCTATGCATGCACACCATACAATTTGGAAGACTATGAATCTCACCACCACCTAAAATGTTGCTACTTCAACAAACATCTAGCTTTATATGATAGCCAACATGGCATTGATAGAGAAAATGAGACTATCTTATAGGATCCACAAATAAAAATAGTGAGAGAGCCAAGCAAAACTTCCTATCAAAACCAAAAAAGCAGTTTCACATAACCAAGTGGAAGAAAATGAAGAGAAAGAAGAAGTTGGTTCTTGGCCTGCAGCAGCAAAAACTTTTCAAATAGTGAATGGGAAAATTGGGATAGAGCAGAACATTACAGGGATATGAAACCATTGATATTGTTACATAAAACAATTTTGAGCTATATAATTTTAGCGACTCTCTTTTGCACAATTAAGAATATACGGCAAACTCAAGTAAGAAAAGCCCACCCCTAAAAATAGAAAAATTGAAAGCGTGAAAGCTGAAAGGGTCATGTATTGGATCAGGAGAGATGGTGTTTACAACTGATAATGAGAGGAACAGGAACAAGGTTCAAACTCACATAAGCAAAACCCCACGATACTCATATAATTGAGCTTAATCTCAGATAAAAAAATTCATACTACAAATGAAATACAGTGGAACATAGAAGAAAAGAATCATTGTTTCAAGATTAACAGGTCAGACATTAACCGAAGTGAAACAAACCAAGCATCTTGTTATGCATCAGACAAGCATTTTCCCTAGAGACTGCCTAAACGCATCTCATCCATGGCTTTACGGCTTTAACTTTCTGTACAGAGTTATTCATTTCCAAAAAATCAACCACACAATGGACACATTAACCTAATCTGATTGCACACTTCCATAGGTAATTACACATTGCACAAAGACTGACCTAAATAATGAACTAATAGATCACCTAAAATCTTGATTATGCAACAAAAGTCCACCTGACCTTCATTATCGCAGATCATTTAAAATGTATTGAATACAACGCTTAACCAGAACTATCAAGCAAATCTATAACACCTAATTTAGTTCAATCCTTAGTCCTGCCAGACTTACTCTTGACATATATCTAAAGAATCCTTGCAAATCCATTATTCAAAAAGAATCATCTTGAAGATAAAAGACTTAATGAGGCTTATAAAGCAAACCTATAACCCCTAATTTAGTTCAATCTTTAGCCTACCAGACTTACTTAATCTGTTACATTTCATCTGAACAATCCTTGCTAATCCATTTTTCTAAGATAACCTATCAACAAGAAATAACGAACTTAGTAGACTGTTAACATCTTTAACCACCAAAAACCTCATGAACAACACAACAATTTTTTTTTAAAAAAAAATCGAGCTCAACACATATTGAAGAAAAAATCCTTGCAAAGCCACTTGTTCAAGGAAAAACAAACAAGACCAACTACTAAACTCAATTAATAGTTAAAGTACTCAGCTGACAAAACCTTGAATAACACAACAGACAAGCTATCATCCAACAATGCAATCACCATAAATAACATAAATGCTCAATGCCCTCGAGTAAACGAGACCTTGTTATCAAACATAATACGCGAAAGCTAATAAATTCCAATAAGGCAATCACCACTAACAACATAAAGAAACTATAATTTTCAGCAAAAATTCAAAGTAAACACAGAGTCAATTAAGGCACAATAAGCATCAATTATCCCCAATTCTCTTTCCTACATCTTTAAATTCCAGAACAAATGTAAAATTTTCCAAATAAATCAATCACTAAAAGAGCTAATTTCTCATTTATTCTACAAAAGTTTAGATATTTTCTATGGATGCCTATATGTATGCTTATGTGTGAGAAAAGAGAAAAAAAATGTACCTCTGAAGCTATTAATTGTTGAAGCAATTACACATGTAGATACAGATACATCTATAATGTATGTATATGGTGTAAGTACAGGTAAAATATACCTAGGGTTAGTGAGAAGCCTTTTGCTGAAGAAGAAGAGGGCTTTTGGATCTTTCCTTTCGTTTTTTGAGCTCAACACCAAACGACCCGAAATCTTTAACGGGCGTGAGTCGGTTATGTTTTATCCGCCCGTTTCGCTGACACCGATTGTAATCTGGGTCGGTTTAGATTGGAAGGTCGGAAAGAAAATTTTAAATTAATTATGCATTTTAAGTATTAAAAATTAAAAAATAAATAAATAATTCACAATAATCCAACAAAAATTCCTATATATATAAACCTATAAATATCTTCACCATCACACATAACCCACAAGGGTGCCCCCAGCGACCCTAGTACACTAAAAGGGAAATAGCATACTTTTGCTTTCAATTTCGAACTGAAAGTGATCCAAATCGTTGTGAACTAGTCCATTTAATGTATCGAAGAATTCCAACCCACCTTGAAAAGATTTTGCCCAAAGACTAATTATGAGTTTATTTTTCATGTGTTGGTGTCGGTTAATGTTTGTGTAATATATGATGAACGTTGTAATATGTGTCTAAATAAAGATTTTTTATTCAAAAAGAATTAAAAGAAATATATTTAGCTCATCAAGAACAAAAACAACCGCTACAAAATTCTATGGTGTTACCTTGGAGAGGAGAAGAAGATGAATCGAATTGTGATGCCCAATTTGCTGAGTGCTTCTTGATTTCTAAGTGGGGAGAAGAGGGTTTCAGTTTTAGGCACAACAAGTGATCAATTAGCGTTTTCTTTTTCTTATTTTCTTTTCTTGGGTCATTTTTTCTTTCTTAGGTTATATTTAGTTTTGGTATATACCATGTGGATTTGAAGCCAGGTTAAAAATTCACCTAAAATAGAAAAAATAAAATAAAATATAAGAAAATAGCATAACACGTAAGTGAAAAATTAACACTAGTATTTAATGGTGTGTAAAATTTTCACTTTTTTCTTAAGTTTAAGCCTTTTCATTAAAAATTTTGAAGGCTTATTTAATTCCATATTTTACGAAGTTCAAGCCTTAAATTTATCTTTTTTCCTTGAAAAAAGATGTTCTTTTATCAAAAATTATATTTTGTACAATAAGTATTTCATTTGATCTTAGAAAAATGTTAAATCTCTTGAAAAGAAATTCAAAATCATCTTTTTTCAAAAGTCAAAAATTTAATTTTTGGGAAAAAATTTAGACGTTAGTTTTTTTCAATAAATAAATTCAAAATGAGCCCTATATATATGTTCTGAAATTAGCTCAATGAATGAAGAAGTGATTAATTAAAAAAAATCTTAATTGTTAATTTTAACTTATAATTTCGAACAAATTAATAAAATAAAACCTACTGTATAACGAAAAAGATTGCGTGTATATCTAACGTTTGTAACAACATTTCATCTCAGTTTCAAGTGAATTTTTCACGAAAAAAATATTTTGTTGTTGGCTATAAGATTCAAATTAGATGTTGAATGAGATTTTCTTTGGTGTTACTAAATTAGCGATCCTAGCTACTTTTCTATGATCTATTACATTGTATTACTAAACTATTTTAGCTAGTCCTATTTTGACCATTAAATTATTTTTTATTTCAAAAGAACCATTAATTTATCAAAATGATCCTATTTTGATCATAGGACTTTTTTTTGTTTCAAAAGGACCATTATCTTTCCAAGTGGTCCCATTTAGGCCATTCCATTTAAAAAAACATAACAAATTAGGTGAAAATATAAATGTTTAAAAATTACATGACTTGAGTATTCTTTTTAAATTTTTAATTAATTTTCAATATTCTTTTATTTCTATCTCTTTATTCTATTATTTTCTTCTTTTTTAAAATCTCCTCCATCTCTTTTCTTCTTTTTCAATTTTTGCTTTTTTTACTTTCTTATTTTCATAAGATAATAAATTACAAGTATCTGTTTGCTTTAAATTTTTAATTTTACTTTGGCTAAAAGTGAAAATTTATGATAACAATACACTCATTAAGATTATGAGGAAAACACTCTCATCATGAGAGATGCACTTCATATGAGTTGGCTTATTATTTCAAAATAATAAAAAATAAAAATAATAGTAATATTTTTATTAAAAATTAGGCACCACTCACACAAACGTGGCTATACCACTAATTTCAAGATATATTTAAGTTTGAATATCTTGTTATGTTATAAAAAAAATATTTTTGATTCAGAATATTTAATATCTATTTTAATATAAAAGTTGCTATTATAATAAGAGACTAAATCATATGAAGTGCACCTCCTCACGACGAGAGTGTCCCTCCTGTGATCGCAATGAGTATAATATTATTTTAATTTTTTATTTTTAGCCAAAGTAAAATAAAAATTGTAGGAAAAATTATTGTAACTTATTATCTTATGGAAATAAGAAAGTAAAACAAGCAAGAAGAAAAAGAGAGAAAGGAGAGAAGGAAAAAAAATAAAAGAATAAATAGATAGAAATAAATGGAGATTGAAAATTAATTAAAATTTAAGAGGAAAAAATACTCAAGTCATTCAATTTTCAAGTATTTAAATTTCACCACAATTTGTTAAGTTTTTTTTTTTTAAATGAAATGACTTAAATGAGAACATTTTAAAAAACTAATGGTCGTTTTAAAACAAAAAATAATGCAATGGCCAAGACAAGACTAGGTAAGTAGTTTAGTGATCTCTAAAACAATTTATCTTTTTGCATATATACTTGCATATATTTGACATCTATGTTTTCTTATGTGACAAAGCCATCTGCTAATGCATGGAGCAGTAAATATGATTTGTCTGCTTGAATCCCATTGTAGGCTTCTAAATCATTACTAATGAAAAATCAATCCAGACGAGCCATTAGTCCATAATTCAAAAAGGGGTACCTCTGTATCCGTAAGTTTCACGACCTTTTAGGAGCCTATTTAGCTATACTTATTTTATATCTTATAAGCTCTTAGAAAAAAATAACTCTTCACATGCTTTTACTTATTTGTAATTTATAAGCCCCAAATAAGCTTAGCCAAACAGCTGAGAAGCTTGTGCTTAGAGAAAAGGATACAGTTTCCTGGAATTTGCTTATCAGGAGACCAATTGTGCATAGCCGGAAATGGAAAACTTTAACAATGCACCCAATATATTGATTAGGAAAACATAACTGGAAAAGAAAAGGGGAAGGAAAAAAAAAAAAAAAAGAAAGAAGATAAAATATCGATCTTTACCAGTAATTATGTCTAAACAACTATTACGTCCTATTAAATGAAAGAATATACTATGATGCACCCAATTAACAATCTTTACTACTAGAGCATCCTCTACTTTCCTTGAGTATGAGTATCTCTTATAGTAGCTTCTTTTTTTTTAACCTATTAAGGAAATCATATCTATTTACGTCACGTGCCTTTTCCTGTTAGTTATTGCATCGACTTAGCATACTACAAATTGAGCCGTGTGGCTTGAATTGTTTTATAATTTATCAAACGGGTAAGCAGCTGCAGCTATTACACACACATACATAGATACATATAAATACATACATATATACATATACATACATATATATATATATATATAGTACATAGGGAGTTTTTAGGCTGTGCAATGCAATTTATATGTGAAACTTACAAATCTCTTTTCTGATTAATTCTATATATTATTTTACTAGTACAGTGCTGATATCCTGTCCACAGTCGGAGGTGTTTTTAGCTTGAGAGCAGGTGTATACTCGTCTCCTTTGACTCAATAGCACTAAACCATTTGATATACGTAGTTATGATCAGATAATGATTTATATAATTTGTCACTTCTAATAATTATCATACGCTCTTGTCTAAGAATCTGCTTGGTCCAAATTTTAGACGCTTAATAATGTTTTTAGTAAGTTTAAAAGTTGAAACTAGCCTGTTTAGTTTATTTTTAAAAGTGCTTTTACATAAAAGTTAAAGCTAAAAAGATATGAAAAACTAAAAACTCTAAATTAGAACTTTTTGGGAAAGTTATTTGAGAAACTTTTTTTTTAACATCATTTCGCTTTCTTTCTTGTTTCTCAACAATATTACTCTATAATTTTGAAATTTTAATATTGCTCTCAGTGTCGCTACAAGCTTAACTCTTAAAATATCAAACCAAACAATTAATGACAATTATCAAAACTCTACTGTCAAAAGTTCTACAGTTCTACAGTTGAACAGCTAAAATCTTACAATCGAGCGAAACAAAACCTAACTTAACTATTTACTGAAAAAACTAAGCTATTGCCTAACCTCATATCATAACATGCGAAATTATATTGAAATACTAATTAAAGCTTCATTTGCACATCCATTGATCCAGTGGTGATGGCGTTTTTGGATAAGTTGTGTGAACTCCTGGAATGCATTCGGAGAAAATGGACGCTGAGCATGACTGGTCGCCCCCGGGCGGTGTCGAGATATGACGAGATCCGTGCACAAACAGAACACCCTGTAAAGGCTTTTGGATGGGCAATTAGAGACGAATCAGACGCTCTCGCACCTTTCAAGTTTTCTTAGTATACATGTTTTGGTTTGGTTTCAAACTTACTTTAAAGCTCGTTTGGATTGTTTTTTTTTATAAAAATACATTTTTTTAGAAATTTTCTAAAAAAATACCTTTTTAGTAATTGGAAATTCTAACTTCCAAAAAAATTTGTATTTGAGCTTTTTTAGAATTTCAAGTTTTTTTAAAGCTAAGCCAAATAATTATTGTGAAAAGAATATAATTTTTTCTAAAAAAATATATTTTTTCCCTTAAAAAAATAAGTCCAAACAGGCCCATATACTAGATCAAATTAGTTGGTTTTTGTTAGAGAGTAACCAATTGTTTCTAGTCATATAAAATAGCCAAATCAAACCAACATCTCTAAAGTTGGTTTGTTTTGGTTTTGGTTTTTTATAGAAAAAATTATAATTTTATCAAAAAAATTAAAAAGCGAAGAAAATAAAATTTTATCCAATAATTTCAAGGCAAGGAACGTCCATATTACATGTTTAACTAATGTACATATAAAATTAGCGACGGATATAGTTATTACAAGATTAACCAATATATACATAAAATTAGGAATAAATATAGTTCGATTCAGTTGGTTTGGTTTGTGAATTTATTACAAACCAAACCAAACCAATCATTTAGTTTTCATTTGAAAATAACCGGTTGATATTTAACCTTGTAAAAAAATAACAAAACCAATCCAAAATTTTCGGTTAGTTTAGATTGGTTTGATTGGATTAATCTACCCCATGTTCACCCCTCTTCCCAGGAGAGCAACAGGCGATTATGATGCAACCTTGAAGGTATTATATTGTGGAGTTTCTCATACAGACCTTCATTACATCAAGAATGAGTGGGGCCGATGGGACTATCCTCTCGTCCCAGGGCATGAGATTGTTGGCGTCGTGATAGAGGTCGGCAGCAAGGTACACAAGTTCAACGTTGGGGACAAAGTTGGCGTCGGGTCCTTGGTTAATGCTTGTGGCGAATGCCCACTGTGTGATAATGATCTTGAAAATTTCTGTCGCAATCTGATCCCAACCTACAACGGAGAGTATCATGGAACTCCAACGTATGGAGGCTTCTCCAATATCATGGTTGTGGATCAACATTTCGCGATTCGTTGGCCTGCTGGACTGCCTCTGGATTCCGGGGCTCCTCTTCTTGTCGCCGGAATCGCAGTTTATAGCCCCCTGAAGTATTGTAAACTCAACAATCCGGAAATGCACGTTGGCGTGGTTGGGTTAGGCGGGCTAGGCCCTCTGGCGGTCAAAATCGCCAAGGCATTTGGCGCAGAAGTCACGGTTATTAGTACTAATCCCAGCAACAAGACCTACGTCCTTGAGTATCTTGGCGCGGATCATTTCTCGGTTAGCCCCGACGAGAAGCAAATGGCGGAATATGCTGAAACAATGGATGGTATCCTTGACACCGCCCCTGAGACTCATCCTCTCAACCCACTGATAGACATGTTGAATTATCAGGGAGTTGTCGACATGCCCGGGGCACCCGGCAGGCCATTTGAGTTGCCGGTCTTGCCTATGCTCTTGAAGAGGAAGATTATTGCAGCCAGATGTGTTGGCGGGCTGAAGGAGACACAAGAAATGATCGACTTTGCAGTGGAGAACAAAATAACTGCAGACGTTGAGGTTATATCTATAGACTATGTCAACACTGCCATGGCTTGTCTCGCAAAAGGTGAAGCCAGGTACAGATACGTCATCGACATCGCAAACACATTGAAGGAAGCCTGATTAATAATCTGAGCATAATGTAGCTCGGAAACATGTTTATTATGCAATAAGTTGAAATTAATGTAAAAGATGACTCTTTAATTTCCTTGCCAAAATGTAATAAGTTGAAATAAATGTCAGATACCGATGCACAGGAAGCTTACTAAATTTCATAACATCAAATATGAGTGAAATTCGAAACCCAAAAAAAAAAAAAAAAAAAGAGTCCGGGCTAGGCAAGTTATTGTTAGACGGAGAGAGAACAATATATGAAAGCACACATGAAAAACCGGCATCTGTTCTCTCTCCGTCTAAGAAGACCCTGAAGCTTCAGCCATTTCCTGTTCAACCGCTGGTGCTTCAACAGGGTAGTACTTGTAGTAAAGTTCTCCAACATCATCGCCCGATAGCTTTTTCCATCCATCTGGTCCAACGTGATAAACTAACACAGATAGTGCCAAGATCAGCAAGACACATAAGACGAGAAAGAAGAGAACTGGAGCAGAAAAGAGGTGAGGAAGAGAAAGGAAAATGAGATCAAGAAGTGTACCGCTGGCTACACCACCACTGGCTCCATCTCTGAATGTAGCATGATAAATAGCTCGTCTAGCTAGTTCAGCAGCTTCTTCGACAGACATATCGTAGCGATAACTACACAAATAAATGGTTAGAAGACAATGAATAAGGTAGAAGAATACATGGAGACACTTAAAAAGAGAATACAAGCAACCGAAAAAAGCATGAAGATGCTGACACATGGCACAAAATTATTAGATGTTGAAAACTAATAACTTTCTACAAGAATTGAATGTAAAACCAAGTAGGTTGTCATCAACATAAGATAGCAGTCACCAAATAATAATTATTTCGTCAGCCAATAGAAGTTACAATCTCTAACCACTTGGTCATTTGAATCAAAATAGAGAACAGAGAACACACCCGTTATCAAGAACACCATAAGCATATGGTGAACCAGACCCAACAGAAAATCTGGTTCCCTTAAGTCGTCCTCCTTCACTGTCTACGTAATATAAACCTGGACCCTACAGCACAAAAGTGAAAAGGGCTATACAAGGTAGCGAGTTGGATATGGTCATGCTAAAAGGAATTTGTTGTTACCTGTTCATCCCAGCCAGCGATCATGGTCCCAACAGACAAACCCATTCCCCGGTAATGGTAGAGAATGTTTGCCAGCAACTTTGAAGCTCCAGTAACCGAAATTCTCCTCTTGTTAGCTAGTTCATGTAAACGGCACTGAAGCATGCAAGAGAATCTCTAATTAGCTCCTCTGACAATGTCTATTATAGGAATCAACAGTTGTGAATATTTTTAACTCGAAATAATAAATGTATCATGCCATGAATCTAACATCTAAAACAACAATTGTCCCAGCTTGGATATAGACAGCTATTTTCGTAGAAAGACATCATGGCAAATATTTTGTGTCAAAAGTTAGGATGCTAAAAACTGAAATAGCCTCAAGAAGTGAAATCATATCCAATCTAGAGGAAGTGCCTCGTATCTAACTTGTTCAGCACTATATGCACCGTATGCAATGGACTACTTTTTTCCATATATCAAAACAGAAGCAGGTTGACTAATGCATTGCAAGTGTAATAAAACCAAAAGTGGTTTATTAAAAGGTTTACTGCAGACCAGACAAAAGAATATGACTAGAAACCTTAATTCCAAGATTTCTGTGCCAGAATTGACAGTCAGCAGCTCCTCCAGCCATTGTCCCAAGCATGTAAGGGTTGATTTCAATGATCTTCTTGACAGATTGAGATGCTGCAGTTAACCAGTTAACAACAAGACAATGGTCATTTCGAACCAGAAACTAAATGAAAGAAATTAGATGCAAAAATTAAAATTACTGATGTGCAATAAGAGTAAGTTTGCCTAAAGCATATCATCTTTATCACCAGACATGAATCTAAAACTGAGCTATTAGATTTTAGACAAGATATGTAGTCATGGCACAATGCATTAGAAACATGCTGAAGTTTTCACAAAATCTTTTGCAAACCCCATGAATAGGTCTGAGATCTACACCTAAGAATTGAAAAGTCTGAATGAGTAATTTTAGACAAGATATGTAGACGAGGTACAATGCATTAGAAACATGCTGAAGTTTTCACAAGATATTTAGATTTTAGACGAGGTATGTAGTCATGGTACAATGCATTGGAAACATGCTGAAGTTTTCACAAAATCTTTTGCAAACCCCATGAATAGGTCTGAGATCTATGCCTAAGAATTGAAAGGTCTGAATGAGTAACTTTGCATAATGTTTGCAGTGAAGCGCTAAAGAAATCGAATTTCATGGGTGAAAAGCATTAGCTGCCTCTAACAACTTATTCATGTTAGTCAAGAGAACCTACAACTAACGTAGACCTTTTCATCTCACAACAATAACAATTCAAATGTTATGCAATAAAGAATTCCCCCTTCTCGGGACTTTTGCTTCTACTATCTTTTACGGAGGACCAAACACATTTTTAAAATTAACAATGCCTCAATCTCCGCCTGGCTCTCTTTCCATTTACTTGGTCGATAAAGAAATTCCACAATCAATAACTGAATTCTATGCCACACCACTTTCACATTTTATAGGAAAACATTCAAGTGTCACCAAAAGTTATCTATACCACCAAGTACAAATGTATGCAACTCAGGAAGCTAGATGGTTTATCTCTTATCTTCTGGAAATCAATAATTTATCAAAGTATTCAAATCACTTCTCTTGTATATATAAAGATCAGGATACCATGTCTTTAGCAAAAGGAAATACAATAGTAACCAGAATCCAGATGCTAATAAGAATGGGGGCAAATGAAGAAACAGTTTCATGATGCAGCTGAAAAGATGTCACTCTATAAAACTATCTGTATTATGTGATCTTCTCAGTAGGTAATTACAGAGGACCACTCATTTCATGTCAGACGCTTCTTACAAGTGAAGAGGCAATGAAAAATACCGCGAGTCCATGTAACAATAGTTCAGCTTATAAAGGCTAACACACAAAGGAAATTCTAAGGCTCACATATATATCCTCCCATGCTAGCACGAGAATCAGCAGCAACCATGACACCTTCTTTAAAGATAAATGCTAGAGTTGTCGTCCCCTTAGCCGGCTTCACCATTTGGATTGCTTCTTTCTGAAATCCATCAAACTAAAACACACGGAAAAAACAATTTGTTGTTGAAATCATACAGATTATATACTTTTCTACAACACAGTAGAATAATTGGATATAAACAAACTCACATCAGTAGTATCTGGAATTTGGAATGATGGAGCAGTCGATATCCCATCACACAATAACTCACTAGTATTTCCCCAAAGCGGAGCAGTTGGTTCAAGCCCACTGAAGTCAAGTTTCATCATCTTAACCTATGTAGAAAAACACAGTCAACAAACAAACAAGCAATAATTAACTTTAACTACACCAAATCAACAGACTAAAAACTGCGTGAAAAAAGTTACAAGGCGGGGAAAAAACTAAAAACTGAGCTCACTTTAACATGGGGCAATATGTGTTTTAAGTGTAGTAAAAAGAGAAAAAGAAAGTCGAATCACTATCACCGAAACACAAATGCTTTTACAAAAGGGATATTCTACCACAACTCTAAATGAACTCAATCCAAAAAGAAACACACTGCGTAACCTAAAATGAAAATTAAAAGAAGACCTGAAATGAGCCCATTAATTAATATAATGGCAATCATCACAAAATTAAAAAAAAAAAACACAAAAATACTTTAACTCCAACCCTACATGAGATCAACCCCAAAAAGAACACTTCATAGACTAAAATTAAGCTCACATTTCTAAAGAGTCAGGTCCAAGTACTTAAAACACAGACCATTCATTATCTTTCTACTTTAATTTTGTAAGCGACAAATATAGCAGTTTGCGATGACGTCAGCAATAATATAGGCATTCAAAATAAACCCATAATTAACAAAATTTATAATTAACCCCAGTCAAAAAATTAATTACCAATCAATAAGGTAGATTTTATATACAAATGTACGCGTAAATTAAGAAACAAAAGTGAGATTGAGATATTTGTACCTTTTGTTTGCTATATGGGAAATGATCTGAGAAAATTTGATGTAGAAAATGAAGTGAAAATGAGAGCAAGAGCTTTCTTGAGCTCTACGACACAGGTGTGGATTTGTTTATTGCTTAAATAGATACGTAGTGATCGGGTTTTGGGTCGACCCGGTTTCTTTTCTTTTTCTTTTTCTTTTTTCTTTTTTTGCCCCTTTGAAGTAAGCATGTGTTTTAATTGAGAGAATGCATTTATTTCTTCTTTTTATGTTGGGTTCGGAAATAAGTAATTTCGGGCGTGTGAGAATTGTAAATTGGCATTTTTATCTGCTAAAATTAGTATTTTGGAAATAAGCGTAACCCAAAGTCCCAAACATTGAAAATCAAGGTAAAAGTGAACAAAAGAAAATCTTCAATTAATTAAGTTTTTTTTTTGTATATATCTTTATACGTGATTTTTTAAGATAAAAATAATTTATATAATAACTCATGTATAGTATGGAATAATTCGTACACATTAGAAATTATATCGCTTATATGTTTACAATAACCTTATAATTTTAAAGATTTTAACATAATAATTGCGATAATACTTAAAACAAAATAATTTTGCGTTGAGAGAATATATTTTAATGAATTGAAAGATATACCTCCAATAGCTCCTTTCCACTCGTTTTTCTCTCATTTAGAAATGCACCCAATAAATGAATGAAGAATAATCTCGAATTCATTTTTGTTATGACTTTTGCTATATATATATATATATATATATATATATATATATATATATATAAGTCACAAAAAATTTTTAGTAAGTGTTGAGTGTTCTGATTCGACACTACCCAAGCCTCAAGAGTTGGCACCCCCTTGACAGTAGGGGTTGTCCTATTTTTGTTGGGGCCCATTATTGTGGGCTGTACGCCTGTACCCAATATGTTTGACGTGAGCTGCAGTTTTTGTATGCCTTTTATGGGCTTTTGTGTGCAGCGAAGCCAAGTGTTTTCTGTGACCCAAATCTGTTGGTTATGAGACTCAGGAGGAGATAGTGGGCTATACTAGTTAATAGCCCAGTAAAGTCTTCCATGAGACACAGAAACACGGAACACTTTAGCATTCAAATTAGATTATTTTTGTCATGAAATAAACATCTATCACAAAATAAAGCTACACCAATTCATGCATGCAATATCAGAATCTTCTTTTACAAATAAAAACAACTCTTATGGAAGATTACAAGACCAATCTACAGGAAGGTCACTTATTTGAATTGATTGATGAGCAAGGAATGTCACTTATTTGAATTGATTGATGAGCAAGGAATGTCACTTATTTGAATTGATTGATGAGCAATCCAGTCTTTTACACGGTTAATTTACCGACAAACATGTTTAAATGTATAACCAAATCTGGACGATAGAAATACTAGAGCATTCTGAATAATGGAGGATAACCTCGGATAACCTCCAATCAGAGTTTGATACTTTGTTTCAATAATAACATCTGGAGAGCCTCCAATCAAAAGTTAAGATTATAAAGACTGGGTACGATAATCCCTTTCTTCTAAGTGTTCATCCATTTGAAAATAAATGTATCCATTTTATATTGAAACTAAATGTATCCACGTTATAGGATAATCTTTGCTAGTTGTAGACACCTACAATGGGAGTTTGCTCACATGTATGAAATAAATTTACAACACATGGTACATGCATGTTTCTATTATATTTTTTTGGAGTAGAAACCAATTTAGAACACATCTCGTCCTATAAACGCTAGTTGTGTTTATGCATGTGGCATACTCCAATTAATGCATGAGATTCTATTTGGAGAATAGTAGGGTGATCAACTAAAATGATCCGATCATATTAAATAACACATTTATTTATACGGAAGAATTGCATTCTCTAACAATTTCGATTCTATAAAATTAGTAATTGACGGAGGATATTGATCTGATCCTTACCAACTATATATTAATGTAAGAAAATTGTAATGATTCATTGTAGAAATTCTCTCATATTATCCGTTCTATCATATTGATATGAAAAAAATCTTAACCATTCATATAAATATCATATCATTTTAGCCGTTCATAATAATCAAATTTAAAAAAAAATTCAAATGATTTAAAATGCCTTTCTTTTTTGCCACTCCTATTACCCATTCTTTGAAATTTAAATTTCTTCAATGATTGAGACACATGAATAGTGAAGATTGTTCTCTCGTATCAATATAAGAGAATTAATAATGATTTGAGAAAATTTTGATCCAATTCAACACTATAAAGAGAATATATAACTGCTGGAAAGACATTGAGAGATCACCTGCATGGGCCAAATCACACTTGTGGCACAACTACCAAGAAAACTTTGAATGTTGAGGAATAGTTCGTGAGATATGAGAGAACTAATGATATGAGAATACTTTTGATTTGATTCAACCCTATACTTAGAATTGAAAATTGCTGGAAAGACATCGAGAGGGCACATGCATGGGCCAAATTGAACTTTAGGCACAAGTATCAGGAAAGCTTTGAATGTCGAGGTGAATGACTCATAAGATATTAACATTAATTGAAGATGCATGCAACCAAACCTTTTTTTGTGGTCACATGCATTGCTTCGATGCATCTGTTATATTAATTGCATAAATGGATATATAGCAGCCAAAGCTTATAACCCCACACGTATAAATATAGATCCGGCTTTTTGAAGACAGCAGTCTTCATCTTTGTCTGATGATAATGATTCAAATTTTGGATTTGCAGATTTTGAATTTTGTCGCTCTTATATATATTCTGTACACAGAAAGTGTACGGACACCATTAATTACGAACTTTATGTTTGTGACAAAAGCATTTGATACATATGCAAATTCATATTTGTGAGTTCTTACGGTTCGAATGGTTAATAAACGGCAATAAAGGAGAGAGACTTTGGAGTAACATTGCAGTCATGGTCACTGAGATTGACTCTAAAAGTATTGTTAATATAATTTGATCACCAATCTCTCACCAACTAATAACTTTTTCAAATTTATGATTGATGATTATAGGAGGTGGTTTTAGAAATATCAACCGATCAAGTTCAATACAAGTATGCCTATCGTGAGACAAATAATAATTGCACTGATTGGTTGGAAAACTATGTCGTACAACAATTTGTTGGTTTCTCCGCAATGGAATAGGCACTAGATCAATTGAGTATCTTGATTAAAAATGATTGAAAAGATGTCACATCTCTTGCACGGATTTTTATATAATCAATTTAACCTTTTATAAAACAAAAAAATAATAATAATAAAGAAAAAGTTTTAGTCGTATGACTCTGAAGTTACAGTTCAAGTTGTCAAAATAATATCATAACAAAAATATAAAATAAGCATCGCAAATTATCTGTTGTTTGTCATCATTAATTAAAAATCGGGGGGCCATTTCATTTCAAATTATGAAACTAGTCAATGAAGTAGCAAAGCGGAAAGGGGTCCACCTGTAATTACGAAAAAACAAGGAATTGCATGGCTGTGATTGATAGGTGCCTGTGATTTTTTTCACATACCAGTTTGTCTTGTGCAAAATTTGTCTATCTACTTTTTGAACATCTTCTTTTCTTTTTCTTAGTCAAGGCTTTATCATCATAACATGCATTGGTGGCAGCATGTAAAGCTTATTGGTTAATTTGTGATATGACATTCACATATTGTTATATTGGCCTCTTTTTTTATTTTGAATTTTGAAAGGAGGTAAAAGGGTGTATATGTATGTATTATGTAACGTCTTTTTATATCAGTAATGGTTTGAATTCAATACTACTATTATTATGGGTTTAAGCATTTTGGACCAGTTGATTAGGTTCAATGGGATAACATTCCAGTAATTAGCCTAAGACGTTACTCTGTATATATGTGTGTGTGTATATATATATATATATATATATATATATATATATAAAATAATTTGTGCTTGTGAAGCACATGCAGAAGAGGAGAACATAAGAGTGATATATTTTGCGAATTATTATGAATGCCACTTTGTTTCTACTCCATTTTGAAGCCGTGCGTTGGAATTTGAAATGCTGAAGTACGCCACCGCCCAAACAAATTGAAGGAAATAATAATAATTTTTTAAGATTTATTAAGGTCACTATGAAACAAATATTTCCGTATATGTTCTGAATGTAGGGAGTATATATAATTCTTTAAACATGTGCATTCCATTTCTAAGAATATATACATGCAGAGCTAGCTTCAACACTTTGTCCAGACTTCTAATTATTTTTATTTATTTAGTGTTTGTTAAACGAGCAAAAATATCATTAGTAAGGTTTATATTTTTTACCATAACATATACTTCTTACAATATTTTGATAATCTCAATCTCCATTAGGGTTTCATAGTGTACCTATTTATTCGAGTAATAATCTCTTTATAATTTATGATACTTAATGCAACATTTCATTATATTGTTTAAACAGAATTGCATTAATAATCACCACTACTAAACTAAATCCTTCTTCTAATTTTTTAACTTATATATATATGAGCGAATTTATTCTCCAAATACATGCATGTGCAAAGTGATCATTTGTCTAATGTCCTCTCACGTTGACTTTGTGATATTTGTATTCAGTTATAATAATTTAGATTCAATACTTAGATCTAAGCATTTTGTGTTAATTAAAAAGGATCGACATGAGAAATCAAAGATAAGCATTGACATTGTCTTTTACTTTTACAGGAGGCTGAAATGTCAGAAATTGAGAATGAAAGTGCATAAGCTTTTGTGTCGAGGAGATGTAGACGAAGAGTATATGACGCAGTGGTGAAGTTAAGATTACATGAATCTCAAAAATGTGAACATTGTTTTTGTTTTGAGAACCAATCTTAGTATAGTATTCCTTCACTTTCACTTCTTTTAGTTAGAATTTGAAAATGTACGCATGTGATAACAATTAAAAAGCACGTCATACGTATTATTTTATCACAGGAAAAAGTTCAAAATTTTAAATTTAAATAAATATTGAATGAGTTGTTTTTTCTAATAACTAACCACTAGTCCATTATGCGTAAAGAATAAAAGAAAGACGGATATAATTACCCGATTTTCTTTGTCTTCAAACTTTTGAGTCCTGTTCACTTAGGTCAGTCGCTAGCTTGCGCGAGCTTCCCAATCATTCAAAAAAATAACGAATTACTTAATTTTTATAATTTGTAATGTTCATTTGGAAACTATTTTCACTTGCTAATCCCAAAAAAAAAAAAAAAATACTTCGGGTGAATAACATAAACACTGCGCAGGCGTCGGCGAAGAAAAGGCGACTAGAAAAATTATAGTAATTGGTTCAGAAAAAAATAATTATAGTAATTTTACTGTGATGTGACGTCATGAAATCTACAGTTCTTACTGCTTATTGAATAATTTTAACCAATTGGAGAAGAAACTACAGGAGCCTCCGCGGATCATGGATCCTGGCAGACATGGTTTGACAATTTCTCTACATCGCAATAATAATAATTTTTGACAAGATATAATGCCATAATTATTATTAAAATTTAATTGTTATAAATTATTAATATAGTTATGATATGTAAAAAATTCAAACCATTTTGATTATAACATTATGATATATAAGGGAATTCTTCCCGGAACCATCATATAATCTTATGATTAATTGAGATCAATACTTAGGAATTGATAATTGAGTTAAACTTTATTTCTTGATTAAAATTATATTATTAGTCTGTTATAATTAATTTGTTCTATATATTATAAAATTACGAGAAAAATTGCACATGTATATATATGTGTGCGCACACACGTGTATGTATGCTCTTAAAGTAGCAAAAATATGACCAAGAGAGTAATAGTACCCTCAACATAAAAATTCTGATTCACTCATAATGCATCTTCAAGAAAACAAAATATTCTATAAATAGCAATATAAAAGGAATTATAGTGGCTTTCTATGAAAAAATATTTTCCTTACATGTTGAAACGTAAAGTTTGCTTATATTACTGAAAAATAAGAAAAGGGGTTCCTTTGTTTTTTCAACGGAATAATTCTGGTAAACATAAAATCACATGTCAGTTGGTTTGGGGAGTGACAACATGATTTTGACTTAAAGCTTAGCCAAAATAGTGTTGACTTAAAAAGCCATAATCATTCTCTTTAAAAGGGTTAACCAAAGGAGAACCCCTTTCCCACCTGGCCAGAGGCCCCTTAACCAGGCGGGAGGTAAATCGAGGGATGTGCGTGAGTGGCAGCCCGACCAGGGAGAGGACCAACGGGCGTGGAAATCCAGCAACAGCCCCCGCAATATTTCAGCGGAGTACTGCCGCCACACGGACTCGATCCCGCGTTGTCAGGGTGTCTCCACCCTAATCACCTGGCCACTTACCAACTCACCTATGCCCCTGGGGGCTGCCATAATCATTCTCGAGTTAATAATATATGGATGCATTGTAGTTTCTACAAATATCTTTTTTATAACGAAATATAGTTGGAATGAATAGATCACTTGCTTATTTAATTTTCTAAAAAAGAACCTTAAATTTCGAGAACAAAATTAAAATGGCATTCGTTATTAGTTATTAAAATAACCTTGCTTCACAATTATGTTAATACAAACGGTACGTATTGTTCAAAATTGTATCATTCAATATTTTTTTAGAGGATATTATATGATTACCATAATATTTTTAAGTTTAGTCATTTGAAAAGATAAATAATTTATAATTTCATATAACAAAAAGATCTTATTATTTTTCATATAACAGATATTGTTACGTAGACAATATCATATAGCAGTCTTTGTGTATTAATCATCTGATAATGCAAAAAAAAGGGGATAAAATGGACCAATGGAGTGCCATATTTACGACTAACATAGTAATTTAATTATATATTTATCACTTTAAACACAAAATTATTTAAAATCAATTCACGAAAAATACAAATATATTACGATTGAGACAGATCTGTTTGCCGACAACCCAGGAGGTCGGCAACTTCTACAGTCTGCACAAAACAGACAACTGAAAATTGCAAATATACCCCTCTAATTTCCCAATTTCTTTTTCAGACCCTATATTATGAAAGTATTATATTTTGATGCCCCAATTAAAATATTATTTCCGAATATTCCCTTACCATTTACACCTTCCGTAAATTGAGCTAGCAA
Source organism: Cordia subcordata (assembly GCA_028554755.1). Taxonomy (NCBI): domain Eukaryota; kingdom Viridiplantae; phylum Streptophyta; class Magnoliopsida; order Boraginales; family Cordiaceae; genus Cordia; species Cordia subcordata. The sequence goes on from JAPTOF010000020.1 coordinate 1,059,142, forward strand.
GCAATGCAAAAAGCCGTCACTCTCATCATTCATTCTCTCTCCCACAATCTATCTAAAACCTCCTCTGAGCATTTCAAAGTTTAGCTGAAATGGTTACTGAATTAACAAAAAAGTTTGAAACTTTTTAAATGTTTTGTTTTTGCTATTACACTGCCCTTTAATGAAGCCTCCCTTAGATGCTTTTTCAGTGTTTTTAGGTACATGTTTGATTCTTTCCAGTAAAAGTTTTGTTTTTTTCTTTTGATTTGTTGTCCATTTTTCTAATGCATATGCAAAAAGATTCAATTTTTTTAAAGGGGATGGAGAAGTTCTTGTTTTAGCTTATTTTATAATGACTTATGTTGAATATTTCCAGTCTACCCTATAGTGATGTGTTTGGATTTTTTTCTCTTTCAAAGCTTTTTCTTTTTTTCATTTCTTGTGGTGGGCTGTTATCTTTTCACTTAATGGTTGCTGTTTTCTGTGTTTGTTCTAGTGATATAGAAGTGTATAGGTGTTTTCCACGTTGAATGTGAATCATGGATGCTGCAGAGGTTGAAGAGAATCTAGTATCACTTGGGGAGCCAAAGGTATCGAAAAATAGATAAATGGTCTCGTTTTGTTGAGCTTCATGCTCCTATCATGTTGTTTCTATTCTATTGCAAGTTTGCTGTCACTAGTGATCCATGTGTATTGGGAGCATGCTGGAATTTTCATGTCTTTAGTACAATGTCATTTGTTGTCATTTCGTCATGTTTAACGCGATAGTCAACTGTGCACTTGTTAAATATTTGGTCTGTGCTCAAGTCTGAGGAAGTTTGTTTGGTTCTGGAGGAAAGAGCTGGATTCACATTATGAGATATAAGCTCTGTGAGCGGAATTTTTTGGAATTTCTAGTTGTAATATGCTCTGTGATTATTTTTTGTGATTACACGTTCTCTAGAAAATGCAATAGTATTGCGTGATTTTGTGGTTGCTTCTTGAGCTTGTGATGATTGTTACCGATACAGTTTTCTCATGTTTTGTGTTGATTTTCTGAACGGTGAATGAGATGCGATTGTTAGCGCAGTTGCACGGAGGGATGTGCCAGACTCTGTGTGCTATATATGCCAAAGTGTTGGTGATATTCCCTGACCTGGAAGCAGCACGGCCTAGAAGCACTACGGGTATTCAGGCATTATGCGCTTTGCATATAGCAATTGAGAAGACAAAGAATATTCTTCAACATTGTGCTGAATGTAGCAAACTTTACTTGGTAATATTACCCTTTCACTATATATTCATGTTTTTCTGAAATTTTGCAGCCGAAATTTTTAAAATGGAGATGGAGCTCTTCTTTGAGATTGACTTGTTGATGTTCAGTAGTATACTAAATTCCCTCCAACTGTCACTGGAACTTGCTTCAGATATCTCCAATGGTGTTTGTGATGCATGTGTCAGTAAAACTAATGATTTGCCTATTCTTTGGGGATGGCTTCATTGATAAGGAACTAAGAGCTAATTGTTAAACATGTGCCACCTTTGGTACTTGAAACTTGAGAAGAACATTCTGCTTGTCTCTGGAGTTTGTTTATTCTTTTTACTAATAAATCCATCTTCTCAGGCTATAACTGGGGATTCTGTTCTTCTCAAATTTGAAAAAGCAAGACGCACCCTCGAAGACAGTCTAAAGTGTGTTGAAGATATTGTTCCGGAAAGTATTGGTTGTCGGGTAATTTTGATTAGAATTTTATTTATTCAGTTCCTAAATTTGAACCTCTGTAATGCCCCACTGAGTCTATTCAGTTCTTTGTTATGCACAATTATGTAGAAGTTAATTTAGGATTATTATTGGGATGATGTCTCTGTTTGTTTAACTTGGCCAATTACATTTTCTACATAATTCTCTGTTTTTCTTTTTTAAATTGAAGAAGTGAACTATTTTGATTGACACTACATATGTTACAGATTTCTGAAATTCTAAATGAACTTCAAGGAATAGAGTTCTCACTTGATCTGGTGGAGAAGCAGGTGGGGGATGATATAATTGCACTGCTTCATCAAGGAAGAGAATTTAACAGCAATTGCAGTGACAATAATGAGCTTGAGTCTTTTCATCAGGCTGCCTATAAACTTGGAATTACTTCTTCCAAAGCAGCATTAAGAGAGAGAAGGGCTTTGAAGAAAGTCATAGAAAGAGCTCGAGCTGAGGAAGACAAGCGCAAGGAGTCAATTGTTGCTTATCTCTTGCATCTTATGAGAAAATACTCAAAATTGTTTAGAAGTGAGTTATCGGATGATAATGATTCACAGGGTTCAACACCTTGTTCCCCCACTGTATGGGGATCTTTTGAGGGGGGGAATGTCCATGCCTTTGACCGGCAATTTTCTAAGCTAAGTTCCTTCAATTTTAAACCAAACTTTCGGAGAACAGATCACATGCCTGTCCCTCCTGAAGAGTTAAGATGTCCAATATCTTTACAGTTAATGTATGACCCGGTGATTATTGCTTCTGGGCAAACATATGAAAGAATCTGTATAGAAAAATGGTTCAGTGACGGGCATAACACCTGCCCTAAATCTCAGCAGCAGCTATCTCATCTTTGTTTGACTCCCAATTATTGTGTGAAAGGTCTCGTGAATAGTTGGTGTGAACAAAATGGAGTTCCTGTTCCAGATGGTCCACCGGAGTCCCTTGATCTTAACTACTGGAGGTTGGCATTGTCAGAAAGTGAGTCAGGAAACTCTACGGACCATACTGGGTCCTGTAAGTTTAAGGGTGTAAAAGTTGCTCCTTTGGAGGACAGTGGTTGTATTGAAGAAGCTGAAGGAAATGAAAAGAAAGATGCATCTGTACCGGAGGATGAATATGATGTTAATGTATTTGAGAGATATGCGGACTTTTTAGCTGTCTTGGACAAAGAGGAAAGCTTGAGGAAAAAGTGCAAAGTGGTAGAGCAGATACGGTGCTTGCTGAAGGATGATGAAGAAGCAAGAATTTACATGGGGGCAAATGGCTTTGTTGAAGCATTGCTACAGTTCCTAGAGTCTGCTGTGCTTGAAAGAAATGTGATGGCTCAGGATATTGGAGCTATGGCTCTTTTCAACCTTGCTGCAAATAACAACAGGTATATTACACATGCAATCAAAGCTTAGGTTGTATACCAGTGTGTTATCTAATTTAAAAACCATACCTTTGAACTAAGAGTTATATCAAATGGTAGTAATCGTAAAATCTTAGCTGTCAAGATCAATTGATTTGTAGCTGCATAATGTTACTTTTAATAGGTATCCATGGCTTTTTGATGATTCTTTCTTCGCGTAACCCAACCCCTAGGAGCATTCTTAATCATCATGCTCTTACCAATATATTTGCATTTTCTGATTGCAAGATAATCAAGACTGTTCAAAATTAGTTTAATTTCTGAAAAAGTTAGTTCCATATCATGTTTTGCTTGGAGCTGTTTATGTATTAATCATTTAATTTTTCAACCCTTACTTTTAGTCTAACTAAAGTTGCTGCTAGTGAGATGAGGTAATCACATATTTTCTGGTGGTTGACTGTTTCGGGGTGCAGAAGAAAGAACTGCACTCTCTTGATATTTTGCAGTTATGTTTAGAATTTAATTTGGCTCTTTGTTTTCAGTTCTTATGTGCCCATGAATTATGTGTTGATGATCTATTTTGCTTTCAAGAAACAAGGAAATGATGCTGGCAGCTGGGGTACTACCACTCCTATGGGAGATGATTGCTAATTCCACTTCTGTTGGAGCAGCAACAGCCCTTTTCCTGAACCTTTCATGCCTCGAAGAGGCCAAGCCTGTTATTGGGTCCAGCAAAGCAGTCCCATTTTTAAGTCGAGTCCTTCAGCATGAAATGGATCCACAATGCAAGCTTGATGCCCTCCATGCGCTCTATAATCTCTCTAGCTACCCAGCCAATATACCACACCTTCTATCAGCTGGCATCATTGAGAGCCTCCAAGTCCTTACTACAAATTTGGGTGACGATAGCTGCACAGAGAAATGCATAGCACTTCTTCTGAACTTATGCTCGAGTAGAGTGGCAAGGGACGAGATTACGGCAGCTCCAGACCTTGTAAGTGGACTTGCAACAATTTTGGACGCTGGTGAACCTGATGAGCAGGAGCAAGCTGCTGCATGTCTTCTAATATTGTGTACTGGAAATGAGAAATGCAGTCAAGTGGTCCTACAAGAAGGGGTTATACCTTCATTGGTGTCAATATCTGTAAATGGGACTACAAGAGGGAAACAGAAAGCTCAAAAGCTTCTGATGTTGTTCCGAGAGCAGCGGCAGCGGGACCTACTACCAGTTCAGAATCAGCCAGTGGCTGAAAGTAGTTATATGGCTATGCCTGCTCAAGATTCAATACCATTATCCAAGTCATCGTCAAGAAAAAAATTGGGAAGGGCCTGGAGTTTTTGGTGGAAGAGTCAGAGTTTTTCAGTATATCAGTGTTAGTGTTGTGTCTGCTTTTTGCTTTTCTCCTACCACGTTACAGGCAGTATTAGTTCTTTCTAGATTTCCTCGGAAGTAGAAATGTATAGCCCCTTGTTGTAAGTTAGTCATTTTTCCTCCTGTTTGACTAGTGTACCTAACTCTACAATTTTGCTATATTAGAAGCCTCAGAGGTTTAGATTCACATCTGAAAGTAAATTTATCAGCGTTGTATGCCAGCATTTGATGTCGATTCTGGATTCAGTATCTTATACAAGTCACTTGGAGAAAAGCTTTTTGGATATGTTTGATCTTCACTGTATACTAACTTGTTTTATTGCTTCATGGGACATGAGATCAAATTACTGGACAAAGGTACAAACTCGAAAACTACAAACTCAAACACGGGAACGGGAAAAGAAATCTATTCATCGCCTCTTTGCTCCCCTTCTTGCTTTCCTCTTATTCCTCTTTGCTTTGCTTGCAGTCTCTGGTCTAACTTCCTCCTTTTCATTTGCTTTATTATTCACTTCACTCCTTTCAGTAATCTGTTCAGATTTCTTCTCATTAAGGAAGTTAACTAGTCCTGAAAGTGCAGCATCTGTTTCTTTGTTTCTCATCAGTTGCTCTGCAATCTCTGCAGGCGTAGCTTCGACTTCATTTAGGAGACGTTCAATCTCACTAAACTTGCAGTGGTTTTTGATGCCGAGATAGTTGGACGCCAGGACCTTAAATCCATCAGGACTACAGTAAGACATGTGAATCTGCATGTCCATCCGGCCTGGCCTCAGCAGTGCAGGATCTAGCTTGTCTTTGTGGTTTGTGGTAAAAACTATTATTCTCTCATCTCCACAACTTGACCATAACCCATCGATGAAGTTCAGCAACCCTGATAACGTTAGCTGCACAAAGCAAATAAATGAATTTAATCCTCTCAACTATCTTAAAGTTTTAGAAGACGTGATAAAAGCCTGAATTAGATGCTCACCTGGCCTTCACTTTGATTATTGCCTCCAGTGGCTCTGTTGGGCAAATCAATGCTGCAATCGATATCTTCAATCACCATAATCGACTGGTTCTTGGTAGAGAGAAGCAGTCTCCTGAGTTCTGAATTGTTCCTCAGACTTGCAAAGTCCATGTCATAGATGTCAAATTTCAGATAGTTAGCCATGGCCGCAATCAGGCTTGACTTTCCTGTTCCAGGAGGTCCATACAATAAATAACCACGTTTCCATGCCTTCCCAACTCTTCTATAGTAATCCCTCCTCTCCAAGAATCTATTCAGGTCCTCAATCAAGGCCTTCTTGAGCTCTGGATCCATTGCCAATGTGTCGAAAGTTGATGGATGGTTCAGCACAACTGATCCAGCTGAATAACTTCCCAAGTGCATGGAGATTTACAACCTTGTTAGCTTCTTTCATGGCTTTTGACCTTGCCAATATGCTGGGTATGTAATCGCTCAATGCTTTGTCCATGTACTTCTTGTTGAAACTAAGCTCAAACGATCTTCGTTCTATGCTTTCAGAAGTGAAGGAACCTTCATAGTCGGTAGAACTCTTCTGAGTTTCTGCAGAGATCATCTGCCACATGAACTCTATTCCTTCAAATGCGTCAACAATTGTCTCCCCTTTGGCTACGGTCACTGAAAGCCTATCCTTCCCTGATGGCTTGGATAGCTTAAGCTTCTTAACCGAAGAGGTAATCTTCGTCTGCAGATAAAGCTCTGCAGCGTCAAACATTTCGTTAATGGAGTATTCACCATTTTTTTCATCAATGACAATACACATCTGAGAAGAATTAATCCCCATTACAACTCCAAGTTTTGATAGTATCTTTTCTTGGAGTTCTTTGGGTATGATTTGGTTTGCCATGCTCCGAACCTCATTGAGCGCAGTTCGAACCAGGACTGCTGATGCAGCCAGAGTGGTGTATGCTGATAAAACAGCTGTGGTTGAAGGCATTTTATCAAGAGAGAACATTTCTGAATAGGATTTTGTTTTGTGTTGAAGAGGGTATATTGCTTTTTGATTGCTTATTGTTGTATTGTGTTGTAAACGTGCTTACTAGTTGGCATATATATATATATATGTATATATGTATGTATATATATGTATGTATGTATGTATATATATATATATATATATAACGAAGAGACCTTGGCTGTGGCTTATTCAAGAAGCTAAAATTGTAGCACAATCTACGGAAGCTTGCTTTAGAAGAAGAGATAGTGACCAGGTCAAGAATTTCGGCTAAGTGGCGAAGCATGAGAAGGACGAGGTCAATATGTTGTTGCCAATCATCTCTAGCAATTCTTGCATAAACAAGTGCAACAAATCCTCATCCGACAATACAATTCTATTTTTTTCAGTAAAAGAAGTTTTCACGTTACAAACTCATCTAAAATGAACCGCACTTGTATATAAAAGAGAATCTTATCTCTCGAATCATTTTAACTTTTTATGTGTGGATTTATACATATGAATTTTCTTAAGTTGACAAGCCAAATTAAAGTACCATTAGTTCTAAATTCCCGTCCCTCGAGTCTCGTCCAGTATTCATATTATATTACAACCACAAATCAATATTCATCATCTTTAAGTGCTTGTAATTCTGGCGTTGTTCCCCGTAATGCCAATGATCATCCAAGCATTTGTGGATATTATTTCCTTGCTTATGATTCTGGACATTTGTGCGCGATTTAGATTTGAAAAGAAAGAAAACATATATATACATAAATATATATATACATATATATATATATATGTATGTATGTTGACATATTGAGTTAACTCATAGTTTAAGAGTTGGGTTACCTTTAATGTTAAATACTTAAATATAATAAATTGCCATATTAAGGGGTTATTTAATGGACCTTAACGAATACAATATTGTACTTGCTAAAAAAATTGTATATAATATAATACGATCAATAAAAGCGAAATCTTAAAATGACTGCTTCACCTCTTCCATTTACCAGGTAGCTATTACCTCTTTACATATGAAGGATGATCCTTGTTTTTCTTGACAAAATATGGCAACCAGGCTACATAAAACATGTCCCAAAGTAGAAACCTAAACAAAATCTACACTAGAGTAAGCTCAGGTACGAAGCAAAATTTTGAGAAATGAAAATCAACTTTCCTCTTTACTCTTCTTCTCAAGTTTTATTCATATGCCAACTTGAGTCAAAAAATTCTAGAATTGGATTCCCCCATCTGATATCTCCAATGTTATTCTGTTCATCTTTGTCCTTGCCATTCCTATGTTCTCCTCTCATAATATCTTCTTGGTTTTCAATTGTTTCTTTTGGCCCCTTCTCTAGCATTTCCTTGTAACTACACTTGCCAACATCATCAGGCTTAGCATCCATGCCAGCTGATTCAATACAGTGCTGTAGAGAAGCAGCAAAGGGAGATGAGATGGTGTCCTCAGATGGAGAGTAGAAAGGAGTTTCTGGAGTCTCAGATTGTGTAGTAACTGATACTGGACAAGGCTTTTCTGCATTTGCATCAGGCTCTTGTGCCTGAAAAGTCGATGCGCCAATAGCACATTCCCTTTGGCATTGCATCTCGTCTGCAGCAGAACCTGAATCCATATTGTTGTCTTTGCAGTTCACATCAATCGTGATCTCCTTCTCCCTCGTGTTGTTCAATCCCCATCGAGTCAGAATCGAAACAGAAAAGTTCAACAACGCTATGAGATGGACTAGCGCCCAATCAAGAAATGGGAACTGGTGCACATATGTTGGGAATGCGTTGAAGGCACCATCAACCTTTGCTGGCAGGCCTTCTGCAGTGCAGACAAGCTCATCAATCTTGTCGAATACACGCGCCGTTGCTGGGAAAATGGCTTCTAAAATGGCTTCGGAAATCAAGATGTAATCATCGGCGAAGGATAGCATAGCAAGCCATTGATACTGCATCGTGTATATGAATGGGAAGGTTGCACTAGTGAAGCTAATAACTCTCTTTGCCATTGATCCTAATGGTCCATTAAACTCTTGTGCCTTTGTGCAGATGCAGAAGACGATTGCTAAGATTGAAGCTCCACATGTGTACACTGGCCGGCGCCGGGAGGTTTCTCTGGTGGCTGCTGTTGAGCCCTGAAAGATTCCAGCGAATATTATTAGTGAACGAGGACCAGTTCTCATAGTAACCTTAGACCATAGTTCTGGCGATGAATTTTACAATTTGATTCAATTCACTAGCAAAATGATGCGAATTGTGAACCCGAAATATACATGCCTACCATAGTCACGACCATGGTTTTGTCACAAATCTTACAATTTGATTCGATTCACTAGCAAAATGATATATATGAATTATGGACCTGAAATATACATGATTTCCTTTCTAGTAAATATTATAATTTAATGTACAAATCAGAACTCAGATATAATTCTTTTCTATATTACACCTATCTGGTCACCATGTTTTTCTTTTTCCTTTTAGAATTTAAAAGTTGTTTAGAACATAACAAAGCTCAGCAGATGATAAATTGATGACCTTTTCTGTCATTCTTCTGCCTTTAATATAGAATTAGTATGAGTATATAATTTTAGATCTATGTTTAAAATAACAATGAATTGTTTCGATTTATGATTTCATACAATTCAAACAATACTTCAGCTTAAGATATGAATTATGATTTGACAACAATGATCACAACCGTTATCATATTCAACAAGGTTGGAGTTCAATGATAAAGACATACCTTGGACAAGAACGGAATGAATTTGAGAATTCTTTTTCTTAATTGTTTTTCTAAGACGGAAATTCCAAAAAGTAAGAATTGATAGATGAGTTGTAGCATCGGCATGATAAAGCCACCACAACCTGGCTCAAGTTTGAGAAAAAGCACAGAGATATATATTGAAGTACTTGAAAATAGAGAGGTAAGAAGTTACTATTGGTTCTACGTTCAAATTTTAGTTATGACCGTTAAGCTTTTCTGGTGGTGATTTTAGTCGATTCTTTTATAGTATTAACATGCAATTATTTGACCATCACAATTAATGGTGTGAATATTTTATTTAATTATATAATCAATTTATTACTCTTGATCCAAATGTCAAAGTTAATTTTAACATTTTTAGCAAAATAGTCTGCGCACTTGTTGGCTTGATTAGATTAAGAGCCTGTTTGACTAAGCTCATTTTTAAATGCTTACAAGTAACTCACACTTATAAGTAAAAAGTTACTTATGAGCAAGTTATTTGGACAATATTTATTTATAAGTTGCTGTTATGTTTGGAAATAAGTGCTTATAAATAGCAATGACAATTAAAATAACTAAAAAACTCATGTCATTAATTAATGTGGTACTTTTTTAAGAGCAAATTAGTCTATTAATTGGTTTCACTAATGAGTTTATAAGCCCTGTAGAAAAAGCTCATAGATTGGTGCTTTTTTTCCTAGCTTATAAGCTATATTACCAAACATGTAAATTCTCTTTTTTGGCTTATAAGCTTAGCCAAATAGACTCTAAGATTAGGAAAAGAATAAAAAAAAGAAATAAAAGCCTTTGACCGATTTTGATTATATTGTATTAGAAAAAACATAAAAAAAAAGAAACATGAATTTCTTCTTTTAAATTTATTGATCATATTTTTGATTGGATGATCTAGAATTATACTTAGAGAGGATCCAAATTCAACAAATTCCTAGCCTTATGTAACTATTTTTATATTACTTCTATAAATAGCAAGTATCAACAAAAGCAATAAAATATCATCTTTCTCTCTTATATTTTTTCTTTTTTTTTTTTCCCCTTACTTATATCTTTATTCGGTTTGGCAACTCGCGTATATCATCTATGCCTATGTCAAACCATTCGATCGGTAAGTATCTCTGTACCATTCCAATGTGAAACTTATATTAATTACTGATTCTTTTTTAAATTGTTTTGATTCTAAAAGTTTGATTTTTCATGTTGGATTGGAACTAAATGACGTCATAATTTTGTATATGAGATGAAAGTTTGCTTTTCAAATAAAAGCAGGGATTAAGTAATGACGTCATAAATATGCGGTTACCATGCATGCTAAAACAAGGTAAAAGTTTATTATGCTTTGCTTAAGATGTTTAGGTCTATTTTTTCAGAGCCCCATTTTCTCGGAGCTCGATTATCACGTAGATGTTGTAACTAGATGACGTTATAAATATGGTAGGTTGTCTAAAATTAAATGTGAAGCAAGGATGCTTTTTTAAAGATGTTTCTTTGTGATTCTTTTCAATTTCTTTCTGAAATTTTTATTTCTAGATATGCTTATCTAGTTGTGGTTTATTTATTCATTTCTATGATAACAAGTTAAAAAGCTATACTTGCTGTTATCCAAATTTGTAAAATTTGTGATGGATATGGGCTAGGTACGTGAATTTTCCTTATATTCTCATAATTCTTACGTACTTTTAAATCTCATATTTTTTCAGCGCATTTTTTGTACACAAAAATAATTCATTACAGTTTTTTTTTTCTTTAGAGATGATGAAGAAATAATATTTTTTGAAGAAGGTCTAATTCTTGAAGAAATTACAAAATTTAAAAAACTTTTCATTCTATATCTCACTAAATAGAATCGACAACCCATCTTTCAGGGATACCGAGAGACGGGAGATGCTTGTTCGGATCAGTGGTTCACGGTGCTCGGTTATGAGCTGGAAAGCCATCCCCAAGTGAGAGCCTTGAGAGGGAACTTGCTGATGAGCTTAGAGCCAAAATACTTAACATATCCACCTCTCCTCAATTCTTAGAATATATTACTCTTGAAATTTATACTGTATTCATTATACACTTATGACAAATCTGAAAAGTATATGAAAATTCTAATGTTTTTCTTTTAGAGCATCTTTATAACTTCCTTTTCTGATTCATCTTCTTCACTGCAAGGTCTCCAATTATCTGCATACCCATCAAACAATTTATATATATTTGTCCGGAAGTAATAGTCATGAAGCTATTACGAAAAAATTAAGAATAGGCAGCAGTTTTCTAGCAAACCGCCACTAAATATAGACATAGACGTCAATTTTTTAAAGACGTCATTAATTGTAATTATAGGCGGCAATTTTCTAGCAACCACCATCTATGCATTAAACTATTGCTTGTATCAGCCCATAACAAGTATGGTCTGATACTTAGAGGCAAAGAGGGCCTAAAGCCGATTTAGGTCTAGAAGTAGGGAGATATGCCCAACCCCTATGTAGAAGATCAACCCTATCACAAGAGAAAATAAATCAATTTAAGACGTCATTTATGGAAAAGTGTGCTTAATTGAAGGAATCATGCCAAAAGCCCCCTAATTGATTGGGAGATTAGTCTATGATTTAGGGCTTAGGCATCCTTATATAAGAGGAGAAGGAGAGATATTAACCTTATATACTTATTCTAGCCCTAGATATCAACCTTATATACTTATTCTAGTCCTAGCTTCACCAGCAGCCCTACTCTCTTAAAAAGTGATCTTGATCTATTTAAGTGATGAGTTAAGGTTTTAATTCTAGGTGTAGACATTTACACCACCTATTCCCTTTTTTTTTCCATAGTGTTGTTATTGCATTCATGCAATTTGATGCCTTAAACCTTGACAATAGCGCAATTTGATGCCATAAACCTTGACAACAGGACTTCGATTGCAGTGTACGTGTTGGATAAGAAGAGTAATTGCTTCGAGGTTGTAGTAGAATATGGTCGAGAGTATGGGAAAGAAGACCCCATTCGTGTTCTGTATCATAGTTATGGGCACTATGATACTCTGAAAGCACTTTTGGTGCTACGCTAATGACATGGTAAAAACTCTTACATCTAAATTCACCGTTACAAGTACTTCCAAGTAAAACGACGCAATCAAGTTAAGACTTATGCCACTAAATTTATATTTCGACCACACACATTATTACAAATAATATTTTCCTATATGCATTTTGTTTTAAAAGTGCACATAGTCGTGATATCGTTTCCTTTTCAAGTTCTACCTACGTTCTAATTTGGAAGAGTTTTTTTGGTATTTGCAGGAAGAAGAAAAGGAACAAGAAAAGGTGAGTGCATTTTTGGGACACATGATGAATCAGAAAAAATAGAGAGGTGACAAGTTGGCAATGATTTTACGTTCAGATTTTAGTTAAAACCGTTAAAGCTTTTCTGGTGGTGATTTTTGTCGATTCTTTTGCAGTGTGTTGATGAGTGCAATTATTTGATCGTCACAATTAATGGTTTCAATCATGTTATTAAATTACATTATCAATTTATTACTGTTGATTTGAAAGTCAAAGTTAGAGCTCTTATGATTTAATGTTATGCTGAGTTCAAGATCAATTTTCAGTGTTTATAATTAAGTATTTAATAACTAGTCTTTAGCATCCTAGCAAATTATGTAAGGATGAAGAATCGCCATGTCCGGAGAAAACGTGCACTTTATGTAAATCTCATTGGTTCTACCAAATATTTAATTTACAATAACTTATATTTTTTACGGCTATTAATATAGAATTAAGTCCAGCAAAAAAGGAAAAAGGAAAATCACAAGCTCGAATTTTCAGTTGACTATTCACTCCTTCACACATTGTGAGGTCCATATAAAAAGGCATCAAATTCAAATTCGGATTCTTTTTATTATCATGCGTACACTTAACACTCCACAAACTCATTGATACTGTCAAGTTTAGATTCTGTTTCTTTTACAGCTTTTCTTCATCACTTTGCATGTGTGTGTGTGTGTGAAAATAAGTAATACAAAGAAAAATTCTCAAGGACTCAACATTTTCTTTTTTCTTAATTTACAAAAAGGGGAAAAATCGATCGGTTTGACAATTCGGCTATTATCATCTATGCCTAAATCAAACAATTCGATTGGTAACCCTCTCCGTACCATTCGTATGTGATATTTATATTTATTACTGATTTTTCTTTTTTATTTTTTTCTTTTTGATTCTAAGAGTTTGAGTTTCATGTTGGATTGGGCCTAAATGACGTCATAAATATGGTTAGTTTTGCGTAAACATGCAAAACAATTGATGCTTTGCTTATGATTTTTTAATTTCGTATATGAAATGAGAGTTTGCTTTTGAAGTTAAAAAAAATTGGGGATTACGTAAGTCACAAATATGGTTACCATGCATGCTAAAACTTGTGAAAATTTTATGCTTTGCTTGAGATATGTTTATTAGGTGTATTTTTAAGAGCTCGGTTTTCATGTAGATGTTTTGACTAAATGATGTCATAAATATGTTAGGTTGTCTAGCTAAAATTAAATGTGAAGCAATTGATGTTTTTCTTCAAGATGTTTCTCTGTGATTCTTTTCAATTTTTTTTTCTTAAATTTTCATTTTTAAATATGGTTATCCAGCTATGGTTTATTTATTTAAAATTAGTTTCTCTTCCACGATTTTGATTTCGTGTAGGACATGTAATTTAATGACGTCATAATTAAATATAATTAGCTTGCGTAAGATGCTTTGCTTCACTTGTTTCATTGTTATATTTCTTTTATGCCGTTCGTGTATAGTAGGCTTTCTTTATCGTGATAAAGCTGTAATGACTTTGCTGTTATATACTACAGCATATATTTATGTGGTAAAAGTCATTTATCCAAATTTGTAAAATTTGTGATGGATTTGGGCTTAGGTACGTGAATTTTCTTTACATTCTCATAATTTTTACGTACTTTAAAATCTCACATGTCTCTATAACATATATATCGTTGGCACAGAAATGAATCTTTCCAATTTTTGTTTTTTCTAGAGATGATGAAGGAACAATAATTTTTCAAGAAAGTCTTGCTCTCGAAAAAATTACAAAAATTAAACGTTTTCATTTTATATCTCACTAGAAAGAATCGGCAAAAGTAAGCAAATTAATAACATGACGGGTGCAGGGATACCTGGAGATGGAAGATGCTTGTTCCGATCAGTGGTTCATGGTGCTCGGCTGCGAGCTGGAAAGCCACCCCCAAGTGAGAGCCATGAGAGAGAACTTGCTGATGAGCTCAGAGCCAAAGTACTTTACATATCTTCCTCTCCTTGATTGTTATACATACATATAACTCCCAAGATTTCGTAGTGAGATCAACTTTTGATTTCATTGATTTCACTAGCTTTTAAGCGGATTATTCTATTCTATGCTTACTTTTTAACTTTCAACCTCTTTCTTTTATTCTGCACATAATAAAATGAAAGTTTCGTATATCTGGTTATTCTTTAATTTTTTATCTTCCCATTACTCTTTTAGCGACCATTAGTCCTTCTATTTATATAATAAAAGATATAAATACTATTAGTAGATTATTCCCCGTCAACAAAGATTATCGTTCGTATGATTATCAAATTATATAGTAACCTCCAATTAAAAGAAGGGGGGAGGGGGGTGGTGGCAAAAGGAAAAAAAGAAGAAGTAGTTCTGAATCCATAACTGCTTCTCAATGCTGTTTTGTTGATGGTCCATAATCTTTTCAGTTTTTCTATGTTCTCTAATGACATTGATGAAAGATTAATTGGTTTTGCAGGTGGCAGAAGAATTTATCAAGAGGCGAGCAGATGCTGAATGGTGAGAGTTACTTGTATAACCTGGATTCGTCCAACTTAAAAGCAGATCCAATTTAGTTAGTTCTCTGCCCAAGTCCACTTTTAGATTTAAATAATGAATTCTTCTTTTCATTTCACGGTAAATTATTGGGTTTTCGTCGAAATATTATAATTTTACGTGTAGATCCAAGTTGGCATTAGGTTATTTAAGCTATAATATTTGTGCTCAATATTTGAGAAAGATATAAGAAAGTGTACACGAAATTCTTGTTATATATGACTCCGAATATCCATGCTCAGCAGCTAATCTAGCATTTTACCTTTGCAGGTTTGTGGAAGGTGATTTTGATATGTATGTTAGACAAATGCAAAAACCACACATCTGGGGAGGGGAGCCTGAATTGCTTATGGCCTCGCATGTTCTACAGTATGGCATCTCTCTAACTTCCTTTTCTCGATTCATCTACTTCACCCAAAGCAAGGTCTCAAATTATCTGCATATCCATCTGAACAATTTATAGATATTTGTTCGGGAAGCAATTGCCATAAAGCTACTAGAAAAAAAAAAAATAAAGAATATGTGATGGTTTTCTTGCTGCAGTCGCTAAATGTAGACATAGGCGTCAATTTTTTTTTAAAAAACGCCACTGATTGTGGTTATAGGCGGCTGTTCAAAACAGCTGCCTATTTCCTATTGTTTCCCTAGTGAAAGTTACTTTAAATGCAATTGTGAATTCATGCAATTCTGATGCCATGAACCTTAACGACAGGGCTCCGATTACAGTATACATGTTGGATAAGAAGAATAATTGCTTCAAGGTTATAGCAGAATATGGTCAAGAGTATGGGAAAGAAGACCCAATTCGTGTTCTGTATCATGGTTATGGACACTATGATACCCTGAAAAGCACTTCAATTGATACGCTAATGACGTTGTAAGCTCTTACATCTGATCCTTTTCCTTCATCTGAGAATACATCTTGTAGAGAAGTGCATATGCTTGCTGTCTTGTTCACAAGCCCGCAGACCAAAATTTATCTTGTGTTATGGTGTGGTGTAAGTCTAGAATCACCATTACAAGTGTTCCCAAGTACAATGATACATAGAAGCAATCAATCAAATTACGGCTTATCCCACTAAGTTTGATATTTCGATCATGCACATTATTACAAGTAATATTTTCTTACGTGCATCTTATTTTGAAAGTACACATGGTCTGATATCTGTCTCAGTTTCAATTTCTACCTGTGTTACTAATGCGGAAGGTATTTTTTTGGGAATTTGCAGGAACAAGAAAAGGTGAGTGCATTTCAAGCCGGAATAGTGATGACTACATGCCAAACAGGATGCAGAAGAAAGAGAAATTATTTCTTAATCCCTTGAATTGTATATTGTAAAGAAAGATGATTTTAATAAACTGTTGGTTCTGAGAAAACGAGAAAATAGCTACATGATGAATTAGAGTCATAACAAGATGGCATATGCCTATTGTCAACTACGACTAACAATTCATAACAAAATATCGAAAACTATTAAAGTACTCCAATTATATTGGATCATACAAGCTTAGGAAATACCAAATAATACTACCATAGTATAAAAGTCTTATCGATACAAAGAAAATTTTCAGAAGTACCAATATTTTCTGTTGGCATATCATGTCTTGAGTTGCTCTGAGTATGCAATGCTAAATACAGAGAAATGGGTTTTTTTTTTCCCATAAACATATTAATTGAGGTTTGCAAATGTTGAAAATATCAATAAAGATATTGTGTCTAAAAATTGGGTTAAAAAATGATAGCTGATCGGGATATCAGACAAATTGTTAACTATTGTCCGTTTGTTGAAATCCAAAAAATTTGATTATGTTGATGTGATCACCAAGATTATTTCTGTATGTCAAAAGAGATATACTTTACATGCTTGTTGGTGAAATAGTCGTGTACTTAATTTGATCTTGCAAGTAACAGTTGGTAAATAAGTGCTAATTCAAAAGATAAACATAACATAAATTGCTTATAATGAATACTCTAGAACATATACTAAATTTAACGACTAAATTAGTTACTTACTCCAAAATCATAATATAAAAAGAAATCTGAACATAGTAAAAGGAAAATAAGTAATCTTTTGAAGTACAACATGTGAGATAAATCGCAGCAACAATACAAGAATAACAAGACCAATATGCAAGTTAGTCATACCACAATATAAGGGAATATGCTAATAGAAGTGCAAATGCATTGGGGAAACAAAAGATGGTTATCATTACAGCAAAATAAGTATTGAAATTCTGAGGATAAACAAGCATTTCATTGCCTCACCATTATGTTGAATATCTGTAGAAAATTGGAGGAGTGCTGATTGCTAGAGAAGGGGTAAAAAAGAATAAATATAAAATTTTAATTTTATCATGAAATAAACATAAAATTATAAATAATATATAAATTTTTATTAATAATCATTCATTTTTTTAAAATTTATTATAATATTACTATTCATTCATGGAGAGTGATTCTTTTTATAAAACTTGGCCAAACACCTTCTTTAAAGAATAAAAAGAAAAAAAAAAAAAGAAAAGCCCAAAACGACGTCGTTCTACTTCAAACTCGCACAAGCATGAAGCCATTGCCATTAAAGAGAGAGGTTTTAAGCTTACCTTTTCGTTGAGAGATAATTACCAGAGAGCCCACCTGCAAAAACGCGAGCAGCTTCAATGGCGAACCAGCTGCCAATTGTGCAATACGAAGAGAAGATAATAAAAACCGTGGAAGAAAACCCAGTGGTAGTAGTTATAGGCGAGACCGGTTCAGGCAAGAGCACTCAACTCTCTCAAATACTTCACCGGGCCGGTTACACTAACTCCGGCGCCATCGCCGTCACTCAGCCCCGCCGCGTCGCCGCCGTCTCCGTTTCCAGGTCTTCATTACACAAATACCTTTGCATATATATGTGTGTGTGTGTGTGTTTATTTTATTTTTATATTATATGTATGTAATTTTTTATGCGAATTATATATATTATGTAAGTGAATTTGCGTGTACTTCAACTCTGGGGTGACTATAACCAATGCTTATGTGTGTACGTGTGCGTGTCTGCGTGCATATAAGCATATTCATAATCATATAGTGTTTTCATATGTAGATGAACTTTAGAGGTCTATGATTTATTAGTGCGCATTATATATTGTGCGAGTAAATTTGCTTTTAGTTCAACTTGAAGGTTTGTTGGAGCTAATATATGCATGTCTACACACACATAAGTATATGTGTATGCGACCATAGGTGATTTAAGGTAAAAAGCTATGTGCTTTATGATGTGCTATTATCTAATGGTTAGGAGCACAAAATTGAAACTAGAGTGAATAAGATGATGCTCAAATGTTGATAATTGATGAGAATAATGTTCTTCTGCTGCAAATCTGGTATTAGATAGTGAATTAGTAACCTTTTGGATAAAATAAGTAAATCTATAATTATGTTATTGATGAGTGCTTCAGACATTTAAAGCTCAGGTATAATATACCTGTTCAATTTGTGAGCTGCTCTCTCAGATGCATAGCTCATACTTATAGATAGGGATGTATTCAAGGACATTTTTCACTATTTTGAAAAAAAAATTCCTATGATTTACAAAATTAGGGACCTTCTTATAAGTTTGTTTTCGAAAGAAAAAATTTTATATATTTGGTCTGGATTCTTGGTTTTGAGGCAAAAGTTTGTGTGTTTTCCTTTTGTATACATGTGCAGTTTTTCTAAATGAAGTTCTGATTGTTTCTCTTTCTAGGCGAGTTGCACAAGAACTTGGTGTTCAGCTTGGGGAGGAAGTCGGTTATGCCATAAGATTTGAAGATCGAACTTCAGATAAAACCCGTATCAAGTAATATACTCTTGGTGCAATCACACGTGATTTGTTTATTTGACCACCTGAGAATTCATTAAAATTTTTTGAAGTGCAGATACCTTACTGATGGAGTCCTCCTTCGTGAGAGTCTTTCCAACCCAGAGCTTAGTCAGTATTCAGTTATCATATTGGATGAAGCACATGAGAGGAGTCTAAACACGTAATGCTCAAGTTCTTGATACCTTTTTTTTATAGTAAACAAAACTTGGCTTATATATTTTCCTTCTTTAATTACTTCTAGCTAGCTTTGTTAAACTTTTGAATTTTGTGAATCCGAGTGGTTGCATTTTGGCTTTGTATATAGTGTACTTTATTATGTGTCAATGCGCTGTCAGGGATGTATTACTGGGATTGATGAAACGGTTGATTAGATTGCGTGCTTCCAATTTAAAGGTTTTGATAACTTCAGCGACTCTTGATGGTGAAAAGGTATCGAGATTCTTTTCCGAGTGTCCAGTTCTCAATGTCCCAGGAAAGTTGTTCCCAGTGGAAATACTGCACAGTTCAGAGCGTCCAAAAAATTATCTAGAGGCTGCTCTTAAAACAGCTATTGGTATGATTAGAACCCTTTGTTTTTCTTAATATTATATTTGTTTAATGCAATCCTGGTTGTTTTGCTTGAGTATTTTTTTTTTTTGGCTATGACATTGCATTCGTCAAGTTACAATTGTTATCTTGTTCCTGTCTAAAGCCATTGGTTTCATGAGATTGTTCTGACAGTTTCTAAGTTGCAGATATTCATGTCCGAGAACCAGAGGGCGATGTCTTAATTTTTATGACAGGGCAGGTGATTGTCTCCTTTTTGAAGGCCATGTAACTTGTCTTGAGCTGCAGTCGAATCTTAGGAACTGAAGTTCTTTATTTGATGTCTTAACTGTGTCTTACTTTTTACAAATGGGATTTAATAGGCGTTTATGTAGGATGATATAGAGAAGTTGGTTTCGAAATTGGAGGAGAGAATTCAAAACCTTGAAGAAGGGTCTGTTATGGATGCCATCATCCTTCCTCTTCATGGATCTTTACCACCAGAATTGCAAGTAAGAGTTTTTATTGTAATTTGCTTTTGTGCAACTATTCACATCTTGGATATGTTTCTGGTAACTCAACAATCTTTAGCTTGGCTTTGGGTTGCTTCAAACTTGAATACTGAAAGTTTTATGAGTGCCATCACCTGATGTCCTTTTTGCACCACCATATCTTAATATTCTTCCTGGAATTGAGAGGTCACTTCATTGATGTGAAGTGTGATTTCATTTTTTTCCCTTTCTTACTGTAGTTGCTTGTATAACAAGTCTCTATAGATCAACGGGGCACTAGAGATATAAGTTCGCCAATTTAAGTTCTTGGGCTTAAAGAGTGAACACTTCCTTAAAGTATTATGATATCATAACGGGATGAAATTGCTATGAGGTCTATAATATCATGAAATTGCTATAAGGTCTATGATACCATGAAATTGCTATAAGGTCTATTTGTATGTTGGTCAAAAGTCTGGTGTTGGGAATTCCCTCCTTGGCAACTTTTGATGCTATTTTAATCCTTCTTAATTTTGTTTACATTATGTTGGACCTGGTGAGAGGAAGAGAACTGCTGACTGGTGGTTACATGATTGGCTTATGTAGGCAGATGTATCCACTGTGAGGTTTTGAATTAGCATATTATAATCTTCTTTGTGAGTGGCTCACCAAAATTCATGGCTTATGTCTGTAGGCTACATATATGGATCTGTCACTATATACATTGCACCTGCCAGAATGTTTCCATGTGTTGTACATATGTTCTAGGAGTAATTTGTAGTTCCCTTTTTCTAGTGTCTTTAGCTGGCCCTAAACCTCCAGCTTGATTTTTCAAATTGGAACAGCCAACTATCTTTAACCCATTTAGTCAGCAAGTAAAGTGTCCTTCACGCTTGTGCTGCATCTAATGTTCTGGCTTTTCTCCCCTCTATCCCCGTCTAAATCGAACTTGGTAATGGCAAAATTTGTGGCACTAATGAACTTACTCTCATTTTTTTTGGGTACTATTGATGATTGATTTTTGCAATAATGTTTCAGGTTCGTGTTTTCAGCCCTCGTCCACCGAACTGTCGGAGATTTATTGTTGCTACAAATATTGCTGAAACCTCTTTGACTGTCGATGGTGTTGTGTAAGTATGCTTACATACTGCTTGAAATACTTCTCTTTGTTTGCCATTTTAGACCTGATATCATTCAATTTTGCAGGTAAAATATTCTTTTCTTTACTACAATGGCTTAACAAAGCATTATAATTTCCTTTTAATTTTTCTAGTATAGTTCTCTCTGATATTGGTGAAAGACGGTTAAATTACTTCTTAAGATCCCTTTCTGATCTTCATGATTCTCATGATTGATATCTGGATTGAGTTGATAGGTATGTTATTGATTCGGGTTTTGTGAAGCAACGACAGTACAACCCCTCAACTGGCATGTATTCTCTCGACGTTGTTCAGATTAGCAAGTAAGGAACTTGTTCATTCTTTTTTCAGTTGTCAATAGATCATCTATTGCAAATCTTATTTGTACAGTGGTAATGGAAATATAATTGCCTTTGCACTTCAAAGTGTCACAATTTAGAGTTGCCACTTCGGTTATTGAATTTATGTTTCAAGTCACGTAAGGAGTCGAAAGGAAATATTAGAATTATATGCTGGTCTATGAGATTGTAACCTATAGGGGACAGCATATTAGTCCAGGCATTGGAAATCATCCCAAAGACCAAAGGAAGAGAAAGGGAATAGAACTAGTAATGTGAGAATTGATAATCGTTTCTATAAGTTATTGGGATCACATCTTATATTTGTCTTCTTTTACTATGTTTCCTTAATATGTCTGAAAAGTCAAATGTCATGTTTTTGAACAAAGGGAGTAGCAAGCACAATATACCTTTAGAGCAAAGACAACTACTATGATTTATCTGACATCATCATTTTCTGACGTTGCTGTCAAATTAGAATCAGTTTTGAATTTCTGCTTTGGTTTATCGTAGGGTGCAAGCCAATCAGCGTGCAGGGCGTGCTGGAAGAACATGCCCTGGAAAGTGTTATCGTTTATATCCTTCTATTGTATATCACGATGATTTCTTGGATGCTACTATCCCTGAAATACAGAGATCATCACTTGCTGGAAGTGTCCTTTATTTGAAATCACTGGATCTCCCTGACATTGATATTCTGAAGTTTGATTTCCTTGATCCACCTTCCTGTGAGGACTATCTCTTTTCTTGCAATCTGACTGTTTTCCCATTTTAGAGTTAATCTGCGTCATTAGGCTAGCAATGGTAATGTCTAAATTGTTGTGCAGCTGAATCTTTGGAAGATGCTCTGAGGCAGTTATATCTCATTGATGCTATTGATGAAAGTGGTGTAATTACGAGTATTGGACGCACTATGGCTGGTAACGTTCTTATTGTTTTATTTTATTTTTTGCTTTACTGTGGTAAGCCTGTACCATTTCTCTCCCAGCATAAGTCTACAAAAATTTATCACAAATGACGAACATTATGCAGCAGTCCATGAGGGACACATTCTTTCACACATTGGAGACTCAAATTCTCTCATGAAAGGGGAACAGAGGGGGAAAAGAAAGGAAGAGAGAGAGAAGGAGAGGGGGGGGGGTTGTGTCGCAGTATACAAGGGGGTTAAGGTTTATAACTATTGGAAGGATGCATTTTCTTTTCTAAGTTACATATTATGGAGATAATGGCAAAATTTTGAATTTTAACGGATGCATTTTGAGCATTGTGCAGAGCTGCCATTAGAGCCTTCATTGTCAAGGACCTTGTTGGAGGCAAATGAGCTTGGTTGTTTATCCCAGGCTCTAACAATTGTTGCCATGCTGTCCGCTGAGACCACATTGCTTCCGGGTCATAGGTAGATCTTTAACGTATACTTTATTTTGTCATCTTGCTCTTTCTCCATCATCATTAATTTGGAAGTATGGTCTATAAGCAACCTTAAAGTAGCTACAGATTCAGATATTGCATGAAAGGTTCTCGTTGCTAATTTGTACAAGTGAACTAAGTTATATAGTAAATGAAAAATATAAGTGATTCTATGGAAAAAGCATCTGGGGATGCTATTGAATAATTGTATTAATCAGCTCTTTTATTTGCAGCAAGAGTTCTGGAAAGAAAAGAAAGCAACCTCCTTCAAACCTTCCTGATGGTTCTGGCTGGGGTGATCACGTACAGTTACTTCAGATTTATGAGCAGTGGGATGAGACTGAGCACAGCATTGACTGGTGCAAAGATAACAACTTGCAGGTACCTCCCATGTCTGAAGCACATTCTAGATACCTTGTCGGTGATGTATATAGATAATATATTTACCTGTAGAAAATCTGACTTATATTTCCTTCATCTCTTCTCTGCCATTATTCTAGATTTTGAGTTCAATCTTTGCATTATGAGATGCATCTGATTAATTAAGAGGATTTTGATTAAAAAGTAACTATGCGTTTAAATTAGTTTGGTTGGTCGCTTAGCTATTGGACTAAGGATTTTATTGTTGATTTTTGCCATCCTTGGTTAAACATTGATGAGTAAATTTTCATTTGGTAAGTTAAATATTCACGAGTGATCTTTTAGTTGGTCATGGTTATGATACAGGTAAAATGAATGCTATTTTCAACATACAGTTGAAGAGTGAGGAAATTCTCTCTCCCTCCCTCCCCCTCCCCTGGCCCCCCTCTCTCATTCAATCACTTCTAGTCACTAATCAATAGAGTGATGATAAGTTTCCTGTTGATATTTATATCTTTTTCTGTTTTTTGTTTTTTTGTTTTTTGTTTTTGCGGCGGAACCTCCTGGTTGAAGGTGCGAGGAATGATGTTTGTCAAGGAGGTTAGGAAACAGTTGTGTCAAATAATGCAGAAAATAGCTAAAGGTTAGTGTTCTATGCATTTTTGGGCTTTTCTTGGATGAAAAGGGGGGAAAAGACACTTAATTAAAGCTAGCCTAATCTGCATTTGTCTCTTCCCAAGTATGAGCTCCGAAATTTATCTTTTTCTATTGAGTTAAATCAGTAAAACAATCATAATAAAATGTTACATTAACTACAGTTAAGTAAACAAATGAATGATGGTCTTATTTGATCGGCCTTGAAGAGATAACTACCTACGGTAAATTTCTCAAAGTTCTCTTATGGTTTCTTCAAATCTACAGGGTCCATGGATGTGCAAACAAGAAAAAGGTGGAAAGAGAGCCAACAGGATTACAGAAACTTGAGGAAGTCATTGTGTATTGGAAATGCAAATCAGCTTGCTGAGCGAATGATTCGCCACAATGGATACCGAACTGTTGGTTTAAAATCCCAACTTACTCAGGTAGCTATTTAGTAGAAAGAAAGTTGTTGTCTTGCATTCCATTAGCAACTATTGCGTGCGTATGATGAGAAATCTATTTCCTCGATACAAGAGATCTTTGTGTCACTTCAAGACTCCTGGAGTTATAACAATACTAGCTTGCTTTGTTTTATATGACCTCGTGAATAAATTCTTTCCCTTCTCAAATGGAAGTTTGCTCTAACCGAACATTCCTTCACATAGGTGCATCCGTCCTCTGTACTTCAACCAGATGAAGATGGAATGCTGCCAAATTATGTTGTCTATCACGAACTTATTGCTACTTCTCGCCCATTCATGCGCAATGTCTGTGCAGTTGAGATGCGATGGGTTGCTCCTGTCTTAAAGAAACTAGAAAAATTGGATGTCAACAAACTCAGGTAAGAGATCCTACATATAATGACATCGAATAGCAGTTAAGGGCTTTTCTCATTGTTTAAGGTCTCAAATTGTAATCCATTTCCATTGAGCAATGGTCCTTTTGTCTATCAAGCAGTGGTCGCTCTAGTCAGCCTGAACCAAAGACTCAGGAGGAAGACTTGGACCCTCAGAAGGAAGACACAACCGCGACTCAGAAACCAGATGACACTGACAGTAGAATCCTGGCAGCTCGGGAGCGTTTTCTAGCTCGTAAAGGGAAGAAATAGCAGTCTTAACTTCTAGCCCTTCTGTGACCATTGGTGCATCAACTGTGCGGTTTACTTCTGTTGGCGGGAATTTATGGCAGAATGACATGGGCAGATTATCATCGCGCCCGCCCATGTTGTCTCCACTGTCTACTTGACTGCAAGCTTATTTGCCATAACAGGTGAGCAAGGAGCTGCCAGACATGATGCTGGTAAATGAGCAGCCGGCGAGTCCTCGTGAAAATATCTGGATCACGCATTGCTCGAGGAGCTGAGAGAAAAGAAAAGAGGAAAACCATCGGAGATGATGGCTTGTATCACTGGAGTTCCCATTTCTACATCATAAACCAAATGCGAGGCCGAGTACAACAAGTAACGATCTTTTTTATTTTTATATCTGAAGAGCGTTGTAACTTATGTCAAAATCATAATTAATGTCTTCAAACTAATAAATTCTTCACTCTTGTTATCATTGAATGCACCCTACAATTTCATAACTCTAACTTGTATTTGACATTATTCCATATAATCGCTTACATCTTTCAGCACGCTTTGTCAAAAATAAAAAGTTTATACTAGTTATTTTTACCAATACACCAATGACATCTGCATGGAGTTCTTCTATAATTTTTTTTCCGTCACTATGAGAGTGATATTAATGAGTGATAAGTTATAGAATTATTTTGATAACAAATTATCCTCTTCAAATTTCACCAAGAAAATTCTTATATGCTTTTTTAATAGGAACAATGCCAAACACTTTAATAGTATAGCACCGCTTCTAAGTTTAATATATCTAGCAGAATTGATAAAATAAATAAATTTAATATTATCATTCCAATATTATAAATTTATATTATGAATTAACGAAAATATTAAAATTTATTGCTACAAATTTTGTATAAATGTTTTGTAAATTAATTTATATGGATTTCTGAATTAATGTATCAAACTCTTTTTTCATTTAGAGAAATTAGTGGGTCATGCTCTATTCTATTTTAAGGTATAGATATAGATTTATTAGGCATAAAAGTATATATAGATAATTTGAACTTTGGAGGAAATTCTGACCCAAAAAAAAAAAAAAGAAGATTTTGGAGAAAGGAGAGAAGGTAAAACTAAAAACAGGTTAAAAAAGGGAAAAAAAAAATATCTTTAAGACAAATAAAAAGGGGCATAAAATAAGAGCCTCCTAGTGTGGCAATGGCTTCCACGACTTGGCTCCACTATTTGCCAGCCATCCACCGGTTCATTTCAACCGCCCGGTTCGATTATGGTCTGCAGTTGCTCTGTTAGGCAAATCAATGCAGCAATCGATATCTTCAATCACTATAATCGGGTGGTTGTTGGTAGAGACAAGCAGTCTCCTCTCTTGAGTTCGCCATTGTTCCTCAAAACTTGCAAGCTCCATGTCATGGATGTCAAACTTCAGACAGTTAGCCATGGCTGCAACCAGGCTTGACTTTCCTGTTCCAGGAGGCCCCCCCATACAATAAATAACCACGTTTCCATGACTTTCCAACTCTTCCGTAGTAATCCCTCCTCTCCAAAAATCTATCCAGGTCCTCTGCCAGTGCCTTCTTGAGCTCTGGATCCATTGCCAATGTGTCGAAAGCTGATGGATGGTTCAGTACAACTGATCCACCTGAATAACTTCCAAGTGCACGGAGATTTACAGCCTTGTTAGCTTCTTTCATGGCTTTCAACCTTGCCAATATATTTGGTATGTAACCGCTCAACCCTTTGTCCACGTACTTCTTCTTGTCGAAACTGAGCTCAAACAATCTCCAGTCTACTCTTTCAGAAGTGACACAACCGCCATAATCAGCAGAACTCTTCTGAGTTTCTGTAGAGATCATCTGCCACATGAATTCTGTTCCTTCAAATGTGTCACCAATTGTCTCCCCTTTGTTTATGGTCACTAAGAGTCTATCCTCTGCCGATGGCTTCGATAGCTTAAGCTTCTTAACCGAAGAGGTAATCTTCCATTTTGCTCAGGAGTGTGAGGACATGTGGATTGATGAATGGTGCCTGCATGCTGAAGGAACAATTCAAATTGTTGACTCGTGAACTCTCTTCCATTATCAGTTCTATTGATTTGGATTTCGTTGTTGAGTTGTGTTTTAACCATAGCAGCAAAGCAGACGTAGGCAGTATTGTCTTCAGACTTAAATTTCAAAGGATATAACCAAGTAAAATCCAAAAAAAAAAATTAAAAAATCTAGAAAGATGAGATAATACTCGTAATTTCATACAACTTTCCACTGGGGCAGGACCCCAAATATCTGAGTATACAAGATGATAGGGAGCACCGACTCCAGACATAAACCTTGGAAAAGGTAACTTGTGAGACTTAGCTACTGAACAATCTAAGCATTCAACAGTAGAGATGATAGACAAAAGTCAAATTAGAGGATATGGAAGGGACATAAAGCAAATCAGAGACAGAGAAGGTAGCAGTTGGTGTAACAAGTGCAGCAGCTGCTGTATTTTGGATTTGAAGACTTTGCTCCATTGCCAACAGCCACTGATTCTGTCTCCATATAAGGTTGCACCTGTTTTAATTGAGTCAAATCATTTCTCACATGATTTGTAGCTCTAGTATCTTAAGTACCAGTTTGAGGATTGTGCTGAAGCAGTTCCAGTTTAAGCAGTAAATGTAGTTTGCTTTGGCTCGATGTATTAGTAATGATCGCGATGGACAGTCATTTACGTTGCGTTCCACAGAGTGGTGAGTTGCTTGTGTTCCTATCACTCGCACCGTGTTAGCCATTTGCGCATATCCTAGAAGAAAAAGAATCGAAAAACTGAAAATATATATATATATATATATATATATTTTTTTTTGAAAACAGAAAAGAGAAATGACGAGAGAAGCTGAACGGGTGCGGGGATATTTTACAGGAACTCTGGTCGCGTCATGAAACTGTTTGACGTCAAATGAGCCGTGAGAGAATGCCAACTGTCATGAACAACAAGATTAGGACGCCTGTAGAAGGTGCCTTTCCTGCCTACGTGTTATTTCTCTTGGTTATCCCTCTATTCATTTATTTATCTATATATATATCTATAATAATCTATTTATATCAATAATAAATATATATATATGTTGGGGAAAAACATGCAAACACGAAGAATACGAGAAGAAATAACGGACACAAGAAATTACGTGGTTCGGCTTTGAAGCCTACGTTCACGGGCAACAGAGAATAATTATATTACTGATCACGAATGCTACAAGGCTAACACTTTGATTTCTCTCTTACACCTTAACGTAATGAAGATTGCCACATATTTATAGTGCTAGGGTCTCCTAAACCTATTAAGCAACTAATTAATTATGGGCCACAAAAGGTAATAAGTGAATAAGGGGCCCAAGAATACAGGCCACATTCAACAAATCTCCACCTTGGCACGTATTCGCTCCAATTAACATACCATCATCCCTGCTGCCAACTACCCCTAAGGGCTCACTGCTCCACACCGCAAATAGCAACCAAGTCCAAACAATGCTTGAACTTGCTGACTGGAACCACCTTAGTCATCATATCTGCTGGATTCTCATGGGTATAAATCTTCTGCACCAATATGATTCCTTGTAATATAATTATTCTCTGTTATCCGTGGACGTAGGCTTCAAAGCCGAACCACGTAATTTCTTGTGTCCGTTATTTCTTCTCTTATTCTTCGTGTTTGCATGTTTTTCCCCAACAAACTGGTATCAGAGCTTAGATATATTCCGCTGCTTGAGGGAAAAAGGAAAAATCAAAACTCACTGTGAAACCAAAATTTCTCAAACCAAACGGTGCCTAACTAAACAAAGGTCTTTGTTCGGCGAGGAGTGCTCCGGTGCTGTCTACGTTGAGCGTTGGTGGTTGGAGTGGAAGCTTGCGTCGGCGGGTCCTGGTTCGTGTTTGGGTTTGAAGAACAAGCGAAGAAGATAGAGTTCGCGTGCTCTTGAGGTTGGTTTTTGGTATTCAGGTATTATTTTTTGGAAATTGGTTCAAGTTTGTAAAGAAGGCATTTTTCGGCGTTAAATCAGAAATTAATTGATACCGGCGAGGTCTTCGTTAGACAAGGATCATTTTGGTGTGATCGGCGTGGAGTTTGGTGGCCGGAGAAGCAAGAAAAAAATGGGTTGGGTTGGCTGCGTGCTTGGGTCATCTAACGGGTGAAGAAGACAAGTTTTTTTTTGGTTTGGGTTTTGTTTCTTTGTTTTGGGTTTCGAGTAGTTGATTTTTTCTTTTGGGTCGGGTAGGAAGTCTTGGGTTGGACCGGGGGGTTTGGGTTATTTTTTTTAAAAAAAAAAAAATCCTGTTGGGCTTGGGTCGTGAATCGGGCCAAGGGTAGTGGCCTTGTTCATTTGTTCTGTTTTGGGTCTGAAAGTTTTTTTTTTGTTTTTGGGCTTGGCAAAATTTTTAAATTCTGGATTGGGCCTAGTCCAAGAAGGAAAAAAAAAAAAAACTGTTTTGACCTTTGACCGGCGTTGACCAGCGTTGACCAGGGTTTGACTGGGGTTGACTTTGACCGTTGATCATTGACCAAGGGTTGACCGAGTTTGACCAAAGCCTTACCCCACGTTTTTCGACGTGCTGAGTCCGTTTTTGGGCTCTGTTTTTCCAGATTCTGCTCCGAAGTACTTGTTTAGGGACAGTGTTGACTTTGACCAATAGGTTTGACTTTGACCGGTGTTGACCAAAGTTGACCAGGGGTGTTCCTAAGGTTTTTCGACGTGCTGAATCCGTTTTTGCGATCCATTGAGCCAAATTCAATCCCGAAGTGTGAGTTTTGAGCAAACGAAGATGTCTTCCACAGGTGAAAAGTTTGAAATCGAGAAATTTGACGGGAGAATGAGTTTGATCTTTGGAGGATCAGATTCAAGGCATTTATGACAATGCAGGGACTTTGGAAAGTCATTGAACGAGTGATCCCCGAAAAGATAGAACCAGCAACGAGAGAAGAACTCGAAGCGAAAGCCTTGAGTGCAATACATATGTCCGTGACAAATGAAGTATTCTTTGGAGATTCTTGAGAAGACGGCAATGATTGAGGCTTGGAATACTTTGGTGGAATTGTATGCATCTAAATCTCTCACTAATCGCCTCTACTTGAAGAAGCGATTGTATCATCTTAGAATGAAAGAAGGTACCTCACTAAAACAACACCTTGATGAGTTTACCTCTTGTTTTATTGCTTTGAAGGATGTGGGTGTTAAAATTGATGACGAAGATCAAGCTATGATCGTGTTATGCTCCTTATCGCCTTCATATATGAACTTTGTGGACACTATGTTGTACGGGAGGGATAAAATTACTTTTGAAGATGTGATTACTTCATTAAAATCGAAGGATCTTTAAACACATATTCCGGGACATAGGGAAGAAGTTCATGGGGAAGGTTTAGTGAGTAGAGGGAGATCGGAGAATAGAGGTGGATCTTCGGATAGAAAGAAAAGTAAGTCAAGGTCAAAATCAAGAGCAAGGAAGCTACGCTGTTTCGAGTATGGCGAAAAGGGTCACATTAAGAAAGAATGTCCAAGACTGAGAAAAGGAAAGAAAAAAGGTGGAGAATTCAGCTAATGTGGTGGAGAGTGCTGACAGTGATGGAGATAACTCGAGTAGTACTTGGGAAGTTTTGACTGTGAGTGGATCACAGTGGCAAAATCAATGGATTCTTGATACTGGTGCAACGTTCCATATGTGTCCTAGGCGCGACTGGTTCTCTTCTTATTCCAAAAGAGAAGGGAAAGTCTTTCTAGGCAATGATCTTTCGTTAAAGGTGGAGGGAATGGGCATCATAAATATCAAGGTGTTTGATGGTATTACAAGATCTCTCGAGTGTTGGCATATACCGAGTCAAGAAAAACTTGATTTCTCTTGGGCGTTTGGATTCTCATGGATACAAATTCCGAAGTGAGAATGGTGTCTTAAAGGTGACCAAAGGTGCAATTGTGCTCTTAAAAGGGAACTTGACTGGCGGCCTATATATCCTTCAAAGTAATCTGATTCACAGTGTTGCATTGTTATATCCGAGAGAGTGATAATGACACTCTGTGATTATGGCACAAAAGGTTGGGCCATATGAGCGAGAGGACTAACCGAATGAGCAAGAGGGATTTGCTTTGTGGACAAAGAACTGGAAAGCTTGAATTCTACGAGCATTGTGTCTTTGGAAAGCAAACCAGGGTGAAGTTCAGTAAGGGGCAGGAGAACACCAAAGGCACACTTGATTATATTCATTCTGATCTTTGGGGTCCTAATAAAGTTCCTTCCAAGAAAGGTGCTAGGTATTACATCACTTTCATTGATGCATACTCTCTGATGGTGTGGGTATAGTTCTTAAAAACTAAAGATGAGGCGTTTCCAACATTTGTCGAGTGGAAGACGTTGATTGAGAAGCAGACTGGTAAACAAATTAAGCGTCTTAGGACTGACAATGGGTTGGAATATTGCAACAAAGATTTTGATGAGTTCTGCAAGAAACATGGCATTGTGAGACACCGCACATGTGTAGGGACACCACAACAGAATGGAGTTGCAAAACGCATGAATAGAACTCTGGTGGAGAGAGCTCGTTGTATGCTCTCCCAATCTGGTTTGAGTCAAGACTTTTAGGTCAAGCCGTCAATACGGCATGCTACTTGGTGAATAGGTCCCCATCCAAAGCTATTGAATTGAAAACTCCTTTTGAGTTATGGTGCAGTAAGCTGTGACTACTCGATTGAGAGTGTTCGGTTGCCCTGCATACGCTCACGTGAAGAATGGCAAGTTGGAGCCGAGGGCAAAGAAATGCATATTTCTAGGCTATGCGTCCGAGAGGAAAGGTTACAGGTTGTGGTGCACAGATCCAAGGTCTCCAGGTTTCCTCATCGAGGATGTTACGTTCAATGAGTCCGCTTTATTAGACCAAGAAAAGGAGAAAGCGGTAGGCGATTTAGACCACGGTGTCAAAGAAGCGGTGGAGGTATTTTCGATGTACCAAATGTTCCATCTAGCAATAGTAGCATCAAATTCAGCCGACTCAACCAACCGAGGCACATGATCAAAATATGCCCGAACAATGTATACAAGATTGCCAGGCGAGAAAGGAGACAGATTAGAGAGCCTCAAATGTATGGATACGCTGATCTTGTTGCTTATGCTTTGACTGTTGCCGAAACAATTGAAGGACATGAGCCGAATTCATACAAAGAGGCCATATCTGGGAAAGATTCTGCTCAGTGGGTGGATGCCATGAGTGAGGAGATTGAGTCTCTTCATAAGAATCAAACATGGGAGCTTGTTGAATTGTCTAAGGGACAGCGAGTTGTCGGTTGCAAATGGGTTTACAAGAAAAAGGAAGGTACTCCAGGAGTTGAAGGTCCTCGATACAAGGCACGGTTGGTGGCAAAAGGCTATACACAAAGGGAGGGTGTTGACTTCAACGAAGTGTTCTCTCCGGTTGTGAAGCATACTTCCATCAGGGTTTTACTTGCCTTGGTTGCTCTTCATGACTTAGAGCTTGAACAGCTAGATGTGAAAACGACGTTTTTGCATGGTGATCTTGAAGAGCAAATTTACATGAGTCAACCGGAAGGGTATGTAGTTCCTGGTAAGGAGAACTATGTTTGCAAATTGAAAAAGTCTTTGTATGGGTTGAAGCAATTGCCTCGGCAATGGTACAAGAGATTTGACACATTCATGGTAAGTGCTGGATACACAAGGAGTGCTTACGACAGCTGTGTATATCTCAAGAAGCTTCCAGATGGTTCGTTTGTGTATTTGCTGTTGTATGTCGATGATATGCTTATTGTTGCTAAAAGCATGTCTGCAATCAATGAATTAAAGAAGCGACTAGGTGATGAGTTTGAGATGAAGGATCTTGGAGCGTGAAGAAGATTCTTGGCATGGAGATTCACAGATATAGAAACGCTGGAAGCTATTCTTGTCTCAACAAAGTTATATTGAGAAGGTCTTTGGAGCGTTTGGGATGCTTAAAGCTAAGCTCGTGAGTTTGCCGCTTTCGCTCACTTCAAATTGTCTGCAGATTTGTCACCTAAAACTGAGGAGGAGGTGGAGCATATGTCTCATGTTCCATACTCGAGTGCTGTTGGTAGCTTGATGTATACTATGGTGTGCACTCGTCCTGATATTTCACATGCAGTTAGTGTTGTGAGCAGGTATATGGCATTACCTGGGAAAACACACTGGGAAGCAGTGAAATGGATAATGAGATATTTGCGTGGCACTGTGAATATAGGATTGCTATTTAGCAAGATGACTGGAGATTGCGCGAGGTTGGTGGGTTATTGTGATTCAGACTTTGCGGGTGACCTTGATAAGAGAAGATCTCGGGGTTACGTGTTTACTCTCTCTGGATGTGCTATCGGTTGGAAAGCGACATTACGCCATCAGTAGCATTGTCGACTCATCAAGCGAGTACATGGCAATTGCGAGAAGGCGTGAAGAAGGCCATGTGGTTACAAGGCACAGTTCGTGATCTTGGATCGCAGAAGATACAAGATCTGATCTTTTGTGATAGCCAGAGTGCAATCCATTTGACGAAGAATCAGATGTATCATGAGAGAACTAAATACATTGATATCAGATATCATTTTATCAGAGATATTATATCACAAGGAATCATATCGGTGCAGAAGATTTCTACCCATGAGAATCCAGCAGATATGATGACTAAGGTGGTTCCAGTCAGCAAGTTCAAGCATTGTTTGGACTTGGTTGCTATTTGCGGTGTGGAGCAGTGAGCCCTTAGGGGTAGTTGGCAGCAGGGATGATGGTATGTTAATTGGAGCGAATACGTGCCAAGGTGGAGATTTGTTGAATGTGGCCTGTATTCTTGGGCCCCTTATTCACTTATTACCTTTTGTGGCCCATAATTAATTAGTTGCTTAATAGGTTTAGGAGACCCTAGCACTATAAATATGTGGCAATCTTCATTACGTTAAGGTGTAAGAGAGAAATCAAAGTGTTAGCCTTGTAGCATTCGTGATCAGTAATATAATTATTCTCTGTTGCCCGTGGACGTAGGCTTCAAAGCCGAACCACGTAATTTCTTGTATCCGTTATTCCACATTCAACAATATATATATAAAGCAATGTCAAAATTAGCTATTTTTGTCAAGCTTAGGTGTACAACCTTAAATCATGCCATTTGGATCTATGTGTACAGGTTAGTTGGCTGCTATGTGTACGTTTGCCAACCGAATACCACATATACTAATTAAATAATTAAATTAACAAAAAAATCCTTTATTACACATTACAATTTTCAGTTCCCTTTTCATATGCATGTATAGATCTATATTGGCAATCGGCAAACAGTTCAAAGTCTTGGTAATGAACTCAATCTCATCTCTCTCGATATCCTTAACCACCAAAATCTTAGCTTTAGCCAAATAATGCAAAGACAATTGTGTGACTGCATCCCTCAAAACACTCTTCTGAATCAACAAAACGTTACACCCAGTTGCCTCAATCTTCTTAATAATATTCCTCGTATAAATCCTCTCCTCCCTAATAATCCTATCCATCTGGGAAACATTGTCGACAACCATGCCCCCCTCAATGTCAGTTTTTGGAGGCGAAATGTGGAACTGAATCACGGCAACCTTGGCATTCTCAACCCTAGTAGTAGTAGGCCCATCCGCTGCACGACAAACCTTCTTATCAAAGACTAGACCTCTAACTAACTCAGTGTCGTCACCTGTGCCACCTAGTTTCTTGACAATCTTAATGTCCCTCAAATCAACTAGGTCGGGTTTCGCGGGGTCCACAACCGAAAGCACACAATCAACAGCCAATGGGGCTAGCACAGAAGAGTATTGAGAAACTACCTTGCTGTTAAGGTAAGGGCCGTGCTGGCGGATTTTACGAGAGAATCGCTGTTGGATAGCTCCACGGGGATGGCCATAGCGGTGAGGACTTCGACGGCTTTAACAGCGGCCTTGTAAAGGGCGTCAGATATGACAGTGGAGTGAATGCCAGCGGAGAGGAGGGTATGGCACTGCTTCAACAGTGCGCCGGCCATAACCACAACGTTGGTGGTCCCGTCACCAGCGACGACGTCCTGAGACTTGGAGAGCTCGACGAGGAACTTAGCAGCTGGCTGGAGGACTTCCATCTTGTTGAGGATGGTGGCGCCGTCGTTGGTGATGATGACCTCGCCGTTGGCGATGGAGACCATTATCTTGTCCATGCCTTTGGGGCCAAGGCTGGTGCGGACAGCGTCCGCGACGGCTTGCCCGGCGGCGATGTTGGCCAAGCGGATGTCGTCCTTTCGCTTGCTGTCGACGAAGGTCTCCGTCTTGGAGGAGGAGGAGGCGGCGGGTGGAGTGGAGACTACGGCAGGTGCAGCCATTGCTGTTTCGGTTTGCTGATGGAGAAAATAGAAAGAAAGCAAAAACCCTAAAACAGAGAGTATCTGCGTGTTTTTGAGTGTGTGTAACTGCGTGTGGTTCTAGAAAAAGATTGAGAAGGTATATTTGCTCCGGGTTAAAAATCAGAGGGTTAACCAATATTATTGTAATATACAATTTAAATTATATATATAATAAATAATTGTCAAAAAAATCAGTAATATTACAAGGAATCAAAAATAAGTTTTATTTATATTTACACATTTTTTTTTGTAAAAAATTAAAACTGATAAAGGTGTTAGAGGGTATTTGGCTTTGCTTATTTTAGATGCTTATAAGCACCAAATAAGCGAGGGTAAATTGCATCATCAACACATTTGGATTCAATATAAGATAAGAATGCATGATGTTGACAAAAATTATTTACATTGCCTCTTGTTCTTACCCTTTTGCTAGGATCATGATATGTCTTGATTTGATTGTAGTTGTTAGTGCTTTATTTTGTGATATTTGAGGTGTTTTGTGCTTATTAGATAGCCTTAGTGTGGTATATATATCATGCATGTGCATATTGGAATACAAATAAATGTTCATAGTTGAGTTTTAGGCAAAATGTTACACTAAGTGCTTATTTCTTGCGCTTTTTATGTGAGATTTGGAGCAATGTTTCGAGCCCAAGATGATGATGATTTGATGATGAAGCAAAGCTAAATGTGTTTTGAATGAAAAGAAACTAAGAAAAAGGTGTTTAAAGGTCCCCAGACGAAGAAAGGAGCACCGAGCAAAATCAAGCATGCGAGGACCCAATTTGGGACTTTATTGACCAAGGTTGGTCGCCCATCATCCCAGGGCCGGTTGACCGGCTTGGGCTTCGGACCCTGTCTAGAATGCTCCAATTTCCTAACCAGCCACACTTGCTGCTAGGCTGGGGTGATCGACCCTGAGTTCGACTTTTGCCGCGGGAAAGAGCTACATAAGACCATTTTGAGCTTATTTTTCATATCTTTCAACCCCCAGTGACACCCATCTCTCACCCCATCCTTAAAACCCATAAACCCTATAAAGAAAATAAATAAATAAATAAAATAGGGGAAAGGGCGGTAAAGTGACAAATTTTCATTTGGAGAACAAAAACCTACAAATTGAAGAAGAGTATGACTATACCTAGCTTTCATATATATGTATATATATATATATATATATATATATATATATTTGTTAATCAATTAAGCTTGCGAGGTAACTTATAATTTCGATAAATGTTTTTACATTTGTTAATCTATTAAGGATTGGAGATTAGTTTTTTTTACCCCTCTCAACTCGTTTCTGAAGTGATTTTTGATTAAGGCTTCCGTAAACGTAAATTTTTTTAATTAGATATTATTTCAAAAGCCTTTCTCATTTATTTTCATTATGAGTCAATTTCTTTTATATGTTAATATATATTCTCATATATATTATATATATAATATCAGATATCATTTTAAAAGCCTTTCTCAAATATTTAAATCTTTATTTTCTTTCTGAAGCTGACGGCTTCTTCGTAATTTTTCTTTTTTTCTAATATTAGATATTATTTCAAATATAAGATACTCACATTAAATTTTTAGTCGCAGCTTGAAGAGTTACCAGATGCACTTCTGCTTTGAAATCTACATTAGGCTGGATTTGGTGTCCAGTTTTCGTTTCAAGAACTTTCCTTATTACGTTGGTCGGCCACTTTCTCTCGATTGTTGAATCGTAAGCTTCATTCTCGTTAGTAAATTACACTTAGCTTTTGAACCACACAATCTTTTTTTTTTTTTTTTTTTCTTTGTCCTCTACGTACTAGCAATTGGATTGTTTTTCTTGTTTTGGTTAGAGAGCCGGAACTAGCATCGTCGCAACTGCATGCATGCAGCACTGTTTTGGATCTTATACTAGCATCGTCACAACTGCACGCAGCAGCACTATTTTCGAGGCATGAATCAGCCTACACTTTGTTGCCTGGAATATAATAGCTCTCTTGACTTCCTTTTTATTTGGATTTGTTATTATCTTTGTTGACTCTAAGCAGTTATATCACTGCTTGTTTGTTTAAATTCATTTTTTTTACAAGTACTTATTTTAATTATTTTTAAATGGTTCTATCTAGGGTTAATTTTTTAGAAAAAAATTAAAATTGAATTTTTTTTGAAGTTTTAAAAGTTTAGAAGTATAATTCAAATACGTATTAAGTAACAAGTGTGCTAGAAAAGGTCCTTTCTTAGAAATATAATTCAAACAGCCTTAAATTGGCTGAAACTTTACTGCTGATAATGCGCATTTAGCCCTTTGATATCCGTTTCAAATTTCAAATGCAGTCTCTTTTACTGGTCAGACAACTAGTGCTTCTTTTTTTTTTTTTTTAATAATCCAAACAGCCTTAAATAATCGTTAATCCAAATTTGATTCAACCCACAAAAAAAAAAAAAAGAACAACAACAACAACAACTTAGAAATATATAATACAGCGAACAACGGCCTGCCATGCTTCCGGCTCGAATTCCCGCATTCGTGCCGGCATTTGATACCAAGGAATATAGACCTGCTTGTTATCTACGCCAGAATAAATAGAGTTTTCCCATGTGATAGAGTGCCACGATGCATACAATTCTGATAGGATCTTAGAGAGAGAAAAGTAGCATTTATTTATTGAGAGAGAATGTTTTCGGTTGTCAAGTAATGATTGCTATAAGCTATTTATAGTAGTTAGGTACTACACACTACTAACTTGCTTAACGGATTTAACTTTTATCCAATTTTAGATATTCCTTGCAAAACTAACCAATTTTGAACTGAATTTTTAAATATAACTTGTTCTTGCTTCGAAAAGGTGTCTTGCGCACTCTGAAAATATTTGGCGCATTCCCAGATCTTACTTCTTAGCTGTACATGAATGTTTGTGAATAATGTATATAGAAAGTTGGAACTGAATTTTCAATTTTATTTTGTCTGCATATTGGCACCACTTTTGATCTAAGGTCTTGTTGTTTGAGTGAACAAATGGCCTTGCTTAACTTCCATCATGTTTCTCAACCACCATCTTATTGGATTTTCTTTTTTTATTTTTATCGCTTTTTTTTTTTCCAAATTCTTGTAAAAAATATCTTAGTTTAAAAAGCATTTTTAAAATTATCCTTTTTAATATTCGAAATACCGTAATAACCACATTTCTTTTATTTTTAAATTTATTGCTACAAAAGCACTTCATAAAAAGTGTTTGGTATTTAAAATACTGAAACAGTATTTGAAATGCCGAAATGGTATATGAAATACCAAAAAGCTATTTTCAATAACATTGTCATAACTTATGACCACATTCACCAAGCAAAGATATGTACTCATTTCGTTATTTTTCCAAAAAATTTGTTGTCCTCAAACACCCATTTTTACAAGATTTATATACAAAATTTATATCAAAGAATGTCATTCGTTAAAAATTAGCTGTTCTCGAAAGAATGTCAGCACGTTCACTCAAAAAAAGCAAATTATAGCGAGGATGACAAGTGATGACAGCGCAAGCACCAATAGTGGTGAGGAAGATGACTTGATCATGGCTGCAAGAATACTTCAGTTGCCAGTTTGCCATTTTCTATCTTTTTTTTTTGTTTGTTCTTTTTTGACTTTAATTACCAATTAGCAAACATTAATATACCCACCAAAAGTTAGCTTGCTGACTTTCAACCCACGCACCAACGGATACCGTTTCGGTATTTCAAATACCGAACACGACCTTTGAAATATTTTCGTCATAATAAATTTAAAATTAAAAAAATGAGGTTATTATGGTATTTTAAATATCAAAATGGTATTTGAAATATTAAAAAAGGTGGGTTTGGAAATGCTTCTCAAACTAAGGTATTTTTTATAATGATTTGGGGAAAAAAAAAAAAAAGAAGGATAGAAATAAGAAAAGATCCCATGTTTTGCTGGCTGACAATGCTTTGACTTAGCTAGCAATACTTTGGCTGGTGTCTGTTAAATTTGCCCAAGTGCATGTGGCTTGCTTTCTATAGCCTCTAAGCTTTTCAACTTACTTGAAAATTTCTTATTTTTGCTTTTTCCAATGGTGTCTCCTGTGGCTGATATCATTCAATTTTGCAGCTAAAATATTCTTTTCTTTACTACAATGGCTTAACAAAGAGCATTTTAATTTTTCTAATAGAATTCTATCTGATATTGCTGAATGACGGTTAACTTACTTCTTAAGATCCTTCTCTGGTCTTCCTGATTCTCATGGTTGATATCTGGATTGAGTTGATAGGTAATGTTATTGATTCGGGTTTTGTGAAGCAACGACAATACAACCCCTCAACTGGCATGTGTTCTCTCGGCGTTGTTCAGATTAGCAAATAAGAATTGATAATGGTTTCTATGAGTCATTGGGATCACATCTTATGTTTGTTTTCTTTTACTATGTTTTCTTAATATGTGTGGCAAAATGAAATGTCCCCATCCTTTTTTTAACAAAGGGAGTAGCAAGCAAAATATAACTTTATGATTCATCTGACACCATCAGTTTTTCACCTTGCTCTATCATATTAAAATCAGTTTTGAACTTTTTGGTTTGGATTATTGTAGGGTGCAAGCCAATCAGCGCGCAGGACGTGCTGGAAGAACACGCCCTGGAAAGTGTTATCGTCTATGTCCTTCTATTGTATATCGCGATGATTTCTTGCATGCTACTATCCCTGAAATACAGAGATCTTCACTTGCTGGAAGTGTCCTTTTTTCGAACTCACTGGATCTCCCTGATATTGATATTCTCAAGTTTGATTTCCTTCACCCACCTTCCTGCAAGGATTATCTCTTTTCTTGCAATCTGATTATTTTCCCATATTAGTCTGTGTCATTGGTCTAGCAATGATAATGTGTAAATTGTTCTACAGCTGAATCTTTGGAAGATGCTCTGAGGCAGTCATATCTCATTGATGCCATCGATGAAAGTGGTGTAATTACTAGTCTCCAATGCACTATTGCTGGTAATATTTTTATTATTTTATTTTTACTTTGCTGTGTTAAACCTGTATCATGTCTCTCCCAGCATAAGTCCACGAATAATTCATCATGAATGATGAGGGACACATTCTCTTGCACACTGGAGACGCAAATTCTCTCATAAAAGGGGAAAGGGAAGGCGGGC
Source organism: Cordia subcordata (assembly GCA_028554755.1). Classification (NCBI taxonomy): domain Eukaryota; kingdom Viridiplantae; phylum Streptophyta; class Magnoliopsida; order Boraginales; family Cordiaceae; genus Cordia; species Cordia subcordata. The sequence continues at coordinate 1,099,482 of JAPTOF010000020.1, forward strand.
CTCCGCCCGGGGAGGGGGGGGGGCGCCTAAATACTGTGCTGCAGTCTACAAGGGTGATGGTTCAAAACTATTGAAAGGATGCATTTTCTTTGCTAAGCTACATATTTTGGAGATAAAAGGCAAAATTTTGGATTCTAATGGATGTATTTTTAACATTATGCAGAGCTTCCATTGATTGGGGTGATCACATACAATTGCTTCAGATTTATGAGCAGTGGGATGAGACTGACTACAGCATTTACTGGTGCCAAGATAACAACTTGCAGGTACGTCCTGTGGCTGAAGCACATTCTCCAATACTTTGTCCGATAATATGTTTACCAATAGAAAAACCGACTCTTGTTATTTCCTTCCATCTCTTCTCTGCCTTTTTGTTCTAGATTTTGAGCTCAATCTTTGCATTATAAGTTGCATCTGGTTAACTAAGAGGACTTTGATTAACGTGTTTAAATTAGTTTGGTTGGTCACTCAGCTATTGGGCTAAGTATCACAGATTTTTTGCTATACTTGGTTAAATATTGATGAGTAATCTTTTAATTGGTAAGTAAATATTCACAAGTGATCTTTGAATTGGTCATGATTATTTTACAGGTAGAATGAATGCTGTATCTTAAATATACAGTTGAAGATTGAGGAAATTCTCTCTCTCTCTCCCTCTTCCCTCCCCTTCCCCTGACCCGCCCCTGTCTCATTCAATCACTTTAGTCATTAGAGTAACGATAAGTTTTCTACTGATATTTTTATCTTTTTGTTTTCGTGGTGGAACCTCCTGGTCGTAGGTGCGAGGAATGATGTTTGTCAAGGAGGTTAGGAAACAGTTGTGTCAAATAATGCAGAAAATAGCTAATGGTTAGTGTACTGTCCAAGTTTTGGGCTTTTCTTGGGCGGAAAAGGCCCTTAATGAAGCTAGCCTGATCTGCATTTGTCTTTACCCAAGTACGAGCTCCCAAATCAATGAAACAAACACAATAAACTGTTACATTAACTACAGTTTAGTAAACAAATAATTGCCTGTCCTATTTGATTGGCCTTGAAGAGATGACTAATCCTGTAAATTTCTTGAAGTTCTGTTATGGTTTCTTCAAATCTACAGGGTCCATGGATGTGCAAACAAGAAAAAGGTGGAAAGAGAGCCAACAGGATTACAGAAACTTGAGGAAGGCATTGTGTACTGGAGATGCAAACCAGCTTGCTGAGCGAATGATTCGCCATCATGGATATCGAACTGTTGGTTTAAAATCCCAACTTGCTCAGGTAGCTATTTAGTAGAAAGAAAGTTGTTATCTTGCATTCCATTAGCAACTATTGCGTGCATATGATGAGAAATCTATTTTCCTCAATACAAGATATCTGTGTCCCTTCACAATACTAGCCTGCTTTGTTTTATATGATCTCATGAATAAGTTCTTTTCCCTATTCAGAAGAAAGTTTGGTCTAACCAAACATTCCCTCATATAGGTGCATCCATCATCTGTACTACAACCAGATGAAGATGGCATGCTGCCAAATTATGTTGTCTATCACGAACTTATTGCTACTCCACGCCCATTCATGCGCAATGTCTGTGCAGTTGAGATGTGATGGGTCACTCCTTTCTTAAAGAAACTAGAAAAATTGGCTGTCAACAAACTCAGGTAAGATATGCTCATCAAATAGCAGTTAAGGGCTTTTCTCATTGTTTAAGGTCTCAAATTGTCATCCATTTCCATTGAGCAATGGTCCTTTTGTCCATCAAGCAGTGGTTGTTCTAGTCAGCCTGAACCGAAGACTCAGAAGGAAGACTTGAACCCTCAGAAGGAAGACAAAATCGTGACTCAGAAACCAGATGATCGCGCCAGTAGAATATTGGCAGCTCGGGAACTTTTTCTAGCTCATAAGGGGTAGAAATAGCAGTCTTTTAACTTCTAACCCGTTCTGTGACCACTGGTGCATCAACTGTCTGGTTCACTTCTGTTGGCGGGAATTATGGCAGAAGGACACGGGCAGATTATCATCACCTCCGCCATGTCATCTCCACTTTGTCTACTTCACTGCAATCTTATTTGCCATTACAGGTGAGCAAGGAGCTGCCGGACATCATGCTGGCAAATGAGCAGCCGGCGAATCCTTATGAAAATATCTTAAAACAAATACGAGGTCGAATACAACAAATAACCATGTACTTCTGCAGATTACTGTACAAGGAATGTTACTTCTGGTAAGGTACTGGCTATTAGTCATAGTTTTGCCTCTGAGAAGCTTGTAACTTGTGCCAAAATCATAATTAATATCTTCAAACTAATAAATTCTTCACTCTTGTTATCATTTAATGCTATTCTACAATTTCATAACTCTGACTTGTACTTGTCATTATTCCAAAAAAATCGCTTAGATCTTTCAACATGCTTTGTTAAAAATAAAAGTTCATAGCAGTTATTTTTACTAATACACCAATAACATATACATGGAGTTCTTTTATAAATTGTTTTTCCCCTCACTATGAGAGTGATATTAATGAGTGATAAGTTATAGAATTATTTTGATAACAAACTATCCTCTTCAAATTTCACCAAGTAAATTCTTATATGCTTTTTTATAAGAACAATCCTATACACTTTAATAGTATAGCACCGCTTTTAAGTTTAACATATCTAGCTGAATTGTCCAATATTATAAATTTATATTATGAATTAACAAAAATATTAAAATTTATTGCTACAAATTTTGTATAAATGTTTTTTAAATTAATTTGTATCGATTTCTCAATTAATGTATCAAACTCTTTTTTCATTTAGAGAAATTAGTGGGTCATGCTCTATTCTATTTTAACGTATAGATGTAGATTTATTAGGCATAAAAGTATATATAGATAATTTGAACTTTGGAGAAAATTCTGACCCAAAAAACAAAAAGATTTTGGAGAAAGGAAAAAAAGGTAAAACTAAAAACAGGTTAAAAAGAAAAAAAAATCTTTAAGGCAAATAAAAAGGGGCATAAAATAAGGGCCTCTCAGTGTGGCAATGGCTTCCACGACTTGGCTCCGCTCTTCGCCAGCTCTCCACCGGTTCACTTCAACCGCCCGGTTCATCTTCTACTCAAACCGCTCTAAACCCACTTCCATGCCGCCGATTCGAGCTCTTGCTCGCCGGAACTTCTCATCCAAATCCAAAGCAGATGAATTAGCTTCCTGTAAGCAAAACCATTAATTCTTTCTCCTCATTAAAATGACAGTTCATGCATGAAAATTTATGTATATCCATGTGTGTGTGTGTGTGTATATATATATATCTTTGTTTATTTGTTTTTATTGTGTTTTCTTTTAGCGGCTGATTTGAAGTTTGAGGCTCCGCTAAAAGTAGTGGAGTATCCGAACCCGATACTAAGAGCAAAGAACAAGCGTGTTGGTACATTTGATGACAATTTGAAGAAGTTGGTTGATGAAATGTTCGACGTAATGTACAAGTGAGTGTTGATTTTGTTATTATTGTTATTATTTCTTTCTGAGAGTTGATTTTGTTATTATTATTATTATTTCTTTCTCATTTATCCTTATCTATGAGCTGAATAGTAATTTGATGGAGCTACCTAGAGTAGATGGACCAAATATAGTTGAGGTAACTCTCTGTAATAACAACATTACTGAGGGTAAGAACATTACTAGTGTTCATTTGGATTGTTCAAAAGGGCTTTTTTCTAAAATTTTTTCAAAATGTGCTTATTTGAGAAGATAAAATTCTTGGCTTCTGGAAAAAGCTGAACTTGAGTTTTTTTTTTTTTTTTTCAGAATTTCAACATTTTTTGAAATCTAATCCGAATACTTCTTGCGAAAAAAGGTGTACTTTTTTCTTGAAATAAGAGCGGAAAAAGTCGTTTTTTTTTTTTTTTTGAAATAAGTGCTTTTCCATGAAAAAAGCCAATCCAGACAGTCCCTAAATGGATAAACCCTGTTTAGACGGAGAGAACCCCACCAAAGTCAGAGAGATATGGCTGTATAGAGGACCTCGCTTAGTAGGATAATCGTGCATGGTTGATCTCATGTTTAGGTATAATATATGTACAAGCTGAATGGTTTTTCAGTAAGAACCTCTCACGCATTGAATTGTACCAAAGAGTAGATGTTCTTGCATACTTACTTCATTTAGTAGGATAGAACTTTGTTTGATATAGTTCAAATATTATGTACTTCTGTTTCTGTTTTATATGTATACATATTCTATTCTTTTGCATTGGGTTGGTTTTTTGTGCAGAACAGATGGGATCGGACTATCGGCACCCCAGGTGGGGATCAATGTTCAACTTATGGTGTTTAATCTAGTTGGTGAACGTGGTGAAGGAGAGGAAATTGTGCTTGTTAATCCAAAAGTTAGTAGATATTCGAGAAAACTTGTGCCGTTTAACGAGGGTTGTTTATCGTTTCCGGGAATATATGCTGATGTTCAGGTAATTTTATGTGTTGTCCTTCAAAATTAATATAATCTTTTTGGACTACAATATTGGATAATTGATGATTTATTATTAAAGTTGTACTTCGGATAAAGATGTCATGGCATACTTGTTAGATGCGTGTTGTTCTTTATTACTTTATTTTTTTGTTTCTTTTGATTTATTGGGTTCAGGAAGTGTTAGGCTATGAGTATGCTATTGGATGTTCTCATTTTCATTCTTTGTCAAGTTTGTCTTGACTCAGTTAAATTTAGTCCTGGTTATATGCCAAATACTTTGTTGTATTTGAGGCCTTTATGTACTTCCTAGAATTCAAACATTTCCAGAAAGAATCATTATACAGGGAGCAATTAAAGGAGAAAACAGTGAAAGATGAAACGCAGTATTGTCGTGGAGAGGTCTTTGGAAACATATATAGTTTGTCAAGTGATGCTGAGTGTTATTTCACTTAATGTTGGACATTACTTATGCTTGTATATAGTTATATGATGTCCCTCTTTAAATTTCTTCATTTTCTTTTCATTAATTCAATATTTCGGGCAAGGTAAACTTATGGAGTTCTTGTTAGAAACTAGGCAGCAATCTGTTGTCATCCTGACCAGGAAACTGAATTGGAAGTTTGGGTGTGTTTCTATCCTTCATTGGCGATCTGCATTGTCTTTTGCTACTTAAATTCGGTCAATCTACTAGAAAATTTGTGACATTGTCATATCATCATTCGGATATTTTTGGCTGAGCCTCCTATCTGTTTTTTGCAGAGACCAGACTCTGTAAAAGTTGATGCGCAGGATATCACTGGTGCAAGGTTTGCTGTAAGCTTGTCCGGACTTCCTGCACGTGTTTTCCAGCACGAGTATGATCATCTAGAGGTACTTTCCTTCTTGGTTGTGTTTCTAACTGCTCGTTCAGAACTCAAAATAAGCCTTATAGAAACAAATAGTTCCTAAAGATTCAACCTTAAGATATTCCTACAACGCATACTCTTACAGTCTGCGTATGCCAGGGAATTCTTTTCTTTGATAGGATGTCGGATGAAGTTGTCGATACCATCCGTGCAGATTTAGAGGTAAGCAATAACTGCTTTACAACGAGTGCAAATATCAATCTTCTTTGCCCCTGATCACGATTCACGGGTGCTTGACAAAGTTGTGGGGTGGTTTTTCCCCCTTTACAGGCTCTAGAAAAGAAATACGAGGATGTTACAGGATTGCCGAGCCCTGAAAAGATCAACACTCGCAGAAGGAGAACGGCTGCAGTTGGATTCGGAAAATCATGAAGTTCATATAAAATCTCAAGTTGCTTTCTGCTTATTATCATTGTTTCAAGCAACTTCTTGTGTGAGAATTGCGCCAATATTGTTTCACACAAGTACATTTAGGAAGTGATACTATGGAAAAAACCGATTAGGATTGACTTCATCACATACATCGAAGATAAATAGTGATCTGTTGTATTCTTTTAGTCGATGGTTTTTTACCTTTTATGCTGTCATCAATAGTTGCAAACCAATGGATTCGCTTTGTGATTTAAAAGTTGTATTATTTCATTGTAATCCTTTTCTATCATCATAGTCTCCTCTTCACTGGGGATAAAGATCATCTTGTTCATTTTATTTTATTGTTTCGGTTGCATATAATATTTGTAATTTTTTATTATTAATCAAAATAAGCAAACCATAAATGACATCTTTTAAAAATATATATATATATATATATATATATATTTGTACGCATTAATTTTTTAGTAAATTCGGTTACTCAAATTCTTTTAAAAGTTCAATTATGCTTTTAGTGTTTCAAGGATTGGATATTAACTTGGATGGTACGATGTATATTTGCCTCATTAATTATTTGGTGCTACTCAATGCTAATTCTAATAAAAGGAAAATTATTTTGAACAAATATTTGCTCATTAAAATACGATATTTTTCCTCATTAATCATTTTTATCCTACACAATACTAATCCTAATAAAAGGAAAAATATTTAAATTCTTCCTTGAGGCCTTATTTGGATGTTATCTACTTATCTTCACAAAAATGGAAATTAGACCCAAAAAAGAAAGACAATGATAGATAAGGTAACATAATAGAGTTTTCTTATAAAAATTTAACACCTTTTTAAATCATAAACGAGATTTTATGAATTATGACATGAATTACATAAGGCTAAGAGCAAATAATTGAATATTCAATAAAGCATGACCACGTTGAAGTAGACATTTGTTTCTAAAATATGATGCTTCTCTACTAATGACTCATGGAGTATAATATAAACTAATTTTCTTTTGAAAAATATGAAATAAGTTACACATAGTTACATATGGATATATTTCATAATTCTAGCCAAATTTAACTGTCAGCCATAATGAATATTGCTTTTTTGAACAAAAAAATAAAAAGATAGAATGGTAAATAAAAAACATAAAAGTTGGATTAAGAAGGGGAAAACAAATTTTAAGTTATTAAAAATATATATATTGATTAAATTATTAAAATACTACCTGTATAAGTTTAGGGGTCAATTTGAGATCGAGCAACTAATATTTCTAAGGGGCAAAATAAAATATCAAACATTTTCAGGGACTAAAGTTTCAATTTTACATATATAAATAGTATATTTTGCCGTCTGCTCCAGCCGATCGCTAGTTTCCGAAGCAGAAGAAAAAAAAAAAGGGAGAAGAAGAAGAAGAAGAAAAAAAAAAAAGAAAAAAGAAAATGAAGTTGACGCCAAGAGAGATGGAGAAACTGATGCTTCACAACGCTGGACACTTAGCTCAGAAGCGTCTCGCTCGTGCCCAACGCCTTAATTACACTGAAGCTGTTGCTCTTATTGCTACTCAGGTATGTATATATATACATATACATATACATATGCATATACATGCATATATATGTATGTATATGTATATGTATGTATGTATTATACATATACATTTTATATGTATGTAGATACGTGTGTTTGAGAGTGTGTGGATATATATGTAGATAGAATAGTGTTTATAGCTACTTATCTATTGTGTTTATGTTGAGTGTGTGTGTGTGTGTGTCTGTGTCCATGTGTATGAATAATAATCGGCAATTGCAGAAAATTGAAGGCTCGTTTGGATAACTTTTGAGAAAAGCGCTTTTTTGAGAAGCTAAAACTTATGGTGAATATGAGCAAAGCTAAGCGAAATAGATATTGCAAAATGAATGTACTTTTTTTCAGAAAAGAACTGCTTTTTCCTGAAAAGAAAGTGTTTTCTTTCCCTGAAAAAAGTCAATCAAAACATGCCCTTAGTGTGTGTGCGCGCGCATTGTTGCTTTTATAGCTACTTAGGTACGGCCACACACATATATATGCACTGTTGCTCTTGAAGCTACTCGGATATTTGAGAAAATGTGTAATTGGCAACTATGAAGATTTAGTGTGTGTATATATCTGTATTGTTGTCTTATGGCTACTTAGGTGTATACAGTATACACTATACACAGATTTCCTCTAAATTCTCAGTGAATTTCGGGCATTGCTGAAAATTTAGAACGTGTGTGTGTGCTGGCTCTGATAGCTACTCAGGTGTACACAACTATAGGCTAGTGATTACCGATCATTACCGAAAAGTTAGTGCGGGTGTGTGTATCTATGTGCACTGCCTCTTATAATTCATCATGTGGACACACTCGGACGCTCTAAATTCTCACTAATTTCCAATTACTACTGAAAATTTTAGTTTGTGCGTGCGTGTATGTATGTATAGAGCTGTTGCTGTCATAGATACTTGGGTGTAGGATATGTAGGGAAACAAGTAATTACTGAAAATTTAGTGTGCATGTGTATCTTAATATGCGTTGTTGCACTGGTAGCTCCCGGGGGCTCAGGTATACACATGAACACCGTAAAAGATTACTACTGGAAATTTAGTGTGTGCTTATGCATATATTATGTAATATTGGTTTATAGCTACTCAAGTTGACACACACAAAAACAAGGGCACACGCATGCACATGCACCCACACAAACAGATTTACATGGAGACGGTTGCTCTTACAGCTACTGACGTATGCATACACACAAAATGAGTACTATTGCTCTTGTAGCTACTCTGGCATACACAGACATGACTTTTCTTTTGATAGTCACTAGGGTGTACTTATGGACTAGACACTTGGACTTACTAAATTCTTTTTCAACTCCTGACTGTTATTGAAGATTCTACGTGTGTATGTGTCTGTGTTGTACGTGTATAAAACACCGGCTCCTCTGGCTATTCAGTTATATGCACACTCTCTTTAGATTCCCAGTAATTACTGATTATTACAGAAACTCTGTGTTTGTATGTCTACATATGTATGCAGTGTTTCTCTTGCGGCTAGTCAAGTATATACATACACATGCGCAAGTGCGAAGTGTTACTTTTACATCTAGTAAGGTATACACACACAAAAAAATAAATAAATAAATTCAGTATTGATGGACTATATTGTGCATATGCTATTTGAGTAGCATTGGACATACAAATGTAGCACATACTCACTTTTTCGCATTATTAATGTCACCATTGCCTTTTTCTGGATTGTTGCAGAACTATTATATATGAAATCTATAATGATTGAGAGTGTCATTGATTGTTTCTGTTCAGATTTTATGGGTCAGTTGGAACTATGTAAAGAATATTAACGTTTAACGTCTTTCTACTTTCTACAATGAAAACAATCAAAAGAAAAAGAGGACCACAAAGTAGTGATGCAATGACATTTAGTTTTACCAGAGAAAGTCATATGCTACAAGATTAATGGGATGGAGGGGGTGGTATAAGTGAAATGTGCTAATACAAGTTAACTTAATAACTGAATTTTACACATTTGTGCTCTGGAAATGAGTTTGTTGTAATTTTTATATACTTTTATCTTTTCTTTTTTTTTTCAATTTCATTAGATTTTGGAATTTGTGCGTGATGGTGAAAAAAGCGTGGCTGAATTGATGGATATTGGGAGGCAATTATTAGGAAGGTATTATTGAGTTAAAGATTTTATACTACTTCAGATTGTTGTTTTAATGTTTACTCTATTCGTACAATGTGATTACAACTACTAGCAGTACATGCAAACAAGAGGACTTGACAATTCAGATGGCGCATGAAACTTGTGTGCCTGTGGATACAGAATTACAGCGTGTGGTTGTTATATGAGCTAGTTTTATGGACTAGTTTCTGAGACTCTCACACAAGTGCGACTGATGGTGCTTAGAGTTGATTTGGTGGACGGGTTTCTAAAATGCTAACACGTGACAATGGGGCCAAGACATGGCTGGCTACTGGTCTGTCATATGTGACGAGTTTACTGACCCCTCTGTATTCATGATGACAATTTTCATGAGATGTATCATTGTGTGTCATCTATAACAATACCATAAGCTAATAGTTGGATTTGCTGCTTCACAGGAGGCAAGTGCTTCCATGCGTTCCACACCTCTTGGATACTGTTCAGGTGCTCATTTGGTTTTCCTTATGTAAAAGTGACATTTCTCTTTACTATTGTTTGGGAAATGCAGTTAGAAATTTCATTATATTTAGAGGGTGCTTGGTTTGCCTTTTTTTTTTTTCTTTTTTTTTTTCCTGGTCAAACTTGCTTAAAGTCCAATTTAAACTAATAGAAGCATTTGTTTTAATTAAAAAAGTACTTTTTTCAAGTGGCTTTAAGCAAAAAATAAAAGCTCCCTACCCCTAGCTTCTGCTTTTATGGCTTTAAGCACTTAAAAAAAAAAAAAACAAGTTTGACCAAATCATTTATTATCTTATCCTTACTTTTTTATTACTAAAATATCTTTACTCTTTTATATAATATTTACCATTTTAAATCATTGTCATGTCCTTAATAGTTATTTTAACAATATAAGTTATTTATGACCCACTATAACCAAACACGTAAATACTTTTTTTTATAACTATAATTTTTATTCAAACACGTAATTACTTAAATATTAAAAAAAAGCCACTTAAAGCCAAAGTACTCTAAGTAGCTTTTCAAAAAGCCAATCCAAACACCCTCTTAGTTGAGAACTGGTTTCTGAAGGTTGAAGGGACGTTTCCTGATGGAACAAAGTTAATTACTATCCATGAACCAATTGCCTGTGAAAATGGAGATCTGGAGCTAGCTTTACATGGTTCTTTTCTTCCAGGTAATCATGTTGCATATCTTTCAGTCTTTTCCTGAGCTTCTCTTTCTTGTGATTGGGAATAAGATTCTTGCATAAGTCCTCTATTTCACCACCACCACGTATCTTTTATTAAAAGACATAGGACACTTTGATACATAGAATCACGTGAAGTTTGAAGCAAATCCCTTTTTCCTTTTTTATTATATATATCTGTTGGCGAGTAAAAGGGAGGACAAGGTGCTCTTTAAGAGTGCCTTTTATCATGTGATGTTACTGGTGTCTGATATGTACATCCTTCCTTATGTTGTTGTTGAACCAAGTGAAACGCATCTGATGTGGATCAGTCTTTTAACGTAACAGTTGTTGATGATTAATCCTTTTACAGTTCCTCCAGTGGAAAGGTTTCCCTCTCCGGAATATTGTATGGTCCCTGGTGAAGTGCGTTTTGGAGGTGGACTTATTACACTAAATTGTGAAAGGAAAGCAGTCATTCTTAAAGTCACCAACATTGGAGACAGACCAATTCAGGTTATTCCCTCTTTTTTGATTTCTTATTCTGAAATCTTAGTGATCCTCACTTTTTCCGATAGATCTTCCATATTTTCTGGTGGAGCTGGTCTTACTGTGTCTAAAATTGGTGAGATTTAGGATATTAAATTTGAGCTCTTTGGTGTTATTGGAAAATATTTGAAATGGTTCTACATTCTTGTTTTGGCTTCTGCATGTTAAGATGGCTCGATATTTCACCTAAAGAGACTCTTTTTTCTTTCTTGACGTTAAATAGAATAATCTGTTAAAATTAGGTATTCCTTTCTTCTTGAAAATTGTATTTGGCTTATATTACTCAAACGAAGGAGAAAAGGAAAAGTGGGTATTTATGTACTTAGGAAGATTACAGGTTGCCTCTACTGCGAAATGTGAATCATTGTTGTCTGAACTGATTAATATTTCTATTTCATGCAATGTAAGAATTCTTATGGGAACAAAGCTTGTCTTGAGTTATCCAGGTTGGCAGCCACTATCACTTTATTGAGGTGAACCCATCCTTGGTTTTTGATAGAAGGAAAGCATATGGCATGCGCTTGAATATACCAGCAGGGACAGCCACAAGATTTGAGGTTAGTCTTTCTGACCTGACTAACCTTAGTCTTTCTATGCTTTACTCTTTTGTTTCCTAAAATTTTGTTTCCTGGGACAAAGAAATTTCATATTCATCTGCAGTCTTCACAGCAGTGGAAAATTTTTTCTTATGCCGTTTCTTATTTGGCTGTCAAGCTATCTCTAATCAAGTATTGTTATTTATTTGTCACATGATGATGAATATCTAGTTCTTCTTGAGAATCTCATTGCATGTTCCATATCTTCTTCCTTTCTGCACGTCAAGATTATAAAAAATGTGCTTTGTGGCTTTGCTAGCCAGGAGACTCAAAAAGTGTTACTCTTGTCAACATTGGAGGTAAAAGAGTTATCACTGGAGGAAACGGGATCTGTGATTGCTCTGTTAGTGATTCCAACATTCAAGCGGTGATGGAAGACGTGCATGAGAGAGGTTTTGGTCATCTGGAGGACACAAATTTCAGGTCCAGGAACTAGGAAAAATTTCACCTCTTCTTCCCCTCCCTTCTTCAACATCCTCAACACACCCCCCCCCTCCCCTCTCTTTCTTTTCTTTTCCTTCCTGGTTTTATCTTTTGATCTTATACCATGTTAAAATACCTCATTCATTTCTTAATCTACCTGTGCTAAGTGTAAATGCTTTATACTGAAATTGATTTCACAGTGAAGGTATAGTGAAAGAAGGATCTGCATTGTCTTATACAATGTCTCGTGAAGTCTATGCCAATATGTATGGCCCCACAACTGGAGACAAAATTCGACTGGGTGACACCAATTTATTTGCAGAAATCGAAAGAGATTTTTGTTTTCATGGTGATGAATGTGTATTTGGAGGTGGAAAAGTTTTGAGAGAAGGAATGGGACAAGCATGTGGGTACGACGCAGCTCAGTGTTTGGATACTGTTATAACGAATGCTATAGTCATTGATTATGCGGGAATCTTTAAGGCTGATATTGGAATTAGGGATGGAAATATTGTCTCCATTGGGAAAGCCGGCAATCCACATTGTATGTCTGGAGTATCAGATGACATGATAATTGGGGTAATTCATATAAACTAAGCTATTACAGTATATATACTTGTGCACAGTCATGCTTTTTGTAATTTTTTTTCTATTTGGATTAGGTGAACACTGAGGTCATTGCTGGAGAAGGAATGATTGTAACTGCAGGAGCTGTAGACTGTCATGTACATTTCATCTGCCCTCAGTTAGCCTATGAGGCAATATCAAGTGGTCAGATATCTATGCAAATACTTCAGCTTGTTGGATTTTGTGACATCCTTACATTTGGATGCAACTGATGCTAAATGCTGCAATTATGTGATTGTATTCTGCTTGTCATGGCATATGGATAATTTTCTCTGGCTTGTTGGTGTGCAATCCTCTCTTGAATTTGGTCCCATAAATAGTTCATATTGGCCTGATGTTTTGTCCCTATGACATCTAAAACTCCTCTATAAATGTTTACTCGTTTTTATCATGACCATCGTGTCATTGCTTTGTTGAATAGAACAATATCTCTCTCCTTTGGCACCCTCGACGTTCAGAAGGCATAACGAGGAAAAGCTTGTACATGGAAAGTTAAGTGCCCATGTACCATTCTTCAACAATGATTATGATAAAATATGCATTGGGCTTACAGACTAAGATTCAAATCAATTTGTTGAAGATATTAAGAAACAAAGAAAACTCTAACTTTCAACAGATAACAGGAGTTATGCCTTTTCTCTTTGTGGCAACTAACTTGTTGATAATTAGCAGCACTTGGTTACATTAATTGCTCTCTGGCATGTGTATGTGTCCCTTGTGTTTGCGTTCTAGACCTGTTTTTACTTATGTGGGGAAGAGAGTCAACTAAAAGCTAGTCTTCAGTTTTAAGAATGCCTTGTCTTTGGTCCAATAGTTGGCAAATAAAGATATAATAAATTTCTTAGAGGATGAAACTAGTATATTGTGTTATCTGTTTGCATTGCGTGCAGGCGTCACTACTTTGATTGGAGGCGGTACAGGACCTGCGAATGGGACACGTGCAACTACTTGTACGCCAGCACCATCACACATGACATTGATGCTGCAGTCTACGGATGAACTACCCTTAAATTTTGGCTTCACAGGAAAAGTATGCTTTATTTGCGACAAAGAAGCTTCCTTTTGTCATGAAATTTTTGTTATTTATTTTCAATTATATGTGCTTTTCAGTTGCACATTAACAAACACAAAGACATGAAAGTACACATGGATTGAGGACTTACCAATCAAGTGACCGTTGTCAATATTCTGGGTCTGCATGCTCTCCCCCAGGGAGAAATTCCTTTGTGTATGGATCCACCAGTTTAATATGATAAGTTACATCCTTGCATTTTCAGGGAAACAGTGCCAAGGCAGATGGCCTACATGAAATAATCAAGGCTGGAGCAATGGGACTGAAGCTTCACGAGGACTGGGGATCGACACCTGCTGCAATAGACAATTGTCTGGCTGTTGCAGACCAGTATGATATTCAGGTAATCCTCTTTTCGTCTCTTAAAAAAAGTTAAACATATATTGATGCTACCTTATTCTTTCAATTACTGGTCATCAATTTGGTCAAATCTTTTTAGGTAAATATCCACACTGACACCTTGAATGAATCTGGATTTGTGGAGCAAACAATTGCAGCATTTAAAGATAGAACAATTCACACATATCACAGGTATAAGCTGCTTCGTACTGCCCCCTTTCCACCCTGCAGCTTGTCACCCTATCATTTAGGAAGTTCTATGGACATGATATATTTAGACATGCTTTCGCAGTGAAGGTGCAGGTGGTGGTCATGCTCCAGATATTATCAAAGTTTGCGGCATAAAAAATGTCCTTCCCTCATCAACTAATCCGACGCGTCCTTTTACTAAAAATACAGTAGACGAGCACCTTGACATGCTGGTGAGAGAAGATACTTGAAGTATTAATACATCTGACTAGCCGTTCCTAAATTAGTTACATCACATACAGATGGTCTGCCATCACCTTGATAAGGACATCCCAGAGGATGTAGCTTTTGCTGAATCACGAATACGGGCAGAGACTATAGCTGCAGAAGACATTTTGCATGATATGGGGGCAATTAGCATTATATCTTCTGATTCACAAGCTATGGGACGCATAGGAGAGGTGCTCTCTATGGTCAATAGTTTTTTTGTCTTATTTCCTGATTCGTGCTTGAGATGCATTTAGACAATAGTCAAATGTGGAACACAATGAGATCTATTGCCTCAAAGATAATGTATTATAGTGTAACTAAGAATATGTCACGACTGTTTATTGCATTTAGGATTATCCAAAATGTTCCTGATACTTTATTCACAAGTGAGAAACCAGTGGGTTACTTGGAACATCGTAGTCATGGAGAAGGAGGGTCACTGCTTCCTTTTCACTTAAAATTTATTAGGCAGGGGACAAAATTCTTCTGAAGAATGAATATATGAGAAATAAAGAGGAATGCTGTCTTAGCAGGTTAAAAGAAGTTGATTGTGAAAGGAAGAAAATAACAGAAAATGAGAGCAGAAAAGGGACAAAAAAAAAGGGAAGAAGGAAAGATATATAAACTCTTGAAGGAACACAATCCACATATTTACTTAAAGTAATAATTTATGTACTCTGGCAAGGAGATAAAATACATATGGCACAGATACCAGTAATTTCTTTGATTGTGGCATGTTATAAATGAAAACTACAGATCCATTTCTCCTTTCCAAAAGGCTTCAAAATCGATTGTGAATCTCTCTTTAACAAAGTTAGTGAAGCTTAAATTAAAGAGTGTTGCCAACATTCAGGCACTTCTTCTCTGGGTCAAAAGCAGAGTTCTTCAGTATGTTGACACCTGTAGTGCCTCGTAGTTAATATGAACTATTATATACCAGGTTTTGCAAATTGATTTTAATTTGTCATCTTTTGTGAATTCAATGAACTTTTCCTGGTGGCCAGACTTTTCTACATTATGAAACTTATCAATGTCAATACTAGTGTATCAGGTTATCTGCAGAACTTGGCAAACTGCGCACAAAATGAAGTCATTAAGAGGACCACTGGAGAGTGACAATGCAGATAGCGACAATCTGCGAATTAAAAGATACATAGCAAAGTACACCATAAATCCTGCTATTGCTAATGGCATTTCTCAATATGTTGGATCAGTCGAGGTATGATACCTATACTTTCATTTTGACATATTTGATGATCCATGGAATACAGCCATCCTCAAAGCAGGCACCTAGTCAATAAATGAAGTAGGCTGTTCAGAGTCAGTTGTACGTTTCTGAAATTAGAAATTACTAGGCAGGTGACAAGGGGTCTTGGATTGTCTATGCTATTGGGTGAATTATTGAATATCTGCTGCTAGAAATGTTCAGTTATAATCCATCCTGTGTAAAATTTGGATCTAAATGATGTAAAGTCAATTTGGATACTGATTTGATGCAGGTAAAGAAATTGGCTGATCTGGTTGTTTGGAAGCCTGCCTTTTTTGGGGTAAAACCAGAAATGGTGATCAAAGGTGGCACGATTGCATGGTGTAATATGGGTGATCCGAATGCGAGTATCCCAACTCCTGAACCGGTAATATTTATTTGCATTCTTCTCCTGTTGTACTTCTGTTGATTCCAGATAGCTGTAGGAAGGTGTCTGATCTTCCTGACTTTCGTATCTTCAAGCAAAAAGGAGATTGACTCTGTAATTATATATTAGCTTATTATGTCACCTGTTGGAAGTGTTAACTTTACTAATTTTATGGGTCTGAGTTTGTTCTGCAGTTATAATTCCCAAGACTTTACTAACAGGTGCTCATGTTAAAAGTTCTAGTTTTTGAACTCTAATCAACAGCAAAAAGTTGATAGCCAATGCGTATTTGGGACATTAAAGTAGCATCTAAAACGGAAGATTAAATTTGATATGAACTGCTTTCATGTTCGTCGATAAGTTCGAGATATCATCCTCCCGAAGTTGCAATGTCTTGCTTGAAGAGGATCTTATTGTGTGTGCCCAAATATAATTGACGGAGCTTTTGCTGCAGGTAATAATGAGGCCTATGTTTGGAGCACTTGGAAAGGCTGGGAGTACAAATTCAATTGCTTTTGTCAGCAAGGTGAGGATTTTTTGGCGCTGCCGCCACCCCCCCACCCCCCTCTCTGGCCACAAGGTTTCTTTCTCTCACACACACTTCCATCAACCTCACATACAGGCTGCTCTGGAAGATGGTGTGAAACAACACTACGGACTCAACAAGAGGGTAGAAGCTGTAAGTAATGTGAGGAATCTCACGAAACTTGACATGAAGCTCAATGATTCCCTTCCAAAAATGGAGGTAGATCCAGAGACCTACACGGTGACTGCTGATGGAGCAGTTCTTAGTTGCGGGGCAGCTGCTACAGTCCCCCTTTCTCGAAATTATTTCCTCTTTTAGGTGTGTTGGTCAAATTGCACGTAATTTTCTAGCATTTTCTATTTTTCTCAATCCTTTTATCTGGCCGTCAGCTGGGGTCATGCAAGAGTATATTAAGCAGCCGCAGATAGTTTTTCCTGGGAAGTTTATATATTTGGTTGGTGACTTCAATTGGAATAATATCTGGAAATAAAACTGCACCCTGTTGTGAATGTTCCATTTGAGAAGGTAGGACATTCGTTCATGCAGCTTGAGCATTGTGATGTTTTAAGTCACAATGTATTTTTTTCAATTTACCAAAAGATAACTCATCTTTAAGTCCCTCCGGGATACCTTAATAGTTGTAAGAGTTGAGGTTAAATGAAGCTCAAGAACCGGATTCATTCAACTTTTCTGCTCTAGGTTGAATACTTTAACTTATTTGATGGATGGTTTGTCGACGTGTCTTTTCGCCCGCAATTTATCAATTGGGGTGGAGTTTTGGCGGGTGTATTTGTATTTAAAAAAAAAAAAAAAAGAGGACGCCTTTAATACTTAGGTGTAAAGTATATGATTGGCATTATCC
This sequence comes from Cordia subcordata, assembly GCA_028554755.1. NCBI lineage: Eukaryota > Viridiplantae > Streptophyta > Magnoliopsida > Boraginales > Cordiaceae > Cordia > Cordia subcordata. The sequence continues at coordinate 1,117,139 of JAPTOF010000020.1, forward strand.
GTAGCCATTTTTGTCAAAAACTTGTACTTGAAGCTCCATCATATCTCGACCATAGGAAAAGCTTTGATCATAATGTTCAATATTACTTGCAAATGCAAAAAGTTGAGAGCCTTCTCAACGACGCACCACTAACACTCGAGGTGGTCCTTATTTTTAGATCTACAGTATTAGATTTTTGTACATTTGTAATGATTTGAATTTATAAATCCTGTCGAAAGAGTTTAATGCTATGTTTGGAATAAGCTTATCATAAGATACTTATTTTATTGATGGGAAGAGATAAATGTTTGTCTTTGTTTATCTTATAAAATCTAAAATATCTTATTACAAGCATCTTATGAAAATTTAAAATTTTTATAAGTGATTCATCATTGATTTATTTTCTACGACTACAAATAAGATATTTGATCACAAGTACTTTATAAAAACTTAAACGAAATCATGATCTTTTATATAAAATATCAAATAAGATAAGTATTTTATAATAAGTTTATACCAAACACAACATAAGCGTTTCTAATAATTAAATTAGTTCAACTAGGGTCGATTTTTCTTTTTTAATTTTGTGTATGTGTGGAAACCAAGTTGAGAGTGTGAACGTCATGTTGTTTTGTCGTAGTCGGCTATAGTTCTGTCATAACTTGTATGCATATTTATATTTGGTTTTTGTGACTTGTAAATACTAATTATTGATAATTGTGGCGAGTTTCTTATTTTCTTATTATAAGGCATACCGTGATTCACATTCTCAAAAATATTACATTATATATTTTTAAATTAAAATTATAAAGTTTCTAGTATATTAATATGTCCAAAGTTGTTTTATATACAAATTAACTAATATTTGTGAGGCAAGTGTGAGTTTGAATATAGAATCCTTTGATTATTGCTACTAATAAATTATGTCACCTAACTTTTTGGACCAATGATTAACTATGTCATTATCAATTATTTCTGGATAAATATGGAGAACAGACTGGATTCATATTGTATTTGCTGTCAGCTCAAATAATTCACTGCGGATATCAATTATCACTGGATAACTATATGAGAAAAAGCAGATTGGCTTCTTATTTTGGACATGTTTGGATTAACTCTTTTCGGAAAAAAATATATATATTTAAATTTTTTTCAAAAATTAAAAATTTTAATTTCTAAAAAAATATTTTAAAAAAAGATATTATTAAAAAAAATACTTTTAAATAAAGTCAATCAGGACAATCTCTTTATTTGGTGTTTTATTCTTTTGATACATAAAATCTTGTCCAGATGAAATTTGTTTTGCACGCTGTAACTTATAACCAAAAAAAAAAGAAAGAAAAAGAAAATATCACGGGTACTAAATCTCTAGGTTTAGGCAACTGAACTTTTTGTTACTTCTCAATGAAAAGTAGAAGGGGACAAGAAAAGTAGGAATATAAAAAGTGGGACAAAATACAAAAATTAGGATTCAAAGCTTGCATGAGTTGCCGTCCTATCTCCTTTTGACCAATTTTATGATTAGATTATTTTGGCATATATCACAAAAGTGATACCAAAACAATATTCGACAAGAACAATATTTTTACCATATAAACCCAAGCATCTCTTCATTTATAGTAATCAAGATTTAGAGAGAAGTTAAACAAAATATCCGGTAATAGAATTTTTATAACTTGGCAGATTTAGATAAATGATTCAAATAAAGAAGGTAATCGGAACAATTTGACTAAATAATTCAACAACTAAGCTAAATTTTTCTTTGTCAATAAGATTACGTGGTGTGTATAAAAATAATGAGATCCTATTGCGTATTTAGTTCAATGAAAGATAATATTTTAGTTAATGTGACTTTGCTCTTAATAGGAGTCAAAAATAGTTTTGGAAATTTGGAATAAAGGTTATTCACATTTATTCTTTTTAGTTCTCATTCATGCGTGTGTGCTTCCTTGCTCTTAATTATAATTTCTAAGAAAAAGGAGAGTAATAAAAAAAGAAAAAAAAAAGTGACAAGAATAAGCACAAACTACGTCATTATAACAAATAGAATTTAAAAGTTAAAAACAAGTGTCGAGTATATACTTTTTTCCATCCTTCTAACAAAACGATCCATTAAAAAAGAAAAAGTCATAATTACAAAAAAGACGACGTTAAAATATTATAAAAGACATTTAACTTTTATAAATAAAAAATGAAGAGGAAGTGGTTTCACATGTGTTATGGGCTAAACTATTCAGTTAGGACAGAGTAATAAGGGTATTAAAAAATTTAATAATGAGTTGAGAACAAAACAGAAGTGGTGTATTTGATTTGCATAACAAATCATCTAAATTACTCCTTTTTTTTTCTTTTTTTTTTCCTGTGATCATCTAAATTACTTTATGATCGTTATATCATGATGATCATAATAGATGAATTTAACTCCCTCCAAGTGTTTGATATGAGGTAGAATACACTTCAAAATTTCCAATATTTTAATGTCTACCCTACCCCATATGCAGTAATGTAGATTTGTCAAACATTAGGAACCAAACTCACATTTTGACACATAAAACAACATCTGATCTGCAAATTGCAAAGCCTAAGATCACTAAACAACAAAAAATTCAAACCTTTTCCTCCTTAAAATATCTCAACTGAGCCTTTGTGTTTGATCATCATCTCCTCTAAGAAAAATGGCTGAGACTGAGACACACATACAAGTTGAACAACCAACAGAGCATCAAATTCAAACCCCTTTACTCAACAAACTCCAAAACAACCAAGAAAATCAAAACCAAGAAGAAAATGATGAAGAGAAAAATACCCATTTACAAGAGGCTCTTCAGAAGCTGGATGCGTATCTTACCATACTTGGTTTCAAGCAATGTAAAGTTTTGAGCTTTTTGCTGTCTTGGTTAGCTTTCTTGTTTATAGGTGTAGTAGTGCCTGTGGTCATGCTGGAGTTGTCTAATAGTTGTTCGGGTTGTGAAAGGGCTCAAGTAAAGAGCTTTGAGATTGATATTGTGGCATCTCAGGCTTGTTTAGCTGCTGCTTCTTTGCTTTGCCTTTCACATAATTTCAGAAAGTATGGTATCAGGAAGTTTCTGTTTGTTGATAGGTACAGTGGCCATATGGAGCGTTTTAGTAACCAATACATTGACAAAATTCGAGTAAGTATTCAATTTTGTTTTTTTCCCACCACTTATGTTTGTTACGTGATATGTGTTAGCATGAGTGGCTTATAAGTTAGTATAGTGCTTGGTTACTCATTTTCGTGGATTAATGATTTATAAGCTGGTCTTATGAATTAAAATAAAAACTCGGAGTAAATTTTTGCGGTCAAAATCTAGCTTATAAGTTGGAGTTCTAGATATAAGTAATATCTTGAATAATCATTTTGGACCATTACACTTGAGGCAAGGATATGGGCTTGGTATACCAGAATGCAGTCGTCATGTGATCCCTACGTATCTCAAGTTTGCTCATATTATGTGTTCAATTTACTTTTGTATAATTGGATAGATTGATGAATGGTTTTGTGGAGGAGAGTTTTGTATCAGAAACGTTTATTAGATTTCTTGGAGCTTCAATTATTAAGTCATATAGGATTGTGAACTTATTAGATATTGTGTATCTGATAAATTTTGAGATATAGGAGGAATGGGAGTAGTTATTGAATTTTTATGATGTATAATGAATTAATAAACTTGGTATTATAAGGTGGACTTTGCTTACCCTTTGGGATGTTGAAATTCAGTGACCTTTTAGGTTCCAGTGAGTAATTCTATTTTTATTTGATAACATATTGATAAGGCAAGCAAATTCATTGAAAATTCTAATGCTTGTATAGGACAACATAGTGCTATAAACATGATGCTTATTTGATCAAAACCATATGTTGTTTGAAGAGCATAAGCAAATTAAAAGCTATATTGGTGCCTTATATTCCATTTCTGAAACATAAAGATTCAGAACTGCCCCTCAATAGACTCTTCTGATGTTGGAGAATCACTACTACCTTATCCTTGTGCTTTGATCTTGAGCATAAAAGAATCTATATAAATTTCTTCTTGTTCTCTTTGCTTTTCCTGGAATCAATTTGATGGTGGCTATCTTGATCCAAATTTGTTCGATTAACTAAACACGTAGATTGTGATCTTGGTTATTTTTTTCTCCATACAAATCTTTTTGTTCTTTTAAACTATCGACTAGATATACAATTTCTAAGCACTTGACTTTTGTTGTTAAGAAGTTGTCTAAAATATACCAAATGAGATCTTTACATGGAAAATTCAAATATTGTTGAGAATATGGGGTAAGTTTTGTTTATTTCCTGTTTGCAGGACTCTGTCCGTTTGCTAGTACTGTGGCTACTGCCATGTCTAATTTTGAAGACTATACGTGAAGTCATTCGTCTTTTATATGTGCATCACGCGTCGCGGTGGCACTCTGTAGCTATATTATTCGCTTTTCTTGTTTCCTGGACTTACACAACTACACTCTTCCTATCAGCCTGCATTTTGTTCTATTTAGTCTGCAACTTGCAAATCATACACTTCGATGATTATGTAAAGCTCATGGAAACTGAGTCTGAAGTTTTAGTGTTAATACAAGAGCATGCTCGACTACGGTATTATCTCTCAAAAATAAGCCACAGATTTCGAATTTTTCTCCTTCTAGAGTTCTTGGTTGTCACTGTGAGCCAGTTTATGACTCTCTTCCAGACTACAGGATACAGTGGCATATTAAGTTTCATAAACGGTGGAGATTTTGCGGTAAGTTAAACTTCTGAGCTGCGTATATCTTTTATGTTTCATGATACAGACTAGACTTTTCTTGCATGATTATTTATTTAGTATTTGAGTTTCAAGTTACATGTAATACAGGTATTTTCATTAGTTTATTGCTGGATTTTCAGTGTGTTTACATACAAACCACTTGGTAGCAAAAGAGTTTATGTAGATGTTGTAACGGATCAGTCTTTCAAAATTTATCTCCATTTTCTCTTAGTAAAATATAATTTTCAATCTTCATTCGTGATTTAAATGTTATTTACCAATCTCAAATTTGAAAAGCAGGTATCCTCTCTAACTCATCCTTCTTTAACAAATTAATCAAATTTTTGGTGTAATTCATCTAAAGCATGGTTCCATGCTTTCATGCAGTTGTTTAGATAATTAGCGGTTTTGGACAATGGGTCCATTATTTTTAAGTTTTCCATTTGTGTGACCATTACTTCATCCAAAGGTTTGATTTCTTTTCTTTTCTCTTACTACTGGTTTTTCAGGTTTCCTCAATTGTTCAAGTGGTAGGAATAACTCTATGTTTAAATGCTGCTGCAAAAATATCACACAGAGCGCAAGGCATTAGCTCATTAGCAAGTAGATGGCATGCATATTTGACATGCAGTTCTAGTGATATCTCTCAATTGAGGGCTTCAGATAGTAATGCCAACTTTGAAGCAGCTTATGATATAAACAACTCAGAAAGTGATTTGGACTCCATGGATTTTACTGCTATCCCTGCATATACACAACTGGCGTCTTATATGTCTTCCTACCACAGGAGACAATCTCTAGGTATGCAATCAATTAATTATCTAATTCATTGAGTAATATTGTGCATTTATATATGTACCTCTTCTTGGTACTTCTCATTTCGGAGAAAACATCTTTGGCATGCCCACGATTTCCTTCAAATGCATACTTTTGGTCGTAAGTTACTGAGGAGTGGATATTCCCATAGCATGAGTCCTATTGTGTCATGAAATTAGGAGGAAAGATAGAAGGCTTCTTATCTGTTAATCACTTTAATTTGTATTTAGTCTATCAACCCGCACAATCAAATATGTTTCGCATTAAGCTACCATACAATTGAAAAAAATTCATCTTTACTTTTGTAACTAGTCAAAACTACTAGTTCTATGAGCAAGAGAAATACCACACATTCAGGCTAGGTACTTAATTATCTAATACGATCCTAGTATCTGCATAAAGGTTTCTTTACATAACTTATCACTCTGCTATGTACACACCATTTAACTTGTAATCCCATTATTTTATTTGCACGGAGATCTAAGATGAGGGCTACAGGGGGCAGCTGCCTCCCATGTTCAGTCCCCAAGATAGAACTTAGTTAACGGGCTACAGTGGGCTGGGAACTGATACATTTGCTGCCATTGTGCTTAGCAAAGAGATCTTGCTTCAGCGGTGTATATGTAGCAACTCACTGTGCAAAAGATAGTCAGGAGCTAGTGACAAAGCATTGACTGTTGAAGTTCTATCCTTAAGCTGTTGCAAAGTGGTGTGCTTCTCCTGTCCTCGTCTTTCTTGTTTCTTTCTTCATAATTTTTTTTAATTGATTTTTCTGAGTGATGCTAGTGGCCATAAGATTATTAAATTTTTTCCCTATATCTGTTATCTTAACGGATTCAACCAAAACATGAGGCCTATTTGTTGTTCGATAGTACTGTTGGGGGCCTTATCCAACAGAAGCGAAAAAGGAAAGAACAATAAAAGTCTCAAGCAAAGATTTAGATGTTTGGAAGGGGAAACTCCATGTTAGAATGAGGAAAAGTTTTTGAAATTTGAAGTTCACGAACGACCTATCAAAAGGTTCACTCCTTTTTTCCCCACTTTAAATGTGAAACATTTTTGGAGATCTTGCACATTTGCAACTCTTTACACTAAGGAACTTGGGCCAAATTCATATTTATACAAGTGTTTGCCACAACAGAAAAGAATTCTGAGTTTGCCCTTGTCAATATATGCTCATGAAATCTTTCATACCAACAGACCCTTCGCGTTAATATGTACATAAGCATGCAACCCATTCACATAAACTAGAGGGGAAAGACTTGACTTTATGCCCAAAACACGACAGAAAGGGAGCTATAGGATTGAAAATCAGTTTTCCGTTGAACATCTGGAGCAGCAGCTTGTTTGTTCTTTCCCTTTTTTTTTTTCCTTTTCTTTTTCTTTTTCCCCTTTAACCAGCGAAGGAGGAGGAATGGGTTGTCAACTACGCGGAGCGAAACCTGATTATCGAAAGATACTGTAGTGTTACATTCAGAGAGTATCATATACTTGAACTCTATGCGAACTGTTCTATTCTGTTTTAACTTCTGCCGCCACTTTGTAGGTAGGTTGTTATTCAGATAATTTTAAACTTGGATACTTATTTGCAATGGCAGTGATGTACTTGCAGAACAATCCTGGAGGAATTACGATATTCGGATATACAGTTGATCGAGGTATGATGAACACAATCTTCCTCATTGAACTCTCTCTGGTCCTCTTTGTGCTTGGGAAGACCGTTGTTTTTACCTCAACGTGATAATCGAATCATATCTCAGAGTGATAGCTTCATAGCAACACATTGATTTATACTTAGAATATCATGACTTTGTTGCATACACAAGCTGCATAGACTGTCTTCTCTCCATCTGAGACCTAAGGCAGAAGTTCCAAAACTCACCATGTCTATCAACTAGCAACCCCCTGCTTGACCATGCAGCCAGGAGATGAAGCCCCACGAGTCAGTGCACAGCCCAGAAACATCCTGCATCTCAAGAGACACGAAATTTGTCAAAAAAAACAACAACCGGGTGATCGTACACGTGCCAGATACCGGAACTGGAAGTTTTGGCCTATACAGAATGTAGCATACTTGCGAGAAACTCAAGTATCTGTTGAAATTACAAGTCTTTTTGATGAAAGAAAAAAAAAAAGCACTACTTCCTCCAGTATTTGCTGACCTTGTGTTCTAACACTGATGAACTTTGCCAGGGGAATGCAGAATGACCATTACCTTCGAATGCGATTAGAATTTCCTCACAATATGATGACTACATGTCTTTTGCAGTTTAATATTGATGAGCAGATTGTCACTTCATTGAATTGGTCTCTCGTAACGTTATAATCTAACTTAATCTCATGTCGTTAGCTTCCAATTCTTTATGTTAATGGGGTTACAACTTCAAATATAATTTACGAAAATGATAATATTTTGAGGGGAAAAAAATAAAAATAAAAAAATTCTGCGCCACGTAAAATTTTGGGAGTTGGAAGACACTGTTTCTAAAGTTGGGATCAATTCAAGATTTCCCTATTTTCACTTTTCGAAATGGTGTCTTCAAATCACAAATTCACCATTACAAATTTTTCTCCTAAAATTGTTGAATCAAGCTCACGATTTTATCACAACTTGACTTCCTTAAATCACGTGCCATTTTCCTCGTGTCTGACAAAGCAATCGTGTCTTGTAAGACAAATTTGTAACATAATTACTTTCCTCTTAATTTTGCAGAAGCTGTCATTTTAAAAAACAGCCCGTTTAACTCATCGGCTCAATGTTTCATTCAGGATTCACAGAAAACTATAAGACAAATTAACATTTCGGTTTTGCATGTTACCTGATTCGTTAATTAGATGCGTCAAACCACCTCACAAACCAAGACAAAATTCTCTTCAAATATTTGATACAACCCGAAACTAGGGAGTTTAATTCTTAACAACCAATCATTATCCATTGCATCGTCACAAAATCTTGGACAATGTTCTTGGATGATGTTGAACAAAGACGGTCACCAATTGCTACTTGTCCTGCTCCTAAATCAATGACTTCCTACCATAGACACAAACAGAACCTCAACAACATAAGCTCATGGCGCTATCAACAATATGGTATCAGCCAATTATGCCTACAACATGCGGAAATGCAACAAGAGTCACCGCCCATTTATACAAAATGAAAACTACCTACTCTCAACAAACAAAACGAGCTATAAGACAATCTACCATAGAGATTAATTAATTGCTGCTTGTTTAAGGAAGAAAGGGAAAACATCAAACACTAGGCTGACCTTTCAATAAAAGTTACATCAACCTTTTCAGCAATACTCGTACCCTTGGGCATTCACATGATACACATCATTGTTGTCCCCATTGGAGAGGCAAGTGAAGAGTGACGAGAAAAGAGGATAAAGTATAAACAGTAAAGCTTGTTCAATGGTATCATACGAGGAAGTTGAACTTTGCCAATGAATACCATCTTCCACCGGTGTATTGGAATTGGACTGTCCACCATCCAGACCAGTAGAGATCAATATGAAGGTAAGGATGGTGATCCTTTGGCTTGGTGGCGGTTTCAGCTTGAATTAGGCATATCCATACAGATGGTTGAGACTAAAATTAATCCTACACGAGGTTAGCCACCATCACCACACTTTTAATTAACACAATAATGCAACTATCTGAACTAGATAATTGAGTAATGGAAGCATGCTTCTAGTACTGAAGTCAGATTCTGCAACCTCTCAGCATACCAACATCAAGGAGAACGAGTACACTAAACTAAAACCACCGTCTATCACCAAAAAAGGCTGCCTTCATGACCAATGCAGTCTGTCCTAGTGCACCTATCAATGATTTGTGCAACTAATAATACATCATAGTTTTTGGGGAAAGAAATACGTCTAGCACTCTGCAAGGAAAGAAATACAAACCCCTGACCTAATTGACTACTTGGATACCTTAAGTACATAGAAAAGCCAAGCCAGACCACAATTTGCCACTGCAATGAATGTGAAAGGAAAAATTCCATTTATATAGGTTCAGTTGTGACTTGTGAGAAAGATTCAAAAACCAATGACAATGGGGGAAGAGAAAAGATGGTAAGAATTTCAAGTCTACAGCGAACAGAATTGGACCAAAAGTTACTATTACAATTTACGTAGGAAATTCTAGGAAATTCACATAGATAACCAGCTATACCCAATCCTGATCAATTAACCACGCAGGAACTGACATTCTCCCTCCTAAGACAGCAAGATCAACTCACACCACTTGCCATCTCACAAAGTCAACACATTTTACATGCCAAAATGCCACAGCATACAGAGTTGAAAACGAATAATCGGGAAACATTATTAGATGTGTTTATTTAACAGAATTGAAAGCCAATTTTCTGAAAACAGTATTAGATGTGTATATATGATATTAGACTTAAGAAGGCTGAGCGCATTTAACCATCCAACACCAGAAAGATGTGATCATCACCTCAGAATGGTTTTATCTACAGATAGCACATATAGGAGTTCTCTGTTGAAGAACAATACTAGAGATCAATTTGAAGAATTTACACATTGGGCAAAAGGAAAAGAATTTCTTGCATCACATGTAATCAGCCAAAGAAAAATAAGGGGTAGAGAGGGGCAACTTATATTTGTTTGCCTGGGAGGAAAGAACATGATAACATCATAATAACAAGTAAAAAAAGCCATCTAATTCTCTACAAAACTCACAGATGATATTAGTGAAAGTAGCTTTCTCAGTTTCAGATACTCTTTAGAGATGCACAGAAATTCCTCAACACTAAAAAAGAAACTGGGGGGAAAAAGAAGTTTAGCATTTTAAGATGCGAGTCTAAATATGTGAAAAAAACTAGAAGGAAAGACTTTGAATAGATACAACATAATTTATCAGTGAAAATAACTCTCAGTTTCAGATACTCCATGGAAGTGCAAATAGATTCCTCAACACTAAGGGCTCGTTTGGATTGGCTTTTTTCAAAAGTGATTTTTTTAAAAGCTTTTGAAAACAACTTTTTTTTGAGAAGCTGAAAATTCTGGCTTCTAAAAAAAGCTGTATTTGAGCTTTTTTCAAAGTTTCAGTTTTTTTGGAAGCCAAATCAAATAGTTATTGCAAATTTAATGTAACTTTTTCAGGAAAAAAAAGTACTTTTTCTTGAAAAAAAGCCAATCCAAACAGGCCCTAAGAAAGAAACTGGAGGAGAAGCACTTTAGCCTTTTTAAGATGATAATCAGTATCTACGAAGGAAAGATTTTGAATTGATATAAAATGAAAACAACACTTCTACGGTGGTATAAAAGACAAATTAGAGTAGTCCAGAAGATTACAAAGACAGTGCAAGTATCTCTAGTAGGCTTGAGGAGACAAAATAAATACCTGAAGGGCGGGGAAAAAACATTTGCACATTCTATATATGCCAGAGTAGGCAGGTAAGCCTCCTCAACCTGCTTGCTTTGATACTGCATGACATTGCATATGAATGTCATAAAAGTTCAGGAAAATTAAAAGCCAAAAACGTTACGAAATATAGAATAAACTGTAATTTTTCTTGAGGTAGTGATTCTTCTAGGCAAACAGTTAAAATAGTAGTGATTGCACTCATAGTGCCACGATATTTTGTATTTCTTTCAACTTGGAGTAAGGATCCAAGCAGAGGCAACACAAGACGTCATGCAAAAAGTATGTTATGCTCTACATCAACAAGGAGCTGGAAGAATGAAGTGAATCAACAAGAAGCTTGTAAAATGAGTTCAACTCATTAGTGGTAAAGCATTGAGAGATCGCCAACTATTTGAGCTGACACAATTGTCAATTGCTGCATGTGCTCAAAGTAGAAGCTTTAAGAACATCTTAACGTACATGTACTCTTATAATGCTTAAAAACGCATGAAGTTATATTAGTTTTGTTCAGTTTCTCTTTATGTGGGTTAACGAGGTGCTCAGAGGATGATTCTCAAAAGAAAAAAAACCAAAAGACTATTCTCAATAAAAGAAATCAACGATCTTCCTCATAATATTTCTCATGCCACAACCATAAGATTACACCCATCAGATATCTTGTTAGCAACAGGAAACGCAGCTAGCAAAAAAATTGTTAAATCAAGCCATTACCACAAATGAATTCTCTAGAGGTGGTGTCTTCTAAGAAGTAGCTCCATTTGGAACAGATCCTTTTGAAGCTTCGCGTGCATGGGATTTTCTAACATTTGACTTCATTGACTATCTTATGATGTGATAGTAGTGTAATTTTCTTTTTTCGATAGGTTTACACATGTAACATCTTATAAGCGAAAATAGGAAAAAGAAAACACACAAATGATCAACTGAACATCAATCGAGTCACTAGCTCTCTCCCTCTCAACTAAGAATATAAAGAAAGCGCTGAAGAACATTTTAAAATTGGTAATATTGCATAAGGTGCCATGTAACTGATTCACTGACCTGAGTTATCAAGGTAGACGTATCACTTGAAGATATCTCACAAACAAAACACATAAAACCTAAGTTCCCATTAAGCCTAGCATGCCCCCAAAACGATTGTGGTAGAAGCAGAATATTCCACATGGATTGGAGACATATTCCTGATCCTTTATTCACCCATATGTTCAGATTTATTACCTTTAAGGTGCAAACTTTCTGTCAAATTCTTCGTCAATGAAAAGCTAAGAATGCCCCTCCGCTTTACACCACCGTCTCTTGCAAACACAATATAAAAATTAAAACTTACAAAACTAAGGGCACAAACAAATTCAATACTAATCTGCAATTTAAAACCAAAAAGAAGAAAACTGTTTACAGTGCCAATGGATATGTTACATACACGAGATTCAACTGAATCTGTTCCTTAAAAGGAAGATCACCCTGTCAGACCTTGCTATGCAAGCAGTGTCAGATGCTTTTCTACATAATGACCAGGGCAGAACGACGAAGTTAACCTGCAACATCTGATTCACAAGCACAAAGGGGAAAATTGTTTCTCCACCTACTTCAACAACAGTGCCTGCTAAAAAACAGCACAAATGATCGTCTTACAAACAATATTGTTTACTTCCTTCCAGTGCACGCTCTCACCTCAACCATGTTAATTCTAGCCGCAGGATGAATAATGATAGAGATGCTGGGCCAATTACTTTGCTCAGCCAAATACACCACCAGTCCCTAATGCCCCTTGTTGCAACTCCTTCCGACGTAGCTCCTCTACAGGATCTGGACTCTTCATTATTCTTCGCATGCGCCTATATTAATCAATGAAGTAATTAACATTTTTGAAGCTTAACAGAAACTGGCCAATATAGTCACAAAAACAATGCAATGTAAGTACCTGTCCTGTGCATGCTGAGCAGGAAACGTAGGCATGAACTCTTTGGACTTGGGAAGAGGAACTTCGCGGAACCACTCATGGTTAAGAGCAGCTTCAGCAGTTATCCGCTGCATCATTACAACTTAAAATTAGGTTTCCTACTAATAACGAAGTTACAAGTTTGACAAAAGCTTTATCTAGTCAGATTTACCTTCTCAGGGTCATAAGTTAGAAGCTTGTTCAATAAGTCAAAACCAGCATCAGAGAGTACCGGCGCTCCAGTGAAAGATGTTGGGGGAAACTTTTTACGCAATAGATTATACCTGAAACAAATAAAGCTCTGGTCAATAAGAACATCAGATATTTCTTCAGGAACTCAAAACTGTCACCAACGGAGGCCACAAATGCCAGAACAGATCACCCAAAGCTGGAAGCCTGGGAAAACAGTGGCAAACAAAAAAAATGAATCTCGCAACCAAATAGATTACAGACTGAAAACAAAAAGAGAGATACTTACTGATGCTTTACGAAGTTCACCTTGACTCCAGGAAGTTTGGAGAATCCAGGCCATATTGTTTCATTCGGTGTGCCAAGGATTCTGAATATCTGCAGGCATAAAAAGAACTAAAAAAATTCATTCACTTCACAACATGAAGTTATCAGAAAAAGAAAAAGAAAAAGTAAGATATTTACCTTGTCAAGTTGGTCAACCTCTGTCTTCCCATTAAAAAGTGGCTCCTTTGATAAGAGTTCAGCCATAATACACCCCAAGGACCACATGTCAATTGCTGTTGAATACTGTTTGGCTCCCAAGAGAAGTTCAGGTGCCCTGTTCAATATGAGATCTCGAAATCAATCAATGACATTTCGTCCAACAGTAAAGTTCTCAATCTTACCTTCAACCAACTTTGAGAAAACATGATAATGGCTTTAGACAAATGCTTTTTAGCATGAACTATCCTTTCCTACGCTACAACAATAATAACTCTTTGTTTTCCAAGAAGAAACCCTTGTACAGCCAGAAATTAAATAATTTGTTTGTGGAAAAAAACAAATAACAAAGGGAGATATTTCAAATCTCAAGACAGTGTCAGATGCATTACACCGCCGACTGAACCCAAAGAGTAAGCTAAGAAGCTGATCATTATCAAATAAAGATAATCACATACAGAGAATCAGTCTATTTGCTTATAAACCATGCTATTGGCAAAGATGCAATAGGGAAACATTAGTAGCCACAAGAGATGACTACATATGATAATAGATCAGGTTTCTGCATAAAATATAAATCTGTATAGAGTGAAGCTCACCTGTACCACAGTGTAACCACCAACTGAGTATATGGTTTTAATGGGCTACCATACTGTCGAGCTAACCCAAAGTCACAAATCTTCAACTCGCCACAATTGTTCAAAAGCAGGTTTGATGCCTTCAAATCACGATGAAGCACCCAGTTATCATGAAGATACTTTATGCCATCCAAAAGCTGAAGCATAAGACATTTAACTTCACTTTGACTGAAAGGTTGTTTCATGGTCTCCATTAATCCCTTAAGATCATGTTCCATGTATTCCATTACCATAAAAATGCTATCAAGACTGCTGCCCACCACAACTTCTTTTACATCAACAATGGAGGGATGGTGAAATGAGAGGAGAATGTTTATTTCCCTCAATGAAGTCAATGGAAAACCTTCTCTTTCTTTCTCCATTTTGACCTTCTTCAAGGCGACTATCTCACCTGTCTTCTTATCCCTGGCCCTATAAACAACCCCATATGTCCCTTCGTCAATTTTGTTAAGTCTCTCAAACTCATCAACACTTCTGCAACCTTGAAGCATGTTAACGCTCCTCTGAGGGGGGAGTGAGGGCTCTGGTGTACTACGAGAATCATGTTCACCATCAGATTCCGTATCTGATTGGCTAGCACTAGCACCATCGTAACGACAATCTTCATCTATCTCCATGTAGTCCTTCTTGTCTGTATCATTACCAGGGTAACTATCTCTACTTGAAGACCTAACGCATTCTTCAGATTCAGAAGACTTTGACCTAACTCCTACAGAACCTTCTCTCTTGAGCCCCCCTAGCTCCGGAGTCCATGACTCCCCACGTCGCCTCGTTTCCAATGAACTAGTTAGGGATTTTTTCTTCAACTTAGGCCTCTCTTCATCTTCAGAAATTTCACCTTCATCAGCTGGAGAATCTGCATCATTTGCCCATCGAGAGGATCTTATATTTCTCATGGGTTCAACCTGTTCATGTTCTAAAGCTTCTGCTCCTTGATCATTACCCCAGCGAGCCTCCTCAGGAGGAGAGGTCAAACCAACTGGGGATTCTGTTACAACAGGAACGTGCGAGTCAAGTTCCACATTAGGCTTTGCTGGGGAAGGTTCAGAATTCTGAATCTTGCTAATCTTACTAGGTCTAGAAGAAATATGTAGATCTTCATCTGAGGTCCGCTTTGGTGTCTCACAGTAGGACTTGGGCAAAGGAGGTGGAGGTGGCAAACTAGAAACTCCCGGGGAATTTCTACTCTTCAATTTCCTGCTGGCTTCCTTATCATCTCTATCCCAAATGATGGGCGAGAACTTCCTCTTCTTACTCTGCGGAGGAGATAGATTCCCATTCTCAAACTTCTTGACCTCACCATCTTTAACTTGTGATTCTAAATCAATAGCTCCATCAGAACCACTCTCACTGGACAACTCCCCAGGCTCCTTATCCGCAGCACTAACTGTAAACCCATGCCTTCTTGCACCACCACCACCTCCACCACCACTACTGCCCGAATCACTCCTACTCAAAGTAGTAGACCTATACCCACCACCATTCATCATTTCCCTCTCTTTAACATCTTTCTGCCTAATCCTACTACCCTTGTCCCGAACCCGACCCCTCACGTAATCCCTATCATCATCCCTAATTCGATCATAAACTCCCTTCGAATACCCAATTTCCCTCCTTGACACCTCAATATCCGCTTCACGGTCCCTGAATTCATTGTCCCTGTAACCACCATGCCTTCCAGCAGCCATAAGTTCGGGTCTCACGTCTGTGCGTATGTCGCGTATATATACCAACGAACCCTTATTCAGTTAAATACACACCTCAAATTCAACTCCTAAACCAAAAACCCTAACCCTAATTTCACCAAAGCTACCCCCAATTTTGACTTTGACTTGGACTTTTGACTTTGATCGGTAAAGTAAACCCTATAAACACAGATCTCGTAAACTAGTAATCAAAACGACGTGTAAAACTAATCAAAGATGCGATTTTTTTCTCCCTTTTTTTTGGTATTTGCAATACAAACCCTAGAAATTGAAAAATAAAATCAACGGTAATCAAGAAGAAAAATTGACCGATAAAATAAAACAGAATCGATTATAATATTCTATTGATAAATCAAATTTCTTTTTTTTTTTTGGATTTTTGTGGCTTACCGATGAATCTAGAGAGAGAAAGAGATGGGTTCCGTGCGGTGACACTACTTCTAGAGAGAGAATGTATGAATATTTGTTTCTTCTCACAAAGGGACCGCGTCGGAAAAAAGAGAGAAGGGGTCTTTACATTGGGCTTTTGCGTGTGATATAAAATGGAAACTGTTCAGAGGCCCCAAACTTTTGATGGAATTTCATTCAGCCCCCCAACTCTAGACTTGTTGAGTGAAATTTCAGGCTAGATTCGAATTTAATATGCAGCACGTAAATAAAATTATGAGAATTGTTTTTAGCTTTTCAATTTTGTGTGTTGTTTTGAATGATGTGGTTCATATCTTTGATTACACTTTAAGGTGTAATATTAAATTATACATTTTATTGATTAATATCTAACGTACTCATATAATATGTTCGTATTAGTAAAGTGAGTTAGATTTTAGAAGACTTTTGACTTGACATTTTGAGTACTTCTTGTATACAAATAAGTTATTAAACGAGCTACATGTACTTTGAGTTAAATTTGTATGACTAATCCAACTTTGGTATGTGTTTAATGTGCTAAGTTATGGTAAAGATAGAGAAATCTTGTGAATTAGATGGGAATTTTGTATATCAACTTGGGACATAAAGATAGACTTGTTAATCATCAATTATCACTGGACTAACAATACATCAAGCAACAAGAAGGATTAAAGGACCAACCTTTCACCAAATGAATTTACTCATTGTCTTGTAATATTATAAACGAAATACTTTTACTCCATGAAGAAAAATAAACGAGATACAACCTCAATTGCTAACTTAAGTCAACTTGAAGTGATCTATTGCTCTTTTCAACAAACTTGCTTATCATGATCTTTTTCCCTTTTCTTGACCAAGCTTATCATTAATTCACTTTGCAAGTTTTGTAGCTCATAGTAGCAATTGAGAGGTTTACTTGTTAAGGTGGCTCAAATTATTACATAGGACTAGATTACCTAAAGTCCTCAGAAAAATGTCACCTCACATGATATATAATGAAACATATGAAAAAGAACAATACAAAAGCCAAATTTATTATCAATATGACTTTTCTACAATTCAATTGCACGGGTCACAACACAAAGGTGTTTCAATATGAAAAAAAATGGCTTATTGGCTTTATATCTTAACCAACTTGGTCCCCTCTAGATCTAAAAATGTTCTTTGCATCTTGAACAATATGACTCAGGTGACCCTACAAATGGATTGCTTAGTGCTAGGGAAAGGGTGCATTTTCTAATTTGTATTTTTGTCTCATCATCTAAAAGTTAAATCTTTAAAAGAAGAATTCATTTATTAATTTATTATTTTCAATATAATCTTTAATGTGCCACCGAAATTTTATTATTGATGGAGTCTTGTACATGAAAATCCTTTTTAATAACTAGACTATAACACTACATTAGTTGAATTACTTCGTTCAAAAGTTTAAGTTGTTAAAGAAGAAGTTATTTACTAGTTTTTCATTTGACATCAAATTGAGCTACTTAAGTGTAGATTGGTGATCCACAATCTGCACGGCAACTGACAGGAAGCATTTATTGCGAAATGATCCAATTTGCCTGTGATGAAAAGGTATGAGTAGTAGATAGGTGAGAAAATAGTTAGGCAATGGCTTATTCCACAGACTGCATTGTCCCATTTTGTGCCTTAATTTCTTCAAGTTTCTCATTTAAGACAAAGATGCCTTTTAGCCAAAAATGGTGGTTCATCTGTTTCTGGCAACAGAGTGCAGGGTTTGTGGAAAAAGTAGATTGGTTTTTTCATGAAAAGTATTTTTTTTTTTATAAGAACTCATCTTTTTTTGTAATAAGTATTTGGATTAAGTTTTAAAAAAAAATCAATTTTATCTTTTTTCAAAAGCCAAAATTTTTATCGTATCAAAAAACACTTTTTCAAAAATAAAAAAAAAATGTTTTTGAAAAGAGTCAATCCAAACAAACCCATAATAGGGGAAAATTTCAGCAAACATGTAATGCTGCACTTCCATTACGTGGCAAAGAAGTAGATATATAAACATGACTCTCTACAAGCTCCTTTCGTTGCTTCTCTGATTCCATGGCAAAAGGTTATATCAACAAGGACATATCACAGACTGCAAAGGACTCTAGCAAATGTTACAATTCTGCAGCCACATTAGCCAAAATTCAAAGATTTTTTGTGTTCAAGGTCATTAAGCCACCTCATATTAACTCAGAAAGCCCAAGAGCACCACTTATCTTTGTCTAACTAAGTCTAGTAAATGGTGGTAAGCTGAAGATCCATACGGTAAAAACCAACAAAAAGAGCAACTGAGAAAACTGCTGAGGAGAAAGAAGCCGGACTGCTGTTGTTGTTAGCCTTGTATCTACAAGATCTAAAGCATTGTTTCCAGCTTAGTGCTTGCTCGCAAGCATAAGATATTGTCTACAAATGGTTGATCTTACATATTAGGCTTCTCAATCTCATTCACCGCAACAAGGCAAGAGCATCATATGCAAAATGAATCACCATCAAGTTTTAGCCAAAACTTGCCAACTCAGTGTCTCAAATTATTTGAAAAAGAACTGTAGAAAATTGGAAAAAGCAAGCTTAGTGTGATAATCAACATGTAATCAAGATAACAGCATCAGCACTGATGAAACAAACTTTTGCTTAAAGCTTACAAGAAACTCAGAGAGAGAAGGAAGCAAAAAAGGGCATGAGGAGAATTTAAATGAATATTACATATGAAGACAATGTAAGATGCTACCAGCAGAAGAAAGGCAACTTAAAGGAGAAGGAAGAGGGAAGATGGCCTGTCCTCCTGATGTAGTCTGCTCTTTCAGAAGTCTTCACGGCCTTCTCGTTCAGTTTAGCTTCTGCATTTGCACGCTTCTCCTCTGCTATCCTTCTAGTTGCAGCAAGTTTGTTATTGTATTTCTCCTGTGCTCGAGATTTCAGTCTTTCAGCTTTCACCTAAGAACGTGAAGCACAAGTATTTAGCCACAGAATAGACATTTAACTGGTCAGGCAAAAGTATATTGTTGGCTACTCTAGTTCTTTGCAGGTACTAGTAGATCATCGAAAGACTCATGGCACGAGTCATCCATTCATTTCTTTCAGAGGATGGGTAGCTTTTTATCAAATGAATGTAAGAAGGGCTGGGCGAGGGGGAAAAAAGACAAATGAAGGATTAAAAAGGAGCTGAAATCTTGTTTTCTTGGATTAAAGTTTCAAGAACTATCCATGGTTTTAGTGATGACTATCCATGGTTTTAGTGATGATCCTACTTATAAATGTGGCTTCCTACAAATATATCGAGTGCATAACAAATGAATTTGTCCTGTAATTGTGAGGTAGTACAGGAGGAATTGGCAGAAAGATTAGCTTGTTTCTAATCTTCAATTTCACTCATTCTTTTCATATATCTATTGATGTATGTTTATTGTTTGAGTTTTCTGGTAAACTTTTGAAATTAACAAGGTTCAAACCAAGCAGATCACATGGTGTTTCATGTACATGATATTAGCACTTATATTGGTAAAATTTCACACAGTGGTACCTCAATTCTTCGCTTTTCCATTTCAGCTTTCCTTTTCTCATGGTTTTCCCAGGCTTGTATCTTCACCTCTTCGCGCTTATACCTGTGGATAGAAGAATTCATCTCATGATAAAATCTATCTGAAGCATACTCTCTTGATGAATTCTATAAAATTTTGAGAACAATTGGTCTGATATGTTACCTTGCCATGTACTTGGCACGCTCCGCCTCATCCCAGGCCATTGCTCGGTTTTCTAGAGGACCAACGTTCTTAGATTGTCCAGTACTCTTCTGTTCAGGAACACTACTAGCATTCATTTCTTCTCCATCTCGGGGAAATAGTCTGGTTACTACATTGCGTCCAGGGGCCTCTCCACTACTCTCAATCGGAGCCACACATGTTTGGCCACTCTCCAGGGCCTGCGCACCATTCTGATGACTCACAGGAGTGGAAGCTCCAGAAGACAGTGGACTCCTTGCTGCAGGAGTGGTGGCTCTCAGAGGGGTCGCGGTTCTTGAGGGCTCCTGGCTTGCAATCGGTGTCATTTCCGTCCCCATGTCCCTCACACATACTGATCGAACAGCTGCAGTAGAATTACTCGGCTTATTGATTCTCCATATCGACTCTTCACGATCCACATTCTTTGTTTCCACTTCATATTGTGTAGCACTGGCTGAGCCAGAACGATCAAATCCTTCTTCCTCCTCACTAGAGTAGGATTCCATTTTCGGGACTGGGGCTATCAACCTTAAATCATCAGCATTCGAATTGCGCGGCGTGGCCTTTGATTGGTTTTTCTTCTCTCCTCCCCTTGACAGATTAACCAACCACTTCTGTGCATCATCCCATTTAGATGGGGTTGGTTTTCCTAGAGCTGTTCGATGATGGGGCGTGCGATTTGGTGGACAATTATTAGCCTTTTGAAACTCAAAACTTGTTGTACTACTGCTACCAGATATTTCTTTTGCTGGTCCATAGATCAAGCACCCCTTATCCTCAATGGATCTCATTTTTCCCCCCTTGTTTAAAACACTACAACTTAGCGGAACACTTCTATAATGTATGCTGCAAAGCAAAATAAGCCTTTTTCTTCTCCTCTAACACATTTTGAGCAACTAATAACTTTAATCAATCTAAGGGTAATGCTTGAAAACGACCGAAAAATTTATAGTTACTCTTTCTTCTCTCCTCTCATCGCATCATTCTCTCAGTTTGCGTCAATCTCATTCAAGCTCAAGTGCAGAATTCATACCAATACATGTAGCCGATACGTCAGATTAAAAATCTGAGTTCACAACAAATCTGATTTCAAGCCTGGAGGCATGAGGTGAAGTGTTCCTGGAAGAAAAAAGAGTAAACAGTTAAATAAGCATGCACAAAACAGGACATTGAAGATCTTTCATAAGCATTATAACAAGTTTTGAAGAGGGGGAACATTAACTTCACCTTTTTGAGTGTCTACATCAGGGTGGCCATTTTTATTAAAATCAGGTGGAAATTTGGTAGAGCACAAGCCTAAAGCTGAGATATTGGTTCAAGGTTCACTGGCAAAAATGAATTTTTTTTTTTTTAAAAAAAAAGAAGCTCAGACAAAAGCTAGTACTTTTTACAGACAGTTAAAATGTAATTAAATTAACTTAATCAAATATCAGAATACATAATCTTGAATGTGTTTAAGAAATCTAGTAGTGTGCCAACAAGCTAGCTAGAAAGTATCACTGAGAAAAGCTGGTTTGCAGAGAATAAAACCTTGAAACTCATGGTGGATTTTCGAGGTTGGCAAGAGATGGAAGTTTGGATCTACCAAGCAAAACAAGCCAAAAAATTTTTGGGTCACTTGCATTTTGCATGGTTAAAAGCACTAGATATGCTCACCTCAGCTGTCAGCACAGTAAAAATAATTAATAAAAGATCCTATGCATAGAATAGTAAAAGGCATTGACATTGGAAATAGTGCACTTCTTTTCTCTATTCCCTTAAGGAAACTGTGGGTGGCAACTTGCCTTCACGATCTTTTTCTAAATATTGCAATTTTTTATTTTTTATTGCAAAAATATATCAATTTTTGAATTACCTTCGAAAATATTACAAAAGCGTTTTAAGAACGCTCGAGAAGCGTTTTAGGACACTTGAAGCATCCTTTATGCTATATAGACTCTTATACAAGTTATCAACTACGCTAAAGGCGTTCTTAGAATACTTCAAATGTTCTTCAAATGTAAAAATGCTTTTGTAATATTTTAAAAAGTGGATCAAAAGTTATAATATTTTCGTAAGAAAAAAATCCTGCCTTCACAGCATGACTCACGACTGAAATCTAAGGAAGAGTTTCTGGTGACACTCAGACAATAATTATACCATCCTAACGTACTAGCCCTACTTTCCATACAAAGGGTTGGCCTTTGTTTGGACTCTGAATTTTTTAAGAACCGTTAAATATTTTTTCCTAAAAATTTGAATCAATAATTTAAATAATTAAGATTAAGAGAATCCTAATTAAGTAATTGAACTGTTTATTTATTTAATAGCTGTGTCAGATTTGCATTTGACAATGTTGGAGGCCATTCTGGTAGCTAGCATAGGTTTACTTAATTTTCTGATATTTCTCACATGGCTAGGATGGGCAAAAGAACTGAGCCTGTTAAATGCAGGTACCAGTTTGACTATATGTGAGTAACTTATCTAATGTAAGGGCCCCAGGGGGCGGGGGTGTCGAGGGTTGGGGGGGGTGGGGGTGGATATTTTTCCTATTTCATAGTTGAATGAAGCAGGACCACCATGAGAGGCCCCCATCTGATCTGAGTTGGTCATGTGTGTTTTTTCTTGCTTGGCTGATGAGACCAAATAGAAAGTGTGAGATTTCAACACAGTTTTTTGTTGTTGGCACGTTGATCTCAACGTATCGCATGTGATGGGGGGATTTAAATTGCATTCCATGTGCATGCACAGAAATGAGCCACGTGTCGCAAATACGGACAATAACGTGGACATGGCTAGCCCTCTCCGGTGGCGTGTATATGACGGGGATGGAGGTCCATAGCTAGGCCTCTCTTATGCTGGCCAAGGGCGGTTTGACGGTGGATATCATGTAATATAGGCTGCAAACTCGCTATAAATACCCA
Organism: Cordia subcordata; assembly: GCA_028554755.1. Lineage (NCBI taxonomy): Eukaryota > Viridiplantae > Streptophyta > Magnoliopsida > Boraginales > Cordiaceae > Cordia > Cordia subcordata. The sequence goes on from JAPTOF010000020.1 coordinate 1,140,079, forward strand.
GCAACATGCCTAAGGTGGGGTATTGCTCGTTGTCTTCCTTAAAAGCTTTCCCTAAGTTTTCCATTAACTTGACAGTTAGAGTCTATTTCGGGAGAAAAAATTTTATTTGTTGCTTTCCTTTTAAGACTCCGGTTGCTAAACAATACTGGTGGGGTCATTGCACCATCAAAATGTATAATCAAAAAGACGAAAACAAAACTATAACCAGAATGTAATCAAATATAAAATGATCATATTCTTTTTAAGGTAAGGATTAATTTAGCTTAGTTTAATTCAAATTACATCATGTTACTAAGTTGCAACTAAAGTCGAAATTGATACGTATCTTGGTAAATATTTTAGGTCCTTGTGATGTGTCGAGAACCATGCACAAAGAAGTACAAGTGAAAGCGACTCCCAGTGACATATCAAATATGGGATATACCTTCTCGGGCTCTTATTTCTATTTTGGTCATGCCAGCGTTGAGGACAATGACACAGCTAAATACTTTAGTCTCTGCTTGTTCATTTGTGTTCTTTTGATTTTTTTTTATTGTATGGAGTTATCATTTTCATCATTTGACAGATTTAAGTTCTTTCTCATTATATTGAAGCCATAAGCAAATGAAAACGAATTAAGGATGCATCAAGAGACGGTAATAGCAATGCATATTTAACAATTAAATGCACCATTGAGCACTATACATATTTTACTATTGATTAGTACAAAATGCCATTTGATGTACGAAATTTCGTTTTAATTTATTACAAATCGATAATTTCAATATTGTTATATCAAATTTCATTTTGGTAACGTTATATTGGCCAGACCAAATTAGTTGGCCATAAATAACTGCACTTGTAGACTTGGGATATTTTCTCAACATCAGGTTCGAGGAAATGGAAAATGGCTATTAGGCGACCACGTGGAATGCACACGGCACCTTGTCCAACACTAGTTATTCATTCATCCAACTCATTGCTCGAGGTTCATTTTTGTTGGAAAAAAAATAGCTTCAGTTGCTTGAATTATTTTTTAATTTTCAAATTCAAACTCGATCAAAGTCACAACCATCTTAACCTCTAAGCAATGCATGTTGTCTTCTTCAAATATTCATATAATAAAACAATTGCAACCCTCACTAGAGATTTTCCGTCCTCGATGCGCTTTCCACTTCTAAGAGTTATTTTCATTGTTATTGGTATTTTGATGACAGAGATATTTTTTTTCCGCTAAGTGATTGTAAAGGAACCTTAACCTACAATCTGGACTGTTTTCCACTAATTTTAGATCTTAACACCCAAAAAATCTATTTGTACAAATAATGATAGCGTTTCCTTGGGTTTGGAAAGGTGAAATTGGGCAATTCTAGCCCATGGAGTGTTCTACTACTAAAATAAAATGTCAGTATATCTAATTTTGATACGCTAAATTGATAATAAAAAAAGAAAAAAAAAGAAACTAGATGGGCAAAATAAATACACGTATCAAAGTCCAAATATCATTAATTCATGATCAAATGTGTCACCAAACGAGATCACCAGTAGCCCAAAATTATAAGTTAACATACAAACAGCCCACAATCGTAAGAATGAGACGACGTCGTTAGGTTCAACATTTAGACACACTTCACTGAAGAACTGAAAATAAGAAAACAACCGCCTTCTTCTCACCCTGAGTGTGTGTGCTTTTGTGTGTGATTGATGGGGCTGACGAAGAAATTTCATGACGTGTACAAATTAAGCAACACAATCAATATGCATCTTTGTTTGAAGCATACCCAAACAAGAGCCTTATCGAACAAAATCAACGGCGAAGATTCAATTCTGCCGGTGTTGATCATCGGTGCTGGACCCGTCGGTCTTGTTCTCTCCTTCCTCTTAACCAAACTTGGTAACATTCTTGAACCCATTTCTCTAAACTTTGAAAAAATTGCAATCTTTTTTATTTATTATTTTTAGTATTCGCGTGTGATGCCATGTAGGTGTAAAATGTGCTGTTATGGAGAAAAGGAAGTCTTTTTCGAGACACCCACAAGCTCATTTTATCAATAATAGGTCCATGGAGGTTGGTTTTTTGCTTTTTCTTTTTTCCTTTTTTTTTTTCCTTTTAAGTAATTGCTCAGAGCCGTTCATAGCGGTTTGAAATGTATGTAGCTTCTGTTTCTATGACGTGTTTGTCAAATGATTTCTTGTTAGATACTTGGTAATGCGATCAACTCTTAAAAGAAATACTAAAATACAATGAAGCTAAGAGCTAAAGGTGCCTGCTTTGATTTCCAGCAGTTTGGAAAGAGAGATGATATGAGTGTGATTCATAAATTGATAGTATTACGGGATTAAGTAATAATCTGGATTAAACTTTTCGGCTCTAGTTTTCTGTTACAAACAAGTCTTGTGTGCAGGTTTAGAGTTCTGGTACTGGGACATGACTATTACAAGGAAAAGAATATTAACGAGACGCACGTGCTTGCTTAGTCTTATTTTAACCGAGAATTCCAGAAAAATTAGTTAAAACATATAATGGGAGTCTACATTACTAAATCCATACTGATACACCCACCTCCGTATTTGTGGGGGACCTGTCTGTGCACGGTACAAATAATTTGATCTGAAAATGCTGTGTTGATATGATAATGGTTTACTGGAATAAGATGATGGGTATTTTCTAATTTCAAGTAAAGATTTTGTTTTGACATAGTATGTGTTTAATAGGTGTTTCGGAAATTGGATGGTTTAGCAGAGGATATTCTCAGGTTGCAGCCGCCTGTAGATTTGTGGAGAAAGTTTATATATTGTACTTCCCTCACTGGTCCTATTCTTGGTGCAGTTGATCATATGCAACCTCAAGGTGATTGCAATCTTTTTTTGTATGTAATGTGTGCATTGTGCGTTTAGCAGTGGAAGAATGTTATTATCTTGTTGTTGTGAACAATTTTGCCATTGGATTTACGAGGCACTGTATATATGAAGAGTTTATTGGTTTTGCATATGCTAGCTGATGATTCTTCATTCAATGTTTTATTTTGGCTGTTTCTCTTTTGACAAGTATTGAATTTATTCTTAGCTACTTGTTGAAAAGGACATAATGTGAATATGCATTAGCAATTTTGACGTGTGTAAGCAGTCAGTGTTATTTTTCAGAGTTCTTTTTCTCTGATCTGGTCTTTCTTCTGACTTTGAATTTCTATTATCTACAGATTTTGATCGGATTGTCAGCCCAGTATCTGTTGCACACTTCTCGCAGTATAAACTTTCTCGCTTGCTGTTAAACAAGCTTGATGGGCTTGGCTTTCATGTAAAAAATTCTGAAGGGCTTAAGGAGCCATTTTATGGTCCGGTTCGAGTGAAGGAAATACTAATGGGGCATGAGTGTATCTCAATCAAAGCTGCTGATCATGGTGTTACTGTGACTGCTTTGTTTGATAGGGAAGGAATATGTATGGAGAAGGATATCCACTGTAATTTCCTTATTGGTGCAGATGGTGCGAGAAGTACAGTGAGAGAGCTAGTTGGAATAAACATGAAGGGTGAAAGAGACCTGCAAAAGCTTGTCAGTGTCCACTTTTTGAGCCAAGATTTGGGACAGTATATGGTCAGTGAGAGACCAGGGATGCTTTTCTTCATCTTCAATACTGATGCCATAGGTGTTCTTGTGGCTCATGATCTGAAGCAAGGGGAGTTTGTTTTGCAGGTGCTCGGCTGTTCAATAAGTTCTGGTGTTTAACTCGACTCATACATTTTTTTTTTTCCCTGTCCACTAAAAGCTTTCATCTTTACAGTTACTTATTTTCCTTATATAGGTACCATATTATCCACCACAACAGAAGCTTGAGGACTTCAGCTCTGCTGTATGTTTCTTTGTCTGCAGGAACTTCTCTCATAGAAAAATAACTTGAAATCAATAAAAGGTTGAATTTTTTTCTTTTTGTTTGATTTCCAGAGTGAGAGTAATGCATTTCAACATATGAAAAGAAATATTACATTCATGTAGAAGATTGATACTCTATTGCTGTCGTAATTTTACGGATTGGAATTGTAGCTGAAGGACATAAATCATTTGAATTGTCTAGAACCATGTCTTGTTATCTTGAAAACTTCAACTTGTTGTAGATGTGTGAGAGGTTAATCTCCAAAGTTGTTGGCCGGGAGCTTGCAGACATAAATGTGCTAGACATTAAGCCATGGGTAATGCATGCTGAAGTTGCTGAAAAATTCCTATCCTATGGCAACAGAGTAATACTAGCTGGTGATGCTGTTCATCGGTTTCCTCCTGCTGGTGGCTTTGGTGGGTAACTCCATCCATTAGTAAATACTGCTGCATTATTCACCTTACTATCAGGCATCCTTAATTTATGCATGATGTTAACTGTTAGGTGACAGTCAGCAAACATGTAGGTCACGAATATGAACGTACAAGTAAATAAAGAGGAATTAACCAATAAAGGGTAGCGGGGCTCTATAACTAAACCATGCATATTTTTTCTTCCTCTTCTTTCCCTTCCCCGTTTTAGGGCTGTTGTGTCTTTCAATATGTGTTGTTGGACCAGAGCATTGTTGAAGAGTTTACTGGAAACAGTGAAATTCGAAATTGAACCACTTAATGCAATATCTGTTGCTTTCCACATCACATGCTGTTTGATGACTTAATAAAAACTGCACATATGAGCCACTGAACTAGAAAGGAAACACTTAATCTATCCTGCGCCATTTGCAGGTATGAATACTGGTATTCAGGATGCTCATAATCTTGCCTGGAAATTAGCCTCTGTATCTCAGGGTATTGGACCAGTGTCATTTCTTTCCACATATGAAATGGAGAGGAAGCAGGTACCTTTTTTCTTTATTATGGCAGGAATCTATATAATTATCCAATTTGAACATCTGGCACAGATTTATTTATCATCTTGAAATTTGCAGATTGCCAGTTTTAACACAGCTCTTAGCGTTGAAAACTTCAAAGCAGCCATGGCAGTTCCTGCTTCACTTGGTCTTGACCCGACAATAGCAAATGCAGGTACAGCTTTCCAAAGGCCTAATTTTGAGTCCATTATATGCATGTTGATTTTTTTGGATAAATCACACTGTATCCATCACTGATATTCTGGGGTTTCCAGTACATCGAGCCATTAATGATAGCATGGGTTCCATTTTACCATCCGGACTTCAAAGAACACTTTTAGATGGGATTTTCAGCATTGGTCGTGCACAGCTTTCAGGTTTTGTCCTGAACAAGAAAAATCCTCTTGGATCTTTAAGGCTTGCTAAACTAAAACAGATATTTGAAAGTGGGGACAGCCTTCAACTTCAGTTCCCTGCTGAGGATTTAGGTTTCAGGTAATTGTCGTTTTCTTCTTAATCAAATCTTAGTTCTGTCTTTTTCTTATGCAAGATTTTCTGTTTAAGTAATCTGGAATCTTTATAAAAGAATGAACAAAAAGACTTCTGACACTGCTATCATCAATTGACATAGGATTGGACTGATAATGGTTCTTGATGAAGTCCTTTTTAAGATTCAATAAACCATTTCTTACTTTGTTCAAAACAAGTATAGGTACCTCAAAGGAGCATTGGTACCTGATGGTGATAATATGATGGATGCGTCAGAAGCACCTACTGGACGTAGGAGGGACTATGTTCCCTCGACAAAACCTGGGTCAAGGCTTCCCCACATGAATATTAGACCGTTGTCAAATCTGTCAAGCAAGGTACCTCAAGGGAGACAGCTACCCTCCCTCTGTACGTGTGTGTGTCATTTAATTAATTAATTATTTTTTGGGGGGTTGGATTAGGATCTGTAAAGTCTGATCAGAGTTCTGAGAGTACAATTATAGCTTGAATAATGATGCCTTGAAATCTCAATTCGTCAACTATGAGCAAAAGTTCCTTAATCATACAAGGTACTCGGAATCGTTGCTCAGGAGCTCTGTTGAATTTCATCATTTTATTTATTTCTGTATCTTCTTTTCTTTTAACAGCTTTCAATTTTTACTGATTAACCACTGTAAGATATTTTTGCAGGAGGTGTTCTCTACTTTGGATCTGGTCTCGGATGTAAAAGTTGAGTTTCTTCTCGTTATAGCTCCAGTGGAAGAGTCTTATAGTCTTGCTCACGCTGCACTCAAGGTAGCAGAGGGTATTAGGGTTCCTTTAAAGGTATGTGTGGTGTGGCCAGAGAATACAGCTGATGGAATTTGCAGAAGCGAGGCAGCATTACTGCCTTGGAAAAACTTTATAGATATTGTAGAAATTAAGAGATCACCAACTTCACCCTCGTGGTGGAATCTATGCCAGATGACAGAGAGAGGAGCCATATTGGTGAGACCTGATGAGCATATTGCTTGGCGTTCAAAGTCAGGGAATTTAAGTGATCCAATTTTGGAGATGAAACAAGTTTTTAACACTATATTTGGATTAGATAATTGTCCCTAGTACAACACGATGTACATAAACACAACTGCATTGGGAACTTGAAGAAGTTAGTGTTAGTCATTCTTTGTATCATTAGTTGATTCGTTTTTTTGGGCAAATGAATTTTCTCCTTTGAGTATGAGTTCAAACTCCTGAGGTAGTCATGTTATGCCTACTAGCATACTATACTATGGATAAGTGGTATATAATCCAAATATTGTAATAAAGACTTGTTTTATCTCTAATCTTGGATCACTTTTATTTTCTGACTTTGAATGTCAGGCTACATAGTCGTCAGGCTTTACCAATATCGTCCCCTCTCTGTCAATGCCACCATGACCACGAACCTTATGATTGTGGGAAAACTGTATAAATGTTGTAGAAATGAAGAGATCACAAGAATCTATGCTCAATGATAGATGGGCAAGCAATATTGGTGAGGTCTGATGAGCATGTTGCTTGGCTCAAAGTTGACAAACGTAAATGGTCTAATTTTGGAGATGAAACAAGTTTTTGACACTATATTTGGAGACACTTGTCTGTAGTACAAATAGACTTGAAAATATAACAGAGAATTGTATCCGGAGTATGAAGAGTTGAATGAGTTATAATCTGAGTCAATTCTTTGTATCAGTAGTCGATTCTATGGAACCAAGTGAACTTTCACATTTGAGTAGGAGTATTCTGTTTGGTGAATGTTTATTTGCCGCCTTTAATGGATCTTCATTTGCTTAATTATCATGCTAAGAATGTCTGATCATTTGAGCACCAACTACCCATGCAATATGCTCTTAGTTTGTAGTTATAGCATTAGCAACGAATTCTTTTACAGCTTGTGTACAAAGCAGAATGTGTGTTAGCCATTACATTGGTGCTCTCGTTGAGCTATGGCCGATGGTTCATGGCTTTGACAACTAGATGAAGGTTTGAAGATGGCTTAGGAAATGGCCTTAGCGACCAATCAACGACTGGACAACGTTATGAAACATGTTCAGGATGCCGCGACGACAACAGCGCAACGGTACAATGAACAGCAACTCGCTACCGATGACATCATGACAAAATTAGCACGCATGGATGGCAAATTAGAGCAGACTATGAAAATGATGGCGGAGCAGCCAAAGTCCACATGCAACGAGTCATCCTCTGCTACCTTGACGGTTGGTGTTGCTCCGATTCCGGTAACATTTTGGCCCACCAACGTCTCACACAAAAACCTGATAAAACCAAATGGACTTCACCCTGGAACACATAAAACACCTAACCAACCCGTTTCACCTCCACTACCCAAAACACCTTATCTTTATTTCCCTCACCTAAACGCTTGACTACTTCCTTTAAACACCAACCATGCCCAGAACCCCTCGTTCACAATCCACCAAATTTCGCCTCAAGAAATGCAAGCTCGACGGGACAAAGGGTTTATGTTATACATGTGATGAAAAATATGTGCTGGGACATAGATGTGCTACCAAGCCAAAAATATTTTTGTTGGATGCAGAACTGGAGAGCGACACCCGTTTGAATTAGCTTTTTTCAAAAGTACTTTTTTTAATAGTGTTTGAAAAACAGTTTCATTTGAGAAGGTGAAAATTCTGGCTTCTAAAAAAAATTATATTTGAGTTTTTTTCAGAGTTTCAATTTTTTTGAAAGCTAAGTCAAATAGTTATTACAAATTTAACATAACTTTTTTAGGGAAAAAAAGTATTTTTTTTTTTGGAAAAAAAAACCAATCCAAACAGGCCCGAAGTGAGATTTTCTCTTAAAATTTCTCTTAATGCTTTAGCAGCTAACTGTTGGGCAACAACCATGGGTATGGAGGGCACACTTGCTGGTGAAAAAGTACAAATGACAAATGTTGATCGATAGAGGTAGTACTCATAGCTTCTTTCAATCAAGAGTGGCTAAGTATTTATCATTGCCTATTGAACCAACTCGTAATCTAACTGTAGTAGTGGGCAATGGTGCAAAGCTAGTCAGTCAAGGTTTGGTTCGTCAAGCTAAACTTCTCATCCAGGGACATGTGGTGTTTGTCGATTTATATGTTCTGCCCTTGGAGGGGTCTGATGTTGTGTTGGGGGGTGTCTTGGTTGGCTACTTTAGGGCCGATTGTCCATGATTATTCTAAATTAGCTATGCAATTTAAGGTGGCTGATAAATATATTACATTACAGGGTGATACTTCTATTCCTATTTTGCAAATGCCGGCTAATCAACTTATGGGGTGGGTTTTAGTATGCTTATATTTAACCACGTGTGAGTTTCCATCCACATGCGAGTCATATAATTCCTTTTCATTCATGTGTGGATCATCTTTCTTCGATCTCTTATTCATACACTTATGACTCATCTTCCTTCGTGACTACTCTACCTAGTACCAATTGGTTTTAGATTGGAATTTTAAAATTCTTAACACATTTTGCTAAACTTGCACCCAAGAATGACCTTGTGAGTTTCTCCTATTCATCCACATATGAATTATATTTCTTCTATTTCTTTTTCATTAACGTGTAACTTTTTCATGATCCAGTTACTACCGATAGGTTTTAGATTGAAAACATAGAATTCTCAACTCATTTTGCTAAACTTGCACCCAAGTATGACATGTTCTGTTGTTTCCGGCTTTTCCACATACTTTCCAAGTAATATCATTATGACATCCCTCTTTAGCTTTGTTTTCTTCAATCCCTAACAATATTCCTTAACATTCGCCAAGAGAAACGCTTGATTTTATTTTGCACCCGAGCGTCCTATATCGTTTTCCACTTGGTATCAATTCTTTCACGGAAAAGAAAGAAAACAAAATTCAGCGTCACACATCAAACAAATCCTTACAAGGACCAACAATTAAAAACTTAAAAAAAAAAAAAAGGAAGAAGAAGAAAATTACCCATAAAAATAGGAGTACCCCAACCGACAAAACTCAAATCTATCCATATAAATCTAATTATAACAATTACGTTTATTGATACCAAATATATTTACAACGAGTGACAAGTTTGAAATTAAGATGGTAATTGGTTTGGTTTTAAGTTAGTCAAACATGTTTAAACTTTAATTTAAATTATTGGTTTTATTTAAAAAATAATTTTTATACCTTTAAACATTAAAAAAATTTTGACCAAATTATTTACTATTTTCTCCTTACTTTCGTTTTTTTAAAAAAAAAAAATTCCTACGCTATCCTTAAAAAGAACTAGAAACATTAACTTACAAACATTTATCTTTTTTCAAAAATTTATGTAGTAGTGTATTTAATAATATATGTATATATATATATATACATATATATATATATATACATATATATATATACATATATATATATATACATATATATATATACATATATATATATATACATATATATATACATATATATATATATACATATATATATATATATATATATATATATATATATATATATATATATATATATATATATATATATACTCTTGAGTAAAATCAATGACACGTGCACACACATCAACGTACAGCAAAAACACATACAAAGAACACACAATATTTTAATGTGGTTTGACCCTCTGCCTATGTCTACGATCCTTTTTGGGATAAATTCTACTATTCAATAATAGTATGTGTTACAGCTTTTGTCTCTAACGAAAAACCCTCCCTCATAGTGCTTACAATGGCTCTCACTTTACCAAGTCTAGAACGGATGTAAGACACACATAGGCCTTTATGAATAGACAAAGTCTAAACCTTTCTCATGCCACTTTTTCGAGCAAAAGCATGCAAAACTCTATTTGGTATTCTCAGGCTCTCCTGTCCACACCCCTTATGGGGTATGGCCCTGAGACATACCTAATACAAATTACAAGACTCTCTATTTATAAAAAAGAAATCTTTGCTCATTAATATTTTTCTACACTATTTTAGAGAGGTCTAGGATTTGATAACTCTCCTAATTATATTGTCTTCTTCTACATTTTTCTAATTTGTATAGGCTTGAATTTTGAGCCATAACCCAACAAATTCCTTCCTTGACAAAAAGTTTGAAGCTTCTTTGTTACACCTGGAACCCCTCTGTCTTCATACTGGAGCCATCACTCGACAACACTCTTTATGGCAACGGCTACCAACACATCCTAGTAGGTTCACAGGGTTATCACCAACATCCTTCTTCATGTCGTCTAACCTTGACCTTTCAAAGTTGTTTGCATCTTCCCTCGCACTAGACTTCTCAGACGTGGTATTCCCTTTAGCGGTAATACTCCCCATCAGACGTCTGATCAGGACTTTGATTGTTCAACCATGTAGACTTTCCTTGCATGACTTCTCCCTTGAATTGAACCTTCTTCAACTAGTCTACTCACCCAAACTTTTCTTCTTGAAGTTTGATCACAAGTTGGTTGAATGTGTTTCCATGAATAATGCTTCATAAACTTTTGGACAATTCCATCACAACTTCATCACTTTACCCAAAATTCAAGGTTCATTAGAAATTTGGTAAAACGGACTAAAAATAAACTCAGGACGTCGACAAATGGAAGGAACATTCTCGATCAACACAGTCAACCCTCAGTCATAGTCAAACTCAGTAGTCAAACTCCTCTTGGCCGTAAAACATGCATCTCAAGTTGCAATCTTGCAAAACAGAGCTGAAATTTGGATCTGGCATACTCAAAAACCTTACAAACAGCCTCGGTCAATTAAATCAAGGCTTAGTCAAACTCTAATCAAAGCACTTGAACCCCTAGTAAGCTCACATAATTCAACATGTGCACAGTACACTGAACCTAGGCTTATCAACGATCATATTAATATAAATATTTAAACATTTTCTTTTTTCAATATAGATCGCCAAACTATCTATGATATTTGAATAAAAAACCCTTGTTTTATAGTTATCGTTTAGACACAAAAATTAAGAATAAATTACTACAGTGAGAGAAACTATGAGTTTCTAATTATTGTTTAATAAAAATATCTAACCCTAATGCATAAACTGTATCAATGTATGAACTAAAAGTAAGCTATTGTTTCTAACTATCTTTCAATTTTCTATACTAAATAGCTTAGTAGATAAGTTTTTTCAGTCGTGATGATTAAGAATGTTTTAATTAATTAGACAAAAAATTTTAAAATACAAGTTGAGTTAATGTCATTATATACCTAAATTAAGAATGTTTTAGTTAATTAAGAAGTCATATTTTCAAAAAATTAGAAACATAAAATTTAAAAAATTAATGCAGTCTTGGGGGGCTCAGGCTCCTATCAGTCCCTCATTGCCTCCACCCCTAATCATTAGCATTTACCTCTATCAAATCCTTATTTTTTTTCCTCTAATTTCCTCTTCATCAAAATTGTGATCGAGAGTTATTAATAATAATTGAAACAAGTGTCTTTAAATTTTAGAATTTATTTGCTTCCCATAACCTCCGTTTTTCTTCTTGATTTATCTTTGCTAATTTTATTTTTTCTTGTTAAACATTATTGTTTCGTGAAGGACTCTTAGGAAACAATTTGTGTTTGCTATAAAACTTTCAATATGAGGTTTATTGCTCTACTCTTTAGATATCTTTTATTGTTATTTGTTTTTAAATTTATATTTTTTAGGTATATTTTATTTATCGTGTAAGTATATTCATTATTTATAGTTTATAAGAATTTAAATACATGAACTAACAGTATGATTTTGGTTATTCAAAACTTAGAAAAATACCAACAGATTCAGGTTTTTATATATATAACCTCGAAAAAGAGCTTTGATAATTTTTAACAAGTAAAGCCACAAGTAAATTTTAAGTAAAATTAAAAAATTCCTAAAAAGGAGCTTTTAATAAATAGATTGATGGCAATGTCAACTGAGAAAAATATTCCAAACAACTGATTATAAAAACTTAATTAACAATTTTTGCGTTCTTAAACATATTGCAATTTTGTTTTAGGCCTCCAAATTTGTTGAAGGGCTTACCATTCTGATTTCTGATCCTCATCCTCACGCTGAGTCGCCGGCCACTCTCAGGCAACGCCTCTCATCGCTCGCTCATCAGTCTCACGGCACATGGTAGTATCTCACAATCAGATCTTTCTCTCTCTCTCTCTCTCTCTCTCTCTCTCTCTCTCTCTGTGTCTCTCTCTCTCTCTCTCTCTCTATATATATATATATACGGTTTTTGTTTTCGATTATAGAAGTTAGGGTTTTTAGTTATTTAGGGTTTTTAGATATAGTATAAAGTTGGCCTTGTTGCTGTTTTTGTTATTGGGCATTGAGGTATGTATTTTGTAATTTGTAGGAGAATGATTCGTCCAACAACCTTCATAACTCGGGAAACCAAGATGACCTGTAAAGTTTCAGAAAGATTCGTAGTAAAATTCTCCATTTATGGCCTTGATTTTCATACTAACAACGTTTTTGTTTTTGTGGTTACCCTTTCCTAACAGTTAAAGTCTTTCTGTGCGCAGCATTGGCTCCATTCCCAGTCTTTGTAGAGTGATTTGTTTATTTTTTCTCTACTTCTTTTTCCATTTTCCATTTTCCAGCTTTTGAATCCCATGCACGATTCCTCTTTGTCTTTTGTTTGCTCCTCTACTAATATTTCTTTCATAATAACACATTTTCTTCTTCTCTCCTTCTTGCATTGATAGGCATAAAAGTCACTATGTTTTTGCTCCGTTAAGGTACTAATATGATTTTCATTTTGTATTTTTCTTGTATTATTACTGGAATTTAATTTGATTGGTTCATGTTGTTAAAAAGGGAACATTTAATTTGTGCTATGAAACATCAACTTAATGTGTGAATAAGAGTTTTTTTTTTTTAACTTTCTTCTGGTTCAATCTTCTGATACATGTTGGTTTTTGTGATAGCGCACCATCTGACGCATCCAGAGAACTTGTGAGGTTTGACATGGCAATCACTAATCTTCTATTACTTCATTGGATAACCTGCTTTTTGCTATATTTGATGATTTTCTTGGATTAAACTCGAAGAAGGAAAAGCTGTGGAGAAATTGAGGTTTGACCAATAATTACTGTCTTTTCTTTTTCTTTTTCCTTTTTTTTTCTTATAACATATTTTACTTTGGTCTGAACTTCAAAAGATTTTGTTAGTAAACTTTTTCCTTTCTACATTATTGATGTTATGACAGGTTAGAGAAAATCTCTTTGCTTAAAGACATTGAGCAACTTAATCGGACAAGGTTTGAAATGTTTAACTTTCAATAACTTCTTTTCCATGGTTTAACATTTGGACCTATATATGTAACTGCCTTTAATTTCAATAAAATAATTGGTATCAGGTTGGCTATGCTGCAACAGCTGGGAGTGAAAGAGTGAGTGCTTCAGGTTGGCTTGGTTGTGGTTATTGTCAGGTCTTTGGTTTAAGACATGTAATAAGTCAATACTTTGGGAGACTTTAATTATTGACTTGATTTTTGTGGCATCTTAAATTTTGTGGCTCATATGTATAATTTATGATAGTTCTAGTACTTTGCATCGTTTCAATTTAGTGTTGTGATGCGATATTCTTTAAAAATATGCTGGAACGTGATATTTTTTGACCCAAAAAAATAAAAAAAAAGCCATGCCGTGAAATATAGTTGTCGCTCGCTGCTAGCCGCAACCCATTATGTTCACCAGCTACTTCCCAAGATTTTAATCTATTCATAATGGTATTGTGTCACGAGAAATTTGACCAAGATAGAAATTGTCTCATGAGAAAATTATTTTATCATGCTTGTGTTATTCACATCATAAGAAGAATTTAAATGTAATTCTCGTAAACTTTTTCCAGGTAAGCTATTTTTTTATCTTATGTTTTGGTAGATTTACTTTTTTACGATCTTTGTTAGTGCTTGACATGACCATCTAACACTGATTATAATATTATTTTTCAAAATATTCAAAGTCATATAAACAGGATAAATTAAATAATCCAAGCCAAATCAGTCCTATCTAAGTCACAGAAATCCACTGTGTATTTGACAAGACCATTTATACTTTATTAAGAGTTATTTCTTTTCCTAAATTCATTCATGAGAAATTAGAGTTCTTCCATCACTTTTCTCTTTCAAATGATTTTAAATGTAATGGCTATTTTGCAAAAACAAAAAATGTTAAAGTAATGATCTGCCCAATATATACTCCAAGGATATAAGAACCATCCGTGTACGCTCGGACTCCGCAATCTAGAATTTTATTTCAATATATAAAATTCTTGCAAATATTAAGGCTTAATTCTTCTCGCACTAGCTCCTTCACATTCTCTTATCAAAATTCAGAAATGATAGAAATTATTTAATAATTTTTATCAGCACCAAATAATTCATTAATTCAAAGCAACATAAAATAAATAAATAAATAAAGGAGCCAAAACTTATCACTTGCACAATCTAATAAAAGCAGAAACGAAACAAGAGGCTACGAAAATCAAATAATTTCATCGTCACGTCATCAATATTGATCTCCTCAACACTATTATACAATCCAAATTTGCTAAATAAGCATAAAACAACAGGAGCAACAAGAAGAAAAATAGCTGAAAGCTCAACAATACTCCTGCTATAGTTAATTTATATTAACAAAAAAAGTAAGAAAACTGCTATGTATTATCTTCTGTTCTTCTTCTTTTTTTTTTCCCTCATTTATCGCTTCATTTGCTCAACTGATATATTAACTTAACATTCTTTTTTATATTTTTCTTTTTCAATTAGCTTTGTATCACTTCTTTTAGTATGTCAACTAGGGATCACTCTTCAAACTAACAAATTACTTGACTAGCCCCTCACATGCATGGTGCGCCTTTTTTTTTTGCCTTGGATGTTGTCGGTTTAAATTAAAGGACTTTCCGTCAACTAAACATATATAAATATGATGGATTCTTGATGTGAAAAGTAATTACCGATATGTAGTACTATAATATTGAAATAATAATACGATCAATTTGTTGATGAACTAAAGAACCGGGCGATGTGGTGTTGGACATAGTCCAATGTTGTTTTAATTTATATATACGATACCGAATGAGACTAACAAAGATTTGGATAGAATTATTTACGTAAATTAATTAGTCACAAGAAAGAAAGCATATGTCATTTTTCAGCTCCATAATTTCATAAAATTATATGTCATATCGTCCCACGCACGCATGTTTACTTTTCGTAGTCCGTACAAAAAACATGCAGACATCAGAAAATGTTTACTATGTTGGACAACGACACTGTTGGAGAATCGAGATGACAGTTTTGCATTCATATCTAGATTGCCCTGTAAGAGAGAGAGATTATATCAATCGAAAAGAAGCAATCACATGAATAGATTCGTTGGCAGCATATGTACAGGACCTATCCCGGGTTATTTTTATTTTTAATCTTATTTTTTAATTTATTTTCAAAAATAATCCAGTTTTGAGTGAAGTAACAAAAGTAGACTTTTCGAACTTACGAAGTTCGAAAACGAATTTACAAAGTTGGACTATGTGAAGGATAAAAAAAAAAGATATTATAATATGAGATATCGAACTTCTGAAGTCCAACTAAGAATTCGAACTTCTGAAGTTCGACTGAGTGGATGTCAGTATACTCGAACTTCCGAAGTTCGATATCTAGCTTTTGTTCCTTGATTCGAACTTCTGAAGTTCGACTGCTGGAACACAACTGGCAGTTATCGAAATTTGAAAGGTCGATAACGCGCGCGTATCGCTGCACATAACAGACAGGGTATTAAAGCAGAATCTTGAAACTCGATATCGAACTTCAGAAATTCGAAATACATATAAAATCGAACTTCAGAAGTTCGATTATGTTCACTCGAACTTCAAAAGTTCGAAATCGAGTTTTTGTTCCTCGATGTCGAACTTCTGAAGTTCGACTCGTCTACTATTTAAACCCCCCACGAACGCTCCTCTTCCATCCGAAATCTCACCTCTCCTCTCCTCTTTTGCTCTCTCCCTCTCCTCTTTTGCTCTCTCCCTCTCTCATTTTTCTCCCATCCAATTCGAAAATTTACTACAAATTTTTCACATCCTAGGATTTTGCCTAAATCTTGTAAGTTTTCTTTTTTTTTTTTGGTACCGAATTTATATGTTTTAATGTGTTTGTTTGTTTAATTTATATGATGTTAAATTTCAAAATTATATGTTAATTACATGTTGCCTACGTCTAATTTGAAAATTATATTATTGTTTAGTTTAGTGGAATATTAATCATATTGGTTTATTTTATATGTTAATTATATGTTGCTTAATACGTTAAATTTTAAAATTAGACAATTGTTTAGTTTAGTGGAATATTAATTTTGTTGGTTTAATTTATATGTTAATTATATGTTGATTTATTTATGGAATATTAATCATTTTATGATGATAGGATGTATTAATCATTGTGTATATAATTTGTGTACATATAATCAGTATGCATATAATTAGTGTGAATTTATAATTATTCAATTAATCATATGGAGTTTTAGGGTTTTAGTGGCGTTTAAGGGTTTTAGTGTAATTTTAGGATTAATTATTTTAATTATTGGTCAATTTAAGATGACGTTATGTAATAATTAAGTATTATACGGTGTAGTTCTAAAGTATTTAACATGAATTTTTATAAATTTTAAATAATATAAAATTTAAGAAATGAGAAAATTAAAGTTATATGGCATATAGTAAATCAAGTTAGGGTTTTAGTGGAGTTTTAGGATTAATTATGTTCATTATTAGTAATTTTAAGATGAAGTGATATATTTGTTCAATATTAAAGTTGTAGTTCTAAAGTAATTAGTAATAAATTTTTTGACGTTTAGATAATGTTAAGCAGTAATAATTTTATTTGTTGTGCAACTTTAATTTGAAAATTATATTATTGTTTATTTTAGTAGAATATTAATCGTATTGGTTTATTTTATATGTTTATTATATGTTGCTTAATACATTAAATTTCAAAATTAGACTATTGTTTATTTTAGTGGAATATTAATCATGTTGGTTTATTTTATATGTTAATTATATGTTGATTTATTATTTGGAATATTAATATTTTTATGATGATGGGATGTATTAATCGATGTAATTTTAAATAGTATGAATGTAGAAAAATTAAAATATTATGAATTTTACAAAGTTAGCAAAATTAGTTAAATATTAAGGTTGCAGTTTTAAACTAATTAGTAATAATTAGTACTTTTATATATTTTTTAATTTACTTAATGCTCGTAGGATCTATGGCTCATAGACCAGCTCCTAGCGATAGTTTAGTGTTATGCTATTACTATGACCACCGGGTGAATTATTTGTCGTCACCCCATCAGTTAGAGGAACACAAGATTTATAGGAGTGATAGAGAGTTATTCCTATTGACGGAGCATCCTGTTGTGCAGACGGCTTTATTGAGAGCCGGATTTTTTGAATGTTATGCGGCGCGCTTCCATTAGGTTGACAATCCTCTTATTACTGCCTTGATTGAGAGGTGGCGATCAGAGATGCATACATTTCATTTGCCTGTAGGCGAGGCCACGATCACACTCCAGGATGTCGCTGTATATTGGGGATTACCGATTGTTGGTCAGGTTGTCCCGGTGCTCGACGATACTAGTCGAACTCCGGAAGAGTGGCGGACACGTATTCATCAGTATATGGGGGTATATGTATCTTTGGACAAAATTAGTGGAAGTTCGATTAACATACCTCATCTAAGGGAATTGTACGTAGCCCAAGGCACTCCGGGGAATCCTGATGTGGAGGAAGCAGAACGGCGGGCCCGTTTGTGGATTTTTTTGTTATTCGGCACCCATATGTTCACTGATACGACAGGAAATAAATTATCATTACATTGGTTAGACTTTTTGATTGACTTTGATCATATCAGTGAATATAATTGGGGGGCAGCATGCCTAGCGCATCTGTATAGATGGCTTTGTAAGGCTTGTTGCCGTGATTGTAGAGGCATATGCGGGGCCGTCATGCTCATTCAGATAACACACTTAGTCATCTCATTATTGTTAATGATATTTGAAGACGTATTATTGCTTATAATATAATTATCTTGTACAATGCAGTTTTTTGCTTGGGACAGACTCACGGCTTTTAGGCCAACATTGTGTGAGCAGACGGATAGGCACCATCAGAGGGATGGGCAAGTCGCTCACCCCGATTTCCGTTACGTGCCCACCACGCGGCTACATGTTCTTTGCGAGGAAGGATTTGAAGTGGGTTACGGGCTGAGCTGGTTTGAACGAGGCGCGGGACATGATTGACCGCTTGCAGTCCGGCGAGGTTTGAAAAAATTTACATCTCACATTTATTACTCTCCCTTGTTAATATACGTTGTATGTTTTATAAACTAATCTGCCGTTATTATTGTGTTCCCAGTTTATTTGACAGCCATTCGAGTATGCAATGGGTGGTTTGCCACAATACTGTTTGGAAAATGCGGAAGCGTGGCGAGCATGTGCACCCCTCATCGTTGGTATGCGGGTTGAGTGGCACCGTCCTGATCGGGTACTTCGGCAGTTCGGCATGCGGCAGACAATCCCCATTAATCGACCAGCGTGGCAGAAGCACCGGGACGGGAAAGAGAAGATTACAGCCGAACAATATAATTCGACAATCGACATGTGGGTCAATTGGGAAAACACCATTGTGGCGACGGAGTTAGAGGACTTTCCCAATCCTGGGGCTTTGAGGGCGTATATGAGGTGGTACCGAGGGATAACCATACTACATGCTGGACACCCTCGGACTAGTCATACAGATGACGGCTACGTTGCGTCGGCCCAAGATGAGCACAGTCTGGTTAGAGCAATATGAATGTTTTCCCATAAATTCGAATTTAGTACGCATTGATGCAATACCTATTAAAATTTCTGAAATTTTTCTTTAGGCGGTATACGCTCAGCGGGAGAATTACGAGTAGATACGGCTGCTCTTGATTATATGGTGAGTCATCTGCAGGTCCTGCACATCAGAGGCCAGGCCGTACTTCAACAGACCCAGCATGAGTACCTGTTGGACGACACGACAGCCATGTATGACGTCCAACGTCCGCAACCGCCTCTACAAACTTTACATCGGTCGGGACAGCGGAGCCGTCATCATTATACCACTCAGGAGCCCAGAACTTCATACACACCGCTGCAGCCTAGTAGGTCTAGCCAGTTCGAGTACGACGGTCCGTGGGTCGATCCCAGCACTTCATACATGCCGTCAAACCATGGTAGGTTTAGCCAGTTTGAGTATGGCGGTCCGTCACAACAGGAGCCCAGCACCTCGAACACGCCATCGCAGGGGCCGTTATCTACCAGTAATTATCTGATAGATGATCGATCTGGTGGTGTTCGAGGAGGACCATCGACTGCGTCGTACTCATAGACGCACACAGTCACCGCATCCACCGCCACGCGTTTTACCCGATTGGACCAGCAGGGGTCGGAGGCCCGATTATTACACGCCTTCTCAGTATTGATGTAATTGAATAGACATTTTACATTTCAAACTTATTTTAGTAATTCTATGCAATTGAACTTTCATTTTTCATTGTTTTTTCGTACTTATTATCATGTCTCGATATAAATTGTGTTGATGTTGACAATATTTTGAGATGGAAAGATTTGACAATATCTTTTATTGAAAATATTACACACCATAGTAGAAAAGACTAATTAGCATCACATGCTACAACTTCATGATAACCATTCGAAGCTACGTATCTATTCTTAGGGGGCAATTTGGTGCAATATGCCCGGGTTACGGCAATAACCACACTTTCTTCTGCCTACTTGGTCGGAATTGTCCATCTCGTTTGGTATACACCGAGTTCTTTCCCGCCCACGTCTTACATCGCGCACTCGTAAAGCATTCGTGAGTAACGCCCAACCGGTCTGAGGCCAGTAAAATTCATGTCCAAGGGGTTGAAATGTCATATTATATGTTGCCTCGAATGACTCTACCGTATAATGAAGATCAACCATGGTTGAAGGGTTTCCACCCCTATAGAGGGCAACATATTGGGCATGAGAGCATGGCATATGATAGGCTGTCCACTTGCCACATGTACATGTTCGTCCCACCCAATCTACCTCTTGTTCATTGGGAACATCGTTCCATCGTTCTGGCATTCCACCGACCTGGTACCACTTATCTAGTCTGAATGCATGCAATCGCATCCGGTGTGAAGACGTCTCCCACTTTTCATATTTTTCTCTCGCTCGATCTGTCAGAATACGACCATCTCTACGCATGTGCATCGCGTTTGCCAACCTATCGTGGAAATATCCCTTTAGCTTTAAAAAAGTGTTATTTACTAGTGCTATAATGGGCAATCCCCTGGCTCCGATAATCACACCATTGAAGCATTCAACATTATTTGTTGTCAGTACTCCCCATCTATAACCCCCATCGTGGCTCAATGTCCATGACTCTGGACCGAGGTCGGCTAACATCTGGTGCACCCGTGTACCAACGCTAGTGGGTCGTGGGTTGATATTACGAATACTGTCCATGGCGGCGATGTGCTTCCGTTTCTAGCTTTCTTTTCCAGCTATCCAACACATGTCTTTTGCGAATTGGTTGTGCCATCTTTTCATCACATTGCTTTTTAGGTGTCTCAAGCAAATGCGATGCTTCACTTGAAGTCGACCGTCGGATGTTATTGTATTGATGGCTGCCGCGATTCCTGCGTGCGATCGACGAGAATACAAGCGCTGACATGTCGTTTAAAAAACACTGACTTACCTTCTCCAGGAACCATCTCCAACTATTTGTACTCTCGCCATCGACAACGGCAAATGCCAACGGTAATATATGGTCGTTGGCATCTGTCGCTAAGGCGACAAGCAGGTGGTCCTTGTACTTCCCATGCAGATGTGTTCCGTCCAATGAGAGTACAGGTCGACAGTGCCTCCATGCCATGATGCACGGACCAAAAGCCCAAAAAACATAGTGAAAAATTTTTTCTGTTTCAGTTGAACCCTGGGCAAACTTGTAGTGGACAACGGTTCCCGAATTCTTTGTAATTACGGCAGCAAAAAAGTGCGGCAGCATCTTGTATGACATGTCCCAGTCTCCAAAAACTAGTTGGATTGCCTTATTCCTACCACGCCACGCTTTCCCGTACGTTATATCAACATTTAAAGTCTTCTTTACGTGGGCTTGGACAAGACGTACCTCGAAATCAGGCTTCTCTGCAACAAAATGCCTAACCATGTAGCTGACCAGACCAGATGTTAGATTTCTATGGTTTGGCCCGCATTTATCTCCCATGCAAATATGCATGCTTTGGTACCTCGTAATCTCAAATATCTTGTGTGTTCATTTTTTATTGCACGAACCTTCCACTTGTATAGTGTCCTAGTATTGCTTGATTCGTAGCAATGTATGTCCCATAAAGACTTATTCGACTTCACCACCCTGTATTCTCGTTTATGTTTGATCACGTTTTGTTGGACAGCCCGTATAAGATCAACCTTTTTCGGGAACACCATGCGTTTGGCCAACTCCATCCGTCTCTCGTCCCACATTGGTCTCTCCATTGGAGGCTCATTTGATGTGATGTAATACTCTGTCCTAGCTGTGTGGAAAGCTACTGGTTTTTCCTCCTCTAGATCCGGCTCCAGCTCTTCGCCATTGCCTAGCCCCACATCAACCTCTTTGTTTTCGTAGATTAAACTTTCTACTGATACAACATCTTCCTCCTCGTTGAAGTGGATGTCCTCATCTACTTCTTCCGGTTCAAATAAAACAGAATCTATTCCCACCTCGAACATCTCTCGAATGTCACTAGCTTGAGAGGGTCCTCCAACTTCAAATGTGGGGCGTAGCGGTGGAGAAAGGGAAAATATGGCAAACCCTGCCGTTGTGGTTGGAATGTTGACTTCTGCATTGACATAATAAGGTGGTTCCACATTCAAGTCTGGCAAATCACCAACAATTTCTTGTAGTGTTGCTTCTTCATTTGAAGGCTGTGGATTGTACACGACATCACTTTGCATGTCTACGACAACGTGCGCACATCTCCTATTCATATCAATGTAAGCTGTTTCGTACATATCCTGTACATCTTCGTCATCCTTAATGCCACTGGGGTAATAATATATTTGTTATAGGTTTGTGTCCCATTTGGGATCACGATAACACAACTCAACTCTATCGATAGTAGGCCGCAATTGGAGCTTCGTGAATATACGAGATACAAACTGATTGTATGTCGTTCCGGGAAGAATTTTTATTTTACGTGGTAAGTTTGGACCTACATAGTCGAGCTCATGATCTGTTTCAATTTTGTTGCCACCGTAATATAAATATACGTTAACTGCATCAACATTTGCATTCATCTTTTTGGGTGAAAAAAAAATATATAACGTGACTTAGATGTGAATGAGTTACAGAAGAGAGGGAAGTGGAGTGGTTAGTGGTATAGCAAATCCAAATTTTGAAAATGCTACGTAATGTGACTTATCGTGTGAACGTTTGTAGGGTTAGTGATTTTGGAACGAGATGATGAAGGGAGAAGTGGGGTGTGCATTATATAGTAACAAATTCGAACTTAGATATTCGGATTTTAAAATTCTGAGTTTGGACTTATAACCTAACTCGAATTTTAAAAACTCGAAACAACAAAATCGCAAGTCAGAAGTTCGAAAGTTTGAAAATTTCAAACTTCGAAAGTTCGAATTTTTCAAACTTCAAACTTCACAAGTTCGAAAATGCACATCTCTGACAAAAATTTTATTCTCTGCTCTGCTCTGCCTTTGATTACGTCGAAATCTTGTAAACTCGAACTTCTAAAGTTCGAAACACGATATTATTATCTGCCTCCTGATATTATTCTCTGCCCTCCGTCACATCGTCGCAACATCGTCACAGAAGGAATCCTGCAAACCCTAGCATCCTATTTTCGAACTTCATAAGTTCGAAGTTATGCTTTCGACCTTTTGTAGTTCGAGTAAGAAAATCCTGCAAACCCTAGTACCCTATTTTCGAACTTCAAAAGTTTGAACTTATGCTTTCGAACTTTTGAAGTTCGAGCAAGAAAATATAAAGTTCGATATCGAAGCTTCGTAATTCGAATATATTTTCAAACTTTCGAAGTCCGATATCGAGTTTTCAACATTCGTGATCGAGCTTCATAAGTTCGAAAAGTCTACTTTTACTACTCCCCTCAAAACTGGATTATTTTTTAAAATAAATTAAAAAATAAGATTAAAAATAAAAATAACCTGACCTATCCCTATCCTTTTCTACCCAAAACTTTCGGAGAGTTATCAACTTTTGCTGCGTAACAATGTGTCCATATATGTCTTGTCTCCACATATGTCTTTATATTAACTTCTGTATATCTCTAGTACACACAACACACACACACACATATATATAAAATATTATAGGGTCTAGAGAATGCTGCAAAGTCATGATAAAAAGAAATGTTACCTGAAGTCCATGGCTGGAATAATTCGGGAACTGGGATTATATTGAAAACCGGATCAGAATCTTGTAATTTTTTTTTTTTTTTTTTTTTTAAAAGGGTTAACCAAATGAGAACCCCTTTCCTACCTGGCCAGAGGCCCCTTAACCAGGCGGGAGGTAAATCGAGGGATGTGCATGAGTGGCAGCCCGACCAGGGAGAGGACCAACGGGCGTGGAAATCCAGCAACAGCCCCCGCAATATTTCAGCGGAGTACTGCCGCCACACGGACTCGATCCCGCGTTGTCAGGGTGTCTCCACCCTAATCACCTGGCCACTTACCAACTCACCTATGCCTTCCTTTATAAAAATGGTGAATTGTGAGTAATCATCGATTGGCAGTGAGCAAAAGAGTGTAACGGCCACATAGTGATGATTAAGTACACAACTTTTGACGTTATAAGAGACATTCAATAATAATAGGTCTGAAATAAAACTAAAGTGATTAATCTAGTCTGCACGATTGATATTAAAGTTACGAGAAATATCTTATCGCAATAGATTAAAAAGAACAAAAGTAGTGTTTATCCTCGTAAAATTTATCCTTGCTTGTGATTATTCTGCATTTATGAGCACGAAATCAAATCGACACACATGAAAACTTTCCACGAATGGGCAGCAAAAGTTTTGGGATACGCAGGCAACGCTGTCACAATGCTAATACTTCTCCAATACACATCATCAAATCTGATCTTTCTGCAGAAGATTAATTGGAAGGGCAAAAGTAAAAAGGGCGCGTGGTTGGCATAAGCCCAGAAGGATTTTTACCATCAGCCTGTTACGACCCAAGAGAAGAGCCCAGTGGAGCACAGAGTATTGGATCAGAAATCAACTGAAAATGGGCCCATGAAAGCCGTAATTAGAGGGAGCACACGTGTGAAAAACAGGCCCAGGTCCTGGAAGGATCATGTGGCATGAATCTATTACAAGGGAGCTAGCAGAAGTACATAAGCTGTAGAGAGCACTAGGCGAAGGCATCAGAATACCCTGCCTTTTAGCTTGTAGTTTGTGACAACTCCATTTTCATGAATAAAAAGCTCCCTTCAATCTAAATTTCTTGATATCCACTACCTTGCGATGCATGGGCACGCAAAGCAGCGTTAAGAGACAACAGAAAAAGGGAGGGGGTAGGTAAGGAGGGGACAGAAACCGCAATTAGAGATTGTATTATACCACTAAATAAAGTTTGCTATCAAGCCACCCAAACAGACCAACCCTCCTTGTTTGGATAGCCAAAAAGGGAAAGTTAGTTCATAAATCCTAAAAGAGTTGCTGGAGTTCTCAAATTCATCCAACCAAGAAACTGGATGCAAGTTGACAACAATCATGGTCAACTTTGTGTATATTTACAATGTTTAAAGTATTAAATCAATCAATGCACCTTGTCGACATAACTTCTGTCCAAATGGAATGAAATGTTGATACATTAATATGCAAATTGAAGTACGGATAAAAGCACTATCCCAGAACAGTAAAGTTGAAAGGCGAGAAATCTGCAAGTTGCAACTTTGGACTATAATTGCAGCTATTCAATTGCCACAACAACCATGGACACCATCTACTAGAGCATTAAGCTCGACTTCCTGAGCCAGTGAACAAACACGTAATCATTGCTGTTACAAATCCAAGCAATCCACCAGCAACAACCTGTAAAAAGTGTCGTTCAATAAGGAGACTAATGCCTGCTACTACGACAATGAAGCTAGATAGATTTTACCATATATAACAGAACCATCGCGATTTTCAACCCTTGAGCCGTTAGACAATTTTAATCACTGGAGTTAAAACTTAGAAGTTAAATGTCTCAGCCCTTAGATGGACAGGGTAAATGGACAACAAAGTGATAGCCATTTTGCCAAACAAAAATTAAATATAATTCAAAAGGAGAAGCAAAAACTCCCATTGTATCTATATAATACTGTCTGAGCTTCATTGAATTTGAATTCTTTCTTTAGCATCTTGTCGTACATGAGATCGTAACAATTTTTGTAACTTCATAATTACAGGGACAGCTAGATTTGGTGATTTCTTGGGGCAACACTTGATTAAGGAGATACCATAGACGGTCACATCTACAACTTTGTTTACATGAATGAAGAATGAAACTTGGAAGAAACTAAAAGAAGAGTTCATTGGGGGCAGCAACACCACTCCCTTCCCCGACCTCTTGTCCATCACTGTATATGTTATGATATTGCTGGTTTTATATCTCTAATCAACTAGTAGAATGGCTTGACGTGGCAAGCAAGTTATGTTCCCGGAATCTTTTCCCCCTAGCCAAATGAAGATAACAAATTATTGCAGAAGGAAAATTTGAAGAAAAGGATAAGTCAAGAAGCTGTTCCTGGCCTGAGGGCTAATAAGGTGGCCTCAACATCTAAGGTTGAGAACCTAAACATTCTCCACTCTGTATCATTTGGTCGCCAATTAGATGATCGTTATAACATTCAATTTCCATTTGACTTCTCAATTTCTTTTAATATTTCTTCAAATGTTCAGGGAGGAAGAAACTAGAAATTCATGTCTTTTCCCTACCTTTACCAGCCCCGTCCTCCACTTCCCCCCACGCCCAAACCCGTCCCACCCCCCCGGGGCCCCCCAACACAAAAGAACCACCCCCGCCCAGAGAAGAAAACAAAGGACAAACAAGAAAAGCAAAGAGAAAGTTGAGAACGCATGCTGCAGACATCAGTGTGAAGAAAGTTTCTTCCCCTTTTCTTTTTACCAAACAGGTGAATCAGATAACATTCTTTTTTGGCATTTGACTTGAAGTAATTTTAGATGCTTAACTAGGTGAAAGGTATATAAACAAGGGTTGGCAGCAGGAGGTCAACGACAGTCAGCCGTCCAGATTTGCTTCGGGGAGGGAGGAGTAGGTTGTGGAAGGAGGAGGAGAAGAAAGGTAACAGGAATAAGAAAGAGTACATAGAGATGGTTAGGAATCCTAGAGATGGCTAGGAATCTTGGTTTATTACTAGGAAATATCATATAAAAGATCAATTATGCGGGAGACATTAGGAAGCTTATAGTTTCAAGAAAAAGAGAAGATGCAAATTGAAAAGTTAAAAATTTAATATACAAGTTATCAAAGCTTAAAATTAACCTGTGGAGGAGTGTGCCCAAGAAGTTCACGAAGCGGCCTGCTATCAGCAAGAGGATGTTCAGCAGGAAGTTCACATAGAATTTGATTCAGCACCTGAAAATTTCATATTTAAAAAGATCAAGAAAATCGATAGAATATGTGAAAAATATCTCTGCAAACATGATAAACCGAAATTTAACTTGTGCACACTCATCTGGACTGTTAACACACTAAATAAATAAACCGATATCCTCTCTATAAGCTTAAGCTTTTAGATGAGGTGGTGACTCTAACATGGTATCAGAGCCTGGAAGCCAAACGGCACAGGTTCAAAACTCACCGCCACCCACTTAAAAAACATTAAAATTGTCCACGTGCAAGTTCCAAACAAATTACGCTGTACGTGAGGGGGCGTGTTAACACACTAAATAAATAAACCAATATCCTCTCTATAAGCTTAAGCTTTTAGATGAGGTGGTGACTCTAACATGGACAAAATAGTATTATTCAACAAGTGCCAGCTGCAAATTCTAGTCCATCTATATGTATCAGTGCACATTTAAGCAGGCACATTGACCATACACAGCAACAAAAGTTACAAACCTCTGCTTGGCGTCCAGCGTGTAATCTCACTCCAGTTGCATCATACATTACCTGCCAAAAGCATGCATACATATGAGATCTGTGCCTTACCATGAAATATAATGCTGGTGATGATAATTCAAGTAAGAGATCTTAAAATGAAGTACTCCAAAAACTTAATCCAGCCAATCAGACATACTAATAACAAGAAAAAGAAAGAAACAAACAAAGACCACAGTGCAGTAATAAGATAAACTGATTTAGCCAAAGAGTGATACAATCTTAACGAATGAATAAAGTTTTCAGGACACAACGCAATTCATGAGAGGGAAAACCATCAGCACTGCAACTCAATCAGTATAATTAGATTAGATTGAATAAAACTATCTTTAATATTCTAGTTAACATCTCTTTTGCAACAGTTCAAGTGTCCTTACATCAGAACTAAATCTATCGGCATGACTTGTTTTTCAGATGCTTCTTCTGAAACTAGAAAAGCAAAGTTTAAATTTAGAAATTCCATTTCTCATCATTCCTGCTCAGAAGTAAATGGACAAGTCAGTAGCACCCTTCAAATGTAATTATGATTTTTGATCTCTTTCCTTTTTGGCAACAGAATAGAGAACTTCAGTAGCAGGAACACATAAAAAAGTACAATAATCAGGATGAGTAAACAGATAAAAAGGAAGCATGATCACCAGAAATGTAGTATGAATCTGATTGTGAATCAAGCAGTAGCTTAAAGCAAATTAGCATCCACAAAATTTTCATGTTCTACAAAGATTGTAAGTTATAACAAAGATTTGGGATCAGTATACTATATACGGGAGGAATTTCAAGGTGACAATATGATATAATTAACAAAGACACGGACCACGCAGGCCAAAATCAATGCGGTTGCAAAGAGAGACCCCCCGAAACCTTCATGCAAACCAACAGCCACAGCAAGAGCAGTCACAGTTGCTGAATGGGATGATGGCATGCCGCCGGATGCAACAAGTTGCTTTAGATCCCATCGTTTTTCCTTATACCTGCAAAACTATTAAGACATTAAGCCTCTTAGGATTAACCATATAACACTTCTCCTTTGCACAAAGGAACAACATGTAGTCATGCATGTCAATGATAGTGAGCGACAGAAGTGCACCATTTACGTATATATACAGTTCATACTGCACATATTATGATGAAGGAAACCAAACCTATACCTATAACAAAATTATTTGCTATTAGGAAATCAAACATACCTATATCACTATTACCAGCTCTAACACCTCTTAATAAGATCAAAATGCAACCACAAGTAATCAAAATTTAGCGACTACAAAGCTTCCAATTAAGACCAGAAAAGGAAGAAAATATAGAAAATGGGGCCAGTATGTCATCCTAGCTAGTCTCATTTTGCAATTAAGATTTGATTCCATTTTATATACCAAACACCTAGTCAACTAATCCATAGAGACACATACTTTAGCCTTAAACAAACCAAGAATGAAAAATCTGTTAGAATTAAGCAAATATATTATTGGGTTAAATATTACTTAATAATTAATACTGCAACTGATCTCACATTAGATAGCATGTGATATATCCAAATCTACAGAATGGAAAAAGTCAACACCATTTCTTTTAGCATATCCAAAACACCATTTGATTTCCGTCAGAAAAATGAAAATAAAGATCCAAATTTCACGAATTCTAAAATTCACAAACAAAACAATGGATCCACGAAAAGCGCTTGTTTCTTTTTTTTACCAGGTCGTGAAAACTTTGATGGACTGTGCAAGAGCGAAGGCTATGAAGGCAGACATTAAAGGGTAGTTAGAGAACACTGAGGATGATCCATACGACGTCGTTTCTATGCTAGTTGTTGTCGCTGTTGCTGAAGGCACACTGTTCTGGATCAACCTTACCGTTGCACCTACCATTCCAACACACCTCCTCACCTCTCTAGCTACCATATGTACATATATATACACACAAATATATGTACGTATTTTATATATACAACCTATTTGTTATATTTATGTATTTATTGGGTGTGTTAAGACAAGATCGTATGTTTGAAAGCTCGTTTGTTTTGCATGAGAGAATGAGATGGTTTGGTTTGTTTTCTTTTTATGTATAGAGACAAGGTCGTAGGTGGTTCTTGTTTTTGCTGTGTTTGGATTTGGATTTAGATTTTGTGTGTGTCAGGAAGGTGTTTATGTGCTTGAAGTTTCTATAACCGAAAGAATATGCCACACTCTGGGGGCCATTTGATGTTTAGAATATTCTCCATTTCCAATTTGTCAAAAAGACTTTCTTTGTTTCAAGTTATGTTTGTTCTTCTCTTGGCTTCCTCATAAAGTTTTGGATATTTTAAATGGATGGTTAATGCCATTTTTATCTTTTATTTTCTAACTTACACGAAATTGTGTACGTTCGTCTTAAGATATCGAATTATAAAATCGTAATGCATGTATGACTTGAACTACAAAATACTGTACAAACTATGTATCTTTTAACATCTACAAGTTTGAAAGGTAATATGAAATTCTATGACAAGTTCTTTTGTATCATTTCTCTCTGTTTAAAAAAGTTCAAGGAAAAAAAAATAACTTTTTATCTAAAAGATCTATCTAGAGAAAGTTGTACACCAAATGTTCCATCATTGACAACATTATAGAAAATTCATCTTTAATATTACAGAATTATATGTTTAAAACCTGTTTAGATTGACTATCTATCGAGAAAAAATATTTTTTTCTAAAAAAAAAATTACATTTTTTTTTTGTAATAACTAGTTGTCTCGATTCCTAAAAAAGTTAAAACTCTAAAAAAAAAAACTGTACCAAAATTTTTAACTTCTCAAGAAATATCTTTTTAAAAAATTGTTAAAAAAAATACTTTTAGAAAAATGAATCCAAACGAGCCCTTACTCATCTCCTGTCTGCATCTACACAGATCAGAAAAGCCTGGTAATGACAGGCCTGGCAATGACCACTGTTTCTTCTAAATGGTGGTCTTGTATTCTTGTCATAAGCATATGCCGTTTAACCGTTTTCACTCACCCAAAGCCCACCCATCCTCAAACTCGTCCTCTCTTATTGGACAAGTTTTAAATATATAAAATCAAACTAAATCTTATATCACTTACTGGATCTCAACAAGTTCTAATGGCTTGAGCAAAATGCATTAATAACTGAGCATCAGAGAAGAATGGGCAATGTGAAATTAGATACAACGTCCTGAGGTCACACTGTTTGTTACAATCAAGCCAATTCAAGAAACAAATTCAGAACTCTGCCAGCTATATTTCTATGTCAAATTTACCTCATAAACATCTCCGTATATATACATGGCTGCAATTACAGTACATAATCCAATTACATAAATTATACAACTTCGGCAAGTACTTAAGCTTGTAGTGAGACATTATGCAATGGCAAAGCATGATCGAACAAAATGGTATGTTTAGTTTGCTACTCTGACTAAGGCAACCAATAATTATCAAGCCGTCAAAAAAGATTATCTAGAACTTTAGCATGTCACCAGGGCATTCCTTAGCTATGTCCACTGGCAATCAGCCTGCAACTGTAGAGAGATCAATTGCGAAAGTTTCTAGCAACATTAATGTTTTCTTATAACTGATAGCAATCATCAATGTTTTCATATAACTGACATGCTATGTGAAACTTTCTATCATCTTCCCACAGAAGTAGGGTGAGAAAATGCAAGAAATGAAGGTTTCCATCATGCTGAAACAATCCCTGTCTATACAAGGCGACCTGGTATTTGTATGCGCTTTTGTCAAGGTATAACCTAGACAAAATATCTCATCCCTCATTCATGTGGCAAGGTAGTTAAATAAAGTGTATTTACACCTGAAACAGTTACCAGTCAGAAATAAAACCTGAAGTAATTGATATGGCAACGTCAACTTGAGAGAGACTAATTTCCGATAGATGGCCACCTATGGGAACAGGGAAAAACGTATTAGGCAGGCACTTTTCGGTAGAGCCAGAATGAAAAACTAAGGAAATTAACATTGAATTTCCCACCTGCTATCTCACCAGTTTGCTTGCTCATAGCATTTCATTTAGTTATCATACAATATTTTCTTCAGGAAGCTAAACTGCATCCTTCCCAACAAAATTCATGAGTTCAGCCTTCGCTGCTTCCATGATCACTTTGAAGTCTGTCTGCATGTACCTTCCCCTGAAACCGAATAAGAGTATGCAGACAGTTAATTTTTTAAGAAGAATTCTGCATCATAAAACCTAAGAGACTTATCTGACCATCACTAGACAATGCAAATGCCCAGAACCAGCAGCAATTCTAGCTCATGATTTATTTATTTTCATAATTCAGTTATGCCTTTTACCACAAGAATGCAAAGCTATAGAACTAGACCAATCAGTTATTGCAAAATTTATATCATCAAGATTAGCATACTGGTCAAAAAGAAAGAATAACCTGCAATCAACATACACTATCCCATTCTAATTCTACCTACCATATCACAAACATGTACGATTAGTTTTAAAATGTTCACAGGCATAAAATATTTAGGCATCTAATCATTCAATTGTTTTATCATAGACACGCATATATACCAGAAATGAGTTTTTGACCAAGTTGAGGATGGAAAAGCTGGGCTGCCAAGGCCATGCATTATCCTGGCAATGGCTCTGGGGGTAAATTTCGCCTGAGCATTACTCTGCAAAAAGACCTATTACACCGAAAGGGACAAACAAGTTACAAATATGCCAAGACACATTATCCTTCCAATAAGAAATACCTAGCTGTGATTCTTACCTTTATATCGGCTCTCAAGAATGGGCTGCAAGTTCAATAAAAATTATTTTAGTACAAGAACATGATGTCTTTTGCCAAAACAGGATTATCATTATCAAATATTACAAAGGTACAAAAGAAAGAAGCAGATTTTCTTTAATATGGATATATGCAAACTCCAGAGAGTACAATCTTGCTCGATTTTCAAGATATCCTTAACTTAATTCATGTAGGGACTTAAAGGAAAATTTAAGTTGTTTTCTGTATATTAAGTTCATTCAGTGCAATAGGTGTAATTGATGATGTCCTGGTAATAAAGCCATGAATAATGGGCATATTATCTGCAGAGCTACTTAAACTATTTTGAAGCAGCAAGCTGTGTGTTGATAATGCGTGGTACAAAGTGTACATGAACCATGGAGAAACCAGTCTCTTTCAGAAATTATATTAAGCATAACTTATGTACCAAACCTGATCTGACTCATCTTAGTTGGAAAATCAGAATTACTATTTCCACTGAAGTACTCAGCAATCTTTCTCTGCAGGCAATGTGTATGTTGATTGTCATGGCAACCATGCAACTTATCGCACTCTTTCATTGATGCTACAGCAGCATTATACATTGCATCAATTTTTTGCACCTACATTTAGAAACAGAACGTAAATATAGCAAAATATTAACCCTTGAATCAATATTGTTCATAAGACTCATGCATCCGCTTTGTGTATGACTTCTAAAGAGGCTTATGGATCATGCAGTCATCTTTTGCCACTAATTTTACTTCAATTGAGATACAGAAGACAAAAGCACTTCAATGACAAACAAATAGGAAAAGTGCTGAAACTTTTATTTGATTGTTTTCAGACGTGGCCTCCGCATTATCTACACCACTACTGACATATCTGTTGTCGCACATAACATGAAGGGATGTATTTCCCCAGTCAGTCACTGAGGTGTGTATGCAGGGTGGGAAAATATTAGCGAACCCTCCTCCCCTCTGCCATCCCCCCAAAAGAGAGAAAAAAGAAATGTAGCCAAAATCAAGTAATGGATTAGTGAAAACAATCACCTTACAGATCTCAACCTCTGACAACCACTTTGTAAGCTGTGCAGCAAAAGAACAAATATCCTTTGGAACATCAACGACCATAAAACAATAAGCCTGATCCTTCAATTCATATGTGATTTCTCCCTTCAACTATGATGAAGATGAAAAAGAAAATGAGATTATGCAAGTGTCATTTCAGTCGTAAGCCAAGGCAGAACACGATTAAGTACATCAAACAGCACATTTTGCATTTAAGACCATCTAACATGATCTAATTACAATTTGTCCTCAGGCCTTTAGTGCTCCACTTGGTAGAAGGAAACTGAAACAGGCAGCACTTTTAAGATTTCAAAAAGTTTCCATTTTTCCAAATATATAAGTTGAAGTAATTAGAGACTTTTTAATCATCTACTACCAAAATGCCAGCAGTGCCTCAAAATCCTATCCTGCCATGATTCAGAAAAACTGATACTGTATCCACCTGCAGGTTATGACTCAACTACTATCTTTAGTTTAACTGATGAATGGGGTTCAAGAATATGAATCCAAAAACTGTAGAGCCTAAGTCGTCAAAATCTTGGCAATTTGAGATCATTTTTCTGTGCACTCTTCATGAAACTGGTGAATATTACTAGCAACTTTCCAAGCTTGTTCATTTTAAACCTCTAAGCAGATATCTGTACAAGTAGTATTTTGATGACCATGAAAGATAAGAAAACAGCTTGCCTGGAATATTAATAAAGCTAGACAAATATAACTTAAATAGTTCATATTTAAAGATCTCTTTAGAAATCCTATTGAAGATATTTAAGTGAATATAAAGCTAGAATTTACTATCTTAAGAAAGATGCAAAGAATTAAGCTCCCTTTTATACAAACTCATCATCAAGTTAGGGCACCATACCTTTAGATCCTGCAAATGATTTAATAAGCCCATGGCTTGCACTCTGATACCATTTGCTACACTTGGTATGTCAATCGTGTATTGCCCGTCTTTCACTTCAGCCCTGAGAATTTCATTCAGAATGTCAGGGTGGATAAAGTTTTACGAATATTTAAGAGCAAATGGGCCATTTATCAATCAAATAGAGAACTTTACTTGTTCACAATTGCTGCAACTACCATATCTTTAGAGGCAAGCAGTGATGGGGAGGTCTGCAGTCATGTAAATGTAAATTATAAAATTCCGCAAGGAAAAAACAAAAAAAACAAAAAGTGCACATATATTTAATTGGCTTGGAGTTAGAGTTCTGTAGTTTAAAAACTAATTTGAAGCTTCTTATTTTGTGAAGTCAGCACTCAGGAGAAATTCATTATCTTCGAGGCTTGTGCATTTGCATATGAAACTGTAGGAGAAAACAACTTGAGAGAGTTCACTTACAACAAGAGCCTAAAGTAAAAGCCCTAAGAAAAGTAGACAGAGACATAAGCTTCTCAAGGAACATATCCAAGCTGCAAATTACCTGATGGAAATTCAAAGTGCAAGTTACATTGATCTGTGGAAGCAAATGCAAGTATTGCACCTCACCAAGCTCCAACTGTGTTAAAATCGTGAGCATGACCTGCAGTGTGCAAAAAATGAGCATCACCTACATCATTATCAAACTCCTAGAGATACAAACAGCAAATATCACCAACTTGAAAGCCTCATGAGAAGCAGATAACAGTGTAGAACAAATGGAACAGATGAAATGTTATATTTATAACAATCTAGAACAGATGGAACAGATGAAATGTTATATTTACAAATAGAAGCAAATTACCTCTTCTTTTATATCATATTTGCGGGATGCAGATTCTTTTACTAATGAACAAATTTTCCCAGCAGAATTCAAGCCATTGGAGAAAACTTGGCAGAGAAATTTATTCACAGCATATTCATCTACACCATCACTGAGCAATAAATATAGTCAGTAAAGTTTTTATCCCCAACTCTGCAATAAAGAGCTCCACATACAATGAGAATGGAATTTCATCACCTGTGCATAAGACTTCGAAGTCTTAAATAGGAGACATCATCATAAAAGAGATGGCAATAAGATAATCTTCCATCACGCCCAGCACGTCCTATTTCCTGCACAGAACAATTCGGTACTTTATAGCCATTAGGTTGATTTGCAGGGTATCTAGTAGGGCTGGTGAACAACTATCAACCTGAACATATTCTTCCAAGCTTTCTGGTAAGCTATAATGAATTACCTGAAAAAGAATATGGAAAGTTTCAACAAGACATTCCACGTGAGGCATCACACTTCAATTGTGTACAAGTTTATGCATACAAATGATACAATTTAACATAAAATATCATTCCCACACACAATTTAAATTAAAAATACAATTTGTAAACATTGTCCAAGTTTAAGTAGTAATTTAAGTATGTGATTCATGTAGGCGTGGTTATCAACAAGCACGTCTTTGCATAAAATAGACGAATGCCTCTCAAACTTCAACTGAGATATTAAATTGCTGTGAAGAAAAGATAAGACCCTGCCAACGATTCTAGAGATTTACTTTATCCACTGGATCGCAATTTACATGCAAATTAAATAAAATAAAGAAGAAAGTTGCCATTCTTACAGCATCAATATTGCTCTTGTCAAGGCCCATGCCAAATGCAACAGTTGCAACCACCTTAAAGGATCAGAAGAAGCAATTAGTTATGTAATTGAGGTATGACCCTTCTTTTCCTGTGGTTGTTATAGAACAAAATCAAATATTGATGAAAAGATGACGAGCATAATCTTCATACCACTCTTATTTTGTTTGAACAGAAGAGATCCTGTATTCTGCTTCTATCTTTTGCAGGAATAGCACTGTGGTAACTCTGAAAAGCATAGTTTCATGAGGAACGCTGCATGGCATAAGGAACCCATTCGCCCCACTTAAATTTTGCACTAAAGAGTATTACTTTTTTATTTTTTTTGTAGGGTGCGCCAGGCCCAGGCTATAGAGCAGCACCAAGGCGAAGCATGAAGGCCCCAATAGCAAGCTACCATGATGGGCCTTCCCCTTAAAAAAATTAATTTAATATCATGTGGGCTGATAGCCCACGTATCAGATATTAAACTGATAAAAACAGATACTATACTAAAGAGTAATATATAATGGCTTAATATATAATGGTGGCGAAGGAGCAGTGAAGCTTCATATGATGAGAATATCAAAGAACCATGAAGAAATAGATCATACAGTCTACGACTAAAACTGACCTTTGCTTGAATATTGTTATCACAAAGATATTTGCTTATCATATCAGTTTCTGCCTGCAAAACAGGAGAAAAAGTCAGATGCCAGTTATAGCGAAGTGGTTACATATTTATCTGGTGAGTATCACCCAACCAAATATTCATCCTAAAGGAAGATGACAGAATTTGACATATATATAAGGAATAACTGATAGGCAAGTAAACCTGGAACTTGCAGTAAATGATGATACTTTTAGCCTCAGTAAAAGGAGATGACTTGATTAACATTAACAGATCTTTCATCCTGAAATCATCATCACATCCAGTAAAACTCCACATTAAACTCACATTAATTGAAAGGTTGAGGCATTTGAACATTATGAGGGATCATGTGCATAAATTACCTATTTCCACTTATAGATACTGACAATTGTAAATTGTCCCTCAGTTGATCTGACTGGATGAGGCTTGTAGGAGGAATTTCTAAAGCACGCATTACCTCGTGCAATGTTTTGGTAGTAGCAGTTGCTGTCATTGCAAGAATGCATTTTGCGTTAAGCCTAGCACGCAGCATGGATGCCCTAAGCCTCATATATGAAGGTCGAAAATTGTGTGACCTGCAAAGTCATATAAAGTCTGTTAACTTGTGCAGTAGTAACTACAGAAGGGAATTTGGGAAAACCTCCAGTGTGTAATCATCAAGTACAGAATGCTAGGACAAGAAGGGCATCTACAAGCACTCACCATTCAGAAACACAGTGGGCTTCATCAACCACCACAAGTGACACAAGAGAGCCAGATAATGTAGATATAAATTCTGTATTAAGAAACCTTTCTGGTGAAACAAAAAGAACCTGAATATGAAAGATTAGTCAAAGCTTTAGCTACATACATCATTACATTAGCTTTTGGACAAATGAAATCAAAAGAACATAGAGTTGCCTTTTTACTTTTCCACATTCGTCTTCCTTCAATCAGCCAAGAGAATACTAAACAAGGGTATGATGACAAAGATGATTCCTAAATCCAGTCATGTCATCATAGCAAAACATTGAATCTAAAGATATGAGCAGCTGATATACGCAAGTATAATAACTCAATGTCAGCATTCACATGCAAAAGTGTCACCTTTAGTTCTCTATCTTGGAGCAGCCTGAGTATCTCTGAAGCCTCCTCGGCTGTCTACAAAAATGAGAGATACCATAAGAACAGTTAACAAACAATTCACGCAGAAAACACACAGAAAACAACTCAAAGAGATTGCCAACCTGACTGCTACACAGAAGACCACCAGAAAGTGCAGGAGGTAATTGCTTCAGCTGATCAATCATCAAAGCCACTAATGGACTTACAACCAATGTAATTCCCTGGAAAACCATTGCAGGCAACTGATAGCACAATGACTTCCCCGCCCCAGTTGGCAAAACCAACATAGTCGGTTTCTCAGAAAGCACCATCTTTATCGCCTCCAATTGCGCCTCCCTAAACGAATCATACCCATACATCACCTTCAACAACCTCACCAGATTCTCATCTGATGCCTCCTCTCTAACCCTCATCACAGCCTCTTCGACCAAATCCATATTGACATCTGCTTTCCCTTTCTCCCCTTTCAAATCCACAACCAAACCCTCTTCATCAAACAACCCCTTCTCTTCACCTTCACCTCCATTACCCAGTTTCCTTCTACTTCTCCTATAATATCTTCCACTCCTATTCGATGTACTACCAAAGCCTTTCCTTTTGCCCTTATATGTAAACCTTTTCTTACCATAACCATTCACATTTAACCTCACAAAATTACCTTCATTTACACATTTAGGTTTTTTCACATTAGAACAACCACCAATGCTACCATTACCATTCACATTACTAGCTCCAATCAAATTAGGATGCTTTCTAAAAATTTTCACTGCATTACCAATCTCAGATGGGCGCGAGATGACGCCACCATCAACAGATTTGACGTCAGCGTCAACAGTAGGCTCAAAGTTGAGGTTTTTATTCTTGTTTTTCGAAAAAGATGCAAACTTTGATAAGCAGAGGCTGTTCGGGAGAAGGGTTTCTGTGGAAATGCTGTTTTGTGTTGAAAATGAAGGGTTTTGATGGTGGATTTGGAAGGGTAGATTGGTGAGCTTTGGTGGTGATATTGGGCTTTCCGGTGGGCTTTGCTGATGGGCTTTTATGTTGGGCTTCAGGGGTAGTTTTTTTAGATTGGGCCGTAGAATAGGCCGAGAAGAACTGATAATGGTGGACCTGGTGGTGGTGCTGGTGAAAATTTCGGTTCTCAATTTGGAGGAGAGGATAGAATGTGGCTGCGGCGGCGGCGACGGAGGCGGTGGTGGTGATGGCTGTGAATCGCGGGGCGGCGTGGCTGAAATGTGAGATCCGTCGGAATCCGAGTCAGATTCCATAGGAAAGAGATGACGGCGACGGCAGCAGCGGTGCCGCGGCGGTGATGGTTCTCACCCTAAATAGTCTTGCTTCTTTCCCGCCTTTTCTTCCAACGGAGGAAATTTTCCAATGGGGGGTGGATTTGTTATTTCTAAGTGCATATGAGGGTATTACAGTCTTTATTTACTTGGGGTTGAAAAATTAGAGTTAAATTCAAATAAATTCCTAATGTTTACATATTTTTTAATTTTAATCCCTATTATTTTAAATAATTCATACAAGTTCCTAATGTTTAATTATTATGATCAGATTAATCCCTAATATTTATATATATTTAATTTTAATTCTTATTATTTCAAATAATTCATACAAGTGTCCAGTGTTTAATTATTATGATTAAATTAGTCCCTACAATTAGAATAGATGTTAGTTTTGACGAAAATACCCCAAATGACCTCAAACATAAAAGCAATTGACAATCTTACCCTTTGCGTTGTAAAACGAAATCCGATTATTTATTTTTTTAAACAAGAATTCCTATCCAAAAAAAAAAGAAGTAGGAATTTAACATTTTAGATGATAGTTATTACATTCTTTGCGTATTTGGATTTATTGTGAACTTTGATAAGACACATTAGACACCTGATTAAAATTTTTTAACGAAAATTATGAACTTTTATTGTCTAAAAATTATTCCAAATGAAATTCACAGTACAAAAGTTCAAAGTATTATAATCAACTAAGAATAAAAAAAAAAGAAAAGAAAAAAGAATGACAACTTGAGCTTAGGGACTAATTTGATTGGTTTTTGAAAATATTGGGGACTAATTTGCATCAATTTAAATAAGTAAGACTAACTTGAAAAATTATGTCAACTTTGGAGACTATGAGTGTGATTTCCCCTTTTACAAACTTATTCAAATTAGTTCCAATCTTTTTTATTCATTTTTTCTTAAAACAGAGACTAACTTAAATAAATTTGTAAAACACTGGGGACTACTATGAATTCTTTTCAAATAATGGGGACTAGTTTGACTAATTTTGTGAAATATTGGGAATAATATAAATTTTTTTAAATAATAAAGACTAATCTGACTACATTTGTGAAATATTAAGGATTAATTTAAATATTTTAAAATAATAAGGACCACTTTGAAAAAATCGAGAAACAATAGGGACTTATTGTGAAATTTACCCGGAAAATTTCGACAAATTCCCTAGTGTTTCACTGATATTTTTATTTTCCACCACACGATGGAGGGATAATCTGATAATCTTCATAAAACTGGAGAAAATTCCGGTCCTAGCCTGTAAGTTTACTCGACTTTTTAATTTAGTCTTCAATGCTGTAAAAGTTGCATAACTAGTTAAAGTGTTCCACAAAAGTCATCTGAAATGTCGTCCCCGTCAAACACTATCCTAATTGTCACAATTTCAATGAACGCATTGTTTTGTATTTTTGTAAAGCATAGCTTTTCAAATTAATGAAGCTGAAAATGTACAATGTTCATCGCACACCGGTGGGGTAGAGGTCATTTATAAAAATTTTCTTTAAAAAAGAAGATATATTTGATACCCAGTCAATAACTAACTTATTAAAAACAAAATAAGGAGCTAACCAATTGGTTGCTCAGTTTGTTGCCCTTTGAGTCTCACCTACAAGCAACAATAGATCTTTAACAATTAGTTTGATACTCCACAGGAAATTCAAACCCGATGATGTGATAGTATTAGGGACGAACGAGGCATCATTCGCTTTAATGATGTTATTAAACCCCAAGCGATGAGCAAGAACTCAGGCTTGTTTGAATCATCACTTAGAGTAAGTGAGAACTACTATTAATCGTCTAAAGAGGAATAAGACAAAAAAAAGAAGGATATGGCTAGGTTAAAATTCACACCTGTGGCACCACAAAAAGAATTGACACTTGCTTCGTAATAGAGAACCAGTACTAAATACAAATCACTAATGAGAGTATGGTCCCTGCATCTCCAACGCTCATTCTACTAATCCTAACAAGAAGCAAAAAGCTTTACAACAATTATGTGACACAGCGGATCTCATCCTACAAATTAATTGGAATCAACAAAAACTGTATGAAACTTATTCAAACAGCCCCCACTATTAGTGACAAGAATTAAATAGTCTTCTCCGGCAAATAAGACAAATGAATATGCATTGCAATCACTGCAGCAACTTTCTGTCACTGACACTTTCACATGATAATGCAATTGCACTTGGATTCCAGCTTTGGAGGCGCCAAACTGTCAACTGTATTAGGAGCACCAACGATGCGAGTAGTAGATGGATCGATGTTTTCTTCATTTTCGGTCTTGCTTGGAGGAGGTTTTCGCTCTTCTCGTTCCACTTGCTTCCGAGCTCTTTGGGACTTTGGAGTGTGTCTAGATATAGTCTTGGCACGCGGATCTTGTCTATTGGCATTAGGTTTTCCAACAATAGTTACTGTCGGCCGGGAACCTTCTAATGGAACTGAATTTTCTCTCTCTATAGCTATATCTGCAGCCTCATATGCTAGATTCTGCACTATTGAACTGCAGAAGA
Source organism: Cordia subcordata (assembly GCA_028554755.1). Lineage (NCBI taxonomy): Eukaryota > Viridiplantae > Streptophyta > Magnoliopsida > Boraginales > Cordiaceae > Cordia > Cordia subcordata. Next base: position 1,181,520 of record JAPTOF010000020.1, read on the forward strand.
GAATAGCATCTGTTGCTTCTTCCAGCGTCAAGCTTCTAGCCTTCGTACCTCCCTGACCCTCAAGCATAACAGTTGATTCTTCTGCAATGACAAAGAAAGACTCAGAATCTAGATGAATATATTCAAATAGAAATACAAGACCAATCAGTGCGTTGCATGTCCATAAATATAGATATTCTCGCATAATTTTCAAAGACAAAAAACTAGATCCTAAGAGCGAATTCAGTTACCAATTTACCATATATGTGAAGGTATAATGGTGAAAAGCCAAAACATTTAACACATTAGACCCTTGCTACTGCAAATCTAATCAATCAGAAAATCCGTGATACATTTGGAAACCACCATGTTTGTCAAGGCATTATGATCAGCTCTCTTCATTTCTTTCCTTCTTTTCCTTCTCCTTTTCAGCTCAACTTTGAGAGAGAGGAAGAGAGAGAGGAAAAGGTGCCATGCATGCATATACATGCACCCACTGAACACATAATTTACATCATCCAAACAAACACAGAGCATGATATTCAAAACAAACACACACAAAGGACAAAGCACAGCAAGACATTCAAGGATTATGTGTATGGTCATGGATGAAATAAGAATATAACCACACCCTACTACAAAGTATTAGGACATTTGGATAGGGTTACTGAAACAGTTTACTAGAGAGCGAAAAACTCATATTCAATCAGTAGCCAACATGCACATACGAAGAATACCATGGGTATGATTTGAAGGGTCTGATTCTTGAACAGAAGTTCCATTATCAGTGCTCCATGCAGCATGAACAGCTGGATCCTGCATCTCATCTACGCTGCACCTTAAATTTGGAGAACCAGCTTCAGATTTTGAATTAGGAGAATCCAAGTGACTCTTTTCAATTTCCATTTCAGCAATTACAGGCACAGAGTTCTCATTTTGAACTTCAACGACATCTATACCATCTGAACAAAGATTTGACATGGGATCTTCCTCAGCAGTGCAAGTCTCCGGAAGTGCAGAAAACGCTTCCATATCTATGACATTACTTGAATTGTTAGCGAAGTTTTCACCATCCCCACAAGAAGTGGACTCTTCAAAGTTTGAAACTGGTGCATACACAGCATCCTCTAAATTATTATTTGTTATATTGCTCGAATATTCCGAGGCCGTTCTACTACCACATTCTGCTTCAGGGATGCAAGCGAGGTCCCCTTTTCTGTTTTCTGAAGTCAAGGATTGGTCTTGTGGTTCTGCACACGTCTCCTCCATAATTTCCTTCTCCACATGCACTGCAGATATCTCAGAACTTTCCTCGTGAGAACTTGTAGTCAGACTTGAAGTTTGTAAAGCATGGCTTGATGCAGCAGATAGAGATGAAATAGAGCACTGATGTTTTGTGTGCTTATCATATCTACAATTTTCTATATCAGATTTCTTGCCACTTGGTTGACGCTGAAGACGAGTTTCTATATTTCTAGCAGAACTCAAGTCGGTGGAAGAAGATGTTGACATACTGCCATTCCCAATTGAGCTTCTTAAACTGTTTGTGCTGTCTCTTATATATGACAGATCATCACAAGTTAAGTTACTAGATGTAAAAGTCTTGCCTTGAAAAACATGCCCCTTGCTGCTGCTTGACCTCTTGAGTAGTATAGATATACCTGCACCTTCAGGAACTTCAACCTTTGAATTTGTATATTCACCAACATGTTGAGCTTGCTGAGAGCGCACCTCAGTGTGAGATGCTTCATGTGTAATATATAAGTCATCCATCTCTGGATGGTGGAGAACACTCTTCTTGCCTTTCTCCAAGAATGGCTCTGCAAGAGAATTGTCCAACAGCTGGCCATCCTTAATAATCACTTCAAGGTGATCCTCCCCTGGTTTACTTGTCTTTACTTCTAATGACTCATGTAATACCCTTGAGGGCCCAAAAGTTTCAAAAGGCTCGTGGTCTAAAAGCTTTGAAGATGCTCCTGGAGGATCCTCACCTAGTGTTTTTGGCAGAGTGGTTGTAGTTGAAAGTACTTCCAAATTGTTGCAATCCAGACACAGTTTTTGGTCTTGTTCTGTAAAATCAACGACATAAAAACTGCAACCACATCTTGAGCAAACTACTGAACCTTTATCAGCATCTACAATATCACCTTTTCCAACTAGCACTTCAGAGTCTGCAATAATTACCATAGTGGCATCACATTGACTGTGACCCTCTGTGCCAAATGTGGGGTGTTCATCAAGCTCACCACAGTGACTGGCAGATGATGGTTCATGCATTTTGTTCTTAACATCTTCATTTAATTCATCCTTGTTATAGACAACCATCTGAGCATCAACATCAGAAGTTGGTGCCATTACACATGCACCGGTTACCTCCTCTGGGTCTTGACCACTTTCTTCAGTATCATGAGCACCACTGATACCTAGTTCAGTACTTGCATTACTACTAGTTGCGGCTGAAGAGTTTCTATATACAATGGAACGATTTGTAGCAGCAGCTTTTCTGCTGTAGAAGGTTGAATTGGGCGCACTGGACAAGAGAGGCCTGAACATGTTTTGAGGAACCTTACGCTGATCCTACTCACAAAAAGCAATTAAAAGATCATCATCATCTTGATTCATCAAAGTTCTGATGAAAAGATTCTCTACATTAATCCATCAAATAAACATACTAGCCAATAAATGTGACAAGCAAAACTATATGTACTAGTTAAATTAAAAGTCATAAATTTTCCTTTTTGTGTTGTCTCACTCTCACATCTGACATAAATTTAACTAGCAAGAGCATAGCAGGGAATTAGATGATTCAATGTTCAAACTGATGAAGCACATTGAGCTGATCAAAGAAATGAAGAGCACCAATAAATTAATATCTTAAGTAGCAGTATCAGTAAAAACTGAATATGTTTCTATTTCTTTTTTCTTAGTAATTCTTTTCCTGTAGTAGGGTTCGAACATAACACCAACGTCAATGTACAACCATAAAAAATCTATGACAAGCCAAGTCCATTGAAAATATTAACACGGAAATGCACGGGAGTAATTGTCTCCTAGATCCATTCAAATCACTAAAATCGATATGAATGAAGTAATAATATGTTCAAGATTTCTAAAACTGATACCTTAGAGAAAATGACAAGAGTCCTAGTTGGCTAGGTAGCTGTTTACGTTTTCTAACAATAAGGCAAAAGTGTCTAGAATAAGTAAATTCTGGAGATAATGTAAATCACTTTAGTCTTACTGCTTTTGCCAAGTGAGAAGAATTTTCATTAATACCTTTGCATCTTAAGCATATTATACACATGCATGAGACTTGACATGCATACAAATTGCATGGGTGTGTGTAGTGGGCAGAAAAGCAACAGAATGATAGGAAGATGTTAAAGAAATGAAAGTTTTTCTTCAAATTTATACATAAAAAATCAGTATAACGAAGTAATCGAAAACTATCGGCAAATACAGTAGCACATCTTAAGATGTAGAGAATAGATTACTCAAATAACAAGTCAAACTTAGCTTGAAAACTCAAATTGATCAGCGAGAAAAAGAAGCTATTAGTTCTTATAAAGTTAATGTAAAGTGCAAAGACATAATAGATTAAGAAGATTTGAGAGATAATCAGCCATTCCAGAAATCAGAATGTCTTGTTAATAAAGGAAGAATGAAGCAATAATCATTTTAGTATCACCAGAATGCTCCGCTATTGTTTCTGCATCACTGCATACGTTATCGTACTTCAGGTGCAAAAAGATTAAGCGAAAGTAAACTAAGAAAGAAAACATACGACGTAAAAAACACATAAATAGCTCCAAATCAATTAATGAAATGACTGTTTCAGTACTATAAGTTTATGTGTCAGTCAAACCAACATTTAACAAAGCATTACAAACTGCTTGATATGTGATTATTTGAAGATTCTTATATTAAAACTAACATTTCCCTAATATGACTTGCAAGAAGGCTGATTAATTATTGAATAGCTGCATTCAGTATAACTAGTATGTTTGGAGAATTTCCATACACATATCACAAGTAAATTGTGCTACTAGTTGAATAAAGACATATGAACATCAAAAAAGCATAACAATAGCCTTATCAAAACAAGAAAAAAGAGTTACCATTTGCCGAAGTGCCAAGTCAATGGATCTTTTGGGAGCTGAAGTTTGGGAAACTATTCTATTTGGCTTCTTGGAGAAGCCCATGGTCCTAACATTTTGGAATGTGCCGATACTCCTCGGAGCTGAAGAGACACTGATAGGAAAGGATTGGAGAGATTCTACATCATCATCACCAGAAGATGCAATCGAACCTTTACTGTGGGAACTGAAGTGATCCCTTTCATGGCTGTGAGATGAACTCATGCTCCTAGAACCAGTGGGAGACATTGACTGCCTGCCAGATTTGGAGCCATTTCTGGATGCTGGAGAAGAACCCCTCACATATGATGCTGGCCGATCAGCTAAAGAAGTACGAAGATTGGGGGGCGCCTCTGAAGAAAAGCCAGGGATATTAGATTGCCATGCCTTGATTGGTGACGCAGAGTTCCCTCTACTTGTCTTGACTGGGGAGGTACCCCTTACCCTGGATGATGCCACCATGCTGCTGGAACCTGTGCTCATTCTCTGAGGAGTTGGCGTAGAAGACCTCGGAGCTGAAGTTGAGGGTTTACCAGGTAGAGGAGACTGTCTCCTTGATGGAGTTGGATTGCGTAACTTAGGAGGTGGACTGGAATTAGGTGCTGAGGATGGTCTGCTTCTTGATAGATATGTACTTTGCACAGACCGAGGAGATGGGCTCAAACGATTTGGACTTGGACTTCCTCTACTACTTCGATAACTCTTCTCCATCTGCAACCAATACGTAACTTAGAAAAACAAAACCAATGGCCCATATATAGAAACAGGATGTGACTGCATGGACACAGGTATGCATAATTTTAGAGAAGTAAAACATGACCAGTTTTCGCATTCAACACTAATTTGCATGAACACTCACCGTGGATGACCTTGAAATTGATATTGGTTGACTTCGAGGTCTGCCCCTCGGGGCAAGATTAACTGGTGGTGTCTCATCATCCAGCGAAGGGAAAAGAGGAGTGTCAGGAGGAGTTAATAACCTTCAATCGCAAATACCGAACAACATATGTTAAACAAGAAAGAAGTGAATGGTGTAAGCATGCGCAAAACTAATAGAGATGCATGCAAAACAGGAATTCAAAATCACCAGTTTTTTGTCTTTACGAGTTATGTTATTACAGTACTCACAAATGATTAACTATTAGGACTCAAATTTTGAACAAGCAAAATCATTAGCCACAAAAAAAAATTCCAAAAAGCATTTCCTTGCTGATGTCTTGCTCTTTTCTGCCTTTAGATCTACACTACTGAAATCAACAGATGAGTTTAAAGAAACAGCGAAGAACAACTGACCAGTCATAATCATTCTTATCTCCATCCGCATTGAGAAGGTCACTATTCTCTCCACGAGCAGGAATCGAAAGCCCAAGCTTACAATCCGAAAAGTATCGCAGCCTTGTTGCTATTACATGCAATATATAATGTACAACAACAACTCTAGGTCAGAACTATACAACAAATGAATATACTGACCAGAAAAAAGGAAAAGGAAACGCAATAAATACATTCTATGCTTCATTTAAAAGGAGAAGTTAAGGGCTGGTAATTACAAAACATGTCTTCAAAGTCATCGTTTGACTGAAGCAAGAAGTTATCTCCTTCTTTGCTCTGCATCTCACTGAACAGCGCAAGATCGTCATCTTTCTCTCTGAAGAGAATTCCACTTTCTAAACTATGCCCTCTCTTGTGATTTTCTGACTTGAGCTCCCTCCCTGGGGAGCACCTCATAGCCGGTGAAGGTGGCATCTTTACTCTCTACTCTATTTGCCAACAATGATCAATCAAATTCCACAACAAATCCAATAAACAGATAGCACATCATCAAAACCACGAAATGTGATCTCCAACTGAATTTCCTCAATCCACTTTCTCTCTCACTCACAAAACTGAAGTCTCTGATTCTGGCCAATGGTGATTACCAAGCTCATGAACTAAAGAAAAATCCCGCCTCCAACTCCATTTTCACTGTCCCTTTCATAAACCTCACACGTAACCAGTAAACACAGAGCTCATCGTTGCCTTTCCATAAACAGCTTTCGCACCTTAAACTAACTTAATTCCATACACAACGCCAAAATTTGCTTCGTAATCACACCCTTTAGTGTCAGCAACTGCTTCAATGAACACACAACCCAGTGTTAGCTAATGAAACACTAAACACTTTCCACACTATCACAAAAACCCAAAATGCCACAGCCACTTCAAAGCTCTAACACAAACATTAACTAAAACACACATGCCTTTCACAAGAAACACACAATTCACGTAAATTAACCTCAACAAACCCTAAATTTCTACACTTAATTTTCCAAAATCCTAATTTAGCTCAAAATCCAAGCCCTTTTAAGGAAGCTTATCCCCATAACCGCTTGAAACAAAGCTTCATTTCGAAACATTTTCACTTTACCTTCAATGGAGTCAACACACTACGCGCTCAGCATCAAATTCTCCCCAATTCATTTAATAATTCAACCCCAAATCAAGAGCTAGCTTCAGCAGATCGCCAGATCGAACCAAAAAAAGAAAACCCTAAAACAGCAGCAACTTCGTATGACAGACACGGACACATATGTATCGATAGTTATATGTATTTATAGGCAAGCATATACGTAATGCAATGGTGTGTGTCGATAATGTTCTAACGTAATGATACTAAAAATGTGTATGCTGTATGCTTTTTGTGTATTGTTGTTTTGCTTTCGTTTTCTGAGTTTGCTGCGTTGTCTGATGTTCTTTTCGCTTTTTTTCTGTCTTCTTTTTTTTTTTTTTTTTGTGAAGTGTCTTTAAGTGTTATTACACAATGTTTATTGGTTGTCTAAACTTAATTCTTGAATTAATTATTTGTTAACTGGAATACAACTCATGATTTTGTGAAGTGGTTTTGCTTATGATTGGTGGATGTATATATTCCAGTTCCACTTGTTTGTATACATACATCCACATGTATAAACACGTATATATTTTTTTGTTGTGTTACGTATAACATTGCATCTAGACGATAAGTATATTAAAGAATGATGTAATTAATTTTGAAACACCAATCCAAATCAGCTAATATGCTCGAGGTTTTTGATGTTCTTGGTTTTTCTTCCATAACAAGAATCTCTTTGTTTATTGCGGATCTGTTAATGTGGATTATGGAGTCTAAACATTCAACTAGGCCATTGGTATGGTGGGCCATTGATAACGATATAATTCCTTTATAATAATGACCATATAATTATCAAGTTGGCTTTATGCTCAAAGATTTTCAAATAAAAAATTGACCATTTTGACATTTATTTCGTAGAAAAGAATCTCTTTGTTTTTAAGTTTTCTTAATGCAATACATTTGGATAATGTATTCTCATATAAATTTGGATTATAAGTTAAATAAATAATGTTGTCTCTTTCTCAAAGTATATAAGTATTAAAGTTTAAGGAGATAAATATTATTGAAGTTTCACTATTCATTTGATATTATTTAATAGCAAAATACATTAGGTATTATTGGTCAATGATTAGTGAACCCAACATTAAATAAATTTGATTAGAGATGGAAAAAACGAGTCCAAATGCTCAAAAATAGTTTAAATCTTTTTTTTTTCCTTCTCCCAAAGCTAAAGTTCTTTTTATTTATTTAATAGAATGTGAGCTTGAACAAAAGCTTAAAATTGTATAACTTTTGGGTCTGAGTTTGAGCAAACGTGCTTAGCTTGTTAGGCTCAATGAATAATGCATCGCATACACAATGAATGCTTGAAACGTTGATATTGTTTAGTTTCATACAACTCTTGATGGTTTGATGTAATCTCTCGTGTCAAATTGGAATGAAATGCTTATTTTGCAAAAACCAAAAAAAAAAAAAAGGTATAATATCTTAAGCAAGATTGCAAGAGGATTGTTGCATATGCTGGTACACGTACTTATTATATTTGATATATTTTCATTTCAAAATATGCATACATTTGCACACATAAGATGTGTTTTCGTCCATAACAAAGACATTGAATTGGCTTTTAAAATGCATCTATTCAATGAATTTTTGAAAAGATTACACCCTCAATAAATTTTTTTCAATATCAAGTAACATAAAATAATTTAACTCAAGCTTCATTCAAGACTCGAACTTAAAAGTCAAATGCAAAAGTTTGTTTAAGCATGTTATGAAATGCTTGTGCGGAAAAGCTTGAATACAAAGCACAATTGCTCTATCAAACAAGGGAACATGAAGCACGATAAGGGCTCGTTTGAATTGATTTTTTTTTTAATATTTTTTAAAAAATAAATTTTTTAAAAGTTAAAATTTTTAGCTATTAAAAAAGATTGTATTTGAACTTTTTTCAAAATTTCACCTTTTTTAAAAGTCAAATCAAATAATTATTACAAATTTAATATAATTTTTTAAAAAATATATTTAAAAAAAATTTAATCCAAACAGGTCCTAAGTCAAACTTGTCGAATTGTCCCCACTTCTTTTTCACCTCTAAATTGATCGACTTTTACAACAAATCTTATGAAGACACTGTAGCCTCTAAAAGAGCAACGCAACATGTGAAATCAATCCTTGGCTTTAGACGTGAGTTATGTACAAAGTTTTGGTCATGGGTTTATTGAAAAAAGAAAAAGATATACTAGGAAAAAAGAGGTAAGGATCGGTGAGATATCAGTCGTTATTTAGAAGATTTTTTAATTTTTTTCCTAATTTTGTATGATAAATTATTTATTTATTTATTTATTTTTTAATAGTTAGCTAGTTGAGAATGGAATATGCTAGGATAGAAAAAAAATGTTTCAATATCTCCAATAGTGTGTATTGGTTGATCTTTGTAAAATAATTGGGCTTTTATACCTTTTTTGTATTATTTTGAATATTATTTTTTTGTAATTCTTTATTTTGTTATTGACTCATTTATTGAATGATTTTGGTTTTCTTTGTTTTTCTTGTCTTCTGCTTTATTATGAAACTTTGTTTCGTAAAATTAAAGTCGTGAGGAAATATGGACAAAATTAAATTCTTTGGGGAAACTTAGAATTTAGCTTAAAACTTATAGAAAAAATGATATTCACTTTTTTAAAAATGTAAATAACACCAACAATCTCTTATCGTTCCCACCAATACATTCTTATCTGTATCTTTTGTTTGTGACAATTTAGTCATTTACATTTTTTTCTATCCTAGCATATTCCATTAAAGCACAAAATAGAATAATTACTTAAATAAATAAACTAATTGATATCAAGTTAACACAACATAATTAAAGATTCATGGTAGGATACATTGTAACCTTGGATACACAATTTAGTTTATAATAAAAAAAAACATAGGGTGTAAAAAAAATAACTTAAACATATTAAAATAATTTAAAAAAAAAACTAAAACATGAATTTAGAATATAAAATTAAATTTTAATTCAAAAAAATTAAATTAAAACTAACATTAAATTCTAAAATAACAATTTAAATCTAAAGTAAATTTTAATACTAAAACTGAAAATAATTTAAGAGATATAATTTTTATTTTTACCTTATTTGGCATATTTACATATATTTCAAACTTGCAAGAGAAATTTGTACAAATTTAACAGCTTTCCATTAACTTTAACAGAATTACCAACTCTTAGAGTTAGTGTGCAATTTTTTTTTTTTAAATTACAAGAGTTTATCGACGAATTTTGAAAACACAAGTGATTCTATGAGATTTTCGAAAAACACAAGGAGCTAAAATGCATTTTAACATTGATTTATTTAACCCTTTGAAAAGTGCCACTCATTAACAGCATTTCAAATAAACACATTTCATAATGCTGCGGAACACAATTCATTACCAGAATCACAAATGTCGCACCTCGAGAATATTCCTCCGGAGATTCTTAACAAAATTTATGATCACCTTGATCTACCTCAAAAAGGAACGAACGACTAGCCTCGCAACACCTTTTATGATAGTTAATATTATTGGTCAAAAAAGGAGTTGTAGTGTCCTCAAGAGTAGCGAGCGAACACAATGGCATGGGGTAGGCTAGGGGATGCGGTGGCAGGGGTATGCTAGTGGACTTGCCTATACCAGGTATGCCTCCCTACATTAAAAAAGAAACAAGGTGAAGCTTTGCCTCCGTTGTACCTCCAATGCCTAAGTTAGTAAAGGATTGAAAGGCTTGATATTACTCCCCTTGTAGTAATTACTCCCTTGTACTTAGTCAGTTTTAATACTATAAGGGGTAAGGTGCACATAGGTTAGAATACATGGAATAATTAGTTAATTTTGATAATACAGAGGTATGGTATAAATAGTTTAGAGTATAAGGAGGAATATACAATTTACTCAAAGCTCTTAATTAATATACATATACTAGTCTAATACCTGTATAATGCACGTGGTGCCACTTAAATAACATATCTCATCTTTTTATTGGTAAAAAATGTTGTCAAAATATCTGTAACATTTTTATTAGCAACTCATAAGGAATTTTGGTTTTCATAATAGTGGGATACATAATTATTAATTAATATAAACTTTTTTTATATATATATATACATATATATATATATAAATAAATTATGAGATGCTTAATTGATATTAAACTTGTTATTAATTAATTTTATATGAACCCGCACTTCTCGCAAGAATATGACTAACAGAGACATTTAGTAGCACCATTGATGGATTTTTTTCTTTTTTTGCTAGGCTAGAAATTTCATGTGTGAAAATGAACATTTAAATTATTTTTTGCTAAAATGATACTATCATGACTTCCATTGCAACTGAGACAATGAAGACAAGTAACGACAAACAAAACAAATCCAACATAGATGTCCAGTCTAGGCTTCAATGTATATTTGCCGCTTCTAATATGTTGTTGTATATTTTTAAAATAATTATTATATTACTTTGTATATATTTTTAATATATTTTAATATAAGTTTTATATCACTAATTTTTTTTTGGTTTAATTGTGAAAATTAAGTTACTTTCAAAACATTCATAAGTATTAGTATTTTTTTTAAATTAATGTTATTGACTTTATTGACGGTAATTCACAAGAGTATGGCAATTTTTTTAATTTTAGATAGAATAGGAACGGTAAGATAAAAGTTTACCAGCATAAGAGCGAAAAACTTTATTAGCGGGTGTATTGACCCTACCACGCCTCGTTGCCATCCCTGGCTAAAACCTAATTCGAGTTGGTTTAGAGGACGTTTGGCTTTGCTTATTTTAAATGCTTATAAGTATTGAGAAAAAAATACGTTTTTACGTACTTTTTTATTATTTAAGTACTTATAAGCACTAAATAAACAAAGCCGAACACCCTCTTAAGAATCCGTATCATCTTAGGAATCCATATCAGAAAAGGCAACCACCGACTCTATATGCGCGCTTTCTCTCTCTATCTATCTCTATTTATATTGATGTGATATACATGTGCCCCACTTTGGTTGACAATTAATTATTCTCTTATTATTTTGTTGTTCAAAGAGACAGAGAGGCGGCTTATGTTTATAAGGATGTCATCAGCAGCGAGTTGGTGCGAGTACGAGTACAAGGTTTTCCAGGACGAAGGCATTTATGGTGAATCCGGTATTGTTTGGAAGGATTTACAACCGCCGGTAATGGTTGGGGAAAAGCAGGTATTTATTCTATTTAAAGCCAAGTACTTACTCCGAAGACTGCCTGCTCTTTATGCCGGACCTATTGAAACCCTAGGCATTGTCCACAACGACCTGGTCGTGCCTCTGGATGACATTCGAGAAGAAGCTTATGCTGATTTTATCTCCCTAAAGTTTTCACGTTTTCTTAATTTGCCTCCACAACATCATCGTAGCTTGATTTCTCTACTTGCCGACGCTGCTCATTCGCTGTTCGCGCAACCCGAAAACTCCGGCCTCCTAAGGCTCCCTCTTCACTTTAGTGCTCGCGTCACCACTGTGCAGCAAGAGGGTGAACGCCTTGATGACACCCTGGCCCGCGCCATCACCCCTTCACCAGGACAACAAAGGTTGTACAATTACCATCTTAGCATGGCGCGGGCGCCAAAGACTTGTCCACCACCGATGGACAAGGAGAAGGTGAGCCTGGCCTTGGAGAAGCTGAGGGTGGCCTTGGAGGAGGGGACGTTGACCTTGGAGAAGGAATGATCATGATCATGATCATCACGAGGACCCCCTGATCTATTTGCTGTTACCCTTTGTCTTTTAGTTTTAGTTATTGTTGAATTCTCCAGTATTTATTTATTTAGTTTGTTTGTTAGTTTGTTTGGTCAAATCAATTGTCATCCCATGCATTTTGGACCAACTACATCCTTTTTTTTTTTATTTACTTATTACTAAATTGTGCAACTGTTACCCTTCAATTGCACTAAGATAAGAGTCATATTCTGGAATTTTGGTTGTTTGGTACCATATGAATTCTGATGATTCTGGAACTTGTATGCGATACCCCTTATGCTCGGACAACAACTCTGGTGAAATGCTACTTGCTTTCAGAATCACTTGTCAGTTATTATGCTTGTTTCAACCGAGAAAAAAAGGGTTAATTATGCTTGTAGCTGGAGATTTCAAAGCCATTTCAGTTTTGCTGGAGATTTACTTGTTAGTTTCTTGTTTCCCAATAGCATATGAATCTTGAAAGTTCCCAAATTTGATATTGTTGGATTAGCACCTTTCATGTGCTCTATTTAGTTTGATAGATAATCCTACTTTGTGCTTGTTGGCATTGTTATCGCCTATCTATGATTAATTGATTATGCCCCAAATTAGTTTAGTAGAAATAATGATCTATTTTCCCAGTTGCTTGAAAGTTTTCATACTTGATAGCAAAGATTTATGAATGGTTTTGTGGATGAGAGTTTTGTATCTGAAATGTTTATTAGATTTCTTGGAGCTTCAATTATTATTAAGTCATAAAGGATTGTGGACTTATTAGATATCGTCTATCTTGATAAGTTTCGAAATTTTGGAGGAATGAGAGTACTTCTTGACGTTTATGACGTATAGCGAATGAATAACCTTGATATTGTAAACGAGGACTTTGCTTACTGGTTGGGATGTTCAAATTCAGTTGACCTTTTAGGTTCCAGTGAGTAATTCTATTTTTAATTTGATAACATTAGATAGTCTGAGCAAATTCATTGAAAATTCTAATGCTTGTATAGGACAATATAGCGGTATAAGCATCATGCTTATTTCATCAAAACCATATGTTGTTTGAAGAGCATAAGCAAATAAAAAGCTAAGTCTGGTACCTTGTATTCAATTTCTAAACACACAATTTCAGAACTGCCCCCCAACAGACTTTTCTGATGTTGAAGAATCACTACTACTTTATGCTTGATCGCTTTGCTCTTGAGCATAAGAGAATATATACAAATTCTTTTGTTGTTCTCTTTCTTTTGCCTGGAATCAATTTGATGGTGGTTATCTTGATCTAAATTTGTTTGATAAACCAACCACTTCACTTGTGATTTGTTGCTTTTTATCCATACAAATCTTTTTGTTAATCAAACTTAGCTAAGATATACAAATCTCTAAGCACTTGAGTTTTGTTGTTAAAGATTTAAGTTTTTGAGTCAGAAGTCATCTCAAATATACCATTTGAGGTCTATACATGCAGAACCCAAATATTGTCGTGAAAATGGGGTAAGACTTGATTTCTTCCCCGTTTGCAGGACTCTGTCTGTTAGCCAGTATTGTGGCTACAGCGATGTCTAATTTTGAAGGCTATACGTGATGTCATTCTGTGCATCATGATTCGCAGTGGCATTCTGTCGCTGAATTATTCGCTTTTTCTTGTTTCCTGGACTTGTACAACTACAGCCTTCCTATCAGCCTGCATTTTGTTTTATTTAGTCTGCAATTTGCAAATTATATACTTTGGCTATTATGTAAAGCCCTTGGAAACTGAGTTTGAAGTTCTAGTGTTAATACACGAGCATGCTTGACTACAGCATTATATCTCAAAAATAAGCTACAGATTTTGAATTTTTCTCGTTCTGGAGTTCTTGGTTGTGACTGTGACCCAGTTTATAACTCTGTTTCAGACTACAGGATATAGTGGCATATGAAGTTTCATAAACGACGGAGAATTTGCAGTAAGTTGAACTTCTGTGCTGCATGTATCTATTGTGTTTCATGATACAGACCAGATTTCTCTTACATTGTTATTTTATGTGGTGTTTGAGTGTTTTTTTTTTTTTTTTTTCCTTTGGTATTGAGTTTCAAGTTAGATGTATCTCGATTAGATTATTGCAGGGTTTTGATTGTGTGTTTACATATGAACCACTTTCAAAATTTATTTTCATTTTTCTAATGCAGCAAAAATTTCGATCTTCATTCATGAATTAATTTTTCAACCTCAAATTTCCTGAAAGCAGATAATCTTTTATAACTCATCCTTCTTTAACAAATGAATAAAAGTTTTGGTGTGATTCATCTATCCTGAAAGTATGATTGTGATCCATGCTTCATGCGGTTGTTTAGTTAATTAGCGGTTTTGGATAATGGTATCTATCATTTTTAAGTTTTCCGTTTGTGTGACCATTACTCCATCCAAAGGTTTGATTTCTTTTCTTTTCTCTTACTCGTGGTTTTTCGGGTGTCGTCCTCAATTGTTCAAGTGGTGCGAATAACTCTGATTAGATGCTGCCGCAAAAACATCACACAGAGCACAAGGCACTAGCTCGTTAGCAAGTAGATGGCACGCACACATTTGACATAAAATTCTCGCGATATTTCTCAATTGAGAGGTTTGGATAGCAATGCCGACTTTGGAGCTGCTTATGGCATTAACAATTCAAAGCAATTTGTTGACTATCTGGGTTGCTAGATATTCTGAATATGTTAGAAAATTCCTCTTTACTTCGTGTGGCCCTGACTAGGACATCATCAGAAAAGCAATTTGCTTGGCATATTTCCATAAAGCAGCAAGACTCTCAAAGGTGTCGGTTTGCAGTTAAATAATCACCTGCAGTACGACATTTGCAGAACGGAATGATAGAGAAAGAAATTGGAGTAGCTTTCTGAAGACCAAAAATTCATGAAATTATTTAGATGGCAATGTTACAGAAAGAATCCCAGTAGTGAGCAACTCTTCGTTCCACTATATGACAAGGTGCCCCGACAGCTAATTATTCACCACCAATATTAACATAATATCATCATAAGATTTTCAACTACGAGTTTGTTACAATTTCACACCCAACTGCAATCATAGTGGCTTCACAACATAATTCCTCAGACCTCATAGAGATCACGTTAATGATACAACACCTTACATGTCAAAGCCCACAAAAGGCCTGTGATCAAGAATGTGGTTTGGGATTCATTAGCCTCCTTTTTTAGAGCCTGATTGGCTAAGCTTATTTTTAAGTGCTTATAAGCAAAAGCTGTTTATAAGCAAGTTGTTATGTGTCTGAATAAATACGTGCTTATAAGGTTTTAACCTGTTTCGTAAATAAGTATCTATAAGTAGCAATATTAATTTAAAATGACTAAAAACGATATATCATCAATTAATATGATTAAACTTTAAGGGTAAAAAACCCTTTTTCCACCACCCCCCCCCCCCCCCCCCAAAAAAAGTTGGTCAGGGCTTTTTTTCTTTTTTTGGTTGGCTTATAAGCTACATTTTAAATTATTTTTGGCTTATAAGCTAGAACTGGTTTGACCAGCTTGTAAGCTTAGCCAAACACCCTCTTAGTCCAATCAGTGCATGTGAAAGTCAAGTGGTACCCAATGGCATGTCGATAGAACAAACTAAAAGCCACAATTGATATACACATCGCCAATAACTACTAAACATGTAAATATCAAACTTCACCTAGTCAACAACTAAAATTGCCACCACCTAAAAAAGTGAAAAGGGAAAAAGTGTGTTGGGTAAAGGTCTCACAATTGCATTTGATTTTCTAAGAATAAACTTTATTGACATGGAGATAACTATACGTATCTTCTCCAGGAGGACAAAATCTATGTAACAAACTGTTAAAATCTATACACCTTTCTTGTCTTCCCAATATTTACCCATGTCAAAACCTATACAACTTGTTCTGTGCACTTACATTGTTAGTGTCCAACTTGTTCAGTTTTGGAAACAGACTTCCACAAAATTTGGAATCCTAATTGTTATATTCCTTTGACTTTTTCCTTCAAAGCTCTACATTCCATCTTTAGTTCCCTTCATTTTCAGGATAAGTCCAATCAATTCAGCAAATCTTTATATTAAAATAGCTGGTTGAAGAATTTCAGCATAAAGTCTTTTAAGATTACTTGTTAGACAACCTTGACGTTCACACTCTCAAGTTCCTAGAACACTTCATTCTCCATGATTCATGAGCTCAAAAATTTCAAATTTGACGCTGTAAAGGACAAACAAGTGAAGTATAATTATAAAGTAGCTCAACGCACCTCAGAGCACAGCTTTTCTGCCACCTTGTAGTCTTTCAATTTCAACTTGCAAAGCTGCTTTTTTTGAGATTGCAGGTGATTTTCAGTTCTGATGACTGCTTCTTCTCCTATCCACTTTTAAGGATGAATCGTATTCAACGAGCTTGACAACCTACCATCAAAAATTTCAGAAGCCGCTAATATAAGCACGCCGCAAGCGAAATAGGGATATCATTGCCAAAAGACATCTCAATAAGATAATTACCTTCTGCATATCTCTTCGACGATTTCACATATATACCTGCCTTCAAGAGTAGATCACCTTCTTCCTTCCTTTTGCCTGCAGCCTCGACTTCTCCTGGGTGTTCATCTCCCAAGATTCATAAACAAACACATCAAAGTTTTAGTTTCGGCTCACATAACCTTGACAAAGGGCACAAGCTAAACCACATGGCATAAGGTGGTGGAGGTTGGTGGAACCACGACCAACTCTGATGTAATGTTTCCTCTGCAGACAATGGGTTGTACAAAGAAGCTAGCTTTTTGAGATGTGGCAAAAGAGGAACAAATGAATCTGATCAAGGATTTAGAGCAGGAGGAGACAGTATACACAACACTCACAAATACACACTTGCACACAGAAACAATCCAATGCCACAAATCATAACAGAGGCTACGTTAAGCGCCAAAATCTTCATTTTCGAATTTAAACAAACTTAAATCTAACCAAATAACACTACCTATGGGCAATTCCATTCTCCATTACGTGGGCAATTCTAGTCTTCATTATTAGCAAAGCATCTCGTCGAGAAGCAACATGTCCAATTGTTGATTTGGTCAGAAAAATCTTACTCAAAACTTCACAAAAGCAGACAGCGCGGACGAACTTGCGGGTTTTTTTTTTTTTTTTTTAAATTGGTGTTCAAAATCAGATAGTTTTATCTACAACTGAATATTACCTTTAGCAAAAAATCTTTGCCTGCTTTCCACTGTCAAAATTGTTCAGCTTCTTGTAAAATCTTTTGTTGCAATTGAACCTGGAGATCCACAAGTAGTTAGTGCGGCATACAAATTGGACTGATCACTCCTCTGTTTTTGCTTAAGGAGCTGAACCTGATTTGAGCTCTTGTATAAAATGAGACATGTATAAATACAAACAAAAGTTTCTCATAAAGCATGACCACCTCAAACAAAACCCACTCGAATTTCCCAAATTATCGCACATCTGCATATGAAGCTGCGGAAGCGCCAAATCGCAGTGTATAAAAACCCGTAATACCCCACGTGCGCTACGATGAGTTCGTTATTCACTTCACTCGCTCCAAAAAAAAAAAAAAGGAACAAAACAAAGGAGACTTCACTTCTCGCGCGCCAAAACAAGCACCCATAACCACCTATATAACAAATTACAACAGAGCTCGGCACACTACGCCTTCTTCATTGATTCCGCCATTTCTTCTTTCCCTCGACTCTCTCTCCCTCAACTCTCCATGGCTTCGCCGGTACACAACAATATATGTATATATATCGTTGAATGTGGCCCGTATTATATAATTAATATGTGTCCTTTTCCTTGTAGTATACTGTTTACTTTTCTTAGTAGTATACTGTTTCCTTATCCTTGTAGAATACGGATTAGGATACTTGTGTACTATAAATAGGGGCTAGGACATTGTATTTGGTGCCTTAGGGTCGCACTCCATGGGGGTGTAGAGGTTCATACCTCTTGTGGTATGTGGGGTGAGAGAAACCAAAGTGAGAGCCTTGTAGCATTCGTGATTAGTAATATAATTATTCTCTGTTGCCCGTGGACGTAGGCTTCAAAGCCGAACCACGTAATTTCTTGTGTTCGTTATTTCTTCTCGTATTCTTCATGTTTGTATGTTTTTCCCCAACAAACTGGTATCAGAGCTTAGATATATTCCGCTGCTTGAGGGAAAAAGGAAAAATCAAAACTCACTGTGAAACCAAAATTTCTCAAACCAAACGGTGCCTAACTAAACAAAGGTCTTTGTTCGGCGAGGAGTGCTCGGTCTTCACGTTGAGCGTTGGTGGTTGGAGTGGAAGCTTGAGTCGGCGGGTCCTGGTTCGTGTTTGGGTTTGAAGAACAAGCGAAGAAGATGGAGTTCGCATGCTCTTGAGGTTGGTTTTTAGTATTCAGGTATTATTTTTTGGAAATTAGTTCAAGTTTGTAAAACAGGTTTAGGGTTTGTAGGCTTTGGGTCTTTGGGTTTATTTGGATCAGGCCTGGGTAGTGGCCTTGTCCAATTTTGGCTAGGCCTTGGGTCTTGGGTTAATTAATTTTTTGTTGGGCAGGTTCTGCGGAAAAATAAAAAATTTCTTTTTTGGGTTTGGGCTTAGTTTAGGCCAAAAGAATAAAAAAAAAAATTTATTTGGGTTTAGATTTAGTCCTGAAAAAAAAAAAAACTGATTTGACCTTTGACCAGGGTTGACTTTGACCGTTGACCATTGACCAAGGGTTGACCGAGTTTGACCAAAGCCTTACCCCACGTTTTTCGACGTGCTGAGTCCGTTTTTGGGCTCTGTTTTTCCAGATTCTGCTCCGAAGTACGTGTTTAGGGACGGTGTTGACTTTGACCAACAGGTTTGACTTTGACCGGTGTTGACCAAAGTGGACCAGGGGTGTTCCTAAGGTTTTTCGACGTGCTGAATCCGTTTTTGCGATCCATTGAGCCAAATTCAATTCCGAAGTATGAGTTTTGAGCAAACGAAGATGTCTTCCACAGGTGAAAAGTTTGAAATCGAGAAGTTTGACGGGAGAATGAGTTTCAGTCTTTGGAGGATCAGATTCAAGGCATTTATGACAATGCAGGGACTTTGGAAAGTCATTGAAGGAGTGATCCGGAAAAGATAGAACCAAAGAACGAGAGAAGAACTCGGCGAAAGCCTTAAGTGCAATACATATGTCCGTGACAAATGAAGTATTATTGAAGATTGCTGAGAAGACGACAGCAGTTGAGGCTTGGAATACTTTGGTGGAATTGTATGCATCTAAATCTCTCACTAATCGCCTCTACTTGAAGAAGCGATTGTATCATCTTAGAATGAAAGAAGGTACGTCACTAAAACAACACCTTAATGAGTTTACCTCTTGTTTTATTGCTTTGAAGGATGTGGGTGTTAAAATTGATGACGAAGATCAAGCTATGATCGTATTTTGCTCCTTACCGCCTTCATATATGAACTTTGTGGACACTATGTTGTACGGGAGGGATAAAATTACTTTTGAAGATGTGATTACTTCATTAAAATCGAAGAATCTTCAAACACATATTCCGGGACATAGGGAAAAAGTTCATGGGGAAGGTTTAGTGAGTAGAGGGAGATCGGAGAATAGAGGTGGATCTTCGGATAGAAAGAAAAGCAAGTCAAGGTCAAAATCAAGAGCAAGGAAGCTACGCTGTTTCGAGTGTGGCGAAAAGGGTCACATTAAGAAAGAATGTCCAAGACTGAGAAAAGGAAAGAAAAAAGGTGGAGAATTCAGCTAATGTGGTGAAGAATGCTGACAGTGATGGAGATAACTCGAGTAGTACCGGGGAAGTTTTGACTGTGAGTGGATCACAGTGGCAAAATCAATGGATTCTTGATACTGGTGCAACGTTCCATATGTGTCTTAGGAGCGACTGGTTCTCTTCTTATTTCAAAAGAGAAGGGAAAGTCTTTCTAGGCAATGATCTTTCGTTAAAGGTGGAGGGAATGAGCATCGTAAATATCAAGATGTTTGATGGTATTACAAGATCTCTCGAGTGTTGGCATGTACCGGAGCTGAAGAAAAACTTGATTTCTCTTGGGCGTTTGGATTCTCATGGATACAAATTCCGAAGTGAGAATGGTGTCTTAAAGGTGACCAAAGGTGCAATTGTGCTATTGAAAGGGAACTTGACTGGCGGCCTATATGTCCTTCAAGGTAGTACAGTTACAGGTGTTGCAGCTTTTACATCTGAGGAGAGTGATAATAACACTACGCAGTTATGGCACAAAATATTGGGCCATATGAGCGAGAGGGGACTGATCGAGCTGAGTAAGAGGGATTTGCTTTGTGGACAAAGAACGAGAAAGCTTGAATTCTGCGAGCATTGTGTCTTTGGAAAGCAAACCAGGGTGAAGTTCAGTAAGGGGCAGGAGAACACCAAAGGCACACTTGATTATATTCATTCTGATCTTTGGGGTCCTAATAAAGTTCCTGCCAAGAAAGGTGACAGGTATTACATCACTTTCATTTATGCATACTCTCGGATGGTGTGAGTATATTTCTTAAAAACTAAAGATGAGGCGTTTCCAACATTTCTCGAGTGGAAGACGTTGATTGAGAAGCAGACTGGTAAACAAATTAAGCGTCTTAGGACTGACAATGGGTTGGAATATTGCAACAAAGAGTTTGATGAGTTCTGCAAGAAACATGGCATTGTGAGACACCGTACATGTGTAGGGACACCACAATGTAATGGAGTTGCGTAACGCATGAATAGAACTCTGGTGGAGAGAGCTCGTTGTATGCTCTCCCAATCTGGTTTGAGTCAAGACTTTTGGGCTGAAGCCGTCAATACGGCATGCTACTTGGTGAATAGGTCTCCATCTAAAGTTATTGAATTGAACACTCATTTTGAGTTATGGTCTGGTAAGCCTGCTAACTACTCTCAATTGAGGGTGTTCGGTTGCCCTGCATACGCTCACGTGAAGGATGGCAAGTTGGAGCCGAGGGCAAAGAAATGCATATTTCTAGGCTATGCGTCCGAGAGGAAAGGTTACAGGTTGTGGTGCACAGATCCAAAGTCTCCGTGTTTCCTCATCGCAGGATGTCACGTTCAATGAGTCTGCTTTATTAGACCAAGAAAAGGAGAAAGCGGTAGCTGATTTAGACCACGGTGTCAAAGAACAGGTGGAGGTATTTTCTGATGTACCAAATGTTCCATCTAGCAATAGTAGCAGTCAAATTCAGCCGACTCAACCAACTGAGGTACATGATCAAAATGTGCCTGAACAATGTATACAAAGATTACCACTGGGCGAGAAAGGAGACAGATTAGGGAGCCTCAAAAGTACGGATACGCTGATCTTGTCGCTTATGCTTTGACTGCTGCGGAAACAATTGAAGGACATGAGCCGAATTCATACAAGAGGCCATATCTGGGAAAGATTCTGCTCAGTGGGTGGGTGCCATGAGTGAAGAGATTGAGTCTCTTCATAAGAATCAAACATGGGAGCTTGTGGAATTGCCTAAGGGACAGCGAGTTATCGGTAGCAAATGGGTTTACAAGAAAAAGGAAGGTACTCCAGGGGTTGAAGGTCCTCGATACAAGACACGGTTGGTGGCAAAAGGCTATACACAAAGGGAGGGTGTTGACTTCAACGAAGTGTTCTCTCCGGTTGTGAAGCATACTTCCATCAGGGTTTTACTTGCCTTGGTTGCTCTTCATGACTTAGAGCTTGAGCAGCTAGATGTGAAAACGGCGTTTTTGCATGGTGATCTTGAAGAGCAAATTTACATGAGTCACCGAGGGGTATGTAGTTCTGGTAAGGAGAACCATGTTTGCAAACCGAAGAAATCCTTGTATGGGTTGAAGCATCACCTCGGCAATGGTACAAGAGATTTGACACATTCATGGTAAGTCTGGATACATAAGGAGTGCTTACGACGGTGTGTATATCTCAAGAAGCTTCCGGATGGTTCGTTTGTGTATTTGTCGTTGTATGTCGATGATATGCTTATTGCTGCTAAAAGCATGTCTGCAATCGACAAATTAAAGAAGCAGCTAGGTGATGAGTTTGAGATGAAGGATCTTGGAGCAGCGAAGAAGATTCTTGGCATGGAGATCCACAGATATAAAAACGCTGGGAAGCTGTTCTTGTCTTAACAAAGTTATATTGAGAAGGTGCTGGAGCGTTTTGGAATGCTTAAAGCTAAACCTGTGAGTGTGCCGCTTGCTGCTCATTTCAAATTGTCTGCAGATTTGTCACCTAAAACTGAGAATGAGGTGGAGCATATGTCTCATGTTCCATACTCGAGTGCTGTTGGTAGCTTGATGTATGCTATGGTGTGCACTCGTCCTGATATTTCACATACAGTTAGTGTTGTGAGCAGGTATATGGCATTACCTGGGAAAACACACTGGGAAGCGATGAAATGGATAATGAGATATTTGCGTGGCACTGCGAATATAGGATTGCTATTTAGCAAGATGACTAGAGATTGCGCGAGGTTGGTGGGTTATTGTGATTCAGACTTTGCGGGTGATCTTGATAAGAGAAGATCTCTGACGGGTTACGTGTTTACTCTCTCTGGATGTGCTATCAGTTGGAAAGCGGCATTACAGTTTACTGTGGCATTGTCGACTACTGAAGCGAAGTACATGGCAATTATAGAAGCTGTGAAGGAGGCCATGTGGTTACAAGGCCTGGTTCGTGATCTTGGACTGCAGCAAGATACAAGTACAGTCTTTTGTGATAATCAGAGTGCAATCCATCTGACGAAGAATCAGATGTATCATGAGAGGACTAAACATATTGACGTTAGATATCATTTTATCAAAGATATTATATCACAAGAAATCATATTGGTGCAGAAGATTTCTACCCATGAGAATCCAGCAGATATGATGACTAAGGTGGTTCCAGTCAGCAAGTTCAAGCATTGTTTGGATTTGGTTGCTATTTGCGGTGTGGAGTAGTGAGCTCTTAGGGGTAGTTGGCAGCAGGGATGATGGTATGTTGATTAGAGCGAATACGTGCTAAGGTGAAGATTTGTTGAATGTGGCCCGTATTATATAATTAATATGTGTCCTTTTCCTTGTAGTATACTGTTTACTTTTCCTAGTAGTATACTGTTTCCTTATCTTTGTAGAATACGGATTAGGATACTTATGTACTATAAATAGGGGCTAGGACATTGTATTTGGTGCCTTAGGGTCGCACCCCATGGGGGTGTAGAGGTTCATACCTCTTGTGGTATGTGGGGTGAGAGAAACCAAAATGAGAGCCTTGTAGCATTCGTGATCAGTAATATAATTATTCTCTGCTGCCCGTGGACGTAGGCTTCAAAGCCGAACCACGTAATTTCTTGTGTCCGTTATTTCTTCTCGTACTCTTCGTGTTTGCATGTTTTTCTCCAACATATATATATATATATATATATATATATATATACATACATACATACATAAATACATACATGCATACATACATATACACACACATATATCGGAAAAATAATATGATTTCTCACTATCTCTTCTCCGCCATTTCCCTTTTTGATTTGCAGATAGAGCGGCTGCCACCGGCGCTTCTAGACACCATATTGAGGCGTTTGGATGATGAAACAAGATTTAGAACGGTGTCCAGAGTTTCCAGAACATTTCTGAGTGTCAATAGGATGTTTAACCAAGTCAAAACACCGAGGTATTTTCATTCTCGTTGACATTTAGATCGCACTGTTATCTTTTGCGTTCTCATCTTTTGCATTAGCGTAATCGCATTGTTATCTTTATGTTTTGCATTCTCATCTTTTGCATTATCGTAATCGCGTTGTTATCTTTTGCGTTCTCATCTTTATCGCATTGTTATCTACGAAGGTTGGGTTCTATAATTTACTAGTCCATTGCGCGCGAAGTTAGTATTAAATTTTATGCGAAGAAAGCATGATATCATTTTATAAACATAAAGTATTTTAAATAATTACAAATTAATAATTTTGAATTGAATTTACAAATATAATTTCATGAATATTACATTTCATGTTGTTTAAATAGTAATTGTATATATGCGGCAAAGATTGACAAATTAATTCAAGGATACGAAAATATAGAAGTATGTTTTATTTTATACATTACATAAGAATTAAGTGGCAATTAAAGACAAAAAAATGTGAAAATATTTGAATTTATTTTGTATTGGTCTAAATGATAGAAAATTAAACTTAACATAATTTATGTATATACAATGATATTTACTTATTTATCTAAATAAATTAGACATTAAAAAAAATTCAGGTCCTCTTTAGAAGTTGAAATTAACATATGTAATGTAAAGTATTAAGTCAAAGGAATAGTTGTATACAAATAGAGCCATAAATTTCAGTTTACGTATAATAAAGTATGTTTGAGAATTGAAAATATGTTATTTTAAATCCATTGTTGCTCTCTTAATCTACTTTATAACACTAGAATGTGCTATGGCTCAGAAATAATGGAACCCCTTTTTAATTAACAGCGAATGATTAACAGCAGTAATACACAATCACACACAGCTGATTGGAGCTATGGTTTGCAATTTGATAAAACAAAGAAGTAAACAGAGGGCACAAACAGAAACGTGTATAGAATAAGGTCCTTTTGTTCCTTTCAAAGGAATGCATATAAAGGAAGGTGTGCGTGGCAAAGCTTTAATTCTGGAATTACATTGTTACATAATTTATTTCTACGTGCTTAATCATGAATTACATTATTATGCTAGGGGCACGGTAAGATTGGCTAGAATCTCCGACGATATCCCCCCTCATCTCTGCTTGACGACCATTCATCTACCTCCACAAATCCGATTACTCAGGTTGAATTTGTTGATTGCTCGTGTCTTCTTGGGCGAACGGGTAAGAGACGCAATAATTCGCGCTCATGGGACTGCTGACAGTGGCCTACTGAACGGCTGTGCAAATCGATTGCATCAAGGAGGATTGCATCGTAAGTAACCATAATATATGTTTTTTTTTTACCTATTTTATTAAAACTTATTAACTGATACAAATATTATTTTTATTTACTAGATATATTTGATTGGGATATGCCACTTTTAGTGGCTGCGAGGGAGCAAGCATCACAGGAAATTTACGCAGAGGCAATTCACATACCTGAAGATGAAGCTGGCGATGAAGATGATGAAGCTGGCGATGAGGCTGGAGATGAAGATGAGGATTAACAAGTGGGGGAGTGGAAGTTGAAATGTACAGGAAGTGTGTGGACCATTATACAGTATACTAGTTTCAGTTTGGTTTCAGTGATTAGTGTTGGTCCATTTCTATGATAAGCTGTGTGGAGCAGTGTCTCTTACCTAAGAAAACTTTAGTTTCAGTAATTAGTGTTGGCCCTTTTCTGTATAAGCTGTGGGGACCAGTGTCTCTTAGACAAGAAAACTTACATACTAGTTCCAATTTCGATTGCATACAAGAACTATTCAATCTGTGATAAACATTTAATGAAGTAGATCTTTGAAAGAAATGGAGAATGACATTAACAAGTGCATTGTGTCTTTTTAAACTCCCACCTTGTCAGCATATAATCTGTTCAAAAATACTCATCACAAAGATCCATCTCGTTTTGGGAAATTCTTTGGACGATTTCCAGTTCTGTTCACACCATAACCCAAATTCTTAATTCATTAGTTACATACTTATATTAAAAGTTCATTAATATGAGAATAAGTCTAAATGCTGCTATTACTAAAAAGTAGTGTATATGATGAAAAGAACAAATAGTTTTCAAGAAATAACATGTAAAAGAGATCAGCATATTATCACCTGCATATGATGAAAAACACCCAACCAATTCGAGATACATGACGCAGGGAGCATACTGCATTTAATACAGAATCCAAGAGAAAGGATGAAATCTAACACTAAAGAGAAAAGATGAAATCTAATACCAACTTTAACGCAAGAAATGAATTGTAAGACTGTGGACTTCCACATTCCACTACCAAATAGAGGACAGGACCCCACCTCGATAGTTCGCTTTGAAAGACCGATGCACGCAATGAAATTAGGAGTATTATATATTTACAAATATAACAGCTAAAAAAGTACGAGCATTATAGATAGATGCATATGAATTCTTAGAAGAACAGAAAAGGAAAAAAGAAAGAAAAGTGCAATCGACGTGCATTCAACAAGTTCAAAAGGCAAGAATCTAACAAGGCAATGAGTAAAAATCAAGAAAAACAACACAAATATGATAACGAGAAACAAAAAAAAAAAAAGACAGCTTTTAAGCTGAAACATAAGCACTCAAAACTCCTAACAATCAAGAACTTTAACAAGCACCAATCCAGCTAGGCGAACAGAAAAATCAACTAGAAAAACGCAAAAAATTGAAAAACAAACGATTTAAATATTTTTTAAAAATTAAAAAACTTTCGAACTGAAATGCAGAAAGAAAAGGAAAGATCAGTTAAAATTCAGTAACAAAAGAACGAAAAGAGAAACTTGTAGAGTTTTTATGTTTACCAGTGAGAACAAAATTTGGAGGAGAAAAAGTCTTTTGGTTTTTGATTTTTTTTTTCGAATTTAGTTTCTTTTATTTTCCTTCCAAAGATTTGGACTTGACTGTAAAGGAGAATGATAGGGAAAAGAAAAGAAAAAGGGAAATACCTCCACTGATCTTTGTGCTTCCACAAGACACCTTTGGATCCATGGTGTCGTTGACCTTTGGTCAACGAGATCCGTAGCATGGTGGCACTGTCTAGTGATTGGTCCCCCCAGGGTATAACCGGAAACGACGTCGCCGAGTCACGTATTAGCTTTCCCCTTTTTCATTTATTTTCTAAGGATCGAGAAAACATTTTTCTGACCCTCTCTTCTTTGTTTTCTCTTTTCTTTCTTTTTCTTTTGTTCTTCAATGGAAGAGAGCCGAGAGAGAGAGAGAGAGAGAGAGAGAGAGAGAGAGAAGGAAGGGAGAGAGAGAGGGGTACGGGTTAGCGGATAGATTTTCAGAGTCAAAGTGTGATATTTAGCGCTGGTGAGGGGAGCCAAGGCCCTCCTTTTTTCTTTTTTCTTTTTGTCAAAGAGCAAAGTTTATGAATAAAAGAGAACTACAAATAGCCCAAAAGAAACCGAAAGGGAGGAGGCCCAAAAAAATCCAACCTAAAAAAAAATAACACAACACAATTAGGCTAAAGCCCAAACCAGGAACATCACGGAGACAAGAGCCCTAACTACAATCGTATCCAGCAACTCCAGTAACGCAAAGACATCACCGGCAGTCTTATCAGTAAGGGAAGGGAAACTCCACCACTGAAAGCTGCTCCAAATCTCAACAAGGCTACAAAGCATAAAGTGGAAAAAAACACACAAAACCTGTTTATACAAGTTACTAAGACCGACAACAAGCGACGAACCAAAACAACCCAGGGATTCTTACCGGAGTACTCCAAACTTGATGTAGTCTAAAATTTTATTATTTTAGTTGGTAATTAGACTTTGTTAGAATTTAGGATTTGTCATTGAGTCTACTTATATTAAGATACTTATTTTGATATGGAAAGAAATCTTATTTAGTTTTAGTTTCCTAGTTAGTTTTGAAATCCTAGCGTATATATATCTTTTTTAAAAATTTATTCAATAACATATTTATTCTCTGCTCCTTAATTCTCCTTCTTTGTTGCTATGTTCTTCAAATTTAACAAGCAGCGACAAAGGCCATTTTAATCAACCAATAATGGGGACAAAATAGGGACGAACACTTAGCCAAGAAAGGGAATGACGAGCTAGGAATAGTGAGGTTTTATAAAACAATAAGCATATCAAATGGGGATCATCAAACCTTTGGATGGAGGAATAGTGAGGTTTTATAAAACAACTAGATAGTTATGACAGGACAACAAATGTCAAAGATCATATAAATTCATTTGAAATGACTTTAATGATACATGGGCTTACAGATGCCCTAAAAATGCCAAGCCTTCTTGCAAACATTCAAGAGGATGGCATACGAGTGGTACAAGCTATTACCAAGCCACTTTATTTATTGTTTCGACGACCTGGCCTAGGGGCTCATTGACTGCTTTGTTAAAATTAACATATACCTTCTTTTACATAATACATAGGAAAACATTCTTTATACACTTATCAAATTCCCTCCCCACCCCCACCCCTGCACGGCGCCCCGACTCCCAGTGCCCAATATCCCATGGAAAATGTTTTTCAATTAATTTTTATTGTGACAACTAACGAAAATATTTTTGGATAAATTTTTTTTCCAAAATAAATTATTTTTCGCAAAACAAAGAGAGCCTTTATTTCATCAACTATTGAATAATTACAAGGGTAGACCCCCAAAAAAAAAAGGAAAGAAGAAAAAAAAAGGGAAGTCCAAAAGCAAACAGAACATATAGAAGTGGGACTAAATTACCCAGCGTACAAAACTCCAACTCCATAGCCCATGGACAGCTTGGCTAAGAATCGGGAGTTTATACTATGCACCTGCGAGTTACGTATTTTATGCTCTGTACAAGTGCTTCTTCCATTTTTTTTTTTTTTGCTTACAATTCTCTCTTCCCTCTCTTCTATATCGTAACATCTCCAATTCAAATCCAAATCTCGCAAACCTTAACTATACTTGTTCAATTCAATTTTTTCAATAACTAAACAAATACTATAAATTAAAATCGTAAATTTAATCTAATAAAATCATGGAAGCAACAATATTCAAAAGATTTGAAAACATCGAATTAGAAACAACAACATCCAAATGATTTTAAAACATCGAATCCGAAGCAATAACATACTAAAAAATCAAAGCAAAACTAGAACTGAATTTCTGTATATGCTTATGTGTTTCTACTTATGTGTTAAATGCAAATGCAACCAATTTCAATTATAAACAGATATTTTGATGAATAATATACTATTGAAAAAACAATAATAGTCTACAGAACAAACTTTTATAAAACACTGAACAAATAATAATATGCTATTATTACTGAACAAATAATAATAACCTACTGAATAAACAATTGTAGAATACTAAACAAACAATAATAAGCGACAAAACAAATAGTTATAGAGTATTGAACAAATAATAATAGATTACAGACTACTGAACAAATAGTTATAGAGTAATGAACAAATATATATGGAACATTGAACAAATAATAATTGTCCACTGAACAAACAATTATGGAATACTGAACAAATAATAATAGGCTATTGAGTAAACAGTTGTAGAACACTGAATAGCCAATAATAGGTTACAAAAAAACAGTTATAAAAAATTGACCAAACAATATTAGACTATCGAACAAATACCAATTCTTCAAATATATATATATATATATATATGTATACAACTATTAGAACCAATTGTTACGAAGATACAACCTATTAATCAATTACATTCACCACTATTTCTCGATATCAATCCAATCAATTGTTAATAATATCAAACCATTAACCTATTAGCAATATAAAAAAAAATATTAATACAAATCAATTGTCAAAATAGAGAAAGAGAAAAAAATAGAAAAAAAGAAAAAGAGAGAAGAAAAGAGACGTACAAAGAGAGAATAGACGTATAAAGAGAGACAAGAGAGATGTAGAGAAAAAGAGAATATAGAGATTGAGGTTGCACTTTATTAAAGGTGTACCTTGTTATAATTTGTCTTAAAAACTTAATTCGAGTTAATTAAGGGCCTGTTTGGATTGATAAAAAGTTACATTAATTTTTATAATAATTATTTGATTTGACTTTTAAAAAACTAAAATTTAAAAAAAAAGTCAAATATAATTTTTTTTAAATATCAAAACTTTTTACTTAAAATAAATTATTTTTTCAAAAACTATTTCAAGAAAAACTTTTGAAAAAAATCAAATACAAACGAACTCTGACTAACCCACGACCCTATCTGTGCGCCATCTCTCTATGTATATTCCTCCACTTCCTTGAAAACGTAATTCGAGTTGATTAAGGTAAGCGACGACTCTATATATGCGCCATCTCTCTCTCTCTCTCTCTCTCTCTCTCTCTATATTCCTCCTCTTCCTCCTTACTTACAATTAATTATTGTCTTTTTCTTTTGTTATTCGAGGGAGAGGGGGGTTATTAGTGTGTTAGGATGTCGGGGTCATCATCAGTAGCGTGTGTTAAGAGGTCATCGGAGCCGGGGTACGAGTGCGAGTACAGGGTATTCCAGGACGAAGGCATTTATGATGAACCTGGTATTGTTTGGGATGATGATATGCCCACGCCCCTAGCTGTGGGTCAAAAACTCGTATATATCCTATTCAAAGCCAAGTTCTTACTCCAGAAGCTGCCTGCTCAACCTCCTCCTAAAACCCTAGGCATTGTCCACCAACACCTGGTTGTGCCTCTGCGTGACATTCAAGAGGAAGCTTATGCTGATTATATCTCCCTAATGTTTACCCATCTTCTCAATTTGCCTCCTCAACATCATCGTACCGTGATTTCTCAACTTGCCGATGCGGCTGTTTCGTTGTTCGCCCGACCCGAAAACTCCCACCTTCTATATCTCCCCCTTCACTTTAGTGCTTGCATCACCACTTTGCAGCAAGAGGGTGAACACCTTGATGCCACCCTGGCCCGCGCCATTGCCCCTCTACCCTCAGAACGAAGGTTGTACCAGGAGCATCTTAGGATGGCACGGCGGGGGCAGGGGGCGCCGCATTCTTCAGAGAAGAGGCCAAGGTTGGGACAAGATGATAGTCGCGAGGGCCCTTGATCTATTTGCTTGGAGAGCACGAAATCTCAGAATAGGTTCTTCTGCCCTTTGTGTTGTCGTCAATCAGCCATCAGTATGCCTCGCCGGCCCTAATTCACTATGCCTATGTCTTTTTTATTTATTGTTGAATTCTCAACTATTAGTTAGTTAGTTATTATGCTTGTTTTTACCCAAAAAAAAAAAGAAAAATAAAAAAGGTGGTTATGCTTGTAGCAAGGATTTCAAAGCCATTATTCAGTTTTGCGGAAGATTTGCTTGTTTCTTCTTTCCCAATTCCCAGATAACATATGACTCTTGAAAGTTTTCAAATTTGATATTGTTGGATTAGCATCTTTCATCTGCTCTTTTCATTTTGATATCTAATGCTAATTTGTTATTTGTGCTTGTTAGCTTTTTTTTTTTTTTAATTCTTTTTATTTGGCATTTGTTATTCAATTTGATATATAATACTAATTTGTTATTTGTGCTTGTTAACATTGTCATCGCCTGTCTGTGATTATGCCCAAATTAGTTTAGTAGAAATAATGATCACCGGTTGCTTGAAACTTTTCATACTTATAGCATAGATTGATGAATGATTTTGTGGATGAGGGTTTTGTGTTGGAAATGTTTATTAGATTTCTCGGAGCTTCAATTATTAAGTCATAGAAGATTGTGCACTTATTAGATATCGTGTATCTTGACAAGTTGGAAAATTTTGGAGGGATGAGAGTAGTTCTTGATGTTTATGACAGTATGGCGAATGAATAACCTTGATATTGTAAACGTGGACTTTGCTTACTGGTTGGGATGTTCAAATGTGGTTGACCTTTTAGGTTCCAGTGAGTAATTCTATTTTTTATTTGATAACACTAGATAATGCAAGCAAATTCATTGAAAATTCTAGTGCTTATACATAGGACAATGATATAGTGCTATAAGCATCATGCTTATTTGATCATAACCATATGTTGTTTGAAGAGCATAAGCAAATAAAAAGCTAAGTTTGGTACCTTGTATCCAATTTCTAAACTCACAAATTCAGAACTGTCCCTTTTTGAAGAATCACTACTACTTTATCATTGATCACTTTGCTCTTGAGCATAAAAGAATCTATAAAATTTTTTTCTTGTTCTCTTTCTTTTGCCTGGAATCAATTTGACGGTGGTTACCTTGATCTAAATTTGTTCGATAAACCAACCACTTAAATTGTGATATAAATCAACCACTTAACTTGTGATTTTGTTATTTTTATCCATACAGATCTTTTTGTTAATCAACAACTACGATGTACAAATCTATAAGCACTTGAGTTTTGTTGTTAAAGATATAAGTTTTCGGGTCAGAAGTCATCTCAAATATACTGTTTGAGATCTATACATGCAGAACCCAAATATTGTCCCGAAAATGGGGTAAGATTTGATTTCTTCCCCGTTTGCAGGGCTCTGTCCGTTTGTTATTACTGTGGCTACAGCGATGTCTAATTTTGAAGACTATACGTGATGTCATTGTGTGCATCACAAGTTGCAGTGGCACTCTGTTGCTGAATTATTCACTTTTCTTGTTTCCTGGACTTATACAACTACAGACTTCTTATCAGCCTGCTTTCTGCTTTATTTAGTCTGCAATTTGCAAATTATGCACTTCGCCTATTATGTAAAGCTCTTGGAAACTGAGTTTGAAGCTCTAGTTTTAATACAAGAGCAGGCTCGACTATGCAATTATCTCTCAAAAATAAGCTACAGATTTTGAATTTTTCTCGTTCTGGAGTTCTTGGTTGACACTGTGACCCAGTTTATGGCTCTCTCCAGATTACAGGATATAGTGGCATATTAAGTTTCATAAACGGCGAAGATTTTGCAGTAAGTTGAACTTCTTAGCTGCATGTATCTATTATGTTTCATGATATAGACCAGATTTTTCTCACATTGTTATTTTATTTGGTGTTTGAGTTTTTATTTTATTTGGTGTTTGAGTTTTTATTTTATTTGGTGTTGAGTTTCAAGTTAGATGTATCTCGATTAGATTATTGCAGGATTTTCATTGTGTGTTTACATATGAACCACATCCAAAATTTATTTTCATTTTTCTAATAGAACAAAAATTTCAATCTTCATTCATGAGTTAGTTTTAAGCAGATAATCTATTTTACCTCATCCTTCTTTGACAAATGAATAAAATTTTTGGTGTGATTCATCCATCCTGAAAGCATGGTTGTGATCCATGCTTCATGCAGTTGTTTAGTTAATTAGCGGTTTTGGATGATGGGATCTATCATTTCTAGGTTTTCCATTTGTGGTGCCATTACTCCATCCAAAGGTTTGATTTCTTCTCTTTTCTCTTACTCATGGTTTTTCAGGTTTCCTCAATTGTTCACGTGGTGGGAATAACTCTGTGATTAAATGCTGCTGCAAAAATATCACACAGAGCAGAAGGCACTAGCTCATTAGCAAGTAGATGGCACGCACATTTGACATGCAGTTCTAGCAATATTATCAATTGAGAGGTTTGGATAGCAATGCCGACTTTGAAGCTGCGTATGGCATTAACAACTCAAAGTGATTGGACTCCATGGATTTTACTGCAATCCCTACATATACACAATTGGCTTCTTATATGTCTTCCTATCACAGGAGACAAGCTCTAGTAATGCAATCAATTTATTGTCTAATTCATTGATCAATTTTCTGCATTTATATATGTACCTCTTCTCGGTACTTTCCATTTTGGAGAAAAACATCTTTGGCACAGTCACAATCTCCTTCGCATACATACTTTGGGTTGTATCTTCTCATTACGATATTCAGGTATCTTCTCTTAAGAAAAGTCAAACATATGTTGATGCTATCTTATTCTTTCAATTACTGGTTGTTAATTTAGTCAACTCTTTTTAGGTAAATATCCACACTGACACCTTGTTTGAATCTGGATTTTGTGGAGCAAACAATTGCTGCATCTAAAGATAGAACAATTTACACATGTGAGCTGCATCATACTACCCCCTTTCCATTCTGCAGCTTGTCAGCCTGTCATTTTGGAAGCTCTAAGCATATGATATATTTAAACATGCTTTGCAGTGAAGGCGCAGGCGGTGATCATGCTCCAGATATTATCAAAGTTTGCGGCCTAAAAAAGGTTCTCCCCTCATCAGCTAATCCAGCGCGTCCTTTTACTAAAAATACAGTAGATGAGCACCTTGAGTCCTTGACATGCTGGCGACAGAAGATACTTGAAGTGTTAATACATCTGATTATAAATTCCTAAATT
The DNA here is from genome assembly GCA_028554755.1 of Cordia subcordata. NCBI lineage: Eukaryota > Viridiplantae > Streptophyta > Magnoliopsida > Boraginales > Cordiaceae > Cordia > Cordia subcordata. The sequence goes on from JAPTOF010000020.1 coordinate 1,215,701, forward strand.
AGTCACATAACATGCAGATGGTCTGCCGTAACCTTGATAAGGACATCCTGGACGATGCAGCTTTTGCCGAATCACAAATCCGGGCAGCGACAATAGCTGCAGAACACATTTTGCATTGATATGGGAGCAATTGGCATTATATCTTCTGATTCACAAGCTATGGGGGCGCAGAGGAGAGGTTATTTGTCTTATTTCATCATTTGTGGTTAAGATGCATTTGGATGATAGTCAAACGTGAAACACAACGAAATCTATTGCCTTGTGGGTATTTTATTACAGCATAACTAAGCATATGTCATGCTTGTTTATTGCATTTAGGGTTATCTAAAATGTTCCCGACAATTCACAAGTGAGAAACCTGTGGGTTACTTAGAAAAATCCTAGTTCTAATTTATTATGAGGTTGGAGAAAATTTGTGATTGACCATCAATAGGATGAAGGTATCTGTGTTATGACATTTTGGTGTACAGTACGTGTGCAAGATAAGCTTAGAAAACTTATGATAGAAAGAATGTAGGCAAAGGTATCTCCTAACGAAGAGGAAAAACTTCAGTTTTGTAATGTCGGTGATGAACATGAAACTTTTGGAGAACAAGAGGTTGTTGGTCATGCTTGGGAGTATGCCCCATTGGTATTATCTTGATTGTACTTGAATTTTGCTTTGTGCTCTAGTTATATCTTGCTGGTTTTTCTGGAATATAGAATTATTTGGTAGAACTTCTGGAATGTAATTTTTTTCATAACAGCGAGTACATGTGGAGGATGCTCTTGCTTTTTCTGTTGGTTGAGATTAATTGTGGCCCCTTGGACCATTTAACTAGAATTACTGTCAAAATTCTGAAAGGAAGGAAAATTTTGTTTGATGTTTCTGAAACGCTAAGTTTTAATGTAGGAAATGCTGGACACATGTTTCTGAGTATTTATGTTTTTTCCCCAAATTTGAGCCTCCCACTAAGGTAACCACCGACTCTATATATAATGTATGCACTCTCTTTATAATCTATATATATATACACACACATGTATATATGTGTCATGGGAGAGAGAGGGGCTTACAATATACGGGTGTGTTAGAGTATCATGGTGTCGTCGTCATCACCAGTGTGTGTTAGGATGTGATTGGCGGAGGGGTACGAGTACGAGTACAGGGTGTTCCAGGAGGAAGGCATTTATGATGAACCTGGTATTGTTTGGGAGTATTATTTACCCTCGCCCAAAATTGTGGGCCAAAAACTCGTATTCATCCTGTTGAAAGCCGAGTACATACTCCAAAGGCTGCCTCCTTTTCCCCAAATTTGAGCCTCCCACTAGGGTAACCACCGACTCTATATATAATGTATGCACTCTCTTTATAATCTATATATATACACACACACACATGTATATATGTGTCGTGGGAGAGAGAGGGGCTTACAATATACGGGTGTGTTAGAGTATCATGGTGTCGTCCTCATCACCAGTGTGTGTTAGGATGTGATTGGCGGAGGGGTACGAGTACGAGTACAGGGTGTTCCAGGAGGAAGGCATTTATGATGAACCTGGTATTGTTTGGGAGTATTATTTACCCTCGCCCAAAATTGTGGGCCAAAAACTCGTATTCATCCTGTTGAAAGCCGAGTACATACTCCAAAGGCTGCCTCCTTTTCCCCAAATTTGAGCCTCCCACTAAGGTAACCACCGACTCTATATATAATGTATGCACTCTCTTTATAATCTATATATATATACACACACATGTATATATGTGTCGTGGGAGAGAGAGGGGCTTACAATATACGGGTGTGTTAGAGTATCATGGTGTCGTCGTCATCACCAGTGTGTGTTAGGATGTGATTGGCGGAGGGGTACGAGTACGAGTACAGGGTGTTCCAGGAGGAAGGCATTTATGATGAACCTGGTATTGTTTGGGAGTATTATTTACCCTCACCCAAAATTGTGGGCCAAAAACTCGTATTCATCCTGTTGAAAGCCGAGTACATACTCCAAAGGCTGCCTCCTTTTCCTCCTAAACACCTAGGCATCGTCCACAACCAGGTGGTTGTGCCTCTGGCTGAAATTCATGAAGAAGCTTATGCTCGGTACATCTCCCTAATGTTTACCCATCTTCTCAATTTGCCTCCTCAACATCATCGTGGCGTGATTTCTCAGCTTGTCGACGCTGCTGTTTTGCTGTTCGCCCGGCCCGAAAACTCCGACGTTGTACGGCTCCCCCTTCACTTGAGTGCTTGCATCACCACTGTGCAGCAAGTGGGTGAACACCTTGATGCCGCCCGGGCCCGCGCCATTACCCCTCCACCAGCACTACGAAGGGTATATCGGAAGCATCTTCGGATGGCACAGGCGGCAAAGACTGCGCCGCCTATGCTGAATTGTACCAAGCAGGAGAATGCGAGGGTGGGACAAGATGATCACGAGGGCCCGTGATCACTTGCTCTCGCACCCGCCATGTTTACTTCTGCTTATGGCGAAGATAAGTTGGAAGACATAGAGCATTCACCAAAAGTGTGTAAAGAGTGAAAACATTGCTGCATTAGTGTATTCTTTGATGCCGTAGAATTGATACTCCATCAATCATAAGAAAGGGTATTGGATTTACAACTTTGCACCTATCTGCATGTTTCGGATATTTGGACTCCGACTTGGGTTAACAATGATGGAAGACAACTGTTTCTGTATGTGTTGGTCTGACAACAGCTTAGACTGGTGCACATATTTTTGCATTGACTTCTTGTACAATTACGTGTTGAGAGAGAGAGCAATGCCCATACTTGCTTATCTGTTGACTTTCAATATTTACCGGTGTAGTTTTTCAGAATCAGTTTTAATATTATGTGAATGTCATAGTACCGTCACTATTGTGAATATCTACTTGTAGGTTTGTATGGATGTGTAAAATGGGGACCCATAGGGACTCGTGATTAACATGTTTCCACTGTGTTCAGCTTTGTTGACAATAGGTACTACTCATGTTCTTTGCATTAGCAACTAATCCATAAATTAGAAGATGTCATGAGCACATTGATATGGCAACATCAAACTTAATGTGCATAACAAAATTTCTTTCAAGCTTAATGAGCATAACGAAATTTTATATCTAAATGAATGTGAATAAAGAAATGATTGTCATGAACATTCTCTCTATGCGTAGTTACTGAGCATGTGATTGTGACGTGCATATTGCTGTATGGGGGACCATGTAGTCTCTCTCTTTACTTCATTTATTTTTGACTAATTTGACTTGTGCTAAAATGAGGGCTTGTTGCCCCTCTTTATGTCTTGCTGTAACATGTTTTCAAGAGCTGAGAACATTAAATGTTGGGTGTACTCAGGCCATAACTAATTGGGGTGGTTAAAACATGAATCTGAAAGATTCTGCTCTAGTATTAATATGCTTTGTTGTTGAGTGTGAGGGACATGATAACCATATGTGGCTGACATTCTGATCTTTTCCTGGCCTTTCAACGAGTCTTAAAACTGTTTCTCGTAATTTTTTGGTCTGTAATTGCAAGCTATTTTACTTTTTATACTGACATCTTTACATGCTTTGTACTCACTGGTGGCCCCATAACGTCCCTCTCAGTATTTCCAGGATATTGATGACAGCTTTATTAGATTGTCGGACACTTAGTGTTAGAGAAGAATCATAGATGGCCACCTCTATGATCCATATCTAGTTCTGTCTTCAACGTTGGTGATGTCTCACGGATTCTTCTTTTTGCTTCTGCAGATAGTTGGCAGTAATTCTGATGAACAGAGAAGATGTTATGCAGACATTTTGAGCTTGAAGATGAGCTTCTCAGCCACTTCTCAAAGAGATCAACCAATATACTCAAAAGAAAATTAGCGGGTATTGAAAACATGATTTATGTCATCTTTCTTGCTTGCCACAGGCAGACTTGATTCATTCCCTGCCTCTCTCTTTTCCTCTTCCCCTGCTACCTTTTCTGCTTCAATTTTATGGTGTAGCTCACTACCACTTGAAATTGTGTACAGAATGATCTCAGCATTGACGAGTGGAAACTGGTCGTGGTGTTGAAGAACCTATTCAAAATACAATGAGTTTGAGATGAAGTAATAGATCCTTGGATACTCTGCATGGAAGTCTCAGAGATTGGCGGCATATGATTGTACAGAGAGAGAATTAAATCGGCGAAATGTCCACAATGCTCCTTTTGTAGGCGCTAAAAAAAGCGTTTTCCTAAAGGATCATAATATTCTTTTGGCAGTGGTTAAATACGATGCCCGCGCTGTGGTAAATATCTTTAAATGTATGCACAGTTTGTCCAGGCATTACTCGTGTGCATTAACAACGATTATTGTGTTCAACGTCAAACGATTTGGTGTTAACTATATTTTGAACAGTGTCACTTCATTTAAAATTGAAATAAGCACCCCCTAAATTGCATATGTTGGGTATGTGGCATGTTCATAAATTTTACAAGATACCTCTATTAGTCTCCCAATTATTATTTTTGGGGCAATTTGGTCTGTGAATTTTTAAAATACACTTTCTAATCCTTTGACTTTTAATTTAGGATTTAATTTAATGCTACACCCAACTTCTATCCATTTTTTAATAGTCAACCATTTTGGTGCAGAAATGTCCTTTATTTGAACAAGGTTGATTGTTAGAAAATAGATGGAAGTTAGGTGTGATACTACCTAAAGTGTAAATTAAAAATCGAGGAAGTAAGAGGTGCATCATTTTAGTCTTATAAAAAGTTAATAAAAAGATATTTTTTTAGAAAAATTCCGAACTAAAAAAAGTGCAAACTTTAGTCCTAACTAAAAAACAAAAATTAATTGACAGATTATTTTTTTAAATAAACGTGAATGATATTGTCCATTATTTTATTTTTCAATAAACTGATAAATGATTTTCTCAATAAAATTGAATATCGATATAAGTTAAAATGATTGAGTTTGAGTGTCATGTTACACCTCTCAACCCATTTAATTTTTATTATATGCATTAAAATAAATTAGAGATAAGTGATACAAATATAAAAATTAATATTAATTACATGAATTACCAATTTTTGCATAATAGCATGCGTGAATTGCTTCTACAATATTTAAATTGATTTTTCTAATTGCTAGATTCAATTTTTGTCTTTTTGCATGGGTGAACATATTATTGAGATTGTGATTACTTGGTAATGATACATGAATGCTTAAACTGAAAGATTAGACTTTAATAAATTGAAACAATCAATAGAGAAATATGAATTAATATATGCTATAAAGTTTAAAATATCATAAAAGTTCTTAAAAAAACATATTACACCCATGCATCGCGTGAGTATAAAATAATTACATAAACCAGGAGTTTTTATTCATCCAACACTTTTTTGCTTGATATTTGCCTGTAAACTAGGAGTTTTCATTCATCCAGCATTTTTTTGCTTGTTATTTGCCTGCCATTTGTCGTATTTTAAGCTAATTTTTTGCCATTTGGCATGTGAGACATGTTTCTTGGATTGTTATGTGTAAAAAATTATATCTATTTTGATGTGGTAGGATATATACTCTCTTCCATGTTAGTAAATTATTCTAACTCCTCCATTGCTCCTAAGCAAAGGTAACAGCTCTTGGGTGCCCAAACAATTAAAAATGCCTTCGTCCTTGAAGAGTATGTGAGTTGTTTCAACCTACAAAACAAGGGAGCGGGGCTTTCCTCTCGCTTCTCCTTTAGTGCTTAAGTTAGTTAAGGAAAGTGAAAACTCCACACCAATGAGAAAATACTAAGTGTTAAGGAAAAGACACCTAATCTTATGACCGAAGCAAAAGAGTGATGCTTTGACCTCTCCTAAATACTTCACTTTATGGCGTAAACAATGGAATAGTGCTTCAGTCATATTTTTGTTGTCATTCACCTCATGGCCAAAGCAATAGAGGTGTGTTTCATCCTTTCTTTGTTAGTACGTGACTTATGGCCGAACCAAGCAAGACATGCTCTAGCCATGGACTAAGCCTCCTTTCTCATAGTCAAACCCTTCCTCATAGTCGAACCAAGTAAGGCATGCTTATACCATGCATTAAGACTCTCTCTGCTAATAGCCAAAGACGCAAAGCAAGGCTTCGCCCATCTCTTTGCTCAATTAACTCTATGACCGAAGCCATATGACAAGGCTTCACATAATATAGTTCTTCACAGCAGTCATTTTAGTATACTCCCGTCAGTTCCACTCCGTTTGTTCAGCTTGAAGTTGATAGTAGGTTTGATTTACTTGTTGAGATGATTCAGGCCTAGCAGCAGATGTTTTAGAGCACGATAAGAGATTTAAAAACTCAATTCGAGACATCTTCTTGAACAAGTTTATTATAAAGACCCAAGAAAGCTACCTATGTATCCTTAGCCAAGTCCTAGAGATCCTTGTAGCACTTCTAGCCCTTCTCCAAATGATTATGCACAGGCTAAGATTATCACAACTTTAAAAGGTAGCAGGTGGAAGAGTCTGTAAGTAGAGCTAGGCCTGAAACAACATGTGTTAATGTAGAGACTAGTGTGGTTAAAGAGAAGACTAGAGAGTCTGAAGAGGAAGAGAGAAATCACATTGAGGTGAATCTTGATCCACCACAAAGAGAAGAGAAACAGGTTGTTGAATCTCATGATGTTATTCCTAGAGCCTTTTTTCCCCTTAGCATTGAAGAGGCCAAAGAAAGTTAAGGATGACAAAGAATCACGGATTTTAGAGCCTCTTACGGATATTAATGTCATTTTACCTTTGGTTGAGGCCATTAGGAAGATATCGGCATATGCCAAATTCTTTGGAGATCTGTGTATGAGGAAGAGGCAGACCACCTACCTCCCTAAGAAGGTAAAGCTTACAGAGAGAGTGAGTAGCATTTGTATTACGAGCACTCCACTCAAGCTTAGCAATCTTAGAGCTTTTACTATTTCTTATGCTATTAATAATAACCCGGTAGCCCACGCCTTGCTTGATTGAGGTTCTAGTGTCAATCTTATTCCTTTTTTGGTGTATAAACGTCTAGGTTTGGGGGCGTCAAAGATTACCAATATGGTTTTACAATTAGCCGATAGGAGTGAGAAGAGATCTCGAGGAATAGTTAAAGATGTCACTGTTAAAGTTGAAGAGTTCTGCTATCATGTGGATTTCATTGTTCTAGATATGCATCTAGGTCATAACACTAAAAATACGACACCTATCCTATTAGGAAGGCCATTTTTAGCGACTGCTGATACAATGATTCATTATAGGACATGGATTATTGAGTTCACATTTGGGAATTTGAAAGTAAAGGTTAGGGTTGCAGAATCTACCACTAAGGATATAGTAGGTGATGAGGAGAATTGCTTCTTTATAGAGTCTGTCGCTTCTAGTGTCGATGATTCTCATAATTCTTTCTTGACCTTAGAAGATAAAGCTGTGCTTGACACAATCATTGAGCAGTTGAATTTGAAGGCTTCTAGTGAGACTCACTTAGAGAGTAATGTGCTTTCCTTAGTTAATGCTCTTGATCCCCAAGTCGAGAAGTCCTTTGATTCACTCCTAGCCCCGAGCGATATTGGTGAGCTTGATGAGATTATTGCTCTAATTAACTCTGGTACTCTCTTTCTAAATTAAATACCTCTTTTATTCTCTCATCTACTCTTAGATCTAGTGAAACCATTGGTATAGATTCTTCATTAGCTGAGAGTAGTTCTTCCACCAAGTGTGCTTCTTACTCTTTCGAAGCCCACAGTTGTGCCCCTTATTTCTGACCATATAGAGGATACTACTCCACATTCTACCTGGATTCCATTAGAGTTTAGGCTAGCCATTAGTGAATTGAATTTGAGAGAAGAGATTTAAGTGTTCGACCCAGGCATAGAAGATTGTGTTGTTGTGCCATTTGTTATAGTTTGTCCCATGAGATGCATATTTTCTGATCCGTTTCTTTCTTTGAAGATTCCCAACATGATCTATTGTACACATTCTCAGGGCGAGAGTTTAAATCTTCGAGGCGTTGGATACATGGTGTTGATTGCATTTTTCATTTGTTGCATCTGTTTACTACTTTTTTCTGTGTTGATTTGCTTATCTAGTAGTACGTGCCCAAGGACTTTAAGCACCACTGGACTTAACATTACCCCCGGGTTGGAGATGTAAAATCCAGTGCTATTAGGAGGTATCCTAGAAATTTTGATAGTTAAAGTTTGGTTGATGAGTTTTTACTTTTGCTTTTCTTAGTACATTTTTGTTTTTCATTTCCTTTCTTTTCATTTTTGTTTCTCTCATGCCTATTACTTCCATACATAAAGCCTTGTTATTTATACTTGCCATTGTGAGCTTTTAATGTTGTGTTTATTGATTTCCTTTTTAGATCTTTTTAACTTGAGTAGAAATTAGGTGTAAAGGAAGTTAATGGATAATATTATCAAAACATGGCACGCGTGGCTTAATGTTACACAAGGTTGTATTTATCCATCTTCCATTTGTCCCCTCTTATCTACCCCTACTCCACCTCCTTTACATGATTTGTGATGCTCACTTGCTTATTGTATGGTCTTAGTTTATTTGCTTGAGGATAAGCAAAGTTTCGGTTTGGGGGTGTGAGAGTTTAGTTTTCTTGTTTTATGCTTTGTTTATGTAGATTTGCATTATTTTATTAAAAATAGTAATTTTTTTTGTGCATATAGAGTTGTTTATCTCTTTGTTGATTGGAATGTTGGCTCTTGTTATTGACTTAATTGATTGAAGAAAATAAGATCGTATTATGTGGAATGAATAGAGTGGAGGGAGAATTGGGACTTTGAAGAGATGTCTTTTAAAAGCCGTAAGGATTGGGGAGTGAGCACTTCTAAGAATGCACCTTATAGCTACCCGATGACTTGGTCGGAAACAGTGCTGTTAAGGGGTTGTTGATACAAGTGCTCGTTCCTTGATTAGTTATTTTTAATATGCCTTAGCCTTTCTTTTTCTTTTCTTTTTTATGTTATGTATTGAAAAAATGCAAAAAAAAAATAGAAAAAGGCAAAAACGAAAAAAAGTGAAAAATTCTAAAAAATGTAAAAACAAATGAAAATTGTGAAAAAGCCAAAAAGGCACCAAAAAGTGAAAAAGTGAAGTTGATTTAATAAGTTTTAAGTGACACAATGTCAACTTGGCACAAGTTTCTCTTTTCGTTCTTTCGTTGTACTGTGAATAAGGCTTTTACGTTATTTGTGAGCCATTGTATTTGTATATTCTTTCTTCTTGTATCTTTGAGGCTATGAGCATGATGCGATTTCCAAGCACAAGTTTAAAATGCTCGCAAGCACACAGGTCGTTTGTAGTGTAGTGTGTGTGAGTACGGGGTCAAATCCACGGGGAGACTAAACGTAGAAGGATTCTATGGTGTGTGTTCTAGGGAGTTACCTAAAAAGGATAGAATGGAGCTCTACGGGAAAGGAAATCTAGACTAGAGTAAACTAAGGAAAAAGGGAATGGAATGGGAAATGCAAGCTTACCTAGGAGAACTAATAAGTGGAAGGGAATTAGGGTGATTACAACTTGATTATGGGTGACCTAATACATGCTTGCTATGGGATTTAGTTGATGATTTGTCCATTGCTCTTAAATAGGATCCTAATTTGTCACCTGATTAACCACTAGGACTCGATGCAGGTCTATCCCTAGGCGTGCATTAACTAGAGTATAGCGTGGCCCTTATGACTTAAGGTCTTAGGGCTAACTGATTAAAGTCCTAGGTGACTTAAATTGAACCTACCTTAGTACCTATACCATTGGCTAGGTTTAAAGCCAAGACCTAGTGTATCTAAGGTCAATTAATCCTACCTGGAAACCTATTGGTTGAGTTTTAAGCCAAAGGAGACCCAATTAGGGCTAGTTCTTAATGAAGCATCATCAGTCTATCATCACATTAGCGGAATTTAGCATTTAAGCGCATTCATACATGTTCTAAGCTAAGGCATTCACGGATACATCAACATACCCAACTGCCAAACACATTGACATGCCCGGATTACATTATATTAAGCATTTAAATCTGACATGTATGCTATTGAAGTCATATTTGCTCTTAAGGCATGCAAACACACACGTAGACATGTATAGAAACATTACCCACTTCATATAAACATCACCCAAATATATAGACATACTTATATAATGGTTTAAAAGTAACTAATAATAGATAAGCTTCAATATATGCTACTCACTTAGGCATATTATAAAACACTTAAACATATATTGAAATAAGCCATTGAAACCATAAAACCAAAGCATATGTATAACCATAAAAAGCCCATAACAATAAGGTATTTAATCAACCCATAATACAAGCTTAAATCACCCTAAAGAGATCTACTCAATCATCGAATGAAATAGGATAAAAGGGAAATAAGAGAACTCCCCTCTTATCCTTGCAATCTTTATGCAAATGCTTCAGTAAATCTCTAATCCGAAGTGTTTGAATCCTCCTAAGAGCTTGAATCCAAGTGTTAATGTGTGTGGATGAGTGCGTGTGAGGTGAGTGAGTGTTAGGGTTTAATGTGTGAGGGAACGGTGTAAAGAGTAAGTGTAAAGATTCCCTAAAATGGCTAAAAATTGGGGTATTTATAGCAGCTGCAGCAACATAACCGGTCGACCTTATCGGTCGGTTCTTGAAGGGTTGACCAGAAACTTCATCTGGCCTCTAGATTAACTGATCGACCTAGCCGGTCGGCCGGCAGCTAAGGGGGGTCAACCGGTAACAAGCTGCACTCTTTGGATCTGCTGGCTGACCCTACGAATCAACCGGTACATCCTCTAGGTCTTTTTTCTACCTTAAATCTTCTTTCTTTTCGCTTCTGGCCTTCTTCTCATGGTCCATAAACTTTAATCCTTGATCTTCCACCCTCGTTCAAGCTCGTGCATCAACCTAAAGCTGACCTAAGACATCAAAGTAGGCATTTAGTGTAGTATTTAACTAGAAAACTCAACTATATATAATTGGCATCACTTATCCATAACTGTATCATAAGTACTATATTAATACTATCGAATAAGCACAAAACACCTTTAAAACATAGGGGAAATGGAATGCAAACACATAAAAAACCAAGACATGTCAGTGAAAATTGGGAGGTCATGTTAGTTGAGAGGGCACGAAGTATTATCATCTCGGGTGCATGAGTTAAACTCCTAGGTTTGTGGTAGTTATAGCTACTTGAGAACTTTCTGTAAGGTACAAGGACCTTTGTGAGTAAGGGGAAGATCCAAAAAAAGGCTTGGAAATCCCTTCTATAAAGAGAATGACCCCTACATACTCATTTGATTTGTTAAGATAGCAAGTTAATACTTTTGGCAACCCTTTTTAGCAACTTTGAGATAAACATAGGTTATATCTCGTTAGGGGACAATCAAGGAGAAGGTTTAGGAGTGTTGATGTGTTGGTTTTATGTATGATTTTTCATTGTATTTCTATACTTATTTTAAGATTTTTTATATTATATAAAGTGCATTAGTGTAGTTTTATATCATATTTGTGCATATTAGGCTTCAAATATTTAGCATTGAGTTTAAAGACTAAACACTACACTAAAGTGCTTTTATCTTATGTTTTAGGTGAGATTTGTAAAGATGTTTGGAGCGATATTAAGGATGAAGATGGAATGGAAAAAGCTTGAAGATGATTGTAAGGATGAAAAGATAAAAAAAAAAAAGGGTTTAGAAGCTTTCAGAAGAAGTTCAGGGCAAAAGGAGAAGATCAGACACGAAAGAAAGCTGAAGTGGAGCTAAAGTGCTGAAGTTGCCATTTTGCTAGCTAACCGGTAAGGTGACCGGCAAAGGCAGAAAGCAACTCCTTGAACCGATCACCTTATACCATTTTGCTGGCTGACTGGTAGGGCCACTGGCAAGCACCACAACACAACTTTTAAATCCAATTTTTGGCCTTTTATTTCATTCATTCAACCCCATTTCTCATACCAATTACACCAAACCCTAATTCCATGACTCACCCATCTCATACAGTCAATCCCACATCAATTTCATCCATAAACAAGCTTGGATTTGAAGATCAAACAAGGATTTAAAGGTTTTAGAGGAAGATTTGTAAAGAGCAAAGTAAGGACAACAAGGGAGCTTTCTGTTCTTTTCTTTATTATTGTTTATACTATGTTAGATTAGCTTTAAATTAGGGATAGTTGCTATTTTTGTAATGGGTTAAGAATCTAAATACTTATTTTGAGATTTTGATGGTTATATATACATGCTTTGTTCTTATATTTCTGTGGCTTGAAATTAAACATGTCAAGATATTTGATTAAATGCCTCTATGAATTTGTATTTGTAATATGTGCCTAGATACTAATAGTAGTGGCCACACCTTAGCCTTAATCCATCTTAATGGCATGAGCCCTACTTATAAGTATATTTGTATTCACTAATTGTGCTCTAAATGCCTTTAGTATAGTAGGTAATCCTCTAGCATAAAGCATGGCTAAAAAGGTACCACTATCACTTGTTTGACCTAGGAGACTTAATCTGTAGTTTGAAACAAAACTAAAAGGTTAGACTCCCTGTTAGAAACTAGGCTTGAAAGCCCTAGCTAGTTAGGACAAACCTATACCACCAATCGGGCCCAGTTAGGGATAGGGTTACACCGATAGTTAGAGGAAGTAAGGCTAGTAAACTAAGCTCGCAAGTAAAATATTCAAACTTTCAATAGCCTTCAAACAAGGATAGGAACCTAAATCCATTCCAAAGGAGTAATCACCCCTAAAATCCCCCACAACCTTGCAGATTCCCATCTCCATAGCTTGTTTACCCATTCATTCATATTAGTTGGCTTTTCTTTTCATTTACTTTAGTTCTTTGGAGCTCCAATCGATCCAAAAATCCTAAAAATAGTAAATAGGACAACACGTAGCTTTGTAGGACATGCATAACTTAAAATTACACACAAATAGCCTTCCCGAAGAATACGACCCCGTACTTGCACGTTAGGCTACCAATAACTTATGCACTTGTCGGGTAATTTTAAGCCTTGTGCTTGGAATTCGCATAAAAAACCCACTAAAATTTTCGAAGCCTAATATACGAGGGAGGTTACTTACAGCTTCAACACTCCAAACCATCCCACCTTGCATACAAAGTTATAGAAGCTGTAACCACACTTTATATGTCCATGTACCAAATAACAGATGAGTTCATTACTTGTACTTCCCTCGCCCAAAAAAAGAAAAAACAAACGAGAAATAATTTTTGGCATCAAAACTAAGTGCCTATATAACAAATAAAAAATAGAGCTGAGCATACTTAATCCTTCTTCGAAAAACCTCTTCATTTTGTTTTCTTTCTGACGCAGAATCAATTCCACCATTTTTCTCTCTCTCTCTAAACTCACTACCATACCATGTCTTCCCCGATATTTTCTTTTTCACACTATATATATAATATACATGACTAGAAAAATAATATTAATTTCGTATTGAATTCGCAGATCGAGCAGTTGCCTCCATTGGCTCTGGATAGCATCTTGGGCCATTTGGAGTTTTGGACGAACAAACTAGGTTTCGAGAACATTTCTCACCGTAAATTGGCTTTTTGCACCGGAACAGAACTCCGAGGTTTTTGCATTTGTTGATTTGAATTAGTTCTTGTTAACACTTAGATTGCATTGTTGATTTGAATTTGTTCTCATTAACATTTAATTTAGAATGCATTGTTATCGGCATTATTGATTTGCTACATATTATTCATGTATTTATTTATTATTTATGACAAATTTTTGTGTTCTAAAAGTGAGGATGAAATATAAATATATCTTTTAAAATTTTATTGTTTGTCAATTTCATTATTAATCATGTGTTAAGGATATATGTTTATATAGGAATTACAAAACAAAAAGGAGGGTTAGGATTAATCTAAATGTATTTAAAGATTATAGTTAAAAGTAATATAATATATATTTTAAAATATTCTATAAAAAATATATAGAAAGTCGTGTATTTTATTTTTAAAAATAAGTTTATTATTAGTCTCGAAGGTATAGACATACAATTATATTAGAAATGCAAAATTTATCAATCTAGTTATTCATGGAGGAAAATTAAAATATTAATATCTAATTTTACATATAGGCCATATTTTTAATAACAAAAATAAATAGAAGAATTTGAATAAAAATTATCTAATAGTTGATAAATTATTTGTAATTCAAATATCCATTAAAATGGTATATAAAATTCAGGAATTCAAATAAGATATTCTTTATTAGCTAAGTGGAAAAAAGATATGATATGTAATAAAATAGTATGATATATTACATCCATGTGATGCACGAAACTAATTTTTATTTATTATTCACAGTTAATTTTATATTTTTTCCTAAAATTAAATAATCTTAGAAAAATTAATGAAAGTATACACAATGTGAATATATATATATATATATATATATTTTTTTTTTCTTTTGTATGAATAGGAATGGTTTAAATTATTTTACGGGAAAAACATATGACATAATGACAACATGGCATAAACAAGACAAAAATATTATTTAGTAATATACATATATGCTAATTTACTTGACCAAAAATATAGTGTTGACTTATGTGCAAATTATTAAGTTATGAAATAATATAATATATAATTGAAAAGATAATATTCATTTTATATTAGGAAATAAAATTATTTTATGGATAGGTGTAATTGGTATAAATTTTTTGAGTTTATTATTGCTCAATTAAAGTATGACGTGAATTAATTGAAATAAATTTTGGAGGAAAAAAAAAGACATGAGAAAAAGACATGTGATATTTTTAAATACTATATGTACCTTACTTTATATATATAGATAGATAGATATAAATATAGATGAGTATAAATTTAAATGGAGTAATTATAAATTTGAACAAAAATATTCCCTCATATATAACTAACTATCATGTCAGGTTTCATTTGAATTAGCTAACTATTTGACTTGGCCTTTAAAAAAAATTAAAATTTCAAAAAAAAAACTTAAAGATAATTTTTTCTAAAAGAAAATATCCAACTGAAAACACAACGCTGCACTTTGTATGCATCGCCTGCATAATATTATATTAACACGTCAAAAGTAGCCTTCGGAGAAGTCGAAGCAGAATACTATTTCACTTTAATTTCCACTTAGTTTTTATTCTTCGTTTCGATATTATTTTCATTTTTCTGCTTTATAAATAAGCTGTTTTTTCCTTTTTTTTTTTGGTGCTTAATTCGCAAAAGCGTTTGCAGGCAGTACTGTTATTATGGCTGCCTCTGCTGCCGGATCGGCTGTTGTTGCTGCACAGAAGCAGCTCGTCGCCGGAGCTTCCCTCTCCGGCGACCGGAGATTCGCTCGTTTTCAGCAATTATCTCTGCGGGTTCAGCTCCGGCATTGCTCTGAGTTGCATTGTAGATCCAAACGCCCGTTCGCTTCGCCTGGTATTTAAACTATTTTTGATATACACACACACACACACGAAAACGTATACGTATGTATACGTATATGTCCGTACACACACATATGTAGATCGCAATGCTCGTTCGCTTCGTTCTGTATTGCTCTCAAATTCGAACTATTTTCAACAAACATACACACACGTGCGCGCGCGTGTAAGAGCATCGGTATATGAGGAGATTTGTTGATTTAAGTAGTGGATACCTATAATGCGAATGCTTGGTGTGGACTTTTTATGTGTTTTTTGTATACATAGATAGACGTGTATATATATGTTCATGCATATAAATTTATTTTGTCAATGAGGTATTGGTGTAGCGGTGAAGATGGAACAGAATGTGAATTTTCGATTGTCAATGAGGTCTTGGCCTAACGGTCAAGGCGGAGGTAGTAGATTCTTTTCCACTATGTATGAGCTGTTGCATAATCACTGTTAACTGAAAAAGAAGGGAAAAATTACAAAGCAACAAGTGCAATTTGCAAGTAAAGATGACTCCGGATCTTCAATATAATCACTAGTATTTGGAGTGAAATTCCCAAAAATTATAAAATAGTTGTGAAATTTGTAAAAATTTTTAAGAACTTTGGGTATGGAATTTGGTACGCAGAAGATTAAATTTACTTTTTCTTTTCTTTTGGGATACTCAGTGAAAAGATCCAGGCTCTCTTAACACAAACATATGCTTTGAAATAAGGTACTAAATTAAGTCCGAAAAATCTTATATGTACATTTAACTTGTGATTTGGATTAAGGTGTGTAGTTTTGCCAAATTTAAAGAATGGAACTGATTTTGACCCCTTCTTTTTCATAATTTGTGAACTTGATGTATATCTTGATATGCTTCTTTGTTGTTATTCTGTCATTAACATTTAGTTTTGCATTGTTTCGACTGTGTTTGTGCAGGGATAAAAGCCCAGGTTGCCACTATTGAGCAACCAACTCTTGGAACTGTAAAGAATGTGGAAGCTCCCGTTGTTGTTGTGACTGGAGCATCGAGAGGAATTGGCAGAGCAGTTGCTCTTGCTTTAGGGAAGGCTGGATGTAAGGTAGGAGTTTCTTATACGGCAAATTAGTAATATGAGGAGCATACTCTACGGTTCATATTCTCTAAATTAGACAATTTTTTTAGCTCATGATATGCATGTAAACAATATAAGCACGTCCAACTTCCAATAAATATATGAGAGATGTTTATGGAAAACAATATGAGCAGGTCCAACTTCCAATAAATTTTTGAGAGATGTTTATGGAACTTCTTTTGGTGGTTATGGTAACATCAAGATACAAATATTTTGTATAGGCAAAGATCATCTCAAAAGAATCAGAAGGTTTCTTAACTTTTTAAGAAATTTTTAATAGGTGGCTTTATGTGGATCCATGTTATCATTATTTTTCATAGTAACTGTTTCTGATTTAATGCTACAAGAGCTTAGTGTGTGGAAACCCTATTTGTTGCTAGAGATTTTGGATGTCAAATATTTGCTCAAGTTCATCTGAGTCTCAACACAAGACCAAAAAAGATTCCGGCGATATACACAGCATCTGATTGCAAAAAGATTTCAAATCATTTTTATATCTGGCAAATATAATGTTTGGGTTCATGATTTCTTTGGTTGTTTGATTAATATGCTAATATCAGTATTCGGAGGATTATGATGATAATTCCGACACCAGGAGAAAAGACTACAAGCCTTTCTGATAATTTAAACGTGAAAACAGTATAGATGTTTTACATTATTCTCTCCTTCTGATTTTTAGTTTACTACAGGTTCTGGTCAATTACACGAGGTCATCAAAGGAAGCCGAAGAAGTTTGCAAAGAGGTGAATTATGCCACATATGTATTTCCTGATCACGTTATGTGTTCCATCTTTTCTGATACTCTGCAGATTATTGCAAGTTGTGAAAGTTTCTCATGCATAGAAGTAAATGTTTCTCCAACTTTTCTATGAGCCCTAAACAATATACTATTGATTAATTGTAAATAATATAAGAACTCCAGGAGAATATTTTGCAAGTTCTGCAAAAGGTTTCTGTTGGAAAAACTACTTGTGTCCATGTCAAGTTCTGGTTGAAGGTTTCACCTCATCTAGATTAAACATTCATAGTTGCTACTCTGTGGACGCTTCTCTGCGAAACAACAGTCATTGCTGTTCATTGAACAAAGAGATTTTCCAATTGTACCAACAAAAATTTGGTTCGGCACCCCTTGCAATCTAACATTTTGTGTCCACATACAAATTATTTTGTTTGAAGATGCAGTCTACACCATTTAGTAGTTCCAACTCATTTGATGTCTTTGTTGGATGTTGTAAAATGTAACTAGTGCTTGTCGATTACTCTTTCTGGCAGATTGAGGCTTCTGGAGGCCAAGCTCTTACTTTTGGTGGAGATGTCTCAAAAGAAGAAGATGTCGAATCAATGTTCAAAACTGTGAGAGAAAATGTTCATTTAATTCTTTCTCTGGTCCAGTGCTAAAGTGTCTGTGCTAATTCCTTAATCAAATAACATGGACAGGCAGTTGATGCTTGGGGAACAGTGGATGTACTGATAAATAATGCAGGTAATAAGCAATTTGATCTCTGTTTCATAGTATATAACATTCAAGAGGTTAACAGATCCGAGTGGTATCAGGTATTACCAGGGACGGGTTGTTGATGAGAATGAAAACATCTCAATGGAAGGAAGTTATTGATCTGAATCTTACCGGTGTCTACTTATGTACACAGGTAAGTTTTTGAAATTTTGACCATACATACACATGAATGATTCAAGATATATGCTCAACGTAATGTTCTGTTCCTTGCAGACAGCCGCTAAAATAATGATGAAGAAGAAAAAGGTATAGATCTTTCAATTACTATTTCTCCATATGAGCTCCCCAGTTAGAACTTAGCGTTACAACAAAAGCTGGGGCCCTGGTTCAAACTTAAGTTTCAGGTGGACTGTTGATTTTGCAGGGCAGGATAATCAATATTGCGTCAGTCGTAGGTCTTGTTGGCAATATAGGCCAAGCTAATTACAGTGCTGCAAAAGCAGGGGTAATTGGACTGACAAAAACTGTGGCAAAGGAATATGCAAGCAGGCACATCAATGTGAGTTTCCATAAGTTGTGTTATCACTGCAAGTAACAAATACTAATTTGCAGCTTATAAGCAGGTGGAATTTTTCACTACTGAACTTTCGTCTGCAGGTGAATGCAATAGCTCCTGGGTTCATTGCTTCTGACATGACTGCTAAGCTTGGTGAAGACACTGAGAAAAAGATTTTGCAGACCATTCCCTTGGGTGAGCTTTTTATATATAACTAATTACTCTCCCTCTATATAGATTTACGAGTGTGGAGGCAGAAAAAGTAATGTGTAACTTTGCTTACTGAATGTATTTGCCTAGTGATAAGTATGCATCCTAAATAGATATTAGGAACATGTGTATTTAGCATTATTGTATACAGCAGAATAGAAATTAAATAAATGAGGGTCTGTCAAGCAAGAATGGTTTAGAACTATAATCTGTTATCATTGGAATTAAAACAAACATGCAATTGAGAAGCGAAATATCATCCCTTTAAGGATAATTTTTTCCATGGGCAATTATTTTGCTTTTGATCCTTTCTGGGCCTTTTGGATTCCACACATGGAGAATGATTGCAAAATTCCAGAAGGAATATCAAGAGGAGGTTCCCTTTCTCGGCTGTACATTTTCCATGACACAGCGATTGAGCAACTACTTTAGAACATTATTGTTAGAGTTGATATCATATATCATGAGAAAAAATTGGAAATAGTGTTTATTGCCCATATGATGAAACAAGTATGCAGCATATCTTCTGAGAACGATATTAACTAGAATCCATCACTATGTGATCAGGAAGGTACGGCCAACCAGAAGAAGTTGCTGGATTAGTGGAATTTTTGGCCCTTAATCCTGCAGCTGCTTACATCACTGGACAGGTCTTCAAACATCTTACTTGACCTTCATTTACAGCATGCCAAATTTTCAGTTAAATCTGGTCTTATTTTCCAAACACAACAATAATAACATCTCATTGTTCATCAATAATCTAGTTTAAGATTGTCTTCTCTCGTTTTCACGTGACATGTAATATATACCTCATCGTCTTCTGCAGGTTCTCACTATCGATGGTGGTATGGTGATGTAAAGAGGCTTGCAGTATTCTATACAGATTAGTGCCAAAATGACTTCTTAAAGTTGAGTGAGTTTTGTATGTGGTTTTCGCTTGGACTATTTTATAATATTGCTCTGAGTTTTGTTGTAATTTAATCCATGCATTCAGATTATGTAAGACATATTGGACAAGTACTTTTGTAGCTGCCATTAGCAGAAATAGAGCTCCTAAATTCAGATGGCAATTAAAAGTTGTTCCAGTGTAGAAGCTTCACTACCATTTAGGGATCTGCTTTCTCTTTTTTCTTTTGCCATCTTAGTTTTCCCAAGAAGCATGGATGAGATCAGCTACGTTTTAACATTTAAAACTCCATAGAAATCATCAAAGTAGCCACTGAAAATTTAAATTAACAAGAATCAAGTCACAAGTCAACAATATTTTTAACATTTCGCTATACAAGACATGTGACAAGGGTCCTGAATTTCAAGTGCACTTTGATAAGTTATACAATTTAGTTGCTCAGACGTCAAACCAATGCAAGCTGAAAATCACCAAGCCGGTGCTCACATTGATTCTGGGTGTGGAAAAGCAGCAACAAAAAGGATCATCGCGTTTAGAGACTCTTCATGATGCCCAAGGATGTTTTTAAGGTTGAACTATTGAAAAACTCATCACTCTTACCACGACGAGTTGACGGGACTAGTATTGCAAAGCCTAGTTGCTCTAGACAAGGTCTATATGCGAATAACTGAAGCAGTAGTAGAGTCGGGGTTGCCTCGGTAGTTAAGCTCTACAAAGAAACCCCCTCCTTCTCCCCTGGCTAGTCTCCCCGGATTAACACAAATGCACTTGATTTCTTCTTCTTCTTCACCTCCTTCCCCCATGGAAAGAACCTATCCATAAGAGAAATGAGAATAACATTAGATGTATCTGTTTAAGTGTTTTAAGAACTGTTGGATAAGTTACCTAGGAACCTATGAGTTTGCAATGTCATCAAAGCACAATATGATGTGACTATTTCTAGTCTTTAATTATATTAATACTTACAGATATGATAGGAAAAATCACTAAATGCAAAACAGCAGAGTCATTTACCCGGACAAAATGTGCCAAGTCTGAAGGTATAATGATGATATCTGGGATGGAAGAGATCTTGAGAGCCCCTGGTGCAAGAGTTAAATCTAAGGGAATGCCTTCGGCAGGTGGGTATAGAGGGTAAAAGCTGTTTCATAAATCATGGAAAAGAGTTAACAGAAAAAATAAATAAAAAGAAGATAAGAAATTCTTGTCTAGGGCCTCAAGGCATTGCAAAAAGAGAGAAAAAAAGGGCTCACTTGCCTGCGCTGGTTCAAGAGGTGATTTGCGAGAGTACTCAGGCGATGCTTGGATCCACCCTGAGAGTTTCGTGATATTTCCTCTGCGCTGAGCTGTTTAAGAATATCCACAGTGCAGCAAGCTACATTTATCTGACAACCAAAATCTTGTGTAAAGAAAACACCCCATGATCGTATAAATTTCCCAGCCTAGCTGGATCCAACTATTTCACATTGTCAATTTAACATCTCATGTTCTCCGATTCATTTCCATCGGCTATGGTCTCACGTTGACCAAGAGACCACACATCCAACAAATCACAAAGAAAAGAAGGAAAGAAGGGAAAGCAGAAAGAGGAAGTCTGAGAGGGAGAGGGAGAGGGAGAGGAAGAACTTCTGAGAGCATGGTAAGAGTAGCCTAAGAGATATTAGAGGATAGTATCACATGACAAATGAATCACTCACAGCAACTAGTTTTACATAACACCAAAAGGAGTATCTCTTCATACATTGGCAAGCTCTTGTTTGAACCAAAACAGAAATCAAAATGACGCATGCATCTTTAACCTTTGGAGAAACAAAGCAAAAGTAAATCTAGATTTGGAAATGCATGGCATAACAAAGATGGTAACAAATTTTTAGTATTACCTGATTTGCACAGAAAGTTCCAGGATTTGTGATGCTATATATCTGAGCAGACACAAATAATATAAGAATGGTGTTTAGTTACACAGGTAATATCTACAAAAAGTGAATATGCAGTATGTCGGTACCTGGTCCTTGTGCTCGGGTGGGTAAATTTCAAAAGCAGGCTGTGGAAAGAGAAAGAGACAAATCAATGTATCTCTCATTTCTTATCTAAAGCTTAGCAAATGATGATGCTACTTAATTTAAACTTTGTAGAACAATCACCTGTGGGAAAACAAAGTCATGATGAGCATCTCGGACTGATGGCACAAGAATAACACACACTGTAGATCCCATGTATTCCACATAATCTTGAAGCTGACATTAATTAGTCAGAAGAAAAATAAGAGAATAGACAGTAGAGCTAAACAATCAGCAAAACTAGTGCAAAATCAAGATTATACCCTTCCAAGAATTTCCAGTCGAAACATCTCGTCAAATGTCTGGTGCATAGTCCCTTTTCTCATTTCTGGGTGCTCAGAATCGATGAATGGCCCCAACTGTGAAACAGCTCATCAAGTCAAAACTAGATTTCTGACTTGCCTACGAATTGACTTGAAATAAAATAGAATAATCGAACTTAGACTGATGGGTTTCTTACTAGTATAAGTAATTGAGGCTGTTTTCTTCGTGCATATGCTAAAAGCTCAGTAAGAGGCTCAAAGAACAAGTTATCAGTTGTAGTAAATGGACCTGCAGCAATAATCTGTTGAAACAAATTTGAGGCAGAGCCTAGTGATCAATATATACTAGTTCCGCTGCATGAGAACGTATGTAGTTCCTAACGAAGATTGCAACATCTTCTAATTCATTTTATAGTATGAGCTTACACACCAGTGACAGCTCTGTTATAGCAGGAGACGAGTCAGGTGATTGGGAATCCCGATCAGTGGCTTGTTTCTTTGCAGGGTGGATATTCCCATTAGAAGAAACTGATAGAGGAACATGGTCAATGATTTTTGATGCAATCAGACAGTGCCCACTAGGATTATGCCCTTCGATACCTACTACCTGTAGAGATATAAGAACCATTTCTGAGATTATTCTTCCTCCTAGACTACTTAGATACACTTCATAATTTTTTCTGTCCTCCCCCCAAACCCACTTTCCGTTTATACCTGGCCAGGAAAGATTGAAAATTGTTCCACTTTTTGCAAGTCAAGACGTACACGCTGACCTCCAGAATGGTCAACACTGTAAACAATTTAAAAGGCTGTAAGCCACAGATAAGAGCATAGATATGAATAAGTTATTAGCAGTTAAGCAAGTGAATATTCCACACTATGATTCCTCCAAACGTGCATCAATGGTCATCACTCATCATATGATAGCCTTAAACTTTATACAATTTCCTGGGCAAGAGTCAGATTTTGCTACCATTTTGCAAATCATCATCTGCTTAATGATGAAATGAAATGATGAAGAACAAAGACCAGCCCAATAATACTACATATAAAAATGTTCTTTAGATCTCAGGTTCACAAATTCAACCTCAAGACACAGTAAACTGCATGTGATAGACGTACAAAGATGAGTGTATCACCTGCTTTGCAGCAAAATAGGCTTTTCTTTCAAACGGCCTTCTTCCTCACAGCAGATCATGCCAACAGCAAAGACAGTTTTCTGAAACGAGAGGATCCGTGAAATGAGCAGAAAATTAAATAATATATGAAAATGGTGCAATAAGGTACTCAGTAACTGACTGAAACAGGTAAAGAAAAATAATAAGATGATATAAAAATTCCAACTCTTTCAGGCCAATGTACATTAGTGTGTGAGAAGTATCTACAATTCTGTGTCCAACCAGTAGTGTACATGCATAAACAGACACAGATCACGCAGAGGCAGCAGCAATAAATTACCTGGGAAGCAACTGAAGGGTCCACTGGTTCCTTGTGAAGTCCGGTGGCAGTAAGTTCCTTCACATGCTTTTGTATGCGATTTTCAAGAAAATTGAACTAAAGCACCATAGAGGGGAAAAAGGAGTAAAGAAGGAGATCCATAATCAAGAAAGCTATCCATTTCCAGGATATCTGAAGTATCAGGTACCTTTTCCTCAACCCTGTCATACATGAATCGGCAGCCTGGCTCTGGCTGTGAATTTGTAATGTGCAAGGAACACCTACTTCCAGGTTGCACTCTCTTTATGATGTCGTCTTCAGAAGCCTCATGATCATTTTCTACCTTCATGGCCTCTGTATTGGCAGTTTCATTGAGAGTGAATTGCACCACAAATTTGTTCTTTCTTTCCCCAAAAGGGGTTACTGAATCTAATGGCTTTGCAGAGGCAAAAGTGCTCCCTTTAGATCTCTGTGCCGAATCAGGTAGCTCAGCATAGAGAGTCTCAGGTCTGTTCGTTGGAGTGCCAATGATTCCTTCTTTTGCCTCTTCATATTCATCATTCAGTATCCTATATTTCACTTTTCTATTAGTGATTTTCCCAGAAGTAATTTATGCGACCATTATGAATCAGAGCACCAGAGGAGCAAGAGTACATGTTGATAAGACCTTCAACATGTTCAACACAACATGTTGATGTTACTCATCTGTCATCTAATACCAAAATGCTAAGAAAGAAGAGCATCAATAACAAAACCCGTGTCTTCTCATCTTAGGATTCAGCAGATGGGAACCAGCAATAAGTTACATTTCATGTTAGTTTCTCAACTATAGCGACCAAAAGTATAATTTCCACAAGGTTAGAGAATGAAGCTCTAGAAGTGATTTCTTTCAATATGTCACTTCTTCGAAGATGAAATTGCATGTTAAATAGAGATCACTCCGCACAATGTGAAGTGATTTTTGGTGTCCCCTTAATTCTTATATTTTCTGTCATTCAAAAGGTAGATGCTATTTTATGCTGTTGGCCCAAGGACCACGTCACACATACACGGCTAAAATGACTACAATAAAATAAATGAAAAACCAAAAGGACCGTAAAGCACAACCCATACTCACATTGAAACATCATTTGAGTAAAAATGCAAACGGGGCTCCTTCTTTATAATCTCATCTCGCCGTTCATTTTGCAGCTGCTGCAAGAATGCGGCCATGTGCGAACTTTGCACATTCATCTCTAGCCCCCTGTCAAAAATGCCCATTATGGTCATACTCCACCCTCAAAATATTTCTGTAAATTCAAATTGCAGACAATGTTATTTGTGCATTCCCCAAGTACCCTTTTCTCTCTTTAAAAATACCTCACTACTAAAATGAAAGCCAGTTGACATAATTTAATCTGCGTGTAATATTCAGAACAAAAATCAGAAAATATACTATTAATTTTCTTAAAAAGTTTACCTTCGGCTTTGAATCAACAAAAAATAAATAGATTGAACTTTAAGATAACTCAAGAATTGTAAAATTATACAAAACAGTTATCCTTTTTCAGTTGCACTGGCAACCAATTAAATATGTTCCACATTCACCCAAAAAAAAAAAAAAAGGGTTTATACTTTCCCTCTCCTTTTCTCTCATCTCATAAGGAAACATCGAAATGAACAAGTAAATATGCATATAACACACTAACTCTTACCTGTCTTAAGAAAATAAGATCTTCAACTACAAAAAGAGAGGGAAAAAAATAAAAAATAAAATTGAAACTTAAGCCTATAAGCAACTCAATAATTACAATATTAAACAACAAATTATTCCTTTTCCATTCCATAAGCACCAGACTCAAGTATCTCCTCAATTCATCAAAACATTCCTTAAAAGCTTCAACCTTTTCATTTCTTTCCAATCATCACAAACAAACACTTGCACATTCACTCATAAAATATATCCAGTTATTTCAATTATTTTAGAAGCCAACACACACAAATAAACGCATAAAACGAGTAATTTTGTTGCTGTATCTATGATTATTTTAACCTGTTGAGAGAATAAGCATCCCAGCTGGAGACAAGATCAGAAGCGCTGAGCTTGTACTCGACGCAGTAAGTGAGACCTGAAAAAAAAAAATCAATTTTCTCGACGAAACAAAAAGAAAATTGAACTCATTTTCTTCAATTCTTGGATAAATTAACAGAGGCAGAAATTAAGAACATTTAAAAAAAAAAAAAAGACGTTACATTGCTTGAGAATTTCTTCTTCGTCGTCGAGCTCGAAGCCGCTCTTTTTGAATTCTGCTTTGATCTGTTCTTCCATGGTGATTTGGGGCTGGGATTAGGGTTTGGGTTTGGTTGAGAGATGAGGCTTCAGCTCGAAATGGCGGGAAAAAGTTTACCTCCAATTGCTTACGTATGGAGACGCAAGCATAATTACAGAAAACCCCCTCTAGTTTATGAAAGTGCACATTTGACCCAGAATAATATTTTAATAAGAATATGGGCCTTTTTTCCGATGAAGAAATCACTTGACTAGAATCCATTAAATCCATTCCAATCTTTTTTTTTCCCATTCAATGGAAAAACCACTAACCAAACCCAAATAGGAGATGACAAGATTTTTAAGGGTTTATGATAAATTGGATATCCAATCAACTGAAAGCACATCGATTCTAATAATCTTAGCTACCCAATTGGTTACCCTATTCGCTGAATGCTTAATGAGGATTTTGTCACCATTGCATCAACGGTATATTGGGTATCCAAGCAACAGGAAGCAAACCCATTCCTATGATCCAATCTCAATATTATAAATCTCATTGAGTCATCAACAATTCAACATATTAGTCAAAGCAAGACGTTTTTTCTTTTTAGGCTCGAATTCATAATCTTTTTTATTAGACACATATTTGTCTATATTCAAAACGTTTGATGACGAATTGCTATTTGCCCATGTCATTTTTGAAGACTAAAAGGGAGAGTTTTGTAAAATTGTGAAGGTAAAAATGAGAAGACCGATGCTTGGAGGATTGTGGCAAAGTAAAATAATTATATTCTTGTAAATTACGAGAGCTATTGGATTATTATGTTAAAATGGATAATATTTTGTAAAATTTAACAAAATAAAAAACAAGAACCTTATTTTATATATATATATATATATATATATGCATATGCAAGGCGCTGTATTTTCTCTTTGGGCACACCCTTTCTCATACTACATGGTTATAAATATTTGGGCCTTATCTGACTTTCTTAACGTATTAGGTGGGTCGAGCTATTATACAGGCCAACCCAACACGGTGAGTCCACCCTTCCCTTTAACACATCGCTCATCAACAGAAAATATACAATTTTAATAACAATCATCTTGGTAAGAATTGCACTTGCTAGCTTGAGCCTCATTCGATAAGAAATTGAAAATATCACCAATGAAAAAAAAAAAAATGGTCATTACATAACGTTTGTGACACAACTAGCAACAGAATCATTTAGTCTAAAACATTAGAGATTTGTAAATTGACTATTACAAATAAAATAATGTCCTATCAACTATCATTTTAAGAGATAAGTCTCAAGACTTCCTGTTAAACTTTCGAGAGATAAATCTCAAGATTTCCCATTAAAAATTCAGTGAAATCTGTGATATCTCTCCCTGAAGTGAAAATGGCTAGAGAAGAATATTTACATGGCTAGTATCGTCACCATTTACAAATTACGAGAACATTTGGTATGTCTTGACAGATGTTATGATGTTATATAGTCCACCAATAGGGGCCAAAACTGTTAAAGTTAGACCAAAAATTATGAAGATCTGAAATTGGAAACAACAAAGTGATATTAGATTAAGAAAAATAAAGAGAAAAACAAGGAAAAAATGCATTGAACATGGTATAATTTTAATTATACATACCCAATTGGCAAACCAAGAAAAGCTGAACCTTTTGGGCTTACGGACTATAAGCCAGATGATGCAAGGAATCTGCATAGAAGAAAATCAAAATAACTTTTCATCACAATTTACAATATTAGAGAGTAATACTGAATATCACTCTATTTTCATCATTTGAAAATGACCCTTTATTTCTTAACATATTAATTAGGTATATACATAAAATATAATATTTAAGTGATAAAAATAAAATAATATTTAGTATTTAACGAACTTGTTGCTTACATAATATGTTGTAGGACACTGAGCAAAACCACCAAAAAACCCAAGCAGCCCACCAAAGAAAGGTAACATAATGCCCGCGAAACAGGTCAGTGCTACAATGGAGGAAAGAAGGAAATTCTTGTCAAGCAAAATCCCATAATTGTTAAAACTTGAATAATGAGAATAGCAAGTAGGCAAAAGAAATATTACCATACAATTAAGACTTTCTAAACGATGTCAACTTAATGGAACAGGAACGATCAACTTAATATCAAACGAAGACAACTTTATTATAATCAGAACTAAACTTACCAACGTATACAAAACGAATACTAACACGGAGAGCGGTTGAAGGTGGAAATTTCAAATGCTTCACCATATAAGTCTCGGCCATGTCAAACACCGGCATTGCATACACCTGAAAGTTCCACGAACAAATCATTTAATTAGTCGGCCGCATCTTGTAGAATGCTTGTTTGGATTGGCTTTTTTTTTTAAGGAAAAGATACTTTTTTCTTTAAAAAGTTATGTTAAATTTGCAATAACTATTTGATTTGGCTTCTGAAAAAACTGAAACTCTGAAAAAAAGTTCAAATACATCTTTTTTCAGAAGTCAGAATTTTTATCTTCTCAAAAAAAGTTATTTTTCAAAAACTGTTAAAAAAGCGCTTTTAAAAAAAGTCAATTCAAACGGGTCCTTAGAAGAGAGGAGGACTTTGACAGTCACCTGATAACTTCCAATGACATGAATAATAACAAATATGTTGGCGGTTGCAATAAGCCATGAAGGTTTTTCAAGTGAGAGCAGGACATTATCATCAACAATGTTCCCAAACACCCAATACCCAATGATAGCAACAGGGAAGTAGCAAAATGCTACAACAAGATATGCAAGCCACACTCCTCTCCACATTGGGCCCTTGGATGGCTTCTCAGGACTAGAAGGGAGTGTTGCTTGGATCTCCAGGACCACATTGTGACCAGCATAGGCAAAAGCCATATCTCCCAATGCACTCAAGAAGCCAAAGACATTTTCATGTTTTTTTTTACTCCTTGGCCCGTAGTTTACCTCTTCATGAACTCCCCTGGCAAGACATGCAGCCCAAGCAATAACAGAATAACTGCATAGAATAGAAGTTTCAGAGTAATTAACTTTCATCCCGACAGCATAAGAAGTAGTTTTAAGAAAAGTCACCAAATCCACCTGCAGGTCAACCTGGGTCGAGGCAGGTCAACCGGCAGATTGATTTTGGTAGTGAAACGGTTTACAACTATTAAATCTCACTCATAACATTCACTGTTACGAGTAGATCCATTGCAGTGGTTGCGTACGTTATGGACATTACGGCTGCGCTGAGGGAAACAAGAGAGATTGAGTTGAAATTGGGCAGGAGAGAGAGCACATAATGTACAGAAGAGAATATGAGGATGAAGAAGGTGAGCTTGATTGGTTTGCAGGAGGGACAAACAATGTCATGGATTTTCTGGAGTGATTTTCCACCAGTGACCATGTAGACAATGCATGTGCCAACATCCACCACAAGCTGTTGGGGTATTATAATCCAAAGGCCAAGCTTTTCTCCGAAAGCATACTGCCCCAGCTCATGGTACCTATCAAATCTCCTACCAGGAACCATTTCATGCATTTCAACCATCTGCCATATTGTGTAGAAGGTGATCACCCATGATAGAATGAGTATTGCCACCCCAGGTCCCCTGCATTTTAAAATGAAAAAGGATTATTTGGGCATGTAAAACACCTGTAATATGACAACTGGTTGTATTTATAAGGGTATATACATATATAGGAAAGAAAACCTCTTTATTATTAGATATTATTGATCATAAAGAGTGATTTGATTATTACGACATCACAGGGTTGAATTTATAATTTTTGGCAAATTTTAACTTACTAGAAGTAAGAAACCGATAATATACTAGTAAATATACTGTTCTATTGCTAAGGGCCTCTTTGGATTGGTTTTTTTCTAAGAAAAAAATATTTTTTTTTTGAGAAAAGTTTATTGTTTTTGTAATAACTATTTAGTTTGACTTTAAAAAAAGTTGAAACTAAAAAAGTTTAAATACAACTTTTCTCAATATAACTTTTTTTAAAAGTTTTTTAAAAAAAATCTCTTCTCTTAAAAAATTATTAAAAAAACACTTTTAAAAGAAGCGAACCAAAATGAGCCTAAATCTGTCATGTTCGAATAGCCATTAGTATTAGATACATTTCCATAGTTATCTGAACCAGGGAAAAGAAAAAGTTTTAACTAATGAGCTTACGAGTATTCTCATGAATGACCAACCAAATCATTACACATGGTGACTCATGAACTAGACCATCCAAATTAGTACAGAATTACATGTGCACATGGAATTGAAAAAGTGTCCTTTTCAGCCAGGGAAAAAGAAAAAGAAAAAGAAAAAAAAGGAGAAGAGAGAGCTTATGGAAACTATCACCATGCTCTCCTAGTCATCGAGGCCAGGCACTTGTCCTGACTGTTGGGTATAGGTTATTTGCTTAAACGCCAAGTTTTAAGGCAAATTGATTTAGTAAGTGAATTGTTACATGTATTTCGATTTGCATAATCTTCATTTTGCTATTTTAATTGACCAATATGTTTTATGGGATTTAAGTCCTAGTTGACTTAGCGTGTTTGCGGGATCTAAGTTAGTGTAGTTAGACTTGATGATTTGGCATTAATGCATTGCATCTAATGTCTTGAACCATTTCCATCAACTGCATAAATCAACCTAATCCTTCATCCTTGAAAGAAAATGAAGGAACAACGGAAAACAACAAAGGAAGAGGGAAAAGAAAAAGCTAATTGGCTTTTGTTACCTTAATAGAATTAGATCGAGAAGATAACAAGAATAAAAGCCTTATTGAGTCACCTTTATTAAAATAATATTATAACATAACAAGAATAAAATATCTCACCGACAGTAACGAAGCGTACATGTTATAACTTTTTATACATTTACTTAAAAGAATTAAAATTTCGAGAATTACAAAATAGTATCCACATACCATCCCATCTCTGATAAAGCGTAAGGGAGGCTAAGAATACCGGCCCCAACCATGGCAGTGACATTGTGAACGGCCGAAAACCACCATTTAGCACTCCGATCAGAAGTGATGGGAAGCCAATCATCAATGGCTATCTCTTCAGCAGTTCTAACATGATTTGGTTGCGCCATTTGCATCCTTTTCTTGTGTTCTCTGAAACATAAAATGCCTATAATGAATGTATATTTATAAAAAAATTGCATATATATATAAAATTGAATTTTGAACATCATGCATGACTATTAACATGAGAGTTTGAAAGTGCAAATATTAATGAGCTCATATAAGAAAAAGCTAATCAATACTAGTTTTTCACCTACCTGATGATAGTTCAGTCTCGTCTATTATGGCAGCCAATACTTTGAACACTACGATGGTGATAATATTTGTGAGACAAAATTCACTAGTACATGCAAAACCAGCTAGCAAATTATTTTTGAGTTTCTTCTTGGTGAAAGACATAAACTATATTAGATAAATCTTAGTTATCCTATAAAGACTTGGCCTTTCTTACAGGTCACTAATGAACGAAATTATTGTATAGACACAGATTAGAGATACAACAATTTTTTGAATTGAATTGTCTTTTAAAACTCTCTTGTCGACTAAATCTTGATCTCGAATACTTGTAATAAGTAAAATAGCTAAATAACATTTATAATAGAATAAGAAGTTATGATATTATGAGGAAATCCTCACTCTCGTAATATCACTTGGCAGTCCTAAAAGTTTGTGAATGCAATACAAGAAAATCCAAGTGGAAAAATTTCTACGTTTTCGTCAAGCCAAGCATTCCGTGGTCAAAAGCCTGACTAATAGGAGAATACATAGGAAAGAACAGTTCTTCTGGATAAGTTTAGAGTTGTAGTTAAACTAATAAACCGGCCAATAACTGTAAAACATCATTTTACCTGAACACCTATAACCATGCATGTCAAACTTAGGACCTTGGTCAAATTTTTGTTACACTCTTTTCGTGGTATGTTCTTACTGTCCAAAGGCTTATCCAATTTGTGACTTGAGAAGATGTAAAATTTTCACCTCAGGTTCTTTCCTTTTTCTTTATAATGTCAATTTCTCCCACTAAAAAGTGTCTCTCTTGACGGAATTAGAAAATTTGGGACAAAGACTTCTCCATTAATATATAAATAGGTCATATCTTTTTTTACATAAAGTAACTTACATTTTTTAACCATTAAACTTTTTAAATAATAACTCTCTCGATTCATCCACGTTAAGTATTTGCTTACTAATTAAACGTTGGAGTATCTTTAATTGATATTAAACTGGTGTCTAAGATTTTCCGGTAGCTTTACGAATTCAGTTCAGATATTCCCAATTAGTTGATACTTTTTAACTTATCAGGCCTAAATAAGCAAGCTCTATCAATTCCAAAAACAATTATAAAAGAGAGTATCTAAAAGTGGATCGCACTATCTAGCCAAGAATATTTTCATGGACTTTCTGTACTATACAATATTTGGCCATTTCCAAAAGATTATTCCTATACCATCTACAAGTGTTACCTCAGATTTTTTCATAGTCAAACATCAATACTCCACCCTACCCAACCCCAGAAGAAAAGTGAGGAGATGAGAAGAAAGAGAGAGGCTTTATCATTGAACTGAAAGTTACTTAAGACTACAATAATGTAGTGGAGATATTCTTACTCCTATCAAGTAACCAGGAAAGACCAATGTGGAAAAAATGTATAAAATTATATCATCATTCTTACAACAGACCAAAACTTATTGTTTAAGCGATATTTTTACCCAAAAAAAAAAAAAAAAAGCCTATGCGAGTGTTTTTTTCCATTTATTTGAGTCATGAACAGCTAGGCCTTGGGCAGCAAAGCAGAAGTATTGGTTCATCAATCTCATATTTGAAAGATATTGTTTGCACTTTGTTTTTGAATTTTTACCGCTGAGCCATTTCAGCTAGATGGCATCACACAGACTTTTTCGAAGTCCACATCCTTCTCTCTATTGAGAGGTGTGGGACATGGCCATGATGATTTGGAGAATGGACTTGAAGGTGACTCAAAAGATGATCGGGGCATCAGCTGAACGACACCATGCATTATCCCTGCAGCAAATTTCTTGTTGCTGGATGGACTTGGAAGAGTCGCCCGAACAGAAAGTCTTTTATTGTTTGCAAGGGAAGACACACTCGAAAATCTCTGCCGAAGTGGGATGGGATTGTTTTCCAGCTTTGAACATATATCATATGACTCCATAGAAATATTATCTGCATAAGCTTTTCTGCCTTTTCTCCTTGGCCAATGGAGAAGCATTTTCAGGCCTCTTGCAGCCTTATTTGGAGAATGTAGCTTTCTGTCACCCCAAGAATTAGTAGCAGCTGCGCCTGATTCGGAACCACTGAGTTGGCCTGAGCAGGAGCTGCACTCTGTGCTAGTGAAATCATGGCCACCATCAGACGCATTGTCCAATCCGGTGTACAGAAATATTTCTACATCAGGGATTCTGAAAGAAGTTCCGGGACTGCCTCCAATGCCCTCCATCTTGAGATGGGAAACGAGTGCGCTTCTCACCACATGGTCTTTGCAATCTGAAATTCCTCCGGCTGATATTATCTGCTTGATCAGAATCTTGGATGATGCTGTTCTTGGCTGCTGCTTCAGGAGATCCAGGGGAGTGTTTCCATCGGCATCTTTTATGTTTAAGTTTATTGATGGTGCAGTCATCAGAAGTTGCACCAGATCAGTCTGAATGTTCTCAGTCATAGCTGTGTGAAGAACCGTTCTACCATCATTGTTCCTGACATTGATGATCTCCTGCAGGTTCACGATTTCCCCGGATAGTATTTGCTTCATGAGCTTCCTCTGCAGGTCCAACCTTTGAAAACCAGGGGTTCGGAAACCAGCAACCACCATGTGAAGGAATATGTCCCCATAGTTGTTTGTTAAAAAAGCTAATGAGGGAGCTGAAGATATAAGAATCTCCACTGCAGCTAAATGACCCCTATAAGCAGCCACATGCAGGGCTGTATTCCCTTGATTATCGATTGAATTGATGATATCATAGGAAGCTAGCAAGTCTTTTATTACCTGATGATGTGCAAAGAAAATTAACCAAGACAGATAGTGCAAAAATGAGGAGGATTCGCAGCCTATGCTTGCACTATATTCAATAATTGAGTCAATGAAAAAAGATGTAGTTCCTTACAGAAATCATGTTAGTTTTAGCCTTTCGATGGGTGATATGAAAGTGAAAGAACTTTCATAACAAACTCAGACCTCAAAATTAAAATATGAGACAATAAATTGCAGCATCTCTTAGAATCATTGCATTTGACTAATAGTCTCTTTGGAATAAACTTGTCTTAAATTTGAAATTTGAAAAGTATCAAGTGTGTCTAAACTAAAAATGTATTGTTTGGTCTAGCTTAGCTGAAATACGGAAATAAGTTGCTTTAACCAAATTATCCGATAATAAGACTGATTTAGTGAAGATATAACGAGAAAGAAAATTTATCTAAAACATAATGACGATGTTTAACAGCAAAATGTTTAATGAACAGAAAACAAAC
Organism: Cordia subcordata; assembly: GCA_028554755.1. Lineage (NCBI taxonomy): Eukaryota > Viridiplantae > Streptophyta > Magnoliopsida > Boraginales > Cordiaceae > Cordia > Cordia subcordata. Next base: position 1,249,844 of record JAPTOF010000020.1, read on the forward strand.
ACTAAAACAATGACAGTTTACTGGGCAAAAAAATTGAAGGAATGTGAAGAAAAAGGATAAATTACCTCAGTCTGACCTCTGCCGGATGCAGTATGCAAGATTGTAGATCCCTGAGCATCTCTATAAACCAAAACATCAGAGCAATCTCCAAGAAGTTCCCTCAAAAACTCCACACACCCTCCTCTAGCTGCAGCATGAACAGCCCTATTCATTGTATCCCACCTAAAATCCGAAAGAGTCTCCTTTTCTTGTCCTTCCAATGAACAATCAAGCAGCAGCCTAAACACCTCTGAATTCTTGCTTCTTGCCGCAGCATAAAATATATCAGTGACACCATACTCTCCTTCTCCAAACACTAAAAGAGGGTCTCTTTCCAACAGACTTTTAACGAATTCGACATCACCAGCAGAGGCAGCTGTGTAAAGAAGCCAACCACCATAGACAGCTCTGATGAGGCTGTTGAGGCCTTTGTTGATTTCACATTCAGCAAGTAGCTGTCTAGCAACTAGTGCTCTACATTTGGCAACATCATAAAATTGTTCCTCATCATCCCAAACAGTTTCCAGACGACGAATTCTTCTAAGGGAGGTGAGCTTGATGAGCAGATTCGTGTCAAGATGAAGTAGTTCCCTCACCAGCTCATAGTGCCCATTGGCAGCTGCCCAATCTATAGGTGATGCAAACCACCATTGATCACCTGTACTCTCCCATCTTAGTGGGAAAAATTTTGGTGGCATTGCACTAAGATAACAATAAATTCACGAATTTTTATCACAATTTGATGATGTCAACCTCAACAAAATCACAAAAGTGAAGAAGAAAGCAAAAGTACTACAAAGAGCTTAAAGGGTCAGGCTAAAATTACTTAAGCTACCATTTTTAAGGACCAAGAAAGAAAAAGTTTCCAACTTTTGGTTCAAAATTGAATTGCAAACCAAGCCCAACTGTGCTAAAAGCTTAAAGGGTCAGGCTAAAACTGCAAAAACATATTCTGTTTGCATGGAACAATTTAAAGAATGTTCAAAGTGATATAAATGCACAGATAGCCAAGAAATTCACAACCAGGTTAACAATACACAAGAAAGGTGATATGCTATAAAGAGGAAACTACCATATATTTAAAATAAGCCAAGGAACAAATGGACAGGAAGGAGAGAAATGTTATTTGTCTTCAATAGTGGAGTATGTGATGAGGGAAACTGGGAAAGTTGAATAATTTGGAGACAAAAGATGGTAAGATTTATACAAGTATATGCAGAAAATAACAAAATGAAAAAAAGGGCCACATATTTTTATAGATTTTTCGTTATGAGTTTTTTTATGGGCAGAAAATTTAGTACAGCATGTGGAGACTGAAAATTTAGTTCTTCACCCAGTTGAGAAGTGAGAGAGGCGTTGAGGTTGGAGAGAATGGGGCTCTATTTTTGGTGGGTAGTTGTGGCTCGCGCGTTTTCCAGTTGCTCGGGCGTTTCCTTGAATTTTGTGAACCGTTAATATCTAGATGTGGTTTAGTGTATGGCATGTCCTACTCTGGACCTCATTATAGACTGAATAAAAATAATCTAATTGCCAATAAGTTGCTCTTTAAAGTGATAGTGACCTCACTCTATAAGAAAAAAAATACAATTCGAATCCTTAAAAAGCATACTTGTAAAAGGTTTTTCTTTTATTACTCTTGATAAGTGTATATATTTGTATGGTTAGATTATAACTAATGAGTTTTAAAGAAACCTTAAAATCGACCACTTTGTAAATAGTGCGTGAGTTCCACACCGCACGCACTGGTGGGGTGGCCATTTGCATTTTCCCATTGAGTTGTTTTACATAGAACCTCCCTAGACTAGTAGTATAGGATCTCTCAAGATCTGCAGACTTTCCGAAATTAAATCCACTAGAATATTGAGGACCAGGATCAACCAATTGCAGTACTAAATAGATGGCAGTTGGGACTGACCACAATGGTTTAAGAGATTTTAAAACAGCATTATGGTCTGAACATGGCAGAACCAATGCAAGCTAAGAATATGTAGGCTCTGTTGTCATTGCACTTATCTAAGGCCTCTCGTCAATGGTGATCAATGCTGCATACAGGTCTCAAACTCAGATTTCGCAGCTATTTATCCCGTTTGCTCTGAATTTATTTATTTATGTATATTATATATACGTGTGTGTCTGCATGTGTGTGCACGTGTGTGTAAGGGCGTGTTCGGAGTGACCTTTTTTTCCCGAAAAAACATGTTTTTTTTAAAGTATATTATTTTGCAATAACTATTTTGCTTGGCTTTAAAAAAAATTGAAATTTTGAAAAAATAAATTAAATGCAACGATTTCCAAAAGTAAGAACTTTTAGTTTCTCAAAAAATTATTTTTTCGAAAAATTATTAACAAAAAGCATTTTTAAAAAAACCAAAACAAAAGAGCCCTAACCCGTTGAAGCTCCCCTGTGGGAGAGAATCTGACTCGTGGATTTAAAACACTGATGTGAAATTATTGATGGTAATTTTCAATATTTTTCATTAATTTATACGCTCAGTGTAATATGAATGTTGCAATTAGTTTTCTATTAATTTCGACAGATCATTAATTTAAACACAATCTAAATCTCATTAATTCATATGCTCATGGGAATACGAGTAGTATGATCATTTTTCTAATGAATTTAGTAAACAGAACTTAGAGTGTTGATGATAGCACTTATTAGTATTGAAGTGCTTGGAATTGTTCCAACAGAAAAATAATATTCAGATCATAAACTCTGGAACAAGTAAAAAATAGAGAAAATGAGCATATTTTTATGGGATGGAAATGGTACAGATTGTACGTTGGCATACATTAGCATTTAAAAGATACAACCGTAATAGAGCCCTATTTGTGCAAATATGAGTAAACTAATAAATCAGATTTGCATGTCAAAATATCTACAAAAGGATACTGAGTACGGTTAAATCTAAATTATAGTAGTAAGGATGTCAATTCCATTAATGAGACAATAATTTAGAACAAGTAAAAACGAAATAGCTTATAAACCCCATAATACAAACGTCTCAAAGCTCTAAGCAAGTTAAGGAACAAAGTACCAAATAGTATTTCTTGGGAGAGGACGATAATTCAAACTTGAAACCTTTGACTGTAAGCAGTAATTATCCTCTGCCACACCCAATTCTTGAAGGCATAATCCTATTATACAACACATCAAAATTTGTTACAGCCTACTCTAGCAAGAAAGCATTAAAAGTTCTCCTTGTTGATTCTGTTATCATGTCTAAACCAGTTCAATTCTACCTCAAACATAAACAATATATCACTAACTTTTTTTCCCCCAAAAGAGAGAGGAAATTATTTCTTCGAATGCCGTAAAAAATCTGGATTTGCAAAAATCCTACCAATCAGTGCCAACTGCCAACGCACCCTTCTGAGAAGTAACTTAACAACTGAGGCACACGTCCGAAAAATTAGCTCCTGAACAAGTTGTTAAAACCCCAATAGCAACCGCACTATATGAATTACCACATAAATGATCACCTTCATGAGGATTATTTTTTCTTCATGAAGTCCTCGATCAACTCAGCAGCATCATACATATTTCTCTCCTTCACCTTGTCTAGAAGTAGCCGGCAGGTCTGATATTTAGGTGTGATTTCTTTGTCTATCATCTCTTTGAAAAGAAAATATGCCCATTCACATTTACTTGCTTTGCATAGCTGATGGATTAGAAGTGTGTAAGAAGACAAATCCAGACTCAAGTGGTGCTTATTGACCATGTCATCCAACAACTGACTCAGAAAGGTATCAGTCTTCCCAACTTTAAGACAATGCTTCAGCAGCGGATAGTATGACTGAACATCAGGCTTACAAAGTGGTGAGTTCTCCAAATCCTGAAGAAATTTGGAGGCATCTTGTTCTTGTGCACGGCGACAAAACATTGCAATCATTGTATTGTAAGTTGACGTATTTGGGATTGCACCATTGTCTGGCATTTCGACCTTAAAAACACGAATCGCTTCTTGTAGCTTGCCAGCCCTTCCCAATGTATGAATCAAAGCATTATAGAAAAGTGGATCAGGTTTACAACCAACTGATCGCATTCTCTCAGCTATCCACAGAGCTTCCTCATACCTCTCTGACTTCGTCAATGAGAATATAATAGTGGTGAAAGTGACAACATTTGGTGGGCACCCTTCAGCTTGCATTTCATCAAGCAGCTCATAGACCTTCTGGAAATTGAGTTGTTGACAATATGACTTAATAATGGTCGAGTAGCTAATGACGCAAGCACGACAGCCATAGCCTTTCATCTCTTGGATTGTCCAGTATGCCTCTTCGACCCTATTAATTTTGCACCAACCATGGATAAAGATATTAAAAGTGTTTGCATTTGGTGGTATGTGTGACTTAAGCTCCAGAAAAATCTCGCGGGCCTGCTCAACTTTCTTTTCTTTGCAGAGCGTGTCAAGTAACAAGTTCATTGCTTCTATGTTCTTATCCAATCCAAAGTTCCATAACTCATCAAATATTTTAACTGCTTCTTTCCATTCTCCAGCACCAGAAAGCCTTCTCATAACCTTTGCAATAGTATTGAACGAGATGAGATTGCTCATACGCATTTCCTCCACCAATGCTTTCATTTTCTCCATCTGCTTCATTTTTCCTAAAATGTCCACCAATTTATCGTACAACTCTGGCAAGGGTTCATAGCTTGGGTGCGATTGAACCCATCTGAAGACACCAAGCGCAGATTTCCAATCATCCTTGAATCGATGAAGCAATGTATCTACCAGATTATGAGTTACTTTTATTGTATTACAAGCTGGGTCTCGCAGGAGAGACTGGAAAACTTCATCTTCACTGCTCCCAGCACGAATCTTAACAGTAAGAATATTAAGATCTGACTCCCTCCCAACCTCTATTTGTTCTTCTTGCTGATGAGCATCCTTATTGCTTGTGAAGGAGGATGATTCCTCCACAGGAACACTTGACAAAGTGGAAAATAAGCTAATGCAGCCAGCATAGCCAGCGGCTTGAGTTCTTGATGAAAGAACAAAGAAGATATTTCTTTTAGCCAGGCTCTTCACATGAAATCTCATGAATCAGAAGCTATCACAGTCATGTAAAGATCCTCTCCCTCCTGCATTTGCCATGGAAGAGAAAATTAGACAATTATGATAGTCAATTCCATTTTTACAAATTTTATCTTCAGAAACTACACTGAGCTGACAAGGAAGCCTAACAAAATTTTCAAAACGAAGATTAGGAAAAATCTCACAGCCATATTACTCTTATCTTTGGGTAAGAAAAGAAACATAATTTGAGACCCAAAATAAGTAACTTTCATTTTTATTTTTAAATTCCTGTTGTAGATAAAAGAAACACAATTGCTATCAACTTCTCAGCTTAAAGCTAAAACTACAGTACTTATCAGCATTCTTTCATTTTTGATTCTTTCAGATACAATAACACACAATTCTACAACGTCTTCCAAGAAAATATCAAGATGCACGAGCAAACACTGGTTTTGTAAACTTTCAGTTCATAACACACAATTCTACAATGTCTTCCAAGAAAATATCAAGATGCACAAGCAAACACTGGACTTGTAAAATTTCAGTTCCAGAAGGGCAGAAAATCTAGACACTAAAAACTAAATTCACACTCTTATCTCATAAAGATGCTAACTTTAGACCAAATTACAGAAAAATCTAAATCTTCGCTTAGGAGCATTCTAACGAACTATGAAATCTTACTCGCACAAGGAAAACAGGCATCACTATGCTAATATAACCTCTCTTCTCCCATATTTTCTCCCCAATCATACAAAATCACAACAAAGTTGAACCCTTCGCATAAAAAGATTTTGACCCACAAAAGATCTTACTCATACGTAGGCATTATTACGCTAGAGTTACCACCATACTTAGGGCTTGTTTGGATTGACTTTTTTCAAAAGCGCTTTTTTTAACAGCTTTTGAAAAGCGGCTTTTTTTGAGAAGCTGAAAATTTTGGCTTCTAAAAAAATCTGTATTTGAGCTTTTTTCAGAGTTTCAGCTTTTTTGGAAGCCAAATCAAATAATTATTGCAAATTTAATTTAAATTAATCATACAAAAATAAAGCAAAATTAGCACTATGCATATACAAATTTTCGCCCAACAATAAAATCTTTAAAAACACACAGACGCACACACGCATGCGCCCACGCAAAAGAAAAAGAAAAAGAGAAAAAAAACCTCTTAAAAACACACATACACACACACAAAATGCACACATATTGAAATGCCTTAAATCTTTTGTTTGATGAATAACAAGCAGCATTTGCAAACTAAGACAAAGGGAAAAAGGGTCTGGTAGAAACCAATAAAAAAAGAGTTCTCTATTGTTTATAATGTAACTAATAGCCAAAAATTGAAACTTTTTTCAATAGAAAAATGAAGATAAAGATTAGCTAAAACACCAGACATACCTCAAACAAGCTTAATTCAATTAAATCTTACCCTCACAACACACACAGAGACACACACACATCTGTAAGGCAAAAACTCAATAACAAGCAAAAAAGCATCGAAAACTAAGACAAAGGTAAACAAATAAAAGTAAAAATAAAAAAGGCCTTGTAATTAATCAACAAAAAGAGGTTATTTATTGTTAATTGTTGTAATTTATAGAAAAATGAAGAAAAAATATCGTTAAGAAAACACAAATACCTGAAACAAGCTCGCTTCAGCAACTGTATTGGCGCCAGAGAATTGGAAGAAGCGTCTTTTTGTGACTTTGATTTGATATCTCGAAGCCTCAAACCCTGACCTCGATGGAAAGCGTGACTTGTTACCACGACTTGTTCTCTTTTGCTCATTACCCCTTTGTTCTCACTCGTCAACAGTCAAATTTGATTTTATGTGACCACAACAAATTATCCATTTCCTTTGAGCACAGGAACATGTCACTTAATTTTGAGCTTTTTTCTTTTTAATCGAAATTTTGAGCATATAGCGGTACGTGTCTTTAGTTCACAGAATATATATTTTTTAAACAAAATTTTTATTTTTTTCAACAAAATGAATGTGATCCAATTAAGGCAAGTCCCTCATTATCAAACAATTAAAAAAAAAAGAAAATACAAGAATAATCATAAGTTCAATTATTAGTTGGCCTATCTCCACCAACTCACTTATTTTTTTTTTCTTATATTTATGGGGTTTTGTTCATTTTTCTATATTTAGGTATCTCCTAGATTAGTTTCACTCAAATAACTTTTTTACTTTCAATCAAACCTTATTTTAGATAGTTTCCTTCTTTCAAAATTTCTTTATCGTTATAGTTTTCCTTATTTTAGTTAAACACTTTCTTTTTAATTTTTATGTTTAATCCATTTTGTTTCATTATGTATAAGATATTTTTTTTATTAATTAATTATTATTAAATTTTAATTTTTAACTCTCTTATATTAAGACTCAAGAGATTGAAAAGAAGGTATATTTGAAGCCCCTTACATGCAAGGGAGGACAAAAGATTGGAAACAAAACAAGAAAAAAAGAACCCCTTAAAATTTGAGGAATGACACAAGGGGCTGCTATAACTCAATCTGTGAGCTCTTAAAGGTCTTAGGCCTAACATGAGCGATCTCTCAGAAATGATATTTGATTACCATGTATCTTTTATTAGGGAGGTATATAGTTTAATTTTGATTCTCAGTTTTTTTTAAAAATTTAAAAACTTAAACCTTCATAACAGAGTATTATTAAAAAAAAAAAAACCTCGATTCACAAAATTTTAATCTCAACCTTTTTCCCCCTCTACCAATATGACTTGAGCATTGAGATGGATGTCTTCAACTGCTACTATTTTCAGCATCATCGCTTTCGGCGTAATTTTTTGATTTTTTTTGTGATTGTAAGTTTTGAAGTCCACACCCACGAAGCTAGTTGGTTGGTATGGAACAGAAAAAAAAAACCATTGTAGGAAAGGTGGTGATGAAATGGGAAGGGAACACAACCACATTGGATCAAGTCACAAATCCATAACCATTACATAGCAAAGTGTGCCAAAAAGATTGCAACAGGCATTTCATGTAATTCTGAATGAAATGAAATTCTAGGAATTACACAAATGAAAACATAGATTCTGTTCTTGAGGGGACACAAAGTGGGGTGGAGACATGGCCCCCCATTTATTTCAGACCAAGCTTGAATACTACTACTCAACCAAAAAACCAGAGAACGCCTTCGTAGCATACGCAGAATTAAGCTGAAACAGAAGCAATGTGGACGATCAAGTCGATCACACGAGAACTGCCAAAAGAACAAGAGTGTCAATTTAACAAACAAAGATGCAAGATTGATATATCTAGTCATACGGTTCATGAAAAGGAGGATGTGGTGAATTACCTGTAACCCCATTCGTTGTCATACCAGGACACGAGCTTCACAAAGTTCTTGTTCAAAGCAATACCGGCCTTGGCATCAAATATGCTTGACCTGCATTAGGTTTTTAAAAAAAAAAAAAAATGTGTCACATACAAGTATATAGTATATATCATTAAGCAGCTGAGGAAATAAACCATTTTGTGATGTAGAAGAACAAATGTAAATCACAATTATTAACCTGCTGTCGCCAATGAAATCTGTAGAGACGACATCTTCTTCTGTGTAACCCAAGATACCCTTGAGGTTGCCCTCTGACTCCTCCCTGAAACAATCCAAGAAAGTTGAGAATGGTTAGGGTTCCATGTGTTAACATGACTTCCAGAATGGTTCTAAATTAATGATCAGAGAAGCATACTTGATAGCGGCTTTGATCTCTTCATAGGTGGCATCTTTCTCTAGCCTTACAGTCAGGTCCACCACCGAGACATCCACGGTTGGGACACGGAAAGCCATTCCAGTCAATTTTCCATTAAGGGCGGGAAGGACTTTGCCGACAGCCTTGGCAGCTCCAGTGCTGCTGGGGATGATGTTGAATGAGGCAGCTCTTCCACCTCTCCAGTCCTTCATTGATGGGCCATCAACAGTCTTCTGGGTGGCGGTAATGGAGTGGACGGTTGTCATGAGACCCTCGACAATGCCAAACCTATCGTGAATGACCTTAGCCAAAGGAGCAAGACAGTTGGTTGTGCAGCTAGCATTTGACACAATGTCAAGCTCGGGCTTGTATTCCTTCTCATTCACACCTACAACAAACATGGGAGCGTCCTTGCTAGGAGCTGAGATAACAACCTTCTTGGCACCACCCTGCTCCCGTCACACCATTGACAATTAGTTATCAATTCTTTACTTCCAGAATTGATAATTGACACCAAAACTGTTTGCCCATAAACAAACTGACAAGATCCAAGAAATAAATACCATCGCAAACTTGCAAGAGATTCCTAGATTTATTTGTCTTCCAAAATAAACTTTGTAATAGCTAAATTACAATTGCTCTTAACAAATTCCAAGAGGCCATCATAAATTAATTTGCTTTTAAATCACAAGGTATTAATTCAAAATTATGCAAATAACAAACCCCTCAAAGTCAATTTATCATCATAAGATTTAACATCTAATAAGATATTGGCATAGACAGTTTAAAAACGATTAATCAATCTAAAGCAAGCAACAAAGGAGAAAGATTAGAACCTTCAAGTGGGCAGCAGCCTTGTCCTTGTCAGTGAAGACACCAGTAGACTCCACAACAAACTCAGCACCAGTTTCAGCCCATGGAATCTCCTCAGGGTTTCTATATATCATTTTCAAACAAAAAAAGGCTTTTAATCCAATTATATCTAAGCAAAAATAAACATTTTTTACAACAGTAACATACTAACTAATGAAATTTAAATAAAAAAATAATTTTACCTGATTCCAAATACTGTGACTGGTCTCTCACCAAAAAGAAGAGTCTTCTCATCCTTAACCTTAAGCTCATGGTGCTTCCATTGACCATGGACACTATCATATTTAAACATATATGTCTGCACATTTTTTTCCAAAATAAAAAGATATGTGTTAATAATTCGAAATTTTGTGATCCGCACAAGTGGAGTATAGAGGGCTTAAAATTTGACCATGTAATCTGTGGAGATGAATGGATCGTTGACCGCAACAAGCTCAACATCATTTCTTTGCAAAGCAACTCTTGCAACCAAACGACCAATTCTTCCAAATCCTATCATATAATAAACAGTAGACAAAGTTAAAGATCAAGCAAAAAGATTATCTATTTACTTAGACAATAATCAAAAACCCTTTATCTAGTAATAAACCAAATGAAATTACAACCCATGTAGCCAAAACAGACTTAACTTTTTTCAACAATATAAAACAAAAAAAAGAAAAAGAGAAAACGAAGGGAAAAAGACCAGATCTTTAAAACCCAGTTTCAGTCAAATGAAAAGAACTTAAAGAAACTGAAGCTTTTGATGAACTTCTAAGCAAAAAATACCATTTTTTTCTTTAAAAATTTTGAAGAAATAAATAGGAAAACAAAAAAAGATCTTTAAAACACAGTTTCAGAGAAACGAAAAGTACTTAAAAAACTGAAGCTTTCATGAATTTATAAACAAAAAGACCATTTTTTTCTCCTAAGAAATGAATATGAAAATTTTGAAGCCAAAAGAGGCAGAGAAAAAGAAGAGATCCAGACCATTGATCCCGATCTTGATCTTCTTGTCAGAACCCATGAGTATAGCAGTGTTGTTAGAGAGAGAAAGAGAGAATCTGTAGGTTTTTTCCAGAGGGAGAGTGAAGAAGCGGAACGTGAGGTGGAGAGGCAGGAGGGGTGGTGGGGTTTATTTAAAGGGGTTTTAGGTGTAAGCTGGAAACTGCGGGTGGCTCACGTGACAAGGTGAGGTCTCATTGGCTTGAAAAAGAAATAAGACCTTCTAGTTGTTCCAAGCTAGTTAAACGAGAAAATTTATAATTATGAGACATTTAATAAAATTAAATTCTTGATTGGTTATAGGTACAATTGGATTGTTTTTATTTTTCAAAATCATATTTCTTGTAGATTTAAAGAATTTCACTTTAAAAAATTCGTTAAATCTCAATGTAAGTACAAGGAAAAGTATAAAATAGTTATTTTGATGATCAAGTTATCATAGGGTATTCTTTTATATAATTTTAGAAACAATTTCATTAAAATCCAAATAATTCAACAATTCTTTAGGGTTTAATTTTTATTTATTATTATTGATCTCGACATTGCCATTTTCAATAATTCGGATGGTTCGACTATCAAATATCATTTAGATCCTACTTTGTAACTTTTGATATTTAGGTTATTCTGAAATACACAAATAATAATTAATAATATATACAAATGATTTGATAGAAAAGCCTTTTTTATTAGCTTTGTTTGACAAATCTAAGCGAGACAAGAGATAATTTGATAAAGATTATTGAAGGAATTGTCTTGTAATTTGAAAATGGAGACAAACTGAAATTTGAGTTCGGTGGAAGTTTAAAAACAAAAAATCTGAAAATAAATTTGTAGATAAAAACTTTTTATAACATAATATTCACAATTTCTATGAATGATTTGGGCGTACACTTTTTGGTGAAAAGAAACTTTTTTTTTTTGGTACTAAATCCCCTTTATTGGTATTATTACCGGTTTTGCTTTTACAAATCCGGGTGAGACAACAGATTTTGTTTGATAACCAGTGAGACAACAGATTTGTGTGGCTCAAGATGGTATTTATTCAATCAATTGTTTTCACTTTTATGCTTAAAATAGTCACCTGTATAAATTAAGGCAATTTTTCTTTTTTTTTTTTCAAAGGGTTAACCAAAGGAGAACCCCTTTCCCACTTGGCCAGAGGCCCCTTAACCAGGCAGGAGGTAAATCGAGGGATGTGCGTGAGTGGTAGCCCAACCAGGGAGAGGACCAACGGGCGTGGAAATCCAACAACAGCCCCCGCAATATTTCAGCGGAGTACTGCCGCCACACGGACTCGATCCCGCGTTGTCAGGGTGTCTCCACCCTAGTCACCTGGCCACTTACCAACTCACCTATGCCCCTGGGGGCAGGCAATTTTTCTTTGATTTTATTTCTTGGGTGTGAAGCCAACGGTAGTAATGAGTAACAATACCTTCAGTGGAATATTCTGGGGCATATTATATTGGAAAATCCAGCGGATCAAGACTTGTGGTTCAAGAAATGTGTCCTTTCCTCCATTTTTTTCTTTCTTTTTTTTCCCCCTCTCCCTCTTTTCTTGACATCCACGTATTCAAATTGATACAAACACCTTATGGCTCAAGAAATAGGTAAATTGTTTGACTCTTGTAATCTTTTAAAAATGTATCTAATCATTTGTACAAAATCCTTCTTATAACTCTTTTATGAGTCATCAATAAAAATAAACATACATCCTCTTTCTCAAATTGTCATTTTTAACAAATTGTTACTTAAAAATAAACGAATGCATTCGTGTGGTCCTTTAAAAGTGAATAGAACCCCATGTGGTGCTCTAAAATTGTGTTGGATCTCCTATAGTTCTTTAAAAATGCATCAAACCCTCTATAATACAAAGGTTAATTCATTATTTTAGTTAACAATTCTATTAAAAATGATGAATTTTGGGATGGAGGAGGGAGTGTGCTTATTTTCATTAACTATAGAGAGATTATGCCGGAAATTTTTGTTCCAAAGAGGGCCTTGTGCACTTTAAATGATCACAAGGGGATCCTAACAGTTTACCTCCTTTTTTTTCAGCTCTCCCTCTTTTATTAACACCCATATAATTAATATTTTTTCATATAAGAGGAACTCTTTTGAGAAGTCGATATTAGATACTTTTCCAATACCAATTTATTGGCATAGTAACATTTTTTTAACACATTTTAAATTGATTAAGAATTAAATAATATTATTTTTACAAATTAAATTTAAAAACTTTAATCAAAATTACTTACTATTAGACCATTTCACTTTGCCTTCAAGGCTCTTTTTTTTTTTTTTGCCCTTTTTCTTTTGATCAAAAGGGCCAACCACATTCTTGAATCTCTAAGATGAGGGCACTTCTCCTTTTGTATCATCTTCAAAATCCACTATTTGGGTGTTGTGAAGGGCTACAACATTTTAAAGTCCCTAGTTGTCTAGTTGTGACCAAAGTTTGAACTAAAGAGGCCATTTTTGGACCAGCCACATACTAAAGATAGTAATCATATTATTTTAACCTATGAAGATGAACACATGTCTAGTGGGCATGTATTGCCTTGTCTGGTTTGTGCACTCACTGCAATTTTTCCTTCTTTGGTTTTTTGTTTTTGATTTCGAATCTTGTGACTCTTCATTTGAAGTTTCAGACGTTTTCTTCTTTTTCCAGCTGCGCTTCCTGGTTGAAGTTCAAATTATTTGACTAGAAAATTTCTAACATTTTCATACTTTTCTGCTTCTGGAATAATAGTTCTAAACTTCTCTTTTTCCTCATCATCAAATATACAGCTACCACAAATTCAAAAAAAGACCCTCAAGGTCCAAAAAGCTAACAAATCAGCCGACTTCAATTCTGTTGGTTCAGCATATTGAGGTTTTTTTTTTTTTTTTTTTTTTACTCCTCTCTCTTTTTTTTTTGGTTTTTTTCTTTTTTGTCTCTTTTAGATAGAATCATGTATCCAGTAATTTAAGTATTTGATTAATATGAGTTTGAAAAAGCTTTTATAGCGATTCTTCTTTTTTTTTTTCCGAAAAAGGGTAGTTGACTCTTGGCCATTAAATTGGAAAGAGGAAAATTAATCTATAATATCATAATGTTATTAATAATTCACACATTTTGAGTAAATTTCTGCTGTGTTTGGAATGAGCTTATTATAGATGTTTATCTTATTAATGTGAACGAAACATTGTTTATTATCTCTTTTTATTTTGTGAGGATATAAGACAACTTTTTACAATCATTTTGTGAAAATTCAAAATAAATTATACTTTTTATTTTATAAGAAATAAGCAATCTATCGTCGACTTATTTTTTCCAATTCTAAATTATACATGTATCATCTTATGAAAACTCAACACAAACCTTACTTTTTTATATAAAATATCAAATAAATAAACATCTTATAATAAATTTATACCAAACACAATATTAGTCCCATTGAAAAAAAAAAACCCCTTAATTTCCAATTCCATGTATCCTTTTGACAAAAAAACAAAAACAATGTACCTTGGAACCGTAAGAGGAGACTTAAGAAGATGTTTCCAGTTTGAAGATTGAAACTTTTTTAAAAAAAGAAAAAAAAAAAACAAAAGAAAACAACTTGCTGTATTCTTTTGTGGCATTACTTATTAGGCAAAAAGCTTACTTACATATTTAAAACATCGTCATAAACTCGTAATTGTGTTAAATTTGGAATCCTCATGTCTTATAATGAAGTTTTCAAATATGTGGCTTGTTTTTGTTGCCTTGTTGGAGTCCAATTTAAAAACAGAGACCACCTCCATTGACAAATTTGTGGTCAACTGAGTGACACTTCAACGACTCAGTGTGTGGTCACCATGACTTTCGAATCACGAGTCCTTTTTATTTCTTTCTTTATTTTTCTTTAGTGTACCAATCATTTATACACGTATAATATAGATATTTAAATATTAAAAATAAGATGACATTTAATATTACGTGTTTAAATCATCAGTCTTATTTACAACTTTGAACTTAGATTGTGACACTAATATTATAATGTTGGCAATAAGAGAAATTCAGCTAGTGGAACTTTGCCACTTGAACAATCAAGTGTGCAGCATGTTCTCTAAACGGAGTATTAACTAAGTTGAGGACACTCGTTTAGGATTGGGGGTTAAAATCGAATTTGGATCATGAACTATGTCGATCTCAACTCTTATCGTTAGAAATTTGAACCAGGTATCCGAATTTGAACCCAGAAACATACCAATTGGACGGAAAATTTACAAAAATTTCGGGTTCAAATATATTCAAATTTGATATTCGAAAAAATTACCGAATATTGGGTAGTAGTTCGGCCAAATTTTTCCATCCAAATTTGATTCGAAAAATCTGAAACAAACACACTAGTACTATATACTGAATCATTCACCATAATATTCTAATATAACACATATATAAACACACACGTTATATAATATATTAATATTAAAATATACAAATAAAAAAGGGAGGAAAAAAAGCATTCTACAAAAGTAATGAGAAGGTAAATAACATAATTAAGCTTTCATTGAATTAGTTAGATAATTGAATTTAGTAATATAACTAGAATTAACAAAATGTAACATTTAATTTAGCATAAATAATTGTAATGTTTAAGTTAGGTAAACATGAAAATAAATTTGTATAGTTAATATCTATTAATTTAGTAATATATTCGTTTTTGTATTTTAAAAAGATTTGATTTGTTATCGTCATTTTAAACAATCTAACTTAATACTTTGAAATTCTAATTTGCACATTAAAACTAATGTTTTAATTTTGTCTATTTTTAGTTACTAAGATTTATTATTGTTGTAATGACTTCAAATTAATGTTGTTGAATTGATCAATAATTAATAAGCAACTCAACATTTTCTAACTTAACAAAGTATTCGAAAATTCGAACCCGAAAAACCCGACATCCAAAAGTTTGATATCTAGCCACATAGTTAATTTTATACTACCCGATCGAATTTTAATTTTTCTCGTCCTAGTTCAAAAACCCGAATATAAACAATCCTATTATCTAACAACCCGTTCCAACTTTCACCCCAACTCCCCTTCGGGGACATTTGATATAATTTCTTATTATGTAATATTATTGCTAAAAATGCAGATGTCAATGCAACATAAAGTTTGACTTCAGCACAGCGACAGGCTTGCCGCTCAATAATTTTGCACAGGCCTGACTCTTGACATCATTGGCGGTGCAATACACTTCACATGAACTCTCTTCCTTTTCTCCAGCAAATAAAAAAAGAAAAAAAGAGAGAACAACTTTCTTCTCTTATATATGTGTATATATATATATATATATGCGTTTCTCCTTATAATAGTTGCACTGCTCCTTTGTTAATTTATATCGAGTATAAGTTTGATATATAATAAATCAGAGTAGGTGACCACTCGTGCATTATTCGAATATAAGTTTGACATTATGAAATTATAAAGATAATATATTATATTAATTAATTTTTAAGCATTTAAATTTGATTACTAATTAGACAATCATTCATATTTATATTTATTTGAATATTCATTTTGTATATATTTTATTTTTGCTAAAATTAGATACTGTTCACATTCATTTTTAAATAGTTACATACTAAGTGTTGCATCGACTAAATTGACAATAAGTTATTGAGTTATATAAATGATTCATTGAAGAAAAAAAAATATCATGTAACATTGATAATATATATATATATATATATATATATATATATATATATAGTGTAATGGTCTTTACGGACTATAGTGGGTAGGTTTTGACTATTTGATTTGGGAGCAAAGGATGTAAACTGTAAATCAAGATGAAGGGTGTAAACTGTAAGTCTGGATGACCGGTGATAAGGTAACAAAAAGACCAAGTCAAGACACGTGGCAGCCTAAGGTAGCGCGGGAAATTGGAGGAAAACAAAATAAAAATTTTGGAGTTCTTGCTTTATGGAATAGTAAATATATATAGATAGTATAAAATTATATATACGAAATTTAAATGATATGATTTCAGCTATAGTTGGTGGATAAAAATTATACAAGTGACATGAAACTTTTGTTGTCACAAGATATTCCATTGTCTCTCCTATTCTTGAGTATAGCCACAAGGGCTATGCTTGGCAAATAATTTTTCCACAATTTGGAACACATGCTTTCCACCATTTTTGGGTTTGCTGAAGCATATATAAGTATTTAGAAATAGAGATGAAAAAACTCGTCAGCCTAATTCACCCTTCAAGTGTGTTGAGAAAATACCACTTATTTCTTAAGCAAAAAGGTGGTGTTTTCTTGTCACTCCTTGGCAGCTTCAACATTATGGGGAGATGGATTAAGCCCGAGGTAACCATCTACAATATATGCTCCCCACCGTATCTATATTGCATATTTTGCTTCAAAAATATGAAACATTATATTTGAATCAGCTAGCTAGCCATTTCTTGATTATGATGGTCCATTGTTTCCTTATAGCATCTATTCCGTCCAGACCTTCAGGAACAAGAGTTGTTCGGCGGTCATTCTTTTAAACGTTCCTCCTATTTTACAAAATATAGTACTCAAGATGTCCCAAACATTTAATAGAATATTTTCGAATCTTGATCCCATCATATTAGGCTGCACTATGTGAATATACCATTCTTCCGTAGGTTCTAATTAGAGAAAGCAACGACAAGCTTCCCTCGCTTTACCATATCTAATTAGATACATCTTTGATTTTAATTATATAACTGTTTGATGTCTGATGATTCTAGGTTACTAATTCTATTAACTATAGACGGCTTTAGTTTTTGTCTCTATATTTTCTAATAGTTTAGAAAGGCCAAATTACTAACTCATAATGTTTGGATATGCTAGGTGTACCCGCTCTTCGCGGCAGTTGGCACAGTGGTCGGTATTTGCGCCATGCAACTTGTAAGGAATATCACCACCAATCCTGAAGTAAGGTACTAATTAAATACTGAACCTTGAATCTAGTTTGAAAATGAAAAAAGATTTTGATCCAGTCAATCAAATGATTCGTTTTTTTAGACTATAATTGTTAATTAAAAGGAACAAACATGATATATTTGTCCCTAAAATACTATTTCGTCTTTAAATTAGACATACGTGAGACAATGGTGTTGACATGAGCTATTCATGTTCAGGGTCAACAAACAAAATAGAGCTGCTGGAGTGCTTGAGAACTTTGATGAGGGTGAGAGATATGCTGAACATGCCGTTAGGAAGTTCGTCCGTGGCAGGCGCCCTGAGGTCATGCCAAGTCTGAATAAGTACTTCTCAGATAAGCCCTGAAAAAATGAGTATCATGGTTAACAAACTTTAAGCCACTGATGCACTGAGGGCATGTAGAGAAAGTATTATATGACATTTTGTTTTGCTCAGCTTGGGATTATTGAATTGCCAATTCAAAATTCAACATTCCAAAAGCACAATCAAAATTTTAATGTTGAATGCATTTCTTCAAAATCGTTTGTCACCTTCAACTAATTGGAGGGAAAAAAAAAATCGACCTTCATAGTTAATTTTCTCACTTATTTTGCACCGAGTATGCAACTCCATTTTAATGATCTGTCACGTCCCACTCCAAGTCGCAAGCAATCACATCCTGGACTTCAGAAAAGAATTCATCGTCATCGTGAGAGAAAGGATAAGCACCTGAGTCATGAAGCTTAAACGCGTGAATGGCGTTCAAATTTTGGATTCCGCCATCTGCTGAAACGAAAGCAGTCTTTCGATACTTTTCAGCAGGCGATAGAATGCGAAACGTAATCTCCGTTATTCTACCCGAGAAGGACAAAAGAGGTGAGACGTTTCCTAGGAAGGATAAATGAAAACCGAGTTTAATATGCATGGGATCGTGTGCAATGTAGCTTTTTGTGAGTGCGGGATAGTCTCCACAAGCTCATGTCTCAATAACGGGTCTACATGAGTGTGTGAGACTCACCGGAATGGAAATCAGGAAACTAAGCCTAAATCGGAGGCGTGCGGATAGAAGATTTGGCGCCGGAGAGTTGCCTACAGTTAGATTAGATTTTGCGATTGGCTGAGACCTTCCACGCACCAAAAGAAAGAAAGGAAGAACAAAAAAAAAAAAAAAAAAAAAAGAGCTGCAAAAACATATTATTACCTCTGGTCCGTCCTTGCCAACTACAAACTTGTGATCTCCCGAGAGCAAAATCGACTCTAATGTCAAAGACTTGAGCCTTGCCATTTCCATTTCATTCACTCTTTGTCGAGTGAATGGGTATGCCTGAATTCCATATTCTTGAAGAACAGTCATCCCCCATTTCTTAAGGTTCACTTTCACCTGGCACAAAGATTATAAGATCACCCATAGCCCGAGATAAGATAGTTTCAGCTTCCAGCAGCAGCAGCTATGCCAGAGAGCTACCCCTAGCCACGTCATGCCTCTGAAATCTTGCATGTATGGCTCTTCTTCCTCATCCGAGTCGGGCACGCTAATCAGCACAATTTCAAAAAAAATTTCCCCTCTGCTTTGCTTCTTTATATACCTCTATGACTTTTGGTAATAAAGGACCGGGAAAATCCCAGGAGATTATTTGTCACTTTTAGATAGAATATTTGAAATTTTTCGTACGCCATGATTAATGTAAAAAACAATGTTTTAGAGCATACCTTTTTGCCATCATTTGGCATCCAGGAGTCTAAAGCATGGTCCTTCTGTGGGACGCTGCCGGGTCAGCTCGCTTATAAGTTGCTTTCTGGATTCTTTATCTTCTCCAGGAACAGCCAGTCATGGCATCCTGGAAACGCAAATGTTAAACAGCTTCTCATCTTCAACAACGTCTGCCACCAATACAACCTCAAAATCGCCTTTCAGAGCAAGATCATTGTAGGACCCGATTGCGCGCTTAGTCGTGTATCCGTTTTTTGGATTCAACGTCTAATGATATGAAATACATTGAAACTATCTTTCCCTTTAAGCTCTCAACCTCTAACCGTCACAAATTAATGATGGTTCAATTCAAAATATATGAACTCGAAGAAAGACGTCATTAAGACAATGTACCCAACCCGATTCTTGTCTCCGATGGGATTTGGACTAGCCCGGCTTAGATTAGCTCTTTTTAAAAATATTTTTTTAACAGCTTTTGAAAAATAATTTTTTTTGAAAAGTTGAAAATTCTAGCTTCTAAAAAAATTTGTATTTAAACTTTTTCTAAGTTTCAATTTTTTTGGAAGTCAAATCAAATAGTTACTTCAAATTGAATGTAATTTTTTCAAGAAAAAAAATTACTTTTTTATGAAAAAAAGTCAATCCAAAATAGGTCCTAAGTTGTCATTCCTACTCTAGGCTTATTGGGCTTGGCTTTTTTTAAAAGTACTCGTTACACTTTTGAAAGAGTACTTTTTTTTTTTGAGAAATTAAAATGGAATCTTCTTTTACAGTTTAGATTTTTCGGAAACAAAGTCATATACTTATTGCAAAAATAATGTATCCTTTCAAAAAAAGAAAAAAGGAGTGCTTTTTTTTTTTCATGAAAAAGGCCAACCGGATTGATCATTCTCTGATTCAAGAGTAATCCCATCCCAATTGAAACAGCAAATTACTTATCTGGAAAATATCTAGCATACAAGAACATGCATATTATAGCGGGAGAAAGTGTGTAAACATAGTACATTGGAAGCACTAGTAAATTTTGAGAACTAAATGATATCCAATATCAGACAATATAAAGAATATAAAAACAAGATGTGGAAAAATTGAAGTCATATTAATATAGTTTCAGAACCTTACACGATATTCTTTTTTTGAACACCAACCTTAATCCAATTCTCATCCCCTAGGCAAAAATCTTATGGGAGTACACCTTGCTATCTAATCCTTACCTATGAATCAATAA
Source organism: Cordia subcordata (assembly GCA_028554755.1). NCBI lineage: Eukaryota > Viridiplantae > Streptophyta > Magnoliopsida > Boraginales > Cordiaceae > Cordia > Cordia subcordata. The sequence goes on from JAPTOF010000020.1 coordinate 1,270,338, forward strand.
CTTTTTATTTTTAGGAAGCTAAGCCATTATGTAGAGATCACTTGGGGCAATTTCACTCCTCTTTCATCCCTAACCAGCAAAGGAATAAGTTGTTACGTGTTGAATCAAAGCCATAATAACCAATGGGCAAACCGAGACAAAATTTGGCAAGAATAATTACTTTATGTGGACAAATATGAGGCGAAAACCTTATGAGGACACCTTGTTATCTAATCCTTGCATGTGAATACAATAACTTCCTTTTCTTCTTTTGGGAGGCTTAGTCATTATGTAGAGATCACTCGGGACAATTTCACTCTCGTTTCATCCCTAACCAACAAAGGAATAAGTAGTTATAATGCTAAATCAAAGTCACAATAATCAATAGACAAATATAATCAATAGACAAACCAAGACAAAATTTGACACTTAGTGTTAATGAGTAGAAATGAGAAAAAATCCAAATGGTTCACAAAAATATTTTTTTTTAATTGAAAAATCAATTCAAACAAACTTTTAAAAAAAGAGTTTTTTCTATACATTAATCGAAAAGAGTGGTAATTGGTGGGTTATTTTTATTTTTAACCTTATTTTTTAATTTACTTCCAAAAATAACCCAGTTTTGAGGGGAGTAGCAAAAGTAGACTTTTCGAACTTATGAAGCTCGATCACGAATGTTGAAAACTCGATATCGGACTTCGAAAGTTCAAAAATATATTCGAATTACGAAGCTTCGATATCGAACTTTATATTTTCTTGCTTGAACTTCAAAAGTTCAAAAGCATAAGTTCGAACTTTTGAAGTTCGAAAATAGGGTGCTAGGGTTTGCAGGATTCCTTCTGTGACGATGTTGCGACGATGTGACGGGGGGCGGTGAATAATATCATGAGGTAGATAATAATATCGTGTTTCGAACTTTAGAAGTTCGAGTTTACAAGCAGAGCAAAGCAGAGAATAAAATTTTTGTCAGAGATGTGCATTTTCGAACTTGTGAAGTTCGAAGTTTGAAAAATTCGAACTTTCGAAGTTTGAAAAATTCGAACTTTCGAAGTTCGAAATTTTCAAACTTTCGAACTTCTAACTTGCGATTTTGTTGTTTCGAGTTTTTAAAATTCGAGTTAGGTTATAAGTCCAAACTCAGAATTTTAAAATCCGAATTTCTAAGTTCGAATTTGTTACTATAAAATGCACACCCCACTTCTCCCTTCATCATCTCGTTCCCAAATCACTAACCCTACAAACGTTCACACGATAAGTCACATTACGTAGCATTTTCAAAATTTGGATTTGCTGCTATACCACTAACCACTCCACTTCCCTCTCTTCTGCAACTCATTCACATCTAAGTCACGTTATATATTTTTTTTTCACCCAAAAAGATAAATGCAAATGTTGATGCAGTTAACGTATATTTATATTACGGTGGCAACAAAATTGAAACAGATCATGGGCTCGACTATGTAGGTCCAAACTTACCACGTAAAATAAAAATTCTTCCCGGAACAACATACAATCAGTTTGTATCTCGTATATTCACGAAGCTCCAATTGCGGCCTATTATCGATAGAGTTGAGTTGTGTTATCGTGATCCCAAATGGGACACAAACCTACAACAAATATATTATTACCCCAGTGGCATTAAGGATGACGAAGATGTACAGGAAATGTACGAAAGCGACTTGCATGGATATGAATAGGAGATGTGCGCACGTTGTCGTAAACGTGCAAAGTGATGTCGTGTACAATCCACAGCCTTCAAATGAAGAAGCAACACTACAAGAAGTTGTTGATGATTTGCCAGACTTGAATGTGGAACCACCTTATCATGTCAATGCAGAAGTCAACATTCCAACCACAACGGCAGGGTTTGCCATATTTTCCCTTTCTCCACCGCTACGCCCCACATTTGAAGTTGGAGGACCCTCTCAAGCTAGTGACATTCGAGAGATGTTCGAGGTGGGATTAGATTCTGTTTTATCTAAACCGGAAGAAGTAAATGAAGACGTCCACTTCAACGAGGAGGAAGATGTTGTGTCAGTAGAAAGTTTAATCTACGAAAACGAAGAGGTTGATGTGGGGCCAGGCAATGGCGAAGAGCTGGAGCCGGATCTAGAGGAGGAAGAACCAGTAGCTTTCCACACAGCTAGGACAGAGTATTACATCACTTCAAATGAGCCTCCAGTGGAGAGACCAATGTGGGACGAGAGACGGATGGAGTTGGCTAAACGCATGGTGTTCCCGAAAAAGGTTGATCTTATACGGGTTGTCCAACAAAACATGACCAAACATAAACGAGAATACAGGGTGGTGAAGTCGAACAAGTCTTTGTGGGACATACGTTGCTACGAATCAAGCAATCCTAGGACACCATGCAAGTGCAACGTTCGTGCAGTAAAAAAATGCACACACAAGATGTTCGAGATTACGAGGTACCAAAGCATGCATATTTGCATGGGAGATAAATACGGGCCAAACCATAGAAATCTAACATCCGTCCGTCACTACATGGTTAGGCATTTTGTTGCGAGAAGCTGATTTGAGGTACGCCTTGTCCAAGCCCACGTAAAGAAAACTTTAAATGTTGATATAACGTCACGGAAAGCGTGGCGTGGTAGGAATAAGGCAATCCAACTAGTTTTTGGAGATCGGGACATGTCATACAAGATGTCGCGCGCTTTTTTGCCGTAATTGCAAAGAATTCGGGAACCGTTGTCCACTACAAGTTCGCCTGTGGTTCAATCAAACAGAAAAAATTTTCCACTGTGTTTTTGGGCTTTTGGTCCGTGCATCATGGCATGGAGGCACTGTTGACCTGTACTCTCGTTAGACGGAACACATCTGCATAGGAAGTACAAGGGCCACCTGCTTGTCGCCTTAGCGCGCATGCCAACGACCATATATTACCGCTGGCATTTGCCGTTGTCGATGGCGAGTACAAATAGTTGGAGGTGGTTCCCGGAGAAGGTGAGTCGTTGTTTTTAAACGACATGTCAACGCTTGTATTCTATCCGATCGCACGCGAGAATCGCGGCAGCCATCAATACAATAACATCCGACGGCCGACTTCAAGTGAAGCATCGCATTTGTTTGAGACACCTAAAAAGCAATGTGATGAAAAGATGGCACAACCAATTCGCAAAAGACATGTGTTGGATAGCTGGAAAAGAAAGCCAGAAACGGAAGCACATCGCCGCCATGAATAGTATTCGTAATAGCGACCCACGACCCACTGGCGTTGGTACACGGGTGCACCAGATGTTAGCCGACCTCGGTCCAGAGTCATGGACATTGAGCCACGATGGGGGTTATAGATGGGGAGTGCTGACAACAAATAATGTTGAATGCTTCAATGGTGTGATTGTCCGAGCCAAGGGATTGACCATTACAGCACTAGCAAATAACACTATTTTAAAGCTAAAGGGATATTTCCACGATAGGTTGGCAAACGCGATCCACATGCGTAGAGATGGTCATATTCTGATAGATTGAGCGAGAGAAAAATATGAAAAGTGGGAGACGTCTTCACACCGGATGCGATTACATGCATTCAGACTAGATGAGTGGTACCAGGTCGGTGGAATGCCAGAACAATGGAACGATGTTCCCAACGAACAAAAGGTAGATTGGGTGGGACGAACATGTACATGTGACAAGTGGACAGCCTATCATATGCCATGCTCTCATGCCCAATATGTTGCCCGTTATAGGGGTGGAAACCCTTCAACCATGGTTGATCTTCATTATACGATAGAGTCATTCGAGGCAACATATAATATGACATTTCAACCCCTTGGACATGAATTTTACTGGCCTCCAAGACCCAGTTGGACGTTACTCCCGAATGCTTTATGACTGCGCGACAGAAGACGCGGGCGGGAAAGAACTCGGCGTATACCAAACAAGATGGACAATTCCGACCAAGTAGGTAGAAGAAAGTGTGGTTATTGCCGTAACCCTGGGCATATTGCATCAAATTGCCCCCTAAGAATAGATACGTAGCTTCGAATGGTTATCATGAAGTTGTAGTATGTGATGCTAATTAGTCTTTTCCACTATGGTGTGTAATGTTTTCAATAAAAGATTTTGTCAAATCTTTCCATCTCAAAATATTGTCAACATCAACACAATTTATATCGAGACATGATAATAAGTACGAAAAAACAATGAAAAATGAAAGTTCAATTACATAGAATTACTAAAATAAGTTTGAAATGTAAAATGTCTATTCAATTACATCAATATTGAGAAGGCGTGTAATAATCGGGCCTCCGACCCCTGTTGGTCCGGTCAGGTAAAACGCGTGGCGGTGGATGCGGTGACTGTGTACGTCTACGAGTACGACGCAGTCGATGGTCCTCCTCGAACACCAGCTCAGTAGTCTGATCATCTATTAGATAATCACTGGTAGATAACGGCCCCTGCGGTGGCGTGTTCGAGGTGTTGGGCTCCTGTTGTGACGGACCGCCATACTCAAACTGGCTAAACCTACCATGGTTTAACGGCATGTATGAAGTGCTGGGATCGACCCACGGATCGTTGTACTCGAACTGGCTAGACCTACCAGGCTGCGGCGGCGTGTATGAAGTGCTGGGCTCCTGAGTGGTATAATGATGACGGCTCCGCTGTCCCGACCGATGTAAAGTTTGTGGAGGCGGTTGCGGACGTTGGACGTCATACATGGCTATCGTGTCGTCCAACAGGTGCTTATGCTGGGTCTGCTGAAGTACGGCCTGGCCTCTGATGTGCAGGACCTGCAGATAACTCACCATATAATCAAGAGCAGTCGCATCTACTCGTAATTCTCCCGCCTCGTACTGCCGTATAATACTCCCACTGTGGTTAACCACATGCTGAGCGTATACCGCCTAAAGAAAAATTTTAGAAAATTTAATAGGTATTGCATCAATGCGTACTAAATTCGAATTTATGGGAAAACATTCATATTGCACTAACCAGACTGTTCTCATCGTGGGCCGACGCAGCGTAGCCGTCGTCTGTATGACTAGTCCGAGGGTGTCCAGCATGTAGTATGGTTATCCCTCGGTACCATCTCATATACGCCCTCAAAGCCCCAGGATCGGGAAAGTCCTCTAACTCCGTCTCCACAACGGTGTTTTCTCAATTGACCCACATGTCGATTGCCGAATTATATTGTTCGCTGTAATCTTCTCTTTCCCGTCCCGGTGCTTCTACCACGCTGGTGGATTAACGGGGATCGTCTGCCGCATGCCGAACTGCCGAAGTACCCGATCAGGACGGTGCCACTCAACCCGCATACCAACAATAAGGGGTGTACATGCTCGCCACGCTTCTGCATTTTCCAAACAGTACTGTGGCAAACCACCCATTGCATGCTCGAATGGCTGCCAAATAAACTGGGAACACAATAATAACGGCAGATTAATTTATAAAACATACAACGTATATTAACAAAGGAGAGTAATAAATGTGAGATGTATATTTTTTCAAATCTCACCGAGCTACAAGCGGTCAATCATGTCCCGCGCCTCGTTCAAACCAGCCCGGCCCGCAACCCACTTCAGATCCTTCCTCGCAAAGAACATGTAGCCGCGTGGTGGGCACGGCAATCGAAATCGGGGTGAGCGACTTGCCCATCCTCCGATGGTGCCTATCCGTCGCCACACAATGTTGGCCTAAAAGCCGTGAGTCTGTCCCAAGCAAAAAATTGCATTGTACAAGATAATTATATTATAAGCAATAATACGTCTTCAAATATCATTAACAATAATGAGATGAGTAAGTGTGTTACCTGAATAAGCATGACGGCCCCGCACATGCCTCTACAATCACGGCAACAAGCCTTACAAAGCCATCTATACAGATGCGCTAGGCATGCTGCCCCCCAATTATATTCATTGATATGATCAAAGTTAATCAAAAAGTCAAACCAATGTAACGATAATTTATTTCCTGTCGTATCAGTGAACATATGGGTGCCGAATAACAAAAAAATCCACAAACGGGCCCGCCGTTCTGCTTCCTCCACATCAGGATTCCCCGGAGTGCCTTGGGCTACGTATAATTCCCTCAGATGGGGTATGTTAATCGAACTTCCACTAATTTTGTCCAAAGATACATATACCCCCATATACTGATGAATACGTGTCCGCCACTCTTCCGGAGTTCGACTAGTACCGTCGAGCACCGGGACAACCTGACCAACAATCGGTAATCCCTCATATACAGCGACATCCTGGAGTGTGATCATGGCCTCGCCTACAGGCAAATGAAATGTATGCGTCTCTAGTCGCCACCTCTCAATCAAAGCAGTAATAAGAGGATTGTCAACATGATGGAAGCGCGCCGCATAACATCCAAAAAATTTGGCTCTCAATAAAGCCGTCTGCACAGCATGATGCTCCGTCCATAGGAATAACTCTCTATCACTCCTATAAATCTTGTGTTCCTCTAACTGATGGGGTGACGACAAATAATTCACCCGGTGGTCATAGTAATAGCATAACACTGAACTATCGCTAGGAGCTGGTCTATGAGCCATAGATCCTACGAGCATTAAGTAAATTAAAAAAAATATAAAAGTATTAATTATTACTAATTAGTTTAAAACTGCAACCTTAATATTTAACTAATTTTGCTAACTTTGTAAAATTCATAATATTTTAATTATTCTACATTCATACTATTTAAAATTACATCGATTAATACATCCCATCATCATAAAAATATTAATATTCCAAATAATAAATCAACATATAATTAACATATAAAATAAACCAACATGATTAATATTCCACTAAAATAAACAATAGTCTAATTTTGAAATTTAATGTATTAAGCAACATATAATAAACATATAAAATAAACCAACACGATTAATATTCCACTAAAATAAACAATAATATAATTTTCAAATTAAAGTTGCACAACAAATAAAATTATTACTGCTTAACATTATCTAAACGTCAAAAATTTATTACTAATTACTTTAGAACTACAACTTTAATATTGAACAAATATATCACTTCATCTTAAAATTACTAATAATGAACATAATTAATCCTAAAACTCCACTAAAACCCTAACTTCAGTTAGTTACTATATGCCCTATAACTTTAATTTTCTCATTTCTTAAATTTTATATTATTTAAAATTTATAAAAATTCATGTTAAATACTTTAGAACTACACCGTATAATATTTAATTATTACATAACGTCATATTAAATTGACTAATAATTAACATAATTAATGCTAAAATTACACTAAAACCCTTAAACGCCACTAAAACCCTAAAACTCCATATGATTAATTGAATAATTATAAATTCACACTAATTATATGCATACTGATTATATGTACACAAATTATATACACAATGATTAATACATCCTATCATCATAAAATGATTAATATTCCAGAAATAAATCAACATATAATTAACATATAAATTAAACCAACAAAATTAATATTCCACTAAACTAAACAATTGTCTAATTTTAAAATTTAACGTATTAAGCAACATATAATTAACATATAAAATAAACCAATATGATTAATATTCCACTAAACTAAACAATAATATAATTTTCAAATTAGACGTAGGCAACATGTAATTAACATATAATTTTGAAATTTAGCATCATATAAATTAAACAAACAAACACATTAAAACATATAAATTCGGTACCAAAAAAAAAAAGAGAAAACTTACAAGATTTAGGCAAAATCCTAGGATGTGGAAAATTTGTAGTAAATTTTTGAATTGGATGGAAGAAAAATGAGAGAGGGAGAGAGCAAAAGAGGAGAGGGAGAGAGCAAAAGAGGAGAGGGAGAGAGCAAAAGAGGAGAGGAGAGGTGAGATTTCGAATGGAAGAGGAGGGTTCGTGGGGGTTTAAATAGTAGACGAGTCGAACTTCAGAAGTTCGACATTGAGGAACAAAAACTCGATTTCGAACTTCTGAAGTTCGAGTGAAACATAATCGAATTTCTAAAGTTCGACATTGAGTTTCGAGATTCTGCTTTAATGCCCTGTCTGTTACGTGCAGCGATACACGCGCGTTATCGACCTTTCAAATTTCGATAACGGCCAGCTGTGTTCCAGCAGTCGAACTTCAGAAGTTCGAATCAAGGAACAAAAGCTAGATATCAAACTTCGGAAGTTCTAGTATACTGACATCCACTCAGTTGAGCTTCTGAAGTTCGAATTCTTAGTTGGACTTCAGAAGTTCGATATCTCATATTATAATATCTTTTTTTTTTACTCTTCACATAGTCGAACGTTGTAAATTCGTTTTCGAACTTCGTAAGTTCGAAAAGTCTACTTTTACTACTTCCTTCAAAACTGAATTATTTTTCAAAACAAATTAAAAAATAAGATTAAAAATAAAAATAACCCGATAATTGGTTACCTTGTCCGCATTGTGGCGGACAAGGAAGCTCCTCTCTGCTGTGGAGAAAAGCGACACTACATTGTAAGCTTGTCCAACCTCCATTTGTATTATATATGTGCTTTTTTTCTATTATTATTAGTATTATCAAATACAAATGCTAGTGTTGATAATGCTCGCTGCTTGGTGGTACATAAATAAGAAGGTTAAAGCCCCCAGGGGCATAGGTGAGTTGGTAAGTGGCCAGGTGATTAGGGTGGAAACACTCTGACAACGCGGGATCGAGTCCGTGTGGCGGCAGTACTCCGCTGAAATATTGCGGGGGCTGTTGCTGGATTTCCACGCCCGTTGGTCCTCTCCCTGGTCGGGCTGCCACTCACGCACATCCCTCGATTTACCTCCCGCCTGGTTAAGGGGCCTCTGGCCAGGTGGGAAAGGGGTTCTCCTTTGGTTAACCCTTTTATAAATAAGAAGGTTTTGACAAAGCAAGAAAGTTAAAGAATGACGTGTTTTTAGGCACAGGAGAGGCAAAATCTATAAATAGAATCGCTGATGAATGTAAATGGCAAGAAAAAGGAACCTTGGGGCCCAAGTTTTTTTTTTTTTTAATTTGCAAATATCACACAAGCAATTATACCATATATCAGTATATATGGAAAGTATTAGTACCCTTTTAAGTTTATTATTACACGCATGCATAATTGTTAAATGGTGAATCGAAATATCATTTTTTTTTAAATTATGAATTCTATTGAATGAGGAGTCATAATGATTTGGCTACAAACTTAAAACAAACATAAAATAGATAAAGCACATATTTTGTGTTTCCATTTGTTGTTTTGCACTAAAAATATATCTCAATAGATATTATTGATATATTTTTTTGTTATTTTTAGGTTATTTCTAGTGGTAGAAGGTATAAACAATTAGATATTGAAAATCTAAGTACACGTACTTGTAATTTTTAAGTCATTGGAAAAAAGTAAAACAAGTATACGTTAATATGTTACCGTATTGCTTTATTGCTTATATCAATGTCGTCTTGTGCTGTGGAACACTTCGTTATCTTTCTTTCTTTATTTATTTTTTATTTTTTCCAAATGTATTGTGTTTTGATATTTAATAATTGATGTTTGAATGGAAAATATTTTAATTTTGGATTTTTTGGGTTTACACTAGGTTTTAAATTTAATTTTAACAAATTGACTTTTGAAATTCCCAAATTCATTGTGTTTTGATATTTAATCTTTGATGTTTGAATGGGGATATTTTAATTTCGGTTTTCTTCGGGTTTACACTAGGTTTTAGTTCAATTTTAGCAAATTGACTTTTAACATGGGTTTAAAATTTGATTTGGTATGAATAATTGTGATTCACTAAATCATAGGTATGAATCATATAATTAAGCAAACAATCTATTAGCATTTACGGTTCACTTTTAGATACGCATCATTTTCCTAGTTAATCATATCCAATCTTACCGTTCGAATCATAAATCATACCATTACAAAAACTATGCACGTATGCTAGAAATTCATAAATCATACCATTACAAAAACTATGCACGTATGCTAGAAATTCTAAAGCTAATGTGATGGTGGACGTCTGGGCGACACCTCTCAAGCTACAGCTATGGACTCGCTTCGATTCGCTTTTTCTATTTAAAAAAAAATCATTTTTATTTAATTTTTACAATTTTCCTTTTTTTTTTTAAGAAGTCAAACAATGCTAATTACAAAAAAAAAAAAAAAGAGATACTCTCTTTTTTTTTCCCTTAAAAAAATTCAGCTTTTTTTTATACAAACTAGCACAGTAGCCGAACAATGCACAGATTTTTATATTTATATGATATTATCAAGTTTTATATTTAACAATGTTAAAAATTGTGTTTTGTGTTATTCGATTAATATAATTGAGATATTTTTGGTTTTAAAATAAACGATTATTATTATGTATGCCGATATATAATAAACTACTAACAAAATACTGATAGTTAACAAAGATGTCTTCCCTAATTCTAAGTAATAAGAATTTTATATATGTCATTGTAACTCCATTTTTGCATTGTCTATTGTACGAAACAAAGCAAAAAAGGAAAAAAAAAAAGGAAAAGAAAAGAAAATATTGAAGACGAAATGTGAAGAGGTTCTGAGACTTCATCACAAAAGTCACAGAATTTTGAAAAGGGTCTTCAATGCGTCGACCAGTTTCCAGTCGTCAATGCTGAGATCATTCTGTACACAACAATTTCAAGTGGTAGTGAATGAATGAATCAAATCTGCTTGTGTTAAGCAAGAATGATGACATAAATCATATTTTCATTACCTGGTAATGTTCTTCGAGTATATCAATTGATCTTCTTGAGATGTAGCTGACAAGCTCATCTTCAAGCTCAAAATGTCTGCCAAACATCTTCTGCCGTTCATCAGAATTACTGCCAACTATCTGCATTAGTAAGAAAGAAGAATCCGTGAGACATACACCGATGATGAAGACAGACCTAGAAAAGAATCATAGAGGTCACCGTCCATGATTCTTCTCTAACGTGAAGTGTCCGACAATCTAATAAATCTGTCACCAATATCCGGGAAAAACTCAGGGACATCATGAGGCCACCAGTAGTATAAAAGTATGTAAAGATGTTGGTATAAAAAGTAAGATAGCTTGCTATTACAGACCAAAAAATTACGAGAAACTATCTGAAGATTAGTTGAAAGGCCAGGAAAAGGTCAGAATGTCAGCCCCAAATGGTTATCATGTGCCTCACACTCAACAACAAAGCATATTAGTACTACGGCAGAATCTTTCAGATACATGTTTTAGCCACTCCAATTAGTTATGCCCTGATTACACCCAATTCTCACATCTCAGCACTTGAAAACATGTTACAGCAAGACATGGAGAAGGGCAACAAACCCTCATTTTAGCACGAGTTAGCCAAATTAGTCAAAAATAAATGAAGTAAAATGAAAGGCTACATGGTCCCCCATCCAGCAATATGCATTGGTCACAACCACATGCTCGCATAGAGAGAAAATGTTCACGACCATCATTGCTTTATTCACACTAATTTAGATATAAAATTTCATGATGCACATTAAGTTTGGATGAGATTTTGTTATGCACATTAAGTTTGATGTTGCCATACCAATGTGCTTGTGACGTCTTCTAATTTCTTCATTAGTTGCTAATGCAGCAAAAATGTTTAGTGCGTATTGTCAACAAAGCTGAACATAGAGGAAACATGTTAATTACTAGTCCCTATGGGTCCCATTTCACATCCATACAAACCTATAAGCAGAAACTCACAATAGTGACAATACTATGACATTCACATACTTGATATTAAAACTGATTCTGAAAAACTACACTGGTGAATATGGAAAGTCAACAGATAAGCATGGGCATTGCTCTTTCTGAATAAGTAGTTGAATTAGAAGTCAATGCAAAAACATGTGGACCAGTCTTAAGTTGTTGGACCAAAATATAGGGAAACGGTTGTCTTCCATCATTATTATCCCAAGTTAGAGTCCAAACATCAGAAATATGCAGATACACGCATAGTTGTAAATGAGTAAATCTAATACCCTTTCTTATGATTCATAGAGTATCAATTCCTACAGCATCAAAGAATGCACTAATGTAGCAACATTTTCTTCTCCATAAGACAGAAGGGAAATATAATTGGTTCAAATAACACTTTGCTAGAACTCGTGAAGAACATATACAAGAAGGAAGTGCTTTCACTCGTTTATTAATATAAGTTTGAATAGCAGTTCACTAGTACGTGAGTCAAAGAACAAATGCAGAAAGATAAACTACTTTCACCCATTCAGTGATCTCACAAAGTGATGAATATTTTTGGCCAAAAGATGAAAGAACGAACGATAGCGAAACAGGTCAAAAGAAGAAAGGAGCAGCAGCAAAATGAACCAAAAGATAAAAGAAGGAAGAAGAGCAAAAAGAATTCCTTTGACATCCACGCAAATTAGGATCGATGTCAATGGGTAAATTTCACCCGGTCCACATTAGACATCGAATGACACATGACATAGAGTTCAGAACTAGCCAATTAAGTTGCCAAATTCATCAATAATTTCAATTATGCTTCATTTCCAGACATTGGATGGCTAAGCTGTCTAATAGCCAAGCAAACTCTTAATTTCAGTAGGACAAGAAAATTCAACGAGAAGCACCAAACTTAAGGGAAAAATGCAGTGTCAAATTCCCAGACATACCTTAATTGCCACCTTTTGGCCTTTCTTAGCATAATCAACTGGCTTGTTATTATTCTCAATGGACACAATCCGACCAATATCAATAAATTCCCTCTGCGGAATACAAATTGGAGATCCCACCTATATAAAATTGAATTGACACAATTAGCAGGTAAACAACAAGTATTATAATAACTTACAGCAAGATTGACAAAAGGTTGATCTTTGAGTAGTGAAAGAACAAGTTGCAAGCTGGCTGCTTACATAATAATGAAGTGCAAAGACTAGCAAAGGTTTATCGAAAATGGAAAGAAGAAGATTCTTTTCCTTCTATTCTCAGAATTTGCTCGGAGGGATTACATGTGAAATAAAAAATGATTACAAAGCAAAAAGCCCGTTAAAACTAATAGAAAAAAGGAAGCCAAGCTCATCAAGTCTGCTTGGTTTCAGCCCCTTAGCAAACATGATCGGTTAAAGTCCAATAACCAATTGAACTGACCCTTAGTTAGCTCAAACAATCCCCCGACTAGTAAGTCAACAACACAGAAAGATTCTATAAATTTCTATGATAATTTGAGAACCTCATAAAGACCACATTAGGAGGAACCTAATGAAATATGGCTCAACGCAAGACCTGCAACAGTTTAGACAACATATCAAATCCTCCTTAAACCCCCCAGGCCTCCAGAATTAAAAACAATCAACTTAGCCTTTATTTATATCTTTGCATTAAGTGGAATATAAAAGCTGTTTTTATTAAATAACAGCAGTCAACACGTTTTGCTATAACAAAAGTGCATCAATTCAGTTTTCCTTTCATTAATTACACGAATCTAGGAAAAGGAAAATGATACCTTTGCAATGCCTTCAAGAACATCAACCCCCAAAAGAATGGGATCTTTCTTGTTAAAAACACGATTTGGAATGATCTTAAGAACACAGGGAAATATGGCTTCTTTAGCAGATTCTCTCTTACTTTCCTCCTTGAGATTATCAATATAGGCTTTAAACTGATCAAACAGGTGATAGATAACATCAGCACAGAATATCTTGATACCAAGTTCATCAGCAAGTTCCCGGGCCTCTGGTGTCACTTTAACATCAAAGGCCAGGATTGTTGCATACTCTTTCTTCTTCTGAAGCATTACACTAGCTTTCATGACATCTTTCTTATGTACATGTCCTATGCTTATGCCACTGACAGGTATGTCCACTTCTGGATTTTTCAAATACTCCAATAATGCTTCCAAAGATCCAAGGGTAGATGCTTGAACCCACACTCCCTTACCACTCTTATCAATCTTTCCATTTACGGGCCTTACATCTTCCATGGCAGCTTCCTTAATGTCTTCCACATCATCATTTGGCCCCACAACATACAGACCAGTGCCGGCAATTGCATGCTCAAGACCCTGCAGAAGATAAGACAACAAAACAAAACAAAACAAGAAATTCGCAGGACTACATTTCAAAAGTACCAGGTTTCCATATAGGCCATTTGAATGATAAAGGGAGAAAAACTTCAGGTTTCCATATAGGCCATTTGAATGATAAAGGGAGAAAAACTTCTGCATAGGTCACATAATCTCTATATTGCTGCATTTCCATGTCCATTAGGCATTAGCATACAGTGGCTGACTCAACTATGCAGCACAAATCTGGACATTCCATAATAGATGATGTGGAAACAAAATATGCTTACATTAAATAGAAGTAATTCTATCCTAAACTTGACAAAGACATTTTAAGTCTAGGAATATTTATGATGCCATTATAAAAACTTGTGGACTCAAAGACTCCACATATTTGACAATCATTATCGAGGTCCCTAATGGGAGGCTCAAATTTGGGGAAAAACATAAATACTCGGAAACATGTCGCCAGCATTTTTTACATTAAGTTTAGGAACATTTATGATGCCATTATACACACTTGTTGACTCAAAGTCTCCACATATTGGACAATCATTACCGAGGTCCCTAGCGGAAGGCTTAAATTTGGGGTAAAACATAAACACTTGGAAACACGTGGCCAGCATTTTATACATTAAAACAGCAGGTTTCACAAACATCAAACAAGATCTTCCTTCCTTTCATAATTTTGACACTAATTCTAGTTCAATGATCCAAGGGGCCACAATTAATCTCGACCAACAGAAAAATCAAGAGCATGCTCCAGATATATTCGCTCTTATGAACAAAATAACATTCCAGTTCTGCCAACAAATTCTATATTCCAGAAAAACCAGCAAGATATAACTAGAGCAAAAAGAAAGATTCAACTATAATCAAGATAATACCAACGGCGCATACTCCCAAGCATGACCAACATCCTCTTGTTCCCCAAATGTTTCATGTTCATCACCGACATTACAAATCTAAAGTTTTTCCTCTTCCAAAGGAGATACCTTAGCCTACATTCTATCATAAATTTTCTAAGCTTATCTTGCACGCGTAATATACACCAGAATGTTATAACTTATAACACAGATGCCTTTATCCTATTGATGGTCAATCATAAATTTTCTCCAACCTCATAACAAATTAGAACTCCACTCTTCCAAAGGAGATACCTTTACCCTACATTCTTTCTGTCATAAGTTTTCTAAGCTCCTCTTGCACGTGTACTTGCTCCAGAATGTAAAACACAGATACCTTCATCCCATAGATTGTCCATCACAAATTTTCTCCAACCTCATAATACATTAGAACACCAAAAAGGACTAAAGTAGACACAGGCATCAAAAAACAATGTAAAAGAGCTACTGAATCTTTTCTTTTCCAAATAACTGATACCTGACACTTAGAACTATAAGGCTCTTTCTGTTCCTAAATACCATCCTTTATCAAGAGGCCTATGGTCCCGGAGAGGTCTTTACAACTAGAAGCACAGACCATATCCACCCTTGGCGTGATATAACATGGTCAAATGCACAAAAAGTTCTCTTCATATCAGACCACACAAGACTTTTTCCTGGGGGCATCAACATATGATGAAAACACATAAGATACTACATCCCCAAGAATCTAAATGTATTCACATTAACCAGGATGCTACTGCCAATTCAAGCTGCAAAAGTATTAGTTCAGGCTTCATAGTTGCCCTGTTCTTAGTATTTTTTCCACTTCTATATTTTTGGTAGAATGTAAAAACTTTAAAATTTGAAAGCTCATTTACTCCAGACACACATTCAGATTAAATGTAAAGCATATAAAACATATCAAGCAATTACCTGTGCAGTAATCTTGATGCCCTGGGCAGCCTTAATTTCTTTGTGATGCAGATATGTTCCCTGATACCAAACATCAAATATCATTGCTTCATTAGCCAGCAGGAACAACATACATAGCAAAAAAATCAGGGAAAATAATCATGTACGTATGCTTCATCGGCAGTGTCAAAAGTAATCAATAATGTAAATGTTGTGATCAGGAACGCAACAAATAATCAATAATCCAAATTGTGTGATCAGGAAAGCAAAGCAACAAATAATCAATAATCCAAATTTTGTGATCAGGAGAGCAACTTCCACAGAAAAGGATAGTAATTGCATTCGATTTGGTGACTACACTCAAGAATGATCTATGCCATGAACTAGTAATACGCAAGATTTAACGAACTCTGATAAGGCACATACTTGTAATTGTAATGTGTTTGTATTCTAGCTATACTTAAGGCATGATGGGTGACAGTCATGTAACTTTAGTAGTTGTACTCTGACTAACGGACTGGGACATTGTTGGTCAGTTAGTTAGTTATGATGCAAGCACATGCCTATAAATACCTCATGTCACCTATCATTCAGTTAATGAGAAATGCCAGATATTTTCAGTCAATCTCTTCCCTTTAAACTCAAACTTTTAACAAGAAACAGGCATAAAAACTTATGCTCTACAGGAAGTGATTAGATCCCACGGACTATTCCACTAGAAGTGTTATAAAACCTTAAGAACAAACAAATATATCTCAAACCCAAAGTTAAATAAGACGTCAAGACTTTGCTAGCCACACATTTCACAATTAGGCACAAAGGCATAAGAATGCCTGGTCTGGAAAAATTAATTATGTCTCCAAAGTTTAAGCAAATGAAAACAATTATATTTGTCAATAACAATGGACAATTTCAATTAATTGACCCCTCTATATAATGATTCCAGTGCCCATTTTATTCACAAATCAGCACGTAAAGATGGATTTACAGCCTCCAAAGGTTATTTTTTAGAAAATGTAAATCACTAAAATGCAGGGAAAGTAAAAAGACAAAAGACAATTTTAATCAGGAAATTCTAAACGTCTTGCTTTGCAATCTTCATACCTGTGCTCTCAACATCTACAATAACTCTGACATACCTAGCGCTTACAAAAAGCTAGTTCATTACGCCAAAAAGAAATATAGAAGAGAGAAGTTTATTCAAAACAAAATACAGCAAAAGAACATGTAGCAACTAAAGACACCCAACAAAATCAAAGAAGAGGAAAAACAGACAAAAAAATTCCTGCACCTTATCATTTGCAAGGAACTTCCTATAATAACATAATTTTTTTCTTGTTCTAGGTGAACCAATTTATTTGAAAGAACCATCAAGATGGATGTAATTGCATTCAGAAAGAAACATAAAAAGGCTAAGCAGCCATCCAAAAACAAAAGAGCAGTCTACTTGAAAAGCTCCATACCCCAAAAGAATGACAAACCAAAAGCAATCAGAAACCAGTACATCATCTATGCACAATGACTTCCTTGCCCTTCCTCAGACCAGAAAAATACTTTCAATTCAAGGTATTTACATAGAATTCTCAATGTGCAATAGGACCAATAACAACCTTGTTAAGTGGCTCAATAAAAAAAGAATTAACTCATTAAGCTACAAGTTCATTGTTTTATTTCCACAGCCAATTTTCCTAAGTACATACATATCCACTTACTTTTCATATTGCATCTACTGCATTTAGATGATGAATTTGAGCAATAGATATTCCTTGAAAAATTAAATCCATATTCTGGATGTCAAAAAGTTTGAAGCCCTGCTCCTAGTTATGTACACCACATTCCCAACTCAGCATGGCACTTAGTTGCATGTAATTAAACTGGATTAATATCTGAGGTTAGACCTGAATTGTCTATAAGGAAACCTTCACACAGAACATGCAACTCTAACCTCAAATTTTAACTCATACAATTAACAATTGCAGTACTTGCACACAGAGAAACCTAGAGCATCTAGAAGCTCTTCTCAGAAGACGCAACTTAATAGCACAAGACTAAGAACACTTTCCACAGATTTTGGTCAGGACCTCAAAGGAATTTTAACAGGAATGTCAGTAGTTAAAGCTGACGTGGAATTAGATATCAAAGCTTACTTTAACTCGAAGTTCCTTCATTGGATGAGGTGTCAATAATGCTCGGACAGTGGTAACAATAGGTTCCTGTAGAAGCTCACCTAGAATTAGATATCAAAGAATGCTAACATATAGGACTTAAATGGCAATAGAATATCAAAAACTTGCCTGCATGCCACAGACTATTATTTGATCACCTTCATGGAGAACACCATTTACTAACACCACGTCAATGGTTGTCCCATGTCCTTCAACAACCTTAACCTCCAATACAGTACACTGTAGAAAAGATGGAACAAACCATCAGAATTGACATACTTAATATCCTACTCTATGAAACACAAGAAAGTTGTAACAAAAACAGACCTGTATTTCATTGCTGAAAGTGAGTTTTTCAGCCATAGTCTTTTGAGTCCATTGAACCAATAACAATAATAAGTCAGGGATACCTTCACCACTGTCACAGTCAAGGAACTCAATATGTCAGAAAGCGGAAAATAAAAATCAATAATGCCAGATAGTGAAAGCCAAAAACACAAATCAAGACCTGATAGCGCTGGTAGGTACTATACTGAAAGTCACTCCCATTTCTTTATTCTTATAGTACAATTCAGTATTTAGCCCTTGCTCCTTAAACTGTGTGATAACCTGTGCACATTTATAATATTGAGTACAATAACATACACCAAAAGGGTGTGGCTCTATTAGAAAAGAGGAATCTATATAACCTGTGCAAGTCTCATGTTAAACTCATTTTGCACATCTTTGGACTGTTGTTTCATTGCTTTGCGGATAGGTGCGTTGGGACAAGTTCTCCAACCATAGAGTCTATCCACCCGAACAAGTTGGAAATAGATTTAAGAAAATACAAAACAAATTACAAACATGATTAATCTCAAGAGTAAAATCTGTCACAATGAAGAATACCTTATTCAGTGCAACAATGAACTCTGTGTTACTCATTCTAAGAAGATTGAGGGACTCGATTGTTTGACGTTCCAACCCATGCATTATATCAACCACCAAAATAGCAACGTCACATAAACCTGAACCCCGAGACCGCAAATTAGTGAATGATTCATGTCCTGGAGTATCAATAACCAATAAACCAGGGACGTTAAGCTTCACGCCAGCTTTAAGTTCCTTTGTCCTCTCACGAATATTCTCAGCAGGAAAATACGTTGCCCCAATTTGCTGGGTGATCCCTCCAGCCTCACCTTCTTGAACATTGGTACCTCTTATACAGTCAAGAAGCTTGGTTTTGCCGGCATCAACATGACCCATAATACAGAAAATAGGAGACCGGAGATTGATCTCACTATGACTAGGGGGAGTATCCGAGTTCGATGCTTCTTTTTTCCCCCGAAGCTCTTTTTGCTTATTTTTATCGATAACATCAGCCTCCCCTTCACCCTTCTTGCTCTCCGCATTCAGAGATTTTGGTGGTGCTGTTGAGGTGGGAGCTTTCTGAAGTACAACTCCTGGCTCTGATGGTGCAGGAGGAGGCGCTGCCTTGTGAGCAGTTGGATGTGTCCTCTTCACCTCTTTCTTAACAAGAGTTTCTGATTCGGGATCAACTTCTTCATCAGCAAATGGACTTTTGCCAGGCATTTTTAAGTCAGCCTCATCCCAGCTTATGGCATCCCAGTCCTCATCATCGTCATAGGCTTTCTTAATTCCAAACTCCGTAACAACATCAGCAACTGCTGGTTTCTCCTCTACATGAATTTCCTCAAATTTCTCTATTTCCTTCAAATCCATCTCAGACACAATTTCCTGCTGGTTTTCCTTCGAGTCTGTCCTTTCAGCAGGCTTTGCGGGTGCTGCACCATTTGCCTGATTTTTGGGCTTTGTCTTTGCCTGATATATGCGTTTCCGCTTAGCAGGCACTCCATCAGCATCCCCAGTTGCTAACGGCAAACCCCCTGCATTAGCAAGTATCTGCTTCTTCATTGCCTCCAATCTCCGAGCTTCTTCCTTTTGCTTTCCAGTCAAATGCTTTCCTTCCTGTCTTTTCTTCAAAAGCTTCTCCTTTTCCCTTTCCTTTTTCAAGCGCTTTTTCTCTTCTGCTAGCCTTTCTAGTTCTTCTTGACGACGACACTCCTCCTCCTCCTTCCTTAATCTCTCCTCTTCTTCTCTCTTTTTCCTTTCTTCTGCCTCTTTCATTTTGGCAAGTCTCTCCTGCATTTCCCTGACATGCCTGGGAACTTTCTTATCTGGCACTTTACCCTTTGTCTCGTTCTTTGCAACTTCCAGCTTTTCTTCTTCACCTGCTGCTGCTGCCTTTTTCTCTTTTTCTTTTTCCTTCTTCTTCTTCTTTCTCTTTGCAGCAGCAGCAGACTCAACAGGTCCTTCTTCAGCTTCCTTTTCACCTGCACCATCTTCTGGCTCAGGCAGGACCTGTGCTTTCTCCTCTGCAGGAGGTGGAGCAGGAGACGGATCTGGTTTCGACATTGAAGGCCCTTCATGAAGCTCTGCTATAATCTTGTCTAATTCGTCCTCTTCGTGGACAGTTCTCCCACTTTTCTTCTTCTTCTTTTTGTTCTTGAAAGTTTCTGCAACACCTTCATTAACCTGCTTTTTACTCTCATCTTTGCTCTCCTCCCCTTCATCAAGTCCATCAGTAACAGCTGCAGAGAACACACTCCCACCAGCTTTCTTACCCAATTTTGACGACTTCTTCTTCCCTGAAAATGCAACTACTGATTCATCATCACGATCAGAGTTCAGCCCCGAGACCGAATCATCAACAGCCCCTTCATCATCCTCGTCACCAATTGCATCAAAGGCTGAAGCACTAAACAAAATTTTCCCTCCAGGCCTTTTCAACTTGGGTTGCTTCTTTTTCCCCATAAATGCCGGAACACTCTCACCCTCATCCTCCCTATCCCCACCATCCCTTTCCTGAGTCAACCCAGAACCCCCATCTTCATCCTCCTCCTCATCCCCTAACAATCCAAAACTCAAAGCATCAAACTTACCAGTACTCCCACCCTTTTTCCCCTTCGACTTCTTCTCACCACCAAACGTTATAGCAGGCACCTCATCCTCAACATTCTTCATCACAATATCATCAACGTTTTCCTTTAACTTCACTTTCTTCGCGTTCCCTTTTTTACCCTTCATCTTCCCACCTACCAGAGCAGCCTTCTCCTCCTTAACCACAGGCTCTTCAGATAACTCGGCAATCACATAATTCTTCTTCTTCGACTTCCCACCACCACCGGCAGCTGGGCCGCCCTCTTTGACACTGGTAGTCGGCTTCTTCCCAACCATTTATCCCCTATCCAGAAACAATTTGATCAATTAAACATGCAAATAGTGATCAATTATCTGCAAATAACAGTTTAAACATACAAACAAGCCCTAAGACAATAGATTAACCTATCAGAATTTATTCAAATCAACATTTATTCCAGGGAAACAGAAGATTACATCTAAATCCTACAATAAGAGAATTAGCTACTCAGAACAAAAATTTAAAACATGTAAAACCGATATTAACAATTGAAACATCATAAAATAATTAAAACTCCTAAAACTGAACTACTGAAATTGGATAACCCCCCCAACCCCCCCCCCCCCCAAAAAAAAAGGTCTCCAATTCTTCGAAACTTAATCTAATTCACCAAAATTCGATTTTATCAGAACCTAATATTCTTAGAAAATTATCCCACATAATTTCAATCATAACCACAAGAGCAAAACTTACCCAATTTTATTTTATACTTTTTCTTAAACAGAAATCTGCAGGGATTAGGAATGTATATAGTGTGCCTTGTGTGTGTACGTAGGTGTGTTTGCATATTATGTACGTATGTGCGTATATATAAATATGTATATGTATGTATATATATGTATATATAAGGTCTGTGTCTGTGTGTATATAGTGCGTGTTGTGTGTGTATTTAGGTGTGTTTGTTTGAGTTACAGGTTTGATATGGCGGGAAAGAAGAAAAAGACGCAAAAACAATGCAGGTTCGAAAAGAAAACGATGGTACAGACTCGTGCGCGGTTCATTATACTTTATAGGGTTGATATTTGGGCTGGGCTGGTGTATGTTTGGGCTATTTGGCCCAATCAGCTTTTAAGGGTTTATGGGGCTCTGATTTTTATCAATTTATTGTTGTTTAGAGTTCTGTTTTATTTATTTAGTTAAGATTTATTTATTTTTAATTTTTAATTTTAATTTTAAGTATTTTTATTTTTTATTTTTTAAATTTCATATTTTTAATCTATAACTTTTTCATTTCATTTTTTCAGTTTTAAAAATTTTATTTTGAATTTTTTTAATTTGTTAGTTTTTTAGTTTTTATTTTTATTTTTTAATTTTACTTTTAATTTTATTTTTATTTAATACATAAAAATACTATGTAAGAGCTAATATAGAGAATGATTTAAAAATTAAAAAATAATAATAATATACGCCATGCAAGTCTAACGGATTAAAAAGGAAAAAAGAAAGAATTTTAAACTATTCGAGCCTTATATCGAGTTAGCTCGATTCCGTAATGTCTTGCGTCCCAATCAACGACATCGTTAGCTTGACGTATTTTCAAAATTAAAGGCTCATATAGATTGACTAAATAGAAATTAAAGATCTACCAATTAGACAAGCCATGCCTTGTTGATTTTGATAACTTAAATTATTCATGTGGTGACATAAATTATACAACGCCTAAAGCATTCATTAACATATGTAGCAGTAACATAAACTCATAGATATAATGTTTAATGCTTTGTTTCTTATACCACGAAACCACAGGTTTGGTTATGGTCTAGTTACACCATAAAATAAAGGTACACAAATTTATAAGCAATTTATTTGTATAATTATAAATTTATTAACTAGTTAGTATAAGAATATCGGTCTTTCTAACGAGTGAAACATTGTACTCGTTAAGATTAAATTAATATTTTCATTGATATAGAAACTTACCATTGTTAATTATCATCACATTAAATTTACCATTTTCAAGCATTTATTATTTTAGAGGATGGGTTATATTTAATGAGAAAATGACTAAAAAAAGTAAATTTTTATATGATCATTTAATGAACTTTAACGTGAAATGTCCGTTAAAAAAATGGTAAGAACGTACTTGTCAAATTGTCAAGGCTCCACGATAGAAATATATTTTACGGAGAAGAGGATACTTATGTGGTCTTATATGCTCGAGCTCCTTATTTATAGATTTAGGTCAAACTAAATTAGACAACTTTAATAATGACATAAAATAGGCTTGTGTTTCCTAAACAAACACAAAAATACCTTCTTGCATAAAATTCCTTAATTGGGTTTGGACTTTCGATTATAAGTTATTATATTATAATATTATAGTATTAAGAGACAGGGTATAAATACAAAAAGCGATATTTTAACAGTAATTAGTAAAGTGAAAATGTACCTTTTGTCTCCCTTTAACAATTATTTCAATATGAAAGCTGAAGAATGTGGCATGATAAAAATTATGTTTCTCTAAGATAATGTTATTGATAGCATGTATCAGTAACTTTATTCTGTAATTATAAGTGAATCAAAATGTAGTACCAAAAGGTTAGATAGAATAGTTAGTCACAGGAAACTTTTCTGTGGCCTTTGGGTGAAAAAGTGTTACGTTATAACAATTCGGGATTGATTTTTAAGAACATGAAAGTTGTTTATTTATTTGATTAACTCGAAAAAATATATAACGGGAATAGCAATCGTGTAGACAAAGCCTAAGGATTTAAATTTCAATCTGTATTAGTGAATTTACATTCGCGCTCTATGTGGATTTATTTTTTTAAGAATAAATGTAAAATATAGTTGAAGTTTTTTATTTTTAACCGTAGATGACAAATTTAATTATGAATATTATGTGCGCTGAATAGACGTTAAACGTACTCAGGTTTAACATTTAGAATTCACAAATAACACCTTGAGGCTTTTAAGCAATAATTAATTGACATAAAGTATAAACACCCTGCATAAAAATATAAGATATAAACCTTAGCAACTTCATGCAAACTCATATTAAGTTGAAATTCTCATCCAATTAGAAGTAGGTGAATAGGAACAAGATCAACACAGACGAAATCAATACACTGGAGAGGGTTTAAATCCTTCTTTTTTTTCTCTATTTGGTTTTGAACTCAAAACAGATACAAAGAGAAAGAAGAAGAGGAAAATGGTTCTCGTAACAGCATTGACACCATAATTTAGTGTCCCATGATATAATTTGCCTAATTAAATACCTTTTGGACATTATGGTTCGATGATATTTAGGTTCAAATTAACAGGTTTCAGTATATTTACTCACAAAAAGGATTGCTCTGGCATAAAATGTAAGCTAAAAGTTAAAAGACAATGTCCTATCTGATTCTTTCAAGTTAAACTAAATCCTATGAAGAAGTTAGATATACGACCTAAATCCAATGAAGAAGTTGGATATAAATTCACTACAATAAAGTATGGCGGTTCTTTATTCCCTTTCTGGGGCTTCATCTTTGCAGTGCAATTCTCTAGTCAAATACTTCAGTTGGAGTTCCTCAAGGTGCTTCCTTTCTCAGTTCACGGCCTCGTGTCTGTGCCGTACAATGTCACGTAGCGATCGGCTAATATCTATCTGTTATACAAAATCTATATGCATCAGTTAGACTTCGCGCTTAATGTCTGGTCCGAGTAATGGTCATTCTTGGATGATCTCCTCAAGAATTCCCTCACAAGATTCGCAAATGCTGAAGAATCGTCCTTTAATAACTGAGCTGGAGAGTCATACTCCAAGATATTGCCTGCAAAAACCAATATGGCTCCCATTAGTAATCTCAAAGTCATAGTAGAAGATTTCCCTTCAATAGATTCTACGAGATCCTACTCTTATTTATTTACTGAGCGATGATTAGATTTTGTTGCAGCTTTAAATCACAACTAAAAGTTGGCCACACAAGTGATTAAGTTAGATAACTCCATCAAAGGTTTTGCGGATAATTCATTAAAGATATGTTTTAGCAAGCGGTAAAGCATACCTAACCTGCCTAAATGTGAGAATCTCAAACAAGTATGATTCATAAGTTATTTTTCAATTACTTCTTTTCTCCTGTACGGTTTCTGATCGTTACCTTCACTGAGAACCAGGAGAAGGTCATTGTCAATGACCGTGGGAATCCGATGCGCTACTGTTATTACTGTGCATCCCGTTGTTTCTTCTCTTATTGTCTTTTGAATCACATTGTCTGTTGCTGTGTCCACTGAAGCTGTAGCTTCATCTAATACTAATATTCTCCTCTTCTGTAGCAGCACCCTGGCCAGGCATACGAGCTGTCTTTGTCCAACACTCCAGTTTTCTCCATCTTCTGCCACTGTGCCATTTCTCAAACACTTCAGAACAGAATCAATCCTTGGTTCAAATCTAATCTATTTTCCTATTTCCATTTTTCTTCCAATTTCTGTTTTCTCACTCTCTGAATATAATTTGGCATACTACAACGATGGTATACCTGGTGCATCAAGAGGCCGTTTGTCCAGCTTCATGATTTCTGCAAGATGGCATTTGTGCAAAACCTGACAATACAGATTATATAAGTCAACATCAGATCCGTTTGCTTTTTGAATAAAACGAGAACTCCTTTTAAACATACCTCCCACATATCTTGATCTGAATGCTGTCCTAGAGGATCAAGATTCGTCCTCATGGTTCCTTGAAACAAAACTGGATCTTGTGGAATGATACTCAGCCTTGATCGCAAGTCCTGGAGGCCCATCTTAGATATATTGATTCCATCAATAAGAATGTGTCCTTCTGAGGGCTCCACCACCCTGAAGAGAGCCTGGATTAAAGTAGACTTTCCACTCCCAGTTCTGCCAACCACACCAATTTTCTTAGCCCCTGGAAAGGTGCAGGTGATTCCCTTGAGTACTTTTGGGAGAGCAGGTTTGTACTGCACATGGAGATTTTCGATTTCAATCCTTCCTTCTAGTGGCCATTCGGGTTTCGGTCTGCAACTTTCAACTATCAATGGAGCTTCACTGGGTGTGTTAGCAAACTGAAGAATTCTCTCTACAGAGATCATCTTGTTCTCTACATTGCAAAGGTTCCATATGACCCAAGCCTGGAGGATATTTAGATTCAAACCATAAGTAGCTGCCAATCCTGCCAAGCCTGCAAGAGAGGAAAATTAGTATTTCTTCAGGGGCAAATAGAAGAATCTTTTTTTTTTATTTTTTGGCCAAAAGCAGGAGAAGAACTTCACCATCAATTATTTGTTTTTAATAAATACTGTGTTAGAATCATAGCACTTCAATGGCAATTCTTTAGGTAAGAAAATGATCTGAGTAATCCAAAATAACCATCTTTCAAAGTAGTCTCAACTCTCAAGAGACAATATACTTTGCATTTGATCATTGTTTCACTGCTCAAATTGCTTGAAAAACTGCAAGCTCTGCAGAGGTTTACATGGAAGTTCAATTTCAGCATAAGTCATCAAATCTAGGTGGAACCTAGTAATAAATAATTGTTTATACTTCTTTAATCATGCCAAAAGGTGATAACTTATCCTTGTCCACCTAATCTTTAGCTAAATATATGGAGTAGGATAGCTTACTCGGGTCAATAGCTGACCGTGGAAGGTTTACCAGGATGATAAGGAGAACAAAGAAGACAAGGTTGAAGAGAAAGTTTATTCGAACACAAAGCCATTCCATCGTTGCAGAATTGTGAAAGGCAACACGAGTATAGTCATCAGTGAGGTTCAAATTCTTCCTCAAAAAGCGATCTTCTTGATTGAAGCAACGTATCGTTGCGGCTCCAGTGATGGATTCTGAGAAGTGATGTAGGATTGGAGCTTTCTGAATCCCTACCATCCGGGCTAGTTCTCTAGCCGTGGTAATGTAGTGTGCCTGCAATAAGATTTAATATATACATATTTTATCTTATAAGATACAAGTAATCCATTGTTGTCTTATTTTTTTCAACTATAAATAAGACATCTCATCACAAGCATTTTATGAAAACTCAAACCAAGCCATACTTTTCTATATAAAAAGGCATCTTATAATAAGTTCATAGCAAACAGAGTATATAGTAACAAATGAAAACTATGGTGCATTTGGCACATAAAAAGCTAGTCACTTAAACAAGAAGTCTGGTGATTGTGGAACATGAAAGCTAGTGATCTATGCATTACTAATTGAGTAGAAAAACATTATCACTGTCTCTTATAATAGGAGAAACTTACTCTCTCACAAATATAAACAAGTTGAAGAAAAATTATCATGAGAAAGCTTATAAGTTTTCTCTCTGAATCATTTGTTGCTATGATGATTTGCTTCTCCCATTCTTGGCTATTTATAGGCAAAACTGGGAGAAAAATCATTTAATGCATTAAGTTCTTTGTGTGCTTGTTTGGGTTTGTAACCAACAATATCCTGAAGCTTGTAGGATTTTCTTCTCCTTTTTTGTGCCTTGATGGGACTACCCACTACCCATGTGAGCTTTACAGCTCAGACATATGCGTTCAGTTTATCTTTTTTGTAGTTTTCAAATTTAAGGAGATGCATTTATTTCTAAGGGAAAATTATGGAGTTGAGCTTGTTCAGCGTGGAGATCACCCTTACCTGGTACCAGATGGAGATTGCTAGAATGACAAGGAAGAGAAAGAAGACCTGCCACGCCACCTGAGTCATTAGGATGATAATACTCAAAAGCTGAATTAGTGCAAATGCTAGTCCAGCTAATCTGTAGGGAATATCCGTATCCACTATGCTTTGATCTGTTGAAGACTGTTAGTCAAAGAAACAAACAATTTGGTTAATATTTAATCCTTGTGGAAACTTTGATGAGAGAAACAAATTGAATTGGCTAAAAATGCTTACACGGTTGAGAATCCTGCTTGAAGGTGTAGAGTCGAAGAATGACAGTGGTGCACGAAAAACTGATGCGATCATTCTGAGAAAGAAGCGCTGAGCCGTCTCAAGGGCAATAGTTGACAGCAAAACTGCCCTTCCCAAGATGAAGAAGGAGCTTCCACCTGACAACGCCATGAATATTCCAATCAATTGCTTTTTGGTAACCCTGCCATCTTCTTCTGTTCCCCAAGCAATCCAGTAATTACTGGCCATCTGCAGTCCCTGGAAGAGAACTTGACACAGAAGAATAGCAGGAACAAGAGCTCCTTTGTATGCGGAGGTGATGAAGGTTGAATAAACATGCCATTTAACCCTGCCAGATGCCTTTTCTTCTTTATTGGTTCTCTCTAAGAGCCTACTGTTACTGCTGAGGTCTTCATGTTTATCTTCAGTGACTTCAATTTGATTTTTCTGATGCTGACATCTACTTAGACAATTACTTTCTTGGGTGTGGTTCACCTGATCTAGACATTTACCGTGAGCAGCCAATTGTCTAACAAGCTCACTGTTAGCGTCTGCAATTAAGTCTTCATACTTTCCGCACTGAACAATTCTACCATCTTTCATTACCTGTACATAATACGTAAAAACAGTGTAGGTATTAACTTGTTACTGGTTTTGTGGCTATAACATATCAGATTAATGAGGCAGACTTACACCATACCAAGACAAGGTCAGAGGCATCTAAAAGTTCCAGCTGATGGGTGACATATATAACAGTCTTATTGTGCAAGAGTTGTTTCAAGCATTTCTGCAAATAATTAAGAGTTTTAATAATTAGTGTTTAATAATGGAAAATGAAATCTAGTGATATGCATGATTGAAATAAATGCCAAGAATTTGAAGGTTTTTCTGACCTTAAAGATATGACTCCCTGTATGTGCATCTACAGCACTGAAAGGATCATCAAGTAGATATATATCCGAATTGCTGTAAATCGCCCTCGCCAATTGAATCCTTTGCTTTTGTCCTCCACTCAAATTCATCCCTCTTTCTCCTACAGTACTCATATCTCCATCAGGCCACATATCGATATCATGATTCAAAGCGCATCCTTCCACCACATCATCATAAAAGGCTTTCTTCATTTCCCTGCCAAACAGCACATTATCTCTGATGGTGCCTGTTTGGATCCAAGCACTTTGTGGGACGAAAGCTTTTGATCCATAAGTCTTGATACTAGCCCCGGAGAACCTAGGGATCTCCCCTAGTATACTGCAAAGTAAGCTTGATTTACCCGATCCAACTGAGCCACAGATAGCTACCTTGTAACCTTTCATGATCCTTATCTTCTCTACAATCTTTAATGATGGTGTTTTCATTTCATTAGCCCATGAATATTCTCCACTTTCTATATCAATTGCAATATCAGATATTTCAGGAGTATGATAGTAGATCTTTGTTTGATTCTCCTCTATAGTGAATTCTTGGATCCTATCAATTGAAACTTTCGTTTGAGCTGTCATGGAGATAAGCTCCGGTAGATTATAGATAGGCTCTTGCAGAATGCGAAAAGTAGCTAATGCTGAGAGAACTGTGCCTGACGTTAATGGTGTTCCTATTATTATACAGACCCCAAAGGTGATAACAGAAACTAAAGTTGGTGAAGCCCAAAAGAGAAAAGCCACTGCTGAACATGTATAAAGGTATCTCTTTAGCCAACTTCTCTCTATTTCTCTAAGTTGGAGCAGCTTTTCCAAAAATGCAGATTCCCATGAATGCAGTTTCAAAACTCGCATACTTTTCAAAGTTTCAGCAGTAGCTTTAATTCTCGAGTCCTTAGATTCCATTATCTTAGTCTGGAGCCATTTTTGCTTATTAGCTAGAGGGGTGTTGCTCAGCATCACCAAAATGGTGGCAAATAAAGCAGCAAGAGAAGGAGCAAGGCCAAGATTTCTACACAAGATGAGTAAGGCCAAAATAACCTGAACTGGAAGCAACCAAACTCCATGAATATACCAAAAGAAGTCTCCAATCCTGTCAACATCGACATTAATCAGATTAGTGACTGTACCATTGCTCACACCGCCATATTTGATGGACAAAACTTTCTTGTATATCAACACATTGAGGGCAGCCTTGACTTGAACACCTATTCGTTGAGCTCCGAAGTACCATTGCCTTTGAGACAGGGATTCCACTGTCTTTGCAAACAAGAAAACGAATGCAAGAATTACGCCATGATAACAGGTTGAACTGTCATCCTTTGTGGACAGCAAGTTCACAAAGCTTGTGATCAGCAAAGGACCAACATAGGAAGCAATTGTGTTGACTCCTGCGAATATCAAATAGGAAGCATGACTATTTAAGCCACAAAAAAATCACTTCAACAAGTTAAGAAACAATGGTACCTGCAAACACTGCATTTATCGCTAGAGGTCGCCTAATAGCATGAAGTGTCGCATATGGCAGCGAGACAGTATCAGCTTTTTGTTGACATAGAGACTCTTCTAACAAAGAAGAAGCTTCATTAGCTGTTTCAGATAGAGGAATGGAAGGTATATGCTCCGATTCAAGTTTCTCAATGCGGCCTATTTCAAAGAGGGGGTTGAGCCATTTGAATGTAAGGTGGCTCCATATTCCGGCATTGGAGAAGGCATCATCATGGTTGTTAGGTTTGCTTGCATCCTTTCGAAGAAATGGCTGTTCAGCGTCATTTTGTTTCTCGGCAGACTTTTTAGGCAGGGCATTGAAGCAGAGGAAAATCGTCAAAGGTAAGGAAGCAAAATCAATAACGTTACACTCTAGCAACAAGTCTGGGATGTTTATGGATTTGAAATGAACAAGGAGATAAAAGGAGACTTCAAGTAAATAAAAAATGCATGAGAAGAACCACCAGAGAGTAAGCACCAATGGCCATTTTCGGTGTTGGCTTGATCTGTTTATTGAGTAGACTGTAATTACACTTGCTAAACTCCAGGTCAAGGCTGAAAAGACATGTGTGATACTAATGGTTCTCAGCTTCCAGAGACCATACAAACACAATCCCAGATAGGAGGTGGTTATAAAAAAATTCAAGAAAATGGTGATCTTCTTGAATGTTACAGACTCGCTATCGTTTTCTCTTTGCCTATGACCGCCTTCTCTCCTATGCTTGAAGATATCCACCAAGAACCAAATTAGTAACAATACAAAAAAAGCCACATCGATTAGCTTCAAATTGATTCCCATCTCCATGGTGATATCCATCAACACTGACTGGGGAACTCACTACAAAGCAAGTTCAACTTTTTTCCACCCTATCACAACCCTGGAACAGCAAAGAATCTGCTGTTACTAAAGAAAAACGCAAAACAAATACTTCCAAAAGTATTGAAAACCTGAACTATATAACAACTGAAAAAGATTAATTATATGACACAAGTGGATTAAGAGACAGACATTTTGTTCAGAGTTACACATATACCTTTGCAATTTTATATGAGGAGAGCACGTGGGACTTTTAATTAAGTTGGTTAAACGATGAAGAGGAATCCATATAAGCAATAGCACATAACATTTGTTGTGCGTTAACATTTGCATTCATGTATTTATATCAATCGAAAAGAAGCAATCACATCACTAGATTCGTTGGCAGCATATATACAGGAGCTATCCCTATCCTTAAATCTGATATATACGCCGATAAAGAGTTCAAATCGAGGGTCCAGAATCTTAAACTTTCTTGGGACAAGGGGTGCTTTTTCTACCCAAAACTTCTGGAGAGTTATCAACTTTTGCTGCCTAACAATGTTTTCATATGTCTTCATATTAACTTCTGTATATCTCTACCACACACAAACACACACATATTTATAATATTTTAGGGTCTAGAGAATGCTGAGAAGTCATGATAAAAAAATTAAAAAAAAAATGTTACCTGAACTCCATGGCTGGAATAATTCGAAAACTGGGATTATACTGAAAACTGGATCAGAATCTTGTAATTTTTTTTTCTTTTTTTCCTTTCTAATGGTGAATTGGGATTACATCATCAATTAGCAGCGAGCAAAAGAGTGTAACTAGCACATAGTGATGATTAAGCACACATTTTTTGACGTTACAAGAGATATTCAATAATAACGGGTCGGAAATAAAACCAAAGTCATTTATTTAGTTTGCAGAATTCATGGTCTTAATGTTACGAGAAATTTTTAGTTGTGACAGATTAAAAAAAAAAAATAGTGAATTATTCTTGTAAAATTTATCCTTACTTGTCATTACACATGGAAACTTTCCATGAATGGGCAGCAAAAATTTTGGGATACGCAGGCAACGTTGTCAAAATGCTAATACTTCTCCATTTACACATCATCAGTCTAATCTTTCTGCAGAAGATTAATTGGAAGGGCAAGAGTGAAAAGGGCGCGTGGTTAGCATGAGCCCAGAAAGATTTTTACCATCAACCCCACGTGGTGAGAATAGTGAGTGCATGTGGAGAGTAAAAGCTTAAGCACTATAGACGTATGTGCTCTGCATGCGCTTCATTACATGACAAGAAAAGTTGGCAACGCAAAAGTGGAAAAGCCGAACGGTGTCATTGTGAAGAAATTGATTCCCAATTGGATTCGCTCCTTTTTGAGAGTGCGGTCTTTTTGCCGTTTAAGAATCCCCAGATTAAACAAATTTTCTAAACATTGTGCTCTGCCCGCAACGAGAAAAATATTGACGTATTTTTGTTGGTAGCCTTTCTTTTATTAATTGGCATATCATATTTGTCATGCTGATTGTATTGGCTAAACTTTTTTATTCTTTTTTCCTAACGTAAATTGCTAAGATATTTTTCTGATCCATTAAAAGTACATCAAAATCTTTTGTCATGTAAAAAGCTCATTTATAATCTCTCTATGGCCCCTATCATTAAAAAATTCGTATTTTATATCATAAGTACATTACATACTTCCATATTACATGTTGTGGGGATTTTTCTTTCTTCAAATTAATTTTTGTTGGTCCAACATTACCTTTTCCCACTACGTGCAATTTTTAACCACCAAAAATTCATGTGGACAAAAGAAATTCTCATGACTTGCAATTGAGTGCGTGCAATGCACGTATGGTTAAAAGTAACGAATTTTTTAATGTGAGGAATCCGTTACACTTTTA
Organism: Cordia subcordata; assembly: GCA_028554755.1. Taxonomy (NCBI): domain Eukaryota; kingdom Viridiplantae; phylum Streptophyta; class Magnoliopsida; order Boraginales; family Cordiaceae; genus Cordia; species Cordia subcordata. Next base: position 1,303,210 of record JAPTOF010000020.1, read on the forward strand.
ATGAATCTAGAGGAATTATAAGAGACTTTTTACACAATCGGGAAAGGGGGTTTCGACACATTTTTTATGGACCATAGAGGTCTCGTGCAATTTGCACTTTTTCATCAGTGCATTTCACTTTGACCCAAAAAAACTGCAACTTCAAGCTCATTTCAAATTGCACGTTTAATTATTAGTTTATTAACATATCGAGAGTGGGGAGGTCTAACCCAATGTAGAACGATACAATATTATTAAAGATTTATGATCTTACTGTTTCCCAGTCGAATATATATTTGGTAAATTTTTTTTTAGTAAATATTTACTTACATGTGTGTGTGGGGAAGATTTATGCATTGATGTAATTGTAACATCCTCGAGCCAACAATTTGTATGTTAATATCAACCTAATTAAGTAGAGCTGCTGCATGTATACCCTACCCGAGTGATTAACCCCACCAAATTTTGTTGATAATTCAATCATGAATCAATCAAAAGTTTGGATATATACATATGATTCTTCTAGGACATGGTTTTGCTTTCATGCATCGAGATGACATATGCCGGTACTTAGATACACGTCACACTCTTCATGATAATCCATTATCTGAATAACTTTTGGAATTTTTGATGTAGAAGTATTCCTTACTTTATCTAAAGTTTCGTTTGCCACTTAATTCTTTTATTTTTTTTTCTTATGTTGTACGTGTAACTTTTATTTTTATTTTTAATACAAAGAGGCCCTTGCGAATTATGTTGTAACTCCGACAAAGAAACCAACCAGATTGGGTCTTTTGAAGCTTAGATCCAAAGTTTAGCGTCCTGTTTGGATTGACGTGAATTTATTGGGGGTGGGGGACGAATGGTTTTGGTCGAATTTTTAATTCTTTTCTCTTGTTTAAATTAAGAAGATAGGAAGGGTGACACCAAATAAAAGGATAAATTAACTTCATCCCTCTATAATCCCTAAATTTCTAAACTGGGGTCAAATGGAAGAGGGGAAAGAAATATTTTGTAAAATGACATTACAACCTATATTTAAATGTTTACATTTAAAAAAAAAAGGCATAAAAATTAAATTATACATTCAAGTTCCTTTCTAATCTAAACAAGACCAATTCATCATCTTTATGTTCCTTTCCATTGTAAAACTTACCCAATCCAAACAAGAATTAATCATCTTCTCTACTTTCCTTTAAAATATTTTTGTTTCCTTTTTTTATTAAACTTGCCACGTAAATTCAAAAATTCTTTATCCATATCTTTTTTTTTTCCCTTTTTTTTTTGAAATAAAAGGTCTGAATCAATTAATCTTGTATGAATGCTAAGGAGATATCGGCTAGCACATAATATCTTTTAGAATATTCGTCTATATCTTCATAGCTTGTGTATCATTGTCAATTGATTTGATTAAATGCTTTCCTTAGTTAAGAATCTAAACTTGGAGAGTAAGACAATATTGTCTATATATAAGAAATTTTGTACACACATTGTAATATATTCAGAAAAATAAACCTTCATATGGTATCATTCAGGTCCCTCTAACAAGGAACAATCCTCTTCCCATGCTTCACTTTTTCCTTCTTCAAATAGCCTCCTCCTTCTCTAATGGCCAGCCCTTCCTCTAACTAGACGGTAGCCACTTCATAACCCGTCCTCTTTAATGTAAACAATTCTTCTTCCTCTCTTATTGCCATTAATGTTGTCAATCAACTAAGCTTGAAACTCACCTCCTCCAATTATTACCCTTAGAAGACACAGTTTGATGCGCTGCTATATGGATTCAACCTTGTTGGCTATATTGATAAACAACACCAAGTCCTTCGCCCATAACCAAAGCTATTGATGGAAGTGAAAAATCTAATACTGCCTATCAAAGATGCAGCAAAACAAGCATCTCCTTCTCGGCATTATTGGATCCTTAAGCCCTAACGTTGTCCCTCTTGTTCGATCATGCTTTACTGATGCAGAGGCATGGTCGCGGCTTGCCAAAGCTTACGTTAATCTTTCCTCCTCTCGTATCATGGGGCTCACGGAACAATTAGCCCTTTGTCTCATGGCAATCAACTAGTCGCTGAGTACTTAGCCAAAGTTCGTGACATTGCTGATGAACTTTCCTTCTTGGCACTTCTGTTCCTAAGCAATATCTTATCACCCATACGTTGAGTGGCTTAGGACCAATCTTTAAAGAAATAGATGCAGCAGTTCGGGCTCAAGATAATGTCATTGAGTTTGATGAACCATGTGTAAAACTCATTGAATATGACTATTCTTGCACCATGAAGAGATACGTACATCTGGCCTTCTTAGTGCACCACCCTCCATCATGGTGAATACTATTCGCCAATCCAACAATGGTCCTAATCCTGGACGTTGCCAGAACTCATGCCAACAATCAAGTCCTTGAATCAATCCGCCTTAATGGAAGCCTACTACTGATGCACTCTCTGATAAAGCCAAATTCACAGTTATTTGCCAATTCTATGACAAAAAAGGCCGTACAGCCGCCAATGTTATATTGCCAAAAGGATGTTTTCTTCTTCGCCTCTTAAGGCTAATGCTGCACGTGATAACGCTACATGGCTTTTAGACTCCGACATGTCGCATCATATTACCAATGACCTTGTACATCTCACCCTAAGTCAACCCTATGATGGCTCCGAGGATGTCGCAATCAGTGATATTTTTTTCCTCTCTACTTAAGGATTTCGATTCAATGTGATCTTTATTGATCAGTTTACCAAGTACACATGGCTTTTTCCCTTAAAAAAGAAATCTGATGTTGTCTCTATATTTACTACATTTAAAACACTGGTAGAAAATTATTTTAATCACTTCATTGTTAGTTTTTATTCAGGCGACGGAGAAGAGTATGAGAGCCTGACAAAGACACTCTCAACCATGGGAATCTAATACCTTTTCTTCCCCCCCCCCCCATTACACATCTCAAAGAGTAAGCACCTCTAAACAACGACATCGTCTCATTATGGAAACAATTTTAACTCTTCTGCGCCAAGAATCTGTTCCCTTTGCCTACTGGCCATTTGCATGCTCAACAGTTGTATACCTCATCAACTGAACGCCTACTCCAATCTTATAAGGCAAGTCACCTTATGAATCCCTCTTCCATACAACTTCTAAGTACAAGACACTTTGCATCTTTAGATGTTTATGCTATCTGTGGCTACGAACATACACCAATCATAAACTCGACCCCAAATCAAAACTATGTGTCTTCCTTGGATACTCAACACAAATACCATTATTACCAATGCTATGATCCAACCACCTTAAAAGTCTTTCTATCCCACCATGTTGTGTTTATAGAAAATAACTTTCCCTTTGCGACCATGTTCCCATCCCTTACTCGCCTCTCTGAAGCCACCTTCGAGTCTTGGATTGACCTCATGCCCACTAATAATGACCCTTCCTTACCTTCGACTTTTATTATGCCTATCGCCTCTAAAGACATCCCCATGGTTCCCACACCATCGGTTCTACTCTTTACCCATCAAATCTACCAACTTCCTCAACCCCCAGTTCACTATCATCTCTATAGTCTACTTCTGAGGTCTCTTCTGTACCTTCAACAATAGCAACTAGCTCGGCGTTCAGCGAAGATTCCTCCAACTCTTCCTTATAACAGGTAAGTATTCCTCACCTACTACTAGCTCGAATGATCAGTCGATCCCATTATAACATCTTTAAACCCAAGAAACCACTTGATTACACTGCTCTGTTAGTCTCTACAGGTTCTATTATGGCTCCTAGAACCTATAAACAAGATGCAAAATCCAAAGAATAGAGAGATGCCATGTGTAATGAAGTTAATGCCCTGATTCGCAACAGAACTTGGTCTTTTGTTCCCCTTTTCACAGCACAAAATGTTATTGGCTATAAATGGATCTTTCGAGTCAAGCAAAAATCATATGGTAGCCTTGATTGACTCAAAGGCTGGCTAGTTGCAAAAGGGTTTGACTAGTGCCCTAGAATTGACTTCACCTCTACCTTCAATCCAATGATCAAACCCACTACAATTCACTTGATTTCCACATTTGTTACTCACTTTAAGTAGCCACTCTCTCCACTTGATGTGAATAATGCATTTCTCCAAGGCATTCTTGAAGACAAAGTTTACATGGAACAGCCCCCTGGCTTCATTGATCTAAAATATCCTAATCATGTCCATAAGCTTCACAAAGCAATCTATGGCCTCCGATTATCCTCTCACACCTGGTATAATGAATTTAACCAATTTATATGCTCCATTGGCTTTGTTGGTTCCTAATCAGATACATCTCTCTTTATAATACGCCGTCCAGATTGTGTTATCTTTTTACCTCTCTATGTCGATGACATCAATTTAACAAGCTCTTCTAATGCAAAAGTACTTAAGGTTCATATAGCACTTGTAGCTCGGTTTTCACTTAAAGAATCGCAACCTTTCACCTATTTTCTTAGTGTCGAAATCAACCAAACACAAAAGGCCTTTTCTTATCTCAGAAAAAGTACACCACAAACCTACTTCATAGTTTTAATATGCTAGATGTTAAAGATGCCAAGACATCTATTACAATCCCCACTTCTCTCAAGCCTGATGATGGCACCCCATCCACCGATCCAACATAGTATTGCAAAGCCATGGGTGCTCTACAATATCTGTTCCTTACTTAGCCTGACATCTCCTTTGTTGTTAATCGTCTCTCTCAATTCATACACAAACCTACTCATGCTCATTGGCAAGCCTGTAAACGAGTTATGCGCTATCTCTAAGCTATAGCATCCTTTGGTCTCTTACTCATACCACGTTAGCCTCTTAGTCTTGTAACATTCTCATATTCGAATTGGGATGGTGATCCAGATGACAAATGTTCCACGAGAGTTTACATTGTCTTTCTTGGACGTTCTCCAGATCAGCTGGTCTTCAAAGAAGCAACGAATAGTTGGTCGCTCATCAAGTAAAGCTGAATACAAGACCATTGCAAATGCTGCAGCTGAAACGAATTGGGTTGTTAATATTCTGAAAAAACTTCACCTCCCTATCCTTAATACTTTGCTAATTTGTTGTGACAACTTGGGAGCCATATTCTTGACACAAAACCCAATTTTCCACAATGGCATGAAGCATTTACCCCTCGATTTTCACTTTGTTCGTGAACAAGTTCAAGAGAAAACACTTGCTACATGTTCCATCCTTGTCACAGCTCGTTGATTCTCTCACTAAGGTCATTCCTTCGGTTGTTTCCTCCGTCATCGGTCTAAGATAGGTGTAGTTCCCCCACTGCCTATCTTGCAGGGGCACAATAAGGAAAGATAATCATATCTTCCTAAACTGATTCAGCAATATTCTATTCATATTGTATTCCCTAATTTCCTATACAATCAATGATTGTAATTGTATTTAATTTATACTTTCCTTTTCTATTTTGTGCAACCTGCTCATTAATTCTTGTATATAAAGAACAGTAATACAATAGCTAAGGCATGTCTCTTTTTCCCAAGCTTGTTAATTGCTTTACATTTGAGATTATCCCTCCCTAGGGGTGGAAATCGGATCGAATTTTCAAATACTTGGGTTTTCCAAGTTTCAAATGGGATAAAAATACCCAATTGGATAGTTAAAAAGTAACTATCTGACCAGATATCGAATTTTTCAGATGTCAAGTTTTTCGGATTCAAATGTTTAGATACCTGACATTTCTATAAAGCTAAAAAATACAAGATTGTTTACTAATTTTTTTTTTTTGTGCTAAGTTAGCAAATACATTCACTGATAGTCAAACTAATTACATCCATGTACAGAAATAGCAAACAACATCATGCTCAAAACTAAGTATCGGCTCCAATAAACAAGAGATTTCGGGTATACAATAAACTAAGCATCGGCTCCAATAAAAGAAAAGAGATTGTTCAAAATGACAATAGACAAATTAACTCTTTTTAAAATATAAAGATATTTCCATCATAACTACGAACCAAACAAAAAGGAAAAATTAATAAATATTAACTATACAAATATATTTCCACATTTATCTAACTTAAACATAACAAATATTTATGCTAAATTAATGTTACATTTTGTTAATTCTAATTATATTACTCAATTCAATTGTCTAACTTATTTACAAATAGCTTAATTATGTTATTTAACTTCTCATTACTTTTGTAGAATACCTTTTTTTTGTTTTTTTAATTGCACATTTTAATATTAATGTATTATATAAAATGTGTGTTTATATATGTGTTATATTAGAATATTATGGTGAATGATTTAGTATGGAGTGGTATGTGTGTGTGTATTTTTTTGGGTTTTCCGGGTCGGGTTCGGGTAGCGAAAAAATTACCGATCTATACCTGATATCCGGTGATTTTATAGAATACCGAACTGGATTTAGATATAACCAAATCAAAAATTTTTGTGTTTTTTTTTTCATCCGGTCGGGGTTGGGGTCGAGGTCGGGGTCGGGTTTGGATACCCTATCTGAATTTGTACCCCTATCCCTCCCATATATAAAAAGAATCAAAAATAAGAAAATATCCAATCTTAAGGGATTTAACCTTAATCAGCAAAAAAAAAAAACCTAATCAAACTCTATCAAGGATTCCTATTTGGACCGAAGCAAGCCAGTTCACTTATCCAAGTCCTAATGCTATTCTATAAGCTTAGCTTGGATACGACTTGATTGTGAGAGCTCGAGTAATCCTTAATGTCCAACCTAAATTTATTGGCTAATAATGTTTATATTATTAATAATCATTTTAAAAGGAGAAACACCTTTATAACCTTTCTCCAAAAAGTCCTTGATTATTTCGTCAATGGCTTCTTGAACATCTATCTAGTAGGGTCATCTGCCTGGCAAAGCCAACCGACTTTCACTACTAACTTTTGGCAGAATGTTCACTAATGTTATACCTTTTATGATAAAAAAGAAAAAAAAAAGTTCCTTTTAATGAGACGTCCAAATTATACATTAATCAAGATTGTTAAACATCCAGAGACGCGATGTCAAGCTCTAATATTATTTCATATTCTTTGTGCAGGTATAAATTCGCTTTCTTGGCAACAGACAGGCAAGTACATACGCCCTTTTTAAGAGGTTGTACTTTTCTCTTTTTTGTCTTTCATTTTTTTTCCCCTTTTTTTGAGTTAATATGTCCAAATTACATAAGATTTAATATTAATTTTTATTGAATCAAGAGTAGTAAAAGAAAAACCATTTAACAAATACGCTTTCCAAAATTTAAAATTGTTTTTTTTCTTTATAAGAATGAAACAACTACCAACTCAACCAACAACTAGTTGGTCAAACTTATATTTTTCACATAGTAGCAAATATATTAATTAGAATTAGAACATGACGTTTTAATTGGAATCTCTATATTATAGTGCTGAAAAGCTTTAATAACTTAGGCATGAAAATGGATTGTTAAACGTAGACCATGCTCCAATTGGACTTAAATCAACCTAATTTCGCATGCAAAGAATTAAGACTAGCTTTATCCATTATTAGCATCGTGCTATTTTAATTTAACAATAGGACACCTACATACAATTATTGCAGACTTTACCAGCTATTTTTTCATTTTCAAATATTTTAGCAGCTTTTACAGTTCAAAAGTTCGTTGTCTATATGTATGATAAATAGAACAACTTTATCATTTTTGATAATGAAAAAATATGATAGTGCTGAAAAGCTTTAATAACTTAGGCATGAAAATGGATTGTTAGACGTAGACCATGCTCCAATTGGACTTAAATCAACCTAATTTCGCATGCAAAGAATTAAGACTAGCTTTATCCATTATTAGCATCGTGCTATTTTAATTTAACAATAGGACACCTACATACAATTATTGCAGACTTTACCAGCTATTTTTTCATTATCAAATATTTTAGCAGCTTTTACAGTTCAAAAGTTCGTTGTCGATATGTATGATAAATAGAACTTTACAATGGAAGCTATCATTATTTTTCGTGGACTTATGAGCTTAGTCTTTCTTTATTGGCTCACAATCCCACTTGCTTTATTGTATTTGTTAACCCCTGACATTCACCAAACTAGTGGTGGGTAACCTTGTAATGTTTTATTATTATTAATGATATTTTGCTTGACCAAAAAAAAAATTTCTTTTTGGTGACCTAGCTAGAGCGAAGGCCTGTTTGTTTGATTTTAGAAGCGTGTTTTTTTTTAAAAAAAAAATTGTAGAGCAGTTTTGAAAAATGACTTTAAAAATAAAAGAATAAGAAATTTATTTGGGTAGAAGACAAATTTGCTTTCCTTTTAAAATATTAAAAAAGTCGATTACATCTGTATTTTGCCTTTGTTTTTAGGAATAAATATGTTAGACCCCTGGGACTACCCAGACGATATAATCACTTCAACAATATTGGGTAAGTTTAAGTTAGAGACTTAGAAGACAGGGTCGTGAAAGGATACTTTTTAACACCGAAATGCTTTTGTTACGTTACTTTAAAAGGCAATAATGTACTCAAGTTTAAGGAACCTGTGAAACACTTGGTCTTTTCAAAATGATTTCAGAAACAATACGAGAACCCTTCTCGTACAGAACAAGTAGAGGCGGAAGCCAACTTCTAAATTGAGCGGCCTACTCTTAACATCGTCAAGAAAGTCACATCAGTCAAGATTTTAAGTGTCAGACTTCCATGTATTGTTAAACTCTCACGCAATCCTCATCTACTTTCTAAAATATAGCATACACCCTCCCAACCCCAAGAAAGTGTGGAGTTTTAATTTATTTCAATTTTGACATATGAAGGGGGCCGCTTCCGATGTGGAGCTAGGTTGGGGGCTGCCAGGGCAAGGTGTGAGGTGGGAAAAGAAAAGGGCCAAAAAAGAAAATAGGGTTGTGAAATATCAGTTTCTAAGAACAATCACAATAAATAACTCATTCGAAGACATTTATTTTTAAAAAACAAAAAGACTGTTCTTTAAATTTGAGCATCGAAGGGGAAAGAAAACATCTGCTAGAATGCATGTAACAATGTTAGCAAAATGATGAATTTGTGAGTGCATTATGTCGACATTTTTATGTTGGAGCATAAGAAGTCTAGTATAGTGCTGTCGTCATCGAGGACCATTTTAGCATGCACGCGAGGGCGTTGGATAAGTCAATATTCCTGATGTGCTCGTTTGGCAGCTTCGTTCACATATTCAAATTTTCTAGGCGCAGTTTCCATAAAGTTTGAAATGACTTGTTGCTAACTAGAAAAGTAAAGATTTTAGTCCATCGGTTTTCGTTTAAAATCTAAATTTTCATGTGAAAGTGTCATTTATTTATGGCTTTCTCTGTAACGTTATTGGATCCAGCCAAATAAAATTAAGTAGAGGGCGTTTAAGATTTCATCTCGCTTGTTTTGTTTTTAATAATAGTTTAAATTGGATTTCGACCATGCATAGCTCAAATTGAAAGATCATAAGGTTATAAATTTAGAATTAATGGATAATTCAAGTAATTTAAGTTATCTCTATGCAGGAGATTCCATGAAAAACCAAGGTTGGTTGGTATAGGGTTTTTTTTTTTTTAAAAAAAAAAAAAGAAAGACCATAAAGTCATAAAATTGGAATTAGAGGATATTTCGAGTAATTGAGACCATCTCCACTTGAAAGTCCCATAGGGAATTGAGGTTGGATTTGGGTCGGAGTGTTCTTTTTTTTTTTTCGGGGGGGGGGGGGTATATAAGCATATGCTCGATCCAGCCTACGCATTTTGAGCCATTGATCCAAAAAAGAAACCAACCAGATTGGGTCCTTTGGAGCTTAGATCCGAAGTTCAACAGTGTTTGCATTAAGGGGAATTTCTGGGGGTGGGGGAATGGTTTTGGACGATTTTTATTTCTTTTCTCTTGTTTGAATTAAGAAGGTATGAAGGGTGAAGGTAAATAAAAGATAAGCACTACAAAAAGAATAAGAATACATCATGTTTTATTTATGGTTCGAATTTAAATCTTTCTTATTGTAGCATTATTTAATCATACTATCTACTAATCAAGCTAAAAATACATTAATAAATCATCTCGCACAACAATATATATATATATATATATATATATATATATATATATTACCTAAACCCTTGCCTATAAAATAAACTTACTGTCAATTCTTGTTTGTTTGCAATAAAAATGTCGCCTATTCTTTATTTTTCTATAGTGAAGCTTTATTTATCCGTAACTTCTTAATTTAATCATTTCAAATTAGGATCAAATTTGAGCATGACAAAATATGATAAGCCAATTGCTGAAAAAACACCTTTATCCAAAAAATCCTTAATTATTTCATGAATGGATTGTTCAACATTTATCTAGTAAGGTCATCTGCCTGGCAAAGCCAACCTACTTTGACTACTAGCCTTTGGCAGAATATTCTTTAATATTATACCTTTTGTGATAAAGACAATTTCCTTTTAGAAAGACGTCCAAATTATACATTAATCAAGGACGTTAAACATCGCGACACGTGATGTTAAGTTATAATATTATTTCATATACTTTTTGGTGGTATATATTCTCTTTCTTTGCAAATAGGCCGGCAAGTGCATACATGTGTCCTTTTTTAGAGCTTATACTATTCTTTTTTTTTTTCAATTAAAATATATCCAAATCACATCGAATTTGATACTAACACCTATTGGGTTTACAACAAATGCACTTCTCGATATTTGAACTTATGTTCTTTTTTATAAGAAATGAAACTATTATCGTTTCAACCAATAACTTGTTAATAAAACTTATATTTTTCACATAGTGGCAAACATATTAGCATTAAAACATGATGTTGTAAGTGGAGTCTATATATGATAGTGCTAAAAAGCTTTAATAACTTAGACATGAAAATGGAGTGTTAGGTGTAGACCATGTTCCAACTGGACTTAAATTAATCCAAATTCGCATCCAAAGAATTAAAACTAGCTTTATACATTATAAGCATCGTGCTACTTTAAATTAACAATAGGGTACCTACATGCGGTTATTGCAGAATTTACCAGCTCTTTTTTATTATCAAAGATTGTAGTAGCTTTGACAGTTCAAAAGTTTGTTGTCTGTACGTATGATAAACACAGCAACTTTACAATGGAAGCTACCATTATTTTTCGGGGAGTTATGAGCTTAGCCTTTCTTTGTTGGCTCTCGGTCCCTCTTGCTTTATTGTATTTATTATTTTAATGATATTTTGCTTGCCCGGGAAAAAAAAAACAAAGAAAAAAAAAGAAGGTTTCTTTATGTTGACCTAGCTAGAGCCAAGCCTGTTTGGTGTATTTCTTTTTAAAAGAATTTGTAAAATAGGTTTTAGAAATGATCTTAAAAATAAAAGAATAAGAAATTTATTTGGGTAGAGAATAAATTTTCTTTCTTTTAAAATATTAAAACAGTCGATTGCATCCATTTTTATTTTTATTTTTTTGCTTTTTAGGAATAAATATGTTAGACCCATAGTAAATGGGTCAGACCTCCATGCTTTGTTAAACCCCACATAATCCCCATTTACTTTCTAAAAATATAGCATACATCCTCCCACCCTAAGAGGGTATGGTGTTTTAATTTATTTCAACTTTGACATACAGAGGGGGTCGCTTTTAACGTGGAGGTAGGGGGTTGCAAGGGGAAGAAAAAAGGTGAAAATGAGAGAATCTATGAATTTCTAATTATCGCTCAACAAAAATGTAATTTGTGAGACTACTTTTATTTCATTTTCTAATAACAATTGAATCAAATTATATGAGTAAATATCATATTACTTTCCTGAACATAGACAAAAGTGCATAACGAGTTATTAAACTTTTGAAAATAGCTGTCACCCCTTGTACTTTTTAAAAAAGCTCATAACTTCCCTGCTATTAAAAAATCATAAAATTTGACGAAGAGAGCCATAAATGCGCGTGTTTTGAGATTTTGAAAGAACATCTTTAGGGAAAAGTATTTTTACACAATATTACACTTTTATCTTTATTAATACATATACATACATATATATACATATACATACATACATACAAGCAAAGACTCACATCTGCTCGACATATCATTTAGCTTAATGATGAAATAGAACATGATCTTCAAAATGAAAAATAATACCTTAAGAAATTGTCTTCTTCACCCTTACAGGACCTGCAACAGAGCCAAAGACCCAAGATCCGAACCCGCTGCTCCAACCCAAACGCTGATGACAATCCAGCTGTCATCGCTTTGATCCGCCACCACCAACTCCGTCACTACCTCGCAGTGACCTCCATGACGCAATCCTATCTCAGTGCGACACGACCATCACCGTTCACCACCACTTTCAGACGTCGCACCTCTTTCAAGCTTCGCCAGTGCTTATACCAGTGAACTCAGTCTTCACCGAGGCTTCCTTTGCTGATTCTAACTGTACCTTCAAATCCAAGCTTTGAGGGTTAGCGCCCCATTCACCATGAACGTCCATGCTACCACTTCGAAGCTTCGCTGACGCCATCTCTGGCGTCTTCTCGCCGTGGTGATGCCACCAAACGACTCCTCTCGTCGTCGTGAACAATACAGCACCTTCCATGCCATTCTTGAAATTAATTAGTGAGATTAATTATTAATAATTCAGAAAATATTTAAAAATATATATGAATCAACAAACAAGATAGAACAAACAACATCAAATTTCAATAGGGCTGCTGAAATTAGCGGACATATTATATTTATATGCAGGTGTAGAAGTCATTTTACGACTTTTGTTATTTATTTTAACAATATTATTAAAACGGGGTGCGTTAGCTTACTTTTAAAAAGTACAAGAGGTGATCAGCTAGTTTAAAAAATTTAAGAACTCGTTACGCACTTATGCCTTATGTCCAGAGGATAATATGTTATTTACTCCAAATCATATTAAAAAAACTATTTCGATATGAAAATGATGAATTTGTGAGTGCAGTATGTCGATATTTTTATGTCGGAGCATAGGAAGTCTAATATTGTTGTCGACATTCCCTGATGTGCTTGTTGGCAGCTTCATTCACATATTGAAAATTTCCAGGCTCAGATTTTTTCACAAAGTTTGGAATGAGTTGTAGCTAACTAGTAAAGTAAACATTTTACTCCATCAATTTTTGTTTAAAATCTAATTTTTCATGTGAATGTGTCATTTATTTATTTATTTATTTATTATGTTACTTGATCTAGCCAAATAAAGTTAAAGTAGAGGGTGTTTAAGGGTTCATCTCTCTTGTTTCGTTTTCAATAATAATCAAATTGGATTTCAACCATACATAGTTCAAACCCAAGGATCATAAGGTTGTAAAATTGATATTACGGGATAGTTCAAGTAATTCAAACTAATTAGGTTGAATCAGGGGTAGAACTTTTTGTTTAAAAAAAAAAAAAAAAAAAAGAAGAAGGATCATAAAGTCTTCGACAAAATGTTTTTCATGTGTAAGACTTCTCAAAGCAAATGCAAAGACTTGAACATGGACTAGAAAAAAGTTGTAATTTTTACTTATTTTGAGAATAAAATTATTAGGAAGAGATTTGTAATTACATTCTTTAAAAATGTGTATATTTTTATGGTACTTCAAATTGAACAATTAATTCAGCCTCCACTAAAAGAAATACTAACGTATGAATACTAATATGTCAAATAGTTAGAAATTGCTAGAAATATGAGTTGCACTTGGATCATCAGGCACACGGTGAGAAGAACACAAGACGAAAATCCCGTAAAAGAAAAATTTTAAATGTCTAATGTTGAAGACAGGTCTCCTATGGGCTGGCCCAATTTCATGCGGGCCAGGAATCTTGATCGTGTTGAACAAAGTTTTATAATTATCGTAGTCATGGGCCTAAGGGAATAAATGAATGGCATATCACAACATGTTATCTTTTTCGCCAATTAGCAGAATATATAAATGAAACTAATTTTGTAAGGTTAGATGTCAATACATGGGAAACTTTAAACTCATTTGACTGAAATGAAAAACCATAATTCTTCTTTAAAACCAGGAGTCTTAAATTTTCTGCAATATAATATAAATATATTACGACTTGTTAAATTTGATCTTTTCCGGTTTGAGGCAGGCTACCAGTATTCTACCGAGAATTTCTCTTCCCTATGCAGTTTTTGATTTTTAACTTCACCAAGAACCAAAACAAGGTCCTTTTCAATGGCAATAGGAATACGATGTGTTATTGTTATGACGACCGTGACCGAATCTCCTCTGTCTCACAAGTAGTAGAGACAATGTTTCGCACTTTACTTTCGCTAACTGAATTGACAAGTCTACGAATGAAATTGAAATAATGAGTGTACTTCTGTTATGACGATTGTACATTCGGCTAAAAGAATGAAACACTTGCATCAATGAAGAATATTTGTCCTGCTTTATATCTCTGCAAGATGGCATTTCTGCAAAACCTGACATCAGATAGTGAGCATAGAAAATCTAATTTCTTTTGGGCTGAAACAACCCCCACAATCAAGATTTGTTCTCAAGGCCCCTGGAAAATAAAGCTGGATCTAGTGCAATTTTATCTCAAACTGGATCTTTCAGTTCACGAGGCACGAGTTAAATTGGTGTTTTAGGTAAATACCTCAAAATTTACGAGCAAAATTGATGTTTTAAGCATAGTAAATAACTATTTGAGTGCTCAAATCAACTAGTTCAAAATGATTATTCTAAGTAATTATACACGTAACACCCACTTACAAAATGCTCAAATATTCCCATTCAAATCGACGTGAGACATTACATGATATGTTGGTGAAGAAAAAATCTCAAGTGACAATACACTGGGAATTTTGAGCAATCAATTTGTTTATGCTGTTTGTAATCGAGCAAAAGGTGATGATTTATCAATGGTTTGTGCAAATCTTAGAGTTTCGCTTTGAAATGAAATTTTCCCACTTGTTCAGAGGAAAAAAAAAGTATGTGAATCTACATAAACTCTTTGCTTGAAGTGAAAATCTTTCCACGTTCTGGTTTTGCCGAGTGATTATTAAAATCTTTCGTGGACATATATTGGCAAAATGCCGATTTTTCCTTTTCTAAAATTTAATTTTATTCATAGATTTTGACAATTTCCAAGTGAAATTTATTTAGTTCTAAATAACATGTGATCTTAATTATTCTCACATTAGATAACCATTTATTGTCAAGCACAAAATTCACCCTCAATAAATCACTCCACATCAAGTTCATCAGTGATCTTTGTTGAGCAAGTGTTGTTCTTTTTTATAAACGGGTGTATATATTTTTTATGATTAATACAAGTACTTGATTTTTGAATAAAAAAATATTGAGGTATTCAATTATTTTACCGACTAAATGATACAATAAAAATTTAGAGACCAACTCAATCTTATGACAAACACAATTGGGAAAACTAGTTCACCAAATACTCGAATTATCCCTTTTTTTGTTAACTAATTTTTACATTGAGCAAAACTAGAAACAAAGATATTCAGAAATTAAAACAAAATTCTCAGTTCTCACTATAAGTTGAAGATATTTTCCCTTATTATTTTTGTAGATCAGTCATTAGCAAGTCCTAATTGCCTCTCTCTCGCTCTCTCTTGTCAATAGCACACACACAGAGACACAGTAGCATTTCTTGTCCAGTCCTCAAACGTTCAAGAAAATTAAAACCCAAAAATAATCATTTCATTTTTTACCCAAAACGATAATTCTTTTTTTTTAAAAAGAAAAAGTTACCATGTACATGTCTGAAAAACCTCAGACACCATCACCGCCACCGCCACCGCCACCGCCACCACCTCCGCCGCCACTTGACTATTACACCAAAGAAGAAAACCATCAAGACCACCGGGACATGATCATCGAAGTGTCCTCCACCGCCCACCACCACCACCACCACAACCACCACCATCTCACCACCACCACCACTAACAACAACAACAATAGCACAAACCCATGTTCTACCGAGCTCAAGGCCCCCAAGAAACGGGCCGAGACATGGGTCCAGGAAGAAACACGGGCCTTGATAAGCCTCCGCAGAGAGATAGATTCACACTTCAACACATCAAAGTCGAACAAACATTTGTGGGACCAGATATCAATGAAGATGAGGGAAAAGGGGTTTGATAGATCACCAACTATGTGTACTGACAAGTGGAGAAATCTGCTCAAGGAGTTCAAGAAAGCTGCTAAACAGCATAATCAAGATCGAAATGGGTCAGCTAAAATGTTGTGTTATAAGGAAATCGAGGAGATTTTGAAGGAAAGGAGCAAGAATAATAGTAGTAGTGGGGCTAGTGGTTATAAGAGTCCTGCTGCTTCCAAAGTTGATTCTTTTATGCAGTTTTCTGACAAGGGTAATGTCTCTGTCGATTTATTTAGTTCAGAGTTGATATTTTGTATCAAAATTGGTTGCTTTATGCATTTTTTTTATAAGGGGAAAGCTTTTCTTTTTTGGTCCACCTCCTTTGTTGCTTTTGGCGTTCTGCTGAGAAAATTCAGGAATTTTTTGAACTGGGTTGTGAGTGATTATTTAGTTCAGTATTGATTTAGTAGCAAAATTGGTTGTTTGTGCAATTTTTTGATGGGGATAATTCTTGATATCCATTGCCTTTTGCTCTTTTCGTTGGTTTTTGTTACAGTTGATGTTGAGTGTAAATGCTCTGGTCCTGAGACATCTTTCAACTTCTAAAGTTGATATCTTCAGCTTATCGTAGGCGTTTTCTTTTTTGCATTGCCAGTCAGAAATTCGGATACGGGGGAGGGTAGAGTTAAGCAGGCGAACGCTTATGTAGAAGCCGTTGGGTTCTATTTATAGATTTGGAATCAAATGTCATTATATGATATATAGTGCAGCGACAATCCCATATAGCCAAGTCCACCTAGTGGTATAGGACTTGTTTGGTTTGATTTATCTAGGTACAATTTGACATAGTTATGCCATTCAAACTTTTTTGCTTTTATGGAGAAAACTTGTGAATATGTTGAATAAGTTGTAATGGTGGTCTAGTTCACTGTTGTTTCCATTGTTGCAATGCTATATTCAGTTTTCTGGAAAGGTAAAATTGAGTCTTTTTATTGTTTTTGTTGTAGCTATGTGATTTAGTGTAATTGTGGTATGAGATTGGCTTTCTTGTTGGTTGCTTTATGCTGCTTCTAATAAGGGTCTGTTTAAATATGTTTCTGTTTTATTGTTTCTGACATTATAACAAGTACAAGTGTTCACTAGTTGGGAAGGGGATTAGTTTTCTGTAGATTGAGGAGATTAGGTGCGCTGTAAGATGCGGTGTATTGGCTAGTGTGTTGGTAATGAGTTTGATAGTGTTGATGAAGTATCACAATTAATTTTTCTGTTTGGCTCACGAGTAAGTAGTGTGGTGGTGGCATGAACTACTTTTAGCACCTTAATCTCACCCGCAATCTAGTAAATTGATTGCAGTTTCATGGATTTTGATGGAATATTATTGGAGGTAGTGCTTGGTTTTGATTCAATATACTAACTCTGAATTATATGTAAACAATTATAACATTAGTTAATTTGAAGAAAATCCTCTCCCTGGTCGAAGTCTCAACAAGCCTGCCCTCTGTATTTGTCTTCTCCTGTTTGGTGGATGAGAAGTTAAGCTAAATTGTAATGCTGGGGAATGACTGGACAGTTGGTGAATGTGGAGCTGGTATAGTTGCTGAACTTCGGTCTTTATGTTGCAACACGTTTTCCTGTTTTTTGTTAACAGACACTGACACGTGTTTGAACTTTTAATAAAGCCAAATATGTTTCCTTTCTCTTCTATCTTATGGATATTCTGCTGATGAAAGTTTACTTAATGACTCAAAACAGAATCCGTGAACTCAGTCTTCTGCAAAATTGTGAAATAACTAATGCCTGATCTTGCCTATGCAGGTCTTGATGACGCAAGTATCACTTTTGGACCTGTGGAAGGTATGTCGATTGAAATTTCTTTCCCCCCTTTTTCCTGCATGCTTGTACGCCTTGAACTTAATTGCTACTGTTTTAGTGTTGTTGTGGTGAACCCTAGTATTGTCATACCATCCTGCATGTGATAAAGACTCAAGTACATGCGAGCGAATATTCCCTTCCCTCATATGAACATTTTGCAACTCAAGATGGCTTGTTTCTATCTTCTACATCAGAAAGGGAGTTTTTCATAGAATTAAGGTTTTTAAAATGTCCATAACAAATTATCTTGATTATCTTTCTTGCACCTTACTTATAGGAGTAATTTAGCTTGATTCATTCTTTACTTGATAATTGATTTGGGAGGATTGCTTTAATGCTTCTTCCTGGATGAGCTTTGCTTCAATATTGCCTATTGCAGTTTTCTCCAACTGCCTTCTATTAAAAATTAAAGAAATAGAACTTCTTGAAGATGTTTTGAGATTTGCATCTGCTGTAACCATGAAAACCCCATTGCTGCCAGCTCAGTTGTTAACTGGAGACTGACATCTAGACTCCTGGAAAAGAGACCTTTTTCACCCTTTCTTTTCCTACCAAATTTCTTTCCAGAAAAGATGCTCGCCTACTGATTCATTCAACTAGAGATTGACATGTATCTGTAATTTATTGAGACATTTGTAACTTGGCCATTAATTTTGGAAATGTAAGAATGGAAATTTCTGATTTCTGAAATCTTAGTTTACAGCTAATGGCAGAGCGATACTCAATTTGGAAAGACGTTTGGATCATGATGGGCATCCTCTAGCCATAGCTGCAGCAGATGCTGTCGCAGCGAGTGGAGTTTCTCCATGGAATTGGAGAGAGACTCCTGGAAATGGTTAGTGAATTATTTGATAGGCTGCAATGTCAACACACTACTCATCAAGCTGTGGAAAATTTTTTCAAGAATGAGTTTTGTGTAAAGCACTTGGTTTTCTTCATCCTTGTAAATCTTTGGATGAACGATTTAGTAGTTAAAACTTTGAGCAGCTCTCTGATGAAATGCTGCACCATCTGATATTAAGTTAGACGTCTTTAAATTTCTCTTCTTTTTCATCTCTTAGCAGGTGAACAGAGCAACTCATTTGAGGGGAGGGTTATAACAGTCAAATGGGGAGATTACACAAAACGAATTGGTATCGATGGCACTCCTGATGCCATCAAGGAGGCTATCAAGTCTGCTTTTAGGTTAAGGACAAAGCGTGCATTTTGGTTGGAAGATGAAGATAGTATAGTTCGAACACTTGATCGGGATATGCCATTGGGGAACTACACTCTCCATGTTGATGAAGGTACTTATCAACGGTCTATCAGACATCTCTCCAGTCACAGGTGTTTGCAATGCCCTCATCTTCTTGAAGTCTAAAGTGCATGGGAACACAAATATGGATGGCATACCTAAAATTTGAAAAACCCAATCAGGCGATCTTGGCATTCCCATGATCACATGCAAATCCTGTTCTTTATTTTCATTACTTTGCGCAAAAAATGGTGATAAGAGACTGGAAGACTAGTGTTGGTTCCTGATATTTCTTGCTATATGCTAATCATATATGCTCCTTTTAGTATGGTATTATATTCTTTAACTTTCTTGCTGGGTTCTTAAAGATATTATTTTTTATCGTGGAAAATATTTCTAAAATATATCTCTGTAGATTAGCTTCTACATGCAACTGAAGTAAATAATTTTCTGTAGGCCTGACAATAAAACTCTGCCTTTATGAGGAAGCTGATCACTTACCGGTGCACACAGAGGACAAAACCTTCTACACTGAAGATGATTTCCGTGACTTCTTGACCCGGCGTGGCTGGACCTGTTTGAGAGAGTACAATGGCTATCGCAATATTGATAGTATGGATGAACTCTGCCCTGGGGCAATATACCGCGGTGTTAATTGAGGATGGGCTGTAGAGCCTTCGAGGGGTCTTAGTTTTTCGGCACATAACTCTTTTAAGCAGACCAAGTTGTACATGATAATGGAAGTAAACTAGGAACATTTTGCTGAAATGTGTATACTTTAGAGATTATAATCCATCGTATGGATGTCGAACTGGTCTGGTGATCAACTTGAATTTTTCTTCTTGAACATGTTTTTGTACATGCATCAAATTGTATTCTCCCATATCTAGAAGTAATGCAGTGGATATTTGGAGAACATAAACAAGAAAGTAGGAGAATCAAGGAGCTCAATTTCAAGGTTAAAATTAGCTAAGAAATTCTTAAGATAATAAATTCTAAGAGAGGATAAAATATTATTGAATAATTTTGAAAAAAATTATTTTGCAATGAAAGTTTTTACTCCTATATATAATATAGGAATTTAAAATTAAATAAGAACCTAAAATTAAATAGGGAATTAAAACTAATTAGGAAACTAAAATTTTTACCAATCCTTTTCGTAACAAAATAAGTAATAAATTAATCCTAATATAATTAGGATTCAATAACAAATAACAAATTTTAAACTCTAATCAATTTTAATTACTAACTAAAATAATAAAACTTTGGGCTGCATCAGTCTCCCCAAGTGTGAAAAGAACTCATCCTCGAGTTTTCACTACCTTCGCCTACCAAATCACCATGATACGGAGCAAGATGCTTGACATTGAAAATATCTAAAGTAATAACATGATTAGGAAGCTCCAAGCGAGAGGCATTATCATTTATCTTCTCAACAATCCCATAAGATCCAATCTTCCGAGCATTAAGCTTGTGGTATTCTCCAATAGAGTAACGATAATGTGTCAAACTAGCCCACACATAGGCTCCAACTTCAAACACAACATGCCGTCGTCGCCGTTGTCGCTTGACTTTGATCTTATTAGTTGCTCTACTATCATTGCACATGCACCGACTTCCATCCTTCTTTGAAACTAACAATGCTAGAACTGCACAAGGACTCGTACTTTCATGAATATAACCTCTTTCTAAAAGTTCACTCACTTGTTTGTTTAATTCTTCTTGTTGTTTTGGACTCATCCAAAAATGAGTTTTATTCACAAACTTGCACTTGGAAACAAGTCAATATAATTTTGTACATCTCGCATTGGAGGTAATTTTGGTGGTAGTTCATTAGGCATGACATCACTAAACTTATCAAGAATAAGCTGCACCTCATCTGGTATAGCGTTGAGAGATAATATTTCCTTTCCAATCAAAGTGAAGTTCATTCCAGATTACTCCAAATCTTCAGCAAATTTGGTCACAGAAAAAAAAATTTAATAGAATCTTATTTCTTTTATTTTGACACGCAGTCATCTTCAGTAGGAACTAGAATAATCTTCTTGTTGTCTTTATACAATATATAAGTATTTTTCCTACCATCATATTTCACATTATGATCATATTGCCAAAGTCTACCCAATAACATGTGACACACATCCATAGCCACAACATCACAAAGCACCTTATCCAAGTATTTATTACCAATAGAAAAAGAAATGAGACATCGTTTAGTAACAGGTACCTCAGCCCCCTTTTTGAACCATGCAAGCTTGTAAAAAAGAGAGTGTGGCTTTACTGGCAAATTCAGTTTGGAAACGCCTCTTCAGATATTATATTTTCACAACTTCCACTGTCAATTGTAAGCTTACATACCTTTCCATCAATGGTGCAAGTAGTGCGAAAAATGTTAGTGCGTAACCAATCATCCACAGAATCTTGTTTCGGAGCAATAAGGCTTTTTCGGATCACGAGAGACTGACCAACATCTCCGAATACCATATTAGTTTCATCTTCTTCATAACTTTATCATAAATAGGCTCTTCTTCTTCTTCTTCTTCTTCGTCTTCTGTTTTCTTGATCAATATTCTCCATCAACAAATTCTTCCCTTCTCTGCTATTGTTTTTTCAATACTCAGCGGATTTATGATTAGGATCTCCACACTTGTAGCAACATTGCTGAACCACTACCTTGATTTCTATTATTTGGTGCTATATTAGTTGTTCGATTTGCTTAATTACTTCTTGGTGCACCTGTTGTGTCTCACGGTTGTCCAAACCCGTTCCTTAACCTTGTTGATTTTGGTTTAGAAATCTTATTATAAAATCACGATTATTTCTAACCTGGTTGTTGCCCCTATTTTGCTTTTTTTTTTTTTTTACAACTAACGCACGTTGGAATGCTTCTAGAACGGTCTAAAAATTGTGCAGAGTGAGTATGTCTTGAATGTTTTGCTTGAGCCCACCAATATATCTTGCTACCAACTGTTCCTCATTCTCAGATAAGTCATTGCGCGCTATTAATTGATAAAACTCCTTTGTGTATTCATTAACAATGCAGTTGTCTTGACAAAGGTTTTGCAATCTTTGATACATGGTTTGGACAAAATTGAAACGTAGAAAATTTTAGCACAACTTCTTTTTCATCTTTTCCCAATTTGAAATTTTCGACTTTCCCTTTCTTTGGCATGTTAAATTAAGTTGATCCCACCATGCAGATGCACACCCTTTCAATCTTAAAGCTACTAATTTCACCTTTTTATTTTTAAGAACATCTTTAAAATTAAAGATCCTCTCAACTGTAGCCAACCATCAATAAATTTTTTTGCTTGAATTCCTCCGTTGAATTCAGGGATGTCAATCTTAAAACTTCCATCCCATTTTCATTCTTCAAGTACATAAGGCACATGTCATCGTGCACAATTATGTAACGAGTTTTCAATTATTTCTTATCATCATCATCAGTTGGAGTTTCAAGTTGCGCAAGGTGCTGAGTTAAGGCTTCAACTTGTATTCTCAACTCTTGTATTTCTCCATCTCGTTGTTGTTGATTAGGGAGAAGAACTCTAGTTGTTACAACACGACCTCTTTCTTTCCTTGGAGGCATTACGAACTTAAGATTAGCTGAAGAAAAACCTTGCTTTGATAATCAACTAATGCATCGGATATTTGGAGAACATAAACAAAAGAGTAGGAGAATCAAGGAGCTCAATTTCAAGCATGAAATTAGCCAAAAAAATTCTTAAGATAATAAACTCTAAGAGAGAGAATAAAATATTATTGAATAATTTTGGAAAAAGTTAATTTACAATGAAAGCTTTCACCCCCTATATAGAGGCTAGGAATTCAAAACTAAATAGTAAATTAAAACTAATTAGAAATCTAAAACTAATTAGAAAATTAAAATTTCTACCAACTCTTTTCATAACAAAATAGGTAATAAATTAATCCTAATATAACTAGAAGTCAATAATAAATAACAAATCCTAAATCCTAACTAATTTTAATTACTAACTAAAATAATAAAATTCTAGGCTGCATAAAGAAGTTACATATTTCGGTAAATTCCCTGGTTAGAAGCCTTTGTCTGTGCAATCATGCGGACACTAAAATCTGTATTTGCCTTCTCTCTTTTATAGATTGAACCTGCCATTCATGGCTTTTGTACTGTAGACCTTTTTCTTTTTCTTTTTTTTAGTATTTGTTAGAGGTTAGGCACCGTTGGATTTCTGTGACATTAGATTCTGGATTCTTCCCGCTCAAGCCAACACCCTTGCACCTAACCATACTTACCCTCCGATAATATCTTCAAAATTGTGCGCTTTTTGTCGGTAGATTTATCAACTATATATTCCTAACAACAGGTCCATAACTATACTTTTCTCCGCCTTTTGGCTAAGATCAAGAGTAACAACAGGTCCATAACTCCCTCAATACTTTTCTCCTCTTTTCTGTTAACTATTGTGCATTTATGCGGTTATGACTCGAAGATCAGTGAAATCTATTTGTGTTTGATCTTCTTTGTAAGAGACTGAGGGAAGAAATATAAACCAAACCGAATCAAGTCTTACCCAATCTTAGTTCTTGAAAATGATAAGTAGATACAGCTCACCCACCAAGTAAATCAACTACCATCTTTTTGTCGCATAATATCCCTAAGGGGGAACAAATAATCCCTTTAGTTGAGAACATGATAGCATCTTCAAGTAAATAGAAACTGAACTTCTGAGATATGAAAAATTGCATACAGGAATTATTTTTTTTTTAAAAAAAAGGGAAAAGAAAAATATAACTCCACAAGGCAACAGTATCAACTGCAGAGAGTAATAGATGATAAAACTACTATAAGGTAAAGATATATCACACAAAACCAGCAATAACAAAGTCCACAAACATCTTATGTTTTTTGGTGCATTTCGTCATTCCTATCATTTACATACGATTGAATACATCATATATTGTCTTGTCATCAATTTGCAACTCAAGCATAGAGAAACACAGTGAAGAGTGATTTTAGAACAAGGCAATGTAGCTCGCTGTAACTTGTAGATAAAGGAGGTGAAACGTAAAATATATGTATAGTACTTGTTAGCACACAAGTAACGGTAGTTTCTATGAGTACATACATCCACTTTCTATGTCTAGTAACCTGCTATAGAACAAGGAAATATAGACGATTTATCTAATACTGTCTCTCTAGGATCCATGCTGTCACCAATGAATTGCCTTGCTTCTCTGATCCATTCAAATCTTTTCCTTCTTTTCTTCTTTTCTTTTTTCTCTCTTTTATTATTATTATTATTATTATTTTGGCATTTTTTGGCTGCTTTCTTCATTTTCTCCAGCTTTTCCTTTTCCTTTTCCTGTTCAGCACTAGTCTTACATTAAGCAGTCCGCCCAGAAAGCTTCAACAAGAGAACTGACCTTATAGACAACAAAGAATGATGGCTTCTAGTGGCTTCTTTTGACTCCCATGAAATTTCAAGAGTAGGCAGTTGACAACATAAACCAAAAGAAAATCAACGATAAGCCCCATGCCATGATGAAGGACACAATAATTCACTTGCAGGAAACGTCACTCTAAGATGGACCAACCATTTGTTTTGGCTCACAGAAAACAGCACTCTAGGTTGGAACAACACTTTGATCCAACTTATCTTGGAACCTAGGCAGCTGCTTGAAACAATCTGAACAAAGCAACTCCAAACAAAACGTCTCTTCATACTCATTGTCATTGATGCACCTGCCACATTGAACACACCTTGCTATGCATAGTGTGCACGCTCTGCATATTTGGGCACTGTGATCTTTCATTTGACAACCCTCAGCTGGACAATCATATACCAACCTGAGTTTCTCGCATCTTGGGCAAGTTTCAACATCAATAGCACGATCATCATCACAAGGAAGATAGAAGTTTCCCCGATGGTAGAAGCGTGGCTTGTGACCATGATGGTGTATACTGCTATCAGTGCCTAGCAGAAACATTAGTTCATCAAAATGCTCATGTGTTATGCCGTAGATACCACCAATTCTCAAATGCTTGATACCCAGGGTACCTTTGTTTGAATTGAAAGCCTTTACAATATTTACAATACCTGCAATACTGAGTCTCGTACATCCAGGAACGCATAGCTGCAATAAGTAACAATAAGAGTTAGTTTCTTAATCAAATACATCAGAAAAATAAAATATGAATTAAGATTTCAGATATTACAAGGACATCAAAGTTGCTAGCAAGTGGAGAACTCAAAATCCTGACTAAAAAGATAATTTGGGAACCTCAATGACCCATAGATAAATATATAACCCGACAACCTTGAAGCTGATTTACTACGGCACTACATCATCCTTCTTTTTGGAATTTGGGAAACTAATTTACAGATTTCCATTGTGTAGAAAGATTTTACAACCTCAAAAACAATCATTTAATACTTAAATACTTAAGAACCCATAGCCCATTCTCTTTTAAGCTGATAACAAGCACGGAGAAGAACGGATGGACTGGTTCAGAAAGCAGTAAAAAGATTCTCCTACAGAGAAAAACTCCTTGCAAAATATTTTTCCTCAGTAAGTAAGTTTCACACTCCCCAATGATGGAACTCAACTGTACCATGTCCTCTAGCCTCCACCCTCTCAGAGTAAACTTAAGACAACTTATGCTTTGATTTTGTTAACTGAAACCAATCATTCATTGCATAAAATTTCCATCTCAAACAACGAACAGCACAAAACATTCTCCAGAGACTTGCACACTTACAAGTACAAATATGTTAAACAAATAATAATGGCACTAAAAGATCTAGTTTGTAAAACCAATTAAACAAACACTGGTCGCCATCCACCAAGATATCTAATGAAGTATATGTTTCCATCAAATAGATTTTTAGGACACAGAATAAAGCTTCCAGCCTTCCACATTCCGAAGTGAATCAGAACAAATAATAAGAGCAAAATGAAAATACAGACACACAGGAATACAGACAATATAGATTGTAGCAATCCAGTGTTAGCAATTGAGGATGTACTAACCTTTGTCAGCCGTGGATTAGTTTCAAGCACGCGCATAATACCATCATCAGTGATCCTCGGGCATTCTACCAAGCTCAGGCATTCAAGATTACCTTCAGCCCTACTAGTGAGTTGAATAAGAATATCATCAGTAATTCTTTCGTTCAATGGTTGGTCGATGTGAACACTCCTCCATAGCAAGTTATCACTGCAAACTTTTTTATACAAATATCTGCACACCATTCCCACAGATAGAAGATCCTTCACTCCTAGAAAGTGCAGAGCATAACACAGAGCTTCATGGGGACCTCCTTCATTCTCATCAGAACAGCACGTTAAACCTGCTTTCTCCTCAAATGGCAGGGCATCAGCACTTGTACTTGCAATATCGTCTCCTGCAATGTCCCCCTCATTACAGGCCGACCCAGACCCATACCTGGCCAATGCATCATCAAAATCTCTCTTCTCATTATGTTGATTCCCCTCCGTATCCATCCTCAATTTCTCATCACACTGTACATTACTAGGAAATGATTGGAACTTCATAGCATTGTTCCAAATCAAATTCAAATCCGCAAACAGATCATACTCTTCATTATATGTTCCTCCCATATAACTCCTCCCAAAAACTCCGTAATCCACTTCCAAATCCTCAAGCCAACCCGTGATCGCAGTCACAGTAGTGGTTATATCCATCCCAAATGGATCGGAAGGCAAAAGATCGATAATGTCCTTGGAAACCGATTCAGGTGAACCAGACCTGTCAGCTCTAGCTCTATCCCTCCCATAATCAAAACACTCCTCGATCTCTCGACTAACACATCGCGGCCTAACAAAACCGTCCCCGTTCCTCTCAGGCACACCCTCCACAAGATACCCATTAACAATCCTCATCGGAGACACCAAATTGTCCTCAGCTATATGAGCTGGAAAAATTGGCCGATGCGAGTAGTTTAAGGCCATTATGATAGCAAACCCCAGATTCCTTTTCTAGAATTCTTTTTCTAATAAATTCAAGGAAAACAAAATTTTGCGGAAAAGTTAATAAGATCAACAATTTTTTCCTTTCTTCTTTTTCCTTTTTTCCTTTTTTTTAAGTTTATTTTTCCTTTTTTAGGAATTTTTTATACGTAAAATGTTAAATAATAAGCTGAAGTGTGAAAGATCCCACAAGAAAACCCTCGATTTTGGACAGCAAACTAAAACGACGCAACCAAAATTTTCAGAGAGTTTCTTGCACAGGACCCTAAGTATATCATATCTATATAAAAACAACTCAGCTAAAAATTATACGAAGAGAAGAATCTCAACAAAACTACGCCGTATTTTCTGGAACTTCTATAACTGTACAAATATCAATGAATAAATGAATGCTTTCTTAATTAACCAAAAAAAAAAAAAACCTAAATACACCTAGGGTTTGCAAAGAATAGTAAATAAATAGCCTAATTAAATAAAATTAATTAATTAAAAACAATAATAAACAAATTTTATCAAAAAAATCTGAAGGAGGAAGGGCACCTGATATAAGCAAATGGGGTTCAAAATCAAACCCTAAAATTTTTCTAATTGCACTCAAAACAGATCGTCTAGAAAGAATAACCGAAATTAACTAGAAAACGGATTCGATAAACAAATCCTAAAATTTCGTCGCTTATTAACTCGTTCTCAGTTTCATCACCGAAAAAGAAACCCTAAAATATTATTTTTGAACGCAATCGACAGATCATATCGTAAAAATTGCCCACAGAGAGATAGTGAAAGAGGAAAAAGAAAATTGAATTACCTGCCGATCGGGTTCAAAGGGAAAAGAAAAAAAGAAAAGGAAAATTAGGTTTTACAGAAAAGGAAAGGAAATCTTAGGAGGAGGAGAGAGAAAATGGGAGGAGAGGGGGAATTGAAAATGGGGGGAAAATGAGTGTAATATACCAAGGGGGTGAGAGTTTTTTCAAAAGGAAAGCTGACACGTGTCAATCTAGAAGTGTTTACAGATAGTTTGTTACATGAACGAGTAGCTATAGTTCTTTTGGGTTAGGACGGGCCTTTTTTATCGGTCTTACGCTCGTTCGATTTTTGAACGGAGGATTTAGAATATTATAACGTTGACGCCGTAAAATAATAATATAATCATAATAAAATATTAACTAATTGAGTGTATTAATTGGTTGCAAATTTTGTTGTCCTCCTCATATGTGAGTGATTGAGGTTAAGATTAACAATTAGTATAAATTTGGATTTCAAGGAGCGCCTTATTAATTTGTTATCCATCATTTTCATCTTTTCTAGCGTAGGTGCTCGAAAATTGCAAAGCGTTTGGTTGCTATTCTATTCAACGCTTTTGGTCGGAAATTTATTCTGCAAGTTTGAGGGCCGCTTGAGAATTTTTCATGGTGACTAGTGATCGAAGTTTTTCATGGAAATTGGAAAGAACTCCAAATATTTGCACGTTATTGTGTGTAGGAATTCATCAACTTTTTTGTTCTCCATTCTTGACACTCTGTTTTTTTTTACACTACATTATTGTTTGAAACATGAAAATTAGATTAAATTTCGGATTGGTACTTTAAATTAACATATTATTTGGAGGAAAAAAAAAAAAAGGAAGTTGTCTTTATATCTACCATTGCTAAGGTTAAGTATTACTCTAAAAAAAAATAATGCGTTTTTGTAATTATTACTTTCAACAAAGATAATGTGTCTCTATAATTACCTTTGCATTAATTGCATAACGCGAAAGCACGCCCAACAATTTGATATTGTTGAGGCAAGATTTAGTAAAAAGATTAATGATATTAAATATTTTAAAAGTAAAATTCAAGATTAATATTGAAGAATCATGTACTAATAACTATAAAAAATAGTATTTTTGTAAAAATACTTACATATATGTAATTTTGTAAAAAAAAATTTACTGATCGGTCCATAGTGTTGGGTTTGTCTCTTTATGGTGAAAATAATTCATCAATTATCGTGTCAACAATAACATTTAAGCAATTTTTTCGGTATACATAAACAAACTATTTTAAGAAAGTCATTTTTCATTGGAGTGAAAGTTTTATTTGGATAATTTTAGTGAAAAAAAAAACTCATACTGTAGTTGTTTAAACACAAGTAGTTAAAATCAACATATCATAAATAACTGGTACTAGTTGGATATTGACTTCATTTTATTCTTTTCTTTTATATCTTAAATTAGTTTAAACGTTTTAATTAATTGTCCAAAAATCAAAGACAAATGTCAATGTGTACATAAATTTTCAATTAATTAAGAAGACACATACGCTTTTTTTAGAAAAACAAAAAACTAAAAACTTAAATTAGAAAAATCTTTATAAAGACTTGAGGGTCCTGGCACAATAAATTAAAAATTAGGGATAATAATGATACCTCGCATCCATACACTCTGCAGTGGTAGGTGCAAGGTTTTAGGACAAAAACCTTAGCTCGAAGCAGGGGCAAGGTTAAGGTTTATCCACCCTGCTCCACCCTATTATATTGTATGTGTAAAATTGTTACTTTTTTTATATCATTAGAGATATCTTTGGTTTAGTGATAAAAATTAATTTATTTTGAACAAATTCTTATGTATTAGTATTAACTTTGTTGACCGATATTCCATAGGGATGGGGTCATATTTTTTTTTTTCCTAGTAGAGGTGGGATTTTACTCCGTTATATCTCATTATTTACTTTGTTAACCGATACTCCATAGGGATGGAGCTTCCCCTCCCCCCCCCCCCCAGTAGAGGTGGGGATAGTTGTAAGAGTTTATGCTAATATTAGTATAAAGTTAAGGTAGGGGCAAGAGCTTTTTTTCTTTCTTTTAATAAGAAAGTGATGAATATTATTTATGATGGACATAAATTTTTATAGATGTGGAGTAGATATAAACATACCCCATCCCTTCCCCCACCCCATAATTAAGAAAAGAAGTCTATAAATACAAATTGTTAATTTAGAAAAAAAAATCCTCTAATTATTTTCGGAAAGTGATCATGCTTATCAATGAAATTCCCCTGCCATGATTTTAGAGTAGGGTAAATGTCTGAATGCTGAGGCCTTACAGCGACAGCCCGATTCCCGTACCTGGTAGCCCAATTCTTATTGACTGTGGGCCATACCCAGGTTGGAACCACTGCTGCTGCATGTAAATTTTTTGGGTCTAGGTTGGCTCGTCAACTAGCTATGACCTATCCTGTCTTTTGGAAATTCACATTCTTAGTGATAGGGATCAGAGAGCTATTAAGAGAGGATATTATAGGGGTTTTCTCTCCTAAAATGATCAGACACTAACTCGACATTACCTCCTTCAGGGAAAAAAAAAAAAAAAGTCTTGGAGAAGTCGTATTTTCAACTTTTGTTGAGGGTTTGTTTAGGTTGGTTTTTTCTAAAAACTTTTTTTTATAACTTTGATATTTTTGAGAAACTAAAAATCTTAATTTTTGAAAAAAAAATTTGAATTTAACTTTTTCTTTTAGAATTTGAATTTTTTTGAAAACCAGGGTAAATACGTATATTTTTTCAAACACGAACTCTAATACAATTTTGTTTGTTCCTCACCTAGAATGATCAACGCTAACCCCTCCTTGCCTCCTTTAGAAAAAAAATCTTGGAGAAGTCATTTTTTCAACATTCACTAAGAGTTCATTTGGATTTTTTTTTTTCCCAAAAACATATTTTTTATAAATTTTGATTTTTTTTGAGAAACAAAAAATTTTATTTTTGAAAATTTTGAATTTAAATTTTTTTTGAAAACCAACCTAATAAGTATATTTTTTCAAACACAAACCTTATACGGTTTTGTTTTTCTGGGTTCTGATAAAAAAATGGATTGATTTCAAGAACGACCAGCAAAACATATCTGGCCAACGGTTGGGCCCCATGTCCTCAGCAATTTACTTTAAAAATGAGGGTAAATTGAATGGAACCCCTTTGTGTATTGTCATAAGTGTGCATTTATTCCTTGTGATTTAAAAATTAGCTAGTTACCCCCTGTTCTTCTTAAAAATGAAGTACACACGCCTATTTTTTTAACTCTGTTAGGTTTAACTAACGAAAATATAAAAAGACTAATTTGTCCTTCAAACTCAGGGACTAACGGTGCATTTATGGCAACCATAAGGGGGTATGATGCACATATGACAAATCACAGGGGAGTACGATGCTATTTACTCTCTTTAATTAGAAACGTGAAGTAATTAATAATTAGTTAATTAATTGATAATTAAATAAATAATTATTAAATAATCAAATAATTTAAAATTGAAATAATTAATTAATTAATTTAATTAATGAGACGGTGGTTGTGCGATCATGATAACAGTAGAGGTTAATTTTTTTTTATTTTTTATTTTTCGATGACAAAAAATATTTACTTGTAGTAACGAAATAAAATACAAACATGTTTGTAGTATAATTGATTAAAATTTATATATTTTAAACTAAGGTTAAGGTTCAAGTCTTTTTTCGTGTAAATGTTTTTGAAAACAAAGAAGAAAGGGTATTTTTGACCAAAATTAAGTTTAACAGCAAAAAAACTAAACCCAGTTGCAGGTCCAGCGCGTGTACCACATGCCCAGTTAAATCTAATAGAAAAATTGACAGAGAGGGTAATGTGCTTCACTTTTAAAAAATACAGGGGATAACTAGCTAATTTTTAAATTACAAGGGATAAAGCACAGTTATGACAAATCACAAAAGGATTCTGTGCAATTTACCCAATAAATAATCACTCTTTTAACATTATTGTTGTGTGTGTATGTAATACCATAGACAATAGTTATTTGAAATTATTACCTCTTTTTTTTAAAAAAAAAACTCTCCAATGGACTTGATTTTATTGGGGATTTCAAATATTGTCATGATGTGTGTTGGTTCTTATGTTAATGCATTTCAAAAAAACTCATTCATTCATCTAAAATGTTTATCAACAGTCAACACTAAACAAATATAAATCTACGTCATATGTAATTAGTTATGAATGTTATGTACGTTATATGCTGTGTATCTTTTTTTATTATTGCCAATTTATCTTAATTTTTTTCCCACATCAATTTCGTTATTTATGCCAAGGTACTGTATTGCTTATTTAGTATTATTCATAATTAATCACATATAATTAGGTAAACAATTCAAAACCGTGTATAAACTTTGAGTATATAAAACAATACTAAATATGTGGCAAACAGTATCTATTTTCTAATAAACAGTAATGATACTTGAATGTTTAAATTAAAAAGATGTAGGTTTAATTGATAAAGGTTTTTTTTAAAAATAAATTTTAGCAATAGAAAAAGAAATATGAGTTAGAAATGCTCTAAAGTTGAAAATATCATAAAAATTCTTTAAAAATATCAAACTTGCGCATCGTGGGGATAGGGGGACCTTATATCATGGTCCCTCACAAGGTGTTCCTTCATTAAGTATCATGCTCGCTCATGTATGTATTAAAAGAATAGAAAAAAGGAAAAATAAAACAAACAGCTCAACAGCAGAATGCGAGTAAACTGTACGCACTACTATTCAAGCACTATTATTCACACATAGTAAATATTTGTGCACTATCCTACAACTATTTGTTCACTAACTGTTTATTAATTATCGCACAACTATTTGTTCATTGGCTTTATATATACATCAAATATTTGTTTATTACGTCAAAACTATTTGTTTACTATTCCACAACTATTTGTTTATTACTCCACAACTATTTGTTCATTGACTTTCATATATATATATATATATATATATATTATATATATCAAATATTTGTTCATTACGCGACAACTATTTGTTCACTATCCCACAACTATTTGTTCACTAAATATTTCTTTATTATCCCACAACTATTTGTTCACTTTTCTCATACACACAGATACAAAACACAAACACATCTTCATTCTTGAAAGAAAGGATGAATTTTAATGGCGGATTGATTTTGAAGCGTCCAAGCATAGCGAGGGAGGTGCGATTATAATTGCGACGAGGAGAGAAAGAGTTTGGTAGTTGCGGCGTAACGAGATGATGGCAGAATTTTCGCCGGCATGAGGAAGAAAACGACGGATTTTAATGGTGAATCAACACCTAGGAGGTTTTCTTGGACATAATGCATATCATTACGATCAGCGAAGAAAGATAAATTTTATGGTAGTATGTATTCGACGTGAGATGACCGGTGGTGTCACCGGCGAAGCAAAGAAGAAAAGAAGATAAGAAGAGAAATATAAGGGGAGAGAAGAGAAGAGAGACACGCATGCTACTGCTGAGCTATTTTTCTGTTAAATGTGAAGGAGCATGGTGCTCATCAAGAGCATGGTACTTCTCAGGAACACCATGGTGAGGGACCATAGTATAATTTACGATGGATGTATACACTAGTACAGTGGTATTTGCTGAGCTATTTTTCTTTTAAATGTGAAATAGCATGGTTTTTTGCAGGAACACCATCGTGAGGGACCATAGTATAATTTATGATAGGTATACATGCTAGTAGAGAGGTATTTGTGTTGAATATGTTTGATAGAAATAACTTTTTTATATGAAGAATGGATAATCATGAATTCGGTGGTCATCACTAGTTTCATACAGCCATTGTTAAACAAATATAACTTCTTTATTTTTTTCTTTTTTTTTTCCCTTTCGGGATTATATGTGTATAAGGTTGTTCAAGGGTATTAGATCTTGAGTTTTTCAACCAAATCAAATTGTTGGGTGTTAATTTTGGAAAACATCCATTATACCTAGAGGCTAAAAAAGATATTTTTCATAGTTGAAGAACTTGTTTCAAGATTCAGCTAAAATTGAGCAACTAAAATTTTCAATTAAATTATATGATGTAGGACTTCCGAAGGGTGAGGCATTAGTTAGTGTCTGATTAGGATGTTGATGCTTTTCGGACCGAGATTGTCATGCACTAACATGGATTCCATTAAGATACATGATATCATACAAAAGAGTACGTTTTTATTTAAGAAAACCCATTAATATGGATTTCCATTAACATACATATCATACATCACAAAGCTTCACATTTTATTTAGAAACGAGGCAGAAATACTCCTGCATATCTTAGTAGTAGATATGAGAGCATGCAGCCAGCGAAAGCGAAAGACCTTAGAATCAGCACTTATTTATGTATAATTTTTTCTCCAGTCGAAACTACACTGCATCGACAACACCTTTTATATGTGTACCATTAAATGCCGACATCATATATTTGCGGAAGACTGCCGACAGCGAGAGCCCCGACTTGCATTGGTATTGACAAGTGGGAGGGTAGCAGTGAAGATCGCTGCCGCCACACCATGCCCATATGCTGCAACATTTGCCTTCTCCGCAATCCACCTGCCCATAATCAGTACCAGTAGCAATATTAACACCACACCTTTCAGGAGACGGAGGAGGAGGAGGCGGCGGCGGAGGCGGAGGAGGAGGAGGCGGCGGCGGCGGAGGCGGAGGAGGAGGAGGACATTGGCTTTGACAGTTTTCGGGGTCACAGTAAGCGGAGGTGTTGCCGCAGAATCCCCATTTGCTGCAGCAGAAGCCCTCTAGCGGGCATTCTGCACCACCCCACTCAGCACCACAACTTCCAGAAGGTACAGGTTCCTGAGCTGAGGCTATTGGCAGCAGAAATAAAGCTAACACACACCAAAATGCTAATGTCATGCAGTAGTACCTCACCATTCTCAATTTCTTATGCTAGTGGGATTAGGTTATACGTGCATGGTTTATATAGAGCTGCTCTAGCGACCTAGCCGCCTAGCTACGGAAGAAATTATTTTGAATACCTTTAATTTATATTATCTTCACATATTTTTATGCTTCAAGGTCTCTATCTCGTGACCTAATTTTGTGACAAGGACATAATCAACGCGTTCCACGTCCAGAACGTAGAGATCCAAGAGCCATTCCACATGCAACATTGAAGTGGATGGCTTATATATTTGTATTGCTTAATAAGAAGTTATTTAAATTAAAAAATTTTAAAAGATTTAAGGGATATATATATATATATATATATATTAATTTTTTTCACTCAGGTTAGGAGGATGCTTGCATCTCAATCAAATTAGAGAGAGAATCTCATTATTTTTAACATTGGAGAGTGAATCTGTATCATTTTTAAAATCAAAGGGGGTTATTTAATTTGCATCATTTATTCTTTTTTTAATTATGTTTTTAAAATATTACCTCAGATGGAAAAGTTATACTTTTTGGTTATTTTCTTAATTTTGTGAATAATGTAAATTATGTATAACAAATTTATATATTCTTTTATCTTTTATTTTTTAAATCGTTTGGATACAAAAGTAATGCAAAGGATAGGAAAATATTGCTCCAATTTGAGATGTATATATCTTAAAAAGAATTTAATTTTTGTCTAATAGTGTGCATAAATTTTTTGTGAAATAAGTAACTTTATTAGAGGGTGTTTGGATTGGCTTATAAAAAAACTACTTAAAGCACTTCTAGCTTTAAGTGACTTTTTTTTATTGTCAACTTTAAGTAGTTACGTGTTTGAATAAAAGTTGTAATTATAAAAATAAGTATTTACATGTTTGATTAAAGTGGGCTGAAAAGTAAGTTATATAGTTAAAATAACTATTAAGGACATTAAAATATAATTTAAAAGGTAAGTATAAGATAAAAGAGTGAAGATAATTTAGTAATAAAAATAAAAAGGTAAAGATAAGATAGTAAATGATTTGGTCAAACTTACTTTTTTTCAACGTGCTTAAAGCCATAAAAAGCAAAAGCTGGGGTTGGGAAGCTTTTTATTTTCTACTTAAAGCTACTTAAAAAAATCATATTTTTAATTAAAACAAACACTTCTATTAGCTTAAATTAGACTTTAAGCAGGTTTGACAAAAAAAAAAGCCAAACCAAACACCCTCTTAGTCATTTTTCCTTCTTATTATTTAATTAATTCTTTTGTGATGCTTTATTTTGTTATAGAGTCATTTTTGAAATGATTTTATTAAATTTTTTCAATATTTTTTTTGTCTGGACTATAAAAATAAAAAGATAAAAAATACTTTAGTGTGTGTGTATATATATTCATGAATGTAGTAAATTAAATTTAAATATTTAAAAATTCATGAATCTAATAAATTGCCTGCATAATTTGATATTATAAAACCCGTGCATCCCACAATAAATATTTATTTGGTGTATAATTAATTGATCAACATAAAATCTAGTATAAAAATATTCTTAGCAATAAATCTTGATGTGATAACATTCATGTCATACCTTGTGTATTGCACAAGTGTTAGGATAGTACACTTATAATAAAATGACTTAAATAATCTAAAATTACTAAATTTTACTCTAACGTTACAATATTGTGACAGGATCTTTACTCTGAGTATAAGGATGTGTTCATCTTCCTGAATATCTTTCCTTAACTTCCCAAATATTTTAGGACTTATTTGGATTGGCTTTTTTAAAATCGTTTTTTTTAATGTTGGGAAAAAGCGCTTTTTGAAAAGTTAAAATTTTTAACTTCTAAAAAAACTGAATTTGAATTATTCTATCAGAATTTTAGTTTTTTTTTTTGGAAAGCCAATTGAATATTTATTCCAAAAAGTATACTTTTTTTAAAAGAAAAAGTATTTTTTTTTGGGATAAAAAAAAGCCAAACAGGCCCTAGAGGCTAGTACCAATATTTTCTTTTCATTATATACTTACGACAAGGTACAAGGTCCAAGCCTTCCTACGGATTAGGACCTTCTCATAGTAATTTCTTTCATATTGATATGAGAGAATTATCTCACATATTAAAATTTGAATGATATGATCTAGACCATTAATAACATTTAAATTCAAAAAATAATAGGTAGTGGGATAGTTTTTTTTTAAAAAAAAATTAAAATAGATGATTGATATGTTTTTTATCAATCCATAAACAATCAAGATTTCTTTCGTACTAATATGAGAAAATCTTAGTCCGTCTCCCTAAATCCGTTCGACTTGCTGGGTTAGTTTTGCTCATTCCTCACATATTCTTAATACAATCATATTCTATGCTTCAAGGTTTCTATCCGTGAATTGTTTCATGACGAAGACATAATCAGTTTCTACCTATTCCAATACAACGTCATTAAAGTGTGGACCCATTTTGTTAATTAAATTAGTGATTCTTCTTGTGCTTATTCGACGAATGACATGTGGGTTTATCGAATAATGGCTTTAATAGATGTGCTTTATATTATATGTCTACTGCCTGTTTGTTTTTCATCTAGGGGCGAAAATTAGTTCGAATTTCTAAATTTTCTGAATTTGGGAGCAAATCTCTACTATGGTCGAAAAGAGACACTTTTAGTAATAAAACTATTCTTGAAGTGTTTGTAATGACAGAAAGTTGCATAAATTTAAAAATACAATTTTTACATCTACTCTATTTTCTTTTTTCCTCCGAACCAAATAATGATTTAATTTGCACTCTCTCTGTATCTCTCTTTAGGCGTTCCTCTCAGGCGCACCCTCCCTTTTCTACAATTCTTTTTCTAATAAATTCGAGGAAAACAAAATTTTGCCGAAAACTTAATAAGATCAACAATTTTTTTTCCTTCTTCCTTTTTCCTGTCTTTTTTTGCTCCTTTTGAACTTTATTTTCCCTTTTTTTCGGATTTTGTGATTCCTAAAATGCTAATCAATATGCTGAAGTGTGAAAAATCCCACAAGAAAACCCTCCATTTTGAAAAAGGTTTGTTCGAATTGACTTTTTGTGATGTCGTTTTTTATAAGTTAGAACTTTTTATTTAAAAAATTGAATTTGAATTTTTTTTAGAAATTTAATTCTTTTAACAAGTCAACTCAAATAGATATTAGAAGAAGAATGTAAATTTTTCAATTTTTTTCAAAAAAGTATTTTTCTCTTAAAATATCAAGCTACACGGACCCTAATACAATTTTGGTTTTTTCCTGTTCTAGCTAGAGGAAAAATGAATGGACCTCAAGAAAAGCCAAAAGGGTTGGGCCCCATGTCCCTGGTGATTTCTTGAAAAAATTATCACTCTTTTAACATTATTTGTTTACGTAATACTATAGATAAACGGTTTGCTTTGAAATTATTACCTTTTGAAGAAAAAACTCCTATAGATTTGATTTTATTTGGGTTTTTCGAATTTGTCATGATGTGTTTGTTCGTTATGTAATCTGTAACGTCCCGATATCTTTTTAAGTTAGGCTTAAAAAAATAATAATAATAAAAGAAAGAGATCTACCTAGAGTAGGTTTCTTATTAAAAATAAAATAAAATAAAATTTTGACCTAATATAAGGAAAACTTTTATACGCTCTGCAGAGAAGAACACCTAGGGTTAGGTTGTGAGTTTGCTTTCTAGTAGGAGGTTTCTGATTAATATAGGTTTTCACAATAGGAGGTAAGTAGTTAATCCTTACTCTAGTTTATTTAATCTCTCAATTTGTTTTTATTCTATTTTTTTCATGTTACTATGTATTGTCAGGATTATCTGAAACTTGAAATTTATTTATGATGTTAATATATGTAAAAAGAAAAATAACCTTTAGTATTATGAACAATGGCGCGAGTACTGCTCATGAACAGTGACTCTGTTCATGACAATAAGTGAACAATGATAAAAATTGATTTTCATGATTTGTGTTGTTGTCAATTGTGCACGAAAAAGAAAAGGAAAAAAAAAACACTTTTAGTATCATGAATTGTTGATGTAGATTTCAGAAGAGAAAAAAAAAGGAAAAGAAAACCATGAACAGTGGCTCATGCACTGTTCATTTATAGCACGTGAACAGTTATAAATTTTTTTTTTGACTAGTGGTTTGTTTTGTGCTCTTTTTTTTACTTCCTCTTTGTAATTATAGTTTCAAAAATCGGATTTTAAAATGATGTCTTTCTTATGATTTTATTAAATTAAATGCTGTAATGGTTCTAGCAAGTAAGATTAAATATTGCATGACCTATGATTTTTAGTATTTCTTTTGAAAATTTGTGAAGTTTAGAACATATCCGAATGGCTGCGAACTCAGGACCCTATTGGTGGGGGTTAAACACCAATAACATCGGGATAATGCACTATCATAAGATTGGAATTCCTCTTGGGCTTTTGGTGGTTTGAGCTTATCAAACCACACTACGTCAGAACGGTGCTACCCGTCTGTAGCCACAGCCACCTTATTGAATATGTGACTTTGATCTTCAATTTGTTACTCTCTACGATTATTCATAGAGAAATTGTGAGACGCTAGTTGTGTGGTTCTATCTTTGCGAATTCGTGTTAATTGAAAATCATTGATAATTAGGTTTAGGTGTCATTTGACTTTTGCTTGACTTACAGATTATCATTTTATTATTGTGAGGATCCTCTTACTGAGATTGTTCTCATTAGTTTCTATGTGTTTTTGCGAATTTTGTTTTTCCTTGTTGTGCTGCAGATAAAGAGGAGTAGATTTGGGACACAGCTATTTGGAACTTTTAGAGTATGTTATTAATAAGGCCCCTTGCCTGGGCAATGTCAAACAGCGTTTACTTTATTTGCTTTCGAACAAATTGTTGTAATTGCATTATTATTATTATTTTTTAGATAAAACTTGTGACTTAGAAGAAGATTGAAATCTCTTGTTTTCTTGCTTGGAAGTTTGATATTTCACATTGATTGTTATCAGTTGCTTGATTCTTCATTTTATTATATTGAAAGTTGAAGTCTTGCGCATTCGGGAATGTCATTCCTTTCTAGAGCGCGGCGTGTTACGCCTAATAAAAGTTTATGATTCTGGGGCGTGACATAATCCATTTCTACAGCTTGGTTCCTTGAGTTAATCTTACCCATAGGAGAAAACTAGTTTAACAAGAAAACTAATTTAAGCTACCCTTTTTGTTAACATAGAGCAAAGACCTGTAAATATTTTACTATTTTACATAAAAATCGAGAAGATCATGATGCTGACATATGTCATCATTGTGAACTTATGTGGCACGAGTTCACATGTTTGAGTTATCATAGAGGTAAGCGTTAAACTATTATTAATTCAAAAAAAAAAAGAAAAGAAAAAGGTCAAGGGTTGGTTAATTGTAATAGATTCACAGATCATTTTGCCGCCTTGCCTAGTTAAACAATCTCTCATGGAAGTTTAATTTTGGCTATGATATGGATGGATACTTGACTTTAAATCTCTAACAGGATTCATACTTAATTGGGTCTCGAAGTCTCGCTGCACGTGGCTTCCTTAATTTTGGTTATGGTATGGGTGGATATTGACTTTAAATCTCTAACTATGGTATGGGTGGTTACTGACTTTAAATCTCTAATAGGGTTCACACTCAATTGGTTCTCGAAGTCTTGCCCCAAGTGGCCTGTCAATGAAAGTAAGGCCACGCGAGGTGAGACATGAGAACCCAGTTGAGTCATGATATGGTAAGGAAAATGATCTCTTCCACGCCTGTAAATATATGAAATTCCTTGCCAACTCTGAAGCAATTGGGGTGCTCCCCATTCTTAGTATGGGTGGTCGTCCTTAGCCTCTGAAGAGCTTGTGTTGCATTATGACCTTCGTAGAGTGCTGATGGTGCTTCGTCCTCAAAAGAAGGTGTGGGCCGCTGCGTCCTATAAAGAAAAAGAGCGGAACTATTCTCCTATTTCATCTTCGACGCTTAAGTCAATTAATCTTCAACATTTGTAAGAGCAAGTAACTAACAATATGAAATAAATGAGAGGAGAATAGAACAAGTTGAAGTCCCTTATTCATAGAGTGAAAGTCCCTTATTCATAGAGTGAGGGGGGTATTTATAGGTGTTAGGGCACCACTTATGAACCTTATTTCATCCTCAATACCTTAATTGCTCTGATTTCTCCACGTCAGATTTGTCTCCTCCCATTTAGGTTGTGAGGAAGAGGTAAGGTTCATAAGTGGTGCCCTAATGCCCTGTAAATACCCCCTCACTCTATGAATAAGAGACTTCAACCTATTTTATTCTCTTCTCATTTTATTTTATACTGTTAGTTACTTGCTCTTACAACCAAGACTAATTGACTTGAGTATCGAAGGTGAAACGGGAGGATAACCCTGCTCTTTTTCTTTGTAGGACGCAGCGGCCCACACTTTTTTCGGAGGATTAAGCACCATCGCCCTGCTCTTTTTCTTTGTAGGACACAGCGGCCCACACCTTCTTCGGAGGATGAAGCACCATCAGCACTCTGCGGAGGTTACAATGCAACACAAGCTCTTCGGAGGTTAGGGACGACCAGCCATCCTAAGGACGGTAAGCACCCCAATTGCTTCGGATTTGACAAGGAGTTTCATATATTTATTAGCGTAGAAGAGATCATTTTTTCTGCCACATCAAGTCAGATTCTTCTTCGGGTCGTGTACTTTTTGAATGCAGAATGATTGGGACTCTTAAGATAAAATCATAATATCACGTTAATGTAAATATTATTCTACTTGATCGAAAGCCCTTTATCGATTTCAGAAAACAATTCTGGTCCATGATGCAGATTTGTTCTGGAACCGATCTACCGAAAG
Organism: Cordia subcordata; assembly: GCA_028554755.1. NCBI lineage: Eukaryota > Viridiplantae > Streptophyta > Magnoliopsida > Boraginales > Cordiaceae > Cordia > Cordia subcordata. The sequence continues at coordinate 1,344,835 of JAPTOF010000020.1, forward strand.
TTTTCTACGATCATGAGAAGGCTGGAAAAGAGGAGAATCGTTAGACATTGAAACTTGTGCATTTTTCCATGAAAGAATTGAGTGAAATTACCAGCAAAAGATTTGTACCAACTACCATGGATTGGTAACTTTTAAAGTAGGAATTGAATTTTTTTTAATGTTGCGGTAGAAATTATTTTTGATATGTGAAAATAATAACATAAGATTTTGTTTATTTCAATGGTAATAATAATAATTATAATAATACGAAAAATAATTGTAATGATAACATTAATAAGTTGATTTTGATATTTTTTTACGTCATTTTATATTTATTTACATATCAATTAATTTTACCGAATACATATAAATTAATTCGTTACTTCAAAAACTATAAGTTATAAGTCAAAATACAATAACTATCAACTACTTAAATAATTACTTTTGCCAAAAAGGACCCAAATCCATAAACTTAAGCAATAAAATAAAATTATCGTTTCAAGTGGATCATGAACGGGTCATTTGATGGAGAGATGGCCATGATATTGTCTGCCACCAAATGCTCCATACGAGAATTTCGTCAAATGTTTCAACTGCATGTTGCCTTTTTTTTCTTTCCCTTTTGGGTCAAAAATGATAAAATATTTTATATAAACATCAAACGGAATATAAAAAGAATAAAATTTTTGTGAACCGGTAAACTTAATTTTTCGAAAAAGAGTACAACTTCAAACCAATCCAAACTACTATGAGGTTGATATGAACATGCCGACATAAATACTTCCATCATTATTTATTAGAGAAGGGTTATCTTGAGAGTTTTTAGGATCGGATCGATGAAAACATTATTTATAACGCTAAAGTAGTAGGTGCCGTATAAGCACATATAAAGGGTAATGATATGTTAAATTATACTCCCAACACTGTTTTTTTTTTCCACTTCAAATATTACCAAAAACTAATTATATTGCAACTAAGGATAATTATTTTTTAAACTTGCTCACATTAAAAGTAAGACCACTGGGTCTTTGGTCCCAACACTTATTTTGTTCCTGGTAAGATCCTCTTGTTTCTTCCATTCTTTGATTTCTAAAATAGATTGTGTTATGAGTTCTTGAATTTGATGTCTTTAAATTTTAGCTATTAGTTTAGATTAATAAACTAATATATTTGAACTAGAATACTTAAAATAAAATTTGGAATGAATTGGTAAAATTTAAACCAGATAGATTTGACAACCTATGCTACTCCATTTTGACAATGAGAGAGCTAAAAACTCGTTTGGCTTTGCTTATTTTTGTGTGCTTATAATTAGCCAGTGCTTATAAGAAATTTTGATATTTACAAGCAAGTGATAAATAAGGAAAGTAGTATATGGATAATAAAGACTTATAAGTTGCTAACTTATTTGATAAATAGGTGATTATAATTGTGGTGTTAGTTAAAATGATTTAAAAACATATTTCATTAATTAATATTATGAAACTATCTAAGATTTTGAAGGATAAAAGTCTTTAATTTATCAGACATCTAATATTTATAAACTACTAAAAAGAAGCTACGTTGACTTGCTTATTTTTATCTACTTATAAGCTCAAAAAAATGACTTGAATGTTTTTTTTTTTATTCAATGGAACGAAGGTTAAAGTTTATGTAATTAGAAGAAATTAATCTCAAGACCACTTATACTAAATACAAAATACCTTTAATCACTGAGTATATGATTTCCTTCTATTTATTGTTCTCCGAGGTTAAAAAAAAACTTTCGAAAGTTTCTCGTTTTCAAATTAGAAACGCAAAAAAAAGAAAGGAAAAGCCGAAAAAGGAAAAATATCTATTTGACCGTTTCTTTTTTATTTGTCACTAATTTGACTTTTACTTTAAAGACCTTGCATTGGTCATGTGACTGAGTGAATAAAATTCCCTCGGACCACACGCTTTCAATAAAACAAACAACACAAAAAATTTCAAACTCTCTTTTTGCTGGGAAATATCAAACCTTTCAACAAGAACATATGATTCTGTAAAGTCTTTTACCTCCAGTGGGAAAAGAAAAACATTTTCTTGAACTTAATTTTTGTGGCCTTCACTTTTATTTTCTTTAAATTTTGCATCTGTAAGCATTGCCAATGCTTGGTTGTATATAAAGCTTAAAACTTTTTAGTTTTATTCCGAATAAATCTTCTCTTTTTCTTTTTGGTAGCCAAAGTTATTCATTATTGTGAATAAGCAAAAGGGGAATGGTGGATACACTTTATTTGTCATGCTCATGCCCCATTTGTAACATTCTTTAGTGGGAAAGCAAAAGTTTGTTAAAGGGCGTTGTTTTTTGAGTTAAAATTTGTAATTTCTCCCCCTCATTTTGGAGGTTTATAAGTGGTTTTGCCCATGTGGATTTTGAGTCAAAAGTTTCAAACTTTATAATTGAATTTTGGTGAAAAAGGGGAAGAAGTTGGAGAAGAGCATGATGGTGTACTATGGTATGTTTTTGTCCTTGGTTGTTTGATCTGTGGCTCAAATTGGGATAAGTATCTGGATTTGCTGTTTATGCTTTGTGCTTTTGGTTGATGCTAATTCTTGATGAAGTTTTAGGAGATAATGAAGGCTTGTATGCTTTCTGAAGGATGGACATGGACTCAGCTTAGAGGTGAGTTTAAAGCATTCAATTTCTTGCCATATTTTTCTGCATAATTGGTACTGATTGGATTCCTTGAACACGTGTTCTGGCAACAAATTGGATAGAAAATGTCATGGTCAAAGTCTGTTTGATAGTCGTTATTTGGTTGATGAATTTATTGTCAATTTCTGATGGTTGAATTTGAGTGAACTTCTATTGTGCTGAGAATTGGCTAAAAGATGGGAGAGTTGCACTCTCTCTGATGATAGTGATTGGTTTTCTTCTTGGTTTGGTTAAATGCGTTGGTTCATTTCTGAGGGTTGAGTCTGGTTGAATAAGGTGAAAGTATGATCAAACAGATATTTGGTAAGATTCCTCGAAAGCAGTCGAAATCAGGTGGAACCACTAACCCCACTTCAAGCGCTCCAACTAATGCGAAGAAAACTGATGAAGGCAGTAAAAAAGTGGGTTATTCAACTAATACAATCATTTCAGCTCCTTCCTCTGTTTCAGATACAGGATATGGTTCAGGAGACAAGTTTGCGGGAAATGAGAATCAAAGAGTGAAGGGAAACCTCATTGCTGCTTCGCATGAAACATTGCCAAGTTTTAGGGATGTGCCCAATTCTGAGAAGCAGAACTTGTTTATCAAAAAGCTGAGTGTTTGTTGTGTTGTTTTTGACTTTAAGGGTCCTACAAAGAATCTGAAAGAAAAGGAGATCAAACGAGAGACACTATTGGAGCTGGTGGAATATGTGACTCCTGCAAATGTGAAATTCACAGAAACTGCGATCCAAGAAGTTATAAAGATGGTATCTGTGAATTTGTTCAGGACGCTTGCTCCTCAGCCTCGAGACAACAAGGTTTTAGAAGCCTTTAATTTGGAAGAAGAGGAGCCTGCTATGGATCCTTCATGGCCTCATCTGCAAATAGTTTATGAATTTTTGTTAAGGTTTGTAGCGTCTCCTGAAACTGATGCAAAGGTTGCTAAAAGATACGTTGACCACTCCTTCATTATTAAGCTGCTTGATCTTTTTGACTCTGAAGATCCCAGAGAGAGGGAGTACTTGAAGGCTATCTTACATCGCACATATGGGAAATTTATGGTCCACCGGCCCTTCATTCAGAAAGCTATCAACAACATATTTTATCGCTTTATTTTTGAAACCGAGAAGCATAATGGGATTGCTGAGCTTCTTGAAATTTTGGGCAGTATCATTAATGGATTTGATTTACCTCTTAAAGAAGAGCACAAACTCTTTCTTGTTCGGGCATTGATCCCACTGCATAAACCGAAATGTTTAGCAATGTACCACCAGCAGTTATCATATTGTATCATGCAATTCGTTGAGAAAGACTGCAAGCTTGCTGATATTGTTATCAGGGGACTGTTGAAGTATTGGCCGGTTACCAGTAGCTCAAAGGAAGTCATGTTTCTTGGAGAGTTGGAGGAAGTTTTAGAAGCAACACAACTGCCAGAGTTCCAACACTGTATGTTGCCTTTGTTCCAACAAATTGCTCATTGCTTGAGTTGCTTGCATTTTCAGGTATGAGTTAAAATAGATTTCATGGGTTTCTAGCTGCATGTACTACCCTGCCAAGAATTTGTACAATTCTCTTCCTTTTTGCCTTGTGTCGATGTCTGCTGATGCTTGATGCAATTGTTTTACACACTTTCAATTGTGAAGGAGATGCCTTTCCTGTCATTGAACACTAAAATTTATCTTTTTCTACTTGGATGAAGTACATGCGGTTTGGATGTAGCAAACACAGTGACTGTAATTTTCTATTGAGTAGTTGGTCATCCTTTAACTTTGGTGAAGTTTGATATTTTCGGTAAGAAGCAAATTCAAGAAAGTGCTAATTGTCAGTGGCAAATGATGCAAGCTGCTCTTTCTTTGTTCCTATCCATCTTTCCAAGAGTTGGACCAGGCGGTTGGTCTTAGGAGCGGGGGATTAGTCATGGCTAGATTCTGAAAAAAGATTATGCCAATGCTACTCTTTGTCAGGTGGTTTTTCTTCAGTTAATTTTTACACATAATACTTGCTCTAGGTGGCTTTTAGTGCAGATCATGCCTTTGACATCATTTCTCTTTTGATGTGGACTTAGTTTCTGAAGAGAAAATTTTCTTATTACCAAAATGAAAATAGAAATAAGATTTTTTCTTCTGATTCATGTTCTCACTACAGGTGGCAGAAAGAGCTTTATTCTTATGGAACAACGATCACATTGAGAACCTGATTAAACAAAATCGTCAGGTTATGCTACCTATAATCTTCCCTGCATTGGAGAGAAATGCTAGACATCACTGGAATCAGGCTGTCCATAGTTTGACACTAAACATTCGCAAGGTTTTCTATGATCTTGACCCCGAGTTATTCAATGACTGCCTGCTCAAGTTCCGAGAAGGTGAAGCAAAGGAAGAAGACATTAAGGCAAGACGAGAAGCTACATGGCAACGTCTAGAAGAACTCGCTGCATGCAAGGCCACAAGTAATGAAGCTGTGCTTGTCCCTCACACAGGCTTCCCGCTTTTGACTTCAAGTTAGCGGGAAAAGGGGAGATTTCGTTTCTACTCTTTTATCTTTTTGACTTAATGACCTTTATATTTTCCGCAATCTCCTTTTCGGCCCGGGGGGGGGGGGTAGGGAAGAGAATGGAAAGGTCAGGATCTCATGTTGTGAGCCTGAAATTTCTTTCTATTGAAAGATGCAGCTAGTGATTTCTGCTGCATCTCTTAGAAGTTTAGTCTTTATGGATCACCAATTCACCATTGATCCATTTGTTGTATTAACCTCTTTGAAATAGGCAATTGAAATTGGTATGGCAGGGAGTTTTTTTTTTTTTAATATTTTTTTTAAAAAAAAATAAAAAGTGTAGATATTGCAGCTTGTATTTGTAAACCCTGTAGTTCATTCTACCATTGACTTTTGGCTTCATGTGTCCCACCAGTTGTAAAAGCTTTGGCCTGATTACCTTTCTAGCTCTGACGAATTCAGAAACATATGTAAGACAAGGTACAGTACTAATACTGAGATAGTTATGAGGGATATACGAATAAAAAGAAATATTTTACAACATAAGCTACTTATTATTAATTATTTCATGACATAGCTTGTTCGAGAACGCTTATTATAGTTTACAACAGAAGCTACTTATAATTATTACTTTATGACAGAGCTTATTCAACAACGCTTATTTATAGTTTACAACACAAGCTACTTATTATTACTTTATGACTTATAGCTTGTTTGGCTGTGCTTATCTAGGTATTTATAAGCATTAAAATAAAAATAGTCTCTCCTCCCTTTATAAAAAGTGCTTATCAGCACCTAAAATAAGCACAGCCAAACAGGCATTTAACTAGTTTCAGAAGATGGCTGAGCCCGTTGTAATAGAAGCTACTTATTATTACTTTGTGACTTAGAGCTTGTTCGGTAACGCTTATCTAGATGCACATAAGCACTCTCCGCTTTTTGTAGAGAGCACTTATAAGCACCCAAGATAAGCCCTGCCAAAGAGGCATTTAACTAGTAGAAGCATAAGCAAGCAACTCTGGGTCAACTTCGAATCTAGCCATGTCTGCTCCCTCCATGTTCGTCCAAGCTTCAATCCCACCACCATCTTTAATGTCCATGAAGCTCACCAAGTTTTTGTACGAAAACCCAGTAGAACCAACCATTTCAGGTTTCCCCCATCCAAAGTCCACTTCATACAATGGAAATCTACACAAACTTGTAAAACTAAACGTCACAATTTCACCTTTTGCCAATTTCTCAGCCTCGCCTTTGAGCAAATCCAAGTGCTTATCGCTTTCTTGAAGGCTTTTCACGTATTTACTGTCCACATTCTTTATGCTATCGTTCATCTGCCTCACGAGATCAATCCCCCGATCCTTCGGTTCTAAAGAAGGTGTCGCTATTGCTATGCGATAGAAGTTCCCAAATGAAGAATTTGGCAACGGAGGCTCCATTCTCGGACGCAGATTCACCGCGTGAAACACCACTGGGATTTTTTCCTTTGATTCCATTTCCGCGACAGCTGCGTATCGATCCCACATGAATGCTGACAATGCCTGGGCGTAGATGTGAACACGAGTTGGTCAAACAGACTAGACCAATCCAAATCAATCGAAAATTTTAAGTTGGTTTGGTTATTTAACATAGTTAATGTTTTAAATGAAAATTAACTGGCCGGTTTAGTTTGGATTGAAATAGATTTAGAATCAAACCAAACCAGATCATGTACACCTTTACCTGAACACGAGTGGGGCGTGTTGGGCAATCTTTGTTTGTGTAATCGGTGTACTTTTCTCTGAGAGCAGCCACAGATGAGTTGCTGAACACGAACTTTTTGATCACGATCTTCTCTTTGGTTATTCCAGCACTTGGTTCAAACCCTGAAATGTTTCTTGGTGGGAAAAGTTTAGCTGAATCGAATTGCGGATTAAACATGTTTTGTCTATCATCGCCACCGCGAGCAGTTGCTGCCCAGGTGGCGATGAACATGGCTGAAGAGAAAGCATCAGCAGCCTTGTGAGAGAAGCAAGTCCCAATGGCGAAGCCACCACATTTGAAGAAGTTGACTTGGATGGCTAAGAGAACATCACCATGATCATCATTTTTGAAGGGTACAAGTTTGTTGAATTCAGCTAGCATATGATTCTGGTGTTAAACACAATAAATAAATAAGTTAACATTTTCTTTACAAACTTCAATTGTAATTTTTAGAAGAAGTAGTAACTTAATATAATTATCTCTAAACAAATGAGACCTGTGAGGGGCGTGTTAAGCAAAACAAATAAATAAGACAACATCTTTTTTATAAGTTTAAATTTTTAGATGGGGTAGAAACTCGATACCTGGATGGCTTCCGAGAGTTGGCAATTGGCTCTGCATTCGAGGACCAGGACGCCCTTGTCGTTGCAGTCTATGGAGATGTTGTCTGCGAGCCGTCCGGCCAGCGGATAGAAATGTGTCAAGGCCTCTGATAGAGATGACTTGAGCTTGCTAGATATGGTGTCTTTGCTCAACTTGGCATCACCATCATCATCATTGCTTTTTGCTTCATAGAACAAAATGAGAGGCATGTAGACAGGGGGAGAGATTTGATCAAGAAAGGAGAGCTGGTAATTCTTGAGGTGGGGAGGGGTTGGAGAAGATGGCTTGATGGTCTCTTGGGAGATGATCTCAACATCAATCTTCATTTTCACCTTTCAAATGGTTCACTGTAAAAAAAAGTAGCCACTAACCTCATGATCCGGTGATGTGTCTCATTTTAACCATAAAAAATGTCGAAATCAATTCTTGTTATACGCATTAACTAGTTATTAAAAATTTTCTTAAATTGAATGAAAAAAAAAAGTTAAAAGTACAATAGACTCATACATATGTCTTTTTTTTAATAACAAGATGTTGCGTTCACTTTGAGGCATATTATAAGATTATATTTGTGGTATAATAGCACTTCTTAACACAAGCTCGAGATCAATTAATGGTTTGGGTAATAATATTTATAAGAGTATACAAGTTCAATATTAAAGGGACGCTGACCAAATATTACACCTAACTATCCTTTCTTTGATTAGTGTCAAATGGAATTTTATTGACTTAGTGCACAACATTCTTGTACAGTAAAGAATCTTATACTGATCAAATTTAACCATTTGCCCTTCTTCTTTGCCCCAAGTTGCGTTAATTTAACCACTTACCCTTCTTCTTTGCCACAAGTTGCATTTATCTTTGTCCCTTTCTTTTTCGGGGCAAAAATAGATTTACAATTTGTCTCACTTTTCAATGACAATACCCAAAAGTTAGACTCTCATTTGTTTCTCATTGAAGTCGATCAGAAGAGATTTCAAAGGGCACGCGCAAAACATGGCCGACTAGAATATAATATATATTTAAAATCTCATAGGTATCTGAACTCGATAATTGAAAAAGAAAATTCAATTCAAATGGTAAATTATCCTACCAAAGTACACATCTTAAATAGGAAAAATGTGTATGAAGGAAAAAGGAAAGAAAGTAAGCAACAAAGGAAACCAAAAAGGAAAAAGATTAAAGTCATACCAAATACTAATATGAGGAGTGGAGACGACGGTGGAAAGTTGACGGCTGAGATGAAGTTAAAGTGAAGTGTTATCTTAACATAGTAGGCAGTTAGGGTTTTAGTAGAATAGCAACGACCTTGGCCCATTACTAAAATTTCAATTATTGGGCCAATATTAAAATTTGTAAGCATAGGCCTATGACTAATTTGGAATTGGCCTATTAGGCAAAATGGGTAAGAGATCTGGATCGAAGTCTTGAGTTAAACTAGATGCTTTCTGTTGTTTCTCATGGACTTCTTGCTACCTTGTGGTAGTCTTTCCGGCTATCTCAAAATTTTGCGATTCGTGTCCCTTTTTATAGCTACTCCTTGTTTTCATTTGCTCCACTAAACTTTCCATGTTCAACAGTATTACATTTCATTATAATGATCTAATTGTTATAGTCTTATTTTAATATATTTATTTTATTGAAATAGAGAGAAATTTTATAAAATTTAAGACATCTTATTATAGATCCTTTAAAAATTTTAAAACAAATCATATTTTTTATATTATAAGAAATAAGTAATTTATCCTATCTTATTTTTTATGACTATAAAATACATAATGTATGTAATAAGATATTTTAAATCTCATAAAATATCTCTATACTTTAATAGAATAAGTATCTTAAAATAAAATAATTCCAAACACACTATAAGTAAAGAATTTAAATAGTAACATATTTTAAAGATAAAGTACTAATTAAAATAGTGCATTATGTAAAATATGGAATGTCAATAAATCCATGCTAGTCTAGTTAGGTAACTAGTGGTCCTTATTGAGAGTTATAATTTAACGTCCTTCGTGATCTTCTGGTATATAATAGAGGATCCTTCTCGATCACAGGGGAAAAAAAGAAAAAAAGATTAGGGTTCAAACACGTGAAGAGATTATTGACCATGCACAACAAGAAGTCATATGGTCCTTATATTGCAAGTGTAACAAGCAATAACTGCCAACGTTCTTCTTTTTTTGGGATCCTAGGCTTAAGGACGTCCCCATATGCTTTTGTGTAGTGCATTTTACAAGGGGAGCATGTACATACATACATATATATATATATATACATACATATATATATATATACATACATATATATATATATATATGTAGCTTTCCTAGGTAAACATGGTCAAAAGGTGTAATAACTGACTAATCTTAATAATTCACAATGATGAAATCTTACTCTTTCTTGCATTTTGTAGCAATCTTTTGCTACTTTTTGTGCCTGGCTTTTGCACATGCACACAATAACAACCATGAATCTACAGACTTGCAGGGCAAATACAAGGACTACTTCTCTAAGGTCTATGCCTTTGGAGACTCATACACAGATACAGGAAACGGTTATTTGTTGGGAGGGCTTGTGAATTCTGTCGCTAATTCAACCAAGTACGGAGAAGCTTTTCGCCGGTTATGCAATGGCCGCCTGGTTATTGATTTCCTGTGTGACGCTCTTTCTCTACCACCCTTGCCACCTTTCAAGGGTGGCGCTTCGGCTGACTTTTCGCATGGCGTAAACTTTGCAGTAGCAGGAGCAACAGCTCTTTCTGCTGACTACTTTGTGAAAGGAAAGATTGATACATTGATTTGGAAGAAGAACCCTGTGAGCTTTCAGACACAAATAAACTGGTATAAGAAGTTTCAGCTTGAAATAGGAAGCAAAGGAAAGAATGAGACTAGTTGCAAAGCTGAGATGGAGAATACCTTGTTCTGGGTCGGTGTGATGGGTGTCAATGACTATACTCGCATCATTGGTTCATCTGTTTCTCTTCGATGGCTGGCAGAGAGAAATGTCATTCAAGTTAGCAGACTTCTCAAGGTGTGTACCATACATGTCATCTAAACAAGTACATTACAAATCAATCGTTGAAAACATAAAACTATTTTCAACACTAATATGGTCGTGTGTGATATGACAGACATTGTTGGATGGTGGCGCCAAGTATGTCGTTGTTGAAGGCCTACCACCGATGGGGTGCCTTCCGGTAGGCATGTCTCAACAGGCTGTTCGCGATCAGATGGGGTGTGTCGCAACTGTCAATACAGCAGTAATGATACACAACCAAATCCTCCAAAGAAAGCTGAAAAGCTTCCAACAGACATATCCAAAGTGTTCAATCTTATATGCAGATAACTGGAATGCGTACCTAACAATTCTAACAAACCCAACAAAGTACATGTTTCAGGAACCGTTCAAAGTGTGCTGCGGAGCTGGAGGGGGAGAACTCAATTTCAATAGACATTCACTATGTGGCTCACCAGGCACATCCACCTGTAGTGATGCTATGAAGCACATCACCTGGGATGGCATTCATCTCACAGAAGCCATGAACTGGCATCTTACTGATCTTTTCCTCAATCAAGGCTTCTGTCGACCATCCTTTGGTGAGCTAATCAAAAGTAAGAGTGGCATGTAGAAGCTGCAAGACTGTAATAGCCTAATAAATCTTTCACCGCCCCGGATGGTACTATCCAGAGAGCGAGAAAATAGAATAGGAATACCAATTTGTATCTTCTTTTTTTTTTTTTGATTTCTGAAATTAATTGAGACTGAGTATATCCTCGAGAAGAAGAGCCAATTTCCAACCAAAACATGGAGACAGGCTTAAATTGAATGGAGCTGGACTGCTAAGTCACCAACAAAACGAACCTATCCTGGATATTCATTTGATCCAAATTTTCATACAGTAGAAAGTAGGAAGATTGATTTTGAAATAAAATGTGATATCATACAGAAGGTGTCTTGAGCAACACCCTGAGAAGTATTTATATTGTACAAAAGCAGATGGAAGCTTCCTTACCAGTTATAAGACTATTTGCATTTGAAAGTTGGCTCTGTCCTACTGTACACTGCTGCCCTAAATTAATTCTAATCATATTAGGTATTCATAATACACAAAGAACAAGGCATCTGGGGAATCTTTAGGCAGGCTGTTAATATATAAGTAGAACCGCAACAAGTCCTCTCTGGAAACAGTATCAGGATCAACCACATCATCGCCGCAAGTGAGAACCCATAAGTCTGTAGATTGTACTCTCTTTAGGCTTCCACGGCAGAAGGGACAGGATTCTGATCTTGTGTTCCTGGATGTTGCAAAAGAGTTTATACCAAACTTTTAGTACCACTTTATCAGTGATTTGCTAAATAGGACGGAAAGCATTTAACTGTTTAAGTACCAATCATGGTAGCAATTAATGCACATTGCATGGCAGCAATTAGGCAGAACCATTTTGGTGCAGGGCTCTAAACATATTCCACATTCATCTTCTCTCTCCACATCAAAGCTGGTAAACCCACTACCCCCCTCTAATCCCTTCTTGCTACTGCTTATGAAGCCAGGTTTCCCATCTCTAAAACTTTTCAGTTCCACTAAGTCACAGTGAAGCCTCCGAAGTGACGGCAATATAACATCTGCAAATTTTGTTTTGTTGAATAAAATTAATTAAAACAACAGGAATATGATTGGATAAATAATTTCTCTTTTAAGGTTCAACAGAAAAACTGAACAGGTAGATGAACGATGAACCATAAAATTCACTGATAGTTGCCTTCCTTCCATGTTTTGACATTCTTGGTCTCCCATCTGTATACACCTGTTAGCAGAATAGATAATTCAGATTAATTGGTTTCTTTATCACAACTACCATCAATCACTATATTGGTTTTACACCTAGGAACCTTTGAATTCATTACTCACAAACAAAAGAAGTCATTTCCAGAATGTATTAATCAATTATTCTCAAATCCCTTCAGATTTCCACTAAACCATAAGCTCACAAGGATTGAAAATTATCGAAGTTGTGAATGCTGTAACCAATATATGCATCTTCCGCTCGTTTTCACACATCACCAGAAAAGCCACCAAATAATCAATACATAATGATGCTACAGAGCAGGAAAAATGAGGTGTGTGAAACTAACCTTGTAAATGAGTACATGAAAAAGATTTACATATCTAGGAAGCAGACTAGTGCAAGAAGAATCCATCCACTGAAGGAAAAACAGAAAGAGAGGTGCCAACTGATTGTAAACCAATTTCATTTGAAGGCGTGCTCCACCTTTTGGTCTTGGAATCGCAGCAGCCCTGAAATTCAGAAATATATGAACAAACTAAGGAAACTGGTAACCAATAACAACAGAATCTTCACATTTTCACTTGATAATTAATAAGGAATATAAAGTCATTAAGTGAGTAATATCAACATTCTTAAACAATTATAGGACACTCCCTTTGCTGGAAAACTTCGACTTTCCTCCCTATGAGAGATGAAAAGGGAGCTGAGGGACATAACAGAATAACACGAAATTGATAAAATTGGCTCTCCATTTACACTCTTGTCATCGTTCATAAAACTATAACAGACTAAACCAATCCAACTCTTTTCTTGTTCAGTCTAAACCAATCCAACTCTTTTCTTGTTCAGTACTCTGTCAGCTTCGTAGCCAAACACTCAGCTTATCTTGCAAATATTAACAGCCAAGAATAACATAATTTTGTACAAATAGCTCTCACAATCTAGAAGTTATCAATTGTTTAAAGAGGTTCATAGACATTTTTGGTGTAATGTGTGCATCCGCAACTTCTTTTACTACAAGAGACTATTTAATGGCTAAAGCGAACAATTATTATCAATCACCTGAATAAATTTTCGAGATAAGTAGAGTCTAAAAGTTTGGAATTTTTTCAACTCACAGAACTATAGAAAGCATTCCAAACTGTTTTTAAAGAGCCACCATTACAAAAATCACAAGAATCACCAAATTCAACAACTTATCTTGGCAAATAAGATGATCACCCCAAAGCTAAAAATCCTACTTACAACTAATCAAACAACAATAAAGAAAGCGACTTTATGCATAAACCAAATAACCAGCAAGTACCCTAATTCACTACTTATATCCCGTGTACAAAACTCTTACTATGTGTAATGAAAATAAGAAGAAGATAAAGAAAGTAGATTAAACTCAGAAAAGGATAAGGCAAAATATGAGCTCACAAAGCATTGGCATGTTGTATATCAGCTTCCAGTACTTCTAAAGAGTCTTGATAAGAAGACCTCCCCAGCTGGTAATACATCATATCCATTTCTCCCTCTATTCTATGTGTTTTCCTGCCTCGCTGTGTTAACCGTGTGTTTCCTGCTTCTTGAAATGACAAAAACTGAACCTTTTTGGCGTTCTCCTAACAAAACAAAAGGACATATCAAGAGAAAAGAAAGGGGGTGTTGGTCTTTTCTATGTCTAGAACAAGTATTTCTAAGCTGAGAAAACCACTAGGTGTGCCCTGTTTTGTTGAAAAAACCCATCTTTAACAAATGGTACAGAAGACAGAATTTCCTTTTTCTTTTTCATAAAAAATTAATATTTGATATACGAGCTTATTTGAATAGGCTTTTCTCCGAGGAAGAAAAGTATTTTTTCCTCCTGAAAAAAGTACTTTTTTTTTAAATAACCATTTGACTTGATTTTTAAAAAGTTAAAATTCTTAAAAAATAATTATTTTAAAATCTAAATTTTTAACTTTTCAAAAGAATTTTTTTTAAAAATTATTAAAGAATACTTTAAAAAAAAATTAAATCAAATGATACTATACAAATTTTTATCCGCAAAAAAAGAATGTTAGACTTTTTGTCATATAAAAAATGGTGGTGGGCAGTTGAGTTGGTTGATTTGATGCAGTTTGTTGTCATCATGCTCTTGGCCTTTCGTGGTTGCTTTTCAACCAAGAACCAAAATTCTATATGATAAGCTAAAGGGAAATAAACCTTTACTTCAAGGTATGATCTTTGGTGTTTTCAAATTTATTGTTGAAATAATATAATGTTTTATATTGCTATGAGATTTGAAAAAAGTTTTGTGATTTTGAATAGATGACTTTTGATATATTCAAGAACTGTGTTCGAATTTTTCCTATGTCAAGTAGATTAATAACACAAATAATGTGACAAAAAAGGAGATTGTTTCTTTCTCAACCTATAATTTTAGAAATTTGGGATATAATTCAAAATAATTGAAAATATTTTTTTAAAAAAGTCATTATTAGAGTCGAATTTTTGAAATGAAGTTGAATTGGAGATGAGAGAATAAATTTTTTCCCTCTTATTCCTATGGTATATACATACACATATGTATATATGTATGGTCAGGATGCGTCTACCAGACTTGACTCGGTATTCATTTGAACAAGTCTACTTTTACTGCCGCTATTCCACCTAGAAAACTCAGCCATTTATAGCTTTGCTCAGCACAACCAAGATTCTGTTGGATCACATTATTTGACTGGTCTAATTGTAGCATTCGTTGGGGATCAAGTTACGCAGCGAAAAAATAAGATACTGAATCCATAAGTGATTTATTTGCATTATAATACTAACAAATTAGTATAAAAGAATATTTTTTAAAGCGTGCATTAAATAAATTATATGTACTCCAACAATATGAAAGTTCTATAGGTATCTACATTGAGACCAAGTTGATACCGACACTCGAGATGATTGTGCCACCAGGTATTCTTGTGTAAGAGATTATGTCTGTGCGGCTATTCTTATATATTATGTTTTGCATAATACCTCTATTTATATGCTTAAGTCTAATCGAATTAGACAACCTCAACAATGAGTCCAAGTTTCTAAACTAGATTTAGATAACTCTTCTTGAACTGATTTAGATAACTTTTCCTAAACCTATTTAAGTAACTTTATGAATGATACTCGGGGTACTTACTCGTTCCCAAATCAAGAGGCTTGAACCATGGATTGGCCAAGGAATACAATTCTAACACTAATAACAACACAGTAGACAGTAAAATTCAAGAATATTTCCACTTTTTATATGCAGGCCAATAAATCAAATGTTGGAATTGATCTTGAGAACAGAATCATTACCTAACGAGATTAACCAAAAAAAAAAAAAATTTGTAATTTATGTATGTTGATACATTAAGCATGTCAATATATTGTGCACACAGAAAACAAGTTAATTGTATTGACATTGGAAAGTTCTATTTGCTTTTTGTTTTTTAGTGTAAATCAGTGGTACAGAAAGGCTACATTTACAGAAATTGACATTCCTATGAGAAAACGGAATAATTAGTAGGGGTTGGTATTTCTAGCAACTCTCTTTTTTTTTTTTTTATGATTTATCTAGCAGATGGGACTAGGGAGCCATTAGAAATGTCAGGGCTTTCAATATCAAGAAAGCTTGTCAAGAGTGTTTTCCTGGAAGATTGAGTTCTCGAGGTTCCTGCTGAAGTTATTTTGTCAGTCCCCTTTTCAATCTTGATTGCATCCTGAACAGCCAGTATGATGTCTTGCATTCTTGGCCTGGAATAGCTGTGCTGTTCAACACATTGAATTGCCACTTCTGCTATCCTCCACATTGATTCCATTTTCACACTCCCCACTATTCTTGGATCTATGGTGCTGATCACATCTCCTTTACGAATCAATGATCTTGCCTACAAAATTTTAAAAAAGATAATTCCTGTGATGTTTATAATGATCAAATATGTCTTTTGTAAATTGAACCAGCCTGTTAAAAATGATCTCTGAAAGCCACTTGGCGTACCAGTTGACCAGTAGGCTCGACTGGCAAGTGTAATGAGCACACTGGTTCTACTGGTCAAGCAGTTCTCCCGGTCAATACTACTGGTCAACTAGTAGGTCGACTAGTAATGACTTCTTTTTAAACTTTCCTTGTAATATGCCAGTCATGTAAGTTTGTTTGAATGATAAAAAAGCTAGACAACATAATAAGTAACAGTTATGTAGCAGGAATCATAGATCTTTAGCTAATGACGAGGTGTTCTGTTTAAACTCATTCTTTTAGTGCATAGTCCTTTTTCATATATATACTTCTTAACTGTGACATTTAGGTGCTTTGAAACTTCTTGTGGAGCATCTCTTTATGGGAAATCTCTTCTTGCTTTGGAAGAATTGTTAGAGTTGTTCCCTTAAAATTGATTAATTTATAATTGCTTTAAGATAATTAATTGTGCTTACATTTTACTAATGGAGATTTTATAGTTTCATATTATTGTGTTTCTCATAATTATATGGAAATAGTTCTAAGTGTTGGTTTTGGAAAGATTTATTAAGTTGTGATGTCTACACCAGCTCAACTTTTTATCCATATAACTTAGGATTACATTCTTATAGACATTGAGACCATGGACAATCTGTAACTTCCATTGCAGTTTCCATGAATCTTATCAGAATAATTTAATCTGTATACTTGATGATTAGCATGATAATCATAACTATAATAGAAATGTAAAAGAAGTCACTTCAAATAGAGAAGACAAATCTTACCCAGTGAACAATGCTCCAGTCAGAACCATACTCCTCCTCTATGGAGACAGGTTTCCTTCCCGAGATTAGTTCCAAGAGAACGACACCAAAACTGTAAACATCACTTTTTTCGGTCAATTGTTGATTTGCATAGTATCTGTTGGATAAACAATAGAAAATTGTCAATCCCTATCATTGAGACAGATGCTGGCATGTGTGCAAATCATCAGTAAGGATGGCTTACTCAGGATCAAGGTAGCCTACTGTTCCTCGCGCCACACTTGATACATGTGTTAAGTCTTCTTCAGCTTGCCTAGAGAGCCCAAAATCAGATACTTTTGCTCTCATGTTGATATCCAAAAGAATATTGCTTGTCTTGACATCTCGGTGAATGATGCTGGGGTTGCATCCAGTATGCAGGTACTCCAGGCCTTCAGGAATTGCAACTTATAAGAACTTGAAAGTTTTGAATATTAATCTGTCAACTGAAAACTTTTGATTTCCAGGGAAGTCCTTCATCTACCTTTGGCTGCATCAATGGCAATGTGAAGCCGAGCTAGCCAGTCTAAGTGCTTTTGGTTGAGAGGATCTGTCAAAATTTCTACATCAGAGTTCCAGTTTGCTTAAAATAAGGAAAAGAAAGAATTGTGTTTATGCTGTTTCAGACCATGTATGTGATCCCTCAAGGTACCATTGTGCATATATTCATACACAAGCATGCGTTGATGTACTTCTTCACAGTACCCGATCAGAGGAACCAAATTTCTGTGATGGATTCTTGATAGAAGGGCAACCTGTAAGTATATTTCTTCAGTTAGTAATTTTGATTGACGATATTGTATACTGATATATCTATTTACCTTATATGATATTGGAGTTCTTACTATATGGATATGGTAGTGGTAAATTGTGACAAGGAAGCCATGCTCTCTGGATACTACTCAGCAGAGTTAAAATCCTGCAATTTCCATATTTTCTCTCTGCCTTCTTATGGAACTCTTGTATCTGTCTCCTTGTCCATAATTGCTTATGTTTCAATAAGGTTATTCAAAAATGATTTACATCATGTCCACTCATCAAAATGTTACTTCATCTCACTGTGCAGATCAGTGTCTGCTATGCCGCTATTTTAATTTCCATAAAAAACAAGTAGAAGTACAACAGCTCAGTGAGGATAATGCCGCAAAAGCTCTTTAAAATGGTTTTTCATTTTTTTGATGTATTCTCTTGACATAAAATCAAGAATTTCTTGTTCATGTAAAAGAGCAATGTTTTGCATTAATTGTTAGTTATATTTGCTTGCTTTCCAAGCTTAGAATTTTCGTTTCACCTATTATGGGATTGCAAGATCACACTCTTCGGGGTATATTCTTGTATCTAGTTCACTAATTAGTTCAAGGAAAAGGAAAACATCTAAGAAGCATCAGACTTCACTCGTATATATTTACCTCAGTCACAAATTGTCTGGTGCTGTGACTAGATGAATCTGCCATGATCTTGACTGCTATTTCCTTTCCATCTCTGAGCTTTCCATAGTACACTGGTCCAAAACTTCCTTGCCCAATTTTCTTTGAAAAGTTTGTGGTAGCTTCTTCTATTTCACAAAGTGGTATATAGCATGCTATACCTTCATCCATTAAAGTTCCGCCTCGTGCTACTGAATGGTTAGTCAAGGCCTTCACGTTGGCACGCGAGGAATCACCTAATACTGAAACGGAAGTAGTAGACGTGTATCTGTGATACGCTATAAAATACTATACTAACAGAGGAAATTTCAGGAGCACATACCTTTATCATGCTTCTTTGATCTGTGAAGATGGCGCCAAAGAAGTATACTACCTATAAATATAAGAAAAAGAGTAGCAAGCAGTGCAATTGAGGTTCCAAGTATCAACTTGTAACGTGGCTTGGTTTCGGTTTCGGCTACTCTTTTTAGATGAGCATTACCATCATATCTGCAGGAGGAAAAATATATATACATAAAAAGCATCCCTGCAGTGCTTTGCTAGAGTTGGCTAAAATTCTCTCTCTCTCTCTCTCTCTCTCTCTCTCTTTCTCTCTCTCTCTCACTCTCTTCCCTCCCACCCCTCTCCCCACTTCATATGCGAACTTGACATGAACATTCTTTCACTGACTTGTATGCAGAATTCATTATCAGGAGAATATTTCATCGAACATCTACCATTGGCAAATTGTTGAAAATGATCCAACTAGTGCAAAATTCACATCAGCCAAGTGACATATAGGAAAATGGAGATTGTAGAATCTTGAGAATTGCTCAAGTTTGTGGCCCCTCTTCCCATTTCAATAAAGACTTCATTAATATCCTTCATTACACTTCTATCATTTCTACATGGGGTCTGTGCATTGCCTGACACAGAAAACATTATTCATGAGATATGTCTAATCACAGTAGAAGTATACTCACTTGAAAATCAATTTTCTTGTTAATAGAGGTGGAGGTATTTCCCCGCTTAAAGAGTTGTTCTGAAGATATCTGCCATGTAGATAAATCAAATCACACATTTATTATGTAATAGACCAAAAAATTCTATGATCTAAAATTCAAGGCAATACTCTAGCAAAGACTATCAACCCTCTATTTTGGACATCATAAGCTTGAATTTACCAAAACAGAAAGATCCTAATCCAATAAATCATCTAGGAAAAGTTTGGTTATCCAGATAGCGCATACAATTCTTCTAAGCTTGGCAAACTGCCCAGGGCAAAAGGTATGGGACCAGTCAGTTTGTTGTTGTCCAGATGCCTGCAAGTTATACCAAAGGGAGGCATTAAATACTAAAAATTTCTATCTGCATGGTGCAAGCAAAAGCCACGGGTGCGACAAAGAGCTTACAGAATTTTTAGATTGACGAGGTGGCTCATGTCAGGGATTGGACCATCGAAGGAGTTGCCGTCCAACCACCTGCAGATAGCTATGCCATTCCATTTAGATACTTAAACAGTTATCAAGTTTAATTGGTTCAAACTCATACTTACAGTTCTATCAGTCCTTCCATGTTCTTAAGCTGAGGCGGAATTGCACCCTTCATATTCTTTCCTGAGAGAGCACTGTTAAAAAATTGTAAGCATATCATTTTCACATTATATTTGAGAAAGGTTTTTACTCCTTCCAAAATCGTATGCAAGCTATAGTCCAATGCATATTGAAGCTTTCGTGTAATATTTGACAACAATTCACAGATATGCACATTTCCATGAATATAGCCAGGAGCTTGAGTGTGTGATGTTGTCAATTCAGTTTCTTGAGCAATAAAGAATCTGCAGGTTTAAAATGTTACATAGCAGTGGTAGATTAATTTGAGTTGATTCATGCTTTCTCAATCAACGGTATGATAGACTTACATTTTTGCAATTCTTGGTGGTACAGAAGTGCTGCAAGTCACCCACTCCCACTGCGTGGGCACACAAGGATCACCTTGTTCATCTGCCCAATCACTTCCCAAAGACATCGAACGGAAGACATTGAGAGTTCTCACTTGCACATACAAACATAATAACTTAAATGAGAAGTAGCAGACTTAAATGGAGAAAATTGGTTTTGAGGGCCAGAATGTGGCAAATATCATATTCTTACCATCTTGTTCATCTGTCTTTAAAGCAACCTGCACGTATCTGCTTATCTCGATGGCGTTTAGAAGTGGGCCTTCAGTTGAATCCTGGTTCTTCACAAAGGAGAATGACAGCACAAATTGCAGTGTGACATTCATGTAGCTGGGCTCATACAAAGTGTAACTTCCATTTGCATTCTCAGCTATGTTCACCACAGCATTGCTATAGTCAAGCATGTAAGGCTCCTTCATCTTGAACTTCCTTGTTTGATTTATTCCTAGATCCTCAATCTCGGCAAAGTACGCAAAAGCTCGTGCATTAGCTGGAAAATCTTCTAGATTTAATCTATAACTAAGTTTTCCTTGAGTGCCAACAACCGCAGTTTGCATTACTTTAACGGGTGGATACTCTCTTGTATTCGTGTTCACGTACTTCGTGGTATTAATCCTTTCTGTTCCAGCCGCCATCCCTACAAGGAAGTTCTGTCTTTTGTCTAAATCAGATTCCCATATACGGTCATACGGATCATCAGGATACCTGAGACAAATAAATTGATGTTATTGCAGAGATGTCATCCAACTTTTTCATTTCTTTTTGCTTTCATCTATAGTTACCATATTGATCAAGAATGGTTTATTTTGGTTTGGTTTTTAGTTTCCATCTTAACAAACGTGTACCTCCTTTCATTATTTAGTGCAGCAAGCTTACCTAACTGCATCTTTACTTGGAGCTCCAAAATTAACTCTTGCTGCCACTTTCAGATAGAAATCATCTTCATAATCCGTTGCATACATAGACAGGTTCAAAGGCCTTAACTCAAGCGTAGATATAAATGGAGATCCTGTTGTTGCGCAGCACAGGCAAACATCTATAGACGGTGAAGTCGCCCTGATGATCATTTCCTCGATGTAAACTCTGGAAAAGTCCTGGATTGTTACTGTCGACCACTTTGTCGCGTCCAGGTACAGCTGAAATTTGGGTAACGCACCTTCACTTGTAGACGTAGTACCGTACAGGAATGTTGCGCGGATGAGATATCGCCTTCTCTCTTCAATGCTTAGAGCGTAACAGTACTTCTTGCCATCTGAAGGAAAATCTCTCCTTCTTTGATACTGCAATAAGACTCCAGTACTATTATCTACTTCTACTGGTTCTCCATGGCGTATGATTTTTTTGTCCGAAAGCCAGATTAATCCAGTATGTGGATCAGTATGGTTACTTGCACCTCCACAATCTATGCTGACAAACTCTGCAAGGCAGATTATGACTCTATTCATTAGATTGCTCTGATCCATTAGTCTTTCCTGCTAATATTACCTTGACCTTTTTGTTTATATCATAAGGTCAATTAGCAATTCATACATCATACTGTGAATCAGAATTCTAGCACTAAAAACTGAAAGATGCACTATGATCCTTCTTCAAAATGATAGTTGCAAAATTTTCCTATTTTATTCAGCACTCATTTTCGATCTAATCTTTCGCTAGATTCAAACTCAGAAGCGTTCAGTTAGAATCCAACGCACGGTTGCCTCGTGCCACAAGCTTCTAGATCCAGTGTAATATAGCGTGACATGATAACTAACACACACTATTATACGTAGCAAGTACATACCTGAAACTTGGCACAGGATTGCTGGAGTTAAAGAAAGAAGTATGATGATGATGAATTGCGAAAGAAAAGCCATGGGCTAACAGGAAGAAGAGGGGTTGATTAATGTACAGAAACAGTCTTTAAGCCTTGTATTCAGCCAGAAGAAAGAAGGCTCCTAATCAGCTTGACATCCGTCCTTCACATACCTTTTTCTGATTAATGAGTTTGTGCAATGTTCATTCACGTTTGTATTTTTACTTTTTCAGTGCAACCTGCTTTCCCTTAAGAAAAAGGATACTAGCTTCATTTTCAGGTACATCTTTCCATGCATGGGAAAAGAATAAAAATTATATGAGACCACTGCAACCTCTAAAGCATATATACATGCACATATATGCTTATTTTATTTGTTTTTACTTGCATAACGATCTAGGTCTAACTACTAGCTTTCCACCAGTCATGATGTGACGTTCTCATGGCGCACAAAGCAGTACCACACCCAAACGCGGCAAAGATATCGCGTACAGAACAGAACTACACCTTTAAAGTCTTCTTCGCTCGAATGACCCCAGTCCCCAGGTGACGTGGATACCACTTGTAACGACTCAAGTTTAACTACTGGCTTAACACTATATTAAGTCTAACCAGTTGTCTCAAAATATTTAAATTCATAATAATTGTAGTAATGAACTCAAACCCTTATAAACTAAATACAAATTTGTGAAGGGCATTAAAAGTTATTACTCATTACCAAGACTGTATTAGATCTATCTAATACATGTCTAAATTCAAACTCAAAACTTTTATCTATAACAAGTCATATACGATTACTTCACTTAACTCTCGGGACGTAATATGAGTTTTGTACTGTAGCAACACTGAGACAGCATGGACTTGGTCAAGCATGCGGGTCCCCACAAAATAAGCCATGAAGCATATAATTTTATTACATAATGAATGGAATTTTGCTTTTTCAATCTTAAAACTTATTCATGTCTGACTGACAAAATGGAGAGCTCTGAGGGCATCACGCGGAGGGTTTACTGTTGCAGCACTTCAATTATTGTGATGTTAGATTCGGTAATAGAATATGACCATGCAAAGGCATCTTCAAAAGAAAGAAAAAGATATGCATGATATATCCTGAGGCACATTATGGTCATCTTTTTTTTCCTTTATCCTCCTTTAGCTTTTTGATAAACAAACCAAATCTTTCCTCTTGTCACTTTTGGACCCACTTGTTTCTAACTTTTGTGAAATTTTGGAAAAAGTAGGTGTTAGTGGTTAATTAAGTTGATGCGTCTTGGGATGCATGACATCGTCCTAGAAGAGGTCGCAAAGTCTACCAGAAATATGACCCATTGCTCAATGTACAATATAGCAGGTTTTTCTACATATGTCGAAGACTTCCGTCACTAACATCTGTTATTAGATAGTAGCATTAAAAAAAATATTTTAGATTTTTACGAAAGATATGATTGAGTCTGATATATCAACGGTCTAATATTCTTATACGAGTAAGAACTTTGGTTCATTTGATCCGTGACAAGGAACACGATATAGCAATTATTCATCCAAATAGAGATGGCATTAATACTGTTATCGTTGATGTTTTGAAGACTTAATTGTTAAAGATTGATACAAGGATGTTGCTGAAAAGAGAGTTTCACAAAGCAGATACAAAGAATGGAGCACAATCATATCGACTGTTTCCTAAAGCAAATGCTTTTAGCATTCAAAATCAAAATAGACGGCTTTTAGAATCATAAAAGTTGAATAAGCAGCTTATAGATGAAATTAATGTAACAAGGATTGCATAAACGCCCAATGTTTCGCGTTCAATCATCCAAAAGAGTTCTAGTCAACAAGTGTTAATATTTGTCAATGTTACACAAAAATTCAAATTTATTTATAGGAGGCTTTAAGAAATTAAATTAAGTTTTTTGTCTTTAATCATTAAGATCAGCTGGACAAGATACAGGTGGTGGGGTAGATGATCCTCGAAATCTTTGACTCAATTTAGATCGTAATCAAGTTATATTGGAATGGTTGAGATTATCCTTCTTATATATTGAAGAGAATAGAAAAAAAAAGAGGATCCAAATTCTAATTTAAATTCCTCTGGAAAACAAAAAGCCAAGAGGTACCTTCCCACGCAACGCCCTTCAATGGAATCTTGGTACGAATGAGTATAGATCAGTTTGGAGATTTAAAAAATTTTAAAATTGCATCAAACTTTTGGATATTGCAAAAACTTTAAGACCTCAATCTTGTTATTGGGAGGAAAAAAAGGCTTTGCACGATATTCGAATCTTTTTATGCATTTTAAATATTAAACCATCCTTGTTAATTCATACTAAATATAAATAACATGATTAAATTCCTAATAAAAATATTAATATGAAAATAAAAACAATCACATATAGTCATCAAGAACAATCAGGAAATGAAATAAGAAACTTTAGGAGAATGAAGTAATACAGTTTAAATATATAAAACTTACAGGTAGTAAGATTATTACTTTATTGTGATCGTTGGTAAAATAAAATATCTTTTTCAGATACTTGAGTAATATACCTTGAAAAGAAAAAGGAATATATACAATTATTATCAAGAGCAATATTGGGCCAACAACTAGTAACTCTACTCTTTCGTGTTTTCGGATTAGTAATTTGGGCTGATATCAATGGATTAGTAGGATTACGTGAAACATATTTTTTAGATTGGGCTTGCCCATAACTTATGGGTCTATTCCTCTTCTCTTCTTGTTTATCTCTTTAAGTTACAAGTCATACATATATTTTGGGCTTGGCCCGTTACTTATTATCCTTTTCTTTTTCTTTTTTTTTCTTTTTTGTCAATATCCTTTTCCTTTTCTGATTATATTTTCTGATCATGTTTTGTCCACACGCGTGATATGCGATCAAATGACGGCTTAAAGTACCAGGACTAGTAAATGACATTTGTCCACGGGTCCATGAATGTCAGAAATTGAGGACAATTTGAGAAAATGGTTCCATCTCTTTAAATTTTCTCCAGACTATTCAGCTTAAAATAAATTAGATGAAAAATAAATATACTTAATCCTGCCTATGATTTTTTGTAGTTCATTTATAAAATCCATAAATTTTAACAACAAATAGAGTTTTATAAAATATAATTTTAAACTGTTCTAACCAGTTTAAGCAAACTAACCCCTACTTGTCCAATTAGAATGCTAAAGCCTTCGATCGCGAAAGAGTATTTTAAGTATTTATATTTTTGTCTTTATAAATAAATTTATCCTCGTAAAGTGATTTGAACACAACTTTGATGATCTTCTTGTCTTTTTATTAATATCTAATTGATTAGATTAGGATCGTTTTATATCATTTATATCGATATAAGAAGAAAACCTTTTAACCATTCGCCGAGGAGAAATCCTCCCTAAAGAAAGTTCGTTTAGCAGCCAAGAAAAGAAACTAAAACAAAAGGCAAGTGAAGCCAAAGGAAAGATTAGAGGGCCACGTAAGGCAAAGCCAAGACACACAAAACGAAACAACTAACGAAGATATCCTTTTCTTGTCTTCAAGTAGATAAAGGTTGCTGCGGTAAGCAAACTTGGACTTTTCTCTCTCTCAACCCTTTTAAAAAAGCCTTCACCAAACGTTGCTTATTTTTTCTTATGTCATTTTTACTCTCTTTCTCTCTTAGAAAACTCAAAAGAGAAAAAGAAAAAGAAAGAGATTGAGAATTTTTAATGTGGCAGAAACAGACCCCCAATGCTTCTTTCAGAGAATCTACCAAAGCTCTTGAAGCTGATATTCAACATGCCAATTCCCTGTAAGTCTTTTGGCCACTCTAACTTTTTTTCCTTGTATCTTTTTTTTTTTTTAAATATATAATTTCACTTAAAGTGTACATTTTATGTCTACCCTTTTTGCAACATTTAGTAATTTTTGTCCAAATAAATGAAATTTTATCTATGGCAATATCAATGAACAAGATTATATATCTTTTGGTTGTAATTGCTACAGATATGCATGTAATTTATGGTAGGTAGGACATGATTATGATGGTTAGTTGGTGCTTTTCCTTCAGAAAGAAAAGTTGGTATATAGAGTATGATAGGAGATGCATCAAGATGGGATTTTTTTTTCCCTTGAAGATATTTCATTAGTAAGTAATAACTAATATGAGATTAATATAGTGCTTTTCGTCTTTGTATCAGCTTGATTTGAATTTTCATTTGTCCTTTGGTACTGAATTATTTGGTTGTTTGTTATCTGTATAATGATTGTTATTCCTTTAAATTTAGCTACAATGGTTACTTCTTCGCAATATGCTTACTTTTGCAGTCCTGATTCTAGCCAATTGATTGTGATGCCATCCTATGTTTAGCTTCATTGTTAATTTATTTATGTTAATCTTTTTGAAATGCTGAGGATTTGTAAAAAGTTGATTACACTGAGGATGATTATGTGGTGGACTTTGCAGGGCGGCCGCACTCCCCCATGATATAGGTGGGGATTATGTTCAAATGAAACTTGCTTATAGTCCTTTTGCATCATTCTTGCTTTTTCTGATAGAATGGATGGACTTTAGTTGTCTAGATGCGTTACCACGGTTTCTTGGCCTTCTCCACATACTTGTTTATAGGGTGAGCCCTTGCATCGTTCTTTACTACTTAAAGACGCATAGTACTTTACGTCTATAGTAGTTTGTAGTGGTACGTTAATTGTGAAATCATAGTGATTGCTGTGGGAGCCTAAAGAGACACTGTTCTTGATTATCAGGTATATGTTGATGGAGTGCCAATCATATCGTCACGAGAAAGGAAAGCCACCATAGGAGAATTTTATGGTCTGCATTCTTAATTCCAATTCAATACGCCTAAAATAGCTTTTCAGGATTTTAGTTTCTTCAACATGTGATCTTACGGAAAATCCTTACAGCTGTTATATATCCTTCACTGAAGCAACTTGAAGGCCATTTGACGGAATTGATGGAGGAAAATCAACAGAAAGCTCATCGTTCTGACAATTTGCTCAGAAAAGGGGCGGAAGAGAAAAGAAAGTTCAATAAAGATCTTGAGTCAGAGGAAGAATGTGGAATATGCATGGAGACCGACTCAAAGGTGGTATTGCCAGATTGTGGCCACTCCATGTGCATAAGCTGTTTTCATGACTGGTAAGTGACAAGCTCAATTGGCGTTAATTATGCTTGTATGATTATCTAAATGCTTGTAAATTCAATCTTACTGCATCACAGGTATGGTCGATCTCAATCTTGCCCTTTCTGTCGAGGAAGCCTGAAGAGGGTGAGTTCGGGAGACTTATGGATCCTTACTAGCAACTATGATGTAGTTGACACTATTTGTCTTGAAAGGGAAAATTTAAGTCGCTTCTATCGTTATACTGAGAAGTTACCCTTGGTGGTGCAAGACAAAAATTTGGTACTGGACGATTATATGTTCTGGCTTGCTGAATGAAGTATTTCACCAAACCTTCTTCAGTTGACTAACAAGATCGCCCACAGCTGTATACATAGGTATGAACTCTTAGGTGTCCATATGGTGGAAAATCTAGAACAAAGAAGAAGCACCAGCAGTCTGGTGGATGATATCTAGCTAGCATTTCTCCTTGTGAAGCCGTTTGTTAAGCACAAGCTGGATAATGTTCTACTAGTTGCCGGGCATTCAACTCGGCTTTTTTCAACCTGAGTGCGAAATGGAGGCGGCATTATGTTAAGTTTCCTCGACTTGTCATTTATTACGAATTTACAACATGATGACATATTGCAGATTTATGTAACCTACGCGCAACTCGTTGTCTTTCTCATCCTTGCATAATTGTCATGATGCAGAGAGAAGGTATTTTATCGGTTGAAGAATGTCTGAATCTATATATGTTTGTATTTTTTTATTGTTCTTGAAGCACAAAATGCAAAGATTATGATGATTTCAGTTGATAGATGAAGTGTGCTTGCAAGTTTGGCTATTTCTTGTATCATTCTTTTGAATTAGTATGTGTGAATAATTGCGGTGAATCTGTTGTTATCTTTGCACTTGGAAGGTATTATTGTGACATTTCACCTCGCGTTCATTTTGTAAATGATTTGCGAAATTTGGTTCTTATTATTTAATACGAGTTTGGACATTTTGGGGCAGTTTAATGCATTGGTACTTCATCAATTGAGTCTTGATCCTTGGGTTTATGGTTTCATATGTTATTTACTCTTATCATCATAGAGTGAAGATGATGCACCATGTGGCTTCGGGCTTTGTTAGAGATTATCTAGTTTAGCGTCTTTTTAGCTCAGTTTTTGGACACTCAAAAGTGTCTTTTATGAATTTAAAAATTGAAGTAAACTTGTTTGACAAATTTTAAAAAGTGCTTTTATATAAAACTAAAGTTCAAAAAAGTTAAAAAAATTAAAAGCTCTAAATTACAGCTTCTTGAGAAAGGTTTTTAAAAAGTTAATTTTGCATCATATCAGAAATTTTTTTTTTTCTTCTTTACTACTCTAATTTTGAAATTTTAATATTACTCTAAAAACAAATAAAAGATCAACTATTAAAATATTAAGTTGAACAATTAACAGTTTTTATTTAACATTAATTTTAACCAAGGTTTTACTGTTTAAAATTTTATAGCTCAATGGTTAAAATCTCATAGATAGACTAAACAGAGTCTTAGTATGTTAGTTATGGGCCTAATTCTATTCTTTTGGCTGATGGGCTTACTTGCAGATGGGGTTGCCATCTTGTTGAGAAAGAACTAGTGCTTTCTCTGCACCAATGCCAGAGGCCCATATATTATGGGCCAAGTCCAAATTAAAAATATACATATGACTCAAGACCAAAACCAAGTCTGTCTAACACCCAGTAAATTATAGGGTCAAGGCAAATTTAAAAGAAAAAGAAAAAGAAACAAAGAAAATATTTTTCAGAATCCATTTATCTATTGATATAAGCCCAATTCTCTTATCTTGACCCTGAAAAAAGAAAGAGTAATTGTAGGCCTTTTGCTTTTCTACATAATAATAATATATAAAGTTGTTTCACAAAATAACATATGAGTTCTATGGTTGCTATGTCAATATAGTATGAGCTTTGGAGATTGCCACATATGTTTTTTCATCCTTTAGTTAGATGACACGTCACTCAAATGACAAATTACTTTTGCATATATGTGTGTATATATTTTATTATGTGTATATATAATGAATCAATTAATTAAAACATTTAATAATATACTCATACACTCTTTAACTCTCTAAATGTACATTGCTTAGCCAAGAACCCAAAAGTTTCCAAAGCCTTTCATATTTTACCATGAATGTTGCAAACTTCATATTTATATCTATATCTATATATTATTATTATTATTATTATTATACCTCAAGCTAATATATATGCTTTATGGTTGACACATCAACTTTATTTGAGTTCTAATAATATGCCATGTCACCTGCATTTTTGTCTACTTTTTGCCATGTCACCTTTCATTTATCATCTTAAAAAAATTAGCAATACGACATCAGCTTAATGGAATTCACAAACATGCCATGTAAGCGACTTAATGGAGCAGTACTTCAAAGTTCTACTAGTTCAACTAGAATTTCATTTAATATTATTAACTATTAATTTTACGTTTTCATATATACCAATAACTCTTCTTCCGTTTTTCATCCTACAGCTCTTGACCATTTTTTTTAATGCTGTTTATATATATATATATATATATATATATATATATGTATGTATGTATATAAACAGCAGCTCTTCAAAGCCCAGTTTCAACCCATCAAACGTTACAAACTTCTTCACGCCTAAATGTTCATTTATCCAATAACTTTCCTTCCGTTTTCATATTCCATTTCGGGCCTCTTGACCGGACGAGCTTCAAGAGGTAATGAAAATAAATAGATTGGATTTGAGCAACTTCTGCATTTTCATCAATACTTTGATATTTTTAGAACTTTGTTCTCTGCTACCTTAGTTTCATCTTTGTATACTGTTCAATATACTGTGGAACATCCAGAGAAGTTTGAGAAATTTGGCATGTCACCTTCAAAAGGGGTTCTCTGTAACTCTGTATGTAACTCAAAATTTCTTTATGCAAAATAACGCAAATTTTGTTATATATGTGATAAAAAAATTTATGAAATTCTAATAATGATACAAAAACATTGATCTGTGCGAAACACGGGCTTAGAGATAACTAGAATACATAAAAAGAATTACCCAAGATTATAGAGAACTAGTTTGTCTATTCGTGAGATACATGTGTTTCAATATTTATATAATGTGATGTAAATTAAAAATTATGTAATCGTTTCAAAATTAAAAAGTATTTTTGACAATTATTTTGATATTTATATAATATAATAGTATTCGCATGATGCACGGGATAAATGAGCATTTTTATATTTTTATAATTTTTAATGGCCAAATTTGACAATTAATATAAAAGATAAAACATAAATATATTTTATCATATTAAATTTTTGACATTTAATACAAAATTTATATTTTTGTAAAATCTAATAATTCTAGGAAAAAATTCATAAATGATATAGATTGATACATTTTGATCATTTATTGGCATCTTTTTAAGGTAACAAATTTGTCTTTTCCTTTTTTAAAATAATATTCAGTCTTTTTCGTTTAAAAAAGTGCATAAACATAACACATGGCCAAAGAATAGCAAAGTTGATATTGATGCAACACCTGACAGTTATATAGTATGGTAGACTCTTCTTTCTTATATAGTATAGAAGATTATGGAACTTAACCAAAACATCTATGTACACATTAGGTAAAAATTTGATTTAGGAAATAAATTTTTTGATAAAAAATAATAGATAATGTATTTTGAAAAATAAATTTATTAGTTTAGAAAATTATTCTAATAGAGGATTTTTTTAGGAGGAAAAAAATTGAAATAATGTTGTGGTAACTTGTATAATAAAAGTTGACAAAAATAAAAATTGAATACATATATATATATGTATATATATATATGTATGTAAGTTGACAAAAATAAAGATGTTGAATTAGGAAAAAATTAGTTTAGGAATAAACTTTTTGCTTCAATAAGATAATACTCAAATTGATTTAGAAATAATTCTTTGATGGGTATCATTAAATGTTTGAATTAACTATGGGTTGTAAAACGCTGATTTTTCTTAAATAGTACAACGCTACGTAGCAACAATAAAGATTAACAATTGTCGTACATAAATGAGTTTCGAACATCAAGATTTGCTTTGGTATATAGTATAGATATCATCAAGAATCATAATAGATTGCTAATTCCGTTACTTCTAAGTTTTACATATTATACAAATAAACTTTCATGGTTTGATCTTATGAAATTAGGTTTTTATCTTCAACTTCATACTTTTATTAGGTATTTGGTTATATACTTTATTTTTACTATAGATAAATTAGGATAGTGTAAGTTCTTAAACAAAATTAGCATTATGAATTTGCAATGACAATTTAGACTTCAAATGTACGGATCAAATTAATTAATTAACTCAAATTATTGCTTAAAATTGTAAGATCAATCCATTAATTACACTCTTATTATATGATAGTAAATTATTATGAATATCTTTGTCTTACGAATGAAAAAGGCAAAATGAATAAAAGAAAAAAAAAGGTAAAAATTTACTGCTAATTAAAACAGCCTTGATTCCCGGGCATATTCTTGGCATAAGCTAATGGTATCAGATTATTCTGCATCATAAATTGAAGCTAGTAAACGTTGGAAGATTGAAAAGAATAACTAGGTCATGAAAAAAAAAAAAAGAAAAAAAAACATTTTAGCATCAGAAGAGAGCATAAGAAATTGAGATCAAGAGATAATTTAAGTGATTGAAACTATCTTCATTTAGGTTTGAGGTCATAAGTTTGATCCCATGGGGGTGGGAATTAAAATTAAAAAAAAAGAGAACATAAGAAGTTTGAAGGTAAAATTCTCACTTTTGATTAAAAAAAATAAAAAGGAAGACCACTTAAGACTTGTATGAAGCTCATCCTCTTAATTTGCTAATAACCAATCATCCTCATTATCTCTTTAAGCAAATACTTCTCCTTTAACATAAAGGCGTGTAGTTAGTGGGAATTTCCTTTTCGGCCTTTCATGAGCCTTCTTTTAGATTGTCCATGTAACCCCACGGCCCCACCCTCTAAAGCCAAGCCTTCCTTCCTCCCCAGTTGCCTCAAAGTTGACGCCTCTACATGCATTATCAAGATATAGGGCTCATCGTCCCCCAACCATAATCCAGAGTTAGAAACAAGTACTATTAATGATTTGGGTTTGAATTTAGTTTTTTATTTTGGATGAGTGTCCTCAATTCAATTGGTGCTTAATATAGGGGATGTGCTACGTACTCGAGTTTTGTTTTTTGGTGGTCAAACTCTGCTAGTTGAATTTCCTTTATTGCAGAAAAAAATATATATATATATATATATATATATATATATATATATATATATATATATATATAAGGTTCGTCTAAAATGGCTTTTCTTAAAAATGATTTCTTCTATAAATTCTGGAAAACTGTCTTTTTGAGAAGTCATTGGGAAAAAAATGAATTTGAGTTTTTGTGAGAAATTTAGTGTTCTTCTGAACAAACCAAATCCTTATTACAAAAAATATATGAATTTTACAGAAAAAAGTGCTTATTTCATGAAAAAGTTAATCCAAATAGGTCTCTAGATGTATTTTCATTACTTGTCATTTGTGGGACTAGCTAAAACAACAAAATAGTAATTTGTCATGATTAAAAGGTTTAAATTTGACTTGTATTTCTTATTATGCATATCATTTTATTTTTTTATTAAATTAGAGCATGTATTAAAATATATTACTACATTAAGAATTTTATAACTTTCTGATAAATTCAATGTGGTATTGATTAGAATGTATTTCTTATTATTAAAAAATAAATATAACAATGAAATCACTCCACGAATAAACCACAAAGAGTGGAGTTTGATTAGTGTTATATCGTGTCACAATGGCCTTCAAATGGAGTGGGGATAAGGAAACTTCCACACATTGCATATATACTTTTCTGTTTCTTATTTTCTTTTTATTTATATTATAATTATTTGATTTCTTGAAATTACTACCTACCTCTTCTTAGTGAATGAAGGAATAAAAATGTAAAATACATTAAAAACCCCCAGTGCTTTGCTTAAAAGTGCGTCAAACTCTCGTTTGTTATTAGAACTCTTTGGCTTACAATTTTCATTTACTCTTCAAAACATTAAGTATCAATACACTTTAGATAAATCACCAAAGATCCAATTTTACCTAATTTTACCTGTTAGTAAAATGTTACTCTAATTTTAAATATAGCTTTAAAAATTACACAAGTTATTGGTTTAATTTTGACTACCAACATATACCAATTCCCCATATATAAATATAATTGTAAGGAACATTTCCTTTTTGATCATACACATAAACAAAGTCTTTTCGCGTAAAATAAACTATAAATCATCCCAATTTTTTTTTCTTGGGTACCACCCTCTCTATTTTCTTTTACAGAAAAAGTTATTTTCGATACAGTATTACTAAACCTAACTTTGAGTTGATATATTATCAACAAATTATGAGGCTTAATAATTCTATAAAGAATCATAAAAAGAACTAAACTAGCTATTAATTATACTCTTAACAAATATCATCAAGAAAGTGTTTCTTAACCAAAAAAAGCTCCAGATGAAAAAGGAGTAATAAATAATTCAGACATATATAAAGATCGTGCCACCTTATCAAGATTCTAATAAAACCTTTGTGGAGAAAAATGTTGTGTCGTGGCCTCGGTAGATATCATAAATAAGGACGACTTGGCTCACCTCAAGACAAATTCATCTGACGTTGACTAACATTAATTCTCCAGTTGTTTAGCATTACAATATAAATAACACTTTTAACATAAAAAAGAACACGACTTTAATTGTTTATTTATATATATGAATAATCCATCAATCATCTTCTGTACGTGATTGTCACGTAATAGCGTACGTGCTTGTAATATGTCGTTAAATCACATTAACATGTTGCATTACACATGCAATATTGAATTGACTTGCGGTTTTGTTTACAACCCAAGGATAAGTTTTATTGGTAATCTTAATATTTGCTCGAGTTTTCGAGTTAATTCATCTCAACATTAAAACAAAAACAAAAAAAAGAGAGAAATTTTGCCAAGTTGATTCCTCTTGTTATCATTTTTAACTTTAAACGCAGCAATGTTAAATTACTTTTATACTTGTGCTGCTGAAAATTAGGTACCCCAAATTAGTCAAGATAATGATGCTGACCAATGTTATCCTGCTAGTGGTGTCCGTCAACAATCTTTTGACGCTCAAGTCAATAATATTTGGAAAAAAAATTAATGTATATAAGATTTCTGTAGTAAAATATCAATTCCCTAATTAGGAAATGAAGTATTCAATTTTTAACTGGTGATATTACTTTTACTTTTTTCAAGAGTCATTGATAGATACTTTAACTCAAGGGATATTTTTAATTTAGAGTTCATTTTGATTAAGTTATAGGTCAGCTTTTGGTCACAACGATACTCATATTGTCAAGCCCCTTGAGCCTAGATTCGAGGCCTACGAGCAAGACTAGGAGTTTGGGCTCGATGCCATGATAGAATGGTATCAAAGTCTGTCACTAGCTAGAAGCAAGAGCTCAATGTTATATGAGCCAAAGCACTACATCAAGTGTATGATGTAGCCATCTCTTAAACCTATAGGAACTACGTCTAGAGTCCTTCACTATTTGTTATGAGCCAAAGCACTACATCAAGTGTATGATGTAGCCATCTCCTGAATCTATAAAAACTACATTTAGAGTCTTACACTACTTGTTTCTTTGTAATTGTGATATTGTTCATGTGCCCCTAACAAGGAAGTCATGTTCTCAACTATTAGTTTATGGTACAATTTGTGAGTGATTTATAAGTGAGTGTATGGGTATAATTAATAATTTAAGTTAATTATTTAGTGCTAGTTGATGTGAGGGCCTAAATAATTATTTGTTATGTTTATAATACCAATCTTCCTCATTGGTCTGGAAATCTATAAGCGTACAACACAAACACATTATCTTTTTAAATTTTTAAATCGACCACCAAAACAATAGTTGTATAATTACAAGACTTCTTTCCTATTAAGTTTTAACAAAACAGAATAATCGTAGGGACTATTTACATACATGCGTATATATATATCTACATATTGATATTAAATTATTATAGATAATATTAAAAGTTAATAATACAAGTACTTTATGATATTAGAAATTATTTTGAAAAATCTGATTAAGTAATTTGAACTAATAATGAAAAATGTCCACTATAGTATCTCCTTCTTTCTCCATTCAAGTTGGAGAAAAGCTAAAAAGCTACCAAATAAAAAGTGAGGATTTCATCTCCCAATGGTAAAGAGGCAGCACATCTATGTAGCAGATGACCTGACAAGGATGCGGGTGCTATAATTTATATTATTATTGTTTAGTACATTAACAAAACCAAACTTTGTCTCGAATGTTTGGAGATTTTAGTGATGCTGGTGTCTCAATTCATTAAATTAAAGATTGTAAATGCTAACTTTACGCCACCATGAGCACAATTATTGAGCAGCATAAACCTAGTCTAAGTACATGCATGTTGCTTTTGAGCCAATTTAAAGTTAATGACTGCATCGTTTGTATGATTGGGCATCTAGCTACCAGATTAGTTAATTAATTAATTAATTAATAATTATTATTATTAATAATTCTCCAAGGATTATTTTATTTGCTCTTTGAACCTATTCTGAAAATGTAGTGATCGGACCTGAGTTCATTAGGTTTAGGAGCTGTTAAATAACCATTGGCTGAGCTAAAGCAAGAAAAGGTCTCATGGATTAAAGAAAGAAGTGTATTGAAAGCTCGACCTTAGTGAATGAATTACATTTAGATTCTTAGTCCAAGCCCACTTCAATTATCTCTATTTTATGACACAAACAACGTCTATATATACATATTATAAAGTTTGTATTATTTAAATTTCGCTTCTTAGTTAGATATATACTTTAATTAGGACATGTTTGGATTGGTTTTTTAGAGAAAAAAGTATATCTTTTTTAAAATACTATTTGACTTGATTTTCAAAAAATTGAAGTTTTGAAAAGAAGTTCAAATACAACTTATTTTAAAAGTTAGAATTTTTAACTTCCAAAAAGAGTACTTTTTTTTTTCTATAAATTGTTAACAAAAGCTACTTCTAAAAAAAAAAAAACTAATACAGAGAAGCCTTTAATGTATACCAAGTATCAGACATAAATGTATCCATTTGTTTTAGAAAAATTTGGTGTGACATGTATAACATAATAGCTGACAATCTTTGTATTTTTGTACTTCGGAACAATTTTGGGGGAAATGGATGCTTCATATTTGTCCAACCTTTTCAAAATCATATCTTCATATAATGTACTGAAAATGTTACTCTTTTCCTTCGAAATTTATTTTACAATTTGAACCTTTTAGTAAATTTGATTCTTAAGGAAAATTTTAGATATTATATATGCGCGCGTATGCATGTAAATTCTTTATTTCGTATTTTCACCTTTTTTTAATAATAATTAAGAGTTTCGTGTCGAATGTGAAATAGTCATTATATACATTTACATTTACTTATACACATACATATACACATATATATTGTAGAAGATGATGAAGAATATATATAATAATGCAAAAAGTTTTATACTAATGTCTCTCTCTCTTTACTGTTGCTTTAGTAGGCGCTTATATATTAGAAGAATCTACCTCCTTTTACCATGTCAATTTCTAATGCACCAAAGCAATTCGCAAAATCTTATCCATGATTCCGTTTTTTGCGGTTCATTGAAAAAAATTTTTTTTTTCAGAAAGTTAAAAATTTTGACTTCTAAAAAAAAGTCTAAATTGAGTTTTTTTTAAAAAAGTTTTTAATCTAATCCAAATGCTTATTAATAAGTTTTTTAGAAGAAAATTATTTTTCTATAAGAAAAGTCAATTCAAGTTGGCATCCTTAACATAAAATTCTAAGGCGAAGAGGAAATCAAAAGATTGCTGTTAAAATTAGGAGGAATAGCCAGAAAACAATAGAAAATAAAAAGGGAAAAAATATAAGAAACATGCTAATGATTTGTATTGATATGAAATTTTAACTATATATTCATATGCCGACCATATTATCTCAAATTTATAAAATTCATATTTTAAAGAAGAATAATTTTTGTAAAGTACTTTTTCTTCCTCCCAATATACACTTTTTTGAGATTTGAATTTTATGAATAGTTGAGATAGTATTACACATACATAAATAGTTAAAATTTTTCTTATAATTAATGAAATGAAAAGACCCTAATCCATCTCTCACATGCACCAATTTTTGATTTCATTAGAGAATGATATAGAGGTAAAATATTCTCTAAACTAATAATTATGTAATAGTGTCAGCCCCCTGCAAAGGGGAAAAGAAAAAAAAAAGGAACGACCCATATTTGGAAATTCATACTTGTCCTGCTAGAAGGCAAATTTCTATTTCGAACACAAAGAGGTTAAGAATCATGAACAATGTAAGAAAAATGTGCATAAATTTAATTGACAATTATACTATTATTTTTCTGTATCTATTCATGTAGGCTCAAACACCTAAGACAAAGGAAAGACCTTAGCATGCAACATGCCTAGATTCGGGCATCGATCAGAATTAAGGAAAAAATAAAAATAAAAAGCAAAAAAGAAAAAAACGAAAAAAGCAAAACAATATATGAAAAATGTTTACAAATTTAGGAGAGCAAAAAGTTGGTAGAAGAAAAAACTGAAACCAGAAAAGCAAAAAAGATGGATATTGATCATTACCAAAGATGGAAATTCACTGACCGTTAACTACTAGGCAAAAAAACCAAGCTATAATAGCCTCTATAAGCCGGCGCCAAGATTCATCACTTCTCTAGCTTCGTCCCATAAAAGCCGCGACTCTTGCCATTTTTCGAAACTCTCAAACAATCTTGATTTAAGTCATTTTCTTTGTATTTTGGCCAAGTGCTTGAGAAGAAGAGCTTTTTTTTTTTTATCTTCATGGAGTGTGCTGGTGGCTTTTCTTCTCCAAGAACCGATGCTTTTCCAGCAGGGTTGCGTGTGCTGGTCGTGGACGATGACCCAACATGGTTGAAGATCCTGGAGAAGATGCTCAAGAAGTGTTCATATGAAGGTTTTGATCACTTACAATAACACCCTTTTAGCTTTTCAGATGATTATTTGATTATAGGAATTTTTTATGCTTTTTCTCATATTTGGAAAATGTTGCATCATGCTTTTTGCTTCTTTGATTTTGTATGGTATATTAATGGAAGTATTATGCGTGTTGGAATTCTAGAAGGGTACAGCAGAATGCAAATTCATTTCCTCTAGTAACATCTTGTTCTTGACCTTCATTTTTGCAAAATTCTGAGTATGGATCAATCTGATTTCGGATTTTGAATATGTGTAAGTGTAGAGTTTAGTGATGATGCTAAGCCAATGAATTAGATTATGGCATAGTCCTACGATCATGGTTGCAGATTGTGAGTTCGAGGTTTATGTACTCGTAAATTATTCCTTTCCCCTGCTTTTAGTTCCACAAAGTAGAGGGTATAGTAGTACACGAGACTATAGCTATGCGTAGAATCTTGAAAGGTCTGCCCAATTTAGGGCCTATTGTACCTGGACTTGAAATATGCAAGAAGGAATGATGCAAAATTTTGAGCATAGTAAATTTATCAGCTAGCATCTGCGATTAAGAATTGTATAAAGCTAATGAAAATAAAATTCGACACCCTCTCTGTAATAGGAAAACAATTTAAGAAGGACTAGTCTTTACTGCTGACAGAATTGCAATTTTGCAACAATTAAAGAATTACTCAATTTGCCTATTGGGGCATAGTTAATGGTTGTCCAGAAAGGAGTATGCCAAAAAGTGAAGCTTTACCATTCTGATGGAATACGAATGGTATCTAAGAAAATATAATTTTTTACTATCTTTTTGCAAAACAAAAAATTGTTCTTAAGGTTTTATTGTTCTTGATTTAAGATTCTGTTTTATTGTCTTTGCTTGTTAGCTGCATTTCAAAGTCAGGGATATGTAGAAGGAAACAGTTTCATATCTAAACTCTTCAATCAATTTCTTGGTTATAATTTTCAATCATGTGATAGAAAAGGTTCATTTGTGCAATTGCTTCTGGTCTTTTCAAGATTTCAGCCAACATATTATCCAGATTGGTACTGTTTATCATTTACTCCTACGCCCCTTTAAAGATTCTCCCTGAGTGCTTCTAACTTGTCAAACCTTGTTGGTTAATCAATCATTTGTTTAGGCTGCTAGGAATTCATTTTTAAGCAGACTAACTACCTTAAATATTTTTCTTCACAATGATAATCAGTTCGAGTAAAATATGTGATAATCTTGACATACCTGTGACTGCTCCCTTTCTAGAAGAAGCAAAAATTTGCTTTATAGTTCCTATATGCTGCTAAGCAGAAGTAAATTTAGTCAGATTAGGTGAGATATTGTTACCAAAGTGTAGATAACATGTGCTACAATTTCTTTCAAATAGAAACTATGAGCTAGTATTTTGTCAGTCAAGTTATGCTGCCGTACCTTAAAAAGTCAATAATATACTGGCTTTGCCACATCATGTTATGCTTCCATTTCAGGCATAAGTGACTAACATCCTTTGGGATAGGCTCATTTATAACCAGTGTTCACTTTAATTTCTTTACTTAGGCATTACTTATTTACTTACACGAAGTTATAGCATTACCCTTTCTGCACCTGGGGAACTTTTCCTTTTAAAGTTTAACTCATTGCCTAAGATGGCTCCACAGATGATTGAGGAAGCAATTGAAATGACTTCACAGAAATGATTGTACATTCCTCATGCTGTTTATAAGGCTTCAACTTCCGTATAGTCCTTAATACTGGAGTTGACCGTGGAAATGGATTAGGAGCACGACTAGGAAGTCCCAGAGTCACTAATTTCAACTAGACATGAGATATGAGTCTCTAACTTTTTGCTGTTTCTAGTCCCACTATCTGGATTATATTATGTTCCCTTTGCCTCTGACATTCATAGGCACGATAGTCTCAAAATATCCCTCCTATCAAACCATATACTTTGGCAAAAGGGTAACTTGCTTCTTTTTATGGTCAATCTCAAATGTAGTATTTGATTCAGGTTCCTGACATGGAAAGATACATTTTTATTTTCCTGGTATTTTATAATGGTTTTTTTTGTTTCAGTGACTACACGTGGTCTAGCAAGAGAGGCCCTGGACGTGCTTCGAGAAAGAAGAGATGGTTTTGACATTGTAATCAGTGATGTTAACATGCCCGATATGGATGGTTTTAAACTTCTGGAGCATGTTGGGCTTGAAATGGATCTACCTGTCATAAGTCTGCTTCCTCAATATCAGTTGAAGCTATGTCGAATTTCTAAATGTCTCATTCTTTCATGCTAAAAGTCTCGTGATTTCTGAATCTGTGCAGTGATGTCTGTAGATGGAGAGACAAGCAGGGTGATGAAGGGTGTTCAACACGGTGCGTGTGACTATCTTCTTAAACCAATTAGAATGAAAGAACTTAAAAACATATGGCAGCATGTGTTCAGAAAAAGGATGCATGAGGTGAGAGATACTGACAGTCATGATGGCCTCGAAGAAATTCAGATGATGAGAAATGGATCAGCCCACAAAGATAATGCATACTTGTTCAGTGGAGCTGATTTGTCTTCAGGAAAGAAAAGAAAAGATGTGGAAAATAAGCATGACGACAAAGAATACTCTGATGCTTCCTCCACGAAGAAGGCACGAGTAGTTTGGACCATAGATCTTCATCAAAAATTTGTCAAAGCTGTTGACCAGATAGGACTTGATAGTAAGTATTTCATTATCACACTTTAGCAAGTGGATCTTTCTCTGAGTAAAACTGCAACTATTGTTTTGTCTGGTCCTTGTAATGATTATGATCTATGCATCTCTCCACTGTATATAGTAGGGACTTGACCTTGTTTATGTATGGCAGAAGTTGGTCCCAAGAAAATACTTGATCTGATGAGCGTGCCTTGGTTGACCCGAGAAAATGTTGCTAGCCACTTGCAGGTAAAATCCTGATCTAACTTCTTACTTTGTCATCACATAATACATTACCTTTCTCCCTATTAGAAGCCACTACATCTCAGAAACCATCTTCCATCTAAAATGGCTCATTGGAACAAAATGAAGTTGAGGGTCTGATATTCTTAACTGAAAGGAATGTAATGGAGATATTATTTCATGATGCAGAAATACCGGCTCTACTTAAGTAGGCTGCATAAAGAAAATGAGCTAAAAGCCCCGCTTGGTGGGGTGAAACACTCGGTTCTTTCTTCAAGAGACCCTGCTGGAGATGTTTGCCTTCAGAATCCTCCGAACATGCAACTGAGTGATGTCACACATGACAATAGTGGTATTTCTGGAAGC
Source organism: Cordia subcordata (assembly GCA_028554755.1). Lineage (NCBI taxonomy): Eukaryota > Viridiplantae > Streptophyta > Magnoliopsida > Boraginales > Cordiaceae > Cordia > Cordia subcordata. The sequence goes on from JAPTOF010000020.1 coordinate 1,386,529, forward strand.
ATAAATCTAATGCAGAACATTGATTCCGGAGCTCATGACAAAGGAATGAGAGGTATTGCATCAATACCAATTGCAGAACGGATGAAAGTTCCAAGTGGAGATACCACTGATTCTAAAAAGACCAGCAATCCTAAAATGGCCTTCAATCAATCTTTTCAATTACCTGATTCAAATGTAAAGAATGCAACTACTGTTCCTTCACACCATCCGTGGACTGCGGAATATCCACAAATTCAGTTCAAAATAGAGTCCAATGCTCATCTCTATCTGGAGAACCCGTTCAACCACCCACTGCCTAGAGTTCAGCATCATGTAGAAGTTGATTGCAAACAACCTAGTCCCTCTAACTTTAGACCTTCAGATGAACCAGCTGGGATAGGAGTCAAGCCCTCGCATGCGGAGAACAGAAGCTCAGGCATCACGAAGGCATCTCAATCTGAAAGTGAATCTGACACATTTTCCATCCAATCTGAACGCAATTTGCCAAATCGTTACTCTCTTGAACCTATCCCCAGTCCCACGCAGAGTGTAAAGAGTGATTGCCTAGATCAAGTTCTACTGAGTGACCCGGAATCCCCCGAGGAAAGCTTGATTTTGGGAAGTGGATCAGCTTCCGGATCTTTGGACTGTGATTTACTTGGTGACTATCTTCAAGGTGATTCTCAATCACTAAATATAGGTATGGAGAATGTTGAATGCTTCAACTACTACGATCCGGAGCTCCTTGTGGCAATGCCACCCTCTCTATATGAGTTACTGAGACTTGATCACGAGTATCCTTTCAACTCGATGGAATATCCTTACTAGATCAAAGTCTGTTTATAGTCTGATTCCTGATTGATCATGCCCTTTGCTAAAACATCTGCACTATAATGAAGAAAGGTATCTTGCTATACTTATTCCTGTCTACTTGATCGATTGTAACATCTTATCCACCCAAGTTGGGGAGAATATATATGAGAAAATGTAATACATGATGATAAGAAGTGTTAAGCACAATAATGAAGCTTCTTTGAATGCTTATCCAGAAACATGTCAGCTGCATTTCTGATTCTTTTGAGATGTGTGTGTGTGTGTGTGTGCAACCACTGTATCACTGAAAACTGACCCATGACAATGAAAATTGAATGAGAGCAAGAAATTCTACAACTAATGCTTCGATGCAAGTCTAAATACACGTTTATCGTATCGTTATTATTCGATTGGAAATAACTAATTAAATTAATTAAGTACCTTGTTAACATAGAGGGTCAATGTACTAGGTGAAACATCAAGAGACAAACACTATCATTTATCAAATTTTAAGGATATTAATCCTTTTTATCTCTTTTTTTCTTTCTTTCTTTTTTTTCTTTGGAGGAGGAGGTGGGAGAGGTGAATTAAAAATTTCGCTTTTCAAGAATCCCGGACTGATATTCACAAGTTACAAATTTGAAAATTTTGTAATGGTTCCTTAACAACCTACATCTTTTTCTTTTTCTTTTTTCTTTAAAGTTTTATTTTGTTTAATTGTTATTTCGGGTCATATGTCCACTCTCAAGGAAGGGAACTGGGCAGTGGGCATGACAACTAATTGAAAATTTTTAACATAAATAAATTCTATTATAATCTTTATCTAATAAATACAAGTAATTTTTTTTAGTTATTGACTTTTAAAGGCTTAAATAATTCCAGATTTTTCTTTTAAATGTTCTGATTACTTCCTCTGTATAATATTATAAGTATTGTCTTTCAAATAAAAAATAAAAAAACAAAAAATATTAAAATAAAAATTTTGAAAATTAAAAATATACATATTGAAAAGTAAAAATAAAAGATTTAAAATTTTAGAAAACTTTAAGAATTTAAAACAAACAAAAAACTTGAATACAGTTTCTAAAACTAGGAATAAAAAGAAAACTTTCCAAATATATATATTTTTGTTTTTCTTTTTTCTTTTTAAAAACTAGGAACAGTTTTTAAAAACTGTGACCAAACGAGCTCTTATTCTGCTACGTACAAAAGGATTCTTCGTAATTTATATGAACGAACACGATTTGTAAGAATGCTGGCGCATGGGTTGATTTATTATTAGCGAGGCACAAGGTTCGACTCCAATTAGCTACTAACTACACTTTCTTTTATTTTTTTAAACCTTTGATATTTTCGTCTCTCTCCGGCCTCCAGCCGCACCCGCGGCTCCGGCGATTTACTCCTCTCAGGTATGCTAGCCATCTCCTCGTCATGTATATATATTAAATCAGTGTGTGTGTACAAACTCAAACATGAATAGCCCCTGTGTTTGCTGTTATGGTTTGTGTGTGACATGCATGAATCGACGAACGTAGCGAACGAACATTACCGTTGTACTTAACAGGTGTGATTTGTGAAATGAGGGTTGAAACCAACCGGAGGAGTGATTTGTTGTGTGATCGTGTTGAAACAAAGAATTTATACTGGGCGCAAAATGCATGTTCGCAGATTAGCTACGTACTTATCCTCTTGTGTTTAAAAACTTATTCAACAACTCTTGTGATTTTTAAAAAGGTGTCACACCCAATTTAGGGCTTGTTTGGATTGATTCTTTTCTTTTCAAAAAGTGGCTTTTGAGTGAAAACTGAATTTGAACTTCTATTTTGGAGTTTCAACTTTTCTTGGAACCAAGTCAAATACTTATTGGAGAAAGGATATGACTCCTTTTAGGGAAAAGTTCTTTTGTTGATGAATAAAATCCAAATGGGCCCTTAATATTGTGGTTTAAACACATGATGTATGCAAAATATTGACAAAAGTTTGGACATAGTGGTTATAAAATTTGGATGGAGATACTCTCCATAATTATGAATAGTTAGCTACTTAATACCCTTTTTAGGATGGTCTTTGCAATAGTATTGTTAACGAAGCTGAAAAAATGACGGAAAATTAGGCAAATTATATGGAGAAATGTGCATTTTAATTAACTGTTATGATATAAATAGTGTGTGAAATTAGGTAAATTATATGGGGAACATGCATTCTATCCTATATATTTATAAAGGTTTTTTTATATGTTTTCTCTTATGCTTTTATTTCTTGATCGTTATGTTGTTTATCTTTTGATGGTCTAATTAATTAAAGCCAATATGGTAATGAGAATGAAGCTGTTCATATTATTATGATGAATTAAGTGAGATTGAATGACAATGCTATTGATAGAGTTATGATGAAATAATGTAGATAGTTTAATTGTTGGATCTCACTCATATGAGGGAAGCCCCACTCCCATCTTGTTAAGCACCTAAGGAACCAAGGGTTTGAATCGTTCCTGAACAGTGCCTAAGATGAGAAGGAGACGAGAGAGAGATAAGAACAAATAAGACAGAACTCAAGATATTATTTCCCTGACTCATTGCATTACAAAGCTTGTCCTGCTTTTATAGCTAATGACATGGGTTGATTTAGCTAGTAAACTAACTCACTAATAACCATCCCTATTATTCAAATTGTGCATGTAACAATACCTCCCTCCCTAAAGATCCTTGTCCCCAAGGATCAATGGAGAAATTGTACAAAAAGAAGACCCCTAGTTAGTTGAACTATGAGAAAGTGTACCAAAAGTACAACTAGTAAACCTCTACTTCTTTCTTGATACCTCAAGTCAAAAGCAGCAACCTGCTGAATCCATAAATCTTATAGCGAAGAGCCTGATAATTCCAGGAGTTGCAGGCAAAATGGAGTCCATCATGTCCAGGAACATCTTCTAAGGTGACTCTCTTGAGGTAGAACTGACTATGGTGATTGTTTTTGATAATGAAAGTGCCAGGAAACCCCAGGACTCATCCCAATCAAATTCAATGTTGAATGTAACGTCTTGATCATTTGCTGGTACTGTTGAAGTGTTGCTTGTAGAATGCAACTTCTCCACGAATGCCTTTTTCCCCAACACACCTCTTGATCGATGTGCTGCTTTTAGTAGCTGTTCACATGCTAGACAAGAGCACCTTTTGAGACTAGTTCATTATCTGAGATATAAAACTTCACCATCCTTCCTGTTGGCTTACACCATTTGAGCTGGGGTGGTACTGATATAGATTGTATGCGACTTTCCAAAACCAACGACTACAGCCCTTGAGGAATTTCAATAGCTAAGCATATCTCAGTACGTAATTGTACTGTTTGAAAATATCAATGATGCAATAAGAAAATACATCTCTGTTCATCCAAGAGATTATCAGCAATCAATAGCCACCATTACAAGACTCTCAAGCAAAAAGCTATCTCTTTGTTTCATTCAAGCATAATAGCATCTTACCTCACAACATATGTCAGAGACAACCTCATCTCGACTGATCCAGATCCCCTCCCTGCTCGTTCCTCACTTATTCTCCATACACAAGTCACCCTCAAAAACACAAATTGTCCCTCACTTATTCTCCATACACAAGTCACACCGTCAAAAACACAAATCGTCCCTCACTTATTCTCCATACACAATTCACACCCTCAAAAACACAAAGCCTCGATACACATAAAAACTCCCAGCAAACACAAAATAGTCTGCACACACACACACACCAGTCATTTATATGATGCACACAAAAATAGTGAACTTGCACAGAAGTGGTAGACGATTTAAAAGAGCAACAAAATGAAGTTAATGGCCATTATCGCAAGAGATATGTCAAGGAATTAAGAGGCTGGTGATCATCATCCAAGGAGGAGGCGGCGGCGGTGGCAGTTGTGTTAATGCATTTTCCAGCTCTCTAATGCAAGTTGCAGCTGGTTTCTTTTGAAAAACATCAAGATTCCACTCCTCAATGTCACCCACAACCTTGATCACAAAGTTCCTGGATACTCGCTTTCTTGGAGGAATTTCATCAAGCACTTTAAAAGAATCATTAATTTCTGCATATCTTCCATTACCGATGGTCGGAGAAGATGGAAGCAATTCGTGCGTTATTGTTTCTTCGTCTTCTTCTTGTTCTTCTCCTTCTTCTTCTTCGTGTTTTTCAATTTTTGGTGTGAAGGGTTGAGAGGGTTTAGTAGTCGGGAGAATCTCTTGTTTTCTACTGTAACTGTGAGAATCCCCTCGAATTTGAGGTTGCTTACAAATCTTAGAAGTTTTCTTCACAAGTGCTTCCCGAGATAAGTCCATTTGCGATGCTGCCAATGGAGGATGAACCTGTTGTTGCTGCCTTACAGCTATGCCTAATGCAAGAATCATTTGCCTTAATTGCTTCATGCTCTGATCTTGCTTCTTGCTTAAAGCACGCATTTGCTCCTTGACAGCACTGACCTCGTGTCGGATTTCATCGAATTCGATGTCTTCAGCCATGGAGGACTGTTGATGTTTGCTGATACCTTGTTAAGCACCTAAGGAACCAAGGGGTTGAATGGTTCCTGAACCGTGCCGGAGATGAGAGAGAGATAGAGAGAGAGATAAGAACAGATAAGACAGAACTCAAGATATTATTTCCCTGTCTCATTGCCTTACAAAGCTTGTACTGCTTTTATAGCTAATGACATGGGTTGAGTTAGTTAGTAAACTAACTCACTAATAACCATCCCTATTATTCAAATTGTGCATGTAACACATTTTTGTTGTCTTAGTGTCAATCCTGAAATTGATTACACCTTCCATGAATTTAATACTATATCCCAACTGATATTATGAAGTGTGTCTCTTTAAAATAAATTTTTTTTTTAAGTGAATTCTGGTGTACATGATAAGCTAATTGATTTCTACCGTAGATGGTGTTATTGAATGCAATAACAGAAATAGCCAAAAAAAAATGAAGATTAAAAGAAAAGCTGATTCTAGAAGAACCTAATAATCTTGAAGTTCAGTTGCCAAACGGCATTTTTGCTAAACATTGCTTGTTGATTTTATTTTGTCAAAAGGACCATGGTACTAAATACAGTCAATAGGGGAGAAAAAGAATAAAAAAGAAAAAAGATGTTACTAAGAATATTTTATCGCTGCTCGCTAGGCACTTGCAACAGCTACATTGATTTTGGTTTTTTTGGTTCTAACACGACTCTTGTTGATTCGCATTATGATTATGCCTTACGACTGTTGTTGTTCGTGATGTTATGTACTGCCAACTGTGCTAAACTAAGGAAGATTTATTTTGTAGCTGCTACTCTTACCAATTGTTGTTGTCCTTGTTGTTTTTTGTTATTATTTTGACCAAAACCCCACAAAATTTCTCCAACTTGCATGTCTACCCGCAGCTATGTTCGTTCAAAAGATCCATTCTGCAGCAGCTTTGTTTAGCAGGTGAGAAACTGTAACAAAGACAATTTTATATCTACAATAAAATCATAGTCCTTATGGCTACGATTTTATTCTGTCTCTGTGTTTTTCTGATGTGTTTGGAAATGGCTACATATAACTAGGCATGCAGCAAACAAGCAGGTGCGTGTAATTTGGTATGCACCTTCAGAGAGAAAATCTACTGGTATAATTTCATCCTTCAATTTGATATATTAATAGAATGGTTGTTCAATCTGTATATTAACAATTTTCTTTTATGTTTATGTTTTCTCTCCCCTCCAGTTGATTACATCCTCCTTTCAGCCACAGTTGTTGCACCTTTTCTCGTAGCTCACTGGTTTGTGGAAGCAATTCCTTTTCTATTAGTTGTTTTATTTTTTTCTGTTTTTTATTAATCTGTATTGATGATTTCTCTTTTAACACATCTTCTCCAGGTGCCTTGATCACTATTATTGGACTCCCATGAGGTATCTATTGATGCTTATTTCATCAGTTTTTTATGACACCTAGTTTTATTCTTATTTAACGTTCTAATATTTATTAATTTTTGTTTTAGGCAAGAATGTGAAGAACAAGTCTTATTTAACGTTTTAATATTTATTAATTTTTGTTTTAGGCAAGAATGTGAAGAACAAGTGGCAAAGTACAGGTTTGTTATGGTATTGATTGTTTCTTTCTTCTGTTTCTTGCTTTACTTTTCTTTCTTCAAAGGGTTATTGGTACTGCTTCTTTTTAACAGGGCAAAACAAAAGGCATATATGGAGAACAGGAGGTGAGAAATATATAGTCTTCTTTTTTACGTTATTGTTTCTCTTTTTTGAAATTAAAACTCATGAGGTTTTATTACAGGATGGAGGAAGAAGCTTTAACTAACGAGATAGACCAGCTTAAACGCAAAAGGTTCGATACAATTTTGAGTTTCATTTTTTTTTTTTTTTTTGCTATTAGAAAAGCCTATTCTTTTAATTATTTCATAATGGGATGAGTATGAATTAAATAATTGTTTTGATATACTTGGGATTTTGCAGAAAATTTTTGTCAATGATGTCTAGTTGTGTAGTGTTTGGTTTAAGGCAGCATAATATGTAAGCGGGGATTGGGATTACGCCTGATGGGTCCTAAAACTCTCTCCAGCCTCCCCTTTTCCCTCTTCTTCGTCTTTGTAAAGTCTTTCCTTCCTTTCCCTTAACTTTTCCTCCCCTTTTCCTCCTTGCTTCTCTTCTGTTGTTCTCTTCCCCTCCTTTTTCCATCTCTCTTAACCTTTGTGTCTATCCATGGAAGAGTCTACCTTTGTGTCTATCCATGGAAGAGTCTAAGGACCATTCTGTGAAAGAAGCCAACTGCTTCAGCTGTGAGAACTCTCTGGTGTAGTTAGACCCGCTGGAGGACCCAAAGCTAAGGTGACGCCTCTATTCTATCTGGTGGCTAAGGTGATGCCTGATGATGATATACCCTCTGGACGGTCAAAAGCTCCATCAACTCGCACTGGGGTTTGGCCCAGCTAGTGGAGATACCTGTCCTCGATCATCACGTCTTTCTGTTGACCTTTCTTTGGGAGAATGACAAGGCTAGGGCTCTGTCTCTCCATCCTTGGTCTATTGTTGGGATGTCTGTTTTGTTAGAGTAAAGGCAGTGTTATAGATGATATTAATATGCTGTAGCCTGGTTATTGTATTGCAGTCCAAGTCAACTCGTTAAATGAGTTGACAGCTCAGAGTTAGTCTAACTCACTCACTCCTTGTATTCAGGGTGTCTATATATACCCGACAATTGTAACAGAATCATCATAATGGAATGATCACTTTCTCTCTCAAAATATCTTGTTATGGTATCTAGAGCAGGATTCGATACCTGGCTCTTTTTCTCTCCTCGAAGCTTGAAGCTCCATAACCATGGCTTCTGAGCTTTGATTTCTTCTTATGCTCAGTTACATCTCAACCAAGCGAAGCACAAACTTCGTCTAATTGAGTCTCCTATCATCTGCGAACACAAAATTCCCAAGCTTTTTTTTTTTTTTCCCCTTCTCTCCATAGTTAGGGTTTTTCATACCTTTCAATCTTCATATCTTCATCAATTCTTCACATCCAAATCTCAATATTTGTCAGATTATTCATCTTCCTGGTACGAAACAATCTACTGGTTTACTTTTTTGATTCTCATCACAAATTCTGAATTCTAACCTAATCTCACTTTGCGACAAACCCTAACTCATGACTCTACCGTCTGATGAAGCTTTATCTCCAGCTGTTAAGCTTCTTCCTCAACATTTTCCAGTTTATGAGACCATTAAACTGGATGCTACTAATCATCTTTTCTGGAAAACACAATTTCAATCCTTTTTGAAAGCTTGTAAACTCCTCAATCATGTAACTGGCCTTGTGCCATGTCCTCCTCCTCATATTACCAAGCCAGATAGCTCCATCTCTCCTAATCCTGACTATGCTACTTGGCAGACCACTGATGAGTACCTCAAAACCTGCCTGTTTGCATCTGTGACTTCTTCTATGTACTCACACATTTATCACCTTCAAACTTCATCTGAAATTTGGAGCACTATTGAGAGGAGGTTTCAATCCAATAGCAGATCTCAAATTTATCATCTAAGGCACAAGTTGATGAATATAACCAAAGGCTTTAAGACTATTCAGGCATACGTGGAAGAGCTGAAGGCCATAGCTGACAATCTTGCTGCAGTCAATGAACCACTCAAAGAAGAAGACCTGGTCTACTATATACTTCAAGGCCTGCCTTCAGCCTTTGACTTTATCAGAAGAAACACAATCAGAGAGTACCTGAGCTTACCAGCCTTCTTCTTAATGAAGAAATCAACCTGTCATTCAATACTAAGCTTCAGCTAACTGAGTCTTCTACTTCAGAACTCCAAACTGCCCTGTATACAAACACAACTCCTCAAAGGGGAAGGGGCAGAGGTAGGTCCTTTGATAATAGTAGAGGCAGGGGCCAGAAGGGACAGGGTAGAACTGCTGGTACCAATCCTGTTCCTAATCCTTCTCACCAAGCTCCTCCAGGGTCAAAGCTAAACTGCCAAATTTGTGGCAAGCCTAATCACCATGCCTTACAATATCGGCATAGGCTTGACACAGACAACTACTACTATGAGAAGCCAACCCAAACTGCACTGACTGCTCAAGTTTCTGCACCTGATCATGCTACTACAGCAACTCCAAAGCCCTGGTATCTGGACACAGTAGCTACAAGTCATGTTACATCTGACTATGCCAGCCTATCAAACATCATTGTGGAAAATGATGCCGAAGTCGTTCTTAAGTCGATCACCTCACAAAGGAGCATCAGTAGTTGGAATTCGGCCCCAGTTATAGTGGACATCAAAAAGATCGCGATCGCTTCTGAAATTGCAAATATCCAATTTCAGCTTGTTGAGAGAATGGCTAATCGACCAGTGGATTGGATTGCTAGAATTGCGTCTCATAGGGCTCTAGATGCTTTCTGGGGCAACAATATCCCAAGCCCCTTGAATGTACTACTGGTGCGAGACCAGTTCCCTTCAGGAGTCGGTTGAATTTGTTGTGTTGTTTTTTCCTTTAATGAAAGTTCTTGACCAAAAAAAAGGTAGCAATACTATGTAAAATAAGTCAATCAGTTAACATATTTGAACTCCAGCTTTTCTTGTACATTTGTTTAGTATGGGAAACTCTTTATCTATCTCTAATTTCAATACAAATTTTTGGTGATAGGGTGGCTTTGGTACAAGAAATTGAAAACTTAAGGTGAGTGACTTTAATTCCCTTTACTATGTGGTCTGTTTTCGTACATGATACCTCTCAACTGTCAGATCCAATTCTCTTGTTCAATTTGTGGAGCCTTTTGTGCGGAATAACCACTTCTACCTAACTGCATACTTAACTAACTGCATATGCACATGCTAATATTGATTTGCATGTGACTCTAACCATTTGTACCTTTCAAGGTGTATCTCCTTATCATTTATCACATGCTATTTACTTAATTTAGTGAAAGTGATTGTGGAATTTCCTCCTTAATGTCCAGTTAACTGTATTGCCAACCCCTTTACTTTTTCACGTGCTATTTACTTAGTTAATATAATATAAATAATGTGTGAAATTAGCATAAATGTGCCAGTTGATTTGGAGAGTTTAGCTCTTTTTGTTTTTCTACAAGGAAGTAGTACATTTTTTAGTAATGTTTTTCACGTGTTTCTTGGATGTAATGTTTCTCTACAAAGTAGAACTACATTTTTTAATTCACATTGTTGAACGGTTATGTAATTGTTAACGCATTCATGATGAAACAATGTGGATAATTTACAACCATTAGAATCCACGTATAAAATTATGATGTTATTGCGATACTTAGGGCGGGAAGGGATCATGAAGCAGTTCAAGGGGTTAAATGAATTTTGAGCAATTACAAATTATTGACTAAACATCTATTCAAATAATTTTGTTCAATTACAGCCTTAAGCTTAAGGTATTTAGGGCCCGTTTGGACTGGTTTTTTTTTTTTTTCCCCCCAGAAAAAAAAGCACTTTTTTTTCTTTAAAAAGTTACATTAAATTTGCAATAACTATTTGATTTGGCTTTCAAAAAAGTTAAAACTCTGAAAAAAAAAAAAAAAAAACTCGAATACAGCTTTTTTTAGAAGTCAGAATTTTCAACTTATCAAAAAAAAAATTATTTTTCGGAAGCTGTTAAAAAAAGTACTTTTCAAAAAAACCAATCCAAACGAGCCCTAAGCAATCTGAGGCTACTAACAGTATTTGTAGAAATTCATTTGTAAGGATTACTCGAGTAAATTACATAGGAATAGCACAGGTATAGAGAACAAGACCTCATGTTTGATGTTTGTTTGTGGTCTTACCGAGTGATTTTATTGGGTCTGCTGTTTCTTTCCTGGGTGTCATTACTTTCTTTCTGAATTGATAGTTGATGTGCTTTGTGAAATAGGAATGGTGGTAAGAATGGAAGGTAAGCTTTTACTGGAAGCTGGAGGATGATGCATAGCTATTGTAGTTGGTCGTTCTTCTGTAAATAAAGTAGTGGGCGAGCACATATTACTACTATTTCATGTTAGGTGAATTAGTTGCATACCAGTTTATTCAAAAGGGTAAAACTACCACGGTTATAACGACCAGGGTTTTTTGGTGAATGTGTCAAGAGGGCATTCTTTTGTGTCCCTCCCATGGCGTTGGTCATTCGTGTCTATAGACTACTCTAATCCTCGCAGATTGCTTCTTATTAAGATCAGTATTTCATTTTTGTTTCAAAATTTCTTTCAGGCAGAAAATGTGGACTTTGGGTTGGCTGTGGTTGGGACACTTTCGAATGGACATCAAATAAAGGTTCATACTTGGGTCTCGTTCAAATTGACTTTTTTTAAAAATATTTTTTAACGACTTTTGAAAAAATATTTTTTTTAAGAAATTAAAAAGTTTTGGCTTTTGAAAAACGTTATATTTGAACTTTCTTCAGTGTTTTAGTTTTTTTAAAAATCAAACCAAAAAAGTTATTATAAAAATAATATTTTTTTTTGCCTCTGTTTAGAAAAAGCCAATCTAAAGAGGCTCTTAGGCTTGGTAATAGATAAACTTGAAGTGTAACCAAAAATAGAATTTGAAGAATATCTTAGACGATGCTTGTGGGCTTAGTTGCTGCTTCAATCCTTCATCCATGACTGTCCAGAGTTATGCGAGACTTTTAACTTTTTTCTGTTTTTGTTGGTCAACGTGCGAGAGTTTGAACTGGATGCGAAGTGTTCTATGTAGACTTTGGGTCTATTTGAATTGATTTTTTTATATTAAAAAAAATATTCTTTTTTTAAAAATAAAAGTTACATTAAATTTTTAATAATTATTTAATTTAGCTTCAAAAAAATTAAATTTTGAAAAAAATTCAAATACAAAAAAAAATTTAAATACAGTATTTTTTAGAAATTGGAATTTTCAGCTTTTTTTAAAAAAAAGTTACTTCTTAAAAATTATTAAAAAAATACTTTTAAAAAAACCCAATCCAAACAGGCCTTTATCTAACTAAAAGGATTGTATTATCGGCAGCAGCATTCTTTAGTAAACATGCCCTATGCTAAGGCTGTACACGGATTTTGAATTTCTTTCGAACTTAATCGGAAAATCATATCCAATCATAGTAAAGCTAAAATAAATAAATAGAATTTAAGAGAATAAAATGCCTCAAGAACTTTACTAAGTCACTAGGGTAATCTCATTACACATTTTTTATAAAACATCTATTTTGTTTTCTTATTTCTATTCGTTGTGTTCTGATGATTTTGTTGTTTATTCTTTTTTGAGGCACAATCTAAGGGTCTAGGTCTACGTGTCCAGTTGTTCTTTAAACTTGTTAGTACTTTTATTGATCTCGTAATCGTCCGCATTACTATGAACACTTTTTCTTAATTACAAATTTAAAGTTTAAAATCTAACGGTAAAATTTTAAAAAAAAAAAAAAAGTCAGCAAAGTGTGGTAAGCTTGAGTCAAACGTGGAACAATATATACTATATTTTATTAAAAAGTTTCTACTAGTTGACGAAAAGATTTAAAAAGAACCAAAAAAAAAAGATATTAGACATCCTAAATGATGAATAACTTGTGCACAAGTGGTCTCGGCAACAAAATCTGCACCACATTTGCACCTTTGGGGTTTATGTTTTGTCGATAGCAATTCTCCACTCCACTATACAATTTTCAATTCAGTTAATCCACCAAAAAAAGGAAGGAGAACAGGGAAAAGAAAAATTGCTAACTTTTGAGTAGTAGATTATGCATAAGGTTCATTGCATAATGGAGATTCTCTATTCTTGTTATGGCAATGTTCTTCAGCTTGCAGCAACAACTGCTAAGGTCCAAAAGCATGTTACCTAAGATTTCTGGAGAATAAAGTGTAAGAACAAGGATAATCTTTGAGCAGCCATTTGAGGGCATAAACGATCAATATGTTAATATGATCAAGCCTCGTTTATTTGTGCAGGATAGCTCCTACTTGCTCTTCTACTTTGGATCATTTATACCAGCTAGCTCATAGCCAGTAGGACACCTATCTTGCAGAAGTGTGAACTGCTATGTGCTTCACCATGGACGTGTAATACATAGCTGGGGGAGGCAGAAGAATGTACTAAGGTTCTCTTACGCAATGCTGGTCAGAAGCATGGATATTGCCGCCTGAATCTGCGGGACTATTTTCTTGGTGAAAAGGGTCATCACCACAATGAACAGAACTCAATCTAGGTGAGTGGTTCCAGCCAGTGACCTGTTCCAGCTCATGCCCGACTGATTTCCTTCTAGACTCTTCTTTCAACTTCAAGAAGTATGTAGATGACCAATAATCCCTTGCTAAATTCTGTGAAATTAAGAGAGAACAAAAAAAGGGGATAACTTCTATGAAATTCTAATGCAAGCACAGATAGAGCAAGAAGATAAGCAGTTTTAATGTTAGCGTCAAGAGCTAACCATTTTCATCAACAGGATCAGCTCACTTAGAGCATTCTTAAAGAGATCAGGTTGTGCCAGGTCAGCAGTCGTCAAAATTTCTTGTCGAGTTCTGTGAGAGATGTTCACCTCCATGGTTGCACCTTTTTTATCAGAATAACAAGCCAAAACATGTAAGGGGTTACAGAGAGAGAAAAATTCAGGAAACTGGAGATATAGAGAATTACACAAGTGGATAACATGACATATTATGCTGGTCTGAGGAATAAGAAGGCTAGATAAGTAAGCCGCCGTCTGTGGGATGATCTCATAAAGTTCAATTAGGATTCCCCTAGCGTAACTCAATGGATCAGTGTGAGGAAATCAATTGAAAGGTTAAAATGTTGTATAAACTTCTTGAGAAATAAAATAAATTATGAAATATTTCCAATCGCTTACTAACACATGCGAACAAATAAAAGTTATTAGTTTGAAAAGATGCTGAAAGGAACTAGTAAACATGACCATAATCTTGCTAAATGTGGCAATTGAGAAGGGAGAAAGGTATGTTGACAATATGACTACCAATTTGATATTTCCTAATATATAACAAATGACAGTGACTTTCATGACAATAAGACATGCAAAAGAACTTACCAGCAGCTATGTACTTCTCAACAATGTGCCGTGCCATGTAAATTCTTTTGATGGGATCATCAAGAGGAATTTTATCAAGTAGTTGCACTTCATCATAGAAATGGATGCTCTCCCCGGCTAAGCAACTGCATTCTCAAGAATAAGTTAAAAGAAAGTACAATTTTCACCTTATTGTTTGATGATCAACTCAAATTTAAGTTCATATGTGAATAGACCTGTCTGCAAATGCCATAAATGACTGACGAAATCTTCTGTTCAGAAGAAGCTTATCTAAAGGGTCATTAGGGTCTATCACTTGACTTTGCTCCCTCTGAACAAGAAGTCCACTATCAGGTATCCCAAGGGCATAGCCCATTGACCCATACACTGATTCGTCCTTTTTCCTCAAGCTCAGAAGTGATACAAGAGGTTGAGAGATTGAAATGGAGAAGAAAGACAACACAAGGATACTTGTCTGCAAGGCCAAAGAAATGTGGGTAGATATGTGCACGACTTTCAATATAAGATCCGAAGGTTGGATACAACAAAATTTCAGCAAAAATAATTGGGAGTCTAAAATTGGTGAAGTTAAAGAAGAAGACTAATTAAATACCATAACTAGTAATAAAAATCTGGAGACAACTTGAAGCCATTCTTTGTCTTCACGGATCTCATTCAAAATGTAAGCAACCACCCATATGCCTAGCAGGGAAGAAATAATAACTTTAATATCAACTATGCATATACATACTAGCAAACATTTTTCAGCAAATATTTAAATTGACCAAATCCATGTGTATCCAGTATTTCAAGAAGTAGGCTCTAGCACCAGCTTTGCACTTTTGCATATGCAATGACAGTGACGCGTGCAATGTGACAACCAAGCACGCAACAAACAATTAAGCATATATCTAGCAGGGTTAAAAGTTCCATCAATGTTTGACCATTTTGCAGATTAATATAAAGTTTTGTCAGATTGCTTGCTGAAGTTTCACATATTTTTGAGCTAGTTTGAGTTCCCTAATAGGAAAACAACATTGGAATTTCTAGAATATGGGATGACATTATTTTCCCGCTGTGCATATCATCATATGTCAAAAAAAAAAAGGAACCCACTGATGAATCAATATGTTGTTTTGGGGCCTAAGAGGCACGATGAGGACAACAGGCATGAATAGAACAATATATCCAGAAGGCTGCATAATTTCTAAATGTGGGGAACACATCTTTATACTGAAATGTGGATGATATTAACTCTTGGTAAACTATATGCAGTTCAAGCTTTCATGTCTGTAAGACAAGCATAAATTGCAAGTGATAAGGTATTGGAAATGCAAGAAATAGAAAGATGCATACCAATAGAAGAAGCAGAGACAAGGATTCCACGCCAGAGCTCTTTGAGTTCATGGAATTTGAACTCTACATGATGAATGGCTCCTGTAAAACCAATCAAAGCGATAACATATAACCCATGAAGGCAAATGACTGGGATGATCCACTGAGTCCCCATGTGGCAATGATAATTTAGAGGCTTTCTGATGTGGATAACTACACAAAGAAACTTTTGACATCAGTAAGAAACTTTTGACATCAGTAATACAAACTCTGTGAAATTATTTTTGTAAGAAAGGGTAATAATGAGAAGATAACTGGAGACTGAGAACTAGAAATTCATCCAGCAGATTCACCTCTATCTCGATGATCCCGATAAAATGTAATCAGGAAGTTGGAGGCATAACCCATTGCACAAATTATAAATATTGCATTAGAAATTTGTAATTGGCTCAATGGAAGGAAACTTAGAGGACCATAGTTATTCCAAACATATCAAGAAATAGAGAGAGGAAACAACAGGTTCATGAAAAGATTATTAATCCTGCCTTCTGCCTTAATCATATCAGCTAATATGAGCTTTTACCAAGGTTATTAGTTTACTTAGAGACACCTCGAGTCCATGATTCCAACTACCGTTCAGCAATCTGACACTTGCAGCAACGGACACTGATGGCAGAGTTATGACACAAATCTTTAATCTATATATAAAGTTTGTCCGAAATCCTCAAATCTTAGGTTATGAATCTGTTGTTAATAAATCAACTGCCAAAACATCCTCTTGATTTTGTAATGGTGCACTAAATACTACAGTTTTGTAAAAATTGTGACAGCTGACGGAGGTACCCATTATCTGCCCATTTTCACGGTTTAGACCCTGTTGTTACCAAACCTTTAGCTCCCCAATGTTTTCACCTGTGTTAGTCCCTTCTATCAGTTAACTGTATAAAATGGACGAAGAACCATCATTTGCTCGTCATACAACATCTGTAAACAGGTAAAATGGGAAAAGTACTGGATTCCCTCTTTTCATTTTCTTTTCTCCTTTTCCTTCTTCCCTCATGTTCCCCCCTCCCTCCTCTCTGCATTTGGACACCAGAAACCAGCATTTTAGCACTACACAACTGCTGTCCTAGCAGAGACCAACGTGATTCAAGATAGATGACGAAAGAAGGGGAAGGAGAAAGAAAAAGGAAATATAGAGGAAAATATAAGCAACGGTCATGTGGTGGTATTTCATCTATATTTCATGGTCAGATGATGGGAGAGACTAACATGGGAACCTTTGAGAAAGATTGAGGACCATTAAAGATAGTTTGATAACAATGACATTTAAAACAAGAATGAAGGGAAGGTAATGGAGTCTTGGAGGCAATTTTAGCTTTCAGATAAATAGATGATAACAGGAGGTCTTGATAGCTTAGGCTGCAAATTTCATGAACGAATAATAAGAGCTGACCCAAAGAGTTCTTCCAAGTACAAAGTAAAAACCACAATAAGATGAGCATATCTTTAATATAGAAGTTCAAAGTGCTTACATGCAGCAGCAGCTATCCAAGGTAAAAGGATCAGAGGCAGAGAAGTGCATGATCTTACAGGTGGCAATCGCCTCCTGAATCAAAAGACAAAAGTGAAACATGATAGCAAGATCAAGATAGAACAGAAACATGGATGGAAGCACAAAAGAAGCAGCAGCATACAGAACAATATTTGTTACAAATAAACAAACCATTATTTCAAGTAAAAACAACATTCTTGTATATACATTTTCTTTTTTTCTTTTCCTCTTTTTTATCTCTCATAGTTTTCCCCTGGTTGAAGTGGAGGAGCGGGTGGGAGAGGGGATGCTATTGGATGTCACAAAGAAACTGGATTATACATTTTAATTAGAAAATTTACAGGAAAAAATGGTCAACTTCATTTCAATACCCAATACACAAAGATTTACATTACACCATTAGTTACTTACGATCTATGGATATTGGATATTGTTTAACTTACTTAACAAATATGTAATACAGTTGATATGCTTGTGCAATTCGAGAGCTTAACAACAAACCAAATCCTAAAGGACCTTCAATCCAAACTGCAAGGAAGTTGCGAAACAATTAATAAACTCAAGAAAGTCAAGCACATGTTACAGAGATATCAACCAGGGCAATTGTGATAGCAATTCAAGAAGTAATTTAACCTGCCCAGAGATAGCAAGACCTCCACCAATGCCTCTTTTTAAACTTCATGAAATTGAGGGCCATCTGAAAACCATTCATTAGGACATAAAAGAAGAAACGTCGGTGAAGCCATTGAAAAATAAAACACTTTATTGCATGAACAAGAAAAAACTTGAAATTACAATGTGATAGCATGAAAACGTAAGCTTTTCAAGAAAGAAAGAAGTCAGTTTCTTTACCAAGATTGACAACAAAAGGTTGAAGCTGGCAAAAACTTGTAGAGCCACAAGCCAAAAACTACTGCCTTTGGGTCGTGAAATCTTATGAATCAGATATGGCAGTGTCCATTTTGCTAGAAGCCTGCAGTGAGAAGGATGAACACATTCAAAAACAGTTATATGCAAGAGAATCTAAAGAGTAATGCTCCGAATATGTACCATAAGCTTGCAAGAAAAGAAAGATGGATAAAAATTTACAGCTTGAAGTATATTAACACTGAAGAACCTAGACATATCTCGTTTTCTCAGGCAATTGCTGATTAAGAAATTAGGGAGCAAAGCCGGATATCAATGAAGAAGATCTACAATTTTGCTCTTTACATTCATAATTAGTCTTTCAAAAATAATAGTAAAAGTAACATAATACAAGACTAGCAAAAAGCTTTTTGAGATGGTATATGAGAGTTCCAAAAATTTGACCAGAATTACGTCCTCCCTGTGGATGATCGTAAATAATTTCCAGGTAGATATTTTTCAGTGTTTTCATACCTTTTTTTTTAGGGAAGAAGAGCTTCTAACAGAAATATGAACTGAAGAATATGCTATATGGATTTGATGACTTTAAAAATGGCATATAAGGGAAACTATCAGCAAGCATTTAGTAAAATATACCATAATCATATCTCCAAATAATCAAACAAGCACAAATAGTTATCAATATAAGAAAACAGCAAAGCTTCAAAATTTGCTTCAAAGATTCCATTTTAACAAGCATCGACATTAAAACGAGCTACACAAACACTTGACTTAAGAGCAATCAAAGATATATCATAATTATGCATAACAATAGTAATTATTAAACAACAGTAATAAACAAAAAGAAATATCTATATAAGAAAACAGCAGCCCATCAAAATTTGCTCCAAAGGTTCCATTTTTAGCAAACACCCACATCAAAAAGGACCTCAGATTAAAAGATACACACATAGCTATGCGATTAAACAAAAAAACAAACATAATTATCTATTTCAAATGCACACTTGGGATGGTCTAGAATTTGTGAAACAAAAATGTGAGCTTACAGGATGAAGGAGAGAATGGAGATTGAGAGGGCAATATAGTCACTTGGGCAGCCTCCATTAACAGCACAGCTAGCCATTTTTCTGGGCTAATTACAAAATTTGTTTCTTTGTGGTTTCAAATTTGGGAAATGCCTATGTGAACAGGCATTTTGGTTGAGAAGTCATACTTTTGTCAACTTTCATGAGCTGAAACTCTTGTTCCTTTTTCAACTTGTGCGTACGATGATAGCGCCTGCGAGTCACGTGATAGTGTCCGAATTGGGCTTCAGACTGACTGTCCTATTGGGCTTTTCTATATTTGAACCCCCAATTTGCCAAAGTTTAGGCCGAGACGGGCTTGTCTGGATTGGCTTTTGTTATAAAAAAATAATTTTTTTTGAAAAATTACCTTCTCTTTACAATAAAAATTTGAAATTTTGGAAAAATATCAAATACAATTTTTTTAGAAGTCATAGATTTTAGCTTTTCAAAAATAGTATTTTTTCTCAAAAGTTATTAATTTTTTTTTAAGTCAATCCAAACAAGCCTAAAAGTTGAAATGATGTATTTTGGCCAAAAAAGATTTAAAAATAAAAGTTTAAGCAGAGAAAAAAAATAATAAGCGAAAAAAAAATTGAAATTGTTTAGTGTTATTTGATATCCTTGCCAAAAATCTTTGACAACATCCATTAGTAAGTCATGAGTTAAAAAAATGAGAACTTATTTTAGATTTCAAAATTACAACTCTAACTTAGAATCTGAAAATTAAAATATTTTTCCACGTATGTCACAATAAGAGTATCATAACTATGATTTTTTATGATAACCTAATACTTGTGATTTCTTATACTATTTCTTTTAGAAGAATTATAGGCAAATCAAATATTTGAGATTACTTGTCAAAAGTGATGAACTAAGCTCAAATTCAATAGGGAATGGGAGTATAGGCTGAGTGGAGGATTTGTAAAAAGTGAAAAATATGGAAAAACACACCAAACTTTTTAGAAACTATAAAAAGTATTAAACTATTAAGAGTCTGTTTGGTCCAAAAAACTCAAAAGTGTTTTTTGTGAGTTTAAAAGTTAAAATTAATCTGTTTGGCCTATTTTTAAACGAGCTTTTAAATAAAAGCTGAAGCTGAAAAAAACTAAAAAACCAATTGGAGCTTTTTAGAAAAGGCTTTTGAAAAAATTTGTTTTTATGTCACGTCAAAAATTATTTTCTTTATTTTTTTTCAAAAATACTATTTTATATTTTTTAAAGTCCAATATTATCCTCAAAACAACTGAAAGTTCAACTTCTAAAATATCGGGCCAACACAATCAACTGTTTTTATTTAACAGCACTTCTACTCAAAGCTCTATTATGAAAAGCTCTACAGTTCAACCGCTAAAATCACACAGTTTGGCCAAACAGAGCCTAAGTAAGTCATGAGTTAAAACAAAAATGGCAACTTATTTTAGAATTAATTACATTTCCAGGTTAATAAGTATTTCTTACAACTCTAACTTAAAATCTAAATATTAAAATCTTTTTATCACGCATGTCACAATAAGAGTATTACAACTATGATTTATTGATATGTCTATATTTCAAATTCATGGTATCATATACCATTCTTTTTAGAGAGATTAGAGGTAAGCCACTTAGTTGAGATGTTGCCAAAAGTGATGAACTAAGCTGAAATGTTATAAAGGAGTGGAGTTTAGGTTGGAGTCGGGGATTTTGTAAAAAGCAAAAAAAAAAAAGAAAGAAAAAAACGACAAATTTATAAAAATTATAAAAAAATACTAAACTATTAAACAAGATGACATCATCCAATGATAAAAAAAAATGCAAAAAAGAGTTAAAGAAATATTTAAAAAAGAAAAAAAGAAATTGTGGATAAGCTAAGGCCAGCTAGGCCCTCTCTTCTTCCTCAAAATACCAACAGCCAATAATAATATTTTTTCACAACAACATTGTACGAAGGTGAGAGTGAGCACATAAATTGTCCGAAGCCGTTAACTTTGCTACTGCTATAGAGTTGTTGAGCTGAAGAAAAATGGAGGTGGGTATGTCTTTGAACCCGCTAGTGAGGCTGCCATTATCGAGCTCGAAAGCACATGAAGACTCGCTCCTCATCAGATACTCACTCTTGTCCACGAGGCAAAAATGTTGTGAGAGAAAGAAGAAGATGATGGTGGTTGAAGCTAAAGGGAAGAAAGGAGGAATGGCGGCTCGCCAGTTCCAACGCCCTCTTCCTCCTTTGCCCAAGATTGAGGACGATGGCAACCCTCGTTTTGTTATCTTCATCCGCATGGCTAACGTTAGCTCTCTCTCTCTCTCTCTCTCTCTCTCTCTCTCTCTCTCTTCCTCTACTTTCTTTCTTTCTTTATTTATTTATTTTCTCTCGATAAACTGCAAGAACTCCCTGTTTTCTCGATGATAATTTAATAATTTTGCTTTTCGTTAATTTTCTGGTAGGCAATATTATTTGTGGCTCTTTTGGTTGACTTTTTGAACAGTTCTTTTTTTAACAATTTTTTTCAAAAAAAAGTGCTCCTTTGAGGAGCTAAGGCTTCTGAGCTAAAGCTGAATCTGAGCATTGTATTTTAAGTTTTTTTCTCACAGATTCAGATTTTTTGAGAATCAAGTCAAATAATTATTGCATTAAGAGTACGCTTTCGCATCAAGAGTATACTTTCTTGTTTAGGGGAAAAAGTGTTTTTTTCTGATAAAAAAACCAATTCAAACAGGCCTTTGGTGTACCATGAGTAGTGGAGGGTTGTTGTAGTTCTGTAAAATTGCCACATAAATGGAAAAGATGAATTTGTTCGTTAATTTTTGATTGAAGCAAACTTGGGTGGCCAGAGTTTAATGAATGTCTTTGGAGGAGGTGGATTTTACAAGATGGGAACTTTCTCACTAATGCTTGACAATTCAAGTTGAGAAGAACTTGTTTGCTTCAATTTTTTTTTTTTGGTCAAATAATATTCATTACGAGAGAAAGGTTACAAGCATTCAACCAATGCCCGAAGGCTGTTTGTCATGGGCAAGCAATTCTAACAGGGGAGGGGGAGGGGAGCCACTTCAGTCCGCTGGGCGATCAAGATCACGCTTAAAAAAGCTAAAATGAAGTCCTTCAACTTGGGAAGCAACTTTTCGAATATCCTCTATCAATGGACCTATCTTCTACAGGGTGGGTTGTCCAGCAGAGGTGATTGCTATGTGAACGACTTCTGCATCACTCACTCTCTAAGATGATGTATGGGAAGCCCAAGTTTCTGGCAAGAGCATAAAGGGTGGCTTTAGCCTCTGCTTCAGTAGCATTTTGGTTCCCGGTTAGCCATGTGTTTCCAAGCAACAAGTTTCCATGCTTGGCTTCTGTAATTTTTGTGTCTCTATGTTATCATCTTTGACATGTCCCTTTTATGGATTTTGTTGATCCTTACTGTAGATTTCTCCAAAATTGATTGTAGAAGTTTCGTAACGCTTGTAAGCTATGTTATTATATAACATTAGTACTATGTTTACTTATTCTTGCCAATTCTGGTATCTTAATGACTTAGTTCGTTTCAGTTAAGACCTTCAGGCTTTTGATTCTACAAGAATTCTGATAATCGAATTTCTTTTTTCTTTTTCTGCAGGTTTATCTTTGGTATCCCATTAATATTGTAACAGGTGGTACGACTGCAAAGATTATGCTTGCCGCAAAAGACAACTTTCTCGGAAAATATATTTACAAGGATACTCTTGCCAGGAATCTTGCAGCAGTTATTTACAGGGTAAGATAGCATTTCCTGTTAATGCCACAATCTTTCTGGTGTAGGCCGAATTATCAGTGACATTTTACGTATTAGATGGCTGTCTCTTATCAATGGCAATCCAATGATTTCACCTTCCATATTCAACAAATACAAAATTAAGCTACACAGTGCAGGATTAGGTTATCGCTTTCATGTGTTCCTCTTAACCCCTCACTGTATCCCCCAACTTAAGTAGAAACCAGGCTACTTGTTTCTGTCATAAGTCCATATATGTAGTTTACATAGGCTTATGTATCATTCTGTTCTATCGTGTCTCTTCATATGTTTAAAATCTTTGTTTTGAGGAAAATGTTATGTTTTCTTGATCCTCTCATATTAGATAGATATATGTATCTGAAATCTAATCATGTGTCTGAGTTTGCAGCACTAGATGAGCGAACTTTGACTTTTCTTTCTATCAGCCATTCACGTCATAGATGTACATTTTATATCATCAACTTATCCTCTATATCAGTTGTTTTATAGTACATCAATACACAACTTTCTGTAATTAAGAAACCTTTTAAGTGCTGAAGTACTACAAGTTGATTCTGCAAAATTTAAGTGCCAGAAGACTAACGAAATATTTTTTAGTTTCAGTAGTGTCATAATTCAAGTATCACTTTGATGAATTTTGCACACTTTCCGAGCATCTTTCTTGAAACAGGACGAGAAGGAGATACAGAAGATGGCAATTAAGCAACATCGCGTCTTGCGGTCAGCTACAGAGTTTAGATATGGCTACAAGATTGTGGTAATGTACTGGTCTTCACTTTGCAGTATTTAAAATCCCATTAATAGTATGGAAGTTTGAAAAAGAAATGGCTCGTTGAGTTAAAGTTCTTATTTCTCAATGCACCTACATGTGCAGGAGAACAACAATTTGAGAGCAGCACTATCAAACTCTGATGTTGTCGAGGTAAGCATTTTCTCTTGTTTCGATGTGAGGTAACCAATCCGATCTCAAAGAGAAAAAAAGAAGTACAAACAACTACTGGTGTGTTTGGAATGATCTTATTTCAATAAGATAAGTATCTTAAAATAAGATCATAACAAACAGAACATACATCTCCTTTGGACCCTAACGTCTGAATGGCCGCTTTCTTGGAATTAATTCATAGGCACAACTCCTAATTCACCAACTCTATAGTTAGTTGATCGTGAAGACCTAACTCAGACTTGTACCTGAATGA
This sequence comes from Cordia subcordata, assembly GCA_028554755.1. NCBI lineage: Eukaryota > Viridiplantae > Streptophyta > Magnoliopsida > Boraginales > Cordiaceae > Cordia > Cordia subcordata. Next base: position 1,410,584 of record JAPTOF010000020.1, read on the forward strand.
TCCTATTTAGAACTACGGAATACACATTATCTTCTAGGACTTCAATCCTGAGATACCGGTTTTAAAAAGTAGGTCTATTGTAGATCGGCTAGAACTGAGTTTATAGTTCTATGGATAGCAGCTTCCCGTAATTTCTTGGTTATGTCCGAGCTCCGTCTTCTGAATTACTAACTTTTCAATTTGGATACTAACATTCATTTTGTTGTCTGTCTTGTTTAGGATTTTTTTTTTTTTTAATGACCTCATCATTGATTTCAAGTTGGTCCATGCAACCCATGGAGAGAGCATTTTTGTGTAGCTTTGAACTCAGAATCTATTGAAAAATGACACCGAGATATTCACCTGTTAGAAAACTTTGATGATAAGAGGAAATACTTATGCTTCTTTCTTCTGAAGCTGGGGAAGACACATAAAACCGAATTTTGCGATATTTGTCGATCAATGGATACTAGACTTCTATTTCCCTCGTCCATGTCTAATAACCATAAAACTGCTGGATTTTCAGCTTCCAACACAAGATGAACTGAAAACAGTCGTTGATAAAGTGAAGGATTTCTTCGGAAATGCTAAGGAATCTTTCGGGAAAGTTACAGCGCTAAATTCTTCATCTGAGGAGTCAGAGGAAAATTCTGAAGAAAACTCCAAGGAGAAATCCACGTGAGTTTTAGACTGAGTCTGGAGCAGCCTCATGTTGATCTTTATTCAATTTGATTGTTACTATTAACTTTTGCTACTTTATTAATCATTTGACAGTGTGAAAAGCTGACCTTCTTCGAAAAGAAGCCGAAGATCTTGAAGGAACTGCTTGAACTTCTGCCTTTGCTATTCAGTCCAGCAAGAAGCTTCATGCTCGCTCCAGCAGTAACCTTTATTTTGTTTCATATCCTCCTACAGCAATCCAGTGAGCTTCAGGAAAACCCTTTTTGATGGATCCCTCTTTATCAGAAAAAGTACCTAATGTCTATACCGAGCTGCTATTGCATACATTTCTTTTCATTTAGAATGTGATTTCATGTAATGTTCATAAAGTTTATAACATTTTGGTTTATCACAGAACGTTTTATGTCAAGTTATAGTAACACTTACAGGAATATTGTGATCCAGTGTTTTGTTATTGGAACATCTATATATGAGTACTTCAGTCAAATTCTATAGAGCACACAGAAAGGAAGAAGCTACTACAGACTAAACTTCCATTCTGAACCCGTAAAAAGGGAAAAAGAAGGATGGTGACAAAGAGTTACTGCTGGCAATAAGCTCCCTTGTATGCGTGCTCGGTGTGGATAGTCGGGACAAGTTTTAGAGCAGATCTTTTCCTGGTAGCTAGGCCAAAAATCTCTCCCAAATCCATTTTGTCAGCGCTTACTCTACAAGGCAGTTTCCAGTTGAAGTGGTACAGCAAGTGAGCAAGGGTACTCTCAACAGTTGCTAATCCAAACGCAAATCCTGGGCAACCTCTCCTTCCCCCTCCGAATGGCAAAAACCTGAAATCTTGCCCCCTGAAGTCAATATCCACATCTATAAACCTTTCAGGATTGTATTCCAATGGATTCTCCCAAGACTCTGCATCTCTTCCAATGGCATAGGTGTTGATGAGAACCCGAGTTTTTGCAGCTATGCTGTAGCCATCAATAGTGCATCTATCCATGGATTCTCTGGGGACCAGCAAAGGAACCGGGGGATGAAGTCGCATAGTTTCCTTTATGACAGCTCTCAGGTACTGAAGGTGTTGAACATCCTTTTCGTTCATCTCTCCTTTGCCACCTGCAATCTGCCTAACTTCATCTTGTGCTCTCTTCATTATGTTGGGATGCCTCATCAGCTCTGTCATTGTCCATTCTAGTGTTGCTGATGTTGTGTCTGTCCCAGCTACAAACATGTCCTGTGACCAGACAACTAACAATGATGAATACCAGGTTCCTATGCTGAATAGCTGATGGCCATTGCCCAGTAAACAAACCACTTTCTCGAGGACTCTAGAATTTAATGAATATACTACGAAAATAAACTAGATCAAATCAAGTCTTAGGGTCAGCGCCATGGACGAGACACTACTATCCTTTAACAAACTAACAGAGATTAAAGCTAAGTCTACTCATTGATTACTCAAACATCAATTAAGCAGGTTTTAATGACTACAATGCAATGAAGCAAGCAAACTAGAGGCAAGTAAAAGAACAAGGGAAAAAACCGGAGGGTGAGGCAAAGTTAACAAATCAATTAAATAAGACAAAAGCAAAGAGCAATCAACTAATACGCTAATCGCTAATATGCTTGCAATGGTTCCTTAAATCTACAATTAAGATTAGATGATGTTAACAATGGTTCCTTAAATCTACCATTAAGATTAGAAAATGTAGACCACGTAAAGTTTTCAGTCAAATATCACGAGTAATCCCATTATTTGGGTATTGTTTCCAAAATCACGCAATTGATTCTCAATGTTACCAAAAAGTGACACAATACTAACGATAGAGTATCGCGGACCGGATACTACTTGTATAATTTACTTACATAATTAATGTCACTTATATTAACACTTACTAGAACAAGAGCTTTGAGATTATCATCTGTAATTGGCACTTCAAGATCCTTTCTTTGTTGCACTCCAAGCAAAACATCAACAAAGTCTTCTTTGCCGCAAAACTCACCCCTTTCCTCTCTTTTCTTCCCGTGCTCTCTTATTATTTCATCACAAACATCTCTCAAATCCTCTAAATTCTTCGTAAACCTCCTTTTCATCCCACTCACTGAGTTGACCCAGTCGCACCCGGGAAAAAAATCCCCCATGGAAAACCCTGCCAGCAAAGCTTGCGTCTCCGTCAAAACACCCACCAGGTCTCTCGTCTTCTTGGTCTCCCCAGCTTCTTCATCGATGAATCTTTTCCCGAAAGCCACCTTGCAGAGTATATCATTCGCTAAAGTGAAGAAAAGATCGCTCATGTTGAGTTCCGAGTCGTACCGAGTTGACACGGTCTGTAACATGCGGTGTAGTTCGTCATTTCTGATGAGTTGAAACGAGCTGACACTTTTGGCGCTGAGTAACTCGGTCACGCATACCTTTCTCGCTTGACGCCAATACGGCCCGTACGAGCTGAAGGTGACGTCAGAGCAGCCAAAGGACAAGTACTGAGCCGCGAGCAGTTGGGGTCGGTTGGCGAAGATGTGGTCATGAGTTTTGAGAACGAGTTGAGCGAGTCGAGCTGAGGAGATGATCAGGGTGGGGACTCGGCCGAGTTGGAGGTACATGATGGGACCGAGTCTCCGGGCGAGTTGAGCAAATGTGTGGTGGGGCATGTCCGTGAGGAGGTGGAGGTGACCTATGATGGGGAGTTTGAAGGTGGGTGATGGAGGGAGGAGCGTCACAGGCTGTGACCGAGTCCATGAACGTTGACTAATTAGTATGTAGCAGAAGAAAAAGGTGGGAAGTAATAGAAGTATCGCGCAGAGGACTTGAAGTGTGGAAGTGTCCATTTCAGTTTCTTTCAGGTCAAACTTTGAGAATTGGCGTAGAGATCACCTGAAAGTCATTTGGGTAGCAAATAAGCGAATTAGACGGTAAATTATATATACGCAGGACTGAGCATTCTAGGATCGATTATTGAAAATTGAACTGGAACCGAACCGAACTGAACCGGAAACGGTTCTTAGATTTAATAATTTCGATTTCGATTTTGGTTTTAGTTAAAAATCAAATTAATCAGCAAACTTTTTTTTTTTTTTTTTGGCTAGGAAAATAAGTACTCGTGTTGATTCATCAAAAACCTTTACAAGTATGGGTAATCTGTCAATGATTTAAAACATTAAGGTTTCCAAGCTTACGCAAAAATTTATAAAAGATGCCTTCTCTATAAATGTTTTTATGGACAAGCCTAGTTTTAACTTCAAAAACAATAAAGGAAATGATTCATTTTTTTGTTGAAAGTACTGCAACTAGGATGCACTCTGCTATTTCGTTCACGCCAGAGATGGTACACAGCCACTTCCAAAGCCATTTTAATCACCACGGTTCGAAGAAAACTCTTGTGTCTCGCAATAAACTACACACTGATGTTATTCCAAGCTGTAATCCAATGTGGCCTCTTAACAATCTTTCATGATTTTCTTCCAAATTCTCTTGATAACATCACAATCAAAGAAGATATGGTTTCGGTCTTCTGTACCTCTATCACAAAATACACATCTGGGATTGACCTGCATACCCCAAGAGATTAATCTGGCCTTGGTACGGAGGTGGTTAAGCCATACCAACCAAGTATAAATTGCACGCTTCACGCAAGCTCCTTTGAACCAAACTGGTTTAAACCATTCAACTTTTGGACTTTTAGATCCAAGAAGTTCCCACACAGAGCTAGTGGGAACTGGCCTTGAAGGTTGCCGATCCAAGTGAGAGAATCCTCTTGGTGAGGTCGAGGCATTGGAAGGCCAGTAGCTTCAAAAATCAAAGAGAGAATAGGGTTATCAGTTTGCCAGCTCCATCTTTCATCCAAGATGTAATTAGCAACTCTTTCCTCTTTGTCAATTTGCAAGTTGTCCAGAGTATTGCTATCAAAGTACTCAACAAAGATGCCAAAAGGATGCTAGAAATCCGTCCAAAAATTTTAGTATTGTTACCATTGCCAATCATATAAAACACAAAATATTTCATAGTTGTCCCGCAACCTAAGGATTTTCCTCCCGTGCCAAGGGGAATCCAATCCAATGTCAACTTTCCACACATTTCTCCTTCTAAGTCGATAAATATTTCATAGTTACCCCGCAACCTATGGATTTTCCTCCCGTGCCAAGGGGAATCCAATCCAATGTCAACTCCACACATTTCTCCTTCTAAGCCGATAGGCATAAACCCATCCAACCCAGATGGTATTCTCCCTGTTGAGCAGCCTCCACAGTAGAAGAAGGTTAAGAGCTTGATTTGTGTGAGGACCGGGTAGTTTACCCCCATTTAGCCACTTACAACATGTTCACAAAGTGGTAATATAAGAAGGGAGTTGTATATTAATAGGACGCTATGTTTATAACAAATAAATAAATAAAATTAGAATTTGACTAGGTAGTTATTTTCTTAACTTGAGGTCTTTATATATTTGCACGTTTTTATGATATTCATTCCTGTACCTTCTCCTTCTCAGAAAATCACAAAGAACAATAGAAGAAAGATGGAGTGAGAATGTACTTTTCTTTTAGAATCTTCTTAAGGGCGCTTTTTCATAGATAGATTGAAGAGATTACGGAATTGTATATGGTAAGTCTTAATTATATTGGTTCATTCGCGAAATCTTGGGTTAAATTAGTACATATTTTACGAACATTAATATATGGAGGATTTCATAATGTAGGTTTTCTTTAGGTGGAGTATTGAAGGGACTAATTCAAGATTTAAGAGTTGAGGTAAACGGGGTCAATTTGTATTCTAAATTTCCCCATCAATTCTACGTTATTCCCGAGTTCTATTGAATTTATTTGTTATACGATAATCCTTACCATGTTTCTCGTATGGTGACCATATTACCTCCAACTTGTTTGATCAAATTTCACGTTATCTTGCTCATCATTTGCCTGTTAAATTACCAATTCATATTCATGTAAACCACCAATCAGTATGTGCATGTTGGGTTTTTCCTGAAATACATATACACACATAACTTTCATTGCTTCTGTTGATAATTTCTTTTTGAAAAATTTATATATATCTCTATATTTTCCCAAGTCTCGCGCATGGCTGCCAAGTGCAATCCATTTCAACTTCTTTTAGTGTTATGACATTTAGCCAAAATCAACTATCTGGAGTTTTGCTCCGTTAATTGTATTTGGTCATCTATTAAATATATTCTTGAGTTACTTTTTCCATCTTGCTTGGACTTCAATTATTGCCTGGTTTGATAAGAGAAAAAAAAAACATGTTACTGGAAAAATTGGTTTTGATTGTCTTCTATTTATATATTGAACTTCATTTCACCCTTAAATTCTTTTCCTTTTTATTGTCTATCTTTCCTTGATAGTTTACGATTACAACAATTTTTATTCTGCCTTATATATTTTTCTCAAAACTCAAACCAATGCTCATATTATAATTAATGACTAAAGTTTGACCCACATTATCAGAATACTCTTACTAATGAAATAGTTATTATTTTATTTATTTACTTTTGATCCTTATTTTATTTAGTTTTACAGTTAATAAATATATATTTTTAGTTCCAAGGCTGTCAACTTTTATTTTGTCTCTAATAAACTCTTTTACAGTTATTTTTTTTACAAAAAAAATGTTCCAATGAATTAGCTATTGTTTTAGCATACAAGGGACATGCATATCTCTTTTTCATTCGGTTACCTATTTTATTCCATGCATTTTAATTATTCAGTTATAAATTCAGTTGTAGATTTACTTAAACCAAAATGTTTATCTCAAAATTAGTAAACAAAGTTTGATCCATATAATTTATTTTAGATCTTCTATTCTATCGGGTTGAAAATTATTTAATTTTTCAAAATTTGTCTAAAGTTGTCTATACTTCTTCTTACTCTTTGCAACTATTCATCTCTAGAACTGGACCCTTGCACATGATATCTATTTCCTTAGGTACATAATGGTACAAATAAATAATAGTACTATATTATGATACAGAACCTGAGTCATGCTACCATTTTTCCACATGCACAACTTTTATTGTGTTACGGCTACTTTTCCTTTTCTTTGACGGCTTACTAGAAACGAAATATGCTAGAAATTTTATGTCAATATTCTTGAGGGGTGCTCAGCAACTTGAATCCTTTCTATTATTATGTATTGACATCATTTGAATATTATTTTATCCTTGTTCTTTTTCTCTTCTCATTGTTCTGTAAGTTGAGCTCCTACTTTGTTCTCAAATGTTAACCAACTATCATCTCATTCAATGCTACTCTTGTATTTAACCTTGATTCTAAGAGCATGTATTATGATGTGGCTTTTTATCATGATACGATACGACTTGATAGGATATGATTTGACATTATATGACTGCTCGCCTTCTCGTGAAACAATGGGATCTCATTTCATATTTACTTGTGCTTGATGAGGGCATATACCCTCTATAAGGTGAGCCTGTAGGGGTTTTGTACCCATACCATGTGTGTTAGTGGAGCTCTTATACCTACTATTTGATATGATTGTGATTGATTCTTGAAAAAGATATGAGGGTCTTGTACCCTCATCATGATTTTATTATTGTTATAACATAGTCACAACTCATGGTACATGATATACTTTCTTTATCTAAACCTATTACGAGTTAATTCTTGTTATGATTAACATGAATTCTAATCCTGCGCACTCCCGTATTTTTTTATTGTCTTTCTGGGAATGTGTTTCTTGTTTTAGTTAATCTATTATTCAGAAATTCACGTTTGTTCTATCTTGGGGGAAAACCCTTACTTATTAAACATTTGATTCGCTCGTCCCTATATTTATTTTCTTACAGATGGTCATGAGTAAGGGGGCGTACGTTAGTGATAAGAGATGGCCTTATCTTTATTAGGGCTCGTTTGGATTGGCTTTGTTCAAAAGTGCTTTTGTTAACATCTTTTGAAAAATAGTTTTTTTTTAAAAACTGAAAATTCTGGATTCTAAAAAAAGTTGTATTTGAGCTTTTTCCAGAGTTTCAACTTTTTTGGATGATAAATCAAATAGTTATTGCAAATTTAATGTAACTTTTTCAAGGGAAAAAATATTTTTTCCTGAAAAAAAATCAATCCAAACAAGCCCTTAGTATTTTGAGAATTATATTATAGCGATGAGACTCTGTTTTGTTGATATTTTAGTTTATGTTAGGTGTGCAGGTTTAGCAATGACTTGTAATAATTATTTCGAGTTTCCTTATTATATATTGGAACTTATAGTTTTATTTTAATAATTTATAACATTTAGTGCTTTATTTGATTGTTGAGATTTTAATAGCCTTGTGATTCAAAGTGTTCACTTCTCTTGGTTCACATCGTGTCACGTCTCGAACCTTAAGTTTTAGGGGTGTGACAATTTGCATCCCTAATCTTTGAGTCCTAAACCTCCTTCGCAAAATGGCAAACAAATTTTGCTCCAGGCCACTCTTGCCTTTCCCATAACTTTAACAGTACCTCCCCAGTCCATAAAAATTGGCAGAATATCTTTCAGTTTCATTGATCACATCGCTGGACAGGATAAAAACTTTTTCCCAAAAAGAGTACATACCTGTCAAGACAGATTGTATAAGAATTTTACGCCCCCCAAGTTATAGCCATTTAATTGCCCAAGTAACAATTCTAGCTGCAATCCTCTTGACAAGCTCAATAAAATTACTCTTAGAAAGTCAAAGGATCAATAACATTTGTTTTCTGATTGCGATTTCACTAGAATAATTTGGCTTAAATTTTTGGACATGTTGGAAATTTATGAGCTAAGCTTAGATTGGGATTGCATTGATCAATTGGATTCAAAATTCGAAGGCGATAAAGGGTTACAAGCAACAGTGTTAAAGCTGTTGTTTGGAGGTATTATCGCAGAATTGTGGTATAAGCATAATCGACGAATTCATGAGGAGCAGATCTTCAATATTATCTATAGAAATATTAGTAAGCTTTGTCATGGCAAAAAATTTGCTAGGAGTGCAGAGTGTTATATGTGAAAATTTGCAAGATAGGAAAAAAGTGAAAAACTTAAATGAATAGGAAAGAATTAGGCAAAGGACTTCGAGAAAGTTTTCTTAAGGATAGTGATTTTTTCACTATAGGTGCAAATGGACTTGTAAAAATACTATCTCTAAGATATAATGCTAACACTGGAATTAACAAGGCTACACTACTTGTTGATTTTTTGAACTAGAAACATAAACTCAAGAAGTGATTTAGAAAATTTGTGAGAGGAGAGTGTTGATAGAGAATTAGAAGAGAGCAAATTGAGTTGTAATTGTCCAGAAGATGACTACTCATCTACAGTATCTGGAAAGAAAGAAATCAAAGAATCAATGATGGCACGATCTCAACAGAGGAGCAAATTTTTTGTAGAATCGAATATGATATCATGTCTAAAATATACAAATTTAGAAAAGTTAAGTAGTCACTTTTCAATATTGCTATCCTACAAGCATGGAATGTAAATATTAACCTTCTTTCGTAGAAGACTTTGTTTTTGTAAATATTAATGAAATCTTTTTTTATCGAGCCCAAAAAAAAAAAAAAGATGACCACTTACTTATAGAAGCTAATGTGCCGATTCAAAGCAAAGGTACTGACTGTTGATAGAATATGCGGCGGCTAGAATTGTAACTTTCGAAGACAAACAACGATCAAGAAGTTTCAATTTGCAAAGTAACTGCTCATTGACCGTCGCATTACATGAGACCAAGTTCTACTACTGCGCTTTGACCGTTGCATCACATGAGACCAAGTTCCATTATAATAATCACTATGGCAGTTAAAATATATTACACAACTATACATGTTATATTAGATAATATATATACAACAATCCCCCACTTATCATCTAATAATATAAAAAAAAAAATATATATATATATATATATATATATATATATTCTCTAATTCAAAAACAAATTGAAAGGTGATATTTGAGTAACTGTGTAGTATATGTTTAAAGGTGGACAAGATTTAAACCTTTGAATTAAATATGAGACAAAATGAAACATATCCACACCACATAGGGGTTTCTAGTTCTTTAGAGGCAACGCGTTAATAAGCGTTGCGCTAATTCTATATTAGCAAGAACTCTCGAGTTTAACCGAATAACTCATAGAAGCGGCTTCTTACTTCCCTACTTGCATAGACAGACTCATCAAGAGTGTCCACAACTATTCTTTCACTACACACTAAGCTATGAGTTTGTTAAGGAACAATGTCCAACCTCTAATAAATGTTGTGGAAATTAACACTGCATTGATTAGATATGAGACTTTGAATTTCATAACAATTTAAATAAGGTACCCCCACTATTTCTCAAGAAATACAATGCAATAGAAATGCAACCACATGTTAGAATTTCTTTGATAATGCTCTATTGAATTTCCATTTAACTCTCATACATATGATTTTTAGAAATAACTAACATCATTATGATAAAGTGGATTTCAACAGGATTATCTTTAATTAGTCGGTAATAGTCCCATATCTCTCATAATTGTACTGGTCTTTTCACCGGATAAAGGTTTTATAAAGGGGTTTGCCAACATTTGATCGGTAGGTAAATATTCAAGCACAAATTTACCTTTCTTCACAGCACTTCGTACATGATTGTACCTCATTGCAATGTGCTTGTTGTCGCTAGACATCCTCTTGTTGATTGTATTGTGAATTGCCGCTTGATTATCACAATACAAAGTAATTGGACCTTTTGGTGGTTCAATAAAAGGAATACACCTCAGGAACCTTTTGACCCAAAGAATTTCTTTACTAGGAAGAGAAATGGCCGTAAACTGTAATTCCATGGAAGATAAAGCAACACATTTGACCCAAAGAATTTCTTTACTAGGAAGAGAAATGGCCGTAAACTGTAATTCCATGGAAGATAAAGCAACACAAGACTGTTTTTCAGATGACCAAGAAACTATGGCACCACCCAAAGTAAATAGCCAGCCACTAATAGATTCAGAAGTAAATCTATCTAAAGCCCAATTAGCATCACTATAACATTCCAAACCAGGAGTATTACAATTATAGTGTAAACCATAGTTTAAAGTATCTTTTAAATGTCTGAAAACTCTATTAAGTTCTTCCCAATGTGCAACACTAGGATTACTAGTAAATATACTCAGTATGCCTATCGCACATGCAATATCTGGTCTACTATAATTCATTACATTAAACTTCCAATTATTTTAGCATACTCCTGATTGACAGGAGACCATGTATTATGATCAATAAGAGTTTTACCAAGTTTACAATCAAAGCTATTAAAACTCCTTAGTACTGTCTTAATAAAATGAGATTGTGTTGATACAAAATTGCCATCTTTCTTAATAACTTTAACGCCTAGTATGACATCTATTGGACCTAAGTCCTCAATATTGAAAGATTGAGTCAAGAGACTTTTAGTTTCATTTATACAACTAGTGCTTTCATATCCCGTACTTTGCACATAATTATTCAGATTTTGTGTATTAAATATTTATAGATGTGATTTTTTATTATTTTTAGGTTTTCGTGTACTTTTTTATTATTTTTAAATATCTATAAAAATTAATTCTAGTATTTTTTATTCTTATTTTTATTTTTTTAATTAAGATATGATGCATAAATTAATTAAAGTTCTATGCACATTTTAGTTTTTTTAAAATATTTACAAATGTGATTTTTTATTGTTTTTAGGTCTTCGTGTATTTTTTATTATTTCTAAATATTTATAAAAATTCATTCTAGTGCTTTTTTATTCTTATTTTTATTTTTTTAATTAGGATATGATGCATAAATTAATTAAATTAATGAGTTTTTTTGGCTTTATTACTTTAAACTCATTAAAAAGAAATATATAGGTGGTGCATAAATATAATTAAATATCTTGTAATTCCATTGCAATGATAAGCTTAGGAAGTGGTGCATAAATGTAATTAAACACTATAATATATAGATTTAGGGTGAATTACTCAACTCCCCCTGTGGTTTGACAAATATGTACAACTTTCCCTTGTGTTTTAAAATTAGCTACTTGACTTCCTATGGTTTCAACATTAGTGCACACGCCCCCCAAAAACTTACTGCCGTTAGCTTTTTAACGGATTTTAGTAAAATATCATTTTTGCCCTTGTCTAATCTAATAAAAAAATTAATTTTACCTTCATTTAATTTTAAAAATAAAAATAAAAAAATAAACTTTAAAAAAAGTCTTAAAAATTCTATCTTGCCCTTAACTTACTAAATAAAATATTTATTTTAGCTTTATTTTATTTAAAAATAAAAAATTACATTAGAAAAAACACAAAAAAAAAAAGAAAACATGAGGGATGGGGTGGGGGCTGGGGGGGTGGTGGGGTGGGATGATGGTGGGGTGGCAGGTGATGGTGGTGGGTGGTGGTGGTGTGGGTTAGTGTCTTTTTTTTAAATTTTAATTGCTTTTTTTTAATTTTTTAAACAAATTAAAGATAGAAAAGTTTATTTAATGCATTTATTATGAAAAAATAAAGAAAAATTGCACAAGCCGCGCGTGTATATCAAAACACGTTATTTTGGACGGAGAAATTAATGTAAGGGATCTATGTGCACCCTCATTAAAACCACAGGGGGTGACTTAGCTAATTTCGTAACCACAAGACATTATTGTGCACATTTGTCAAACCACAAGGGGGAGTTGAATAATTCACCCATAGATTTATAATAATGTAATAATATTAAAAATAGAATTTATAATGACTTGGCAAATAGATGGGTGCTGACATGTCACCTTTCTTGTGCTTCTTTTAGTTTAACTTTTTTATAGATGTGATTTTTTTATTATTTTTAAGTTTTCGTGTATTTTTTTATTATTTCTAAATATCTATAAGAATTAATTCTAGTACTTTTTATGCTTATTTTTTAAGTAGGATATGATGCATAAATTAATTAAATTAATGAGTTTTTTTAGAGTTTATTACTTTAAACTCATTAAAAAGAAATATATAGGTGGTGCATAAATATAATTAAATATCTTGTACTTCATTACAATGATAAGGTTAGGAAGTGGTACATAAATGTAAGTAAACACTATAATATATAGATTTATAATAATGCAATAATATTAAAAATAAATTTATGATGACTTGGCAAATAGATAGGTCCTAATGTGACACCCTTCTTTGAGTTCCTTTGGGTTTAACTTTTATGTATATATAGATCTAAATAAGTACCAAAAATTAGAATATTCCACAGTAGGATTATCACTCACTGGAATAGATATATCACCAAGTTCTTTAGATAAATTTTTTTCTAACTCTAATGGACCAGCATCTTTTTGATAGTTAAATGTTCAAAATAAATGGCATGAATAGCTTCAAAGACACTATTAGTTTTAAGATTAAGAAATCTACAAGTCTTACTATGCATAGAATAACCCAAGAAAATAGATTTTATTGCCTTACTACCTAATTTAGGTCTTTTATGTGTAGAATCTAACACATAAGCAATACAACCCCATACCTTAAAATAATTAATGTTAGACTTCACCAATCAACATTTCATAAGGTGTCTTATCTGAATTTTTATGTATGATTCTATTGTTAATATAACATACAGTTAAGACTGCTTCACCCCAGAAATTAACTAGCAACTTAGAATGTAAAAGCATGGCATTAATTATTTCTAATAATGTTCTATTAATTCGTTTTGCGACGCCATTTTGAGAAGAAGAATTGGGGGCTAAAACTTCTCTAATGATACCATGTTGTTCACAAAAGTTTTTAAATTCATTATCTTGGTATTCACCTCCCTATCCAATCTAATTCTTTTTATTTTCTTACCAATCTTATTCTCAATTTCTTCTTTAAAAATTTTAAATTTATCAAATGCCTCATATTTATTTCTAAGTAAATATACATATGTGTACTTAGAATAATCATCTGTAAAAACTATAAAGTATCTTTTTCTACCTCGAGTAAATCTATCATTATTATCACATAAATAGGTATGAATTAAATCCAACAAAGATGTAGGCTACCTCAATGGGAACCATTAATTATATATATTTCTCCTATACAATAACAAGAAATGTTGGAACAGAAATCTTGGTTCACATACATCTTCTCTAGGGTAACTTCAACAACCACCCTTTTTTCAAATAATAGAAAGTCAAATATGTAATTTTTTAATTCTAATAATTTTCTATTTCATTTTTATTTTAACCGTTCTTATTTTTTGTCTTTCATTTTCATCCCAACAATTCTTTTCTATATATATAAAAAATAGAAAGCCAAAGTGATGGGCGAGAAAAGAAATGAGAACTCCCAATTTTAGAGAGCCGAGATTGTGTATATTTTAGGGTAAAATGCATCAGAGCCCCTTATTGTTTGTTATAAATGGATAATATACCCTTGTAGTACCAAAAGTCCCACGACTAACCCTTATGGTAAGTAAAAGTTTCATGTGTGCCCCTTACTGGTTATATCTTTCTTAACGGTGTTTAAATTTATATAAAAATGACATTAATAGCCTTGGCCCATTTGTTCAATTTTCTTTTGTTGTTGTTGTTGTTGTTGTTGTTGTTGTTATTATTATTATTAAATAAAATTTTTTGATAGAAAAATATCTTCTTATTAACTTTTTATTTTTTTGTGCTATCAAACACAAAATACTTTAAAAAAATATTTTTTAATATATTTTAAGAAATGTTTTTTTTTTTGAAAACTGTTAGCTATATATTCATTATTGATTTTGATGATGAAAAATATATATATATATATATATATATATATGCATTATTTGACTAAAAAGCTTCTTGTAAAAATGAGATGATATTAATATGAAGCTTTGAAAGATATGAAGAAGTGCAAAAAGCCTTATTTGAAGGAAGAAAAGATGAGAAGGCATAAGGAGGAGAAAAGAAGCCATAAGGGATACCGGATTTATTTTTTTCTTCTTGCTCTTTTTGTGAAATGCCTATATATTGTGTGGACTTGGCTCAAAATCTTTTTCTTTCTCATAGTAAAAATTTTCAAGTCTTGCACATTTAAAATAACATATGCACAAATGTGTTTGAATGCACACGTTGAGTTATAATGAGTTTTTGGGGCGTTTCAAATCACAACTTATGTTTACAAAATTATTCAAAATGATTTAGAGTTGTGAAATTTGCACTTTAAATGATCCTTGCAAAAATCTGGCTTTACTTCACATTTTGGAGTGGCCGGACCCCCAGTCGGTCAACCGGCTGACCTGGTGGGTCGCCCGGCCAAAACAGAGAGGTGAAGGGAAAAGCCGGACCCCCTAGCTGGTCGACCGGCTAAGGCTTCCGGCCTAGTCAGAGAAGGAGAAAGGTAAGCCGAACGACCCAGCTGGTCGACCGGCTGAACGGGTGCTGTAATAAATGCACTAGCCGTTTATTACCGTTCTGCTGAAAAAAATCACTCCCTCTTCACCTACCATAAACCCTAACCCCCAAATCTCTATAAATACTCATTCAATACACTTTCTAATTATAATATTGAAGTGTGCTAAAGTGTTTATCATCATTCAATCCATCTTTGAGTCATTCTTGCAATATATTTGAGCTTTCAAGAGCGTATTCATCGTCTTTTTGAAGAAAATCTTAGATTCAATCTTTTCTTATTCTTGAGTACATACACACTTTGAGAACTTTAATCTTTGTGAGATTTATTCATTAAAGCTTGTAAAGTGTGAGGAAATCCTATAGAGTAAATCTCTTGGGTTCTTTGAAGTTAGGTTTCAAAGAAGTTGTAAAGAACTTGGTTTGTGCTTCACCAAGTTTTGAAGAAGCATCTTAGTGGAGATTTTTTAAGTCCTAAGGGGAGCTTTCTTAGGCGGTGGACGTAGGTTTGGCCGAACCACCTTAAAATTGTTTGTTTCTCTTTTCCTTACACTTTTATTTTCATTCCTACTTACCTTGCTTATCTTGTGTTTGATATATTGATTGTTAGAAGTTGAAAATTTTCTGTAAATTTAAAAAAAAATAAAAATTAGTATTAATATCTTAATTCACCCCCCCCCTTTTAAGATATTTGCACCCACAGAAACAAATGGATCATTAATGGTTGAAGATATCAAAGCTTTAACCTCATTGGTTTGGCTAGATTCGAGCTTCAATGATGTAGCTATCATCCTATTGAGTATTTAATTATATTTTAAGATTAATTAGGACTTATTTCGTGACATACTAATTTTTTTTAACCAACCAAAACCAATGTTTAATAAATAGAAAAAGGTCATTTGTCCCGCATACCGAAAGCACAAAATTGAGATTTCTATGCAAGTAAATAAAAGCAACACAGGACCGTAATTTTTAGATTTCTATAGTTTGCTCAATATTGCAAAAATATTTTTTAAGTATTTAGTTTTTGATAACATAGAAAAATAAGGTAAAAAATATTTGTCTATAAAAAAATAATTGAAAATAAAATAATAATAATAATAATAATGATGATGATGATGATGCTGATGGAAAATTGAACAAGTAGAGCAAGGCTATTAACGTATTTTTTTAATGTAAATTTTAGCACTATCAAAAGGGATGTAAATAATAAGGAGTATGTCTGGAACTTTTACTTATCACAGAGATCTGCTGGAAGACTTTTGGCACCACATGAATGTATTATACACTTATAATAGACCACAAGGAGGTCTAGTATATTTTACCCTATATTTTATTCATTAGTCATACTCTATTTGTTCGTAACATATATATTGTTGGTTCAGAAAATATATTCTATTTGTTCACAAATTACATGCTATTTATTCACTCTCAACTCACCTTAATTTTTGCCTCTATTTCTCTCATCTCATGTCACGATATTTCCCATCGAGAACCTGATCATTTGGAAGAATTTTTCTTTAGTTGATCCACCGTAAATAATCACCATGGAAAAAAATGAACCCCGAATTGGAATCGTGCTCGCTAGCTTTTAGTTGCTACTGGCAAGAATCCATCAGCTAATAATAAAGTTGGGAACTCAATAAGATATTTACATATCTTTACGATATCTCTAATTTTTATTCTTTTTAATTTTGGTCTTTTTTTTTTTTTTGTCAGAGTATCTATTTTCAGGCTTTGTCAATTAGTAAAGAACAAGATTACAGTAGAAATTAAACAATTGTTTCGGATTTTCTTTTTCTTTCTTTTTCCTCATTAATGAGATTTATGTCTTTTAATCACTTTTTAACATAGTTTAGATCGTTTCGGAGCCGAATTAATTACTAGAAATTTAACAAAAAGAAGAAAGAAAAGAAAAGAAGAAAAACACTTCGAATTGCGAGAGGTGCTTATTTAATTTCTATAACAAGTAATACTTGATGTGTCATGCTAACATGTACTTGTATCCACAAAAGGAAAACTCTTTCATTAGTTGGATTGGCATTAGTTCAACTAAAAATTTTATAGTTTTTTGAATAAAAATTTATAGGGCAACAACAAATATTCATAGGTCAAGACAAAAAATTTGTAGGATAAGAACAAAAATTTGACCTATAAATTTTTATTCTTGACTTATGAATTTTTGATCAAAAACTACAATAATTTATAGGTAAAAATTTTTGTTCTTGACCTACAAATTTTTAGTCTTGACCTATGAATAATTGTTTAAAAAATATAAAGGTTTTAGTTGGACTGATGTCACTCCAACTAATTAAAGAGTTTCTCCAAACAAAAACCACTTTACAGGTGTTTTTATTCATGGGCTGCAGCATTCAACGATTATGACTAATGAATTTATTTAGATGCAAATTCAATCATTAGTCATGCCCCCATTCGTTAAGATTATTCCACCTTTGTCAATTATAATGACTTTGTAACGGAACTTGAAGATTAGTTTCAACAACTAACTTCTCTATTTTTAACCAAAAAAAAATTAATAAAATGCTGATAAAAAAAGTATAATTTGGTAACTAGTAAGATCTCTCTTACTTGAGATTCACAGATTTCGAGTTTAAATCATTATAGGGTTTGAAATAAATAGAATTACTATTCATTCTCTTTAAAAAAAAAAAAAAGAATGAATAAATTCCACACAACTAGCATTAATTGAGTATCAATAGTTAGAAATATTTCTATAAGATGAAAAATCTTATACGCGAATGGCTTATCGGAAATATTATAAGCATTTCAATATTATCATTAGTTGAATTTGATTAAGAAAGAGCGAGATCGAGTTGCCCTTCTCAAATGAAACTGGACAGTTCAAAGGAGACGAAGGAATCTTTCAAATTTGTATTTTGCGTTTGCTTTAGTTTCAAGAAATCCAATATAAAGGAGATTACATTAAAATTAGTGGGCAAATACAAATGGAAAACATACATGCGACAGACAAGGACTCACGTTAATTTATTTCTTAACTTTTTATAATCCAGTTGGCAGTTTTATTACCACTTTATGAACTTCCAATCATTTACAGAATGATTAAGTACAAATATTTAAATAAAGTAAACGAGTAAATATATCCAATATGGTTTATTCTTTCTTGTACAATTAATAAATTAAATTAATTAAATTAACAAATATTACTAAACAATACATTTTTTGCTTCATGCTAGAGCTGGAAGATTCTTTTGCCAATTCATAATACCACCTCCGGCCTCCTAGTCTCACTTTTGAGCAACTAAAAACCAAAGCTTGAAACGTCGTTTTTGTTCATACATTGTTCTTTTTTGGTTTTTCTTACTATACCGAGTTCCATTAATATGGGAAGACAGCCTTGTTGTAATAAAGTGGGAATCAAAAGAGGTCCATGGACAATTGAAGAAGATCACAAGCTTGTCAACTTCATTCTCAACAACGGGATACAATGTTGGAGACTCGGTTCCAAAGCTCGCAGGTATATACACACACACATATATATACATATATATACACATATACATATACATACAAACATACATATATATATATATATATATATATATATATATATAAAGATTTTAGTTAATTAGAAACTCGACAATTACAAACTCCAATATATTACTAGTTTCGTGTTGAATTTGTGATAACGATCGAAGGTTTAATGAGACGTGGAAAGAGCTGTAGACTAAGGTGGATTAATACTTGAGGCCAGGCCTCAAGAGAGGAGCATTCACTGAATCAGAAGAAGACATGATCATCCAGCTTCATGCCCGTTTAGGCAACAGGTGATTGTAATGACGTTATTACATTGTTTAACATCGTGCTGTGGTATGTATATATGAATTTAAATCTTCCATAATATTATGACGTTCCTTAACTTGCATAATATTTTCTGACAAAGTGGTCCAAAATAGCCCCAAGTTTTCTTGGCCGAACAAATAATGAGATGAAAAAAGACACCATTGGAATACAAAATCAGGAAGAAATTTTCTGAAGGGGATTAATGAACCTTATTCTCATGATATCATATTTTTAGTTATGCTGATATACTGAAAATTAATTACTAGTTTACTACAAGGGTTATTTCATAATTAATGTTTTCCGTTTGGTGGCTTATAACCTTCTTACATGTTTACGAGGAGAAAACATTCAGTAAAATTGTCTTAGAGTTTATACTTGTCACGAATTTTGGCCAAGTATCTGCCATGCACTAAGAAAGATAATGGCAATAACTACCGTAGGCAATAATATGACTTAGATAGACATAATATTAACATGCACAAGTTTGCATCAGCACTTGCCCACTATTTATAATGTGTTTGGAATGATCTTACTTTAAGATGTTTATCTTATTGAAATTTAGAAATATATTATTATATACACCATATATTCTATAATTGTAAAAGATAAGATAAAAATAATTGCTTATCTCTTATAAAATAAAAAATATAATTTTATTTTAAATTTTCATAAGATGCATGATAAAATTTCTTAAATCTTATAAGATGTACCCTCATTTTAATAGGATAAATATCTTAAAATAAGACTATAACAAACAGAGCATTAATTTACAGAAGAAGGACCAAATACCATAACCTACATAATTGACTGTAGAAGCCGAAACGCTAGTTAAACAAGTCCAGCTTGCAAAATAAATAATAACATCCGTTAGTCGATAATATATAGCTAACTAGACAATACACCACTTCCATCAAAGTAAAACACCAACAGATGTATCATCCTCCAGATCTCAGCAAAAGCTTAGGTGCCATTCTTACCACCATTCCTCCTGTTTCACAAAGCACATCGACTATCAATTCAAAAAGAAAGTCATGACATCTCAAAAAGAAACAGTAGAGCCAATAAAATCATCTCATGATGAACGTCTCGGTAAGACCACATACAAACATCAAGCACGAGGTCTTGTTCTCTACATATGTGCTATTCCTACATAATCTGCTCTTGAATGATCCTTACAGATGCATTTCCACAAATACTATTAGCAGCCTCAAGCTGCTTAATATCTTAACCTTATGGCTGTAATTGAACAAAATTATTTGACATAGATGCTTAGTCAACAATTCGTAATAGCTCAAAATTCATTTAACTCCTTGAATTGCTAAATAACCTCTTCTCGTCCTAAGTATCACCATAACATCGTAATGTTATACGCGGATTCCAGTGATTGTAAATGTACTTCTACTTTGTAGAAAAACATTACATTGAGGAAACATGTGAAAACATTACTAAAGAATGTACTTCTTTGTTGCAGAAAAACAAAAAGAGCTGAACTCTCTAAATCAACAGGCACATTATGCTTATTTCACTCATTATTTACATCGCAACAGTTAATTAAAAAATTTAGGAGAAAATTCTGACAATAGCTGTCACTAAAATTAAGTAAATAGCATGTGAAAAAGTAAAGGGAATTGGCAATACAAATAACTGAACATTAAGCAGGAAATTCCACAATCACTTTCACTAAATTAAGTAAATAGAATGTGATAACTAATAAGGAGATACACCTAGAAAGATATAGAATATCATATAGTTAGAGTCACATGCAAATCAATATTAGCATGCGTATGTGCAGTTAGTTACATATGCAGTTAGGTAGAAGTGGTTATTCTGCACGAAAGGTTCCACGAAGAACCTACAAGTATTACATAGAATTCTACTCTTCAATGAATGAAATCAAATTTCTTTTCAAGCCTTTCCTCTCTTCTCTTTTTGTGCTTAATAACACAGATTACAAATAAATTCAACAAGTTGAATAGGATCTGGCTATTGAGTGGTCTCATTTAAGATAAAAGACAACAGAGTAGAGGGAATAAAGTCACTCACCTTAAGTTCTCAATTTCTTGTAGCAAAGACACCCTATCACCAAGAATTTTTATTAAAATTAGAGATAGATATAGAGTTTCTCATACTAAACAAATGTACAAGAAAAGCTAGAGTTCAAATATGTAAACTAATTGACTTATTTTACATAGTATGCTACCCTAAACCAAACATTACAGATTATTTACAAAATTTTCTGCAAAAATCCCAAGTACATCAAAACAATTATTTAATTCATATAGCTCATCCCCATTATGAAATAATTAAAAGAATAGGCTTTTCTAGTAGCAAAAGAAAAATGAAATTCAAAATGATATAGAACCTCTTGCGTTTAAGCTGGCCTATCTCGTTAGTTAAAGCTTGTTCCATCATCCTGTCATAAAACAACATAAGTACAAGTTTCACTTCTGAAAATGAGAAACAGTAACATCAAAAAGAAGAATAATATTTCTCACCTCCTATTCTCCAGATATGTTTTTGCTTTTGCCCTACCAGAAATAAGCAATACCAAATACCCTTTTAAGAAACAAAAATAAAAATAAAGCGAGAAATACAAGAAACAATCAATACTATAACAAACCTGTACGCTGCCTCATTTTCTTCGTATTCTTGCCTATAACAAAAATCAATGATTATTAGAAGGTTAAATAAGAATAAAACTAGGGATCACAGAGAACCAATGAAATGAGCATACCTCAAGGGACCCCAATGATACTTATCAAGCAACCTGGAGAAGATATGTGTTAAAGAAAAATAAAAAAAAGCCAAACAAAGAAAGAAAATAAAACAACAAAAAGAAAAGGAATTATTTCCACAAACCAATGGCCTAGGTAAAGAGGTGCACCACATGCTGGGATGAAGATGTAACTACCTGGTAGGTGAGAGAAAACATAAACATGGAAAATTGTTAATATACATATTGAACAACCCTTCTCTTAATAGAGGAAAGTGAAGGATGAAATTATACCAATACGTTTGCCAACCGGCTCTCGAGCAACATGCCTAATTATACATAGCCATTTCAAAACACATAGCCAAAATAAAATCTAACCATAAGGACTAACAACAACAACAACGATATAATAACTAAATCCGCAACATATAAGGACTGACAACGACAACAACAACAATATAAAATCGTAACCAGGAGTTAGTTATATTGAAGCTCGTGCATCAAGTAAGTATAAATAGCTGATTGTAACACATTCCAAATCATAATGCAATCACATATTTTCCTCAGATTCTCTCTCTTTTCAAAGAGCATTCCTGATTAACAAGGGTAGCCTACAATGGGAGTAATGCAGGGTTCTTTCCTTCTAGTAGGGGGCTGAGAGAGGGGATCCACTTTTTCCCCGGTCCTTTTTGAGCTTGCTGGAGAATATCTTTCTAAGGGTTTGAATTCCCTTTTCACCCAATATAATTTCCTGCATTTTCATACAGGGAGTAGAATGTTCATCTCCCACTTAGCATTTGTTGATGATGTTAAAGATTTATTCTCTGATGAAGGGTGGAATGTGGCTATAAACTCAAGGAGATGCTTCCAGTTCATATGGTGAAAAAAGTTTTGCAAATTCCTGTTCAAAGAAATAACACGGATGTGGCTTATTTGGAAAATTCCAATGACGGTTAACTGAAGCTCAAACAGGTCTGCTCTACCTGTAGACAAGGTAGAATCAAACAGAGGATGTTTGAAAATTTATGGCACAAGAACATTCCCAAAAATGTCTCATTTTTTGTCTGGAGGGTACCTCATAGCTGCTGGCTTCCATGGGAGAAAAAAACTCCAGCAAAAAGGCACAACCCTAGTTTCTAAATGATGACGAAACTATTGACCACTGCCACATTAGTGGAGTTAGAGACTAACAAGTTTGGAAACAATTTGCCCATACGTTTGGAGTGGAGGACAATGTGCAAGCAGAGGGATTAATAAAATCCGAGGAGAAGTCCCTCCCCTTCAACCCCCTTGCCAAAAAAGAAAAAGAAAAATTAAAATTAAAATTCACTCCCACTAATATAATTGCACAAATCAAATAGAATAAGAAACCCTAAGACACTTCCAAGACCCTTAACAGGAACATTCTTTAACTACAAAATCAACAATCGATGGTCTCCAAATAATTTGTAGATAAACGGGTAGATAAAATATTTGGTTAGTAGACAAATTGAGGTGTCTACTAGGTTCATCAAACCTAAGCACTTAAAAAAAAAAAAATTACAATAACAATGGTGTTAGCTATAAAACAACGAATAGAACAAAAATATTTAAATTATGAAGAACGAGCAAGAGAAACATACCGGGCAAACAGAAACGGGTTTGCCATGTGGCTGCTGTGGCTGCGGGGTGGTCCTGTGGAATGGGTTGTGGTGGCCCCGCCGGGAAGGAAAGAGGAAAGGTGCGGGATAGGATCCTAGGTTGTCTTATATGTACAAATGCATAGGGTTTTAATCTTTTGAGCGAACAAAAAGTCTTTTAGATTTTAATTTTATTTTTTTTTCTAATTTTAAACTTCAAAGTTTTACCTAGTCATAGCCGTTAGGTAATCACTATTTTAGAGGAAGTTTGTTATGTTTTCTTTTTCCTTTTCGTATTCTTTTGTTTCCGGCTATTTCTCCTAATTTAAAATGACAACTTTTTTCCCCTTCACCTTAGAATTTTATGTCAAGTATGCCTGTTTTCATTGTTTTTTTTTCATTAAAAAATATTTTTCTTGAAAAGAAAAATAAATATTTAAATCAAGTTTCAAAAAAGGTTTAACTTTTTCTCAAAAAATCTAATTCTCAATTTAAAAGGTAAAATATTTAACTTTTCAAAAATATACATACTTTTTTGAAAATAAAACTTTTAATTAAAAAAATCAATCCAAACTAGCAAAATGAACCGCGAGGAAGGGTAAGCCACACTTTTTAGATCGTTGCGGCATTAAGGATAAGATTTTGCAAATTGCGATGGTATATTAAAAATTGACATGGTAAGATTGTAGGAGGTTGATTCTTCTAATATTATCACCACCTATCAATGCAACAGTGAAGTGAGAGAGATTCACATTCGTGTAAGTTTTATGCATCATTATATGCATCCCTTCTTCATTAGTTTTTTACAAAATGTATATAATTATGACTATTTCACGTTCAATACAAAATATATATAATTACAATTCACATGCTCGCACGTGCAGACACACATGTACATGTTACATAAGCTTTTCTTTTCTGTAGATTTATGGTTGGGAGCAAGAGAGTGCCTCTTTTGGAGTAAATCCAGAAAGATCGTGTCTTGCACATATTATAAGAGATGCAGTGAGGTGATTATTATCCTACATAATATTTTTGAATTTGCATCAAGGGTTGCAAATCTGAAACAGACTATGCTGCACATGAATTGTTGAAAGTTTACTTTTTGTGTATGTGATGAATTTGCTTGTGTATGTATGGTTCTTGTGTACTCTTTAAGCTTTTCTTTTTCTTTTGGCAGGGAGTATACTCTTTAAGCTGATAATTGAGGAAATTAAATAAATTTTGTTTCTATACACAAATATATGTATGTATATACATATTATTTCTATGTGTTTGTATTAGTTTTTGTAGATTCTTGTGAATATGCATTGGATTACTATGGTTTTTGGATGACCTTTGGGCTATTAATAATAAAGAGGCTTATAGATTATTTCTAGACAATGCATGGTTGCCAAGAGTTTTTCCGCTTGGTTTTCTAATAAATGGCTTTTTAAGGTTATCCCTCAACCATAAACTTGACAGAGCAAGAATTTCTTATCAATTTTTATGACGTAAATCGGACACTGTTTTGCCACTTTTCTTGGTCTTACTTCTGTTTTGGGAAGGGAAGACAGAGTCATACGCCAATGAGAATGAATATATTATCCTCTTCCTTTTTATTTCCTTTACCTTTTCTCTTCGTTTCATTTTCTTATATCTTCTTTGCAATTTCTCACCTCTTCCCTTTGTGTCAGTAATCAACAAAAGTAGAGCTTAAATCTTGATAGTGCTTCTTCTCTATGATGTCATATGGTGGTTAAAGCTTTAAGATGGGTTTTATGCCTAAATTTTTTGCTTCAAGATTTCATTTATATGTCAAGATACTTTACATATGTTCAAGTATTACTTGTTGAAGTTTTTGTTCATGGTGATTGGTTTCGAATTTTGAAATACATGGTAGCCCGAGATAGCTTGATCAATTTTTTAAGTGGTTGTTCCTTAATTGAAAGTGATATGTTCTTGCTCATTTTCTATCCACTTATCAACTCTCTCTTTATAATAGAATTTTTCAGGCATCGTAGAGAATGGTTATGACAGTATCCATAATAATGTGTCAATCATTAAGCAAGGAGTTTATTGGAGAACAATAATTTCTTCTAATCTTGATGAACACTCCATGAAAACTTTTTATTTAGCTACCTAATATTGAGGTTGTCATTGATGAAAGTTGATGTACATTATGTTAGAAGTTTTCAGTGAAATATTACTACGGACATTTCATCTAAAGCAATCTTTTATGAACAAAATATAACAGCTAGGGGAGGAGTTGGATGACAGTCTACAATCAGAAGAGAAATTAGAAGCAAACCTTCAAAGTGAAAATGTTCGATATTCGATGTTGTAGTGCCCCTGACTGACACCGTGTCAATATCGGAAAGAAATTCTGCTGATCTTATTGTTAAATATGATCAGGGAATAGACCTTTTATCAGTAGATTAATTTTCAAATTTTAATTTGAACAGCAAACCTGGAAAAAATCAACAAGATTTACTAACTTGCTCTTTGAGGATCCAACTAATCGTCACTGGGATTGGAGTCGGTTAAAACACGATTGATGACCACTACAATTGAGAAGGAACTCATCAATGATCAGTCATCCGTCAAAACTCGAGTGCAAGTCAGAGCATGGTCGATGGAGGAATTGCCAAGGCTTTTGCATTCCTTGGAACAGTCTTTCTTGATTTTGTATTTGTTAGAGTTGTATATATGAGTACACTCAATGTTATCACTTATATGTTGCACAATACTATTATGCAGAAAGAAGATTACTAATCTAGACATAGGGAGTTGTCTCAGTCTGGTCCAATTGTAAATCTTTTAACTACAAACCAGAATGTCAAATATTCCTTGTAAATGCAACAAAATCAGGTTTCTACTTTGGTTTAGGTTTTGTGCTTTAAACTAATCATGTATACATTCAAAGGCTTGCTTTTTGGATAAAACTGATTAGGATTCATGTACACAAATTTAGGGGAACGGACAAATCGAGTATTGCTCGGTCCTTGCACACTACTTATATTAATGTAATGCTAACCAACAGCAGAGTTAATGTTGGTCAACGTCATATGAATTTGTCTTGAGGTGAGCCGTGTCGTCCATATATGATATTTACTGAGGCCACGACACAACAGTTTTCTCCCCAAAGGTTTTAGAATCTTGATAAGGTGGCATCATCTTTATATATTATTGCCTGAATTATTTATTTCTCATTTTTCAGCTGGGGCTTTTTTTTGGTTAGGAAACACTTTTCTTGATGACTAGTAAAATAAAGTCAAGACACGATTATATTTTTTAATATTATTGTAATATAAAATTTATAATATATTATAAATATTTATTAAAAAATTAGTAAATTTACAAGGAGTTAAAAAAATTTCACTTATGCTTATGTTTCTCCTACTTTTTGTCTCTTTCCTATTTTGACACATTTGATGAGATTAATTATAGAGTGCAAATGAATTTATTGAAACAATTGAGTTGGGTGAATATGGGGTAGAAATATCTAAATTTTCTTATGAATTTTACCTTATTTGATAAGAATTTTAAGTATAAAATTTATACATTAACCTAATTGAAAAGTTAATATTTTTATTTCCTAAGTATCTTCATGTAATGTGAGATGATTTCAAGATTATCTAAACTTAGAAAATTATAATTTAGATAATTTTAAACCGTATGAATTTATTTTTTCTCAGCATTTCATATCTGTAATTAAATTTAATTTCAAATAACACAAAATGATTCAACAAATAACAAAATGATAAAGAACGAAATGCGAACTTGGAAATCCCAAACTCGTCTATCTAAATTATGATTGTTTTTATAATTTCAATACCCAATTAATTAATTTTTTTGCTCTCAAAGTTTGAAAATTTAAACCTGAAAATTAAGAAGTTCAAATCAATATCCATTTTTAGCAGGAAGTTAACAGACATGATGAGCGGAGAAGCAAAAAAAAAAAAAAAGATAGCATATGGTTTTGTTTAGGAGGAAAAAATAATGATCTGAGCCCCTCAAAAATTTAAATTTTATTTTATATTTTTCATGTCTATAAATATTTTAATATAATTTGAAATGATTTGATAGTTATTTGAATTTAGATAATTGTAATACTGGTAAATTTAAATCTTTATATTTATTGATTTTCAACTTTTCATATCTATTTTCACATTTAGTATAAATTAGTACATTACAATTTAAGAAATCTATCTATTTTCGAATTTAGTGCAAATTAGCACAACACATTTAACAAATAAAGAAAAAAAACTTGAATGTGAGAAAACCTAAAAGTTAAATATCATAAGTCAATTAGCTTTTATGATTTTAAATGTTTAATTTAATAGTTTTTTAGTCCTAGAAGTTCAAAATTTTGAACTCAAAAATTTAAACAAATTACATTCTTAACCTAACGGATAGTTCCCCCCCCCCCCCCAAGCACAAACTTTTAAAATACTAAAAGCAAAGAAGGTACAATTAATAGAGAAGAGAAGAAGAGAGAGCATATAATTTTGATTGAGAAGGAAAAGGGGGGAAAATTGAGTAAATGCAGAATTATATACTCTAATATTTTGGTTCTAGAAATTTAAAAATTTGAACATGAAAATTTAAACAAATTCCTTTAATTTGATTGGGTTTTATGAATTTTAATATTCAATTGAATAGGTTTTTCACTCTCAAAACTCAAAATATTAAAAACTCAAACCAATTCTTATAGTTGAAAGACAAATTATTTTGCTAGCGAAGGAAAAAAGAAAAAAACAGTAAATGTAAAATTATATATTTTCCATGCTAAAAATGAAATCATAACTCTGCCATAATAAATATTATATAAATTGCCTTCACAATTATGCCTCATTTTGAAAGTTATTACAATATTGCCATGCAGAAGAATCATAAACAATAGTAACTTGAGAAAGTGAATCTTTTTAATATAGTAGAAATAGGGATAGAGAAGAGATATTTGTTAAGGGGTATAATGAATAGCTAATTTAGTACCTTTGATGATTCTTTACAGAATTATTAAGTCTCATGCATTTTGTTGATAATATCAACTCAATGATAGGTTTAATAATACTGTAACGAAAATAGCTTTTTTTACTGTAAAAGAAAACAGAGAGGGAGGTACCAAACAAAATGCATGAATTAGATCGTAAATTATAATTTTTGTTCGTCTTTCCAAAATGACGCTTAAAAGAAAAAAGGTACCAGAAGGTATTTTTAGCTTATCAATGAATTGCGTTTGGCTTTCGATTCAGGTGTGTTTTTCATCAATCTCTATGCAAAAATGAGCCAGAAGCTTAAGTTCTCAACGGATAGCTGAGCACGACGGTGGGGACTCTTTGTGATCGTGGAAATTTGCAGTTAATTTCTTGAACAGTTCAGTAATAGGGTTGGTGCATGAATGATTTGGTAGAATTTTTCTTTTTTTTTGTTCTTTCTATAAAAATAATTATAAGTCAAAGTATATTACAACATTATGAAAGAGATTGTCTCATCCTCCCATTTTAGTTTACACTACTATATTGATAACTTGCGTGTCACATGTATTACTTTTTGAATTCAATAGCAATTTGAAACACAAGACAAAAATTTAACGATTGTTTTGAGACTTTTATTATGATTTTGCTTAACTGATAATAGAAATCAGTTAAAATTTAGTGTAAAACGAAGTAAAAAAAAATGTTAATGGGTGATTTAAAATTTTGTACACGTTCAAGGCTGGTTTGAATTGGGTGTTTTTTTAATTTTGTTGATAGACTTTCTTAAAAAAAGTAGCTTTTTAAAAGGTAAAAATTCTGATTTTTGAAAAAAAAGCTAAAATTTAGCTAATTTTTAGAGTTTTAATTTTTTAAATTTAATTGAAATATTTACTTAAAAAATGTACTTTTAAAAAAGATTTTTTTTTCCTGAAAAAGCCAATTAGAAAAGCCCTCAATGGCCCTAAATATTAATTTAGGCAAGTAATCGGAATGAGATCCCCCAAATAGTAGTTGAATAATAATAATAATAATAATAATAATAATCGTAATTACATTTTTTTTGGGTCAAAGTAATCGTAGTTACATGACAAATAGCAACTGCACCCAATCAGGCTCCTCCACGTCAGTCGACCACCTCACCTGGCCTCTCACATTACGTCACAAATAGCAACAACACCCAATCAGGCTCCTCCGCGTCAGCCGATCACCTCACGGGGGATCTCACACTGGTCACTCCTCTCAAACCCACATATATATATATATATATATATATATATATATATGTAAATATACTCTTCGTAATACTAGAAGGGTCTTATACCATGTTGTTTATTAAATGTTTATAAGTGATGAGTTTTTCCTTTTAGGTCTTTTTATTAATTATAGTAGTTATGATTGAAGTTCCTTTTTCATATATATTAACACCCTCAATTAGTATTAATGGCCCTCTTTATGTTTTCAAACAAGCTTGTTGTCACAGCTATTGATGAGAAAACAATCTCGGAAGATAAGAATGCAAAGGTAGCATTTCTCTTTGATTTCTTTGTTGTCTAATTCAATTCAATAACACATATTTCAAGGTGCTGTAATGGTTTCATCATATTGAAATCAGATATTGCAAGACAATCGTATTTCTGTAGCAAAGCGTTTGAACCTTTTTTTTTTGTAACAGAGACGGATTACCATCCGGTAAGCGATGCTTGTAAAACTAGTAGCGGAGGAATGAGCAATCAGATTTTTAGCGGCTCGGTGTCACTTGTGATGGGGATGGTCATAATGGTGCGCATGACTTGTAACATGCAGCATGTATGGAGCATATGGTTACTAAAGGCAAGCCTTACCAGTTACCACCAGCACCTGCCATCTCTGCCAATGAATACTACGCAATGATGAAGCGCATGAATGATCTAGAGGAAAAGGTCAGCATCCTCAGTAACAAGCCCACCATGCCACACTGAAAAAGAAGAAAACACATATGTGATCAGTAGCTTCTTAAGTCAAAACCAACTGCCGAAAACAATCAGCCGTTAACTAACTGAGAACATGCAATAGGGTGCATTCTTATTCCATCAGATTGGTAGGTTTAAAAAGAAAAAAAGAAGAAAGACAGATAGACACACTAGTAACACTGTCTTCCTCTCCCCCCCCCCCCCCGGGCGGCGGGGCCCGGGCTTCACCCGTGTGGCATGCAAAAAGGAAAAAGGAAAGTGAAATGACTAGCAAATTGCTTCACCATATCATAACAAAAGATTGATAAGGAACTCGATAGTGATTCCAGAAAATTGATCATCAATTCCAAACAAGGATTAAACACACTCAAGCACATACAAGAAGACACGGTAGACATGGTGAAGCAGTATACATGCCCAATACACAATCAGAGCAAAATGTCTTTCATGCAAGGAAAGGGTAAAAAGACAAGAAAATGCCTCAACAAGAGTTGTATGTTTGTTGATGGTGTATGTAACCAAGTATATCCTTTATTGGAACTCATGCTTGACCACCAGCAGACCTACTTTTTATGCATATATAGTGCTCGTAAAAGATGAGGATAAATATCCGAAAGCAGTTTCTAGCAGCATAAAAGTGATGGCGCATGGCGCAGAGCCGCAGACTAACAAACAAGACATACATGCAGATGCACGCATACATACAGATCTCTGATTCAGATGAAACCTTCTGTCATTGAAAGAACAGCAACAAAACCTAATCAACTCACCCAAAACTTGGCTGCTTCTTGTCGGCCTATGTATGCAAGGAGCTCATCCTGCTTCATTAAGGCCTCATACAGAGCCTGCTCACCGGAAAGAGGATAAGCGTATCAGTAATCAAAAGCGTAACCATGTGTCATGCAACCAACAAACCTTTGTCCTAGATGTATTACAAGCCAAAGTATGTGGCTGAAAAAAGAAAGAATAATAAAAGGGGGAAAATAAAATGAAAAGAGCAAAATTTGGAATAAAATGCATAAACAATTGAAACTTTGCACAAACCAGGTAACTGCTCTAATGACAACTATACGTGCAGAGTCAAGCTGTGCATATGCATCATACAAGTACCTGCAGAAAAGAGAGGATTCATGCTATAATTTTTTTCTTATTCTTCAATTCATCCATGCTCCACCTGCAGCAAATTCCACAGGAATAACTTTCACAAAGTTAGAGATGACAACTCAATCAATGAAACCAATCTACAAAGAGTTCTACATGATGATAAAAATTAGGAGACACTTGCTGATTCCCGACCATGTAAAAGTCATATTATATGGTCTTACGTTATCAAATAACATCAAAGCTCAAGGAATTGCGTAGAGAATGTGCAAGAATTTGGAGGCAAAAAGGAATAGCTTACTCCTAAGTGCTACTAGAAATTGAAAAGAATGTAAACCAGGTAATAGAACAATACCCTTTTGTTTGCAATTAACTCTGCTTACAGGAAATCCAAATGGCAAACAGCAGCATTTAGTAATTCCTCTTTCTCGTACGGCATCTCAAATGGCTTTTCTTGAAGCAGATTGACTTTATCTTCTAGTTCACCCAGTCTCTTCAAAACTGAGAGAGGAGTTCTGCCTCTGTGAGTTGTGGAGTAGGTGATGGGGTCTAAACTCTTCCTTCGGGATCTCATCAAAAGACATATCCTGAATCGTTTCTTGGTTATTACATGTTGACTAGGGATATTTTTTGGTTAAACGCCAAACCAATGAAAAGAAGAACACAAAGTGTCATGAACAAGGCCATAATACTGGCCAGAATCCGAGAACACAGTCAAGTGTCCCCTGGATTGATTAAGAAAGATATTTTGTTGAATTATGCTTTAATAGAAGTAACATATTACATCAATGTCAGACTAGTACAGGAAAAGGGTAGAACATCATAAATATTATGAAGTTGACATCAAGACCAAGTAGGAGGCTCCTTCCTACTAATACAGTGGCAGAATGTCAAAGTTACAGATTCCAGGCAAAGAGCTTCTTCAGCTAAAACCAGGTACGGAGGAACTTAAAGATGCCAAGTTAAAGAAGAAAACCTAACAAGAAAGAAAAGAAATTAGGGCAATTGTGTTGCAACTAGACTCGAGCTATAATAACAAATTAGGTCTATCTATGGCTAGGGACTTCTATTGCCGTCATGTTGATTGGGGGTCTCTTAACTAATACTGATAGTTCAACCCATTAGCTGTGTTTAAAGCTAAGGGCCAATCCCTCCTAACCTACGCAATCCGTGCTTAGAATTCATCATCTTGACTGAATTTTTAAATCCAAGGACTAGCACTTAAACACTATGTGACATTAAGGCTCGATTAACCAACACTACCGTGAATGAAAGATACTCTAATCTAGGTTAACTTATCCGTTTGGCTGAGTTTAAAGCCAAGGCTAGCACCTAAACTCGACTAAGTAAAACATGTAACCTATTAGCTGGATTTAAAGCTAAAGCCTACTTTATTAAGCAAAGCCATGACTTAATCACAATCACATCACCCATATAAATAGATAAAAGCATTTAAAGCACAAATAACACTTGCAAGTTCACTTAGGCATTTTAACAAATACATAGGGCCTGTTTGGATTGGCTTTTGTTAATGAAAAAGTTTTTTCCTGAAAAAGTTATATCACTATTTGATTTGGCTTTCAAAAAAGCTAAAACTCTGGAAAAAAAACTCAAATATATCTTTTTTTAAAAGCCAAAAATTTCAACTTAAAAAAAAATTATTTTTCAAAAGCTGTTAAAAAATACTTTTGAAAAAAGCCAAAACAAACGAGCCCATAGACATGCTTGATTTTCAATACATAGACATCTTGAATCATGCCATAGATTTAGGTAAACAAGCATGTATTAAGAGCCAAAGATACACATAAATCCTATATTCAAAGCCTTAATCTAATATACAACTTCAATCAAACCTAGATTTACTTCAATTACAAAATATATTTACAAGAATAAGAAAAGGCATATGAAACTCCCCTTCAAACCCTTGTTGAAATCCAAAGTAAAATCCTTCCATCTCTTGTTACAAACTTCAATCCTAGTTTGATTTGGCGTGGGATGGTGGTTTTGGACATTTGATAAAGTGGGTAGAGGGTTAGGGTTTTAAAAAATTAAGCTCATCTCTTATAAATGAGCTGAAACGAGCTATTTATAACTGTTATCGGGCTCTACTAGTCGACAGGCTTTCTTGTTCAACCGGCTAGATGAAATGGCTTTCTGGACCTACCGGCCAACCGACTCTAAAGGGCATCTCAATCGGCATAATTCCTATGTTCTCTGGGTCGACCGGCTCTTTCTCAAGGTCGACCAGTTAGGTCAGTATGCTCCATTCTTCATTCCTTTTCTTCCGGTCTCATTCGTTAGCTCATTTCTCCCTTATGTAAGCTCAAACCTATCCCCAAACTCTCCTAAAACATGGAATATAACACTTAGTGTAGAATTTATGCACCTAAATATATTATTTACAAATATTAACATTTACGCAAAAAACTCTATACTAAGTACACTCAATTAGCTCTAAATACCCTAAAACGTACATGCAAAAACTAGACACAAACATGCACAAACGACACACATCATCACCCTCAAACCTTCCCTTACTTTTCCCCAAGCAATCCTAAATCAAGTTTACCCACATGCTTTGTGTAAGGGCTTCTTTAGCCTTTTTTGGATCCTTCCCTCAATTGCAAGGGGTCTTGCACCTTAGGAGAAGTTATCAAATAGCTAGAACCACCACAAACTTAGGATTCCAAGTCATATACCGGGATGTTGACACTTCGTGCCCTATCAACTACATGGCCTCTCAATATGCACCTTGCCCCAAAGATACAAGGAAGAGAAGAATACACCACAGTGGCTCATAATTGACATACGAACCTTGTTTATAGCACAACAAAAAAGCAAAAGAGAACTTTGGAAAACAAGTAAAGATAGAGCACACGCAAGCAACTAATTACGAAAATTTTCGAATCTTTAATACATGGTTTGGACAAAATTGAAAGGTAGAAAATTTTCACGCAATTTCTCTTTCATCTTTTCACATTCTAAAATTTTTGGTTTTCCCCTTCGTTGGCGTGTTAAATTAAGTTGATCCCACCATGCAGATATACGCCCTCTCAATCTCAAAGCTACTAATTTCACTTTTTTATTTTTAAGAATATCTTTAAAATCAAAGATACCATCAACTGTATCCAACCAATCATTTAATTCTTCTGCTTGAATTCCTCCACTAAATTCAGGGATTTCAATCTTAAAATCTCCATTCCACTTTCGTTCTTTCTATATATAAGGGACATGTCATTGTACACAATTATGAAACGGGTTTTCAATTATTTCTTCTTCCAACTCATTATTATCATGAGTTAGAGTTTCTAATTGCACAAGACGCTGGTTAAGGTTTCAACTTATCTTCTCAATTCTTGTGTTGTTGTTGATCAAAGGGAAAAACTCCAGCTGCTACAACATGACCTCTTCCACTCCTTAAAGACATCAAGAACTTGAAACTAGTTAAAGAAAAACCTTGCTCTGATAACCAACTAATGCAACAGATATTTAGAGAACATAACAAAAAAGAAGAGAATCAATTAGCTCAATTTTAAGGTTGAAATTTGCTAAGAAATCTCATAGATAATAAATCCTAATAGAGGGAATAAACATATTAATGAATAACTTCTAAAAAAGGTTTCCTAACAATGAAAGCTTTTACCCTTATATATAGGCTATTTTAGGAATTTAAAACTAAATAGGAAATCAAAACTAAATAGAAAACTAAAACTAAATATGATTTGGTTCTACCAATCCTTTTTATATCAAAATAAGTAATAAACTGATTCTAATATATTTAGGACCTAATAAAAAAATAACAAATAATGAATCCTAAATCCTAAATCTTAACCAATTTTAATTACTAGTTAAAATAATAGAATTCTGAGGTGTATCAACGTTAGTAGCTCAAATTAAGAAGTTAAATGGTCAGTCAATTGATGTTTAAGATAAAATTCATCTATGAACTTCAATAGGTTTATTTCATATCTATTATGTATATATGTTATCGGTATTAGACATTTAATATGTTTGAAAGATTGACTGTGTCTCACAAATAGCTGATCCTGGAGGAACACGTGTCATTAGGAGAAAATTTTAAGCATATATAATTAATATATTAATATTAATTTATTAACATAAGTTCATAAATTTTTTTGTTAATTCTCTAGCCCATTAATATTTATTTTTATCTTTTAGTATTTTTTTTCACTATGTTTGTTAAGAATTTTTTACATAATTTTTATTTACATTATTTGTATTTATTTTTTCTTTTAAATTTTATATAAAACTAGAGCAAATATATGAAATTACAACTATGTAATTGAGGTAAAATAAATCAACTTTTGTTCTGATCACTTACAAAAGAAAAGGAATAAATAATTTTTCATTACAATCATTAAGAAGGTTTTATTTATTTTTTTACATAATTTTTTGTTCAAGTTTATATTTATCTTTTTTTTAATATTATATAAATCAAATTAAAATTATATGTATATTGCTGAAGCTTTCAAAATTCAATTTTATATTCATGTATTTGAACATAAAAAGATAACTGATTACTATCTCACGATACAAGCCTAACACAGCTTATAAGGGTACGGGTTGCATGTAATACAGTATGTGCGAGTACGGGGTCGAATCTATGGAGAGGCCTAAAGTGTGTAGTATCCTACAGTTAGTGCGTCTTAAAGAGTTACGTGTTGGGATCCTAAATATAATGTTTTTGGGTGTTTGGTTTAACAGAGCTCGGGAAAAGAAAACTTAATCTAAAGACAAGAAAATAAAAAGTGTGTGTACGTGTGTGAAACGGGGGAATCAAACAATCTAAAGAAAATGTAACATATGGAAATGGGGACTAGGGTGATTACATCTTGCAAATGGGTGATTACTACTTCTTGTTAGTGTTATTTGATAGATTAAACTTGGTTGCTCTCGTCTAGACTCCTAATTAGCCTCTTAATTATACTCTAAACCTTAGTGCGGGTTCGTCACTAGGCGTCGACTAACCTGGAACTACGGTTTGGTCTTTATGACTTAGGGCCATAGGACTACCTAGTTAGGATTCCAGGTGACTTAGATAAATCTAACCCTAGCATCAAAATCATTGGCTGGATTTAAAGCCAAGACCTAGTCCGTTTAATGTCGACTAACATACCCTAAAACTCATTAGCTAGATTTAAAAGCTAAAGGAGACTCGACCTAGGCTAGCTATTAGTTTTGCACCACTGATCGTTATCACAATAGTGGGTATTAATATTTGAGAGCAAAGCATACACATCTAAGGCATGGCATTTGAGAATATTTCGGGGTATTCTACTACTAAGTACATAGACAAACTTAGACTGCACCCATTTAAGCAATGGCACCTAATATATAAGCCTTAGAAGCTATTTATGCCATTAAATATGTAAACACACACATAGACATGTGTACAGTCATAACAACTTCATGCAATCACCACACAAACACATAAACATATTAGCATGCTGATTTAGAAATGGTTAATAGCAAAATAGACTTTAATATACATATGCAACATCATTGAGGCATTTCAACAAACACATAGACATGTATGTAAAATGACATTTGAAACCTTAAGCACAAAGCATATATATATACAAATCTATCAAGTTTCCATTAATAAAGAGTAGTAATTAATCCATAAATACAAGAATAGTCACTCTACATAACTTTAATCATACATAATTAGACTTAGGATAAAAGAGAAATACCTTTCTATCCATAGCCAACTTTTTACAATCCATAAGCTATACCAAAATCCTATTGTTTGATTCTCTTATAGGCTTGATTCCAAAGTGTTAAATGTGTTTAGAAGTGAGTGTGTAAGATGGGTTTAGATGAATTTAGGGTTTAGGGAAATGGTTGTGTGAATTGGTTGGCATTTTTGTTCAAAAATTGCTGAAAAATGGCTTAAAAAAAGCTGTCAACGAGTAGGGTCGGGGACTAGCTGGCCGAGAAAACAAAGAAAATAGAGGGTCTGTTGAATTTCAAGTATTCAGTTTTACCAATAAAATACGAAGGCTTACTTTACATTTAGAATTGCACAAAAAAGACTATTTAACTCAGATCTTTTGAATACTATTCGAAATTCCGAAGAACTGCGTTGGGAGGGGCATTGAGCAGCTAGAAAAAGCCCGGTTTCGCTCAAACCTCTCAGAGATAATAGTCTTTTTTGCGCAATTCTAACAACCTTGGGGCTATGTCAACCGGCTTAAATTGGCCAAGATTCTAATCTAGCCAGTTGATAGGAGGTTGACCGGTCTTGATAGTAAAATGTTCATATCTTATTCGTTTTGGCTTTGATTTGTGCATTATTTTTTTCTATGGCTTCGTACCATCTTTTGAATACTATTCGAAATTCCGAAGAATTGCGTGGGGGGGCTGTTGAACAGCTGGAAAAAGCCCGGTCTCGCTCACAAACCTCTCTGAGTTATAAATAGTCTTTTTTATGCAATTCTAGCAACCTTGGGGCTATGTCAACCGGCCTAAATTGGCCAAGATTCTGATTTGACCAGTCAATAGGAGGTTGGCCGGTCTTGATAGTAAAATGTTCATATTTTGTTCGTTTTGGCTTTGATTTGTGTACTATTTTTTCTATGGTTTCGTACCACTTTCCGGGATCTCTGAAACCATCATCTGCACCCTAAAACATGTCCAAAGTTTGTCCATGTCCTCCTTTGGTTGCAAGCTCTGAATTTAACTCTTGTTGCGCTCGGTTTCGCCTTGCTCACTTCTTCATTCGCCCAACCACTTCCAAATGCTTCTTCCAAGCCTTGTTTAAGCCCGAAATACCTTTGTCTTTGATCCACATCCCAATTGCCATCAATCAAGCTCAAATCGTCTCTTTGAATCTCACCTAAAACGAACAACGAACGTGCATTAGTGTAGCATTTAATCCCTAAGCTTAACTATGAACCTGTAAACTCTAATATGCACAAGTATGGTCTAAATGCTATA
The DNA here is from genome assembly GCA_028554755.1 of Cordia subcordata. Classification (NCBI taxonomy): domain Eukaryota; kingdom Viridiplantae; phylum Streptophyta; class Magnoliopsida; order Boraginales; family Cordiaceae; genus Cordia; species Cordia subcordata. Next base: position 1,448,689 of record JAPTOF010000020.1, read on the forward strand.
TTAATATGTACAATGAAGCTTTAAACACCTCAAAAAAAGTATATACATGCAATGCATGAGCACACACAAAGCTAACACATCAATAACATTAATATAGAATTCTATAATGGCAAGGGTTTCTCTTAATAGCACGTAATTTATAATATTGTTAAGGAAAAAAGGTAATTTTAGAGCCTAAACTTTGCAAAATATGGATTTAAGGGCCTGACTTCAAAACCTTTAATACAAGGATGTGAACATGTGACGTTTTACATACTGTTAACTAATGGTGTTAATTCTTTGTTTATATGACATTTTTTTCTTTTTAAATATCATGTGGCATTTTATTTGTCCTTCATAGCTTAGGTGGATTTGTTTTTATGGTATTCAAAATATATGTGGCATATACACATAAATTTATAAATTATAAGCTATTATGTATTTTTAGACATATATAATTTTTTGACTTTTTTTTTGTAAGCTATGTGAATATGAATTAATTTACATATTTTTTGGTTCCTAAATATTAAAAGTTCATAGATACTTAAATTTTGAAAAATATAAATTAACTATGTGGTTTAAGTATTGAAAACTAATATATTTAAACAAATTAAAAACATAAAATAACATATTATTATTTATAGTTTCGAAAATAAGCATATTATTTCTATTTTATAAAAGTAGCAAATATTTATAGGTTTATTTTGATTTATTGAAATTTCTTATTCTTTAATACTTAAATTATACAGTTTAATTTATATTTTTTAAATTTTAAGTATCTATGAACTTTTTATATTTAGTAACCAAAAAATATATAAGTTAATTCATATTCACATAGCTCACAAAAAAAAAAGTTGAAAAATTATATATATCTACAAATAGATAATAGCTTATAATCTTATAAGTTTGTGTACATATATATGAAATTTTTTATTAGTGACACAAAAAATATGTAAATTAATTTGTATTCCATAACCCACAAAAAAAGTCCAAAATTTGTATATGTAATCATATATGAGATGACTTATAATTTTGTAAATGTTATGTAGATTTGGAATGCCATATAAGATAAACCATGTAAGTTATGAAAGAAAAATAAAGTTTTTCTAAAGATTTGAAAAGTAAAAAAACGACATGTAAGCAAACAATTAACATTGTTATTTAATGACGGGTAAAATTTCACTCTTTAAAAAATTCAAGCCTTCCACTAAAGATTTTAAAGTTTAAGTTTTTAATTTTATATTTTATAAAATTTAAGCCTTACAACTACCATTTCTCCTATTATTAATTATAAAATTTGATAATATTTAACAAATATTAAAATTTGTACATACCGCGGGTACCGTGCTAGTAATTAGTATTGGACTTCTTTTTTTTTTAATATATATTTACACTGTGTACTCAACTAATATTAATATTTACAAAAAAGTTTTTTAGGTTTTATATATGCATATATATTAAATATTAAATTTAAATGTTTAAAAGTATTGATATAAGAGCCTCACCGTGGAACCCACACGGACTGAGTAAATCTAGGGATGGCAATGGGACGAGTGACTTAGGGTACCGGGCACGGCCGACCCGCTAAAAATCCGATAAAAATCCGTCCCGTTAAGAGTCTTAACTAACCCTAACGATTAAAAATACCCAGTGTTTGGGACTGAGTGACCTCGCACTGAACGATACTGTACCGTGTACATACATACATACATACATATATTTAATTATATATGTACATATATATACACATATATATCCATATCTTATTATATAATTTATATTAATATCTTAATATATTTTATATTTATTAATTAATTATAGTTATATTGATAACATTTTTTATATGCATACTTATTAGGACTATATAAGAAATTATAATAGTTAGAACTATAAAAGAACTAGTTATATGATTAGTTTAAATATGATTATATCAAAAATCATACAAATTCTAGTTATATGATTAACTTTAGTTAGAATTATACTAAATAACAAACTAAGTCTAATTATATAGCTACACTAACTTTAGTTACATAGGTATTTAAATATGTTTTATATTTATTAATTAATTGTAGTTATATATATGTATATGTATGTTATACAATAAATAAAGAAGCAAAAATTATTACTTTTGTTGATAGTAGTAAGGTTTTAACCTTTTAGTCTTTAAAATTTAACTTAAAGTGGATTACCACTAAAATAATAATTCATTTTTCACTTTTTATTTATGCAAAAATGCTTATTATCATAATTATCTAATTAGAATTATATAATTTCTATTAACATCTCAATATATTTTATATTTATTAGTTAATTATAGTTCCATTGGTAACATTTTCTTATATGCATATTAATTAGAATTATACAAGAAATGATAATAGTTAGAACTAAAATAGAAATTGTATCAATTCTAGTTATATGGCTATCTTTAATTAGAATTATACTAAACAATGGATTAACCCTAATTACATAGATACACTACCAAACTAACTTTAGTTATATAGCTTAATAGCTACTTAAGATTTTTCACATTTATTGAATAATTATTTTAATGTGTACATATTATATATATGTGTGTGTATATATATATGAATGTGGATTACTTTTTAATATGAATGGTCTATTGTGCAGGAATTTTTTTACTAAAAAGTATGTTATTTTTTTTTTAATTTATCATTTTAATGCATTTTTTAGGGATATTAATTTTTTTGGGCAAAAATAGGAAATTGACTTAAACTGTTAGATTCTTAAATAAATAATTTAATCCGGTTTTGGGCTTTGAGTTTTGCGGGTTTAGGACATTTTTGGGTTATATTTTTTTTTAAATTTTAATTTTTTAATCGAGTTTGGGACGTTTCGGGTACCCGCGAATTTGGGACGTTTCGGGAACGGGATTTATATTAAATTTTTATCCTGATTTAGGACAGGATTTGGGATTGGGATACTATTCGGGTAGCGAGTTTGGAATTGTTTCGTAGACAGGGTACCCGTCTCGTTGCCATCCCTAAATAAATTTGTCGTAACGTACTTTGGGGTAATCCTGTAGAAGTAATAGTGGGATACACGTCAGATTTGTTGGGAGGGGGTGGGTGGGTTATTTCTCTAAGGCGGAGATTATTAGGCTTTAGGCCTGCCCACTTGCAGAAGTTTCCTAACTAAGCTAAATGAGCGTTTATATTCTCTTCTACCCTCTCCTCAGCCAAAAAAAAAAAAAAAAAAGGGTGACTCAAAAATGGCAAAAATTATTCATCTCGATGTGGCTTTGCTTTGCTGCCTCCTCAGCAGTTTTTCCGGGGGCAAATTGCGAATATTTTATCGCTGGTAAAAAATCAGATGTTTTTTCGCAGATCCTTAGTTCTGGCTTTGTTTTTCACTACTATTTTGCGTAAGTAACACGCAGAAGCGTCGGATCTGATGTGTTGTAAATCGATTTATATTTCCTAATACGATTTTTTTGGCCAAAACAAAAACAAAGACCTATTTCTTTTTCGTATTCTTTTTCTATGTGGTATACGGGTTATTTTTTTACAATAAATTTTATCTTATTTTTCTTGTATGTGATATATATATATATATATATATTTCCTTTTTATAATATGATATAAGGGTTATTTTTATTTTATTTTAATTTTTAACAATAAAAAAATTGAGCTTGCTTGGTAAGCTGTGAGGTGCCGTGAGCTGCGGTCCAGGGAATAGGGGTTGGTGGTACGTGAGGGGCTAAAATGAGCTTGTTGCTTTCTTTTTACTTATAAAAAAACTGCTGCTGGCTTTAATACATATCTGCAACATGTGTGTTTACTAGAATGTGGGGGAGCTTATTTCTTTCTTTTTACTTATAAAAAAAATTGTTGCTGAATTTAATACATATCTGCAACATGTGTGTTTAATAGAACGTGGGAGAGCTTGTTTCTTTCTTTTTACTTATAAAAAAAATTGCTGCTGACTTTAATACATATCTGCAACATGTGTGTTTAATAGAATGTGGGGGAGCTTGTTTCTTTCTTTTTACTTATAAGAAAAATTGCTGCTGACTTTAATACATATCTGCAACAGGTGTGTTTAATAGAATGTGGATCAATAGTTAATACCTTTTTGGTTTGCTTTACAATTTGTCTAATTGGATTTATAATGTCATGCATTTGCTGATTAGAGAAAAGGAAAAGGAAGAGGGGCCCATGGGGTTGGGTTTTTTTTTTGCGCGAGCTTGCTTGGTAAGCTATGAGGTGCGAGCTGGTGTCTAGGGAATAGGGGGTGTGGTAAGTGAGGAGCTAAAATGCGCTTGCTGCTTTCTTTTTACTTCATTTTAAAAAAAAACTTTAATACATACCTGCAATCATATTAAGAGCTTTGTGTATTAATCTGGTATTAGAATTGTACTAACCTGTTATGTATTAATTCATTTTTCAAGTTCAGAATGGCATTTGTATTGAAGAAGCTGCAGCAACTTCCCTACAATGACTTTTGCAAGTTTGGATACAAAACTAATTGTAGGTTTGGCTACAAAGCCAAGGGTAAGTTTGGCTACCAAGGGAAGTATAAGAAGCTTGGCACTTTTGCTCGGAAGCCACAGAAGCCACAAGGGGAGGTATACAACATTTACGTCCCTACTCCTGAGAAGTCCAATGTTTCGATGTGGATCGGTGTGGCCAGTTTGGCGATGGGCTATCACAGTATCTGCATCACGCTTCTTATACTTCCCTTGGTAGCCAGACTTACCTTTGGCTTTGTAGCCACAGAAGCCACAAGGGGAGGTATACAACATTTACGTCCCTTCTCCTGAGAAGTCCAATGTTTCGATGTGGATCGGTGTGGCCAGTTTGGCGATGGGCTATTACAGTATCTGCCTTGGCGTTGCATCACTGAGTGATGACAAGAGGGGAGCTGAGATTACTCAAGATCTCTACGAAGTCGTGAATGGTGTTTTGGGTCATACAGCTCAGACCGCCGAGGATGTGAAGGGTGTGCTGGGGCAAACAACTCAGACAGCCAATGATGTGAAGGTCATAGCTGATGTGTTGCAAACAACTGAGAGAGCCAAAGATGTGAAGGTGATAGCTGGCAATGCGAGTGCGACTCGTCGTCAGTGAAAGCTTACTGAGTGCTTATTAGGATTTGCATACTTCAGGTTGCATTAGTTTCACGGAGTAGTACAATTTGCTGCGTTATTTTAATATGTACTTGTTTTTTGCCCAAGTCAAGTTGCTACGTTCTTTTAATATGCACTAGCATTTCGCCCTTGCGTCGTTGGTAAATAACTATGGTATGCTGCTGGTACTCGTCTATATAATTGCACCGCATCTCGCACATTATAATCTGGTCGGCAAACAACTATGGTGTGTCGCTGCTGCTCTTGTAGACAACTACATAGCACCTATTAAATTATAACGTGGTCGTTTCTTTTATGCGTTTGGTATAACTTAAAAAACCGAAAGTAAGTAATTGCAAGCATTGTGATTAGTAGAGGGAACATGAGAAGTATTGGAATATTAGATGTAAAATAGTACGCACGATATTACATATTTAAAGATGCATTGATGTACAAAAGACTCGTACAGGATGTCATTGTCGAGGTAGTCATTCAGAAGTAATTGATCTTCCTTATAGAAGGTATGATATAAAGTTGGTATGTTAACAGATATGGATACATGAGTTTGCCTGGTGTAGCGGAATGACTTGCATTAAAACCACCTGCTCTATTTGGAAGGTGTTATCGGGTTGAAGTAGAAGATCGTTAATGTCAAAAGTATCGTCCACCTAACAATGCCAAATCAGACGGTAGACAGCGTTAAGATAACACCAATAGATGTAAGTAGTCAAATCATGCGATAGAACGTAAATGTACAAATAGTGGTTATGTAAAAGTTACATGGAAGTGGTGTTGGAAAATCAATCATTAAGCGAATTACTACCTTAAAATTGTTTATGGTTGACGTTATTGGCAGTTGGGAGTGTTTGAGGCTCATCATTATGTATGTATTCGTGGATGTGGGGTAAGCCGGGAATGATCATTCACATTTGTACATGATTCCTATCACACTTGGAACACACATTTTTATTTGATACTTCGGGAGTGGGACCTTGAGATTGATCGTTATGTTACTAGGAAGAATCCTAGACCTATTTATAGTTTCCTTATCTCTTTTTGTCCTTCATTTGTTTTTGTTTTTAGTAGTTTGGTTAGTCTTTCGGTTGTTTTTGCATTTTGTTGTTTAGATTGTTTTCTCCTCATTTGCTATTTTGCTTCTGTTCAATCCCGTCATTTTTTAGGACACCAATAGCTCTTGCATACATCTTCGAGTACCAATTTGAATCTCATTGTGTACTTTGATCGCAATTTCCTAGCCCTTGCATAGATCATAATCATAATTACAAGGATGAGACAATTAGACAAAACAATACTTGCAGTAACTCATGGCAAGATCCACTTGCTAAAGTGTGACGTTGGAATACTTACTATCAAGTCCTATCTGGTCAACAGCTTTGACAAATTTTTGACGAAGATCGACAGTCCAAACTACTCGAGCATTCTTTGGCACCATGCTTGTTTTCCACATCTTTTTTTTTTCCCTGAAGACATATCCGCTTCGCCGAAAAAGTATGCATCATATTTGTGGTCTGATCCATCTCCCATCATCTGAATTTCTTCGAGGCCATCGTGACTGTCAGTATCTCTCACCTTATGCATCCTTTTTCTGAACACATGCTGCCATATGTTTTCAAGTTCTTTCATTCTAGTAGGTTTAAGAAGATAGTCACACGCACCGTGTTGAACTCCCTTCATCACCTGCTTGTCTCTCCATCTACAGACATCAATGCACAGATTCAGAAATCACAAGACAGTAAGCACAAAAGAATGAGAAATCTATAAACTAGACATAGCTTCAACTGATATTGAGAAAACAGACTTATGACAGGTAGATCCATTCCAAGTCCAACATGCTCCAGAAGCTTAAAACCATCCATATCGGGCATCTTAACATCACTGATTACAATGTCAAAACCATCTCTTCTTTCCGAAGCACATCCAGGGCCTCTCTTGCTAGACCACATGTATTCACTGAAACAGAAAAAAACAGCTCTAAAATTCCAGGAAAAAGAAAATGTATCTTGCCATGTCAAGAACCTGAATCAAATACTAGATCTGAGATTCACTATAAAAAGAATCGAGTGACCCTGTTTGCCAAGTTCCCAGCATGCTCCTCCATCGCTGCCAAGAACCACATTGACCAGAGCACAACCATTCTGGATAAACAAGGAGTGGTAAGTTTGCATATATTTGGGGAAAATTGTTAAAAGCAGTAATCAAATGGTCAGATAAACATACACAGTTTCTGTTCCCAACAATTCTTCCGAAACAAAGATGAAATTTTAAGTCTTTGCTTTCTTGAACAGTGTAAAACTAGTACTAATACAGACTATTTATGTTTCAGGGACTCAAAAACTTCAACAAAGTTGCCAGGGAGCTCACTCAGCGTCATGAGAAGATTGATGGTGACAATTATCCTTAGGTACCTATGCTGCCTTTTTTATATGCTTATCTGAAATTTTAAATCTGAAAAGTACATAAAATTGCTCAACTTAATTGCTAATTCGACCAATCACTTTGCATTTTAGACCCTCTGCCACATGTACATCATCAATGCTGGGTCTGGGTTTAGGCTCTTGTGGAACACAGTAAGTCATTCCTTGACCCAAAGACCACTTCAAAGATTCATGTAAGTTTCAAATAACTGATAGCCTAAAAATGTCCGGCTTTTTTCTTCTTGTTTTGCTGTCAATTTGAAGAGGATAAACAGGTGATCCCTTTTCTTGCATCAGGTCCTTGGCGACAAATACCAGAGCAAATTGCTTGAAATTATTGATGCAAGGTAAGCTTTTCTAGAGTTTCCTGTGCATATCTTTCAGTTGACATTTTTATCGACTATAAACACTTTAGCTGTGTGTCGGTAGTGTGTGCAAAACAACCTATCATACTCATCATGTATAATATGTTTGAAAGATTGTCTTAGTCTCACAAACAGCCGATCCTGCTTAGTGGAATAAGGTTTGGTTTTGTTCTGTAATCTCACATAACTTATGATGCTTGGGAATGTTACAGTGAACTTCCAGAATTTTTGAGTGGTACCTGCACTTGTTCAGATAAGGGTGGATGCATGTGCTCCAACAAAGGTCCATGGAATGACCCTTTAATAATGAAGGTATCTGCATCATTATTCTTCAATGAGACACAGATCATATTTGAAAATGAAGGAATCTAATTAATGCGAATGATCAGATGGTTCGTAATGGAGAGCATAAATGTTCAAACAAGCTTGTTATCACAGCTATTGATAAGAAAACAATATCTGAAGATATGAATGCAAAGGTAGCATTTCTGTTTGATTTCTTTGTTGTCTAATTCAATTCAATAACACATATTTCAAGGTGTTATAATGGTTTGATCATATTGAAATCTGCAGTTTGTACTTCGTGAACTCCATTTACATAATTTTCCATGCTGTCAATTAATCTTTGTTAAACTAGATACACACTAATCCATTTTTTTGTTGCGAATAAGAAAGAAGAGCATCTCCATCGACTCTCATAGGAAGGATTACATAGCCAGTAGCTCATCCCTGGCTCTCCCCACTATATGAAGAAGTAAGTTTTCTAAGTTTAAAGGAAGATTACAAGACATATAATACATGAAGCTTGGGCCATTCTCATGAATGACCAACCAACGTCTGGAGAGAAGTGGGTTTCACGTGCACGCGGGCTCCCACGTCATATTCAATTAGATGGTCTCTTTTAGTCATACATTCTCAGCATTTCCATGGACTTCATGGCCTCCCAAGATTTTTTTTGATCAAGGGAACAAACATCCAAAGAGTAAACAGTTAAACAAACTTTTAAATGTCTACTTTTAAAATAAGCCATAACATATATATTGATATTTTGTTATGTTCTACTTCTTGGTCTGAGTCTTGCTCTGTCTGATGATTTTGAGAGCTTTGGTACAACTCGAAATATGTCTGTTGCATTTTGTCATTTCATTAACTTACAAAAGTCTAATTGAGCAAAATGATTGACGAAATTGCAGGTCAAGAAGACCAAAACTAAGGCTAGCACATATGAGCCTGATAACTTTGTCCCCATGGTTGTCAGACAATCGACGCGACATGGCCCATGCTAAGAAAGGTCCCAACAACTTCGCCGTGTCTAGAAAAGGTCTTTATGCTTCCGGATCTTTACATTTTACAAATTCCCAAGTGAAAATCGATCTCATATTATGGTTTCAGAATTTTTTCACGCAAGGCAATCGTATTTCTGTAGCAAAGTGTTTGAACCTTTCTGTCTTTTAACAGAGACGGATTACTATCTAGTAAGCGATGCTTGTAAAACTAGTAGCGAAGGAATGAGCAATCAGATTTTTAGCAGCTTGACGTCACTCGTGATGGGGATAATGGTAATGGTACGCATGACTTGTAACATGCAGCATGTATAGAGCATATGGTTACTAAAGGCAAGCCTTACCAGTTAACACCAGCAGCTGCCACCTCTGCCAATGAATACTACGCCATGATGAAGCGCATGAATGATCTAGAGAAGGTCAGCATCCTCAGTAACAAGCCCACCATGCCAACTGAAAAAGAAGAAAACACGTATGTGGATTATTTCTACTGTTGTATTACTACTGGATTCAGTAGCTTCTTATGAACTTAGGGAAACACAAGTCAAAACCAACTGCTGAAAACAATCAGCCATTGACCAACCGAGAACACGCGATAGGGGGCATTCTTATACCATCAGAGTAGGAGAAAGAATTCGCATGGGTTAGTAGGCCTTTCCCGAAGGGATAGTGAAATGCTCCTAAGGAAGCTCTAGCGATCGCTTAGAGCCCCTCTTCCATCAATAGGTACTCCCAAGGCGTCGACCAACTGCTGAAAACAATCAGCCGTTGACTAACCGAGAACATGCGATAGGGGGCATTCTTATACCATCAGAGTGGCAGGTTTAAAAAGGGGAAAAAAAAAAAAGAAAGAAAGACAGACAGACTAGTAACACTGTCTCTCCCTCCCCCCCCCCCCCTCCCCCACGCGGGGGCTTCCCCCGCGTGGCATGCGAAAAGCAAAAACAAAAGTTAAATGACTGGCAAATTGCTTCACTATATCATAGCAAAGATTGATAAGGAACTTGATAATGAATCCAGAAAATTGGTCATCAATTTCAAACAAGGATTAAACAACGCAAGCACACACAAGAAGACATGGTGAATCAGTATACATGCCCAGTACACAATCAGAGCAAAATGTCTTCCATGCAAGGAAAGGGTAAAAAGACGAGAAAATGCCTCAACAAGAGTTGTATGTTCGTCGATGGGGTATGTAATCAAGTATATCCTTTATTGGAACTCCATGCTTGACCACCAGCAGAACTTCTTTTTATGCATATATAGTGCTTGTAAAAGATGAGGATAAATATCCGAAGGCAGTTTGTAACAGAATAAAAAGTGATGGCGCATGGCGCAGACTAAAAAACAAGACATACATGCAGATGCACGCATACATACAGATCTTTGATTCACATGAAACCTTCTGTCATTGAAAGAACAACAACAAAACCTAATCAACTCACCCAAAACTTGGCTGCTTGTTGTCGGCCCATGTATGCAAGGAGCTCATCCTGCTTCATAAAGGCCTCATACAGAGCCTGCTCGCCGGAAAGAGGATAAGCATGTCATTAATCAGAGGCGTAACCATGTTTCATGCAACCTACAAAACCTTTGTCCTAGATGTATTACATGCAAAAGTATGTGGCTGAAGAAAGAAAGCATAACAAAAGGGGGAAAATAAAATGAAAAGGAGGGTGATTGCAGCAAATTTTGGAATAAAATGCATAAAACAATTGAAACTTTGCACAAACCAGGTAATTACTCTAATGACAACTATACATGCAGAGTCTAGCTGTGCATATGCATCATACAAGTACCTGCAGAAAAGAGAGGATTCATACTATAATTTTTTTCTTATTCTTCTACTCATCCATGCTCCACATGTAGCGAATTCCACAGGAATAACTTTCACAAAGTTAGAGATGACAACTCAATCAATCAAACCAATTTACAAAGAGTTCTACATGATGATAAAAATTAGAAAGAGACGCTGATTCACGACCATGTAAAAGTCATATTATATGGTCTTACGTTATCAAATAACATCAAAAGCTTGAGGAATTGCGTAGATAATGTGCAAGAATTCGGAGGCAAAAAGCAATAGCTCACTCCTAAGTGCTATTATAAATTGAAAAGAATGTAAACCAGGTAATATAATAATACCTTTTCGGTTGCAATTAACTCTGCTTCCAGGGCATCCAAACGGCAAACAGCAGCATTTAGTAATTCCTCTTTCTCGCACAGCATCTCAAATGGCTTTTCTTGAAGCAGATTGACTTTGTCTTCTAGTTCACCCAGTCTCTTCAAAACTGAGGAGAAGAATTCTGCCTCTGTGAATTGTGGAGTAGGTGATAGGGTCTAAACTCTTCCTTCGGGATCTCATCAAAAGACATATCCTGAATTGTTTCTTGGTGATTACGCGATGACTCGGGATATATTCTGGTTAAACACCAAACGGATAAACAGAAGAACACACAAAGTGTCATGAATAAGGCCATAACACTGGCCAGAATCCGAGAACAAAGTCCTTCTGGATTGATTAAGAAAGATATTTTGTTGAATTATGCTTTAATGGAACTAACATATTCACGTCAATGTAAGACTAGTACAGGAAAAGGGTAGAACATCACAAATATTATGAAGTTGACATTGAGACCAAGTAGAGGCTCCTTCCTACTAGTACAGTGGCAGAATGTCAAAGTTACGGATTCAGGGCAAAGAGCTGCTTCTGCTAAAAGCTGGTACCAGTAGTTAATGAAAAACTTAGAAATTTAGTTATAGCAGATAATGGAGCTGCGTCGAAGATCAGACATACACCGTTCAAATATGCCATACCAAGGTATAAAGATCTTGAAATTTGGAATGCAAAGAAGCAGGAATAAACAAGATTTTGGGAGGAAAAAAAGAGCTGCATGAAAATAGAAAACCATCAATTCACGAAGGAATAGTACTAATGTATAGAGACAGCACAAGCATAAGAGGTCAGATAACATTCAGAACAGCAAACGACACATACAAACCTTTGGGAGGGTAAGGCTTCTGAAGGTATGCATGCTTCTTCAATACAGAATCAACAGCCTTGTCAAGCATGGAATATATTCATCATATCCTGAGAAGTTAGCAACAGACAACGATGTTCCAATTGCCTTAGCCTGTGTCCGAGGAATTTGTGTTGTTCGGAGTCTATTACCACAAGAAGCGATCAGAAATAAAAATAATAATAATAAAGAAATACTGCCCACTAACAGAAAATAACTTTTCTGTTTCTCGTAAAAGTTCAAAGCCTAACCTCTTCACGAACAGGAGTCAGCCAAAGGTGGGAATAGATCCTGATAGCTTTTGGTGAAGACATATCTTCAGTCTCGGAACCCAACTCTGCAGTAGATGTATCGCTTCCTTTTAGCTGCTTCAACAACTTAATCACAGTAATGATCTTGAGCCCCCAGAAAGAATATATACTAAAAGCAACTCTCGTAAGTGTATGAAAAAGATACCAGATTCCTTACCATCAGGTAGTGAATCTTAGCATAAACTACCTTTCCTTCACTGTTTAGGACTTTGACTACCTGCTTTGCTCAACGGGATTCCCCATTTACAACCATCTGCATCATAACACCAATAAATATATCTTGTTAAAAACTCAAGAGAAACCACCACAGTAAAGCAGATATTCATTCTCTCTCTATCTTTTTTCTCCCTTTTTTTTTTTCTTTTTCTCTTTCTCAAGGGGAAAGGATCAGACCGGGGCCAATGAAGGACCTTCAATATTTAGATTCTCCCATGGACCTTTATTGGAATGAAGACTACCTCGTCAATCTGCACAAGTACAAGTTCCACCTAGGAATTCTTGCAACTCACTGCACACCCATCCACAAATCATAACAAAGGAAGTAAGTGGTATAACTTCTCTGGAAGATAGAAATAAGGGTATTAAATGAAAGTGATTCCACCAGTTTACCTGGCTCCTATAACTTCAAGCAACTTGATCTGGTACTTGTTACCCAGAACCTAAAGCCAGAAGTAAAATCCATGGCCAAGGAAATACAACCATTCTTCCAAATCAAGAAGTGGAGAAATTATAATACATGAATCTTGGAAGTGGTTTTGGGATCCAGAAAGCTCTTCACGGTATTCCATAGAAGCCTAAAGCCAGTACCAGCATTGATAATAAACATTTGATGTAGCATCTGTAGACATTAAAAGTCAGAAAATTACAACTGCCTTGATATAATTAGCAGGTGTAAAATATCAATGGGTTTTTTTTGTTTTTTTTTGGGGGGGGGGGGGGTGGGGGAGATAATTATCGCCATAATCTTCTGCAGTCGCATAATCAATTCCCTAGCAATGTTGCCAAAGTTCTTCAAACCCAGAAGAGCAACACCAGAAGAGAACAAAGGTAATTTGAAATTACATTCTCCATAAATGCATATCAAGGATAAACAGAAAAAGGGAAGTAAAAGAGAAGCAAGATACCACGCCCTGAACATCTAAAATTGTTGTGCTTGAGTCAACGTGCCTCTTTGCAGCAATTGTACAGGCTGGAAACTTGATTGCGAAGGTCCTCCCAAACTCTTTCACATGGTATTTTATGTAACAATCCAAGTTGTAACTTGCATGAGTTTGTCATGATTGACTTTTCCTAATCTTTCAATGTATACAGGTCTTCCTTCCTTGTCTAAACCATGATAACCATGAGGATAAAACTGTAGAACCTCATTCAACTCCTTATATTCAAAATCCGGGGAGAATTGCCAAGGTATAAATCTGATACTTCACGTAACAAGCAGATCAACAAAATCACCACATATTTTGCATTGGCCACCATCATACTGGAAAATATAATCATGACAGTTATTTACCTCCATATTAGCGTCAGCACCAAACTCCATTGGATCATATCTGCCCACATATGCTTTGCCTTTTTTTATATCAAAGTTTCTTGCCTTCAAAAACCTGAAAGCCATTCTTACAAATCTTAGGGGACACCCCTTAAAGAAGATTATAATAAGCTAAAAAAACAAATTTATCCATTTTCCACATCTTAAAACAACCATAACTCCATATACACATTACTCATATATGAGTTAACTCTCAAAAAAAGAGCACACACATATATACACACACAATAACATTGATCCAAATTCCACATTAACAAAGAACAGATGTTAAACAAAATGAAATTAACTAACATAGAATCACTTGTTCATTGCGTTCGACCATCGAGGTGAACGATTAACTTCTCCTACTTCTGCACCAATTATTCTCTCTCTCTCTCATTTTATTTTATTTTATTTTAAATCTTGTAGGTATAAGTAATCTAGGAGGCATTTGAAGAATATCCAGTTAGCTGCATGCATCACTATTCATTTACACAAATTAAACAGTAAAGGAGCTGCAATTAAGAACCTCAACATAGTGTGGTAATCATCGTATTTTTCACGTAGCAACTCATCCAAGATTAGTGCTTGTCGGAATGCGTCAACAGCTTTGAGGTCCTCAGCATCCCGAATATTCTCAATTGAAACAGAACTAACTCACGCATCGCTCTTTCCTCTACTACACTTCTTCTTCAAAGAGTGCTTGAACTTTGTTGATGCATTTATAGCTTGTTTTTTCAAGTTACCAATTCTTGTTCCTTTCATCCTCCGAATTTTCAAATCAGATGTTCTCTCCCTTCTTCCATCGTCACCAGAGGACCCCTCAAAACCTTTTGCAGGACATTAAGCAAGAAGAGAAAGATCACAAATGGAAACATATATTTTATAAGACAATGGGATGAAAAAATCTCCAGAATTATTCACTCCAACAGAAAAGGATGACCACTGAATTCCTACACTTCATGAAAATTTAACGAAAAATATTGACAATATATGATGACAAATACATCTCAATAACAGAAAGAGAGAAGTAAAAAATGTATAAGCTTGTTGTGTTCTTTTTCCCGATCTGTTGCTAAAACAAATCCTTAAACACATCCAGGCATTTAAAATGTTAACCTCTTGGGTAAGCTCCCTCAGAGGAAATCAGAATCAAGACCAAAACTTTGAACGGTTTAAACCTATTCAAATTTTTTGTTCCTCTTTCAGTCTAGTTATGGAAGTACTTGCACCAGCAGACTGTTATCAGTTATGTTAGAATTTTAGGAAATCCTTATATCGTCATGAAACGTCTGAATATCTCGTGTCGTCAATTCAACAATTTGCTTTTCACACAGTAGGGCTCCCACATTTCTCACTCTCAAATTTGAACCTACTCCTTTTCTACTACTCATATTCCCTTAAAATTATTTTATATATAAGTCGAAAAATATGCAATTTGCAAAGCTAAGACACACCAGTTTAAGGTGCATTTGCACAGAGAAGAAACAAGCAAAATTGTAAACCTGAGTTTAAGTACCAAACTTTAACCTTCAAGGCGAAATCATACATTTAACTGTTCCAATTTCACAAAAGGCACCAGAAAAGAATAAAAACAATAATAACAAATCAATCCATCCTTTCATACACATTTTTTGCTAAAAGATTACATATATTGGAGAACATAATCCAGAGACATCTAAATCATCGAATATGTTTCACTATAATAAAGCCTCTTTCGCGTAGAAACCCAAGTCATTACTAACAAGCTCAATTCACTGAACTCTAATATATATACACTGTATTAAACACACAGAAACCCTAATTTTTCAGAAAATTAATAGCAATTTCAATGGCTACACTAAGAATGCAACTAAATTGAACTGAAAACATCATCACTGGAGAAAACTTAACTCACATGGCCTAGTGAAATGATTAAGGAGTCCCGACTTGCTCTTGTGGATCACCACTACCACCAGCAACTCAATGCTTTTCACTTTTCTTGCTGATGGATCGAACTAATCAGTCAAGCATCACCAAAATTCTGAACACTACAAAACGAATTGGAAAACACAACAAAATTTTCTATCAGTTAGGGTTGGAGTAGAGAGAAGAGAGTACGAGTTTATGTATCACAAGGTTGATTGGACGATAATAAATTGTTTGGAAAAAGAAAACACTTTTCATAAGAACCAATCAACATGGATGTTACAGTTACACAATATCTTGAGGATATAAGATAAAACTTTGAAAAGGGGCATTTGGTAGAGAGAAAGTCTCATTTGAAATCCCTTAGGCCATTGAGCATGACAACAGCACAAGTGCTGCAGACTACAATCTAAAACTCAATACGTCAAATTCAGTATGTTTGGGATTATTCTGATCAGCAATACTCATTAACACAAGGAAAAAGGGATTATCCTGAGCAGCAATAACTCAAAATGCTTTCATCAGGCTATATATTCCTTCTTTGACCACAACACCATTATCATCAGATATTCACCATTAAACATTAATATTGGACATTTAGCAGCAGTTGAATTGTTTTTTTTTAAACATTAAAAAGATTGCGAATTCAGCAGCTGAATTTCTAAAGTTTTAACTGCTATAAACAAATATTTTTGCCCTGTGACTTACTTTATGATGATAATTCTGTTTTCTTCATTTCTCCAATTAATTTGGATGGAACATTTACAGTTCGATCTTCAAAAGCTCAAAGAAGAAAAGGGAAAAAAATTTTCATAATATTCTCTAAATATCCTGGTAATGTTGTCAATGGCTGTCAAAGTTTCTCCGGAATGAAAATCACATGAAGAGCCCAACAAGACCACTCAGTTTTTGAGCTGAGAGCAATTGCTTGAGAGAGGAGAAAGGGGTCAGACGGTCTGCACTCTTCCTACATTTAGAAATCACAAAGGTTACGATGATATAACATTCTAGTCCACCAATTCATCTGGCATTCTGTTATCTCCAATTTTCTCCCCACTGGTTACCCTCGGAACATCCAACACCCAGATCATTAGATGATTTATCAGTTTCTTTTGGAAATGGAGCTGATCATCCATGGAAAATGACAGTAATAAACTATTACTGATCCTTCTATTACAGAAAGGAGGTATACCCTTCTTCAGTTACTGAGAAATTCCGTCCTATAATGTAAAATTTCTAAATTTATTCATTTCTGTCTCCTAAACACTTTAACTTATCGGACTCCTTGGATCTCCATTATTTTGTTTAGGTCCTTAAGGTTTAGTTAGAAGGTGTCTAGCTTATAAATTGGTCAAAGCAGCTTGTAAGCTGATATTGAGATTATAAGCTCAAAGTGTTTGATAAACAGTCTAGTTGACAAGCTCAAAAGAAGCTTCTGATCCCCTATATTTCTTTCTATTTTGTTTTTTTTCCTTTTTCTAGAGGTTATAAGCTGTCTAAGTTCAAGCTATTTTGACGAACAAATTAGGGCAACTACTGGAACTTGTACAGTTATTTTAGTTTATTCTATTATAATCACTAAAACAGCTAATCTCTTTTTGAGCTAAAACCAAACAATTTTCACCAACAGGGCAATGTTCCAAGGTTTGGGCTGTTCGCACATTCTTAATTGACAAATCTGTTGGACTTTTTATCATCATATGATTTGATGCAAGGATCTCACATAATCATGTCACAGGTAAGTGGTATCCAAGTTGAGGCAAGCAGATTAAAGAGAAATAAAGATCACAAATACTAAATAGTACCAGCAGCCAGCCAGTGCTTGAGACCTCTGACAATTGCCAAGATGTAAACCTAAAAAGTTTTGGCTGAAAATATAACAACATAAATAATGGCATCATCATATTGACTCTTGAGTAGCATGCATCACTGCAGAAAAATAAAGGGTAAAATGCACCTGACCCCCCCCCCCTCCCGATCTACCATGAGTGTATGACACATCCTATGGTGTCAAAAGTCTCGTAACAAGCCCTTGTGGTGAGTAAAAGTTCCACACATACCCTTACTGGCCAAGACTCCCCCAACGGTGTTAAAATTTACATGAGAAAAGACATTAATACCCTTACCCCCAATTGTTCAATTTTCTTTTCTTCATTGTTCATTTGCACAACTCAAACTGCTAAATAGGTCAGTAAAGTTTCACCCAAAAATGAACAAAGTAATCTAATGAACCAAAATTGTTGTTTATTTGCACAACTCGTTCATGAAAAAATCTGGAAACTCTTTTCTCTTGAACAAGTTCCAATGAATTCTCTATCCATGTTTGAGCTTTCTCTGGTTAGATGAGAAAATAACCAATAAATAAAGAGTACTCCTACTTGTAGTAAGGAATTAATGATCCCCATCTTTACTTTCTTCCGGTGTTTGCATTCCACCATCAAAATCCATGCAGACCTCACCATCTTGACCAGCCCAAATCTTGCAAAACTCACAAAACTCAATCTAGAATCAACTAGCGGCTGCAATATCTTGTGAAAAATACAACTCTAGCGCAATGCCAACAAGATGAGCCGTCTTGGTTGATCGAACAGTGCCGTAAGGCTCTAAACTTGGAGAGATCACAGCAATGTTCAGTCTTTTTTCGCTGTTTTAGGTGTTTGATGAGAGGGATTCAATGGCAGCATGGCCTATTGCATATGGATCTGACCATAATAGAAATTTGAATAATTTGGTAAGGATATTAATGTCTTTTCTCATGTAAATTTTAACACTGTTAGGGGAGTGTTTGACAGTAAGGGGTATGTATGGAACTTTTACTCACCATAAGGAATTGTAGTGGGACTTTTGACACCACAGTGGATGGTGTACATTTATGGTAGACCACAAGGGGGTCTGGTGCTTTTGACCCAAAAATAAAGATGGAAAAACAAACATTTTAGAACATGTAACTAGCACGGAAGTGAAGAAAGGAGGAAGGTAGGAGGTCTCAGTAGCCCTATAAGTTCTCTGGTCTATTCATCTTATTCATGTTGAGATTGCATTGCACGTAACTTATGAGGAATAATGAAGAGGACAAACAAAAATTTAGTATTTACATGCTACCTGTGTCATTAAGCATGGTTAATTCACTTCAGACGATTATCTTCACATACAAAAACAACAAAAAGTAATATCTATAAATAAAAGACAGGTAATTGGACATGGTTTATTTGCTTCAGACTATAATATTTCTAAATGGAAATAACAAAAAAGTAATCTCAATGAACAGAAGACAACCTTGTGCTGTTTGTGTGAATAAAACCAGTAGTAGAACTGCGACAAAGAGAAAATTTTACCTCAGCAGTGGAAACCTTACATCAATAACAATTGGATTATCTCTGAAAGAAGTGACAGGTATAATTCCCAAAGAAGCTGCCTCCTGCCCACAAAATATGTGACATTTTCATTACCAATTTAAATCAAATAAAGAATCAAGAAGAATTCTTCACCGACCTCTAGCAACGAAAATGCATGAGGATCATATTACCCAAATCCATCAAGCAATGAGCATAGGTTTGAGCGTGTTCATGTATTAGTACCAACACCTACATTCTCAATGAATTATCTCCTAAGAAATGCATCATGAGGAAGCCGCAGGTATACTAAAACTTGTGAAAGTTCTTCTGCTGTAGGTAACACTCCATCTCCAATTGTTTCCTGACCCTCAATGCCATTGATGTCCTACAAACAGATCATCCTTCACCAATCAATATGGATTTCAAATTCAATTCAACCATAGTGGAGACTATCCAACAAAAGATGCACCATCAACAAGAAGATTAATAACAAATTAGTGACTTTCAAAAATCATGCTCATTATTCTTTGGCACAAGTAACAACAATGGATTCCGACTTCTGCTTGGGCAAAAAGAAAGACAACAACAGACTTTCCAAGCTCTCATTAGATACCATAGATATGAAGCAGAAAGATGAATCAGCAAAAGCAACAAAATGCAATTAATGAAAGCATATATGCCCTTGAAGTGCAACATTCATATAGAGAACTACAGATTCTTAGCAATTAGCAGCAGAAATTTCATTTCAGTGGTCTCCAGAACATACAGAGACGCAACCTCAAAAATATCATGCCATTAGTAAAGCTTCTGTAGGATACTAAACAAGAACTGATATGTGTGAAACAAGAACTGGTTGCATGTGGATAGGCTAAAATGGGCCAAGCTCTAGCTCTGGCACTGTGATAAGGAGCATTGTATAGCCTAAGTCCTAAGATCTTACACAGTGGTCTTGAAAACCCAGGGTTTACCAACGAAGAGCAATTAATTCTCTTACAGGACGAATGTTTTGAAAGTTTGTTAAAGCATCTACTAACTGATACCGAGTCAAAAGGAAGACAGTATACCATTTAATTTCAAGATGTAGCTTTCCCGAGTCGAAAGATAAAACAGGCTCTCCAAGCTTACAAGCCTTCTGGAATCTCCACAAGCCTTTTTGAATTTTTCGCCGTTCACTTAAAAATAAAAAAATAAAAACTTGCTCTTCGTCCGTAACAAAGAAGTAAATACACGCATTCATCAACAATACGACATGCATATAAGTTTTTTAAACAATGAAAAAAAGTATAAACTGGGTTAAATTAGGATTCACACGTTGTAATCAAAATTGCTGTTCTATAAAAAAGCAAAATTTCCATCTAGAATTACACTCATATCATGATATATCCCACAAAACTCTAGAAGACAAACTCCAAATCTGACATCCTATATTTCAACAAATAGTACAAGAACAGCTCTCAAAATAATTAATCAAAACCTCTCCTGCAATCTGACACTAAACAGCTCTAAGCTTAGAATAAACCTTGCCAGCAGGAGACCCCAAAATCAAACTACAAAGAGAATCTCTTGCAATCTTTATATTCGCGAACGAGCCTAGTATATGAATCTTCGTATCTGCAATCAAAATCCTTGTTTCGGTCGCGTTTTCGATTGCAAACTTGGTCGCAGAGTCTTGACACAACACCCACAAACGCCTCCATTTTTTTTATTTTTCCATCATACGTCATCTTTGTCATTATGCAGGTCTTGATCTTGCCGTTTTGGCTGCTGCAGCATCTGCCACCGCAGCCTCCACCTCCGCCACCGTCAATTCCCCATGTCCTGACCATCATTGTCATCATCATCACCAATGTGCTCAGCTCCACCTTCATTTACTTCTTGTTGCAGCAAATCTTGGCCACCCATCTCATCTTCTTTATCTTCATAAATGCAGAGGAAGATGAAAGAAGAGGTTTATAGAGTTACGGCCAACTATCGGCACCGGCTCCATTAGCTGCCGCCCGTCTCGCGGCGGTGAGAAGATCACCGGAAGATATTCATCCGCATCGCATTGGGAACTGAGCACACCCTATATACATTTTTATAAAATATATTCATATACTTTTGCACTCACAAATCAACAATATATAGATAAAATGTTAATATAGCATGGTTAATCTATATACAAATAGAGTCATGTCATATATCACCAATTCCGAACCATTACTGGTTTGGATTAAATTTTTTTTTTTTTAAATTAAACTAGTGTGGAATGACCGAGCAATGCTCGGTCTGCTGGTCTACCCATGCCCATATATTTGTGTTCTAATTTCATATTAGCATATTAATATAGGAGATGAATTTTAAATTGTAAAATTGATTTTTGAAGTGAATATATTTTTTCGCTAGAGTAAAAAAAAAAATGAATATTCCCAATAATTGCATTATCAAGTGGGGTAAAAAGTTGAAGTTATTCCTACTAAACAAGAAGTCTACTTGACTTACTAACTACTCAATTCTAGCATTTACTCACAAATGCAGCACTACAATGCAAGTACATACAATCTGCTGAGTGATGTGTGCACGGCAATGAGAAAGCATTCAGTCCCAAGCCAAACTTATTAGTTGTTCCTCAGCACCCCGTACCTTAAGAGGAAATCTCTAAACTCTTCAAGGTCAACGGCAAGCTAATTTATTAGACATTAGTGTCTACAATTAAGTACGAAAACATCACACTGAATAAGATCCCTTTGCATCTAACAGCATGCGTGGGGATGTGTTTCTTAACAATTCTTGTAGCCAAATGATTCAAAAATTAGAGTCTGGTTGAAAAGGACTTCTGGAAGGTGTCAAAAGCCCTTTCTCTGCTTTTCACCATTACACATTATATTATTGTTTTGACATTATGTGTGTCTCCTAATACTAACATTAAAAAAAGCAGTGGAAGAATAATAACCTATATTTTATTGATAAGCTTTCAAATTGTTAAATTTATACCACATAGTTTCATAAACAAGGATAGCCGAGTTGACATTACATGACACCACCATAATAACAAAGTTATCTTCTACTCTGTTCATGAGTTTTGTTGAAGACTCTCTTTATGCTTTTCGCTGTCCCTATGTACATTATTGTGTTAGCTTTACTTGAATCACCAGAGATTGACATTGACAAAATAGTAGAAGATGAAGAACCTATATTTTTTTTTTTTGATAAGCTTTCAGAGATTCATATCTCTATTATCTACTTGTCATAAACAACAACAGAACTGATATTTATGGACACCACTATAATATTGATCCATCTAGGCCCCTGTAATCAAACAAACAGTAGAACATATTGTTAAGTGTAGAGAGTTAGATAATATATTATGTTGCTATTGTAATAGGTCTCTCTCCCACATCAGAAGAGACATAGTATTTGCTTCTTTTCATAATATTATAAATAGAGCAGGCTAATACCCTAAAAAGTATCATTCTCTCTCTATCCATATGTGTCCTCTTTCTTAAAATGCCATCTCCGATTAGTCATAATCCCATCACTTTTTCACAAATTTAAACCCACATATCGCTACCTCGTGCTTAGGCGACCTCGGCAACACCTTCGCCGTCGCCGAAAATAGTGTCACGCGTCGGTACCTCCAGTGCGTGAGCTTCACGCGCCGGCACCGGAGCTTCGGCCAGCTCCCTTCTCTTACTGGAATGATCGACCAGGTTTGCCCGTCTCAGCTGTGTAGTTGTTTTTGCAAAATTCTACCTTAGCAATGTGTTATTTGTGATCAACAATGTCTTTGAGATTTGAAAAAAAAAAACAGAGAACAAAAAAAAAAATGCAGAACTAATTTTTTCCCTTGCTGGATCGTTGAATTAGTTTGTGGGAGTGCTATTATTATAGTGTAGGCTGCTGCACATCCAATTTTTCCTTTCAGTCATTATGGAACCTGACTTTGTTGAGAAAACAAAGACTTATGCTGAGTCCCCGAGAACTCATGTTGCTGCTACTCCATCAGTTGTCGAGCCCTCCTTTTTTGGTACTCACACTGTCACAACAATTAAGCTAAATGGTAAAAATTACTTGTCGTGGTCTGTGGCTGTCAATATTTGGTTTCTTAGACAAGGTTTCGAAAATCACCTATCCTCTGATTGTCCGCCTGATTTATCTACGATTGATGCTCGTACCTGGCGCCGTGTCGATGCCCAGTTGGTGAGTTTGCTTTGGCAATCCATGGAGGATTCTATCCAAACATGCTTTCGGAATTGCCAAACATGTAAAGCTATTTGGACTTCTGCTAAAGTGAGATATTCTAACCAAGTTACTCAAGCATTTGATGTTGTGTCTGATATGCTGCGGGCCCAGGCAGATATGGAGTTGATGGATTATTACAGCCGATTTTACAATTCCGTGATTGAATTTTGTGATCTTTTCCCACTCAGTACAGATTCTACAGTGATTGCCCAACAATGGGACAATTTGTGCTTGATCTTCTGGTTACATGGACTTCATCGTCGGTATGATGCTGTACGTTCTCAATTACTATCCAGTTCTACCTTGCCCACTCTAGATGATGCTTATGCTAGAATACAGCGTGCTCAGCCCCACTTTTTGACTTCTGGTTCTCAAGACGAACAATCTGCTTTAGTTGTTCCTACCTCGACTCGTGACGAAAACTTTGATCATGGTGGTCGCGGTACTTCTGGGCGAGAAGGAGGGCGTTCAAATGGTCAGTGCCCTCGTTACAGTTATTGTAATAAATTTGGTCATATTCGCGACAATTGTTGGACTCTTCATGGTCATCCTTCTCAAGTTGCTAATGCAGTCCAAAAAAATTCAGTCGAGCCTTCTACTTCTACAGTTCCTGCTTCGGTGACTGTTGCAGGGGATGAATACTCTGAGTTCCTGCAGTTTAAGGCCTCTAAACAAGCTACGCATCCCACTTCGACCGCCTCCTTTGCTCAGGCTAGCTCATCCACAGCTCTTATGACCCGTACTGTACCTGACCTTAATCCTTGGATTCTTGATTCTGGTGCATCTGATCATATTTGTGATAATGTCCGTTTACTCTCTCATTTTAGACCTGGTATGTTTTCGAATGTCACACTTGCAGATGGGTCATCTACCTCTGCTCGTGGAATTGGTATTACACACCCGACATCTTTCATTCTACTATTATCTGTTTTGTATCTTCCAAACTTTCCTTTTAATCTTTTATCTATTAGTCAGCTGACCAAACTACGTCACTGTTCTGTGACATTTACTGCTGATGCTGTGTTAATCCAGGATCTGAAGATCGACGTGAAGATTGGTACCGGGCGTGAGGAGCAAGGACTATACTATCTCAATGTTTCTCCATCTACCATATGTGTTGTTGCTCCCTCACCAGAACAAGTTCATTCTTGTCTCGGTCATCCTTTCCTGCCCAATCTCAAGAAAATGGTTTCTAGTTTAGGGTCAGTCAAATAATTGTCCTGTGAGTCCTGTCAGTTAGGCAAGTATAGTGTAGTTTTTTTCTTAATCGAGTCAATAAACGGGCTGCTACCCCCTTTGCTCTTGTTCATTCTGACATTTGGGGTCCTTGTCGAACTACTTCCAAATCTGGGTTTTGTTATTTTGTTACTTTTATAGACGATTATTCTGGCATGACATGGTTGTTTTTAATTAAAGAACGTTCTAAAGTATTGTCTATTTTTACCATGTTTCATGCTAAAATTCAAACCAATTTGGGGTTTGTATTCAAATTCTTCGAAGTGGCAATGCAAAAGAATACTTCTTCTCTTCTTTTTCTTCATTTTTATCTTCTAATTGCATTCTTCATCAGTCATCTTGTTCACATACTCCACAACAGAATAGGGTGGGTGAAAGAAAGAATCGCCATCTAATTGAGACAGCTCGTACATTTCTTCTCCATAGAAATGTACCTCTTCGGTTTTGGGATGATGTGGTCCTTACATCGTGCTATCTTATCCATCGTATGCCATCATCTATGTTATATGATCAAATACCATTCTCTATTTTGTTCTCTCGTGATTCTATTTATGTGCTACCTCCTCTGGTTTTTGGATGTGTCTGCTTTGTCCACAACCTTTCTCTTGGGATAGATAAGCTAGGTCCTTGATCTATCAAGTGTGCGTTTCTTGGATACTCTTGACGTCAAAAGCGTTACATGTGCTACTCTCCTAAGTTGAATCGATGGTTTGTGTCAGCTGATGTTACCTTCTTAGAGAGTACCTCCTTTTTCCCCTCAACCGACACTTTTAATACCGTGGTCGAGTCTTTACCACTACCAGTACCCACCTTTGATGTGTCTTTGGTCCCTTCTCATACTCCTGACCTCGCCTCTGCTCCTGAATCCACTTCTTCGTTGCCTTCTACTGTACGTCTAGATTGACCGGACTTGCAAGTCTACTCACACCATCCATGTCCATTGCCACCTGCCCCGGTATCATATGATTCGCCGCATCCAGATCCAGTTTTGGCTCAATCATCTGATTTTGACCTACCCATTGCTCTTCGTAAACGTATTCGTTCTTGCATCACTTGGCACCCAATATCTAACTTTGTTTCTTATTCTTCTTTATCTCATTCATATGCATCCTTTGTTGCCTCCCTTTCTTCTATTTCCATTCCTAAGTCTGTGGCAGAGGCCTGTGCTCAACCTGGTTGGCAAGATGCTATGCTTGAAGAGATGTCTGCGTTACATCATAATGGAACATGAGAGTTGATTTGCCAGCCGGTAAGTCCTCTATTGGTTGCCAGCGGGTGTGTACAGTGAAGGTCTCCCCAGATGGTCAAGTGGATCGTTTGAAGGCTCGGCTTGTGGCCAAGGGATACACACAGGTCTATGGACTTGATTATGGTGACACCTTTTCTCCCGTTGCTAAGATGTCTTATGTTCGAATTTTTCTTTCCTTGGCAACTATTCACCATTGGCCACCCCTTCAGTTGGATATTAAGAATGCTTTCCTGAATGGTGATATTGATGAGGAGGTGTATATGGAGCAACCGCTAGTCTTTGTTGCTCAGGGGGAGTCTCAGAAAGTATGTCGTTTGAAGAAGGCCTTGTACGGTCGCAAGCAATCTCTGAGGGCATGGTTTGGACGTTTCAGTACTGCAGTTCTTGAATTTGGCATGATTTGTTGTAATGTGGATCATTCCATATTCTATTGGTGCTCATCTGGCAAACAGCTTCTTTTGATTGTGTATGTGGATAATATTGTCATAACAGGTGATGATGGAAAAGGGATTGATGAGTTGAAGGCCTTTCTTCATCAGCAATTTCAAACCAAAGACCTGGGGCCACTTCACTATTTTCTGGGTATTGAGGTTGCAAAGTCAAAACAAGGGGTATTTATTTCTCAACGTAAATATGCATTAGATACGTTGAGTGAGCCAGGTTTACTTGGAGCACGACCTTGTGACTCACCTATGGATCCAAATGTGAAGCTTCTTCTAGATGAGGGGGAATTGATATCAAATCCGAGAAGATATAAAAGGTTAGTTGGAAAACTTAATTACCTCACTGTTACTCGACCAGATATCTCCTTTGCAATCAGTGTTGCCAGTTAGTTTCTGAACTCTCCACTAGAAAGACAATGGGAAGCAGTCATTTGCATCCTAAGGTATATTAAAGGCTCATAAGGGAAAGGCTTACTTTTCAGTGTTCATGGGCACATGGAGATTGTTGGGTACCCAGACGGGGCGGAAAGTCCTACTGATAGAAGGTCCACCTCTGGTTACTGTGTGTTCGTTGGAGGAAAACTTATTTCTTGAAAGAGTAAGAAACAAGATGTTGTTGCATGTTCTAGTGCTGAATCAGAATATCGAGCCATGGCGGTAGCTACTTGTGAGTTAGTATGGGTGGAGAATCTTCTGAAGGAGATTCAGGTCGCTTACTCCAATCTTATAAAGCTCATCTGTGACAATCAAGCTACGATGCATATTGCCACCAATCCATTATTTCATGAAAGGACTAAGCACATTGAGATAGATTGTCACTTTGTCAGGGAGAAGCTATTATCTAAGGAAATTGTTACCTCTTTTGTTGGCTCAAATGATCAGTTCGCTGATTTATTTACAAAATCTCTTGGTGATTCTTGGGTTAAATATATTTGTAATAAGCTGAGCACGCATGATATATATGCTCCAGCTTGAGGGGGAGTGTTAAGTGTAGAGAGTTATATAATATATTAAGTTACTATTGTAATAAATCTCTCCCCCACATCGGAAGAGATATAGTATTTGCTCCTCATAATATTATAAATAGAACAGTCTAATACCCTAAAAGGTATTAAGCCTTTGAGTCTTTCTCTCTTTGTCCATATGTCCTCTTTCTTCTTAATACATATGAATGGACTTAACCTTCAGAATCAAACTGAACTCTCATTCCTTTCTTTGACTTTACTAACTATGATCCTTTCCTTCAACAATGCCGCCAAAAAACAAGTCGAAACAAGTCACATGCATTAGGTAGAAGACGATCCAAAAAGCAAAGGCTCACCCAACTGAAGGAAGGAGCTTTGGAAGCTTACCTTCTTATCAAAATGTACCCATGATTTAAGCTCTGATATCATGATAAAATACCACTTCATCTTAAGGTTCAAACTTGTATAAATGGATTTGTTATATTTGTTTATTGTCTTTACAAGTGAAATTGTTGAATGCCATATTTCTTATTTATTTTCATATTTTAGTGCTAATGGAAAAGGTGAGGAGAAGATAATCATGCAAACAACATACTTCAGAGAAAAGAAAAAGAAGAAAAGAAATTTTTGAATTTTACTACTACAATACGCACCTGTACATCTCGTAGGACTCTTTTCCTGGTCTTTGCAGTTTCTTTTCTTTCCTCTAATTGTTATTCCAAGTGCTTGTCCTATTTCTCCTGAATCTTTCTATAGTTCCTTCTTTTTTTTGGTCTAACAAAAGTTTGAAGGAAATGTATACCTGAAGACTAGTGTTTCGTATCCTTATCTTGAATTAGTTTGGTTTATCATAGTGATGTTTTTCCTTTAAAGGCTTCATCATTTAATTTGACATTTGAGGGGTGGCATGCTACTAACATTGTTATGTCTCAAAATGCAAAAAAGAAATCATAAAATAATTGACATTCACCTAAAGATAGAAGACCGAGCTGTCCTAACAAATATCTTAAGCAAAATTAATTGCATTGAGAACTGAAGCAAAGTACAGATGACCAAATATATGAGCCGATGTCTATATTTGTCTACGCACATCATCTTCGTTTGTTCAAGTAACAACAGGGGTCAACTGTATAATATTACAGATGCTTATTGGGATGTAACAATGACCAGAAAACTAAAAAGAAACAGGGGCCAACTGCATAATATTATAGATGCTTATTGGGCGGCAACAATGACCAGAAAACCAAAAAGAGTGGAAAAAACACAAGTACGAAAAGACCCAGGCCCAACTAGTGGTCTACTACCATACTTGAGTTTAACCAATTGGCCCAAAATGTTTAAGTCAGTGATGACAACAATAGTGAACCTAAGACATTATAAGGTACATGCAAATCTCACACAAAACGTCGGATAGGACGTTACAACATACATCAAGCCGCAAGGGAGGCATTTTTCTTCCAAATGCATTTTTGAAAGCGACAAGTGTACAAGATAAAGAAATATACCTCAATAATGGAGGCACTTGGACAATAAAATTGAGTATATTCTGTCTCACCAATTCCTTATCTGTCGGCAAAATCTTAGATTGCTCACCTGTGTTTCATAATTCATAACCATTAACAGAAGGAGAAAAAAAAAATCATTTACACATGTATCTGCATATTGATAGAAGGTACAAAATTTAAGAAGTATCGGCAATTTTGGCCATTACGGGCCTCGTGAGGTGACCAATTCTTGGCTATGAAGTTCTTAATATGAATACTCGCCACTTGCCCAACTGCCATATCGCCGACCCGAAGCTCAACGATCATTAGTAAGTAACACAACTCAAATTCTCTTTTCGAAGTGGCGGAAAAAGCCCCCACAAACTTCTATGTATTAGTTATCTAATTACTCGTTCAAATCCATTAATTTATTTCTCATCATCGCAAAAATCCATAATAATTTGCTAAGCCATTTTAATGCACAAATAAACAAACACATGCATAACAGTATGTGAAAGATTGAGCTAAAGTAACTAAATCCAGCTGGATTAACAAATAGCAGAGCGGTAGAACCAGATAAGAACCTTTCAAAATTCATCAATAATAAGGATTTTAACTCAACATCAAAGATAAGAAAATTTTGGAACAGCGAAGGAGAAAGATAGAGAAAGGAATGAATCAGATAGCAATTTACGAATTCTTTTGTGTGTATGCATGTGTGTCTAAGCAAGACTTTTCTTCTTCTCCTCAATTCCACCATAATCAGATACAATGTGACCCAAAAATTGCATGGGATTGTAGACCTGTCAACAAGGCTTTTTCTTTTGTTCTCTTGGCGGAACGGCGCCGTTCGCAAACCTATTGTACGAAGAAGAAAAGTGAGGTTTGCTTCTTGTATAAAATGGTAAAAAAAAAAAAAAAAAGCTTTTTTTGAAAAAAGTAAAAGAAAATTGTAATAAGAGTTAGATTAAATTTGAAAAGGAAAAAAAAATTAAAACTTTATAAAAACACTCAATTACATTTTTTTTTTTTCAGAAACCATAATACGTATATTATTTTCTTAAATCACTTTTGCATCTAAAACATAGTTATTCAATTGTGTGATCATATAAACAAAGTTATTAATTGTGCGATCACTAATCCTTGTCTCTTTGCACAATCAAGATGGTTGATCAATATATTTTGAGGTGTAAATCCGTTACACATCAATATTAACATTAGAGCGTATGACACCATTGACTGGGAATTTGTTTTGACGACCCTTAGAACTCTCAAGTTCCCGAGTATTTTTATGAAATGGATTGTGCATCACCACACCAACATTCTCACTGACTCTGAATGACAGTTTTCATAAGTAATTTAAAGTGGTTTGAGGGTTGAGACAAGGGACCCATCCCTCTATCTCTTTATTTTGGGCATGCAGGTCTTTTCGGGAATTATGGAAAAGGTGGCGGATAGCAAGAAATTTTCTTTTCACCCTAAATACCATCGCATCTAGATTAATCATCTTTCCTTCACCGATGATGTTCTTATCTTTGTGCGAGCTGATACTGATTCGCTGTTGCTTATGAAGAAAGGCCTTGCTCTCTTCCAAAAACTCTCTGGCATTACAATTAGCATGGAAAAAACTAAATTCTTTCTGGGGGATGCAACATGGAAAAAACATTGGAAGTTGGAAATATCCTTGGCCTCTCTAGGGGCACCTTACCTGTCAATCAAAGATTGTGATCTCCTAATTCACAAGATTACAGTGAGAATTGAGGGATGGACTACAAAGTGGTTGACCTTCACAAGTAGAACTCAACTTATCAACTCCGTGCTTGGAAATATCAATGCATATTGGTCAAATGTTCATGCTATCCAAAGGGGTTATCAAAAACATTGAGAGCAAACTTGCAAGGTTCCTTTGGTCTGGAGGATTGACTTGCTGAACGAAGGTAAAAGTCTCTTGGAAGGAAATTTGTCAAATGAGGGGTGAGGGTAGACTAGGTATTCGAAGGCTTGAATGCTCCAACATAGCAGCGGCATTTGGGTACTTATGGATGATTATTTTTTGCCATTGCTCGATCTGGACTAAATGGGTCAAAGCTTATCACCTCCGTAATTCTAATATGTGGGAGGTTCAGACTCCCTCTAATGGAGCTTGGTATTGGCGGCACCTGATTAAGGCTCGTGAGAAATTCAGAGACTTTGTCTTACAACACAACAATAGCCTACTTTGGCTTGGTAACTCCTTGGGGAAATTTAATGCTGAATCAGCCTAGAATGTGACTAGGGAATATTTTATATCATTGAATGATCTAGGATTGTCGAGAAATAGAACTGACTAATCCTAAGTCAAAGGGTCGAGAAACTCAACGCCACTATTCTTGAACAACTCTAGTCTAGGAATCATATTCCCAAACATGCATTTCATACTCAGATTTTTGGAAGGACCGTGCTCCCACCAAAGCTGGATTGTTGGAATACGGATTGAATGTTGCTCCTCAATGCTTTTTCTGCTAGAGAGGAAGTGAAGATATAAGTCACTTATTTTTTTAGTGTAATTTTACTCAGAGAATATGGAGAAGAA
Source organism: Cordia subcordata (assembly GCA_028554755.1). Classification (NCBI taxonomy): domain Eukaryota; kingdom Viridiplantae; phylum Streptophyta; class Magnoliopsida; order Boraginales; family Cordiaceae; genus Cordia; species Cordia subcordata. Next base: position 1,480,109 of record JAPTOF010000020.1, read on the forward strand.
TTACAAAGCTTCGAGAGGGCCACATTGGATTAACCACTGGAAGGATATCACATACTGGATTAAGGAAATATGTAGGAGAAATTCTCTCAAGTCTTTCATTATCTTACTGGCTTTTGTGACGTTAATCTGCCACATTTGGCTGGAGAGGAATGGAAGAATGCATTTGCAAACTGCTAGGACTGAAGATCACATTTATGATGCTATTATTTTGATGTTAAGTGTGAAGTTGGTAGGAAGGAAATGTATAGAGACAACATTATCAACAGGAATCTGTGTAGGTACTAAAATTTGGATGTTGGACTCTATTACAGAGTAGGTGGTGCTGTTGGTGTATGTTGTCAGTCATAAAGTTTTTGTGCTTAATACAAATACTTGCCAACTTAGAAAAAAAAAATATGAACATTAGTTTCGCAAATGCAAGTTGAATTGAGATATGTTCTCTCATCTCTTTGTAGATTGTAGCAATGAGATCATATATTCATTTATACCATATATATGTGTGGGCGTGCGCCTTTGAGTGTGTATTTATTTATCTATTTATTTATGACAATCTAGAAATTCAAATGTACTTAATAAATGCATTGAACCATAAAGTTCCTATATATGAATGTTGTTTATAGATCATTTTCAGTCAAGAATCTATATATCATTTTCAGTCAAGAACTAATATAAGATTGAATGATACTTGTTTAGTAACTATTAGGTTATGTACAATCCGAATTACAAGGTGAGTACTCCTTAATTTTTTAAATTGAAATATATTTTACTTATCAATTGATTATTTAATTGATATTGACTTTTTTTATTATATTTTAACAATTATTTTTTAATTTAATTGATGCCAACGTGATACTTGGCAACAAATGTTCAAACTGAAACTATTTTAGTATCTATAAATTAATTAACGAATTAAATTTGTATGCTTGCCCCTATGTGCTTTATTTTCTATTTATTTATGATCGATTAGCCATTCAAATGTTTGAGAACTGAGATAAATGGAAGAGATTAAATGATGTTTATCTATTAATTATTAGATCATCTGTAATTCAAATACAAGAGTGAATAATTTTAAATATTTTTGGAAATGATATATAGTTACCTATTTATTATTTATTTAGTTAATATTAGTTGATACTTGTGTATATCATGTAGACCAAAAAAATGAAAAATGAAACACGTATAACCACAATAATTCAATAAAACAACAAATATGATGTTTCAAATCATACAATTGGAACTCCATAAATGGAATAACCTGTGATGGTGATAACATGTTGATAAAGGCATAGCCTTACTTGTTCTTCACAATCACAATAAAAATTGTAAGACGTCATAACTCAGTGAACATATGAAATGCAGTAAAAAGCACAAGAAATTACCTCTCCTTTTCCATAAAGAGCAAAAGAGTTTAGAACTTAAGCTAGCCTTCTGCTGTAGTAACAACGGTCAAGAGATGGAAAATGTACAAGATAGCATATAAAATCCAATGCAATTTTCCCACGGTTCCGTATGTCAAGCTTACATTACTTTTAGTCTCTAACTAATTGCTTTACGAGAGAGTTTGGAGATTGTCTTTTTCCGTCCAATTGGATGCATGCTGCACTTTTTTAAGCACTTCTTTTTTATTTTATCCGTCATTTTTTTTTTTTTGTCCAAGGTAATTGCTTTATAAAAAAAAAAAAAAAACATATTACAAATGGCCTTAGTCGATGCCACAAGGGGGCAGATCATGAGAAAGGAGAGGGAGAAATGGGGGTAAAATATTGATGTTCCAATCAAGAGGTAACGAGCCATTCCAACAAGCTTAAACTATCTAATCTGCGGTGATGTTGCCTTCTCCACAAACAAGAGAAAAGCAGATGCAGAAAGTAGCTTGGCAAAGCGAGTGAAACTTCGAGATGACCTAACGGATTTCCACCGGGGAACAAAGGAGTCCTTCGCGAATCAATGGACAAAGAGGTGCACCAATTGACAAGTAGGGCCGCTTCGAGTGAATCAATCGACAAGCAGGTGCATCCTAACATAAATCATAATTTTTCTTTTTTCTATTGGGTAAAGAACTTGATTACAATTGACAATGACGACTAGATCAATGTAACGAAAGATAATATGCTACAGTTAGTATTAGATAATCATGTCAAACCCTCATCAAGATTGCATTGATTAGGCTTGGATTACTTAATTTTTTGTGCTTATATGACTTCAATATTTTGAAAGATAACATGTTACATTTAGTATTAGATAGTCATGCCACACCCCTTATCTATCAACGATCATAAAAATAGTAAATCTACCAAAACATGAGATTCGAAATATATTTCATCGCATGGCTTTGCGCTTCCTTTTTTTTCCCCTAGTTCAAAATATATCACGTTCCAAAATATTCTTAAAGAATACCACGCCACCGCACTAAATCGAGACGACAGAAGGCACCGGAACTATCATAAACTATATACACAGTCCACAACGTTTAAGATACCGCAAATATCTAGAAGCCACTAAACCAACAGAACAAAGCGACATCATCTTACTCAAGTCAATAATTAAAGTCTCCAAAAGTATGGACTTATTACATGTCTAAAACCAACGTCACCACGATAACCACAACCAAGCCTAAGCTATCACTACAAACAGCAGTACCTGAGATCTTGCATATACTCACTCTTGTACTCCATTTTGTTGCAGCAAAGCCAACCTGATTCCAATTATTTCATTGAAGTTAAACGCAGTTACATAGGTCCAAATGTTAAACCATAGAAAAGAAGGCACTGAAAGTTAAACATTTCAAACCTTGTCTCATTGAGTTTTTCAATCTCTCTTTCCAAAGCTCTTTTCTCACCCCTGCCATAACATCAATAATGTGAAAAGGAGAGGAAAAAGTTTATTAACAAAATCTTTTGAAGTCCAGACCAAAAAAAAATGTGTTATAAGGGGGCGAAAAAAAAAAAAAGACAGTAATTATAGATCAAACCTCAATTTCTCCACACCATTTCCTTCTTCACATAAAGTCCTAGAAAAGCATCAAATATCAAAAAGTGCACTACAGCAAAAAAAACAGCTTATCCACTGAAATAACAAAAGAAAGTAATTGCCATGTCAAACCTTGCATATTCTTTAAATGCTGCATTATGTGCACTATCAAAAAACCAATATGTATCAGAAAATTGAACCAGAAGAAAACTAAAACTCTTATTCGCATTAATTTAATGCTTCATAACACAATTGTTTCCCTTCTAACAACATGAACCAATCAAACTTAAATTCCAGTAAAAATAGAAGAAAAATACGAAATGAAAATCATATTATTACCGTACTGGAGCCAAAGAATAGCGATTTACATACCTAACAATTCAAGAACCATGGAAGAAGAAAATGTGTTAATATGAAAGAAATATTACTAGAAGAGCAAATAAAAAACAAAAAGGAACAGCACATGAGGTTCAAAAGTCGGAAAATGAGAAAAGAAGTAGAGGTAAATAAATAAATTTTACAAACCACTCAACAGCAAATGGAATTGGAGCCCCTGCTACCAACACCAAGAAGATTTTAACTGTAGGCAAAGGGCACCACAAAAACAAAACCTTGTTAATATGAAGATCAAATTAAAAGGCCATCAATAAAGAATGTTACGAGTCATTCTGAAACTTTACGAGGGATATTGCTTGGCACAGTTCGGTAGGCTGGTAGAAGAAAGGGTGGTGGACGAAACATTCTCCTACAAATTACAAACAAAAAAAGAAAACTTACTGAAAGATAAAATTGAGCACCATACCTAAGTAAAAGGTCCATAAGGTCTATTTCCACAGGTAACAACCAAAGTTGCTAGCATATATTCTTTTACAGTCATCATAATACATTATTACTTCATATATATATTTATATCAAAATAAAATACGTAGACAAATTTACTAAAAGCATGCATAACCACCTACTGTAAAGCCCACAACATTCAATGATTCAAACCACATCACTAAAATGTTCTTTTCTTCAATTTTAATGAATCCAGGAACCTTGTAAGAACATTTGTGAGTTCTTAAAATTTAGATAGCTAACACATAGAATTGTATTGTCAACCTCTTAGAAGAGGTTATGATATTCCTTTCAATGACGACTTCATTGCTAGCAATTTAAAGAAAAAATTACATATTCCAAAAACTACATCCTAAAATGGTAATATAGGGCATATTAAGAAAAATGAAAATATTTTTGTATTGGTCAATAACTTCAAACTTTCATTTAAAGATCAGTAACAAAAAAGTTATCTCAACACGTCTCTCAGACATAGTCGTGATGTACAATATCTTTAATCTCAACACAGACATTTACATTCATTTACATTCCAGTCTAAAGGAAGTTGACCAAATTGCAAATTAGATATACAATCAAAATGCAGTGTACTACCAAAACAGAATATCTCTCATTTTTCCTCATTGACAGAGCTGTATCAAACCTTCTTGATAAGCAAATGCATAAGATTAAAGAAAACATAAGGACTTTAAAAGTCTTAAATTGACATTATTTCTCACTCCACATAATCAAAAACCTGTACGATAATGAGAAATCGATTAATCAAAAATAATCAATTGATAATGAGAATCGACATTTTTCCTCATAAGAAACTAAATCAAGCAAATCCCAAAAAAAACAATAATGAGAATCGGTTAATCAAAAATAGTTATGAAGTATCTAAATCTGAATAAAAATAATAGATAACAAAACATTTTTCACTTTCAGTTGCACATAAACACTCTTTACACTGTTTTCCATATTTATTATTTTAAACAAATAATAAATACTGAGAGATTGAAATTTTGATTTAATTTTGGAACTTTTTTAATTAATTTATCAATAATAAAAACGATAAAGTTGATTATTTAGAAAACGAACAAAACCCTAAAACGAATCGAAAAAGCAACGGTGATGATTTGAAATGCAATCACTTAACGAGAATAATCAAGATTTGAGACAAAATCATATAGATAGAGTCCTTATATATATTATATTTTGAAAAACCAAAATTAGATATATGAAAAAAAAAAAGGTTGTTGGCATTCGATTAAGCAATAAGAGAATGAAAGAACGAAAGATTTCTTACTCGAACTCTGCAACGGAGTCGACGGCTAGATCTGATTGTCGATTAAGCAAGTTCCGATGGCTTCTTTTTTTTTTTTTTTCTTCTTTTTTTAAGATCTGGGAGATGGGAATGAAAGACAAAGCTTAGGGTTAAAAGAGATAAGTTATAACGTTACTTTTTTCAGTCTCACCCGTGGTGGTCCGTCCGTATCACTGGCGGGTCATTTCATTTTTACGGGTTAAACGATTTGAGCCGTGGTCTCGACCCATTTTGTCAGCTCTAGACATTTTAAATTTATAATTTTGAATTGCATTTGATTAGACATTTTGGATCTATTTAATTTGAATTGACTTTTCATCCGTTAGAATATACCTTTTCATGAAAATATATAATTTTTTTTTATAATTATTATTTGAATTAGCTTTCTAAAGTGAAAGCTGAAACTCTTAAAAAAGAAGTTTAATTTAAATTTTTTTCTCAAAAACCAAAAATTTTGAAATTCTAAAATGATACTGTAAGGGAAAAAAAAAGTTTTTTCTTTGAAAACCAATCCAAAGATACCTTAATATATGTCGTAATATAATTTCTTTGGTGGGGGATAGACATACGATGTCAAATACCATACAATTAAGAGTAAATTACGTTTTACTTCTCATTTTTTTGTTAAAGAGATCTTTTTTATGTTTATTAAGGCTTCCTTGGACAAAAATCTACCTGTCAATGTTATTAGAATATTTAACACACTTTAGCATTACCATCCCAAGAATTTTTTTTTTTTTCTTTTTCGCGAGGAAAGTGAGTGGTTTTTTGTATTAATGAATCAATGATGTACAAAAGCACAAGATGCACAAAAAGGACCTATACAAGTATTTCTTCTATCCCCTGATTTATAAAGTGTTCTATTTATATAAGAGGAAGTGAACTTTTTCTAACAATACATTTAATGTGTATATGATTCAAAATGGATAAGAAGAGTCGCTCCTTCATTTTGGCTCCAAGAATTGAATAAGGATAAATCACATTGATTTAAGTGACTAAAATTATTTCTCATAAGATTGATATCCTAAATTCGAATCCCATGAATAACAGGTTATTGGATGGAGTTAAGGAGCTAAAAGGGGGGAAAAAACAAAGATAAAAATATATAACTAAAAGGTGTGCAATTCTTTAAAATATAAGGGCATGTTTGACGCAATTAGCAGATTAGATAACGAATAGCTATTTGAGTAGCGGATAGCTGTTTGAGTAATAGATAACTTTTGAGTTTTAGCTACTAGTAGATAGCTGTTTTACTAGCGGATTGTGTTAGATGTGTTCAATAAAATTAACTATTATGTTAACTAGTAAATATAAAATAAAAAAAAGACATTGGTATAACATTATTATTATTATTATGATTATTATTATTATTGAAATAGTTAGGATTATTTATTTTATAAATAAATATATGTTTCTTAAAATAACATTTCATTAGAAAAGCATAATAACATTACTCTTTCTGATAAATTAATTTTATTAATATTATAAACAAATATGTTTTTATTATAAAAATATTTTTTATTGATTGAAAATTTATATTTTCTAAGAAAAATAATAAGTAGAAAATAAGACCTATACTTTTTAATATATTTTTATGTGAATAAAATTTAAAATTAATTTTTGTCTTATTTTATACTTGTATTTATGAAAGAAAATATAAAAATGTATAGAAAGATTGGATGGACATCAAAAGTGTCAAAAAGATATTAGAGGGAAGGTAGTATTGCCAAAAGAAAGATGAAACATTAACCTCTACTTTGAAACGTTAATATATTAACTTTTCATAAATGCTACTTCAAATACTATTTGTAATAAAAAAAACTACTTAAAACACTGTCTTACCGAAGAACCAAAATGATAGGAAGTAGCTAATCACTACTCAAAACATTGTATAAGATATAAAATTAGATATTTAAAAAAAATAGATACAAAATTAAATATTTAAAAATTAAAATTAAAAAAATTTATAATTCACAACTAAGATGGAGTAATTAAAACTTTATAATTTAAAATTATTAAGGTTAAAAATTAAAAAAAGAAAAGTAAAAACTAAAAATAAAATGATAAAATACTAAATATTACAAAATAAAAAAATTATAAATGCCAAAAAAAACTAAAAATTTAATTAATAATTTATATTTTATAATTTATTATTTAATCACAAAATTATATTGAATTTTTTATTTTTTAGAGACCATATGTGTTTTTGTGTGTGTATATATGTAGATGTCTATTACGTTTCTTTGGTCGAAATTTACGGGCCGACACATTGACATCATAATATGTTTCCGTATAGCATTCGAAGAACCAAGGATAAATCAGATCATCTTTTCGATATTAAACAAGGAAAACAATTCTAAAAGACTCGATAAACTTTTTCAAAATCAAATACTTTACATATTGAAGTGTTAAAAACACCTTTTTTTCAGGCAAAATGCACATTTCCTTTCTTGATTCATCTAATTAGCTTATTAGACTTGTATTTAAAGACTTGACATCGTCACTTTACTTTTTCAGAGGTGACATGCTTTCATGGTTTATCTAATTAACTTATTAGACTTGTATTTGAAGACTTGACATCGCCACCATACCTTTTAAAAGGTGACATATTACTATGTACTTTATACAATTAGTTGATTGCCTCTATGATTTGTCTAATTAATTGAAAACTCTCTTGCATTTTTGAAACTTCACTTATAATATACATTAGGTTATTTAGATGTAAAACATTTAGAGTATTATGTACAAACTTTTAACAAGTATGGAGGCTAATATAGTAAGTTTTAAAACAAACAGGTTAATCAATTAATTAGGTTAATTAAGTTATGTGAATAACATAACACCTCTCCCCCTCTCTCTCCCTCTTCTCAAGTTTTGAGTAACCAGATTTCTAATTTTTAGTTGAAATAATCAAATTTTTATAAATTATAAAAAAAATGAAATACACGTACACAAATAATAAAATTTACCTACAAAAATATAAATCCATAAATTAAAAAAGAATATTTAAAGGTCAAAATAATATAACATGATATTGAAAATTTGATAGCATAAATAGATAATTTATTGAGAGAAGGAAAATAGTAAAAACGAAAAAGAAATTGATAGAGATAAATCAAGAGAAAAAAAATTAAAGGCTGTGGGGGAAAATGTGAATTCTAAATTTTTTAGTACTTATTTTAATTGATAGGAGTAACCGTTTGTTGGATTTATATCTCTTAATTATATTTTGATGATGTCATTATTATGCTATAAATTGTTTAAATTACCTTTTCTTGAGTATATTTGAGCCTAGCATAAAGACTTGAGCTTTATGAAGTCATGATGATCAAATTGGAGGCATATGAAGTTCTTGAAACTTGGAGTGCATAAAGAATTTATAGAAGGTCTTTATAGATTATAACTTGTCAAATTGTTTTTTGCAGATGAACCTTATTATGAGCTCAAATGCATGTCTTGCATTGCACTTGCATCTTTGCATTTTAGATCATTTTTTCTCCTTAATGTCTTTTTCTTCAAAATCACTTCACTTGTATATTTGCATTTTGTTCTCTGTAGATTTTTTTCATAAATCAAGTGCATATTAGCTATAGCACACTTCTATGTCATCTTAACACTAGTATATATGTGTATATATGCATTAGTATAAGTATTTAACTTATTTCCTGGAGGAAAAGCATTTTTAACCTATAAGAATAGCTTTACACGTTCGATATTTGCATTACATGTTGGATAATTCTATTGCATATCTTGTAGATTGCATTAGCATAAAATCTAGCATGTTTTTAACAAAATCCCACAGTATTTTTAAGCTATTACAATGCACTCATGGTTTTAAACTAAGTTTATAGCTTTATTCATTGGTAATAACATTGCATGACGTGTATAACTTATAGCTTGCAAGAACATGAACTCTTAAGCTCCTTGAATCAAATTCCCGCAAATTCTTGAAGAAAACAAGTTATAATGGCTTTGTACAACTTGCATGAGATGTATGTAATATGTATATAAGTACATATGCAACTTACTTGATTTGACAAAATGCAAGAAATCTTCTCTTTTGCATAGAAAATCTGCAAAATTTGATTAGTTGAGTGTAAATAAAGTATTGCATTTAATGTTTGCAATTAATGTAGAAGTCAAGTTGCGTGTTTGGTTTGCATAGAGCCTCACAATGTTGCAAAAAAAGGGCTAAAAATGAGTTGTAAGCTATCATTTTTTACTATTGTATGTTTGTCAGCAGTTTTTCCAATTTTCTGTGCCTAATTTCAGGTACCAGCGAGCCGGTAAGGGTTGTTGGTAGGCACCAGCTAAGGGTGCTCACCCTAAATCTAGTATGCAAAGTGTTTTAGGCGGCTGAGATACTGGCTGACCCTGAGTCAGCTAATACTTCCAATTTGCTTGACGGCTAAGGGCACCGGCTGATAGGTAAGGTTAGCTGGTAGATGTACTTTTCTGCAGTATATTTTTTAAACGTTGGCATTTTACTTTTTAGTTATTACAAATACATGCCTTGCCCTCCAACACTACACATACTTGATCAATAGCATTTATTCAAGCCCTCTAGCATTCAATACTTTATCTTGAAATCTTGCTTTATTCATTTCCATATTCATTGATTACATATTATTGGCATTCATTGATCGAGATTTCGAGCTCATAAATTGTCTATCTATTTGGAGCAATATAGGAAGTTCTAAATACATTTGTACACTTGCTCACAAGAAGTTCTTGTATACCAAAATTTCTACTATTTCATTGGGTGCAAATTTTTACTCTTGGGTTGTATCGTTGTGAGAAACTTTCTTTTAAAGAGTAAAAGGGTGAAATCCTCAAGTATTAGGTTAATACTTGTGATACTTGTGGTGAAGTAAGGTTTGTAATTACTATTCTACGCTTGTACAACGTACTAAACAAGAAGGTGATTCACTAATGAAGTTTTTGAAACCTTAAGGGAAAATCTTAGGTAGTGGACTAAGCCTTGGGAGTTCAATCACTCTAAATCACTGCGTTTGATCTTCTAATCCTAAACTCTTTATATTTCAAGTATATTTTTTATATATTGTATGTGTTATTGCTTGGAATATTTGTTAAGTGTTTTTGGGTGCTTATTTGTGCCATTAATCCAATTTACCCCTTTGATTCATTCTTTGGCAACACCGTTTATGATAATTTTGATAAAGAGAGAATTATAAAGAAAAAATAGAAATTTGATAGAAGTGATCATTGATGGGAATTAGATAAATAGATAATTAGGCCAAAAGAATAGAGATCATAAGAAACTAATAATAAGTTTGTTATTGACTAACTAATTAGGAGAGAGGAGTTAAAAAGGGAAAAAAGGAAAAAAACAAAGAGAAAAAGATATAACTGAAAGGTGTGCAATTCGTTAAAATATAAGGGCTCTGTTTGCTATCGTTGTTTTTTTTGGTTTTTTGTTTTTGTTGATCAAAATTTGAAAACTAGGTTCTTTGTTTCTGTTTTCGTTTTCTGAAAAAACAAAAACCAACAACCTGTTTTTACAACTTTGATAAACAAGAAAAAGTGATTTTCTCAGGTTGTGGCAACAAGTTTTCAAAACTTTTATTCACTTTGTGCTGAATACATTTTAGAATTATCTTTTCAAAATTAATATGAACTCATTATTTTTTTCAAAAATAATTATTAAAATTAAAATTATTTAAATAATATTTTTTAAAAAATTATTTAAAAATAATTTTTCAAAAATATTTTAGAAAACAATTTTTCAAAAATATTTTAGAAAATATTTTTAAAAATAAAATTAATTTTATAAAATAATTTTCAAAAAATAATAAAAAATATTTTGAAAAAATAATTTTAATAAATGAAAAATATTTTGAAAATAATTTTAATTTATAAACATTTTTATAAAAATTTTACAAATTAAAATAATTTTAATAAATTAAAAATACATTTAAAATTTAATTTGATAAATTAAATTTATTTTAAAAAATATTTTAATAAATTATAATTAGCTTTAGAAAATTAAAAAAATTTAAGAATTAAAATTAAAATTATTTTTATAAATATTTTTAAAAAATTTTATTATTTTTAGAAACATTCTAAAAAATAAATTAAAAATAATAAATTCAAATTCTAAAAATTTCAAAATTAAAAATAAAATATATTCTCAAAACAATTAAATTTATTTTTTGAAATTATAATCTTAAAGAAAATAAATTAATTTTATAATATTCTTATTGTTCTTTTATAAAATATTCTCAAATATTTTCATGTGTTTTATTTAATATAAAATACTAAAATAAAAAATAAGAGACAAGAATAGTTTGTAAACTATGGACAACCAAAGATGTTTTCGGTTTTTATTTATAAATTTTTATAATTTAACCAAATGCATTTACATTTTTTGTTTTTAATTATTGTTGACAGTTTTTTATTTATGATTCTAATTTTTATTTTTAAAATTTTTGACATCATTACCAAACGAACCCTAAGTGATGCAATTTTGGGGTTGATGAGCCCAAGTTCTAGTAGATTTGTTGGTGGGTTCGGATGGGTGAGGAAGCACCTAGGAGCTAAAAATAGAATACAGCACTAATAAGTTGCCAATAGAACCTTGTGTAGAAAGTGGAATCTTGATATAAGTTTTTGGACTAATGGCTGTATTTGGTGTGAACTTATTTGAAGACATTAGTTTGTCTGGTAATTTGTATAAAAGAAATATTATTTGTTATTAACTTATCATAAGTCACTTATCAATATTTTTCATAAGATTTTTTATTTGTAGTTATAAAGAATTAGTTGAATTTGGGATACTTATATCTTATAAGCTATGATTCGTACATGTCAAGAATTGGAAAAACAGAGAATATTTGTACTTTTAATAATACCTTTAATTAAAAAGATTAAGAAATTCAAAATTAAGTATTAAAATTTAAAATTTAAAACTAAAAAAATTTAAAATTTGGAATTTAAAAAATAAAAAATAAAAAATAAGATATAAAATTAGATATTTAAAAACTTAGATATAAAATTAGATATTAAAAAATTTAAAATTTAAAAGTTAAAAACTTTATAATCCAAAACTAAGATGAAGTAACTGAAACTTTATAATTTAAAATTAATAAGATTGAAAATTAAAAATATCAATAGTAAAAAGAAAAAAATTAAATGATAAAATATTAAAATATTACAAAATAAAAAAATTATAAATGCAAAAAATAAAACTAAAAAGTTAATTAATAATTTATATTTTATAATTTATTATTTAATCACAAAATTATATTGAATTTGTTATTTTTGGAGACCATATGCATTTGTGTTTTTATATATATACATTAGTGTAACACCCGTGCCATGCACGGGTTGCGAAATATATGATTTTTTTTTCTAAAAATAGATTTTTTTATAATAATCTAGATATTGCTATCAAATTATATTTAAAAATTAAATAAATATGAATTCATATAGAAAATAGAATTTGTGTTTCTCTTTTAATACTAACTGTCCTAATTCAATAATAGTTTTATCTCTACAAATGAGTTAAACTTAAACGAATATAGATTGTCTTTTCTTTTTTCCAAACCAAAATCTTCGTTTTCCTTTTTTTATTTTTTGAATTTAAGTATCCTATTTAATTACTATAGATATTTCATAAGAAAAATTATTGTTATTAATGGATAAGAAGGCTAATAATTTTACAGATAAAAACACATATCAAAAGTACAAATAAATTCTGAAAGATAAAAAGTAAACGAAATATTAAGATGAAATGAGGACCTGATATCAAGCTATCTAGTAATCAAGAAATATTTACTTCGAATTTTGCAATAAAAAGATCATTTTGAAAGAAATGATAGATATGATATGAAGTTTCAAAAGAAGACAGTTAACCGAAGGGACAAAATAGAATTAAAAAGCTGAAAGATTTACAGTGTGTAATGATGTATGTGGGTGAAAGTTTCACTAAATAAAATATAATATAGAATATAGGATCTGAATATAAAAAAACATAAGAATAAAAAGACAATTTGTTGATATTAACCAAAACTCAAATTACCATAAATAGCATTATACGATAATGATATATTAAGTATATTGCAATAATTTTCGATTATAGTAATAGAAAATAATTAAAATAGGTAACGATTTGATAACAACCAAATTGGAGAGTTACTATAGATATCTGCAATCAATCTAGATTTCATGTCATAATTCTCAGATGTAATATGTAAATATTAAAATAAATTAGTAAATCAATGTAAATCTCACTAAAATAAAATAAAATCATTTACTCACCAAATATAGCGGTTGATATCATTGTAATGTAAAAGTGACAAATGGCAAAAGGATTTTAAGAACACTATTTGTGCAACACTTGTCGTTATTATATTTCAAATGATTCTTTTATATAATATAGTATAGATATACATATAGAGAGAGAAAGAGAGAGGAGATGTTTATTACATTTCTTTGGTAGAAATTTACCAGTCGACACATTAATATCATAATATGCTTCAGCATAGCATTCAAAGAACCAAGGACAAATCAGATAATCTTTTCGATATCAAATAAGGAAAAAAATTCTAAAAGACTCAATAAATTTTTCCAAAATCAAATACTTTACATATTGAAGTTTTAAAAACACCTTTTTCACGTAAAATGCACATTTTCTTTCATGATTCGTCTAATTAGCTTATTAGACTTGTATTTAGAGACTTGACATCGCCACTATACTTTCTGAAAGGTAACATGTTTTCATATTTTATCTAATTAGCTTATTAGACTTGTACAAAGACTTGACGTTGCCACCATACTTTTTGAAAGGTGACATATTACTTCTACACTTTATATAATTAGTTAATCGCCCCTATAATTTGTCTAATTAATTGAAAACTCTCTTGTATTTTCAAAACTTCACATGTAATGTACAATAAGTTATTTGGATGTAAAACATTTAGAGTATCATGTACACACTTTTAACAAGTACATAGCCTAATATAATAAGTTTTAAAACAAACGAGGTAATCAATTAATTAGGTTAATTACGTTATTTGGATAACATAATACCGCTCCCTCTCTCTCTCTCTCTCCCTTCCTCTTTTCAAGTTCTGAGTAACCAGATTCCAAACTTTTAGTTGACATATTTAAATTTTTATATATTATAAAAAATGAAATACATATACAAATAATAAAATGTACCTACAAAAGTATAAATTCATAAATTGAAAAAGAATATTTGAAGGTCAAAATAGTAGAACATGATACTGTCTATGATAATTTTGATGGAGAGAGAATTATAGAGAAAAATAGAAATTTGATAGAAATAATCATTGATGGGAATTATGATAAATAGAGAATTAGGCCAAAAGAATAGAGATCATAGAAAACTAATAATAAGTTTGTTATTGACTAATTAATTAGGAGAGAGGATGAGGATGAGTTTTGTTAGGGATTGTGAAGCCTTTTTCTATAACTTCTTTTGGTTAAAAACAAAATTAAATATGATAACTTTTTAATATAATTATACAAACTATAATTATAAAATCTTAAAATTTGGAACTTAAAATTTTTAGAGGCCTAAATCTTTACTCAAGCCATCCTTTGGATAGGATGGCGACAAAATTAGTAATTTATATAGCTTTCGTAATGGTAATCCTATAAAAATTCATTGAGTACAATTGAACATAAGAATCCAAAGGATATTATGTGAATATTTATACTATTACAAGTTACAAGACTTACAGTACAAAGAAAATATGACTTCTACGACAAATAATAAAATTCACATATTTAATTTCAAATAACATGCCTAATATATTACGCATTAATACACTAATAAATCTAACATTTTTCTATTTATTTCAATAAACATTCCACAAATATTGAGAATCTACTTGAATTAGATAAAAAAAGTATCAGAGACAAATTTTAAAAAATTTATCAACGTGAAGGACCTTTCGCGCAAAAAAAAAAAAAGAAGGCCAAGATAAAGCTAGAGATTGATATAGCCAAAATAAGTTCATCAAATCATCCAAGAATAGGATGAAAAACGGAATCATCCAAGAGTAGGATGAAAAACGGAATCATCCAAGAGTAGGATGAAAAACGGTAGTGATACGACATGTTATCTAGCAAGTTCAAGTCCGTGTTACATGAGTTAGAGATCTTCCAACTAGACGTGTGCGATCCATAATTCTTTTTCTTAAAGACTACAAATAGATTCTATTAATCTGTAGCGGATATCAAACTTGTAAATCCTTTTTTTTTTTTCAAGACAAATTGATGTAAGAATTGGATTGCAAATTACGATTTGCACTAACCTTTGAGCAGTTCTATTATTTTGGACATCCAAGTGCCTTTACTTCTCTTGATTGAGTAGGACATTCGAGGTGTCTCCGATACACACAACCGATCATCGTTTTTTCCTGAAGACCACCTCGGTATCCAATCCGAACCCATCGACGGTTCGGACATGAACCAACTCGGACTGCTTAAACAACTTCTTCAACGGCTCAATACTGTACAAATCGTTAGCCGAATACTTATCCGACTTTCTGGATAACGCCACGTGTAACACACAAATGCCACCAACCTTTAACGTCCGTTCGATCTCCCCAACGAATTTGTGCGGATAGAGGGCGTGGTCAAACACGTTAGAGAACTCAAAGTCAAAAGTCTCATCTCCAAACGGCTGCTGATGAAAGTCGCCTTTTAACACCAACGGTGGAGATGGGACCAAGTCAATGCCAACAGAATTGGATACTCCGACCCGCTTCAAAGCCTCCACTTCTTGACCCATTCTCGCCCCGACGCAAAGAGCTCTAGAATGGTTTGTGAGCAAATTTTTATGCTTCAGATCGCTGAAAAAAGACGTGAACACTTGGATTTTCCGGTCCCAATCACGAGTAGCCCATATCTTTCGGAGCTTCGGGTTGAGAGTCTTGTTGAGCTGTCTTTGTATGTAGGACTCATAGGTGGTGTATCCGGGTCGGAGCTTCAGACCCGGGATAGTTTCCGCGGAGGGAGGTCGAGGGTTTTTGCTGCTGGTGGAGGTGGTAAAATTTTGGTGGGAGAGAAAAAGAAGGAAAGGAAAGGAGAGCAAAAGAGAGGCAAGAAAACATTTACGTAGGAATGGTTTTGTTTGAGATGGTTTCATTTTTGCTATTGCATGGCTTGTTTATATGTCTACATATATATATATATAATTATATATATACCTGAACAATTATTATATGAATACAAACACCCTTATATGTGTATATTATATGATCTATATATGTATTATTTTATGTATAAGATGTGATATATATACACATACACATATATATATATTTCGTGTGTGTGTATGTGTTTTGGTGGTGGGGTTGAGGGGGGTTGGAGAAGGAGGTGGAAGGGGTGGTTAGGGATGACAAATGGTGGATGATGGCGTGCATGCGTTCAAAGTGGCGGTTGTTGAGCATGCGGTGTGCCTACTACAACCTCTTTTATTGTGTAAGAATCACTTGACGATAATATCAAAGAGTTGGGAAGTTTATAATAATAGAAGAAGAAAAATAACTCCAAAAGAAGAAACACACATAAAAGGAAAAGGCTAAAAAAAGGAGTTGGTGAGTTGGCGTTTGTTTGATGATTAAAAATGGGAATAAGTGCATTGCTAGATCCAATTAAAAGCGGACACATGGGTGTTTAAACCTGTGGCTCGAGGTGGTCTTGGCCGTTCTAAAGTTTTGTTGGTCGTCTTTTACTAGGTCTCATGTAAATTTTGTCTAAAGTTTTGTTGAATTTCTTGCAGTGATTAGCTTTCGTCTGTGGAGTTTTATTTTTATTCCAATTGAAATTTTAATGGGTAACGGTATGCTATTGAACTTTTTCTTTTAGGCCTTAAACGTCCATTTTTTCATTGATCATTTTATAATACGTTTAGTTTCCACTTTTCTTTCTTTGCTTTTTTTTATTAAAAATGCGCACAACTAGGCATATGTCCTAATTGCGCTAGCTCATAAATAACTATATTTACTAAAAAAGAGTTTGATATATCAAATTTTCTTTCGAGATTAAAGAAATTATTCATTGTGTAACTAGATCATAAAATAACAACTAACTATGTCCATTAATTGTTACACGAAAAATAATTGGCTAGAGTATGCATGATGAAAAGATTGATGACTTCCCTAGCTGGCTACACTAAAACCCTAATTAAGCCTGCGATAAAATAACATATAATAGTGGGGTTTTGAGGCTCCACTCTCTTCAATAATTGGTCTACATTTCGTTGGAGAATTAATTAATTAAATTATTCTAGCTAGCTAGCTTTTTAGAAGTCATCATCTTTATTATACTTTACTTCCAATTCAAAACATTCAGTTACATTTCCTGCAAATATGCTAATTAGATGTGTGTCAAAAAGCTTGAGAGAAACAGTATAAAAGTGACATAATTTAAGGGCCTAATTATATGGTTTGTTGGCAAATAATTCGACACACACACACACACACACACATATATATATATATATATATATAAAGATTTCGACCGTTGAGAGACATTATGAATCGGATAATATGATTAGGTCGCCTTTCTTTTCCCTTTGTGATTAATTTAGTTTGCAGATTTTGGAATAGCTTGATTGGGTCATGGTGTCCAATAACAGGTCCTCGTATATATTTCTCTGCTCTCTGCATGGAGATAATCATATATGACGCTAAAATTGAGTCTAATTTAATCTTCATTTGTTTAAAACTAAAATAAATTAATTAACAAAAACATTATCCGTCTTAGTGGAATGTTTTTGCTGGCTCCATTTATTTCAAGTAAGAGTTACTTTTTTTTTTAAATTTAATTTTCTGCAAAATTTCAAAAAGTTTAAGACTTTCTCGACGATCATATTTTCAAGAAGATATATATTCTTTTCAAAGTGACTATGCTGCTAAAAGTTTTTGGTCTACTTGCGAATCATGAGAGAGGATGAAAATATATGTGCAGCTTATAAGCTAGAAATTGAATGAGAGCAGAAACTGTGGCTGAGTGGCTGTTTTTTCATGGAGTAATCTGCAAGCTAAGTCAAATAATAGACCCCATATATAGTGTATGTGTGCGTGGAAAGAATATTATCATCGAGATGGAAAAGGCAAGAAAGAGATTAGACAATGGCATTTTCATAATAGAGACGAATCGCCGAAATTAAAACCCTTATCAAACCTGATTGTGGCCCCAGCTGGCCATTGTCTATTCATTTATGTATATACAAGCTATAATTTATTTATATATAATATTTTGGGAGAGAGTCTACTTGTGTGGTTGAGCCTAGCTAGTTGTCAGTGGATATGGCCATTTAAGCTTCAACAAAACCTATTTGCTTTTTCGTGTGTGATGTTTATGACATAAATTAACTTGACCTATTAATTTGTTTAAAGGAGTAGAAGGCATGACATACACATCAAAGAATTAAAAAGCAAATAATATTACGTAAGAGATAATATAATTCTATACAATATAAAATATCCTCATGGTACGTGTACGTATTCACTTGGAATTATCATATTAATTATGCAAATAATGTCAGTGAAAGTAAGGAAAATGAAAGCATGACTAGTCCCACAGTATTAGTGAATGATTAATTACGAAAAATTTTAGTGGCCAATATAATTCGACGATAAATGTTTAATTAATAGATGATTTCGAAATTGCATAATTAATATGTACGTAATAACAAATGTGATTGACCCAAACAATATTTAATTTTTTTATGCACGAAATAAATATATTAAAATTAACCATGAGAATTAATTAAAGAGAGTAGGTGAGAAAATATACTTACAAAATCACTTTAATTTATGAGATATATATAGCTATACATGAGTAGTTTCTATTGCTAAAAAATTGTATAAAAAAACCAGTCACCCAAAAATGGCTTATCAAGAGAAAGTTTCCATTAATACAAAATGTGGAGATTACATGGAATAATACAAAGCCAATTTTTTTTTTTTTTACTAAGATCTCATCCTGTTGATTTGGTTCAAAGCTGGTTGCAAAATATTGTAAAGCACCCAAAGAATCGCTGGGGTGACAACAATCAACAGAAGCTGACCCCTGTTGTCACTTGCAGCATCAGCCAACATGACGATCTCACTAGCCGCCGCAGACGCCTGAGGCGGGTGCATGAGCCCTGATGCAGCAGCGAGCCCACCTACCCTAAGCCCAATGATGACCCCTTTGGTGCTCCTCATCTTGTTGATCTGGTTCAGCGCTGGCTGCAGAATGTTGAAGAGCACCCATGCAATGGCTGGCACAATTGGCAGCAGAAGCGCCAGGCCGCGGTTGTCGCTGCTGGCCTCGGCCAGTTCCGAAATCTGCTGCGCCGCAATGGCGGCGTCGCAGGTCGTTAGAGTTGAGAAAATCGCGCCGGCGAGCGCTGTTCCAGCTAGTGAAGTTGATAGGGTTGAGTTTTCTGATGCTGCTAAACCCTTGGGGAGGTTTTGTGTGGAGAGAAGGGAGTTTGAGTTTGGTTTTGTGGAGGGTTTAGAAGGGTTGATAACTTTGGGGGTGTTTGTGGTTAAGCACTTGGCATTAAGCATAGCCATTGTTGCCATTGTTGCTGCCATTTTTGATGATGATCAGGAGGTCAAAAGCTGCTAACACGCGAAGCAAAGAATGGCTTCAGATTATGTGTGGCGTGCACAGTGAGAAATTTGGAATATTAGAAAAGCCAATCCAGGTGAGGAGAATGAGATCCAATGAGATTATGCTTTCTAGATTGTTCTCTTAT
Organism: Cordia subcordata; assembly: GCA_028554755.1. NCBI lineage: Eukaryota > Viridiplantae > Streptophyta > Magnoliopsida > Boraginales > Cordiaceae > Cordia > Cordia subcordata. The sequence goes on from JAPTOF010000020.1 coordinate 1,499,971, forward strand.
CCGGAAGAGTGTGATTGGTTAGATTTAGACCTCATATTTGCATGCCCCACCATCGCTTCTTATCACCAATGCTTCGCTACCAATTGCGAGACATATTTATTCGCATTCTTCACACAAACCACTTATATAGCGTCGTCCTAACTATTTGTTCGGGAAATGAATCAACGGGACAAACGTGACTAACCTCTGGCGAATCTTGATTTCAAATTCATGTCCTCTCGTTTGTAGACTTTTATTATTGACTCAGGATTGATTTACAGCGTGCTTGGCTAAGCTTATTTGGGGATTTTAAGCTGTAAATAGTAAAAATCATGTAAGAGGTGCATTTTTTTAAAAACTTATAATCTACAGATAAGAAGAGCCAAATAGGCTCTCAAAGAACGCATAAAGATATGTAGTAGGATACCTTCACTGAAAAAAGAACAAATGAAAGTGTATACTTTGTAAGAGATTTACACAGTAAAGCGAGGTTTAAGAGCTTGTCTGGATTTTTTTTTCCTTTTGAAAAAAATACATCTTTTTGTGGAACAACTACATAATAAGTTAATAACTATTTAGTTTGGCTTTTAAAAAGTTACAACTTTAAAAAGACTATCAAGGTGTTTGGCTTTGCTAATTTTAGATGCTTATAAGCACTTAAGAAAAAGTACACTATCACATACTTTATACTATTTAGGTATTTACAAGCACCAAATAAGCAAAGCCAACCGCTCTCTATAACTTTTAAAAAAGCACATTTTTCAAAAATATGCGAATTAGCTTGTTGACCAAGGTCTTCAGCTTCTGCTTGGCATACATATGCTTGAGGAGCCTCCTGATGGGCTGAGGAACATTTTTTGGTGAAGATTTGAGGACGGTAACTACTTCTATACTTGTCAGCTCTTAATTTTTGGCTTATGCCTCCTTCGTATAGGGGGAAAAAAAAAAGTTCAGATAAACCCTGATTTATTGCTTTTTGACTTGTATATGGGATTTGAAACACTCGTCTGTAGTTTTGGAACTTTCTCGTTTATAAATATAAGTCATCTATTTTCCTGACCCAAAAAAAAGGGCGTCTCAACTTTCTCTAAGCCCATTTTAACGACTTGGGCCAATGTGAAAAGTTTCCAATTCTCATCCAGTACCAACATGCAGGGGGAAACCTATCGGGCCTGGTCACTGAGGACTATCAAATCATTGTATTTGCAGAAAGAGTTCAAGATTTGTTTAGATTGATTTTTTTATTAAAAAAGTACATTTTCCCTTAATATATATATATATATATATATATATATATATTGTAATAAGTATTTGAATTAAATTTTTAAAAAATAAAACTCTAATAATAGTTCAATTTCAATTTTTTTAAAAATAAAAATTTTTAACTTCTGAAAAAACACTTTTTTAAAAAAATTAAAAAAACCCAGTTGAGCCCAACGAGCTTCTTTATTGCAGCTTATTTCACCGGGTTTTAACTTTTAGTTTTAAATTTAAATTAATTATTTCTTGTTGTTTTTTCGCAGATTACAAAAATTTCTTCCACTTATGTATATTGTCATTTGTTTATGCGCAAACAATTAGTTAATCTTTCCAAAAACTACTTTGTTATGATTATTTTTCGAATAAATTTAAACTATTACAAAAAGACTGTTAAAATTGCCATTAGAGATAATACTTTGGTCAAATTACACTAATTTCGTTCAACCACGCAAGACACATGTTTCTTATTAGATATTCTAACACGACCACTCACAAGACAAAACATAATGACAGATTTCATAAACTTTAATTCTCTTCAACCAAAGTGCTGCCATTTTAGACTGTCTAAACCACTCTTAACTTGACAAATTAAGTTGCATGTGCAGTAATTAAGTCATTATTTACATGTGTTATTATTACTTTCTGCAATTAGTTGACAGCAAACTCTTTAATAATATACATGAGCCATGATATTGTAAACTTGGCAAGACTTGAACAAGACATATAATTATAATAAAATAAAATAATTTTGATAATTTATTATTATTAACTTTTTCGTACAACTACAGATCACTCATCAACTTTTTGTCTTTCCACAAACAGAAAATATAACGCCATCTTGATACTCCCCCAAGTCCGTTAGATCCCAGACAAGACACAACTATCACAAGGGAAAATTTGGTGTGCCAATCCCGTGATATTTTCAGTACTTTTCTTGCCCGAGTCCCCTATTGCCTGCCACATAGAAGGGCAATTACCAAAAGAGACCCCCTGATATTTATTGATCAGTAAGTTTAGCTTAAAATAAAATCAGATAATTATACTATTTTTCTTTAAATTCATATAAAATTATCATATCAATAATATGTACAAATTATTTAATCAGATAGTTAACCATATTCTGAAAAAAACTGTTAGATCAAATAAATATTGATTTATTTGGTGACCAACTATATCTTGTTAATAGTCAAATTTTATAATTCGGCATTTGTTGTATTGTTATTTTTTGTTCTTTCGATATTTAATTTAACCATTTGGTTTTTGCAGAAATATAAAATGAAAATATATTCATTGAACCAAAAAAAAGGAAAAATAACAGATTGATTTCTTCATTAAAACCCACAAGCAACACTTACTAAAACCTTCCAAAACTTCAGTACCACCCCCTCCAAATATCTAAATGCCAACTATGTAAATAAATATGTTTAGAAACAGAGACACAAACCAAAAACTATTAATAAAAACCAGGAAAATCAACAGAAAGAGAAAGCCACTTCTTCAACTACCTACTGCCCTCTAGGGTTCCAAATACCCGAAAAAATTGGAATGAAAAGATAAATAATATCACAAAGAAAAAAAAGAAAAATTCCGATAAAGATGGCAACTTTTTTCCTTTCTCTAGCACCCAATACAGTCCTGTCACCATTTCACGACCGGACCAGACCTATAAACCGGCTTTTGAGCCGGACATATTTGAGCAGTTTTCATAACCAGACACCCTTTTCAAGGGGCAGCTTGTTTGTGACTCGGGCCGGGCTGGGACAGATTCCTGGCCCGGACCCGGATGGGCTGTTTGCTAGAGTTGAAGGGTTATTGTATACTATTGCTGATGCTGCAGTTAATGGAGCTGCCATTGATAAGGTTTCGGAGTCTGCTGCTAATGATGCCGCTGTTAAGCAAAGTAATGATTGGCTTTCTGGGATTACTAATGCAATGGAGACTGTTCTTAAGGTTTGTTAAAGTTTGAATCTTTATGCTTTTGCTTGCGCTGCCGTTTAGAGTTTGAGTATTTATTGGTTATTTTCTTTGTTAAAGTTTTTATCTTTATGTTTTTCTTCGGTTAAAGATCTAATCTTTGTGGGATTTTCTTCATTGTTGAAGCTTTAATTTTGATGTGTTTTAGTTTTATAATTTTTTGGTGTTTTATGTGGTTTGAATTCTTGTGGCTGTTAGCATATGAACCTTAGTGGAGCTATGTTGATGAATTTTTGATGTATGAATCATAAAGTCGGCTTTTTAAGACTTCCCAGTTGGGAGATGCGAGAAATGTTAAATACTATTCGAATCCTACTAAATTGATATTTGTTCAGAAACGTCAGCTGAATATTTAAGTATCTGTGCCTTTTTTTTTTTAATAAATGGGATTCTTCTTTTGGTTTTTCTTATGCTGTCTAAGCGGCAGGTTGTTTGGATATGAGTACCAGTGTAGCTAGATTGATTTGCTAGTTTGGTGTATTTTTGTTCTCAAGTTAATGCTTTTGGGAGGATTAATCTGGAAATGTAGTCCATTTTTAACAATTATAATGGTATTGAGCTTATTTGTATTGATGAATAACAGTTGTGTATGGAAGCATTCCCCCTCTTTACTATTGGCTATCATATGTTAGTTGGTTACAGTTTTAGAAAAGATAAAACTGAAAAATGTTAGGTTTAGCTGAATAGGTTGAGAAAATATGAAAACTTCTATGTAAATCTATGTGGAATCAGATCCAGTTGCTAGTATGTGATGATAGAAGATTATAGCGTCCAAGTGTTTAGGACCTTTTAATTTCGCCTTCTACACCATTACCATATTATGTCCAAATGTTTAGAACCTTTTAATTTCGCCTTCTACACCATATAATGTTTTCGGATAGTAAAATGTAATAGAATTAATGAAGCAAAGCCTTTCAGAGAGAAAAAGACAAAAAATATCCAAGGAAATAAGCTTCAATCGGACTTGTATATATCTTCAAAATCTAGTGACATGTTTTCGTAGTGGAGAAGAGCTCCAGGGAAGAGGCAAAATACTTGGCTGCACATGCATTTTGGCATTTAAGTTTGTTTCCTGCCTGACTACGAACACATATGTGGCAAGGAACGTGGTTCTAGAAATAAAAACTAAGGGAAGTATCCTTATGAAAATATTGTTTATTTTGATGAATTCTGAATACCAAATTTTAGTTAATTGTGATTGTATAGCACAAAAAAGTCAGAATTTGTTTTTACTTATTTTCAGGTGTTGAAGGATGGCTTGTCCACTTTACACATGCCGTATGCTTATGGTTTTGCAATTATTCTACTTACTGTACTTGTAAAAGCCGCCACGTTTCCTCTGACAAAGAAACAGGTCAGTTTGTAGTATTTGCTGATCTCGAGTAGGATAATATAGCTCATCCTAATCTTTTTGTCTACATGCTAGTAGGTCACATAATCTCCTTAGCTACAAATTTCTCAATGTCATCAATGTTTCTAGATTCACAATTGAGGCTCTATACAGTGCAATAGCTATAGCATGATTAGAGAAACCACAAACTGTTTGGAAACCTAAATTCAATTGTATAGGTTCAGTGTCAATCCAGAAGGCTTCTAAATTAAAATGGAAGCGTTTGTTGTAGGCTATTTTCTGTTCTTGAAGCCGTGTCCTTGTTTTATGGTTTCAAGAGCATCTTTCTTTAGATTTTGGAGTTAAGAGTAATTGCCTGATCTGTTTTTGCTAGAAATGGTCACAACAGTTACTCATAGGTGTTACGATAGGTCCAATAGGAATCAGGTTGTTATTTTTGTCATTATAGCTTCTGTTTACACAGTTCAAAGAAGTCTAAACTCTAAAGGCACAGTTTCCTTGCTTTTCTTCTCAAGCTTATGTAGTGCTTCTTACTTCTTCGTCCTTGCTTTAATCTCATGACCTTGGCCAGGTGGAATCAGCAATGGCTATGCGATCTTTGGCACCTCAAATAAAGGCCATTCAGGATCGCTATGCTGGAGATCAGGTCACTTTTTATCCTTTCTATATAGAACTTTACTTGTTAGCTTAAAAAAACTTTGCTGTTAAGATGCACGCATGCATGAAAGGACTAGAGAGATAAATTATCTAATGGTGCTGATGGGTTCAAAGAATTTATCATCATACATATATGGTCATATTTTGGAATTCCACAGTGCTACATGAATTTCAATTGCTTAAAAAGTGACAATATTTGAATGAAATTTGCTTCAGGTCTTGGTTAACGTTCACTATCCTATATAGATGTAAACGCAAGAAGAACTAAACATCTCATGAGTTCTCTCTTTGTGTAATTTATCTGCCATTTCTCTTTTCAGGAGAGAATTCAACTGGAGACTGCTCGCTTGTACAAATTAGCTGGCATAAATCCTCTAGCTGGTAATTAATGTCTCAACTTCCTTTCCCCACTCCGGCAACGCTCAATCATAAACTTTGCTTTGTCCACTGATCCGCTCATCATGCCCTTCATGGCTGTTTGGTTTTCATATATTTGCACTTATTACTTATAGCTCACTTTTATATATTTTTGTTGATGCCAGGATGTCTGCCAACTCTTGCCACCATACCCATATGGATTGGACTTTATAGGGCTCTTTCTAATGTGGCAAATGAGGTAGCACCATTGATCCTCGTTGACCCCGTAGTTAATTCTTTTTTGCTGCTCTACTATGATGTTGGTCAGTAATTATGGTTTTGATTTTAAGGGACTTCTGTCAGAAGGCTTTTTCTGGATACCTTCCCTGGCTGGTCCAACAACAATTGCAGCTCGTCAAACTGGCAGTGGTACCTCTTGGCTCTTCCCCTTCATTGTAAGTTTTCTGGTCTTTGAAGACTTACACACACTGTTATTCTGCATATCCTCTTATTTTTCTGATGCATTTTGAGGTTGCAACTGCAATTAGAAATAATTTTTGTTGTCTCTTATGCCTGAAACAGAAGTTGTAATTTTTAGTTGCCATAAATTCATGAATAACCATTTGTTGTTAGCTCTGTTAGCTGGGCTGCATAGGATTGTATTTAATTTTCTCTCCTTGACTTCTTGTGAGGATTTACTCTAATTGGAGAACTTCCTTTTGCTGGAATTCGGAAGGATAATAGTTCCTGTCTTTAATTTGAGTTGTTTTTGTAATTAATGCTGTTCTGATTCTCATCCTTCTTGTTATCTAACGTGTTGACAGGATGGACATCCCCCGCTTGGATGGTCAGATACTTTGGCATACCTTGTCCTGCCAGTTTTGCTTGTCATATCTCAGTACATCTCAATTCAGATCATGCAACCATCACAGGTTAGTTAAGTTGCAGGAGTAACTTTTGTTACCAATTGGTATATAGGAGAAGAAATGCTTCATCTCCTTTTGAATTGATTACATCCTTGTCTTATTTTCTCCAGTTGGTCTCTTATTCTTCATCTTATGGATATACATAGTAGTTTAACTATTCTCTAACATCTAAACAATAATCGTCTGTGATATGAGTTGCAATGTCTTCTCTTAAGTATATCTTTGCTGTATGTATTCTTTTCCAGCAGCGGCTTGACTAGACAGGTACCAATCCACTTGTGGAATCTGATGTTCTAATTGTCGAGTCTTGGTATTGTTGAATCAAAATAAAATGTCTGCATTTTCAGTGTTGTGAATTGTTTTCCTTAACAATGAACCATAACTGTTGAAACAGTTATGCAGGCAGACTCAATCTGCTGGTTAATTTTCATTCTGCAAAAGGTACAATGGGCAAAATTGTGGGAGGTGCAAAAGCATGATTCATTTGAGTGTAACTACATTTTTTGTCCTGTTCTCAGGATTCGAGTACCCCTGGCTGCAATTTATATGATTAAAGTGAGAAAACTGGAGCTAATGCTTCTCATTCTTGACTCTAGGCTTTTCTAGAATAAGTTATCTTTTATCTGTGTCATCCATCAACTATATTAATTCTATCATTTACTCATCAAAATTCCTTGTGTTATCATCCTTGTCAGATTTTTATCATCAAAATTGAATGTCTTTTTACTGATCATTTTTGGTAATAAATTTTTTATGGTACATTTTTTATCCGATGAATCATAAATTTACTGTCTGGAAGCTATATAAGAATCTTTCATTTCAATGTTAATCTTTTCTTTTGATCTGGCTTTCAGAGTAGTGATCCCAACCAAAAGACTTCTCAAGTGTTGACCAGAGTCCTGCCTCTAATGATTGGTTATTTTTCTCTATCAGTTCCTTCTGGTCTAAGTCTTTATTGGTAAGCAGCTCAAAATTTGTATTCCTTGTGCTATTGCAGTGTTTTGGTTCATGTTATGCATGTTGTGCTTTTTTAAATAAGTTGGAAAGTAGTTCCTTGCTGCCCCCCTTCCTTTTGTTTGTACAATAAGTAAAAGTTTCATTCAGAACTATTTAAGGGCAGCGCAAATGCAAGCTGTACATCAAACAGTCCTCAGGATCAAAATTTCATCCACTGACTATAAAGATGAGATGGAAGCTTTATTCCCTTACTCTGTTATGCTTTTCTTAAAAGATTTGTTCATTTGTTATATGCAGGTTAACTAACAACATCCTCAGCACAGGTCAACAAGTCTGGCTTCAAAAATTGGGCGGTGCAAAAAATCCTGTAAGACAATTTAGTGAAGATCTAAAAAAGAAAGACCAATCTAGAATTCAGGAATCCATTTCTCAATCAACTACGATGAAAAAGGTCATGAAAGAAGAAAAAACCCCGAATGAAGCCGGACCTCGACCTGGTGAAAGGTTATCAGATGACTTATGCCTGTTACCTCACATGTAAGCGATGCAAAGAACTTGTCTTGAGCATGTATGTCACTATTTTCCAGGTTTAAACAATTAAAGGAGCAAGAGGCAAGACGAAGACGGCAAAGAGAGGAAGAGAAGAGGAAAGCTGAGGCAGCAGCTAAAGGAGTTCAAATAGCAAACGAAGAGCCTAAGAAAGAAGCCAAATTAGTTGATACAGATGACAGGAGCAGAACCAAATTAAATGATGCTCCTTCTTTGACCAACACTAGCAATTCTCCAATTGCTGAGGATCGTGTTTTGAATGGTGATATTACTTCTCCAAGATTAGAGGAAGATCAAGAGAAGGACCAAACTGCTATTGATTCAGCAAATAGAAAAGGTGATTGGCATGAAAAGTCAGAAAAGGTAGCTTTTCCAACTCGCTAGTTGAGATTCTCCTTTTTCAGTGTCATGCTTTTTTTGTGACTGATATTATAAAGTCTTTTTGCTTAATTGCCTGCATTCGCCTTGTAGTTTCTAATAACTCAATTTGGTTTGGATTGCTGATCATTTCCTAGAACATTTTATTTTTGTGTTTGCTAGCTAAGGATAGTGGCTATATTACTTGGTGACCCCTGGTAACAACTTGGACCAGTGGTGTTTGGGTTGCAAGGATATCCAATAATTTTCCTTTGAATGTTCTAAGCTTCAGTTCTGAACACAGTCAGGCAGTAGGATATAAGTGATAAAAAGGCATTGTTAACAGATTTTGCGTCCTCTTGGTTTGGCATTTTGTATAACTATTGTGGACACGTTGCATCAGTTTCTCCTAGCGCTCTTGGAAAGTCTCTTTTTTCACAATTTTCTTGAATGAAGTCTTTAAAGTTCGAATAGTAATGAATCATCCCTAGTTGAAAATATGTGTTAATAAGGAAGAGACATAAAGATAAAGAGAATGGTTTAAAGACTTCGTACTTTTTAGAGTACTACCCTACTCTATTTATAATATTATGAAAACCAAAAATTATGATATTTCTTCCGATGTGGGATAGAGACTTATTATAATAATATACTACCTAACTCATACTTAACACTCCCCCTCAAGCTGGAGCATATATATCATACGTGCCCAGCTTGTTACAAATATATTTAATCCGAGAACTACAAAGAGACTTTGTAAATAGATCAGCTAATTGATCACTCGAGCTAACGAAAGAAGTAATAATCTCCTTGGATAATAGCTTCTACCTAACAAAATGACAATCTATCTCAATGTGTTTAGTCTTTTCATGAAACACTGGGTTTGTGGCAATATGTATCGCAGCCTGATTATCGCAAACAAGTTTCATAGGACTTGAACAGGTGACTTGAATCTCTTTCAGAAGATTGTTTACCCATATCAACTCACAAGTGGCTACTGCCATAGCTCGATATTTTGATTAAGCACTTGAACGGGCCACTACATCTTGTTTCTTACTCTTCTAGGAAACAAGATTTCCTCCGACAAACACACAGAAACCAGAGGTAGACCTTCTATCAGTCGGACTACCTGCCCAATTAGCGTCTGAGTACCCAACAACCTCCATGTGCCCATGGTCACTATCTGACAAGCTTTTCCGGGTGAGCCTTTAATATCTGTAAGATTCGAATAATCGCTTCCCAATGTCTTTCGTGGAGAGTTCGAAGCCCGACAACACTTACTGCAAAAGAGATATCCGGTCGAGTAACCGTAAGGTAATTGAGTTTTCCAACTAACCTTCTGTATCTCCCCGGATCTGATATCAACTCCCCTTATCTGGAAGAAGCTTCACGTTTGGATCCATAGGTGAGTCACAAGGTCGCGCACCAAGTAACCCTGCCTCACTCAACGTATCTAATGCATATTTACGTTGGGTAATAAATACCCCTTGCTTCGACTGTGCAACCTTAATACCCAAGAAATAGTGAAGCGGCCCTAGGTCTTTGGTTTGGAATTGCTGATTAAGAAAAGCCTTCAACTCATCAATCCCATTGCTATCATCACCTGTTATGACAATATCATCTACATACACAATCAAAAGAAGCTGTTTACCGGATAAGCATCGATAGAACACCGAATGGTCCACGTTACAGCGAGTCATGCCAAATTCCAGAACTGCAGTACTAAAGCGTCCAAACCACGCCCTCGGAGATTGCTTGAGACCATACAGGGCCTTCTTTAAACGACATACCTTCTGAGACTCCCCTTGAGCAACAAATCCTGGCGGTTGCTTTATATACACTTCCTCATCAATGTCACCATTCAGGAAAGCATTTTTGATATCCAACTGATGAAGTGACCAATGGTGAATAGTTGCCAAGGAAAGGAAAATACGAACAGAGGACATCTTAGCAACGGGAGAAAATGTGTCACTATAATCAAGACCATAAACCTGTGTGTATCCCTTGGCCACAAGTCGAGCCTTCAAACGATCCACCTGACCATCTGGTGAGACCTTCACTGTATAGACCCATCGACAACCAACAGAGGACTTGCCGGGTGGCAAATCAACTAACTCCCAAGTTTCATTATGATGTAACACAGACATTTCTTCAAGCATAGCAGCCCACCAACCAGGATGAGCACAAGCCTCTGCCGCAGACTTAGGAATGGAAATAGAAGAAAGAAAGGCAACAAAGGATGCATATGAAGGAGACAAAGAATCGTAAGACACAAAGTTAGATATAGGGTGCTTAGTGGTGCAAGAACGAGTACTTTTACGAAGAGCAATGGGCATGTCAAGATCAGACGATTGAGCAGAAACTGGATCTGAAGGCAGCGAATCAGAGGATACCGGGGCAGGTAGCAACGGACTTGATCGGCTTGAATAAACCTGGAGGTTCGGTCTATCTAGACGTACAGTGGGATGCAGTGGTGAAGTGGCATCAGGAGTGGATGTAAGGTCTGAAATAGGAGAGGGGGCCAAAGGTGCATCGAAGGTAGGTACTGGAAGTGGTAAAGACTCAACCACGGTATTAGAAGTGGTGGTAGAAAGGAAAAAGGAAGTGAGTTCAAAGAAGGTAATATCAGCTGATACAAACCATCGCTATAACTCAGGAGAGTAACAACGGTAACCTTTTTGCTGCCGAGAGTACCCAAGAAACACACACTTGATAGATCGAGGGCCTAACTTGTCTACCCCCAGGGGAGAGATTGCGGACAAAGCAGACACATCCAAAAACCCGAGGAGGAAGCATGTAAATGGCATCTCGAGGGAACAAAATAGAGAATGGTATTTGATAATGTAACACAGAGGATGGCATACGGTTGATAAGATAACACGATGCTAGGACCGCATCATCCCAAAAATGAAGAGGTACATGTCTATGGAGAAGAAGAGTACGAGCCGTCTCAATGAGATGACGATTCTTCCTTTCAGCAACCCCATTTTGTTGTGGAGTATGCGAACAAGATGACTGGTGAAGAATGCCATGAGAAGATAGAAATGAAGAAAAAGAAGAAGAAAAGTATTCCTTCGCATTGTCACTGCGAAGAACCTGAATAGAAACCCAAATTGCGTGTGAATTTCAGCATAAAACTTGGTAAAAATAGAAAACACCTCAGAACGTTCTTTCATTAAAAACAACCATGTCATACGGGAATAATCATCAATAAATGTAACAAAATAACGAAATCCAGATTTGGAAGTAGTTCGACATGGACCCCAAATATCAGAATGAACAAGAGCAAAGGGGGCAGTAGCCCGTTTATTGACTCGATTAATGAAAGAACTACACTATGCTTGCCTAACTGACAGGACTCACAAGACAATTCTTTGACTGATCCTAAACTAGGAACCATTTTCTTGAGATAAGGTAGGGAAGGATGACCAAGACGAGAGTGGACTTGTTCTGGTGAAGGGGCGATAACACATATGGTAGATTGAGGAACATCAAGATGGTAGAGTCCACGCTCCTCACGCCCGGTACCAATCTTCGCGCCGGTCTTCAGATCCTGGATGGACACAAAGTTAGCAGTAAATGTCACAGCACAGTTAAGTAGTTTGGTAAGTTGACTAATAGATAAAAGGTTGAAAGGGAATTTCGGAAGATACAAAAAAGATGAGAGGGGAAGATTAGATGTAGGATGGGCAATACCAATTCCACAAGTAGAGGTAGATGACCCATCTGCAAGTGTGACATGTGAAAACGTACAAGGTTTAAAATCGGAGAGTAAACGAACATTACCACAGATATGATCAGATGCACCAGAATCGAGAATTCAAGGACCAAGGTCAGGTACAGTATGAGTCATAAGAGCTGTGGATGGGCTAGCCTGGGCAAAAGAGGCGGTTGAAGCGGGATACATAGCTTGTTTAGATGCCTTATATTGTAGGAACTCGGAATATTCATCCCCTGTAACAGTCACCGAAGTAGGAGCCGCAAAAGCAGAAGACTCAACAGAATTTGTCTGGACTGTATTGGCAACCTGAGAAGGACGACCATGAACAGTCCAATAATTCTCTCGAACATGACCAAGTTTATTGCAGTAACTACAACGAGGACGCTGGCCATTTGAGCGACTTTCCCCTCGTCCAGAAGTACCACGACCTCTACCGCGACCCCCACGATCAAAGTTATCATCACGGGTCGATGTAGGAGCAACCAAGGCAGATTGATCATCTTGCGAACCCGAAATCAAGGAGTGAGAATGAGCACGCTGTACTCGAGCATAAGCATCATTTAGAGTTGGCAAGGTAGAGCTAGATAGCAATTGCGAACGTACAGCATCATATTGAGGATAAAGTCTGTGTAACCAGAAGATCAAGCATAAATTATCCCATTGTTGTGCTATCTCTGTGGGGTCAGTACTGAGCGGAAAAAGGTCACGGAATTCAATCGTGGAATTGTAAAACCTGCTATAATAATCTGTCAATTCCATATCTGCCTGGGCCCGCAACATATCAGACACAACATCAAACGCTCGAGTAACTTGATAAGAATATCGTACTTTAGCAGAAGTCCAGATAGATTTATAGATTTGGCAATTCTGAAAGCATGTTTGAATGGAATCTTCCATGGATTGCCAGAGCAAACTTACCAACTGGGCATCGACACAACGCCAAGTACGAGAGTCAGCCGTAGATAAATCAGACGGCCAATCAGAGGATAGATGGTCTTTTAATCCTTATCCAAGAAACCAAATGTTGACAGCCACAGACCATGACGAGTAATTTTTGCCATTCAATTTAATTGTAGTGACAGTAGGAGTACCAGAAAAGGAGGGGACAACAACTGATGAAGTAGCAGTAACTTGAGTTCTTGAGGACTCGGCATGAGTCTTTGTTTTCTCAGTAGAAACAGATTCCATGATAACCAAAAAACTGAATTAAATGTGCAGCAACCTACACTATAACAATGACACTCCCATAGGTTAAGGTAATAATGAAGAGATCAGAAGAAAATTAATTCTGCATTTTTTTTTTTGGTCTCTGTTTTTTTTTTTTTTTGGGTTTAAAACTCAACAATCCTGTTGATCATAAATAAGCATGATCGAGCAAAAATTTTGCGAAACCAACCAGACAACGGAGATGGGAAGACCGGAGCGATCATTTTGGTCAAAGATGGTGGCTGGCTGGAGCTCCGGCGACGGCGCGTGGCGGCGGCGTCGTGGCGCGTGGAAGCGCATGGCGGCTCTGCCAGCGACAGGAAAAAAACGTCCAAGGTCGTCTCAACAAGATAAAGCTACTGATGGGTTCAGATTTGAGGAAAAATGATCAGATGATAGCTAATCGGAGATGGCATCTAGTATTAGGGTTTTGATATGATTTTTTTTTCCTTGGCGAGATTCAGGCTCGGCGCCGGCTCTTCCTAGGTCGCCTAACCACAATGAAGCTGCTGGTAGCGGTATTTTGTAGTTGGTTATTTTTTTTTAGGGTTAGGGTTGGCTCTAGATACCATGTTAATAAGGAAGAGACATAAAGATAAAGAGAATGGTTTAAAGGCTTCGTACTTTTTAGAGTACTAGCCTACTCTATTTATAATATTATGAGAACCAAAAAATATGATATCTCTTTCGATGTGGGAGAGAGACTTATTATAATAATATACTACCTAACTCATACTTAAAAGTATGTTTATGTTGTCTGGCTGTCTGCTATTCTATCTACTATTGCTTTAATAATACTTGGGCTTGTTTAATATAATACTTAGGATTCAATATATGTCTACATGTTTGCTGGGATTCTGTGTTCCTTATGTTGTGCTATTTGCAGCTCTTTTGGCATGGCTGTTGAGCGAAGTTGTGATTTCTGCTATTTCCTTCTGCAGGAAAAAGTGGTAAGTGCAGTTAAAAGTACAGATAAACATCCGGGTGAAGATGCTGGAGAGGACAGAAATGAGTGAGAGCTGTGAAAGAAGCAGCAAAATTATCGGTATAATATTGTTGTATGTGCAGAAAGACAATGAAGCTTATTTCTCGCACCAGTTTAAGGAAGCGTAAAGGTGATAAGACACCGGCTGCTGCTTCGGCTAAAAGCTTGGACATCTTCAAGGTTTTAAAAAATCAGTAAGATGAGGTTTGTATACTTGGCGACTTATAGAACAGACAAAAATGTGAAAGTATTATAGTTTAGAATCTCATGCAGAGGAGGATTTATTAGAGGAGAGGGGCTTTGTATGACTAGACTTCGAGTCTTGGAGCATTACTCTAGAACAGCTTCAAGACTCGCAACTACTTTTCTTTTTTTGACCTTTTGGGCCTTATTCTTTTGTTTCACCTGAAAAATGGATTGTAGATAAATTATCTTGAGATCAAACTTTCTATTTTTAGGAAGAAATTAATCTCACATACATACTTTCCTCATCTTTATTTCCTCTCTTGTCAGCTGTCCGCTCAGTTGCTTGATCAGCTTTAGAAAGGCTTGTAATGAGTTTGAATACGTGTGACTTGGATACGAGTTTAAAAATTGTTGAATAATTTTTTTAATAAAAAAAATGTAAAGTAAAATTATATATGGATTTAAGGTAAGGATTGTTTTTCGATTGTTTTTTATTACACGGGGTCTAAAAGAGGCAAAAGCCTTCGTTCCTTGTCTTGTACGGAGAAGCATATTGCTGTCAGAAACAAGATTTCAATAAGAAAATCACTATCAAGAAGTTGCCTTGTATTTTCATTAACCCATTGACTATTTTAATTGTCCAGAAGCCAGCCTAAACTTGTAAAAAGTTACGCAATTGGCTTAAAAGTTTCAAATTATTTGACAAAAACTATGGCGAGATTTTAGTTCAATAACTTTCTAAGTTATTATATTAGACCCGTTTAGATTCGAAACAACTTCACAAAAACGCATCATAGCATAGTCGATAGTATTTCAATTTCAGTTCTTTGTGTATTAGGATCATGGAGGTGAATTTATAGGATGAATTTGATGTTAGTCTCCAGTTATCCTATATTATTACCTTTTCTTACACGAAATCTTTTGCAGAGTTCATATTATCGATGTCGAAAGTTTCTTTGCCATAGTTATCCACATGAAAAAGCCTCTAAATTTTTCTCCTAAAATCTTAGGTGACAATGTTCTTGGACCTCGGCAGTTGTTGCAGCCAGCTCAAGTACATTGCCATACAAGAATAGAGAATCTCCATTTTGCAATGAACATTATGATACAGATTTTTCGAGCCACGATATTTAAGATAAATACCACAAATATTTAAAAGCTACTAAACTAAGACAACAAAGTGACATCAAACTTTTTTCCCAAGTTCCGAAGCTTGGACTTATTACATGTCTAAAATTAACGTACTGAAGATAACCATAACCAAGCCAAGTTAAGCATGAACCAACTACAGCCAAGCCAGAGTCCACACATTCTGCAAGAGAGAAATTTTGAACCAAAAATCAGCAATCTCCAAACAAGCTTATTGGGACCTTAAAAGTATTCGTATGGTAAAACAATGGCAATACACAAAGCTTATAGAAACGCCATATGCCCAAAAATCACGAAATTCATGCAAAGAGTCGTACTAATTTGTGGCAGGATAAGTTCTAAAGCCAAACATTCAAAAACCAGGGGAAGAAGAAAAATTTGTTATATATATTACAAAAGAAATATTAACAGAAGAGCAAATAAAGGAAAAATAGAGGTAAAAATAAATAAATTTTACAAACCGTTAAAAATCAAGATTTTAGCTGGTAGGAAAGGGTAAACACAAACACAACCACAAAACCCTGTTAGTATCAAAATCAAAACCAGAAGGCCATAAATTGAGAGTGTTAACTTTACACTGGAGAAAGCATTTTCTCCTACAAATTACAAAAATGCATACGTCAATAACCCAATAATGATAATCATAATAACAAAAAAAAAAAAAGGAGGACAAGGGTAATCATATATATATATATATATATTTATTCTTATCATTTAACGAGCCTTAAAATGCACCATCTGTTTCATAGAGTCATGAGAAGGAAGTCATGGCAGGCTGACCTTGGAGCCGTGAGGTTCGTTCAAGGCCAAATAACTTGGGCACGCCTAGCAAATCAAGGCATAATATGCCTAAATTAGAGGGGATTGCCAAGTCATGCAATTACCACGCCTGGTTATCCCCGCCTTTCTTTAGCTAAATCTCTGGCCAATATAAAGATATCTATAAATATTCCCATTTCGTCCAAATAAAAGTAAGTCATCTCGGTTGTTTACTCTCTAAATATTTAAAAATATTTTTAAATCTCTATACTCAAAGTCGCAACGGGAAAGATCTCGTTATATCTATTCTTTGTGTGCAAGTAAAGTGTATTCTATAGGCTACCGTACACCTGCATACCCTGAGGCCAAAGGTCCACCGGCCATTTGACCAAGATCGAGTAAAAGACCATTCGAATCACACATACGGAGAGATCTAATTCTAGCCCATAGAGGAGGATTATTAAAGGAGAGGGGCTTTGTGTAACTTTTACCTAGAGGCTTGGAGAATTGCTTTATAACAGCTGCAAGACTCGCAGCCAAACTTTTCTTTTTCTTCTTTTTGGGTCCTTATTCTTTTGTTTCACTAGGAAAATGGATTGTACATAAATATCTTCAGATCAAAACTTTTATTTTTAGGAACAAATCAATCTCGCATACAAATTTTCCTCATCTTTATTTCTTCTCTTGTAAGTTGTCGGCTTATGCTATATTTCGAATAAGTTTATTATAAAATACTTACCTTATTGACATGAAAGAGTCAGTGTTTAACTTATATCAAACACAATATTAGTTACTTGATCATCCTTAAAAAGACTGGTTATGAGTTTGATTACGTGTAACTTGGGTACGAGTTTAAAAATGGAAAGTAACACTATATAATGGATTTAAGGTAAGAGTTACTTTTGGATTATCAAGTTAACGAGAATTTTTTGCGTGGCATTGTTTTTTTCTTTTTCCTTTTTTTTTTTTTGTTTTAAAACGAAGGGTTTCTTATGTATACGGAATTGCAGACGTGTTTGACTGAAGGCTGGAGTTATTTTGTATCAACAGGGTCTAAAAGAGGCAAAATCCTTCATGCCTTGTGTAGAAGCATATATTGCTGTCAAAAGCAAGATTTCAATTTAAAAAATCAGCCTAAACTTCTAATTTACGATATTTGCTTTCTCGATTTCATGGAGTCTTTGGCCAAGTGAGGGTTTGAACACTTTCTCGATAAAAATCGTGACGATATCCAATTCAATAACTTTTAAATTTCTCGTTCTAAAGTTTAGATCCGAAGTTTCACAAAAATATATGCATATAGCATTTCAATTTTAGTCGTATGTAATGTTCTTTGGTTTTAGTACCATATATATAACTTTTGTGTACAAATTTTTTCTGTCATGATCAGATTCGTCTTCAATGTTAGTAACTAATCCAGATTCCAAGCTGTCTAGATTAACACAAGATTTAGATTGGTAAAAAAACAAATTAACTATTCATGTGGCGTAGATTAATTGAAGTTTTAAACACCACAATTGTAGAGCCTAGGAATTATTACAGAAGGCCGGGATTCCCCTAAAGTAGTCAATTATTGTATGTGGGTGGAGTTTGTGTCATGTTTCCTTTGTCAAAAAAATATAAAAAAATAAATAAAGTAAAAAGTTAATCCTTAATATCAACACATGTAGTATAATCAAAGGTTAGGAGTTCCTATATTCAATTCTTTGTTCTTTTTGTTGTTATTGTATAATCTTTCGTTCATATATATCTTTCTCTTTATTTTTTAAATTTAAAATTTTCTTTAAACTTGTTCTGTTTTGAATTAAGAAATAAAATAAATAAATAAATCTAATAGAGTTTATCTCCTTTTTTGTAACCCATGAAACTCATTTTTTGTCCTACGAGATTAAAAATAGAAATACAGTGAAGTTATAATATTGCATTCGTTAAGAAGACAGATTAATTGTTTAAGCAGGAAGCTGAAAAATTCACATAGAGTTTGTAACATTGTGTGCAAGTCAAATTAAAGAAAGATTTAGTTTCCTACTCTTGATATAAGAAAAGAATATTGATTCCATTTTCACTATCAAATTAATGGAGAGGTTCAACATCCTCAGCTGGCATTAAAAGAAGCGAATCATATAATATTTCCACCCAATAAGCAATATGATTCAACATTTTGTCCTTTTTGGTTTACGTTTGTCATTGAAATACTTTCTTGGCTGTTACAACCTAAATTTATTAGTAAATCATTTTCAGAAACAATCTTTTTAGAAAAGCAATTATTTTAAATGTAAAAAAATAATAATACTTTTATCTTAATCGATATAAATGTATAATTTGAACTTAAGGGCGCTTTTCGAATCTTCATTAATATATATTTACATAATTGGAGACTTAAGTGTGCCTTTCAATTTCAGTTTTTCTTTTTTTTTTAAAAAAAGAATATGTTAAACTTTAAACAATTCTTGATATTATAAAATAATATCAATATACTGATAAAAGAAGGAAAAAAAAAAAAGAAGAAAAAGAAGCTAAAGAAGGCATAGTTCAAAATTATTAGAAATGATATCGGTAAATACAAATCACAACAAATAGACTCTACGAAAAACGTCCACGAGTCCAATGAACAATTTTGAATTTTCATTAGTCCAGCTCGAGAATTTTTAGCCATAAGTTCAAAAGTTCTTATAACAAAATTTATGCCATCACTTTTTTAGATTAGTTTCTGGCCATTGTCATTTTCAAAGGGGAGAGAAATTGGAACAAATGAAGAAACACATCACACTCACACTGATGGTGTTTGGAGCCTGCTTTCTCGACCACGGAAATATTTACCTTAGCTTCTTTATTTTAGGTAATGAAAGAAAAGGGTAAAATACATATTATATATATTTTTTAATTTTCCTAATTAATTGATTTTTTTTATGTTTTAAAAGTTATTATATTTTTTCAAAAGTTGACACAAATCTTCTAGTTTATGTTTTCTCCAAATTAACTTATACTGCATTATTCGTGTCATTTTTCTTTGAATATTAAAATTTGTCACGTGCGATATGTTTTCACGAAAATATCTATCCTTTCAACTAGAGGTGTTAAGCTAATAGCCAAAAAAAGAGGTGATTGTGCCACCTTTTAAGAAAATAAAAAGGTAATATAATAAGTTTAAAAAAAACACTCACAGAGCTTAACTCATCAATAAAAGAACAAAATATGCATTTTAGCGATGAACATGAAAAAGAAAGGACAATTTTGGATGATAAAAAATTGACACATTATTCATACGAAATATCTTAAGTTAATTAGACAAATTACAAAGAATAGTGTGTCGTGAATTAAAAATAAAAGAAAATAATGTGAAAATTTTTAAATATATAAAACTAAATAAATAATTAATTAAATTACAAAAAGGTAACGTGCTTTTTCTCGAAAAGAAATTAAATCATGATAAGTTGACTCTAGTCCCCAAGATACCAATTCCATCGATAAGACTCCATCATCATTATCGCTAAATCTTTTCTTCTTTCATTTAAGATCTGTGTGTGTTTTGAGATCCCAATTTTATGTTCCACCATTATTATTGTTTGTCGCTTAACCGTGTACAATGATGAGTTGAGACTTCAATTATTTCAAGAAAGAATAACAAACCCCAATATAAAATTTTACTAAAATATATAGTTTTACGTTGGTTTTCTTCCATTGTGCATTGAGTTAGGTTGATTTAGAAAGGGAGAAAAAAGAGAGAAAAAGGAAGAAATTGCCCCTAGACATAAATATTTCCAGTAGTACCTGGTATTTGATCGAATTTTCGAGTTAGTATTTATGTTAAAAAAGTTCTATTATGTATCAATAAAATCTTTTTAAATTTTCAATTCATCTTTTCATTATTTAGCTTAGCTGTCAAATATGGAGACGAAATGCACAACGTAACCACAAAATAGTTATTTTGATTGTCTTTTTTCTCGTTTGAGAAGTTTACATCAATTTTTGACATAAAAGATAACAAGAGAGAGAACTATTTAGAACTTAAAAGAAACATTAGAGATTTATGATAGGATGTTTATAAAAAAAAAAATTAACTTGAGAATCCCGTCAAACATTGAGAATTTGTAACAAAAGTAGCCGAAATAATAAATACATTACAAGTCCCTTTATCGCATTTAAAACCCAAAATTCCAAATTATGAGCGAGATTAGATTATTGTTGCGAGCTTAAAAAATAACTGATTAGCCCTAAATTAATTAATCTAAAATAATTAGAGTAGTTAGTTACCATTCAAATGTCTAACACCCGTTATAAACGACACACTTAGAGGGTGTTTGGTTTGACTTTTTTTCTGGTCAAATCTACTTAAAGCCTAATTTAAGCTAATGAAAGTGTTTGTTTTAGTTAAAAATGTACTTTTTTAAGTGGTTTTAAGTAGAAAATAAAAAGTTGTCCAACCCTAGCTTTTGCTTTTTATGGTTTTAAGCGCTTTGAAAAAAAAACAAGTTTGACCAAATCATTTACTATCTTATCTTTATCTTTTTATTTTTATTACTAAAACATCTTTACTCTTTTATCTTATACTTATCTTTTTAAATTCTATTTTAATGTCCTTAATAGTTATTTTAATCATATAACTTATTTTTCAGCCCACTTTAATCAAACATATAAATACTTATTTTTATAACTACAACTTTTATTCAAACACGTAACCAGAAGTACTTTAAGTAACTTTTTTATAAGCCAATCCAAACACCCTCTTAGTACTAAGTACTCCTAACAATGTTGGCCATGGCACTTCTAAGCAATGGAGTGATTTTCTTTCAGGGCCTGTATAGATTTTTTTTTTCCTAAAAAAAATATTTTTTTGAAAATAAGTACATTTTTTTACAATAAATAAATAATTAATTTTTATAAAAATTAAAATTCAAAAAGAATTTAAATATAACTTTCTTCAAAAAATCAAAATTTTTTAATTTTTTAAAAAATATTTTTTTCAACAATTATTAAAAAAATATTTTTAAAAAAGTCAATCCAAATGAATAATTACATAAATTTATCCTACAAGCCACTTGCTCTCTTCCAAATTTTGAAGCGAAAAGAGATCCAAATCGACTCGATACCTTGAAATTAGAACCAAGCCTCCATCGGACCCTAGGACTCTTAAGTCTTTAGCAGCTATATGTATGACATGACTAAAAACTTCAAATTCAACTTTTATTTCACATTATTTGTTATTGACAATTGATTTTATGATTTACTAAAATAATTTATGTATACGTATCTTTTCATAATACCAACAGGTATAACATTTTTAACTATGAACTTATGTTGTATTATGACCAAAAAAAAAAAAAAACTTATGTTGTATTAGCAAGTGAGATGGTTCAAATTAATCACCATTAGCTATGAGGTTGCTTGCGTATTTCCTCACAATTTTTATCTGCCACTGGTGGTAAACATAATTTGGTTTCACCATTTGTAGAGTGCAAACTTTTTGACCATTTTAAGAGGCAAATTTCTTGAGTTAAAAAAAATTGCTGAATTTGCTTGATTTTATGATATACAATAACATCTTTCGATTCATTTATAAACTTCAACTTTAGAAAACAACGAGCTAAACCAAGATAATTTATCATTAAACAAGAAAATTTATCACTCTTTATTTTCCAAAACCAAATTATACATGTATATGTTATTGTTTAATTATTATAATTGAGATATCTCGTTCTTTTTAGTTTTCTAATAAAACCAAATTTATTGTGTGGACTCGGTGAGTTATGCACTTGCGACTTTGTGAAGCCATAATCCATAGTCACGGTCCAAGAATCTTGGTGTTGATTAACTCACCCACGCCTTATCAGCATGAAATTCACCATGTAAATTGAGTTTCACCAAACCATCATCAATTACCATAAGAGAACAGGAAGCTGACGTGTAAAAGCAAACACATGCACATAGTGTATATAAAATGCTTTAACAAAAAGTAAAAAAAAAAAAAAAATACACACACAATAATATATATATATATATATATATATATATATAAACAACATTTTGTGTGTGCGTGTGTTCAAGCATAAGCCACAGGAACAAGCAACAGTTCCTTCAACCCTCCTCACCTAAGAGACACCTCATCTCCTTTGGTCACCTCTTGAAAACACCTATTATATATATATAGAGAGAAGAAAATAACCATCAGAGAAGAGAAAATAATGCTAAAAGAAAACATCATATCAAGAGTTAGAATTCTCTCTTCCTCTTTCTCTTTAGAAAAATCCCATAAAAATCTGATCTTTTTCATCTGAAAGATACCAAAACAATCTATTGATCAATACCCAATTCCACACTCTTGTGTTTGATTAGAATTGTTAAGTGCTTTTTGTTGAATTTTTAACAGCTGCGATTGAGAAAATTCACATGGGTTGTGAAGAATCTGAAGCCTCACTTGCATGTAATTATATGTTTCCGGATATTTTAGTTCCTTGATCTGTGATGATCAAACTGTATAGATTGAAGTGTTGTCAATGTGTTTAAGATGGTGTCTTTTGACTGCTTTCGCGCAAACTTCAATTCAATTCTCCCTCTTTGTTCATACGATGAATTCTACTTGGTTGTTTAGATCATCTGATGGTATGAACACCTCTGGGAATTGATAAAGACCGAATTTTTATGGTGAATTTGTGTTGAAAATTGTAACTTTATAGTACTTTCTTATCTGGGATGGTTCTGATTGATGGTTTTCTTCTGATTGTTGCTTTTTTGACATCTTCTGTTGTTATCTTTGAGAGTTATATTTTTGCTCGATTATACATGTGAATTGAAGTTTGACTTTTTGATTTTGATGTGCAAATTATTTTCCTTTTGGTGTTACGACACTTTCTGAGGAGGAGTATTTGTTTGTTGAGAAGTTGGTAATTTTCGTGCCATAGTTTTCTGCCCCAGATTGTTTTTCTCATTATCTGTGTGCAGCTTTGATTGTACGTGAGTGTGTTAATGTTGCTTTGCTGGTCTGAATGGCTTGAATTGCTATGATTCTGCTTGTCGTAAAGTAATGAAATCATTGATTTCATGTTCCTCTATGTCAATTTTGAGGTGCTTTTGTGTTGTTTGGCAATTTGACTTTCAGTCAATTCAGTGGCTTGTGCATGTATTTTGGATGTTCAGCATCACTTCAGTCTTTTGTTTTACATGGTGTTAATCCTTTGAACAATTTGGTTCTCTTTGGATCAAGAACATTTGGATCAGAATTACTTCAATTGTGTTTGAAGCATAATTGTTCTCCTACTTTAGTCATTTGTTTTACATCATCTTGATGCTTTGAGAAAGTGCTCTATTTCTATCAAGAATGTAATTCTGACAATGATGATTTGTTGTACTTGTAGGTTTGACACTTGAAGTTTTCTAATCAGCTTATAAGCTTAAGGTACTTATTTGACACCAGGATTTGGGCAGTAGAATATTTTGCTCTTGCAATGTAATTGGGTCTCTGGAAATTGTAATGTAGTAACTTATATGCTCATTTTTTTGCCATTTTTCAGTAGTTTACGGTTTTTGTTTGCCTACTGAAGGCACTGCAGACACTAGCGGTGCCCATGGATGCTGTGACGAGCGGAACCTCGACTGTTCAATTTCATAACGTTGCTGACCAACCTATTGCTGGTGTCGTCACATCTCCTAGGCCAACTTTTCAAAGACAACAGCGACATTGCTATGGAAACTCGGCCCCTGGGGAGTTTCCCTTGTCCGCGAGACCTGCCATTGTCCTTCATGTCTTGACTGATTGTAATTTGGATCCAAGGGATCTTGCAGCACTTGAGGCAAGTTGATTATTTCTTTGAATATGAACAATGAAGCTCTTAATTGATACTAGAATTGATGATGCTGCTGATTGAATTGTAATGTTGTGTTGCAGGCGACTTGTATCTTTTTCAGGGAGCCTGCAGATTTTCACCCTGATAATGAGCTCTCCTTACCAGAGCTTGCAGCACTAGATATGTGCCAAAAGAGAGCTATATTCAAGCCAATGACCGCGGAACAACGTAAAAATCTGAAACAAAGATGTGGGGGATCCTGGAAGCTGGTTTTGAGGTTTTTGCTAGCTGGAGAAGCATGTACCAGGAGGGAGAAGTCTCAAGCTATAGCTGGTCCAGGTCACAGCATTGCTGTGACCTCAAAGGGAGATGTTTACTCATTTGGGTCTAACAGCTCAGGACAGCTAGGACATGGGACTACAGACGAAGAGTGGAGGCCTCAGCAGATTAGGTTGCTAATGTGTATTATTTTTATAGTTCTCATGCTGTGAAAACAAGATTGTAAAGAAAGAGATGGGTGATTTGAGAGAATAAATTAATATGATCTGTTATTATGCAGAGCTCTACAAGGCATTCGAATAATTCAAGCTGCAGTTGGGGCTGGCAGGACAATGCTGATTAGTGATAGCGGCCAGGTGTATGCTTTCGGGAAGGATTCTTTCGGGGAAACAGAGTTTGGTGGTCAAGGAAGTAAATCAGTTACTACACCACAGTTGGTTGAGTCTTTAAAAGACATATTTGTTGTACAAGCTGCAATTGGTAATTTCTTCACGGCTGTGTTATCAAGAGAAGGAAAGGTCTACACATTTTCTTGGGGAAATGAAAGTAAACTTGGTCACCGAACAGAGCTACATGATGTGGAGCCCCGTCCATTGTTAGGGGCACTTGAGGACATACCTGTGGTGCAAATAGCTGCTGGATACTGTTATCTACTTGCTTTGGCCTGTCAACCTACGGGCATGTGAGTTCCTTCTTCCTCTATTTTGATTTTAGATTGAATGACATGTCTTATTCAACTTATGAGAAGTTTCCTTGCAGAAACCTTGGCATCTGATGGGAACAATATTGATCTCATGATGAAATGGAAAATTATATTACTTTTGGATAATTCATACTGATAATGTATGTATGTCTTTTTATACTTGTCATGTTTTATTGATACATAAACCATTACATGGTGAGCAGTCAATATGACACTCTTCTGTTTTTTCATTGTTCCAGTTTCCGTTTGTGCTCTCATTCATTCTTTAATAGTTGAATTTTCATATCCTCTCTGTTTTATGGCTCCTTTTCTGGAAACTTTGCTATGGTCTGACTCCCAGTAACTTTTCATGTGCTTATGTTAATGTATCAACAGATTAGCTCTTTCAACAATTACTCAGTATTTGCTCTTTCTGAAATATTTCAGGTCAGTTTATTCTGTTGGTTGTGGATTGGGTGGAAAGCTTGGCCATGGTACCAAAACAGATGAGAAGTATCCAAGGTTAATCGAACAGTTTCAGACCTTGAATCTCCAGCCAGCTGTAGTTGCAGCTGGTACTTGGCATGCCGCAGTTGTTGGGAAGGACGGAAGAGTTTGCACGTGGGGCTGGGGCCGCTACGGTTGTTTAGGTCATGGAAATGAGGATTGTGAATCAGTTCCCAAGGTGGTTGAAGCTCTGAGCAACGTCAAAGCTGTTAATGTTGCTACGGGGGACTATACAACCTTTGTAGTTTCTGAGAATGGTGATGTGTATTCGTTTGGATGTGGAGAATCATCAAGTCTTGGTCATAATGCAGGTGCTGCTGAGGGACAGGTCTGTTTTACCCCTTATCTTGTTATTCTAATCCACGGGGCAGTCTTTTTATATCTCCCTCAATCACATAGTAGTGATCATTTGCTTCTTTTGACGGTTACGTGCTGCCTAGTTTCCAGAATTAAATATTGATTTTCTTTATTCTGCTGTTGTTTTTTCCTTTTTGATGTGCGTGCTACTTTTTACTAATAGTGAAGCTTTCCTAATATGATGTCTTCTTTATGTCTGTCCTCTTTCTATATGTTAACCTTTCCTTTTAACATACACTTAAAAGAAATTCCTGTCACTTGATTTACTGATTATTCAAGAGATATTCGAATTCCTCTTTTCTGGGACATCTACCATTGGAGAGTAGACATGCACGCCAAGAATGAACGCATATTTCTTCGTATTTCTGTTTCTTTGTTCATCTCTATGTACCTATACTTTTGTTAATTGTTTTCCTCATTTTATCATGCATAAGCCATGGATTTGCAGATACGCCAGTCTTTTACTAGTGCTTTGGGCTTCAGGCTGAAGTTAATTATTGTCATGGATCTACTTTATCTGCTGCTGCGTAAGCTTATTTTATTGAGATTACTGATGCATGGTATGGTTTTTTTCTTTTTAATCTATCAGGGAAATAGGCATGTTCTAAGCCCGGAGATTGTAACATCATTGAGGCAGTTGAATGAAAAGGTGGTTCAGATTAGTCTGACTAATTCTGTCTACTGGAACGCCCACACTTTTGCGCTTACTGAATCCGGTAAGCTATATGCATTTGGCGCCGGCGACAAAGGACAGCTCGGAATTGAGCTTGTTGCTAACCAAACAGAACGGCCTTCTCCTGAACGGGTTGATATTGATCTCAGTTAACCATTCATCGCCATCCTCCTCTACCATCTTCCTCTATCGTTCTCAACC
The DNA here is from genome assembly GCA_028554755.1 of Cordia subcordata. Taxonomy (NCBI): domain Eukaryota; kingdom Viridiplantae; phylum Streptophyta; class Magnoliopsida; order Boraginales; family Cordiaceae; genus Cordia; species Cordia subcordata. The sequence goes on from JAPTOF010000020.1 coordinate 1,526,824, forward strand.
GCGCTTCTTATGTGTCCTCATAACCACCGTCTTCTGATTATTGTCCCCCCTTTATGTCTCTTCTGTAAATAGAAACACAAGGATTGTTCAAGTTGTAGATTGTAGGGGCTGCACAATTAACCTCTGAAAAATTGGTTTGGCTCTTTGGCCTCAAGAAGTAGATATCTTTGTATATATTTCTAGGTTGATTCAACTAGTTCTCATCATGAAATCAATTCAACAAAGCTTTTTTAGCATCAAAAGAAGCTTGAATTGGGATTACTTCGTATCTCCTGGAACCAAGAAAATGGGAAGAAATTGGAGAGAGTTTACTAAAGTCTTTAGCAATTAAAATTATCGTTTGTCAACTTAATTAATGCGACAATTTGACCTGTATAAGTGCAACATATTGATACTTTGTAAACTTGTGGGGAGTGAATTAACAAATTATTAGTTGAGATGGTAGTGATTTCAATTTAAGGAGAAAAATATAAGTTCAAATTTTTAGAGATATACTTGTTGGGAAGGTTTGGAGAAAATGTACTTGTTGAAGGGTTTTTTCTTCACTCTTTAACCTAATAAAGATTAATTTCGAGTCTAATATGGTTTAAGAATATTTTAGTTCAAAACAAAAAAATTCATGAGAATGAGCTCTTTTTTTTGTTAAAAAAAAATAAAAGGGAGGTGGCACTCCCAAATTTTATTAAACACATGAGAATGAGGTTATGAAAGAGCGATTTAGGCCAAGTTACTCTTGTAATTTGTGCATGATGTTCCTTCTTGAACATTCAATTAGTTTTTTTTTTTTCAAATTTTAGAGAGTTAAACTGATTTTTTACACTTTAAAACTTCATTAAAAAAATATGATCAAGTTTAAAACACTACGTGAAAAACGTGAAATAAGAAATGGAAAAATTTTTAACCTCTACAGAAGTATAGGCCCTTAACATCTATTAAATTTGAATATTAAGTATTTATAGGTTTGCATCAAATTCGATAAGTCATTATTCCATTCCACGAAAATAACATCGTTTACAAAATCATACAAAAGTCACAAAAGAAGTCATCACGTTATTATTTAGGCAAGTTGTGTAATACATTATACATATCATATGCCCACAACGCCATCACAATACGCAGCACACAGCTCAATGTAATGGACAGTTCTAAAAGTGCCTCTGTGGGGCCCAGACAACAGAAAAGGATTGCAATATTTGACGTCTTAACTCCCAAAAGTACTTGATTTAACTATGAATATTAGCACAAAGTTAAGCACAAAAGTTACAAATACTGTTTGAAAGACATAAAGGGCACATAAGCAGATCAGAACAAAGCTGAGCCTAAAAGTAAAGTTGCTTGGCTTGGTATGCGTTTTCAATTTGAAGCACCATTACACCACGATATTATAATGTTAAGATAAATCAATATGGTCTCGTTTAAATTTCTGGTCACACGACAAATCAGAATAAAGATTAATGTCTTAAATCTAGATATGGTAAAATTATAGAGTTTAACCAACTCTAGATCAAAATGTGCTGCCAAGAAACGAGCAAGAGGGGGAACTTTGACGTACCAGTCTGCTGTTTTATTATCGTTCCCGTGTATTATCTCGAAAGCAATAAAAGGGATGTGTTAAGAGTTTTATTCTTTCTGCCATTCACTACATATGCTATCTATTAGATAATTTCAAAGTTTTCTTTCCTTTTATTTGTTTGACACAAGAAAAACCTAATTGATAGAGTCCAACTACCCATTGGTAAACATTAGGTGAAAAGACCCGTCTTACAACCTAACCACCAGGTAAGTTAAGACATTTAATCTAGAGCAGGAATTCTGAGCCGTGTCCGACCTAGTTCCTACTCTCGGGAACAACTGACTTCTGGGAATAGTTTTAAACTTAACTTTGACTTACTAACTTACGAATAATTTTTGCATCATTTTTTATAACGATGTTAGGCAAGGCTACCAATCGACAAGTGCAGAGAAAGGCTATAAATTCTAACAATTAATTGATGGATGTGAAGTCCCACTTTATGTCTTTCACCAATAACTGCCTTTCTCATCGTGCCTCGCCTGCGAGTAACATGGCCATCATAAATGTATAATTCAAAGTCTACAAAACACAGGTGCAGTGCGTGTCATGCTCAACGCTGCTACAATCAAGCTTTTGAAACCTGTCGGCAACATTTTCATAAAATCTCATCTTGTGGGCTTAATTATCTTTTAGTCCTGGCTAATGTAATTGAGACTAGCTTTTGTCAAAATTAATTATGAGAACTTTATCAAATTGATCCCAATAGACTCCACCGATTTAAATATTACCGAAAGTTTTTCAAACTCATATTAGAGTTTAGATTTCGGATTACATAATCAATAGCTTCTCCATTAATTTGATCCCAAAACTTGTACTTTACAAGTATACTTTTGACTTGCAATAAGAAAGTTACACATATATATACAACGTACAAAAACATTAAGTAGTGGTTCAATGTGAACCAAGAATATGCACATGCATAGTGATAAGCAAAGAACAATGTGTCTCCACATATAATGCACATGAAGAGGGGCTTATTGTGCTTGTTATGATTAAGATGTCCGACTCATGTAAGCATTTCTCTCTTTCTTTTTTCTTTTTTTTTTTTTCCTTTTTTGATTCATTGGTCACGAATGATCATTATTGAAACATGTGGCCAATGTTTATCCCATAAAGAGGACCAGAATGTTGACAACAAATGTTCATTCACATCTCAGTACACTAGAAAGTTTGTTTATAGTTACATAGTTCTTACATGGATCTCACAACACATCAACCACAACTTGATGAATATTAGAGTTCTTTTAATACTTAGAGATTGAATAACTTTTAGACATTGAGACCTAGTTGCATTGCATAAACGAAGAAAGGAAATGCTAATTAAGATTTAAGATTGTGTTCTTTTCTTTTCTTTTGTTTTTCTCACCAAAATACATCAGTGTCTTTGTACGCTTGTTTTCTTCAATTTTAAGGGTTCTGTATCACATGAAAAAAAGACAAATTTATTGTATTGAAATTAAAGCATAAAGTATCGAATGCGTAAAATTAAAACTAGAGTATCAATAATCTTTTACTTAGTTCCAAATATTTCTAGAACATTTAATTTGAACAACCACTACGGCATCACTTCAGCCCAGAACTTTGGTAGTTTGAAATCAAATGATATTTGTTTCAGAAATAAGCTAAATATTTACATTAACAACAAAAAGAAAAATACATAGAAAGAAAAGTGAGATAGATATAAAATACATAGAAAGAAAAGTGAGATAGATATAAAATACATAGAAAGAAAAGTGAGATATACTCATATATAATGAGCATGGTAATAATAAACAAATATGTACAATTTCTTAACCAAAAAAAAAAAAAAAAAACTTATTTACTATGCGTTTGACACGACCAAAGACATACTCGGTTGCAATGGCTGGCTTGCGAGAAGTGCATGCCATTACAAGCCCATGGTTTAGATTTAGCTCAGAGACGATAAGTCAGATACTGACCATTAAAGAAACAAAGAAAGAAAGGAGCCCCCAGGGGCATAGGTGAGTTGGTAAGTGGCCAGGTGATTAGGGTGGAGACACTCTGACAACGCGGGATCGAGTCCGTGTGGCGGCAGTACTCCGCTGAAATATTGCGGGGGCTGTTGCTGGATTTCCACGCCCGTTGGTCCTCTCCCTGGTCGGGCTGCCACTCACGCACATCCCTCGATTTACCTCCCGCCTGGTTAAGGGGCCTCTGGCCAGGTGGGAAAGGGGTTCTCCTTTGGTTAACCCTTTTAAACAAAGAAAGAAAGGAAGAGATTAAAAAAAAAAAAAAAAAGAGCACTAAGCTAAACGTCCCCGGAGCTAAAGAATTTAAGCGGACAACAGCCGCAAGGGCCACATGGGGACAACATGCTCGTGACCCTAAGCGGTTGTCCCGTCATCAAATTTGACGGATAGTACGGACTCTACGGTGCCTCCATGTGGGGCTCAATCAACTAAATTAACACGTGGAACCACAGGAAAAAAAGCTTGTTGGCACGGCACCACGTCAATTGCATAAGTCAAAATGATTTCCTTCTTAATGTCTGTTTGAATTAGTTTTGTTTTTTTAAATATATATTTTTTAAAAAAAGGTATATTATTTTTTCAATAATTACTTGATTTGGTTTTAAAAAATTAAAATTTTAAAAAAAGTTCAAATATAATTTTTTTTAAAAATCAAAATTTTTAATTTTAAAAAAAATTATTTTTCAAAAGTTATTAAAAAAATACTTTTAAAAAAAACCAATCCAAACGAGCCCTTAGAGTTCGGCGAGCTTTGCGGTTGATTAAGACAGTTGAAACAGCATGTGAGGTTTCTTCGTTTTTCTTTTATATAGTTTTCCCCCTTTTTTTTTGTTTTGTCAACAAAAAATAAACATCGATGTTATTTATTAAGTAGAGAGTCCAACTTTTCAAATTATAGTTTTCGAAAACGTAAAACGTATAATTTTAATAAGAACTAATCATTATTAGGAGACGACTACTTCAATGTTTCACTTTGGTTTGTAAGTTAGTTGAGGTCAAGTTAAATCCAAACTTAAAAGGAAAAAAATAGATTTAATTTAAGATTAATTACACCAACTATCCCTTATCTTTATAACTTGTAATAATTTAATGATCCTTTATCTTTTTATCAGGGATAAATTAGTCTTGTAGTTAATAATTTTGTGTCACCATTAATTTAAATTTTACTTTGCATTGGAAAAAAAGTTAAATCTCACCTTGGATGCATGATTTTAGCTTTGAAAAAAAATAGATATGTGATTCACATGCTTGTCAGGTGAGATTTAACCACTTTTTAATCACAACTAAAGTTTAGACTAACGACAAGAAAAACTTTTAATTGCGGTATAATTTGTCGTAAATGAAAGATAATGCATAAAACTATTAGGAATAGCTAAAGTAAAGAATGATTGGTAGGAGATTTATCATCCACCGGCACATTATATAGTTGTGAAATCATGGGTTCTAATTTCACCCAAAAAATTCTACATCCCCGGTCGATGTTGACTCCTTCACGTATCCCACGCTCTCGACAACACAGAATTTAGCATTTATTATAGTACAAGTGCATTTAAATTATTTCTAACTATGCGGAAAACAACGTGAATGAGTTGGCCTAAATTAACTCATTTTCTTTTGTGAGTTAATGTAAATCATCTTTCTAACAAGTACAGGTTAATTATAATATTGAAAATGATAAATTTAACATGAAAATAATTAAGAATGAAAAAATTAGTAGTATCACACCTCCAAGTTCAAACCCCCCCCCCCCAAAAAACAAGTGAGCAGAATTGGCATTGTAGGCATCACTAATAATTACTTGGACCCTCAAAACAATTGAATCAAAATAATTAACTCAAGTTATTAATTATCCTGATACTATCAACTTATAAACAAATCATAAATCATCTCACACACCAACATGAAACATTGCAGTTCCTGGCACATGCCTAAATAGCCACAGCATTACGTTGCTTCAAGTAGCCAAAATGGGTGATTATTCGTAATGCAATGTCTTGTAGCCAAATTGGGTGATTATTCGTAATGCAATGTCTTTGTTTGCATTATGACTTTAGGCCTTGTTACCTGGAAGCTCACATGGAAATGCAAGTAATGATGTTTTTATCTGACGTAACCCTAAATATTCTAATCACCGAAAAGAAGATTTCTTCTTTCATTAGAGCAGAAAAAAAGAGAGGTGAATTTTTTTCCCTTCATAAATCCCGTAATTAGTTCCCATCATTAGTAATAAAAATTCCAGATCTAGTCCAGTGGACAAGGCCACGGACTTTATGAAGATCTTGTGCGATATTTCATCATTAATTGGTGGAACCATGTCTTTCAACTTTAAGAACTTTCAGAATCCATTGGAAAGTTATAGTACTCTAGTAATTAGGTAAGACAACAATTAGAAATTTATTATGAGTAACGCTAGACGTTATTTTATTTTGTTGTCATAATATTACCTGTTCATATCTAGTCGTTGACATGTTAAAGTTTATAATCCTCAAAAACAATTTCAAAGATAAGCTAAATGATCAAACTTACTAACATTGACCAAGGAAATTAAAGAAAAGAAATATGAACTAAATTGAATGATCCAAGTATTGGAAATAATTTCACATCAGGTAGGTTTTCCATGTTAATGTTTCTTCCATCCAATTTTTTTTTTTTTTCTTTTCGTGTTTCATTCAACTGTCAGATGAAAGAACTTTTCAAAGTAGAAATCAACGGCTAACACATATATATAAACCATTGTCCTACTATCTTGACAAAATTTGAGGAAAACAACTCACAAGGGGATTAATATATATATATATATATATATATATATATATAAAAGTGCCCTTAAGAAAATATTAATTAATTTATAGAGTTTCTTATGACTTATCTATAACATTCTATATATGTTCTAAGTGTCATGTTACATGAAATGTATGTCTTACAAAAAGAAAAAAGCAAATAACAATACACTTTTCAAATAAAAATTGAAAATGAAGTAATGTCACATAGATGGTGAATGGTGACATGCATGCATTAGGGTCTCTGACTAAATGTTAGTAGTTTTTTCTTTTTCATATTCGGTCACATTGGGTTCATTCAATCCGACTCGGACATTTTTGGATTTGGTATAAACCCAATTTGAAGAGGGTTTCGGATTATTCGAGTTCGTGTCTTGCATCAAATGTCCTAGACGATTTCGGGGTTGAGCCTAAAAATTTCAAGATAGACCTCAACCGACCAGAAGATAAGTCTTGAAAAGTGCATCTGCACTCCAACACCGTCATCCTTATCGATGGTAACATGCATACAATAGGATCTCTGACTAAATATTAGTAGTTTTTTACGATTGACAAATAAGTTAGTTTTTATTTCATAAAACACATTTATAACATCTTCAAGACATCAAAAAAATAACATACGCCCGTAATTATATAAAGAAATTTATTTTTAAGGTTACCCAGATATTTACGGGAAGCATTTCAATGTTCAGGACGCAAAAGAAAAACAAGCAAGGACAAAATCCATAATCTAGATCTCTGGCAAACAGAGATACTTTCTTTTTTTTTTTTTTTTGGGGGGGGGGGGGGTCGTGGAGGAGGCAAACAAAATGGATGGACGCCATGTGAGAAAGAGAATTAAAACGAGGACTCCAATTTCCACGAAGCGCCGACACAAAGCGTTAAATATGTCGGTGAACGTTAAGTGTGTGCCTTTGTAGAAAACACGCCAAGCTACAACATTTTGATACAATGCTATAATTATAATTTACTAATGTGAATAATTTAAATTATAAGTATATATAATATTATTATATCACAAAAGAATTTTTATCCAACTTTGAGTTAAAGTATCTAGAGTCCAATCTATCATAATCACCATCCTTTCTCAAGCTTTTTGCCTAATAACGTGACATGTGCTATTGGGACCAGGGAAAACAACTACGACAGGAATAAGTTAGAAGTAGCTTAGTCAATCAAATTGGTTGTTCAAGAGGTAGAATTTATAAATCTAAATTCACTTATTTAGTAAATAATTTAAGAACAAAGACACACTTTTAATGCATTATATATATAAAAGGATCTTCTCATATTAAATTCAAAGACTAGGTCTTTATATGTGATCTTTTTTTTATTATCAGTTTTTACAATAACGGCCCTCTTTTATAATGCCTAATCATAACATGATTTCAATTATTTTTCTTTATTCACATCATCTATCATATCAACAAAAAAGAGCAAAGGTGTACTACTTTAAGTTCTCTATCTATTTTTTTTTGTACACTAGCTTCACTACTATAAATAGATACTTCATCATGGGGAATCTTTATTTCAATGTTGGATATCTTTATTGTATGAACTCCCAAAATTATTTGAATTTTTTTCTTACCAATTTTGATAAGTAAAATGATCTAACCTTCGCAACTCCTATAATTGCTGTAGTTATGAATAAATCTTTTCATGAGCTAGAAAGTAGGAATATATGCCACTCCAACAAGATTTTTGTTAAATCGTTCTTTTAATGACCTAGCTAGATTTCCAACAACCACGTTGGAAATGAAATCATGCAACCAAGTAGGACCCACATGTTTAGTTTAATCAGTTCATTCATCTCAACTTCGTCCTTGTATATAAATCTCACCTTTCTTTGGTGCTACCTACACATTCTTTATACACTCTCATCATTTTCCTTTTCCTTGAGAAAAGAATTAGCAAAAAAAGGAAAAAAAAAAATGGCATTACAAGCTCTGCTTTTTTTCCTCCTCACCTGCATTGCTCCACACTTCACATTTTCTTCACCAGTCCCCGACCCTGGAGTTGTAGTTCAAGAAGTTAACGAGTATGTAATTATATTCTTGACTAGTAATACTTTTTGCATATATTATGTCACCCGTAAAAATTTAGGGTTATATTGAAATTTCAAATTTCTCTTCTAAATAGTAAGGACTCTTACTACATTCAAAATGGCAAAATATAATATCGTCTTATGACATATAACAATGCTCGTATAATTAACGTGGCAGGAAAATCCTCAACGCGACAACGAGTAGGAGAAAGTTGGGGTATCTTTCTTGTGGCTCAGGCAACCCAATAGACGATTGCTGGAGGTGCGACCCCATCTGGGAAAAGAACAGGCAAAAGTTAGCAGATTGCGCAATCGGGTTTGGCAAACACGCCATTGGTGGAAGAGATGGCACAATCTATGTTGTCACAGACAATGGAGATGACCCAGTGAACCCAAAGCCAGGAACTTTAAGATACGGCGCAATCCAAAACGAGCCGTTGTGGATCATTTTTGGTCGTGATATGGTGATCACACTCAAAGAAGAGCTCATGATGAACTCATTCAAGACCATTGATGGCAGAGGAGCGAGTGTTCACATAGCTGGTGGGCCCTGCATTACCATACAATATGTGACAAACATTATCATTCATGGGATAAACATTCACGATTGTAAACAAGGTGGGAATGCGTACGTTAGAGACTCGCCTGAGCATTATGGGTGGAGAACTCTGTCGGATGGTGATGGGGTTTCCATTTTCGGTGGCAGCCATGTTTGGGTTGATCATTGCTCTTTGTCCAACTGCAGAGATGGTCTGATTGATGCCATTCATGGGTCGACTGCTATTACGATCTCTAACAACTACTTGACACACCATAATAAAGTCATGCTTTTGGGGCACAGTGATAGCTTTGCTAGAGACAAGACCATGCAAGTCACCATTGCGTTTAACCATTTTGGTGAAGGGCTTGTGCAGAGGATGCCAAGGTAACAAAAAAAAAAATGAACTATCACGCCCCGAGTCTGTTCTTTTGGGCTAGGGGGTCTGACATGTACCGATTCTAGTTCATAATTTGCAAAGATTTGGCTGACCCATAGAGTGTATGTTGTAGACCCTATGTTGCAGACTGGGATTTTAGGTTGCGGGCGTGACATGAACTGATTCTAATTCATAATTTGCAAAGATTTAGCTGATCCGTGTATAGTGTACGTTGTGGGCCACGTGTTGAACGGGTTTTAATTAGAAAGCTATCTCCTTGGGTTTTTTTCGCAGATGTAGACTTGGATATTTTCATGTGGTCAACAATGATTATACTCACTGGGAAATGTATGCAATTGGAGGCAGTGCCTCTCCTACAATCAACAGTCAGGGCAACAGATTTCTTGCTCCTAATGATAGATTCAACAAGGAGGTAAATATTCTTCTTTTAACTTTTTCGTACACGTGGTATAGTCTTACCTTACATTTTGCAAGGCTGTTTTTTGAACACCATAAAGAAAGTTAGATACCCTAAAAGTCCCTTGTTCGGATACGTAGAAGTGGTCAAGACCCGGACTGGCAAGTAGGTCGGTGACCTAAAATACGCTAAGCGGGTCGGATTATACCCATATCAAGTGCAACATTATGCTATTAATAATTGAACTGAACCTTTTATCCAACCAAATTATGGGGGAGAGTATAAACTAAAGAGAGAAGTGCATTAAATATGTTTCTAGCAAGTTTAATCGTCTTAATCAGCTTCAGTTAGCAATTAAAACTTAACTTCCTTTTCTAGTCGTTCCGCTCTGTTGATCGATGGTAGTATAAGAGATCTGTAAGCCCCCGAATGAACTAATGAATTTGGATTGTTTTCTTGAAGGTCACCAAGCATGAGGATGCACCAGAGAGCGAATGGAAGAATTGGAACTGGAGGTCTGAAGGAGACCTGATGCTGAATGGTGCATTTTTCACCATTTCTGGTGGTGGAGCATCTTCAAGCTATGCAAAAGCATCGAGTCTAAGTGCAAGACCCTCTTCACTCGTCAGCTCACTCACCAGTGCAGCAGGTTCCTTAAGCTGCAGGAAGGGTAAACGCTGCTGATAGACTGGTGAAAAATATAACAACGCAACTGTAATTACATGTGATTAATTATGCCTTGTGGGTCTTTTTAAATTCTTCATTTTTGTTGATTTTTACTTTTCTTGTTTGGAATTAAGAAGTTCAACCTCAGCCTATCTCTGTTAAGATCTACCATTAATGGGAAAAATTGGGAATAATGGGATCTACAAGAGACACTGGCTAATGAGTTGATCACGACCATTATCTGTTGTACTACGTCATCATATAATATATATAAGCTCAAATGTTAATAATCTTTGGATTCAAATGTGCTGAATTTAACACGTGTTATTTCTTTCTAAAAATATCATCATGTCAAGTACTTTTATTTCGTACTACAAACGAAACTACTACTATCATAAAAGATTTGAGTTTAAACCAATAACTAATTCGAATTATTATTTGAACTCACAATGTCCAATCTGTTGGGTGTTTTTGTTTGTACCTCAAAAGGAATAGAATACTTCTTACATTGGAAAAGTTATAAATCTTTTCTCACTTTATATTAGATTTCACTCTAGTGGACTTGTAAAAGAAAGGATAAGAGGTTGGGCTCGCGCGCATGAGATTTGGGCCGATAGTTCAAATTGGTGGATTTGCCCCCCCTACGCGCAACATATACATGAGGCCCGGTCCAAGCCACTTTTTAAAATTTATTATTTTTCTGATTTTCAGAAGATAGTTTATTTTTAGCCTTAACGGAATAGTTCGAATTTTCCTCCTGGTGTTTCATTTTTTTTTTTGAACAAGCAAAACATGTGCTTAAAACTGATTTTCAGAAAATAGTTTATTTTTAGCCTTAACGGAATAGTTCGAATTTTCCTCCTGGTTGTTTCATTTTTTTTTTGAACAAGTAAAACATGTGCTTAAAAGTCTATCTATAATTTCTCTTTAACTGTTGAAGATCAGGTATTTCTCACTTTTAGCTGCATCTTTTTCGAGCTACTCTGTTCAGTCTGAAACCTATAAATAGCCCTCCATTCCAAGCTAAATGCACTATAACAAAATCTTTCTCCTCTATTTTGTTCAAAAAGACTGCTGGGTATTTTTTCATATTAAGTTTCTTTTGCTGTTCCTGAACCTAGTTCAAAACTAGAAGAGCTTGTTGAATCCTGAGGGATACGCTTACAGTTGGGCGAAATATCCTTAAGGACAGTGTTCATAACACGCCTCAAGCTACTATCTGAGTTTGCTATGTTACTTTTGCACTTGTTCTAGTGTTGAGTTTATTTCCTTTAGACTACATTTTTACAACACAATCTAACACCGATTCAATCAAGGCTGTCGTCGCTCTCGCTTTCGCCAGGGTCCCAAAAAGGGGTTCCCCCCTCACATGGGATTGTTGACCCAAGTTGAGTTGAACAGAATGAGAGAAAAGCAGAAAGTATTTAAATAAGCTTTGAATAGGACCATGTTTGTGGGGTTGTGGTGAAGTCACAAGAGATCACAACTGCAACATTGACAAAGTTGCATTTTTAACATCAATGCCTGGATCTTGTTTGTTTGCAGAGGTAGCAGTAATTAATGTTGCTATCCAACCGCTCAGCCATGACAAAGCAACTAACGTGCCCATTATTAGTGCCCTCCTCCACTATACAAATCCAAGATGACATAAATCTCACACCCACCAATCCTTCCCTTTTTCGTAGCTCAGAGACCTTTCTATATATCCTCAGAAATGGTAAAACAACACAAACAATTTATTAACTTGTTCACTTCATTTCGCTGTTATTTTCGCACGAAAATCATCTGAAATTTTTTCTGTAGATTCTGTTAAAGGTACAAAACTTTAGTGGTCCACAAACGTTTGCAGCAAGGAGATTTTCTTTTTCCATTTTAGGCTTATGTTGTTCGCTTTCTTGGATTTTATTCTATCATCGATGGCAAACTAATTTATTTATGAGTAAGAAAGCTTTATGCGACCTTCACAACATAGCATCTAAGGTAAGATTAGTCGAGGATACATAACGAAGGAATTATTCTATTTCAAAACTTCTACAAGCATATATTTGTTTTAAAAATTTTCTTGAATAGTATGTCTTTCTCGACAGACTAAGAAAAATAAATAAATGTGAAATGAATAATAATAATCAAATCACACCATCTCTGCCATAAGCAAACGCCTCTTTTTCTAGTAAATATGTCAGAATTATCATAATAAGATATTTGCTATAATTGAGAATGTCTTGTCAATAAAATTTCCATTTATACGCTATCTAAATATAGGTAGCTAGATCCAAGCTACAACTGTGAACCCGGTGCACATATTCAATGATGTATCGATCAAAACTTTTAAAAAGGAGAAACTGTACAAGTCGACCAGATCTAATTCTTACGTGCGAGCTCAATTGAATTATGTAGTACCCGTACACATAAAATGAACTAATTCTTGACCCTTGTACGATAAATCTGATAAAAACAATATAACAACTACTTCCGACCAAAATAATAATAATAATAAATATATATATGTGTGTACTATTGTAGTACCCAACTTTCTTTTTGTTTTTTTTTCCCAAATATTTTGAAATTTGTGTCCTTATTTTATTTATTTCCACTTTTTACCTCTTTCTGGTTTCTTTTATTTTAAATTTAAAAGAAAAAATCAGTAAGCTAGGTTCGTGGGCCAGGGAAAGCCCAGGTATCTTGTCTGATCCAATTAACGAATAGTTTTATGCTCGGGCCAGGGCTGTGCCTGATCCGCCCCAAGAGATTTATGAGGCCCATCAGCTGGCTCTCAGCAAGGGTCCCACAAAATATTTTGAGATCATTGAGTAATGTTTTATATCATTCCATATCCCCTTTCTCTTTCCTTTATATGATAAGATTCATACATTAAGGTTACGCACAAAACTTTTATAAAAAGGTAAAAACGACACTCCTCTTACTTCTGTGTTTCTTATATGCTTATCTTAAATCTTAAATCTAAAGCATATAAAAAAATCTTAAATCTGATAAACATATGATTTTATATGCTTCAAATTCAAGATTTTAGATAAGCATATAACAAATACATCACTTTTCTCTTTTACCTCTTTGCAAAGTGGTTTGACCAAATAAAAAGGCTAACACTATCCCTTAAAAAAAAACACTTTTCTAATTTAACGAAATATCATTTTTAGTCATTTTAATAACTCCGCTACTTGTAAAAAAAATATTTCTAAACATGTCAACAATTTATAAGCACATTTTATTCAAACACTTCTTTACTATATCTACTCATAAGCATCAAAAGTTGCCTATAAGTAATTTGAAAAGGCAAAGTCAAACACCCTCTTATCCAGGTAAAACTTCTTCAGCTTCGTACTAGTTGGTGCTTAAACTGCTATATTGACAATGACATGAAGGGCTTCTTCAGCAAAAGAAAAGCATCAGAATCCATCGAGTGAAGCTAATCCATCTACTATTTGCAAATTACAAATATATTCTCTTTTGTTATTTTTCCTTTTTCTCGTATTCAATGCACAACTAGTCCTTTCAAACCGAAAACTAGGATATATTAACAGGAAATAGACAAAGGAGCTGTTCATAAACACTAACACCTTGTTTGGCTGAGCTTATTTAAGACTTATAAGTTGCAAATAGAAAAAAACATTACGTAAATGTTTTTCTAAAAGTTTATAAGTTGCCAAATAAGCAGAGCCAAACAGGCTCTAAGAACAGCATGAAGCACATCATAATGTAGTCTCTCAAAACGCGACTGAAGATCCTCGTAACGTTATGAAAATGATACGAACCAGTGTACCCATGGGAGGAAGCAAATCTATCCACGTGTGGAAAGCCTTCTATTACTTCGTTTTAAGGGGGACCCAGATCCAAGTACACGAAGGAATCATCGATAAAAACCATTCTTCCACATCCACAAAGAACAATGCAGATATAACCATTTTAAGATGCCAGAGAAAACAGAATAAATTCACTTCGTTGGACTAAGACAGTGTTCTACTTTAAAGATACAATCTGAATATTTCATCAATAAGCTGAAAATAAAATGTACATTTGTAGCTGTAGAGGTTTTAATTTTGTCCAATCAATCAAACATCTAAAACAATATGGTGATTCTATTACCAGTCAATTAGACAAAACAAATCAAATGACCTACCCAAAAAAAAAAAAAAAACATATGATTATTGTTTTCTCGCCCAAAAAATTTCTCCTCATCAGACCTCAGCTAAGCTGAACAAAAGTGGCCTTCAACTTGGCTAAAATCTAACCACTTGATGGCCCCAGTTCGATGCAGAAGTGCCAACTAGGCCTGCCAAGAATAGAAGCAGCAGTGTCCTCTCATGTTCTGGCCCTGTAGAACTTTTTTCTTCCTATTGAAAGAATACAAGAAGCCTCAAGCGGAAATAATCCTGACTGAAAAATCTAATTTACACTTCCCTCCCACAACCTAACCTACCTGTAGACAAACACAAAAGGCGCATGCAGATGTAGGTTTCCCAAAGTGGACTCTCAGATGCCCACAAGAAATTTGGGTTCACAAGGCTTTTCATCAAGGATAGGCAAGGAAATTCCTGCATAATCATCAGGTGAGTGGCCTTTTTCAAGTCAATACATTCCCTTGAACACAGGATTTGTGCGACATATGCTTGCTCCATATTCTTCATATTCTGCTTTCGTGTGGCAAGCCTGTTGTGCAGCAAAAGTATGACCAACATCCAGATCAGACACACAAAAGGAGGACTAGGGACCAGAATGAGTGAAAGGGAACAGACAACGTTTATCATTCTACTTTTAGTCAAAGAAATGTTAGAAAGAATCATAGTCAGGAAGCCACTGAAAATCCCTACATACTACAGGATATGCCTCGAGTTACTAATGAGCACTGTATGATAATTTGCTCAGTACCCCTCTTTCCTTCTAATGCACACTTACCGGCAGATATGAAACTTATGCCCAGGTATTAATCTGAAAACTATTTGTATGTAGTCTGGGGGTTGTGCTAACACATGGAAATAACAGGCAGCAAAGGGAAGTTTGCAGAGACCATAAGTATAATCCCGAGAAGGAAGGCTTTCCTGCTGGATAAGAATCAACCTAGAGAGTGTCTGTTGAATTAATATAGACAAGGGGAGAGAACGGATGCAGGACACAGGGGACCTCATACCAGCATTTCTTCACGCCAACCTATCACCGATTGTCCAGAGATGAAACAAGAGCTAAAAAATCTGATTTTGGCGTGTAATGTCCAATGGATAAGGCAAGAGATTTCTGGGCACTTGGGCAGTACTCCAGAAACTACGAGCATATAAATGCTTAATCTTTAAGGAGGAGACAATCTACAAATGCTAGGATAGATCCAGTTAACCCATAGCTTGCTTTTGAGTCACCAAACTTCTTTCAGCCAAATCACCAGGATTAGAATTGGGAAGGTTACAGGTGAACTTTGCAGCCTCCCAAATTGGTAAACCAAATACTGAAATGCAAAACAATAAGTAAACTTCCAGAGAAAAAAAGATAGAAACATACCGCATAGAATTCAGGCGTAGATGCAAGTACAGAACCTCCAAACCAAACTGCATACCTCTGGACGGGATGGCTGACAACATTGACTTCCACTGGTTGTGCCTGATGGCAAAGAAAAGCGACAGATTAGCCTTTTAATTCATGAACAACAAATGTTCATCTGCAGTATGATAACTATCCTCACTTTTATCTCTCCACCTAATCGTGCATCTGATGCAAGAACCCGTGCATCAACAATCTTCTTTAGATCCCGTTGCAACCTTCGGTGGAAGTCTTTAAACATAGTTGAACCTCCAGATAAGACAATATTCTGCAATATAGAGAAACATATATTCGCTGGGTTAAATGAGTTACAAAGATGTGAAAGGAATATCTGTTAACTTAAACCATTATTATGTGTAAATGCCTGAGAGTTGGCACCAGAACTGAACTACCATGCACAATCTATTCTTTTTAGTATTTCAGTTACCTTGTATAATGCCCTTCTTGTGTCTATAGGAGCAGACTGTATACATCTATCTATGACAACAGGTAAAGGTGTCGTAAAGTCACTATTGTATATCTCAGGATTGAAGAACACCTGCATAACAAGTCAACTTGAGCATCAGAAGTAATTTTTATAACACCTACTTATACAGCCCCATGTCGTGTAGTGAAAGTTATAACATATTCTTGCCAAAGGAGAGAATCAAGCTTGTGCATCTCATACAGAAACCAAATCCCACACAAAACAGCAACATATTGGCACACTAACTCATTTTCCGAGAAGACCATAAGTGATTGATCTACTTCTTTGGACAGTTTTGGGGGGAATTGAGTTTCTCTAGATTATATTTGTCTCAACATCGGGAGAGCCATAAGGGTGGATACCACAGACACAAGTGTAAGACAACTTTCTATGTTTCTATTATCCGTTTTCTTCTGCTGGCAATAAAACAAAATAAGGCTCTTTGGTTTGCATAACTCACATTATCAACACAGTGGAGTATCCAACTCAATAGATCTACTAAATACATAAAGAAACCAATCACGAAGATATCTTATTCTATCTCAATTTCTATCAACCTAAGCTAATTGTGAACTTCCAAAGAATTCAGCTGACAAGCATTGTTAAGGCACTACAAAAGAATTGTTGAATTTAACAATGAAGACAGGAAGAATAACATAGAGGTAGCATAAAGGTCACACTTTTGTCTATTATATTAGCAAACTTTTGAGAAATGAAAGACAAAGTCACCACAGAGATTCGAGAAATTATGGAGAAGGGAATGTTAATATCTGCTGGAATGTATTCACTGCTTTTTTGAACATTTTGAACAGATAGAGAAATAAGAGCACATCGTATAAATAATTTAACCATGCCTCAAACAATGAAGAGCTTTCAGTTTAAGGACCAAACTGACCTCAGGGCCAAGAAATCGCTCATAGCCTATATCACAAGTGTAAGGTGCTCCAGTCTTTGGTTTAGTACCCCTCCATTGCTTTATGTACTTTGCTGGCTCTTTGTCATGTTTATTGAACTCCTAATATTATTAAGAACAAAGACTTGTTGAAAGCCATCCTCATTTGAAGACTTCATACGTGAATAACCACAAACCACGAAATGAAACACAAGCTATTTCAAATGTAGATCTCTGCTGTTCTCAAATTTTGCAGTTTAGAGGTCGAGTTTGGAGTGAGCAAAATACTCATGTTACCTTGACAATATCGGAACAAGTGTAGCAATACATTTCCTTCACTTTTCGAGCTACTTCAAAGGAATCTTCTGGTGGCACATGCTCACCTCTTTCCTACAGAGTACAATATCAACATCTTAGTTCCTCTAGTGAAGTTAATTCTCAAATCCCTCGGTCTGCGAGCAACAGAGCCTCACTAAAATTACATGACACTGTAAAATTATAGATAAACTAATACACCAAAGTGGAATCCAGCTAACAAATCAATTGATCTAAATGAGCATGACCAATATTATCATCATTACTAAAGTATTTGCATAATGATATACAAAGACAACAAAAAGCATTAAGAGTGTTCTGAAATTTTGACAGAAACTCATTAAGCGCTCATGAAAACCCAAGGTAAGAACAATATAAGTTTTTTCCATTTTCAAGATAAATTCAACTAGCAAAAAATGTAAAACGATTTTTTTATGCATCCCTGGAAGAAATTTAAAATGTCAAAATATCAACGCCGCTTTTCCCAAAAAACAGAAAGAGACTAATTTGAAACAATGATAGCAGCGAGGCTTTGACCATCAATTAACAGAACAGGAAAGGAAGAGCGGAAAGTGGCAAACGAAAATAGATACTTTCCCTAGGGCAAAGAAGATAGCCATCATAATTTGCAAAACAACAAATCCTCATTTGTATGACATCTTTCTATACTGCAATAATGTCCTATTGAAGAAAATTGTATGATAAATAACTTACCCGCATGAGTTGCTGAACGAAGAGAGTAACATCTCTGCCAGAGACAGGAATCGACTTGATACTGCTTCCAATAACATAACCCTCTGCAACAGGTACAACATGTGTAGCCCCATCTCCAATATCAACTACAACCCCTGTCATCTCACACTAAAGGGAAAGTGCAGTATTATAAGAAAGGAAATAATTCATAAATTCCATACTTACAAAGAAATATTCAAAATGCCCAACTTATTCACTCTTTGCTGCTTCCCCATTCCCCTCCCTTTAAAGAACAAGAATAAATGCTGCAAATATTCAAACTTGTAAAGGTTCCAACATGTAATGACCATAATTTATTCGACTAACTAGGTGTTCAGAAGTATAAAAAAGCTAACAGTAACGGGTTCATTCTGTCTGACCTTTAAGACTAACAGATGATGCTTTTTGAAACTGCTAGCATTTGTTTCTTAGGTTTGCTAATCCATATGCCACAAATTTCTGTTATTTGCCTTACTGTCATTCACCTTTATACTCTTCCTCCCTTACTCAGGAAAGAGTGTATTATATCAAACAATTCCCACATATCTTTATCATCTTTCCATTGGCAGCTTTCACTTACACTGAACGAAAGAGCATCTTTACAACATTGTACAGCCTTAAGAGGAATAAAATATCTGTCTCAACTAATTAAATCATAGAAGTTCTGTAGAAACTCTACCAAGTCTATTTTAAGTCCACGTGACCCACCGAGTTAGTTAACATGCCAAATTGCCAAGTGCCACCAACATTTACCAAAATATCCACTAGCCACTCTTCTAGTATTTTTGAAACTTCAATAACTAAATCAACCGGTCAAGCAAGATAGCAAATCTCTACCAATATATACTTCACGTGACTATATTTTGCTATGCAATCAAGTTTCTCACTTGTAAAGTTGTACAACTTTAAGGACATCAACGCTGGCACTTAATTTTAGTCATTGCTGATTCCAGCAATGTATTGATGACATACATAGCCTTGTTGATTCAACAACTGAAACAAAACCTATTAGATACCAATAAGTGCCATAACAACTTAATGACCAACTAACATAATCCTAAGTTGTCTAAAATCATCAAAGTTTCCTTTACCTTCTAGAGAGAACTAAATTCTCATTCAAAACTGGCATTACAAAAAATCTATCAATATCATAACATTCCTTCATGAGCAAAAGGCTACATATGCCATTGCCAATCAAATTCTTTATTTGTATACCATGCCTACATTACAATTCACCAGACAACTTAATCATGATTTGGGGAAAAAGAAAAGAAACAGAAAGAAA
Source organism: Cordia subcordata (assembly GCA_028554755.1). Classification (NCBI taxonomy): domain Eukaryota; kingdom Viridiplantae; phylum Streptophyta; class Magnoliopsida; order Boraginales; family Cordiaceae; genus Cordia; species Cordia subcordata. The sequence continues at coordinate 1,546,450 of JAPTOF010000020.1, forward strand.
AAAAAAGAGTGTGCAAAAGAAATACAACAATTCCAAATTCAATACCAACCTTTGATTTCGTGTATCCAGCTGCCAATGCAAGCACCGGCTGCACCGCAATATAAAGCCCTGGAACATTGAAGGTCTCAAACATAATCTCGCCAGTGTATTCCCTACTTTCTGGTGGGGTCAGCGGACTCTCAGTCAACAAAAAGTAATGATCCTCAGGATCACATCTCAAATAATTAAATATGCATTGCTGCCAAAACCGTTCCATAGCATCCCAATTATCAACTTGGCCATGCTTTATCGGGTAACTCAGATTATAATTGTTACTAGATTTAGATCTAGCGTACGCCTCTTCACCAATATAGAAATCTAGATCCGCCATAACACCAGCATTGTATTGCGCTAGCCAGTTACTGCTTTTTGATGTGGCAGCTCGTGGTTGGTTAACAAATGACTCATTTACAGCCACAACAGTTGGTTGTATAAAGCATGGTTCAACATTTCCAGCAAAACCCATTTTAGTATACCTGCAAGAAAACCCAGAAAAGGTTTAACATCAGAAAACAAAATTGAATTAATATCACTGAAACACCAATTTTAGCAGAGTTTTTTGTGGACGATATCAATCAATTATGTTGATCATTTAATTCAAATTTTACAATAGCAATCACTATAAAACTTTACCCGATCATCAATTTGTTTAATTTCTTTTATCCAGATCCATTTCCGGCAAAACCACACTTAACATACGAAAAAAAAAACAAAAATAAGAAAATAAAAAGGGGAAGTATTTTTCATCGAAATTCAAGTCAAGACATAATCATCTTTAAGCAGAAGTGAAAAAATAACGTCTCCGGATTGGCATAGTCGAAGAAAACTAAAGGTGTATCAAAAAAGACCCAATTTCATATACTTAAATAAAAAAAATAAAAAAGATAAAGTAAATCAATTTCACGGGGACAATTTATCAAACACATCGTGAGCATAATTAGAGAACAATACCCAGTGCCATTATCAATGACGACGGCGGGCCGAGATGCAGCAGGGTCCATGAGACAAAACGAGGTTAGAAAGAAAGAGAGTGCAAATTCGCTTTTTCGGGTGGATCTGCGGCTGAGATCCGAGGAGAGGTTTAAGGGAAATGATCATGGTCGTCGGGAAAGAAACGACGACGTTTTAACCAAGTGACTCAACAACAACAACGACGACGACGACGACGACGATGATGGTGATGGGTAAGGGTGGTGGGTAGAGGTGGAGGTGGGTGAGATTCTCAATCCATCCATTTCATCATCCAACTATGCAACACATCATCATCATCATCAACACCATCATCAATATTCAATCAATACCACCGTCTCAATGCGTGTCTTTGGGTGTGTTTTACTGTGTGTTTATGTTGAGTTGTTGGGGTTTTTTTTTTTATTATTCTTTACTTGTTGCGAATGCGAAGTAATGCTGAATCGAGGTTTCTTTCTTTTGGGGGGGTTTGGCTTTTGTTTTTGCGTTTACTTTTGTTGGTTTTGCTGTCCTTGTTGTTCTTTTGTTGTTGGTGATGTTATAGAATGAAGTGTTTTTTTGGCGTAGGGGGGGTTGTTTTGGGCGGGGGTGCGGGGTGATGAAATATATAATTTTGGTGCCGTTGGACGTTTTTTTGGGGATCCACGTAGGACGATGTTAAAGTGATCTGTGGTCGGTTGTCGGCCTACACGGCCTGCTGGGGGGGGGGGGGGGGTTGGTCAGGAGGTGAACGTTTTCTTGGGTGCCTTTTAATTGGATCTGAATTCTACAGCCTTAAAAGCTCTCCAGCATTCATTCCGCCCGGCCCATTATATTTCAACCGTTACCATTTACCTGCCTGGCTAAGGACGTATTCCAATATTCCATATTCCTATATCTTTACCCTTTTTGGCTTATTAAATTGAGCATCGAATGTCTAGTTATTCCTATGCAATCGTCCCCGGGTGCTCCCTTTTCTGTAGAGAGAAGAACTCTCCGGTCCTCTTTCCTAAGATTTCCTTTAGGCTTTTTTATGTTCAGATTAAATCTATGACACCTTATTCTGGACTCGGTTCCACCATGACTCTTTGTCTCTCTTTGTTATGTTCTAATCATGTGTTCTTTTTTTCTTTGTGTCGTGTCCCTCTATGTTTCTACATTTTGGTGTGTTTCTTTGATCTTCGCTTTCACTTGAAATGTTTGTGCTTAGATCTTAAGCTCTAAGAATCTCGTCGACCAAATTTGAGCTTGTTGTATGGAGGGCTTTGATGGTGTTGATATTGTGACAAACTCGAATGATGTGAACCAACTCGCTTCAATCTATGCTATTCATCCTCCAATTTATCTCGCCATGTGTTGGCCGAAGAACTTGTTGCTAAATGGTCCTGATCCTTTTGATCCTTCTCTTATTCCTGGTCTCAAAGGTGATAAAATGGTATTTGATACCACTTGTTCAAACCATGGGTCTCGAGGGCCTGTCCCTTTCTAATGGATGTTTAAATTATCTAGATTGCTTGTCTTCCTAATTTAACCTTTGCCTAAGTCAGTAATTCATCTTCGAGTTGTCTTTTAGTTGTTGTTTGGTGATCTTTACTTTGGCAGTGAAGGTTTTGGATTTTTTAGAGCTTGGTGGTGTATATCTTTCTTGTATAAATATGACAAAAGATCTGAAAGATAGTAAGGTGAAGATCCTTTTATTGCCAATAGGAACTTGTCAATCTTACTATTTTGAAGCATCAGTGGTTGCTAGAGAAGCTAGTCGTGATTGTTTGTTTGGGTCTAGGGCTTGTGATGTATAGGTTGGTTGTTTGCTGGATCCTGGTGTTTGTCCAATGTGTTGGGCCTTGTCCATGCAGATTATCTTGTGTTTCTTTTCCTAACAGGCTTTGGGTGTGTTTGGCCTAATTGTCTTGTTTGTTGTTGTTTGGTCTCAGTCGAGTCACTTTCGAGCTTGCCTTAATTGTAATGTTTATTTTGTTTAATACAATCTCTACTTGGGCCTAAAGAACTTGGGCATCAGGATATTTTTTGTCAACAATACATTGAAATTCTGATCATATATTATATTACTTTTGGGCCGTTCTTTATAATGCTTACAAATAATAATAATAATAATAATAATAATAATAATAATTATTATTATTATTATTATTATTATTATTATTATTATTATTATTATAATACAAAAGTTAAGTTGCATATAAGATTTATCACTTTCTTCTATTTCCTTTTCGATATTAATAAAAACAATTTTATAATTGTTTGAATTCTCTTCATAAATTTTATAAGCATGATTAATTAATTATTTCTTATTAATCAATTATTTCTTCTCTCTTTTTTTTAATGATCATATTCCTTTTTTTCCAATACTAAAATTTCCTCCCCTGAATCCAAAACATAGAACCTATTTGGATTGGCTTTTTTCAAAAAAAAAAAAATCCTTGAAAAACATACATTCTTTTTACAATAACTATTTGACTTAGCTTGTAGAAAAACTAAACTTCTAAAAAGCTCAAATACATCTTCTTCTTCTTCTTTTCAAAAATCAAAATTTTTAATTTCTCAAAATAATACTTTTCTTTAAAGTTATAAAAAAAAATGCATATCTAAAAAAAACCCATCCAAATGAGCCTATAGTGTTATTGGCTTATGTTATTCCTAGTATGGGCGCAAAAAAGTGGTGTAATGATTTGGGGTGACTTGGGCCACTCATTCTAAAAGCAAATCCAATAAAACCACTACATAGATGTGACTTTAAATAGTATAAATTATTTGACTTTAAAAACATTGCTCAATTAAGATATGATATAAATTAACGAAAATAAATTTTAGATAAAAAAATACATGGGAAAAGGATATGGAACATTTTTAAATATGACATATACCTTATTTTATATAATATATGGATCTATATAGAGTTCATGCCATATTAATAACGTATCATGCAATTTTTTTTCCTCATCAAAATAATTTTACTAATTTAGTGAATTTATTTCCATCTATATATTATGTAAAATAGATTATATATGTCTTTTCCGTTAATACCACACATTCATGCATTTTTTTTTATCAATGTCCATGCATTTGATTTCCCAATTAAAATGTCATATTCAATTACTACAAATCTGTAGCTAAAATTTATGATTAATATAAAAATTATTAAATATTAAATTTTACAAAATATATTTATATTTTGTCAATACATAAACTATAAAAATATAATTAATTACCAATAATATATAATGACATTAAAAATAATCATTTCACTTGAATATCATGAGTTATACTCTTAGTTTAATATAATTTTACCTAAAACAAGATATTATATCCAACTAAGTTATTCTTTAATTGGATATCTCAATTACCAAAATACCCCTAGTCAACGAACATGTCAACTCCACCGATAGTAAAAAAAAAAAAAAACCACAAATTGCGGCAAATTATACTATAGACTTTTATAAGGTGGTCCTTCATTTAGCATCATGTTTCTTCACATTAAAAATTTTTAATAATAATAATAATAATAATAATAATACTAGTTCATGCACAGAACCACGCTTTCTTCCCTCTCTCCCTTCTCTCTTTTCGTCTTCTCTCTCACCTCTCTATTCTTCTCTTCTTTTCTTCTTTGCTTCACCATTGATGCCACTGGTCATCTCATTCCAAACAAATATCACCATAAAATTCGTCTTTCTTTGTTGATCATATTGATATGCACTATATCCAAAAAAAAACTCCTAGATGGCGATTCACCATTAAAGCTTATCATCTTCTTCCTTATGCCTGTGAAGATTCCAACATTATCTCACTATGTCACAACTACCAATCTCCTTCTATCTTCATCATGATTCTAACCATACCTCTCACACGACGTTTGGACACTCTAAGCTTAATTTGCCATTAAAGCTCACATTGACTTTTAAGTATACAAATCTGTTTTGTGTTTTGTGTTTGTGCATATGAGAGCAGTAAACAAATAATTGTGGTGTAATGAACAAATAGTCGTAGGATAATGAACAAATATATATGTTTGTAATTGTGTGTCTATATGTGAGAGTAGTGAACAAATAATTGTAGGGTATTGAACAAATAATTTTGGGATATTGAACAAACAGTTGTGAGTATTTAACAAACAATTATAAGGTACTAAACAAATTATTATGGAGTATTGAACAAACAGTTGTAAATCACTGAACAAATAGTTAGTAAGCAAATAGTTGTGGAGTACTGAATAAAAATTTATTATGCGTACACGTTAGCGTGCAAACAATAATGCACATTATTCACTCTGTGAGTATATGTTATATTGTGGACTTACGGGTCTATAATATAACTACTCTGGAAATTGCCCCCTTGCAAGGCTAACTTCGTCATTTAAACTTCACCGCGCACGTTAGTTGTCTCCACAGTCCCACATCAACGTTTATATTAGCCCCATGCATTTGCATTTACGCACACTGCTCCCACTGCTTAACGTACGCCACCTCTATGCTGTACACTGCCGCCACCCTACCCACACTCCTCCACTGGTAGTACCCTCCTCGCACTGATCACCCAATTTATTATTGGACCTCCCACAATTATTAGCTCCCCGCTCTCTTTGTCCTTGTCCTATAAAATAAAATAATAAAAATATTAACAACTTGAATTAAATCCTTGTTAAATTTTGAATATTGGTTAATTACGAATTAATTGAATTTAGAACCTTTATAATCGCTATGTTTCTTACTAAATTTGATGGATTCTTCATCGGATTGGCGATAATTAAGAGCCAACTAAGATTTGATTAGATGTGTAAACACTCCATATAAACACACTACACTCAACTCACTGATCAGTGAATTTAATGGACCTTCAAGCAACGTTTTAACTCCCAACTCTTTCTCTCTCTATACGTATATGTGCATATCTATATATACATATTGATTATTGACTACAGTATCTCTTTCTATATATATACACACACATTACGAGTGTTGTGTGAACTGGTTTTCATGGTCATATGTCACATCCGAACGGCTTTGGTATCAACGGCCTATCGATATCCGGACGGGTCCGGCCATTCTCTCTCCTTCGATCGGCAGCAGCGTCTAAGAGGTCGCAGCTGTTTCTTTTCGGCATTTCGAAGTCACATTCACTAAAAATGAGCTGACTTTTTTCTTAGAAGTTAAGTCGTTTTCAGCTGATTAGAAGAGGAAGATGAATCCGCTGTGCTGCATTGCTCCGGTGTCGGTTGATCGAGATCGCTGCGGTCCGTCGGCGGCGAAGCCGGCGTCGCAATCACAGTGCCGACCGTTAGGCTTAGGGTTTGTGAATTCAGCTGTAGATAGAAATGTGAATGTGAACTTACCAACAGCTCAGGTTTCGTCGTCAGCGACTGAGAAATCCGATTTTTCAGATAATAATTCCGAAATCAAAGAGATTAAAGAAAATGTGAATGCTAAGGAATCGAAAATGGCGTTGCTTGGGGGTGAAAGCGTGGGAGGGATAATGTACAAGTGGGTGAATTACGGGAAGGGGTGGAGGGAGAGGTGGTTTGAGCTGGAAGATGGAGTGCTTTCGTATTACAAAGTGCACGGGCCGGATAAGATTTCGATGAGCAACAAGGAGGGGCGAAAGGTGATCGGAGAGGAGTCATGGAGGTATATGAGGAAGGCTAGTAGTAACCGGAGTAGTCATCACCGCCGGATTAGTGGGTCAGTGAAGCAGTGGAAGCCTTATGGAGAAATACATTTGAAGGTTTTGCTTGCTATTGACGTTCATTGCTTTAAATTTTTGTAATTTGTGCAACGTCTATTCCAATTTGTGATTTATGAGTTCGCCGTTGCTATAGTTCAGTTTAGTTCCAGATTGCTCCACAGGCCAGAGCCTTCTCGTTGTGAGGGCCTTAATACAGACTTTTCATGAAAAAGTAATTTGTACAATGAGTCTGCACATTTGTGTCTAAGTTTTTATTGTTATTTTTAGCCTGCAATGATCGCTTGTATTTACATTTTGTGCACTTAATAATGGGTATGGCCTTTCAATGAGGAAATAATTATATTTTCAGAGTCCCAGCAATACATACATTGCATATGTAAATATGTTTTTATGATTTCTCTACTGATATAGTTTGGTTTGGTTATAATGTCTGATAGTTCCTTACTTCCTTATATGTGTGTTTTCCAGACATTGCTGTTGTCCGGAGCATTGTGTGTTGTGTGGCCTTCAAATGGAGAATGGTTTACATTTTTCAAAATTGTAGTATTTTTACAATGTGTATGAGAATTTGTTTTCCTGCACTAAGTTATATCGTTACTTCTTACTTGTGCTGTGTTTAGTTTTGATTGTTTTAGCTGTTTTGTCAGGAAAGGTTTATTTTTTATTGAGATACTTGTTACACGCAGGGAAGGGATGCAGTAATTAAGTGTGTGAATACATTATTGCTTCATGCACGTTGCCTGGGTTGCATTAACCACTACTGCAATGTATGCTTGCAGGTTTCTTCAGTTCGGGCCAGCAAGTCAGATGACAAAAGACTTTCGATATTCACAGGCACAAAAACACTTCACTTGTGCTGTCAATCCCGAGAAGATAGATTCGTGTGGATTGAGGCACTTCTGGCTGCTAAGGATCAATTCCCTAGAATGTTGAGCAGTAATGATTTGGCGCCTTCAGAAGATTTTATTGTTTCAACAGAAAGACTACGTTCACGATTACTGCAAGAAGGCATTGGCAAGGCAGTTATCAAAGATTGTGAATCCATTATGCTGTATGATGTCTCTGAGCTGCAAAATCAGTTGAAGTCTCTTCAACTAAAACATATTATGCTGCTGGATATGCTTAGAGAGTTAGAGGTACTCTATATCATCCCATTTTGACATGCCATATATTTTTCATTTATATCAAGGGATGTCAATTAGTTAAGCATTAGGAGTTCTTTCCTAATATAAGAATCCAGATTTCAATTAGATGTGGTTATTTGCTATTTTGCGATCTTAATTAGGAGATTTTGAGGTTAAGGAACAAATAGAATTGTTCTATCAAGCTTGTTAGTGGATTCAGCAGTCTTTGTGGAACAAAAAACAACCATAAAGGGGCTAGCTAGATCTTTATTCTGGTTACTCTTACAAAATGTGGAACCCTTTTTTTGTGATGACCAAGATAGTTCGTCATGTTGCCTTCGTGGACAAGCATATCAGTGTAAACTAAAAGGACTGCGTAGGAACTGACAACGTTGTGCATTGCTAACTCAACCAACCCAAGAAACTTGCATGTTATGTCAGCATCTCCCATCTTTATTAGGTTTAGAAACTTATCTCATCCCCTGCAGAATTAAACACATTTTCATCCTTGATTTTGCAGGCAGAGAAAATTGAGTTGGAAACAACAGTAGTTGATGAAACAAAGGAACGAGATTCATGTTATGGAGAAGGGAATAGACGAGTCAGTGGTTAGTCTTGGATTTCCATAAAATATCTTTGCTGGTTTGTTTAAGATTTTTGTGCTCATTTTCTTTAGAAATGATCAGTCAATGTTGAGATGAAATAGTCGACATTAGATGCATCATAAAAAATTGTAAACTGATTACTTTTTTAAACAGCGCCCTAAGTGCCTATAACCAATCTTTCCATGAAGTGCCTACTTTTTGGAAATCAATGATCTGTTGGCAAACCTTTAGTTATTATGTCTTTTTAGAAAGGAGAATATCCAATATTCTTTTTGTCATATGGCTTAGCATAATTGGTGCATATATTGAACATCATTAATGGAAAAGGCAAATGCCTACTCTTGATGTTCCTTCAAACAATTGAGGACCATCATAATTGGCTGAACACTGACACACAGGTTAACTCCTTTATGTGATTGTGACAGATTTCTATTCCATCATGTCAGAGGGCGGCAGAAGTGATTCCGATGCAGATATAGAGAGCCAAGATGGAGTGGACATTGAAACAGATGAAGAAGATGGCACATTTTTTGATACAAATGATTTTTGGTCTTCCGATACTATGAGAAGCGCTTCATATAGGAGCAGGGATGGTGCAACGGACTTGTATGGTTCCATGACATGTGATAAAGAGCCTTTTTCGGCTCAGGGGCATAGAGAAGCTCGAGTAGAGATAAAGGGACCTGATTATCCGTATGTCAAAAGGAGAGACAGTCTTCCTGAACCAAAGGAGAAAGAGAAACCAGTTGGTTTGTGGTCAATTATCAAGGATAATATTGGAAAAGACCTATCGGGGGTTTGCCTCCCCGTTTACTTCAATGAGCCACTATCATCATTACAAAAATGCTTTGAAGATTTGGAGTACTCATATTTGGTTGACCATGCACTGGAATGGGGAAAGCAGGTCAGGTTCCTGAGCTCTGCGCTCTTTTTGTGGCAAAGAAGTTATTTAGAATGCAGAATCTACTAGTTTGATGGACTTCGGTTTATGTTGAGTCATAGGTCTATTGCATTTTGCTTAGTGTAGGCTACAGTTGACCTTGGTGTCTGCATATGGATGTAATAACTGAGTATTTAGTAAACAACTTGAAATTTTCTGGTTTTTGTCTGTAGACACTTTCTTTCTTTCCATCATTTACATGTATCTAGATACGTTAATTTTTTAAGATAAACCTAATGAAAGAGGGGTTCAGGGACTAGATTCTTTAAGTTCTAATTGAACGCGAAATCTGTCTTTCTTCAGGGGAAGGATTTGATGAGAATTCTACATGTAGCTGCATTTGCTGTATCTGGTTATGCTTCAACCCAAGGTCGGCAATGTAAACCTTTCAATCCCCTTCTTGGTGAAACTTATGAGGCTGACTATCCTGATAAAGGCCTTCGTTTTTTCTCTGAAAAGGTACTGTTTCTCTTTACAAAATAAGTATTAAGCATCTGTGATTGGAGGATACTACTTTGGCAATCTGTGCCCATCATTTTCCTTTCTATGTCTGAATTTGTAGGTAGAATAAAAGGGAGGAAAACTTACATTCTTTTCCCATCTTCTTGCTGTTTTTACTTGGGAGTCAATTGACTCAATCCAATATTCATGGAAATGTAAATTCAGAAACCTGCAGGCTCCTTCTAATGCATGATCCGTTTCAGGTCAGCCACCAACCCATGATCGTTGCATGTCACTGTGAGGGCAGAGGATGGAAATTTTGGGCAGATTCTAATCTTAAAGGCAAGTTTTGGGGTCGTTCTATTCAGCTAGACCCTGTGGGGATCCTTACACTGCAGTTTGAAGATGGTGAGACATTTCAGTGGAGCAAGGTCACTACATCCATCTACAATATCATAATTGGTAAAATATATTGTGACCACTATGGTACCATGCGCATCAAGGGAAGTGGTAGATATTCTTGCAAGCTCAAATTCAAGGAGCAATCAATCATAGACAGAAACCCACATCAGGTGACTTTTTGATCTCCTGTACTGAAGCTCCCTGTTCAAAGGCATTGCTCTAAAAGCTGAATTGTTTGAAAGCGTTTGTCAATTTTGAATAGGAAAACCAAGTTTCTTCTGCAACTCTTTGCACTTGATGCACTTGATTTGAGTAATAGTCTAGTGTTAGCAATTTCAATGGTGATGGATGGCCTGGCTTTCTTTCTTTTGCTCTAATATTAAACGAAATCCTAAATGGATTTTTATTATGTTGAAGATGAATCTGCTCATTCTGCTTTGGTTTTGTTATCAATTACTTTTCGTGCAATACATAAGTCAGAGAAAATTGCTAACAAACTCTCTTTTATCTTTTCTTTGGATGCAGCATTCTCTTCTTTCCTGTGTGGATATGAACTTGTAAAAGAATATAATCTGTACTTGGCATAGCCAATTCTTCACAAAAGCTGGATGATTGAAATTTTCTTGTTTCTGGTTGTTTGTCATGTTTCATGCTCAAGTTCTCCATGCTTTTATGGGGACTCTTCTCTCATTAGTTAAGAAAGAAAAATTACTTTAAGCTTCTTTAAGCTGTCTTTGGATCTGCAGGTTCATGGGTTTGTGCAAGATAATACAACTGGGGAGAAGGTAGCTGTCTTACTTGGGAAGTGGGATGAGGCGATGTATTATGTGCTAGGAGATCCAACCACAGAACAGGAAGGGAATGATCCTATGACGGAAGCTGTGCTGCTCTGGAAGAGGGATAAATCTGTGACCAAGACAAGATATAACCTCACACCATTTGCAATATCTGTAAATGAATTGACTCCTGGTCTACGGGAGAAGCTGCCACCAACTGACTCACGGCTTAGGCCAGATCAAAGGCATTTAGAGAATGGAGAATATGAGCTGGCTAATTTGGAGAAGCTCAGGCTTGAACAATTACAAAGACAGGTATAACTCCCAATATCCATGTATTCTTGCTCTGCGTCTTTGTGGTTTTCATTTACCAATTCTGTAGCACGGTTGGACACTTGTAAAAAGTTTTAAAAGAAAGATAAGCGTAGCTGGGAACTATAGTGGAAAATGCAGCATATCTCTCTGAAAGGCTGATTGACATGAGAATTTGGTTGATGTCTGTTGGCCCGTTTTTGGAGTATTAGCTTCATTTTATTTCTCAATCATTTTGGGTTCTGGAGAAGTGATACCGCATGATTGGTGAATGGGATAATTACGATTAATCTACCTTTGCCATCTTAAATCTAAGTTTCACATATAGGCAGTTTTGAGTTGTATGCGTTTGTTGGTTGATCTAAAACTATCTGGATTCTATTAACTTGGCTTTGCTTAGGAATAAATTTCTGCCAGCTAGTTATCTCTATATCACTATTTGCTGCAAAAGTATATATTATACTCTGCAGAGCATGAAAACCTTACATTTGATATATTAACATGAATGCTATACTAGATTCAAGCTATCATCGAATCAATTTCCGATTTTTCATGGAATAATTATGTCTGTGTATGTAAATTATACTGCAGGCAAGGAAGCTACAAGAGGGAGGTTGGCAACCGAGATGGTTCCGACAGGATGAAGATGGTTGCTACACATACGCTGGTGGATACTGGGAGGCAAGGGAGCAAGGAAATTGGGAAGGAATCCCTGATATTTTTAAGCAGACAGGCGATTTGCCTTGAACTGTGACAAAGTTAAGCAGTTTGTTTGTTGAACGCTGCTTTCTCCTCCATTCTGTGAACTTAAGCACAAGTTTTAACAGAGCTTTTCACGTTCACAATGCATCACATCAACTTTTGCACGAAAGAGTGCGCCTTGGGTATGATCATAATCATTCTTCCATATCTTATGCATACCATACAGAAGGGTGTAGAACTATATGCGTTGTTGCAGCATGAAACGAAGATGATGACCGAGACCTGGAGAAGAGTGTAAGGTTTTTCAACTATGGGAATCTCGCTCCATTTGGGATTCCCTATTTCAGTTCCAATCAGAAAGCGGTGCCTCCTGATTAACATTAATTGATTGAAAAGATTACTCTATAACACACAAATTACACCCAATGTCCCTAGCCTGTTGGCAAAACCATATATGTGTGTTGGACCAAATAGGTTAACAAGGGCACTGAAGAACACCAAGCATTTGGTGCATAGAATATGGTGTCTTATGACATCTAAAATAGGGAAAACTACTCACAAAAATTGGAATAAATATTTAGAACTCTCTATCTTAGAAGTGTGAAAGTAAGTACATCACTGCAATGCGTTTAACCTTCCATATAATTTACACTACAGGACATTTTCGATGGTTGTGTTCTTTAAGATATTACTAAAAATCGAACTTTAAGATAACGTATAATTTCATCTTCAAAGCCACTTGGAATCTCATTGTAAATCTACCAAAAAAGGAGAAACGAGAAAAGAAAGAAAGACGTCTAGGATTCCTTTATAAAACGCCTATTGCAACTGTAATTGCTTGCAATGGTTAGCAGGTCACTTCATGTTCCACAACAAATGACGCAGTCTCCAAGATTCTGTTTGGTGCACTACACTTAGCTTGGTGGTCTGCAGCCTCCTTTTAGTGGTAGCGCCCCTGGTAACAACCAGGGGGTGCGCCCAGGGATGATCTCTCTGGTGGATTGTATTTTTGATCTTCTATGATTAGATGAATGTATATTATACGCTCTTATATAAAGAATAATTTTAAATTTTTGTTCAATAAGATTAAAATTGAGTAATTAGAACTTATAGATGGATACTAAAAATAAACACAAGATCAAAGAATAGGACTTGAGCATACACCTTAATGATTCTGTCTAGTAAAGTGCTAAGAATGGTGGTGGCTGTCATACTTGTCAAATCGTGAATGTTAATATCAAAGTTTGGATTGTCAATAGCAATAATTCTTTGTTGCATCATCACAATATCATCCATTGAGCTTCATTAAGATTTAAATGAATAATAGAAAAATATAACGTGACTAAGTTTATGTAGTTCTTAAGAGGTATTCACAATTAAGATTACGCCAAAAATAATATAAATCCTTTCTGTTTCAAGTACCAATGATATGTGTGGTAGGTAAAGGCTGAACTGTGTCTATTACTAGTGCTGTGATCTGCTCATATAGGACATCGACTAGGGGATAGCTGTATTAGCTCCTTAACTGTTTGGGCTACTGCAGCCTAATACAATATAGATGTAATATACAAGTAAATCATACTGAATTGCTAAATTGTAAATTGGATCATAAGATACATAATGATTACTTCAATTTACAAGTTCATTCGTTTTGTTTTGTTTTGTTTTGTTTTGTTTGTGAGTCGAATCCAATGATAAAATTAATATATAAATTTATATTTTGAATAATACGATTCAACAAATTCCCGGTTGGTCCATGTATAACTCCACCCATACTCCCTTTGATTGGTGCGGCAGTAAGCATGGTGGTGGCAGCCTCCAAGTTGTGGCACAAGCTGGTGTGGCAGTCCAGACTTGGAGATGACTGATGAGGGTTAGTGGCTAACATTCCTGATAACAGGGGGGGAGCAAACCGGGATGGTCCCTCGGAGACTTTAATTTTGCCTCGATTTCTTGGCATCTGCTTTTTTATATGCCTATGCTACAAATGGTTAAGATTAAGACCATTTTCACTTCAAAAAGTGGGAAACGCTAGTGCTTTTCCAACTCTGTCTTTGTCTCCACTTTTTACTTAAAAGTATATTAAAATAAATAGTAACACTTAACGTTTTCCGGATGAACAAAACAGGACAAAAGAAATAAAAGTGGAAGTACAAAGTGTGAGCGTATCTCGTTGAGGGTAAACATGATACCAGTGTAGTTTATAAGTTCATGTTGAGATTACATAATAATTTATTCGATCATTTTGAACCGGCCTAGTTAGTATATAATTTGAGATAGTTATATTCAAACTTATGGTCTACACATGTCATGTTTACAGTTTAAAAAATTATATACTTAGAACATGAAACACCGAATATAAGTTAAAAGCGAGCATGACTAAGATGATAAAATTTGAATAAATCACTGACTTTACATAGTAAATTTTTTCCCTCTTCTTTTTTCTCCATATCAAACCTCCAACCCTCAACTTAACTCTCGTTGTTCACAGGATTTGAGCCCAAGTCATTGCTCTTGAAAGAAGTAGTGTCAACAACTCAAAAGACCCCCCTAACCCCACGCAGTAGATTGAAGAACAAGGATTTGCTTTATACAATTACGTCATGTAATAAGGAGTTGGTGTATTGCTGAAATTTGGAGATTAACATTTGCTACCCTAGTGTGACCCGAAGGCTAAGAATTCAAGTTGTTAAAATAACTTCTAAATAATATCGAAGACGACAGATCTTAAAATAAATCTGGCTCTTTCTCAAGTTTTGTAAAAGGAATTTTCGTACAGCATTTTTGCCCTTTGCGGCCTGCACTGCTCTGCAATTTGTATAAACCCATGCTAATGTCTTCCAGCCGGTGGCTTGGCAGCTAACATTTTTCTTGTAATCTATGACATTGATTTTACATGAGCTCAGTTAACCTGAGGTGTTACTGTATCGTTTGGGACTAAGCATGTGGATGATAAATGTTGATTGTCAAATTGCAATGATCCACTTATACAAATGTTGATCTCCAAATTTCAGCAATACACCAACTCCTTATTACATGACGTAATTGTATAAAGCAAATCCTTGTTCTTCAACCAACATGGAAGCAATTATTCTCTACAAAATCAGATTTTAAACTAAGTCAAATGTATAGAATTAAAAGCCAACAAATATACAAATTAAATGGCTAATTTTGGTCTTTCTCTTCCCATTGGCTGTCATTTTCTCGAAGGATACCCGGATTCTCTTTGTTCACTCTTGGGGATGGCATTAGAAGAGTTCTTCCATTCATTTAGTTTAATCTTATCGGCGCAACCTAAATTGAATAATAAAAAAAAAAATAGTAGGCTGAGCCATTATTACGACACAGAATGTTTGCTGCATGCTTGGAACCTAACATTGTAAACCGTCTTAAAAGTGTAAGCCATCGCGAGAGGTATGGAATGGAGGAGACACATCAACTCCAAACTGACTTTTTTTTTTTTTTTCAAAGTCATGCACGTAAACAAAGTGTAGCCCATAACCTATGTTGAAACTAATGGGCAGCACAAGGACATAAGCTACGAAGCTGTCACATAAAAAAATCAGAACAACATTATATTATCCTTAAAAAAAAATTGTACCACATGATGGGGCATGTCTTGAAAAGTCTCATTCCCCAAAGAAAATGGCTTGCTCAATTATTAGAATCGAAATTTTTTGAGGAAAAAAATGATAAAAAGATAATATCTTAAAGAACGATGTAAATAAGAGCAGATAAAAGTTACCGTTTAAAGCTAAGGTTTTAACTGGCCTCTTTACTTAGACAGTAGATAAACACGGGTATAAATTCACTAATAATACTATTACATTATAAGTGAGGTTTAATAATAATAAATAAGGAATAACAACCCTTTTTTTTTTTACATTAACGTCATTCACAAAACAAGGATTTAAACTTTTTCTTTCTCCCTTTCTATGAGTAAATTGCCAAGATATTCATATTAAAAGCACACAACACAAGGCAAGTTGCAACAATTTTTATAGCATATTAAACTTGAGTTACCAAGAAAATTGACTACTTGCATGCAATGGTATACCATCTTTAATTTGACAGGTGTAATTTAACAGTTTAAACAATAGCTAGCTATAGGGGCCTCGGGGACAGTGGTCGACCTTTACCAAATTCAGGTCGTTGAAAGCCAAACCCACTATTAAAATCTAGATTAAAAAATTAAAAAAAAAGAATTTGTTCCACCATTAGGGTTTTTTCTTTTTCTTCAACACAACAATGAATATATCGTTATATTATAAAATTTGTAAGTTTAAAAATAATTTAACGTAATTTTATTTAACATGAATTCCTCGATATCACAAATAAAATTATAATATATGGGGTTGAAGAAACGAGGAGAAAACATAATTAAGAATGATTTTAATGGAATGGGTAGAGGCATTGGAAATCTCGTGTTGGGCTCGAGTCAATATAATCTCTGTGTGCACGTGTGTCGTTCTGATGTTAATTCTTAAATATGGCTGCTCTTGTACTTAATTACCCCAATCTATTTTTCCCTTTTCTTTTTACTCTTTTTTTTCTTTTTTAATTATTTAATATTTTTTTTTCAGCTTTCTTTATGCGTAACTGCAGGGTGTCTTTTGACTACTCAAACTAATGTTAGGGTAATAAGTTGTGATAATCCATTCCACGAAAATTCTTAGTATTTTTAAAATTTAAAAAAAGATTAAATTCACTTATATAATTATTTATGTGCTACTTACTTTTTACTATTAAAGGATTTTTTTGGGTTATGTCAACTCGGTTTCTTTCGTTTCCGGTAAGTGAAGGCTATTGCAGTGGGATAATAAAAGAGAATCTCTTATTGCCTTCCGAAACCAATGAATTTTAGAGTCACCTTAGAATTTATTATATACAATTTTATTTTAAGTTTTATGCAAAAAAAAAAAAGAGAGAATGTGTTTTCACGATTCTGACTTGTGAGGTTAAACGATATATCTCTACTTCAATTTGCACCAATATCTTTACAAGGAAGAATGTGAGCAAACTATAAGAATTAAGGATGGCGATGGAGTATGATAATTAACCAAGATAAGAGATTGCAAGTGAGTGGTAATACCCTCACTTGAGACATGTAAATCTTGAGTTTAACTAATTGTTGAATTAAGTGAAAATTAATATCATCATCATCATCATTATTATTATTAAAGGAGAACCCCTCAATGTACATGTGTTACTAGGAAAAGGTTTTGAGCATATATAATTAATATTAATTTATTAACATAAATTCTTATCCTTTTTGTAAAATTTTCTGGCCCACTAATTTTTGTTGTTATCTTTTAGTATTTTATTTTCATTAGAATTCTTCAAAATCTGAATTAACTATAAAACCAATAATATTAGTATATTAATATTTATTTATTAACATAAATTCTTATCTTTTTTTGTTTAAAAAAATGTGGTCCACTATTCTTTGTTTACCTTTTTTTTTATTTTATATAAAACTAGAGCGGATATGTTAGATTACAACCATGTAATTACGGTATAATAAATCAACTTTAGTTTCGATAATTTATAAAAGAAAAGGAATAAATGATTTTTTATATTATGGTCATTGAGAAGTTTTTTTTATCTTTTATATAATTTTTTATTCAAGCTTGTATTTACCTTTTCTAATACTCTATAAAGCATATTAAGATTATACATATAATTGAAGCTTTCAAAACCAGTTTTATATTTATACATTTAAATTAAAAAGATAACATCAATATATAATTCTATACATGGTACAAGTAAAAAAAAATTATGACATTATTAATTATAAAAATTAATAATATATCTAATAAATATTAAATTCGTGTATCACAAGAGCACTACACTAATTAATCATCAAAAAAAAACCTAATTAACATGCAATATTAGACCATATACTTAATTTTGATAAAACTGGACATTAAATATTGTTGCTTAGGTTCAAGAAGTTGCTGTTCTTTGTAAAAAAGGCCCTTTTGATGATGCGATGACACATTGAAAACAACTTACGCTTAAATTTTACGGTGTTGAGATGTTGTTGAAGTCAAGAAAAACCACACCCCTAAAAGAGAGAAGAAGACATTTTACGTCAAATCCTGACACACAATGCTGCCACACCGCAATCATGCCTTCCCTAATTTCTGATATTGGGTTTCACAGATTCAGCTACTTTTGGATATGAGGATTCAAGAATTACGAGCTATTCAAATCTTTTCATTATATAAGTATAAATAGATTGTGAGAATAAAATCGTCAAAAAATTATTTGGAACAAATATAACCTCGTTCTATTACTTTATCATAGATATATTATTAATTTATTATTATTTAATATCTCTTATGATTTTATAACATGATAAAGATAAATTGAACCAATCCTCTACTCTTTTATATTGCGAACTTAACCTAGCTCTAAGTTTTGCATATACATGGGGACAATAATTCATTAAATTTCCAATAGGAACAAACATGTTCTTAAATCAATAACTCCAATGGGCATTGTGGCTTCGCTCTTTGTCTTTAGCAATAAACGGACTCATCTGAAGAAAGCAACCACTCACTAGTACGGAAAAGAAAGATCTGGTGAAGAACTTTTATTTATTTATTATTTATTTTTTCTTAAGTTTCCGTCAATTGAAAGTGAAAGGGCGTCAAACTCCTTTTCATGTAAAAATTTCTAGATATATGAGAAATCCACGTCAAACTCTAGTCAATATATATCTATTAATGTTCATCATCAAGGCCCCAAAGAAGCAAGAAAGTGAAAGGTAGCGACAATGCGAGTTCAGTCAGTGTAGTGGCGATCTCTTTGAAATATTGTGAAATTTCTGTTGGATTTCGAAACCCGTTGATCCTCTCATTGGTAGGACTGCCATTCATGCACATCCCTGTTTAACATCCCACCTAGTGCCGCTCATGCACATCCCTGTTTAACATCCCACCTTGTCATGGGGTCTATGATCAGATAGGAAAGGGGTTCACCTTTGATTAACCCTTTTGCTAAAAATCCACCTGGTCATGAGATCTCTGATCAAATAGTAAAGGGGTTCACCTCTGGTTAACCCTTTTGCTAAAAAGAAAGTGAAAGGTACTATAACCTGGGATGATTAATCATTATTTAATGATAAAAGGAAATACTATTTAATTTTTTGATGTTGATTCCATTTTATTTCTTTTTAATTTGGGGAAGTTGGTTTTTGACCTATAATTGTATTTTTCATCTGCATAAATTTTTGAAAAAACAAAGGCTTGACGTAATCATGCTTACTCATAGCAATCAGAGCAAATATAAAAAATTTGTTTAGTAAAAGTTAACATTTATAATTCGATACTTATATGAATAACTTTTTGATAAAGTTTTAAATTACTTTTTGAAACTCAAAATTACATTTATCTTCAAAAAATAGAATAAATGGAAGCCTTCAGTCAACTATTGCTTGCAATGATATATCTAGACTCAAACGTGTCTTTAAACCCTCTTAATAAGTATATTTTTCAAAATTCGAACTTTACTCGTCAAAGTGTGCAAGTTGCTGACAATCATTAATCTCATCAAATATTTAAATAACTTAATAGTCAAATATTCAACACCATTAACTTATAAACTTTTTAAAATAAATTTGGACTCTAAACTGGCTCAAATATTACTAACAAAATATTTTAAATCTGTCACTAATCCGTATCGCCAAAAACCTAAACCTTACACCCCACATACGCTGTTTAGGATTGAACAGTAGAACAACTCTTGGTGAGAAACAGACAAAAGCAAAGCAATAACACGCACATCCGATCTTTGAAATCTGGAGTTCGTAGAGAGAAGAAGAAAGCACGCAAAAGATGGCATGGAGAAGTCAGAGAACGATTCAATACCAACACCAAATAAAGCATAGGAGTAGTCAAAAAATACCCACATGAGAAGTACGATCACATTCAGCGCAATTATTAGTTTTGCCCTTTGCTTTCACACAACAAAAACAGAAAATAATAATATAATAATAATAATCTGGCGAGGTTGTACTTTTTCCAGATTATCGACACGTGAATATCCAATACGCCTTTGCCATGTTAAAAATTGACTAAAGTTAGTTTAGATTAGTTTTTTTTTTTTAAGTAAATTTTAATAATTTTTAAAATATTTTTTTTGCTAAACTAAAAATTTTGATTTTTAAAAGAAGTTATATTTGAAATTTTTTTTTCAATTTTAGTTATGTTTAAAACTAAACCAAATAATTATAACAAAAATAATGTATTTTTTTTCAAGAATTGTAACAATATGACACAAAGTATGTTCCAGATAAACCAGTATTTACTTTAAAAGGGTATATATTTAGAAGTCGATCAAAACCAAGAAATATTTGAAATATAATGATATGATCTATTTATTTATTATATTAACAATCGATATTTATTTTTGAATCTTGCACATAGTGCATTTATTTATTATTTATTATATTAAAAATAATGTTTTTAAATGGAGAAGGTAAATTTTAATTTGAGATCTTTTGGTGTCTAAGCTCTAATGTTATGTTATAATCTCCAATTTGTCTAAAAGTTTAAGTTTGTAGAGAATACAATGCCTATTTATTCTATTAACATTTAGGGCCTATTTGGAAATTTTTTTCTCATGAAAAAGCATTTTTTGACTTGAAAAAATAATTTTTTTTGCACTTAGTAATTTGGCTTGATTTTCAAAACAATTAGAACTCTACAAGGAAAAATTCAAACATAGTAACTTTTCAAAAAATAAAAAAGTTTAACAAATAAATATTTTTTTTAAATAATGAAAGAACACTTTAAAAAAATAAATCTAGACGAGCCCTTATAGCTTTTGTCCACATAAATCGTTACAAGACATGTTTAAACTATGTTAAAGTCACAATATTTTTTTGGTATGCCTTTTCTAACCACAATTAGTCTAACTTCGAATATTATAACATAAAACCAACAAGAAATTGCATAAATTGTATCATTTACCCACCCTACTAGGCACCTCCTCCCATACTATTGTGCTTTCCCAAGTACCATCGCGTTCACAAGTGTTCTCATTTATAATAATAAATTATATTATTTGTTCATAATTTTGAATGTATTCTATTTGTCTAAATATAATGCTTAATAATCATAGAATAATATTCATTCATAATTTATATTATATTTATTTACGATATTAACATTATATAATAATACCACAAGTTTTCTATATATATATATTCGGAGATAAAAAATTCATATCATATATATGCACAATTAGCTCGCGGTAGCGAAAGAAAGCACTGTAACAGGGATTGCATGATATAAATACTTTTAAAATAGTACATTTTGTCTCTAAGTTAATTATGGATGACTTGTAAATGATCTTCCGTTTAAGGGATAAAAAGACGAACACAATTCCCCATGGTCATGCGTGCAAATGGATGAATGAATTAGGAAAATGAAAATTTTCATATTATTTTCCCAATTCATGAATTTATATAAGAAAATTAATTTCTTCAGTTTATTTATTGAAAAATTTGATTACCTTCCTGTTAATTATGACATGTCATTCCCCAATAAAACAAATTTCTTAATTAATCCTTTTCCAGAAAATTCAACTTTAGCATTTTACAGTTTGAATTGAAACTCCACTACTAAGTGCAGAAATTAAAATGCAAAAAGATCTCTAAGTTTTACTTTATATTATATTCATGAAAATCGAATTGTGGTGTTAAGAATTACAACAGAATAAATTAGTATCCAACAAAAATTATTGATAATGCCCTTGGAATAACTAACCAATTTAAACTAAAGATGCCGTTACACATGCCTCGCAAAAAAAATGAAATGAAAAATAAATTATTATATTCAGAGTTATTATAGAAAGTTGTCACAACGTTGATACATCATTAAGAAAGTCGTTACGATGTTAATATGTCGTTAAGCAAGTTGTTAGACAAGTCGGGCCATAACCTTAATGTCGTCAAAGGAAGTCGGTAAGATGTTGGTAATCGGAGCTGTCGGAGTCTCTAAGAGTTTGTTATGGAAAGTTCTTAAAATGTTATTGCAAGACGTGGATACATGAAATAACCATAAAATAACATCCTTATTTTTCAAATTATTATTATACCATTAAATTTAATATAATTAAAGAAAATAAATTTGTTGAGAACAAAAAATAACTTTTGATAAAAAAAAATATGATTACTAGTAAGGGTAATTTTATTATAACGCATCATACTAACACACCTGATG
Source organism: Cordia subcordata (assembly GCA_028554755.1). Taxonomy (NCBI): domain Eukaryota; kingdom Viridiplantae; phylum Streptophyta; class Magnoliopsida; order Boraginales; family Cordiaceae; genus Cordia; species Cordia subcordata. The sequence continues at coordinate 1,568,671 of JAPTOF010000020.1, forward strand.
CTCTTTTCCTTGTTGATAAATAAATAGTTTGACGTGACTCAAAAATGGAACACGAAACTTGTTTATAAGGCAAAGGCAATCTAGCTTAGCTATTACCTCGTTCTTTACCATCTCTCTTTCTCTCACACACACAACACACAGTAACAATAAATCTAGGCAGTAGACTCCTGTAGTTCCACCATATCATCTAGAGAGAGAAGCCAAAACCAAAGAAAGAGGTCGAGATTTTCGAATAGATATATATAGAAACATACACTTACACACACACACAAAACACACATACATGTAAAGACTCTAGAGAGAGAAAAACACAAACACAAAAACACACACCCACACGCACACAACATATATTTACTTGGGAAGCTAAAAGCATATGGAACATAGCAAACAAACAGCAGCAAAATCAACAACTACATTAACCTAAGATCACCATCTCTTAAACCGAAAAAACACACACAACAGACTCATCGGCAAATTTTTTTTCCCGGGCCAAAACCATCATGGATGAAACCGGCGGTTTTCTCCGGTTTCAAGGTCATCATCTTGACCCAACAGCTCAAGAATTCTTTCCATCACCGGCAAGTGCTCATATGCCCTTGGTTTCACCTCAAATTTACTACACATACCCCTATCCACCACCCTTCTGTGAGTACTCTACGCACCAGGCTTACGTTTGCACAGCTGCTGCGGAGGCGGCAGCGGCGGCGGCAGCTCCTTTGTTGCAAGCATCTTTGCCACCACCACTGATGACGCCCTCAAGGGCCTTGCTTTTGAGCTTGGTACCCGCTGACGTCAGCGAGTCAACTATCAGGAGGGAATTGGAGGCGTTCGGTGACGTCAGGGCGGTTCAGATGGACCGGGTTCGTGATGGGATCGTGACGGTTCATTTCTACGACCTGAGGCACGCCCAGGCCGCGTTGGTGGAGATTCAAGAACAGCACATGCAGCAACAGTGCAGGCTGCGGAGGCACTACGACGCCGTTTTGGCGCATAATTCGTTCGGCTTTACTCATCCTCCTCCACCACCCCTCCCCCCACCGGCGCGTGGACTCATTTCGGGCCGGGCCTTGTGGGCCCAGTTTACTGTCCCCGTCTTCTGCAACATCCCTGATGGGTGCAATCAGGGCACGTTAGTCATATTCAATTTGGACCCAAGTGTCTCCTCCAGTAGCCTTCAACAAATGTTTGAACCTTTTGGTATGAATTCTTTTACCCCTGATAATTCTTGCATGAGTGCATAACCAGAATGAGTAACGTCGTCAGATTCATATTCATATAATCGATGTCCCTTTTCGGGGACAATTAATTTCGTCTAAATTTGGATTATGGATGTTGCATGAATTATAAGATTCATGTGGGCCATGTGGCTTTAGTCATTTCAATTTATGAAAATTTGAATAGGTCCAGTAAAGGAATTGCGTGGCACCCCAATGAAGAAGCATCAAAGATTCGTGGAATTTTATGATACAAGAGATGCAGCAAAGGCGTTGGCGGAAATGAATGGAAAAGAAATTAAAGGCAAGGGTATAGTGATAGAATTCAGCAGGCCAGGTGGGTACAGCAAGAGGTTGTCAAGAGACAATAGCAACAAATTCAATCCCATGAACAACTATAATTCTTGCTCAAATTCTCCACAATATTCACCACCCCCGCCGCCAACTCCTCCACCAATGCCGCAGCGCAAGGAGTCCGTGGCAATGCCCATGTCCAGGAAATCAAGCTTCTCGAGAAACCCTAATGGAAATGGTGGCAGCAAGGGCTTGTTGATTGAAGACTCTATGGCTACTTTGTCTATTAATGCTTGTGGGTGTGAAGAATCCTCCTCTAAAATGAAGTCCATTAAGAGAAATTCGAAGAAAGCTAGCAATTCTAGTGGTAAGCAACAGCTGCAGCAGCAAGAACAGCATCAGCTAAAGCCAAAGAGTAGCAGGCTGTGGAAGGGCTCAGCAAGACAGCAGCAAACCAAAGAGTATGACCCCCGTTTTCTGATAAATGAAGATGCCATTATGGAATCTAATTTTAAAGATTCCAGAACTACTGTAATGATCAAAAACATACCAAACAAGTACAGGTTAGAATTCTAATTTCTTAATTTTATGCTTCGTGAAAATTTTTGTTTAAATATGTAGAATCAAAAAGCAGACTTATTTTTTTTTCACTTTGTTACGGTTTAAAAATGTGTTGAGATTATAGTTTTTGTTATTATTATTATTATTTGCATATTTGACCTTGATTTTTTTTTTTTTTTGGGCATGGTGCAGTCAGAAGCTATTGCTGAACATGCTGGACAACCACTGCATCCACTGCAACGAGCAGATTGCCAACGGCGATGACCAGCCCTTGTCCTCTTATGATTTCGTTTATCTCCCCATTGATTTCATGTGATGCCTCTCTCATCTCTTTCTGCAGATTTATTCATCTTCCAATTAAAACTCCTCCTTTTTTATTACTTAATTTTATATAATCTGTTTTATTTTCTGGGTTTACTGAAAGAGGCTAATTATTGTTTCACTTTCATTTTGTTTTAATGTGTGTGAACCATTTATAGTAACAAGTGCAATGTGGGATATGGTTTCGTGAACATGACCTCTCCCGAGGCAACATGGAGACTTTACAAAGCCTTTCATCTTCGCAGTTGGGAAGTCTTCAACTCGAGAAAAATCTGCGAAGTCACCTACGCTAGATTACAAGTATTCTCATCTTCTCTCTCTTGCTCAAGTTATTTTCTAATCATACCTTACCTACATATATATATATATATATATATAATACGAATTGAAAATGTATTTGGTACTAGTAATGGTTCGTAAGGGTGATATATAAATATAACATAGACCCTGTTAATATACCTTATAGTAACCGTAACGCAACATGCTGCAGTTACATTTTATCTACATATTGTTGATTAGTGAATGCAGAAGCATGTTTCAAGACTATATTTTATGTAAAAATGCGTATAGGGTGTGGAAGCATTGCAAGACCATTTCAAGAACTCAAAGTTCCCATGCGACGCAGACGAGTATCTCCCGGTGATTTTCTCGCCTCCGCGAGATGGGCGGCAGCTGACGGAGCCGGTGCCGATAGTTGGCCGCAACTCTGTCGACCACCCTCCGCCTCTTCTTTCATCTTCCTCGGCATTTAGTTCCAACCAAGATCACTCGGGAACAAGTTATGACAACATTGAAGATGAGATGGGTGGCCAAGATTTGCTGGAACAACAAGTAAATGAAGGTGGAGCTGGGCACATTGATTATAATGATAATGATGGTCAGGACATGGGAATTGACGGCGGTGGAGGTGGCGTTGGCAGAAGCTGCAGCAGCCAAAACGGCGGCGATAGTGAAGATCAAGACTTGCATAATGACAATGATGATGTATGATGAGAAAAAAATGGGGGCGCTTGTGGGTGTTGTGTCAACTCTTTCTGTTTTTTTTTTTTCTTTCTTTTTCCTTTACTTTCACTGCTATCAAAGCCCTAGCTAGTACGTATACTATGAATTGAATTCTTGATCATGCAACAACAATTTGTATATGGACTAGTGTCTACTGGTACTGGCTCTAGCAACTGGCAAACAATAGCTCGTAGCGGCCAATGGGGGGTTTGGTTGTTGAGCTCCGAGCCCTCATCAAGTCAGGACCCTTCATTGCACACCCACACACTTCAATCAGTAGTCATTAATCCAAAACAGCCTAAGGCTTTTCTTGCATGTGTCATGCTATTGTTCAGGGTTTAGCTTTAGCTTCATGGTTAATGGTTAGTGTCCTTTGTTTGCTCTCTCTCTCTCCCTGAAACATTGGTCAATTGTTTTAACTTCAGAAGAGACAAAAAACTGAGTCTGGTGTTTGATTTTAATTTAATTTTTTTAGGGAGGGTTTGAATGATGTTTGTGTGTGTGTTTTTTCCTTTTTTTTGGGGTTTTTTCGAAAGTTTTCTTGTTTTTTTCTAAGTAATTTAATAATAAAAAATTTTGCATTGGAAACATAGAAGCATCTGTTGTCCATAGGCAACATTGAACGTTCGAACTTCAATGTGAGAGAAAAGCCAAAAGCCACCCCTCTTCTCTCTTCTTACTTGGCTTACCGATTGGCTGCCTCTTTCAACTGGCTTTTGTTATGTCACCCCTCTGCAGCGTAGCGTGGTGTAGCTATAATCATTTTCCTTGAGCAAGTAAATATTAAGCTACCGAGAGTAGTGGAGTTTGGATGTGTTGGAGATAAAAGTGATTTGGACAATTTACTATGCATTTATTGTCATTGTGAATTGGTCACAAAAGAATGATTTTATATTGTTATAAAGAGGAGAATATAAGTTTGAATATTAAGTAATGTATTTGTTGAGAGAGTTTTTTACTTTTCTTTCACTAATTCCTATTCAATGTAGTTTAGAGGGTCAATATATTTTTGTTATCCATTAGATGGTGTGAGTGTTTTGTGGGTCGATCTAGTTGGTAAAAATTACAAAATGATGACTATCTGGGGTTCGGTTTTGCTTATTTTAGGTGTTTATAAGTATATAAAAAAAGGTACCATCTTACATATTTTTTACTATTTAAATTTCCAAATAAGCAAAGCCAAACACCTTCCGTATTAAAAGTTGTGAAATGTGAACTTCGATGGTTTGATATGGTAGGCTTGATGCATTTCACATGTAGCATTAAATAATTTTAGCAAAACTGGAATCTCTATTCTCACATGGGAACGTGCACTCGGAAGAATTTCATGGTGTTGCAAAGAAAATTCATTTGCATTTCTATTCTCATACATGGGCACATATGCATCTTGTCACATAGAAGGAATTTAGATACTCTCATGACGTTGTAATATACATAAAAAATTTAATAATAACAATCAACTAGTAACATAGTTACCGAAGAAATTAATGATTTGAACATTTTATAACCGTTACATTTTAATCCATAAGAATGCGAATCTGGAGAATAAAGAAAAACCTGTTTGACTCTTGGAATGTAAATTAAAATGGCTGATTTTATTCATGTGCTATGAACGTTTAGGTTAGGTTTAAGCTTATAATCTGCAAAGAAACATACGATTTTATTCATCTGCTATGAGGAAGCAAATGCAGAATGGGAGTATTACTTTTCACTGTGAAAATTATGCAGAGAAAAGAAAAAAAAAAAGTGGGGGGAAAAGAAAGATGCTTATTAGGGTTTTCAGACTTTGAAAAGCATACATAACAGCTCTAAGTCCAATGGGTCAACCAATGCGTTCTAACGTGTATAGGAGTGAATCATTGGTGAAAGCTCGGTTGCACGTAAGAAAAATGTTTGAGGCAGAGAGGCTGTAGGACTCGATAGGGCCCCGCAAATCATTCCACGTTGGAATCATATTGCTGAGGTGGCAGAACTATTGTGTGTTTCGGGGCTTTGACCCTAGATGTACCGTCATGTCTAGGTGCCATGCAGTCACCTGCCTACACACTCTAAAGCCCAAAAAAAAAAAAAAAGGAACAGCTGCTGGTTCGTGACCTGTTGGTCCTCTCTCTCACAAGATTGTCAATCATGCACATCCCTGATTTACAACACACTTGGTCAAGGGGCTTCTGACATAGATGGGGAAGGGTTCGCCTTCGGACTAACCCTTTACAAATAAATTAAAAAAAAAAGGACACTTTTGATGAAATCATTGTAAGTTACATGAGCTTAAACCATGAAAATTGTTTTCTTTTTAACTAAATGTAAAATAAAGTTCAGTATAAGATTATAGTTGTTAATGGTCACTATGGGATCGATATCAATTAATTATTCAAATTTATTTGTAAAACTATAAAGACAATATTTCTATTTTTGTTATTTGTTTTTGGATTAAATGGTAATCTCAACCCCTTAGTCAGCTAAGGGGTGGAGATTACAATTAGACTCTTTCTTACGATTGTTACTAACTTATCCAATGTCAACCTGGTTATCGAGTAAATATAAATATATACATTCATGGGGGGAGAGAGAGAGGGGATGATTTTTGTCCTGGTTAATTACGGCCTAAGCAAACTATTGGCTACACGAGTTATCGGCTTTTTGAGGTGAAAAAAGGTAAGACGAGAGAAAGTCACTCTTTAGCTCTGTTTGGATTGACTTTTAAAAAAAAAAAAATACTTTTTTTTAAAAATAATTATATTAAATTTGTATTAATTATTTGATTTGACTTTTAAAAAAGTTTAAACTCTGAAAAAAGTTCAAATATAATTTTTTTTTAAAAGTAAGAATTTTTAACTTATAAAAAAAAGTTATTTTTTTTTAAATTGTTAAAAAAAATACATTTGAAAAAAAAAATCTAAACGGGCTCTTTGTATGGTGATTATTTGATCTTTTCGGATTATTCATCTTGGAATCAGGAAAAGGAAAAACTATAAACCTTACAACAATTTTTTTATTTCCTTTTTGGGTCGTTGCACTCCCAAGACGACAAAGAACTTTTTGGCCAATACGCGTCATTGGATGCTCTGTGTGAAGGGGGCATTGAAGAAGTCTAAGAGCTTCCCCACCACACACACTTTGATAGGGAGCCCCATATGTGGTGATTGTTGTTACACAGCCTTCACACTAACACGCTCCTCTCTCTGCAGTTGAAGACCAACACTCCGCTGCAATTTTGCTATATTCAAACAACACAATAATTCAAAACCAACAACATTTTTGGGGCCGTGACACCTATTCAATGACAAAATTTTTCGTCCTAACTCTGCAGGCTTCTTTTTCTGTCAACCTATTGTCCTTTGTACCTTTTTCCTCTCTTGGGGAAATGTTGTAGGGATGAGACACGTGGACGGCTGATTTTTGCCACTTGGCTACATCATCTTCTCTTGGCCTTTTTCAAATCCTTTTTCAAGTCTTTGCAAGTGTTTTGATCCCCTTTTTGCTTTCTTGGTCAATGAGGGGTTTTAGAACCAAAAACAAGAAAAGGACAACGTTCAAAGTTTGAAACCAGAATTGCCACCCTAGAGTTAAGGATTAGCCTTCCACCAATTTGTACTGATGTTAGTGCACAAAAAAGGATTGTAGGTATAGAATAAAAAATTTTAAGATTTCTTTAAAAAAAAAAAACTTGTAATCTTGTAATATAACTTTTGTTTTAAACTTACAATTTTTTTATATATTTTAGAAATTTTTATAGTCCTACAATATTTTGTTTTAGATTTACAAATTTTTTTAAAAATTTTGCAAATTTTTGTTTTATACCTACAATATATATATATATATATATATATAATTGATGTTAATACAAACTGATGGAAGAACAATCTCGGAGTTAAGGTACTTAGGATTTATTTGGATTGGCTTTTTTTTTTTCAAAAAAAAAAGTTAACAGGTGTGTCTGAAACTATTCCTGTAATAAGATCAACTTTGGTAGAATTATTGTGCAAAAGTGCCACTGTGGGACAATTCACTTTGACTCGTTTTTATAGTTTACACACTTTTGTATTACCTCCCGCAATTCCTTCCAGGAATTGGGTAACAGAGGACTATATTCTTGTTTTATTCTTCCAACTTTGCCCTCAGGGACGGGCTTGTAGACTATTGAATTCCAACTTAGAGCTCCTTTTACTCTAAACTACTGGGTGCCTATTTGAAGCTTTTCACAGTCAAAGTCAAACATTTGTTGATGGCAACATCAACATGCATTTTGGTGAAGGGGGTTTACAGAAAGGGAAAGGATTTCTCCTTGCCCCCCCCCCCCCCTGAGATTGCCCAAAAAAAAATGTTCAAATAGATAGCTATCTTCCTCATTTTCAAGAAAAAGGCTCCAGTTAGGGAAACGATTTGTATGGAGCCACCTTTTTCACTCCGGCATGCCTGGCTCTTTGAGAAACTATATCCCTATAAAAGGGAAAATTGATTAGTGGTAGTTCCCAGGCCACACCACGCTTACTTCGGGCCTTCCAGTTCAATATTAATAGGAGTGAATCACAGTCGTTTTGTTACCAAGCATCCTTCCAGGCTTATGTTTCTTTGTGAAAAGGCCTGCTGAACTTGTAAGGAGTACCTTCCGAATTCCACTTGATATTTCTATGATTATCTACGATAATCTTAAAGCCACCTCGAAGCCCTCTAGAATCACCCCTTTCTAGAAGGATCGTCTAAAAAGCAATTCATTTTGTCTGTATTCAGAAAAAAAGTTGACATAGATGTCATGCATAGAATTTTTTTTGTTATTTGGTTCAAATCTTAGATTTATGAATTTACTCATCTTTCACAAAGGAGCCGAATGACACCAAAGTTTCATGTTTGGTTTGAATTAGAGATGTTCAAAATACTGAATCAATGTCTACTATAACCCCTAGCCTTCCAAGCTAATGATGCGGGTTCGATTCCTACTACCTACTATCTAACTATTAAAGATTCTAAAAACAAAAATCTTTATTTATTTAAATAAATTAGCATTATTGCATTATTGAATATACAATTCCTAAAATGATCTCACACACAATCTGATTCTTTTTTTTTTTTCAAACAACAAACAAGAGGTAGGAAAGTCAAAATACGAAAAAAATCAGAATATGAAGGGCGTCCATTATCTAATGGATAGGACAGAGGTCTTCTAAACCTTTGGTATAGGTTCAAATTCTATTGGACGCAATTTTCATTAAATTTACAATAATTATTTGATTTGGCTTCTAAAAAAACTGAAACTCTAAAAAAAGCTCAAATACAGTTTTTTTTAGAATGTAGAATTTTCAACTTCTTAAAAAAATTATTTTTCAAAAGTTGTTAAAAAAGTGCTTTTGGAAAAAGCTAATCCAAACGGACCATTAATCAAGTAAGGTTCTTACAAATATTATGGATTCTTGATTGATTTAAAATATGTATTCGGATTCATTTGCACCACAAAACATGTAAATCTAACTATTATATGTGATTTTGATTAGGACGAAGGCACTTGATGTAAAATAAAAATAAAAATTCTCATATGCATCTTTAGAAGTACTTTTAAACACGGCTTGCTTTTTTTTTTTTTAAATTTATTTTTATATTTAAATCTATTTCCATTTAGCTAGTTCTTGCATTCATCCTCCATCGAACCAAACCCAGAATGCCATCCAACTAATGCTATTGCTTATCAAATAGTGACACATAGTTCTCTAAGGAAGAAAGAATGTTGCAAGCGTGATAGTCACCACCATAAATTAAAGGGGGTCGGCTATCGAGAGAGACTCAACTGGATCAATTAGTTGAGAAGTGGTGGTGAGCTCCACATATAGGGCTCGTTTGGATTGACTTTTTTTTCAGGAAAAAAGTACTTTTTTTTAAAAAAAAAATTATATTAAATTTGTAATAACTATTTGATTTGGCTTTTAAAAAATCTGAAATTCTGAAAAAAGTTCAAATATAGCTTTTTTCAGAAGCCAGAATTTTCAACTTCTCAAAAAAAGCTATTTTTCAAAAGCTGTTAAAAAAAACGTTTTTAAAAAAAGTCAATCCAAATGGGCCCATATACACGCAAAATTTGCATACCTTTAAGCATTTTTCAAAAGATTATATTGTAATCACACAACTAATATGCTTTTAAGGTTTTGTAATGGTCTGAGGCCAGTTCAAGACCCTGCACATTTTTGGATAATTCAACACTCAAGGGGTAGGGCAGCAGCAATGCTGCGTGCCCATTTTTGGCCGAGACAGGTTTCCTAGTCTTTGGGTCTTAGCCATGTCATGATATATAATATATCTTGCTCCAAAAGAAATAAAAGAAAAAACGCCATGCAATGAAATATAGGGATTTTTTAAAAAAATACCCTACTTTTTCGTAAATTATTTAAAAAAATACCTTGGTCTGAAACACATTTTTAAAAGTACCTTTTTTGGTGATTCAAAAAATGTTCAGTAATTAAATTACTGATTTTGGCAATTGAATTATTGAAAAAGGGCGCCGGTTCAAAATTTAAATTGGGCATGAGATTTGGGGTATTGGAAGTTGTTTACGGTAATTCAATTACTGAAAGTTAAGAATCTTGCTACCAAATTGTGTCCTTGGGAGTTGGCTTCTAGATATTTGTGATATCTTAGATATTGTGGAATACACACACACATATATATATATATAATTTATATATATATATATATATAATTTATATATATATATATATATATATATATATATAGTTTACTATAGTTCTAGTGCCTTGTGTCCTTTCAATTTAGAGGATGTTTGGCTTTACTTATTTGGTGCTTATAAGCCCCTACATAAAAACAATGCCAAACACCCTCTTAGTGCTATGGCTTGTGCTTTGGGGATGGTAAGCGAAAAAGAATAAACACGCACTTGGTCATGCAGTGTGGCCTAGATCGTGGAAGTGATTAATGTTGTGTTTGTTACATGCTTATTTAAAAATTTTAAATTTAAAAAAATATATAATTTTATATGCTTTTCAAATTTAAGATTCCAAACAAGTATATAACAAACATAGTGTAAATCTAATTTGGCTTTCTGTTGTTAGAATATACAATTATTCTGGTTAAAAACATATCCAAAACAACAAGTTACATTAAAAACTAGATCTACAGAAACCAGACCAGGAGGGGGAGTTGAGACATTATCTCTGGGGTTGCGTTACAGATGACATTTTCCATCCCCAGTGATCATGGTATTTCAAGAAGATGGATATGTTTTTATTATTGGAATCAGGTTGGCTTTTGCTGCGACAGCAGGGAGTGAAAGTGTGAGTGTATTAGGTTGGGCTGGTTGTGATTATCGTTTAATTATTGACTTGGTTTTTTGTGCGATCTAGATATTTGTGGCATCTTAAATATTGTTGGGTGTTTTTGTTTGTACCTCAAAAAGAATAAAATACTTTTCACATTGAAAAAGTGATAAATCTTTTCTCACTTTATATTAGATTTCACTTTAGTGGGCTTGTAAAAGAAATGATAAGGGGTTGGGCTCGCGTGCATGAGATTTGGACCGATAGTTCAAATTGGTGGATTTGCCCCCCCTACGTGCAAGATATACGTGAGGCCCGGTCCAAGCCACTTTTTAAAAGCTGCATCATTTTCGAGCTACTCTGTTGAGCTTGAAGCCTATAAATAGCCCTCCATTCTCCAAGCTACTCTGTTGAGCTTGAAGCCTATAAATAGCCCTCCATTTTCCAAGTTAAAAGCACTGGTACAAAAATCCTTCTCCTCTACTCTGTTTCAAAAGACTGCTGGGTATTTGATATTAAGTTTCTTTTACTGTTCCCTGAACCTAGTACAAAAATCCTTCTCCTCTACTCTGTTTCAAAAGACTGCTGGGTATTTGATATTAAGTTTCTTTTGCTGTTCCCTGAACCTAGTTCAAAACTAGAAGAGTTTGTTAAATCCTAGGGGATACGCTTACAGTTGGGCGAAATATCTTTAAGGACAGTGTTCATAACACGCCTCAAATTACTATTTGATTTTGTTATATTACTTTTGTACTTGTTCTATAGTTGTGTTTATTTCCTTTAGACTACATTTTTTCAACAAATATTGTGGACTATATATATAGTTTATGATAGTTCTAGTACCTTCCATCGTTTCGATTTAGTGTGGTGATGTGGTATTCTTTAAAAAATATGCTGGAACATGATATTTTTTTACCCGGAAAAAAGCCATGCCATGAAATATAGGATTGACTTTTTTTCAAGAAAAAACACTTTTTTCCCTGAAAAAGTTACATTAAATTTTCAATAACTATTTGATTTGTCATCCAAAAAAGCTAAAACCCTGAAAAATACTCAAATACAACTTTTTTTAGAAGTCAGGATTTTCAGCTTCTCAAAAAAAGCTATTTTTTAAAAGCTGTTAAAAAAAATATTTTTGAAAAAAGTCAATTCAAACAAGCCCATAGTTCTCGCTTGCTGCTAGCCGCAGCTTATTTATGCGTTTATGCGGTTATATGCCACAAAAGCTCTTTGTATGGTACTACCACAATGCTGACCAACTACTTCCCAAGATTTTGATCTATTCGTAATGTTATTGTGTCAAGAGAAATTTCACCCAAAAAAAATTGTGTTGCGAAAAAATTATTTTATCATGCTTTCGTTATTTGTATTGTAAAAAGAATTCAAACGCAATTTCTGCAAGCTCTTTCCAAGTAAGCCAATTTTTTTTTATCTCATGTTTTGGTAGATTTACTATTTTTACGGTCTGTGTAAGTATTTGACATGACCATCTAATACTGATTATAACATATTATCTTTCGAAATACTCAAAGTCAAATAAGCACGATAAATTAAATATCCAAGCCAAATCAGTCCTATCGAAGTCAGGAAAAAACACTGTGTATTTGACAAGACCATTTATATTTTAAAGAGTTATTTCTTTTCCTAAATTCATTCATGAGAAATTAGAGTTCTTCCATCGCTTTTTTCTTTCAAATGATTTTAAATGTAATGGCTGTTTTGCAAAAAACAAAAAATGTAAAAGAAGTGATCTGCCCAATATATAATCCAAGGATATAAGAACTTGTAATGCACAAAGGCCTGTTTCTATTAAAACTCAGTTATCAATTAATAATATCGCATACATGTGCGGTCGGACTTCGCAATCTAAAATTTTATTTCAATATATAAAATTCTTGCAAATATTAAGGCTTAGTTCTTCTCGCACTCCTTCACATTCTGTTATCAAAATTCAGAAATGATAGAAATTATTTAATAATTTTTATCAGCAGCAAATAATTCATTAATTCAAAGCAACATAAAGAAAAGAAAAGCCAAAACTAATCACTTGCACAATCTAATAAAAGCAGAAATGAAACAAGAGGCTACGAAAATCAAATAATTTCATCGTCACCTCATCAATATTGATTTCCTCAACACTATATATAAACCAAATTTGTTAAATAAGCATAAAACAACGGGGGTAACAAGAAGAAAAATAGCTGAAAGCTCCGCAATACTCGTGGAATAGTTAACAGAAAAAGTAACAAAAATGCTATATATTATCTTTTGTTCTTTTTTTCTTCTCATTTATCACTTCATTTGCTTAATTGATATATTAACTTAATATTCTTTTTTATTTTTCTTACTTAATTAGTTTTTTATCTCTTCTTCCGATATGCCAACTAGGGGTTATTTTTCAAATTAACAAATCACTTCACCACCCTTTACGCATACATGACGCGCTTACTTGGGTGGTGCCAATTTAAATTAAAGGACTTTCCGTCAACTAAACATATATAGATATGATGGATTTTTGATGTGAAAAGTAACGATCCATATGTAGTAATAGAATATTCAAATAATAACATGATTAATTTGTTGAGAAACTAAAGACCCGGGTGATGTGGTGTTGGACATAGTCCAATGTTGTTCGGCTTTAATATATACATACGAAACCTAGTGAGATTGACAAAGATTTGGATAGAATTATTTACGTAAATTAATTAGTCACTAGATAGAAAGTTTATGTCATTTTTCACCTCTATAATTTCATAAAATTATACGTCATATCATACCATGCATGCATGTCTATTTTTCCTAGTCCATACAAATAACATGCAGACATCAGAAAATGTTTCCTATGTTCGACGATGACACTGTTTGAGATGACACTTTTGCATTCATATCAAGATTCCCTGTAAGAGAGTAGGATTATATTCAATTATTAGTTGTAGTTAAATGGGCTAAAACAGCACTAGATACCATATTGTTGCTATGGAAAACAACATCAAAATGCTACCAAAAATTTCCAACATTAGCAGCCGGCTAATATACGCCTGATGATCATCAAGCCAGTCCATATTGTGTTAGATAAAATGTCTAGACAATGATATCCATTTGGCTGCACCAATGAGCTCTCTCTAGGATTTCACTAAATTGAGTTCTTAGTTTTATTCACTAGTATATATTAACGTCGTCTTCTCGACCCTCTACATAATTTATCTTTCCCTCATAATCTAGTCTTTTGATCTGCCAGATTGCAGGTGACCAAAGCTACATTCAAAGTTTTATGAAGTGAGACAAACTTTTAAGCTTGCGGAACAACCAAAAATGGGCAAGAAAGGAGGCATTTTTCGATATGCTGATTTTATAGACGTGGTGCTTATGTTTTTTGGTGTTGTAGGAAGCATTGGTGATGGCCTGATGTCTCCACTTACCATGCTTATTCTTAGCCGTGTGATCGATGAGTATGGAACTTCTGATGCTTCTTTGCCCAACGATGTGGTAGACAAGGTTTGCTTTTTTTGTTGTGTCTAATATAACAAGGTTGCAGAAAGTTAAATGTTTAATCACACACACATGTGGGATCTTTTCCATGCCAGTTCTAGCATGCATAAACTTTATGTGAAGTAATTAGTTTAGAGAAGTCATATGACAGAGATTTTTTACTGATGTGGTTACATTTTCTCAGTACAACATAGATATATGTGTTTGATTTCTACTTTTATATTATCAAATTAACTATTTCATCTCTGTATCTTCTCACAGTTTTCACTCAGATTGCTCTATCTTGCTATTGGAATTGGAACATCTGCTTTCATTGGTACGTCGGTGTCATGTGTGTTCGTGTTTTCCCAGTGGCTATAGTTAAGTAAGAGAACCAACAATGAGCAAGTCTTTACAATTTGCTGCCTTTGGAAATTAATCTCATATTCTCAAAATCAATATGTTTCGGAAAGAAGCACTGAAATTTTGGGCAGCTTAATTCTATTCAGTGTCCTGTTTGATTTAGTATTTAGTATATGCAAAAATGGGATGAACTCTCTTAACTCTACTGCAAACTATGCTATCCGTGCTCTGCCTCAATCTCTTTTACATAATAAGCACTTCTCTCGAAAGATATAAAATCATATGTATGCTTCTTGGAACAAATTGAGAAAGTATAAAGGATTTCCGCAATTTAGCTGTTGGAATTTATACCTGTTATATGATTGCAGTATCTATATGATGTAAATTGGCTGTTTTCTCACACGGATTCCTCTATTTTGCAGAAGGCCTTTGTTGGACAAGGACTGCAGAGAGACAGACATCTCGGATAAGGATGGAGTATTTGAAGTCAGTTCTGAGACAAGAAGTTGGTTACTTTGATCGTCAAGCTGCTTCATCCATCACTTTCCAAGTGGTCACAACTATCTCTTCTGATGCCCATTCAATACAAGATGTAATAGCTGAGAAGGTGCTTCACTTTCTGCATCGGCCTTATTGCATTCACTGTTTAGTGGAATGTATAGTAAAAATATCATGCTTTTTGTTGTCTGTTGCAGATACCTAACTGCCTTGCGCATCTCTCATCTTTTATTTTTGGTCTCTTAGTTGCTTTCCTACTGTCGTGGCGGCTAGCAGTTGCTTCTCTCCCGTTGGCACTTGGTTTTATTGTCCCTGGGGTAGGATTTGGAAAACTAATGATGAATCTAGGAGTGAAAATGAAGGATGCTTATGGTGTTGCAGGTGCAATTGCAGAACAGGCGATATCATCAGTTCGAACTGTTTATTCATATGTGGGAGAGCAACAAACACTTAATAGTTTCAGCTCAGCTCTTCAATCAAGCATGGATCTTGGCATAAAGCTGGGATTTATGAAAGGATTAATGATAGGAAGTATGGGAATGGTATCTATAGCTTGGGCATTTCAATCTTGGGTAGGAAGCATTCTTGTTATTGATAAAGGAGAAAGTGGTGGTCGTGTTTTTATAGCAGCAATCTGTGTTGTCCTCGGAGGACTGTAAGTCCATACTTCGATGAAGATACCAATAGATTGGATCTATAAATATGTCCAAATTTAAATCAGCCATTTTTTTAATGTATATAAAAGAAATATTAGTCTCTGTAGTGGAAGAACAGGAGCTAAGCTTGATCTGTGCCATTTCTTAACAAATTTTTTCATACATCTAATGGTTTCAGGTCCTGTATAAGTGCACTTCCAAATATCTCATTCATCACAGAGGCAGCAGCTACTGCAACACGAATTTCTGAGATGATTGACCGAGTTCCTGAGATTGATTCTGCAAATGACAAGGGGAAAATTCTCTCAAATGTGAGAGGAGATATTCTATTCAAGGAAGTTGATTTTTGTTATCCATCAAGAAAAGAGTCACCGATCCTTCAAGGATTCAATCTCAAAATAAAGGCTGGTAAGACTGTGGGCCTTGTTGGAGGTAGTGGTTCTGGTAAATCTACTGTCATTTCCTTGATTGAACGGTTTTATGACCCTGTCCAAGGAGATATCTTCCTTGATGGATACCGGATTAAGAATCTTCAGCTTAAGTGGCTGAGATCTCAAATTGGGCTGGTAAATCAAGAGCCGGTCCTCTTTGCAACTACTATAAAAGAAAACATACTGTTTGGCAAGGAAGATGCTTCTATGGAACTCGTTACAAGTGCAGCTAAAGCGGCAAATGCTCATGACTTCATTGTCAATTTACCAAATGGTTATGAGACTCAAGTAAGTCACTATTGCCAATTTATATGGTTGACTTTCCTGTAGTCTTTAATAGTTCAATTGATGCTGATAAACTTTTTCGAATATCTCAGGTAGGGCAATTTGGATTCCAGTTATCTGGGGGCCAAAAGCAAAGGATTGCCATTGCAAGGGCGTTGCTTAAGGATCCGAAGATCCTATTGCTTGATGAAGCAACAAGTGCTCTGGATGCACAATCTGAAAATTTAGTACAAGAGGCTCTTGACCAGGCTGCCCAAGGAAGAACAACTATCATCATTGCCCATCGCCTCAGTACCATCCGTAAGGCTGATAAGATAGCAGTTCTTCAATCAGGAAGTGTCATTGAATTAGGCTCTCATGATGAGCTTATGCAAATGAATGGTGGAGAAGGTGAAGTTTATTGTAGAATGGTCAAATTGCAGCAATCAACAGCACAAAATGGTGCCTCTACTAGTCCATATCATCCTGCACAGCACAAAAACCAAAGAATGATAGCCCATGCCCAGACTCCCACATCTCCTTTCTCTGCAAGATCAAGCTGGCTAAACAGCCCTGCTACCCCTCTAAGTCCAGCACTAACCACGAGCATGAATCCATCAATCCAATTGCATTCTTACTATGATACTGATGATGAAGATGTAGAAAATTCTTCATATTCGAGTCCTTCACAGTTGCGTCTACTTCAAATGAACTACCCTGAATGGAGAAGAGCCCTCCTTGGGTGTCTAGGAGCTGTCAGCTTTGGCGCAGCTCAACCTATTCAAGCCTATTGCTTGGGGTCAATTGTTTCAGTATACTTTCTAAAAGATCATTCTGAACTCAGGTCAGAGACCAAAATTTACTGCATCATCTTTTTTAGTATTGGTGTTGTCATCTTTTTTGCTAATCTAGTCCAACATTACAACTTTGCAATCATGGGAGAGCGTTTGACTAAAAGAGTACGTGAAAAGATGGTCCAAAACTTGCTGACATTTGAGATTGGTTGGTTTGATCAAGATCAGAATACAAGTGCAGCTGTTTGTGCACGATTGGCTTCTGAAGCCTACATGATACGCTCCCTGGTTGGAGATCGTATGTCTTTGCTTATTCAAGTCTTCGCAAGTGCTTCTATTGCCTTTGTGCTCGGACTAATTGTCACATGGAGAGTTGCAATGGTAATGATAGCTATGCAACCTTTACTTATTGCAAGCTTCTACTCAAGAAGTGTTTTAATGAAAAAAATGTCTGGAAAGGCTAGAAGAGCACAAAATGAAGGAAGCCAACTAGCAAGTGAAGCAGTAGTCAATCACAGGACTATCACTGCTTTCTCTTCTCAAAACAGAATCCTGAGCCTTTATGCCGCAACGTTTAAAGGTCCCCGAAAGGAAAGCATTAAACAGTCATGGGTTTCCAGTGTAGGATTTTTCAGCTCCCAATTCCTAACAACAGCCTCTATAGCTCTAACATATTGGTATGGTGGGAGGCTAATGAACCAACATCTAGTGACATCAAAGCATTTATTTCAAGCTTTCTTCATTCTAATGAGCACGGGCAAGGGTATTGCTGATGCAGGAAGCATGTCTTCTGATCTAGCAAGAGGTAGCAACGCTGTCAGATCTGTTTTCGCTATCTTAGACAGGAGGAGTGAGATTGAACCTCAAGATCCCGATGGTCTTAAAGTTGAAAAGGTATTGCGAGGCAAAATAGAGCTGAGGCATGTCTTCTTTGCCTACCCAGCAAGGCCTGAACAAGTGGTCTTCCAGGGGCTAAGTCTCAAAATTGAATCCGGGAAAACAGTGGCACTTTTAGGACAAAGTGGTTCAGGAAAATCTACGATAATCGCATTAATTGAGAGGTTCTATGATCCCATGAAAGGATCTGTACTAATAGACAATCAAGACATCAAAAGCTACAACCTGAGAGATTTGAGATCACAGATTGCACTTGTAAGTCAGGTACCAACACTTTTTGCAGGAACTATTCGTGAAAACATCATTTTTGGCAAAGAGGGTGCTACAGAATCTGAGATAAAGAAAGCAGCAATGGTTGCTAATGCTCATGAGTTTATAAGGTAAAACTTAAAACCACCTCACTTACTTTAACATTGTATGAGAAGTTGTAAATTTCGGTTCCTTAATACAAAAACTGAAAAGACTTTGGTGAATGTAGTTCAATGAAAGATGGATATCAAACTTATTGTGGTGAAAGAGGAGTCCAGCTTTCAGGAGGACAAAAACAGCGAATAGCACTCGCACGTGCAATCCTGAAGAATCCAGCAATTCTTCTCCTGGATGAGGCGACAAGTGCACTTGATAGTGTGTCTGAGAATTTAGTCCAACACGCTCTGGAGAAACTGATGGTGGATAGAACATGTGTGATTGTCGCTCATCGCTTGTCCACGATACAGAAAGCTGACTGCATAGCTGTGATAAAGAATGGAAAAGTTGTGGAGGAAGGATCACACTCAGAACTACTTGCTCTTGGACATAGAGGGTCATACTATTCGCTGATCAAGTCACAGTATGGCCATTCTCCTTGAGCTAGATAAGCTTTAGGTTAAAAGCTGAAAATGGAGATGGACTGTGCTGAACAACAATCTCATGTTTCTATCCATCTAAACAATCTATCATGTGCTTATTTTTCATGTTTTCACCATGTTGATAAGTATTGGCTGAAAGCATAACACAAACAATGAAGAATGAGAAGAAAGCAAGAACAAGAAATACTTAGAAAGATTTACACAAATATAGTGTTTTTATTTTAATTTCCATAAAGAACCAATGAAGAAAATGAAAAAAAAAAATCATCACTAAAATGATTACGTTTGCCTATCCTGATCTGACACTAACATTCAGATTTCAATGGCCAACTTCAATTAGATATTTCTCCTCCATCTTTGATCACAGCAAGTTTGATAAACATTTCTCACAGAAACAACAGCAAGTAAATGGAGTCTAATCGTGTTAAATCTGCGAAAAGAATACTTATTAAGAATTCTCCATTCGATTTTTCTAAGGTGGACATCAAAAAGAGCTCATATATTTCTCTAAGATAAGGATATACATACACATAGATCCAAGTAATTCTAACATGAGATTGCCTTCCTATCATTCTAAGTAATTCTAACATGAGATTGCCCTCCTATCATTCTAAGGTATCATAATGATATTCCCATTTCCATCTTCGAATAAAGTGAACAACATAATGTTTTTTTAATAAGAATAAACGGCGTACGTCATTATGAGATTCATAATGACGAATTCATGTAACTAATGAAATAAAATTTAGTTTAACTTTGTTTAATATAGTTAATCTGTGCTAATCAGTTCTAATTATTACATTGATCTAGTCGTCAATTGCAATCAAGTTCTTGACCCGAAAGAAGAAAAGAAAAAAATTGCAATCAAGTAAAGATGCAGCTACTTTCTGATTGATATACTCGAAGCACCTATGCATAGCCCCCACTTACCCCAAAAAAAAAAAAATAAGTGCTTAAAACTGGGCAGCATGTATCCAGTTAGACGGACAAAACAATTTCCGAGCTTTCTCGTAAAGCAATTAATTACTAAAAGACTAAGAGACAACACTTAATTCAATGATTAATTAACACTTCTTTTTGGGCTACTTTTTTAATTAAAAAAAACTTAAACTGACAAGAGATAAATTAACTTAAAAAAATGGGATTACATCTAATACCTAGGTGAGGTTTGTCATTTAATGGCTGATTATGGGAATATAACCAACAAGAAACAGACCAATTGTCCAAATATAGTGGTCTCTACCAACTTGCAAGTGGCTTTATCTGTTTGTCTATTCCTTTGAATTTGTGGGAGTCCTTGTACTAATTGTCGTGGTCAATCATGTAATACCACTAATAACTCACATTTGTAAATTATAATGAATTTGGAGATGACTACGATGGATGCTACCGAATGTATGAACATAGTTGCCGTGTTTTGAAAATTGTAATACTTTTGTGTAATAACTAAAATGTTTCGACTAATGCACGTAAAATAGTTGGTCATTTTGAAGATAATCTCTTGTTTTTGGTGTTATTATGCTAATCTCTTTTACTAATCTAGAATCTTGTGGTCACTTGACCAATTAAACGAAAGAAAATTTATATATGTTTGAGTGGTGTTTATAGGTCCACCCTAAAAAAGAAGACGATGAAATTTGTAGGCCTAATTTGATTTTGTTTTCCTGTGTGTCAACATTGACGCAAAAGCTGCTATGGTTTTTTTTTTTTTTGGCGCAAGTCAAAAGAACGACTAAAACAGCTCCGCATACGCTTTTTTCCGGCAAATGAGCGCGGATAATTTTCCAAGACAACCTTAATATGTGAAAAAGAACAAAACCATCTACATTGATTAATTGAAAGTTCAATATAATTAAGGGTATTCTAACAACAATACGAAAATATTATATGTGCGATTAATATTACGCCTTTTAACTTTTTTCATAATCAGATTTTTATTCTTGTTTTTGTATTTTTTGGCCATTCACATCTTAAATATACTATTCAATTAATTTGATAATAAATAACTTTTATCCAAACATAACTTCGTTAGGATACACATGTTTTGTGAAGAGTAATATTACACCTGTATCTTAAGTTATATCATAATATCTGAAATATTGGGGGACTAATAACATTATATTATTTATTTATTATGTATAAACTTAAGCTGCAGTTTGTAATATTAATCGACAAGATTAAAAGACCGAGTACTTTGAATCTTCGAGCATGGATACAGCTAGTGGTCCTGTGGGTTTCTTTCTTTGCGTTAAGGCGATAAATTCCAGATCATCAACACATATGCTCCTCCGTCAAATACCTTTTACAGGTCCACATGCCAAGTTGCCCCCGTCTACCATCATCATCTTCATTTTCAACTTCTTTTCCTTTTAATTTACAGCTTTCGCTTTTCCTTTTCGTTGTTGTAATTTTCAAATGATTAATTTAATCACAGTTTGTTTCTCAGCCTAAACTACTTGAATTTAGAATAAATAGCCGACCTGACTAAGAAAAATCTTTCTCGATTCCTTTAATAAACCAACCAACAAAAGCAAATACTCTTTTTCGCTTCAAGGGAGGTAATATGCTGATTATATGCAATTAGTGGAAATTGATCCCTGGACTACTCACGCTAAATGTGAGAGACATTCCGCTTGACCATTGGTAACACAAGTAAAAACTTTATTTATACTTGATTGATAAGTAATTTCTTTTATATGAGGAAAACTTAATTAATAGAGTTCGACCACTAGAACATTCGATGGAGCCCGATCATCAAATGGTAAACTTCGGGCGGAAGGACGAGCCTCGTGATCTAATATCCAAGTAATTCATGACATTGATCAACTTAGAGCAAGTGACAGAAATTGAACCTAATTCTTAAATCGCATTCGACCTTAATTTTTATCGCTGTAACATTTTCAAAAGACAAGGGATAACTAACTTTTCCATGAACCAACAATTACTTTTTGTACCAACCACATATCGCATTGGACTCAGAAAAAAAGTCCATGGCCTTAATCAATATCTATCTAGTAATTGTAGCTACACACAATCTAGGAATTATAACCTCACCTCCATCAAAATGTTTATAACCTCGGAGAGCGGCCCTCAGCCATTCACGTGAATCATTTCAATCTTCTCTCCACATTTCAAGCCCCCAAGCCTTCTCTCTCTCCATATGATCTCTTTCTCTATTCTCTTTTCTTCCCTCTTCAGACCCTTTTGAATTAAGTATTCCCTCTCTCTCTCGCCAGCGCCATGAAGTTTCAACCATGGCTATCAACTTGCAGTTCCATCTTCACCACCGCCACCGACGATGGCCCATCACCACCGCCAGAAACTCGAACACCATCACCAAAACACCTACTATCTGATACAAGCACATCAACCACCTCATCACAGGAGACAAGCTCCAACATTAGCAGCAGCCTTCAAAGCAACCTTTCCTTGTTAACCTTACCATCCGTCCCATCTCTCCAGAAACTCTCCCCGGAAAACTTAAACCTCTCCATCACCACCCTTTGCCTCACCTCTCTCAAACCCCATCACGCCCTCGTAAACTTTCTTGCTATTAACAGAAACCTGCTCTACGCAGCCTCAGGAAATGCCATCAACGTCTTTGATATCAATAGCAACACTCTCGTCGATATATTCAAAGCTGAAAATCACCCTTCATCGGGGTCTGTAAAATCCATTTCTTTTTGTAGAGAAAAAATCTTTACAGCGCATCAAGACTGCAAAATTCGGGTCTGGAAACTAGCCTCCAACAAGCAACACAAACTCATCGCGACGCTGCCAACGCTTGAAGATCGTCTGCGACATGTTCTATTACCTAAAAATTATGTGAGAGTGAGGAGGCACAAGAAGAAGCTCTGGGTTGAACATCACGACGCTGTTTCAGGCCTGGCCATGGCGGCAGATGAAAGCCTGATGTACTCAATTTCATGGGATCGATATATAAAGGTTTGGCGAGTTAATAATATGAGATGCATGGAATCCATTAAAGCTCATGATGATGCTATCAACGCCGTGGTGGTATCATCAGTTGATGGAACAGTTTACACGGGCTCTGCTGATAGAAGAATCAAGGTTTGGGGAAGACCATATGGTGAGATTAAGAAAAAGTATGTGTTGATTGCGACCCTGGAGAAGCATAAATCAGCTGTGAATGCATTGGCGTTGAGCGATGACGGATTGGTGTTGTTCTCAGGGTCTAATGATCGTTCGATACTGGTCTGGGAAAGGGAGGATAGCGCGAACCACATGGTGGTTACGGGTGCACTCAGGGGTCACTCCAGGGCCATATTGTGTTTGGTCAATGCTTCGGATTTGTTGTTCAGTGGGTCGGCTGATCGGACGGTGAGGATTTGGCAACGTGGGATTGATGGAAGGTATTGTTGCTTGACCGTCCTGGATGGCCACCAGAAGCCTGTTAGATCAATGGCGGTGGTGGCGGATTCCGGTGAGTCTAGCGGTGCCATGAAGGTGGTTAGTGGTGGCTTTGATGGAGAGATCAAGGTGTGGCAAGTTGTGGCTTCGAGTTTTAGAAGTCCCTCACCATACTATAATAACTTGTAACTTTTTTTTTTGATCATTAAAATCATTTGAGGATTGTGATTTTGTTTGAAGAATACTTGTTATTACATCTTATTATTCCATTAATTTCATGAAAAATATATGTATATAGTTTATAATAGTATGCATTATCATGTAAAGCTTAATATGTCCAAATTAATTTATTACAATGCGTATATAAACAAGTTATTTAGTTAACCCTAAACGTTTATATCTAGATATGATTGTTTTCTTTGTATGCACGAGATATAATGAATCTACGCTTGCTTACTCAACAGGGTTTGTAGGGTGATAACCTCGAATGTTTTTGCTTATTCTTATTTTTAACTAAACTCCAATCTCTCATGAAACTCAAATATAAAGTATCACTCTTGAACGAGGTAATATTAACTATTAAAATTACTCCTAGTTTTTACTCACAATAAACCTTTGTTAAGACTTTATTCCGGTCATCCGGACCGGTACATTAGTGCTAGTATGAGGAAAAAATTCTTAATTTTACCCTTTTTTAAAAAATTATTAGAAAAATACCCTAGTTTTAAAATCGTTTGCAAAAATACCCTCTTTGGTAAGTCACCTGCCGACTTACCGTTTCCATTAATTCCGGAAATAAAAAAATTTTAAAAAAGCCGTTGGAAATTTAAATACTTTCGGTAAGTCACCTACCGAAATAACCACAGAACCGGTAGGTGACTTACCGTGTACTGTTTTATCGGGATGCGTTAAAATTAAAAAAAAAACGATTGGGCCATTATGATTTTCGGTAAGTCACCTACCAAACGTCACCTACCAAACGGTAGGTGACTTACCGTTTATTTTGGCTATAAATACTCCTTCCCCCTTGGCATTTTCCCCACACCCGAGTTTCCCCACCCCTCACCCTTCCCAGCAGCATAGCCAGGGAACATTGGCACATGATCGTTTCTGGCCGGAGATGGATAATGTCGTGTCTCAGATGCAGCAGGCCCTGGAACAGACTAGGCACGACGACCCCCCCAGGCCGCCCCGTCATACTATTTGTGTGGGCAGACACTTACACATCATCCCCCCGGTATACCCATGGGCACATACCCCACCGCAGCAGCCCCCACCGACATACCAGTGGGGCTACCAGTCATTTCCACCACATCCCACACAGTGGTCTCAGCCCACATAGTGGGGCTAGCCGGGGCCAAGTGGATCGTCTTGCATGCAGTATACCCCATCTAGTCAGGGTATCAATTAGTTTACATCCACACCGGCCGCCCCACCGCGTCCGCCCATGTCATCGCCGTTTGTGTACGAGCCAACGCAGATGGCCATGCCGATGGGGGTATGTACAGACCCGTCCACTTCCCCACTGGTAGTTGAAGACTATCTTGCCCCATCACAGGATATGGAGGGTGAGGATCAGGGCGGTGGTGAACAGGGTGATGCGCAGGGTGGGGAGTAGCAGCCACCGGCCTAGGAGGTACCGCCACATCGAGCTGGGAAGCGCCCTTCTACGTCGTAGTCGCAACGAGTCCAGCCCCCTCGCGCGAAGAAGGGACATCCTCCGGCGTGTGGGACGCATTATTAGATTTGTTTTTTTCTTTCAATTTTTAATTTATGTAATTTATCTTTTCCACTATGTAAATGAATACCAATCATTTAACAAACTAGTTTTACTTGAATTACATTTCAGTTCAAGTTCACCATATATGTGTACAACAAAGTTTAACAAACATTAAAGCAATCCACCTACATTACATCATACATTACATCCCGGAACACATTCAACTTGAAACCCATTCAAAACTCTAAAAATTACACGTAGTGAATACAGTGTGATACATTTCTAGCAAACATTATCAGAACTATTGTTGTGTGGGCCTAATTTGATTTTGAGGGCAGCTGGCCACGTTGTGACTCGGTTGACCGCAATTTGAACACCTTTGTCTACGAACTTGGTCCGAGTGATCCATCTCATTAGGGATGCGGCTACCCCCGGGGGGTCCTCTATTCCTGTGACGCAATCTACCTGGATTGGGCTGCAATTGCCAAGCAGGTGCATCTGGCCAATAATCAACATGTCCCAAAGGTTGAAATGGGATGGCATACATATTCGTATATGCTTCGACTTTATATTCAACCGGAAACATGTTAACTAACGCTACATTCAAGTAGCGTGCAACAGCCTGTGCATGTGAACATGGCAAATGGTGCGCTATCCACTTACCACAGGTACATGTCTTCTCATTAAACCTGACCACTTGTACAGGGCGTCTGTCAGTAAATGATTCCGGCAACCGGCCTACCTGTGCTGTACCTGTTTCGTAGTGAAAATGAAACACGTTATGAAGGTGTGACTTTGCCTCCCATTTGTCAAACAATTCCCTGACTCTAGCAGGCAGGAGAAATTGTTATTCAGCCAAGTGCCTCGCATGTATAGACTGGTTGTAGAAGTATTCAGCACACTTCATGAAAGTGTGCGATACTAACGCTGTAATAGGCAAATTCCTCGCCCCAACAAGGACACCATTGAAACATTCAATGTTGTTTGTAGTCATCATACCCCACCTCAAACCTCCATTGGTGCACAGCGTCCACATCTCCCGGTCTATGTTGGTGAGATAGTCGTATGCACATTTACTAGCCCCAGTTGGTGTTGGGTCAACTCCCAAAATTTTTTGCATCACTTCTACGTGTTTGCGCACTTGATTTTCCTTACCACCTGTCCAACATAAGTCCTTTATATACTGGTTGTGGAACTGTTTCATGACATTACTTTTGAGGTGCCTCAAGTACATCCGATGCTTCATCTGCAATTGCCCGTCAGATGAGATACGATTCACGGCAGAGAAAATTCCAACATGTCTATCAGACACTATACAAATCTCATCCATATCATGCAGCAAATGCATCCGTACAAGTTGAAGGAACCATGACCAACTTTCGGTTGTCTTTGCATCGACAACTGTAAACCCCAACGGTAAAATCTGACCGTTCGCATCAACTGTCAATGCCGTTAGTAGATGGCCCTTATATGGACTGTGCAGGTTAGTACCGTCGAGACAAAGCACTGGACGACAATACTTCCATGCTGCAATGCATGGGGCAAACGCCCAAAACACATAATCGAAAATTTTGGTTCCTTGCGTCGACCCTTGGAAGAACTTGTATGTTACAACTGTCCCCGGATTAGTTGCCTTGACAGCTCTAAAAAATCGCTGAAGTAACTGGTACGACTCGTCCCAATTGCCGTACACCATTTCAATGGCCTTATTTCGGCCACGTCATGCCTTTCCGTATGAAATATTCACGTGAAAAGTGTCCATAATGTGTGCTCGTATAAAACCCACATCGAAATCAGGCTTGTGTTTTACGAAATGCATAATAGTATAACCGACCAGTGCTGCGGTAACATTTTTATGGTCGGCCCTTCGTCTATCACTGAAACAATTATGCACGCCCAATACTTCGTTATTTCAAATTGGCGATGCATGGATTTTCGAATTGCCCGCAACTCCCACTTGCATGAATTTCTAAGGTTGGAAGCATTTACGCAACAAACAACCCATAAATCTGGTTCAAACCTCTTCACTTTGTATTCACGCTGTACCTTTATCGAGTACATCTGAACCGCCCGAATCACGTCCTTCTTTGACGGGAAAATCATTCCTTTGGCCAATTCCTTCTCTGCCCAAAATATTTGCGTTTTGTGCTCCTCCATACTATCCATATAATATTTTTGACTAACGGTATAAAGTAGAGCAGTTTCATGTATAGTGTGCATCGGTACGACCCTATCAGTGGACCCTGCACCAACTGATGGCCCTTCATGTTCCTCATTGACGTTCGCAGTGTTTTCGTTACCATTGAAGACGTCATCATCATCGTACCAGGCGTCGTTCTCGTTCAGGGCTATGTCCTCATCTTCTTTGTCAGGTTCAGACATAAATGTGTCCTTGTTCAAGTCCACCATCACAATATGACATGGCCCTGCTATGTCACTCCCAGCAGTGTCGTGATAGTTCGGCATTCAAGTCGGGAATAGCGCAACCACGCTAGAAATCACTGCTTCGTTGCGGGATGTACACGTCGTTTGCCTTTACTTCGACAATAACATGAGCATTATTCATGTTATTATCATTACATGCTATTCGAAACACGTCCATCAAATCATCATCGTTGCTAATTGCCGCCTCGCTAAAATAAGGATACTGTAACTGCACGACCCCCGATTGGAAACGATGCGATAGCTCCACCCTGTCGATACCATAACGCAAATTAAGCTTCTCATAGACGCTATAAACAAATTCATTGTATGATGTTTCATGTGTTATTTTGACCTTACGAACAGGCCTCGTAGTTTTATATTCGATACCGTACGGGCCATTAATTTTTTCTCCGCCATAATATAAAAGAACAGAGATTGTATTCATATTTTTCTTACTGACTAAAATATTATATGGATAGTACACAAGAATGTATGTGTGGAAAATAATTGAAAAGATTTTTGGCGATTCAAAAATCAAGGATACTAGGCGGAGTGTGGAAGAGAATAAGAAACTATGTACTTTGGTGTTGGGACGTTCGGGGATGGGAGAGCGGGGGTTAAATAGGGGTTCAAACCATAAAGAAACGGTATGTAAGTTACCGGTCAAGGGGAATAATGGCACAAAGAACGGTAAGTCACTTATCGTTCTTGGAAAATTGCAGCGGTAGGTGACCTACCGTTTATTCCCTAATAACGGTAGGTCACCTACCGTTCTTGCTGACACGTTGACACTTATCGATATATTCTCTGACAACTGGAAGAACGGTAAGTCACCTACCGAAACGGTAGGTGACCTATTGAAAAGGGTATTTTTGAAATCTATTTTAAAAGAAGGGTATTTTTGCAACAATTTAAAAAAGAAGGATAAAATTAAAAATTTGCCGCTAGTATGATCAAAACCTTGTTGAAACTTTCGTTGTCTAAAGAACCAAAAGATGCTTGGTTAAATTCAAGTTCACATCAATGGTGGGGTTGGTCTTGGACGCGGCTTGCCAACAGTTCGTTGAATGTTGACTGTATAGAGTTCAATGATTAGTCTTCTCTCTGGCAGTTATTGCACTACTAGAATTTAATGTTCAACAACACTTTCCTGTGAGCTGTGATAGTGGAGATAGAACTGCTTGTCTTAGTCTGTGTAACAATTTCAGCCTGATAATAATTACATCTGCAAAATTATCCCATGTTCTTCAATGCCGTCTTTTCCCTTTGAATGATCTCGACCACGTCGAAGGTAAAAACAAATAATTTGATAACTTTCGTGATAATACTAAACGAATACCACTTATCTCTTTTTAAAAAGTGCATTTGATTATTTATAGTATTTATGATATTACCGGGAGTGCAGAAAATGGTCGGACATATTTTGAGGTCAAGAGCACTCTAAGATCAGGTTAAATAAATCACCACTCCAGCATCAAGGAAAATATAGGCTATTTAAAATTGACTCTAAACCCAAATATACCCCTTAACAAGAGTATTCTATGCGTAATGTACGGAAAAAATGCATATTTTTAATATCTTTATTTATTATTAATAACCAATTTCTGTATTCTGTGAGAGGATTAAAATACAAACATATATTTTAAAATTTAATTTTTTTGTAAGTTTTCCATACTGACTATGTTTTAATACGAGATCTTCAGTAATTGAGTAAAATATTTAAATTGAGAAAGTATAATTAGAAAATAATTTGATATTGGAAAAAAACAATTAAAAATTTTTAGTGTTATTTTACAATGGAAAATAATATTATTAACGGTGATTAAATAGATTTAAATTAAATAACAGTTGTGTATGTATACAGAAAATACATGTACCTTCGTTTATATAATTTATAAAGTTATAGATTCTTTAGCTGAGTGCTATTCTATCTTTAATTACTTGAATTTGTGGGATATAAAATTGCGAAAACTTGAAACTTCGTCGTTATTTATTAACCACGAAGTAAGAATCTATACGATGATAAGGTCAACGCTACTTAACAGCCAATAAAAAGTTGGTTATCACGTGATAAAGTGTGATTAGTGTGTAATCTCTTTCTTAATCTGCGCTTTCGAACGATAAAACTTGCATATTTTAAGAAAAGTCCAGAAAGCAAGGACGTGAAGACAAATGAAGGCTTTGTCAATCCTTTTCATTGCTCGTATATATATATATATATTAGCCCCGCTTATTGAGAAAGTATTAACTATTCCTTGTGCAGACGGATTTTGTGTGTGGAACCAATAGGGAAATCGGTTCCGGAAATTGGATGTGGTTTGGTGAGTGACAAATAAAGCGGATCGAGTAAAAAAGACTTGTCGTACCACATATCATGTAGGAGAAGAATTAAATTAAAATTGGCAGAAGAATTTTGTCTGTTGAACCAATGGCGAAATAGGTTCCGGAAATTGGATAGGAAAGTGACAAAAACCAAATCAAAGTAAAAAAAGACTTGTTGCACCACATCATCATCCACAAAAAATGATTAAAAGAGATTTTTTTATAAAAATTTATTGAGCACAATTGAGCAGGAGACCCAAAAGGGATGTTATATGGATATTTATACTAATGTAAGATTTGCAATAAAAGAAATATGACTTTTCAAATAAATAATACAACTGACATATTTAAGGTCTATTTGGATTAGCTTTTTTTAAAAGT
Source organism: Cordia subcordata (assembly GCA_028554755.1). Lineage (NCBI taxonomy): Eukaryota > Viridiplantae > Streptophyta > Magnoliopsida > Boraginales > Cordiaceae > Cordia > Cordia subcordata. Next base: position 1,598,759 of record JAPTOF010000020.1, read on the forward strand.
TTTTTTTAACAGCTTTTGAAAAATAATTTTTTTTAGAAGTTGAAAATTCTGACTTCTAAAAAAAATTGTATTTGAATTTTTTTTTTAGAATTTCAGCTTTTTCGAAAACCAAATCAATTAATTATTGCAAATTTAATATAATTTTTTTAGGAAAACAATCCAAACAAGTCTTTAACCTTAATATAAGAAGCCCCAACGTAATATATAATAATACACTAATACTTTTCTGCTTGACTTGGTGTAAACAAGTATTAGCTGTAGATTACAATTATACGCACTTTTGTCCGCGTACACAGTTTGCGGACTCATGGAACAATATCGCGTATTAAAATGAGTGAAAAGAAATTAACAATTAAGCCGACAATGTCTAGCTTTTTGAAATAAGTGTGAATTAATGCGAAAAGTTAAATCAAAAAAATTAATATGAAGAGTGAATTTCTTTTTGGCATTAAAAACATTAACATGATTCATGGACAAACTTTTTAGTAATTAAAGCGGTCGCAAGCGGCCGGTTTAAGCAAGTAGAAATCATAAGAAATCTTGAATAAATTTGATCTGTAATAAATTAGTGTTGATGAAATGAACTATTTAAAATAATGGTGGGGTCGGTAAAATAATTATATTTAACTGGACAGCTAAAATATGCGTGATTAATTACTAACAAAATGGAATGATTATTTAGCGAATGCAATATCCTTTTTATGCAAGTGGAATCTTTTCATGAGGGACCCGATTAGAATATTTCGTTTTAAAACAAGAAAGTAACTTAGTAATGAAGAAAATTAATCAAACACTATATATACATATAATAAAACTAAAGTTTTGTGGAAAAAAAAACATATTATTCTTATTATGAGGAATAGTTGGATATAAATGAATTTATAGAGAAGATTTATCAAGTCAAATGCAAGTGGAAGAACAAACAAAAGCTTTATCATTTTATATATCTTTTAAAATTAATTATATGATTTTGCCAATAAAATTTTCATTATTTTCACTTCGTTTATGCTGCTTATTGTGTATCGATGGTTGTTTAGCCTGGTTAGTGCATGCCTTTGAATTTGTATTTTAGACAAGTTCTTAATTTTCTCTATGTTTTGAATTTTCTTAATTATTAATAACAATGTTATTTTGTCAAGAAGTTTTTACACGTGCGCGTGTGCATACACACACACATATATATATGTGTGTGTGTGTGTATGTAATCGCACAAATTCTCACCCTCTAGATGCAACTCGTCCCATCGATCAAATTCTGCCTCCACGACCCCCTTGCAATTCATGGTTTACGGCTCCACATAGTTGTACGGGGTACAAAAAAGTTTGTTACAAATGCATAGTTAAATTGATTGAAGACTTTTTGTTTGATTTTTTTCGTCAGAAAAAAAAAATCTACACTGCAACAAGATGAATGTGACAGAGGATAAAGTCAGGGCCCCTTTGGCATCAATGAGAAATTGCTTCATCTTAGCTGTTTTACAATATCCCAAAAGGGAAACAAGTTTTTAAAAGAAATTGAAAAAACCCATGCTTCCATACATAAAGCCAGCGACAGCGGAAAACTCCACCCAACTGTGTAAGGAAAGAAAAGTTGAACATTTTCTATATATATATATATATATATATATATTGTGCAATTTGGCAAGTTGAATGGGTCGTTGAAAGAGAAGCAATGATTGTGGGTATGATGTGGTTTGTACTAGTGAGAGATTTCATTGCTATGGCGTGGCTCTTCTTTCTCCATCTCTTGATCTCATTACTTAATTTGCTTCATTAAGCGTATGGCAATAAATTAAATAGAAGAAGAAAATGCCACATGCTTAATTGGATGAGTGTTGGCAATTTTAGAATATACTAATTTTTTTCCTTTTTTAACAGCAAATGGGCTGCTAGTATAACATGGAGTGTTTGAAACATCGTGAATTAGAGATGTAAGTTGCTCAAGTTTGTGTAGGGTTAGTAGCAGTAGGTTTCATACCTAACTATTCGTGGTTATATATAAGCCTGAGTCATGTATTTCAAACTTTGAAAATTAATATGAGTTCGAAAAACTTTTTCAAAAATGTTTTATTACCATGATTATGTGGTAGATTTGGTGTTGCCTTCTTTTCGCGCATTAAAAAAAAAGTTATCGGTTCATCATTAAATAAACAAATAATAATAGCACTTTATTTTTCAGAAAAAAAAAGCCAACAATGAATGCGTATGGGCCTATTTGATTGATTTTTTTTTCAAGAAAAAGTATTTTTTTTCCTAAAAAGGTACATTACATTTGCAATAACTATTTGATTTGACTTCGAAAAAAGCTGAAACTCTGAAAAAAAAACTCAAATATAATTTTTTTTAGAAACCAAAATTTTCAGTTTCTAAAAAAAAACTATTTTTCAAAAGCTGTTATAAAAAACGCTTTTGAAAAAAGCCAATCCAAACGAGCCCATATGTATAAGAGATGGATAAAATTCTTCCCCATGCACTTTCATCTTATGTTAGACTTTACAAAGGACCAAACCCGATTTAAAATAAATTTGTAGTAGCATTTTTCTATACCCCAAATCCAAGATTGTCAATGGATAGAATAATAATGAGTTTTGATAATCCTCAACGTAGCTAGTCTAGTTCACCATTAGATATTTCAGGAATATATTTTGATATTTGAACTAGCTGCATTTACTGAATTAAAGAACCTTAATTAAGTGATTAAAATCTAAGTAGCCAAAGATCATGCTAATCATACTAAAAAAAATAGTATTAAGTATAAAGTCTACCTTAGAAGTCAGAAGTGAAAAGCCGTGCACGTAGGAAGAAAGGAATCAGAAATGAACTTTTCGTTTGGCGATTAATTATCTTTAATTAATTAATGGTAAATTTGGTTTTTCTTAAGTCAATCATTTGACTAATTACTTTAAGAATCTTCCGGACTAATCAAATTATTAATAAGTACTTCTCTTTAGTTAGACAGCCGCAAAATATTCTGGTTGCAAATTGTGGATCTTTCACTGTTTCACATGGATGCATGAGCAATTAAGTCGCTAAATAAAACTGTTGTACACATGTAGCACGCAAGCAAATGCAATTATATGATGTTGCTTGCTAATCAATTATGATATATTAATTCACTAAAGAATATTGTAATTTTCTTCTAATGTCTCTGTAGAATTCATGTTGCTGATGTTAAATGAAATTGATTAATTAATTATGGTCATTTATATTAGCGGAATCTTAGGTTGGTTTGAAAATGATGCATGCAATGGGGTAGAAAATTAAATCAACAAGAACTCTTATTCCTAGCTCGTAAATAATAATCCGGTCTTGACAAATGAGTATTTAATCCCTTAAAGAATATAATTTTTTTTTCTTAATTATGTTTTCTAATGTGGTCGTTAGATCTTCAAAGATTTTTGTCGAAAAAATCATACTATGTCTTACGTCAATGTAAACTATTAACATGTATCTTATGTATAGTAAAACAAATCATTATTCGCCTCTTGCATTAGTAAATTAAATCTCATGGGATATATTATTTAATTTGAAGAAAAGCACGGTTTTGATTGGTTGTAAATAAGGAGGTTGGTAATATAAATGATAATAATATCTATTCATATGGCTGAAACATTTTTACAATATCTCCGTACTCGTAGTTCCACGCTTCCAACTTGCCAACTTGGTCATGCACACCTAAAAACTTTTGCTTAAATGAATGAGAAAAGGAGCTTCCCAGCCACTACGTGTAACCAATGTGATCATATTATAATAATGTGTCGCGGGACTTGGAGACAAACACCAACAGCCGAAAAGAATTTATACCATGCAATAATCGATTTTACGATGAGATTTATGATTTCTGATATAGTATTAAAGTTAGATTTTGATTTAATCGTATTTATTCATGTGTGAGATCTCCATCTTTTACTTTATATTGACTTACTCATCTCCAGTTGAAGAGCTAATAAGGTACTATGGATCAATAAATTTGAAACTCAAGATATATAATTATTTCTAAACGCCACTAATAATTAAATATTTACAGTTTTGCATGTAGTTCGAAATTTTGAGCACGGAGACGTGGCTTATCCTATCGATATCCTTATCCCACTAGTCATGCATCCAGATATCCTGAACTTGGCAAGCAAATAAAACCAAGTCGTATGCTTTCTCACCCATTCAGATTACAATATATTGTCTATATTAAATGATACTATGCCTTCCAAAAGCAAGCTAGACAAAGAAAAAGATCAATTGCTATTGATTGCGAGGGGTTACAGGCATCTACAAAAAAGTTTTGAATTTGAGACAGAAAATTTAAACCTCAAACTTAAAAAATTTCATATCAAAACGGATTTAAGATAGAGTTTGAGAGCAAGAACCATCATCTCAAATTTTGATACGAAAAATTCCGCCTCCAATTGAGACGAAAAATTTTCCGTCTCAAACATATATTTATTTATTAGAATTTTTGTTTTTTCAAATTTTCTGTCTCAAATCCATCTCAATTTCCATATCAAAATTTTCATCTCAAATTCACCAATATCTAGTAGTGTGCTGGCTATACGATATCAGAATGTGTAATCTAATTCAAGGTTGAATCTAATTTAAGGCTGAGAGTTAAAGTTCCTTTAGAAATGAACGGTGAAGGTGTTAGCTCATGAACTACACATGTTTGACGAGTTCAAGTCTCCTTCTTAATTAAATCAATGTATATATTAAGATGTAGCATTACCCGCAAATACTCTCGGGCACACACACATACGAGCTTATGGGAGCACTTTTTTAAGAATAAGCTGGTTAGTAAAGTGATTATTGACTTCAAATTTGCCTCGTTCCACGAGCAGGAGGGGTCCCCAAGGTTTGTACAAATTATTAGTGTTTACATCAGTGATTAATAATGCGATAGCAGAAATCAGTGTCTCTGGTCTTCATTTATCAATATATGGCAAAAGGTCAAATTTGATGAAGTCATGCATTACCTAATAATACTTTGAACTAATTAAATTAGATCATGGCATGTCCATGCATCAATTTCTTCCCTAGTTTGACTTAATAGCGGTGCAAATTGATTATTGTCTTTAATTTTTTTTTTTTTTTGTTTAGTATCTTCAGATTCAATATTTATGCAAAAGCGAATGGGGAATACATGAAAGCTACCTAGAACCTGCTATTGGAGTGGCAAATGCCTAAAATACTTGATAATTATTGAATTAAAATATTTCATTTTTTATGAAAAAGGAATAAGTCATCATCCTCTTATACTAACAATTTGTTTTGCTTGTTAAATTAAAATGTCGCAAAAAATTTAAAGTGTAGTAACAACTTTGATAACATAACAACAATTTGGCTTATCCAAATAAGAACTAAAAGGCTATCATCCTATGTCAGAGGGGTAGTAATTTTGATAACGTAGCTACAATTTGACTTATCCAACGAAGTAGTGGAAGGAAGTGACAAAATGGTAGCGGAATATAGTCAACAAATGGATAAGTGGATGTTGAAAGATGAATTAATTTAGAATCTCACAATTTTAGTCATATTTTTAAGTTAAAAATGAATGAAAAACCCTTTAAACTTTAGAAGTAAATAGGCCCTATAGAATTTACTATAAGTATGTTATAGTCTTTCCATGCAGCCAAAGCAATATTACTTAATTGACAATGTGCTCGGTAGGTACAAAAACTCTAATGGAATGCAAAACAAAAAAATCTACAAAACCATTTAACAGTGCCCCCATGCAGGATCGAACTACAGACCTTCAGTTTACAAGACTAACGCTCTACCACTGAGCTATAGGGGCATTGTGTTCCATTTTTCATTTGTATCCTATCTAGATTATAATATCTGTTCTAATTTTGAAGTCTTAGCTTCATATGAAAATATCAAAGCTTCCACTATAAAACTTTACATTTTAAGGTTTCAATTTCAATGCAAAATGTGAAATGTGATACTCTTAACTTTTCGAGACTACCAAATTGTTCTTAAACCATATGCATTACTTGTTTTGAAAAAAGTATATTATATCTCTAGTAACTTTTTATGCAAGTACTTATTCTTGATAACGTATTTGAACAGATTATATTAATTTATTCATACTTATTAACTTAATAATGTAGATTAATGGCGTGGGACCTTGAGGGATTGGGCCACCAAATGAGCTTCCTTGACATTTTGGTCTAGTCTTTTTTGTCTGAGAGATAATTTCCTATGGTCCTATTGAACATTGGTTTAATTCAAATGAGAAAATGGGGCAATTAAAACTGAAGCAAACCCGGAGCTTGATATGTCTTGCGTAGACTATTATATCAATTTTGAGATTATAGACTTTAGAAGAATACTAGGTTAAGATGAAAGTTTCAAACTTTTCTTTACAGAGATTGATTGATTGATTGTTGTTTCAAAAGCAAATGAGCATAGAACGTCATAATCTTGTCTTTTCAAAGATACGCAAAGCCTTTAAATCGTATCCTACATTTTGAGCGATATAATCTCGCCTCTTTAGGTCCACCTAAAAACCTTGAACTACTCCTTGAACCCTCGGACGTGTCCTATGTTAAACTTATTGTAGTCAAATGAACCACGAGAGGGAGAGGGCCATTCAAGTAGCAAGACGGGACGCACAGATAGGTATCGTCATCCCAAACGGGCCCCAAACCCCATTGCCATCACTAAGAGAGAACATCCTCTAGGCCCAAAAACCGTTGAGTTACAAAGTTAAATGACAAACAATGGGCTCAAAAAAACGAAGCAAACCCAATAAGAACTCTTAAACCGTTGAGGCTTGAGAGCTATGCCCAATCCATTACAAGCTTTAGGTTCTTCTTACACAAGGCCCAACCCAACTCAACTCCTTCCACACATCACTCTATATAAACCCCAAGCCACCTCCTCCACGACCACCACTACCCTAAACAGGTTTTCTTGCCGCTGCACTCCGATGTAGATCTCAACAATTGATATCTCTTTCTCAAATTCTTCTACTATTTTAGCTTTTTAAGCTTTTCAGTTTCAATTTTAGCATGTATTGATATAAATAATTTCTTTTCTTTTCTTTTTTTTTTTTTTTTTGGCTTCTGATAGGCGTTGCGTTCGTTGGCACCCAACGGACGCGTCAACGGAAGCATAAATTGATTCCCCAAGAACAGCCGAACCCCCAACCCTTTTCTTTTTCCCAATTTTCTTAACTGCTACGAAATTTTTCATGTAGTTTGTTTAATTATTTGGCTGTTACATAATTTTTGTGTAATGATTTTATGTTGTTCTGGTGAATAAAAATTCGTATATTGAACGTTGAATCTAGGGAATAGGGTTTATGGGAAATAAGTTGCTTCTTACTGGTGAACTCTCTGTGTTATTTAAGGTTGGAGAAGTTCATGTTTCCGAAGCATAGATTGAATGCGCAGGTTTAAACAGCGTGGTGCTGTTGCAAAGTTTTTGTTTTTGCTTGATGTGGCATCGTGCTACCTGTCTCCTGCAACATTCTTTTCCACTTTCTTTAAGAAAAAACAGAGATACAAAATTTAGGGTTCTGGATTTATTATTTTATGTACGTTGAGATTCTATATAGCTAAGGAATCAAGTTAGTTGCACAAATTATTTTTTTATTGTAAATAATTTAACAATTCTTTATATAAATATAAAGAGACTTTTTTGGTCAGTAATTTGAAATGATATTTTGACTTAAATGAATCTAATATGATTTTTCTTTAATCGAAAAGGGTTAAATAAAACTTGTCATTAAATTAGTCAAAGCTGCATAAATAATGAGAATGTATTTGCTGATGAGTTTCAAAAGTGGTGAGGTGAGTTGGAAATGTTGGTGTAAAAAATAAATTAATCATAAAATGCAAATTCAATAGTTGGGATATAAAAATGCCCATCTTCTGTGGTGTCGAAGGACCGTAATCTTTTTTTTTTTTTTTTTTAATGGGATGAAGGTAACATAAAAATAAATAAAAAAACCAATTCAAAGTTTAAAAAAAATTTTTTTTTTTTGATTGAGGTCGAACTGTCGAAATCAGGTTGGAGTACTGGACTTGGGCCCTGATACAGACATTGCATGGTGGACTAGACGCTGGACTTGAAAAATAATACACATTCATTCTTGGGTTAATTTGGTATTATCTAAACTCTAAATATATTTCATGATTTTATTATATAATATAAAACTTGTAGCAAAATAAGTGATAGAATCATCACCCTTTCACCCTTTATGTGGCCCATTCATTATCCATAAAACGATCTCTATCAAATTGTAAGCTACTACTAAATATTTTAGTGATAAAATGTTTAAGGGTGGATCATTGAGGTTGATTTTAGTTCTCCAGTATGTCTGGGGATCCATCTCTAGATCCAGCTACGTGGACTTATCACTTAAAAGGTCACTTGCAGATTCGTGTCACCATATTATTAATCTTTATGTAACATTCTCTCACATTAGTTTTATATAAGATTTGTGTACACTTTATAATATTTTATTATTACTGTCATAAAGGACTTAAGTATTTTAGTTTAATTGATTAGACTTAATGTGAGTAATTGGGCCTGCGTCTTTACAAATAGTATAAGAATATATTTAGGCAAATTTTACATTGCCTGAGGCCCTTAGACATGGTTTGATTTGTTTAGCCCGAAGAAGACACCACAATTTTTAGAGTGGAAAATGTAACACCTCGTTTTATATCGATTTTTTTGTAGCAAATTATAAGGTGCACTTCAATAAAATACACCTTTATCTATTTGGTCCTTCAGGCATATTAACACACATGCCTATATATACATATTCAAAAAAAAAATAAAAATGAAGAGTCACTTCTCCACTTAAATCCCAATCTCTATATTCTCTCTCTCTATACATCTTTGCTATCTCTTTATTCTTTCTCTCTGTACATCTCTTTCGCTTTTTCTTTTTTTTCCTATTTTTTCTTTTTCGACAATTGATTTGTGTTAATATTATTTTTTTTATATTGCTAATAGGTTGATGGTTTAATATTATTAACAACTAATTGGATTGATATCGAGAAATGGTGGTGAATGCAATTGATTGATGGGTCACATCTTCGTAATAATTGGTTCTGATGGTTGTATACAAATATATCCGTTTTCAAATATTTTGGATGTTGTTGCTTCCAATTTGATATTTTCAAATCTTTTAGATGTTGTTGCTTCCTTTATTTTATTAGATTCAATCTGCGTTTTTTATTTATATTATCTGTTTAGTTATTGAAAAAATGGAATTCAACGTAATTAGGGTTTGTGAGATTTGGGTTTGAATTGGAAATGTTGCGATAGAAAAGAGAAATAAGAGAATTGTAGACTAAAAAAAAATGAGGTGCTTATACAGCGCTTGAAATATATAGCTCGCAGGTGCACATTGTAACGTGCACTTGCTGGTGCGTAATATAAGGCCTCGTTTTTTGTGATATATGTGTTCATTTATAATGCCTTGAATTTATTACTATTGCCATCGCGAGCTTAAAAATTTAGGACCAGTTGAGTAATTCCTTTAATGCAAGAACATATTAATTTGACCTCATCTTCCGTTTCCTTAATCAATTGAGGTTCCAAAACCTTTTTCTCAATTAAATTCCAATATAATGGTGTGTGGCATTTCCTTTGGTATGCTATTATTATAAACAAACTCCATCAACTTAACAAACTTATCCTTGTTTCCTCTAAACTCCAATACACAAGCTCATAACATATCCTCAAGAATTTGTATGATTTTTTCACTTTGACCATCAGTTTACAGATGATAGGCAAAACTCATAATTAAGTGAGTACCAAAATTCTTTTGGAGACTTGCCCAAAATATTGAAGTAAACCTTATCTCTCGACCAGACACTCTCTCTAGGAACTCCATGCAATATCACAATCTCTTTGTAAGATATAGAAGGGATCTACTCATAAGGGGTGTTCAGTTATTTGAAGGTATTTGAGTTTACTTTAATAAGTATTGTTTAATCCTAATTGGATTACAGAAAGGGCACATCGAGGAGGTGTTAACAAGTATATATAGCCTTTACATATTATATACAGCGTACTCTCAAGAGAAAAAGCCTGCAAGAATTCTACATTAGCAAAGAAGGACAAAGAAGGGAATTTAGACTGTGAAAACACAGGGATTCTTCAACGTATTACAAGGATTCTTCAACATAAACGTATTGCTTAATTTCAGTCCGGCTTCAGATCGTGCTTTCGCATTTAAGGAGAAATAAGTAAGTCTCTGTTTTCTTTTTTATTCAATAAGTATTGAATTTATATTTTTCTTCACTCTTAAATATACATCTCAACTAGCTTTCTCTAAATGAGTTTCTGATTGGAAAGGTAAAAATGAACATTTTATTTTTTGGTAAAATGCATCAGACTCCCTTGTGGTCTATCATAAGTACACAATACACCCTTGTGGTGCCAAAAGTCCCACAACTAACTTTTGTGGTAAATAAAAGTTTCACGCGTGGCACTTACTGGTTATATCCCTCCTAATAGTGTTAAAATTTACATAAAAAAGAAATTAATAGCTTTAGCCCATTTGTTCAATTTTCTTTTATTGTTATTATTATTATGATGATGATGATGATGATGATTATTATTATTATTATTATTATATTTTTACTTAAAATTTTTTGATAGACAAATATTTTTTAACTTATTTTTTTGGTAGGCAACAATAAGGGAACATCAGTGTTTATCCCGTGCATAATACTATCACCAATTGATTTAAGGGTTCCTTTCAAAATGCAACAACGGCAATTTGCACTAGTGGTATGTTTTGTAATGACAATTAACAAAAGCCGAGGACAATCACTTGAACATGTCGGATTATATTTACATAAACCTGTTTTTATACATGGTCAGTTATATGCCACAATTTCACGAGTCACCAATAAATAAAGATTTAAAATTCTTGATACGTGATGGTGATGGTGTTTCTTTAGATGAAACATAAAATATTGTTTACCATGAAGTTTTTCAAAATTTAAATTGAAAACAATAAATGCAAACTTTTTGATATGTATATAAAATTTGAATGCCATCATTAGAATTTTACTACACTTCTACAGTATAATAATTCTGTTGTACATAATTATATTCTAAATAAATATGTTTTCACCCACCAAGAATACAGTGTATTAATTAACTTACATAACATATTCGGCATTCACATGCTCCGGCAATCATTTCTTCCCTTTTTTTTTATTTAATTTTACACAAAACATTTTAAATTAAAGTAGAACTCTACCAATTAAGGCAACACTTTTTAAAAAAATTTGAACCCGGTTCATCGCACGGGTCCTGTACTAATAATAGTGAATTTGAGAATTTGCCAACTCACTTTGAACAGTAACACTACATTGCTTCAAGCACTTTGTGATTTCATGGGGTAAACCTCCTATTTTTCGACTGTATCAGAGCAGAATGATTTAACTAATAAACTTAATTCGTAGAATATCAACAAAAAGAAAAGAGAAGGATGAAAAGTTAACGCAGCAGATATTTGGAGAACATAACAAGAAAGTAAGAGAATCAAGGAACTCAAATTCAAGTTTGGAATTAACCAAGAAATCCTATAGATAATAAACCCCAAGAGATGAAATAAAAATATTAATGAATAATTTGCAGAAAAGATTGTTTAACAATGAAAGCTTTTACCTAACTAAAAATTTAAAACTAAATAAGAAACTAAAACTAAATAAGATTCCTTTTTATATCTAAATAAGTAATAAACTAATCTAAGACTCAATAACAAATAATAAATAACAAATTTTAAACCCTAAGTAATTAATTATTAACTAAAATAATAAAATTCTGGCCTGCATGAAAAAGTAAAGTAATAATCAACGAACAAAACATTTATTCATTAATACCGCAATAATTAGTGATACAACATGGTCGCAACAAAACAAACACAAACACACAAGAACAAGTTTATTTCATTCCGCTACGCAGAGAACGAGCAATAATACCTTGAGAGGACAGCATTGGAGTATTCATTCCAGTTTTCAGTCTCTGCAACAGCGGTACATGAGGTGCTTCTCCATGGATTTGCCACATTCAGGGCAGGAAACTTTGTGGGGCGCACGCCCGGCCGTGCCGGGATAGAACAAGCGGCTGCAGTGGAACTCCGGGTGGCGATCGCGGAGGAGATCATTGAGAATGGGCACAAAGTATCGAGTTTCGGAGACCGTGGGCCCCCAGGTGGGGAAATCGTCCAAGACTTCAATAAAAATGTCTCCTCTTTTAGTAGCAATACTGTTGCCCTTGCCAAACACAGCCCATTCGACATCGCTGTTGTCGTAGGTAAGTATTTCCAGGATGCGACTCAATTTGTCATCCAGCTCTACAGGCTTTCCGGGCTTGTCCCTGGAGTTCCACATGCAGTTTAGCCTCGTCCAGAAGAACCCCATGTTATACTCGTGCAACACGGTGCTGAGATTTTCCCTCTGAATGATCTCATTGTTTCTCTTGATTCTTTCTTTTGAAGTGGCTTTTCCTACGTAAAGCAGTTCCAGGGGGATTTGTAGTTGCTTCGCGATACTCTTGGCGGTGGTTGTGAATCTCCGGATCCAATCTATGTCTCCCCCTCCAAACACGCATATGAGTTTGTCAGTTTGAAGCTGCAATCCCAAAAGAAGCCTGTTTTAGTTATTTGACATCTCATAGCTAGCAATATATATCCTGGAAATTTTGAAAAGGCTAGCATTGGATCAAGCACTGGAAAGATGTAATTTATTACCCAGTTAACCACAGATTGATCAATGGAGTCGACTAGTAATTCCATGTTCCATTCTGCCCTCAGCCAGAGTTCTTCTTCTCTCATTGCAGTGAAGGGGAAAGCCTGACCGCCCCAAATCCAGTACATGTTGATGGCGTTATCGTTCTTTTTTTGCCCCTGAGGATCCAGCACAACAAGGATAGGTTTGTGCTCGAATTTCAAGTCCTCTCTCATGAATTTAATGACCGCTGGTTCGATCATTGCAGGATGAACCACAGAGTACCATGGCATCGTGGCTTGGACTTGGTAAAATTTTCGCAGGATTTCATCTGTCAAGGGGGTGGATCTACCGATGATTGGAAGCCACACCATCTCGAATTTGTCCCCATAGCTTATTGCAGGATCCTTGGACTCGCTATGCAATTGAAGCAGCATATCAAACTCCTGAGGGGGTATGTCAAGTTCCGAAACCAGTAGCACCACGCTCTTCCTCTTCAGCACTTCTAGGCTTGTCTGTTGTTGCGCAAAGATTTTTTTAGGACGATTTGCGCCACGTGTAATGACATAATTTCAGAGCAGCCACCTATGAGCAAGTTATTTACCTTTGTCTTGAGAGCACCATCATACAGGGGTAGCTGATCATCCTTGGCATAAATCAAAGCCTTCAGGATCTTCATGTTGTCCAGATGGGGAACCTCAAAAAGTCGCTTGATTGCCAAATAGGCATCATATTGCCTCTTCTCCTCTGTAGCATCACAGAAGTATTAACACATATGATACAACTAACGATATAAAATTACACATGACAAATTAAATTTTTCTTCAAAAACTCGCCAAGTTTAAGCCAGTATTTGTGCTTTTGTTCTTGCAAGTGGTCTTTGATTTGGGCAAGCTTGTGAGCTAAACTGTCCACCTCCCAGGCCTCCATAGCAGTTGACATGTACCTGTGACACACGAGAAAGCAAAGAAAAGCATTGATTGTAAAACTAACTGCAATCTTTTTCTATCCATTGACTTGAGAACATCATAGTTTGCTTAATTTAATTCCCATTTGTAATCCAGGATTGGGTTTATGCTGTCTTTGTTATATGCTTATCTGAAAATCCTTTAGTTTAAAAAGCATGTAATTTTATACGCTGTTCAGATTTAAGATTTCAGATAAGCATATGACCAACACAAAATATTAGCCTGTGGGTCGGAACATACTCGTGACCCATGGCCATCAGGTTCATGAATATCGATGTGCAGGCCACGATGCTGCGAACGGTCCAGTAAGCAGCAACGGGGAAATGAGCATCGGCTTCGATCTTCTCCTCCGTATCATGGGAAATGGGATGCCTGGCGAGCATCTCTTTGAACTCGAAAAGTAATTTAGCCACGTCCAGCATTGCGTTGACAAGGTCTGTGATGGCTCTGAACTTGTTCCTCAAAGTTTCAGAGCTTCCGATTATGTCAGAAACTTCCATGAGCAGACCCACCGATCTGGCAAGTGGATTTGTTCTGTACAGCTGAGCCACTAGCCAGAATTCACCATATTGGATCGCGAAGGCGCCGAAGGCTATCACCACCTTCGCCTCCCATGAGAAGTTCGCCAGTGACTGGAACAGTTCCTCGGTCACTTTACGCCCATCTCCACCGAGATGAACCTTGCAAATCAACTGTTGAACACAGTAGCAAATTTTAGCATGATTTTAGATCTTTGTCGTTGCATCCATCCTTAATTTTCAAGTTGTAAATCGATAAGATTTGATTACTTGTAGCATCGTCCTACTCGTATAAATTTGTATCTTCTTATAGTGTCATAGCTTTATCGTCCAACCAATCACGAAAATAATAGAGAAGTTCGTCACCATTAAATAGTTTTGGGTAATATTTCAGTCTACAATAAATTAAATACCTCAGAAGAGATTTTGTTTATCGGGTATGCAAGATCGTCGCGTAGGTCAGTGAAGCCGCCGCCGACGGACTCCCTTTCTAACTCCTCCAAACGTTCCTGAACTCTATGTCTCTGTAATTTAAAAGAAAAAAAAAAAAGAAAAAAGAAGCGGTTTTAATTTGTTCTCCCACAAAATTAAAATTCTCAGAGAATTCAATTCAATTAAATTAAAATGATGCATGTAATACCTCTTCGATTCCAGGGATGATGGTGCTGACACGGAGAATAATTTCCTCAATAATGTTGAGAACATATTTGGAGTCATATTCAAGCTCAAAGCCATCAGGGCTATGGTATTTTTGGATTTGCTTCACCATGACGGATTCTTCTGAAGTCGCCAACAGATGATGATCTCCCCTCAGCATGCGGCTCTTGATGGGCGCAATGCCGCTCAGAGGACCAGTAGGAGTGGTCTTAACAGCAGCAGGAACAAGAGCACCATCGTTACGGCTTGGTGTCACAATCGTTTCGTGACTCTTTGGCTTAGGCTTCGCCAGGTTCGTCGCCTGGCTCGCCATAGACTGTGCCACGGCTTGCGCCACCGACTCTGGCGTAGCCTGGGCCACTGTCTGTGGCACCGCCTGTGGCGTAGACCGCACGGGCGGCTGCGGCTTTTCTGTGAGTAATGAGGGAATTTTGGAAGTAATGGGCAGTCCAGAACTGTAATCATAACCTGCAGCCATTTTTTATGATCAAGTGAGGTTTTGATCAGATGGGATTATATGAATAGATCAGAGCAAGTTGTTGGTGCAGCATTTGGGTTTGTTTCCAGGGTTTATATAGCTTACTCGGATGGAATAAAGGACCTGTTGAAATATGTACCTTGCTTCAATCCCTGTCTAAAGTATGTGAGAGGTTTGGAATTCAGTTGGAGTGTTGGCAGCCATGGAATCTATCATCCTGTCAAGGGTTTTCACTTTTTCTTCTATAAAAGATGCATGGCCCTGTAAATTCCTGCACATCGAAGTGTGGTATCCTACTGCACATTCATGTGATACACATTTTGATTCTCCACAAAATCAATAGTTGTTTTTAGCTCTGTCATTTCGTTAAATAGTTAACTCGAGTTATTATTTAGTAATATTTACAGCAAAATATCTTTCACTAATAATTAATTATCTCCTCTGATTGATATAGGCATGCACGGATGCAGCCAATGCTATCATGCAATACGCAGTAGGTATCTGTCTGAAGAGTTAATCGCCACTTGCCTATAGTTAAGCCAAAATGCAGCATATATTATGATAAGAAAATTTATGAAATACCAAAAAAAAAAACAGTTGAAAAATTTTTAACTAAAAGTTCATGCAACACTCATCTTTCCTTCTTTCTTTTTTCTTTTTAAGTTGTGTGCTGCCAACTTAATTAATAATTAAGGAACAATTGTTTTAATGTATACAACCTTTAATTTCTATCTAAGCCTATTATAGATCATTATATTTGACATTAGCAAACTCAATTATACAGCAAAGTTTAAGACTAGATATTATAATTTGCAATATATACGAAACGTGAGTCATCTTGATATAAGTTTTAACTGTTAATTAAGGAAGCTTATGGACTTAATGATTCTTTGAGTTTGGAGATTAGATAGTGAATGGGTCAGAGGTATATAGTCTAAGTGAAGCATGAAATAATTATCATGTTGCACTCTGTAAAGGCAACACTTTTATGGAGACCAAAACAGCTTCCAATATTTGCAAACTCCTCAAGAAGCAAGTGATGTAAACGGTATACGACTCATTATAATTTAAGGTTTAAAATTTGAATCCGTCCAACTACTGGTGTTTCACCACATTGAATATAATCAATTAATCCAAAATATTTAAACGTGTAATGACAATATTAGTGAACTTAAATCATTATAAGTGCACATAAATCTCACAAAAAATCGATGTAAGAAGGCATTATTGGAGTTACCACCTAATCTAAAAGCTTTATTATATTGAGACACCCCCTCTGCAAGTTTGTTTTGAGCTTTGCACATGAATAATTTTAATATTTTTAAATAGATGACAATGATTTTTCAAATTTGAAACCGTTTAATTTTTAGATTCTGATATTTACTATTTCATCTAAAAACTTAAATTTATAAAAAGAATATTGGCTTTTTTTTTTAATTATATTGACAGCGTTACACACCCTATCACAAATACCTCTTGATTTAATATATGAATTGGAACCAACGCAATTCACATGGTGAGTTAGAGGGTGTTTAACTTTGCTTATTTAGAGTGCTTATAAACACTTTAAAAAAAATACACTCTTATATACTTTTTATTATTTAAATGTTTATAAACACTAGATAAGTAAAGCCAAACACTTAGTACTCCCAAAAACAACATAACGAACCTTGGCGTTCCCCGATTGGAAATCTTTTCTCGTACCAAATATATTGACCTGTCTAGCAATGTGAAGATTTTGTGGAATAAAGAGAAACAAAGAGAGACAAGTTGGCAAAATTTCTCTGTTTGACAACACTTTGACAAATGGTGATTTTCTCGACACTTTGGAAACGATGATTTTGTGGACCCTACAAAAAATCCAAAGGACCAATCGTCTTGCTGAGTTGCTTCAAATACACCTTTATAGATGAATAATATATATCAAGGAAAGAATAATAAAACCTCCAAATAAAGAATAATAAAAGCTCCAAATATTCTCTGTAAAGGTCAAAAGAACGAGCAAGGTTGCAAATCAGTTATTTACTATAACAGCCATGTTCAAACTCTTTTAGGTTGGTACAAGGACACATATTCCACATGAAAATTGTAATTCACCGTTCATTTTGAAAGGGACTAATTTTACTTATGGATAAATTCTTTTTCAAGTTATAAAGGATTTCAAATCCTTCCTTCAAAATTTTTCATAATTATTTGTCTACCTCTTATTAAATTTATTATTTTAAACATGTCTTTTCATCTAAAAATTAGCTTAAAAAAGGGAATTATTTTATTATATTTATTTATTATTTT
This sequence comes from Cordia subcordata, assembly GCA_028554755.1. Classification (NCBI taxonomy): domain Eukaryota; kingdom Viridiplantae; phylum Streptophyta; class Magnoliopsida; order Boraginales; family Cordiaceae; genus Cordia; species Cordia subcordata. The sequence continues at coordinate 1,616,369 of JAPTOF010000020.1, forward strand.
AACATGCATCTTCATGTGCAGTGATTTGTTTTAATCCTTACACATGAATAACTTAATATTTTTAAATGAATAGTAGTAAGCTCTGAAGCCATGATAATTGGGTTCCAAGATCATATTAAAAGATCACCTCATGCAAAAGGATTAGTATGTTTGAAAAAAAGAAATAACATATTATATTTATTTATTATCTTAATATAAACAACACATATGATAAATAGTTTTGAGTGTTAGAAGTAGGTTTGTGCACAAATAGTTCATTTTGGAGATTTGAGAATCTCCAAAATCGTCTTAAACTTTTGGTCCTTAAATATTTTAAAACCATAATCATACCATTAGAAAAAAAAATTCTATGTCCGTATCATTACAGATTTTTGGGACAATTCAATATAGGTACTTAGTTCTTATGGTACTTGTTCATCACAATAGTGTGGGACAGATATTCAAGTCTTTCACTACCTGTTTAATATTTTTGATAGAATTTTAAAGAGAATGTTTGCATATTAACAAACTTTCAAATGATAAAATAAAAGAAGATAGAAAGAAATGAAACTTAAACTTTCATTAGCAAAAAGTGATAAAAATAAGACTACCAGTTAATACGTCAGTGGAGTAAAAACTCTTACAGCAACAATCCAAGAAAGGTTACACTAATATCACGTGAGAAGTATGTAAAACTTAGGCAAGTTTATAAATAATAATATTATTTGATCAATTAAGTTAAGATGATTAGGCAAGTTAAAATACAAAATTTAGTTCGCCATATAACTAGAGTCAAGTAAGGCTAATTAGATTAAACATTAAATTATTAAGTAAATAATTAGATAATATGATCAAAATCAATTAATTTATTGTGGTTAGGTTAAATATTAATTAGCAAATAGATAAATGAAATTAGTAGTATAATTAAAACTAGCAAAGTATGTAATATAACTAATATCAAGTAAATGATATTAATTTAAGTTAGTAAGGAATTAAGTTGCTAATATAACTAAAACTGAATAATACATATATTAAAATATTAATAAAGACTAACATTGAATTTAGAATTAATAGTTGCTATATTTAAAAATTAACTTTGTCTTTGACACTAACCTTGTTATACCTTAGTCACTCTTTTTAATGATTAGATCATAAACTTTAATTAGCACGTATACAAAGTTAATATGATTAAGATAATTATTATAAAATTAATTGAGTGTCTAAGAAATATAAGATAAATTCATTCAGCTAATTGTGATTAGATTAAAGATTAAAAACTTAAGACACATAAATAATGTTAATAATATAATTAAAATTTTAATCAAGTGTGCAATATATCTAGAATCAAGTGTGATCATATTATAAATATAAAGTACTTTTTCTTACTTTTTTATTTTTCAGTAAGAAGTTTTTTTTAAAAAACTTATGACCTCAAAACAAAATATGAATATTAAAATATTATATAAAATCTTTAAAAATTGTAATACTAAAGTATATAATATTAATATTAAAAATTATATGTAAATTATTAATATTAAAAATTCAATTATTTTTATTTGGTCCAGATCGGAGAATTTCGATTTAGTTTGTTTCTTGATATTTGATTCTTGTGAAAAAATCAATGAAACTTTCAATTCCGATACAATTTCATGTGGTATTTCAATTCGATTCCTGACCTCTAGGAACCCGCGTGCACCCCTAGTGAGAAGGGAAATCAGTGATGGTGAGATGATTTTGTATTTCTAAAAGATCATTTCCGGATAACTTAAATGTTCACTTCACCAGACATGATGAAGTGACACTTCTTATTTTTTGCAATGACATCTCTTTGTTGGTTCCACTCTTTCTTGATCAGTTGGCAAGTTTTGTTTCCTTTTTCTTGGATGGAGAACAAAATAGTTCTGGTTGGCTAATGTCTGCTATCACTCAACTTGCGGAGTGTAAAGCCTCATGTTTGGAGCAAGGAGGTAGAAGAAAAATATATATTAAGTGCTGAAAATTCTGATAGGAGTATTTTCTATAGACTATAGTTTTCATTAAACAAGGATTTTTCCACTGTGAAGTACTCAGAAATGAAGAGTCTGTAACAAGGAAACATCTTCTTCTTGTGGTTCTTATTTATTAGGCTTGCACACTGTTGCCTATAGAACATAAAAGTTAGCAGTTTCTCTACTCAGCTACATTGCATCTGTAGACAACAATCTTTTCCATGGGGCGTCGACATTTGGAGCAGATTGAGATCCTCTCCCTAGATACTTCATCGTATGGAACAAAATTTGATTCTTGGCTGAGCCTATCAGGAAGAGAAAGCTCAAGTGCATTTCTGATAGCTGTTGCTAATCCCATTGTTGCCACATTTCCAGCCCACACTGGGAAGAAATCAAAGCATTCCCTGATTCTCTCACCCTGAAGCTTCACCACGTCTGATGGCAATCCTGTCCCGATTATTGCAAAACCTTTGTCGTTGTCAGCAGTGTCTAACAGGCCTGACACTTCATCTACAGTACCATCAAAACTTGATGCATCTTTGAGTCTGGATATTGAGTTCATAATACTCTCTATCCGGAGCCAAAAGAAGCATGTTTCCGTGAAACAAAGGGATGCACTCAAGTGTTCTTGGTTGATGGTGTCTGCTATGTTTCTTATATTTTCACCTGGATTTCTCCAACCTACATAGACTACCTCAAGTTGGATTCCGGCACTTTTGATTTCTTTTACAGCAATGCTGAATCGTCTGATCCATTCCAGATCGTCACTTGCGTAAATGCAAATAGTTTTACCTTCCTCCACCTGGTATCAATAAAGCAGCTATGCGCATAAGCATCAAGCAGTAATTTATTGACATTGTTTCCAGGGTTGATCGGGTGAGCTGAGAATATGATTAACGAAGGAATTTCCCGAGAGTGTGCAAGAAGTGACTGCTCAGGATACAAGGACAAGAACCTTACCCAATTAGTTAATGAAGTGTTGATTCCATGAACAATAAGTTGCAGACTAGAAGTCTCCTGTTCCCAAAGATCCCTTTCTCTAGAAGTTGAGAAAGGAAATGCTTTAGCTCCCCAGATCCACACCATGTCTAATGCATTTGAGTTTGTTACAGTACCATTTACATCTAACACAACCATCATTGGCTCCTCCTGGAAATTCCATTGCTGTTTGATATAGTTAACTACTACTGGATTAAGTAACCATGGTTGCCGCACTGAGAAAAATGGCAATGAATTTGACAAGAACTGATAGGATATCTCATCTGCGTGATTCCATGCATGTGAAGATAAAGTTGGAACCCATATTATAGCATACTCTTCAGCTGATCTTCTTCGTTCTGGATGATCATGGATCTGTAGCACCAGCCAGAAAATTTTCTGTACGGGCAGGAGCTCTGGTTTTGAGATCAAGAGTATGACCACCTTGTCTTTCAGTTTATCGATACCACACTGTCAAAGAAAAGGATTACTGCTATCTGTTAACAAGTGAATCAGCATCAAATCAAGGACTCATCTATATTTCCCCTCCCTTTTTCCTTTTCTTCTGTCTCTAAATAACAAAAAGGAAAGTGTTAAGTATTTGATTTGATTTTCGCTCAACCAAGCATATCATAACTGCTGGTCCCCCCTGAAAGAACTTACAGGAGAAAACTACCTTTTCCGGAGATGAACTCTTGAAAGGGCAGCCATCCTTCAGGGCAAATAGCACACGGAGCACCTCTTGGTTGTCAACGTGTGTCTCCTTGAAAAGATTTACTAGCTTTTCTAACAATCTTGTCTCTGCAAGTGGTCAAATTCAAGGAGCTTTTTAGTCATGCAGATTTGATAATGCAAGACTTATTAAGCTTTAGAAGAAGACCGGTTACCTATCTGCGGATGACAAATATACAATTGCTCCTTGAGGTCAGAGGATAGCGTGTTCAAATTTTGCACCAACCTGGAGAATGTCACTGTTCCTATTTTTCTCACACTGGAGTACCTGAAGAGAGAGTGCATTTATTATTTTAAACATGGAGCCTGATACCTGATTGTAACTCAACAAAGTGGGAAAGACTCGAATAAAGAGATTATCTGCATTCAGATGCCTTAATGTATTCAGAGGTGGTAAACTGATAAGAAGAAGCAGAAGAGAGAAATAAGGGATGGAACATGCACTTGGTCATGCTTAATAGTTCTCAGGCCGGCGATTAGGGAACAGCATGTGATAGAGCTTCTGAAAATCCAGTAGGTAGCCATGTAGATTTTAGCCTTTGCCTCAGCTAGTGCTTTATAATCTAGAAATTCATGTTGCAAAGGCAGGCTTTCGAGCTCAGTGATAGTTCTTGACACTTCCAGCATAACATTGATCATCAAGGTCAAAGCCTTGAACGGTTTCCTTAGCATCCCCAAGCTGCTATTCAAGTTCTTAAGGGCTGAAATCTGTGTCGCCAAAGGGTTGCGATTTTTAGATTGTACTATGAGCCAAAATTCACCATAGCTCATTCCAAATGCTGCGAGTACTAGAGCCACTTTTGCATCCCATCTGAAATGCTCAAGCATTTCAAGTAGGAACATTGCTTGAGTGTGTAAATCCTGATTCTCATAGCATCTGTGGAGTATCTGCAACACCATGAATTAGACACAGGCAACACTCGGTATTTAGTATTACACCGGACAAATATAATGCGCCGTGCACAAATATATAGACTCTGGTTCAGATTACCTCATGCCGAATCTTAAGGAGGGTAGATCTCACTGTCTCTTCCAATTCGATTCGTCCAGTGTTGCACATATTAGTGACACCAGTTTGCTGATTACAGACCTGAATGAAGATAATTTAAATACTTGAAATCGTTACTCTTAGTCAGTCAAAGATCAAACAGTTATCTGTATCAACTGCTTAGCCTTACTAAATTCAGAAAAATAGCATGGTCTATACAGTTTTCTTTGGCAATACCAATCAATGTTCACTTCTGCTCTACTGCCTAGACCATGGAAGTGATTAGATCCACCGGTGACTGAACAATTTTGTGAAGTATTCTATTGTTAGAATGTACAATCTTTCTGCATGAAATAACATAAATTTCGAGACCATCGTTATTAGATGAGAAACTACTTCTCCAAGCACCAATTGGTTTTTAAAAAGGAACCAGTGATTCTTAACACATATACAACGAAATTTTTGCATTGTTCTGGTTGAATACACAATCATTCTGCGGGAAATCATTCAAATTTCGAAAGCATCATAACCAATTGCTTTTAAGACGGATCCAATGATTCTTCACATGTATAAAACGAAATCTTTGCGTTGTTCTGGTTAGAGTTGAAACCATCATCCAGAATAACAATTTAGAAAAAACCAGACCTGGAGGGAGAGTTGAGATGTAATCTCTGGGGTAGCGTTACAGATGACATTTTCTATAGCTCCAAGCAGCAGCACGCAATCGACGCGATGATCATCATCAGGATCATGAGTGAGATGGATTTTCCGTGTCAAGAATTCGTCTTCAAGCCAGCTCATCGCCGGCGATCATGGGATTTCAAGAAGATGGATTTGTATTTTTATTAGTAAACTGGAATGTCACATGGACTTTAGTCTACATAATCTTGAGTTATAGGTTAACTATTATAACTTTGAAGATAAATCATCTGGGGCTCTGCATTTGAGTTACTTTATTTCTCCACTAGCTGTAGGAATGTGATGTACAATGAGAGAATATCAGCTTTTATGGACATGGAGACTCCCACAAAAAGAGAGATGCTTCGAATAGTAGAAGACTTGCTTTACACCCTTTTTCGGCACGTCAAATTGAACAGAGCCACAGTGTAGGGCCTCCATGTCAATCGTACTACAAATAAGTGTAATCAACTGATTTAAAATACTCAAATCCTGTGATGACGATAACAATAAAATTTTAACGTTATAAATTGAACACAAATCTTATAAAAAATCGATATGAGAAGCACGATACAGTGTGTTATAGCGTGATATGCTCGAAAAGAGTAAACCTTTGGTGACTTAGTAAAGAAAGAAAGAGAACAACTTTCTTTATTAGAAACATTGCAAAGAAAGAATTGATTTAATAGTGTAGTCAGGAGGGGCACTTTTGCTTCAAATTGGCCCCCCAGAAATGGTACATTCCATGAATGATCGTTGTAGGCCAAGTTCTATATTGTTTGTCCAAAATTATCTTTAGTAGAGTCGAGAATGAAAATAATGATTATAAGAAAAAACTTGCAATCATTACAATATTATCACGTATCATTATACAATAATATTACGTCAAATGCTATTAATTTTTTAATCGTTACCATTTCTTGAAAAGCGTGTCAAAAATTTATCCAGCAGGAGGAATTGTGCCAAAATACACATAATAAGCGATGATTTCCAATTTTCCATAAAGGGAAAAAGCAACAGCAAGATAATTGGTCTCGAACTTTCTTCACGTTGGGGAATAAGAAATAAAGCTAGCAGGACAAAAAGAATAAAAGAATGTTAACCAAAAAAGCAATTTGTATTAGAGCTGAAAGTGACGAGACTGTATTACTTTAAGCTATTCATTGGCTAGAACACCAAGAAATTCAAGATTCCAAAGAGTTGAACACACACATAGGATTGAATTTGTGCGAGTGTGCATACATGCATGCATGTGTGTTTTTACCAGGACAAAAAGGAAAAGATGAAATCCTCTTTCACTGTGTTGAGCATCTTGATTTGAGACTAAATAATGAGATTTTGTGATCTACAGCACTCAAATAATTGATATGTAGAAAAACGAGGAGAGCAAAAGTGAAAAAATAAAGTGGAAGCCTGAAATGTCGTTATCAATTAAAAATTAACATGGAAAAATGCACGAGTAGTTGTTATATGCATTTATAGATGATTATTTTTAAGAGTCCAATTCACATGTATCGTATTATTCATGTATGCGCCTAAAGAACCATGCAGTAGACATGAGAATGCAAAACTGGTAATCAAACGTGATACTTATATTATATCATGACCAAAAATGAGGGTCAAGTCCATTTACAACTCTCTAAAAAATGAAATTTTTCTCGGCATATTTTTTCTCTCCTATTACTATTATTTTTATTTGAATCTAATGAATGATTTAAATGATGATATATGCTTATAAGTTATTAAAATTTTTCTCTCATATCAACATAAAAGTGCATTTAGTACGCCAGAACTATAAGTCGTGAACCTACTTTTTTTTTTAAAAAAAAAAATTAGTATACGGTTTTAGTTTGGGCTTTGGTCCGATGTATTGAGTATACGGTTTTGCTTAGGACCTGTTTGGCGTTGTTTTCTCACGTTTGGGGTTGGGTATGGCCTTAGCATCTTAGTTTCCTTTTAAGCCCAGTTACGGTGTGGATCCTTTTGGTCTATTCGTTTAAATTTCAATATGGTACTTCTTTTATACGAGAAGATTCCAATCAACGATACTAAAAAAATAAATACATACTTCAAGATCAAGAGAGACTTTTAATGAATATTTAAAACTCCATCGTCCAAAATAAAAAATGCAAAAACATCATCACGTATACAAAAAAAAAAAAAACTTAACTTAAGACACCTATTTCAAGCACAATATTTTCACAATTTGTTAGATACATAACTTACCTCTATTTCTCAAGAGGGAAAAAAAGAAAGAAAGAAAGGGACACAAGATTAAAATTTATTAAAATTTTGAGCATTAGATCTTTTTTGAACACCAAAAAAGATAATTGGCCCACTCTTCACCCGCTAAGCTTTTCCATAATTATGAAATCACCCCTGATTTCTCACCCTTCTGTTTTCTTCTCCCCCAAGTCTTCTCTGTTCTACAATTTATAACCACAACGCAAACAACAACGAAGATTTCACTTTACCCACCTTCACATCACAGATCTCTTCTCACCTCAACACACTTCCAAGTCTTTCAACTCCAGTAAGTCCCCAATTTCACTTACTTAGCTTATACATAAACACATATACCCACACTCACATATGTGTGTATCTGTAATAATTCTTATGTGTTTTGGTGTGTGTATATATATATGTGTGTGTGTTTGATAATTATCTTTATTTGTATGTATGTATGTGTATATGTACAATCGGATGTGTGTATCTATTATGATTGCCAAAAACCCTAACTAAACTACGTTTTTGAATTCAGATTATTTAGATGGTTTTGTTTCATTAAAGTTGATTTCTTTTTGTTTAATCTAATTTATTGAAGAAATGGATTTCATTTTTCATTTTTGGATTTTCAGTTGTGTGGTATATACATGTACAATAATCACTTGAATCCTGAGCTAGGGTATTTGAATTTAGGTTATTTATATGAATTTTTTCTACTTTAATCTAGTCTATCGAAGAAATGGGTTTAATTTTCATTTCATGAACTTTAAATCGTAGGTTAAATTGCAAAAAAGAAAAAGAACAATGTCGAAAGCTACAAATGATGTGCCGTTGAAGGGAGGGTTTAGTTTTGATTTGTGCAAGAGGAATGAAATGCTTGTGAAGAAAGGCCTTCAGCCATCGTCTTTTCTCAAGACCGGCACCACCATTGTGGGCCTTCTTTTTCAGGTATTAATAATCGCATATTTGGCTGCTTGATTAGACACTACAATTACTGTGTTATAGCTTATTGATAGTTCAAGAAGTCATTTTATCATTGATGATTGGCTTTGGCTAGAAAAATTTATCTGTTATAACATGGCAAACAATATGTGGCAGGCTAGCTGCTGCAATCACCGTACTGATTGCTAGTGGCTGCTTAGTTAATACAATCACTTTGTTGAGAGCTTGGAGATATTGTAAGTGTTCATTTTATCAGAAATGATGGCTTGGGCAAGAATTGTATTTGTTATGTCATTCAATGTGTTATTAAATGAGTCAGATAAGTAAAATCAGTTCATTATAGCTTAGTTAGGTCAGCATGTGAGAGTAAGAATTGAAGTAAGTGATTCAGAACAGGATGATATTAAGTTATGCTAAAAGAGTTTTGGGTTTTGAATTCTCGAAATTTTGGAGAACAAATATAACTGGATTATCTGACTTTTCGTTTGTTGGTTGAAGTTACAATTTTCGGTTGGAGTAGTCAAAATCCTGGTGCTATTGTTTGGGGTTTCCATTGAATAATATAGTTATTAAAGGAGTGTGATTTCTGTTTCCCTGATGTTCTGATTGATGTCTCATAGGGAGCGGTGAAGTAGATTTGTTTTGAAGTTGCTTCATTGAGGGGGGATTTTAACTAGATATAGACCAATCTTGTTATTTTTACCATATTCTAGGGATTGAGAAGGAATAATTGGATAGCAAAGCGAGAGAGTGGTTAAATCACTGATGTTACTTCTAGATGAATAATTACGACTATGCGAGTATACGTATGATATTTGGTTCACACTTGTTGAAAGCCTAAAAGATGATTATTCTTGACTTATCTTTAGGATGGTGTCATTCTTGGAGCGGATACACGAGCCACAGAAGGGCCTATTGTTGCTGATAAGAATTGTGAAAAAATTCATTACATTGCTCCAAATATTTATTGCTGTGGTGCAGGAACAGCTGCTGATACTGAGGCTGTAACAGGTATTTTATTCTTTTCCTATGTAGTGGCATTGTTGGGAGGTGTTCCCTACCGTGTTATTAGTTGTGCAAGAAGTTCTATTGCTAACTTTTCCTTCTCTCATGCTCGCACTGCTACTATGTAGACATGGTGAGTTCCCAACTAACGCTGCACCGCTATCATACTGGTCGTGAATCCAGAGTTGTCACAGCTCTTACCCTTCTGAAGTCTCATCTATTCAGGTTAGTGTGTATCTGAGGTTTTTGCCATCTGTATGATTGGTAAAATCAATGCTAAGCAGACCATAACTTCAAAAGGCTTTACTGTGCTGTTTCTATATTAGCTACCAAGGGTATGTTTCAGCTGCACTAGTGCTGGGCGGAGTTGACATCACGGGCCCACATTTACATACTGTAAGTTCCTTCTAACTTTTTAGGACCCCTTGGCTGTCCTTCTGTTGTTCGTAGTGAAACAAGAACTAATTGTTTCCCTGAAACAATGTGTCTGCTAGATTTATCCACATGGATCCACTGACACTCTGCCTTATGCTACAATGGGTTCTGGTTCACTTGCTGCAATGGCCATTTTTGAGTCTAAGTATCGGGAAGGGCTGACTGTAAGTTTGTATCTTACTGTTTTCAGAACTTGAATTTAATTTGATTGATTGGTAGTTTCAAGTTCATTTAATGTGATCTTCTACAGAGGGACGAAGGCATAAAATTAGTAGCAGAAGCCATTTGCTCGGGTATATTCAATGACTTGGGAAGTGGAAGCAATGTAGATATTTGCGTAATATCTAAGGTCTGAAATTCAAATGACCAGTGGTGCTAAATAATATGATTAAAGTTTTCATCTTGGATATGTAAGTAAATTGTACTACCCTGTTGTATGTGTGGCTACTAAATTGCGGATAATTTGTTTATCAGGGGCACAAGGAGTACCTCAGAAACCACCTGTTGCCTAATCCACGCACATATGTCAGTCAGAAAGGTTATTCATTCCCCAAGAAAACAGGTTATGGTTTTTCCTTTTTCTTTTCTTGGGTGTTGAACTTACTTTTATCTAACTTAATGTGTCCTTAAGAAGCCAGAACTAGCATTAGATTACTTATCCCATTGCTGATATATGTTGCTGTGCAGAATTTCTGCATACAAAGATTACACCATTGAGGGAGATGGTGGTAGTGATCGAAGGAGGAGATGCCATGGAAGAATGAGGGATTGAGAATCTGTTCAGCTGGTTTTTGTATTGGATTATACCTGTACTAGTTACCATTCAGTTGTTATCCTGTATGCAGCATTAAGAATAACATTCGGACGAGTTGTTTAAAACCTAATCTCAGCTGACATTGTCACCTTAATGATGGTATTTTGCAGCAACAATTTGCTCTTGAGCTTCTTGTGGCTAAGTTCTTAAAGAGGTCTTTTCTGTTTTCTTCAGTCTCTCTCTCTCTCTTTGCTGAGGATGTCACATCATGCCTACGTGACTGCGAGAAAGTATTCTGGATATGTTCTGCCAATAGCTTAACGCTATGTTTGGATTGAGGGGAATGGGGGAAAGGGAATGGATTGGGAAGGATTTACGAATTCTTTCCCTTGTTTGGATATAAAAGATTTAGAAAGATGGGGTTAAAAGAGGAGATTGGACCAATTCCCTCATTTCTTTTAATATTGATCCTCCCAAATTGGGAGGAAATGAAGGAAGAGGATTTTTTTTATTATAATGAATTTTTTATCTTTTATTTTATCTTTAAACATAAAAGTAATAAAGGGTATAAATATCTATTTAAATATAAAATTTATTCCTTCTTTCTGTTTTTTCTTTCAACCCAAACAAGAAAAAATTACAATTTTTTATAAACTTTTGCTTCACAAATTTTTTTTTTTATCCAAATTTTTTCTTTATAATTCTATCCTTTTCTTTCTTTTATTAAACTCTCTCTCTCAAATCCAAACACAAGGTAAGAGAGAAGAAGAAAAGAGGGAAAAACATAAAGAAGATGGGATGTTCTTGAACAGTGAAAATTTGATGCACAGGCAAATTTTCCAAAGTAATTAGTAAAATATCACATGTTGTAATGAAGTATAAAGTTTATATGTTTATGCAGAGAGAGAGGGTGAACAAATTGACAATTATTTTATAAATTTTATATCAAAATAACTAATTTTTAAAAGTAATGAGTAAAATATTTCTTCGTTAAGTGTAAGTTTAATAATTTATATACAAGCAACAAAAAATTTTTTATTTCTAGCATTTGGAGGACCAACTTATGTTCTTTGTGGTGGTGAGACCAAACTCGACGCATCTCAAAATCTTTACGGACAACATGGAGCCTTCTGAAATTAGATGCACGAACAGGTGACCTAAAATAAAAGAAAGTAGCCCCCAGGGGCATAGGTGAGTTGGTAAGTGGCCAGGTGATTAGGGTGGAGACACCCTGACAACGCGGGATCGAGTCCGTGTGGCGGCAGTACTCCGCTGAAATATTGCGGGGGCTGTTGCTGGATTTCCACGCCCGTTGGTCCTCTCCCTGGTCGGGCTGCCACTCACGCACATCCCTCGATTTACCTCCCGCCTGGTTAAGGGGCCTCTGGCCAGGTGGGAAAGGGGTTCTCCTTTGGTTAACCCCTTTTAAAAAAAAAGTATTAAAAGATAAAAAAAAAAAAGTTGAAACAAAAAGGGAAAAAAAACCCCAACTTAGTGTGCCTTACCAATTTCAGGCCAATATATTATGGCTTTTATTCTGTTCAGAAAATTTGGCAAACTATTTAGATTTAGGATTCGTGTAGTTTTTTTTTTTTCAAAATTATTTTTTTAATTTTTAGAAAAAATATTTTTGAGAAGTTCAAAATTTTGATGGGAGTTGAAATTTCATTTTGGAGAAGTATTTTTTTAAAGTTTTAGCTTTTCTAAAAATAATCCATATACTTATTGCAAGCTTTGTTAAAAAAAGTATTTTTCATAAAAAAAGAAAGTCAATCCAAACATGGGCCTTAATCAATACACATATAATTTTTAGGCAATTCATGAGATGAATAACATATGGAAAAACAAAAGGAAATTAAACATTTAAATATATTTACTTTGATTTACCGCACGATTTACTAAGGGGCAAATTGGTAAATGTATGCCAAAAGTCGCGTATGGTAAAAGCGACTTCAGTTTGAATAAGCCTCCCCGACATGCTTCAATTTTATTTTTTTTTCTTTTTACAGCATCGACACTTTGCATTCTGCACAATTACAAGGTACGCTGCTGAGCTATTTTCCTAATATTTTTATGTAATCAGTAAGCTTTTTCCTCTTTCTTTTCCATTTAATTCTGAATTTTAATGTTTATATTTCATACAAAACCACCCTTAAATCCATAAAGAAAAGAAAATATAGACTTTTCGTGCGCCTAGTTGCTTAACAAAGGTGTTTAACATAATTTTTTTTTTGCCAGGGATGTTTAACATAAGTTGCTTGTTGAAATGTCTAAGAGAGAATACTCCGGCTGTGCCTGATTATTACATTTATGTTCCACGCTGTGCTTTTGTTAAATTAAAGACCTTCAGTTTCTGTTAGCAAATAAAGGTTTTCCTTTTTTTTTGTTTTTGCAATTCAATTAAAATTTTATAGTTTTGAGTGTCTCAGCATTCCGCACAAATAATGCGGAAGACAAGAGCAATTTTCATTGGATGCATATGTTTCAGTTTGAGTAGAGGTCACAATGGCGCAAGAATTACCCAAAATATCTTTAAAGAGACGGAAATATTTGCTCAGCAATGCTCAAATCCACTTGTTTTCCCTTTTTTCTTGGGATTTTAAATTCAAAACCAGCGTTTTCGAGTTAGAAATTAGGGTTTAAGGTTCTTCCACGTTTGCTTGCATTTAGTTTATCGGTTACTGAATTTTGCTTTCTAATTGTTTTGCAGATAATTATATCCTCCGTGCTTTTTGTTATTTTTTGATGCTGGCTCTAAATCGAAGAACTTTTTCCCTTTGAGCTGGGACAAATGTAAGCACTTTTATTTTCACATGCAAAGGTTTAGAATTTTTTATATTTTATTTTATTTTTTCCCCAAAAGGATTTAATGTTTAAAAATATTGCTCATATGGTCACAATGGTGTATATATGACAACCGTTTAGGCTTTTTATATATCTAGATTTTATGAATTTTTCAATCCATTCATTGCTTTTTTGTTATCCTATTTATGCATTTATAGGTTTTATTTAGTTTGTATTGGATGGTGGATTTCTTTGAATCAGGGGTGCTATTACATTGGAACTGCGTTCTCCCAAAAATGTGGAGAGGATTGCACTTGATCCACAACCTGATTGGACTTTTGATAGCCTATTATTGGAGCTCAACTCAATAGAGGAGAAGCTAAATGTGAACTCATCACCTTTTACTAAAGTCCGATCTCGGTATGTGATCGTTCCTATGTTTTCTTGAGGTCGGGAATTTCTTCATATCAATTTTGTAATGCTTAAGCCTGGCTGCTTGGAAGTTCATCTGTTTTATTTTTTCACTTGTCTTTCTCAATGCCTATCCAGAGAATTGTCAGGCTTGCCAGGTAGTGATAGAACTTCAAAGGGCTTTGTAATGCATGTATCAGATGACGAAATAGAGGACATAGACACCGACAGCGAGGAGGAGGTTCATAAACAACTAGTGGTTGCTGGCAGACGATTTGCTTGTGATGATCTCTATTTAAGGTCTGTATTATATAACTTCCCTTCTGTATCAATTCTATGCTGTGTATCTCTAAGTTGTCTTTGACTCAAAAAAAAAAAAAGTTGAAGGAAAAAGATCTCTAAGTTGTCAAAAAGAAAATGAAGGATGGTTACCAAAATGGAGAAAGCAAAGAAAAAGAAATTCTGATGAATAAGAAGATGGAGATATATTGCTGCAGTTTGCAGTGTTCTATTATAACTTAAATTTCTTAAGTAGAGAAGGATATGATTTAGGCATATTCAGCCATCTTAATGTGCAAGCTGATAGAGGTGCTGCATAACTTGACTGCAAGTCTGTAACTTTTATTAGGGATGACATGTAGAGACACATGATTTGATCAGCATTTTTCTAGGTCAAATATTTGATCGGCGTTGAACTGGTGAAAAATGTACTTCTAAATCAACACAGTAACAAAAGATTGTATGATACACTTAGAAGTTAGCGTATGTGGTGGAAGTATTTTCTAGTTCCTATATATTTAAATGTGGAGATTTGTCCAAATAATTGTTCGATTTTATAAGGTAAATTGCTACCTTCTTTTGACAAGTTAATATTTATTTACTATTAATCGGACCAATCAGCCTTAGATTTTGTTGAACCTACGTTAATTGTGACCTTGGATTTTAGCTTGAGCTGATATCCATCTAATTAAGGCTATTCCAGACTATATCATGTCAGAACTGAGAGAGAAGTTAAAACTCAAATAGAAAGGATTAGTTGGCACCAAGCTATGAGCCAGTTTGATGGGATTGTTGTTCATTTTGTTCAACTTGTATTTTGATTGTGTTTAGCAATAAAAGTTGGGTGAAATCAAGGTAATGGTTTTTGCTGCTGACTGGTGCTCAAAGCTCACAGTCCTTAAATAACTTATGTAATTACCTTATACATGTTAAATGACAGTGATGATTCTGAAGATGAGTCAGCTTATGGAATTCAATCTCATCTCATGGATCCAGTGGGATTGGTGGAAGGTGCGCTCTATGAGACAAGTCATGAACATCAGCTTATTGTTATGGTGGGTAGAGTTGTTAATTTACCCTTTAATTTGATTCTAATGCCAAATCTTTTAATCCCATTTAATCGGTGTAAAAGCTTGGTCCCTACTTAAGTTTAGAGCCATAAAACAATCTGCTAATCCTTTTTCTGTCTCTGATGGTTTACATGGGAGTTTTGCATATTGATCCATTGTTCACCACGAGTCCAAAGGACTTATTCCTTTTAATTGCTACAATATGCAGGAAGAAATGAGAAACCAGATATCTGCATTGGAAGCAGGTCTTATCAATGAAAATGAGAAGTTTGTTTTTAACCTTGAACGAGTTCAGAACTATACAGAAGCAAAACGAGATATGGACAGAAAGTTTGATATGCAGTATCAACGTAGAATGTAAGACCCCTCTCCTTTCCCTCCCAACACACACACACACACACACACATTAGTGTATGTATATACAATTTTCAGGGGTATTTTTTTTTCTGTCAATATTATTCCGTCCAAACAAAGAGCTTGTTTGCTTTGGTAGAACTTATTATTGATTTTCTACTGACATTTACATTGAAATAATTCAGTGCAGAGGCACTTGATAATCACTTGACAGCAGTTCAGAGGGATCATGAACACAGATCCCAAATAGAGGAAAGGAGAATACGAGATGATGCTGCTCGTGAGGAAGCCAGAAGAAGGGAAGAAATCCTCCGAGAAGAGAAGATAAGGCAGGAGAGACTTAAAGCAGAGGCAGAGGTATGAGCTCAATTATTGACGGTTTACTTAATCTGGTCGGCCTCATTCTTTCCTCGGCAGTTATTGGCACTCTCTTCTACATACATCAAGTAGCATTGACTCTTGACATCCGGATAAGAATATAAGATATTATCCACCTGTGGGCACTTAAAATGTAAGGGGAAACATACACAATGAACCTCACAGCATTCCTGAAGTACCAACTACCATTATTGTGAAAAAAATTTTGACATATTTTATTTGTTATGAGAATCAATCCTACTGCTTCTGGTTCTGGGGTTTTCATGCTTGAAAAAAAAATAACCTAGGGCATATCGACCAAATCATCAGTCCGGTACTAGATGTTGCCTTTCCACCGGGCAAGATGCCTAATATTTATAACACTCTGGTAGTTGAAGGTTGAGATACTGTTGGTCAATTAATTAATGTGACTTGTGAGGTACAGCAATTATTAGGAAATAATTGAGTCTCATCTTTTAACACCTTTCCTTTATGGACTTAGATGTTCAGCTTATTGAGAAGACTAGCTAATTGTTAGTTGTAAATTTGATTTAGCAGAGGCAGGCTAGACTGGAAGCTGAACGAGTAGAAGCAGAAAAACGTGCAGCAGAGGAAGCTGAGAGGAGAGTGAGAAAACAAGCTTCTGAGGAGAATGCATCTCAGACCACAACAAGATCTGCACCTGGGGCTACTGAGATTTCACAGGGAATTACTGGGCAGTCTCCTGGACCTCAATCTAATGAGTCAAAAATTGTACAACCAGCAGGTATCTCCAAATTTTCTAAGGGCTTGTTTGGTTTAACTTTTTCTGAAAATGCTTTTCTTTAAACTCTTTTGAGAAGCTAAAGGTGCGTTTGGTTTGCTTGTTTTCTGTTTTCATTTTCATGGAAAATGAAAATTAGGATAAAAAACTCATTTAGTTAACCATTTTTGTTTTTATTTTTAGAAAACAGTAAACAGCTTTCTAGGAAAACAGAAAACATCAAAAAAGTGTTTTCTCTGAAAACAAGATGGCAGTTTTGTAAATAACTCTAAAAGATTTAGAAAACAAGGTGGCAGTTTTGTAAATAATTCTAAAAATTTAGAAAACAAGGTGGCAATTTTGTAATTAACTCTAAAAGATTTAGAAAACAAGGTGACAATTTTGTACATATCTCCAAAAAATTTAGAAAACAAGTTGGCAATTTTGTAAATATCTCCAAAAAAATTTAGAAAACAAGGTGGCAATTTTGTAAATAAACATCAACAAGCAAAATACTTTTAGTAACCAAACACACTCTCTAAATTTTAGAAAACGGAAAATGAAAATTGTTTTCAGAAAATGAAAGTGGAAAATGAAAACTAGAAAATGAAAATAGAAAACAGGCAAACCAAATGCAACCTAAAATTCCTGGATCTGGAAAAAGCTGAATTTGAGCTTCTTTTCATAGTTTCAGCTTTTCTTTTTTAGTTTCAGTTTTTTTTTTTTTTGATAGTCAATGCAAATAATTAGTGCAAAAGGAAGTGTTTTTATATTCCAGGAAAGAAAGGTTGCATTTCTGTGAAAAAGCCAATCCAAATAGGCCCTAAGGCGGGTTTTGAAGTGGATGCAGCATTCCCTACTTACTTTATAGAGTTCATCATAGTTATTTCCAAATTCATGCCTGTTTCCTTATTATTCTTTTTACTTCTAATCATGGTACCTGTCAGGGAGTGGAAAACATGAGTACTCATCATTCTCCTTCTTGTTTTATCAATTGCTTTATCATTGTCAATTATAGAATTCACATGTCCTTTCATTTGCTTGATGGTGGGAAGGAACTGCTTATGTAGTTGAACTCTTTTTTCTTCCTTGCTAAATCAAACTTTCATGTGTTAGCAAGAGAGATAGCTCTTGCTGACCATGTGATATACTAATCTATTATCTGTCATGTGCTACCTATCTGAATCACTATAGGGTTCATGTTGACCATATGATATGTTACTCGTTACTTTTTATTTACTACCTACCTTGGATCATTCCTTTGTATTCTACGCTAAACATAAATATTGGCATGTTTTGTTGCCAATAGACATCTAATGTCATCTGATCCATGTGTTCTCAGGGAACATAATCAGAGGTGCAGAAAGTGCTCTAAAATTGGAGGGAATAAGATTGCAGACTTACAAGGAGATAGCTGCTAAAAATGAGGCACTAGGTTTGGGTTCTAATAAGGTTGGAGAGAACAGAAAAGGCTCTAGATTTATGGGGCTTTACTTTTTCCAAATATTTTTGTGCTCTTGAACTGCAAATGTAAAATATGAGCCATCTAACTAGCCATACATGTCAATAAGAATTTGGGTAAACATTGTGCTGATGTGCTCTATCATCTAATTCTTTTATCAATATTTTATCAAGTAGTCTCACATCTATGACAAGAGGTTGTAGCGCAGTGGTAGAACCCCTCACTTGGGACATATGAGTCTCAAGTTCGAGTCATCATGGGAGGTAGTTAAAAAAAAAAAAGTAGTCTCACATCTATGCTTTCCTCTTCTCACATTTTCTGTATGGGCCTAGCAATTTCAATTTTAGCATCATACATTTTGGTAGTTCTAATCTGACCGTTTGAGTTCTACTCCCTTTCTGTTTCAATAAGTCTAGTCTAAACTGCAATGGTGTTCACCTGCCAAATTGCAAGTTGCAACACCCTGCCCTGCGGGCAGTTGTTGGCGGGTGGTTGCAGGAGTAATAAGGTGATTATGGGCCTTTGATGAAATTAACCTTTATGCCATTAAGTGATCTAGAATATCCAATCCTAGAGAATGGACGATAGCAGCCTGCCAAAACCATTAGGGCCAGCAGGTCGGATGGCTGTTGCTGGAACTGGATCAGATTAACTAGCAAGCATCAAAGAGAATAAGACTACACTGCCTTCTACCTTTTTCTAGTTCAGCAAATCAGAAGATAGAGCATTCAATAGGATTCCTGATAGTGCCTATTTCTCACAAAATGAATATCATAACCTTCTTTTTTGGCTTTGAGAAACTGATGCCCACTTTATTGAAACACAATTTTTTAACAAAGCATTATCTACTTTAAAGTTTTGAAATCACTAAAAGTAACTCGTCGCATCCATAAACCCTTTTCTTGGGCAGTATGGATCCATGATATATCTTAGTCTCTTAACTAATCAGCTGTCCACATTGAAACACTAGATTCGTTCGAGTTGAGATAGTATATCTTTTATCATCACTCACTGGCAACCGTCTAATCTGGGCAGGATTATCGCAAACATGGAATGCAGATAGCTAGAATGATCAAAACCATCTCAGGGTCAATAGAAAGTGTCAGGTGAGATAGGACCACTTCTGATATGATTTTATTACCAAGTAGTATCTCTGGTTGGCATTCTTTATGTGTTAATAGCTAGGGTAGTACATTTTCGCACTTGTCACTGCCAAATGTTCTTATATCAGCGGGATTCAAGTTGATAGGCTTATGATATTCTCTGTGCACCAGTATCCAATTATCAGTTTTCTGTCCACAGGGTGAAAGCAGATGAATTGACCAAGCTACTTAATGACTCAACATGTCCTCAATCCATCAGCATTGCAATGTTTGCGGAGAAGGTAAAATAATCTATAATTGGTTACAGAATTGGTCTCTTCTGTTTGGTTCTAATGAGTTTTGGGCTTATTATCTGAACAATGACCAAAAGATGATTGATACATTTGTTTTTGTGCATTTCATGCTAAAATTGCCAAAATTCAGACTACAGAAATATAAAAAGAATGCGGTTTATTTCTTCCAGTGCAATTCTTTCTTGTGTGGGCTAGCTGGTCCTTCTGTTCGCACTCTTGCTCTCTTTGTGCACAAGTATATCTTTATCACTTCCATTTATGTCTTCTGGTTTTGTTGTTAGTGTGCAAGAAGTTTTGTTATGATGAAAACTAGGTTGTTGACACTATTTCCCATATCAAAATTGAAGTTCCATCTGCGTGCATATTTTTCCATCATAGGTTAGAGGATTGGAACTAAAGACTTGCTGATTGTGATACCATCTTTACTATTGCAGTTTGTTTCACTCTGTGCAAAGCCTACTGGAAGCTTTAATAGCTCTGTTTATGCTTTTGGGCGTGTCATTGTCAGTGTTACATCAAAGGTAAATCATTGTCAATTTTTTCCTGGTTATGTCCTATTTCCAGATATTTTGTGAACAGATGCTAAATTGAAAATGAGTGTTAATTGAGAAGATTCAGCTTTCAACGTATATTTTGGTTTGTGGTTTGCCATCAGCCTAAATCTACTCTAAAGCAACTTAAGGTAGTGCAATAAAAGGACATTACATTTGAAAGGCCAATTTGAGAATGTTTGTGCCTTTCTCATATTAGAAGTGGCGACAGAGGTAGGCTTCTCCCCTTCCAAGTCTGTGCCTGCTTATACTTTTGCTTGTATTGTGAGGACTTAGTTGAAAAGAATGTTCTTTCTATTTCATTTCATTTTAAGCGTGGACAGGCCTTGAATTATTGGGAATTACAGACCATCATCATATCCAGTTGTGTCAACCATTGCTCCTAACCTTAGATTTTGTGAAATCTACTGACAATGGATGATCCTGGTTGTATGAGGGTGGAAAGGGAAAACTTTTTGCTACACCTGATCAGATGAGATACATATGCGTGCTAAAGTAACTTCTTAGTATGTTTTCTGCAGATATTAGTTTATATATTCTGCTTGTTATTGCTCCTTAAGATCCTCGTAGGACATAGACTGATGATGTACACACATACATTTATCACAACTTTCCTTGGAGGAAGTTTGTTTACTTTACCTAATCTGTAAAAGTTTAATGGCTGAATTGGGGTAAAATGTCTAGAACTAATAAGAAGAGAAACAACTGGAGTGACTGAGATACATTTCCTTCCTCTGACCAAACGTGTGCACAGCAGGACTAAGATGTTGTTATTGCTATATGAGACCTCAATTGGAACTCTATCTTATTTGACAATGGGACTTTGTTGTATAATATTGATAGACGGATGTTTTCTTGAATTAGATTTTGCTTCATGGATGCGTATGAACTGAATGAGGACTAGCAAGAATAATGACTTTTGATATTGTTGTTTCTATGTACACAGGTTCCTCTTGCCATGGATATTCTTATTGCTGAGTTGAACAGAGTTTGCATCTTCACAGTCCCGAAGTATATAAGTTACTCCAAGGTAATATACTGAGAGTGCATTTTGAGGGTCATTATGCTTTTATTTCTTACTATTAGAGTTACCACCTCATCAAAAACTTAAACTTGTAGAGAGGATATTGGTTTATTTATTTATTGTGTTAACACGCCCCCTCATGTGCAGCGTAATTTGTTTAGAGCTTGCGCGTGTTTAATTTAATATCTTTTTAAGTGGGTGACGGTAAGGATCGAGCCTGTGTCGTTTGGCTTCCAGGCTCTGATACCATATTGGAGTTACCACCTCATCTAAAAGCTTAAGCTTGTAATTTATTTGTTGTGTTAACACTTACCATGGAATATATTTTTAGTATAATAGGCTTGAAGCTTAAGACTTGGGGAACCTATTGTTCCTGCTTGATTGTTGCTTCCCATGCATGAATTGCTATTCCTGTTTCATAAATTGTTATGGAGTTTTACAACGTATATTACTTTGATATTGACGTTCTCATTTTATTAATTCATCTTTTCTTGAATTACTATGTGCTTTTGGCTTCTGCTGCAACTGCTGTTTGTTGTCGTGTGGATTTTACACAATTGGAAATTCAGTCAGCATTTGAAAGCCAAGAAGCTTACTACAAAGCTATTGGGTACCAAGTTGAAGATGGAAAGATTGAGAGCACCGATAGTTATGTGGCACGAATGAGTGGGTACATGAAATTGTATGGAGCGCTAGTTCAGGTTTGTCAATATCACGTTCCGTGTACATTTTTCTCTTCTGGCTACAATTTCGTTTAGTCATTTTTCTGCAGTTCTTAGCCAAGTATTTTCTAATAATGGCAGACTGAAGTGCAAGGCGTTCAGAACTTGCATGGTCTTACAGACGGGTGGGCATGGCTTGCTAGATTCTTGAATGCTCTTCCAGCAAATCTCTATACTGCTAATGCATTGATGGCATTTCTTGAAGTAAGTTGGCACAAAAGCGGTCTTTCAGACACGTTCATATCAATCAAGTATTTTTGCAAAAAATAACAAGAATATTTCGTGGTGCACAGATGGCAGGATTTGCTCTATTCAAGAGATATAAATCTCAGTTCACTAAGTTAATTAATATCATAGAGCTTGAGTTTCTCAAAGCATTGCAACAACGCGGAGATCCAAAGTTGACCATTGTTATCGCAAATATTAAGAATTATATAGAGTCAAAGCAGTTCCTCAAGGAACCAGAAGGACGAGAACTGAGGATTTCTCTGGAATCAAGCAATTTTGCCCCTGATTCGGGATACGAGGGGCAGCATTATTACCAATCAAATAGATCTTACAATAATAACCTCGGATGGTACTAATTTTGATCTCTGAGTTGTTTGGCATCATTGTCACCGTGTTTACCCAGCGAATTACTGTAATTTGACAGTGATGCATTATTTTTCGGCTATATGATTCTTTTTGTTGTAATGTATGCTCATGAAAATGTATATCATAATAACTTATTGTCGAGAACTTGTGATTTCACATGTAAAAAGTTTTTGAATTTTACAAGAATCAATAAGGATTTGCAGCATTCTTGTGTTTACTAACTACTTTGGCTGCTCTCCTATGGCTGTTTCTAATGCCCAATGTTCAAAGCTCTAAAGAATGAGCTTAGTGCTCTTTCGGGTTGTCTTGTTTAAAGCGTTTTTTTTATAATGTGTTCTTTTGAAAAGTTAAATTTTGTAGCTTTTAAGAAAAGTTGAATTTGAATTTTTCAAAGTTTCAATTTTTTTTGGGGGGAAAAAGGTGTTTTTTCTTATGAAAAAAGGGGAGGTAATTATACGGGCCCTGAATCCTCTCATTTGGGTGGAGATTATTGTTGTGTTTGTTTGGGTCTTATTTTAAAACATTTATCTTATTTGATAATTTATGAGAAAAAAATTATTTATTATTAGTTTATTATAAAACACTTATAAGATATTATTCATATCTTATTTGTAGTTATAAAAAATAAGTTAAGTTTAAGGTACTTTTTCGGGCACTAGTGCTAGTTGGCATACCAACAAGCAATTCACGGGTTAGCAGTACCTAGATCTCTTTCTAAAGTAGCATTAGGAGCGAGATTTAATTGTAATAAACATTTAGTAGCATTAGGATAGTTCACTACCATATCCCTTATAAGGTCACGATATAAAAAACAAATACAGGTCCAGTAAGTATTAACACATGCAGGTGCTTCAGGTCATTAACAAATATAGACATGCTTCTCAAAATCTTGATCAAGATCCCAGGATTTGACACAGTGATGCCTAGCCTTCAAACGTTAACACATGCAAGTGCTTCAGATCATTGCAGCTGCTCCTAGGATTGCTTCCACGGGGTCATGTTCAGCACAAATATTCCCCCATCAAGACACAACTCTTATCCTGCTCGTGGAACAGTACAGGGTCTCACTGCTTAGGCATGTTGAACGAGAAAATGGATTGAAAGATGACAGAGATCGATAAGATACAGAACTTGACCCTTTTCGAGTCAAAGATCAGATTGCCTTTGGTGGAGAAAATACGCTTAGCCACTCCCGGATGGAAAGAGATGCACATACAAGAGTATGGAAGAGCTTTATTCTGGATTGGATCGGCCTCTGGCGAATAGGACCTGTCTATGATCAACTCCACAATGGCAACAAGTCTGTCCAAATTCAAAGATCATATGTCCTACTGTGCAGCAAATATGCCGAGCCGTTTCCGGATGGAAAGAAATGCACGCACAAGATTACGGGAAGAGTTTTATTCTGGTTTGAATCGGACTCCGACAAATGGGACATTGTTTAAGATCAACTCCACAGTCGCAACAAGTCTGTCCAATACACAGAGTATCAGATGGAAAAAGGAACAAATAAAAATAAAACAAATCATGTGGCGATCCTAAGCTAGTGGTGTAAGTTTCGGTTTGGTTTATATTAACTGAGTCCGGGTAAGAACATAAAAGGCACATGCTTGAAGTTGTTTACCTGGTGACCACATCCAAAAGCCATGTCCTTTGGATTACTGAGACAAATAGCACATACCTGACAAGATTTCAAAAGTGTATAAATAAGTAGATCTTAGACCTCATGATGGAGGGTTTTGATGGTAGTAACACGACTAGAGTGATCATATTGAACAAGAGTCATCTCTCTTATTTCAAGCCTGAGAAAAAACGGACTTTAAATGCAGAGTTGATGCAGAAAGTACAGATAGTGAAAATGGTTCATATGAGCTCCGTTGCTTTCTACCGGTACCTTGTTATCATACAAAGAACTTGAAGACGGAGCTGCGCTGGCAACTGTTTCATGGACTAGATAAGGAGACGGATGATGGTCGGAACTAGGTGAACGGTAGGATGCTGAATAACTCGAAGTGGCACCATAAAGAGGTGGAGGAAGAGGGATCCTCTGTGGAGCATTCCCTGTCCGTTGGCTGCATAATACCACAGAGGTGGAGCAAAATTTTCCATAAGAAAACTTGCGTACAGAAGTGAGAATTATACAATTAAAAGAGAGTTTATTGTATTAGTCTTATGACTAAACTGTCTTTTATAATGGAATGAAATGAATTGCTTGCCTAAAAAAGAAGGAAAGATCATTTCATTACCCGAGGATTTTGAGTGCAATTGTAGCTTGATACTGACAAGGAATTTCCATTAGAGCAGCAAGTGCGAATTCTGTTTGTTTCCTAGCAAAATCGACATTCTTTGACATGATTTCTGTAAAATTGACAAACTTCCGGAGACAAGAAAGATCCAATTATTCACAACTTTTCTGTAATTCTGAATATATATCAGCTCGAACAACTTATAATGACTAAAATGTTATTTCTAACCTGAAAGTTGTCGAATGCTCGTGCAGGGATGTTATCATCAAACTCCCTCATCACGTCCCAGGGACCATCTCCAATCCCAACCAGAATGATTGACAAGGGGTAATCGCTGAAAATAAGCAAGAATATAAGAATGATGACCAAACACAGGTTTAAATAGATATACATGCTTAAGCGGCAAGGAATTCACCTTGCTCTCACTATAGCATCAACAGTTTTCTGCTCCTGTGGACTTAATTGATCAAATGGAGTTTCAGTACTTCTAGTCACCTGTAGTAACAGAAGTTTTGCGGTTAATCATAATAAAAGCCGTTCGTCATAGAAGTCTCCGGGCCTTGAAAACATAACATCTAATAGAAAAACGGCATTCATTTGGCTACCCTCAGAGGTAAATGCAAGTGAAAGAAAACAAGAAGAAAAAGTAGAAAAAAGAAGGAAAATGCTGAGCTAATTGTCATGAAAATATGAAATCACAAAGGATAACACAGTTGCGGTCGAAGATTCACCTGCCCATCAGCAATTATCAGCAGAACATGGTACTGACCACCACTTTCCTCAACAATGGTCATAGCCATTTCAATAGTAGGTGCAAAAGATGTTGGACCTGATTGTGCCAATCAATCATGTCTGAGGTAAACCATTTTCTCAGCTTTAAAAATGCAATTTTCTAGTAATTCTCACGGAAAGCAATAAAATTTACCAGAAAGTCGAAGGTTGGGAGCTAATTCCCTGTATCTTCTGAGTACTTCTTCGAATCCATTGCAATACCTTCCATCTGGATAGAAACTAAAGACATCTTGGTCATGTGTTGAGGCTGTAAACAATGTGAGAAATACAAAGACCTTCAACACCATGTGCAAACTACTAAAAGGAAAAAAAATAAAAATAAAATAAAAACAAGATATATGGAGATCTTCAGTAGAAATTACCATCTCCGAATCCAAAACATGGGATCAGGTTATCCTCATCGAAGGCTGATAGCGTCCTCCCGATAATGGATATCGCTTGCTCGTATGGATTTGGATGATTTCCTATACGATGCAGGCTCTTCCTATTGAATGACCTTGCACCTGGTTTTCGACAAAAGCTTAGCAAACAATAAGTAATCTATATAAATAGGAGCATCTCACGATAGCTGAACCTGTCCACTCATTGCTTTTCGTAAAATCAATCCCAACAATCAGGTTAGACGACTCAAGTCCAGCTTGGGCAAGAGCAGCAGTGACCTGAGGGAAAAGGCAATAAACAAGTTAGCCTACAACTCTATTATCCTGTTCAAGCTCTTATTGGCTCTGCATTAAAGGGCAACCGAAGCTGCAAGAAGACCCTCTTTCACTAAACATTATCACACCCTGAAGCGATTATGAAAGAATGAAAACCTTTCTTGGAATCTAATAATTTCGCAGATTATGCTTCTTCAAACCTCTAAATGTTTGTGCCTATGTGCGTATTTGTTTCTGCATAGGCTATAAATTTGATCTGTTTTAGAAAACTCAATACTGACATACCAAGTGTAACACATCACATAAGTCAAAATGAAGAAAAAGTCCTTAAAGAGTATCTAACAACTCACCTGATCCAAAGTTTGGTAATTATCACCTATTCTTGAATACATCCTATCCAACCTTCCATGGCGCCGAGGGGTTCGAGCTCCATAACTAAAAGTTGCCGGCGCCAGACGGTGGTGAGGTGTATAGTAAGGTTGCGGCTGGAGGTATGGTGATTGTGGATAGCCATGATAATCAAATGAAGACGACCTTCTCCTGTTTGAACATGTATTCCCCATCAGGCTCGTATGGTTCTTGTGTACGTGTATACTTTTTGCAAGAAGCAAAAGCTTTCTTCTCATGCAATATTAAACTTATGGCCCTATGTACACTTTATATACAGTACATAAAAAACAACGTGGGTGGTTATTGTGTGAATTGGAGGTCATGAACCATTTAAATAATTCAGTAAATTGCAAAGTCGGGAACGTATCAGTGTGAAAATATAGACTAACTGCTAACTTATTGGTGGAGTGAATTCAATTGACTCAAATGTAGGTAGCATTTAAGGTCTTTAAGTAATGATATAAAATTGGACCAAGAAATTACCTGGAAAAAATCTATGTGGAAATAAGCACAAAAAAGTCAGCTTCCTGAGAGGAGATAAATGAAAATGACACTTAAGATGCTACAGGATCAGTTGAAAATGCCTGGTGTCATCTGCACATTTGAGTAATATTTGAATATGTATGCATCCACAAGTAAATTAATATTCTGCATTTTACGTCACCACAACCGCAAGGCACCACGGCAGATTCTTGGTCAGCTGAAACTCTTCCAGATATGAACGAGGAATTGATTTATAATATAGTTTGCCCAAAACCAAGAAATGGTATATCAGAATCCAACAAAATCTTTTGAGGTTTTGAGTAGATATGGTCAAACTATAAGATGCTTAAGAGAGGGTTTGGCAGTGTTTATCTGGGACTTATAAACACTAAACAATAAATAGTATATGAATGATACTTTTTCTAATGTATAAATAACCAAAAAAGCAAAGCAAAACTGAAAACACCCTCTAACAAGGCTCAGTGCAATCTTTCACTTTTCTTGTCATGCGACTCATGATATGTAACTCATATCTCTCAGTTATGCATGCAAATCTATGTTGCTGTATCTTCTTGCTGTCTAGTTTTGATAATTAAATACTATTAATTACAAAAAATCATTATACGATCTCGCCCTGCCCCAAGTAGCTTTTTCTTTTTTGCCAAAAACTACACTCCTGTCCCTGTCCTATTGTGCTCTAACATAATAGAAGCAAGGTGAAGTACTGTTATCGTATTTACTAAATACTAATCACATGGAGTTAAAATATAACTATAATTATATTTTAATTTTTTTGAACAACCTGTTGTATTTTTGCATTTTTTTTTCAATTATATATGGGTTCCATTATTATAATAGATAAAGGAACGAATTTTATCTAAAAAAAGGACAAAGAATATTAGAATGTCATCATTGCATGTATAGGATATTCCAATGAAAGCCCCCACAACTTAAACAAACCTAACCCGTAATTACCCAACCATGACCCCAACAGACTTAACCATGGTTAATCTCAAACATCAAAACCACAACTATATCAACGGTCGACATTAACCCTTTCTGTCAACCCGACGGTTCACCATCCATCCGACATTCTGAACCGCTTACAAGCTCCTCTCTAAACTGAGCTTTCTTTTATGCAGCTCAAATTCATAGTAGCTTAGGGTTAGGGTTTCAAAGACTCGAATTTTGCTTAATTTCTCTAATCGATCGTGGTGGATGGAGATGCAGTACATGGGAGATTATGCAAACAATTCTCACATGGATCGGAGGCCCAATAAGCGACCCAGATTGGCTTGGGACCTTTCTCATACTCCTAAGGTAAAAGTTACAATTTTTGTGTAATTATATATATAGATATTTTTCATGCTGAGATCAAATTTTTAGCTTAATTTATGAAAGGGTCCATAAATTTGGTGTAACTGTATATGTAATTTGAATTTTTTCTTTTGCATTATCTTCTACTTCAATGTCAAGATTAAAATTTTAGCTGAAGTCACGAAAAGGGCTCAGTAAATTTTGATATGATTTTATATTTTTTAACATGTATATATGCATATGTGTGTGTATATGTATGCATTTTCCAAGATCGAATTTTTACCTTAGGTTATGAAATTAGTCAGCAAATTTGGTATGATTTGCATTGTGTGTGTGTAGGAGTGTGTGATGTATATATACATATGTATATATTTTCTCGTGAATATTTGATGAAGATTTGATATTGATGATTTTTATGTATGCAAGATGTGAGAAATGAAGAAAGCTAATGTTTTAGAGTGTGTGTTCGCCTGCACATGTGTGTTTTAGATTTCAAAGCTTGCATTTTGATGGTCATTTTGATATGGTAAAGATATGAGAAATGAAGATTATTGAACATCTCAATGATTGAAAACTAGAATGAATAACTAGGGTCTAGGTAGGTAGCTTTATCTTATTTTATTTCATGTGTTTTCAGGTTTTGGAATTTGGGGTGTCTTTTGCGATAAAATTTAATCGAAAAAAGATTGCTGAATGGAGGTGGTTCGTGATTTAAAACTTTCCCCCATGAAAAAAGAGTGTTTCTTTCTCTGAGTATAACAAGAAAATATCTGCATGTGTCTTGACATGGAATATCGCATCCTCCCCTGTCATGTTCAAGCTTGTAAGATTTAGTACTTGATAAAAATTATGTTCACTAGGCAGTGTTGATATAAGCTACAGTATGACATCTGGATGAATTGTTTCATACATTCAAAAGAGGACTTAGACACTTAGGCGATGTGGATAGAGGCACTCTTAGTCTGGAAATCATTTTAAAGGCTGTGTACAACATCCTTTGCAAGGTTAAATACAAGAACAATGCTGTTCTGTAAAAGTTCTTTCTGTAGTTGTGTAAATTTTGGCTAGCAAGTGTTTTTTTTGAAGTGGTATGCTATTATGCTTTAGTCTTCTTTATGTATTGTAATATTTTGACCTTGAATGCAATTGTTTGTGGAGGGAGAAGCTCCATTTAGTATTTGTTCAGTGGAGTATGAACAGAATGGCTGTGTGTAGGCCCACTCAGGAATGTATTATGGGCAAGAGGTTGGCAATATGTCAAGCTTTGGACATCCAAGGATACTTCCAGACCATGATAATCTATATGTAAAGGGCCTGGCTCATAAAGGTTCTCCCCCATGGCGAGATGATGACAAAGATGGACATTACATGTTTGAGCTTGGAGAAAATTTAACAACTCGCTGTAATTACAATTCTTCATATCAAAGACATCTTTATATTTTGTAAATGTTGTAGATTCTGTGAATTTCTGATGGTTACTTGAAATACTTACTTTTGGATTATGCATGATAAATATCTTTGCTTATTTTCATGATGCATCTATGTTCCATTTGAAGCCAACCCACCTAGTGGTATAAGGCTTGACTTGGTGAACTTTGGCATCTGTGTTCCATTGGAAGTGATAAACTTTGGTTACAACAGAGAATGACAGGGAAATGATAAAAGACTATATTTGGCCAGCAATTTCACAATTCACACATTTTTCCTTCAAATTTTCTCTTAGTTTGACCATATCTTAAAGCAAACTTACCAAGATGATTTCCTTTGTATTTTTACTACTTGTTTCTTTGCTGAAGGACAATTTCTTGATTAAGCCTAAGCTTCCGCCGAACTTCCATATTTCTCTTATTTGACCTTTCCGCCCTTTCTTCTCCTTTATATGTTAAGGGGGAAAAGAAGGGACCCCCATCCCTTCCTAGCAGAAAATTAGTTGAAATATGTAGATGTAAATTCTTATTGCTAGTTTATCTACTCCCCGTTCCATGTTTCCTTACTCTCTTTGTCATTGCACTTGCAGATAAGATCCTCCGAAAAATTGGGGAAGGTTAGTCAAATATTTCTTTAATAAACTTTATTTTACGCCAACTGAATGGTGATATTATGTTCTTACTGTTTTCCGTTCATGATACATACTTTTTTGTTACAGGTACCTTTGGCCAAGTTCTGGAATGCTGGGATCGGGAGCAAAGGGATCTGGTTGCAATAAAAATAGTAAGAAGCATCAAGAAGTATCGTGAAGCAGCAATGGTAGAAATTGATGTGCTTCAGTTGCTTGGTAGATATGACAGAAGTGGCAGTCAGTAAGTGTGATCACATCAGTTTCTTTTTCTTTTCCTTTTTCTTTTCTTGGCTCTGTTTGCTTTGTACATTTATATAATAGTTATATCTTTTGGGCGGTTAAATCAGTTCATTCCTTGCAGTTGTGTCCAATTACGGAATTGGTTTGACTATCGTAATCATATTTGTTTAGTAAGTGCATTTTTATTCAAATTATCGTGATTTCCCCAAGTTGGCAATTTTATAGAGGGTTAAAGCTTGTCAATCAATTCAAATGGTCTTAACAGGTGTTTGAGAAGCTTGGACCAAGCTTATTTGATTTTCTACGGAAAAACAGCTACCGCTCATTTCCAGTTGATCTAGTCCGTGAGATTGGCAGACAACTATTGGAATGTGTAGCATGTGTGTGGCAATACTTCTCTTGTCTCCTATCTTTTTTCATCATTATAGCTGCTGTTCTAGTAGGACTTCAGCCCTTTTAGCATTGGGAAATTACTTGCCGTAATCCTGCTATTTCTT
Organism: Cordia subcordata; assembly: GCA_028554755.1. Classification (NCBI taxonomy): domain Eukaryota; kingdom Viridiplantae; phylum Streptophyta; class Magnoliopsida; order Boraginales; family Cordiaceae; genus Cordia; species Cordia subcordata. The sequence goes on from JAPTOF010000020.1 coordinate 1,647,500, forward strand.
ACCATTACAATTGCTGTTTAATTGGCAAGCTTCAATTGCTGCCTCATGTGGTGTCGTCATGTCAAGATTCATTTTTTGTGTGAATTACTATTTTGTAATGTTCTGATCTCAAATAGTGAACATTTGTTGCAGTCATGCATGATATGCGTCTTATTCACACAGACCTGAAGCCTGAGAATATACTGTTTGTTTCTCCAGACTACATAAAAGTGCCTGACTACAGGGTAGGTTAACTTTTCAGGTTTCAGAGTTCTCTTTAACTATTGGAAAGATGAGATTCTTTATTTTTACTGTGTCTTTTTTCTTCTTGTCTTCCTTCTTGTCATTCTGACGATCTGTTGCTTCACACTAATTTAACAGCTTGAAGTATAACTAATTTTCCACCACTAACAGGTTGGCACATGGTCAAGGGATGGATATAAGAGGTTGCCAAAATCAAGTGCAATTAAGGTTATTGACTTTGGTAGTACAGCCTATGAACGTCAAGATCACAACTACATTGTCTCAACAAGGCATTATCGTGCACCCGAGGTTATTCTGGGTATGTTAAGCCTGTACATTTTCATTCTGTCAACTCTTATTTCTGAATGGTGGTCCTGTGCAAAAAAGTGAACTAAGTTAAGGGTGTTTATGCTTTTCAGGACTTGGATGGAGCTATCCATGTGACATGTGGAGTGTGGGATGTATTCTGGTTGAACTATGTTCTGTACGTTTAAATTCTTAAAACTACATTGTCCTGGTGAATTATCTAGGTTCTATGGCATCTTTGCTGTAAATTCCTTGTGACATACATCGACTTATATGCAGGGTGAAGCTTTATTTCAGACACATGAGAACTTGGAGCACCTAGCCATGATGGAGAGAGTATTGGGCCCCTTACCTCAACACATGTTGAAGAGAGTTGAGTATGTGTTGAATTTGTAAACTTCATTAGTTTTTCTTTTCTTTTCTTTTTTTTTTTTTTGGGTTTTCCCCTGGTGTGAGTTGCCTATGTGGTTTGATTATAGCCGGCATGCTGAGAAGTATGTAAGAAGGGGTCGATTGGACTGGCCTGAAGGCTCAACCTCTAGGGACAGTATCAAGGCTGTAATGAAGCTTCCACGTCTTCAGGTGGGGGTTGTATTGCTGTTACTGATTTCTGTGCATAATATTGTACAACGTTCATCGTTCCTGTTCCTGTGGCTTTCATTGCAGAATTTGGTGATGCAGCATGTTGATCACTCAGCCGGAGATCTTATTGATCTCTTACAAGGGCTATTGAGATTTGATCCCTCCACCAGGATAACGGCTCATGAAGCCCTCCGACATCCTTTCTTTAGAGATCAGTACAGGAGGTCATAGATTGAAATAATGGTTTTCTAATGATGATCAAGTAATGTTTCAATGCTTGTGATACCAGCATTCCCCTTTATTCCATGAGATGTTATCATCTGGTCTGGCGAAGAGAAAAAATCGTTAAGTCTTGATAACCTGTTGTTTTCACATGGGTAGCTGGTGTAAATAATTCAGATGGCAAGCAGAAGTTATTCTTCTTAAATATTCAAATCTTGTTTCTGTTTTTCTGTAACAAATGCTCTGCTGTTATACGAGCTTGAAATTTTGCATGTGTTTTTTGCCATCTGAATGCGTACAATTTTGTGGTTTGATATAATTTGATAATGTGTCCAATTTTAGTACTTCTCTTAATGAATTGTCTCTTTGGCACTTGTGAGTACTGTTTATAAAGTTGTCTGAATGTGTATATCTTTGACTAATCAGGTTTATAGTTGAAAAGTCAGTGAGTAAACTTCACAAAACCAGGAGAGTAAAACTATGGTGTTACAAGGTAAATCATCTGGGTTATTTCGAAAGAAACACGTTCGAGTATATAGAGGAAGCGCATAAAAAACCGACTTCCGAGGAATGCGATTGTGATCGGGATATGCATAATGCAATCATGAACGGAATAGAGTATTGTTATATATCATTCTTTTTTCTAATCATTCATTTATCACTTGTTATGTGTAAGTTTAGTTGGCATGGGGATAGAAGAAAGAGAAAAATGAAGAGAACTTTTTAGAAAAGAAAATGTTGAGTTAGAGAAGAAGTAATGAACGTGAATAGAAGAGAGAGAACATTTCTCGATGAAACTTGTAGGAAAATACTCGTTGTAAACACTGGCGTGTTAACAATCTTGGTTGCTAGCGCTTCGTAACACAACGATGGGCAGTCATGACACCATTGGGAGGGCCAGTAATTAGGATGTCGCAGCGGCTGTATAACCAGTAGGAGTATCTGAAGATGCCACCCAATTTTGATCTTGCTCTGATGAGACCCCTCACCTGAAGCTTCACTCTTCCGTTGTCGATTTGCCTCTGAAACTGTTGGCTATGTGCCAAGGAAAGCCGAACCTGGCTTGGTGTAATGTGTGCAATTTCAAGTCTAGACCGGCCACTCACCACAGTGAGAGGACGAACATAAGTGGTTGCTATGAAGGTTTCTTGGAAGTAAAGATCCATCACCACGTAAGTGAAATCCACATTCACCTTCTTGTTTGCGTTTGTGAAGTTTGCTAGCAAAGTCACATCACCATTTAGCAGGTAACCCATGTCAAGATAGGCTGCATTGAGGGAAGCACCCGTGATATCGAACTTTGGGCTGTGCGGACGAAAGATAAGGTAGATGATGAGGACTATTAGGCCTCCTACTATTATAATGATCCAGAAGAGCGCGCAGAATGCTGCAAGAATCCACGCGAATGGCTTTGTTTTGCGCACTGTCGGCACTCTTAGATGCGAAGGCTGATGACGATAATTTGGGTGGCTATGCTCTGTTGTCGGATATGCTATTGGCTGTAATGGTGTTTCTTGTGTGTGGATGGGGCTGTGGGAGCCATGATATGTTTCTGGTGTTTGAATCTTGTTCTGCAGTGGGGCCTGTGGCTGTGGTTCAACGGGAAAATGGTATGTGGATCCATGTCGTGGCTGGGGTCGCGGTTCCAGTGGTGGCTGTGGGGGATAGAAATGAGGGTTGGTCTCGCGTTGGCGGCTCATGGGGTGCATCAGCAGGTTCAACCATGCAAGAGGAGGAGGAAATGGTTGATGGTTCACAAATGGAGTTGGGAGTGAGTGCTTGTTTTGCCTTTGCACAGAACTGGGAGATAGCTTCATGAGAACTTCTAGTTATGTGGTTCATGAGAAAGTAAAGAATCAGGCATTAGTTAAGCATTGAAGGCAAGTAATCTTAGTGATGCCTGCTTTTCAAATATTCAGCCCATACAGTGCTAATCACAAAGATGGGCCATTAAATAATTCTTGATAACCCCTCCCCGAAAATTTAAAAGTAAGGTTATGTACGGTAAAAATACAGAATAAGCCTTGGGTTTTCACTGTGGAGTGTAAATGGCCAAAGCTTGACATGCATTGACATACAAGAAAGGAACTTATGTAAATCAGCTTTTTGGACTTATTAGCCAGTAACCAATGCCCTCAACAGTGAAACAAGAATAGAACTCATGATTTAATTTGATCTTGCTTCTGACGCTCAACTTTGCACTTGCAGTAAGATTCATCTTTCAAGTGATCTGCCAGATTAAGTAAAGAGCACTTGCTCCAAGCTTCACAGCCAAAAGATTATATCACAATCCTTAAAGATTAGCGTGTCCATTATCTATTAGTTTAAATGACGCCCTGTTCAGCAATATTAGAAAACAACGCTTTTAAGTAGCTTTTAGTGTTTTGATTGCTTTTGCAAGTAATTGTTGTACGACAGAATAATATTTTCAATAACTTTTCAAATAATTTTTAATATTCCAACTTACTTTTTTCAAACGTTTAATTAACCATTTGTGAACTGTCTTTGAGTAATAAAGTTATTGTATTATACAAGAAATTAAAATATTTCATAATTGTCTCCTTATATTAATATTTAAATCTTTTCGTGGTGAAAGAAAAAATCCATAAATACACGAACCCGTAAAAGATGGGAAATTGGATTGTAAAATGAAATGATAATTCCTGACCCGAAAAAGAAAAAAAAGTAAAATGAACGATAATTAAAAGTCGGGAAAGGGAGGGTTTATTACAAAGTGAAGTCGTGTTTGCTAACCTCGGCTGAGAAAGGGTTTAATCCTCTCATTTCTTCTTCACCATCCATTAGGGTTTCTCACTCTATCTCTCTGCTCACACACACGCACACACTTTCCATACACACATATACACATCTACCACCTTCGCCATGCCTCTGTACCGCATCATCCTCCGCCACCTCCGCCGCTCTCAAACCCTTTCAACCACCGCGACAACAGCCACCGCTACCCACCACCTCCACCACCCTCAGAACCCTGCCTTTTTAATCCCACTCCGATCTTACGCCTTCTCCTCCGCCGAAGAAGCCGCCGCCGAACGCCGCCGCAGAAAACGCCGCCTCCGAATTGAGCCGCCACTCTACGCCCTCCGCCGCGATGCCCCAACTCGTCCTGCCCCCTCCCCGGACGCTCCCCGTCTCCCGGACTCCACTTCCGCCCTCGTCGGCCCCCGCCTTAACCTCCACAACCGTGTCCAGTCCCTCATCCGTGCCGGCGACCTTGACTCCGCCGCGGCCGTCGCTCGGCACTCCGTCTTTTCCAACACCCGCCCCACCGTCTTCACGTGCAACGCCATTATTGCCGCCATGTATCGTGCCAACCGCTACCATGATGCAAAGGTGCTCTTCCAGTACTTCTTTAACCAATCTAATATCATTCCAAATATTGTTTCATACAACAATCTCATTGTTTCACATTGTGAATCGGGCGAAGTAGATAAAGCTCTTGAGGTTTATCGTTATATTCTTGAAAATGCGCCCTTTAGTCCCTCAGCTGTAACCTATCGCCATTTAACTAAAGGACTTATTGATGCTGACCGGATTAATGAGGCATTGGATTTACTTCGAGAAATGCTAATTAAAGGTCACGGGGCAGATTCGTTAGTGTTTAATAACTTAATAAGTGGGTTTTTAGAATTAGGTAATTTAGACAAGGCAAATGAGCTTTTCGATGAGTTGAAAGAGAGGTGTGCAGTGTATGATGGGGTGGTGAGCGCAACATTTATGGAATGGTATTTTAAGCAGGGGAAGGTGAAGGAAGCTATGGAGTCATATAAGTATTTGATGGATAGGAAGTTTAGGATGGTGCCTGCAACATGTAATGTGCTCTTAGAGGTTTTGCTGAAATATGGGAGGAAGACTGAGGCGTGGGCTTTGTTTGATGAGATGTTGGATAATCATACTCCTCCAACATTCCAGGCTGTTAACTCGGATACTTTTAATCTAATGGTGAATGAGTATTTTAAGGAGGGGAAGGTTGAGGAGGCAAAGGAAGTGTTTAAGAAGTGTGGAAACGCTCCCAAGTCCAAGCCTTTTGCAATGGATGTTGCTGGGTTTAACAATATGATTATTAGGTTTTCTGAGATTCAGAGGATGGAAGACGCTGAGAAATACTTCTCAGAGTTGCAGAGCAAGTCATTGAGCCCAGATGTCACATCTTATAGGACTTTGATTGAAGGTTATGTTAAGTTGGAGAGGGTCGATGAGGCTTTGGATAGGTACACCAAGATGGTAGAAGCGGGCTTGAGGGTCATCCTGGAGTATGCCAATAAATGGTTTCATTTCTTGATTGAGAAGGGTAGAGTTGCAAGTTGTGTGCCAATTCTGATGAAAATGGCCGAGAGGGAGCCAAAACCTGATGTCACAACCTATGATATAGTGCTTAGAGCATTGTGCAATCAAGGCGATCTTCAGACCGCACTCTCTATAGTGACTCAAATGATGAATTATGGTGTTGGTATCACTCCTGCACTCAAGGAGTTCCTGTTAGCATCTTTTGAGAAAGAAGGGCGGCGTGAGGAGGTTGAGAGAATTGTAAATTCAAGATTTCCAGGTTACTTTCCACCTCCGCGGCCAGCAGGTCCCCCTCGCATGCAAGGACAGTAGACATCTGAACGGTGAATCTGATTCTCCTTTTTCATTGCGATAGAACTTAAATTATTTTTTTTGACTTCATCAACTTTGTAATATTGCATAAAGTTTAATCGAGGCATTCCCCACAATGAAGTGTAGTAACTCCCTTTTTGCCATTGCTCTTGTTCCTTAATGTTACTCTCTTCTGGAAGGTTTCAGAATTAGTATTGGACATCATTGGAAACACATTTCAGAATTAGTATTGGACAGCATTGGAAACACAATAGTAGTCTAATCAGAGTGTAATCACTACTTATACAATATTATCCTCTGAGAACTGGAATAAGATTGGAATAGAATTTATTCATTCCGTTGGTTATTGCGATTGACATATCAGTTCTAATGAACAACAGTGTATCCGTCTGCTTGATGAACCTGGTCTTGATTTTAATATTGTGAAGTGTAGTCAGAAGTGCACTGGGATACATTTCCCTGAAAGTATTGCCGTTTGACATTCTCTCCACGAGGTTTCAATGTGTTCTGTGCTATGATACAAATAATTTTGTGTAATGCAGCATTGGTGCAGCAACACACTTTGATGACACCATAATCTTTTGAATTCTGGCTATCTCAATGTATCCTTATATTTGTAATCAAGATTTACAATGACTTCTATACATGGACCGAGAACAACCCTCGCCATATGATGGTCCCAGAATTCACATTTTCAGAAGCTGCAGGATAGAATGGGTTTAAGAAGCAGTGAAGACAAGTTCTCTTTCCTCATTTTCTGTGCTATTTCCTCTGCCGTGCTCTTTTCTACATCCATTGATCTCTTGCAGTGATTCATCTTTAAACTTCTCTGAATTCTGAACTTTGTCCTTCTCTGGAAGATGTGTTTTTCATCGTGTGTCTCCCTATTGCTGTATATGCTAGCATATGCATTGAAGAATGAGATACTTATGTGAGTCTTGCCCAGATTGAATATGAAAAGCAAACTCTAGAACAGACTAGAGAGGTTACAAACTAATAAATGCAAGGTTTCATCCCTATTTCAAGTCCTCAATCTACTTGTCGCTGCTCGATCTGCTTTTGAAACTTTAATTTACTCTCAGGAACAGGTGTTTAGGTGCTGTTTGCGCGATCTTTCAACCAATTACACAACTATAGTTGAGGAATTGCATCTATGTTTTGACATTCTTTACCTTTAATTTGGATGATTACATCTTTGAAAATAGTCCAGTTGCATGCTTGTCACACTGTCCTAGTGGTAGAGCCAAGTTTGTCATATACAGCCATGAGAAAGATGGAACTTAGATCAATTCATGTCTGCATAAGCATCGTTTCTTATTGATCTCTCTATTATTCATCTCTCTATCTACCAAGTACTAAATGATCTCTTTTCTTCTTACATTATCAAGAATATGATGAACTACACTTAATTTTCAACTATTAACATTGTGGACCCATGTTTTACGAGAAAAAACAAATGATTAGAAATTACTAAGTTGTATCATTAGTTCATATCTAGGTTGTAAATTTCATGGTATATTAATATGCTCTAATATATATTCCAAATCAATCAAAAGTCAAGTGATTTTGGCTACTTTCTTGAATTATTGAATCGTGTTTTAATTCCAAAATATCTGGTAAGACTTTTTCTGGAAGTGGAAAAATCTGCACATTATAAACAAGGACTTTTATGGGCAATAGATGTGGCCATAGAGGAAGTCTCTTGGCTTATTTATCGCCCACCTTCTCTGACTTGAATAATTTGCGTTCAGATGCTCGATACGTTTGATGCATGACTAGAGCACTACACTTCCAAGTCGATCAAGACAGCAAAGTTGCATGCAAGATTAATTTAAGATACTAGTCTCGTTTATAAATTTATAATAATTTTAGTTCATGATGATGCGAGATTTGAGAGTTTATGCCCCCACATATGATATTGATTTCATCTGCGAGGTTGGGGTGGGATTCTCAAAACACAGTTGAGGATAGAGGTGATATTTACTTCTTCTACTTGTTCCTGCTTTCTATTGCCTGCGAAAATTTGGCAACAAGGCCAAAACGAGAATTGATCTCGAGATTTTTTACATCGAAAATAAGAAACTCACCGCTAGACGATACTACGTGAGCCATCTTTTTTCCTATTCACATAACGTGTAAATATAATCATCCCTTTCAAGCGAATCTTTGGATGTATGTAATACATTACATGAACGCCACTCATTTCCAAGGACAAAATGATTGGTTTTTTGTTGAAGTTAAATGTCTTTGTCGAGGAAAATGGTGCAAATAGTTAAAGAGCAGACTGCAGTGGGAATTCTAGAGGATGTTTCTTTGTTTATCGTCGAGTTGTACTGGTCAATAAAGTAATACCTTACACTAGTATATTTCTCAAAACTTCTATGGCAACCTTGTTGACCAAATACAGCATGGAATATTCGTAACCACGTTAATATTTATCTCTTCTCTTCAACAAATTGTTTACAACAATATGTGAAAGTCTAGATGCTTGATGGGTTATACATGCGGCTCGGCAACACCTAGACTTAAATGTGTTTGAGATGGTCTAGTTATTTGACACTAATCTCGTCTGTAAGTCTAGAATTCTAGATCCACTAGAAGTTTTGTTTCGTATTATATGTATTTGTTTAAAATCGAAGGTATTACTTTTAAGCAATCCTTTTCGATATTCATGTTACTTGTGTATCATTCCTTTCCCGTGCATGGGGTAAGTACAAGCCCACTTGGGTGTATCTAATTAATTATGAACCACAAGGACAAAAATGATTGTTTTTGAATTTCTCGAAGTTGTCTTTATCCAAGGAAAAATGGGTTGCAATTTCATTGCAGACTGCAGAGAGATCCCACAGGGGATGTTCATTTTGTTTACCAGTCAATATAGTACTACAAATCGATAGTGAAATTCTAGTACTCGTATCACTTAGAACTCTTGCTAGCAATCTTGTTCACCAAATAAGAATTGGGAGTTGTTAAGTGGTTGAAACTGTTTTTATAAAGTAATAATCTGGGTTCAAATTCCGTAAGGAATAAAAATCGGATAGGGCATAGGTTTTGAAAAAAAAAAAGAAGAAAAAGATAAGCCTTGTTCACCGAATATAATGTTGGATATACACAGAAACCTTGACCCCATTTGTTCTAGTAGTTAGAGCATTTGCTCATCTTCAAGCCCTTCAGATTTGTTGCATTAGAAGTTTCAATTTTTTCCCAAATTTAATGAAGATTCTTTTTTCCTTTTAATTTTTCAGTTATTTGATATAGCTAATATATTCAAAAAGTATATTTTAAATTGTTAGAGAGCTGTTTGACCTAATTATGAAATTTTTAGTGTCATGTTATATGACTTTTTATTAGTAGAATTTTGAATAAAAATATTGTTTCGAAAGTTATATGGTATATTAAGGCAAAAAAAAGAAAAGAAAAAGAAAAGTAACTTTTGGCATGATTTAAAAACAATTTTTCAAAATCCTAGGAAAAGCTATAATTTAGAACTTCTGATTTTTTAAACTTTTTTTAGTAGTATTGTTTTGACTTTTAAACTAAAAAAAAAAAGAAAGAAAAATTAAATATAAAAGTTAGACTAAACAGAGGCTAAAATGGTAGGTGCTAGTAGTGTTTTGAACCCTTGACTAAGTAAAACTTATCCAATTAAGCAAAAAGTTCAAATAATTCTAGTTCACTAGTTTGGTAGTTTTTATCTTATTATAATCCTTCAAACTTATAACAAGATATATTTTACATCACTAAATATGGAGGTATTAGTGGTGTGTGTTGAATTTTTGACCAAGTAATACTTTAAGACTCTTCTAATTAAGCAAAATTTTCAAAGGCATTCTTTTATTCACCATTTGGTAATTTACATCAATAATCCTAAACTTTATCAAATTCTCAAATATCTCATATAGTGAATTAACTTAATGTGTCAAATCCTCAAATGCCTTTGTATAGTAAATTGAGTGAAAATTCACTCATAACATAACATACAATGATGAAATATTCAGTTAACTTCTTATTAAATTACATTTATGACTCTATCCCCGCCTTTTTTACCTCTAATCTTTCATCAAAATTAATTATTACATTCGATTAATTATACCAACCAAAAATCCTCATCTAAACCCCTTCAAGTGCAGAAGAAATGCAATGTGCAATTCTAGCAATATGAAGATCAAATTTCAAAGAAAAGTAGTGTAAGCTTTGATTTATTGAAGAACAGTAATCTTGAGCTTTTGAAATTTTCTAAAATGTGTAATCCAGCATTTGATTCTAGCAATCTGAATACCAAATTTCAAAAGAAAAGTAGATCAATCCTTTGATTATTGAAATCTAAAAATAGCAAATAATAATAAATATTCCCTTTTCTATCTCTTTTTCCTACCAAATCAAACACTAGATCATAATCAATCAGTCAACTTACCATTTCTACCAATACATGTTGACTGATAATGACCAAAAAAACACACATACTCACATGTGTGTGTGTGTGTGTAAACACAAAAAAGAGATTAAAGAATAAAAGAAAAAGGCTTTCAAATGCTGACGTGGCAGGTTTGACCAGTTCAACGTGGTCCATGAAACTGCTTACCCTCTCTTTTTCACCTTCCTTGGCTTCCCCCTCTCTGTTTCTCTCCTCTTCTTCCATTTGCAAACTCTCTTCATTCTTAGAATGAATAGAAGTAGTTAATTAAATCCCATTTCTTCTTTTAATATTTACACACACACACACATATACATATATATATATATAAATATATTTTTTTTTTCTTTCTTTTTCCGTTTTGATCATTCTACATTTCTACATATTTTTTCAATTTATTTTTCAAGGCTTTGCAACATTCAAAGGCCTGCAGCCTGCAAGTGCCCAAATACCAATATGCTCTTTCATGTAAGCCTTAGATTTTCTTTTTTTACATAAACAAATATATTTGCTTTTTTGAAGTTTTTGAATTGTTTCATGACTATTATATGTTAATTTGAATTGATTTTTTCTGCATTTTATCGTTGTAGATGTTGAATGTTTTGGTCTACGTGATAGCTAAGTTTAGGTGGCTTTACTTGGTCTTAATTATGAATGGACTTTTCTCTGCTTTCTCTTTGAACATGTGGAGAAAGAGAAACGGTCAGAGGTTTTAGGTGAGGAAATAAAGAGAGTAAAATATAAAGAAGAAAAGGCAGACTAATGTGAATTTTATGATTACATTTATCCTATCCTTGAACAAGTCTTATGCTGGTATCTTTGAATGTTTGAAAATCTTGTTCAAAATTTGATCTTTGGTCATCAAGACTTAATTTTCTTGACCTCATTGTGATTTTTGGACATATGCTCAAAAGGGAGGGTGCCTGTGTTTATTGAAATTCTAGAATTGTAGTTAAGAATTTTATCTTTAGTCATAAAGACTCAGTTCTGATGACCTCATTGTTATTACCTGGCTGTATGCTCAGAACATTGTCTATCTCTTTTCGCATTGTGAAACTCTAGTTAAATATTTTGATTTTTTCCTTTCTACCTAAGACTCTAATTGTGATGTTCACTAATGGGGTTTCCCGGAACAATCGTCAAATGCAGCTGATTGGTTTTTAGAGGTTTTGTTAGTTTCTTGGTGAAGAAAATGGTGGGGGAGGAGAGTAAGGCTAGGCCCTCTGTTGGGAACCAGAAGACATATTCACGGTCTGCTTCCTGGACAGATAGGTCACCTAGAACATCTAGTAATTCCAAACCAAAATGGAACAGTAAAGCACGTGCATGTTTGCCACCTCTTCAACCTCTTTCAATCAACAGACCAAGCTTTGATGAGTGGCCGAGCCCTGGGTCAGACGATGTTGGTGTATGGTTACATTCTCCAGTTCCAGGTGTTAGGCCGAGATTTCTTACGCCTCGGGAAAGTTCAACTCCTGAGATAGCTCAAAGAGAGATCGAACACCCCAGGGACAAGATTGCTTTTTTCAAGAAGGACTGTTCAAAAATTGTGGATTACATATATCTAGGAAGTGATACCGTTGCAAAGAATCGCGAAGTTCTTCTCCGGAATGGGATCACACATGTATTGAACTGTGTTGGGTTTGTTTGTCCGGAATATTTCAAGAATGATTTTGTGTACAAGACGCTTTGGCTGCACGATAGGCCTTCCGAGGATATTACCAGTATTCTCTATGATGTGTTTGACTACTTTGAAGATGTTAGAGAACAAGGGGGCCGAGTGTTTGTTCACTGCTGCCAAGGAGTGTCTCGATCAACTTCTTTGGTTATTGCATATCTAATGTGGAAGGAGGGGCAAAGTTTTGAAGATGCATTCCAGCATGTGAAAGCAGCCAGAGGGGTGACTAATCCAAATATGGGTTTTGCTTGTCAGCTGTTGCAGTGCCAGAAAAGAGTGCATGCCCTACCTGCAAGCCCAACTTCTGTGCTTAGGATGTACAGAATGGCCCCTCACTCCCCTTATGATCCCCTTCATCTGGTACCAAAAAGGTTGAGCGAGCCAGGGATGCAAGGCCTCGATTCTCGTGGAGCATTTATTATTCATGTTCCTTTAGCTATATACGTCTGGGTTGGGAAGCATTGCATCTCAATGATGGAAGAAAATGCTAGGGCAGCTGCTTTCCAGGTGATCCGTTATGAGAAAGCACAGGGTCCAGCTCTAATCATCAGGGAAGGTGAAGAGCCATCTGACTTCTGGGAGGCTCTTGGAATTGATATGACTGCTGCTGCTGTCAATTCTTGTGGTGATCAAAGGAAGGTTGATGAGTATAATTTAGACTTTGAAATTTTCCACAAAGCATTTTCTGGTGGGGTTGTTCCACCTTTTCCTTTGTCAGGTAATGGATCTGAGACATGGCTTCCAGCAAGAGAAACTGGCTGGAGCAGATTGAGACGAAAGTTTGTCAGTGGTATTATGAAAGAATTCATCACATCAGACAAATTAAGTTGCACTGTACCTGAAACAAGTCATGATATGGAAATGACAGATACTTGCAAAAACAACGTGTGCTTCTTCTCTCCTGTCACACCTTCACCACCTTCAAGTGCTCATTGTGACTCACCAAATTCTATTTCAACCTTTGCAACCAGCAGTCCAGGTTGGGTGAAGGATAGTTCTAAAGAAGCAGAACAATTAATACCTGTTTCTGATCCTTCAATTTCATCAAAGCCTTCACTCAGCTCACTTGAATCTTTCTGTAGAAGACAATCCCATTATGCATCCCCATCACTTTCACCTGCAACCTCTGAATATTCCAGTTCATTCACTTTCTCACCCTCGTCCTCTAACTGGTCTGACTTGTCATATTATTCTGCTCAACCTTCCCCTTCTGGATTGGATTCCAAAGATTTAAGTCCTTTAGAAAGCGCTTCTTCAGAAGATAGTGCATGTTTACTTAATAAGGGATATTCCTCTCGACCTGAAGAGGCATTTTCTGCTAGTTATGCTCTGAGAATGTTCAACACTGGTTTGCAAGGCAAAGGGACGTCTCCCTCACTGGCAGAGCGCCGAGGGAGTACACTTCCTTCTTGGAAGAAGTTAACTTCTGTTGATGAAGCATCTCAAGTTCCTGGAAACTTAGACAGGTCATGCTCATTTTCTCTTTCTGACTTAGAAGATGAGATGATGAAGGATATGGAATACAATGAACCAAAAGAAGATTCTTGTGAAATGAATAAAGAAGAGTTGGTATTAGATACAGACATCTTCATTGGTGACGGTGGATTGCCGAACACAATTCAGGATGATAACGAGTATGAAATTTTTGATACTCTATCACATGAGATAGCCGATAGGGTTGCTGAACTTGCTAAGCTAGTTATCTATCAGTGGCCTTCAATGCGCAGAGTAGACATGCGTAATGATGCTCCTGCCTCCAGTTCTGTTTACATTATTCATGTATCTGATAAGGGAACAGATACTACCGATGATTTGTTCATCTGGGTAGGGCGTGAAGCAACATGGAAGGGAAGCCATAATCAGTTAATCAGCATTGATAGCAATAGTAAGGATGCTTATGTCTGGTTGAAGACAATTGGCCACCACTTTCTCAGTCAGAGAGGTTTGGCTACAAATTGTCTAATTCAGGTAACTATATTTATTTGCTTAACTAGCCCTGTTTTTTGTTCAATATGTCACTGATCGTTAGCAAGGTTTATGTTAATGATTACTGAGAGAATCAGGTATTTATATCCGTTATTTGCCTTCTGTGATGGGGGTAGATTAACTTATGATTCACACTGCAATGAATCAAATATAAGAATTGATGTAATAACATGGCTCATGATGGTTAATAATTATCTGAATGATAAATTGAAAATGGTGGCTGCTTGCTCCAATAACTTTTGGGCTTTAACTTCAAACTGCTATGACATGATGATGGGAGTATGATGTTGGAAATTTTTTAGATTTCTAGCATAATGATATTTGAATTTAATCAGAGGCATCTTGTGTAGTTACTAAATTTACACGAGGATTGTTGAACAAACTATTCCATTAGTTCCATTTTAAGATTTTCAGAATGGTTATTGCTATAGGAAGTTACATAGCTCACAAAGAATATAATTTTAAGACCTTTATTTCTTCTCCTAAGTAGGATGTAGTACTAAGAGATTCTTTTATAGTTGACATGGTATAGTTGCATGTGTCAGAAATATAGAAACATGGTGAAAGAAAACATTACTTGTTTCCTAGTCTATTTATGAAATGGATGTTAAAGCACTCATGCCCAAGACGTTGCCTGACTTTACCAACTGTGAGATTCAATATAATTATCCATTAAAAGGAATATAGACTGGCATTTGTTTCCAGTTGCTACATGTAGTCGGAAGATATGAACATGGATTTGATTCTTTCTTTTTTAGTTTCTTTGTTTTTTGGGTCATTTTTCTTATTTAGCATAGACATGTCCAAATTGTGATTATTCTTTTGCCTAAAATAGCTGACTTGTACGGTGACTGGAAATTACACGACACTTAACTTAGGCCCTGCCCTGATCTCATTGGCGATCATTTTTAAGGAAACCATGAGTTTTTACATAGATACCATTATATTCCTGTATAATGACTAATTATGCTGAAATAGGTCAGATTTCTGATGCAGGAAGAATAATTATTTAGGTTGTCGACAGAAGTTACTAATCAAGACCAACCGCTCTCCAAGAAGTGTGCTGGTGCCCCCAATATTGAGCCACAAAAACTCAAAAAGGCCCTAACCCCTAGTTTTTCCCCTTGCTTCAAACTTTTCCAGATATACAGAGGCTCTAACCCCTATGTCCAAAGATAATTATTTTGGTTGTTGACATTATTGATGAGAATCTATATCTTTGAGACAGCATGATAGACGACTTTTATACAATAACTAAGTTACAGATGATTCTTGCTTCATAGCAACTCTTTTGCTGTTGGAAATTAAAAATGAGACCATTATGCAACCTTGCCACTGGCCCCTTTTTCTTTATTTGAACATGGATTATGGCATTTAGTGGAAGATGCATAGTATTGATTCTTCCTGCTTAAATGACTTCCATTCTAGTGGAGTAAGGCTTGGTAAATTCTGAATGTTACACTACAGATGGTTAAAGAAGGCGAGGAACCAGAACAGCTCCTCAACTATCTTCCTCGTTTCTCATTTCAGAAGCCACTAGACAGCAGGGTGTAGTAAGATTATGAGGCAGATACGGGTGAAATCCTGGGGCCTGTACTTTTCTGCCGTTGTGGTATGCCGGGAGATACTCGTGCAGGGGACCTGATATATCATTCCAGAAGGCATGTACAGGCACAAGCCATCTATAATTGGCTTAGTATCTGAGTATTTCAATCTTCTTTCAATTAACGTTATCGCAGTCAACTTTCTTTTCCATGCTGTTTATTTTGCCTCAACTGAATGCAACACCAAAGGTGTTGCTCGTTTCATAAATAAAGCACAAGTTTACATGGCTAGCTTCTTTACAATATCTTGCTCATTTTCTTTTATTGTCTTTCTTCATATTGGTATGTAATTGGTTCTTTTTATCAGATGTGAGGGTTGTACTCCCATTGTTTGGGAAGAGAAGGGCTATATCATTATCCAACGTGAGTAAAGAAAATTAAGATACAAGGAAAAAAAAACTGTAGGGAGTAAACTTGCTCAAAAGACATCTTTTTGAATCTCTATGAAAGTAGACTCATATCATCATATTATCATGTCCAAACAAGACATTATAACATTTATTTGAGTAATCCAACGACAGGGATTTGATGACATAATTATTATGAATAATATGAACAATTCATTACTATATGATCTTTCTCATAATATACGCTATATTACGTCATGAAGGAGATCCAGCGGTGGAGAATTTATAATGCAATTAAGGATGTAGGAAACCCGAGAAAGAAAATTAGCGATTTTGAGCAGAACTTGTCTCTGATAAATCTGAAAATCAGTACAGGCTACCCTTGTAGAAAAGCTGCTTGCTTTAGCTGATGAGTATTTGGTAATCCTAACAAACCAAAATACAACTGGGGTATCTACATAATTGTTCTCTGATACTTATCTCCTATCGCGTTTCTTGGATCTGAAACTCGCCAATGTTGGGCCAACTGCACTGCCTTTTGAAGCTCTGAACGACCAGGAACAACTGCCAGGACTCACCTTACCCCAGCCATTTTCTCTGGATAATTCTTCCTTCTTTGCATTTAGAGCCTCGCTGAATTGATCCCACAGGTTTACTCCACTTTCTAATAACACGACAACAACCCCAAATAAAAAAAAATAGTGCGTTAAAATGAAGCTTAGTTGCTTTAGGAATGACACTAATTAGTATGCTATCGCATCAATAGGGGTATAGTTAATACCTTCTGTGCGGGCATGTCCAGATTTGCTGTGGTTGTCTCCTCCAGCTTCTACAAAGTCGAGAAGAGTAAATGCAGAACATGCCCACTTTAAATTTGGCTCAACCCATTACCATTTGGAGTACCGAAGGAACAATAATAAATACCTGGTATAGGCGCGCTTGTTTGCTTGTTGTTGCTAGGCAACACTGATGTTACAGAACCTTCATTGCTAAAAAGACCTACACTGGCCGTATCAGGGACTGTCTTTGCAGTTTCTGAGTTACCATTTTTCACGATACGAACATCAAGCAGTGACTTAAAATCTACCTGCATAGGTTTAAAGCAGTTCGAGCTAGCTTAGGCTTTCAAGGTTAGGTTTTTATAAAATGTTGGGGATTAACAATTGCCCAAGGGAGAAACAAAGCTTATTGCAATAGCTACATTTTGAATGGCTCGAATACCTCCAAAACTCCATTAGCTGGTCGCCAGCCTGATTCATATTCATTTGACTGGTCAGAATCAATGGGAGATTCTTCGACAGGCATCAGCCTAACTTTACGGGACCTAGAATTGTACCATAAAACCTTGCCAACCTGCAGTAGAAAAGGCATGCTAAGAGATCTCCCAAATGCAAAATTACTCAAAATTCTGATAGTCAAACTCATACCCGATAAGAGGAAATCTCAGGGGTCCATGATGATGATAATTCAATCACACGATATGCAATTACATCACCTTTCTGCCACATGATAAGAAAACAATATCTCAATGAGAAAATATTGGAAAAGAAAAAAATTATCTGACATGAGAACATTTTACTGAGGTGAGATATTGAAGTTTTGAAGCTCAACATTCAGACATTGTGCACAACACTAAGATGTTCAGAGCAAGAAGAAAACTCACAGCTCAGGTTGCTAACAAAAGAAAGGAAAAGCATCTAAACTGATTATTAGGCACTATGCATAAATAGAAAGCAAATAGCATACCTCAGGCACATTAGGAAGGGGTGGAAGCTTATTAAAGTCTATTGGTTCACTTGGATGGGTATCTCTCCTGATATTCACAGCATAATCCTTTACCTCCCAGTGATTATTTCTTTGAGAAGCTGAACTACTGTTTGTTCCCCATTTTTGACCATTTTTCTTGTTTGTGATTCCATTCCACTGAGGAGTTTCCTGAAGCAAAACTCAAAAACCTATCAGAAAGGAGTATAACAATTAAGCAGAAAAGTCAAACACAGACAGTAATCCAGATTAGCAATTAAGGACTGATACACGGCAATCAAAACACCAAAAAAGATAACAGTACATCGGGATGTGTATTTTACATCTCCAATTGAAATGTCATGAAAAGATTAAAGAATCAGAAAAAAAAAAAAAAGTGCTAAAGGGTATATAATTAAACAAGCAGGAAAAATGCAATCACTTTCCAAGCATTGCAAAGGTAGTAATAATTCTTAAAAGTTGCATAGGATTCTTTAGTTTTTCAGTTCACAAGGTCAGCAGGAAACACAATATGCCACCAGTTCTATGGTCTGGAAACGGGAGAACAACCACACATTTATCCCAGCTCCCAGGTTTGGTGGTAAATGAAGGGGATACACCGTAGCAAATCCATGTCTTTTTCTGGCAGTCAATGTGGATAAATGAAATGACATACTCTAAATATTAAATTATATTAGCCTACTATATTGCTTGAATTTACTATTTGATAGTATAACATCCAAACTCAGAAATGCAGGAAAATCAGAGAACAGCTTGTTGATGCAAACATAATGAACTGTACCACTGATACTTGACTTTGCTCCTCTGCTTGATCTGCAAAAACCCAAAAATTTTCAAACATCAGAACTTTAACATGACATCACTTAGAGAATCCAAAAAGCGGTCTGAGTAGTATCAGTACAACATTTAAAGGGGAAAATGTTACTAACAGAAGGAAAAAGAAAGAAGCTAAATACAAGCACTCTCCAAATAGCCAATTGATCGGTGGAAGAATTTTGGTCGTTAGATTACAATTGAAACAATGTGTTTCAGAAAGGAGATATGGGTACACCATAAACCCACCCAACAAAAAAGAGAGAGAGAGAGAGAGAGGAAGTGTAAGCATCAAACCTTCTTCCAGAGGCTCAAAGCGGATATGTCCTCGCCTTGCTTTGACGGGAATAGCTCCATCCACCATATCACCATTCTGAATAGGTCTTCGATGGATAATGCCTTTTTTATTATTTCTTTCATTTTTTCCTGAAGTTTCAGGTATATCATTCTGACCAAATTTCTTCCAATGCAACTGCATTATGAGATCAATTTTCAGTCAAGACAAGGCAACAATCTATGAAGAAGCTCCAGGGCAGGTTTCTGCACTTACAAGTCCTCTAGGTTGGCCCACTTCCACTCTTTTTTGAGCTTTACTGCCTTCTTGCTTCCAGTTTTGCTGCATCAGATCATGAGTAGTCAGTAAAACTGAGATTTCGGGTAAAGGAATTAATATTGTATTACTCACAACTTCTTTTAAAGAAGTATCTAAGTCCTTTTTCTGAATTTTTGCCATTTCCCGCAACCACCTCCTCTTGGCATATTGTCTCCGTGCACTTCTGCTGGGACGCTGACAGAATGTATAACATAAGCACCACACAAGGTATTAGGTCCGG
Organism: Cordia subcordata; assembly: GCA_028554755.1. Lineage (NCBI taxonomy): Eukaryota > Viridiplantae > Streptophyta > Magnoliopsida > Boraginales > Cordiaceae > Cordia > Cordia subcordata. The sequence goes on from JAPTOF010000020.1 coordinate 1,666,888, forward strand.
TTCTCTAAATCGAACTGAAGCAATATAATTCATCAATCCATCAGAATGGGATTGCTCGAAGCAATTGCTCAGTAGCATAAATGAATCGAAAACTTGAGAGGCATCCATGATCCAACTTAAGGAGAAAAGTTTTGATTTTTCCAGAAAAGACATTTGGGATAAATCTTATTATTTGGCAAATCAGAATTGAGGGAAATATGGAGAAGAAAAAAAGAAAGAAATTGCAGTTGTTGAATGTAGGTTAAAGGAAAAGACAGGATTATTTCTTCCAAAGCAAGCTTTTCTTTGACCTTTTAATACTTTAAATCAAAATCACAGCAAACTCGACAAGAGCTTTAACTTATACTCAATAACATAGAGCATCCGGAATTAGCTGTGACTAACTTCTCAGCATTCCGAAATGGGCGAAAGCAATTCCTGTGTAAAAGCTATGTTGATTATAAATAAATATAAGAAAATAGTGGTCTGTTTCTCGACACATTATACAAATGTTAAGAAAGCAAAAATCAAGTCCATGTTAGGAGTCATTTCAAACCTTTTGAATAGTCTCAGGCACCGGGGTAGCATCACCATTGTCTTTGCCATCCTCCTGAAGCTGTTCATTTCTACACAACACAATGATTGCATCAAAATTGGACAACAACTAGAATCTATGGAATAAGTTAAGATACTGAGACATTTAAATGTGTAAGCACAATTAAGTCAAGTACAAGATAGAAAATCCAGTTGAAGGATTATACAGATAATATAGCACAAAAAACTTAGAAGACATGAAGCAACCATTTGGACAATGACCATACAGCTTATAAAAGACCTACCTCTTCAGACTGGGTGTAGCCTCAATGTTCCCATTACTTTTCTTGGCAGTTTCTGCTTTATTTTGGACAGCAGTTGCGTTTTCATGTATAGAAAACTTCTCCTTCTCGGCAGCACTCTTCTTCCAGGACAGGACTCCTTGGCGAGAATTCTCAATCCTTTCGGTATGACACTTCTTTTCAATGATTCTGTGAGGCTCTCCTCGCTGTTTCTTCTTTCTATAATTCACAAAAATAGGAAAGAAAAACTGATACAAAGGTCTACTAGAAGCACCAAGTGCAATCACAACACATTAGACAAACTACAAACTGAAGTTCCACATTAAGCTTGCACAAGACATACTTTGAATCCTGGAGTTCCTCTGATGCTTTTCTCTTCTTTGAAATTGCATTCCTACCTTCCAGATTTTCATTATCGTCTGAATTGTTGCCCTCCTCCTCCTCCTCCCCATCATCATCATCATCATTTGCTAAACATAAGGCCCCACAAGTTGCAGGTTGCTTTTCCACAATTTGCAAGTTCTCTACATTATCAACTGCATCATCTCCCTCAATCAGCAGCACACCTCCTTTCTTCTTCACACTAGTGCAGCACATCAAACAATAACAGACGTAAACCATTTTCGTAATTGGACTACCATAAAATTTCACTTATGCACATCATTATCATATTAAAATAGTTGAAGCATATACCATAAAAGGTTCATCTACATATAGCACAAAAACTGGTCACTAGCTCAACTAACCTGATTATATCTTTATCCTTCAAGATACAAACCAATTCAAAAGGCGGCAAAACAAAGCCATCCATCTGCAAGAATGACAAGAAAACTAGTATACCAATTACATTAAGATAATCAAACAAAAACACAAATCCCTCACAAAATTCAAATACAATTTCGAGTTTCTGATTGGACCAAAAACCAAACCACAAACACATAAAGTTCATGGTAAATCAATAAGTAAGATCGACAAATAACCTTCCGATTAAAGTACTTTCTTATTACAACCGTATTTAGTCCACCTGCCCGAGGGAAGTAACTATCACATTATTCACATTTCACAAATGCAGAAACTTATGTATAGCCATAAAGGCAAGCACAAGAAATCAAACATTACATATTTTTCAGGAAACAGATATTTGCATCAAATGACAAAGTAAAATGTAATTTAACAAGATTGAAATGAACCATTTACGTCAAAATTCTAGACAGAAAAACAAACGCTTTTTATATACATGAAAACAATCCAAAAAGACAGAAACAATTTTTATTATTACAGAGAGAACGAGCAGTCAAGTTCACCCAACAAATAAAAATAAAAATTGCACAGATTTCACAAATGCGGAAACTCAAATAAGCATACTCATAAGCCCTTATCAGAGCAGTCACCATTTGTTAGCTAGAAACGAGAAGCAATATAGGACAACTCATGCAAGCAAGTCTCGTTGCTGCTCGAGGATCAGGTGAAGGGTCGATAACCATGTTGGACTCCAATATACTCGAGCATATTGAAAATTTTTTCAAGAATTTGTTTTCATGGCCCAAAAACATGGAGCATTAATATTATATAAAAACAAAATATACCCAGATCACATAAGAACAGTTAACTCCCATTTTTCACAACCATTTAACAAGAAAATAATCACCCATGAATCATCACATTTGTTGACCCAAAGGAAAACACTAACACACGCAAACGAACATGCACAAGTACACACACAACCACACAGTGAATGACGAAAAAGGAGGAATCTTTTTAGGATGATTTACAGAGAGGAGGAGGCCATGAGGGCAAGATTGATGAAGATCAAAAGTTTTGATGATGTAAGCAGAGAGGTCAGCTATGGTGTGAAGCTGATGGCGTTGTTGAAGTAGAATCCAGCTATTGTTTAAGCCTTGTGATTCTTGGGTCTCGCTTAAAATGCCACCATCATCATTCTTGAATTTCAAACGCAGCCTTAAGCAGCTCTCCATTTGGCCATGCAACAAAACCAAAAAACCCCCCTCACTTTTCTTCTTCTCTTTTGCTTTTGTGTTTTCTGCCGATGACTGATGGGAGTGAAAATGAATACCAAAAGCGGAGGAGGTCGCTTGGGAGTGTCACTAGTTGTTTCGGGCTCGGGCCTTCGGATTCTTAATCCTTTTTTCTAGATTGGGCCGAGCTTCAGCCCTCCCTCTGCTTTTGCCTTTATTGAAAAGACACCCCCTCTATTTTCTAAAAATTACAGTAACCTCTTGCATATTTACTATGTGTTAGGTTCATTTGTTAATTATCCTGGAAAGGCCCTCCTATGCTACTATCACCCAAAAAAAAAAAATACCATTTTTATTCAATTCTCTATTACTTTTCTCTTTTTGTTATTTCAATTTAATTTTTTATTTTTTGAGATAATGTACCGTTCGAATCGCTCGGGCCACGCGCATGAATCATTCAATGATGATGCATCGATGATCCAATTACAAGACATTATGTGGAAATCCAATTTTATGAAAGAGTAATCCATTAAACAATAATCCACTTACTCTTTTAGAGATCGCTCGGGAAATGATTTTACCACACCAAAGTTTTGTTTTTGCAGCAGTAGGATCAGAACATTAAACAAAGATAATGCACTGAATGGCAAGCACTTCTATTTATTCCCGTTTTATTATTCAGAGATAAAGAAATATATGAAGGAAGATTAGAACTTCATATTTTTTATCTCCCAATCTCCAGGGTAAGACTTTGATAGGCTACTTAACAAACGAAGTTGGCATTGATAAGTTGCTCGTTTATTGGCTATGAAGTAATCAACCATGAAATTCACAATTCATGTCAAAGTCAAACCTTTCTTCAAAAAAGCAAGCTATATTCAACTCCATGGTTACAAAGTAACACAGAAAAAGCGCGACTAATGAACCACACCAGCTACATGCAGCCTGTTTCCTTGATGCCCTTGAAGAAGAAAAACAATTTAAGACGACTCCTCTCATAGACCCCTGCAGACAAAGAAATGAATGTCGTTACAGATACTTACAACGGAGAGGAAAAAGAAAAAAGCTATGAACAACACTCTATATAAAAAAAAAAAACAAATGGCGTTTTGTAAACTGCAATCAGAACAGAAGGCAATGAATAGACAATCGACAAAAGAAGTGCCACAAGAGAATTGTTAACATTATACACGCATATTACACAAGCGATATGCATGATGTAACACCTACAGGCTACCCACCCTTATTTATGAGGAAGAACAATATAGGAAGCTTGAGACAGTAAGTCTCGAAATCTATTCAGGCAATATTAAGGCACACAGCTTAGACAAATGTAATGGTTTGAGAAGCAATCACACCCTCCTTATTCTAATCATAAATGATAGGTGTTGATGGACAATGCAAGCACACATTTTGATAATGGCTTTCAATTGTTCCCGACTTGTCTTAAAGAAGAATGCTTTGCAGAAGCACATCAGATATGTCAAAGAAAGATCTAAAGAAAGATAGGAAAGACTGAGAGGACTCGAAGCCTCTTTTTTTTTTTTTTTTTTGGAAAGTGAAGAATTTTATCAAAATGCACCAAGGGCGTGCAATCCGAGACACTAAGCCTTACAAAAACCTTGTTAAACTTGTGACAATATTATTCATTTGCAGTCTTCTTGTACATAGCATGCTCAACCACGAGCAACTGTTACGGACTGTTCCTGCCACGGTTACCCTAGTTGACATTCTCAAGTTGCAGCTTTTACAAAATGCTCTCTCCTCAATAGCATCAATTACTTGGATCGTAAATATTTCCGGACAATTGTAGCCTCCTCTATTTACTTAACAGAGGAGATTGTTCATCATCCATTTTCTCTGGGCACCAGGATCTAACAAATAAAACACTACTTATTTGCACTATTCCTTGGTGCCCAATGCAAAAATACTATATACAGACAAGACACTCCGGAAAATGTACAGTCTACCATAGCAACACGGTCTGATTGTATCATCTCAGCTGAACAATATACTTTAATAATCTATCTCTAATTTCAAAAAGTTACCCACTTCCCAAGCATATAGTTACATACATATACGCATAAATTGCACAGATGACATAAGATTGCCCTAGAAACTTGAGACAGTATTATACTCAACTAGTGAAGCTAGTCTTCAGGGCTCATCCATTTACTATTCTTCAGTCAGATGTAATTACACAATATCATCCCTTAGATCACTCACATTATACATCATTGTGGAGTAATTAAATCTCTTCTCATTATCAACTATACACCCATCACCTTTTTTTCCATTTCTGTTAAGTCTCCACACCAGCCACCTTACCGTGTAAGGGTATGTTTGGATTGGCTTCCCCTGAAAGAAGTACATTCTCTTTGCAATGACTATTTGCTTTAGGACCTGTTTGGATTCGGTTTTATTTTAAAAAAAAAAAGCACTTTTTTCAAAAAAAAAAAGCACTTTTTTCTTGAAAAAGTTACGTTAAATTTGCAATAACTATTTGATTTAAATTCCAAAAAAGCTAAATCTCTTAAAAAAGCTCAAATATAGATTTTTTTAGAAACCAGAATTTTCAACTTTTCAAAAGAAGCTGTTTTTCAAAAGCCGATAAAAAAAACGCTTTTGAAAAAAGCCAATCCAAACGGGCGCTTAGCCTTAAGAAAAGCTGAAACTCCGAATTTGAGCTTTTTTTCAGAAATTCAGAATTTTGAGCTTCTCTAAAAATGCATTTTCCCAAAAGTTGTTAATCAGCGCTTTTAGAAAAAAAACTAATCCCAATCCAAACGAGCCCTAAAACCATTAAGAGAAAGCACTGAGTTTTGCCAAAGAACTCCTCCTTAGCTCTTTCTCTCATCATCACTAATAACTTCACATTTATTCCAAAGTTAAACGGAAGCAATTAAGCAAACAGATAGCATGCTTGAGCATACTGAAACAAAAACACAATGCTAATTTTCTGTTCTTTAATCTAACTACATTTCTTCTTTAAATAAATCCCTTCAAAATTGGGAAAAAAAAAACAGAAACTATATTTTCATATACTTGTATATCTTGTCTTTAATAATAATGACAATAATAATAATAATAATAATAATAATAATAATAATAATAATAATAATAATAATAATAATAATAATAATAATAATAATGATGATGATAATTTACCTGACTTTTTGGAGGAGAATGGACTTGAGCTTACGGGCGAGGTCCTGGGAGCGGATCTTACGCTCGAGGTTCTTGCGTGCAAGCACGCGCTTCTCGGAGTTCTTGACGTGGTGGGTCTGCTCGCGCTTGATGAGGCGTTCGATGCCGCTGGACTGCATCTTCCTCTGCATAATCACCAGCGCTTGTTCTAAGTTGTTGTTCCTCACTTTTACTCTTATGCCCCTCCTCCACTGCTGCAGCGCCGCCGTGATCGGCTGCTCTCCGGCGAAGATTCTGCTCAATGATTTCGAGCTGCTCCACAGCATTTCCGATATCAGATTTTTCCTTTTTTCTTCTTTTTAGGGCTTCAACGTTTGCCTTTGATTTTGCTCATACAAGTCGAGTGGTAGAGTAGAATGTACTTCCAGCTCCCTCAACTTTGGGCTTCGTCTGTGTTTTGGGTTGTCTTTTGTTGTGGGCTTGATTTGTCCCTCCTTTTCTTTTGTATGGTTTCTCCGAGTCCAGTTGGATTCGGCCCAAATATTTGTATTTGTTCCTTTTTTCCAACGCAAATTTTCCTTCGGGGAGAGAGAGAGAGACAAAGATATCAAGCATAGTATTGCTCACTTGAGGTACCGCATAGTCCTTTCTATATAAAAGTTTTTTTTTTTTTTGAAAAAGACACCTTTTTGTAATTTTTATTAAATTTTAAAAAGTTTAAAACTTTGAGAAATGTTCAGTTTCAGCTTTTTCTAAGTACTTTTTCAAATGTTATAGAAAAGAATTCTTTAGAAAAAAAAAAGGAATCCAAATCGACCATTAATATAATAACCTTGCAAATACAATGGAAATAGATTAAAACACCTAAATCATTATTGGGTATTTAACATAAAGAACCCAACAAGTAGCAAACCAGAGAACTATCTCGATAATCATTTTATCTAAAATTTAAACTTGTCAAGAGAATTAATTATACTCGTATTCGCCCTAATCTGCTAAAGCACATCTTGGGCTAAAGCCTGTGTTAACTCCCTTTATTGGGTCCAGGCCTGTGGAGCCCCAAGCCCTGGCTAGGGTCCGATATTCGAATTACAAAGGGCCCAAAAGCCAATACGTGAAAACTATATAAGGTAACATATATTTGGTGCATACCAAAAACTAAAATCATGGGATTACAAATCTCTCTTACCAATGAAAATTACCATGATCCAGTGGAAGGAGTTCCTATATATGGGAGTATAAAACTTATGCAAGGGGATGAACATATCAACACTCAAACTACCCATTAATCTTTTTCGAAGTATCATTAATCGCTTACCCTCATTATTAAAAGGGAACTATAATTCTTGTTAGAAGACCCAAACCTTAATTGTAAATTTTAAAGTATGCAATACTTATTGTTTTAATGCTCTCGTTCTTGCGTGTAGCTTCACTCTTACTGTTGTGGATTCGTATTTCGCATTTTGCGGCTAATTACGTTGCTTGCACGCTTTAGGAAGTGATGTTGCCATTTTCTTGTTCTTTAAACAAAAGCGTCTAATAATTGATCAAGTGGTGATCAAACTAAAAGCAAAATTTGATAGTTCATAAATTATTTAGTTCATCTAGAAAGGAAGAGAATTCAAAGTAGAAATTTACGTATCATAGTATGAGAAGTCAAACGTATGTTCAAAGCAAAAGCAAGAAGCTATCAAAATTGTCAAAATATATTGAAATATAAACTATAGGCTCCCAAGAAAAGTATAAGAACAGGTGATCATCAAAAGTAAAACTGAAGAGTAATAACAAAGTTAACAATAGATCGGTTCACGAAAAGGCTATCAATTTTGAGCTAACAAAGACTTAGATAACTGCGATAGTAATCTTTTACATACCTTCTTTTTTATTGCATCATGCTTCTTTTTATAATAAAATATTTTATCAAAGAAATAAAAGAATGAAAAAGTAATATACAAAATAATACTTGCACTTTATGTTGCTATAAACTGTAAAGCTCCAAAATGCAAAATTGCACATATTAGACGAGTCATCGAGTATAATCGTGTATTTGTGTTGACTTTATTCTAAGATTATTGTGTTGACTTTATTCTAAGATTATCGAAACAAATCGTAATAATATTTTAATTTTTTAAGAGTTTTATTGGGCCATCACAAAAGTTACTACATTCCATTTACTATTACGTGAAACGGTGCTTATTGTTGTATAAAGAGTGATATTTATCATTGTGCAAGTGTCAATTATTATAATTAGTAGTGCTATAGGTACAAATTTTTTTTTTCGCTTATCGAATGAATTTCATTAAATAAATCAAGAGTACAATTAAAACTAACCAATTCAACGAGACACTTATCCCTCAGTAGTAGGTTGCGCAGAAGATTAGGTATCTAGGTGCAATGCCTGCCCAATTATAAGCCAATCTGTCAAAAAAGGAGATTTTCTGCTACCTAGCCTACTGATTGAACGTTGGCTCTCGTACAAACGCACTGGAATTTTACAAAATTCCATTGTTAAATTCAAAAGCAAATTATGAAGATATCTTCGATAATGTGACTTAAAGGGTGTTTGGCTTTGCTTATTTGATATTTATAAGTAATTAGATAGTAAAAAAATATAAGATGGTGTTTTTTTTATAAACACAAAAAATAAGCAAAGCCAAACACCCTTTCAGGGCCCGTTTGGTTTGACTTTTTTTAAAAACATTTCTTTAACAATTTTTGAAAAATAATTTTTTTTAAAAAAATTAAAAATTTTGACTTTTAAAAAAAGTTGTATTTAAATTTTTTTCAGAATTTTAACATTTTTTAAAGTCAAATTAAATAGTTATTGTAAATTTAATATAATTTTTTTAAAAAAAATATTTTTTTTTAAAAAAATCAATCTAAATAGGCCCTTAATTTTTAAGACGCCATTGAATATATTTTTGAAGTAATTGCTTTAAAGGGTTGGGAGGTGGTAACGATGTTGCGTGGGCTGAGTTCCCACGCATGGAGGGTAGGATCGACCGGAACTTAAAAGCATGAAGATGTGAGGGTAATATTTTACAACACCCGGTCCTGTACGATTCTCAGAGGAGGATCAGGGATATTCCATTTTTGACACCTAAATAACATTTGACCCAAAAAACAAAACGAAAAAAAAAAAAAACCATAGAAAAGCAATGAACATTATTGTGTCCGTATTACCAGTCATCAGTGACTTGTATCCAAACAAAACAGACATCAGCAATGAGGTAATGAATCAAACTTGACGAGTCCTCAACTCCTCATGCATTGGGGCCGTTTAGATGAGTACTTTTTTTAATAAAGAAAAAATATTTTTTCTATAAAATAAGTACTTTGTAATGAATATTTACATTAATTTTTTTAAAAAAAATGGAATTGTACGAAAGTTTAAAAAACGCAAGATATAGTTCCCGTTTTAACAGTTATTTATCATCTCCCCTTGGCAGATTAATTTAACAAATCAAAGTCTGTTTTCTTTATTAAAAAAGAACAAACAAAGTTCTTATGAAAATCTTTTAGGCAAACATAACATGGCACAAGCGCGAGTTAATTTCTCCATTAAAACAATAGAAAATCGCGAGGATATTCGATACAATTTATTATTTCTCATAAATTCTTGTGTCATGCAAGGTAAGAACCACTAATGATGGCTACTCTTCAAACTTCTAACCAAATCAATAGTAGTTAATTGAGCATTAATTTAAGCCAAACTAATTAATTGGATTTGTACTGTCACCGAAAAAACTTGCCTAATTATCTTCTGAAATCAACTAATTTCTCCTTCCTTATCACTTTAAGAATCAGTGGAGAATCAATAGATTTTAGGGCATATCACTTGGCAATACTTTGACGAGAAATTAATATAGTTCTGAGAACAAATTATTAGCTTGTGAGTTGAAATAATAATTTAGATTAATAATTTTTGTAACTGATATTTAATTTTAAATAATTATTCTTACGTTTATAACAGAAATTCATGTTGCTTGACATTAGCTGACCAGATATTATGTAATTTAAATTTACTCTTTTGGACAATCATAGCGTAAAGAAGTTTAATTCTAGACCTTAATTTGGGTTGAATAATAGATTAATGACTTGTTATAACATTGGATTCCGATCAAAGTAAAAGTATCTCAATCCTTCACGTAAAAGGGGCAAGGGGGGGGGCCGAGGGAAAGAAAAAAGAAATTTTGTTATAAATCTTCAAATTCTATTTGAGTGATTGAACAATAAATTCGTATTCTCGATATCTTTCTATTACAAATATTATTGAAACTTTAATTGATACCTTATAGGTATAGAGAGAAGTATTAGTGGTGAAGGCATAAACTATAAATTGAGACACATGGTCAGACAAGGAATCCAATATGATCTTTAGGTTCCATGTGTTTGCCATATATAAAATGCTTTCTTAATTTACGATGTTTGATAATACTAAAAAAAAAATTAGCCAATCAAAAAACACTTTCCAAAAATATCTTAATTTGGAACATGAAAAAATATTTTCAATCGATCAAGAAAATGAAAATATTTTCTCCCTAGTACCTCCTCTTTGTATTTAAAAAATTTTCGTTTCTCATTTTACAATTTTTTCTCTTATTTATATCAACTCTAATTTCTTATTTTTTATTTGTCTTATTCTATTTTTAGTTTTTATTTTATATATATATGTATGTATATATATATATATGTATGTATGTATATATATATATATATGTATGTATGTATATATATATATATATATGTATGTATGTATATATATATTGTATTATCAGGCAACCTTGGGCGGCTGGTTCCATAAACGGAGCCGACTCATAATTACCTCCGCAGTTCGAGGATCTATTCTATTCTTTTTCTTCATCTTCTTCCTGCTTACCTTTTCCCCTTCTCTCTCTCTTTCTGAAAATACATGTAAACTGCAACAACTACCCCGGCCTTCATTAACGGTCACCAACCGTTTCTAATCAATTTTCCTAGTTTTTATCGAACCTCTCTCAGCTGTATCTAAACATGCAGGCTTTTCACCTCCCACCATCTTCGTTTTTTCCTCCTGCTTCCTTCTCAAGAACATCAAAACCCACAAACACTTTACACATTTCAACCATTCAACTTAATTCAAGAAAAGGAAGATTCAGCAGAAACCCTTTGGGGTTAGCATCTTTCAGATGCATGCAAATCTCTGATACATCAGTTTCGAGGTCTTTAATAAACCATGGTTCTTCTTCTCCTTTGGTTTCTTGTGCAGTTTCAGGGCGAGCGTTGACCGTGGCCGAGAAGGTCAACTATTTGGCCTTCGAGTTTAAGTCGTTAAAGGAACCCATTGATAGGGTGAAGAGATTGTTAGAATATGCGAGTCTTTTGCCTCCGTTTGATGAGGCTGCAAAGGTGAAAGAAAACCGCGTCATGGGTTGCACAACACAGGTTTGGCTAGAGGTGAAGATGCTTGATCATGGGTCGATGAGGTTTAGAGTCGATAGTGATTCAGAGATCACGAAAGGGTTTTGTTCTTGCTTGATTTGGTTGCTTGATGGTGCAGCTCCAGAGGAGGTTTTGAGTGTGAAAATTGATGATTTGTTTGATATGAACCTTGGGTTGCCTAGTAGAGGCCATTCAAGAGTTAATACATGGCATAATGTGTTGATTGATATGCAGAAAAGGACGAAGAATTTGATTGAGGAGAGGGATGGGAAGCCATCTCTCGAAGACTTTCTCTTCATTGGTTATAATGACCCAAACCCAAGTACTGCCCTACTATCATCTGGCTCAAAATACTTACATGCATGATGAGAGCAGTCGTAAACCTAACTGATGTAGGAGGATGTTGCATTGGTGGTTTGGCGTTATGGTCTCGGTGGCTATGAAAGTTTCCAGGAAGCTCAGGTTTGAGTACCTGAAATTCTTGTTTGGATTAGTTCACATTGTATGCTCTTGTTTGATCAGGCAAGCGAATATTGTATTCAAATTCTAATTAATTATTGTTAATTAGAATTATATAATTGGATTATTTAAGCAAGTTGTCGTTTAATTTCTTTTCTTCTTAATGCATTCATGTGGCCTACGGAGATTGTATTTTATGCTCAGTGCGAATATTCTTTTCTTTTTAGTAACAAAGATATGCTTTTCTTGCAACCACGTCACAGAGATGCATTTCACCTTTGCATTGATTAAATAATTAATTGTAAGTGATTTACATATCTGCATCCCATTAATTAGGTAGTACTTGTTTATAAATCCAGTGTGCTTGATGATGATGATGATGATGATGAGTTCATTTTCCACAAATCAGATAATTATCACGGAAATGCTTCTTTGATCAAGTGGAGGCCCATCTATTTGTTTGGACATCCGATAAAGTCAAGGCACCAGAGTTTCATGTCAAAGAATGCTACAGAAGATATTTGTGGAGTTATCTTGTATTTGTTTACTTTTCTGATCAATCATCTTTTCAGGTTCAAACTTGGCAACAGCATTTGCTTCCAATTATCAGTACACCCTTAAGTCGTGTCCAGTCCCTTTCCAGACCTCGCGAGCGGCAAGAATCTTGTGCCCCAACCTGCCCTTTAATTGTTATAAAATTACAATAGATATTAGATCGTTCTATCATACCAAAAGAAAGACCAGCCACTAATTTCAAGACATTGCAGTGTATGACTCATCTGACACAATTGTTTTATGCGAGATAACGATTTGATGAATGGTAGTTTTCCAAAAGAATAAATATTCCAGGATCCAGCTGTAAAACATTTTGTAGGAGAATCCATTGTATGGTAAGAGCCCAAAATTGGGTGGATAACAATTGAAGTTTTGGTATGAAGCTCAGATGTTTCTTCCAGCAATGGAAGGATACTAAAATCGGAGTCTACGATGTTTAGATGTTTTGCACAAGATAACCGTTAGGTGAAATCTAATAATGACAGCTGCATGCAATAAGTCTGTAATGGAGATCTGACTGGAACAGTTCATTTTTAGTAGCAACTGAGTTAACAAGCGTATAGACATGCTACATGTTAAATTTTTGTCATTGAGATATTTCAATATCATTACTCCACTCCATTTTATTTATGTTTTACCCTTTGGTACATATAACATAATGTTCAATAATGAATATATGCATGGACTTTGTCACTAACATTCTTTCTCATCATCTAAATTGTTTTCGTCATGTTTTCTTGAAGCCTAGGTGATATCTAATATAAACATTTCCAATTGCAGTTGAGATTTTCAACTTCTGATAAGTAGACAGTTCAGGAGTTCTTACAGAAAGCAGAAATTGGATTTTCTGACATTTCACGAAGAAATCCATCCTTTGGTCATAAGTTACAATTTGATGTAACTTTATGGCAACAATCCATTCCACGGTTTCATCTAAATTACAGGCTATAGGTGGTTACCAGTATTTCACCTTCATAGGTGTGGACTTTATGTCAAAAGATGTGCATTCCATTCTTCATTGAGCTGGTTTTAGAAAGGTAGGTGATCTTCTCTGTTCATCTGTGACTTTTCTTGTTCCCAAGTTCCTTTGTGTCTTGATGCTGGCAGCTTACGTGCAGGTTGATGCAAATTGGCCGCCAAATGGTAATACTGCTTGATTTTTGGCTAATAGTTTTCAGTGAATTCAGTGTTCATGAACTTTCTTGAGGCGGCAGAACTTCCGATGCATTACAAGCATGTAATCTACGTAAACACTTCAGGAGAGAACCCAGATCATCCTCTCACACTTGCAGCAGCTACTTTTCGTACTTCGTCATTCAGGGAGCATTCTGCAGGTGCGTTTTATAATCCGATTTCCTAGTTTTTGGTATAGCAACTGTAATTGGACAGGCAATATTTTGATCATGAACCCTTAAATTCTTTTTATTTTATTATGTAACTTTCCAAGTCACCAATTCAAGCTGAATTTATCTTCAGGTATTTGCTCTCAGATTCCAATCCTGAATATGTGGCATGTTTGAATACAAATGCTTTCAGATATTTGAGAGTTGTTTCAGAAACTGGGATGCATGAGTTGCTAAAAGTTCATTATTTTTTCAAGTTAGCCTCCCCCCACACCCCCCCTCCCCCCACGGCTCCCACACACACACAAAAAAACAGAAACAAATGGCTTGCATCATGGTGCAGAAGCCAGTTGGTGGATATATAGTTTCCGTGTAAGTAATACTTTCTACCTCCCTTGCAGTGCATTTCTTGTTTGTAGTAAAATCTCTGGTGAAGCTGACATCCTAATCGTGGAGCCCTGTGATTGGATAAGTTATCCCACTTCTAGCTGCAATTAATTATCTCATTTACAATGGCAGCTACACTATATGTACCTCCAGGCCTAGGAATTATGGTGAATATTGCAGATGTAGTATGTGACTTGCTTGGAATGCTCATCTTGAAGTGCCATTACAGTCAACCTCACTATTCTGCCTGTATGATCAATGATCTCTGCAGTTGTAAGCTGGCATCTCATTCAGAAAGATTAAACAAGGACACGGATCATGGCCTTCATCGAATGGAAACGTTGGACTGTTGTCATATGTGAGTTACTGATAACTTTCAGCGACTTCTGATCGACTTTCTGCTGGAGGGATGACATGAATTATAGTTGTACTAATCTTGATGTTTTTACTTTATCCAAAACGTTGTAAACTCAATAGTCAATAGAAATGCCTAAAATCATTAGGCTGCATATCGGAATGTGGTTTTGCTAGTCATAACTATATGAGTTCTGCTTATTTGTTAATGAAGATTGCAATTACATGTTCGGCTCCATCTCTGAAAGAGAAGATATATATGTGCAATATTGTGCATTTCTTTTAGGATCATATATTTCCTCTAATAAAACATTTGCGCTTAAGTAGTTGTATTCTAAATCAATTGGCTAAAATACGAGCTTACGACAACACTAGCGCCTTTGACGTATAGATTGTTTCTTCTATATCTGTTTGCTGCAGCCATAACCGTCTTTCAGAAGAACTTTCTTGGATGCCAACTGTTCACCCTTGTCCAAATCTCTCTCAATTCTTTACAGATCTTCTGCTTGTTCTTTTTTCGATTATAAAGAACCCAAATAAGGATGCTAAAGCAAAAGCAGAGAAGCAAGCCGAGGCAATGTCAAGCGACAAATGACGCCCACTGATGGCCTTAATCTCAAACAGGTTACTGCTCTTATGAGCATCAGTTGTCTGACCATAAGCTATCTCATCTCCAGTTAAACTGTAGACATAAGCTCTCACAAAGTATACAGCTGCAGGAACATCTTCCTCAATTCTCCATTCAAGGCTTTGATTTCTCCTGAAAGGTATGTCAGCAATGGTGAATTGGCAGGTTTTGTCCTTGCTAAGATTGTCCACAGTTTTCCTCCATCCGCGATCAACTTGACTAATGGGTGCATAACACAATTTGACTTGTACATTTCTGTACTGCAGCTCATCTGCTTCTTTTGCAAGACTTTGATTCAACCTCCATGTTATGTTTATGCTGTCCTCTCCAGCATTTAGTACTGCAAGATAAGACTATATGGAATTTTACAAGGTTTGATTTGGCTCATAGAGGAACGATACGAGATTCAATAAAAACGCTAGGACTATGCTCATATTATGCCAAACTACGTAAAATTCTGTGTTCATTGTTTCATTTTTTCATACGTTCTTCGTTCTAACACTTTAAGTTTCCTAACAAAAAGACATTTGCAAGGTGTAATATTGCTTTGGGGTCAAATATTGGTGTAGTCTACTCCACACTCTTTCTTAATGATTTAAAAGTAGCAAGCAACTTTAATAGCAGTGACGATTCATCAAATTTGCTTCTCTTTCTTAACAAACTACAAATCGAATTCACTGTTAATACATGATACAAGTGAGCTTCAAGTAGCTCCCCCATGAAGTGCATGATGCAGTACTGCTATTGCAGCTATTAACAGAGCAAGATGATTTTCTTATAGTTAGCAAAAGTTCAAAACATGATACATTCATGAATTGTCTATACTGTTGAAACACAGCCCAAAGGAAAATTATTGAAAATAATAAATGAATTAAAAAAAAAATCTGTTACAGCTTTAAGTTAGTGTACGTGCTACACCTATATAAATATATCACCTACAAGCCTCAGTTAGAAAAGAATCTTGTCTAGAAACGTTAAAAGACAACAACCAAATCAAACTTTTTAATGAGATAATCAATTTAAAGGAACATAGAAGATGTGAAAGAAATATAAAAATAAAGAATTTCACCTTGGCTATCTTTGGGTGATGCAGAAACTACAAGAGTTTGTGGAAGTGAGGAGAAATGCACAGCTCCATAGCAACTCTGTGCTAAGCAGAAGATAAGTAGAGATACCATGAGGGGATAAAATTCCATCTTGTGCTTACTAAATATCAAGCTTTAGCTACCAAAGACAGTTGAACGAGGAATCTATATGGTATGCTGCATTTATATTCAGCTGGTGACTTGTCTTAAAGTCAATAAGTCAACGCACATGCGCTGACTTTTCTGACTCATCAATGTATAATTTGCTTCAGAGGGCCCACTGAAAATGCTAGGAGTTGTAAGTTTGACATTTCAAGCATTGGTTACCGCTAAATTGTCTAATTTGTCAAAGTGGCCGCTAGATAAAGGTAGAAGAGTACTCCTTCTTGTGGTCCACACTTGGCTTACTGGCTGCTCTTCTTTACACGGGGTTTTTTCTTCTTGTTTCATGTCCTTGCTGCTTTTTGGTCTTGAATAGCCCTCAATCCAAGGGAATGAATTTGCTAATATCGTTCTGGTATTATGAATTGTAAACTGACTAGTAATACAGTTTAGGTCTTGCTCGTAACGATAATAATATAAGAGAATCTTTGCCCTGATTTGAGTCTTGAAATCTCAAACATCATCTTCAAAGTTTCCCTTATGATGCAACTATCACGCCCCTAACTATTAATACCAACACTCGGTGTGACATGCCTCAGGCGTAAGCCCGCAAGGCAAGCAGGAAGACACCTAACACAGTATAAGCCTCAATATATATATAGTCAAAACATAGTATTCACATCTCACCAAAGATAATCGTTACCAACACTGATATTACATTCACACAAGCTATATTCAAAAATTTACATCATGCTAAAGAAAAAAGAAACAAGCCAAAAGTTATGTTACAATAACCATTCTAGAAAGAGAAAAAACTCGTCCGACAGGCACAATTTAAATCCTAGGACTGGTTCTCTCCCTGTGTTTCCGACCCTCCACTTTTTGCAAGGAAGTAATAAGACGTGAGCCAAACGAGCTCAGTAAGAAGGACACCCCAGAGTTAGGCTCAGGGTAGTCCCAAGATAAGAAAACAGGACTAACCATCACATCACGCACACAGAATAATCATAAGAAGCGGAACCAGGATAAAATACACATTTCACCATTCAAGCTCAGAAGTTGACGTGCAACATAACTCCGATTCATCACGATGTGCACCACATGGTCCATTCACAATCCATTTTACGAACATACAACACCAAGATCACATAAAATCACATAAGATCCCTCTGGAGCCGTGATACATATAATACTTCCACCCCGTTCACAAACACATTGGGCCTAGACCTCCCCGCTAGGCCCCTTCTAGCCTAGTGAGCCATCTCCCACCGACCCGGGCATAGGATGGCCACTTGTGGCCCTACACCTCAGTACGGCGAGACATCTCCCACTTACGGGCATAGGAACCACATCATTTCTCAAATACCAGGCAATCTCACTCGTCAAATGGGTGTCACAGCTCCAGGGGTTTACATGTTTCACATACAATCTACAATCCACAAATACAGGCTCAAACGTATCCATTTGCCATGTAACTATTATGACTCAAAGTAAGAGCCAAATGGATTGTAAAGGAAGTGAATATGATAACCAGGGTAGCTTTTGGAAGGCGGTTCGAAGGGAGTGTCCAACTTACCTTATCTAGTTTGTTAACGAAATAAAACCTCCTTTTAAAACTTAGTCTCCGACGCTATTTGATGCTAGATTGCTCAACTCAAAATTGTCCTTGCTTTCTTCCAATTCTTGCAAAAATTAAAGAGAGGAAATAACTTAGGGTGAGGGATTTTGGGTTCAGTAGAGAAGAAAGGAGAAAAGAAATGGGTTTTGGTGTTCTGTTTCTTCTTTTTTTTTGTACTTATCTTGCGATTTTGCTGATTCTCACTTAGGCCCCTGTAGTTTTACTTATTTTGCTGCCCACGTGTTTCTTCTGGGTATTACAGCAACTGCAGTTGTTGCTACGTTCTACAAATGCGGAAAGACCCTCTGCAAATAACCTTTTGGCTCAAATTCATGCAGTTTATACAATCTGAGATTAACTTTTGAAGATACCAAGCAATGAACAAGATATGCACCCATATATGCTGCAAACTGAAAACTACACTCTTATGTGGTACCTCTTCAAATAGAAAAACAGGAAACTACACTCGTATGTGAGAGTCAAGATAAAAATTTATTCCAACTGGTCTGCAATTTATATGGTAGCTTACTTTTCGTTACTGATAGTAATTTAACCTCAATGGTGCCTTTTTTTTTTTTTCCAAAAAAAAAAAAATATAGCCCAACGGTTGGTCAGTCGGTACATGATCAAACCCATTCATACCAAGTTTAATCTTACTAAATGAGATTTACGAATCTGATAACGTTACTCATTCTTGTAAGTCATATAGGTTAGCTTAACACGTGCAAAATCTAAATGGGGACTTGGAGTGACTGATTAAGGCAGGAGCATTGTAACTCTGGAAGCAATATGGACAGGAATAAAGAAAGTATGAGCATTATAGTATGTATTCTCCATTGATTTCTAAAATTCAGTAACTATATCATTGCCTCTTCTGCAGTCAGGATTTTAATATTTACATGCTACAAACATTTGATCAAAGGAAAACAATTGAAGTTAGCATACTACTTGTCTACTCCATGAAATGTGTTAGGTCAATTATCATCACTGTGATGTCATCCAAACTACCCCTTGTCACTGCAAGGTTCACAAGATCCTTACAGGCAGCCACTAGTCCACCACAAGCTGGTCTTGCTCTAACATCATTGTTTTCTTTATCTAGAGATTGCATTTTCTTCTTTGCTTGATCCATCTCTGACATATGTCCAGCAATAAAATCGATGTTTTCTTTATTTGGAGATTGCACTTTCATCTTTGCTTGATCCTTCTCTGAAACACGTTGAGCAATAGGATCACTGTTTTCTTTATTTGGAGATTGAACTTTCAGCTTTGCGTGGTATTTCTCTGAAATACATCGAGGCATAAAATTTCTGTTTTCGATGTTTGGAGATCGAATTTTGACCATTGCTTGATCCATCTCTGAAATATGCCGACCCTTAAAATCACTGCTTTCTTTATTGGGAGATTGAACTTTCGCCTTTGTTTGGTATGTCTCTGAAACACGCCGAGCCTTGAAATCACTCTTTTCATTACTTGGATATTGTGCTTTCATCTGTGCTTGATCCATTTCTGAAATAAGCCATGCCTTTACATCACTGTCTTCCTTATTTGGAGATTCCATTTTCACCTTTGTTCGGTCTTTCTCTGAAACATGCCGAGCCTTAGATGGGGGGATTTCATTTTCACTGCCAAAATAATCTTCGCTTTCTTTCACTGTTGCTGAAACATGCCAAGCCTTGAGATCACTCTTTTCATTACTTGGAGATTGTGCTTTCATCTTTGCTTGATCCATTTCTGAAATAAGCCGTGCCTTTACATCACTGTCTTCCTTATTTGGAGATTCCATTTTCACCTTTGTTTGGTCTTTCTCTGAAATATGCCGAGTCTTAGATGGGGGTATTTCATTTTCACTGCCAAAATAATCTTCGCTTTCTTTCATTCTACTAAATGTCTTCATACTGCCTGGAGATTGACCTGCCCTCTTACACTTAACAAATACAACTCTCCTTGACCTTGATAGAGGACTCATGCAGCCAAATTCATCACCATTCTCTTTCGGAGTAGCTTGCCCTTTCTGTCTACGTGAACATGACTGGATCACTAAGTCCACAGCTTCCTGATTACCAACCTGCAATAGAGAGTACGCGATTAATCGACTAGTCCATCAAAAAGAACTACAGATCCAGAGCCTGCTATAGATCCTCAAGTCACAAGTCACATTGCTGAATTTTGAAACAATGACAGATAGATAACAACCTCTCAATTGAACACCTTAACAAAAAGTTATATTCCTTTAGCAATGAGTAAGTTGGACACTATTTGGGGATCCAAGTATGAACACTTTTTGCACACACCTAGCAACCCCAAGGAAGGAACATTTTTCCTTCCAGAAATATGCAGCTTCAAAAATATACTGGCATTTCTTTCATTATGCACACTTAAGGGGTCATGGTTGGAATCAGCACTTCAGTGATGGTGCACTTGCATAGCTTAAGGCACAAAGATATACTCAAGAAAAGGGGAACAAATCGGACGGAATCTTGACAAGGAATTGATGATACTAGAATAATTTGCAATCGACAATTTGAGCAAATTAAATCATATGTGCATTCTTCTCAAAATCTCACCTCCTCCCAGAGTCCATCAGATGCCAATATAAGATATTTCATATCTGGAGTCAATTTAACAGTCTTCGTATCAGGCTCAGCCGGTACCCAATCCTTCAAATGTGCATCTCCAATGCTTCTAGAAACAGAGAGGATTCCATGAATTCTCCAAGCTCCTCTATGCATCTCGACATATCCTCCCTGCATCAGAAGTGTGAAGTGATGATTGTTGTTGGCCCTTAGCTATAACTCAAAGCCTATATATGCATCATTAATACCTGATTATCAACTCTCCTCCGCTCATCCTCCTGTCCTGCTCTATGATCTATTGTCAAAGCTTCAGCTGTTCCTCCCCTGCATAGAACTGCTCTACAATCTCCCAGATTTGAAACTAAAATTTCTTTCCCTTCAATCAAGGCAGTGACACAGCAGGCACCACTGCCTAAGCCCTGAAAGATATTCCCATAATATACATTAGAACTTTCTTAGTATAAAAAACAAAAAGATGTAGCAATTACATGCAAATTCAATAACATCTCTTTCTACATATGACTCTTTAACAGTCAATCCTCTGAAATCAAAAAAGACTCGGAATCAACCTCAGATCCTATCATAATCCAAGTACTGAAAAGGCATCCAATTCTGAATTAATGAGCAACAATATCCCAAAAACAAGGATAGAACAAAGAATTTCTAGCTTCCTTGCCTAAGCATTACTCTGCTAGCCGTGTGTGCTCCAGAAACATTAAGTGAAGTATAACAAAAGTTTATCACATTCAAGATGTAAACTAAAATTTTCAACAATTTCCATGAAATTTAGCTTAAAATAATTCATACCAAAAAAAAAAAAATACAGACAGGTCAAATTTGAAATAAATTGAAACAATTGAGCTTTCTGAAACTGAAATAAGCCTTAAAACTTGTCATTCACCTGTTTCAAGAACTCTTGGTCTGTTTTCAAGTACCCTGCCTTGACAGCAGCTTCTTTTGCCTCATTTTCACCACAATTCTCCAACATTTCATATATATTCGAATGCAATTTGTCTGCTACAAATTCTGCAGCCTTGCGTCCTCCATGCCCATCATACACGCCAAAAAATGCCTACATTATTAAGCAACCAAATAAAGTCTACATTTTCTGCGTCTACATACACATAAAAGAATTCTTCAACAAAGTACCAATAGAAAATTCAAAAAAAAATAATTAAATACGACTGCGCAAAAACCATTAAACAACTTCTAAAGATCTTTATTTGACATGGGCGCACACACACACATAACAAACAAAAAAACCATTAAACACGCACTAATACACAACCAAGATTACCACTAATCCTTTAGTTTTCACACCCTTTAAAGACTTCTATCACATGGGTACACACACGGAGACATATATGTATTGTATGTAAAATTGTAGAAATGTTAAAAATTACACCTTTCGGGAATAAGGGGAAGAAACAACTCTGTGGGTATCTTCCATGAACTTTTTCTTTCCTTTGAGGGAGAAAACACCGACACCGTGAGAACCGAAGCAAATGGCGTCGTCTTGGGTGGTGCTACTGTAATCAAGCCTTGGGTCAGTACAAATTTCGCGTAAGACATTTGGTATCTCGAGCTTTGAGGGCCTCTTTCTCTTCAAAGAAGGTGAAGATTGCACGCATTTGTTAACGTTGTTGCTGATGATGTTGTTCATTTCTATGGTGGATCTTGGAGATAAAACAGCTGTTGCAGCAGTGTGATTATCGTTAGTCATTGTGAATGATGATGATCATCAAAATATAGCTTTTGCATTAAAAATGGTTTTAGACTTTACAACAGTTGTGTGTGCTTTGTAACGGCTACTAATACTATTATCCAGCTGTGGGTGGGTAGGTGGGTGCGTGGAAGAGCCTTTGAATTGTACGTACATGTGTAAGTTTTTATTTTAGTCTGTGTGAATAAAATTCAGAATTTTTTGTTTGAATTGGCTTTTATATATATATATATATATATATATATATAAGAGTATTTTTTTAAAAAAAATAAATTTTTTGTGATAAGTATTTGGATTGATTTATTCTAAAAGGACTGAAAGTTTTTTAAAAAATTCAAATTCATCTTGTTTAGAAATAAAAAATTTCAATTTCTCAAAGAAATATTTTTGAAAAAAATTAATTCAAGCGAGCTTTTTATATAAATTTTTTTAAAAAAGTGATTTTTTCAGAAATTTTTAAATTTTTTATTCTCACAGAAGAGGTGTGACCTTTTATTATAGTCAAATCAATAATATTAGTATAAAAAGAGGTGTTGCGAAAAATATATTCTTTTACAGAAAAAGTCAATACAAATAGTCATGAAATCATAATTTCGACACTTTTCACACACAAAAGCGTGCCACGTGATGTTTTGTATGTGTAGTTAGGTTCAATTGAGCTGGTCAAAGATTGGCAATTATATTTTGATGGGGTCAAAGTTTGAAGAAAATAATTTAATGTTTGATCGATCTTTCAGAGACGTTATGAACCGAGAGATGTGAAAGTTTGATTGTTATGTCGGTTTGGATAGTGCTTGGGTGGAAAAGGATAACGTCTGTTGTGACTCAGTCACAATTGGCCAGACCATTCATAAGCCTATTTGATTATCTTTTTTTTTTATGAAAAATATTTTAATAAATATTTAAATATTGAAATTAAAGCATTATTTTTATTAAAAAAAAACTCAAATTACATGATTTTTTGAAGTAAAACTGAATTAAAAAATAATTTTTTTTTTTTTTATAAATCACCTCTTCGTATGAAGTCTATCTTATACCCATATATTTATTAGTTTCAAGACAATATACTCTTGAAGTCCTTTATAGAAAACGGGGCAATCCTTGCTGACACGACCCAACCTTCATTTCTGATCAACCAGATCAAGCAATCCATTCCACGATATTTCTCCTTCCAAAACTTAAAGTAGTTCTTAGGTTTGTTTGGATTGATTTTTTTAAGGAAAAAAAATTTTAAAAATAAAATAAATTAAATTTATAATAAATATTTGATTTAATTTCTAAAAAATTAAAACTTTAAAAAAAATTCTAAATTTTTAACTTTTAAAAAAATTATTTTTAACAAATTATTAAAAAATACTTTTAAAAAAAAACTAATTCAAACAATCCCTTTGCTACTTCAAAACTTTCCTATGATGTGATGAAGTAAGAAAGATTTTCTTTTATATAGCCGGCAATGCTCATTAATGTTTTCCTGTAGATTGTCAGATTCCCTTGACTATCGCAAGCTATCCTTGATAGATTATTATCCCCCATTTCTGCTACAATGAACTCTTTCAGTTCCTTGATGATATATGAATATATATAAATCAATGTAAATGACCACATACTAATGTCCACAAAAATATTTTATTTTTATTATTCTACTCCATTTGCAATACTTAATTCCTTGACTATTCAATATTAGCTTGAATAATTAGGAAGAAACAAAGCAAATCAATAGGCCCATGCTGCCGAGATACTTGTGTCAAGCATGGAAAGGGGATTTGTTCCGAAACAAAATATTTATTTATAGAGAAAAGAGCGGAATTTGGAGCCAAAATATTGGACGTCTTAATACAAAAATGTGTAACTGAGTATGTGTTTTAAGGGTAGCTTAAATGGTTAAAATTATTATATTAAGAGTGAGAGCGTAAATTGGAATATCACCAAAAACGAGATTGAGTTTGAAGCCAAGGGTT
This sequence comes from Cordia subcordata, assembly GCA_028554755.1. Taxonomy (NCBI): domain Eukaryota; kingdom Viridiplantae; phylum Streptophyta; class Magnoliopsida; order Boraginales; family Cordiaceae; genus Cordia; species Cordia subcordata. The sequence goes on from JAPTOF010000020.1 coordinate 1,691,035, forward strand.
AAGAAAATGTGTAATTGGTTTGAAAGATGAATCATTATTGAGATGAATTCCATGCATTATATTTATGTGTCAAATTTTTTGAACTACGTTAGGGGGAAAAGTAGATATGGCATTTGGAGTTAGGGGGAGTCAAGAATTTGATATTGTGGGGTCAAGGTTTAATTAAGAAGTTCAACGATATTAAATATTTTAAATATAAATAAGAGTAAAGTCCAAAATCCAAATTATTATTGAAAAAATATGCATCAGTAACTATAAAGAATTTTATGAAAAATAATATATAATTATATATGTAAAGAAAAATTTACTAATTAGGCAAATAATGTCTCTCTTTAGTGAAAAATAAATTCATCAATTATCATATTAACAACAATATTCAAGAAACTTTTTTCAATATTAATAAGCAAACTATTTCTTAAGAAAGTTATTTTTTATTGGAGTGAAAGTTATCGTTTTATAATTGTTTAAGCACAAAAAGTTAAAATCAACCATATAATCGATTATTGATAGTAGCTAGTTAAAGATAATGTTATTTTAACTCTTTTTCTTTCATATATATATATATATATATCTTAATTTAACTTAAACATTTTAAGTAATTGTCCAAAAATCAAACAAGAGTGTCATTATATACATAAAATTGCAACTAATTAAGAAGACACATATATATTTCTAAAAATAAAAACTTATAAATTAAGAAATTCTTTTCAAAGGGATTCGGGCCCGGGGCCCGGGCTCCCTCGGTTTCTTCCCTGTCTCCGTCCCTGTTGTGAATATTATCTGTTCCCACGGGATGCCAAAGCGTTGACTCTTTCTTGGATATTAATTATTAAAGCACGTGAGGAAATGAACATAGCCGTGTTATATTATCATGCTCATGTGTAACGTAAAACTTGACAGATGGTGAAAAGTACCAGAACTACTTGTATAAAAGTAGAACATGCGTGTATTATCACACACTAAAATTCACGCATGCGTGTTCCGAATGTGATACATTTAATTTTGTTTCATCCATACTTATTTGAAAAGCATTTTTTTTTTTTTTATCATTTCGTAATATATTTGGTCTTTCAAACTTGAATATATGATATTTGTAAATCTCTTTAATAATAATTAGTTTTCTTTAATTTTACACGTGATTGTCATTATATAGTTGTTAGTTAATTATATTACCTTTTTTACGTTTTCTTTTGGGAAAAAAAATAAAAATGGGCCAGAAAATTTTTGTGCTTATCTTTTGATACACATTTTACACAATTTTGGCTTGATCTTTGTTTGTATAATTAAGGGCCTATTTGGATTGGCTTTTTTTTTAGGAAAAAATACTTTTTTTCTGAAAAAATTACATTAAATTTACAATATCTATTTGATTTGGTTTCCAAAAAAGTTGAAACTCTGAAAAAAACCTAAATACAGCTTTTTTTAGAAATCAGAATTTTCAGCTTCTAAAAAAAATTATTTTTCAAACGCTGTTAAAAAAGCACTTTTAAAAAAAGCCAATCCAAACGAGCCCTAAGTCGTAAGGTTGTGATCAGTGATCTAGAAGTGTACTCATTTGATTATTGGTTGCAATAACTTATTATGTTTTATTAATTGTTATCTAAAGGGCACATACAATCTAAGAACAAGCAAAATATAATTGAAAATTGCGTGGGTTTCACACTTTCTAAGAACAACAAATTAAACCTCCCTTTATAGGTTTTAGCCAACTTATCTAAAAGACACAATCTCTAGATTATATTGATTGATCTAGAATGTGATGAGTCAAGAAGGCCTCATGCCCTGTTCTAGCTTTTCTTAATTTGCATATTCATCCCTGAATTTTTCCTCAGTTTCTTTAGAAAGGCTGAGAACCACCGCCCACCTTACAAGTGTTGGCATTGTCATTAGTGGTCTTCCATTTTTCCAAGTTATCTGATCTATCTTCTCTTTTTCCTCAAGTGTTCTCTCTTTCTTCTAAATTTTTGGCTTCATCCGTGGTTTGGGATTACGGTTGACATGGCAAAATTCTTCTGATCTTTGAAATACACTTTACCTTCTTTTCTTCAGGAGATGATAAATTTAGCAAAATAAATGTAAACCCTCTTTTGATCATCATCATCATCTTTGTAATAACTACACTTTCAAAAGCCAAAATAAAGATTTCTTGATTTTGCTAATTCTGATCATTTCTCATGCATGCATGCACACAGAAGATTCAGTATTGACATGTTTGGTGTTATATATAATATTATTCACGTATTCTTTTAGAACATTGTTATATATCACTTTTCCATCCTTTTCTATTGCCCAGGAAAAAAATTTGATATTCGGTACACAATTTGATTTTCTCAAGAATGGCGAGAATTTCACAAAATCGTGTAATGCTGATTTGCTTCCTTGTCTTCTTCAATCTCCCTTCAAACAAAGCTGAAATACAAACCGTAAAAATCTCATCAGATTCGCGGCCTTTCATCCTATTTGAGGACTTTGGCTTCACCAGCAAAGGCCATTTCTCCATCCAACTTTCTTCCATTTCTATATCCACCACATCCATCAAACCAATCAACTCTTCCCTCATGGGTTTCTTCCTGGGACCGACCCCTGCCCTTCAATTCATGGAAGAAGCATTGTTCAAAGGGTCCTGCATTATTGGCAAACCGTCTGTTTTTCCCATTTTCACATTCAGAGAGATCTACCTCCCTTACCAAACATCGTACGAGAAAGATTATCACATAACCATGCCTGATTTGTATTACATTTTCTTCATCAATTGTGTTCCAGGAACATCTGTATCCATGGTTGTAAATCTCGAAACCTACAATCTAAATCCAAAAGGCCATAAAGATTATCTGGATGAACATTTTTCCAATTTACCAAGAGTCACCTTCGTCATCTCGTTTGTATACTTCATTTTCCTAATCATCTGGCTGCGTTTGTGCTTCAAGAACAAAATGTATATTCACAAGATACATTTGATGATGTCCATCTTGCTCCTCATGAAATTCTTGAACATGCTTTGCTCTGCTGAAAATCAGCATTCTGTTAGAGTCACTGGCTCGCCTCAAGGCTGGGACATTTTGTGGCTCATCTTTCACTTCGTTCATGCCTTGATGTTAGATGGCGTTGTTGTGTTAATCGGCTCCGGCTGGTCACTGCTGAGGCCATATCTGCCTGATTTTCAGAAATTTATGCTTGGAATGGTCATCTGTCTACAGGTTGTTGCTAACATCGCATTCATCGTGATCCGTGGAGGTGGACCCTTTTACGAGAACTACAGGTATTCTTTTCTTCCCTTCAAGCACTCAAACTTGAGACTCGTAAATTTTAATTAGTGGTCAATTTGACGTAATTTTTAAACACTTAAAAATGATTTGTGTGAGTTTAAAAGTTGAATTTAGAAAGTGTTTGGAAGTGCTTATAAGTCAGTTTGGCCAACTTATACCTATTTGATAAATATAATTGTGCTTATAAGTAAGTAAAGTTGGTTTATAAGTAACCAAGACAACACCACTCCCAAATTTCTTTTTAGGTGTTTATAAGCAATGAAAGTTGACAAAATGAAATTATATTTGTAGCCTTTAAAAACACAAAAATATATTTCCAAAAGATGTCAATAACTTATAGATACATTTTGTCCAAATACTTCTCTGTTTATACGTTATTTGCTTACAAACATCAAAAGCTGATTATAAATATCAGTTGCTTATAAACAACTTATTAAGAAAAGAAAAGCCAAACACCCTCTCAATCTGTTGGCTCATTTTTAATTAAAAATACTTTTGCATAAAAGCTAAAGTCAAAAAAAGTCAACCCTTAAAATACTAAATCAAAATAATCAACAATTTTTATTCGACAATACTTTTAACAAAAACTCTACTATTAAAAGTTTAAGGGCTGAAATTTCGTATATAATATAGTTAGGCCAAATAGGACCTAAGTTAAACTCTCTTGTCAACTGCAGATACTGGGTGGTGACCTTCTACGCGGTTGATTTCGTGTGCGGCGTGGCGATTATCTTCCCCGTCACGGATTCGATTGAGGTGCTGAAGGAGAAATCAAAGACAGAGGGGAAAGAAACAAGAAACCTGGCGAAGCTGAAGCTGTTTCGCAACTTTCACAATGTGCTGCAGGCGTATGTGTACACCATCAGGATGGGCATGTTCATAATAAGGATCCTTGTGAACTACAAGCGCTGGTGGTTGACTTTTGCCATGGAGCAAATAATTGATCTGGCGTTTTACATCGTCATGTATCATAGCTTTAGGCCCAGCGAAAAGAATGAGTATATTGTTCTTAGTGACAGAGAAGAAGAACACCCTCTCACCTCCATGCATGTTTCTGTCTGAAATTTAATTTTCAGTTTCATCACCTTTTGAGATTCCCTTTTGTAAATTACAGCTTCCTTTGTTGTCATATTAACAGGTAGTCACATGTAAAGAGTGAGTTCACGTAACTTTTTGTTTTTGTGTTTACATGCAATGTGTCTGCCGTGTGAGTGCATCGTGAAATAAATATAAATAATTTGCTTTGTGATATAAACTTGGGTAAATGATGTTATATATATACGTGCATGATGGCAGCAATGTAAGTGGACTCTTATCGAGTTGAGAAGGTTATGTTTATGAAAAATGATGTTTAACGAACTGTGGTAGGCATAGTGTGGTTGTTGACCATAATGCGAAGAAGAAAGAAAAAAGAAAATAAAAGAATAAATTAAAAAAAAAGGAGATTGAAAATTAATTAAAAATGTAAAAACATTATTCAAGTCACTTAATCTTTAAGTATTTATGTTTTAGCCAAAATTTGTTGAGTTTTTTTTTTTTTTTTAATGAAATGGCTTAAACGTGATCATTTTAAAAAATTAATTCACTACCAAAAAAAAAGAATAGCCTGCGGTTTCATTACAAAATAACCACGAATAAGCAGTCATTTTATTATATAAGTAGGAGTTTTGGTAATACGTACATAGATATATTTCTATACGAGATAATTAATAAATGTACTCTTAGCTTGATTTGTGGATAGTGTGATTATAGAGTATTATAATAACAAAAGTTCAAGGTTTAAATTGTGGATGGAAATATGTTATGTGTATGTGTGTTTTTTATTTTGAATTATATATAACTGATGTTTATATATGTTAATTTGTTGAGTTTTCTTAATGAAATGGTTTAAATGAAATCATTTTAAAAAATTAATTTATTACCAAAAAAAAGAAAGAATAGGCAACGGTTTTACTACAAAATAACTACGAATAAGCGGTGGTTTTATTATATAGGCAGGAGTTTTGGTAATACGTGCATAAGTATATTTTTATACGAGATAATTAATGAATGTACTTTTAGATTCATTAGTAGATTGTGTGATTATAAAGTGCTATAATAACAAAAATTCAAGGTTTGAACTGTGGATGGAACTATGGTCTGTGTATGTGTATGGTTTTTTTTTTGGAATTATATATGACGTTTAACAAGGCGACGCCCTTCCTAGTAGCGGTTTTACCATCGCCTATTACCTACTTTTTTTTTGTATTGATTGTTCTTTTAAAACAAAAAATAATTAAATGGTTAAAACAGGACTAATTGTATAGTTTAATAATTTCTAAAATAATTTATCCTTAAATTAGTTTCCTGTTAAAAAAATTGCATATATATAACTTTGAATATAATGGACTTGTGCCATCAAATGCGAAGTGGCTAAAAGACTTGTTAAGATGGCGACATTGTCCTAATTTATGTAGAATCAGTGGTTTCTTCACTGCAGTATTCTAATAATTTTTTTTTTAACGTCATTGCAAGCGAATTTAATTCCATTTTCCTAGAGATCCAAATTATACATTTTACACTGGAATCGAACGTGGCTGTCAAGTTATTTAGGTCCGATTAATTGTACAGGTTATGGAAACAATTTCAGAAAATATTAATGATGTATATGCGATACTCAAATATGTGTTATTCAAACTTCCCTCTCATTTGACATTATATATATATATATTAGTGATGTATATACAATACGTTTGTCATATTTGTCACATAAAAAATAGAAAAAAAAAGGTAATTTTCAACGGTCGGCAACAAAGCCTTAATTGCCTCTTGTTTGCATTTGCATGGTGCCCAACGTAACCCACCAAGCAAGTCAAACAGAATATTAAAGAATTGTAGAAACAATTTAGTTAATAATTCAATATTAATGATTAGTAGTTCCATCAATAAATTCCCTTGAAATATTATTCAAAGCCAAGAGATGTGGTCCTCTTTTGCCTTTTAATGGCAACTTTTATGTGGTTTGTTATTAAAGTGATCGGACATTTATATTTTACATTACAAAAAATTTGATAATAGGTGATGATGTTTACGTATAGGCGGTATTATTTGATAATAGGCGATGATCATTACTTATACGCGGCAATTTTTCACAAAATCGCTGTTTATGAGCGTAATCAGAGACAGTTATCAAAAGTGCCACCTATTTGCAAAAAACCTGGACTTTTAGCAGCAATTGCTAAATGGTCACTAGAAAAATTATCGTCAATTTGTGAAATTCTTGAGGTGATAAAGCTTTTTCATGATTTTTTGTACTTTTTAGAACACAACATCCACTTATTTTTTAACAGTATCGTACTTTATCTGATAAAAAAATAGGCAAAAATTATGAGAGAGTTTTAAAATATAAAAAATCTAATACACTTTAAATAAATTATTTTAGGTGTTCCAACTCTTTTTTGTGCTGGAAAATTGATGAGCGCTTTTTGAGGGGTAATTAGAAGAAGTCATTTTCGACGGAATATTAAAGTGAGCAGTGATGGTTCACCATACCATCGCGTTGGTGGTCTCTACCCTACCAGCCAAACGCATAAACACGTCAAGAGTCTTATGACTTTTCGACCTTTTAATTTCTTCCTGGCGTTGCCATAGATTTCTTCCTTGCTAAGTTATAAACAAAGGGCATCCATCCATTAGGAGGTTACGTATGTCTAATTTGCCCTACAAGCGAGGTCAGGAAGGATTGACCCTTCTACAATATATACTGTTTGAATTTTTCTAGAGGCATAATATCTAATATCTATACTATATAATAAATTAAAATAAGTTATAATTTTGTACTGTCAAGTGACGCTTTATATGACAAGTTTTCTATAATTACTTATCAATTAATTAAATATGCCCATTCTTAGATCATTTTTTATTTTTCATCATTTATTTGATTCTATTCCTGTATTAAATATTTTAATTTAATTAATATTATGCCCTTTCTCTATATATATCATAATTATTTTATTAATTTCATAGTATATAATTGTTTGAATAATTATTTAATAAGATGCAAAAATTCTATAGTTTTAATATATCCAGTCACATATGTTCCTCTCCGTGCATCGCACGAGTGTCACATTAATTAACATCTATATATGAAACAACAAGTTTCTTTTATTTTCATCTCTTTTTTTTTTCAATATACTAATTGAAAGAACACATATAATTGAAAAGTATAAACGATAATGAAAAGAAAATGACATTTAGGATTGCTTGGAAACCTCCCACATACTTGGCAAAATCAAAGGCACAATCAAAACAAGTTGATTGGGGAATCAGGTTCAGAGCATCTCAACTAATTACAAAGAGAAGTGCTCTATCTACGGGAAAGAGAATCTTAAAAGACACATTTACACTTTTATCCCATCTGTGAGTAACAACCTTTGTGCTTATGGACATTAAAAAAGTAAAAGACGTACTCCTACAATTAAGGAGAAATTTTTGTTTGAACTTTGAATTCAACACTTAGCATGACAATAATCATCCATCCAGTCACATGCTTAGTTATTCTGGAAAATTGGAATTCTGAGATGTATCAACAATGCTTGTTTTCGCTTCTTCTCAACTTGTCATATTTCACCAAATATTTGGCCATAGGACGTAGAACTTGAATTTACACGTAAAATTATAACGTTATGATTTAGAACTCTCCCATTTGTTAGTTCCTTGAGAAACGTTGAGGAGAAGCCATATGCCGTCCAAATTGGCGGAATGATGTGAAAAATATACCATTTCTAGCCATTGACTTGATCAAAAGTCTTGATAAACGAGGTCAAGTCCACTAAGTCTATGTTAAGCCATCGGTATGGTTTACATTTCAAAGCCATCAATTTGGTTTACGTTCCAATGGCTTCGCGAGTTGCCGCATCAGATCGTAACCCATGGGCCAGTTAAGTTGCAGATTAATTGTTGCCCCAAATTGATTTAAAAAAAAAATAATCCTAATTAATTAGCTAATGGCACTATAATGTCAAACCCGAAAGAAACATTAATTTAGATTTTCCTTATTCCTTATAAAAGACAATAAAACACTCATTTTAACTATTATTATGGCTAAACGATTACAATTTGACTATCATCACTTCAGGAAGCTCCCCTGATTCTTTAGTCTTGCATAGTCTAATTGAGTTAATGAAAAAGTTAGAACTTAATCCGAATGAGGTAATCTGTCATTCTCTCAAATATTTATTAGTATTTGCCACAGACATCAATACTGATCCAATCAATAAGTGGGAGGAGTCATAAGTTTTTATTTTTTAAACAACGAGGGATCATATTATATCTAAGACTAATTATAAATTGTTTAATATAGCGATGTACCTTAATATATAATCCATATAAATCAAACGAGATAATAGATAGAATTTTTAGACTTAAAATTGTAATCATGGTGAGTGATTCTTATACCATTTTGCCCACTAGTGCAAAATTGTTAGAAATTTGGTAGAGTTGTGAAGAGTTACGTGAAGAACGATCAATAAAATTAGTCCAATAATACAGTAATATGTACGCGTAAAGCATATAAATTTGCTGAGTCTTGTCCGTTTGAAAAAAGAGTCCTTCCTTGTTTACATCTCGTTATTTTGTTCCTTGATGACGTGATATTTTTTTTCCTTTTCTTTTCTGGCAAACTTAACTAGGTGATGTATAGGTCAACTAATTAAAAATAGTTCGAGATGTGAATGCATCTTTTATGTATGCAAAATTAATTAAATATATAATTCTAATTGATTTTGATAATTAGATTCATTTAGTCTCCTAAATCTTTAGCTAAAAGTGTAATTTTTTGAGGCGTTAACTAGTACTTTTTATAATAAGTATATTTTATGAAATTTATTAACAATTTAAATTGCCGTCACAAAGTCAAGATTCGTATAATTAAAAGAAAATCTTATGAATCTAATTTATTAATCCATCGCATTGAAAAGCATATCACGATGCAAAGTGCAAACTGACATTCCATATGCCTTTTATATCAATAAACGCATGACACGTCATCCAGAAACCCCCTTTTCCTCTTTGAATGTGGGTATTAAAGTTGATACCCATTAAAAACTCAAACTTTTTAACCCCCACTAACTTTATTCCTTCTCAATTAAACTCTTTTATTACAATTTTCCAAAACTAATAACCAAAAATTCTCCAATTTTCGCCTTTTTAGGGCCTTATTTTTCACACGAATTTTTAGTATTTGATCAAAGCAATATATATTATATATATTTTGAGTCCTTGTATAGTTGTCCATAAATTTTCAAGTGATATAAAAATAATTTTGTAAATGTTACAAAGTTGACACTTTCACGGACTTGTAATATATATCTATGACCTTAAAAATCCAAATAAAGATTAAAAAAAAAAAGTTGCCTATACCAAATATAGTTCTAAACATCTCCAACTTTTTTCCCTCTCACAATCTTTTCGCTTTAAAACTTCACGATTTTCAGCCATTGTTTTCATTCTTCTCATTCTTTCCATCAAGCAAAAACTCAGATAATTAACGTACCCTTTTAAGCTGCTTAATTCACGTTTGTAGCCTCACAAAAAAACTCACTTGCAGAAAGTAGTTTTCCCGTGATCCTTTGCTTTTTAATACAGATCTTTTTCTGGGTTTTTTCTATTCAATTTTAGGTACCCTTTATCTCTCCCTACACGTTGAATATGTATATACATACATGTTAAGTTTTATACACGTTTGTGTTATTCTATGTTTGTTTCTGTATTGTGTTGTTTGTTATGTGTGTACGTACAGTGGTTTTGATCAAAGTTGAAATCTTTGTGTTCATATTAGTTAAAGGGTGTTGGTGTGTAATCTAGTATATAGCTTTGAGCAAAATTAATATATGTTTTGAAGTAACATGGTGAATAACTTTGTATATAAGCTAGCATTTCTAATTTCTTTTTTTTGCCTTTGCTAAATAGCAAAGTTGTTTGTATTGTCTTGAAAAAAAAGATGGATTTTTCAAAATGGTATGCTATATGCTAGTTTTGAGTGTAGGACGAGATGGTCAAACAAACGTTTTATTGAGGTGGCTTCTGGTACGAGTTACTAATTTGAGGAGTTGAACGGGTCTTTTGTGCTTTAAAGTTATGATCTTTGTTTGGTAGTAAGGGCTGTAATTGTCAAAAGGCTGCACATGAATGGTTGCTTGCTTTAATGGTTATGGAGTTTCTTGTGGATGATGATGAGTGTGGAAGCACATGATGGTTCAATTTGTCATATGTAGCTTCAAGGTTTAGCCTTTTGCTGTTTTCTTGGGTATAAGTACCAAAGAGAGCTGAGGGTAGAGAGCAGTAGGCTTGTAGCATTGCGGCTAGGTTGGGAATTTGAGCCCTTTATTTTATAGTAGGTAAATTAATTTCAGTTGGCTTAATTGGTTGGGTAATGGTAAGATATCACATAAATCTGATAAGGATTATTGTAATCTGTGGAGAAAAGGAAAATCTGGGGCTAATTCGTTCAATCTGTTTACAGCTCACATCATATAGATATTGGATTCCATCTATCTTTGTGTCGTTCTGTAACTCCTGTGAAATGTACTTATAATCCTATCAATAATTTGCTTTTTGATGACTCTAGGTTCTGTCTTCCTATAGTAGACGTCGTAGCTTCTTCAGAGTGGCTGCCAAAGACCACTGAGTGATGCAGAGTTGTCTCTGCAGTTTTTGGTTTAATATACAATAATCAAGCGCTTATGAAATGGTGAATTTCGGGCGAAGGTTGGTAATTTTCAGTTGTTTCTATAAGTTGGCCTCTTATAACATCTCATAACATAACATGTACTTTCTAAATTTTCTTTTACAGTGCAATTTCCAAAAAACCAAATGAAAATATGAGGTTCACTATTACAATTGTTATTGGAATTGCTTTTGGATTCTTGATAGGAATTTCATTTCCAACACTCTCCTCTACTAAGGTACAGAAACTTTTCAATTCATGCATGCTCCTACCCCTCCCTAGCATCTTGGACAATATAGTGCATAATGGCATCAAGTTTTTATGAATTCTGCATAATTGCAATTTCATACCTTTTTGACACATTAATTTTCCAATTCTTGGCAGCTAAACATTACATCTAGTCTTGTATATAGCGTTCCAGTATCTCGGGAGCAAAAAAGTATTGATGCTTCATCTTCTCCATTGGATAGTAGAAACGATTTAACAGCAAACCAAAGTTTGAAGGATCCGTCGAAGGTAACACTTTATTGTTATTTTGGGCATGATTTAGAAAACAATTATATACAAACATTCAGCAGTGTTTAAACAATTTTGCATGTCTTGTTTATTCAATCTATAGATATACCTTTTCCTAACTTCTGTATGTGTTCTGCTCTTGTTCATTCGAAAAATTATTAAGTGATCCTCACCAAGCCAGATTAATAGGGATGCCTCTTAGATTCTTCATTTTAATGACTTGTCTTGGATTTTGGAAAGGAACATAGTCAGAAATTCATTATCAAAATATCTGCTTGATTTTATATGCTCTCTTAGGCAGCATATTCCTGCTTTCTATTGCTTTCAATTAGATCGTCTCTAGATGAGCTGTAGCATAGTATTCAAACCTTGCAGCTCCCACTCAGGGAAAAGAAATGCAAAATTTGATAGGCTAGCAAATTCATTTCTGTACATACTGAGCCTCTAAGAGGATATATAAACATGATTACCTAGTTTATGTTGTCCAAACAATATGAATGTTTTTCCTTTAAAGATATAGGAGCAAGTTTCCCGCTCTTTTTTCCCTCTATCTCTGTTAGTTTACAGATTGTTGTTGGAGCTAGTTTTGTGGTAAAGGTGCTGGTCCACATGGTAGAAACCACTTGGTAAACTAATAGATGCTCGGCGTACATACATGTAATATAGAAACAGAAATATATACATGCATTTAGATGTTTGCTTCACGTTTAGGTTCAGGTCGGTTTGTCTTTTACAGTCACAGTAACAACCCCTTTGAACTTAGTTTGTAAAGTTTCTGCAAGTTCTGCCTTGAGATTGCTTTCCCAAAGAATTTTTTCTAACCCTCAACCCAAGATTTTTAAAAACATGAAAATGCTTGCAATTCGTACACATCTTCAGATTCATATTCTTCATATTGCGTGAAATTTTAAATATTTGATCTTTGACTTCCCCCATAATCTTGTTTTAGATATGGGTGCCATCAAATCCAAAAGGTGCAGAAAGATTACCCCCTGGAATTGTTGCATCTGAGTCTGATTTCTATTTGCGCCGATTGTGGGGAAAACCCAGTGAGGTAAGCATCTATTGCAGCTATTATTTCCAAGTGAAAGCGCCCCTCCAAAACTTTTCCTTATCTTCAGAAATGAGTAATAATTTTGTGGTAGAGGACTTTGCAAAGGAATTTGTACTGTATTTTGTTAGTTTAACTAGTAAATTGTACAGAAAATGTCATATCTAGGAGGTTTTTTCAATAAACTAATGGCCAATCTCTTTAATAAAACTGATGGAGTGGATAAAGAAAACCTCTTTAACAATGAAAATAGGTTCTGATGATATATAGGAGTAGCAGCTATCTGGACTATGGTAAACATGAAAGTGTTGGATGGATGAGCAATCACTTCTACAAATTGAGGTAGGAGTGGTTTCGTGAAAACCCACAGCTCTGAGCTGTCCATTTCTGTTGTCAATGTGATGCTACTGTTGAATCAAATAAAAGGATGATATAGTGGACAATATTGATATAATAGTTACATCTCATTATGCTCTTGAGAAGCAGCAGGAAAAGAACATCCTAACACAATTCAGTTTTCTGGCTGTGATTCTGAGAGATGAATGCTTTAGTGCAAACGAATCTTTGTGTCTATATATTTTATATCATCATAATCTCAGATCAATGATCAGTCTGCCGTTTGCAGGACCTTGCTAACAAACCGAAGTATCTCGTTACATTTACCGTTGGATTTAATCAAAAGAAAAACATTGATGCAGCAGTGAAAAAGGTCTGCCTTCTCTTTCTCTATACACGTGTATGTGTCTTTATGTCTGTACCTCTCCTCTAAGTTTGTTTTCCTACAGTTTTCAGATAACTTTACCATCCTTCTATTTCATTATGATGGCCGAACAACCGAATGGGATGAATTCGAATGGTCGAAGCGAGCTATTCATGTGAGTGCCCACAAACAGACAAAATGGTAAGGAATTTACATTTCAATCAACTTTTGCCTAAAGTTTGTCTATTATCGTACGATTTTCCGTCCTTCGGCTTATATTAACGCTCCATGAACTTCGATTAAGGTGGTACGCTAAAAGGTTCCTCCATCCGGATATTGTGTCACCATATGACTATATATTTATTTGGGATGAAGACCTTGGGCTGGAGCATTTTGATGCTGAAGAGTAAGTATCCATCATATGGAGTCGTGTTTGTTGGTGATTTTGAATCTTTTCATCCTTAAGTGGCTTCTCGTTTCCAGATACATAAAACTTGTCAAAAAGCACGGCTTGGAGATTTCACAGCCTGGGTTGGAACCCACAAAAGGGTTAACTTGGCAAATGACAAAGAGAAGAGGTGACGGTGAAGTTCACAAGTAAGAAGAATGATACGACTGCTGCTCTAATTTCTCATTTCCTGTTCATGGTGATACATTAACTTAACTGAGTGATTATTTCACTTCATAATAGTTCCCTTTCTTATTAATCAGAGAAACAGAGGAGAAACCGGGTTGGTGCTCTGATCCTCATTTACCACCCTGTGCAGCGTACGGATTAGTTCTCATGCTATCTGTCTTACACTTCACTTCTTCCCCCATCCCAGATGGACCTTCATATACAATGTCAAAAATTATTCACAATGCCTCCTCCTGATTGCAGATTTGTGGAGATCATGGCTCCTGTCTTTTCTAGAGATGCATGGCGCTGCATCTGGCATATGATTCAGGTATCAAGTAATTTCAATCTATTCACAAGGGAAGTTTAGATTGTTTGCTCTTGGTCGAGTTTCTTACGCTTTACTCAGGCTTACTATCTTAAAAACTGAAAATGTAGAACGATTTAGTCCATGGCTGGGGACTTGACTTTGCCCTCCAAAAGTGTGTCGAGGTCTGTGTACCCTTCCTCTGTCATCTTATCATTTAGAAACGAGATAGTCTATTGATTCCTCTATTATCTGTGTGTATATTCACTTTAGCCGGCTCATGAGAAGATTGGAGTAGTAGATGCTCAATGGATCATTCATCAATCTGTTCCTTCACTTGGAAACCAGGTAAAGTACAATCACGGAAGAAAACTCTTTAAGTCATCCTGATAAATGCTTTCTAGATAAATTCAGATATGGAACAAGATGATGACTGTTTTCTCTATTCTTATTCGTCGACAGGGACAAGCACAGAACGGGAAGGCTCCATGGCAAGGGGTAGGCTCCATCTGCTAACTTTGTTATACACCAAATTTTCTCTGTGTTAGTCACTTCTTGTCTCAGACTAGACAATCAGATTCAATATATTTCCTTATATTAATATTTGTTATAGGTTCGAGAAAGATGTAGAAGTGAATGGAAGATGTTTAGCACAAGATTGAAGAATGCAGAAGAAGCCTATCACAAGTCCATGGGAATTGATCCTTCCAATGTCAAAGCACATTAGGCGGATAACATTTCTGTATACAATACTCTTCATCGTTTTGCCTAGAGTAGAAAAATCTTGATTTGCATTATAAATGAGTCTTAGTTGCAAAAATAGCATATCAATCTTTACCTTGCTAATAAGAGGAAAAAAAAAAAAAGGTCTAATTAGTTTCGCCAGGCACCATTGGAAATGTGTCCTCAAGCTTCTTTGAGGGTTATTATGTTAATATGTTGATTTTAGTCTTTAATAAATGAGAGGCCAGAAGCCTGACGTGGAACTAATGATGATCACGAGTGGTGTTGGCTCAAGCTTGACCGCTTCTTGCAGATTATAGGGTTTGTTTGGTTCAATTTTTAAATATTTAAAAATATTTTTTGTGAATTAAAAATAAAATTAATTTGTTTGGTTTATTTAAAAAAATGAATTTAAAAAATTGAAAAATTAGAAGCTTTCATTTGGAGTTTAAGAAAATACTTTAATTTTTAAAAATATTATTTGATATTTTTATTTAACATACTCTTAAAAAGTTCTATAGCTCACAGTTGAAATTTACAATTAGACCAAACAAATCTTAAGATTTATTAATATTAGTTTTGAGGAACTTAGATGAGATATTTGTTACATTTCAAATTTCATATAAGGATATTACGAACAAAAAATATGTTTGATCATCCAAATTCAAAATGGCATCCATTATTGGACCCTATAATTCATTGACAAAATAAGACTGTTGAAGGAAAATTATGGGCAGGTTCGACTATGACAATTTGTGGGGACAAATCGATGACAACAACGTTGAATCTCTTATGCCGCACACATTAGCCGAGGTGTTCCAAGACTAACGGCTAGATTAGATTGGTTTTCTTCACGAAAAAAAAAAAAAAAACCAATAATTATTTGGCTTTCTTTTTTTAAAAAATAAAATTTTAAAAAAATTCAAATACAATTATTTTACAAAAAATTAAAAATTTTAATTTTTTTAAAAAAAATTATTACTAAAATATTTTTAAGAAAATATCAACTCAAACGGAGCCTTAAATTAATCTAAGCTAAAAATCAAGAACCTTCTGCCACCCCCTCCCTAGAGGCTCCAACTGTAAGGTCCATAAGTCACCATGCAATTGGATACTCCCCAAAAGCACAGTGGACACGCGGCCAATTCAAATTACCTCCTCGCACACGTTTGTGAATGAGCTTTCTAGTTTTTCACTTGTACATTTTGATTATTCAGCAACTCAAAGGAGAAGCCTACACGTGTTGCCGTGTGTCACCAGTTACTGATAAGGTTAAGGTTGTCCCCAAACCATGGTTAGCGCACGGTTTGTTACTGGGTTTTTAGCACCAGCCATTCACTATTTATGGCTGCTACACCAGGTTTGCTCTTGTTGTGTGTGTGCTTTTTGAGGTCATGCATTATCTTCTGTGTCTTGAAGCAAAATTGTTATACTAATTTTAGTCTTGAATCTTAATTGGAGTATATCAATTGAACAAGATATTTGAGATGGGGTTGTCTAGTTTCCCGAGCCCAGCCGAAGGCGTGCTGCCGGTGCTGGTTATGAACACCGTCCTGTCGGTGGCGCTGCTGAAGAACATGGTGAGATCTGTGCTCCATGTGGTGGGTGCTTCTTCAAATCTTGACGAAGAAGATTCACCATCACCATCACTATCGTCATCTTCATCGAATGAAGAAGCTTCTGGTGAGACTGGTGCTGCAGCAACAAGAAGAAGAAGAAGAAGAATATCGATAACTCGATATGAATCTTTGTGTAAAAGCAGATGCGACATTGCAACGAGTATTAGTAGTCCTAGTAGTAGTAGTGGTGGCAATAATTATAATAATAGTCGTGATAGCAGCAGTAGTAGTAAGATTTTGAGTTGTTCCACAATGGAGTGTTGTGTGTGTCTGTGTAGGTTTGGGGCTGAGGAGGAGGTGAGTGAGTTGTCTTGCAAGCATTTCTTCCACAAATGTTGTCTTGACAAGTGGTTTGATAACCACCATACCACTTGTCCTCTTTGTCGCTCCATCATGTAAAACCAACAATATTTATGTGGTGGAAATATATCTCAGAGGAATACATTCCTTTTGTTGTCTCCTTCGTTATTCGCAAGAATTTCGTGTATCGAACTATATATATATTTTTTGTCTCTTTTTCGAAAAGGGAAGATAGGTAGACAAATATTCATGCTTTGTTCTTCGTGGGCGTGCCTGCATACAGCTAGGTCAAAAGAAAAATAACCATGCATGTCAGATTAAACGTAATTTCACATTTGCTCTTTTTTAAGATTTGTCTTGTATGTTGTGATAGGTATCTTAACATAAATATTTAATTCATTCAAACTTAGCTAGCGCAGGTTGCAAAAGAATTATCTTGAATTCGTCTTTTATGATGGTCTCTTGGGCATCTAAGGTTTCGGTCTTTTGTGTGTTAGAAAGGGCAAAAAAAGATAAAAATAAGGAAAAAAGAAAAGAATTTGCTAAATCCAGAATGGGCTGGCTATTCCTTGACTGGCTGATTTTGGAATGGGCTATTTGATCCATCTTTTCTTATGATGGTCAGGCGATGCTCATCATGGATCTAGGCTCAGACTTGCCTGTTCAAAATTGGGCCTTCGTGTGAGCCTAAATCAAATTTTAATCATTATATATATATATATATATATATATATATACATACATACATACATATATATATATATATATGTTTCTCTCCCCCCCCCGCCACCCCCCCACCCCCCCCCCCCCCCAAAAACACAAGACGGAACTCTTCGTTACTTGATTATCTCTTTTTGATCATTAATGAGTTTGTGGCCTTATTGCCTCATCGAACTCTATGAGATTATACAAAAATACGTGGCTAATTAAGAAGATAATCACCGAGCGCGTGAGTTATTTTCACTTTAATGCTGTTGTTCTTTTTTGGTCATTATTTTATTGTCCCTATTACAAGGGACAAAAACAAACTCAACGCGACGGTAGGTTACAAAAATAGTTAATGCTCGCATGGTTTTTTTTGCAACAAGAAAAATTCAATTGGTGAAACTCGATCACCAATTGATAAACTTTGGGTGGCAGCGCTGTCTTTATGCTCCTGCACAGTTAAGTCGAGAGAACTCAATACAGGGCAGGAAACAGAATTCAAACTCAGATTATGAGTCGTATTTGTCTCCAACTCTTGCTGTTAAGACTATAGAAATTATTGAGTATAATTGAGCACAAGACCCTAAAGGGATATTACATGGATTTTTGTACTAGTATAAAACTTATAATAAAAGTACAAGAAATATAACTTCTAAGACAAATAATACAATTGGCATGCCCTAATATATTATGCACTAATAGGGGCATCCCTGTGGACAATGCTAATATGGTTGTGTAATGGTAGGCCTCATTACATAACCATTTAAAGTATCACACAGGGACCGCTGTTACCCGGAATATTGTAACTCAGATGATGAGGCCTCGTAGAATAGTTTTTCGTCTCAATCTCGCTGAAGTATTCCTGCCTGTACATGTAATTCCCCCTGTAGAATTGCACCACGTAGTCTTGACCAAGGTCAATGGGGACGAATGGGCCTTCTTCATCATGGTGCTGAAAAACCATAACCATTTTTCTTAATTAATGCTTAATTCGCCGAAAGTTTTTCTTTAGTGGTTTGATTTTGGTGAGCTTAACGTAAGTCTCCCTATTTATATAGTTTCTTGTGATTCTAACTAGTTACTATGGGCGATGCATCTCATTCCTATCACATTTAGTGGTGCTCCATTAATTTAGAGATCTCGGAATCACCTTGCCTAAAAATTTAGAAAAGTTTAAATTGATATATGAAGGTATTTGTTATATTAATTTATTATTTCCAACATGATTTCTCGCCGTAGATGATGTGATGAAATGTGGACATATAGGCTCCATTTGTTTTGTAAAAAATAATTTTTTTCTAGAAATGTTTTTCGTGGATAATATCTTTAAGGGTGTCTATGTATGTGTGCCGTTTGGGGATTGGTGGGTGGGGGTTCGGTAGAAGATTTGATAAGTTGTGGAAAATGTTTCTTTTTTTTTTTTAGAAAAAGAAAACATTTTTTAAGAAAATTAACTTATTTTCCTTTTCCTTTTTATTTTTAGCAGCCAAATATTAAAATACGTGGAAATCATTTTTGTAAAACAAACGGAGCCATAAATTTCACTTTGTAATACAATATAAACGGTTTAGTTCTTATAAAAGTTTAAATTATAGGATTGTTATATTTATTTATTATTTTAAACAGTACCGGAACCTTACTCTCAACTTTATTTATACCCATTTAGCAAAAAAGGACTTCTAGTTATTCCAACTTTATGGAATCTGATTTGCCGATCTTCAGAATCAGATACCAACCAGTACTTTCCTATATGTTTGATGATATACTTTAGTCGAGCCCCCGGTGAATAAGGCTTAGGTCACACAAATAATAGAAATAGATTTATAAACACTTAGGGGTGTTCATTAGAGATTATTCAGCTCAAAATAAAATATTATTGTTTTTGCAAAATAATTTTGAAAAAAAAAATCTCCAATTTTTGCACAATTCTCCAACTTTTTTCTCAAAATACTTTTCATACCTAGCTTTTTTTCTCCTAATTAACTATTCTCCATATCTAATTTTTCCAAATTCAAAAAATTTTAAAAAAATATTAGAAATCTCTAACGAGTGAACACTCCTATAAACACCTCCTTTATTTTTCCTGTCAAATTACGGATGGAAGCATGTTGTCTTAATTAAGTAAAGTATTCGATCCCTCACGTGAAATGCTCTGCAAGAAAGAATTCAGGCCATTTTGTCTTCATATCGACTTGAGATTATTATTCTCATTTTTCGGTCAGGGAATCCTTGAGATAAGTGAAAGAAAAGGCAGATAAAGATTATTTATTAGAATAGATCTAAAATATTTTATTCTAATCTTGACAATCTCAAACCTAACTCAGCTCCTATCTGTCTATGTCTCAGTACTAATATTGTGTTTGGTCTAAGTTTATTATAAGATACTTTTTATATAAAGAATATAATTTATTTTTAATTTTTATAAAATGTTTGTAAAGAGATATTTTATTTATAATTGTAAAAAATAAGTTAAAAATAAATTACTCATATCTTATAAACTAAAAAATATAATTTATTTTAAATTTTTATAAGATGCTCAAAATAAAATATCTTATGTCTTATAATATAAAAAAAGACAATAAACATTGTTTCCTTTATATTAATAGAATGTGCATCTTATAATAAGTTTATTCTAAACACAGCAAAAGTCACGTACTCAAAAAATAGAGAATAACGAGATTCATTTGGATTAGCCTTTTTTTAAAAAAGGGAAAATTTGCTAACCCCATAGCAGGGCAGATGTGACCCTCGGAGCATCTTTTGTGTGTAATGTCAGATATACTTTGTGCTGCAAATGTTGTGCGAGCCGCGCATTCCAGGTAGCTGAGAACATGCCAGCCTCCAAGAGTGAAGACTACCATATAATAATCGGGTATTAGATGCTCACATCATTTACTTGCTGTCATTTTCCTCACCAAATTTTGGAACCATTCCAAGCTCCAGTCAGTCCATGTGCCTTGTCTTGCTATTTTTTAGGTTACACAGAATATGATAGACAAGCAAAGCGACAAAAATAGAGTAATATCTAACAATGCTACGAGAAATAATCTTTAAGGCAAGACTTCAATGGATGAGCCGCGGATTTTAAGGCAACTCAAGTTCACAGTAATCTGTGTGCAGGGTAATCAGTTAAGAGCAGAGAAACAAAGTGCACCAACACAGCACACTAATGCTAAAACTAAAGTTTTTCAAATGCAGAAACAATAGCATTTTGAACTAATCCTTGTCTCGGCAAGAGCAAAAACAATTCGGGCTCAAACGTAATGATCATGATGAATCTCATGAATACAAACTGGAGTCAATTAGCAAGCAGCATAATTTTTGGAGAACATATTAATAACTAGTCTCCTAAAAAAATTCTACCATGGAGAAAGCCAAGAAACTATGTCTTGTACCATAACCACATTAGTTGTTTTCATCACTTGAAACTTCCCCCTCTAAACAAACATGGCCTACGCTACACAAAAGCCAATCCTGAGCAAAGGTTATATACAAAAGCTCACCCTAGAAATCCAAGAATTGATTCATCCAAGTTTGTCAAAAACAGTTCCAAAGAATGACATCGATGGTGTACGAATTTACCAGCAACAAACAGCAATCTATCAATTTCTGCAATGAAGTTCTCTGTCAGGGGCAATGCAGCTTGCAACTCCAACCTTTACAAAAAGGATACTGATGTTATAGCACTTAAAAGTTAGCCACTTTCCCTTAAGCAGTTACCAGGCAAGAGAAACTTATATTTATCAGCATTCTCCAAAAGATATGCTGGGAGATGAACAGCCGAATATGAATGCGGTACAGGTCCCATTTTCCCTATGATTTCCTTGAACGTATATTCTTCCGGCAGCATGTCAAACAGATCAGCACCTTTGCAAAGTACTCGCTGCACTCTTTTTGGGTTCAGAAAATGAGGGAATCTCACTCTGTCAAAGTGACTATAAGCTTTCATCTTAAATATGAACTCACTAATGTGACGGAAGCAAAAGCTACAATGCCATCCTGCATCAGCCAAGATATCATCAGATTGCCGATAATGTGCATATCTTGTCTTCCCAAATTGATATCTATGGACTGAAGCTCTCCAGCTATTGTTGTCCACAAGAAACTCAAAAGAGTAGAGATAGTTTTTCAAGCGAAGGTGCAGGATCTGGGGTATGTCATCACACCATCTCAAGAGATTGATAGTGTGTCTACTTGGTATCTCATCGACATCAGACATTATCAGCAAATCATCATCCTGAATACCTGCTTGCTTGATAAGATAATCCAGTGCAATTCGTTGATATGCCTCCTCAATGAATGGGTTTTCTCCTTTCCTAAATCGCCCAGGAAGTTGCCCATAAGTTAATCTTGATTCAACAAATTTAAACTGATCTCGATGACTAGCAAAGACCATAGGCTTTGGCAATCCGGTGAATGTTGAGTTTGACTCAAGTAGAACGAACTCGTTAACATAAGGATACAACTCTTTCCACCGCACTGTAAGTAAGTCTACCTCATTGCTGAACAAGACTGCATCGTAGACACGCCTTGGGTACTCACGCGTCTTCCAGCCATGAAGTCTGCAGAGATTCTCCATTGACACATTCTCATGATAATAGTGTGGAATCTCATGGAAGGGTTTAGGTGGCTTTTCCCATAACGGTCGCAAAAAGTACGTGATCTTTTGTCCGTGCACATATCCAAGAAAGACACAAGATGGGATCATAATGAAAAGAAATATATAGGTTTTCAAATCCAACCCACGCAAAAAGCATTTTAGTCTTGACACGCTCAAAGATCGACCAGGGTCCTGCATAGTAAAAGTTCAACCCCTTCAGTATCTTCACATCAACACACGAGGTTATGCTAAACTTCAAAATGAACTCACAATTACAAAAATTTAGCACATTCTACCAGCCATAACAGGATCAAAAAGGTATCTAAACAACCACACAAATAATTGTTAACTTCCAATATATGTATTTGTACCACGAGAGCTTTGCAGATTGCAAGACTATGGACATTATGAACAACGACTCTTTATTGCCTAAACTAACTTTTGAAGCTTATGAGATTTGCCGAACAGAGAGGAGAGATCCCCTTTCCGAGAAACAGGAGCAACAGAAAATGCCAAAGGGGCAGAAGCATATCGTGATCAGTGCATTCAATCTACACTAAAGATATCAGAAATAGTCTAAAACATTTCTGTCGGAGCTGGATCATCTCCTTTTCACGGAGAGCAAACGCTTACTATCCTCAAATTCGACAATACTGTTTTTGTCCTGATCGACTACATTCTAGGAATTATTTGTGGTACCTTGTATCCGCACAACTGATATAACAGTATGCCATCTACAATTCATAATCAGCCATGAAAATCAGCATTTCAACTAATAGCAGATTATTCCATAAGTAACTGAACCACAATTATCTACATTGTTTTCATTGCTCATATGCTTGCGCATATCTCCCACTCCCAACAATTCATACCAATTGCAACATCATATGCATAATACGCAATTAAAAAAAAAATGCTTAGGAAACAATAATAAATGGAAAAGGGTTGGAGAAAAAGATGCAAAAAAATTTACCTGGCCATAAACATCGCCACAAATATCATCGCTTTTCTTGGAACAGTAATGAGACCCTCCTTCTGCCATCTTACACACTTTCTCCGACAATCTTGATATACTGCACATCCCGTCGTCCCCTCTCTTGTCCAGTGCACGAAACTCTCGCTATTCGCTAATCGAGAAAAATAGATGTTCGCAGCTTCGAGATTGTAAAAATCCCGACCAATTTGTACCTCTTGGTCCTCAGATCAAACCCAAAAAGCTCAACGAATCCAAATGCTCACAAACACTTAACTAACAAAAAAATTAATAACCCAAAGGCTTTTCAGACACTTAAATTGTCACACACTCAAAATCCATCAAACAAATTTCGAGCTAACAAAAGATCAATCGATCTCGCTCTTTGTTTCCCTTTCAACAAAATTTACCAGCTGGGTCTACTAGAAAATTTCCAAATAGCTTGAAATTAAACAAATAACAAAACAACACACAATCTAATGGTAGGCTGAAAAAGAAAATGATAGTACAAAAAATAATGAAATTTCAGTGAGGAAACAGAACAGAGGAGCAGATTCAAAGCTGTGCGTGGCGTGGTGTGGTGTGGTGTGTGTTAATGGGTGGGCAGTTGTAAAGATTTTCAAAGAAAGCCGTTTCTCTTGTCTTGTACCCCACCCTCTAGCGTGCTGCGCTTTTCAAATTTTGGATATATTTTTTTTTCCTTTTTGACAAAATTGCCCATTTGCTAATTTTACTTTAGGGGAATTGCATGAGCATTTTCGTAAATTTTCCGTGAGGACTTTTGAGGTTTGTTGGGCTCATGGGCTGGGTCTCTCTCGGAACGCGTAATTGACCGGCTCAAGGAAAAGTGTGCTTGTTGTATGTGTTGCGTGTGACTTGAAGCCGGTTTGGATTGATTTTTTTTAAAAGTATTTTTAAAATAATTTTTTAAAAAATAATTTTTTTAAAAAGTTAAAAATTTTGATTTTTTAAAAAAATTATATTTAATTTTTTTATAGAATTTTAATTTTTTAAAAAATCAAATTAAATAATTATTATAAATTTAATATAATTTTTTCAAAAAAAAGTATTTTTTTTTAAAAAAAACTAATTCAAATTGGCCCTTGTTTTGAGAAAGCAAGACAAGAAAAGAAGTCCATTAAGGTCCAATAAGCGAAAGTAATGAAATCGGATGAGTCCACAGTGTAGGTTTAATATATTATATATTTGCAGTTTAATATAAGAGTTTTGAACTTATAATATAAAAAATAGTATAAATATTGTGCATATGATCCACAGTATAGGTACTGAATTATATGTGTATCCAAGACCTTTAAAACATATAAAACTTTAGAAATTTATATCCAACATAAAAATATACATTTATCGGAAGCTTCAAATTATATTTTTCCGAATAGAATTGATAAGGGGAAAAGTAATTTGTTAGTAAAAGAGACCATGTACGTACAGCTATGCCTCACTTTTACAAATAAAAAATAGAGATCACTTATTAATTGAACATCTGAAATTGGATAAATTTCGAGATAAGTGAGATATTATTATTGATTTTCTTTTTAAAAGAAAGAAAAAAAAGTCTTGAATTCAATTCTTGCATCATATAATCATTGAGCTTTTCAATAGTAGACTTACATGACTGACACCAAAGACCGGCGAGGTCATGTAAACTACGGCACTGATTTATGACAACATTTTGTTTTATTTTTTCCTAAATTATCATCTAATTAGGACTCCAACTTTTCGTTTATTCCCACTATGCTATTCCAGGAAATAATGGATTGATCATGGCAGCAGACTTTCTCATAAATTGTGTTTTAAGTAGTTCAGTTAGAGAAATGCTCATTATCAGTTCTGCATTTTCTTTTCTCTTGGCTCACTTTTAAAAGAAAGGTGATTTAGATTCAAATTATCAGTTCTGCATGCTAACAAATTAACCTTAGCTTGGGATTGTTTATATGGCACTTTATACGTACAGGCATAATAATATTTCTATAATTAATGAATTAAAAAAATTAAAGTTCATTTTCTTCATTTTCCTTTTCCGTGTGGTATAAGTTATACCAATTGGTGGATGATGATAATCAATTTTATGCCACAATTTCTGTCAAGCTGGGTGAAGCATTGACCCCAAGTCAATGAGGAAGTTAATTTTCAATAATCGAAATCCAAAACCCCAATAACACGTTAATACTCTTTCCATCACAAATGTATGCTTGATAGAGTTGGGGAGGCAATTTCTCAAATGATCCACCAAAAATGTGTGATGCGCCTTCTGCTGATGTGTTTTTTGTTACTACTAGAATATGTGACAAAGTATTGCGTACTAGATGAATGAAACGGATCAAAATTCCATCAACAAGACTAATTATTTAAATAAATTTAATAGGGTAACTATAGAAATAGATATCTAATATAAGCTTTCGCTCTCTCATTTATTAATCTTGAACTTATATACTTCGTTTTTTGATATTCCTTCCAATTGTTTTAATGTTAGTGGCTATTATACCCATGAAGCACTAAAGACGGCCCACATGCTTGGCATAAAGAAACAAGGTCACTTGCCTTTTCCACTCCACAGTCATCCTAGAATTGTCTACGAACAAAAGTTCGTAAAAGTCCTTATTTACCAAGCGGCCTGTATAATGTTGCGATACCAATTTGGATAATTTTGTCTCGCCACCTTTATAACTAACCCAACTGAAAGCATAAGGTCCTCATCCTTATGTGGTTCTTCTCTAAACCCATTGTCATAATAATCCTTGCTCACAGCATTCCTTCCTTCCGCGAAAACGTTCGTCCTCGAATCTTGAGCCTTCAAGTACTTGAGGGACTCATGGTTAGTGTGAATGAATAACTCCTTTGGCATCTCTTTAGGCATTTCATTCGGGAACACATTCTTGAACTCTTGCAATATTTGAAAAAAACCGCTAGGCATTTTGGGGTTAATATTAGTTCTGTGTAAATAAGGCTCTCTAAATCAAGTTATTACAAGCGAGCTCTTACATACCTATGGACTAATTCGGTTATGTAATTTTTTCCTCTCTCTTGCATTTATTGATTTGAACTCATTCGGTTCTTGATATTGTTTTCAACTATTTTAACTCCACTCTATGTTAGTGGTTATTCAAATCGTCTTGGCACTCTAATTAGCTTGACCCCAATCTGAACAATTATCGAGGTGTTATATCAAGTATATTGGCGGATTTAGAAAATTTTTCTACAAGGTCAATACTAAATTAGCAAACAAATATTTCGAAAAATACAAAAGAATCATACTAACATGTTATAATTGGACTAACGACGTTTAATCATGGATTGGAGTTTTTTTTTTTTTTTGGGAAATAAGCCCATAATTGTAAAAATAAATGAGTTTTCTTTTAACAACCTTCATTTTTCTGATTAAGAGGTTCAATTCAATCAATTGACAGTAAGAGAGTAGTTCAAGCAGTTATGATCTGGGTTCAAATACCATGAAAAATAAGGATCAAATTGAAAATGAAAGTGAAAAAAAACAATTGAGAGGGTTCAATTAAAGTTTTTAATAGGGGTCAAATTTAACCCAAAAAAAAAAAATCTTCTATACTAAGTTTTTAGGACAAAGAGGGGTCAATTAAATGCAATTTATACCATGCTCCTTCACTATCATATTTTCTAATGTTCTTTCACCGCAGTTCACAATACCAATATTATTTGTTTATTTACAATATTAATATCGTGTGGGTCTGGGTACGTAAACGTGTGTGTGCAAGAATAGTGAACAAATATATGTTAAGTGGTGAAGTAATAAATTATGAATAAATAGTAAAAAGATTGTGAATAGTTTAATTGACGCGTTTGTTCATAATTTTTATATTATTTATTTATAAATTTTGTGGTCTTTTTTATTTGAAGGTACACAGTGCTTAGTGAGTACACAATCCTTAAAGTGTATGGTATAATTTCGCATCAATTGACCCACCTTTGTTGTGAATCCTCTGCCAATGACCAAATGTATTCTCTAGGTTAAGTATCCGTAAAGAACTTGATGTTTGAGTTTTAGGATGGCTCAAAAACCAAATGGAATTAATTAAATTTCAGCACATGACCAAAGGCATCTCAAGCTGCGTTGGTTATTTTCGATAGGCAAAACACTGAATCTTATAGAGGATTAACCCTTTATAAGTGCAGATGTATGAAAGATTTGAAATTATTTACCCCCCTGAATTCACTTCTTTCTCTTTACTTTTATCCTTCATTTTGTCTTTCAATTATTTATGAAGAGAGTTCTTCTCAGTAGTGGAATTTTTATTTATTTTTATGATAATAATTGTAACATGTCAACACAACTTTACATAGGAATATTGGAAAAGAATTATGATATTCAGCCTTAGTTATTGATCTTTACTTCGATATCTTCTAATTTCCTTCTCACTTCGAATTAGTTTCCTATTCCTTCTTCTTCTTCTTCTTCTTCTTTGAGTTTTACCCCCCACAACCTTTATGTCAACTTCTATCCAGTTTCTTACAATAAAAGGATCAATGGAGGTCTTAATTGGGAGTCAAGCAAAAATAAAAATATTGTTAACAAATGTCAAACGCGTCACCATCTTGAGCCCGCAGTCAATAATTAACGAAAGGGAAGACGTGTTACGCGGGACTACACCAAAGGCTTTGTGACGCATAAGCAAACAAAGGCAGCGACTTATACCGAAGACTTGCCCGTGCACATAAACTGTGTTGTATGTTGATGTTTAGCCAAAAAAAAAGAAAAAAGGAAAGACCAGGACCATTATTAATTACGAAATATCCCCCACATTTTCCTCAAATACCATTGTTAATTAGCAGCTTCGTATAGTAAAGATTGCAACGCAGCATGGGCAATCTCTGTCTTCAACTTTTGTTGCTCATCTTAGTTTTATGCTCTCTAGGCTCCTGCCATGATGCTCTAAATGGAAGTAGTTGCATAGATGCCGAGAGAGAAGCTCTTCTCAACTTCAAAACTGGTGTTTCAGATCCTTCAGGGAGGCTCTCTTCTTGGACGGGAGAAGATTGTTGCGGATGGAGAGGGGTCAGTTGCAGCACTAAGACCAAGCATGTGATCAGGCTTGATCTTCATAACCCAGACTTTGATAACTACTTCTATACAAAAAACCCAGCAGCTTTGGGGGTTAAGATCTCGTCATCTTTGCTTGATTTGAAATATTTGAGTTACTTGGACCTCAGCATGAGCAATTTTTCTGGAATTCAAATTCCAAATTTCTTTGGCTCCCTTAAGAATTTGAGATATCTCAATCTTTCATTTGCAAATTTCAATGGTTCAATTCCTCAAAGTTTCCATAAACTTTCAAATCTTCAATACCTTGATCTCAACTCTTTTGATTTGAACCCTTTTCGTAGAGCTGGCTTCCTAGAGAGTGACCTTGGGTGGGTGTATGGGCTTTCATCCCTGAAGCACCTCGATTTGGGTGGTATAGACCTTAGTGGAGCCGCGTCTTACTGGCTTCAGGCTATCAACACTCTTCCTTCTTTGCTAGAGTTGCGTTTGCATGCTTGTCAACTTCATAATCTTCTGCCCCTTCCTCTTCCATCTGTTAATTTAACATCCCTTTCGGTTCTTGATATTTCTTATAACGATTTCCACTCCACCATGCCCCAGTGGCTGTTCAACCTTAGTAGCCTTACACAGCTTGATCTCAGTTACAATGATTTTCGAGGTGTGATACCAGATGCATTTTCTGAGTTGAAGGCCCTTAAAAAACTCGATTTATCGTCCAATCCAGCTATTGGAGGTAAATTACCCACGAGTCTGGCAAAGCTCTGCAATTTGAAGATACTCGAGGCGGGATGGATGAACGTTACTGGTGACATAACTGATTTCATCCGAAGCTTAACAGAATGCTCAAACAACAGCTTGGAGACGCTAGATTTGGCTGCCAATAATTTGAATGGCAATCTACCCAACTCAATTGGCCTCCTTAAAAGCCTACAATCTCTTGGTCTTGCGGGTAACTCATTTAAGGGTCCTATTCCGGATACAATAGGAAATTTATCGTCTTTGAGGGTCCTCGACCTCAGATTCAGCCAAATGAGTGGCAACATTCCTCAGAACCTTGGGAAACTCTCGTCCTTAGTTGATTTAGATCTCTCAGAAAATCAATGGGAAGGTATCATAACAGAATCCCACCTAATGAATCTCTCGAGCTTGGAGTATTTGTCAATTAGTATAGAATTCCCTGAACAAAATTCACTTGCGTTCAACATCAGTTCTGCTTGGGTTTCCCCTTTTAAACTGAGATTCATCTCAATTGAATCATGCAAATTGGGGCCTGAATTTCCGAGATGGCTCAAAAACCAAACAGAGCTGATAGTTGTGAGATTACACAACGCAGGTATTTCAGGCACCATACCAAATTGGTTCGTGGAGCTAAATTTGCAACTTGATGAACTGAATGATGTTGACTTGAGTTCAAATCATATTGAGGGACCTTTCCCTGTGTGGTTTTCCAACGTGAGTGTTAGGTTGAATCTAAGGGATAACTTGTTGTTCGGACCAATACCTCCAGATATTGGTATCAGAATGCCTAATCTTTCAGATCTAGATGTCTCCAAGAATTTCTTATATGGAAATATTCCCATGTCGCTAGGTAACAGGACAAGTTTGTTTAGTCTATTGATGTCGAGCAATCACCTTTCTGGAAAATTGCCTTCGAGTTGGGGAAATAGCATTTATATGAGGATCCTTGATCTTGGTGACAACCAGTTATCTGGAAATCTCCCAACGTGGATAGGAGAGAGCATGCCAAATTTATGGGTACTCCGGCTCCGAAATAATGCATTGACAGGTGAAATCCCTTCTCAAGTATGCAGGCTATCAGAACTTCACGTATTAGACCTCTCAACAAATAACCTCTCAGGTTCAATTCCTCATTGCATAGGGAATTTGACTCGCTTACAAGATGGTTTTATGGGAGGCGATAGAGTATATGAAGTGACCTTGCAGGTTGTCGCAAAAGGAATCCTACTTCAGTATAATTCCACGCTTGACTTCTTCAATAGCATAGATCTCTCAGATAATGAATTGAGCGGAGGAATTCCAACCAGCATAACAAGCCTGATCAAGTTGGGCACCTTGAATCTATCCATGAATCGCTTAACAGGGAATATACCACCAGATATTGGGAACTTACGAGATTTAGAGACACTCGACTTCTCTGTAAACCATTTATCTGGGCCTATTCCAGCAAGCATGACTTCCTTGACTTTTTTGAGTCACTTGAATGTGTCATTTAACAACTTGTCTGGTAATATTCCCACTGGCGGCCAATTCCAATCACTTAATGATCCATCAATTTACATTGGCAATGCTGCACTTTGTGGGAGTCCTCTACCAACTAAGTGTGAGAAAGTGACGTCGTCTATTGCCAGGAATGGGGAAAGGGAGGACGCTGATCAACTTCAAAAGCTGAAAGAGGACAGCGATGAACTTAAAAAGCTCAAAATCTTCACTGTCGCAGGGCTGGGATTCTTTTTGGGATTTTGGGGAGTGTGTGGCACTTTGATAATCAAGAAGCATGTGAGGGATGCTTACTTTGATTTTCTCCTAAGGATGAAAGACAAGATACGTGAAATTCTCAAATTCAATTGAGAAAAACCTTGAAAAAGTTTACTCCTGTGTTTGAAAAAAAAAAAAAAAAATTCTAGCCAGAAACATTAGGAGTACCTCAAAGACTTGTAATCTTGTACTATCTTCTACAGTTTAATGAATAAATTCGTAACATGAAAATGTCGGCCGACTGGCACAAATGTCACAAGTGCAATTGTTCAGATAAGTCGTTTGCTATAACTGATATGCTATTGCTTTGTAGTCTAGCTGGATGAGTACACCATTTGCCAAGTACTTGTGTCAATGTTATATGTGCTTAAGATGATGTATATCTCACCATAATTCAAAAGAAAATAACTCATTAATTAGATAAAGTACTTCTGGCTAAACTACAAACTAATTAACGTCTGCGATAAAGTCTTGTTGTTAGCAAATCTAGCAAAAGTAAATCAAAGGCATGAGTCAATTAATTCTCTAGGAATTGCAACCTTGATTTCTTATACTCTGTTTAAATCTCAGAACATGACTCAAATATTGAGTTAGATAAATTTGTGAGATATATACAAGTTCGAATCTTTTCTCATGCCACCAAAGGTACCAGGACCTAACTCACCTCCAACATTCTTGGGAAAAGCTTTCTACCCCAAGATTTATCCGTTGATATAGTAGGTTTGCTGCTAATTAAGCCTCGCGTCATTTAAAAAAAAGAAAAAAAACTATATTCTATTCAGAATAAATGAACTTATCATGAATATTACAAATATATTATGTGATAAATGTCTAATAAATTAATATTAAGTGTCTAATATAATAAGATTTCTTTGTCCCAGATATATTTGAAAAGAATTATTCATGAACTAAAATTTTTAGTAATTCTCTCCTTCTCCCGCAATAATAACCAAAACCCATTAAATTTGTTATAACTACATATAAATTAAAAACTACTTTAAAAGTACTTTTAATAAATTCATAACAAAAACTACTTAATTTCAGATGCTTCTTAGCAGACGCCTTGAAATAAGGAATAAAATTTAGATACAATGTAGAAAATATCTTGGTACGAAACAACAAAAAGCCCTCTTTCCACTGCTTTTTCCATTATTAATGGAGCCCTCTTTCCACTGCTTTTTCCATTATTAATGGATTAATCCTTAAAACTTTTAGCAAAATTGAAAAAGAATTTTCTTTTGGTTTCTGAAAAAAAGGGGAAAAATATTCAAAAGGAGAGAAAAAATTGAAAAAGAAAACGATAGATTAGGAGACAAATGCAGGCTGCAGCTTCAATTATTTAGTTTGATGCTCACGTATACGTACAAAAATGCACGTGTGCATGCATCTCAAGACAACTCTCCTAAAATGATTTAATTTCGATGTTCCCTTACCAACTAGCCATTTGTCCTTTCTTGTTTCGAGCTGATCAACTTGTTGATGAACAAAGTCTATAATCCACACATGTCCGCCTGGTGCATGCATGCACGTATGATGTATCTGCGGCAAAATTGTGGACGAGAATGAAGAAAGGCAAATTAAATATATTGAAACGTTTTAGTTTCATGAGGGTATTATAACTTCGGTATGTTAGTTACTATTACAGCTTTCTTTTCGTTTTGTCATTAATCAACAAAATAAATTGACTATACGTATGTATGCTCATGCATGAAGCTGGCGTTGTTATCAGTGGCGAAGTCCGGATTTAAGAATAGAGGGGCGAAGTTCTAAAATTTTTTCACTCAAAACATTAATAATTTTTTTAACAAAATACCTTCCAGAAAATACCAAAAAATTATATATATTGCATATCTATACTTCTTTTATATGGCATAAAAATCATAAACAGATCAATGCTTAAATTATTGACTATCTCTTTCACTAAAGAATATATTATTACCAAGAAAAAAATATTAATAACCATTATTATTGAGAATCACTAAAATTAGCTAAATAACCGATAACATTTAAGATTTTAAATTGCTAACTAACCTTAACAATTTTTTTTTAAATGAGATAACTAAATAATAAAATTACATACTTACTATTATTTTTTTCTTGGGTTGGGGGGGGGGGGGGCGCAAAGGTACAAATACATATAAACCGTCTTGTTGGCGATCTTAATCTGCGCCGTGCTTATTTCAGTTTTGGAGTTCCTAGTACGTTAATTGGACTAGTTAAGGAACTTAATTGATTTGTATATTCTTTTCTTTTTTGACCAGATTGCCCATTGGTTAATTTTGTTTTGGGCGAATTGAATGAGCATTTTCGTAATTTCGTGAGGATTTTTGACGTTTTTGGGCTCATGGGCTGGGTCTCTCTCGACGCGCGTAATTGACCGGCTCAAGGAAAAGTTTTTTTTTTGGAGAAAATGTGTAAAATGCCTTTTTTTTAAAAAAAAAAAACCAAAATATTATGTTTTTTAAACTAATGAATAAAATATCATAAAAAATAATCAAAACTCGAAGATTAAAATTTATTTCTCTTTTGAAAAGTAGATCTTCAAATTCTGAAAATTCGAAGATGCAAAAAATCAGAAGAGATCTTTGAGTTTTCAAAACTCAAAAATTTCAAAATTGAGTTTTGTGGCATTTTATTGATTAGTTTTAAAAACATGGTATTTTATTTTATTTTTTTTTAAATAGGGCATTTAACTCATTCGCTTCTTTTTTTGTGTGTGTCGTGTTTTGAGAAGAAGATACAAGATTCGAAGTCCTTAAGCTCCAATAAGCGAAACTAATGAAATAGAGTTATTATAATTTTGACGAGTCGTGACATTAAGAGTGAGATCGATAATTATAAATTCTCTTCGCAATTGTGTGTCTTTGATGGGTGGTAAAGTTAAAAGTGAGATTAATAATTGCAAACTCTCATCAAAATTGTGATAAAATAACGTTTTGACATAAAAGTTATTGCTCAAGAAGACAAAAAGAAGAAAAAAAGAGAGATAGTATGGAGGCAAGAAATCTCATGACACTTGGAAATTGAATAACCATTGTGGAAAGTCTTGTAGAAAGCTTTGCTTGCAAGTGGACCATTTCTTTGTAAATCAGTAAATGGATTCGTTTATATTTGGAACCATTATATTTGATGTTGTAGCTTATCTGTCAATGGCGAAAATGAAAACTCAACTAAAGGATGGGTTTCAAGATGCATACAATGGATGGACATGGTTTGTGATGATTAATAATTTTTTTTATTAGTGATCATCACATATTTGGGTCTGTGATATAATGTTGTCTTATTTGCTGGATCAAGTATGGCCAATTCATTCTTGTACCTCTCTTTTCATTTTAAAGGAGGTTGTTTCTTTGATCAGGGAAAAAAAAAAAGAAAAGAAAAGAAAAGAAAAAAAGAGAAGAACGATCACTGGGATTTGGGAGAACAAATGACCACCTCAATAAAGGGTAGCACATGGTCTAATCATTCACAATCTCCTAATTTCTTATCTTCGTCAATTTTTATTATCAAGAAACGAGAGAAAACAAAGATTATGTGTGCGTAGAGTTTAGCTTGTTAAAGAGGAGATATTACGTTCCTCAAGACAATTAAGTGATCTCATCATTTTTTTTCTTTTCCTTTTTCTTTTGTCGGCAGTCTCATCAAATTTATATGTAATTAACTACTCTAGGATAAAGGCTTGTTTTAGTTTCACTTGGGCTTCAAAATTCACTAAATTCTTCAAATTCATATCATTTGTTCACTCTAAATGCAATTTGTCTATGTCAGAACCACTTAAGTATTAATTAGTTTTAATGATGTCAACTCATAATAATGTTATACATTTATTTCAAATTAGAGAGTCTGCATTCATGCATCATGTAGAAAAAGTTAACTTTGGGATGAAACACCGAACATAATTACGTCTATAATCATTGAATGCAAATACTAATCCAATTAGATAAGAATGTATTTTGTAAATTGTAATTCTCCATCAAAAAAGACTGTATGTTATCGAAGACCCTCAAAACTTATAAAACTTCGGACATTTATGTCCAACATGGGTATATGGAAGCTTCAAATTATATTTTTCCCATTAGAATTGATAAGGGGAGAAATAATTTGTCAGAAAATGAGACCAAATTCGTGTAGCTATACCTCACTTTTACAAATAAAAGTAGAGATCACTTAGTAATTGAACATCTGAGATTGGCTAAATTACGAAATAAGTGAAAATTTATTATCGGTTCTCCTTTCAGAAGAAGGAGGAAAAGTTCACAAATTTAATTCCTGCATCATATATTTAATATATTGGGCTTTTCAGCAATGGACTTCATGACTTATACCAAAGACTTGCTAGATAATGTAAACTACGGTGCCGATTTATATATGAAGACATTTTGTATTAGTTTTTCCTAAATTATCATCAAATTAGGACTCCAACCTTTTGTTTATTCCCACTATGCTCTTCCATGAAATAATGGATCAACCATGGCTTCGGACTTTCCCATAAGCAATTAAATTAGGGAAATGCTCATATACCCCCATAAAAGGAAAGAAAAGAAAATGAGGAAGAAGGAGGAGCCAGTGTGCATTTTCTTTTCTCTTGGCTTACTTTTAAAAGAAAATTGATTTAAATTCAAAATATCAGAATGCTTCTGCATGTTAAAAACCTTCGTTCATATGGCACTTTATATGTTCGCGCACATATAATATATATAAACATATATAATTTCTATAATTAGTGAATTAACAAAAGTTGAAGCTCATTTTCTTTTTCCATGTGGTATAAGCTATACATTAATTGGTGGATGATGGTAATCAATTTTCTACCTTCATGCTTTTGTCTCAAGCTAGGTGAAGGGTTCTCTCTCTCTCAGATTTATCCAGACTTTTTCCAACTTAACTTTTTTTCCTTTGGTTTCTGCATGTTCGGGCCGAGCCTGTGATACCGTTTCGGGGCTCAGTCCTGTCATAGTCTGCCTCTCTTTGTTTTCGTCATTGCTTTTCTCATTGTTGTTTTTCTTGTGAGTCTTTTTCTTTCTTTTTTGTGTGTGTCTCTTGCATTGCTGGTTGTTATCTGAGAATAAACGCCTCAGATCTCGAGCTGCGTCGACTCTATCTCTCAGATCTGAGCACCAGTGATACGTTTGGTAAGGGTGTCCGTCTAGTCTGTGCTTTTCTCTGGAGTTGCGAACGATGATTCTAACGCAAATGATGTGTTGTTACTTGCTCAATCTAAAGCTATTCGTCTGTTGATGATGATGTGTCAAAAGCTCAACAGTCATTTGGTTCCAGATCTCTTTCCTCCTCTTTGTCACAAAGGTGATAAGGTGGACGTTGCCACCACCTGTTCAAGTCGTGGGCCTAGTGTAAGATTAATATTATTAAGTGTGATATGTTCTAATCCATATTTTTTAAAATTTTACCAAAAAAACATATTAAAAAAGTAAAATAACCACATATCACAAGATCATGCTTAAGAACATATAAAATATAACTAGTATTTACAAAAATATGTAAAGTTAACCTCTTGAAGCATGGGGCCTTTGATAAAGCTATAACCGTCATGAGTTTTGTTCCCGCTCACGAACAAGGCCGCCAAAAATTTGACTATAAGGGTGTCGCAAGAGGCAACTCCGTAGTCTTCTTCCCTATAATTAAAGAGACTTATATTGAGAGAATAGTATCTTGTGTGGAAAGAAGCAAAGTAATGTGCTCTTGAAAATCTAAAGCAAAAACCACACAATAAGTGTATACTATGTGTTGTAGTATTTTCTTACCAAAGAGGAAGAAATCAACTACAAAGTGGACTACATAAAAGGTGTAGGGTCTTGTCTATTTATAGAGAGAACCTTGACACCCAAAATTGCTAATCTTTCAACATGGGAGAAAAATTCCATCTAATATTTCCTTTATGCAACTTGTCAACTTGTCTTGGAAGACTTGTGCAATTTGTCCACTTGTTTTTATAGTATTTTGCAAGTTGTCTACTTGTCTTGGAAGACTTGGGCCAAGCCCATTATCCAAGTCCAACACATAGTTCATAATCCATGTAGAGGCCCAATCCTAATAGGAAATCATCCTAGCCCAATTAGGTTATCTTAAACTCTAAAGAAAGCCCAAACCCAATTCTAAGCTTTTGCCCAAAAAGGCTACTACCACAATATGAAATTTGCTCTTTCAATATTACTCTTTCAAAGTCATTTCAACTAGGGAAAGGAC
The DNA here is from genome assembly GCA_028554755.1 of Cordia subcordata. Lineage (NCBI taxonomy): Eukaryota > Viridiplantae > Streptophyta > Magnoliopsida > Boraginales > Cordiaceae > Cordia > Cordia subcordata. The sequence continues at coordinate 1,727,848 of JAPTOF010000020.1, forward strand.
CAAGAAGACACAATTAACTTTGGCTTCCAAAAATAATAAAAAATGTCATTGCTCGATCTAGGTGACATAATAATTATTTTTAACTCTGATCTATTCTACCACAAGATCAAAGTTGCACTTCAAGAATAATTCCTATTACCCATAAGCTTATCACAAAAGAATGTGAACTTTGTCTTTAACCTACTAAATAACTGACCATAATACCCCTCTATGTCAACCCACAGCTAAGATCGGTCATTTGGCCTGTGTACTATCACCTCCTTAATTGTATCTTTTTCGTTGGGTTTCTTGTCCTATTGCTAACCATCCTTGGTCATGGAATCTCTTGATCTCGGGGGTGACCCTCAAGCCATATGACTGATACACCTATAAAAATTGTATCACTAGATCTAGATTCGGATGATAAATTTGGACAATCCCAAAGGGGACACATAGATTCCATATTGCATATGCATGTTCCAATTAATTAGAACTTAGCACTTAATGCACAGGGTTGTTAATCTTAATAAAGTAAAATCTCATCCACAGTGAATTAAAGTACTAAACCCTAACTTCATTAGTTAATCCACATATGCTCAAGATTAAGAGCAATTATCATTTAATAGCAGTGAGTATCTTGTTTTCTTTCTTTGATAGTACGTCTCTAAAAAATATAATCACAATGGTCCTGTCCAAAATATAACAATTACTATTGAAACAAATCCGAAAAGTTCTCCAATGACCTAGGTAGATCACCCTCAACGAGGAGACTTGCTCAATATAACCTTATCCCGGTAGAGTGCCCAACACTGCAATTTGGTTACGGACTCAATATGTGTTTAAAATTTTTATATTATAAGTTCAAAATTTTTATATTACATGTTTAAAATTCTTATATTATATATTCAAAACTCTTACATTTAGCTACAAACATGTTCATAATTTAGAAGTTCAAAATTATAACCATATCTGCAGCTTAATATAAGAGTTTTGAACATATAATATAAAAATTTTAAACATGTAATATAAGAGTTTTGAGTAAAGAGTATAATATATGAGCATGTAATATAAGAGTTTTGAGCATAGAGTATAACATTTATGAGATTATAATTTTTATTTTGTGAACTTACTTTTAAAATTTTGAACAAGTAATTTAAGAGTTTTGAACATATTTGCAGTTCAATATAAGAGTTTTGAACCTATAAAATAAAAAATAGTATAGGTATTGTGCATGTGGTCCACAGTGTAGGTATTGAATTATATGTGTATCCAAGATCTTTAAAACATATAAAACTTTAGAAAGTTATATCCAACATGAGAATATATATTTATTGGAAGCTTCAAATTATATTTTTCCAATGAATTGATAAGGAGAAAAATAATTTGTCAGAAAATGAGGCCAAGTACGTGTAGCTATACCTCACTTTTACAAATAAAAGTAGAGATCAATTATTAATTGAACATATGAAATTGCCTAGATTTCTAGATAAATGAGAAATTATTATTGAATCTCTTCCCAAAAGAAGGGGAAAAAGTCGTGAATTTAATTCCTGCATCATATAATCTATTGAGCTTTTCATCAATAAACTTCATGACTTAGGGCCTGTTTGAATTGGCTTTTTCTTTAAAAAAAAAATACTTTTTTTCCCTGAGAAAGTTATATTAAATTTGCAATAACTATTTGATTTGGCTTAAAAAAAAACTGAAACTCTAAAAAAAGCTCAAATACAGTTTTTTTTAGAAGCCAGAATTTCAACTTTTCAAAAAAAGTTTAATTTTCAATAGCTGTTAAAAAAAAAAACGCTTTTGAAAAAAATCAATCTAGACGATCCCTTACACCATAGACTTGTGAGATCATGTAAACTACTGTACTGATTTATGATCACATTTAGTTTTAGTTTTTCCTAAAATTATTATCTAATTAGCACTCCAAATTTTTGTTTATTCCCACTATGCTCTTCCATGAAATAATGGATCGATCATGGCTTCGGACTTTCTCATAAACCATGTTTTAAAGTAGTTCAGTTAGAGAAATGCTCATAAATCCCCCATAAAAGGAAAGAAAAGAAAACGAGGAAGAAGAAGGAGCTAGTGTACATTTTCTTTTCTCTCTTGGCTCACTTTTAAAAGAAAATTGATTTAGATTCAAATTATCAGAATGCTTCTACATCCTAACAACCTTAGACTGGGGCCGTTTACATATATATATATATATATATATATATATATATAGTGTGCATATATAATTTCTGTCATTAGTAAATTGACAAAGAAGTTAAAGTTCATTTTCTTCATTTTCCTTTTCCGTGTGGTATATATTATACCCCAAGTCAATGACGAAATCAATTTTTGAATGGTCGAATTTCAAAACCCCAATAACACGTCAATACTCTTTTTCATCACAAATATATTTCCATGGTAGAGTTGGTGACATTTCCCAAGTGATCCACCAAAATGCGTGGCGTGCCTTCTTCTGTTATGTACTTTTTTTTTGGTCACGACTAAAATATGTGACAAAGAATTGCTTACACGAAAATTCCGACAACAAGACTAATTACTTAGATAAATCTAACTGCATAACTATATAAACATATATCCAACAATCTAATTTAAATTTTTTTGCTTTCTCTTTCATTTGTTAATCTTGAACTCATTCCAGTTCTTGATATTCCTTTCAATTGTTTTAACTCCACTATATTTTAGTCGCTATTCAATCGTCTTAGTGCTAGTTTGGATTTCAGTTTAAAGACACCGTTTTTTAACAAGGCCTTTTAGAAACGGATTTTTGGTTAAAAAGACTTTTGGTCAAAAAGGAAATAGGTTTGATTATTTTTATATGAAATAGGCTTTTATTAAATAAAATGATGTTTGGTTTTACATTTAAAAATAGCAATTAGTTGTCTAAATTACCAAAAGGATATTTTCAAAATTATAATATTTTAATTCTTTCATGGCACGCCATTTTTTTTTTAAATCGAGAAAGTGGGTTTCTCCCATTTCGTTAAACTTTAAATACAAGACGAAGAGAATTAAATAGAGCCACCGACTCATTTGCTCGTCTACAAATGTGGTACACGCTGCACCCCTTGCCAAACACGAGATTTCACGTCCTGCACCAGGTGGGAAACTGACCAGCTCAATGTAGAAACAGAATTGAAGCCGCGGACAACATTCAGGCAATCTGACTCAGAAGTGTAAATATCATTGTCATGTCTTATTGCAATAATTTTCTTAGATGTTCTGTATAGATAGAACTCTTTCACAGCTAAAGAATAACTTTCAAGGAAGAATATTTGGAACTAAAGACAAAGATCAGAAAGTGACGTGCACTCAAAAGGTTTGAGGCATCTTCACTTGTATCAGGATACAGGACCAGTGGAGCACTAGCAATTAAGACTGGAAAATAGGCAGTCCAATTGGGCTATTAATACAGGGCTGATTCAGTTACGTTCTAAGCAGCGAACACAAAATATTTCCCACATTTAGAGTAAACATTGCAACGCAGCATGGGCAGTGTCTCTCTTCAACTTTTGTTGCTCTTGTTAGTTTTGTACTTTGACACAATTACACAAGGCATCTGCCATGATGCTCTAAATGGGAGTTGCATAGAGATAGAAAGAGAAGCTCTTCTTAAGTTCAAAGCTAGTCTTTCAGATCCTTCGGGGAGGCTATCTTCTTGGACGGGTGAAGATTGTTGTAGATGGAGAGGAGTCAGTTGCGGCATTAAAACCAAGCATGTCACCAAGCTCAATCTTCGCGACTCAGACGACGCCTCATATACACCATCAGCTCTTGGGGATAACATCTCATCGTCTTTGCTTGATTTGGAATATTTGAGTTACTTGGACCTCAGCAAGAATAACTTTTCAGGAACTCAAATTCCAAATTTCTTTGGCTCCCTTAAAAATTTGAGATATCTCAATCTTTCTTTTGCATATTTTAGTGGTTCAATTCCTCAAAGTTTTCGTAACCTTTCACAACTTCAATACCTTGATCTGAATAACCTTTTACGATTTCAAGAACCCCCTAGTATGCGCTCTTATTATAGTATTGTTGGCTTCCTAGAGAGTGACCTTGGGTGGGTGTTTGGGCTTTCATCTCTAAAGCACCTTAATTTGGGAGGTGCAGACCTTAGTGGAGCTGCATCCTACTGGCCTCAAGCTATCAACACTCTTCCTTGTTTGTTAGAGTTGCATTTGCCTGGGTGTCAACTTCATAATTTTCTGCTGCCTTCTCTTCCATCTGTTAATTTTACATCCCTTTCGGTTCTTGATATTCCTTTTAACAATTTTAGCTCCACCATACCCCAGTGGCTGTTCAATCTTAGTAGCCTTACACAGCTTGACCTCAGCGACAACCAATTTCAAGGTGTATTGCCCACCCGTCTGGGGAAGCTCTGCAATTTGAAGATACTCGAGGCGCGATGGATGAGCGTTACTGGTGATATAACTGATTTCATTCGAAGCTTAACAGAATGCTCAAACAACAGCTTGGAAGCATTACATCTGAGAGGTAATAATCTGAATGGCAATCTACCCATCTCGTTTGGCTTTCTTAAAAGCCTACAATCTCTTGACCTTGCTTTTAACTCATTTGAGGGTCCTATTCCGGATACAATAGGAAATTTATCGTCTTTGAGGTTCCTCTCTTTCTCATACAACCAAATGAGTGGCCACATTACCGAGAATCTCGGCCAACTTTCATCCTTGGTTGTCTTGGGCCTCTTTGACAATGAATGGGAAGGTTTTATAACAGAAGCCCACTTTATGAATCTTTCGAGCTTAGAAGTATTGTCTGTTGGTTATTCTAAACCCTCTAATAACATTACACTGACATTCAACATCAGTTCTAATTGGGCTCCTCCTTTTAAACTAAGACTCATCCAGATCAGATCGTCTCAATTAGGGCCTAAATTTCCAAAATGGCTTAAAAACCAAACGGAGGTAACCTATTTGACGTTAAGCAATGCGAGGATCTCGGGCAGCATACCAGATTGGTTCACGAAGCTGAATTTGCAGCTTGATAAGTTGGATCTTTCCGACAATCAATTGAGTGGTCAAGTGCCAAACTCATTTCGATTCACCGACGGCGAGTCTGTCGTTGATTTGACTTCAAATCATTTTGAGGGGCCTCTCCCACTATGGTCTTCCAATTTGACAAGCTTGTTTCTAAATGGCAACTTATTTTATGGACCCATACCTCCAGATTTTGGTATTAGAATGCCCAATCTAATATATTTACATGTCGCCAGGAACTCCCTAGATGGGAATATTCTTGCGTCTGTAGGTAATTTGACAAGGTTGTCCAGTCTAATCATTTCATACAAATATTTGTCTGGGGAAGTTCCCCAGATCTGGGATAAATTACCAGATCTTGTGGGCGTCGACATGTCAAATAATGGCCTATTTGGTACCATTCCAAGCTCCATGGGATCTCTTGATTCTCTTGTTGCCTTACAATTATCTGATAATCTTCTTTCTAGGGAGTTGCCATCAAGTTTGAGAAATTGCACTAAAATGTCTGTCCTTGATCTTGGCAACAACAAATTATTTGGAAATGTCCCAACTTGGGTAGGAGAAGGGAGCATGCCATCATTACAGGTGATTCAGCTCCGAAATAATTTGTTGTCGGAAACTATTCCTTTGCAGCTATGTAACCTTTCTTTCCTTCACATATTAGACCTCTCAACAAATAGCCTGTCAGGTTCAATTCCTTCCTGTCTAGGATATTTGACCGGATTTAAAGGCATACGTGATAAGAATGATTATATTCTTACTTGGACAGTGCCATCTGTTGCAAAAGGAATCATGCTTAAGTACACTTCCCGTCAACTTCACCTCTTCAATGCCATTGATCTTTCGAACAATTGCTTAATTGGAGAGATTCCAGCAAACATAACAAGTCTGATCAAATTGCACTCCTTGAATCTATCCATGAATCAGTTAACAGGGAAGATACCATCAGATATTGGGAACTTGACACAAATAGAGACACTCGACCTTTCATTAAACCGTTTATCAGGGCCTATACTGACAAGTATGACTTCTTTAACTTTTCTAAGTTACTTGAATTTGTCATACAATAACTTGTCAGGTATTATTCTCACTACTGGCCAATTTCAATCACTTAATGATCCATCAATTTACATTGGCAATGCTGCACTTTGTGGGAGCCCTCTGGCGACCAAGTGTGTGAATAAGACCTCACCAGCTGGAAGGAGCGAAGAAAGAGAGGACGGTGATGAGCTTGAAAAGCTTAAATTCTTTGTTGTTATGGGACTGGGATTCTTTTTGGGATTTTTGGGAGTTTGTGGCACTCTAATAATCAAGAAGCGTGTAAGAGATACTTACTTTGATTTTCTCCTCAAGATAAAAGACAAGATATGTGAAATTCTTGCATCCAATTGAGAAAAACTTTGGCTAAGAAGGGGCTGAATCAAGGGGCAAACCAGAAACTACTCTATATATACACATATGTATATGTATATGTATGTGCGTGTATATATATGTATATGACTGTGTATAATTTTTTTTAAAGTTTTTCTTGTAATGATTTTTAAGTACACATGTTTCTATGTATGATATTTTAGTGGTTAAATTTTTTTAGCAAATAAATAATTCTAGTTCAAATTTTTAAATAATGCTTTATTTATTTATTTTAATGGTTAGGTAGTTGGAGGTTCTCTTTTTCTTTCTTTTTGCAAGGTAAATTTAATACAAGTTCATATTGTCGGTATCTTTTTCATAGAGGATTCATTTATTTAGACAATTTATTCAAATGTAATTTACTTATTTTTTTAGCTTAAAATTTTCACAAGGAGAGAAGAAACTAATCTTATTGTGAATAAGTAAATTTTTCTTGCTATATTCTTATATTATTTTGTAATAATATTATTTTCTGCACTTGTTTATGTTTAGAATATCTAATACCACCAACATTTAGGGCCTTTTTGGATTGACTTTTTTTTTTAAAGAAAAAACACTTTTTTTCCTAAAAAAATTACATTAAATTTGCAATAACTATTTGATTTGGCTTCCAATAAAGCTTAAACTTTGAAAAAAGCTCAAATACAATTTTTTTTAGAAGTCAAAATTTTCAGCTTTTTAAAAAAAAATTATTTTTCAAAAGCTGTTAAAAAAAGCGCTTTTAAAAAAAGCCAATCCAAACGAACCCTTAGTTATTGTTATGTATATATATGTTTTGTCCTTGCACATTATAAGAGAGGAAAACTTATTATTTTACTTAATACTACCTTGACAATCTTTGTTCAGAAACATAAATAAATCTCCACGCTTCCAATGATAATTTTTAACTTCCATGTGGAAAATTTTACTTTTGTAATAAATTCTAACAAAAAACATAAGAGTGCTGCAAATTATATCATGCCCCTGCAGGAGCACAAAGCATGGTGTATCAAACTATTTTTTTTAGTAGTTATAAGTTATTTGTCTAGTAAAATCCACAAACTATACATGAAAACAACCACAAATGTTTATTCAGAATAAAAAGACTATTTATTCAGTATTCTTAAGCTGTTTATCTAGTAAAATCTATAGATTATTACAATATCTGTCGACAAGTGTAAAATTGACAAATATTTATACATGAAAATAGTTACAAATATTTGTTCAGAATAAAAAGATTATTTGTTCGGTACTCATAAGTTGTTTGTCCAATAAAATCCACAGATCATCAAAATATCTATTAACAAGTATAAAATTAACAAACGTCTATGCATGAAAACAGTCACATATGTTTATTCAGAATAAAAAACTATTTGTTTATTATTTATAATTTGTTTGTTCAATAAAATTCACATATTATCTTTATTCAGTATTGATAAGTTATTTGTTCAGTACATTCATAGCTACAGATGCATGTTGCACTGTGTGCACGTATGGATTCACGATATAAGTTCCCCAAGAGTAACTCAAATACTTGTACTATCTGCTACTATCTAATGAATACATTCATAGCATGAAAATGTCTCCCGGCTGGCACATGTCACAACTTCCATTGTCAAGCCAAACTGTGTCATAAATGATCTATTATTGTTTCATTTAGTTGGCCAACAGGATCTTCACTTCTGCTTGTTCGCTGTTCTGTGGAGAAGCAATTAAGTTTAGGACTGAAATAGCTTTTGCGTTAGATGAAACGTTGTTCACTCTTTTTTTAACCGGTTTTGCATTGGCGGAGCCATTTGGAAATAAGGGGGTTAATTAATCCCTCCTTTTTTTTAAAAAAGTATATAGAATAGATTTTTTTAATTGACCTTGTTAAATATTTTTATTGAACACTCTCGATAAAAAAATAAATGTTGTTAAAAAAACTCATTTTTATTTAGCAATGGACCTACTTCCAAAAATAAGCTCAAGTTGTTGATCAGCGATAGTAATTAATGTTTCAAATGAGTTAAATTGTATTATACATTTTTAAAAAAATGAATTTTGTTGATAAATACTCACCCCGCCACGCATTACTTTTAAGCCTTCAGAATGTTATTGACGTCAAAACCTTTTTCCATATTTCCGTTCACATAATTAGCTTGTTAACTCAATATTAACCTCGATAAAAGAATTTTTCTAGCTACGGTTTTGCAAGTTACGCGTGCTGAATAATTGGAATCCTAAAATGCCCCTTGGATATCGTTGGGCCCTATGAATACTGTTCAAACTTTGCTTGGCTACAAAGGTTTGATGCGATCGTCCTTACATACACCATAGACTTCGTCAATAGATTCAATAACTTATGACGTAAAGCTTACCAAGTACTTGTCTCAGTACATGTGGGCTTAAAGTAATGTATATCTCACCTTAATTCGAAGAAAATAACTCGTGACGTAAAGTTTTACCCCAATTGTAAACTAAAACCAACTAACCAACCTAATAGCATGATAATAGTAGTGATCGGTATAATCAGTAAATTAAAGTAAACAAGAAAATCTTATTTGTAAGTCAAGCAAAAGTAAATGACAGACATAGTGTGTTAAGTGGGTGCAGAGCGAAGGCTTTGCTCACATAAGCAAACAAACGCAGCAAGTCTATAATACCAGTAAAGTAAGATGAGCCCCCAGGGGCATAGGTGAGTTGGTAAGTGGCCAGGTGATTAGGGTGGTGACACCCTGACAACGCGGGATCGAGTCCGTGTGGCGGCAGTACTCCGCTGAAATATTGCGGGGGCTGTTGCTGGATTTCCACGCCCGTTGGTCCTCTCCCTGGTCGGGCTGCCACTCACGCACATCCCTCGATTTACCTCCCGCCTGATTAAGGGGCCTCTGACCAGGTGGGAAAGGGATTCTCCTTTGGTTAACCCTTTTAGAAGTAAAGTAAGATGATCCAGTATTATCTAGTTCCTGCCAAAAGGTCTTTTCGCTAGGTGTCAGCTTATTGTTTTATTTGGCAATAAATGCAACACTGCTTATTGTTCGTTTTGCGTTATGTTTTGTATTTAGTATACCATATATATCAACTTCTATTTATTGGTTAGGACTGGTGCTATGTAGCTGTCTGCATTTGAATTTCAGTAACAATCTAACCGCTATCGTCGTTGTATAGTCGTGGGTTTATTTTTAGACAAATTTATTTGGGGAGTTTGGTCCTGAATTTTCGAGATGGCAAAAAAACCAAACAAAGCTGGAAAATGTGGTATTACGCAACGCAAGTATTTCAAGCACCATACCAAATTGGTTCGTGGAGCTAAATTTGCAACTTGTTGAACTGGATGTTGCCTCTATTGATTTGAGTTCAAATCATTTCGAGGGAACTATTCCATGCAAGCGTGGTCTTCTAACTTAAGTGACTTATCAACCGTTCCAATTATAAATTTTTTGTTCTACCACATGGAAAAATTTACTTCTGTAATAAATTCTAGCCAAAAACATAAGAGTACTTCAAATACTTGTACTATCTTCTACAATCTAAATGAATAAATTCATAGCATGAAAATGTTGCCCGGCAGGAACAAATGTCACAACTTCCAGTGTGAAGCCAAACTCTGTGATAACTGAGCTATTATTGTTTCGTCTTGTTGGATAAGTGCATCTTAACTTCTGCTTGTTGGCCATTCTGTGGATCCCTGCGTTAGATGAAACGTTATTCACTCTTTTTTTTTTTTTTTGTCAAAATTTTTTTACGATGGTAGATGAAATGAAATAGTACACTCTATCTCTCATACAGGTCTTAAAATCTATCTCCTCTCCAACGTTGTTGCATAGACGAACGCTCAAAAATTAATTACCGTTTTTGCAAGTTATGTGTGCTGCAGATTTTTTATCTTTTTTAATTTTTTTGGGGGTCAAAATGTGTGCTACAAATTGAAATCCTAAAAGGCCGACCCCTGGATATCGTTGGGCCCTATGATTACCCTTCAAACTTTGCTTGGTAAATTGGTGAGCACCAAAACATGTTTTTTTTTTTTTTTCCAGCTTATAAGACATCAAAAAGTGGTCATAAGATGTGTTGCCCAACATGTAAATTCTCTTTTTAACTTATAGTTGGTATGACTAGCTTACAAGCTTAGCCAAACAGGCTTATAAGTAGTTCAGTTAAAGAAATACTCATAAGCCCCAATAAAAGGAAAGAAAATAAAACCAGGAAGAAGAAGATAGAGTATACATTTTCTTTTCTCTTGGCTCACGTTAAAAAGAAAAATTATTTAAATTCAAATTATCAGAATGTTTCTGCATACATGCTAACAACGTTAAGTTGGGACTATTTATTTAATTATATAGCACTTACGTATATACACACACAAATACATATACATTTTCCTTTTACACGTGATATAAGTTTATAAAATATTGATTGTTGGCCAAGAGGGCATAGCTCATTGGTAATACCCCTCATATGTAATTTTTTCCTTTCTCTTTCATTTATTGATCTTGAACTCATTCGGTTCTTGATATTGCTTTCAACTGTTCTAACTCCACTCTATGTTAGTGGTTATTCAAATCGTCTTAGTAGTCTAATTAGCTTGACCCCAATCTGAACAATTATCAAGGTATTATATCAAGTGTATTGACGGATTTAGAAAATTTTTTTACAAGGTCAATACTAAATTAGCAAACAAATGTTTCGAAAAATATAAAAGAATCATACTAACATGTTATAATTGGACCAACGACGTTTAATCATGGATTGGAGTTTTATTTTTATAAATAGGCCCATAATCATAAAAATAAATTAGATTTCTTTTAACAACCTTCATTTCTCTGATTAAGATGTTCAATTCAATCAATTGAGGGTAAGAGAGTAGTTTAGGCCGTTATGATTTGGATTCAAACACCATGAAAAATAAGAATTGAATTGAAATTGAAAGTGAAAAAAGCAATTGAGATGGTTCAATTAAAATTTTTAATAGGGGTCAAATTTAACAAAAAAGAAAAATCTTCTATACTAAGTTTTTAGGACAAAGAGGGGTCAAATGATTGCAATTTATACCACGTTCCTTTACCATCATGCGCCCATGCTCTTTCACCTTAGTTCATAATATCAATATTATTTATACCATGCTCCTTTACCATCATGTTTAGGGAGGCTCTCTTCTTGGACGGGAGAAGACTGTTGTAGATGGAGAGGAGTCAGTTGCAGCATGCTTAATTCGAAAACCAGACACGTCACCGGGCTCAATCTTCGTCGCTCAGATGTCTCATATACATCAGCTCTACGGGGTAACATCTCATCGTCTTTGCTTGATTTGAAATATTTGAGTTACTTTGACCTCAGCGTGAATGATTTTTCAACAACTCAAATTCCAAATTTCTTTGGCTCCCTTAAGAATTTGAGATATCTCAATCTTTCATTTGCAAATTTCAATGGTTCAATTCCTCAAAGTTTCCATAACCTTTCACATCTTCAATACCTTGATCTGAGCAATGGCTTCCTAGAGAGTGACCTTCGGTGGGTGGTTGGGCTTTCATCTCTGAAGCACCTTAATTTGGGAGGTGTAGACCTTAGTGGAGCTGCATCTTATTGGCTTCAAGCTATCAACACTCTTCCTTCTTTGTTAGAGTTGCATTTGCCTTGGTATCAACTTCATAATCTTCTGCTGCCTTCTCTGCCATCTGTTAATTTTACATCCCTTTCGGTTCTTCATATTCCTTTCAACAATTTTAGCTCCACCATACCCCAGTGGCTGTTCAACCTTAGTAGCCTTACACAGCTTGATCTCAGTTACAACGATTTTCAAGGTGTGATACCAGATGCATTTTCTGAGCTGAAGGCCCTTGAACAACTCTATTTATGGTCCAATACAGCTATTGGAGGTAAATTACCCACGAGTCTGGGGAAGCTCTGCAATTTGAAGATACTCGATGCGCGATGGATGAACGTTACTGGTGACATAACTGATTTCATCCGAAGCTTAACAGAATGCTCAAACAACAGCTTGGAGACGCTAGATTTGGCTGCCAATAATTTGAATGGCAATCTACCCAACTCAATTGGCCTCCTTAAAAGCCTACAATCTCTTGGTCTTGCGGGTAACTCATTTAAGGGTCCTATTCCGGATACAATAGGAAATTTATCGTCTTTGAGGGTCCTCGACCTCAGATTCAGCCAAATGAGTGGCAACATTCCTCAGAACCTTGGGAAACTCTCGTCCTTAGTTGATTTAGATCTCTCAGAAAATCAATGGGAAGGTATCATAACAGAATCCCACCTAATGAATCTCTCGAGCTTGGAGTATTTGTCAATTAGTATAGAATTCCCTGAACAAAATTCACTTGCGTTCAACATCAGTTCTGCTTGGGTTTCCCCATTTAAACTGAGATACATCCATATTGACTCATGCAAATCGGGGCCTGAATTTCCGAGATGGCTCAAAAACCAAACAGAGCTGATGATGTTGATATTACGCAACGCCAGGATTTCAGGCACCATTCCAAATTGGTTCGTGGAGCTAAATTTACAACTTGATGAACTGAATACTGTTGACTTGAGTTCAAATCATATTGAGGGACCTATCCCTGTGTGGTTTTCCAATGTGACTCGTCAATTGAGTCTAAGGGATAACTTGTTTTTTGGACCAATATCTCCAGATATTGGTATCAGAATGCCTAATCTTTCATATCTAGATATCTCCAAGAATTTCTTATACGGAAATATTCCCATGTCGCTAGGTAACATGAGAAGTTTGCTTAAGCTATTGATGTCGAGCAATCACCTTTCTGGAGAATTGCCTTCGAGTTTGGGAAATAGCATTTATATGAGGATCCTCAATCTTGGTGACAACCACTTATCTGGAAATCTCCCAACGTGGATAGGAGAGAGCATGCCAGACTTAAGGGCACTCCAGCTCCGAAATAATGCATTGACAGGTGAAATACCTTCTCAATTATGCAGGCTATCAGAACTTCACATATTAGACCTCTCAACAAATAGCCTCTCAGGTTCAATTCCTGATTGCATAGGGAATTTGACTCGCTTAAAAGTCGGGTACAGGGGAGGCCCTAGATTACTTGATGTGACCTTGCAGCTTGTTGCAAAGGGAAGCCTACTTCAGTATAATTCCACACTTGAGTTCTTCAACGGCATAGATCTATCAAATAATGACTTGAGCGGAGGAATTCCAACCAGCATAACAAGCCTGATCAAGTTGGGCACCTTGAATCTATCCATGAATCGCTTAACAGGAAATATACCACCAGATATTGGGAACTTACGAAATTTAGAGACGCTCGACTTCTCTGTAAACCATTTATCCGGGCCTCTCCCAGCAAGCATGACTGCCTTAACTTTTTTTAGTCACTTGAATTTGTCATTTAACAGCTTGTCAGGTAATATTCCTACTAGCGGCCAATTCCAATCACTTAATGATCCATCAATTTACATTGGCAATGCTGCACTTTGTGGGAGTCCTCTACTGACTAAGTGTGGGAAAGTGACCTCATCTATTGGCAGGAAGGGGAAAAGGGAGGACGCTGATCAACTTCAAAAGCTGAAAGAGGACGGCGATGAGCTCGAAAAGCTCAAAATCTTCATTGTCGCTGGGTTGGGATTCATTTTGGGATTTTGGGGAGTTTGTGGCAGTTTAATAATCAAGAAGCGTGCGAGGGACGTTTACTTTGATTTTCTCCTAAGAATGAAAGACAAAATATGTGAGATTCTCAAATTCAATTGAGAAAAAAACTCTGGAAAAGTTTGTTCTTGTAACAAAAATCAAAAACACAAGAGTATGTGAAATACTTTGTCGTCTTGTACTATATTTTCCAATCTAATGAATAAATTCAAAGGCATGAAAATGTTGGGCGACAAGCACAAATGTCACAAGTGTAATTGTGCAGCCAAAGTCGTTTGGTATAACTGATATGCCATTGCTTTGTAGTCTAGCTGGATGAATACACCATTTGCCAAGTGCTTCTGTCAGTGCATACGTGCTTAAAATAATGTTGTATATCTCACCATAATTGAAAAGAAAATAAGTCATGAGATGAAGTATTTTGGCTCAATTATAAACTAAATAACGTGTACAATAAAATTTTATTGTTAGTAGGTCAGACAAAAGTAAATGAAAGGAATGACGTGTTACGTGGGTGTAGACCAAAAACTTTTTGCACATGACCTAACAAAGGCAGCGACTTGTATATAGAGAAGATTTGTGTCCATGGCTTCTTGTGAGCATAATATAATAGACCTCTCTATCCACCCATATATATATATATGTGTGTATATATGTATGTATGTGTATATATATATTTATGTATGTATGTATGTATATGTATGTATATATATATGTACGTATGTATGTATATATATGTACGTACGTATGTATGTATATATATGTACGTACGTATGTATGTATATATATGTACGTATGTATGTATATATATATATGTACGTATGTATGTATATATATATGTACGTATGTATGTATATATATATATGTACGTATGTATATAATACTTTTGCTGCCTTAGCTTGCAAGTCGAGAACATCTTGCGTTGCATATGGTTGTCCCTGCCAATATGTCACTATTCCTCAATAATACAATTGGCTAATTCGCGTTACGACTTAAATCGGCAACGGCTTAGCATTTGTCATGGCTTTCACGTACGGCCTCCGTACAGCTTTCTCCGTCTCGATCACCGTCCATGGGATGAGGATCTCCTCAATTTTTGTTGTTATTGGGCCTCATCTTTTTAGGATATTTTTAGTTAAGTGGTAATTACACTTTTTAGGATTTTCAACCTTCATTTTTTATATTCTGATTTAAGGACGTGACTTATAATTAGTTGAAGTTGAATGGAGATTTCTTAGACTTGTATATTAAAAACTTATTAAAGAAAATACTTTTAATAAATTGATGGAGAAAACTACTTAAAGTTAGATCTGCTTCTTAGGAGATGCCTATGAAACAAGGAATAAACTTTAGATACATTTTAGAAAATATCTTGATATGGAACAACAAAAATCCCTCTTTCTTTTGCTTTAATTTTTCCATTATTAATGGAATAATCATTCAAACTTTTACCAAAATTAAAATAAAATATGTTTTTTTTTGGTTCCTCAAAAAAGAAAAAAGAAAAAAGAAAAAAGGAAAACTGATCAAAAGGAGAGAATAACATTGAAGAAGAAAACGATACATACACACACACACACACACACATATATATATATATATATATATATATGTATGTATATATTAAGAGGCAAATGCAGCTGCAATTATTTAGCATCCTCTGCTGGCATGCCTCCTTTAACAAGTCCAAGCATACGAATAACTATTATTACTATCATACAAATAAGATAATATATTTTATAGTTAGATATTTATTTTTATAATATTATTTTAATATTAAAATGTAAATATTTTTTATTAAACCATTTGTATCAATATTATAAAAATTAAATTTAAAATTTATTTTGTCAAAAAAAAGTACTAACAAAACTTATACTTTTTAGTATATGTTGATTAAATTTGGAAATCAATTTTAGATTACTTTTTATATATTTGTGAAAGAAAAAGCAAAAATATAAAGAGATTAGAGAAAGAATAGAATTGGTAAAAAATGACAAAAGGATAGAAATGCCAAAAAAAAAAATTAAAAGAAAAGTAAAAAGCTGAAAGGCTAAAATTTTTAACTTGTGAGAAACACTAGTTAAAACGCTAAAAACTACAAGAAAAATTATTTGAAATATTAGTTTACCAAACAACAATAACTTGAAAAAATAATGTTTTGATCAATTAGCTGCTATCGAACACGACCTAATTCCTCCTATGGAATCAATTAGTAGGCAGTTTTGATATCACTCGAGTCAATTGCCGAAAAATGAGACAAACTACGTGTAGCTATGCTCACTTAAAGGGAAAAGAGTGGAGATCACTTATTAATTGAACATCTAAAATTGGATAGATTTTTAGATACGTAAGAAATTATTATTGATTCTTTTTTCAAAAGAAGGAGAAAAAAGTCATGAATTTATAAATTCCTGCATCATATAATCTATTGAGCTTTTCATTTGTAAACTTATCAATTGAACATCTAAAATTGGATAGATTTTCAGATAAGTAAGAAATTATTATTGATTCTTTTTTCAAAAAAAGGAGAAAAAAGTCATGAATTTAATTCCGGCATCATATAATCTATTGAGCTTTTCAACCGTAAACTTCAGGAATTATACCGAAGACTTATGAAATCTTGTAAATTACAGTACTGATTTATAACAACATTCAGTTTTAGTTTGTCCTAAATTATCATCTAATTAGGACTCCAACTTTTTGTTTATTCCCACTATGCTTATCCATGAAATAATGCAATCGACCCATGGATTCAGACTTTCTCATAAACAGTGTTTGAAGTAGTTCAATTAGAGAAATGCTCATAAACTCCCATAAAAGGAAAGTGAAGAAGAAGAAGGAGCCGGCGTGTATTTTCTTTTCTCTTGGCTCACTTTTAAAAGAAAATTGATTTAGATTCAAATTATCAGTTCTGCATGCTAATAAATTAACCTTAGCTTGGGACTGTTTATATGGCACCTTATCTGTAAGCACGCATACAATATATATACACATATATAATTTCTATAATTAATTAATTAACTAAAATTAAAGTTCATTTTCTTCATTTTCCTTTTCCGTGTGGTATAAGTTATATGTTAATTGGTGGATGATGGTAATCAATTTTCTGCCACAATTTCTGTCAAGCATTGACCCCAAGTCAATAAGGAAATCAATTTTCAATAATCGAATTCCAAAACTCCAATAACACGTTAATACTATTCTCATCACAAATGTATACGCATGGTAGAGTTGGAGACATTTCTCAAATCATCCGCCGAAATGTGTAGTGTGCCTTCTTCTGATATGTACTTTTTTGTCACTGCTAGAATATGTGACAAAACATTACGTACCAGATGAATGAAAGTGATCAAAATTCCAACAACAAGATTAATTATTTAGATAAATCTAATAGGATAACTATATAAATAGATATCTAATATTATCATTCGCTCTTCTATTTATTGTGGAAAATTACAATAGAAAATTTTGCAGTGCTGGAAGACTGTTGCCTAAAGCTTGTTGTGGAACATTCTGAACCTTTTTCTAACAATTTTAAATTTTGCAATAGATGAAAAATACGGGAATATAAAATTTATGCATTTGGCACACTTTAGTTTTAGCTTTCCAAAATCATGCATGACTGATCATCTAATCTGGACTCGTATTTTAACTATTCCCAACAACAGTGTTTCAAATAGTTTGGTTATGGAAATATTTATTAACCCCACAAAAAATGAAGCAGCGAGAATCAAGAACACGATCGTACATTTTATTTTATTTTATTTTATTTTATTTTATTCAATTCTATTTTTGTCTCACTTTTAGAAGAAAAATTATTTCAATTGAAATTGATCTGAATGTTTCGGCAGTATTTTAACTTTTTGGATGAAGTGATAGAACTAACAGCTACTGCAATATCGTCCCAACCTTTATTAGGGACGGAATTTTTGTTCATTAACAGCTAAAGAACAACATTAAAGAAAGAATCTTACTTTGGAACTAAAAGACCAAGATTAGATCAAGATTCAGGACCCACTGGCATTCAAGACTGGGAAATATGCAGTCCAGATTGAATTGGTCATTGGAATATATATATATATATATATGTGCTGCTATCACATCTGCTGCATTTCGCGCGCCTATAAATACAGAGCTCTGATGCAGTTACGTAATAAGCAGCCAACACTATAAGCTTAGTAAAGCCGCATCTTACTGGCTTCAAGATATCAACACTCTTCCGTCTTTGTTAGAGTTGCATTTGCCTTGGTGCAATCATTATAATCTTCTGTCGCCTTCTCTTCCATCTGTTAATTTCACATCCCTTTCGGTTCTTGACATTTCTTCTAACAATTTTAACTCCACCATACCCTTGTAGTTGTTCAACCTTAGTAGCCTTACACAGCTTGATCTCAGCGAAAACGATTTCTGAGGTGTGATACCAGATGCATTTTCTGAGTTGAAGGCCCTTGAAAAACTCGATTTATCGTCCAGTACAGCTATTGAAGGTAAATTACCCGCGAGTCTGGGGAAGCTCTGCAATTTGAAGATACTAAGGGCGTCATGGATGAACATTACTGGTGATATAACTGATTTCGTTCAAAGCTTAACAGAATGCTCAAACAACAGCTTGGAAACACTAAATCTGAGAGAGAATAATCTGAACGGCAATCTACTCAAATCACTTGGCTTCGTTAAAAGCCTACAATTTCTTGACCTCAGTAATAACTCATTTGAGGGTCCTATTCCGGATACAATAGGAAATTTATCATCTTTCAGGTTTCTGTACCTCTCAGACAACCAAATGAGTGGCAACATTACTGAGAACCTAAGAAGCACGGACACGATACGCGACACGATGCGACATGCCAATACGTCTTTTTTCAAAAAACTAGGATACGACACGCTCAGGATACGTTAAATAAAAAAATATTTAAATTTCATATATATTGCATAAATATCATTTTTATCATGAATATATTGCATAAATATTATTTTTATCATGACAAATCAATTTGCTTCATAAGCTTCAGCCATCTCCCAAAATATGACACAAAAAGAGACCACCAATTCTTGTAATTCATACATGAAAAGAAAAGGAAAAAAACCACCAATTCTTGTAATTCATGTTCAATAACAATAGACCTGAAAAACTCCAATAATTTTTCAATCAAACATACAATAACGCACACAATAACATAATTTTTCAATCTTACCCAGAATATTGGAGGTAAGTTATTTATTTATTTATTTATTTTTGGTCGAGGGCTGAGTCTTTTTTGCTGAAGGAGTTTGGAGAAGTGAGAAGATGACTTCTCTGGAAAAGACTAGAAGCAGCATAAGTAAGTTAAATTGATTTTTCTTTTTTTTTTTGAATTATTTTTGGATTTGCATTAGTGCCCCAAATAATTTTAAAAATTACAAAAAAAAACCCATGCGTGTCCATTTCCGTGTCAGAGCGTGTCGGAGGACGTGTCGAAGCATGTCGGAAATTTAAAAAAAAAAATTGCCAGACACGTGTCAGAGCGTGTCAGGAGCGTGTCGGTGTCTGACACGTGATACGCCGCACTTTGAAGGTCTCGGTAATTCATAACTAAGAACCTTCGGAAACTCTCTTCCTTAGTTCGTTTAGAACTCTCGGTCAGAAAATCAATGGGAAGGTACCATAACAGAATCCCACCTAATGAATCTCTCGAGCTTGGAGGATTTGTCAGTTAGTATAGAATTCTCTAAATAAAAATTCATTGGCATTCAACATCACTTCTGCTTGGGTTTCCCCTTCTCAACTGACATCCATCTCCATCGGATCATGCAAACTGACATCCATCTCTATCGAATTGCTTAACAGGGAATATACCATCAGATATTGTGAACTTAAAATAGTCAGCGCTCGACTTTTCAGTAAACCAATTATCAGGACCTATTCCAACAAGCATGACTTCCTTGACTTTTTTCGAGTCACTTGAATTTGTCACATAATAACTTGTCAGGTTATATTCCTATTTGTGGGCAATTCCAATCACTTAATGATCCATCATTTCACATTGGCAATGCTGCACTTTGTGGGAGAAAGGGAGGATGATGATCACCAACTTCAAAAGCTGAAAGAGGATAGCGATAAACTTGAAAAGCTTGAAATCTTCATTGTTGCAGCGCTGGGATTCCTTTTGGGATTTTGGGGAGTTTGTAGCGCTTTAGTAATTAAGAAACGTGTGAAGGATGCTTACTTTAATTTTCTCCTAAGGATAAAAGAGAAGATATGTGGAATTCTTGCATCCACTTGAGGAAAACTTGGAAGAAGCAGGGGCCAAATCAAGCGGACGGGCTGGAAGATCCTAAAAAAAATTCTCGCTTTCTTTTTTTTTTTTTGGAAAGCTGTCTTTTTGGAATGAGTTTTTAGTACACATGTTCCTATATATGTACGATATTCTGGTGATCAAATATTTGTAATAAATAAAAAATTTTAGTAAAAAATTTTAAGTAATGCTTAATTTATTTATTTTAATGGTTAGGTGGTTGGGAGTTTTTTTTTTTCCTTCTGCAAGATAAATTTAATTAAAGTTCATAAATTTTAGACATCTTTTTTCATGGAGAATTCATTTATTTAGACAGTTTATTCAAATGGAACTTATTTATTCTTTTAGCTTAACAATTTTATAAAGGAGAAAAAAACTTAATCTTAAAAATTTTCTTGCTATAATCTTATGTTATTTTGCAAAAATAATATTTTTTATACTTGTTTATGTTTAGAATATCTAGTACCATCAACATTTTGTTGTTACGGTCATTGTTATGTAGATATGGGTTTTTCTCCTCCACACATTAGAAGAGAGAAAATTTTGTTATTATTTTACTTGGCACTATTTTGATGATAGTATCCTTTCAAATACATAAATAGATCTCGATTGCTCCAATGATAAATTTCTGATTCTACCATGTGGAAACATTTACTTTTGTAATAATAAATTCTAGCCCAAAATATGAGTACCTCAAATACTTGTACTACCTACTACAATCTGATGAATAAATTCATAGCACGAAAATGTTGCCCAAAAGGCCCAAATGTCACAATTGCCAATGTTTCGTCTTGTTGTATAAGTGGATGATTTTAACTTCTGCCTATTGGCCATTCTATGGAGAGGCAATTAAATTTAGAATTAAAAGAACCTTTGCCTTAGATGAAACATTTTTTGCTCTTCTTTTCTCTTTTTCTTTTTTTCAAAATATTTACGGTGATAGATGAAAAATTTTGGCCAAGTATTTTGTCTCAGTGCATGTGTGCTTTAAAGTAATGCATATCTCACCTTGATTCGAAGAAAATAACTCATGGCGTAGTTTTACCTCTAATTAACTAACCTAACCACATGATAATCGTAGTAATTCGGTACAATCAGTAAATTAACATGTACAAAAAATTTTAATATAATGTGCAAGTCAAACAATCCTTTTGGGATTTTGGAGAGTTTGTGGCACTTTAATTAATAATCAAGAAGCACGTGAGAGATGCTTACCTTTATTTTCTCCTAAGAATGAAAAATAAGATATGTGAAATTCTCATATTTAATTGAGAAAACTCTGGAGAAGTTCACTCTTGTAATAAAAATTCTAGCTAGAAAAATAAGCGTATATGAAATACTTTGTAGTCTTGAACAATCTTCTACAATCTAATGAATAAATTCAAATTAAGCATGAAAATGTTGGCCGACAGGCACAAATGTCACAACTGCAATTCTGCAGCCAACTCGTCTGCTATAGCTGATATGATATTGCTTTGTAGTCTAGTTGGATGAATGCACCATTTGCCCAATACTTGTGTCAATGCATATGTGCTCAAAATAATGTATATCTCACCATAATTCAAAAAAAAAAAATCTTGCCATGTGTTAAGAATTACTAAGGTTCTATTTTAATAAAGTATGATAACTACAATGGTCACGATGAATAGAGAAAGCTCCACGAACAAGATGGTAAAGACCACAATGGTGGTCACCCTGCTACCGGAGACAATTTTTTTGGCAATTTGGCAAAGCTCGAACATAATGGAATCAGGAGCTCCACATATAGGATGGGGTGAGCAGGTGGTCAGAGCAGCAAGATAGTGGAGACGGGTCACACGTGCACAATGCAAAAAATTGGCTAAAATCAACCCAACTCTGACACCATATTAAAAATCACTAAAGTTCCATTATAAAACTAACTAATCAATATGAAAAGTGACTTGGGATCTTACATGGTGATTTTGAATCTTAAGATTTTCCGATGTAGAACTTCGTTATATATGTTGTAACTCTATAGAGCAACGAAAATCCCTCTTTCTATTGCTTTTCCATTATTAATGGAATAATCATTCAAACTTGTAACAATATATATATATATATATATATATATATATATATATATAAAAGAAAGAAAAGAAAAAGCTCAAAAGGAAAGAAAAATGAAAAAGAAAACGATAGATTAGGAGACAAATGCAGCTTCAATTATTTAGTATTCTCTGCTGGCATGCCATCAACAAGTCCAAGCAATTGTATTTCTCCTAGTAATAACATCCCACTTTTTGGCCTCTGTTACGACATACAAACGTGTCGTGGAGTATTAAAATGGCAAACATGCATGAACCACCCAAGAGACTACAGATCTTCTAAATAGAGAATGATGCGCTCCTATACGTACAAAAATGCACGTGTGCATGCATCTCAAGACAACTCTCTTAGAATGATTTAATTTCAATGTTTCCTTACCAACTAGCCAATTGACCTCTCTTGTTTCAATGTTACAAGTCCGCCTGGTGCATGTATCTGCTGCAAAATTGTGGACGAGAATGAAGAAAGTGCAAATTAAATATATTGAAACGTTTTAATTTCATGAGAGTATTATTACTTGGGTATTTTAGTTATTGATATATCTTTTCTTGGTTTTGTCCTTAACCAACAATAATAAGTGACTGTATAAATGTATGTTCATGCATGAATTAAGCTGGCCTTCTTTTCAGTCGCTGAGCCAGGATTTAAGTAAAGGGGGCAAAGTACTAAATTTTTTTCTCAAAAAAATTTATAATTTTTTTTAACAAAATACCTTATAGAAAATAATTAATACACACACACACATATATATAGATCAACTACTCATTATATTACAGAATATGCATGATGCACCATGCAAACAAGAAATATCTTGAATTCTCCAAACACATTTGAGTACATACATACATACATACATACATACATACATACATATATATATGATGTATATATAGGTGAATAACTATTTTTTAATTTATTGATCCAAAAAATTATATGTTGCATATCTATACTTCTCCTATATGAGACATAAAAATCATATAAAGATCAATACTTAAATTATTGACTATATCTTTCTCTATAGAATATGTTATTACAAAGAAAAAAGTTAATAAAGATATCAAAGCTTATATTTGACTAATTAAATTTTTAGCATATATAGAGTTTATGACATTATTATTGAGAATCACTAAACTTAACTAAATAACCAACAACATTTGAGACTTTGAATTACTAATTAACCTTAACAATTTTTTAAATGAGGGAAACAAAATAATAAATTACATACTTACTATTATTTTTTTCTTGAGTTAAGAAGGACAAAAATACAAATGCATGTAAACCGATCTGCAATTGGTGTCTCTTGTTCGCCATCTTAATTTGTGCCGTGCTTATTTTGGTTTTCAGGTTCCTAGTACGTAATTATATTTGACTAGTTAGGGAACTTAATCTATATATATATATATATATATATATATATATATAGCTATACGGAATAGAGCTCAAAGAGGCATGCCACATTAGTTTCTTTTGAGAGAATATAAGCTAATTTTAAACTCTCGCAAGTAGTAATGTATAAGGTTAAAAATATCATTAACTTCAAATGTATATATTATGTAATAAGCCCATAATATTGTTATTTTTCTCTAACTAAGCTCTTATTATTTTAAAATGTTCGTTTTAATTCAAAATATTTTATTATAGAGTCAAATTAATCTCTAAACAAAAAATATTTTATTATAGAGTCAAATTAATCTCTAAACAATCACATTAATTTTTATTATTTAAAAAACTTTATATCAGTCCTTTATATTTAACAAAGTTATTCAATACTACAAATATAAGTAAAATAATGAAAAATTTTAAACTATTTAAATTAGTCTATAATATTTTAAGGACATAGTCAAATTAGTCCATAAAATAGTCAAAGTTTTTATTATTTTAATATATTTATATTAGTCCTTAGTATTTCACAATTTATTCGAATTAGTCCCATTATATAATATAATATTATAGGATATAGATTTTAGAGATATAGTACGTTAACAGAAGAGACCATTTTTTTTCTTAAGTTAGTCCCTATTATTTTTAAATATTCAAATAAGGATAATGGCACAAAAATTACTACAAAAATTGAAATGATATCTAGTAACCTTCTATATGTTTAGTAGTACTAATAATAAAATTGTTCTTCATCAAAATTTAAGAGATTTTAGGAGATGTCATATAATCTTTTAATTTATTTTTATTAAATAGTCTTTAATACTAATAAATCTGTATAATCACTACAAGTCAAAATGGTTGAGGCATGTCATTGAATTATTCAAGTGAATATTAATAGTTATAACTGGTTTTTTTAATGTAATGAATCATATTCATAGGATATTTAAAAAAAACTAAAAAAGTACATGAATTAATTTTTATAGATATTTAGATGTAATGAAGACCACATGAAAAACTTTAAAATACACAAAAAAAATCACAATTATAAATATCTAGAAAACTAAAAATTAACACATACAGAAAGTTTAAATAAGCTCGTGCAAAGCACGGGATATGAAATGACTAGTTGATATGTATATTCTCAAAGATATAATCCAATCCATTTATAGGCTTGAATTGCACCTAATATATCATCTTGAATTTGGTAAAAAAAATTTAATCTTTCATATATAAAAGCAGAACGATCTGACATCTATTTTTCCCCCCTTCCTAGAATATAATGCGTGCATGATAAATGATTGCGCAAATTTGAAGACAAAAGATATACAGGCTTGCATGCAGCGATTTCTTCTTGTTATTCAAGACAGCCCTCTTTGCATCAAAGCTATGGATTAGCATAAGAGAAATTACAATGACCCTAGATATTAACTAATTCATACCTTGCAGGAATAATTTTTTAAGCAATTTTAAATATTATAAGACCACCAAGACTTTCCTTTTTGAGAGGCGAGATATTGAACAACAAACATTTGATTCAATTCCTTCCCTCACCTTGGAATGAGAGAGAAGGTCTATTTGACTCGAATCCTATTTCGACCAAATGAGAATATATATATATATATATATATATATATATATATATGGCCCACGTCATACCATGAGCTATTACCTACTTGATAAAATATCGGGTACCCCACTTCTCTCCAGGCTTTATTTCTTGATCATGTCCTGAAACTGCATTATTTAAGCAATTGAAAGTAAATGAAAAGATTCATCAGTCGTCTAGTGAAAACCAGAGCAAGCTGATGATAGCGTAAACAGTTTTGTACCAAAAGATATGTGGGGGAGATAGGGTAAACCATATAAGACCTGGAGTTTCAGCCACCATATGTGATTTCAGGCCCTTCTGCCATGTCTACTGGCATATTAGGCATGTAAAACAATAATTCCTTGTGTGGAATCCATTACTAAGCCATTCTGCTACCACTAGAATCAAAATTAACATTGAGACTAGTCAACTGATTCAAGATATTTAAAACTCCTAATGAAAAAAGATAGTGAACTAAAGTTATTATAAATTGAATATATCCCATAACCAAAATAGAAGTGAGAGATTACAGGATATCGATGATGCTCGCGTCCTCAAGATGTTGGTAACTGTATATTTCCCTTTTTTTTCTTGTGGTGAGTTAATTTCAACTTCCGAAAGATGCACAAAATGGTGAATTTGTAAGAGGTTGTTCCCATTTTAGATTTGCTTGACAGATGATGATGTCTGCATTGCAAAAAAGCTTTTTCGATGTTAAATGATATGCTTATTATTATCATATTGTGGCATGCGGGAATTGATCTACCTATATGAATTCGTTAAAGGAGAATTAAGGAGGAGAGAAAGTGAATCAGACATGAAACTCTTTTTGTGGTGACTGTTAAACTGCCCAGAAAATTATGTAAGCAGACATACTTGTGGGCTGAGAATTACTTCTTTTACACACATGGAATTACAATCTGTAGATATTGTCCACAACTTTCCAGGATGAACGAAAATATGTCAGGAATCAACAATATAATGATTGAGAACAAGCTTTCGTCTCAAAAGCAAAGCAAAGTGACAATGAGATGAGACATATAGTATATCCTTGAACTTGTCCCAACGATATGATCAAGCTTAACCTTATCTAAATTTCCCATGTCCACATAGTTCTTGGTCATGATTTAAATACCACCTTTGCTACTTTTAATAAAGAAACGATGATTTTGCACCAGGCAATGTTACTTTGTTGTTGGAAGGCCCCTTTTGTTGACTAAAGCACAGGTGTATAAACTTCGCACTACACGTTAAGTCTAATTAGAGATGGATCCAGTTGTTTGTTGAATATTATTCGAGCATAAAAACCCTAAATATACTTTGACACGAGTATCGACAACAACTACTCTTTTCTATTATATGGGACCTGAAGATAGAGTCCACCTGATTTTCTATTAATGTAGTATGAGCAGAAGACTTGGGTAGCTTGCGTTGCAAATTATTAAGGATCCTTATTCAGTCTAAGGATTTGATGAGCAGGAATACTATAACTAATGAATTGTGCAATTATTTTCGCAATCTGTTTGGAGAGAGACAGTCGCATTAACAAGGAAAAAGGCCCTGCAGGTTAAGAAAAAGCAGGTTGTCGAGGAGACATTAATGTCCAGGCCATTCCTTTAGGGGCTGTTTGGATTGGGGGAAATGGGGGGAAAGGAAAGGGAAGGGAGGAATTTTGGTATCCCATCCCTTGTTTGTTTTGAAAGTATTGGGAAGGGGAGGATTTTGGGAAGAAAAGCAAAATCCCCCCATCTCCCTCATTTTTTATCCTTCCAAATTGGGATGATTTGAGGGGAGAGGATTCCTCAATTTTGTGTAAAGACAATTTTAACCTTAGGCTTTTGTTTTATTAAAATATTACAACTTAGATACAAAATAAGAATAAGGGCACATAAGTACATTTACCAAAAAAAAATCCTTTCCTCTCTTTTCCCTTCCAATCCAAACACAAAATTTTCATAATCTTTTATGTTCCTTTTCTTTGCAAAAAAACTCTAATCCAAACATGAATTACTCATTTCCTCTTCTTTCTTTTATAATCCTTTCCTTTCCTTTCCTTTATTAAATTTTCCCCCTCCAATCCAAACACACCCTTAAAGTCTTGGGGCAGTAGAAAGTATAGGAATAGTGGTATTAATATTAATAGTTATAGTAAATAGAAAATTGAGGATATATACTTGATTATATATCGATCTTTCTAACGAGTGCAACATTATACCTTTTAAGATTTGATTAATAATTTCACTTATGTGATATCTTACCATTTTCAATCATCCTCACATTAAATGGCAAGATTATATTGACCAAAAATGGTAATTTTCATATACATGAGATTATTTAATTCACGTTAACGGGTGCAATGTTGCTCATCTTTTGATTGCATTGGTTAACGGGTTGGTACTATTTTGTATGAGAAAGGCTCGAGATTAGCGAATAATATTCTTATTTGCTTAGCCAAAAAGAAAAGTAATAGGATATTTTGATACCTATTCATGGTCAATTTGACATTGAGCAGGGTAATAATAACTGGATTAATCGCTGCTAATCATCCAAGCAATACATTTTGGAGTGACCCACTGGACCCGATAACACAACTTTTTGTTTTTCGCTTTTTACAGTCGATAACAAAGCTAAAGCTGATGAATGCAAATTAGGTGAAGTCACACTCATCGCGCCAGTCCATGCGCTACACGCGAATCTTTGACAACAATACATATCTAAAGATCAGGGTGGGTAATTTATGAAAAACCAGCACAATCTCATCATTTACCAACCTAAAGTAACAGTTTGTTCGTTATTTAAGCTTTTGATTAACTTGTTTATTGTTTAAATTTAGACCCCACTATATATCTTTAATTTCTTGTCTCCACCTAACGTTTTAAGTTCCAAAATATGCTATGTTTGCTGACTAATGAGCAATATATATAGCGCCTTGAGAAATTTGAATAGAAATTATTTATGTATTTATGATAACACAATTTGGATAGTTATGTTCATAACTATTAAATGTTTTTTATCTTAACATTCTTACATTATAAGAATATGCATGTAATTTAAAAGTTCAATGTACAGATATATTTTAAAATTAAAATCGCACCCTAAAAACGAGAAGCTTTTCAGGTAAAAAGTGGAAAACACTATTGTTAGCTTTTCATATGGTATGTATTCGTCTAAAGATTACAACAATAAAAAAGTTAAAGGCAACTTATCTGTGCAAAGCAGACAAAGAGGAAACTGGAGGTATATTTTTGGTAGGGTTGCCATTTTGCATTTCGACCTCAGCTTTAATGGCAAAACGGCAAAAAGACAAAGATGGCCCACATGGCCCACAAGCAGCATGAAGAAAGAGATTTTGTCACCAAAGTGGGTAGATAAGATGGCCCCACATTTTGAGAGAGACTTTTGCATGATCAATTGCCAGGTCATTTTGCGGAAGCCTTACGAATTGTGAATGTTACTACTCAAAATTAAATCCTCATGCAACAAAAACAAGACCAGTGTTTAGCAGTATCACATCTATTTCAGCTTAGGAGACGTGTATATGCGCATGTGTGCATGCGCTAAATTAAATACGTACAAAATTTAAGAACTAAAGTAAGATGTCCTAGCAGAGTGTAATCACAGACAACAACGATTATACTAAGATCATACGTTTAAAACTCTGACCCTATCCTGTCTACTGAGATAAAAACTTATTTTAATTTGCTTTAGTTTATAGAAACCATATACAACCATTTTCTTGTCTTCAAGAATCAATGTACTGAATGAACAATAATTTTGACTCCTCAGCATCATCGCGGTGTCAAATCCATCTCTCCAGGTCTTTCTGTGGCTCCTGAAGGAAATTGATGAAGGTATGGACTACGGACCCAGCATGCAGTTCCCATTATGAGTTCATGACCAGCTCTTTGACAGGTAAAAATCTTCAAAACCTAGCTTTTATTGCTGACCCTACATGCATTGCAATCTTTCAATTCTTTCCTTCTCTTTCCCACACACACAAAAAAAAAAAAAAGGGAAAAAAGAGGTGCATGACTTGATGAGGAACTGCATCGTTTAGTCAATATTTTTGTACCCACAATATGTTTCCCTCGATTTGACTATTCTTTGGCATCCTCTAATCAACATGTTAATCTTCTGTGCTACACCACCATGAGTAACGTGTTTTACATAATTAAACATCCTATTAGCCTGTCAAATGAGTTAATTGTACTACTCATGGAAGAATTATGAATAGAAATACTTACTTACTGACAAATATGCTTAATTGGCGCATGATGTGAAATATGAAAATATTAATAGTTACTCTTTTTTCTTCTTCTTTTCTTATGTTAAGTCATGTGGATATTGCCCAATGAAAAACCTAGTGGGAGGGTTCAAGGAAGTCATCAGCAAGGACAGTATAGAACAAAAGGTGCCCACAAGCCTACAAAAGCTCTCTATGATTTGTACCCTACAAAGAAAATTATTTATGCTGGACTAAGATATTATGATTAGTTTTTAATTTTATATTATTGGAGAAAGCACAGAGAGAGATTTTATTGAGTTTTCTTACCTCCCTGTTCATATATAGGAAGTACTCATAAGGCATTTTTCATAATGATTAAAGGCGTTATTCATAGTCATTAAATTATTTTCAGCCTTACAAGTACCCTTTGAGCTTAATCTCATAGAAAACATATATGACTTTTTCACGTATATAATCTTTCGTAGTAAGCCTTTGTTTTCTATTGTAGCGTACAAAAGATATTAAGAATATATATTACCATTATATTAGATAAGGATAAGCATACACCACTTGCAATATATAGCTATAACAACATTCAAAAAAAGAAAAGGAATGTGAGAGTGTCATCAGACAACATATTTGAGGTCAGTGATTATTCATAATTAGTCGGCAAACATGTAATGAAGACCTAATTATAGACTATGACATTGATTTTGACCTTTAGCAAACAAATTTTCATAGAGTCATATTATAAGTATTTTACACATAGTTTGTCATTTCATTTCCACCGATGCTGAATTGTCATAAGATGCCCATAATATGAGAAAAATAAGAACAAATATGGGCAAAGTTTCAACAGGAAATGTTTGTCACCAAGATTATTGTATGATGAAAACCATAATACTTAAAAAGAGGGGAGGGGCGAGGAGGGGGGAGAAAGAGGTGATAGCATGAAGGACAATGGCATAATTATAACAAGATTGGAATAATAAAAAGTCAAATTTCCATAAAAACGAAACAGAAAAAAACAAGAACAATTTGGACTTTTGAAATATATATATAGGGGTATAAAATTATAAACTGAAAAAAGAAGAATTCTTAGAACAGGAAAAAGTATAAGCAAAAGTCAAGGGCCCCACCTACAAGAAATAGGAAAAGGGTGTAGGGTCCCACATGTCGATTTTGTAGCCCCGTAAGGTGGCATTGGCTAGACCCTTTAGAACCCATAGTGGACGGCAACACAGTGGCCATAGACCACAACTTTTTTCCTCACCATTCAACACCACACCTTTCACAACTTGGCCCTTGGTTTATCCATGAAATGTCAAAATTGCCAATTGGCTAACGGCTAGTGTAAAGGGTGGACATGGATTGAGCCAAGACAGGGTCAGGTCCTAGTCCTGGTGGACATTGATCGAACCCACACGGGCTTTGGTTCTTGGAGCCATCTTGGTCCTTGCTAGACATTGATTGAGCCAATACAATATTGGATCACATTTTATTGTTTAGAATGCTCTTACATCTTGCAACACTGAGGTCCACCAGTGGTTGCTGGTGTTTGATTGCTCAAACCTTTTGTTTTGCCTAGGAAAGGAAATCCTATAATCCTAGTGATTAGAGGATATGCCTATATTGAGTAGGTTTTTTACGATATTATTATATGACGATAGTCTATCATAATAGATGTCTTACTGGTATAGGATACAATTATTTCAAACTAAAACATTATTAGTTTCAAGAACATGTTATAAGATTCACGATATTATTCTATCAACCAATAAATTTTGAACAGCAAATAAAAGACATCATTTACATTTGCAGTATGAAATAGGGGGAAAAAAAGAAATTCTTACCCTGCAGGAGAAAATAACATGAAATGAAACTGGAGTAATGTAGATAGTGATGTGCTAGGTTCTGGCTAGGGGTGGAAATCGGATCGGATTTTCTGATAATTAGTTTTTTCGAGTTCGGGTTTTTCGGGTTTCAGGTGGGAAAAAATACCCGATCGGATAGTTAAATAGTAACTATCCAGCCAGATATCGGATTTTTTGGATGCCGGGTTTTTCGAATTCGGATATTCGGATACCCGACATTTCTATGAAACTAAAAAATACAAATTTGTTTACTATATATATATATATATATTTGCGATAAGTTAGCAAATACATTCATTGATAATCAAACTAATTACATCCATGTACACAAAAAGCACGATACTCAAAACTAAGCATCGGCTCCAATAAAAGAAAAGAGATTGTTCAAAATGACGATAGACAAATCAACTCTTTTTAAAATATAAAGATATTTCCATCATAACTACGAACCAAACAAAAAGGAAAAATTAATAAATATTAACTATACAAATATATTTCCACATTTATCTAACTTAAACATAACAAATATTTATGCTAAATTAATGTTACATTTTGTTAATTTTAATTATATTACTCAATTCAGTTGTCTAATTTATTTACAAATAGCTTAATTATGTTATTTAACTTCTCATTACTTTTGTAGGATATTTTTTTTCTCTTTTTTTAATTGTATATTTTAATATTAATGCATTATATAAAATGTGTGTTTATATATGCGTTATATTACAAAATATTATGATGAATAATTTACTATGGAATAGTGTGTGTATTTCTTTTCAGGTTTTTCGGATCGGGTTCGGGTAGGAAAAAACTACCCGATCTACTACCCGATATCCGATATTTTTTCGGATATCGGATTCGGATAATATCCGAATCCGAAAATTTTATATTTTTTCCACCCGATCTGGTTCGGATTCAGATTCGAGTACCCGATCTGAATTTTCGCCCCTAGTTCTGGCACGCACTTCATTGTTCCATGAGGTAGATCAATGAAGGTGGCTCAAGCAGGTTCAAGTCAACCTCACACAACCCACTAAACTGCAAACCCCTCACCTATGCTAAATTGTCTTAATACAAGTTTTTTCGTTTTCTTTTTCCATCTTGAACATCCCAAATTTTCTACATAGTTGTGAATTTTGATAATTAATATAAAGGTAAAATGTACGTTAACCCTCTGTAATTTGTTTAATTAATTAATTATTCATTATACTTTTAAATTTGTCATATTATTTCCTTGTATTTTCAAAAGTAGCATGTTACGTTTGTAATTTGTTTAATTAGCTAATTATACCTCTTTGTGTTTTTAAAATTTATTACATTATCTACTTGTACTTTCAAAAGGTGATACAATTGCTTCTTTTTTCTATTATTGTTTGAATGTTGTTAGTTGAAAATAAGTATATTATTGTGGAACTATATAGCACGTTGTAAATTTTTAACACTCATAGATGTGAAAAAAAAAAGCGCTTATGATACATAATGAGTTAATTTGAATGAAAAATGTTACGATAAGAGATTATGTTCTATCTTTTGAAAAGTAAAGAAAATAATATAATAAATTTTAGAACACGAGAGATAATCAATTAATTAAATAAATTACAGAGAAATAATATGCATTTTACCCTTTATATAAAGTGCAATCACAACTAATTGTGTATCTATATATGTAATATTGAAAAAAAGATCTTGATTTGTTAGTGAACTTGAAAATTTGAAAGATTAATATGTGTATAGAGATAAACAATCCAAGGCATACACAAATTGACTAACACCTTCAACTGCCCTATTAATGCATGGTGGACTTCACAATCCAACAAACTTGACAACCAAAATTTCTCTACTTCATTTTACGCAAACATCACAAATATACACATATACACATACACATGTAGCTAGCATGTTCCTTTCACACATGTACACAAGCATATTCATTGACATTGGCCCTCAAGCCATTAATGCATGAAAGTGTAGCCATGTTAATTTAGTGAAAAGACGAGGGGCATTTTCAACCCCAACTATTTATATATCAAGAACTTGAGGCCAATATCAATTCAAGACTCTTAAAAACCCCATCTTTGCTAGCTTTCTTTGTCTCCCATTTGTTTATCACTTTTCCATATTCTTCTACACAACATAATTATCACACTTCACAATTTTATATACTTGAAGAGTGTTAGAAAATAGTGTTTGACTAAAGTAAATTCATGTTTGACTGATAAAAATATTTGCTTAAGCAATGATGAGCAACGGGGAGTAATGTGCGCGCAGGATTGGCACGTGCGAGTCTAAAATGCGCCTGACCACCTCTCCCTCTTGAAGTTACAAAAAGAAAAAACAATATAGTTTGGTACTTTGAGGAAATGATTGGCAGTTTTCTTTGGAGGACATTAACAGCCTTAACTTCTCAGGTGGTATGATCATATTTTAATCTGTCCCTTCTTTTATTTCTTCTTTTGTTTTTAAATTTTTTTCACTCTTGTTTGAGTAACATCATTGTTGTATACTAAATTTCTTTAGCTGTCAACAAAAGTATTTTAACTAATCCATAGAAAATTGGCCAGGCTTGATAAATTTCCTAATCTTGATGGAATATTGATGTTGCCTTCGATTCTTTTGTTTGCATGTCTAAATCACATGGGGCAGAGAATTTGACTGAAATGACATAGATATTCGGGAGTGCTTGATTTTCCAGGGTCTTTGTCATTTTATATTAGCGGTTTTGTGCATCGAATTGTTCTTTTATATTGCTTTTCTAAGCTTATCTGTATATACTATATTTGTTCTTGCGTTAATGGAGAAACATTCCAGAAACTTTGGTATTTATCAGATCCCGAATTTCCATCCAAAAATGATAATTCTATATTCTCTTTTATTTCTCCCTTTTTCATTCTTTTGCATATAAAGTCTATTGTTTTTCTTCTTTTTGTGCTCTTGTTTATTTGGTTTATTCTTTGGTGGGGATCTAGCTCCGACAAAGTAATATTGCTTGCAGCTGGAAGAGGAACTTTCTGAGGTAGTGGTGTCCAAAAAAGTAAGACTCTCAACGGTCAAATTAAGCTTGTCTTTTGTCTGACTCTCCCATGGTCTTGCATATGTTGTAAATTTTGCCAAAGTGACAAGCCAAAAAAGAAGTTTCAGACATGAAGTTTATGAAACTTGGCTCCAGGCCTGATACTTTCTGCACTACTGAGGCCGTGAGGTAATCTTTTCCCTTCTCCATTTGTTTTTGTTCATTTTTGATTACTTTTTCTTCATCTTATCTGAAGGGGATAAATAAACAGAAGAATTCTTTTCTTGATTCAGGTCAGTCTCATCAGAAGTCTCTAGTGATCTCATAATTCAAGTTAAGGAAAGCAGATATTTGCTTCATAAGGTAACTAATTTGATTTTATTTTCTTCATTTGTTTAACTTGATGCTAAATTGTGATTAAGTAGATTAGTTTATTTGAATGATGAATTGATGAAATTGGCTCCAACACAGTTTCCCCTGCTATCCAAGTGCTTGCGGCTGCAGAGGCTGTGTTCCGAGAGCCCTGAGTCCTTACAACACCAAACAATCGAATTACCTGATTTTCCAGGTGGGGTTGAGGCATTTGAATTGTCTGCAAAGTTCTGCTATGGCATCACAATCACACTCAGCGCCTATAACATCGTGGAGGCTCGATGCGCGGCAGAGTATCTTCAGATGACAGAGGATGTGGAGAAAGGTAATCTGATATACAAGATTGAGGTGTTCTTCACTTCTTGCATACTCCAAGGGTGGAAGGATGCAATTGTGACATTGCAGACCACTAAAGCATTTCCACCATGGTCCGAGGATCTTGGAATAACTAGCAGATGCATTGAAGCCATTGCTTCTAAAGTTTTGGCACACCCCTCTAAGGTGAGCTTGTCACATAGTTATTCAAGGAGAGCTAGGGATGATATATCGATTAATGGATCAGAAAGCCAGAGATGTAAGTCTACAGCTAAGGGCTGGTGGGCTGAGGATCTAGCAGAACTGGGAATAGACCTTTATTGGAGAACGATGATAGCGATAAAATCCTGTGGGAAGGTACCCTCTAATCTTATTGGTGATGCATTGAGAATTTACGCGTCTAGATGGTTGCCAAACATATCAAAATGCAGAAATGTTGACAAGCAATCAGAACTAGACCATGACTCTGATTCAACTGGCGAAATCACTTCAAAGCATAGGCTGCTCTTAGAATCAATCATTAGCTTATTACCAGCAGAGAAAGGCTCTGCCTCTTGTAGTTTCCTCTCGAAACTATTGAAGGCGGCCAACATACTGAGGGCTTCTCCCTCTTCAAAGATGGAACTGGCGAGAAGGATCGCCCTTCAGTTGGAGGACGCTGCAGTTGGTGATCTATTGATACCGTCTCTGGCCTCCACAAATGATACACGTTATGATGCTGATATAGTTATGACTATATTAGAGCAGTTCATGTTACAAGGGCAGAGTCCCCCAACAAGTCCTCTAAGAGTTAAGGTTGAAAGGCGAAGAAGGTCTCGATCAGCAGAGAACGCTGATTTTGAGTTCCAGGAGAGTAGAAGATCCTCTTCGGCATCGCATAGCTCCAAAATGAAGGTGGCAAAGCTAGTGGATGGCTATCTCCTGGAGATAGCCCATGATGCCAATTTACCTCTGTCAAAGTTCATGGGAATTGCAGAAGCAATTCCTGAGTTCGCCAGGCTTGACCATGATGATCTTTACAGAGCTATTGACATTTATCTGAAGGTATGTTATAGCAATATTCTAGAAGAAGTCTGATTTTTCGTTCGTATATTATCTTCCAATTTTTCTGAATCTTGACTCAAAATTCAAAAGTGGTTGCAAATCATGTTGGAAATTTGGAGCAGGTCACCATCATTTCAGCACATAACCAACTTGTTTGACCTTTAGCTGTGCTGTTAATTTCTGATTGTGCAATTTAAGGTTTTTTTGAGTTGATTACAGTTGGGCACAATTGAATCTGCGGCACACACCCCTTTTTGGGTATTATATGAACATATTCTTCAGACAATGACATTGATTACTATTGTGTATAATTTATTTTTTTTAGTTTCTATGGACTAATGAGCTAGCTGATGTTGGAGGTGTAACTAATTTCTTGTAGAAAAAGTCCTCCATCAGCCTTTATTCTTCTTTTCAGTCAAAATTTACTGCAAGCATCCTCAATGAGAAGTCATACTAAATCGATTTGTTTAACTTTCAGGAGCATCCAGGACTCGACAAGAGCGAAAGAAAGCGATTGTGCCGGACATTGGACTGTAGAAAATTGTCTATGGAAACCTGCATGCACGCGGCACAAAACGAATTACTGCCACTAAGGGTGGTGGTGCAAGTTCTCTTCTACGAGCACGCCAAAACCGCCCTGGCAGGCGGCCAAGTAACCGAGCTGCCTAACAACCTCAAGGCTCTCTTCGCTTCACATGATGACTCCTCAAGGCAGGGAACATTATTGAGCAAAAACACAAATACCCTGGCCGATGACCAGTGGAGTGTCTCGGGCCTCAAGTCGGCAAAATCAAAGGTGTCGACTCTAAAAATGAAGCTTGCTGAAAGTGATGACTTGGATGACAATTGCCTGGAAGCAGTAGGGAAACCCTCAAAGATTAAGACATTCTGCATGATCCCTAATCGGCCGAAAAGAATGTTCAGTAAATTATGGTCCAGCAAAAATGCAAGTGAAAAGAACTGAATAAGTTTCAAAAAGGGTAAAAAATTATACTCTTGGCAATTATTTTTACTTTTTCTGTAGCTCTTGCAAAATGCTATGCAATCTTTAGGGAGGATTAATTCTGTGTTCATTATTATTGGTGTAATCTATGTAATAAAAAGAAAGGCAAATCTTCTAGGCTAAATTGAGTGTAATCTGTAGGAAATCTAAAAAGGACCATTTGCAAGATTATATACAGGACCAACTCTTCTTTATTTCTGTGTATGTCTATTCAAGTTCCAGCCTTGGTCTCCTAATTTCGGCTCTTTCACATCTATCATTGGTTGGTGAGAAGTCAAAATGCATCTAGATGGTTTCATTGGTCCAGATTCAGCAATAGCTAATCTGAATTATGAGGTTATTACGATACCTCATAGGACATTGTGCACTTATGACGGGTTATTTGCAAGTATCGTGTAATTTACCCAAAATTTACTGGATTCAATGTTTGCAAAGATTTTATTCGAGAGAGAATAAAAACATTAGACTAGTAGTGCTAATGGTTTTTGCAGCTGTTAAGAATCTCGTGTTCTTTATTTTTGTCAGATTATGTTTCAAAAATCTAACTCTGAATCTGGTGTGATTGTTGTTTTGTCTGTATAATGCTTTCGACAGTCTGTATTGAGATATCTGATGCTCCTCATAGTGCTTCAAAACGTTGGCTGTGCACATGAACATGCCTATCTATCTGGTTGGTTCTGCAATCATTACTCGTCAAACTCAAGCATCTCTAACATGACCGCCCTCGATTTGTCGGTCGGTTAATCTGGTGCTTAGTCTAGTAATAGCACGGATAAGAAATAATCTTATTTCTTGAGTTTAAATTAGTTTAAAAAATTATCAAATTTTATATCTGACTCGACTAAACCGAAAAAATTATACAAAAAATAACAATCATTCAAAATTTCAGATCAGCCTCCTGTTGATCAGTATCATCAGGAGAATATGCAAGAAGAATAATGATTCAGATTGTCAGATTTCTACATGAAGAAACAGATCCAGATTTGTTGTCTGCAATCATTGCGGTAGACTAAATGTGGCATACAATGAATTCGATTTGTAGTATGCGTAAAGTTAAAATTGGCACCGGACGGTGGCACCCTGTTGAACTATATATGTTTCTTTGAGTTTTTAGTTTCAAGTAATTAATAATAAATTGATAATGTAAACTGCCGAAAGAAAATCTGGAAATATAGTACAATATCTCATAATTTCTAAGAACTCATTTG
Source organism: Cordia subcordata (assembly GCA_028554755.1). Taxonomy (NCBI): domain Eukaryota; kingdom Viridiplantae; phylum Streptophyta; class Magnoliopsida; order Boraginales; family Cordiaceae; genus Cordia; species Cordia subcordata. The sequence goes on from JAPTOF010000020.1 coordinate 1,766,204, forward strand.
GCTCAGTTTATTTTTGGGCTTATAAACCTCAACAGTAAAGGGTTGTTGAGAGTAATTTTTTTTATCTTTGGGACGAGTTAAGCTGAGCCAAACAGGCTCTAAGTAGCACGTACCTTGTTGGGTCACACAGCCCTGGCGGGTCATGTTTGTGGCTGGGGTGGGAACCCAAGTTTATGTATAAATAAATGTCTTTAGCTTTTCGAGAAGTAACATGCGTTACCAACATTTTCTCACCCAATTATTTTAACTTGCTAAGCTTTGTAGGCTCTTTACAAATAATGAAAAGATTGTCAATCCTTGCATGAATTTATGGAACTACATAATGGTCTTTTTTTATGACAAGTAACTCATTTTAAACAAGATTATATTAGAATCATATTTACTGATATATTCTGAAATGACGTAAATTTGAATTGAGATCTTTAATCATAATAATAAGTTATTAGTCGACCATTCTACTTAATTTTAGAGGCACTATACATGAATTTGTAACACATTAAAGATTCTCTCTTCCCGTCTTCCTTTTTGTTAGTTGTAAGGCAATTTACAATAGAGAAGATCGGAATTCTAATGCATAGTTAGGGGGAGTTGCTGTTCGGTTCACGCTTACAAAATGAACCTCTGTGTTTTTGGTGATAATTTCGAGCACTCTAGCTATTTCTCACATTAATTGAGGGACGTAATTCCGAGAAAATTCCGTCTTCACAAAATTAATCTCAAACACCTTATCATGTATGTGAAAATAATAATATTCTGTTTGGAATATATATAAATTTGACAAAATATTAATTTGATCCCTGTAGGGGAAAGGCTAAGCAGACTATTTGAAGGATATATTATTGGACAAAAAGAAAAAAAGAAAAGCGGAATTTGAGACGAAAAGAAAGAAAAAGTATTAAAAGGAAAAAAAAAAGAAAAAGAAAAAAAAGGCAAGGCTAAAAACGAGTTGCATAGCTAAATTGAATTGCTCAAACTTCAAAATTTTTGCATCTTGTGTAGTTATATATGTGATAATGTCCTATCACATTTCGTGTTTGTTTGAAAAAAATAAATGGTCTGGCGTTTTTCTATAAATGACAAAAAATGCATATAAGATAACTGCAAGGGGTGGCCTACATAAAATATCCTGAATTGCTATATTCACGAAAAAAAAAAATCCATGACACATTCTGAAACATTGCTAAGATCGCTTTTCAATCCTTTTCGCCTAACTGGTTATGTGAATGTTTCGAAATGAAGATGTTCTCGTTTTTCAAAAGTATTTATGAAAGTAATCAACGAATATTTCTACTTCATATATTAAGGACTTTCTATATTAAAATTTTATCACCCTTAAAATGCCATAATAATTAAGGGACTCTGGCCAAATCGGCACCGTCAAAATCCGGATATGGTTCACTAGTATATCTATATATACGACTTATGAGTAACATTTTTTTCCAGATAAATAGTTAGGGACCTTCTTGTGGTCCATTAAAAATGTAGCCGACTTCTTTTTGGTATAATAAAAAGTCTCTCATGATGCCTTTATTGTCTGTTATAAGTACAAGAAACTCACTAATATTAAAAAATCTATTATTTTAACCATAATTGTATTACATGCATCCAAATTACAGGTAGTGAGAAATTTTTCTGTCTAGATTAATTTTTGTTAGTCCAAAATTGTAAATCATGGAATTTTTTGTTGGAAAGGGATTGGAAGGGTAGTTTTCAACCAACATAAATTGATCTGGACCAAAAAAATTCTCACAATGTACAAAAATGGATGCGTGCAATTTATTTATAGTCAAAAATAACAATTTTACAGGTATGGAAGTCTCATATACTTTTAATGGACTATAATGACATTATACGAGTCTTTTTAAACCACAAACAATTTGATGCACTTTTGTTGGATCAGAAGGGATCCCTAACAATTAACCCTTTCTTTCCCGTATGATGCTCCAACGTACACGAGTATGGGCTCATTTAGATTTGCTTTTTTTTTTTCAAAAACGCTTTTTCTACCAGCTTTTAAAAAAAGTATTTTCCTGATAGGCTAAATATTCTGGCTAATAAAAAAATTTGTAAATGAACTTTTTCTGAAGTCAAGCCAAATAATTATTACAAAAAGATTCAACTTTTTTTAAGGAAAAAAAAGTATTTTTTTGGTAAAAAAGAAAAAAAAAACAATCCAAACGAGTACTAAATCAACAAAATACAATTTACTAAAATATACGACAATTACTATAAGAAATAATGGGTACATGGAAGGCCTAGAGCACAATACATGTATGTCGTAATTAATGGGATATTATTGACGAAGACCCATTAAACGTGCCAAGTGAACTAATATAATTAAGCTTGTTTTATTTATATAATTTACTGAGCATGCAATATACATTTATGGTAAACTCTTCCATCAATTTGACAAATTTGTAGCTTTCTAATAAAAATTCATAAGTCAAGAATAAAAATTTTTAGGTAAAAATTTTTATTCTTGACCTATAAATTTTTTGTCTTTACCTATAAACTTTTATTCTTAACCTATAAATTTTTGTTCAAAAATTATAAATTTTTGTCTAATTTATGAAAGAGTTTCCCTATATTTATGTATATATGAGTTGTGGTATATGCCTTCTGGTTGGCCTTCTAATGAGAATCTCGGGCAGCTGTTGAGTCGATGCTTTTGGTCCGCTGGAGGCTCGGTGGTGCACGGTTTTTGGTTATTCAAATATATATGTATATATATTCATACCACTTGATCATTAAGTTTTTGGTTATTAAGATATATTTTCTTATTGGTAAATGGTCTACAAGGACTTTCTATATTAAAATTTTGATCACCCATGAAATGTCACATTAATTAAGGGACTCTAGTCAAATCCGCACCATCAAAACTAAATTTTTTTATACAACTTATGAGTAAACATTTCTTCCCTTTACGATGCTCGCCATTATACACAAGTAATTCACTTATTAAACAGGAACCAAATACAGTTTGTTAAAATCTAAAAAATACATATATAGCATTTAACAGTGATATTATTGAGAAAGACCCATTATATTAAATGTACCAAGTGACCTTCTAACATAACTTACAAGGTTATTTTATTTATATAATTACCTGAGCATGCAATATATATATATATATATATATATATATATCAACAGAATTGGTGGGTTGTTTCTAGTGCGAGTCTCGAGCAGCTGTTGAGTCGATGCTTTTGGTGCGGTGGAGGGTTGGTGGTGCACGGTGGAGCCTGCACCTAAAAGAACCAGCATGGCTGGTTGGAGAACATAAACAATTATTATTATTACTTATACTTCCCTGCCTAGCTAGCCCTGATGATCCTGTGACTGCTCCTGCACTTGTGGATGTTGTTATTTCCGTCGTCTCTCTGCAAGCCTCCGCCTTCACATCTTTGTTGGTTATACCTTCTGCAGCCTCCATTGTAACCTGTCGAGCCTAGGAAAATTTTATTTTTCTAAATGAAAATAAAGGGGAAAAAAATATTTCAAAATGAGAAAATGGATTTAGGACAAAGAAAAAACATTACATGTTTCTAATTATCGAAGATGCCATATATAAAATAACACAAGGGACTTTCTCTATAACAACTTAGGGCTTGTTTTAATTGATTTTTTTAGGGAAAAAAATATTCTTTTTCTTGAAAAAAAATTATTCTTTTTCAGTAACTGTTTGACTTTCAGAAAAGCAAAAACTCTTTAAAAAAAACTCAAATAAAACTTTTTTCATAAGTCAGAATTTTTAATTTCTTAAGAGACCACTTTTTTCAAAAGTTGTTAAAAAAAAAAGGTACTTCTAAAAAATACCTATCTAAACAAGGGTCCTTAATTAGTAAGTTCTGCATTCCAATGTAAATTTTAATTTATATATTGTAACATATGAAAAACAAAATAAATTTCAAGAAAGACGCATGGATTAATTAATCTCTTGTTACCTGTGTATATGTGTATTCTGCAGGTAGAGGCTATTATCGAGCTTTGCACTCTTTGCTTTCAAGTAAAGAAATGAGATGGAGAAATAGATATGGTTTTGGCTTTGGATAAAGATAAGAGATGTAATGGCCATATATGCACATTATGCAATTAAATCAAAAAAATGGCCATGCAACACCTTTACACATCTCCCACTGCATCTCACGGGGGTAATGATCTATCCCATTAAAATCAACCTGCATCAGTCACTTTTATGTTAACTCCCCAACCACCCTCTCCCCCCAACAAATAAATATATAAAAAAAAAAAAATAGAAGCCTGCTCTTCTTTTTCTTTTGATGTTAAATTATAAGATTCAATGAACGAATTTCATTTTCTAGTTTCTATATATACAACTGTTAATTAAACTCACGTTCATCATCTCATGATAGCGATTGAAAACTATTCGCACCTAATTCCATCGATTATCCACGTCCTTTTATTTATTCATTTATGTATTTGGTTTTATTAGCTGCACTGAGAGACTAATGAGGTCTCAATATTAATATTATATGGTCTATTGATCGGTTTCTCCTTTAGTTTTCTTTTTTCTACCCCGCCTCAACTTAATTTTCTGCACTTCATGAGATTCGATACAAGTCATCAATTAATTTTGAAAAAAGTAGTGTCAATTATTTGAGCAACTCTATAATGAACCACTTTATTGATTGGTTATGTTGATGATAAATGAAGATTAGAATAGACTAGGAGAGCATAAAACAAGTGGTTTATTCATGTTGATAAAGTTGTAATTATTATCATGTGATTTAAAAGTTACACGCCGGAGTTAATTTCGATATATCTCTCATTTTCCTTCATTGCGATGTTCTAGACTCATTTGAAAATTTTGAGTCCAGGCTCCGAGTTGAATGCAGCCAACGTAGTCCTCTTTATCACTGTGGCTAAAAAATAAGAGTATGTTGGACGGTTCATTCTTTAAAGAAATTCACTTCAATGGTGAGATTCAAGAATATAAGCCAATCAAGTTACACAATTAACTTAGGCACTTGTGACTAGTAAAACATTTGAATTTTATAATTAAAAAAATCAACTATGTTAATAATTGAAATGAGTGTACTCTAATTTTGAAAAACACAAAAGGGCATTAGCTAGGGTATCATGCCCTTATTATTACACAATATACAAATAGGTCGGGTGCAATTTACCCAAATAAATTGTTAACCAACAAATGCATATTAGGAACGGCTTATTATTTTCATGGACATCCCAACAAACAAAAAGAATGGTAGTTGCTTTCCTAATCTGAAGATGCTCTAATTAACAAAGAGCTCCATAAATGGTTATTTGAACCTCGGGTTTTCTGACGGTACCGTAGCTCTGAGGTTAATCATCGTTCTCCTTTTACGGCCCTTATTCCTCTATCATACGAGGGACTTTGACATTTTCGACTCTTGTTTAGATGATTATACACATTTCATGGACAAATTAATTTTTGTTTAAAGATAATTTGGTGCATAAAAGGCACGACAAAATTTTGCATGTACAATTGATTGTAAATGCATTTTGGAGTTGTTTAGATTTTTTTTTTTTTTGTGAAATAACATTTAGAAAAGTATATTTTATTTTGTAATAACTATTTGACTTTGTTTTCAAAAAAAAAAAACTAAAATTCTGAAAAAAGTTCTGTACGTATTTTTTTCACAATTGTTAAAAAAGCAATTTCTGAAAAAAAAACAATCCAAACGGACCCTTTATCCAGTTTTGAGTAGTCTACAAACTATGCGCTTCCATAAGCTCTTTTTGCGCTTCTGCTGCTGATCAAGGAGATTCCAGATGAACCGGAAACCCCTATTATTGAGTCGTCTGCAGATGTCCTTATCTTCATCAGGGCCTTGCATGGAGAGAACAAGCTCAAGACTTTCTTCCACTGCACGCAGATGTGGACGCTGTGCGCTATCTTCAGCCAAGCAATCCTTAGCTATTTCCACGTACGTGCTCAATCCCTCAGGCTTAATCTTTCCCCTCAGGCGAGGATCCACAACTTCTTCAAGATGACCATTTTGTTGGCACTGGAGAACCCAGTTCACCAGATCGATTTGCTCTGTAGGAAGCCTTGTATCAATGGCAGGCCTGGCGCACAACACCTCCAGGAGAACAATCCCGAACGCGTAGACATCAGATTTTCTCGTCATTTTTCCAGATTCAGCAGCTCCAGGGTCCAAGTAACCAGGGGCAACATTTGCTTTTAATACTTCCAGAGTTGGATCAACTCCTTGCTTCGAACCCCTCTTCGCGTATGAAAAACCAGAAACTTTTGCTGTGAAATTCTTGTCCAGAAGAATGTTCTTGGTGTTCACGTCTCCATGGACATGCTTTTCTTCTGCGTTTTTGTGAAGGTAGTGAAGGGCCCTGGATACTTGAATGCAAATCTCCACCCTTTTGATCCATGAAAGAAATGGCTTCTGACCTTCGCCCTCCTTGAAACCATATAGATTTTCCTGGAGAGTTCCGTTTTTCATGTACTCGTAGAGTAATATCATCTCACCTTTGGCTTCGTACGAGCCCCCGATCCAAATCAGGTTGGGATGCTTAACCTTTGAAAGAATGGCGAGTTCATTCTCGAATTGATTAAACCCTTTCTTGCAATGCTTGTTCCATCTCTTGACAGCAACTTGTCTGCCTTCGTGAATGACTCCTCCATAAACGTTGCCATGGCTCGCGACTCCAATGATGAGAGAGCTATCGAAGTTCTTCGTGGCGCGTTTTACATCCTTCAATGAAACTTCTGCGCAAAGCGCCCAGCTTTTTTGCTCCCAATCTTGATGATCACTCTGCTCCATGCATGCAGTCTTGAAATGCTTATTATAAGGAGGAAATTAATTTTTTTTTTCAAAAAAAAGAAAGGAACATTTGAGGTTCGTAAATCTCTTCTAAATTTCGTGTCTATTTCACCAAAAACTTCACAAAACAACAATCAAACAAGCAGATCAGTTGTACAAAACTTCAATGCCCCAAGCACTACAAAAAAAGAGAATGAAGGAAAAGGTTTCAGAATACAAGAGGGGTTTCAAAGAGGATGAAGGAAAAGGTTTCAGAATACAAGAGGGGTTTGGTGAAAAACCTAATGATCAATTAGATACATTTTACAGAAGTTTTGATCTCCATGGGATTACTGGTGGATCGCGAGAATCGGGAGTCAATACTCTTGTTAATGCAAAGCCGCCAGGTCTCACGTAAGCACATTGACTCATTGACTAAGTTAGTGCATGTATATTGACCCAAAAAAAGAAAAAGGAAAAAAAGAAGTTAGTGCATGTATGAATAAGTTCATTCATTTTTTGGCTAGAAGTGGAAAAGATATTTAACCCCTTCTAAATATTTTCTCTCAATGTATAAATTTTGTGATACATAAAAAGGTCTCAATAATAATTAAAAGTCATCTTATTTAGGAAACTTGTTTTTGTTTGGTCAAATGACAATAATCTTCAGATATTGATTTAATCATGTCTAAAACCGTTTTGCTTACTACTTGTCCCTATAACTTTCGCATAATGGTCCATTTGCTTCCACTTTTACCTTCCCTCTCCATTTATTTTCGGATCTGTATATCATGTTTTTTTCTTTTTCACCTTTTTTCTAATAATGAGTAGTCACTCTAATTAAGCATAATTACATTAAATCCCCTTCAAAACTAGAAGCTCCCAAAATGTAATAGTATGTCGCAAATAGCATGTCAATCAAGGATCATGTAATATTTGTGATGGGAAAACATAAATTCAGACTACAAACTTTCTGTCATAACTAAACCCCCTATCTAATCATTCTACCCAACTCTAGGGACATATATTTTCAGCTTATGTCTTTTGCCTTTCATTTGATTATTTCTTATCAGTTTTATCTTGTTTGGTAATGCCACTACATTTTCCGATCAACCAAGTTAAAATCGTTAATGCACTTTAAGAGAATGAAGACATAACAAAGTAACCTTAATAGTCAAAAGCTAATATTAATGTCACTCATCAATACTCAATTTGACTACGCTAATTGAGCTAAACTATGAAGCCACCCAAGCTGACGGCCTTCTTTAGGCTTCTGGCCTAAGGTTGTGTGCGAGAAATCACAAACATGATAAAACCAACGAATAATAAATAACGCCAGCCTTTAATTTCCAGACTCGTCTTTAGTATACCAATTAAAACTGTTGGAAATGCTTTCTCTCTTGATTTGCGACATCTGCTTTTCTAGTGTTACGTGTACGTGATATTTCTTTTTTTTTTTGGGGTCTAAAAGGAAATTTGCATTACAATTGCTTATGGGAATGCACTGTATTGAGGATCCCGAACCTCCGCAATAACTTAGAGCAGTGCTTGAGGAAGACATACGAGAAGTTCCCTCCCAAAGACCTAGTTTTTGGTAAAGCAGTATAGACTTCATCGGTGGCATGATCCCCCACAAGGTCTCCTTCATAGCTAAGTGTTCTCATACTTTAGGAAGAAAAAAAAAACACACACACACACACAAACACATGCACACACAAAGATTGTGATGATGAAGATTCGTTCAGATATATATTTTTGTTCGAAGAAGAACAATTATGGTAAGGTTTTGCTTGTCTATTCTCCTGTTTTCTTCGTCATTAAGCTGCTTCTTACCCTTGTATGTATGTGTTTGTGTGTTCTGTAAGAGTGTGTGTGTGTGTGTGAATGTGTGCTTCTATGTGTGTTCTATATATATATATATGAAGTCGGTAAACAAATAGTTGTGAGTTAATGAACAAATAATCAGTGAACAAATAGTTGTGAGAAAATAAATAAATAGTAAGTGAACAAATAAGTGTGCGGTAGTGAACAAATAATTGTAGTGTATTGAACAAATATTTTATATATATATATATATATATATATATAAAAGTCAATGAACAAATAGTTATAGAATAAGGAACAAATAGTTGTGAGATAATGAAAAATATTCAGTGAACAAATAGTTATGAGATAGTGAACAAACAATTGTAGGGTAATAAACAAACATTTACTGTTCATGAATATAAATGTTTGTGAATAGTAATGTGTACTGTTCACGCACATTCTTTTGCTGAGCTATTTGCTTTTTTTCTTTTTTTTTAATACATGAGAGAATATAATGTTTAATAAAGAAACACCTTGTGAGAGACTATGATGTAAGGTCTTAGGGAAGGAGGGAAAGGAGAAAGAAATTTGCATTGGAACAGACCAAGATAGGAAACAAATGGACACAACCAATTTGGCCCATAGGAAAAAGAAAAGGCAATATTGGACGAAGCCCAAACAATAATCAAATGTAGGCCTAACACCCAAAGACCAAAGAAACACCAAACAACGGAGCAGTGGGCCAGGCTAAAACCCAAACTCAAATAAGGTTGAAATGCAAGAACCCTGTTCCCGATAACATGGCCAAGCAAAATAAGGGCGAATCTCACCATTACTCCCTATTATTTGCAAGTTGTTCTCTTTTAGTCCTTATAATCCAAATTAAAAGTTATGGCAATTAGTCCACTTGTGTTACTAAAAAAAGGATGCAAATGGTCCCTTAGGCCTACCAAATATTGAGGACTACATGTACTACTTTTTTTGTAATATTGAAGATTAAATGAATAATTTTAAAATAATAAGGACTAATATAATTGGATCACTTTTCTATTATATTGAGGACTAAATACATGAATTTAATTTTGAAATAATGAAAAATGAAATAGGATAACATGCAAACAATTTAGATAAAACAGAAGATTGTTTACGGGGAAGAAAAGGAAAAAAAGCAGCATAAACATATAATTTCTGACTTGAAAGGACTAACCTATACTATAACACGAGTACAATTTCCAGCCCCACGGGGAAGATTAGAGAATATAGCATTTAAGTATCCTTAGGGTCGTGCCCATAGCAAATATTCAATATGTACGTGTATACAGCAGGGGCGATAACTACAAGTCTCTAGCGTATTAATATATATGTAGTGCCACTATTACAATATATAATCATTTATTTTGTACACATTACGAAGTGGGTGTCGTGGTTCTCAGCCTACGTACAAAGAGTAATTATCGTCGTCTCCTTTGTGACGCAATGTCCCCAGGCAATTTCAGAGGAAATTCAAGTCCTCTTGAGTAATGTATGACAGTATGAGTCACGTCTCGGGTTTGTGTTCCCTTGTATCTAATAATATTATAAGGGCGATCTAGTAATAAAAAATTATACCTTTAAGATATTTTTTCTTAAACTTTTTAAATAATTTATTATTAATGCGAGAGATTTTTCTTGAGCATGGCCTCTGTGTCACATCTGGGGTTTGTATACTCTTGTACGGAATAAATAATATTATAAGGAAGATTTAGTAATATTAAATTTTTACCGTAATTTTTTTAAATAATTTAATTTTACTTGATCTCTCACGACACTATAATAATCCGAGAGTATCCAACGTCCTCACACTTTGCAGGCTTGCTCTTGGATTTGTTAGGCTTTATGCTCCTATGCTTTAACTTAGCTTGCCCTCATGGAGATGAAACGAACCCTCCAAAACTTTATGGCGAATTTATTCTTTATCATTATAAATTTTGACAGCTCAATGTCCCACATCCATAACGCGCTTAGATTAAATAACAACAGCTTAATTAATTGCACAGGATTGCATTAATTTGGACGAACCCCTTGTTTCTTTAATTCTGAGTAATGTACAAGCAAAAACTATATAAGAAAAGAGTTTGCTTGATAACAATTAAAATTATAACTTTACTCTATGATGTTAAAATCTAGATGTTCCACACAGAAAATCTATTAATACTCTATAATATGTAGATTATCAGATAAATCCAAAATTAATCTAAATCCTCGTGTGAAATCAAAAAAAGCTGGAATGTAGTGTATTGATGGCGCCATTAATGATCCTATGCCGATATTTAATTTGCTTCAGCCACTTGTGATTATTTATTGAAAGGCTATTATAAATTGGCAGTGTGAAGTAACACTACACTGAGACGTGGCCTACCTTTTTCCACAGAACTCGAACAATACTTTGATATTTACATGTCGAATATTAATTTATACTCATGAGCTCGCAAAAGTTATATATATATATATACATATATATATATATATATATATTTTGTTATATGTATATTGATTTTTTAATTAATCAACCAATCTTTTAATGACTAAAAACGCCCCATGAGAAGTCTTTCAGACTAGGAATAATAAGGACGTTAAATCTCGAGATACATGATTCTATTTAAAAGAAATAATTACAATTTAAAGTAATCGACCACAAATATCTATTACGTACAATTATATTAATTAAGTTTCTAGACGATTAATATTATAACCCACACCCAAACCCTAGGTCTGTCCTCGTGTTAGGTGACAAATTCTCTTGCCTGGCGTGAGGGAAAGGTGTTACATACTTGAATAGTAGTTCAAATGGTAAAGAAATTTAAACAGCTAACTAGTTAAAAAGAAAAGCCATCCACAAACATGACTTGAGCGTGTTCAATGTGCTTATTTAAATACTTAACACTTAAGGAAAAAGTATTTTTTCACATATTTCTATTATTTGGTGCTTATCATAAGCTTCAAATAAGCACTCCCAGACACCTTCTACGATATATTCTATATTTCTATTTAACCGCGAGGTCTTAGAAACTTAGCGACGACCAGAGAGTTTGCAAATTAAAGCAATCATTCTGCGAGCTCAGTTTATATACACAGTATAATTCCATCTACTTATACATGCACGATAGCTCATCATGCATTGCCTATAATTGTCGTGATACTAAGTTCCTTTTAAGATTGTAAATTTTAATAGATTACCACAAAGTCACGTAGACAAACTAAAGGTGTATGCAAAAAGTTAATATTGCCCCCAGGGGCATAGGTGAGTTGGTAAGTGGCCAGGTGATTAGGGTGGAGACACCCTGACAACGCGGGATCGAGTCCGTGTGGCGGCAGTACTCCGCTGAAATATTGCGGGGGCTGTTGCTGGATTTCCACGCCCGTTGGTCCTCTCCCTGGTCGAGCTGCCACTCACGCACATCCCTCGATTTACCTCCCGCCTGGTTAAGGGGCCTCTGGCCAGGTGGAAAAGGGGTTCTCCTTTGGTTAACCCTTTTATAAAAAGTTCAATATATATAGATGGCATAAACTACTAATGAAAAGTTCGGATCTGGAAGTGCAGATGTTGCGGCAGCTCCCATGCGCACTGAGCGGGCTTTCCACAGCGGAAACAAGAATTAGAAAAAAAAAAAGAAAAAAAAAGAAAAGATTGAATAATACCGATGTGCTGAGGCCAATTCTTTACAACTTCTTAGATGGTGATTGGCATGCGAAAATAGATTGGAAATAGAATAACATTATTAGCTATCTTTTAATTACCGTGATTGGTACTATGTTTTAAATGCTATTACTATTAATTTCATGGTAATTTAAATATAACAACACCAAAATCCCTCACAACATCCCGTCATTCTTCAGAGAATTTTTTCATAATGTTATATAACTCATTAATAATTTACAGCATTATAATCTCTTGTTTCATTTTCCAGTGCCAATAGAGCGTGATCGATTCATGCAACAGCCACTCCAATTATGCATCATTCCATGCTTTTGTGAAACATTTATGATATAAGGAATTCCCTAGTCGTACAATATCCTAGATATTCGGACAAAGAATATCCACCAATGATATGGAAACCCCTTTTTCATCAGATTTGGAGAAGTGAAAAACAACAATTCACTTTTAGCCAAGATCAGAAAATGACTAAAATAGATATATAGATATATCTAGGTATATATGTGTGTGTGTGTGTGATGGAAAATCTGGGATCATATTTTCAGAAACAAATGAAATTGGGTTGAACAGAAAAAGATACATACTAATTAATAAAAGTAAATTCATTAAGAATATCATATTACAAGATCGAGGATCTTTAGACTAAGATCTTCCCCTTTTCCCAACCCTTTTGTATATATTGCGCTAACAACTGAAGCTTAGAGGTAATAATATATGCGACTACCAAAAAGATATTGCATAAACAGTCAGGTTATTTAAAAGCCAAAGCGGAGCTGCAAAATGCAGAAACTCAAGCTGAAGCATTGTCTACTTAGCAGTAAAAACACCAAGAAGATCCGCATACTGGAAAAGATCACCCAAAACACCATCGTTTGAAGCCTGCACGTTTGTTTGCAAGTTGTCATAGCATGGCAGCAAAGATTGTGCTTCAAAACCAACACTGAAACCCTCAAGCTCCTGTGGAATTCCGTGGCCGCCATGGCCATCCAAGTAAAGACCACCAAACTGGTTATTCTCACCAGTCTTCTTCATATCACCAAGTGAATCTTTGACAGAAAAATCATCATCAATTGCAGGAAAAGCAAATGATGATGAGTCCATGTTCCAACTAGAGGTTGGAAAGGGCTCTGATTTTATTGCCGCTGCTTTTGACTGAGGGAAAAACTTGTGTATCACCTCTTCCAACAACCCCGAATCAGACGGCCCTGATGAGAAAAAACCCATTGAATCATTCGAATCTGTTGCAGTACCACTAACTGTTGTTACAGCACTTGAAACTGCTGCAGAACATGTGGGTTGATGATGATGTTCAAACTTTGGTAAGCTCATAGTTGAGCATGAAAAACCGTCAGAAATCATGGTGGAGTTAACATTAGTACTTGCCTGAAAAGTGCCATCGTTTAACTGATGCAACAGGGTTGAACCAGGAACAGAAATATCATTACATGTTTTAGTAGAGCAAGTAGTGTTGCTGATAAAAGGAAGCTGATCATACATAGCCACGTTCAGAGAAGAGTTTGAACAAATTGATGATGAATTTGAAGAGTTCTTAAGAAGGTCACGCAAGAGAAGCATATTGAGAGAGCTATTTCTCTGGGTTGAACCTGAAAAGTTTTCAAGATTAGGGCTTGTGAAAGATGATGATGAGAAAAGCTGCTGGCGAGATGTGAAGTCCCTAATGGACTGCTGAGATGATGATTTCATGAAGTTAAAAGAAGGGATTAGAGCTTCTGCAGAAGCGTGATGGGTAGCAGTAGAATTAGGATAAACAAAGTTGGTTCTAGCTTTAACACCTCGCATGGCCCTGGCAGCACAGTCATAGGCACAAGCGGCCTCCTCCGCCGTGTCGAAAGTCCCCAACCACCGGCGCTCTTTCGACTGAGGGTCCCTTATCTCCGCCGCGAAACGGCCCCAGGGGCGGCGGCGGACACCGCGGTACCTCATGGTGGTGCCACCAGCAGCGGCACCGTCTTTTAGGGACCTCTTGTGGCCGGGAGTAGCGGCGGTGGCGGTGGAGGTTGCGCTGCTCCGCTTGGTTGTGATGGTGCTGGAGGTGGGCTGAAGAGGGTCAGATTCTTGGGTATGGGTCAGACCGTTAGCCCTTCTCAATGCTTCTTCCATTTTGACAAGTACTAGGTTAACACTACAAGAATAATATATATATATATGTGTGTTATATATATATATATGTGCGTATAATATATATATATATATGTAGCAGAGATGGGTGAAGAATCACAGAGAGCAGCAGGTATATAGGGAGTGATTAGCACAACGAAAACTGTGGTATTAGCACAACGAAAACTGTGGTGGCTCTTCACTCGGGACTAGATGTTTCCACAGAATGTGCACCTGAACCATGGGGTTGATGCGCTATTTATAATGCTACGCTTGGTGACTCCATGGAGGGAGAGAGAGAGAGACTTGTTCTTTTCTTTTCTTTTTCTTTTTTAATTTCCTTTATCTTTTTGGTACAAATAGGACCACACACATGTTATGGAAGTGCAAATTGCAAATTCGTTCTTAAATGAGGAGATAGAATTATGTTATATTGGCATTGTTGGAGACATATCTGGAATTTTGGCTTCTTATTATAATATTAGGGTTAGATGTTATCAATTAAAATTTTATTTGACTTGACAACGAGATTTTAATTGTTGAATCGTAAAGCATTTAGTATAAAAGTTTTGGCTAAATGTGTTATTAACTAAAAGTTATTAATTGTTTAGTCTGATATTTTAAGAGTTGAACTTTTTGTTATTTTGATGGTAATATTAGACTTTTAAAATTACGGAATAGTATTCTTGAAAAAATAGAAAGAAAAATAATTTTTAACATGATGTAAAAACAATTTTTTCGAAAACTTTTTTCGAAAAACTCCAATTTGGTCTTCTAACTCCTTTTAGCTTTTGCTTTTATATAAAAATTTTTTTAAAAGTGAGCCAAATAGGTTATTTTTAAGTTTTTTAACTCCCAAGATACACGCTTGAATGTCTAAAAGATTAGCTAAATGTACTGTAATTGTTGTTCATTTATTAATATGTTTTTTTTTTTATTAGTATTGTTCTTTCATGTCATCAGTTCGTATGCGCGTTTAAGTACTCATGAGAAGAAGTGTTAAAAGTTGCCAATAGTATGCCAATTATTATCATAACTCCTCTTCTTCTAATTACAGGGTCTAATCCTTTATGCCAATCCTCGTATTCAAAGATGAATTTTCAATCTGAGTATACACGAGGAAGAGTGTCAAAAGAGCATCGAAAACTCTATATCCCCGTGTGCAACTATCCTCTTTGGCTCTATTCCTCTAGAACAAAAACTCATTTATTTACACGTGATTTTTCAATTTAGAAACAAAAAAGAAAAACCAAATATTTTGCTCTTGGGATGCAGTTGAAGACGATCTTATGGAAGGCAACACTCTACAAGGACAACTTGATGATTGGGGGAACCCCCACCGGGCGTGCTTAATTAAGTTCCCCCACCTTCCATCTGATTGTATTGTTTGCTTTGTTGTTGTGTTGGATTTTGGTTGTATTTTGCTATTCGCATGATATTTTGGGTTTTTCTTTTTTTTTTTTTTGTGTACTTTTTGTACCCTCAATCTCTTGTTTTGTAGGTCTTTGTTGAGTATGACCGGGAGGATTTGAACCGGCTTGTTCCCTTGCGTTGAATAAAACTTTACTTACCCTGCAAAAAAAGAAGAAGTATTAAAAATTACAATCCTCTCGTATTAATAAATCTTAAATACCGCTATAAAAAATTTATATTTTTTACCTCATATATATAATATAATCATTTTATGATAGACTAAATTAAAGAAAAAAGAAAGAAGCAATGGAGCAATAAAGGTTAAATCTTTGTATGTTCATTAACGTAAAAAGCTAGGTAAAATGGTTATAATTAATCCTTCTATGTGTAGCATATTTTCCGATTAAAGATTGTTCGGATTTTCTTATGGTTGCGAAATTCTCAGAGTAAGAACGTTTAAGATGGTAGGTTTTGTAATTTCTTTTCTCGAAATTGTGGAATATGATATATTAAATGATCATGCCGCTATGACGTGAGCACGATAAACTGTTCCAATAGCATGAGCGACCACATCATTAACCTCACATATTCTCTTGTGCTCGGAGCCATCCTGGAGCAACGCCATGCATCAAATGCACTTAAAAGTAAAACTGCTCATTTAAATCAGCAATAATATATAATTTTTGCACAGATTCAAAAAAATGACGTGCCAATTTTTTTACTGGAGGAAAATAGCTTGAATTATTGTTCTACATTTTTATTGAAGCCATTATTGTGCTGTTAATTTATTTCGCCTCGGAAATACTCGGTTTTGTGACAGCTAAAAGCTATGTGGATAATAACAGCCATAATAGCAGATACTGGAGTATTGTCTTTCTTGAAATGCTAGAATTTTATTGATTTGTCCTCTACAAACTTATGTATTTATTTTTTATCTATCGAAAAAATTTTACACGATAGCAATTTTATACGTACCTAGGTGACTAATATTACCATTCCTTCACACGAATGGTAAATCTTTAGATGCCACTCCAGTCGAGCATGATATATATAAAGGCAATATTTTCGGTCAAGTAGTAGAGAAATGAAATGTCGACATTATTGCATTAATATTATTTTTCTTCAATAATTTTCTGGGAAATTGTATACCCCTCACATCAAGCCATTGCTTGAAGTCTTTTGTATTATCATACTCTGATTACACTGTCTGCTCTCAGAACCTGTTGCTAACCCAGACACTTTCACTGTTTTGATTTGGCTAGTTTACATATATATATATATATATATATATAGTATGCAACGTTATAAATAAAATTTAACAGTTACCCACTTAAGTCATCTTAATTAATTTTGGGTTATTATCAGGATGGATTTATTTTCACATTGCTTTGTCTGTGTGTTGAAGGGTTTCAAAAGATGGGTACTAGGTTTCTGATAGTGGATAGAGACTAAAGTTGGAATGAGTTTGTACTTACAAGTCATAAAAATGATTAACTAGACTATACTGATTAACCCAAACTATTGGGGAATTTAATTAGTCCCCTCCACACCGACCTATTGGCCCTCTCGTGCGAGCAGATATACGGGACATATATATAATAGTACTGGAATCGTGATAACAAATCGAAAATGCGATGTGATATTATTGATCTTTCATATTTTTCCTCTAAAAGTTTTTTTTTAGGCTTTAATTTAATGTAGAATATCCTTAAAGTCAAATTTAATTTAAGACTAATCTTTATAGAGTCAGAAGTGATAAAAAAAAAATCCTCGACAAGCTAAAAATGTTTTTCTTCATGTCTCCTTTCGTACCACTCCGAGTTCATCGCACCAGATTAGGAATGGCCTAGCTATATTCTTGTACTTGACTCCCTAATTAATCTTGTAAATAAACAGAAGGCGTAATAATGCAATTAAAAATTTCACATAATTGTAATATGTACAATCCATCAACATGTGTACTGAATTAATTTGGTTACGGTGGTTGCACGCCATGTTTGTTTACTTAACTTGCACTTCAGGCAAGTATATATTATCCTTTTTTCCCCCTTTTTTTGGTTATAGGCAAATAATTATCAAGATTTCATCCAAGATATAAATTAAATGATTGCTCTTTCTTTCTTTAATCTCTGTATTTGTGTCTTATGGGGAAGAGGAAGATACTCTTTTCTTTTACAAACGAAAGGAACAATATCTTTCTCAAAGATAGAGGAGGAAATTAATCAGATAATTTATATTAGTAATAAGTTCACTAATTACAAGTCTAACAACTATAAGTCAATTTTTAATTTACACACATAATATAAGCTTTTCAAGCTATTTTTCTAAATTATGAAATCCAATATTTTTATACGATGAGTAAGTGAATAGTGGTAACAAGAGAAGGCGGAGACGCCAAAAAGGAGAAAAGATTAGAAGATCAACTAGATCTCAACGACAAGAGGGAGATCCTGTCAGGGGACGTAAAATCAATGGAGGGGGAGTGGGGTGTTTTGCGGGCTTGGGCGGGGGGGGGGGGGTGGTGGCAGGGGAAGGAGGAGGAAGAGACAGCCTTTTGCAGTAGGAGATGGCAAGCATTGACCCCCCGGGCTCTTCACTTGCGGCCGGCCCTATGCAAAATACACTTTTGTGGCTGCATGCAATTGCAAGCAGTACAATCTCGTCAGTCTTCACTTTTTCGTCCCAAAAACTAAGTTACCTTTTTTTTAATACAAAAAAACATTATTATATTTGCATTATGGAAATGGGGGAATGTTTGAGAAGACCTTCAGGTCTTGTCTATCTATCATGCTCGACTTTATGGTCGAGTACAAATGAATAAAAAATTTAAATGAGAGAGTTTTTTTTAAAAGGGTTAACCAAAGGAGAACTCCTTTTTCACCTGGCCAGAGGCCCCTTAACCAGGCGGGAGGTAAATCGAGGGATGTGCGTGAGTGGCAGCCCGACCAGGGAGAGGACCAACGGGCGTGGAAATCCAGCAACAGCCCCCGCAATATTTCAGCGGAGTACTGCCGCCACACGGACTCAATCCCGCGTTGTCAGGGTGTCTCCACCCTAATCACCTGGCCACTTACCAACTCACCTATGCCCCTGGGGGCAATGAGAGAGTTTTTTGTTTTATTTACTTGTGCATCTCTCTCTAGCCTCTTGTGCTGCTACATATGTTTCCATTCATGTTAAGAAAACTTCAAATGCTACACGTCCCATGCCCAATAGATGTGCCTTGATCATCACCCACTCATCCCCTTTCAGTTTTTCCATCTGAAAATAAGCTTGTTTGATTTTTCCATATGAAAATAGTAATTTTACTTCAAGCACCACTTAAAGAATATTCACGTTTTATAATAACAAATATCCAACCCTGATTCCTCTAACAAAAAATAATAAAGTGAGAAAGTTAACACTAAAACACAGTCAACTAAAATGTAGGTAACCGTTAACATATTGTAACGTATGTTAAAAGAGAACAGTGATCCTATGACACATTCAACCCATGTTACCTCAACAAAAAAATTGAAGTGAGAGAGTTACGTAGTCGTCTAGAATAGAGTTAATTATAATAACATAGTCAACAAGAATACTGGTCTTGTCACAAATAAAAAGACAAGTGTAGCTAGACGGAAAAGACAAGCGCAACATAACTAAAAAGAATATGAAATTTAAGCTTAGCCAACCCCAACCGGTGTTACATAAATAATACAAAATCATGTAATAACTTAATTAACATTGTACCAAGAAAATTCTCCAAAAACCAAAATAAAAATGAGTGGCAGTGCAACACTGTAACATCTAACGGTTCTTTACCTGTTTTGCAACCCAAGAGAGACAAATTCTGAAAGGCAAGTGTAAGTACCATCATGGAGATGGATGCAAGGTGTGCATGAGGGGTGGGGGTTTGGGGGAGGGCGTCTGATCTCATAATAAATTTTCGAGGGTCACAAATCTGAAACGTCTCTCCCTTTTGTTGGAAGGTCGTACGCTAGCATATCCCGATTAATTCCTCTGTGGCAGAGCATCAAGATTCGCTTACCCAAATAGGAGCAACCTATAATGTGGGTGTCTCCATCTCTTGTTCCTGCACTTCCAAGTAAAAAATGTATTTTCATTGATGCTGCTTTTTTGTTGGTCTAGGCTGCAATATCATTCTTATTATGGTGACTTAATTACTACATATTTCTTCTTATTACATGCGTTTTATCTTTGCTATATTAGCTATCTCACCCCTACCCCCTCCCCTCAAAAAAAAAAAAAAAAAGTAGAAGTTATATAACTAACTCTTCTTTCTTCTGTTTTTTGGGCTCAAGCTAGAGAGATGCGTTTAACGAGTTATGATCGTATCATATTAACTACTTCCTCATAACAAAACCAATTAAAATAGTAGACTATGAGGGGTTAATAAAATCCCAAAAGTATAAACCTACCACAAGATTAATTGCCTTGGACCACTCTTAAAGCGTTAGAGTGACTACCTAGAGAAGATGTTGATGTATTTATCTATTATATTAACATGTCCTTCACATGCAGGTAGAGTTTGTTTTTCAGTTTTACACTATTGTCAAAGTGATTACCTAGAGGAGAAATTTATTTATTTATTTATAGACTATGTCCCTTCACATGCAGGTAGGCCTTGTTTCTTAGTCTTACATATGAATAATTTTAATATTTTTAAATAAATAATGGTAAAACTCAAACTCGTAAATTGGGCTCTTAGAGTAACCACATCAACTACAAATTTAAACTTGACGAGAGAATATTAATTTATTCATTTATTATATGAATATAAACAAATTGAAGGATTGGACTATTTGTCTTTTCTTTCCTTTTTGAGTATTGTTCATATATAACTTTTTTATTTATTGATGCCTTTCTTTTTTTTTTTTTGTCGGAATAATTTTTTTTTGTCGGAATGCCTTTCTTTTTCATATAACGTGATTTGTGTCATGTACACATCCACAAACTACATGAAAATTACAGTCCTAAACTATTAAAGAAGTAATTAATTTCTATAGGAGATTTGGTAATCGTGCTTAAGTACTAAGAACTCGTTGGTCCAACTTCACGTACAGAGCGTCACATGTAAGGCTGGAACCTAGCTGAAATCGTTAATAAACAATTTGTACACGAAAGTAGCAATGTTTGCGTCAGATTGATGCTAATCAAATGATCAATTGAAAATAAAGAGTGCGGTTATATATTATATATCTTAATGATATTTAATGTACTTCTCTTATATAGGGTTCGTTTGAATTGATTCTTTTTAAAAGTGTTTTTTAATTATTTTTTAAAAAAGTATTTTCTTTAGAAGTTGAAAATTCTAAATTTAAAAAAAAATTGTATTTGAGTTTTTTTTTTCAAAATTTTAATTTTTTTAATGCCAAACAAAATACTTATTACAAAAAAAATCTACTTTTTTAGAATAAAAAAGTAAAAAAAAAATTCAATCCAATCCCGCCCATAGTTATGTTCTTGCTTTATGAAAAGTATCTAAATAAGCGACATGCATGAAGTAGAAAAACGAAAAGTGTTGATTCAAAATGAGTGAAACGTGGTTGCATCAAAAGTCTCTCAATATGTTCAAGTCTTTTGGATCATACCTAGAGATGGCAACATTTATGGTTTAAACTTGAAATTATGATGCGTATCCAATTGATAACAAAAACAGATAGGTTTAATTTGGTTTTAGACGTTAAAAAAAAAATTGAACTTTGATAGTTAGTATATTAAAAGAAATACGTACATAGATATACACATATAGTTGCGTGTGTATGTCCACGTATATTTAAAGTTATTTACTTTTACATTCTAAATGTTATTTCATTTTATTTTTGGGCTTTTCTACATAGAAATTAAAACTTTTTATATCTTTAAGATTGATTTCATATTTAAACTAGTCTTTTTTAAAAAATAAATAAATAGTTTCAGCTGTGGTTAATGATCTTCAAACCCGTCGAAAAATCATTATAGTTTTATAAATAATATTAATGATTTCAACTGTAATTATTTTTTTTTAGCAACCCACAGCGTCCCACATACACAAATTATACCATTGTTATACACCATGGTGTTCCTATGGAGCATCATACTCCTTCACGTTTAAAAAAAAAACCCAAACGCATTTCTTTCTCTCTCTCCTCACCTCTCTTTTCTTCTTAGTTTCACTAGTGACATTACTAGTTATCTCACACCGAATAAAGATCATCATAAAATTCTCCTTTCTTCACCGATCGTAATGATATGCACCATGTCCAAGAAAACCTCTTAAGGATCACCATTAAAACCCATTGTCTTTTTTCTCATGCCTGCGAAGATTCCAATATCATCTTTCTACCCCGTAACTATCAATCTTTTCCTCTCCTCATCGCAATTCTAATCGCCCCACTAGGTGTTTGGATGCTCCAAGCTCAATCCACCCTTAAAATCTGCCTTACCTTTAAGGACGCATACATATGGGGTGACAAATAGTTGTAGAATAATGATTTGATGTATATATGAAAATCAATGAACAAATAGTTGTTAGATAGTGAACAAATATTTGATGTATTTGTGTATGTCTATGTGTGTGAGAGAGTGGTAAGAGTGGTGAATAAATATATGTAGAATAGTGAACAAATATATGTGAAATGGTGAACAAATATAAATGAACTAGTGCACAAATAAACATGTTCGTATTTGTGTGTCTGTGTATAAGGGTAGTGAACAAATAGTTGTGGGATAATGAACAAATATTTAATACATATATGAAAGTCAATGAATAAATAGTTATGGGATAATAAACAAATAATAATTGAACAAACAATTGTAGGGTAGTAAACAAATAGTCAGTGAATAAACAATTGTAAGATAATGAACAAATAATCAAATAAATAACTGTGAAGTTGTAAATAAATAGTCAGTGAACAAATAATTGCAGAGTAATAAGCAAATATGTACTGAACGTGAATAATAACGCATACTGTTCACACGCAAAAAGAGTATAATACTTTAAAAAAAAAAAGCTATGATATAAGGACCCTCCCACATAATATATGTCTCTTGTACTAGTTAACTTCGTATCTACGTTGAGCCAACCGATTCATACCAAAATTGTCATAACTACCTAAATTCCGCATTTTCCTTTTTTTTTTGTGTTTTCCTTGTATCAATCACGTAGTATTGTAGACCAATTTATCCGCAGACAAAATAATTTACATAACAACAATAACATCATATATAATTTAGATTTGGAACCTCACTATACATCACTGAAGTTTACACAAGTGCTAAAGTTCCCCCATAAACCTTTTTAATTATATTACTCAGATTCTCCTATCAAAATAAACAGTGTTAATACCTTTCTAAAAGTCAATTAGTTAACTTCGTGTTTTTATCATGTTGCCCATCACACATTGTCTGCATTTATTAATTTCTCAATATCCCTCATACCATTCACATATTCCCTCTAATTCAATCCATAGTCTAACGACTACTTTTATTACATGTTTGTGTCCTTCTATTCAAGAACATTCCAAGCATTCTAAACTCATCAATAAGATCACATAAAAAAGAAAATAACAAAATATGCAATCAAATAGAACACGAAAAGAAAATTAATAGCATAGATATGTTGATTTTTACAAGAATCATAAAAAGAAAATACGCTTGAAATAGTGGCATAAACATGTTAATTTCACTAGTATTATAGGAAGCTAATTAAAAATTGGATTATATATTCATAAGTCACATAAGACAAAGAAATAGTTAACTAAGCTCAACACTTTGAAAGAAAACAAATTACATGACCAAAGGAAAAAAAATTGTTGATCCATTTGTATAGTCTTTTGTGAATAGCACATTCAATTTGGACAGAATATTAAAATTCCAACTTTATGCACAAAATCATGATGTCGCAAATTAGTTCTAAATTTTATTTCAGTACTTATCAGTATTAACCAAAGAGCATAGGGGCAACTTTTATGGGATCAAGTAATTGACCAAGATTTCTAGTACAATAACCTTCTCTCTCTCTCTTTGTTTCTTTGTGCATGCACCAAAATTTTGTGATGAAGTAAGTGACCAATACTTTTAATAAATGCTTTTTTTTTTGCATAAGAATTAACTCATGCCACTAGAACAAATAAAATAAATAAATAAAGTAACCCAAAACATTATTGATCATATGCCCAAGTAGTTTTTTAGGGTTGGTTTTTGAATCATAGACGATCTTTTGTATATATAAAGCTCTGTCATGTATTTGTCGTAATAACAAAAGCTTCTCTAAAAAGCTAGAGTCTTGTCCAGCACACGTCTTATAGTAGTGGTTTTTCTGGTACATTACGATTTTACAATTTTGTATTTCTTTATTTTTTTTTATTTGACAAAAAGACTCAAATATGTACACTTAAATACTAACAGACGCTTAATGGTGTTAACTTAGATGGGGAAATCTGAGTAACTCAAAAGGTCATGGGAGAATTTGGAACTTAATTTGTGTTAAACTGATGAGGCAAAATGGGATTAACCCGTTATTTATATCCATTATTGAGATAACTCAATTCTAGTGTTAGAGATTGAGAATTTTCACTACTTCTTGCTAGCTATATATCCCATTAGTTACATTGCTTTGAACTATATATCCCATTAGTTACATTGCTTTGAACTTTCTTCCTCATATAAGACTTACATTTGTGCAAATAAATATTGACCACGAAATTGCTAGAACGTACCTTTGTGGACCATGTGATAGAAAAATCTCTCTGGAACTGTCAGTGGATTAGCGAACTAATCCATAGCATTACTCTGAGTTGGATTAATGAGTAGATAATAGAGTGGTAGCTTCCTTATTAGCTTAATGGACCATGCTGGATGTAGGACTTTATTGTACATTCATCAGCAGAAAACTTATATGTATCAACTTGTTGACTTAATTAATTTAATTTAAGAACAATTAATCAAGTTTAATCATGTCTATTTGGACCCATCTTCAAGTCCAGCCAGAAACTAGCACCAAGCAACAAGATATACATCACTCTTTAATTTCTCCATTCTGTTAAGTCATACTTTCACATTATGTGAATATTGCATGATGTGGCTTAAGTCTTTTTTTTGGCTTCACTTTCAAAGTTTCATCTACTCTTCTAGATTATTGTATATATCTCTTGTTAAACCCCCAAACTTTGATACTTAAAGTATTAAATTAATTAAATGTACACTTTTTAACAGTTTAATCTTTTACATCGAGTAGTCATTTATGATAATACCCACATTGAATACATATATAATCTATTGTTGATCACAAGCCTAGTGATAGTGCTATATATATTTCTCGCTTAGTGCGAGAGGTTAAGATGTCTCGATATATATATTTAAGAAAAGATAATTATAATATTTTTTTTTCCATCCCCCCCCCCCCAAAAAAAAAAAAAGAAAAGAGAAAAAGAAAAAAACCCAACCCCGAAAGATAGGTATAATTTGAAGGCTAGCCTTTCATATACTAGGTTGTTACAATGCGATAAATGTAATAAGGAAGAATTGAAGTTGCCAATTGCAAAGTGAGGCTTTCTAAGCGCCGATCAAAGGAACGAGAGAAAAGGGAAGACATAATCATTTCTCATGACGAAAATATTTATTTGACAAAAGGGGAAAAGGTAATTATCATTTAGCATGCAATTCCACTGAATGATAAATAAACGATAATGAATAATTTAAGGATAAATAAACGATAATGAATAATTTAAGGGGAGATATATATGAATCTTCTTCTATATTCTAATTTCGCATTTCTGTGTGACTGTGTTAAAAAGTTTAGTGAGATTTTCTAATTACAAATCTATAATTTAATTCTAAAATTCGCCCGTAATTTTTATAGGTTCTTTAATGGTATAAAAAATTTATTCTCATTATAATTATTTCTTCATGATTTAAGAGACGTCTGTAAGTTGCTAGGAGAAAGTTTTGATGACCCCTTATTTGGATTGAAATTTATTTTTGCGATTTACAAAAAAGAAAAAGAACAGGAAATTTCTTTCCTTCATTATCTAAATTAAGGCGACATCAAGTGCTAATTATATCACCTCAAGCAACAAGTGGAAACACTATGTCACTTATATGTTTATAAATATAAATGTGATTCATAATACATCACCTCACATTCAAAATTAAGCTCAAATTGATATAGTCGAGTTTGTGTAGCAAAATGGATTAGACTCTTAATAATTAGTTAATTAATCCATTTTGTGTGTCAATATTTAGGCTCACTTTTGCTGTAGTGACATATACACGAGCTATATATATAAAGACTACATTGTAGATTTTATTTCAAATATGTTTTAAGCATTTAATTGGTGAAAACCCGTATTTTGTTTTTGTAATAACCCATAAATTGGGTTTAGTCTCGAGCCTAATTTTTATCATAGTGACTTGATTTCATATTTGAACTCAAGCGCTTATGTATTTTTCTTTTCTTCCCCTTAATTAGAGAAAATGTATAGCCATTCATTGGGACATGAAAAAGAACCCAAACAAAATTAAGTATCTAAAATTATGGAAACAATATCATAAGAATATCTAATATATTACATAAAATTTTAATATTACTTTACTAATATTAATTGCTTAGGGAATGAAATTTGTAATTTTTATGGTATGCCATCTATTTTTTTTTTTATGACAAAGGAACCCAATTACCAAAACGTAACCATTGGTGAAGCCCATCTACCAATTATTCAGTGGGAAGTGGGACCGGCTACCAGTGGAGCCTATAATTAATTGATAAAGCTTGGGTATATGATCTACCAAAAGATTATTGCATCAGTTTAATCAGATTACATCCTCCTCAATGACAATGGACAAAGATTTAAACCCTGGTTATGGGTTGTGTCTCTCTTGTATTCTTATCCCTAGGATAGCGCCAGTGGCTGGTGTACTATCTATGTTATTAATAAAGACAATAAAGCAAGTCATGGAAACCAATACACACATACGCGAGGAAAACAACAAACACATAAAGACATTAGAACTAGTTAATACATTTCTTTTGGATATTAGATTACATCTGCTGCTGAAACTGTTAGTCATGTCAGTCCCCCTCCTGATCATTTTGTCCCCTAAACTAATATCTTTAATCTCTACTCTACAAATTACTAGAGTTCAAATTCCTGCTGAAACCTCAGCAACAAAGGCTGCCAAATTAATCTAGCCACCCCCCCTCGCCCGCCCCCACGCCCGGGCATGAGCCATAGGATCAGAAGAAAAGAAAAAGCCCCCAGGGGCATAGGTGAGTTGGTAAGTGGCCAGGTGATTAGGGTGGAGACACCCTGACAACGCGGGATCGAGTCTGTGTGGCGGCAGTACTCCGCTGAAATATTGCGGGGGCTGTTGCTGAATTTCCACGCCCGTTGGTCCTCTCCCTGGTCGGGCTGCCACTCATGCACATCCCTCGATTTACCTCCCGCCTGGTTAAGGGGCCTCTAGCCAGGTGGGAAAGGAGTTCTCCTTTGGTTAACCCTTTTAAAAGAAGAAAAGAAAAAGAAAAAAAAATGCAAAACAACCCAATGGAAACCCTAGCTAAAAGCTTCCTATTAAAACCCGTTAAACTTAATTACATGCATGCCACCGCCAACCCTCCCCCGCCACCCCACCCCCGCGGGGCCATCATGTCCTCTCTTGTCTGATAATTGTACTTTTCTCAGTTTTGTCACCTGCTTTGGCGATCCATGTTTTAATACAACGCAGAGCACCATTTAAGATATCAATTCTCTTGTTGAGACCAAAAAGAGACCCCTTCAATGCTTTTTATTAGCACTATGCATATGTGCTGCATGTAGGGCCTGCTATATATCTTATCTTCATACATATATATCTACCCCATGCATATGTGAAATAAATTCAATATATACTAACATAAATAAGATGATGTAATGCTTATGATATCCATATTTAATTTCCAACATAGTTTGCATTGTTGGCATTTAATTTTGCGTACAAAAATAGTACCATATTAGCTATGAAATTAAATACCAAACTAAAGTGTGTAAGACATGATGATGTAATGCATATGCGAAAAATAAGATATATTTACTCACATAGTTAGCATTGTCGGCATTGTGCCCGTATTCAACATATGTGTACTATAATATGCGAAAACAAAAAAAAAAAAAAAAGAAAGAAAGAAAAAAGAAAAATCAGTTCAAGAATGAACCGTGGGGCGTATATATTCATGATGTATTGCTTATGTTATCCCAAATTAATTTCAGTGTTGCTCCCCTGGTGGATATTTAATTTTACATGTGCAAAGTATTGGACACTCTGGCGGTATCTCGAATTAATTGGTTTGGCCATTATCAAGTTGGTAGTATTTAGGACATTACTATATAATTCTTATGCTGCCTTTGTTACACAATTTGTGATTCATTAAGTGTTTCCGAGTTGTTTATTTTATTTTAGTTTTATGATGGAAAACATATGTTTTCTAAGCAAACAAGAATACATCCCGTGCGATTCATGAAAAAGTGAGTGTTTTTAATGCTTTTTATAATATATAGATATATAAATATATATTTTTACCATCTATGCTAGAATAGAATATAGACATATTGTATAAAGTTTAATTCTTGATAAGTCTTCGATACTAATCATTTTTGTTATATAGTTAAGTACTAATTTTAGGATTATCACGAAAATATGAAATTGACTTCTTTATTTGAATCTAAAACCTAAAGATATGAATAATAGTCTAAAATATTACCTGAGATATTATCTCTAACAAATAAAAAATAATATGTAGTTATGATCTTATTGTACATTGATTGTAATAAGTTATTCTTTTCGGATCGGTTTGTACTATATATGACAATTTTTTAAACTCAAGTTGTGCATTGATTGATTGCATAAATGATTTTCTATAAGTTTGATTAGGAACTATTTATATATGCATAAAAAAAAAGATTTACTTAAAAGTCTTTTATAATAAATAAAAGGCATAATGATGTATAACATAAATTAAAGAAAACGTTATTTTATAATATATGCAAATAGATAATTAGCTATGTCAAATTTTAGAATATAAAAACCTACCAGTGCACACGCGGTGGAGTGCCTGATGGAAACCCTGAAGCCTCGAGAAATTAGTTTTTTTTTTTTTAATTATAGTTGACCCTTACTCTCTGCTGCTATCGCCATTGTAGAAAAGACAATTTTCATTTGCTATTAAACTATAAACGACCTTTTCTTTTCTTTTACAAATTTCTCATCGCCCAACCAATTCCCCGCTTCAAGACGGTGACTTCTTTTTTTTTTTTTTGTGTTAAGATGAAAAGTTGAACCAAGAATTTTCTTTCTTCGATCCTATAAGTGACTTCCTATTAGTTGACTTTCTTTGATAAAAATTCTGACTCAATGTTTGAATTTCTTTTGTTTTGTTCTGAAGTATTATTCCAAAATTTTACTTAATTAAATGTACCAATACAAATGTCGACCCTGCCACTGAAACGTTGCTATCTTAGAGACAATTTGACAGGATTTTGCCTTCACTAATTCACCAACAATCATGCTCCGCATGGGCTTTTTTTGTTAATACTTAGAAACCCTAAAAAAAATATTCATCACCAACTTTTAAGCTATATAGCTAATACGTTATGTAATACAGTACGACATATATAGCCATGGAAATAGCATAGGGGCACTCGTGAACTGCCATGTTGCGGCAGCCCCGTGCAATGGTTGACTTTTATTGCACATGTTCACACGCAATTTTTATTTTTCTCTCAATTATTAATAATAAATTTGTTAGTTGTATTAATTTGTCAGCCAATAATGCAGGGGCTTTTATGAAGCAGGCGTGCAAAACAACCTGCTCGTGTGCCATTGCTTTACTGTGGATGTCATTTGTAGATGTAATCATATCACCACAACGCTGATTTTATTGTACAAAGCTAATTATTTAGTTTTCGAACGTGGGGTTGCGTCTCGGGTGTGGTCATATATGCATTTACAAGTTCTTTAATTTTTTTGGACCAATTGAGATGGTATAGTCTTTGATTTCTTTTGTAAAAAATGAGATCCGTATTCATTTTATGAAACGTTACTAGTTTAGCGCATGATCCGTGTAACGTACGAAATTCGCAAACTCTAATTTGTTTAGAACTATTATTTTGATAAGGTTTTCAATAAAAGGCTAAGTAATATTGGCCATGGGTGGATTACATTGAATCATTTTCTCAATTAAAGATTGATGAGAGCGTGATCATGTGTACATTTCTGTTGACTTTTCTATGTGAATGCACTTTAAACATATTCTTTTTTCTTTTATTGATTTGCTTCGTTTTTCATATATCCTTCTTGTTTCTTGTTTTTGAGTTCTCTGGAACAGCGGGAATTGTATATGTTGTTTTTTGTTAGAATATACATTCCTCATACATAAAAGAATAAAAAAAAATTAAAACTACCTTATAAAGTTTTAGGTCACTCTTCATATTAACCAATTAATTTTATGATAAAACTCTAGTGATTCTTTACATATATCAGAACTAGGTCGATTTTGGCCTAGTTTCTCGCATCGTGCATGTGTGATTCGTCTCCACCATTTTGCTTCTATGTTGCTGCCTCCACCATCTTGCTATTGTGTTGCCGTTCTCATATCGTGACCATTGAGGTCCTCACCATCTTGCTCTTGAAGCTCCCGATTCCACTTGTTCAGGCTCCACCAATTCTTGTCGCAAGTTATACGTGAAGGGTTATTGGAATATACATTCCTCCCACAAATAAAAAATGATAAAAAAAAAATTTTAAGACCACCTTGTAAGATAGGTTCTGGCCACTATACATATTAACCAATTGGTTTTTATGATGGAATCTCGGTGCTTTTTTATATCTTCCTTAGTTAGATTTTTCCATATTGATCTTGAAAATCTTGTTCATGTTTGATTTTGTTTACTTAATAAATTATCACGAACGAGAATTAATCAAATCTATTTTTACTTGAGCTTGAAATAAATTGAATATAAATTCCATGGGAATATAAGTTACTAAGTCGTAGGTCGACCACGAATTTTTAAATAGAAAACTTAAAATTAGAATTCCACTCCCTTGTAATGCTTGTTCCGTTGTTCTTGTTGGATAAATAAACCATAGTATATATATTTTTTTCCACAATTGGATGAATTTTTTTCTCTTATCCTTGCTGTTATCAATATACTATAGGCTTTAATTTCTAAATTGTATGGAAATATTCAATGTATCGAGTTCATTTGATTATTAAATTAGTGACTTTTTACTGATAATTTAACGAATTACTCTGCCAATCTACAAAGTTGATAGCTTAGTTGTAATATTATATATACACACACACATACATAAATACATAAATTCATAAATATCCCTTTTAGAATTTCTCCTAAATTTTGAATTTTGAAGTTTCTCGAATAGTAACATAACCATTGAAATGAAGAGTAGATGACAGGAAAAGAATTTAGTATTAAAACTGATGACTGGTGAGCTACGTTATAAGGAATGAAGGTGTAGCTACGGGGAGATGCACCTGATCTAAAGATCAAGTCATTGGTGAATTGCGAGTGGAGAAAATCTAATTATATAGCAATTACTTGGATTTATGTGATCAATATTGAAGACAAAACTATATTAAACCGTGTGACTAAAAGAGAAGGATCGCCTGGAACGATAGGTGATTGATAAGATTGGACTAAGGAATCAATTAGTAAGTAGGAGTGATGATTTAGAGTTATATATGATAATTTTAGAACCGATTATTATTTTTTTCACTTAAGAAAGGTTAAAAGTCACAAAAGATTAACCAACTATTCTGGAGGAACTGACTCTTATTCTATTGTCCTTAATTCTCAAATAAGAGATGTACCTAGGATAAAAGCTAGTTTAGCAGTTGAGGCTATCTTCTTAGAAGTAATTCAAATGGTTGAAATTATCTTATTCAGAATAATGATCTGGGTTCGAATTTTATATGGAACGGGAGTGGGTTTTGGGGGGGAGGGGGAAAGGACTAAGAGAATGATGGGGCATTATATCAGGCCCGAGCGACAAGAGGAGCCCATGATGTATCTTACCCTGATAGGATTAAACTTTGAAAGTCATTATATAATAGTAAGCTAAAATGAAACTAACAAACATAGGTAAACTGATCCAAATTGAGAAAGGTTATTATTAGCTACTTAGCCTTTAGCCTCTCAAAATCCATATGTTTATTCTCATTTCTTCACCTCGGCTGAAGCGAATTGGATTGATATATCATCTCTTTTTTGTAGTAGTAAGTATGTATGTGAGACTGCTTTAAAAATGATTCCATTATCATTTTTATTAATGATGTTTTTAAATTCATTTTGATGATGAATCGCAAGAGAACAGGCATTTTTAACTGGGATAGCCTCAACTTGCAACATTGAGAACTAATTGATGCTGCTCTTTTAGATAGACCACAGATCAATAGTGCCCTTTATCATCCTCGCTTGCAAATGGCTGCGATTGCAATTCTTTTATTGGTGATTGAAATCATTAATACCATTTCATTGTATTAATAATTTAAAATAATAAACAATAAATTAAATCTTTTTTTTTACAATATTATAATCTTAAACCTCGTTTTTATATTATAAGTATCCATTCAAAAATCACTAGTATCCATGCATGCAGTTATGCATAATGTAAACACAGTAGTCGTGGTGACAGGAACGGATTCGATGCGCCGTCAACTAGTTGATATGTATGTCCAAAAATGGACGGCTAAAAAAAAGCTCAAAAGCAGATATGTTTTGCTCAGAGAAGAAAGATGAAATTGAAAGTAGAAAAACGTGTCGATTTCAATGCAAAAGGATTTGTCCTCCTCCAGCATTTCTGCCGTCAGATTTCTTTTTTTAATATTTTATGCTGCTACAGTTGGATGCGTTACATCAATGACCATCATCGGTGAGCTGCTGCCTCTAATTTTTCCTTCTAAAAAAATATTTCTTAAATTTCCAACTAAAACAAATATGATCTGAGATTGCCAATACAAGAGTTATCAAAATTAATTTACTATTGCTATTATATAGTGGTCGACTTAGAAAATAAATCTCTTTTTGTTACTCAAAATATAAGGATGACAGTTTCTTAACATCCCGTCCCTTTCCATAGACCATGGGCGCGCGTCATACGAATTGAGGCGAGATTTTTACGTAAAATTCGTAATTGTTGGCAAACCTATATTGATATAGACAAGTAAGCGTAGGAGTTTATTTATCTTGTCCTGCTCTACTCGATGTGTGTATATATATATATATATATATATATATATATTTTCTTTAAAAATTTTAATATGGTCATATATATTTGTAATGTAAAAGTTATATCATTACGTGTATCTTTTTATTCTTAATATGTTCTTTTATATTTTTAATATAAACATAATGCAATGAGAGATTTTTTTGGCTTAGTGGCAAAAGTTGACTTATTTTAAGTTTATTCTTATATACTAGTATTTTTTAAATTCAATTTTTACATTATTATAAGTTTATTTTTAACAAGTGAAGCTTAAATCCAATTGACCCACTCTTTTGATTTTGTTTATCGGTACTCCATTGATATTTTTTGTACACCAGGGGCGAGGATGTTGTTAGGAAATTATCTCAAGCAATATCAAAATTAGAGTAAGGCAAAAATTTTACTAACAGGTGCATGATAAAAATAGGCATTTTATTCATACTCCACCTCTAGTTAACCTAAAATAGAACCTTACTGGTCCAAACCTCTCATCGATTTAGTAAAATCGCAAATAAAATTTTTACCAAAACTTCAGCAATTAACCTTGGTTTATGTTTTCTAACTTTTGACAACATCAACTTCAATTCCCATAATGATACAAGGGATATCGAGTCGTAAGTTGTCAGAAGATAGTTGGCAGTACGTATTTATTGAGAGAGCCCAGAGACCCAAGCCCCTCATGGTCTGACCGGAGCAGAGCATGTCGGTTTCAAAATTCACTGTGGCTTTACTTTTAAACTTTTTGTGCCTTTTTGGATGTGCAAATAAATTGCAGTAAAGCTTTTCTAGTTTTCTTCTGCTTTTTATTCAATTAACACAGTACAACACATCAGTTATCAAAAATGGCGATTGCCTATATGCATGCTTTATTATTATTTATAGAGTTTGAAGCATGGTTCTGTTGAACCAAAAAAAAAAAAAAAAGAACTTGGATCTGAGCTTCTATATTGCTGCTGTCCAAGGGTTCATTTGGATATCTTTTTTTCAAAACGCTTTTTTAATTAACTTTTGAAAAAATACTTTTCTAAAAGTTAAAAATTTTGACTTTCGAAAAAAATTATATTTAAATTTTTTCTAGAGTTCTAATATTTTTAGAAATCAAGCCAAATAATTATTGTAAAAATAATGTACTCTTTTCAAAAAAATACTTTTTCCTAAAAAAACCAATCCTTTTTTTTGGTCCAAAAAAAAAAAGAAATCCAAACAGGCCCCAAGACAGCTGATTTTGGGTATCAAACATTCGCATGTCTGGCCCAGTTTCCATGTTTCTCGACGATGGACGTATAGAGGTCCTTCTGTTATTCTATTTGTGTGTTATATATGTAAAAAGTCATATATTTCCATTTTTAAAAGAATTTTATTTTCCACCACAGAAATACAAATAGACATTTATATTAATACAAAACTTACTATTTTAATTGTTCTGAAGAAAAAATTAAAATGTCAATATTGAATTCTGAACAGAACCAAAATTTTCGTACCATATAAACTTTAAATTTATAAAATACCTAATTTATTAGCTAAATATAAAATAAGGTGAGATATGTAACAGGAAATGCTATAAGATAATTTTGAATTATCTAAAATAAAATAAGATATAATGTCCAGCAAAGCATATGTTGCATTATAATTTTGAATTATGAAAAATATGACATGATACTATGCTATATTACAGATACCAAAAAAAAAAAACAACAAAGATGGTTGAGAATCTTTTTTCTTTTTTAAATCGTAGTCCAACTCTTGTTTTGCTACGCGCGCATGGTCCAACTTTTATCCCTAGAAGACTTTCAGAGGAAATCTGAATGTTACTAAGGGTTTGTGTGGATTGATTTTTTTTTAAGAAAAAGTATTTTTTTCTTTAAAAAAATTACATTAAATTTACAATAATTATTTAATTTATCATTCAAAAAAACTAAAACTCTGAAAAAAACTCAAATACAACTTTTTTTAAAAGTCAGAATTTTCAACTTCTAAAAAAAAACTATTTTTTAAAAGTTATTTAAAAAAGCGCTTTTAAAAAAAACCAATCCAAACGAGCCCTAAATTCAACACATGGACAACAGAATCTTACAAGGATATCAGTAAAAATCTTTTAGAGGAAGCCTGAATGTTTTGAAGTTTAACACTTGGACAACAAAATGTGAATGTTGATTTGCGGACACAAAATCTTAACAAGGATATAAGATATTCTACTTGATTGAATATAATAGATTTTCATTGCTCCAAGCGCTTACAAGGTTACACCGCGAAAAATTTCCCAGCTCACAAAATTTTCGTTCTAATAACAAGGTAAAGGGAGAAATCAAAAGAAAGGAAAGAAACTAAAAATATAAATGAATACCCATCTTCTCTTTCTCTCTTTTACATCAGTCACATTGCTATAGGCGGAAAAAGTTGGCAACCAACACGAAGGAGAGAAAATTACTGGTCGATTACGCGTTAGGAAAGAGAGAAAGGGCATGCTTTCATTTCACTTCCATTAGTCTTCCTCCAGCATCGTCATGCTCAACCTGGCAAAGTTACAGATGAAGCATAAGCCATAAGCTATTCGGTGAATGATAGGCAAGAAGGGGAGGAGACTATATAAAGACATGAATTTTCTCTCTTTACCTCAACATGTACTTTTGGTTTCTTCTTTGATTTGGGTCTATGTTTATATTTCTCAAGCTTCTTCGAAGCAAAGGCAGATTCTTTTCTGCTTCTCTTTTGATGAATTGTTAGAGTCTCTTCGTCGTCTTCATCATCCATTCCATCTGCATTATCAAATTCAAAAACAAGGATGATACTTTATCAACTTTCATGAGTTGCATATTTCAATTGAATGGGATAGGTTATAACATAAATGCACTCAACAAAATAATTCAATGTGAACGAGATCTCTGAAGCCAGTGGACTTGTTAATAAACCAAATATGCAAGTTAGAAGGGGTGGGGGTATGAAGGTTACCCACTATAAGCATCTTAAGATTTGGGAAAAAAAAAAACACACTAAAATGAGATTTTGTGTGTTATAAAGCTAACAAATCAGATTTCCTCAACAAGATCTTGTGGGTCATGGCAACTCAAATTAGTGGGCTAAGTTGTTCTATGGGTTAACAAAAATGTTACTGAAGATGAAAATTAGCACATGCATTAGCAGTTTTACCAATATC
Source organism: Cordia subcordata (assembly GCA_028554755.1). Lineage (NCBI taxonomy): Eukaryota > Viridiplantae > Streptophyta > Magnoliopsida > Boraginales > Cordiaceae > Cordia > Cordia subcordata. Next base: position 1,802,391 of record JAPTOF010000020.1, read on the forward strand.
GTCATCTGAACCAGCCTCCCCAATTGCAAGACGACCAAAATCTTCCATGTCATCCTCTTCTTCAAGTTCTTCATAGTCTTCAACAAATTCTGTTTCATATTCCTGCTCAATTCAAATGGAAAAAATAAAATCAGCAAAACAATTACTGAAAAGCCTTCATACCCGAAGGAAAAGATGGTTAAGTAGCATAACAGATACACAAGGGGAAAAGGAATATGGAGTTTGTCAACAAGACCTCCTCTTCTTCTTCATCAATATCAGCTTCCAGGCGCTCCTTATCAAGAATGCAATTGTATTCTTTAACAGGATAATTGTATATGTCATTATAAACTCCTTTCTTAAGGCGTTCAAGCAACTCTTTTTCAATGCTCTGGAGAATATCAACAGCATTAGTTTATATACATTATTTCTGAACATGCAGCATCAGTTGGAAAAAGAGCAAAACAGTCATAACATAAAAAATAATATGCCAAGAGCATACTGACTTTGTCCAGCACTGCTGCTGTTTCAGCCTTTTCCTCTCTCCTAGCCTCTCGTTTTTTCTCTTTCCTAGGAGTGGTCATTATCTTCTCCCTGTGGAAACAGATAGCAAGAAGCAAACATCTTAGGGGTTTCAAAAGAAAGGCTAGTCGCGAAAAGCAGGAATTCCAGAAATAAAAATCAGAAACAAGGCCACTTAAATAAAAACTGGAATCACAGAATATGCATTTAAAATCAGATAATATTTCATCTGAATCTCAAGTAAGATGCGAGCTGAGGGTCAGGGTATAATGAATTGTAATGAGAAAATATATGATAATCCAATTTTATAAAGAGCAAACTACCTATTTGTCCAGAATCAAGTCCTAACTAGAAGCATTAACTTCATTTTGTTTTTTCACACTCCAAAGTTATATGATGTCTAACTGAATATGCAAAGGACCTTGTTCACATAATAGGTGAAACACATATACTGTTATGTGCATGATGCATGAAGTGTCCCTGTTGTAACAGAGTTAAGTTGAAGGGAAGTGTCTGTAATATTAAGTTGGTCAAGTAAAAGTATACTAAAAACAAAGAAAATGCTAAATATATACTTGTAGTAGTACTAGTGTCTGCTTAGTAACTTCCTAGTACAAACTGGAGTTTGGCCATTAGATTTCTCCTTCTAGAGATTACTAACATAGATTAGAGCAGTCACAATACCAAAACACAGGAAAACATCAAAATTAGGAGAAATTACATAAGTCATGTATTCTATTAGTGTTCGTAATCCTTATCTGAGGAATATTTTTAGTCAGTGAGAGCTTAGAATTTAGCCACGGGCAGAAGCGTTGTACAATGAAACAAGCAGATTGTAACTAATTATCTCGCTAATTTGAGTTTAAAGTCCGAAGCCTTGGCTGTCCTACATTGTAGCCTACTTCATGGACCATGTGAATGACATTTCCCTGAATGCAGTATGTCTTACTTTATATTGCAAAAATAGACATACAGCACTTCGTGGATTTTCACGTTGCTTGCAAAATGTACCCATGACAGTTCCAAACATAAAACCAAGTATTACTCAAAAGTGGTGAAAGAAAGAGAAAGAAAGCTCTTGCTACCGCAGCAAAAAATTTCACAAAGAGTAATCCACACCTGGTTTTCAGAGCAAGTTTCCTCATTCGTATCCGCATCTGAGTCATCTTAGTCAACCGTTGCTTGGTTTTGTGCACAAGAAACTTTGGCCAATACATCTATCAAAAAGTGAGTGCATGTGTTAGTGTCAGAGAGTAAACAAATTCAATCCCTTGAACAAAATCCCAAATTAAGAATAACTGAAGAAACAGAATGAACTACAGATTTAATGTACCAAGTGCTTGTCGATAATTTCAAGAGCCTTTTCATAATTTCTTGGCAATTTAACTCTTTCCCACAACTTGTTTGGCATATGAGCCCTTTCAATAGTTTTCATATATAAATAGAATACACCTGCAGAAGACGAATTAGAATCAAAGAACAGTTAGATGCCTAATCAATCAAGCAAACCAAAAATGACTTCTGAACACAAACTCTCAATACATTTTTCACAAATAAACTCCTCCAGATTATTTAAAAATGTATACAATATCCAGATAAGTAATCTTGATGGACAATCTGTTGTCTTCACATTTATCATTTTCTTCTGGCTGACCTAATAGCGATAGGACTAAGTCAACTCTTTTTTTTTTTTTTGGGGGAGGTAAGATGACTTTAAAGCTCTATTAATATAAGATTTCATTTCAGAAAAATTCTGACAACTCAGCCTAATAGGATAATCATGTTCACTAAATGCAAGCTGCAGACCTAAGTCATTCGTATAATATCGGTGCACTGCTGACAGCAGTTTCGTCTATAACTACCGTTATATGCAGTTCACACTGTCCAAAACGAGATACTTGTACAACTAAGGTCATTGGTGAAATATTAAGAGCCCCCACAAAATGTAAACGAGCCACTACTTTCATCTAAATGAGTCAAACAATTTTGAGTAACTGAATTATCAATCCTTCCTCTTAATCAACGTAAATAAGCAACGAATTGTTCGAGAAGATGAATAACAACAATAACATATCTTGTAAAATTGTAAAACAATCAAATACTAAAGAATCTACCTAATGAACATCTCCAATCAATCCTGCTGTCATCCAATTGAACATCATAAATGACATTTTTAAGCATCAATATTTCAAATATAAACTTAAACTAGTAACCAAATTAAAGAAATTCTAAGGAACAAACAGAAGTCTTTCTATAACGAAAACCCAGCACAGAGAACTATCTTTTTTCTCAAAAAAAGGGAAAAAAAATATTGCCAAAATGAACAATCTAAGCTAAAGAGAGATCAAAATAACAACTAGGAACTGAACAGATAGGTACCGTCATGATCGCGAATGGTGGCGTAGCGGCTGTTGGCGAGAGGGCAAGAGCTCCGGTTGCAAATGCCGGTCACATTGTACGGGTTTCGACAAAATATCCCAGTTTCAATTCTAATCATGTCATTATTCAAATAAACAAACAAAATTTAATAAATACCCACCAAATTAAAACCAAAAAAGAGCACAAAAAACGAAATAATTATTTAAAAGAATTGACAGGAAAAAAAAAAAAAAGGCGAAAGGTGGAGTTACTTGGCCATGAAACTGCAGTGATTATGTCTGATAACTTGCCATATAACCTCATCGTGCTGCATCTTTTCAGATTAATGAATTAAATTTGTTGGCTCTTCAAAGTTTATGATTTTCTTCTGCTACTTCTCTTCGTTCTTTGTTTTTCTTCTTTTTTTTTTTCCTTTTTCCAGAGGTTATGGCGAGTATTATTTGCGGGTTTAGGGTTTTGGAATTTGGGAATGCAACGAAACTGTCGGGTCGGTTGTGGTTAACGGTCCAATTAAGGACCCGTTTGGATTAGCTTTTTTAAAAAGTGTTTTTTCCATCAGTCTTTTTGAGAAGTTGAAAATTTTGATTTATAAAAAAAGTTGTTTTTGAGAAGTTAAAAATTTTGATTTTTAAAAAAGTTGTATTTGAATTTTTTTCAAAATTTTAATTTTTTTGAAAGTCAAATCAAATAATTATTGTAAATTTTAAATAACTTTTTTTTAAAAATATTTTTTCTTAAAAAAAAAGTCACTCCAAACAAACTTTAAAACAAAACAAGGTGTAAAGGATTTTCATTTTTAATTGGGTAATTTGGGCCGGGTTGGCCCGAACAGTTGCCGCAAACAAGCCTGTTATTTGGGTTGGGCCGATGTAGGGGATATGATCTACCATGAAGGACGGGACAATTCCTAGCGGATTTAACTGCTTGCTTGTCCAGAAATGGATTCGGATCAAGTCATTTTGTGAAAAAGAAAAGGCCAAGTGAAAATTAAGCTAATGAAAGAATGACATGAAAGGCTTATTTGACATTAGGCAGTAAAAAAATCTTTTTTTTTTTGGGTCATAAGGCAGTAAAAAAAATCTGAAATGAAACTTAAAAAGATTAAATTTGAAAGCATTAAATTATTTTGTGGACATTTTCATAAAATTAAACCCCTTTGAACATCTGTGATAAAGGTCAAAGTCATCCATGGAAAAGCAAAAGTCCATTTTACCGGACCTACACGAGTAAGAAAGAGATGCCTTTTTAAATTCCAATTTTTTTTTTTAATCAAATTCTTAGTTTTCCCAAAGTATTTTAAGGTTGGACACTTGCAATCGAAAGTGACTGTTATGTATAATATTATGTATCTTTTTTCCTTTCTTGACTCATGCATAAATCTAATAACGCGCATTATCATTATTTATTTATTTATTTATTTTTTTTGATTTCCCTGAAAATAATTCAAAAGAATTACTAGCATGCTAGTTGGCTGAGCTCATTCAACATTTCTTATCCTCATCATCTCCATGATCTTATGGATCTGATCACCCTTCAATTGAACAAGTTGGGCTGTGGGGCCATGCATGATGTTGATAAGATGACATATTTTCCTTTCCCTTTCTATCAATGCTTCCATCTTCCTTCTATATTCTGCTGATTTGGAGAGGAAGGTGACGTTTTGGACGCGCCCTTTATTGGCAAGACCCAAAAAAAAGGAAAAAAAAAAAAAAAGAGCAAGTAAATAAGCTAATGATGGGTTTTCTTTGCATCCAGATACTACACGAATAGTTCTAAACAATCAAAATATATTTATAAAAAAAATTATGCGAGGGCAAAGGCTCATTAGAAGCGCTAGATATGTGAATTCTTTGTTACTTCCCGAGCTCTGACTCCTGATCTCCTTATTGTACAAATTAAAGAGCTTGATTTACAATGTCTATGAATATTGCTTAATGAATGATGTGTAAATTTTGTCCTGAAAAAAATAATTTCTGTCTGTTCTTTTATCTCTTTTATGTTTGAGATAGAAGAACAGACGGAATTAACAATTTGTTCGGCATTTGAGGAGGATTTCAGGAAAATTTTACAAATTAAAACAATCCAGGTTTATTGTAGTTGCTGTATATAATTATGTCTATTGAGAGGCTAACTAATATATATATGTTAATTATTTAATTATTTTTAGGGTTTGCTATCTGATGAGAAGTCATATATACTATGGAGTTTGTTCGGGTAAATTTATAGATACTCCTAAACAGAGATAGGAGGAGAAAAACAACTATTTAATTAGTTTATTTATTGATTAAACCCGACTTTTAACCTTTATTGAAAAAATGTCTAGAGTCAAAGGTTAACTGAACCAGGATCATTAATTGGCTGCGGAATTAATACTGTAAGAATATGAATCTCAGAAACATTCTATTATGTGAACTTAGATTAAGACAATACTGAAAAACAAAAGACGTGGGCAAAGAATAAAGACTGCGCAGACTTCAGAATTTTAAACAAAGTTAAAAAAAAAAACTGATAAACTATGTCAAATTATACTTTGGATCAAGTGAAGATATAACAAAAATATTTGTTTAGGTTAATTAATATGACCCGCCAAAGAAAATATTTATTTAGGTTAACAAAAACATTTTCTAAAAAATTTTTTTATGAAAAGCATTTTTTTAAAACAAGTTATCTTTCGCTAAACAAACGGAGCCTAAACCTGGAATGAATTGTTTGAACAAGAAAAGATGTCATAAGGTGAAAATAAATATAAGATGGAGAGATTATTAATAATAGTGATATTTGAAGTTTCAAACACTCGTGCTTGGTCCACAAAGGCAAGAGAGTCTTGGAGATCACACTTCAATTTCTATGAGAGAATTAAGAAAATATATATGGAGAGCACCGGTGGGGCAGCGTAACCTTATACCTTAAACCTCTTTTTCGCTTTATCTTCATGAGCATGCTATCAATTACCATCAATTAATTCTTCTTCTTTCCCGATCTTTTGAACAGTTTATTAATGGTGTCTTTTTTTTTGGGTCAAAATTAACAGTATGATATGCATCGATGTAAATACATATATTTTGTCTCCCTTCCATATTCTTCTTCATAAATTTTCTTTGCTTATATTTCCATTTGTTGTGTATACATACATTCATATATATATATATATATATATATATATATATATATATCTTCATGCATGTAGCTATTTCTCTTCCTCCAATATTGTCGCTATTGCCAGTGATAGCCATTGTGGACGAGGTATACACGTCTACTACTCGTGTTTCCATGACCACGGTAAGCACACTGAGGAAGCTTTCCGGCAGCTTTTCCATAACACAAGGGAAACACCCTTGGCCTCGCCATTGTCGTCGTGTACCTCGACCTTGAACTAATTATGCTAGTCGCGGTTGCATTAATGCAATGCTTTGATTTTGGTGGTGTTGCATCATCGTTACTAGATGACATGGAAGAAGATGAAGGCGTAGGGGACAACTTTTTGGCTGATTTGGGCGCGAAAAGGAAGGCCCTGATCTTGATTGACGCCGCTGGTGGCGGTGGTGGCGCTGCTGCGGCAGCAGCGCCACCACCATATTCCTCGATGAGATTGGCGAGGTCCTCATCGGAGGTAATGGATACCAAGGCATCTAAGTCTTCTGTTGGCAATTGACACCTTGGACTCACTGATCTTCCACACATCTCTTCTAGCTTCGCCAACAGCTCTGCAATTACGTGCATCACCGTAAATAATTCATCTCTCTATATGTACTCGTTAAAATACATACACATTTTTAACTAAATACATACATACATATATATATATATATATTGTTAATATAATAAATAAATACACCGTTACCCATTTAAAATATAAAAATTATTTACAGCAAGACAAAAAACAAACTTTAATTGCACATAAAGTAGGAATATATTAATACAATAAATAAATATACCAATATCTTTTTTACAAGATTAAATTTTTAGATGAGTGAGTGGTAACGCTAACATATATCAAATGCACTAACCAGCAAAGGAGATGGAGCGTTCAACGGCGAGAACACGGGTTTCGCCGCCATGATAACGGAGCTTGCCATCAGGGTAACGTGGGAGAATCTTGCCGCCACAGCTGCAAAGAAACTTGATCATGGTTGTGGAGCAAGGTTTCAAGGTGAAATTGTTTGTGTTAATGGAAGGTCCAACCATGCTTTTCCGAGGTTTAGATGTAGTCGATGATGATGGGTCCAGCTTTGTCAGGTATGGAGGGCAAAGAGTAAAACTATAGAGGAGAAGAGAAAGCCTATTGAAGATGCTCTTTGGTGTGGAGCCTTCAAGCCTACGTAAGGTACACTTCAACACGTATTTATAGAGTTTTGAAGAAAAGGGCCCTTCAAAATTGGGAGGGTTGAGTGGGTGGTAGAAACTAGGAAAAGGGGATCCATATGCTTAGGTCAGCTAGATTCCCATGCCAACAAGAAAAAAAGGAAAGACAAAAGCTAGATCCGTATGCTTGTGGATTCGAAGGTTAAAAAATTTGACAGCTTAGTTCTTTTTTTTTCTCACTAATTGTTAATTGAGATAATAATGATTTCATCATTTTTGTGGAAAGAAAAATACAAGTTCCAATTTTAGAAAATATGGCTCATTGGGAGGGCGTTTTGTTCACTACATCTAGCTCAGTAGAAAATAGTTTCATGGTTGCCAACTCGATAAAAAATAGTTTCAAGTCTAATGTGACTTTCGATACCCTAGCTCAAATTTTTTTTAAAAAATATAAATTTAGTCAAACAAATAAACCAACACATGTTTCACATCAATCAAATAATATTTATGATGGTATTTGGATTTGAAATCATTAGTTACAATAATTCACTACTCGATCATTTCAATCATCCTTATAGGCTTTTTCTTGTAATATCTAGATTATAAAGTATTGTCTTAATTGCCTACTTTAGATAATAATCTATTTCATTTTATAAGGAGTTCAAAATATTCCGAGCATGCGGAACCATAAATATTCTTCCCATGACCTAGTCGTATTGGATTCATATTTTCTGGCCGTTGAAGATAATTCTGTTTTCACCCTCAAACAATTTCAGAATCTTCTTTTCATATGTTTGACCGGTATGGTTTACATACAATGTCAGTGTTTCGAGGTGCGCCCTTCACATCTTTTTTTGCCCGCTTTCTTCTTTCTTAAATTGCTTGAAAGTTATCAAGTCACTATCTCATTTAAAAACGATGAGTTTCAAATTTATGATTATTTAATTTTTAAACTTTGATATCATATTAAATATACCACCTTATATAATAATTTAAGATTGTTGAGAGAATATAAGTATGTTATTTATCGTGTTGAGACAAATAGGAAAATCAAGTTAAAAAGAAGAAAGAAAAGAAAATTACATCCTTATTTTCCATTTCTTTTGGTAATGCTTTGCATGTATGTATGTGTGTCTATACATATACATATACATATACATACACATACATATACATGTACATATACATATATATACATGTATGTACATACATATATATACATATACATATATATATACATACATATATGTACATATGTATATATACACATATATATATATATGTATGTATGTATGCATGTATATATATATTCCTATTGGTTAGTAAATTTATAGAAATATCGTAAAATATATATATCAGGAGTGTATCAATCTAAAATTTTGAAGAATCCGGAATTCTCCTCATACTCATAAATATTAGGATTGCAGTATTATTATTTATTAGAAAACTTAAATTATATATTATATTTCACTGAGGGAAAAAAAAAAAAGGACCTCTTTCTTAGCAGCTTCATTGATTTAAGCATATTCCAAAATCGTGTCACCTTAATTTACTTCCCTATATTGAAATAGACTGCTTGGGTCCCGATTCTATGGTCTTGTTCATGAACGCGTAAAAGGATGGTCCCGACCAGTTTGCTTGCAGGAAATGAGAGAGAGATCAGAGATTCTTGGATTGGATTCTTGGCCCCTTCACCTGACATGAAAATTGTTGACGTATTACTGGATAAAGGGAGCTATTATTATTTAATTTGTTATCTTTCATTATTTTATCTAATATATTAACAAAGTACTGATATATACACACACATCTCTGTGTATATTAATTTGTATAAACCTGACAATAGTAATCTTGATTCCTAAGCTTAAAATGAGGAAAATAACGGTTTGACTACTCGGTCAATGTATATACCGTATTTAAAAGTGAACTTTTTGTTTTTGAAGGATGGAAATTTGGAGAATTATTAATTAAGGAGCACCCAGCTCTATTTATATTGTCTATTATAAGAAAAGAATTGTTATTATGTTATGATTTTAAAAGAGACACAGCATTTTAGATTTAAATTTATAAGCACAAATTTGTGTACAAAAAATGGAATGCCAAGAAATCTAAGATAATATAACCAATAATAAAGAAGAAAACTCCATACAGGAAAAATAATTAATGATGATATGGGACAATAATGATTGACATACACTCAACGCAACTGACTCGTGGTCCTTTGCAAGCCAACCCAACCAACCCATGAGTGGCCCATTCCACAAGGTTGGGAGAAGTTGTGACGTGTGAATAGGGAGAGAGAGATTCAGAGAGAGACTTGATATGAGGTTAAATTCCTTTGTCCTTCCACACAGCCCTGCATGCATGCATGTTCTTTACTTGATGAAATCAAGAATTTGGAATTTTTTTCAGTGCCTAAAATGTCATGCTACGGTGATAGCCGCCTTATCCTTCTAAGCAAGATAACACAAGTTTAATTCTCGAACAAATGCATTTGTCGGAACGCTTTTTCTTCACCTCTCTCGACTCGATAATAATTAATCTAATATGACTTAAATATCCTAACTCAATGCAAAAGGTCGTAATCTCAAATATTAATTTGATTAGATGGTGTCCATTGCAAACGTAAAGAATCTTCTTATTTACAAACCTTGCTAATGCAAACACTCTAATAGCCGCAACAACTTCTTACTAAAATTCTGGACGTCTATATTCCGTAGAAATGGTCGGCAGAATGTGATATATATTGATTGTGACATTTTGAATTGAGATATTGATTTACAAATAAATCGTCATGCTCTACATTAGTTCACATTTGTTGTGGTTTAAAGTTCCAAACGTGTAAGATGTGACAAGCAATTTGGACACTTCGAATATTGGAAAGAAGGCACCTCTCCTGGAGATTTCCTTTTCTAACTATGGTATTAATTAGTTTGGCACCTAGTGATGATAACTTCTTGTTTGTGTAAGCTAATTAATAAAGTTACCAACTTATATAAAAGCTTAAATTTGTAAGAGAATATTGGTCTATTACCGCGTTATTTAATAATTTAAACTTGTAAAGAGGATATTGATTATTTATTCATTGTATTAACAGTATTGATATTCCCTAGACGGTTGTCCTTTCCATTACACCGACTAATAGAAAAATGCTACCCCATTCCTACGCCATGAGGCTTCCACTTGAACATTGTAATGTTGCCTTCCGTGGCTCCCAATTTCTGGGCCTAAAGGTGCATGCATATTCAAACGCAAACTCAGCTCTTATTCTTTTTGTCTCTCTAATTCTCCTTGTCATAGATTTCCGTGGGTATTCTCGAAAGAAGCTGAGCATATCCACATTTATCTACTTATCCTTTTGAATTAAAGAAAAAAAAATCATGCACGCTCATTGCTTGGCCCATTTGCTAGACAATTAGGCATGTATATGTATGGCGAGTAAAATTACAAATGGCTACGTCCCGATTAGAAATATTCATATGTGAAATATATGGAGAGGCTAACATTGGACCAAAAGGAAACGAGACAACTAAAATTAAATACCTACGCATCTCCTTTGAGTAAAGAATTTCTTTTGGTATACATATTTTCATTTTAACTTTATGAAACTTTTTGAAGAAAAACTAAAATGTCTTGGATTTGCATGTACATATCTTAACAAATTTCGTTTCGTGGGAGTTAATTAGCTAGATGGGATAAGAAGCCTGAGGACCATGATTAATTACGTATGAGGACATTAAGAATGTTCTTAAATTTCCTTCGAAATGACGATCGTTTTCAATGGTGATTACCTGTAATTGTTACGAAAATTACGGCCACTAACAATTAACATAGTTTTTATTGTGTAGATCTTAGAATTTACCATCTGTTTGCCGTTTTAAATACTTATTATCCAAAAGACCGCCTAATATATATTGTAGTTTGATCAAGCTCATTGCTCAAGATTATAAAACACCACGCGTGGTCTCGTTTCTGGCACACAAATTGGCCGATATGAAGAAGAACAAAGCAGATAGTTGCCGCCTGCAGGAATGGTTATGCAAAACGTATTCTGGTGCTGGCCTCGGCTTGCGTTCCTGATACTGAGTAAATCGGGGAGCAAGTGTGTTTGTGGACCCAATCGGATTTTGTTCTCACACAGACTGACAAGTGATTGGGAGGAGGAATGGGATGGCTGAGCCAGGGGTAGGAATAACCGTTATATGTCCGAATTCATATTTGTATTCGAACTCTAATGGATAAAAAAATTATGAAAATTTAGGATACAGATAAATTCGAATCTGATATCTGTAAAAATATCGGATATTGGATAAGAATTTGGATTATTTTTTTACTATCCGAATTTGATCCGGAATCTCCGACATATAAAATGCATATAAAAATATATTAACTTTATGTTAAAGGCTTCATAGTCCAAGGACGGTTCAACATTTTATTATTTTATGACTTTTAACTTTATTCTAAATATTTTAGGTTTATGTCCTGCATTTGAGATATTTTATTTGTTTAACTTTTGGTACCACAAAAATATTTGATAACTTGTTGTGAAATATAAATTGTGATAGATTTTGTATTTAATATTGACTGTAGTCTGTGTAACATATTAATATGGACTATGATTTGTGGTAAATTTATATATATTGGTTATTATCTACTACTATTTTGTATGGCATATTAGTATGAATGACAGTTTGTGGTAAACTTCATATTTAGTGAAATATGTTAATTTTTTTTTCTTATTCAATGTAATTTAATATTATTATAATCCAGGTGATACTAAATCTATATTGTCGTAATGTCATTTAATAGTAAAATATTAAAGGAGAAATTAAATATTTTTACTTATTAAGTAAATTTAAAAATCCGATTATCCGAATTCGAAAATGTCCCATATCTGGACATATAGGTACTTTTGGACTATCCAATCGGATAGTTGATTTTTCCAATTCAATTTCTGACTAGCTGATTATCTGTTTTAATTCCCACCCCTAGACTGAGCTAATTATACTCGCACCATATATACATAGGAACGAGTGAACAAACGGGTTGGAATAATGTTATTATAAGATACTTATCTTACTTAGTCCGTCTCATTTATCATTCATTTAAAATTTTTACACTTAGATCAATAGAGTTAATTAATAGCTTCATTTTTGGAAAAATTTGTAATAACTTTATAAAAATACCCTTTTCTCTTTTTTTGTCTTATATTAAATTATATTTCTCTTATCTATCTGCATTAAAATAATGGTAAATTTTGGAAATAAAAAATTATTACTTCCTTGCATTTTCTCAAAGTGACAAATATTTTAAAACAAAAAAAACTCTCTAAAATGATTGAGATTGTGAGACAGAGGGAGTGTTCAGTAAGAATATTTTTATAATTACAGATAAAACATTTTATAACATATAAGTTTCATTAAATTTTCAAAAGATTCTCACCATATCCTTTTTTTATCTTATAAATATAAGCAATCATTCCTTTTTTTTTTTTTTACAACTATAAAAAAATATTTTATCAAAAGTATTTTTTTAAAAAATTCAAAACATTTTTAAATAAAACATCACAAAAGATGCATCCTATGATAAGTTTATTCCAAACACAACATAATTTCACGCTCATTAATATTTCACCATCAGCGTGGAGGTGAGACCATTGTTGTGTAGGTTATATGCTTATTTGAAATCTTAAATTTGAAAAACATATAAAATTATATGATTTTTAGATGTATAATTTCAGATAAGTACAAAACAAACATAACATATATATCAATTTCATGCTGACTTGGTGACTCAATACTAACAGCATTGTTTTTGTAAGATTGTCACCTTATATGAAATGTTAAACTGTTATAGAATAAAGTTTGTTTGTATTCATTTATTATTTTCAACAATTTCTGAGTGGAATATACTCTGTGGGATTTTAAATATTCTTGTTGTTTCCGTTTGGAGGTTCTATGAGGTCAATGATGTGGAAATATGTCTTTCTTTCTCTGTTAGTGACCAAATTTGACTCCGTTTTGGTATTTACCCAAAAGGGTGGCTGTTCTCAAAATGACTCTTTTTTTCTTTTTTCTTTTTTAATTCAAAAAAATCTATTATAGTAAAATAAATTGATCTCGAGATCTCTTACATAGAAACCAAGTAACATATTACTGGACCATATGGTTAGACTCAAAAACTTTTTCATGAGTTGTATTTAGATATTGGTCAAAAAACACACATATAATTAAAATTAAGCCACATTTGAAGAAAACTGTCACGTAGTTTTCGGAAAAATTAGGATATTAATCATCTGATAATAAAGCGAACCGCCCATTCTTATATACAATATGAAGTAAAATAATACCAGATATCAAGTAATTTTTGTCATTAAAATATCAATTTTTATGAGATGTAATGTCTAACATATATTCTAAGACTTGGGTTTTGGCAGAATTTAATAAATATCGCATGGTCTTGAGCAGGATAATGAAGAATCTTACTCGTTTCCAGGTCATGTTCTTTCTTCTATGGAACACTGCTCACACGTTGTTGCAACAGTTAAAATATAATTTTAGGAGTTTTAATATAATCTCTTATATTAGGACATTAAATTAGGGAATACTCTACAATAGCCAATAGTAAAGTTGTTTTTTTTTGGGTTACTCTATTTCTCTGTGTATTCTTGATAGTCGAATATGGACTTCTAAATAGACTCTCGTTATTGTATTTTATCATGAACCAAACATAAGTTTTAGAAAAATAAGTAAGAAAAAAATGTGGCAAGTTTTAGATCCATTCATGTTCCACAAATTTATGTGAGTACGCTATGCGTGTTAACTAGCACCTGTTTAATTATGACATGTTGCGGTAGTTAATTTTACAGATGTGAATGAATGAATTGCCATTGATCTAATAACCTTAACCAACTTCTGTTACGTTTTCTCAACTGGTATATTTGGGTAAAAAAAAAAAAAAATGGATTCTATTTTTAGATATAAAAAAACCGCTCCAAACTCCATCCCATTTTCTTCCTCCGGTCATTGCATATATGCGTTTCTCCGGAGCCCGTTCCAGGATCACCTTGTGCTAAAATTCCCTTAAAAATTTAATTCCTCTGGTGATCTTTTTCAGGTGATCTTCTCCATTTTCATTATCCATGCATGCAAAGTTGTTTAGAAGTTTTGAAGATATATATGACTTTTTAAATGTAATTCATCTTTTATTATTGATTTATTATTGTTTTTTGTAGATTGCTTTGTGAAAATGCCAGAGGTTCGGTTTATAAAGCACACTGTGAGATCCCATGGAGCAAAGCTTGCAAGAGCGCATGCATGCGATTGGCTAATTCTCCTTCTCCTTGCGGCGATCGATCTGGGTTTGAATATTATTGAACCATTTCATCGCTATATTAGTTCTGAGTTGATGACAGATCTCAAGTATCCCTTCCATGAAGACACTATTCCTATGTGGGCTGTTCCTGTATGTGTGTGTGTGTATATATATACCATCTAATAAAGGAAAAAAGAATTTATTGAACATTGGGTGATTATACATATATATATCCACGCATGCATGTTTTTAATTTTGTATTTTCTTGGGAACAGGTTTATGCAGTAATTGTGCCCTGGATTGTGTTTCTCGTGTATTATCTGCGCCGAAGGGATGTTTATGATTTGCATCATGCTATATTGGGTAAATCTCAAATTAATATCTAACTATACTTGCTTATGATAATGAAAATATATCCACTCTATATGAAACCTAACGGTTATAATGAAATGATAGAAACTGTCAATAAAGTTTGTCACGTTATGAGAGAATCGTCACTCTGTCGTTATTGGTCAATCCCCAGGTATTCTATATTCTGTGCTAGTAACTGGAGTCATCACAGATGCAATAAAAGATGCTGTGGGTCGACCACGCCCGAACTTCTTCTACAGATGCTTTCCTGATGGCGTAGCAGTATGTATCTTCATGCATGTTATATAGTTTTATGAATCTCGCACTTGATTCTCCTGGTTTGTTGTTTGTTTTCGGAAGCTTCAGTTGCTTGCCCTATATTTTTCTATGTATTTGCAGGAATTTAATCCTGTAAATGGAGATGTTATGTGCACGGGAAACCCAAAAATTATAAAAGAAGGGTACAAGAGCTTCCCCAGTGGCCACTCTTCATGTAAGTGCATTGTTCATCAAGTTCGTAAACATTTAGGGTTGGTTGGCTTTTTTTTTTTCTCCCTAAAGAAGTATATCTTTCTGTAATAACTATTTGAATTAGATTTCAAAAAAGAAAATGAAACTTTGCAAGAACCTCAATTGTAGCTTTCTCCATAAGCCCGGATTTTTAATTTTTCAAAAAAAATATTTTTTCAAAACTTAAAAAAAACAAAACAAAACAAAACGAGCCTTTAATTTCTTTTATCTAATTGATTTGCAAGCTGCCTTTACCATGACCTACGTCTCATACCATACTAACGTATTAATTTCGTTATTGGTTTTCCAATAAACGTAAAATAATTATTATATTTATCTATGATCTTGACAAATATATTTGACTTCTTAACAATATATAACCTTGTCTATGCCTCCATGTTTGTATATCTGCAGGGTCTTTCGCAGGGCTGGGTTTTCTTGCTTGGTACTTGTGCGGGAAAATCAAAGTATTTGATCGAAGGGGGCATGCAGCAAAACTCTGCATTGTGCTTATTCCATATCTATTTGCTGCACTGGTGGCAATTTCTCGCGTTGATGACTATTGGCATCATTGGACAGACGTATTTGCAGGGTCCCTTATAGGTACAATTAAATTTTTTAATTAAATGAATAATGTATATAATTATATATAGACATACATTGATCTGTTTAAGGCTTCGATATATTTGTTAATGATCTTTTGTTATATAATGCAGGAATAGTTGTCTCATCAGTGTGCTATTTGCAGTTCTTCCCAGCCCCTCACAGCATAAATGGTTTGTATACACAAATCTCGATCGATCAACTTGAATACAACATTATGATATTATGAACGGGGTCCTAAATGGGGACAGTTGAATCGATTCTTGTGATACGAGCCGTTGGCGCAAATTTCTCCTGTTAGCTTCCTGTTTATTAATTGACCATTTCTTGATACATTATCAGGTTGGGCAACTCATGCATTTATTAGAATGTTGGAAGAAAATGGTGTCCATCCCTCACCAGAGATGGAATCTCCCTAAGTCAAAGAATTTGCAGAATATGGTGTACAAAATGCAACGGCAGATTTGGAAGCTCAGGAGAGCGGCAAGAGATATAGATTATAGAGCTTTCCTCAAGACGGACTTCTACAGATGCGCCATGGATTTAGCGTAAGCACATTACTTTTTTTGTAACCTACATGATGTAATTTGAATATTCACCAATATTGTAATTTATAGCATCTTGTCCCATACTGATTCTGTAAAAGGTCTGTGTGTTTAGTTTATTAGAGCTTGTATTTTAGTGTCAACATTGCTCGAAGGATTTTGAGGAAGTTAATTTAGCCTAACATATTAGCTAATCAGTAGTTGAACCCGAATCATTATTACATTGTAGTTGGTTTCATGAATATAAACATGCCAAGGTCGAAGCAGCATAATAATAATAATAATAATAATAATAATAATAATAATAATAATAATAAAAGAATTGAACTGAATTTCAAGATTAAAAAATTCTGAATATCAAGTCTTAGGAATTGAATATTATCCTACATTTGGAAATCTTATATCAGTTGACTCAATTAATTTGTCTGTTTGTTTTCCAAACTAAAATTATCTTACGACTTTCATGACTCCTGTATTGCTATGCAAGTGTCCCCATCAAGCACATAATCGTTGATGAACAGTTAATGAAAGAGAAATTTATGACTTCCAGTTAGCATTTCTCAATTTAGATAAAATTTATCAGTCAAATTTACGTGGTAGATATATGATTTTATTTGATGAATTTCAATAATGTTTAATATATTTCTTTAGCAAGGTGATTTTGATAGATCTAAGTTTAAATGTTATGGGTCTCAAATTAATGCATTTGAAAACCAATTACAATCAAATATTTTTAAATACTATATTATTGAAAAGCTTAAATTATTAGAAAAAAAATTTGTTATGATTTTTATCAGTTTTAGTTGACTCACACATTCAGACTTGATTATTTTTATTGAATCTTTACACCTGAAATAATTTATTAAATAGGTGGTGATGAAGTTTAAAATTATGACTTTGGTATCATATTAAACTATTATATTATAGAAATTGATTAATCCTTTTTTCTATTTGATTTTAATAGGACTCTTTACAAGCGTTATTTCTATCTCATATTCATATGTGTAAAGAGCTTGTCGTCGTCGTGCACATCATCGTGGAACAGTAATGCATCATAATTTTCAGAATTGAAAATTATCGTATGTTTATCACAGTATCTCTAATAATAGTTCTGAGTACAGAAAACTCAAGTGCATGCATAGAAAATAATAGAGGACACCTTTTTCGAATCTACGAGACATTCACCAGTCTACGGGCCCATTTGAATTAATTTATGGAAACTGTACTTTTTTGTATAATTTTTTTAAAAGAAAATTAACTTTTTTAAAATAGTTTAATTTTTGGATTTCTGTAATTAAGGGTTTTATTTGTCTAAGTCCACAATTAAAGATAATACTTCCTGTCGAAAATAAGATGTTTTCATTGATTTAGGATGCTGTCAAATTCCATGAAATGAAAGAGTAACCTGAAAAAGGAAAAAAAAATCTGATATTCAACACAAAAATAAAAGGTAAAATATATCAAATATTCTTATGGTGTACTATAAATGCACAACACCTCCTGTAATCGTCAAAGTTCTACAACAAGCTCATGTAATGAGCAAAAGTTTAATGCACACCTCTTATTATTTACATTCTTTAGCGGTGTTAAAAAATTTATAACAAAAAAACATTAATATCCTTACCTACATGCTTCAAGTAGTTACCTCCTTGATTGAGTAACATCCTCGTCTCATGGTCTCATTTTTTCTTTTTGGTGTTCGCTAATAAAAATAGTTTTGGACTTCGAGTGAATTTTCTCAATGACGAATGAATCCTCGAACATCATACGAGTAAATGGAATGCAATTCTCATACGACACCGAAACCCCTCTTTTTGTCCGATTTCAATCTCAACATCTCCCCTGGATGTCGTTGCCTTCTCGTCGGCCTCGATGGATCTGGAAACTACTTCCCAATTATTCTCATTATTTTTTTCATTTTTTTGTTATGTCGCGTGTATGTATTTATGTGTTGTAATTTGTTGTATTTTGAGTTGAATAATGTCACGCTCCAAGGACTATGAAAGGAACGACCTTCTCAAATGTGCAAGGCTCTAACTTTCAGTATAATAAAGTGAAGAATCAAAGCAACTGACAATCGTCAATGTGAAATACCGGATTTTCAAGTAAGAAAATAAGATATTTCAATCTATTATTAAGTCCCATGTTTTATCCTAAAATAAAAAGAAACTAAAACAATTGCAACGATTTGTTCGAAAGCAAATAAAACAAAAGTTGTTCGCCATTGCCCAGACAAGGGGCCTTACTAATAATTTACTCTAATAATTCCCAATGGTTGTGTTCCAACTCTACTCCTATTTCTTTGCAACACAGCAAGAAAAAAAATTCGCAAAAACATACGGAAACCATGAAAACAATCTTAATAAGAGGATCTTCACAATAATAAATTGATAATCCGTAAGGCAAGCAAAAATCAATTGACACCAAAACCTAGTCACTAATAATTACCAATTTTCACAAATTTGCGATGACAAAATCACACAAATAGCGAACCACAATTTATCTATGAATAAAGTAGAGATTAACGAATTGAAGTCAAAAGTCACACATTCAATAAGGTGGTTGTGGCAACAGACGGGTATCACCATTCTGATGTAGTGTAGTTTGATAAGCTCAAAACCACCAAAAGTCCAAAAGTAATTCCAAATCTTATGACAGTGCACTATCCCGATATTATTGGTGTTTAACCCCACCAATACGGTCCTGAGTTCGCAGCCATTCGAATATATTCTAAACTTCACAATTTTTCAAAAAAGAATATCGAAAATCATAGGTCATGTGAGATTTAATCTTATTTGCTAGAACTAAACGTTTATACATAAATACTTTTACAAAAATTTAAAAACTAATTATAAAATATATAATAATCAATATAATAATAAAAAGTATAAATAAGTAAATATACTCACAATAAATAGAACTACAGTTTATAAAGGTCCTCAGACATAACTTCATATTTTGAAATTATCGACTATATATTTAATTTACTACCAAAATTAAAAAAAATATCTTTTTTTATATAAGTGATTATTTATTAATTTTGTTTTTGCTAAAAAATCTAGGGGGTGACAAAAAAATCTAAGGGGTGCACATCATGCAATTTTGCGTCTTATTATAAAATAAAATATAAATACAATAGCAATATTTGTTTTTGTCAAAAAACCTAGGGAATGCACATATATGTGGTTTGAACAAAATTTTTGCAATGTTGGAGAAAAGAAAAAGTTAAACCTAGCCTCAAATGTCTGAAATGTTTGCAAAGTCTGAAATGTTAACATTTCAGACACAGGCCTCAAAGAAAGAAATAAAGAAAAGATAACTTCTTATGACAAGTTGCAACCAATTATAATCAGAAGAAAGCAACTTATGCTACGGAAAAAGAAACGAAAGAAAGCCCCCAGGGGCATAGGTGAGTTGGTAAGTGGCCAGGTGATTAGGGTGGAGACACCCTGACAACGCGGGATCGAGTCCGTGTGGCGGCAGTACTCCGCTGAAATATTGCGGGGGCTGTTGCTGGATTTCCACGCCCGTTGGTCCTCTCCCTGGTCGGGTTGCCACTCACGCACATCCCTCGATTTACCTCCCGCCTGGTTAAGGGGCCTCTGGCCAGGTGGGAAAAGAGTTCTCCTTTGGTTAACCCTTTTAAAAAAAAAAGAAACGAAAGAAAGAAAGAAATAAAACTTCTTCTGACAAGTCACAACTAACACAGAAGAAAGCTACGATATTAATTTGGAAAGAAGATTGGATCAATATGAAAAATTCCAATTCCCATATAATATATGTTAACTATAATAAATAAATGTAACCAAATTCTCTTTACAAGCTTAAACTTTTAGATGAAATGGTATTTTAACAAATTAGAGTTGGGTCGATTTTGGCCTAGTTTATCGCATTGTGCATGTATGTTGGTTCATGAGATTCTTGCTCTCCCATTCTTGGCATTCTTAGTTCTCATTCTGGGTCATATGTGAGGGGATGTTAAAATATATATTTCTTTAAAAAAATAATAATAAAATTCAAGACCACTTTATAAAGTTATGAGTTACTTCTCATATAAACTAATTAGTTTATATAATAGAATCTCAGTAATTCTTAATACGGTTCAAAACTCATTGTCACTCATTTAAAAAATATTAAATTGTCCACATTCATGTTATAAGAGTGTGTGTTAAGTACAATAAATAAATGTAATCAAATCAAGGGTGTCTTACTTAAGTAAATATAAGCAAATTCTCTCTACAAGTTTAAACTTTTAGACTAGATGATAACTCAAGAATATGTCTTAATCTTTGTTTCCAGCTAGAGCAAAATGATGCAAATTGATTTTTGCAAGGCCTTTTTCTCGTTGATTATAAATGTTTGTAACATAATTATAATCATAATGTATTATTCAAGTCTATTCAAATTAAATGAGCAGTACTCTCACGAGAGAAGTGAAGATTATATTCTCTAGCTAATTATTGCTTTACGGAGACTAGTAATTTTGGATAAATAATTGACCTGGCCTGATCGCGATATGTTTTTTCGAATACATCGAGGCATATTGTAAAATTTACTAAAGCTTATATAAAAATATTTGCGGGGGTGAAAAAAAATTGTTCCCCGTGCACTGTTTTCTCGAAGAAACCTCTCAAATGTATCCATTGTTTGCGCTTTCATACGCTTGGCGTTGTGTCCTTTTTACACATCCCCAAAGTATTCAATTAACTGGTGAATGAACACCACATGTATCTTTTTCTTCTCGAAAACAAAAATCTTTAGTTTATATCTTGTCATTTTTACGCTTTGGTGCAAAAACAACTTTGAGTATGAATACTTATAATCAAAGGCGAAAAGAAAATTTGTAAATTTTTTTGCTTCGAGATATAATTAATTTATTGTCAAGAATATTTGAGCAATCTACAACGCAAGGCAATAAATCACCATGTCAAACCAATCCAATATTGCCTTTCCATGCTTCTAAAAGTCAACTCTC
This sequence comes from Cordia subcordata, assembly GCA_028554755.1. Classification (NCBI taxonomy): domain Eukaryota; kingdom Viridiplantae; phylum Streptophyta; class Magnoliopsida; order Boraginales; family Cordiaceae; genus Cordia; species Cordia subcordata. The sequence goes on from JAPTOF010000020.1 coordinate 1,823,871, forward strand.
AATCAAGGATATTATCACATGATTTTAGGATTTTAGTATGGCAAAAAATCCTTCCATTCTTCATTCATTCCCTTGTATAAATATGGAATCATATTCTCAAAAAAATACACAACAAATTACTTCTCTCATATGGTATCATCGTAGCCTAGGTTTTTCCACGTCCGATACTTAGCTTCTGTTGCGCCTCTATCTCCTTCACTTAGTCTCTGCTATGCTTTTTTTTTTTGCTTATATATAGTGAACCTCCAGCACCAATGTCGACCTCATTGATTGCCTTAAACAAACATCACTCTTCATAAACTTCACCCTCTTCTCCATCTACTATCTCACTCCCAAAGCTTCACTACATCCATCAAGAAATATCCTTGAAACTTACTCATGAAAATTTCTTGCTCTGGAAAACACAAATCCTTCCTGTTTTGCGCTGCCACGGCCTTCTTGGCTATCTCATCCTCCTTCTTCATCTTTCACACTCGTAGAATTGCTTAAACTCGACCAAATGATTCGTCTGTCACACTCGCAAAATGGCTTAAACTCGACCAAATGATTCTCGATTGGCTCCTCACATCACTCTCTGACCCTGCTCTTTCTCAAGTGGTTGACAAAAACTCATCTCGTGAGGTATGGCTTACCTTGGAAACTTTGTACGTTGCCCACTCTTATGCTCACATTCAACACATAAAAATGGAATTGCAAACCATCCAGAAAGGCACCCAATCTATACACTCCTATATTCAACAAGTCAAAGCTCTTTCTCTCGCTCTCTCTAGCGCAGTTAAGCCAATTGATGAAAATGATCTTGTGCTGTGGACTCTTCGAGGCTTGGGATTAGATTTCGATCCCATCATTGCTGCTATCATCTCCTAATCCACAGCCCCTACTTTTGCCAAAGTTTGTGGTCTCCTCCTCGATTACGAACTCCGTTTGTAAGTCTTTACAAACTTGACCAGTGCTATTGCCTTCTCTGCTCATGTGCTGCAAAGCCAACGACGATCTCCCTTTTCCCATGCTAAAGCTTTTGGGTCACCAGGACAAAAATTGCAATCCTTCCCTGGGTCAAACTCTTTTCCCCAGGCTGCTGCACCCTCTCAAAATTGAGGTAATAATGGATGACATGGTCGTGGTGGGTGTGGTTGCGGTGGTCGTGGCTGTGGTGATGCATCCATTGTATGCTATCGTTGTGGACACCCTATCATAAAGTGAATACATGTTGGGCACCCGATGAAGTTATTGAATCTAACACAAAAGCTTTTTCATTTATGAATGTTTCAGATTCAAATGATTCTTCTTGGTATGTGGATTCCGGCGCCACCTATACTATGGCTCCTGCCTCCATTCCTCTCACTGGTAAGTGCAAATATTTGGGTAATGATTAAATAATGGTTGGTAATAGTGATGGATTACCTATAACCCACACTGGTTTCTCCCCTATTCCCCTCAATAATGGCTCTATTGTTAATTGTCCAGTATTAATAGTCCCCTCAATAGCTAAACCTTTATTTTCTGTTGCTCAATTTACTTAGAATTTTGATTGCTACTTTATTTTTACTGCTAACGATTTTTGTATTAAGGACATGAAGACTTGACCGCGAGACGCTTGAAGATGGCTTATATCGCCTTTCTCCTACATTGAAACAGGCCTGCATTGCAAATAAACTGACCTCTCACATATGGCATGCTTGTTTAGGGCATCCTTCTTGCCAAACTTTAAAACTTCTACACGAAGACATTAATATTTCTATTTCATCAATTAATAACAATGTTTATTCCAGTTGTCAATTAGGAAAAAATCATCGTTTACCACTTAATTATCGAATTAAACATGCTTCTTTTCTACTGCATACTATTCATATTGACGTTTAGGGACCTTCCCCCGTACCATCTGCTGAAGGTTTTAGCTATTATTTAATTTTAATTGATGGATTCAGTCACTTTTGTTGGTTTTATCCTCTTATACGTAAATCCGATGTATTTGCTATATTATCTATTTTTATCTCTATGGTTCATAATCAATGTCGCACAACAATTAAATATTTTCAATCTGATGGAGGAGGGGAATTTGTTAATCAAACTCTTTTTAGAAAATATCACATTATTCATCAACTGTCTTGTCCTAGCACCCCAGAACAAAATGGGATTGTTGAACGCAAGCACAGGCACATTGTGGAAACCGGTTTGACACTCTTAGTTCATAGTGGGTTACCAACTAATTTTTGGCCTTATGCTTTTTCCACTGCTGTGTTTTTAATTAACTAATTACCCTCTGTTGTTCTCCACAATATTTCCCCTTATGAAAAATTTTTTGAACAAAAACCCAACTATCATGACTTACGTGTGTTTGGAACAATTTGCTACCCTTACATGACACCTTTTAGTCGAGACAAACTTGACTTCAAAAGATACCAATGTATTTTTTTAGCGTATAGCCCAAATCAAAAAAGGTACAAATGCTTTAATCCTCGTACGGGCAGAATTTCGTCTCACGGCATGTGGTCTTTAGTGAGGGAGAATTCTATAATTTCTCCTCTCTTCAAACCATGCCAAAATCAAACACCTTTCGTTACACTTCCTTTCCCTTTCGAATGCTACACAAACTACCTAAAAGAAATGCTTTTGATTCTTGTCCTAACTCTATAGGCTCCCCGTGTATGCCTCCCTTTTCTCTTCCTAGTTCACCTACCCCTACTTCCCATGATTCTTCCCCCATCATTGATAGCCTTGAATCCTCCCTTGTTTCGCAAACTATACCCGTGGATCCCATGCACCTTACTGAGCACATCACCACTTCTAACACTACTATCCTAACACTTACTCTAGATGAACATCCTACACGTCTCCATTATATGACTATTAGATCAATGGATGGCACGCGCAAACCAAAAATCCTTTTTTCTACAAAATATCCTTTACCATCTTGTCTCCTTTCCACCTCCCAAGCACTACCCAACGAACCCACATGCTATACGCAAGCCAAATCTAACCTGCATTGGCAATCTGCCATGGCCGAAGAATTTAACTCCCTTATCCACAATAACACATGGAAGTTGGTGCCCAAGACCCCCTCTATGAATGTCATTGGTTGTGAATGGGCCTATTGTGTCAAACAAAAATTTGATGAGTCTATAGAACGGTATAAAGCCCGCTTAGTGGCAAAAGGTTATAATCAAAAACCTAGACGCAACCATACTAACGCATTTAGTCCAGTTGTTCGCCCTGACACAATAAGACTAGTCTTAATCTTAGCAATATCACGAAAATGGTCTTTACGTCAATTAGATGTGAAAAATGCCTTTTTACATGGTGAGCTATTTGAAACTATTTATATGCAACAACCTTCTGGATTTATAGATCAATAGTATCCCAATCATGTCTGTTTATTACAAAAATCCTTATATGGCCTAAAACAAGCTCCTCAGGCTTGGTTTCAATGTTTTAGCAATTTCTTACTTGAGTGTGGATTCTTAAATTCTCATCATGATACAAGCTTATTTCTTTGTCATTCATTTAATCACATTTTAATTCTTCTTATATATGTTGATGACATCTTCATTACTGATAGCTCTTCAGATCATGTCACTCAATTTATTGCCATAACTTTCATTAACATTTTCCACGAAGGATTTAGGATCGTTCCATTATTTTCTTGGCATGGAAGTCACTACCCATGATGATCATCTCTTTCTCTCTCAAACTCAATACGGCATTCAATTACTCTAACAGTATGGTATGGAGGGTGCCAAACCAGTCTCTGCACCTATCTCTCCACAAAAGTTGAACTCTGACTATGGGGATCTTCTTCCTGATGCAACTGAATTCCATTAATTCATGGGCTCCTTACAATATTTAACAATGACAAGACCCGATCTATCCTACGTCATCAACACCATCTATCAATACATGCATGCCCCACACACAACACACTTAGAAGCTGACAAACGCATCCTTCGGTACATCAAAGGAACTCTTGATCATGGTCTCACTCTAAGACCAAGTTTGGACTTCCTTTTACATGGCTATAGTGATGCGGATTGGGCTAGCTGCCCAGACACAAGACGTTCCACTACTGGCATTGCCCTTACTCTAGGAGATAGTCTTATTACTTGGGCCTCCAAGAAGCAGCAAACTGGCTCAAAATCTAGCTCTAAAGCCGAATATCGAGCACTTGCTTTCTTAACTTCGAAACTTGTTTGGGTTTTCCACATCATGGATTTTCTACAAATACCACGTTTAACAACTCTTGTTGCGTTATGTGACAACATCAATGCAATATACATGGCAACTAACTCTGTGGTTCATCAACGCAACAAACACATTTAAATTGATATTCACTTCATTCATGACAAGGTTCAGGATGGCCTTATAATGCTCAAATACTTGTCCACTAATGAGCAACTTGCTGACATCTTTACAAAAGCTTTGCACTGTGCTCGCTTCTGCATTTTTTGAGCCAAGCTTCATGTGTCACCGCCACCATCAACTTATGGGAGGGGGTTGTCAAGAATATTTGAGCAATCTGCAACGCAAGACAATAAATCACTATATCAAACCAATCCAATATTGTCTTTCCATGCTTTAAAAAGTCAACTCTCAATCAAGGATGTTATCACATGATTTTAGGATTTTAGTATGGCAAGAAATCCTTCCATTCTTCTTTCATTCCCTTGTATAAATATGTAATCATATTCTCAAAGAAATACACAACAAATTAATTCTCTCATATTTACCATGATTTAAGGTTCAACTAATCTATTTATACATATTATAAAGCAAAATCCATGCTTATTTTAACTTTGTCACTTGTCGCCACGTTGTTTTATTTTTTCTGACTAAAAACATTTCCTCCTCTAACAAATCTTTCCTCAACTAATGAATCTAATTTCTAAAAAAATTTAAGTATTATTTTGGTCAATAATAAAAAATTATTTCCTAAATCAAAATTTTCATTTAATGGTCATACAATTATTTTGGTCAAGTTTCATCATATATGGGCGTGTGTGCGTGAATGTATTATAAAAAGGGTATATGCATGCCATTTCAAGCAATGTGAATACATCTCATCTTATCATACAATTTTTCCCCACCTAAAACAATCCCTTATCAAAATAATGTTTTAGATTAACAAATTTATTTTTCTCAATTACATGCCCATCCTAGTTCTACCACGTGCCATCGTATTGTTTCATTTTTTTTTCCGCCTAAAAATATTTCTTCCCTTAACAAATCTTTCCTCAACTAATGAATCTAATTTCTGAAATAAATTAAGTATTATTTTGGCCAATAAAATATTTCATTCATGAATGATTTTTTAGAAAGATTTTTTCTGTAAATTATTTGTTAATTTTGAGAATGAGTTCTTTTTTAATTTTTTAATTTTTATTTACTTTAGAAAGAAGATCAACTTGGTTCCCTAACTATCTCTATTGATGACTCGATCTCCCACATGTTGTAATTCTATTCTATCAATTCTTTTTCCCTTAAAAATAATTTAACTTTAATAAATATATTATTTATTTTCTATTATTTTTTAAAAATCATATCATTTTCTAATTTATTTTATTATTTTAAATATTCTATTCAATTACTGCAAATCCCTCATAAAAATATAATTAGCATTGAAAACTTAGAAAAATTAAATTTTATAAACATAAATTTATATTTTAATCTCGTATAAGTTGTGTGTGTGTTTGTGTGTGTGTGTGTGTTTGTTTATATATATATATATATATATATATATATATATATATATAAAATAAGTTAACGTTCCATAAATGTTATTCATCTTTATTTTTTTATGCATGCCAAATTATTTTCTAATTTTACATTTCTAATTTAAACATCTTATTTAATTATTGCAGGTCTATAATAGAAAAAAGACATTAATATAAAAATTTTACTAAAAACTAAATTTTACAAAAAATTATATTTTATTGTTTCGTTGACTCTTAAAATTATCCATCAACAATAATTAAAAACAAAAAAAGCACCAATTTTTTTGGTGCGTCAGTTGAGATATGCTGTAATTAGATTGGTTAAGGTTAGGAAAATTGCCTTCCCTTGCCAACCTATAGAAATCATCCACAAAAGCAGATTTGCCTGGAGCAGGTTTTTCGGTTTTCGAAGAATTTATTGCAGGGGAAGCCTCGCCGCTCGCCCTCCCCCCAAGTCCTTTTCTTTAATATATAAATATTTATTGTAGTCAAATTTAGATAAAATTTTGGTAGACAAATTTCTATAGTAAATATATGATTTTATTGGACAAATTTCAATAATGCTTAATATATTTCTTCAGCAAGATAATGGATCAATCTAAGTTTAAATAATGTTATGGGTCTCAATTAATACATTATATTGGAATTGAAAATCATTTCCTATCAAATATTTTAAAATACTATCTCATTTAAAAAATTAAATTACTAAAAAATTATTATAATATTTATAACTTTTTAGATCACCCACACCGGCCCGTGCAAACTTGATATTTTTCTATCGAATCTTTACCCGTGAAAATAATTTATCAAATAGGGGATAGTGAGATTTATATTATATATGATGTTGATATCATATTAAAATATTACACTACTTAAAAGTTTAAATTATCAAATCACTACAACTCTTATGTGACGATTCGCGTGGAGAATTTATTTTGTGGTGGGTGCTGGTACTAATCATATATCTTACGTGCATTTTCATTGGTGCAAAGTTGGCGTAGGTGGTGTAAAGAGCTTGTCGTCGTGGTGCACATCGTATTTTTCAACTCTGAAACGTATTACAGGTTTATCGTGTATCGCTAATAAATAATAGTTCTACCTGTTTTTGATGTATGTGGTGATTTAATATATATTGAAAGTTTGTCTGAGTCTTACCCCCAAACCAACTATATAAAGAGGAGAGTGTCCCAGCATCTTCATCGCTCCACCTTCATCTAAACTATATACTTTCTAGTGTTTGCTAGACTTGGTTTCTTGAGCTAGTAAGAAGAAAAATGAGTCTAAAAGGTAAGATGATTAATGAAATTGAGATCAAGTCTGATGGGGATGTATTTCATGAGCTGTTTAGACACAATCCACACAGTATCTCCACCATTTCCAGTGATAAAATACATGGCTGTGATTTACATGAAGGCCAATGGGGACATGTAGGCTCTATCATCATCTGGTCCTTCACCCATGGTACATAACCCAATATTGCGTTTTTGAATACATTTTCTTTTTTTGTAATTTTTTGCAGCAAAACAATCTATTAACTTTTTCGTCACGATCTGTTAATAAAGTGTCTGATCAAGAAAGACGATCTCTGATGTTAATTTGCTGAACTGCTTGAACTGCAGTGGGGAAGAAGAAGATTGCCAAAGAGAGAATAGCAGCAATAGACGAGGAAAAGAAGTTAATCAAATTTAAGGTGATTGGAGGCGATATCATGGACTTGTATAAGACCTTTGACGCAACTGTTCATGTTGAGACGCATCGCGAAAGCAACTTGGTGACATGGACCATGGAGTACGAGAAGATGAACAAGGACATACCATATCCGACAACGTTGATGGACTTTGTTATTCATCTCATATTGAGACACATCACTTAAAATGATTAGGACAAAAGAGACTTGTGTTTGTTATATAATTATCTGAAACTTTTACTCTCAAAAGCATATAACATTATATATTTTTCAAATTCTAGATTTCAGATATGCATATATATAACAAACATAGCATTAATCAATTATAAGAAACATTATATCTGCACATACGGGAAGCATAAATGTGTGTCTGTGTGAAGTATGTGTGTGTGTGTGTGTCTATATGGAGCATATATGTGCTTCTTGTTCAGGCCGGAACAAATTAAAGAGTCTTGTGAAATGGGAAGCATTATAAATCTTACTTGTATCAATAAACTTTGAGTATAATTAATCTGCTCTGATATCACTTATGAGGTAAGTGTATAAGCTTATTATTTGATATTACTACTCTTACTCCCTTACGCTATATTGTCAATCGATTTATTACGGACTGAACCTTCTGTCCGTCGTAACTTTGCTCCCGCCAAGAGCATCCATGCTAACAATAACATGTAGGGATTGGTATTTTCTAAAAAAGGGTTAATTCTTTCATAGGTCAGTATACTATGACATGTAAAATATTTTAATCTCTATCAAAGTGACTCTTGTAATCCTTGAACGGTTAGTCCTTTTAACAATATCCATAAAAGAATAGCTAATTTCGTCCAAAATGTAGTCATCTTTTTTTTTTTTCCTAAAAAAAAACTAACTTTATACGCATGATTATAGCACCTAAATAGCTAAAAGGATAGAAATATTAATTTTTTTTACCGAAACAGCTGAAAGGACTACAGGGCGTGACAATTAATATTACAATGACCAAAGCGCTCTTTTTGATACTTTAGGGATTAAAATATTTTACGTACCATAATTTAGGAACTTGTGAAAGAGTTAATCCAACTCAAAATTCTTTTCAGATTTTTTACCTGATACAAGCAGGTTCAAATTTTTGGATCCAGTACTGTCTTTTTTGGGTTTATACCATAATTTAGGGAGTAGTAAAAAAATAATAAACCCACAGTCCTACACAAGCTTCCTTGATGTTGTTTGGTGGTGTTGAGTCTCCATATGCTTGTTATTCAACTTCTCAGATGTTCTCCTCGTGACCTTCTAGTTAGCATTTCTCAATTTAGATAAGATTTTGGTAATCAAATATCTACAGTAGATATATGATTTTAGTGGATAAATTTCATCAATGGTTGATATATTTTTTAGCGAGGTAATTTTCATTAAGATAGTTTCTCTATATATGCTAAATTTTGCTTTGGAAACACGTGATTATATCTATATTCAGTTCGTGTGTTTAATTATTTTAATTGATATTGAAATTATTTTTGGCGAAATTCTGCATGTCTGAAATAACTTATTTCTTCTTTAAAAGAAAAGAAAAGATGGAGTCATAACCAGTGAACAACCTTCTATTTTTTTATGGAGACTGACTTTATCAAAAATAGTTTAATTATCTAAGCCTCTGTTTGTTTCACAAAAAATATTTTTTTGGAAAATTGTTTTCACAATTTCCTATATTTGGCTGTTAAAAGTTTCACGAAAAATATTTTTTTGGAAAATTGTTTTCACAATTTCCTATATTTGGCTGTTAAAAGTGAAAAAAGTCAAAGAAAATTTTTTTCTTGATCAGAGAAAAATAAGTTATTTTTCCCGAAAAATATTTTTCTTTTCTCAAAAAAGAAAAATATTTTTTGCAACTTATCACAACTTCTAGCACGCCCCCCCCCTCCCATGGCACATAGTTTATCATTAATCTCCAAAATAATAAAAAATATTTTCTTGTGAAATTTTCATAAACATATTTTTTAAAATAAGTTATTTTTCATAAAACAAACGGACCCTAAATCAAAAGAAATTTTCAAAGATACATGTGTACGTATGATAATTAAAGAATTCTATTCCATGAAGGACAAACGTTTGCAATTTATGTTATTTTTGCTAACTTGTTACAACTCTAATGTGTTTCACGTAGCTCTATTATTTATTTATTTATTTATTTATTTATTATTATTATTATTATTATTATTATTGCTGAGTCAATGTGATTCACATATCTTTCTTCGCCTGCATCTAGTGATTGGTACAACTTTCTTCTCTTGATAGTGCTCCTACAAATCTTAATCGCGAGTCCATTGCAATAATTGGTGGTGTCGTGAAGAGCTTGTCATCGTCGCGCATGTCATCGATTATTGGCCACACATACCCTGCGCGGCACATGATCGTCTGGCAGCAATGCAATTTTTTATATCATTTTTCTAAAAAATATTTTTTTCAAAAATAATTAAAATTTTGATTTTTCAAGAAAATTTAATTTAAGCTTTTTCTTAAAGAGTTTTAACCTTTTTGAAGTCAATTAAAATGTTTGTTTGCAAATATGATTTTCTTTTTCATAAAAATACTTCATGTTGAAAAGAAAGAAAAACTAATCAAGAAGGGTCCTATGTCCCAGCCTAAGACTCTTTTTTTGCCAACCCGATAAGATTATAGTTTGGAAAAGAAGAGTAGTTTTAAACCTTGAATTTTGTGAAATATAAAAAGACTTGAGTTGCAAAACCAGTAATATATAGCAGTACTTGAATTTATAAAAAAATGATGTTTTAATTAGATATAGTTAATTAACGATATTAATTTTGTATTTATATAACTTTTGTTTTTATTTTCAAATCTTATGTGGCATTAAAAAAAATGCAAGGATGGACATACTAAGGGAGTCTGGATTGGCTTTAAAGCCAATTTAAGTCAGCGGAAGTATTTAATTTTTTTTTCAAAAATACATTTTAAGGTATTTTTAAGCAACTCCTCGCCCCTAATTATTGCATTTCATGGCTCTAGGCATTTTTATAAGAAGAATAGTTTGACCAAAAATCCTAAACTATCTTTACCACTATTTTTATAAGAAAAATATTTTATACTTATCCTATTATTTTTTTTATTATAGTGTATTTAATAATTTATATACTTATTTAACACATGAGTGAATAAGTAATTATGTTCATAGAGTTGTAATTGACATTTTGTTTTTCATATATTCTAAATGCCTAAATGGTTATTTCAATAACATAAGTTACTTATGAGATTATTTTAACAAAACATATTAATACATATTTTTATAATCATAACTTCTGTTCAAATAGATAACTGCTAAAGTTGGCATTTAAAACCAATGTTACTTTAACTAACTTTTCTATAACTAAATCCAAACACCTGCTAATTAGAAAGTGAGTGGACATTGCTATTAAATCTTTAACTCATTCCATTTTTTCTTTCCTGAAAACATGTGATTTTTTATGTATTCTTCAGATTAAAAAAATTGAATTTGAAAAATTAACTCCCTTTACTTGTAGAAGTACATCCTAGATCTGTCGATTATGTTATGGCTGGAGTCCTACTAATGGCAACTTGGTTGAACTGGGAGAAGCTGTAAGTATTATTACAAGTCAATTGATTAGAGAATCGAGTATTCAATTAACATTAAGAACTTTTCATATTGGTGGAGTATACACAAGGGGTACTGCAGGACATGTGCGAGCCCCTTCCAATGAAAAAATCAAATTTAATGAGGATTTGGTTCATCTGACACGTACACGTCATGGACATCATGCTTTTCTATGTTCTATAGACTTGTTTGTGTGTGTATATATATGTTAAATTGTATTCTTTAAGTGTTTACAAAATGAAAATCCAAAATTTTGTCGCTAAATGGTTGATATATTTGGAGGTAGGAAGATGCCGCGTGGTGTGTCTTCACCGAGCATGATGACATCATATTCGTTATCAATTTTGCTATGGATGTGAGACCCGCAATATCTTTTCTTTGAAAACAAAAAGTAAAAAGTGATAGAACATAATATGTATAAATATGTATAAATAGACTAGTTGAGCCTTAAATCATGGTAAATTAATATGTATAAATAGACTAGTTGAGCCTATTATTTTTTTTATTATAGTGTATTTATACATAATATGTATAAATATGTATAAATAGACTAGTTGAGCCTTAAATCATGGTAAATTAATATGTATAAATAGACCCGCAATATTTAAGGCTCAACTAGTCTAAAAAAATTAAGTATTATTTTGGTCAATAATAAAAAATTATTTCCTAAATAGAAATTTTCATTTAATGGTCATACAATTATTCTGGTCAAGTTTCATGGTATATGTGTGTGTGCTTGCGTGTGTGTTTTATAAAAAGGGTACATGCATGCCATTTTAAGCAATGTGGATACAAGTCATCTTATCATACAATTTTTTTCCCTCCTAAAACAACTCCTTATCAAAATAATGTTTTGGTCTAACAAATTTTTTTTTCTCAATTACATGCCTATCTTGGTTCTACCACATGGCATCATGTTGTTTCATTTTTTTTTTTTTTCGCCTAAAAATATTTCTTCCCTTAACAAATCTTTCCTCAACTAATGAATTTAATTTCTGAAAAAAATTAAGTACTATTTTGGCCAATAAAATAATACATTGAGGAATGATTCTTTAGAAAGAATTTTTCTGTAAATTATTTGTTAATTTTGAGCATGAGTTCTTTTTTAATTTTATTTACTTTAAAAAGAAGATCAACTAGGTTCCCCCAACAACCCCCATTGATGACTCGAACTCCCACATATTGTAATTCTATTCTATAAATTCTTTTGCACTTAAAATAAGTTAAACTTCAATAAATATATTATTTATTTTCTATTTTTTTAAAGATCATATCACTTTCTAATTTTATTTTAAATATTCTATTTAATTACTGCAAATCTCTCATAAATATATAATTAGTATTGAAAACTTAGAAAAATTAAATTTTATAAAATAAATTTATATTTTAATATCGTATAAGTTGTGTGTGTGTGTGTGTTTGTGTGTGTGTATACATATATAATAAGTTAACATTCCATATATATTATTCATCTTTATTTTTTTATGCATACCAAATTACTTTCTAATTTTATATTTTTAATTTAAACATCTTATTTAATTATTGCATATCTATAATAGAAAATAGTTATTAGTAAAAAAATTTTACTAAAAATTAGACTTTACAAAAAATTATATCTTATTGTTTCATTGACTGTTAAAATTAACCATCAACAATAATTAAAAACATAAAAGGTACTAATTTTTTTCGTGCGTCGCTTGAGGTATGCGGTAATTAGATTAGTTAAGGTTAGGAACATTGCCTTTCCTAGCCAAACTATAGAAATCATCCGCGAAAGCAGATTTGCCTGGAGTAGGTTTTTTGGTCTTCGAAGAATTTATTGCTGGGGAAGCCCCGCACCTCCCCCTCCCCTCAAGTCCTTTTCTTTAATATATAAATACTAGCATGACACTCGTGAATTACACAGAAAGCGATATATGTGATTATATATATTAAAGTTATAGAGTTTTTGTATCTCACTAAATAATTATTGAAATAATTATATACTATAAAATTAATAAAACAATAATGATATATATAAAGAAAGGGTATAATATTAATTAAATTAAAATATTTAATACATGAATCGAACTAAATAAATGATGAAAAACAAAAAATAACTTAAGAATGGACATATTTAATTAATTGATAAATAATTATGGAAAGCTTGTCACATAAAGTGCCACTTGGTAGCACGAAATTACATCTTATTTTACTTTATTATATAGTATAGATTTATTGTAGTCAAATTTAGATAAAATTTTAGTAGTCAAATTTTTATAGTAAATATATGATTTTGTTGGACAAATTTCAATAATGCTTAATATATTTTGTCAGCAAGGTAATTTTGATCGATCTAAGTTTAAATAATGTTATGGGTCTCAATTAATACATTATATTGGAATTGAAAATCATTTCTTATCAAATATTTTAAAATACTATCTCATTTAGAAGATTAAATTATTTAAAAAAATATTATAATATTTATAACTTTTAGTTCACCCACACCGGCCCGTGCAAACTGGATAATTTTCTATCGAATCTTTACTCGTGAAAATAATTTATCAAATAGGTGATAGTGAGATTTAAATTATGATGTTGATATCATATTAAAATATTACACTAGTTAGAAATTCAAACTATCAAATTACTACAACTCTTATATGACGATTCGCGTGGAGAATCCATCTTGTGGTGCGTGCTGGTACTAATCATATAGCTTACGTGCATTTTCATTGGTCCAAAGTTTGTCTGAGTCTTACCCCCAAACCAACTATATAAAGAGGAGAGTGTCTCAGCATCTTCATCGCTCTACCTTCATCTAAACTATATACTTTTTAGTGTTTGCTAGACTTGATTTCTTGAGCCAGTAAGAAGAAAAATGAGTCTAAAAGGTAAGATGATTAACGAAATTGAGATCAAGTCTGATGGGGATGTATTTCATGAGCTGTTTAGACACAATCCACACAGTATCTGCACCATTTCCGGTGATAAAATACATGGCTGTGATTTACATGAAGGCCAATGGGGACATGTAGGCTCTATCATCATATGGTTCTTCACCCATGGTACATAACCCAATATTGCGTTCTTAATTTTTTTTTTTTGTGTAATTTTTTGCAGAAAAATCTATTAATTTTTTTAATTATTTTAGTTGATATTGAAATTATTTTTGGCCGAATTATGCATGTCTAAACTAACTTATTTCTTATATAAAAGAAAAGAAAAGATGGAGTCATAACCAGTGAACAACCTTCTACTTTTGATGGAGATTGATTTTATCAAAAATAGTTTAATTATCTAAGCTTCTGTTTGTTTCACGGATAATATTTTTTTGAAAATTCTTTTCGCAATTTCTTATGTTTGGCTGTTAAAAATGAAAAAAGTCAAAAAAAAATATTTTCTTGATCATAGAAAAATAGGTTAATTTTCCTAAAAATTACTTTTCTTTTACAAAAAAAAGAAAACATTTTCTGCAACTTATCACAACTTCTAGCGCCCCATCCTCCCCCTTCCCCGCCCCCCCCCCCCCCAACCCCAAAACACACACACACCAGGCACATAGTTTATCATCAGATGTCCCAAACAATAAAAAATCTTTTCTTGTGAAAATTTTCATAAAAATATTTTTCAATTATAAGTTATTTTTCAAAACAAACGGACCCTAAATCTAAAGAAATTTTCGAAGATACATTTGTATATGATAATTAAAGAGTTCTATTCCATGAAGGACAAACGAGTGCAATTTATGTTATTTTTGCTAAGTTGTTACAACTCTAATGTGTTTCATATATATATATATATATATATATATATGTATACATATATATATGTATATATATATGTATATGTATATATATATATGTATATGTATATGTATATGTATATATGTATATATATATATATATATGTATATGTATATGTATATGTATATATATATGTATATGTATATATATATATATATATATATATATTGGCTGAGTCAATGTGATTCACATATCTTTCTTCGCCTGCTTCTACTAATCTTACTCGCTTGTCCATTTCAATAATTGGTGGTGTCGTCAAGAGCTTGTCGTCGTTGTGCATGTCATCGTTTATTGGCCACACATACCCTGCGCGGCACGTGATCGTGGGGCTGCAATGCAATTTTTTTATATCATTTTTCTAAAAAATAGTTTTTTGAAAAATAATTAAAATTTTAGTTTTTGAAGAAAATTTAATTTAACCTTTTTCTTAAAGAGTTCTAACCTTTTTGACGTCAATTAAAATGTTTGTTTGAAAAAAAGATTTTCTTTTTCATAAAAATACTTCATGTTGAAAAGAAAGAAAAACTAATCTAGGAAGGTCCTATGTCCAAGCCTAAGGCTCTTTTTTGCCAATCCGATATGATTATAGTTTGGAAAAGAAGAGTAGTTTTAAACCTTAAATTTTGTGAAATATGAAAAGACTTGAGCTGCAAAACCAGTAATATATAGCAGTACTTGAACTTATAAAAAAATGATGTTTTAATTAGATATAGTTAACTAACGATATTAATTTTGTATTTATATAACTTTTGTTTTTATTTTCAAATCTTATGTGACATTAAAAACAAAGTGCAAGGATGGACATACTAAGGGAGTCTGGATTGGCTTTAAAAGCCAATTTAAGTTAGCAGAAGTATTTAATTTTTTTTTTCAAAAATACATTTTAAGGTATTTTTTAAGCAGAAAAAGGCTGCTCGCCCCTAATTATTGCATTTCATGGCTCTAGGCATTTTCATAAGAAAAATAATTTGACCAAAAATCCTAAACTATCTTTACCTTTCTATTTTATAAGTACCCTATTATTTTTATTATGATAGTGTATTTTATAATTTATATACTTATTCAACACATGAGTGAATAAGTAATTATGTTTATATTGAGTTGTAATTGACATTTTGTTTTTCATATATTCTAAATGCCTAAATGGTTATTTCAATAACATAAATTACTTCTGAGATTATTTTAACAAAACATATTAATACATATTTTTATAATTATAACTTCTGTTCAAATAGATAACTATTAAAGTCGTAATTTAAAACCTATGTTACTTTAAGTAACTTTTCTATAACTGAATCCAAACACCTGCTAATTAGAAGTGAGTGGACATTGCTATTAAATCTTTAACTCATTCCATTTTTTTCCTGAAGACATGTGATTTTTTTATGTATTCTTCAGATTAAAAAAATTGAATTATTAAATTGTATTCTTTTAGTGTTTACAAAATGAAAATCCAAAATTTTTGTCGCTAAATGGTTGATATATTTGGAGGCAGGAAGATGCCGCGTGGTCTGGTCTTCAGCATGGTGACTCATAGTGGCCTACGTATTATTGATGAAAGCAAGATATCGACGGACCCAGGGACACAGTTAATCACACGCGTTATCAATTTGTTATGGATGTGACTTGTGAGACCAGCAAGACCTTTTCTTTAAAAACAAAAAGTAAAAGTTGACAGCTCATTCATTCATATTCACATAATATCATTTGAAATGATCGCGATTTGTTCTTTCTAATACATCGAGGAAAATAGATTAATTGTTTTCTTTTTTTTTTTGTCGGAAGATTAATTGTTTTCTTACGTGCATTTTCATTGGTCCAAAGTCTGTCTGAGTCTTACCCCCAAACCAACTATAAAAAGACGAGAGTGTCTCAGCATCTTCATCGCTCTACCTTCATCTAAACTATATACTTTCTAGTGTTTGCTAGACTTGATTTCTTGAGCCAGTAGCATCTTCATCGCTCTACCTTCATCTAAACTATATACTTTCTAGTGTTTGCTAGACTTGATTTCTTGAGCCAGTAAGAAGAAAAATGAGTCTAAAAGGTAAGATGATTAATGAAATTGAGATCAAGTCTGATGGGGATGTATTTCATGAGCTGTTTAGACACAATCCACACAGTATCTCCACCATTTCCAGTGATAAAATACATGGCTGTGATTTACATGAAGGCCAATGGGGACATGTAGGCTCTATCATCATCTGGTCCTTCACCCATGGTACATAACCCAATATTGCGTTTTTGAATTTTTCTTTTTTGTAATTTTTTGCAGCAAAACAATCTATTAATTTTTTCGTCACGATCTGTTAATTAAGTGTCCGATCAAGAAAGACGATCTCTTATATTAATTTGCTGAACTGCTTGAACTGCAGAGGGGAAGAATAAGATTGCCAAAGAGAAAATAGCAGCAATAGATGAGGAAAAGAAGTTAATCAAATTCAAGGTGATTGGAGGCGATATCCTGGACTTGTATAAGACCTTTGACGCAACTGTTCATGTTGAGACGCATGGCGAGAGTAACTTGGTGACATGGACCTTTGAGTACGAGAAGGTGAACGAGGACGTACCATATCCGACAACGTTGATGGACTTTGCTATTCATCTCACCAAAGACATTGAGACTCATCACTTAAAATGATTGTGAGAAAAGAGACTTATGCTGTGTTTGTTATATAATTATCTGAAACTTTAACTCTGAAAAGCATATAACATTATATGTTTTTCGAATTTAAGATTTCAGATAGGCATATACATCACAAACATAGCATTAATCAATTATTAAATACTATATCTAAACATATGTGAAGCATAAATGTGTGTCTGTGTGAAGTATGTGTGTCTGTATGAAGCATATATGTGCTTCTTGTTCAGGCTGAAACAAATTAAAGAGTCTTGTAAAATGGGAAGCATTATAAATCTTACTTGTATCAATAAACTTTGAGTATAATTAATCTGCTCTGTTATCATTTATGAGGTAAGTGTATCATGAGCTTGTTATTTGATATTATTACTCTTACTCCCTTACGCTATAATGTCAATCGATTTGTTACGTGCTGAACCTTCTGTTCATTTCAATAATTGGTGGTGTCGTCTAGAGCTTGTCCTCGTCGTGCATGTCATCGATCAGTGGCCACACACACCCTGCGCGGCACATGATCGTGGGGCAGCAATGCAATTTTTTATATCATTTTTTAAAAAAAATAGTTCTTTGAAAAATAATTAAAATTTTGGTTGTTCAAGAAAATTCAATTTAAGCTTTTTCTTGAAGAGTTTTAACCTTTTTGAAGTCAATTAAAATGTTTGTTTGAAAATAAGAATTTCTTTTTCATAAAAATACTTCATGTTGAAAAGAAAGAAAAATTAATCTGGAAAGGCCCTATGTCCAAGCCTAAGACTTTTTTTTGCCAACCTGATACGATTATAGCTTGAGAAAGAAGAGTAGTTTTAAACCTTGAATTTTGTGAAATATGAAAAGACTTGAGCTGCAAAACCAGTAATACATAGCAGGAATTTAACTTATAAAATAAAAAATAATGTCTTAATAATACAAAAAATAATTTTGTATTTATATAACTATTTTTTTAATTTTCAGTCTTATGTGACATTAAAAAAAAATGCAAGGATGGACGTGCTAAGGGAGTCTGGATTGGCTTTAAAGCCAATTTAAGTTAGCAGAAGAATTAAATTTTTTTTTCAAAAAGTTAATCTAAAAATGAGTTATTTTTGTGTACAATTTCAAAAAATAGGTCAACAAAAAAATCCCGACACAAGTACTAGACACTAGCTAATACATTATTGTAGTCTTTTCTTTTCCTCTTTGCCCGCTAATGAGAGGTTGCCCATCCTCTTTATGATGCCACGCGATTGTTGTCCTATATATGTACTTGTGCAAGGGGGTACAAATGGATTTTGGATAAAAATTAGTATTACGCATACCAGGCCTTTTCACGGTCATGTTTTGGCCCAGTCTATAATATTTTGTTTTTGTCCTTAATCTCGCTATTGATTAGATATCCCAAGCACCATTTTACTTAATTATATATATATATATATATATATATATATATATGATTAACAAATTTAGAGAATATAGCTTCAAGACCTAAAAGCAACAAATAAAAGATTTTATTGCATGCAGAAGTTTCATTAATATTTCTAGCCTACTACCGGATAATTTGCAGAATGATATAGAGGTTGGAGCCGATTATATCAACATTCATTTAGATAGTGCCTGGCCACTCTTGTTATCCTTCTCAGTAAGTAAAAGGAGTTTTTCATGCATGCTCTGTTTAAACATATCCCAACAGCCTTGTTATCGATTTGGTTACTCATCACACCTTTTATACCTTTGATCTCTTCTTGGTAGTTTAGGTATCCTGGCCTAGAAACAATGGAAAATATGTTAGTTGGAGGGAATGTAATGAAGATAGTGCATTTCGAAAGAACGTAGCCAGGCTTACTGCAATAAAAGTTGCAAGGTCAAGGGATAAAAAGCAACTGGATAACAATCCACGCAAGATAGCTGCACTCGAGCATAGATTTCAACTCAAGAGTGAACAAGATCTATCCCACCTCCAACTCCAATGAAAATTCCTAGTCTTAAGCTTGACCTATGACGCTTCAATCGAGATCACATTTCACTAGAAAATCCAGTCGCCACTTCACTAGCAACCACAAAGGGTGAAGGAAAGTCGTATGAAAGTGATCCAAATGGAAGTGAAAGCTCGGGACCAAGGATTCTATAGGCTTGTAGCTTATTTTCTAGTTAGACCTTCTCTTCTTACTTTTTCTTCTTCTTTTTTTTGTTAAATTCGAAAAAAGACCCTTTCTTCTTTAATTTATATGGTTGGTTCCCGAGTAAGGCAAGGGCAATATTTCCAAACAGTTAGTGCTTTGGTAAAATATTAGATTATTTGATTATAATTGAGTAGATAAAAGCAAAATCTTGTATAAATGAAATTCTAATTACATACCAAATTTAATTATCATAAATCTCTACAATCTTATTGATAATGAAGAACTTCAACTAGTCAAATTTACTGATCAATTTGTTTCATCTATTAGCGATGCATAATATGCATGATCAAGTTGTTTTAGTGCACATGCCATTTTATTTTTTAAGGGTATCACTGTTGATGTGTGCTTCTTTTTAATATTTCATAGACTTTTTATTGCCCGATCAGGGGAGAATCATTCATGCATCATTTTATGTCAATTATTGCCATTACGAATATTTTAGACTTTCTCATGTATGAAAAAAAATTAATAATAAAAAAATAACTAATTAATAAATAATTATAATGTTAATTAATTAGTACATATTTTAATTAAATAAGGACTTTTTATCTTGAAAAATGAAAGGTAATAATTAAAAAATTAATTAATAAAATGAGATCCAGTTCATTTGAATTCGGTTTGCAGTATTGTAGGTGAAGAATGTAATGCCAAATATGGTAAAATATAAGATTTATGATTGACTAGATATATAAAAGCAAATAAATTTGATTATCATAACCGCCCTTCTTCGATAAATCCTATTGAGAATGAATGGTCAAATTTATTGAGGTGATTGGTGTTGTGGGAGAATTACTGTGTCCGACATGCCATATATCTCCCTTTAATTACGGACTAATGATGTATATCATTTGAACTTTATTATTCAAACCTTCTCTCTTAATTGACATCTTATTTGATCTTATAAAAAAGTATTACATTTAATCAAATCGAAAAATCATGGATTTAAATAAAAATAAAAAAAATATAACATCTATTACGTAAGAAATGAGGAGAGAGCCATGCCACATACAGTTTGTCAATTTCACATATATCATCTTCTGAACTTGCTTTTGTATTATATTATTTGTCCTGGTCATGAATTTGTTTTGGTGTACATGTCATTTTATTTTTTTTAAGGGTATAACTGTTGATGAATGATTTTTTTTAAAAAAATTTCACAGACTTTTTACTGCCCCGATCAGGGGGCAACCATGCATACATCATTTTAGGTGAATTATTGGCATTACGAATATTTTAGACTTTTATCTTGAAAATGTCAATAACAAAGACAAGACATATGAATGCAATCTTGATACATATTCACATGATTCAGACACCATATCTCGAAAACTGCGGTAACGTTTAAGCACATTAATCATATGACTTTAATCTTGAAAATGCCAACGACTAAACATATTGATACTATACATACTAAATATTGTGTATTCACTCAGTAATGTGCACCACTATATTGTGTTCATAATTTTATTATTATAAATTCACAATCATTATACTTTACATTCACAAATTTTAATTATTTATAAATAGCATGTTATATGTTTATAATTTTAATATTTTATATTCAAAATTTTTAATTGTTTAAATTTATTCGTCCATTACTCTTATATTATATGTTCAAAAACTTTATATCATATCTCAAAATCATAATTATTAGTTTACGATTATTTAAGATATGTTCACTATCTATGAATAATATATTCACTATGTGTAAACAATATGTTCACAATCTATGAACAATTTTGAAACTTGCAATTAGAGATGTTACTGGTGCCCGATCAAGATTAGATTGTTGTGTTGCATTCGTCAACTTAAGGAGAGTGAATTCGTTAAATTTCATGTTAATTTGACGGTCAAATTGCAAAATCTAACGACTAGTGTACTATGCACCTTCCTATATACCATAATTTGATCGTATGGTATAATTCACAATATATGCAATATATAAATATTCACATGATTCACGCACTATGTCTCGAAAACTGCGATAAGTTTAATGCAATATATCATATATGACTTTGCGCGTCTCTCTCTCTTATTTTAAAATTTTACTTTCTTGTTTAATGAAAGGGGTATTTTGTGTGGATTTCTCCAGCAAACTATAATAACAGATGAAATTATTATTTTTTTCAAAATATTTTTAGAGATTGTACCTAAAAGTTAAATTTAGTTGATATTTATTTATCGTCTTTAGCATGTTTTTGACTTAGACGCAAATTTATTTCTTGATTTGGTTAAACCGATTAGTTCATATGTCATCATCAATATGTGACAGTGAGCCTTGTCCCAAAAATTTTTAATTATATATTAAGATTGTGATGCTTATTATATATTAAGTGATGATTGCTTAATTAGTTGGAAAGTTTGACCTATTCGAACATAATTGGTAACGTTCCTTGGGATCTTCAAAATTCCGATCAAATCACGCTATAACTTTAATAATGTATCTTAGCTATATCTAGATTCAGTACATAGTGTTGACTTAATGTGACGTGTCTGTCTGCAGGTGAACAAAAAGTAATGGGTAAAATGACAAATAATTTATTATATTTTTAGAAGCAACTTCTTGAATCAGTCATACATTTTTTTAAAATTACTGAAATTTTATTATAAAAATTAATTGATCAATATGACCACTAAGGTCAGGACGTTTATGTAGTGATCTTAAATCTTAAGATTTTTTGACATGAATTTCTCTTTATATGTTGTAACAGCCCTTCATATGTGACTCGAAATAGTATTTGCATTACTTGACATATGGATTTGGACTAGACTTGTAACTGGACTTGGACCTGGATGGTCGTGTGACCCAGAATAGCTTAATTCACCTTGACCTAGAATGAAACTTGGACAATTGTGTAACCCGCAAGAGAAATGGTTGTATGGACCACCAATAACCCAACCCGCAAGAGGGATGGTTGTATGAACCACCAACAACCCAAAATGAATGCAGTTCAACTACTTGCAGGGATGGTGTCATCACATTAATGGATGTACACAATGAATGAGCTTGACAGGTTACAAGTGGACATAAGCGCAGTGCGAGAACTTGATGAGTCACTATAACCTAAAAGGAACTTAGATAGTTGTGTGGATGCAACTCAACTGTTTGCAGGGAAAGGTCTCCATGTTAATGGATGTACATAATGGACAAGCATGGGTGCAGTGTAAGAACTTGATGAGTCCGGGATGGTTGTATGGAACACCAACAATCTAGAATAGATGCAGCTCAATTACTTATCGGGAAGGGTCACCACATTGATGGATATGTACAATGGACGAGGATCGTCGTGTGACCCGTAAAAGCAATGGTTGTATGGACTACCAAAAACCCGACCTACAAGAGGGATGGTTGTATAAACCACCAACATCCCAGAATGGATGCAACTCAGCTACTTGCAGGGAGAGATCACCATATTAATGGATGTTCACAATGGATGAGCATAGGTGCAGTGCTAGAGCTTTATGAGTCACCATGAGCTTGACCAGTAAAAGGGATGGCTGTATGGACCACCAGCAATCCAAAATGAATGCATCTCAACTGCTTACAGGAAAATGTCACAACATTAATGGATGTGCACAATGGATGAGCACAGGTGCAGTGCCAGAACTTGATAAGTCACCATGAACTCAACTGCTTGTAAGGATAGGTTACCACATTAATGGATGTGCACAATGAACGAGTTTAACGAGTCACACGCGAATATGTGTATAGTGCGAGAAATGGACCAAAAGCCCAGCTCTGATACTATGTTAAGAATCACTAAGATTCTATTATAAAAATTAATTGGTTAATATGAATAGTGACTCAGAGCTTTTATATCGTAATCTTAAATCCTGAGATTTTTCAATATGAGACTCTCTTTATATGTTGTAACAATATCAATAAGGAAATATCAAATAAAAAATAGAATAAGTTATATAACCTTGCAGGTGGACGCCAAGAAATTAAATTGCATTTGCTACTTGATTTCTAGAGCTCTTGTCCACTTCATAGAAGATATATATAATTTTTCTAGAACAAATGGACTTAATTGCTTAAGAACAATTAAATTCGTTGACAATAGTTCTTATAAGAATTAATTCCTTCAAATGCTATAACTATGAAAAATTACTGAAAAATAATCAGTTAGAGACAAAAGAAAGAGGAAAATCTACAATTTGAGAAAGAAAAAATAAGACAATATTTAACACATAAATTATATTTCAACTGTGTAAGGGTTTGTAGCTTTTAATATATATTGCAATGACTTTATCTTATCAATTTGTCTACAATTTTGTTTGGCCTAACTGTGTGATTTCAGTTGTTGAGCTTTTAACAGTGGAATTTTAAGTAGAAGTGCTGTTGAATGAAAGTAGTTGATTGTTTGGCCCGATATTTTAGAAATTAAGCTTTTAGTTATTCTGAATGTAATATTGGACTTTAAAAAATATAAGATAGTATTTTTGAGAAAAAATAAAGAAAAAAATTTTTGACATGACATAAAAACAGCTTTTCAAAAGTCTTTTCTGAAAAACTTCAATTTAGAGCTTTTGGTTTTTCAGCTTTTTTCAACTTCAACTTTTATTTAAAAGCTCTTTTAAAAATGGGTCAAATAGGTCAAGTTCAGTTTTTAAACATACAAAAAGTACTTTTGAACCTCCAAAAGTTAGGCCAAACAGACTCTAGAGCTTTAGTCAGTCTCCGCAGATTTCGAAAACTCTACGTCAAGATAAGTTTCGATTTCTTATGAGGACATAACTCAAATGGATGATAAAATTTTTTTTTTCTCACTCTTAAATGAAAATATATTCAATTAATAAATACTATCAGTTTTCAGAATACAACCACAGGTTTACACTACTTCTTGCTATAATTTCCACTTTGGAAGCATTTGCTTCTTTTTTTTTTCCGGATAATATTCCTAGGGTTTATATACCACCACACTGCATCTTTATATTTTCTCAAACTTTGGTGCATGATCCACTTCGATCTCCACAGAATATATAACTAAAAGAAAAATGAAAAATGGGAATTGTCTCGGTATTAGTTTGCTTTGCGAATAGGTTTTGTAAGATAAAATAAAAGCCAATTAATTCGTACAGAATTTAACTTATCTATCTCAAACACTCATTTCATAGATATCAGTGATTACAATGAAAATTTATTGATACAGAGCAAGAGAATACGTAATTGGCAATACATATCACATGCACGCACGCAAGCACACAGACACACTTCTTCTTATTCTTTCCTTGATTATTGCAAAACACATATTTCATAAGTAGATGGCTTAATCAAGTAGATGGCTTAATTGAGCGGATTATACTGAACACGGTCATGGCCTTTGTGTTGCAACGTGGTGATTCTCCATGTCCCTGGTGACGTCCAGAAATAACTGCAGCAATGTGGTTGGATCAGGCAGGTCTTCTTTGAGCTTCTCGTACTCCAAGGTCCATGTCACCAAATGCTTATTGCCACCTGTATCATCAACTTGATAAATTATGATGAAGGACTTGTAAAACTCCATCAGGTCTCCTTCAATCATCTTGAATCTGATCGACTTTTTCTCCTCATCTATGTTTTCAATTATCTGCTTAGCAATCCTCCTCTTCCCATCTGCATGTATATATTAGTTCAAGCAAATTATCATGAGTAATGTTAAGAATCGTTGAAGTTTCATCATAAAGCTAAATTAGTTTATACAAGAAGTAATCCAGGCTTGAATTTTTTTGATGCGGGTGACCCTACAAGAACTAGTGAAATACTGAAATGGAATAGAGCTCCACGAACAAAATGGTGAGTAAGGTGCGACAATCACAGTGATGAAACGGAATGGAGCTTCAAGATATGACAACTACAATGGTGAAATGGAATGGAGCTCCACAAACAAAATAGTCAACAAGATGTAACAATTACAATGGTCACGGTGTATGAATCGGGAGCTCCACGAACGGGGATTACATGTGATTAATGACAAAAAAAACTTCATTAAGATTTCAGGTATTAATTTTAGACGAAGAATAAGTAATAATGGCTTGCCATGGGTGTAGTGCCAGCAAATGCGACAGCCTGCAATTCCCACTTCGCCTTCATGAAGTTCAAAACCATGGAGTTTATCAGGGCTCATGGTAGATAGACTGTGGGGCTTGTGTCTAATGCTCTCATGAAATAGATGCCCAACAGCTCTGATCTCAATTTGGCCGATCAACTTGCCACTTAGACCCATTTTGGTAAGTATATCAGTTGAAGGAAAAGTGATGAAGACTGCTAGAGTCCGCTCATCTTTATAATGTTGTTCCATGGGCAAGACTCGGGCTAATAATATTATTTCAAGAATTAAAAGAATATATCGTCAACGAACAGGAATGGCTCTTCATCTCATCTGAGGGTTCAAATGAGAGACCTCATAACCAAGTAATAATACATTATCATGCATGGCTGCCACGTGGCTATATTTTAGGACCCACTTCATGCTTGCTTTATCACGTGATTTTACCTTTTAATAAGGTTCTCAGCTAACTGGTGAAAACCTTGGGGTGATGATTAAGAGCCTGTTTAGTTTCTATTTTTAAAAATAGTTTTTAATTTTTAATTTTTAAAAATAAAAAATAAAAAAATTTGTTTGGGTAGACAGTTATCTGTTTTTAGTTTTAAAAATAGTTCTTTAAATAATTGTTTTAAAAATAAAAAATAGAGCACAGCAAAAAGATGTTTTTAACATTTTATTCTAAAAAAACACTACAAAAACAAAGAGTCTACTTCATTAATAGCAATTTTGTAATTAACATACCATTATAATAGCAAATATTTTTCTCTTTAATCTCTCTCCACTTTATATCTATTTTACTATAAAAAGTTATCAAACAAGTCTTTTAAAATTTTTATTCTCAGAAACTATTTTTGAAATATGTTTTAGGGAACTATTTTCAAAATTAGAAAAAAAAACAAACAAAAGCAAACCAAACAGGCCCTAAAATTTAAACCCAAACTTTAAAAATGGCCAGACGAAAAATATAATGCCAAAAGTAAAAATTAAAATCACCCACCCTCAAAAAAACTAACTATGTTGTTTTTTCAGGACCCATTCCAAGCTTTTGTTTATACTAGAAGTAGGGCATATTGTGAAAGGTGGTAAGGTTCGGGCCCCTACCCTTATTTACTTTTCTGTTAGCACCTTTTTTTTTTTTTGGTGGGATTCATTTCATGTTGTGCAGTCATATTCTTTTTGTAAGGTTAAGGGCATATGTCCTTCACTTATATAGCGCTCAAAGGTTAGATTGCCTTTGTCTTAGTATTGTAAATAGGGGTGAGATCAGACTGGATATTCGAATATTCAAATAACTGGATATCAAATTGAAAAAATAGGTATTCCATCGGATAGCAAAAAACACTACATATCCGGTCGGGTACCGGATTTTTGGGTAGTAGATATTTCGAATATGGATTTTCGGGTATTTTAAATAAATTTAAAAAATCAAATCATGTATAATTACCACTATTATTTCAAGACAAATGGCCATTTCATTTGACTTTGTAGCAATTTTTCATCTATTACTGATGTAAGAACTACTGGAATTAAAAATATATATATAAGAACATCTTACTGGAATAAAAAAGAATTACTAGAATAAAAAAAAAAAAGATGACAGAACATTTTAGATATCTCATCAAATGCAAATGCAGATGAGCATGTTTAAAATAAGCAAAGCGAAACAATAATATATAGTAAAATGGGTTTAGTGGGGGAGTTGTGATCAATTAGGCGTGTACATGTGCTTATGTGTCTACATGAACATGATTAATCTTCCGAATTCTTGACTGAATAATATAGTTGAATGATATAATCTTGGCTATTGTTTATGAGAAGATTTCATTAGTTAAGCTTATTATATCATATCTTGATGTTAGAACTCGTAAAATTTATACACAGACACACACACACAGACACAGAGACACACACACACACATATATATATATATATGTATGTATGTATGTATGTATATGTATGTATGTATGTATAAATTTTGCAATGAAATATGTATACATGGCTCTTATAAGTGATACTATGAAATATGTGTTTTGTTAGGTGTAGTCTGTATCTTGGGATGTGCATTAGGAATATAAGTCTTAAAGTTTGAGACCTATCTTATTTATTGTTCTATAATATCTCTAGCCCTATCATATTTGTTGTCATTTGTCTTCTATATATAAGCGCTTTGTTTATTATATTTGGGTGAGACAATAAGACAAAGAAGTGAGATATGGAATAAGAGATCTTGAGTGAAGAAAGCTCAAGCCCGAGCCCCCTCTCCATGATTTATTCACTTGTTTCATAATGAAATTCTTTTATTTGCCTATGAATTTAGATGAAAAACGAACCACACTAAATTGTATCCGTCATGTTTATCTTTCTCGTTTTTATCTTCATTCTAACACTCCAAATTCCCAACATATTTGTATATATCCTGGTGCACATTTTCTTCAATAAATATTTGAATTAGCTTTTTAATTAAAAGGTCCAAAGACTTAAAAAAAACTATAATTTAACCTTTAAAAAAAAAAAGAAATTAAAATTTTCGCCAAAAACATTTTTCTTCAAAAATTTTATTTAAAACAATACTAGTATTAATAATACTACATTATAACACCAGGGTGATTATTTTGTCATTTTATGTAAGTCACCATCACTATTACAACAACAATATAACAGAAGAATTTCGCAAAAACGTACGAGTAATATTTTTATTTTCTGTAAGACGTTAATACTACTAATAAATTATAACACGGGTAAATGAGTAATTTTGCACAGTATTTTTATTAACAAATGTTCATAAGTTCTAGATTACATATTCACAAGTGTTAAACTTTTTGTTTAGGCTTATATATATTGTCGGTCACAAAGTTTATATTATATTATATCTTTATTAATTTTATATTATATGTTAACAAGTTTTATATTACAAGTAACCAAATGAAAGTTCGCAAATTTTATATTATTGTTTACAAGTTGTTTACTGGACATTCATAAATCCTAAAATATTTTATAATATTCTTCTACAAGATATTTTCAATTGTTATAATAAATGTTAATAGCTTTTTTATTATATGTTCACATTTGTGATTTGTATGTTTGCAATTCTTTTATAGTAAATTCACAATTTGTGAACTATACATTACTTTCTAAGAAAAAAGAGACTACACTCTGGAGATTTTATTGCACCCAAAAAAAAAAAAGATTTACGGAATAGAGGTAGATGGTGAAGTCATACCTTTAGAAGCAAGCTAAGTGTAAGACGTGCCCTTCGCTATACAACAGCCCGAAAGCAAAGTCCTAGAAACACAAAAACTGGGCGTTCAAAGAGAAAAAGGGCTGAAGGCATGACCTTACTAGTACTTACTATCCTTTACAAAGAAGACCGTTGTGAGGAAAAGGGGGGAAATCATTGAATTCCTGTAAAAAGCAGCAACGATTGTGAGCGAAAACCAAAAAAAATAACATGTTAGTTTAGATGCCCACCACTGTCATTCGGAAGTAAGGAAGGCCCATAGCATCTGGTCTCCGAGAATAGTTGTTAAGAGCATAATAAATTTTTGCTAAATGATAACACATATTCCAATTCCCATAGGCATGTTTTTGAATAACGATAACTATATGAGACAACAAATTATATAAGATGATTTCAATCCATATTAAAGAAATTCCCAATTTACTACATAGCTTAATCCCTCTTTGCAGCTCGAGCATCTCAACCGTGAAGGCAGACTTGGTAATCAAGGCAATGATCATGTTACTAGTCCAAATTTCCAATCCCTAACAAACCACCTGATGAATAGCTGCCACCGATGTTCAACTTAAAGGTATTATCTAGCTCGCAATGAAACTATCCTAGTTTTGCAATTGTTATATATATATATAGAGAGAGAGAGAGAGAATATAAAACAAATTTAGAGAAATTTAGAGAATATAGCTTCAAGACCTAAAAGCAACAAATAAAAGATTTTACTGCATTCAGAAGTTTCATTAATATTCCCGACCTACTACCGATTAATTTGCAGAATGAAAAAGCGATTGGAGCCGGTTATATCATCATTCATTTAGATGATGCCCGACCATTCCTTTTATCCTTCTCAATGAGTACAAGAAGTTTTTCATGCATGTTCCCTTTAAACAGATCCCCACCAGCCTTGTTATCGATTTGGTTACTCATCGTGCTTTTTATACCTTTGATCTCTTCTTGGTAGTTTAGGAAACCTAGCCTAGAAAACGATGGAAAATATGTCACCTGGAGGGAACATGGTGAAGATAATGCTAGTTAGACCTTATCTTCTTCCTTTTTTCTGTTAAATCCGGAAAAAAGACCCTCTCTTCTTTAATTTATATAATTGGTTCCTAAGTAAGGCTAGTGCAATATTTTGAAACAATTAGTGCTTTAGTAAAATAGTAGATTATTTAATCATGATTGAGTATATAAAAGCAAAATCTTGTATAAAAAGAAATTCTAATTACATACCAAATTTAATTATCATAAAGTCTATACAATCTTATTGGGAATGAAGAACTTCAACTAGTCAAATTTACTGATCAATGTGCTTCATCTTTTAAGTGATGCATAATATGCATGATCAAGTTGTTTTAGTGCACATGTCATTTTATTTTTTTAAGGGTATTACTGTTGATGTGTGCTTTTTTTAATATTTCATGGACTTTAGATCAGGGGAAAATCATGCATGCATCATTTTAGGTCAATTATTGCCATTACGAACATTTTAGACTTTCATCTTGAAAACGTCAATAATAACGATATACACGCAATCATGAGATATATATTCACGTGATTCATACACTATATCTCGAAAACTCTGGTGAAGTTTAGTGCATTAGATCATATGACTTTGCGTGTCTCTCTCTCTCTCTCTCTTTTTTATTTAATTTTTTTGGTTTTATAGAAGCGATATTTTGTGTAGATTCTTCCAGTAAACTATAATAACAGGCAAACTTAAAATTATTATTATTATTATTATTATTATTATTATTATTATTATTATTATTATTATTGTATGTACCTAAAATTTAAAGTGAATTGATATTTATCTATTATATTTGATATCCTCCTGATCTAGACACAAATCTATTTCTTGATTTGATTAGCCAATAAAAAACTCTTCCATTCATCTGAAGTGATATCAGTTTAATAGATGTAAGCTATTGATCTTTAATCAAACAAAATTAATGCTTATTCCATCAATGGTTGAAAATTAATACTTGTAAATTTAATCATTGAGGTTTTAGAGTATTGTTATTTTATTGGATGGACGTGTACCTTATCCCAAAAAAACTTTTAATCATATTAAAATTGCGATGCTTATTAGAAAGTTGACCAATTCGAGACATAACTGGTAACTCTTCTCGGTGATATATCCAAGACTCGCACCAAATCCAACTATTAGCTGATGTGACTGATTTGAAGTGACGTGAACGTCTTCAGGTGAATGAAAAATGGCAGATAATATTTCAGTAATGAATATCAAATAAAAAGAGAAAATTAATGGCGGGCGCCAAGAAATTACATTTCCTACTTGATTTCTAGAGCTGTTGTCCATTACGTTGAAAAATTCTCAAAAAATAATAAGTTGGGGAAAATCTATGATTTGAGAATGAATAAGTAAAACAATATTTGTAATGTGAGAGCATAAATTATATTTCAAAAGTGTATATATAATTGGTAACTTTTATATGTCATATATTTTCCTTATATATAAAACGCTTACAATGCCATTTTGCGTTGACTTTTTCCTATTATTTTGTCGAAAAATTTGCTATATAATGTAGTATTTTGAAATAGAAGATAATGATTAAGTGAGCAATGAGAAAATTATATTAGAACACTGTATCAAGATATATGATTTTTTATTTCTTGTATTTTCCAAATATGAGGACAAAAGTCATTGTACACTATTTCTTACCAGAAGTACCTCTTTACGAGCATTTGCTTTTTACATTTTCAGGAAACATTCTTAGGGTATATATATACTACCCTACAGATCTTGATCTCAAACTTTGGTGCATGATCTACTTCGATCCACGGAACGTATAACTAATAAATGAAAATTTAGAAAAAATGCGAAACGTTTTGGTATTAGTTTGCTGTGCGATTAGGTTTTGTTTATCCCATACAAATTTGTACAAGATAAAATAAAAACCACTTAATTGGTAATTTTACTTAACAATCTCACACACTTATTTCATAGATATACAAATGGTGATTACAATGAAATTCATTGATAGAAAGCAACACAATAGGTAGCTCGCTTCGACAACATATATACAGGATGCAAATGGCAATATCACACACACACACACACATACTCACGCACTTCTTGTTTTTCTTTTCTTGATTATTGCAAAACACATATTTCAAGAGTAGATAGCTTAATTGAGTCGATTATAATGAATTAACATGGTCATGGCCTTGGGGTTGCAACATGGTGATTCTCCATGTCCCTGGTGAGGTCAAGAAAGAATTGCCGCAATGTGGTTGGATCAGGCACGTCTTCCTTGAGCTTCTTGTACTCCAGTGTCCATGTCACCAAGTGCTTGTCACCACCCCTGTCATCAACATGATAAGTTATGATGACGGACTTGTATACTCCATTAGATCACCTTCAATCATCTTGAATCTGATTGATTTTTCCTCCTCATCTATGTTTTCAATTATCTGCTTAGCAGTCCTCCTCTTCCCGTCTGCATATATTAATTAGTTCAAGCAAATGACCATGAGTAACGTTAGATTTTTCTACGTGGGAGGAATACATATTCTAAAACCTATCATATACGACCTGACAAAAACCTGTGAAACGGAATGGAGCTCCACAAATAGAATGGTTAGCAAGGTGCAACAACCACAATAGTCATAATGGAACGACTGAGATCTGACAAGGTGTGATATTATAATAGTCACGGTTTGACTCTCACGAACAGGAAAGTTAGGGTGTGATAACCATAATAATCACGGTGTATGAATGACAGTAGTAAAATGGACGGATTAATATCAACCCAATTCTAATACTAGCTAAGGATTTCTGAGATTTTACCGTAAAAACCAATTGGTTAAATTAATATGAGTAATAGTTCGGGATCGATCTTGAATTTTCATTTATTTGTTTATTTATTATGTGGGAGGAATGAATATTCCAACAAGTAAATTAATAAATGCTTAATTAACTTCGTATTTATATGTGATTAATGACAAAAAAAACTTCATTAGGACTTCAGGGATTAATTTTAGGCGAAGAATGATTAATAATGGCTTACCATGAGTGTAGTCCCATCAGATGCGACAGCCTGCAATTCCCACTTCGCCTTCCTGGAGTTCAAATCCATGGACTTTATCAGGGCTCATGGTAGATAAACTGTGAGGCTTGTGTTTAAAGCTCTCATGAAATAAATCCCCAACAGCTCTAAGCTCAATTTGGCCTATCAACTTACCGCTTAGACCCATCTCTAATTACCTCTTCATTAATTAGCAGATCGAGACAAAAACAATTAAGTTTAGCAGAAAATGGAAAGTCTATCAGTTGAAGGAAAAGTGATGAAGAATGCTATGTTTAAAAGATAGTGCACATAGATACATAGGACACAAAGGCAATAAATACATATAACACTACAGAAGTAACATAACATAGAAACACAAAAAGTTTTAGCGTGATTCGGCTAAGGCCTACATCTACGGAGTAACTCTCTATTACTCAAAATAAATAATTTTTCTATGACTATACATGGTATATGGTGGTGTGTGACAATTAAACTCATGATAGAAAGTCATATTTATAGAATACATATGCTAATCTTATTTGGATTAGGAATTGGACTTGAAATTTGAGTCATACTTTAACAAAATTTTCATTTGACAAGAAATTCCAAGCATTGAACCCTTGATCAACATCTTCAAAATCCAATTCTTCATCAGGTAGATGAAATTTGGCAATTTTATCTTCAAATTTGAATTTGTGACATCTAAAAATCCTCTCACAAGACAATACTGGACCAGTCGTAATTCGATCTCTTTTATTGAGCTTTTATGTCTGAGACTTGAAATCGTGAGTTTTGAGACTATATTAAATTATTTTATCACCTATACAACTTTTAATTGTCCTTCTTGTTAAGAGCTCTGATTAGCATAAGATAGATATGAAACACATCATAAATTAATTATTCATGGTCACATTGATGCCCCAACGCCTCTTTTGCATTAAATTCGAGCTTTCGATCCATTACGGTCTTATTTTGGCGTCGTTATTGATCTAGAGCGAGGTGAGATAGTCTGAACACATAGGATTGTGAAGGATATTAAAGAAATTGTTGCAGAAAATCTTTTGTGCCAATTTAATTGCATTCATGCCATTGCTAATGCTAATTTTCCTTGTAATTAGGTTGTTAAGTCAAAAATTAGAAATCGCTTGACCCTAGAGTGGGTTGCTAATATTCCTCCTCCCCTTGTTAGGTTCTTATCCTTGGATTTAATTTTGTATCCTCCAGACACCGGAGTTGGGTTATTGTAATTTCTTTGTTGTGGAATGAATCTCAATTTCCCAAAAATAAACAAATAAATAAGAATCCATTATGCAAGTTGTAGATTATTTTATTTTACTTTTATTAAACTTTTTAGAGGATATATCTAGAATTTATGTATTTGTATAATTATGACATTATATCATATCTATCTTTAAATAAATACATGCATGCTGCCCATACTAGAGGCAGCACCTTTGGGGCTTTTTTTTTTTTTTTGGGCCTCGGTAAGGGATTGAGCATTATTGTGGTGACATGCAGCCTGATTCTAGCAGAGAGGACCTCATTCTGTGATTGCCGAATCCTGCTACTGCTTGAGAAATCACTCGTCAACGTCACTACGAGGTTGACCAGAGCTCACTGGTGTGGTTCAAGGGCTGCAATCCTAGGCCAGCTTTCTGTACTTGGCTTACTTATCTTGACAGGAATGCAACTAAATTTCGCTTGTTGAGTTGGGGAATGAATGTTAATCCACTATGTGTGTTTTGTTGGAGGTGCATTGAAAATAGGTATCATTTGTATTTTAAATGTGGTTATACCAAGCGTATCTGGACTCAAGGTTGTCGTAAAGCTAAAGGACCCTTCTGGCTTTGGAGATGGGATAGCATTTGGGTGTGGTTTAAAAGCAAATGTAGTGTGCAGGCGCTTAAATCAAAGGTGAACCTCTTTTTGTCAAAACTATTGTATATCACATTTGGCATGAGCGCAATAGAAGAACCTATGAGAATGCTGCTTTATGTAAGAAGCAACTGCTGGCAAAAATTAACCCGCGCAACAAATCACTTCACATTATCGCTTCACTTTTGACATGATTGAGATGAAAATCATGATGTTTTAACCAAGCCCTCAGAGATCCATGATGACAAGCTGCAACAGCTATTTATTTTATGCCCTGATCTTCAAGCGAACTTTTGGATTCTCCATTTGTACCCAAATCAAAGAAGCTACCATTGACTTAAATGGATTTATAAGATTAAACTAAAAGATTTACGTACCAGTCAATATTTTTTTATGGCTTTTTGTGATTTGCGAATCCAGTAATTTGTGTACTGCAATAATTAACGTTAGACAACATTTACTTGCAAATCTTGACTGTGGTGCTCTTACTAACAATCATATTCAAATCGTGCGCAAATTTTTCTATAATTTGGTCGATAGTTGGGGTTGTTGATAGGGCTGTGGGGGTTAGTTGTATTTTTAACAAGAGCTTGTCGGCGTGCATGTAGTCATCTTTATCAACTTGTTTAATTGTTCCGCGTACATATATTGCGGCACCTGACCATGCATGTCTTTTTGCATAGTTGAGTTATTTAAATCTTTTAGTAAATTTAACTTATATTATATTATAATTACATATATATATAGATTGACATAATATGTATATATATATTTATAATTACATATTCTATATATGTATATAATATGTCTAGATTGACACATTATAATTATGTATAATATGGGATATTCACGTGAATCGGGAAGAATTCATTCTCAAATATAATATATAATATAGAAATAAATATATACCTCCTGACATATCCAACCACTCATAACAGGGAAAGAAAGCACCAGGTGCATTATTTCATCGAGGGTAGATTGGAAATCATATGCTAATGAATGACTCCTGAGCAGACTTATAGTCTGTTTGGAATAGTCTTATCTGAAAATTAAAATATAATAAGTGTCTTATAAGAAATAAGTGTTTGATACAATAAGACTATTTGATTTGTTAGCTGAAATTCTGTTACAAGTTACTTTGATAATAATGTTATCAATTTTAACTCATGATATTTTAATTTTATAATTAAATAATAAATATAAAACATAAATATTAATTATTTTTTATTTTAAATATTTTAAAATTTTTGAAATTTTAATTTTTAATATTTAATTTTTAACTTTTTTATTTTTTATTATTAAATTTTTTAGTTTTATTTTTTATTTTTTTATTTTTATTTTATTTTTTAATATTTAATATTTTATTTTTAAATTTTATTTTTTATTTTTATTTTAAAATTTTTAATTTTCTTTATTTTTTTAATTTTTATATTTTTATTTTAATTATTTTCTAACTGATAA
Organism: Cordia subcordata; assembly: GCA_028554755.1. NCBI lineage: Eukaryota > Viridiplantae > Streptophyta > Magnoliopsida > Boraginales > Cordiaceae > Cordia > Cordia subcordata. Next base: position 1,860,084 of record JAPTOF010000020.1, read on the forward strand.
GATATAAGATAAGATATAGGTACCCTAAATCCAACTTATTTTTTATAATTACAAATAAGACATCTTATGAAAAGTATCTTATAAGTGTTTTATAATAAGCTGATAACAAACAATCTTTTTTACATAAGTTGTCAAATAAGATAAATGTTTTATAATAAGCTCCAAACAAATACAACATTAATAGGCCAAAAAGAAAAAAGAAAAGAAAAAGAAAAGATTGGATCAGTGACAATTTCAATCATTGGAATTTTTTTAATCCTAATTTTTTAATTACTTCTAAAATTAACACAGTTTTTAAGAGGTTGGCAAAAATAAACTCTTTGAGCTTTCAAAGTTTGAATTCGAACTTTAGAAGCTCGAATTTGAACTTCGGAAGTTTGAAAGTTAACTATTACAAATTTCGTGACGGAGCTGATAATTTGAACTTTTGATATTCAAATTAGGGTTTTTTGCCACTGTCAAAGATTTCCTACAATGATGTGATAGAGCGGTAGGGAATCTGGCAAAAGCGAACTATCGAAGTTTGAACTCAAATTTTTGAAAACCAAGTTAGGGTTTCGTCAAATATTCCCTACGACGATGTGACGAAACAGCAGGGAATCTAGCATAAATGAACTTCCGAAGTTCGGAGTTCCAAAATTTTTAACTTTGTTGCTATATAATCCCACTTCACTCCTTTTACCGGCTCATTCCAAAATCACGCAACCTCAAAACTATCACACCCTCAATCACGTCTAGTAGTACTTTCACTCCAAAAGATGACTGCAAATGTAGATGAGGTTACTGTGTATTTATATTATAGTGGCCACAAGATTGAAACAGATCCTGGGCTTGACTACGTGAGTCCAAATTTATCACGTAAAATAAAAATTCGTCCTGGAACGACATACAATCAATTTGTGTCTCGTATATTCAGGAGGCTCGAATTGCGACCTGATGTCAATAAAGTTGATTTGTGTTATCGTAATCCAAAATAGGACACAAACTCACAACAAATATATTATCCTATATCTTTACATTTTAATATTTAAATAATTAATTATAAAAAACCGCTAAAACCCTAAATTCATACTAATTATATAACTAGAACTTTAATTTTCTAATATTTATAAATTCATACTAATTATTTGCACAATAATTAATGTATCCCCCACATCTTAACATTTTAATAATTAAATAACTAATCATAAAAAACCCACTAAAACCCTAAATTCATACTAATTATATAAATACAACTTTAATTTTCTAATATTTATAAATTTATATTACTAAAATAAACAAAAAAAACTAAAAGTAACTAATTGAACAACAAATATAATTAATTAAAACCAAACACATGAACAATCTAATTAAGTAAATTTAAGATACTTAGCAACATATAAATTAAATTACTGCCGCATAACAAAAAAATTATTTAAAAAAAACAAAAATACAACAAGATATAAACATAATACATGACAAAAAAAAAAACTAAATAAACTTACAAGATATAGGCAAACCTTAGGATGTGGAGCTGCTTTTTAGAGTTTTTTGGTTTGGGTAAGAGGAAGTTTTGAGAGAGATCAAAGAGGATTGAGAGAAGTTCGAGTGGGAGAAAGAAAATAGGGAAGGAGTATCGACCATATAAAGCCAGATTTCGAACTTCTGAAGATCGAATTCCAGTTTCCATCAATTTCGAACCTCAGAAGTTTGAAATCAAACTTCGAAAATTCGAATTCGGATTTCAAAAAAACGTTTTAATACACTATCAGACTGTTGCCCCGAAAACTCCAAAATCGAACTTTGAAAGTTCGAATGCGAACTTCAAAAATTCAAACTCGAATTTTGAAAATACTTATCAATATGAGTTCTATAAGCTCTCTATGGTATGGTAGCCTCTTAACCTCGGGTGAGGGAAAGAGCCATTTTATAAAAATACGAACCAGCTAAATGGCTAGTAAAAAGAACCCCTTCTTTCCTCAAGCTAAGTTCTAAGAGGTGAACATTAATACCTTCCCTAGGGTAGCCTCTTACCCTCGGGTCAGGGGAGGAGGCATATTACCATACAACCTGGGAGGTGAGTTCCTTTATCAGCTCGTATGCCCCTCCCTACTCCGTTCACAAAGAAGACGGAGCGAAATCTCTATCCGAACTTCTAAAGTTCGAATTCGAGCTTCAGTCTTTCGTTTTCGAATTTCGACAACTCGAAAAGTCTATTTTTGTCACCCACTTAAAAATTGGGTTAATTTTAAAGGTAATTAAAAAATTAGGATTAAAAAAAATTCCCTCAATCATTTGATCCATTTGTCCGGAGAGGAGATGAATGCATAATATGATCGCCTCAATAAAATAATGGGCTTGTTTCTTTATGTTGTTACCTCAACGTTGTACCTAGCTACGGATGGCTACGGCAATTTGTCCCATCCTGTTAGAGCGGAACCTAGAATTTTTTACCAGGGGTCGAAATTTTGTTTGTGTATTTGAATAGAAATTGCTATTGAGATAGTATTAAGTAAAAGAAAAAGTTTTCCTCTCTTGTAATATGAGAGGAAATATTTTATATAAGAATAATAATAACAACAAAGGGTATCTTTTTTTTTTTATTTATACTAGATTGTTCTCAAACCGTATTAGATTTAAGACTAATTCTTACCAAATTGTGAATAGTTAAAGAAATATCCTCCTAACAAGTATGTTTCTCAGGATTCAAAGTTGTAGCGAGGTATTTTGGTGATATTAGATTTTTACAAAAAAGTGTATAAAATACTATTTAGCAAAATAGTATAAGATTGTATAAAGCAAATTTTACTGATTCAATCAATGAAATTAAGTTTTTCACTCCTTTATGAAATTGTCTAGCCAAAATAAATACATAAATAATATATGAAGAAACTTCTTAATAAATAAACTCTTTATGAAAAAGCTATCTAATATTTATGAGCTTTTTTAAATTTATCTTGCAAGAAAAAACTCCAAGGACCTGGTCAGCAAAATAAACAAATTAAAGACTACTGAAATTTATTCGCTAAATTATTTATTTATTACAAAAGGTTTAATCTTTTAAATATCATGGACATAGAAAAAATTTCTAAAATGATCATTACAAGAATAATTTCAAACAAAAAAAAAAAGAAGAGAAAAAAATTTAGGGGGCTAGCAAGAAGAATTTTAAAAATTTTATATACATTAATATATATATTTTTTACCCTTTTGGGGGCGTGGGGGGTGGGGGAGCGGGCAGGGGGTTGGATGGGTGCGATTTTTGTTGACAAACTCCGATCCGAGATAGGCGGTGTGGAGTAGGGGTATTTGAAGCTTGCCACTACAACGCTCCGATGATTCTAGTTGTACTAATTTATGATAGCATAATTATCACACACGCCAATAAATTTATTTAGAAGGTGTTTCGCAATGCTTCCTTGTTTGTTTATAAGCATTTAAAATAAAAAATTAGTACAATTTTTTTAAAAATATTTATAAACATTCAAATAAATATCACCAACCGCCCTCCTAGTGAGGGAGCCCTTCCTGTATATGATAATGATTTAATTTACTGAAAGTTTGTCTGAGCCTTACTCCTAAACCAACTATTTAAAGACGAGATGGACTCAGCATTCTTCATCATCGCTCTGCCTTCATCTAACTATAGATTTTTCATTGTTTTCTAGACTTGGATTTTTTTTGAGCTACTAAAGAAGAAAGATGAGTCTGAAAGGTAAGATAATCAACGAAGTTGAGATCAAGTCTGATGGGGATGTATTTCATGAGCTGGTTCGATACAATCCACACAGTATATCCACCATTTCCAGTGATAAAATACATGGCTGTGATTTACATGAAGGCCAATGGGGAACCGTAGGTGTCATCTGCTGGACCATCTCCCATGGTAAGTTACGTTAATCTTGTGTTTTAGAAATTCTTTTGTTTAATATATATATCTGATAATCTTGATGAAATTTCTAGGGCAAATTTCACAAAAGGTCCCTACTATTTATAGAAAGTGTCAATTTGATCCTATTGTTTCAAAAGTAAATTATTTGGTCCTTAATTTATTCAAAAAATATGATTTTGATCCTTATTATTTCAAAAGTAACCAATTTGGTCCCCTAATATTTGCAAAAGGACCTAATTGATCTATATTTTGACCCTAAAAATGGTGATGTGATGGTTACACAACCAATTAATGGGGAATAAAATTGATACTTTTTATGACATTGAGAACTAAATATGTTATTTTGGAAATAATAGAAACCAAATTGACTGTCGTGCAAACATTGAAGACTAAGTGGGTTGTTACTTTCAAAACAATAAAGATTAAATTGATATTTTTTTGTAAACAATAAAGACTATTTGTGAAATTCTCCCAAATTTCTGCAGCAAAATCTATTAATTACTTTTTGCTTTCAGCCCTTATCAAAGTTGTATACGTTTCGCTAGGCATGCATGAACACAGCAAAATCTCATCAGCAATGAAATTAACAAGTCAAGAATGAATGAAAGATATATAGTACTATATATATATATATATATATATATATATATATATATATATAAAACTATAAAGTTGGTGAGATTTCCTCGCACTCACTGCTAATAGATTTTGTTGTATTCCCAATTCAATGATGATTAATGAATTGACGACTATTGCACGTTGCTTGGCGTTTGACGTACGTGGTAGTTTTAAAAACTTACAAAGTGTTCCTCTAAATAGTTTGTTTGGGACTAAATGATAACTTTTAATTTAAACGAGCTGAGCTTACCATCTATTAATAAAGTGTTCGGTCAAGGAAGATGTTCTCTGATGTTAATTTGCTGAACTGCTTGAACTACTACAGAGGGGAAGAAGAAGAGTGTCAAGGAGAAAATAGCAGCAATAGAATAGGAAAAGAAGTTAATCACTTTCAAGGTGATTGGAGGCGATCTCATTGACTTGTACAATATCTTTAACGTAACTTTTCATGTTGAGACGCATGGCGAGAGCAACTTGGTGACATTGACCATTGAATACGAGAAGGTGAACGAGAATGTACCATATCCAACAACCTTGATGGACATCCTTGTTCATGCCACCAAAGACATTGAGACTCACCACCTAAAATGATTATGAGAAAAGAGACTTAATTAATAAGAAATACTATATCTCAACACATGAAGCATATGTGTGTGGCTGTGTGAAGTACATGTACTGTGTGTGTTGGTTCTGGAGCAGCAAGTTCTTGTTCGAGGCGGAATAAATTAAAGAGTTGTGTAATCCTGGAAGCATTATCGATGTTACTACTTGTATCAATAAACTTTCAGTGTAATGAGAGCTTTGACATCATTTATGAGATATGAGTGTTATAAGCTTGTCATTTCTCATTATTGTGGGCGTTTGGTTAACCAAGTTGAAGATTCTTAGAAAAGTGAATTCGAAAATGTGATTTCTTGTATTTGGTTCGCATAATGAAAAATAATTCTTGGGCATGTTATATTTTCGAAAAAGCAAAATACTCCAATGATTCGCTCAATTTTCAATTTCGTGCAGTGCTAGGAATCCATCTTTCTTGGGTTGTGGGAATGTGCAAAGTAAATCAAAAAGACCAAAAAAACTCATATTCAAATCTTTCTCATGTATGATAAAAAATTAACAATAACAAAAAATAATTAATAAATAATTAATTATAACATTAATTAATTAATAGTACGTATTTTCAATTAAATAAGGGTTTTTATCTTGAAAATTGAAAGAAAATAATTAAAAGATTAATTAAAAAATTAAAAATTAAAATAGTTAATTTAAAAATAAAAATTTAAAATGAAAATTATTTAATAATTAATTAAAAACAAAAACAAAAGATAATTATTTAAATAAAAATAAAAATTAATAACATGAAATTAATTAATGAACAATTAAAAACAAAAATAAAATAATTAATAATTAATTTAAAGTAATAATCTAAAAATAAAAAGTATTTAGAAATTAATTGAAAATAAAATAAAATAGTAATAATAAAATAATAATAAGTAATTAATTTATTTTATTTAGTTAATTAACATAGATAAATAATTAAAAATAAATACAATAATATTTATTTATTTATTTATTTTAAAAATTTAATTATTTAAAAAATAAAATTAATTAATTGAAAATAATTATTAAGTAAATAATAAAGAAACAATCTAATTAATTAATTAATATTAAATTAAAAATTGAAAATTAAATCCAATCAAATAAAATAATAATAATAATAATAATAATAATAATAATTATTATTATTATGAACATTTTTGTAAAATAGCTGAAAATTCTCAGATATTTTAGTTTTAAACCAAACATAACAAGTTAAAATTCTCAAGAATACTCCAAAACTTTCACAACAATATTTTTGATATACCAAATAATTTTTATATTCAGGAGTGATATTTCATCCCCCCGAACCAAATGATACTTTTATATATTTATCTGTGTACTAAACCTTTCATCCGTCACAAATTAATATAATTCGCTCCCACACAAGAGCAGGCATGCTTAACAATAACATGTAGGGGTAGAAGTTCCAAAATGTTTTCAGATTTTACCGCATCCAATTAACGGGTTCATTTGACCAAAAAAAAAATGAGCGGGTTCATATTTTTTGGGCAAGGGTCTTCTTTTGGGTTTGTGCAATTTAGATTAGAGTTTCGAGTTTTTCAGAATTTTCGTGTTCTGCCTTTGAGTGCAGAAGAGTGCAAAATTTACACTCTATATTTGAATTTTTATATTTTATTTTTTCAATATTTTTATGTAATTTAACATGATTTAGCTGTGAATAATTATAAGTTAGTGAAGTTAAACTTTTCTGTTCATTGTTGTCAAAATTTTCATAACTATTTTACAATCTTTGTTTATTAATTGACATAATACGGTGTCAATAAGTAGCTGAAAAATATTAACTAAAAATGAAGAAACCGAAGCTCAAGTATCCAATTGAGTCTTATGAATTTTAATACCTAATCTTTTTGGGGTCCAAAATCTAAAATTGGAACCCCGAAAAGTCAAACCAATTCGCATAACGAATAACTTGTATTACCAGGTAAATCACTTCATGAGGTTCATGGTAAATGTCAAAGTCCGCATGCAACATTTAATTTTACCTAATTTCTCCATCAATTTTAGCAGTGTTAGTATTTTGTTAACCGTTATACAATATACTGTCTTTTCGTGTATAAAAATAAAAAATGTTAGATAACAGAACATATTGCAGGTTGCCATGTACCGCAACTCGCATGCATACACACTTTTTTTCGTTGTAATTACGTTAAGCAAATAGAACGAATTTTTCTTTAAATTTAAATTCTTAGATATAGTAGTCATTCACCCACTTACTGAAAGATCATGAGTTAACTAGCTAGCCTCTAATTGTCACCTATTTAAAACCATTAAAATGGGAGGTCAAGATGTAACTCTCATTCAGAGGTGACTTAAGAGAGATAAGAAGGCTTAAAGCCAAAATATAATATGTGGCTTTTTATATTTTTTAGTTGTCTATTTGTGAATCACAAAAAAATTAAATATACTTACAAGTATATAAATTAAAAACTAATGTAAAAAGATCATTTCTTGAGAGTCGTCTAGTGGAATAATAATGCTTATCAACAAGGAAAAAAAAATTTTTTTGGCCTTGTAATGGGAAAGAAATGTAATAAAGACTAACATAGAATGTAATTGAGAAGAATATTGCAAATAATTATAATACAGTAAAGAATATTTAAAACTTAATGCAATTAGATTTTTAGAGAGAGAGAGAGAGAGAGAGAGAGAGAGAGAAAGAGAGAGAATAGTAATAAATAGTAGTATTGGAGAAGGAGATTTTGCTAGAGCTAAATCGCAATGAAAAAAATAAATATTATTGGAATTAGTGAAGGTTGAAAAATTGAAAACTTGTTTTAATTAATAATGTGATTGTAATCTACTAATTAACATAAACAAAGAGGACAAGAGATTTATTAGATATTTAGAAGGCCTTGGCTAGTTATTAAAAAAAAAAACTAAATTAGACTTTTTATAGTAATTTATTATTTTTTTATTCTAAAATTCCGGGGCCTAAAGCTATCGCTTTAATTGCTTTACCTTTGAGCCACCTCTGGCTCATCGTCACTTAATTAAAGTCATTAAAACTATTCATATATATGCGATTACGGGGAAGAGGTATTAAAACAATAAATTAAATAAACAAGCCCACGGTCCAGCACAACCTTCGTTGGTGTTGCTCGGTCGATCCTATGGCCTGTCTTTGTTCAGCTTCTCGTACTCGAAGGTCACTTCAATTTTTTTTTTTTTAATATAATGGAGGTCAGATCTAGTTATATCATCACAATCGTGAATAATGTCTCATCACTTTATTATTCAAACTTGTTCTCTTTTAATTGACATCTTATTTGATCTTGTAAGCAAGTATCACATTTAATCAAATTGAAAAATCATGGATTTAAATAAAAAAAAAGTATAACATCTATTACGTAAGAAATCAGGAGATGGCCATGCCACATACAATTTCACATATATCATCTTCTCAACTTGCCTTTGTATTATATTATTTGTCCTCATCATGAATTTGTTTCATCCAATAGTGCGTTATGTCCTGTCTCCTGATCAAGTTGTTTTGGTTCATGTGTTATTTTACTTTTAAGGGTATACCCGTTGATGAATGCTTTTTTTTCTAAAAAAAATATTTCATAGACTTTTTACTGCCCGATCAGGGGGCAACCATGCATGCATCATTTTAGGTGAATTATTGGCATTACGAATATTTTAGATTTTTATCTTGAAAATGTCAATAATAACGACTAGACATATGCATGGAATCTTGATATATATTCACATGATTCAGACACTATATCTCGAAAACTGCAGTAACGTTTAATGAATATTTAAGCCCTGTTTGAATTGACTTTTTTTCCAAAAAAAAAAAGTATTTTTTTCCTGAAAAAATTATACTAAATTTGCAATAACTATTTGATTTGATTTCCAAAAAAGCTGAAATTCTGAAAAAAGCTCAAATACAGCTATTTTCAGAAGCCAAAATTTTCAGCTTTTAAAAAAAAAACTGTCTTTCAAAAACTGTCAAAAAAGTACTTTTAAAAAAAGCCAATCCAAACGAGCTCTTAATACGTGTTCTGCAACAATTTTTTGAGTAGCTTTTAGTATTTTGACTTGGTCAAAATGCTATTTTGTTAGAGTAGTTTTATTCGGTAAATTAGCTTTTCATATTAGGTTTTAGCCTTTCAATTAGCATTTTTCAAAAGTTAAAATTTTTTATTTTTCAGGTAGCTGTCAACTTTTTACTTTTTTTTGGGCAATTTTACCCTTTTCTTCATTCTTTTGACAATTCTGCTCTTTCTCCAATCTCTTTCTAAATTTTTACCTTTTATTTCACAAATAAAAATTAAAAATAATATAAAAATGAGTGTCAAATTGTATCTAATCAACATATACTAAAAAGTATCAGTTTTATTAGTTCTTTTTTTTAACAAAATAAATCTTGAATATATTAAAATTAATTTTTATAATATTAATATAAATATTTTATCAAAAAAATTAGTTGCATTTTCATATTAAAATATTATTATAAATAATAAATGTTTAACTATAAAATATATTATCTTATTCCTATAATAGTAATAATAATTATAATTATCATAACAACAATAATAATAATAACATGATATTAATATACTTTTACGTCATTTTATATTCATCAGCTAATTTAACAGGTAATTTACCAAACACATTTTGTTCAATCAGACAGCTAAAATACAACAGTTATCAGCAACCCAAATAGCTATCAACTATCCTAACAACTAATTTTACCGAACAGACACTTAATTGCATTAAATCATTTGACTTTTATTTTGAAAATGGCAACAACTAAACATATGGGTGTTGTACACCCTAAACATTGTTGTGTATCCACTTAGTAATGTGCACCACAGTATTGCATTCACAACTTTGTTATTGTAAATTCACAATCTTTATACTTGACGTTCACAAATTTTAATCATTTACAAATCGCATGTTATATGTGTACAATTTTAACATTTATATTCAAAACGTTTAATTGTTCAAATTTACTTATCCATTGCCTTTACATTATATATTCAAAATTTTATATCATATGTTCAAAATGATGATTATCAATTTACGACTCTTTAAGATATAATCATTATTTATGAACGATATGTTTACAACGTGTAAACAATATGTTCACAATCTGTGAACAATTTCAAAGCTTGTAGTTAGAGATGTTATTAGTGCCCGGTCAACAATCGGATTGTTGTGTTGCATTTGTTAACGTGAGAAGAATAAATTCATTAAATTTCATGTTGATTTGGCATCCAGATTGTGAAATCTAATAGGCGGTACACTATGCACCTTCCCCTGTACCATAATTTGAGTGTATGGGGTAATTCGCAACATATGCAATATATAAATATTCACATGATTCACACACTATATCTCAAAAACTGCGGTAAATTTAATGCAATGTATCATATATGACTTTGCGTGTCTCTCTCTCTTATTTTAAAATTTTACTTTCTTATTTAATGAAAGGGGTATTTTGTAATAACAGGTGAAATTATTATTTTTTTCGAAATCTTTGTCAGAGATTGTACCTAAAAGTTAAATTTAGTTGACATTTTTTTTTTTTTTTTTTAAAAGGGTTAACCAAAGGAGAACCCCTTTCCCACCTGGCCAGAGGCCCCTTAACCAGGCGGGAGGTAAATCGAGGGATGTGCGTGAGTGGCAGCCCGACCAGGGAGAGGACCAACGAGCGTGGAAATCCAGCAACAGCCCCCGCAATATTTCAGCGGAGTACTGCCGCCACACGGACTCGATCCCGCGTTGTCAGGGTGTCTCCACCCTAATCACCTGGCCACTTACCAACTCACCTATGCCCCTGGGGGCTAGTTGACATTTATTTATCGTGTGTTAGCAAGTTTTTGACTTGGACGCAAATTCATTTCTTGATTTGGTTAAACCAATTAGCGCGTATATCATCATCAATATGTGACATTGAGCCTTATCCAAAATTTTTTTAATTATATTAAGATTGTGATGCTTATTATATATTAAGTGATGATGATTGCTTAATTAGTTAGAAAGTTTGACCTATTCGAACATAATTGGTAACATTTCTTGGGATCTTCCAGATTCGATCAAATCACGCAATAAACTTAATAATGTATCTCAAATATATCTAGGTTCAGTATATAGTGTATTGATTTAAAGTGACGTGTCTGTCTACAGGTGAACAAAAAGTAATTGGTAAGATGACAAAATTTTATTATATTTCTAGAAGCAACTTCTTGTATTAGTAATACATCTCTTAAGAATCATTGAGATTTTATCATAAAAATCAATTGATCAATATCAACACTGGACTTAAGACCTTTATATGATAACTTTGAATCTTGAGATTTTTTTGTATAAGATTCTCTTTATACGTTGTAACACCTTCCTTACGTGTGACTCGAAATAATATCTATATCACTTGACAGACAGATTTGGACTAGACTTATAACTGGACTTGGACCTGGATAGTCGTGTGACTCAGAATAGTTTGATGAGTCACCATGACCCGGAATGGAACTTGTATAGTTGTGTGACTCGCAAATGGAATGGCTGTACCAACAGATCGACCTGCAAGCGGGATGGTTGTATAGACCACCAATAATCCAGAATGAATGCAGTTCAGCTGCTTGCAAGGATAATGTCAGCGTATTAATACATGTGCACAATGGACGAGCTTGACGAATCACACGTGAACATGATCGCAGTGCGAGAACTTAATGAGTCACCGTGACTTAGAACGGAACTTGGATGGTCGTGTGACCCGCAAGAAAAATGGTTGTATGGACCACCAATAACTCGACCCGCAAGAGGGATGGTTGTATGGAGCACTTGGATGCAGCTCAACTGCTTGCAGGGAGGGGTCACCACATTAATGGATGTATACAATGGACGAGCATGGGTGCAGTGCGAGAATTGGACCAAAAATCCAGCTCTGATACTACGTTAAGAATCACTAAGATTCCATCATAAAAATCAATTGATCAATATGAGGAGTGGCTCAGAATCTCTTGAATCCTGAGACTCTTCGATATGAGACTCTCTTTATATATTATAACAATATCAATAAAGAATATCAAATAAAAAAGAGAATAAGTTACATAGCTTTATAGGTGGACTCCAAGAAATAAAATTGCATTTGCGACTTGATTTCTAAAGCTCTTGTCCACTTCATAGAAGATATATATAGTTTTTCTAGAACTAATGGACTTAATTGCTTAAGACCAATTAAATTAATTGACAATAGTTCTTATAAGAATTAATTCCTTCAAATGCTATAACTAAGAAAAATTACTGAAAAATAATCATTTAGAGACAAAATAAAGAGGAAAATCGACAATTTGAGAAAGAATAAATAAGACAATATTTAACACATAAATTGTATTTCAACTGCGTATGGGTTTCGTAACTTTTAATATATAATGCAATGACTTTATCTTATCAATTTGTCCATAAATTTGGTACAGAGTATTTTGGAGTGTGGAGCCTATACAGATTGAGTGGGCAATGAGATATATTATATTAGAGCTTTAGCCAGTATCCGCAGATTCCGAAAACACCATGTCAAGATAATTTTCCATTTCTTTTTTTTTTTTCTAAAAGGGTTAACCAAAGGAGAACCCCTTTCCCACCTGGCCAGAGGCCCCTTAACCAGGCGGGAGGTAAATCAAGGGATGTGCGTGAGTGGCAGCCCGACCAGGGAGAGGACCAACGGGCGTGAAAATCCAGCAACAGCCCCCGCAATATTTCAGCGGAGTACTGCCGCCACACGGACTCGATCCCGCGTTGTCAGGGTGTCTCCACCCTAATCACCTGGCCACTTACCAACTCACCTATGCCCCTGGGGGCATTTTTTTTTTCCATTTCTTATTAGGACATAACTCAAATTGTTGACAAAATATTTTTCTCTCTCAAATTAAAATATATTCAATTAATAAATACTATCAATTTTCAGAATACAACCACAGTTTTACACTATTTCTTGCTAGAATTTCCACTTTGGAAGCATTTGCTTTTTCTTTTTCCAGATAAAATTCCTAGGGTGTATATACTACCATACAGCATCTTTATATTTTCCCAAACTCTGGTGCATGATCTACTTCGATCTCCACAGAATATATAACTAAAAGAAAAATGAAAAATGGGAAATGTCTCGGTACTAGTTTGCTTTGCGAATAGGTTTTGTAAGATAAAATAAAAGCCAAGGCTCATTTCATAAATATCAGTGGTTACAATGAAATTTATCGATACAGAGCAAGAAAATACGTAATTGGCAATATATATCACACGCACGCGCACACACACTTCTTATTCTTTCCTTGATTATTGCAAAACACATATTTCATAAGTAGATGGCTTAATTGAGTCGATTATAATGAACACGGTCATGGCCTTGGTGTTGCAACGTGGTGATTCTCCATGTCCCTGGTGAGGTCCAGAAAGAACTGCAGCAACGTGGTTGGATCAGGCACGTCTTCTTTGAGCTTCTCGTACTCCAAGGTCCATGTCACCAAGTGCTTATCGCCACCTGTATCATCAACATGATAAATTATGATGAAGGACCTGTATAACTCCATCAGGTCTCCTCCAATCATCTTGAATCTGATCGACTTGTTCTCCTCATCTATGTTTTCAATTATCTGCTTAGCAATCCTCCTCTTCCCATCTGCATGTATATTAGTTCAAGCAAATTATCATGAGTAACGTTAAGAATCGTTGAAGTTTCATCATAAAGCCAAATTAGTTTATATAAGTAGTAACCTATATTTGAAATTTTTTAATGCAGGAGGAATGCATATTCTAACACGCTCCATATGTGACCCGACAATAACTGATGGAATGCTGAAATGAAATAGAGCCCCACGAACAAAAAGGTGAGTAAGGTGTGACAACCACAATGACGAAACGAAACGGAGCTCAACAAACAGAATGGTTAACAAGATGTGACAATTACAGTGGTTACGATATATGATTCGGAGCTCCACGAACGGGGATTATGTGTGATTAATGACAAAAAAAACTTCATTAAGATTTCAGGTATTAATTTTAGACGAAGAATGATTAATAATGGCTTACCATGGGTGTAGTGCCAGCAGATGCGACAGCCTGCAATTCCGACTTCGCCTTCATGCAGTTCAAAGCCATGGACTTTATCAGGGCTCATGGTAGATAAACTGTGGGGCTTGTGTCTAAAGCTCTCATGAAATAGATCCCCAACAGCTCTGATCTCAATTTGGCCGATCAACTTACCACTTAGACCCATTTGGTAATAAGTATATCCGTTGAAGGAAAAATGATGAAAAATGCTAAAGTCCGCTCATCTTTATAATGTTGTTCCATGGGCAAGACTCGTTCTAATAATATTATTTCAAGAATTAAAAAAATATATCATCATCAACGAAACAGGAATGGCTCTTCATCCCATCTGAGGGCTCAAATGAGATACCCCATAACCCAGCAATCAAACGTTATCATGCATGGCTGCCACATGGCTATATTTTAGGACCCACTTCATGCATGCTTATCACGTGATTTGACCTTTTAATAACAATACTAGTATTACTATTACTACATTATAACACCAGGGTGATTATTTTGTCATTTTATGTAAGTCACCATCACTATTACAACAACAGTATAACAGAAGAATTTCGCAAAATCGAGTAATATTTTTATTTTATGCAAGTCATTAATACTACTAGTAAATTATAACAATTTTGCACAGTAGTTTTATTAACGAATGTTCATAAATTCCACATTACATATTTACAAGTGTTAAATTTTTCGTTCAGGCTTATATATATTGTCGGTCACAAGGTTTTATATTATATCTTTATCAATTTTATATGTTAACGAATTTCCAATCCCTAACAAACCATCTGCTCTAGCACGATCATTCCTGAATGAATAGCTGCCTCCAATGTTCAACTTAAAGGTATTATCTTTTAGGTTCTTTTTTCCCAATAGATAGGCTTTTCCTCTTTTTCTTTTTTTTTTTCCCAATGGATAGACTTGTAAACAATACGTGAACACTCTTTTATTGTATTATTAGGACTTATGAAATATATGGTGACAAATCTCACATGTGATGCTCACAAGTTTTATCAAAAAAAAAAAACTAGTTCTTTAAAAGCCAACAGTCACCATATATATTTACTTTGTTTAATTTTTTGCCTCGTCATTTATTTTCTTCAAATTTTCATTTGAAATCTTCTAAAAATATATATGTGCCTATATACACACAAACATACATGTTTAGGTGTGTATGCACACATCTATGTCTACACATATATGTGAAATTGACTTTGTTATTCAAAAAAAAAAAAAGAAAACTAAAATTTAAAAGAGAATCGAACTTAATTTCTCCAAAAATAAAAATATTTAATTTTGCAAAAAAAATTGAAAATTATAAAAATATACTTAAAAAAAAAACCAATTCAAAGATACCTTGTGCAAGAATAGTCTGGGAATGAAATGTAATTCTTAACTCTCTTCTAAATCTCGTGATTGATATAGTGTAATGACCCTGAGAATCCCATTCCCAAGGTATTCATTCCTATGAATAATGGAATATTCATTCCTAACAAAACCCATGAATGGTTCATTCTCATGTTCATAAGAATGGTTCATTCTCATTAAATGACTAAAATAATATTTTAAAAATTAACATTTAGCATTTTATATTAAAAATAAATATTAAAAGTAAAAATAAAAATAAAAATAAAAAAGCTCACCAAAATATTCATATGTATAGACATATATTACCATTATTATTATTATTATTATTTATTAAAGTTATCAATATAAATATACTTTATATTAGTATTGTAATATTTTAGTAATATATTGGATAATTAATTTTATTACTAAAATGTATATATAATATACTAGTATAGGTGTAATTTTAGCTTTTTATATAAATCATTTCCAATACTAGCTGTACTAGTATACTAATTATCAAACATAAATTTTAAATCAACATACTCATTCCTACCATCATTCCTAGAGTATAGTATATTATATTCATTACCAAGTCATTTCTATTTCCAAGCTCATTCCATTCATTATCTCAATCCATTCATGTAAAATTCATTCCATTGTACCAATCCCTGTCCCAATCTCTTTGGATTAGTTTTTTGGTTTTTTTTTTAATTGTTGGAAATGTGGTGGTTCTAGGGTTTGAATCTTGTGAATATGGAGTTAAGAGCCTTAATTTCAAAAACTTAAATAGAAAAACTTGAACTTATCAAATTGAAGTTCTACACATTGAAGTAACGGTATTAATTCTTTATTTACATAGCATTTTTTGTCTTTTCAAATCTTAGATGGAATTTATTTTTGTTTCAGAGTTTAGGTGGATTTTTCTCCATGGCAATCCAACTCCTACATGATATATATACACAAACTTATAAATTCTAAATTATCAAGTACATGTGCACATAAATAAATTTTTAAAATTTTTTTGTTGCATATGGGAATATAAATTAAATTTACATTTTTTTCTTTTGCTTAATATAAAAATTTATATATTTTAAAAAAAATAAATTATTTAAGCAGTTTAAATATTAAAAATAAAAATTAAATAAATTATGATAAACCAACAAAAAACAAACTTGTAAGTTGAGAGCAGTTTGCTAAGTGATTTCAATTTTAGGCACGATACAAAGCATATTTGGGTATTCTTTTTTTGGGTCCTTTTTCCTTTTTGGTCATATTTGATTTTGGTATATGCTATGTAGTTTTAGAATGCCATGTGGAACATTTACCTACATTATGAAAGAAAAACAAAAATGTTAAGTAAGTAAAAAAATTAATATCGTTATTTAATAGTATGTAAACGTTATTTTTTTTATAAGTACAAACTCTTCTGTTAAATTGTTTTAAAATTGATATTTTTAATTCTATATTTTACAAAATTCAAATTCTAAAATCACCAATTTTCCTTTATTGTTTAATGTTTATAAACACCAAAAAATAAGCAAAGCCGAACAAACTCTTAGGTGTGTTTGGATTGGAGGCGGAAATTTTAATAAAGAAAAGAAAAGGAAAGGATTATAAAGAAAAGGAGAGGAAATGGATAATTCATATTTGGATTAGAGTTTTTTTTGTAGGGAAAATGAATATAAAGGATTATGAGTATCTTGTGTTTGGTTAGAAAAGAAATGGAAGAAAGAGATAAATTTTATATGTAAAAGATTGAGAGTAAAGGATTTCAAGAATCCTTTCCCTCTATTTTACCCCAATTTAGAAAGATTGAAAATAAAAGATTAAAAGAATTTTTCTTTTTCTTCCAAAACCCTCTCCTTCTTAATATTTTCAAAACAAACAAGTAATGGGATATCAAAATCGCACTCTTCCTTTTCCTTTCTCTCCATTCCCTTCAATCCAAACAGCCCCTTAATTAATTTCTTGTGCCAATCAAAAACTATATAAAAATCTTCCCAAAGCAGACTTGACAGGAGTTGGTAGTAGGTGTAACTAAAAGAATTTATTATTCCTCGAAAATGTAAAAGAAATTATTGCCTCACAATACGACAGAGAAGGATGCGGGAACGATAGTCTCTGTCTCTCTCTCTCTCTCTCTCTCTTTTGTCGGGTGGTATGGGATTTCACGCCAAATAAATTAATAGATCCGATATAGACAATATCTCTTGGCCACGCATCTCGGAGTTTATATGTTATGGGTCTCAAATTAATGTAGTCGTATTTAAAAGTAACTAGCATCAAATATTTTAAATAAAAATACTAGTATTCTCGGAATACATACTTTGCGAGTGAAGTCTTTCTTTAATTAAGTAAAAGGATGTAATGCTCCCAAATTTTATATTCGGTAAGAACTTAGTATTCTAATATGCTTTTGGATTGCTTTGTCATGACTACGGACATGTAAAATAAATTTTACGTTCTGAAGATATTTAAACTGAGATTGTTATTTATACTTTTCCAAAAATATATGTTGTCGCTCCAAAAGAATCTAAACTCGGCTGACGCATGAATTAAAGAAAGACTTGAAAAAGGTGATTTATCAAAGTTGAAGAGTTAAAAATTGATATATCGTACTTTCTTTTATTTATAAAAGGAGATGGGAGACGGGAATCCAATTGGAGAAAATTAAAGTATATATATTATATAATACCCTAAATTCCTTCTCATCATTTTTTGGATCATTACTTTGACAGCACATTTATACTTTCATATTATGTACTATCAACACTATCTCCTTCAAACAATTAAATTATTACAAAAAAGTGTAATATTTATTGTCTTTAATATTTAGTGCAAGCTTACTTATTTTTATTGAGCTTTACACTTGAAGGTAATATTACAAAGAGGTGGTGGTGAGATTTTAAATTGTGACTTTCAAGACTATACAAACTAAAGATTTCGAATCTCGTGCTTAGCACGAATCAACCTTTTTATTAATTTTTTAATTATAATTCTAAATTTTTTAGAAGAAGAGTGTAATTTTAAAGTTTCTCGGTTACTGAAGGAAATCAGGAGCAACTTAAATGAAGATGGCAGTTTTGAAGCAAAGAAGTATATATGATGATCATGGGTAGGACTTTGTATTTCGAGACAAATTTGAGTTGTTTAGCAATTTATTAGAGCTAGATGTTATTTTCGAAAAGAAAAAGGACCATCAGTTGAGTGCAAGTAAAGAGGGTGTTTGGCTTTGCTTATTTTGGGTGCTTATAACCCAAAATAAGCAAAGCCAAACACCCAAAATAAGCAAAGCCAAACATAAGCACTTAGAAAAAAAAAACTTCCTCGTATACGTTTTCCTATTTAGGCGCTTATAAGTACCAAACACGCTCTAAGTTAATAAGTAGCACTCCACATATCCACCTTATCTGAGCAATCACCACCCAGAACTTCTGCAGCAACATCAGCAGGATTTTCAACTACACTTGTCAGGTTACCTGGTCAAGTATCAAATGTGATAAACTTCAGATATCTTACAAGGAAAGGCAAAAGAAAGGAGGTTTTGGAGGGTGGCGGCAAAAAGTACTTTGAAATAAACTCTGATTTGTTTCGGAAACAAAGAAATGGTAAACGATCTTCTCTTAGGGTCACGAGAATTCAGTTCAGCTGAATTTCATGGAGTGTATTATATTTACACTCGAATGGCTCAAATATTACCCCCTCACATCATACAATCAAATTGCAAATTATGATTTATTCTTTCCCTCTTAGTGTAAAGCTGCACGTATTCTTTTTAAATCTTTGATTAACTGAAAATACGTTGATATGTGGTTGATATCTTTATATTGTTATTCTGTTTTATAGACCACGTTTCAAGCTTGGGCTGCTGGTGTCACTTATAATGGTCTTTGTAGCACAGCATGTTTTGAGAACTTAGTATGTTTACTGCATTCTTCGTTTTCTATCTTGAATACTTTAATTTATGCTACTATTACAAGTTGAATATATCATTTCTTTTAATTTCACATTTGTTCTAAGAGACAATAGTAGTGAGCATGTAGGTGAATGATACTTCTTTTCCTTCACCGATCAGACTCAAGTATATGTGATACACTACAGTTTCTTGTAAATAGATTGGATTATATTTATTTAAATTATTCTCTCACTTCTAATCTCATTTGTAATAAGTTTTGAATTTGAAAAAAGTAGTTTGTAGGAGCTTTTTATTCACCTTCCAAGGATGATTTAATTTCACCACCAGTTTTGCCATCAGGGGAGAAACTTTTTGAAAAGTCTTCTTTAGTGGATTCCAAAATCATATGAAACTCACTATGAAAATAATATTTGTTAAATATGTAATGAAACTACCCTAGTTTGCAATTGTTATATTTTTGGAGGTTCCAAAAGTTGGCTTAAAAAGAAAGCAATTATAGATGAACTCAAATGTGGTTATATGTGTGGCAGTTTTCAAAGACCTCTCTGTAGACAACGTTGGCTTAACAACAGTTCTCAAAGGAAAGGATATTATTTTATCGTTATTAACTACTCAATACAATTCTTTAACAGTTTTAGTTGAGAAATTCTTCAAAAAATAAATATCTCATTCTCTTAATAATGGACGATATCTGTTGATAAACCTTCTCCGAATAGAAGCCAAATATTTGATCACCATATAGACAAAGAAAATAAATAAATAAAATGTTAGCAAATAAGTAGATTTAAAAACTCAATAATACATGAGAGATAAAAGACTCGTCAGGAGAAAGTATATTTGAATCAATCTGCACCATATCTAAACTCATAATTTCATTATTTGATTTAAAATTTAAAACATTCCACTGTCGTGAAACTGAAGCAATGAATTGAAATTTAGTTGGCTGATACCTTGTTATTCACAATCCATTTTCAAGAAATTTTGCAAAAAGGGAAAAAATAATGATAAAACAAAGGAGTATTAAAAAAAAAAGTAAAATTGTGAGCATGCTATGTAGTATGGGAAAAAGGACAAGTAATGTATATATAGCTACATGCATTAAATACTATAACCTTGGTCCTTATAAGAAATTTAGCAACTACATTGCAATGATCAATGTCTCAATTCTATCCATGAAATGGGCAAATGTAACGGAAAAGTGTACCACAATGAACGTGGTCTTTGAGCTTGTTAAAATTTAAGAACAACAACCCAAATGGTTAAAAGCAAGGTAATTACATGGCCAGGACGTGGTATGTACGGCCAGCACAACATGATTGCAATAATTATATAAATGCAATGTAATTGAAATGTAATTAAATGGCCAGCTACCAATTCTATTGCAATGATTAATAAATTCAGCACAACATGGTTGCAACAATGATTATAAAAAAGCAATATGTTATGTAATTGTAATGTAATTAAATGGCTAATTACCAATTCTATTGTCTCATCCTCGTCTAAAACGTCTCAAGATAATACAATGGAAATGTGTTAATGAAATATATAACTACCTAGGTAGGATATGATTGCAATGTACTAAATAGCCAATTATCAACCCAATTACAATGATCAACAAATTGAGCACACACAATACTTATTGAAGAAAAAGATGATGTGGCATTCTCTAAAAAACTTATGTGGCATTCTCTAGAGCTCTCATGCTCTTTTGATGTATAACTTTATAAATATAGTATATATATAAAATATCACCTCTTTTGAAAATTGAAGTTATTAAAATAATTATTATATTATTTATAATTGTCCTTCTTGTTAAGAGTTTTCATTAGCATAAGATATATGAAACACGTAATATATAATATTCATGGCCACATTAATGCTGCAAAGCCTCTTTTGCATTAAATTCGAGCTTTCTATCCATTCCGGTAGTTATGGAATTTTTTATTTTATTCTATTTTATCTTTTTTACCTTCCGCGAGAGGGTTTATATGATTATAATTTATGTATTGTATAATTCTTATATAATATCATATCCGAGTCTTTAAATAGAACGCGTGCCGCCCATACTAGAGCCAGCGCCCTTGGCTTATTTTGATGGTATTTGTATTTTGACTCTGCACGCACAACAATCACTTCACATTATCGCTTGGTTTTCACTGTAACAATTTATGCCAATAGTTACATATTTTTTGTTACATTCGAAGAAAGTGTAAAAAATGTTTTAGTATAGTTATATTTCTAAGTGTAACAAAATATTTTTGAATAATTTTTGATATTTCCATCATTTTGTTACATTTAAAAGTATAAAGTGTAACTAAAATGGTTAGAAATGTAAAAAACTATTTTAGTATAATTACACTTATAAGTGTAATAAAATATTTTTATATAATTTTTGGTATTTCAATCATTTTAGTTACACTTAGAAGTGAAACTATTTTTGGTTACACTTCTAAGTGTAACTAAATGATTAACAGTCATATAAGCCAACAAAACATGAAGTTTTTTGCTTGAATCCCACATGGATACCACATTGGGGATATTGATTTGCATGCAATCTACAAAAGTAATGCGAACAGATTGTTTTTCTCAATCCAACTCTTGCGGCAATGGCACTTCAAATTTTATGTTGACTTTATTTTATTTTTTTGTGTTCATCCATCGTGCCATTTTATTTTAGCATTTTATTCTCGTTAGAGTTATAATAAATATTTTAAAATATTTAAAATTGTAATAATAATATTGTAATTTTTATTTTTAATTTTTTAAAGATAATAAAAATTATTACGCTTGGAGTATAATTAATATAAATATATTAGCATTTTAGTATGGTTCAAAGTGTAACTAAGATTAGTTACATTTTAAAATGTAGTAAATTTTAACTGGATTTCAAAATATAACTAATATTAGCTACATCTTTAAATGTAGTAAATATTAGCTACATTTTTAAGTGTAGCAATATTTTTTTTTGTTGTATCAATATTAATTACACTTGTAACATGTGTAACAAATTCTTTTAATTACATTTTCAAATGTAACGAGAGATTAAAATATATGTAATTACTAATATCATTCCTTGTTTTGACATAGTTGAGCTGAGAATCATCGTGTTTTACCCAAGCCCTCAAGATCCATGATGACAAGCTACAATGGCTATTTATTTTATTCCCTTTTCTTCATCCGAGCTTGGATTCTTATTCATTCTGATGCAAATCAAGTATTGGATGTAAATAGAGTTATAAGATAAAACTAAGACAATCTACGTACTGATCAATGTTTTTGCAATTGAAAGTTCATCTTGTGGTTACAAGTGAAATAGACGTGCGTTAACTCAACGACTTTCGTGCAGTTCAACTCCTTTTCGTGCATTTTCTAAGCTTCTAATTTAAATAGTTGACAATCATCAAACAATATAATTGCCAATTGGCTTACACAAGATCAATCCTCCATTCAATGCATAAAAGACAGTTCTCAAAATTAAAGTGTTACTGTACTTGTTTTGAATGCTAATCCAATCCTTAATATTTACAAGAATCTGCTGCAATAATTGTTCTTCCGTTAATGTGCCAAAAGCCAAGAGAATGAGGTCTCTCTTTAGTCCCCTTTTTACAGTTCTTCTGCAAACCTCATTTACCATAACTATCCATTCTCTGCATAAAGATTTGCAATTCAACTTCTTGCAAATATCCTTCCAAATTCTGCTTGTAAATGGGCAACCGAAAAAAAGGTGTTCCCTCGTCTCCATAGACATGCCGCAGAACAAGCACCTAGCATCCGTGATCATTCCCCAAGCAAGCATCTTTGCTCGAGTCTGTAATTTATCCAGCATCGCCAACCACAAGCAGACAGTCTGTTTTGGCAGCACAATTCGATCCCAAACCACCTTCCACCAACTAACCTCTTCTTTCTTTTGCCTGATAACTTCCCAATTCCATCGGGAGTTGTAATTTTATACTTTATATAAAAAAATTTTATATTATATGTTCAAAATTCTTATATTGTTTGTTTAAAACTCTTATATTACATGTTTAAAAGTTTCAAAGTAAGTAAACAAAATAAAAATTATAATCTTATAAATTTTATACTCTATGTTACTCTCATATCATATGCTTATATATTATGCTCTATGTTCAAAATTCTTATATTATATATTCAAAAATTTTCTATTATATGTTCTAAATTCTTATATTACAAGTTTATAAGCAAGTTCAAAAAATAAAAATCATAATCTCATAAATTTTATACTCGATATTCAAAACTCTTATATTATATATTTATAGATTATATACTATGTTCAAAATTCTTATAGTATGCATATTAAACTCTTATATTACAAGTTCAAAAGTTTAAAATCAAATTCACAAAATAAAAATTATAACCTCATAAATTTTATACCCTATGTTCAAAACTCTTATATTATATGCTTATACTCTGTATTGAGAACTCTTATATTACATGTTCAAAATTCTTATATTATAGGTCTATAACTCTTATATTAAGTTGCAAATATGTTCATAATTTTGAATTTAAATTCAAAATTATGAACATATTTGCAACTTAATATAAGAATTTTTAAAATTCAAAATTATGAATATATTTGTAACTTAATATAAGAATTTTTAACGTATAATATAAAAATTTTGAACCTATGCTATAAAAGTTTTAAATCTATAATATGAAAAATTTGAATACATATATTATTACGTATTGTGCATACGTACTATTCATGCACAATAAGTTATACAGTGCTTCGTAAGAGCACCATATCTACTGAAAACAATAAAAATTACATATCACTAATTGTGTATTATAGTTTATGTAATCATTCACCTCTTATTTTTATTTTTAATGACCATATCAGAGATGCTTTATATATAGTTAATATAATATTTTGGCCATATCAAATCATTTGACGATATAAAAGTAAAAGTTAGGGGGAAAATTAATTTGACATATTATCCGATTAGATCCACGTGAATCAGGAAGAATTCGTACTCAAACGGAGAAATAAATACCTCCTGACATGTCCAACAACTCTTGTCTTTTTCCTTTTTTTTGTCTTTTTGCGTCAATATGTCCAATCACTTATAACAGGGAAAGAAAGCACCAGCTGCATTATTTTGTCGAGGAAGATGCTGGGGATTGGAGATCTGCTACTCAATGACTGGCACGTAAACTTATTAATTCAATTGGAATAAAGAAAGGAAAAAAAAAGATTGGATCAGTGACAATCTCAATTATTTCATCCACTTGGCTGGAAAGGAGATTTGCATGCATTTATTACATCTTATTCGATTATTCTTTTCTTTTTTTTTTCTTTTTTGTTTTGGATGGACATCCTAAGAACTGAGTTAGTGATAAGAACTACGGTTAAATTTTCGACTCAGTTATAGTTTTCTTCAAAACATGTCTTTCCAAAAGGTGTTTTTAGCTTAAAAAATAAATTTAATTTTTATAAAAAGTTATTTTTATTTATGTTGAATTGCATATTTGAACTCTTACAAAATAAAATTTCAAAAAAGAATAATGCGATTTAATCATTTCATGCATCAAGACGGAGGATATAGATCCAACAATCATAAATCTATACAGCAACTTTGTTCTAAAATTTATACGAAAAGATATTCTCTGAGGTACTCTCCTTATATAATATAAGCTAATTCTATCTAGTTAGCTTTACTAAGAACATGCTTTTTATTATTTACAATTTATAAGCTCCAAATGATACCTTTTACTATTTAAAACTTATAAGCTCCAAATAAACTTAGTCAAACATGTTCTAAACACATTATAGAGGATATGGTTTACCAAATTGGTTTGGTTTATAATATAAATTTTTTTTATTATTTCTCTCCTACCACACATGATATTATGAACACAAACATTGAAAATTTCAGCCTAGTGAGACTAGTCTTAAGCCCCTTTTCTTTGCAGATATGGACTGGCAGTATGGGACACAATTAATTTCAGTTGCTGTGCAACTACATTCATTTAGTTGTTGGTTACGGATGTGAAATCAATCATCTTTTTTTATATTTCTTATTTTTTACACCCCCTAAATGATGGCATTATCGCCTCAATTAATAAAATAACGGGCCAATTGCTTTCTGATTGTCACGTCAACTTTGTACCAGTTTATTTAGAGGGTATCTCGCAATGCTTAACTCTTTATTTTGAGAGATTAAAAACGCTTAAACAAATATCGCGAAAGGGACGGAGGGTGTCGGTTCATAAAAAATCATTATCACCTAATGCATGTATTTCTTGATACAAATCCACAGCAAAGCAAGCATCAAATAGGAATAAATAAATAAATAAAAGAATAATTCAAGTAATTAAAATTAGTTGTAACCATGGCTTTAAGAGTTATAATTCAAGTTAATTTCAAGTTTTCAGGTGGGAATAGGGTTAGAGTTGAGAGTAAAGATAAAAAAAAAAACCTATGGAGCCCTTCCTGGCTTTTACATTGCTGATGTATGTGATGATGATAAAGTTCGTCCGAGCCTTACTCCTAAACCAACTATATAAAGACGAGAGGGTCTCAGCATTCTTCATCGCTCTGCCTTCATCTAAACTCTATATCTTCCCATTGTTTTCTAGACTAGGTTTCTTGAGCTACTAAGCAGAAATTAAAGATGAGTCTAAAAGGTAAGATGATTAATGAAATTCTGATCAAGTCTGCTGGGGATGTATTTCACGAGCTGTTTAGATACAACCCACACGGTATATCCAACATTTGCGGTGATAAGATACATGGCTGCCAATTACATGAAGGCCAATGGGGACAAGTAGGCTCTATCATAAACTGGTCCTTCACCCATGGTACGTTATTTACTCAATCTTTGTGAATAATTCTAAGTTCTATCATAAAAATCAATTGGTCAATGAAAGGAGTAATTCATGATCTTATTAAGTAATTTTAGACTTTATAATTTTTTTATGTGGAGGAAATACTCTAATACTCTCCCCTCACATGTGAACGGTACACATGGATGAAGAAAGGTCAATACTCTAACACTCCCCTTTAAACTTTGTGATTCTTCCATGTAGAGGAAATACTCTAATACTTTTCTTCACGTGTGAGTCACACGTGATGGACAAATCAGAACATCACACATGGATGAAAAAAGGTTACACGTGAAAAATATAATTGACCCATAACATGTGCTCTGATACCATGTAAATAATTCTGAGGTTCCACCCTAAAAAATAATTGGTCAACGAGAGAAGTAGTCCGAGATCTTATTACCTGATCTTAGACTTTGTGATTTTTCCACGTGGGAGGAAATGCTCTAACAATCTTGTGTTTTAGAAAATCTTTTGTGTAATATATATGCCTCATAATCTTGATGATGAAATTTCTGCAGCAAAATCTATTAATTATATATACACACATACATATATGTATCAATTTCTGATGTCAATTTATGTACTGAACTGCTTGAACTCCGTGCAGAGGGGAAGAAGAAGATCGCAAAAGAGAAAATAACAGCAATAGACGAGGACAAGAAGCTAGTCACATTCAAAGTGATTGGAGGTGATATCATTGAGGCATACAAGACCTTCATCATAACTGTTCATGTCGAGACGCATGGAGAAAACAACCTGGTGACGTGGACCTTCGACTACGAGAAGGTGAACGAGAACATACCATATCCAACAACCTTGATGGACTTCTGTCTTCATGTCACCAAAGACATCGAGACTCACCACCTTAAATGATTCTCAGGAAAGAGTTCAATGAATCATATATATATATATATATATATATATATATATATACATATACATACATCTATATATATATATATATATGTTTGCGTGTGTGGAAAGTATGTGTAAGTGTATGTGTGTGTGTGACGCTGATGCAGCTTAATTGTTCGGCTTGAATAAATCCGAAAGTTATGAGTTGTGTATCGATTTTACTTTCTAGTATCAATAAACTTACAAGTATCGTAATGAGCTCCGATTTGTGAGCTTAGTATTTGATATTATTTTGCAATCTACACCTTTACTTACGTAATGGTTGCTTTTGTTTTTTTTTTTTTTTTTTGGGGGTAGAAGAAGAGGTATTTCTCCTCGAGAATTCTATTGATAGCAAGAAATGTACAAAAGTAAGAGCAAGGCCTCCAACCGTACTTCCACACGCTGTTACATATATAATTATGATAACGGGACTGTTTTCAATAACAAATACTTAGACATACAAGCAAAATGTAAAAAAGGAGCACAAATTCTTTAGGTTATGCCATCGAATGTCGGCAATGGATCCTCTAATACAAACAGAATTTTAAAAAAGAAAAAAGGAGCATAAATGCTTCAGGAGATCAGAAAGAATTAGAGTAAGATATCAGGATATTTTCAGAAATGGGTCTTAATATATATTCAAAGTGTCAATATAATTTATCTTCTATTATTTTAAATTGACTCATTTACAAATATTAAGGATTCTTCCATTGTTGTTTACATGGTAAGGGGAACTGTTGTAAGAAAATGAGATTTAAAGATGATGCAATAGGCAGATATAATTTATTCAAAGTGTCAATATAATTTCCACCTTATAATTGAATTTGAATATAATTGGAAGTAATTACACAGTTAAATATATTTCTCCAACTAAGTAATTACTTAGTCAGAGATGAATTAGGTATAATTAGACCTTTTCAATTACACTCTCTAATTCTCATGGTGAGAGGTGTGAATTGGTGTAACTACACTATATAATTATCCTATAACAACTTTTCGTTTCTTTTATTCTTTTTATATTTAACATGTTTTACTATAAAATAAATATAAATAATAAATAAATAAATTTAAATAAAATTAAAATAAAAAGTATTAAATAAATAAATCAAAATGTATAAATATGAAATAAACAAAAAATATAAAAAATAATATTTTAAATTTGAAAATATTAGTAGTAGCTAATTTTTAGTTTTATATATTTACTAGTGTGACACTCGTGTAATGTATGGAGAGTGACATATGCGATTGAATATATTAATACTATAGAGTTTTTGCATCTTACTAAATAATTATTGAAATAATTATATACTATAGATTTAATAAAATAATGATGATATATCTAGAGCAAGGATATAATATTAATTAAATTAAAATTTTTAATATAGGAATCGAACTAAATAAATAATGGAAAACAAAAAATGACCTAAGAATGGACATATTTAATTAATTAATAAGTAATTATGGAAAACTTGTCATATAGAGCACCACTTAGCAGCACAAAATTACAACTTATTTTGCTTTATTATATAGTATAGATATTTATAATTCATATATTTTTAATTGGTCATATTTATTTTTATAAAAATAATATTTTTATTTTAAATATTTTTAATAAATGACATCTTTAAATATTTGTTAACATTAATATAAATTTTAAAAATAAGTATTTATTTTTAAAATTAAATTATTTAATTTTTTAATTACCATTTGTGTTACCAAACATATCATACGGAACAAAGGTGTAATCATGCTATGGTAACCAAACACGGCATGTGATTTAAATTACTATATAATTACTAAACAATATAATTACTACTCTAGTAATTAAATTGTGGTGTTCAAACAGACCTTAAGCACATTTTTTCGGTCTTGTCGAAAATATAAAAATACTGTACACAACATTTTTGTGTGTATAGCCCGGAGTTTTTGAACTTTTTGTTGATATTTTAATGATGTTTATGGAGCTTGCAGTGGAGGTAGGTGTCTGAATCTTGAGCTAATGAATGTCTCACTTGGCAACTCTAGACGCGTTTGAGTCCCGGAACTATAGCCATGGAGGTGAAATTGAAACAGATTACATTGCCGATTAAAAAAGAAAAAGAAAAAAAGTTGTTTGTGTAATTTGTTTCAAGATACCTCTATGAACACACTGATAATTGAAAACAACCTCACAAATTGTCCGTGGTGGCCATTATTGATAATCGTACACTTGTGACATCGATTAATATAATTTAAGTAAGAATAATTAAATAATAACAAAGTGCAAGTGGAGTAGTAGTTAATAATTTTCACATGCATGGAATTGCAATTATGCAATTATTGGTATTCGGAGAAAATAAAATTACTGAGCAGCCACAGCATGATGGTGTGATATTGCTCCCGACAGGCTCTAACCAGCTGCCACTCATCCTTGCTGCCATATTAATGAAGACCTCAACATTATTACTTTTGTCACTAACACTAATAATTAACACCATATTGGGTCACAGTTGCAATTTCTATCAATTATTCCCTTAGTTTCATAATATCAGTCGTTTTAAAGAATCCTTTTTGTTCCAAAATTTCTATCACTTTGAAAAGTTTAAAGAAATAATAATTTTTATTTTTCAGATTTATCCTTATTTTAATGCAGAGATAAAAGAAACATAATTTAATATCAGATAAGACAAGAAAAGATAAAAAGATACTTTTGTCAAGTTATTTCAAATTTATCCAAAAATGAGACTATTAATTAGCTTTATTGGTCTGAGTATAAAAATTTTAAACGACTGATAAAATGAGACGGAAGGAATATTATAAATATATTTATGAAAAGTAAGATTATGACATTCGAATAAATAATAAAACGGTTGCTTTCTTGAGCTGATGGTGGTTGCGGCTTGCCGAAAGATATCATTTTCTAGATTTAAATATGACGAAGTGCTTTCATTTACAACTAAACAAATATATATGCATAAAATCTAATCAAATATTATATATAGTAAAATGCTAAAAATATAGTTATTGTTATATTTTGATTTAATGGTCTTTCTAACAAATGAAATATTGCACTCGATAAAAACATTGTTGATCTAAAAATGATTACCCCCATTAGCTGAAATTCTTTGGCTTCCCTTTTCCTTCTCAGCAAAGACAACACCAAGAATGATGATAAGGACTCTGTCTCGTGCAACTATTTATCCAATTATATACTGATCTCTTTAAACATGTTACTATGATTCTTACCTTATTGCTTAATTTGTTTAAATCTTAAATCAGGCTTTGCTTCAAATCTGCCGTCACATAACAATTGATATGCCTTGTATAATTACGATATTAGGAATTCTGAGATGTAATTGCTGCAAAGCTTATATGTATCTTGAACAATTATGCTGTATATAACAATTTTTTTTGAAGAAAAATCGTAAAACTTTTTTTATCAACACTTACACAATATTTTATTTTCTTATAAATAACTTGTCAAAAGTAATTTATAGAACCATCGATACGCACAATCTTCTTTTTTCCCCTTAAAATTCTATTGTCCATTAATTTTCGGTACCATATTACATCAAATCATGCGAAATCACTTGTGTAAACAAGCCAGTAATACATATAAATCAACAAACAAGCACTCTGATACGAGTGCCAAATCATTTTAGATGTGAGAGGTCCATAATCCTTACTAGTTATGATTAACTTTCCACCTCCTTGAAGTACGAAACATACACATGCAGAGACACTTTTTAGTGTAACTTATTTTTAGGCTCTGAGGAGGTAAGCATCAATCTCCTTGGAGACATTTAGAAGAAAGTCAAGGTGTGAATGTGGAGTGGGGATTTCCTCGTTGACCTTCTCATATTCCAGAGTCCATTTGACCAAACTCTTATCAGCCTCAGCTATGGTCACAAGGGTAGCTTTAAAGCTTTTGAAATGCTTAGTAACTTCTCCACCAATTAGCTCAAATGTGATCGTTTTGTTTACCTCATCAATGGCATCAATTCTGTCCTTTGCAATCACAGGACTACCTGTTTCAACCCAGATGAGAAAAATAGTGTCATCAAAGGATATTTAATTTATTAATCATAGTAAATCCATGGAGATTAATATTCTAAGCAGCTCAAGTTAATAAGAATTTTAGATTTCAAGTTGTTACACTCATACTGTATCATAATATGTTAATAAAATTAATAAATACATTAATTTCTTCTCTATAAATTAAACTTTTAGATAAGACAATAACTCTAACATGGTAACAAAACCTTGAAACAGGAAAGTCTAAGTTTGAAACTGACCGTCAGCTACTTAGAAATATTGAAAACTATGCATGCCCCTCACGCCTCCACACAAGGGGTATAAGTGACTTAACTAAGCAAGAGTGGATGCAAGTCATTGACAGTAAGGGTTGTAGTTGACACTGACTCTAGATTACACATCTATATGTTTCTCAAAATATAAATATTGCACTTTTAACTTACCCAATACATAGGTCCAGAGCCTAACAGAGCCAACACTTCTGCCATCTCCTTCAACAACTTTGATGCTTTGAATTTTATGGGGACTAATTTGTGGCATGAGGTTGGTTTTGTTTTTGTAAATATCAAAAAACCTATATGGAGATGATTTTATTTTGGTTTGTAGCTCGAGCTTATGAAGTTGAGCCATAACTTTGTTAGTCAAAGAAAAAGCCTTTAGCAAATTGAGTAACGATTGCCGCATGATAACATTGGAAGTTTTGGGGGTTTATATAATGTGATAAAGATTAGTTGATTTAAACATGACATAGATTGAGGGAAAATGAGTTTGAATTGCTTTCGAGTATAATTCGATTCTCTTAATGCCCCATCGTAAGAGTTGGATTCCATCATAAGGTGATATATAATTATTTGATCTTACACTCCACGTTACATCGTCACTTTATCATAATTGATTGATCTCATAATTTTATAATATTATCCTTCACTTTGGCCGAAGAAATCCCCCTCTCAAAAGAGGTAAAGAACCTACTTCTCTTCTTTGAGAAAAGATTTGATCTTTTTTAGGGGTGACACTGGGAATCTAATTAAAAGGCACAACTATGCATTTTAGAAGGCTCAACCAAGAAAATTCCAAAAATTATTGAACTGGGAACCAACAGCACGAAGATGCATTGGCAATTGGCATACCCAATACCCTTATAATAAGCATTGTCTAAAATATTCCACCTAAAAGTAGCAAATCAATCTGATAGTACTGGGCACGTGGTGAGAGGCATCAAGTTCCATGGGGCTAATGCAGAATTTCTGGTATAAAGATTATTCCATCAAAAGTTATCCCTCTTCACCTAGCATAATAAGTACGCCTAAGTTTGAGAGACAAAAAAGATTCACATCTATAACAAAATTTTTAAGTCGCACATCCGTCAAGAACGATGAAAGGGCACATTACTTGTCCCCTATTTTCCGCACATATTTCATCTCAAATAAATCTATCAAATAATAAGATTTAGAAAGATGGTACAATTGAAATGACTTTCGTTATCTCACAGTTCTATAACACGGGTGAGGTTGGCGGACGATCAGCCTGACTTGTCCGGCTCTAATGCCTTGTAAGCCCCATCGGCACGGAGGCCATCCACGTAAATGGCTTAAAAATGACCCGATCATTTGGACAGTTCAAGTCACTTTTAAGAAAAATCCCTGCAGCAGATACATTACAACAAAAGTCCTAAATTTTAAGCTACTCACTTGTTAAATTGAACTTAAAACCTGTACAATATAGAGAATCCCATTGTCAGATAGAAATGAAAAATCTTTTACTTCTATCATAACAAGCTTATGATATGACAGATACTTTCTGTTCTTCCATTCTTGTGATTACAATCATACAAAAGTACAACCAGCTAGTATAAATGACATCGCTAAAATTTGGTCTGCAGAAAGGACACAATACAGAAACCGAAGAAAGAAGGCACTGTAATAATATGTAATCAAGCTATGAGAACTTCTGCGAAATGGGCATGTATTCTCTCGATCACAACACAGCCAGCTTCTAATCACCAAGGAAGGACACCCTAACTCGCACAATGGCACTCGAGGTTTTCATTTCTTGGTGCCATCGCGTTCTATACATATGTACATGTCCTAGAAACGTAATCAGAAGAAACTATTTTGCGGATTACACCTATACTGGCTGGCTGGTTGGCTGGCTAAAGTTGATAAACTGATATTATATGTGTATCTTTGTATATACATGTAAGAAGAATTTATGTATAGGAGTAACAACTATTCAGTGGATTATACTTCCGAAAGATGCTTGTGAAACACAAGACTACTAGTGTCTGCTTCCCGTCTTCAATAAATTAGATGAATTTTCTGTAGAACTGATGACAATTGCAGGCTTAGGGAAACCACTTTGCTTATCTGGAAGCAACAAATCACCATCTTTTATTTCACGTCTTTCAACTTCTGCTGATGATGTGGTAGATGTTGCTCCATATATCTGCACAGTTAGACTTCCAGCTGCACAGAGATTTGATATGCAATAGATTAGAAAAGTTAACTTTTTTCTCTTGGGTCATAGTAAATTGAAGGTTGGTTAACTGATCTTACAGATTAATTGAGCTATATAAATTCAAAATTAACAGCAGTATCTAAAAGGGAAGAAGGTTGAAGGTCATCTCTTAGGACATAATATATCCTTGGAGCTTCTTGGTTCCTTTGTTTTTGTCAGACTTTATCATCAGCACAACACCCCTCAGATGACCTAGTTTTATCATGTTGGCAAAAGCGAGGGGCTGAGAGCAAGAGAGAATCAGAATCAGCCCCTTACGAGATCATGTCTTAAGGATATGGCTAAAAATTATGTCACAGCTTTAGATTTTTGTTTCCCAAACTAATTCTTGTCATTTTTCTTGAAAAGTTTTATTGGGCTGGTAAATTATGTTGCGACTGCTAAGCTGTCTGGAACCATAACCACCATAAGATGCCACATGCACAAATATGGACGTAGAGTGACAAAAACACCGCAGTTGGTTTCCTCTTCTTTCTTTTTCCTAATAAAGGTGGGATGCATTTCTAGAGACACGGAGACTAGAACACCAGGAATTCCACATAAAGAAAAATGGTTGCAAGACAAATGACAGGAAGGAAAGTCGAAATTCCAAAGGACACTCTACAGTAAATAAAAATGCTGAAGGAAAGCGTTGGCCCCATCTGATAATCAATTTCCAATTGCCAACATTAGATGCACCATAAGAAATTACCAGAACATAGAAGCTGTATTACCTAGCACAAAAGCAGCACCAATCCATCCACTGAAACCCCATCTCTCCCCAAGGAGAAACCATGCAAATCCGGCACCCCAAAATGGTTCCAAACCATAAATTATAGCCGTTTCTGTTGCTGAAACATCACGCATGGCAGCCATCTGAAAGATACAACAAAATTCAGATCAAAACTCATTATTTAAACTGAATTCCATTGAGGGGGAATAATGTGTTAAGCTAATTGCGGCAACTGTACTAAAAATACTTAGTAGTTGAGAAATATAAGAAGTAACTATACCAAGGAGGCAACAAATTGTCACTCTGTAACTTTAAAATGTTCTTACGAGCTCAGTCTGGCAAAATTGGCAACCCTCTTAAGTTTGTTGGGAAACTTTTACAGGTTTCCCAAGTACAAGGATTACTGGTGAATCACCAACTTCTGTTAAAGCAATATAGATAACGTATACCAATTGGAGAACAATAACACCATGTGAGACATGAATTTATTATGTTCAATACATCAGTTATTCTAAGAGGCAAGAGTGACACAAGGACACTGGGAAAATGAAACTGATGAAGAAGCACGTGAACTGCAACATTTTAATCGTTGAATAATGCCGAGGCACTTAATTACACATTTTCTCTTGATAAATCAATTTTATATCATTTTCTTCTAAATCAAAAGCTGACTCTATCTAGAGGCTTGGGGTTTGATTTGTTTTATCAATCACAAGAACAAGCCCATTAGTCATTCCCTATTGTTCTATTCAGATGACAACTTGACGGTCAACCTGTTGAAGGCTGTTCGCCACAGATAGAGTATCCGAGTTTGACGAGGACAATCAAGCTGATAACCCTAGTTAGAATGAATATAGTGAAACTGGAATTTTGTCCCAAGTATGAGACTGTTGACTTGGGAGAAAGAAAAGACTTGAAAAGCAGCGCCAACTGCCGCAGGTTCTGCAATCCAAATTATTACCTCTAACCATAAGCATAATCCAGTTGAAAATAGGCCAGTGTAGGCTGCAGGAATCCATGGAAATGTAACTACTGAATCCCAAAATGCTGCCCATGACCAGGATGATGGATTTAGATCTTGGAGGCCCCAAAACCAGCCTCCAACCAGATACCAAATAATGGACAGAAGCGCAACAACAGAGACCTGAAAAGGAAAGATGTTCAAGTCATTCACTATATATTGAAACTTGAACAAGATGAATACTCTTGGGCTTCTTAAATTTGATTTACAAGCTAACCTCATATCCAAGGAGAGGTAACAAGTTCTCTTTGTTGGTGCTTCTTGAAATATGTTCAGTTCTTAATGTGTGAACCCCAAAAAATACAGCACTTAAGAAGTTCAACAAATCTCCAACCTAAGATCATCAGAGAATTTGGTTAATGTGTATGCAGTAATGATTCAATTGTAGTAGACTGCCCAAGATGCCAGCTTAAACAGCTAAAGTTATCAGTTGATTGACTCTCTGTTATCTCTGGTCTTTTCTAATCAGTGTGTGCAAGAACTTCATAAATGGAGGATATCTGAAAAGTCCATCAAGATACTTACACATGGAGGTGACCCACTGGATTCCAGCATTGCAACACCTAATATGGACATGAGAGCGCCAAACCATGTACGAGCAGGAATTATGGTGCCTAACATACCGTCAAGCAAGGGAACAACAATTACCTGGCCACGGTACCACAACTTGTGAGACTCGTAATATTATAGCATACAAATTCTACAAATAAAGATCAGGTCCTCCTTTTTCTTCTTTTCTTATTATTATTGTTATTTTTCTGTGAAGTCAATCATAAAATCAGGTGCACTTACAGTGAACATAGAAAGAAAAGATGCTCGTCCAGCATCAGATGTGAGCAATCCAAGTGCTTGCATAAGGTAGCCTAAGCTAACCCAGAATCCTAATTCAATTCCTGCATTTCGGGTCTGAACATCATCCCGTGCTTGAAATACAAATGGGATAAACGGAATTGCAGATAAAGCAAATCGCACAACTGTGAAGGCCCCCGGATCAATGATTGCTTCAACTTCTTTCACCACAGGAATACTGCTTGCTGCAAGGGATAAGAACTTAATTACCAAGTGATCAACTTTTGCACTACGCCTAAATTCTTGTTGCTTCATTCATAGAACAAAATACTGCCTCTGAGTTGAGCAAATTCAGAGACAAAATACTGCTTCTCACATATTCAATAGATGCCACTTCATTCATACAATTAACTACCTCCAAATTGAGCAAATCTAGGGAGCTCTGTGCAGGCTCCACCAACTAGGCGGTTTACTCTATTCAGTTGTAACTTGTATTTCTAAAAGAGCTTTAAATTGCATCACTGATTATATACGCATTTTTACGGATTTTTCATTCTTAAACATTATGTTACGCCATCTAAAACTTCCAAATTGTTTCTCAAAATAGAGATTTCCGAATACAAAATTTAAATTGATTAGCAAAGATTAAATGATTTTAACGATCAAAACTAGCAAGAATACATGAATTAACATAATTTGCAAACAAAAATTAGCAAGAAATTGCGAACTAGTCTTTTGGGTTAGATTCTTTTCTTGGATTTAAGTTGCTAAAGTATCACACAAGTAATATATATAATATTGCTCGTTAAAGAAAAAGCTACGGTTAAATTAGAATCTTCATAACAAGAAACTTACCGTAGATAACAGTGATGACATTGAGCAAAATGAGGCTTCTCACTTTCTTGGAAGCAAACAAAATCCTTCGCCACAAAGCTCGCTTTCCCAACAACGATTTCAAGCTCAGAGGCCTACTAATCTTCTGCGATCCAGACCCACCACTTAATAATAATTTATTTTTTTCACTTTTTATTTCGATGAATGATTTTTCACTCACTCTTTCGCTTGAGTTGTTTATGGTTCCTTTACAATAACAGCACCAGAAAGAATATGAAGGAGAAGTAGAAGAAGTTGGGTAAGTACGGTGTCGTTTCGTGTGATGATAAGCTGGGAAAATCGTTGATGAATTGAATGAGAATGAAGATGGGCATTGCCATGGCGAAGGTGCAGCCATCGTACTGTGGAGCTCAGCCTCGGAGGAGTAGAGCTCTCACCCCCAGTATGCAATTTTTCTGCTGTAAAATATTTTGCAAAGTGTTAAAAATTAGAATCACCAAACCAGTAAACAGATGCCACGTTTACTTATCAGGATTGGGCAAATTATTTTGACCCCAATTATAGGGAGGGGTGTAGTTGTAATTTGACATTACATTTTGTTTTGAGTTTTTAAATTTACATTAGAATTTAAAGAATATTGACTTAGCTGAATAACTATCGTTAATTTTTTTTTTTTTTTTAAAATAAAGAGTTAAGATTAGTTCAATTTTATTTGAATGATTGAGATTATCTCTCTTATGTATTAGAGAAAATAAGGAATAAGGGACAATCTAAGTTCACAAAGGTATTAGGCTATGGGGATTTGAATAACATTATAAAATTTCAAATGTTTAAATTAACCAAGTTATATTTAAAGACTAAATTGGTTTTAGCTAGATATTTTCTTTTCCTGCCATTAGCTAAATAATAGTAGATTTTTAAATTGATTACAAGTGTGTTGATTTTCAGAGTTTGAAATTTATTGACCTTTCATACAAGTCACTAGCGGCTGAAGTTTGTCTAAAAAAAAAAATGATTAAAGGAAAATGGAGGTGTGAACGGAGAAGACTAGAAATGACAAGCAAGGGTCCTTGTGTCATTAAAGTCCTTAAGAAGTTAATAGAAATTATTTAAATCTCCTACGCTTGACATTTGGTTAAGTCTAATATCTCATAACTTAAGTTAATCTAAATCCAATCCACTATTTGAAACATAAGATTTAACCCCAGTCTTAGGTCAGATTTTAACCACTACAATAACTTAAATCTAATTAAAGCATGACTTAAACTCAAAATGGCTTGAAAATAAGTAACTTCCATAAATATGTTATAATTTTAATTATTTGAATTACCAATTCAAATTCAAAAATGATGATAAAAGGATTGAACCCTCTAACAAGCTAAAAATGTCTAAATTACCCTTAGTAGTTATATATTTTATTCAATGTTCGTTGTTTGGTAATTTTTAACGGTTGGATATATATCTTCAGTTGGGGCTAGAAAGGGGACCAAAAACAAGAAGTACGTCCTAGGCGAGGAGAGGAGACAAAAGAAGATGTTTCATCATCATCGTCGGATGTGTTTCGCTGTTTTGGCTTTGGCAATTCTTAAGTGGCAAGTGGCAAGTGGCAAACTCTGCACTCCAAATTCATCCAATATCTTAAGCCCGAATTATCATATGGCCCAAAAGAAAAAGAAAATGGAAAATGTGATTCAAAGGAACACGAGTCTTTTTTTTTTTTTTTTATGGTAAAGATTTTCCATTAAAACGAAAGACATTACAAAC
Organism: Cordia subcordata; assembly: GCA_028554755.1. NCBI lineage: Eukaryota > Viridiplantae > Streptophyta > Magnoliopsida > Boraginales > Cordiaceae > Cordia > Cordia subcordata. The sequence continues at coordinate 1,898,902 of JAPTOF010000020.1, forward strand.
ACAGATCATCCTATACGAGTAGGATCAAGATCTGTAGACAGCAAGTTAGAAAGGGTTTTAGGACAGGCCCCAATCCAATTACAAACAAGGCAACTATTTAAGCTGCTCTTAGCGGAATGATTAGCAGTCCTCTTAATATGCATGATTCTAAATGAGTTAAAATTTGTCACAATCTTTTTAATATCCTCAACAACAAAGTCTAATTTCTAATCACCGAAGAGATTACGTTGACAACTGCTTCTACAACACTTGTAATCGCGATGTGGTCACAACAAAGGTTGCTTTGCAATCAGGTTGACACTTTCTTTTTGTTTAGTTTTTGTGTTATAAAAGATATTGTTAATACTTTTTTTTTAAGAAAGGGGGTGACACCCCTGATTTTTATTCCAACCAAAAATAAAATACAAGATAGAGGGAGGGCATAAACCTAACTCTCTATTCTACTCCTAATCATAAAGAATTGATAGGCCAACTCTTTTACAAAAATAAGAAGAAGATGCATGCAATGCAAGAAATATAAGTAAGGTAATACTGCTACCCTTACAAAAAAAATCAAAACATAACTGCAGTACTATCCTTACCAAAAAAAAAAAAAAAACCTAGACTAAAACTAATACATAAATCAAAATCTAAATTATTAGGAATCATCCATTGATCACAAAGAACGCAACCTCTTAATCTTGGAAGCTTTGCAACCTTATCAACCAAAGTTAGAGCCCGTTTGGATTAGCTTTTTTTAACAACTTTTTTTTTAATAACTTTTGAAAAACAGTTTTTTTTAAAAATAAAAATAAAAATTTTGACTTTTAAAAAAAGTTATATTTGATCTTTTTCTAGAGTTTCATTTTTTTTTAAATCAAATCAAATAACTATTATAAATTTAATGCAACATTTTCAAAAAAAAAAATTTTAAAAAAAAATCAATTCAAATAAGTTTTAAGTTCTTTTAGGCGTCTTCAAGTGAGTGAATGATAGATGTTCACCTTACTCAAAGAAGGATGATCTATAATTCTTGCAATTAATACTTCTCTCTCATATAACGAGCCCAAAGCCCATTCTTCGTCGTCCCCATGACTACATTCAAATGCACGGCAAACATCTATATATGAGACTCCGAACGCCTTAGACCACCCTCAGAAAAAGGAAAACAAATTAACAATTTTGTACAATATTCTTTATATAGTATAAGAGATTTTATACAACTCGATAGAATTCTTTTTTCTTTTTTTTTTTTTTAAATGTATTGAAGCATTTGAAAGAAGGTTAATTGGGAAAGAATATAAAATAAGAAATAAGCTTATATTAGCTGATACTTGAATGCTTGTGATACATCATAAGAATGAGCTTAAGCCTGCTTTTATAAACTTCTTAGGCAACTAATAAGCACCAAAGAGATAAGTAAGCTAGATGCTTCATCTAAGGCGGTGGTGACTTTCGTCAAAATAATCTTGCACCAAGTTGCATGCTTTTATGGTGCGTGCATACATCTAGATTACAATCTTGTCATGATAAGTTAATACATAACTACTCTAGATTAGTGTATGGTAATTACCAACTAAGCTGTAGCTAAAACTTGGTAATTATCCTAAAAAGTTTAAGATGATGCAAGTTGCTAGTTACAAATTTTGACTTCTCTTAATCTTCTTCATTAAGTTAATTGAGCATCAAATTTTAATACAACTTCGATGAATTAAATATAGGGAGCAAAACGCAATTTATATACCCAAACTTTTTCCCGTTGATTTTTCAATTGCAAAGGATTAAGTATACGTAATTAAATAGGAAGCAAGACAAAAGCATCGTTCAGTGGTGACTCAAAGAGAGCAAATAGCAATATTAGTACATAAGATTTTACTCGAAACGAAAAGCTCGGCTGTAGGTTGAAAAGTGGTTATTATAATTTATAAGCTGAGAGAGTTTTGCATGTGCTTTTTTGTTGAAAAAGTCTAAAATGGTTTTGTAAATCAGAGTTTAGACTTTATCTACGCATATATAGAACCAAAAATATTATTGAAAGTTTAGACATTAATTCCCAATATTGAAGATATGGCACATGCACGCATGGTATGGGATCAGAAGGCCATTCAAGGCATGCACGTTTAATGAGTCTCGAATCTACTCATTAACATCAATACTTCTGTTTTGGGTGGTTGACATAACTGATAGATTTTAGTCTTCGTCTCAATGTGGGCCTTTTCTTACATAGTAAGTTCTTTAAACGATATAATAATATGATAAAAAATACGTGATTTTATTTTAATCGTAAAAAAATTTAATATTTTATGTGCCCGTAAATACTTGTTCTAATTAAAACTCGTGAGTTATTGAAGATTGACATTTGCACATATTCTGTGACATGATGAACATATTGATGAATATGAAATGAAGATTTTGTGTATATATACATACATTATGCTGAAGCAAACATTCGTTATATTTCATGGAGAATACTAACTACTTTGTTTGTTGCACAAACTCAGAGATGGCCTCCCTTACACTCCTCACTCCAAGACTCTAATTTGGACTATTGCAAAACTTTGATTTCAAGAAAAGGTTCCCTCTTCTTCAACCGTTTCTGCAAGTCATTTTTTAATGAATTGGAAAATACTGATTCTAGTGAAGTTTGTGTAGCTTCTTTTTAGGCCTCACCTCGAGAACATGGACACGGCTAAGCAAAAAGGCGACATAGAAGCAACAAATGTAGATATAAAATATTTGTTTTAACTTTTAGGACAATATTGTCTAAAAGTTTGCATTACTATAATATCCTTGAAAAGGTTCTCATATACATCAATATAATATGTATAACATTGCACATCCTTGTAGACTTGGCATCAACCCTCACGTTACGTTTAATTAAATGAATATGCTTTCATTAAATCGATTAAAATTAATTCAAACTAACTTCAAAATTTTGGTCGCTTTGGTTTCTTCTCTAAAGGAATATCTTTTAGATTTTTTTTTTAATATAAAACTGAAACACATTGATTCAGTTTAATTAGGCTTAGAGCCGACTTTTAGTTAAATCGAAACCAAACCAAACCTATGAATTTCTAAGCAATGTCTGATAAAATTAGTTTCTACTTTGACTTGGTATCTAATATTCCTCATACTTAATCAAATTATATCTTCTGTAAACAAAAACGCAAACTTACTGGACAAAAATTAATAACAATGACATCTAAGCACTAAATTGAAACTTTGTTATATAGGACGCTTATATGGTTCATGATTTTGTGGTAAAATTGTTGCTCAATGCACCAGAAATTATTATAGATGATTACTTTGATTCCCACGTCTAATCGCAATAAAAAATGCTCACGTTGGTGTAATTACTGGGCGTTGGATTGCAGAGTTGAAAGCTTTGAGAAGGTGTGGTGGTCCACCGAGGACAGGCATCCCCCTTGAGAAGAATGGAAGCATTTAAGTCAATGAAAACAAATGCGGAGTTCTAGGAATAATAATCAACACATCACCCCTCTTATATCCTATATATACTTAGCAAAATTTAAAAAAAAAAGAAGAAAAAGAAGAAATTAAAGAAAGAACAGGAGCCTATATGGCTATATCCTAAGCCTTAAGCAACCTCGAAAACTTATACATATATATATGTATGTATGTATGTATGTATGTATGTATATATGTTAAGCCAAAGCTGAAGATGTAATCACTCTTGCGAGAAAATGATATGAATTCAAGTTTTATCATGTGCAGGAAGCTAGATTGGGATCGGAGTAAAAAAAATTTAAGAAAAAACCTAAATTCATAAAAAAAAAAAAATGTAGGTGTAATTAGTGCAATTTAGTCTATGAAAAATGCATAGAAATTTCAGAATGATTATGTGAGGCGCATCGCACCTCAATGAAATATGTTACTTTCTCATGTGGATCTGTAACTAATATTTTGTCCTAACATTCTAATATTGTTTCTCAATTATTTATTTCATTAAAAATATTTAAAATAATTTTACTTTTTCTTTCATGTTTTCAAATTTGAAAACAAAATATAATTGGTTAAGATGCATTACTAGAATGCTAAAATAAATATTTACTAAGAAAAAATTATAATCCTTTTTATATAGAGATATATATAGCAAATGATTATTATTTCAAACGATATTCTTTTAATAAATTTTTCCTTCAGGAGAAAAAGAAAAAGGAAAACAAAGGAAGTTTTTTAAGTATTTAAAAAGTACGTTACTGCAACTACGGACAGATAATAAATTTTTCGTTGGAGCCCCTACTTTAGCCCCTGTTTCGTGTTCCCGTGGATATTGTACAAAGGCAATCAATTGTATATGATGATGGAATAATAAAGACATGTTACATGATTAGAACACAATCTATGAGGCTGAAGTAACAACTCTAATCTTATCAACAGGGTGTGGTGTGCTGTATATTCGTCATTTTTGCATCACTTTTCTTTGCCTTTTTTGGAGTACTGGGCCTATGGAAAAGTTCGACAATTTATCGTAGATGGATAGACATCTATTTCATATATATATATATATATATATATATATATATATATATATATATATATATATATATATATATATATTAATAAGAGACGATGTCACATCATTATTTAGTTGGTTATTTTTTATTCCTTCTCGTAGTTAATACCTATATATATTAATCAATATTAATATAAAATTAATTTGACTGTTCATTTGTTCTCTCTTCCTCACGTTAACACGTACATGTACAAATATGTACAGATATTTATGCAATATGAAGACAACTTATTACTGTAAAATTAATTTGTTAATTTTGTCTCTTTTTTGTGTTCATTTCTTGTCTTTTTAACGCACATGAATATAAATAAATATATTTGGATGTATATATATTATATTACCATATAAAATACGGAGTACGAAAATACTAACTATATTATATAAAAAATAGATCGCCTAAGACTTGCCTTGGTTGAATAGTATAGTAGTTTTACGTCACACGAAATACGCGAATACTTAATGAAAAGGTAAATGCATATGCAAGTTATGGATCAATTATTGCGTTATCCTTGCAAATTTCCATGCATGAGTGGTTAATTTAGAATCTTTTTGTTTCGCATCTGAAAAATAGATAACAAGAAGGCATAAATTACATTGGGAAAAAGATATCATAATCATCCCCAAATAATTTATTTACTCCTTAAAGAGCCCGCAGGCTCTTTTCTGTTTTCCTTTTTGTCTGGATTCAGTTCAATGAATCTTTTATCTAACCTGGCTTTTTGGGTGACCCAGAGATTATTTTACTCGAGTCACAGCATTTAACGTGCTCATTATAACCTTTAACCTTTTTTTATAGAGACGAAGTTGGGTTAAGCAGGGATAATCTTGGAAGACAAGACTCTTCTGAGGTCGTTGTCAAGAAGTTTCTAAGGACGTTTGGAGGGTCCCGCAGCCAGCGAATATCCAAAAAAAGTTTAAGACCATTATTTACCAACTGATCTACATGCTTGTTTGGTTCTCTATACACAAAATTCTTTCACAAAGTGTTGGCTAAGCATATAACTTGTACCAATTAATCTTGTATTTTTTTCGAAAGTCAATCCAATCCATTCTGTCGTGGGGTTATTTATTGGAATTAACGCAAAGTTCTCCATATATTTATAAATTAGGAAAAAGAAAACATGGGCACTGGGGAGCTGCAGGACCCTTGGGCAGGGTGGTGATGAAGGCCGGTGACCAAATTGATGGCAAAAAGAAAAGAATCTAAAAGTATAACAATAGATCAAATAGGCAGCAAGTAACTACCAACAATTAATACAATGACAGTAGTAAATTTTTAACAGAAGGTACAGCCCCAAGGAAAGAACACTGCAAAGGAAGCAAGAGCATTAACACCCCAGCTAGCCTACCTCTCTCTCTCTTGTTGTGTCTTCCCTTTTCACTCACACATGGCCTGCCCCATAACCCCCCTTCATTAAGCAATGGACTGAAAAAGCTAAAAAGCTTTGCTACCATTAATTTCTATTTCAGAGAAAGATAAAAAGTAAAAAAGCCTGATAACAGAAAAGAAAGAAGCCTAGTGCACCATCTTTTTTTCTTCGCTTCAATTCTAGAAAAACTAAACATTAGAATTAATCAGCATAGCAGCAAAGCTCCCTAGCTAGCTAGTCATTTCACCATGTTACTAAGTCACACTAATTGTGAAGAGGGTTTGGACCCGTGTGAACTAATCTTTTAGCATCTTCATACAAGTTGTTAGTGCCATTTTTGTCTGTACCCACAAGCTGTGATGGAGTACTTGATGCTGCTTCTGCTGCCTGATGATGCCACAAGCTGTCGAAAACCCGGGCTTTTCGTGCTGGTGACCATCTTGATCGATCAGCATTGTTCTCAGCTGAAGAAGCCATACATATCTGAATCAAAATTAACACACACCAGCATAAGAAAATTGCAATTCTTGATGTATCATGTCTTCTTCTTGCTCTTCTTGTTCTTCTTCTTTTTTCTTCGATGGAAACTGTCATTGCACCCCAACTGCGGAGAGATTGTTAAGTTGCTGCCAATGCTTTTGAGCCCTTTTGACAGGTCTAGTGAAACACCATTGATGAGAGCTTAGTGAAGAGATGTTTGATTGACACTTTCAAGGTGCCCCGGAAGAAAAATGGTGTAATACTTGGAAAATTCTAAAACCCTTTTGTGTGTGTGTTTGACACAGAGAGAGAGAGAGAGAGAGAGAGAGAGAGAGAGAGAGAGAGATTTCTTCTGCTTCTATAGAATGCTTATCTTAAGGGTCACACATGATCTTGACCCTTGATTCCTGGAACCTTCTTATATATATCTTATTTCTGCTCTGAATCTTCGAAATCTGCACCTTTTTACTTGTATCCAAACACCAGTGTGCTTTTTAATATATATATATATATATATACACACTCAAATATGTATGTTTACTATATGAACATGTACGTACGAACATATATATATATATATATATATATATTATGCTTAGAGAATGGTGGTGAGGAGTGGGACTGTCCGGTATTAATAGCCGATGTCTGCGGAGTTTTTCAACTTTTAAATCTCAAAATGGAGGGATTTGGTAAACTTGTTACTGCAATTTCTTATCCCTTTTTTTTTCTTTTTCATTTTTACTCCTTTTGGAGGGCATGTCAATTTGATTTTCTGGGCTCATTTTAATCTAACATTTAATCTCTCGATAATTTCATAACTCTAAAGAAAAATTAATATCATTGTAATAGAAACCGCTCACCATTATTCAGAATCATGAAGATAACGTGGTGAGTATATCATATGTATCAATAAAATTCAATGAATTAAAAATAAGCTCTTAAAATTATTTTCTTATAACTACATAATTAACCCATCGTTTCAATTACAAAAATAGAGTAGAAAGAATAATCACTACTCAATTTGAAGGCAAAAAGCCTTGCTGCCTTTACGAAGATTTCCTTTCTTTCCTTTTTTTGTTTGAAATAGGATCGTGCCGGGCATAATTTGGAATAACTACATAATCAATCCATTATTCTTACGTTTTACTTGTAACTGGATGATGTTATTCAGACAAAAAAAAAAAAATGGATGATGTTATAAAATAAGTTTATTTTGAGTTTCTAAATAAAATAATCTGTCCATTAAAGATTTGACTTGTTCAAAGTGACCCACATGCCCCTTTCAATATAAATATGAGTAATGACCTGGTATATTATAATACATGCACGTCCTATTTCTATAACGTTATCATGGACCAGGAACAATTTCTCATTGACAATAATTGGAGCTTTTACCATTTATACCCCAAGCACGTTTTTCATTTTTCGAATATAAGGTTAACAAATCAGGGTCGTCTAAGAGCCTTAAAATTTCCATTTTCACCCTCTAATTCAAAGGAAGTTTTGGCTTGATGGTAATATATCATTCTTTTAAATATTGTTTAGATAAAATCACATACATAATACCTTAAAAATAATCAGAACAAACACGTACATAACAAAAGTCTTTTTTTTTTTTTTGGACGCAATGCCTAACAATTAATGGTGGGTCATCCTAACTAACTAATGATGCCCGTCTAACTATATTTTTTTTCCCTAAAATTAGCTAATTAATTTACACATTTGTTTACTCCTTTATATACTAAATAACAAAAGTTTTGTACACTCAATTTCGTGCCATTTAAGTTTAGAACTTATTTGTGGGTTCCTTTCTAGATTGATACAACATTTGACAAAGCAAAATTTAGTCATGGTTGTCAAGTGTCAACTCAATTGACAATTGCTGTTGTGCAGTAACTAACGTACGTGACGACATTCATATGCACAGAGAACACTAAATGGCAGCAGAGAGACTACAACGAGTCAATGAACATACGTGGGAGACATAGATGAGCAATTTCATACACATAGCTTTATTAATTAATTAATGCAGTCAAATATTATCATTATTAGGGTTTTTAATTAATATTAACAAATCAGCTTTTTGAAGAGCTGTTGTATATCAATAAATACAATGCTAAAGTTTGAAGTATATTTTAATCGACATCTTTTTGTTGAAGTTTTGAACACCGTTAATTTATTGTGTTCCCATAAATAACGAGATCAACGAAGAGTTGGCTGCATTACAGACATACTCCATTAAAGTAGTGCTATACCAAAATCTCATCTGGCAACAACACATACAACCACATACAAAGTTACTAACCACATTCAAGGGAGAATAAGCTAAAGTTACAAAGTTTGACCCCCAAAACAAAAAAGCTTAAGTTAATTACAGTGAAATATAGATACAAAAAGTTGTTTTTTCGTTTCTTATCCTTATTCAAAAGAGAGAGAAGAGCGTGTTCGTATTCAATCCACCTCGGAAATCCAATAGTTGTCTCTAAAGCAACTGTTTGGCCCAGACACTTTAAAATATTTTCTATGCGTTTAGAAGTTACTTTTCTTCATTTGTTTTCTCAAAAATACTATTACATATCTTAAAAAGTTTAATATTGCCTCTAAAACAACTGAAAGCTCGGCTCCTGAAATGCAAGGCTGAATAATTAATGAGTTTTATTTAACAATATTTTTACCCAAAACTCTCAGTAACAGAATAGATATAGTCATGATTCAATTCAAGTCCACTGACTTTTGATTGATTTCTCATTTTTTGGATCTGATTGAAACAATGGAGAAGTAGGAGATTTTGGTGATTTAGAGAGGGTATCTAGAATATCAGGATATAAAATAAGAATAATGAAACATAAGGAAGAGTATTTCTTGTAGTGACCTATCAGTTCTCCTAATCAACTACTTATTATCATAATGAACATTCTATTTAAAAACTTAAAAAAAAAAAAAATCACCAGACTATTACCTTTTTTCATATTTATTATACCCTTTACACAAAATAAAGCCACTAATAGTGTGTTTGGAATGATCTTATTTTAAGATGTTTATCTTATTAAAATTTAGAGATGTGTTATAAGATTTAAGATGTTTTATTACATGCATCATGCATTCTATAGTTATAAAAAATATGATGGGAAGGATTATTTATTTCTTATAAGATAAAAAATATTATTTTTTTTAAATTCTCATAAGATGCATGATAAGATTTCTTAAATCTTATAAAATATACCTTTATTTCAATAGGATAAGTATCTAAAATAAGATTATAACAAAAAGAGCATAAGACAGAAGTTTTGTGGGGGGAAAAAATCTTTTCTTAGACTTGAAACAATGATGACTTAAGCCTCTTTCTTAGAGCGTTTAAAGAGCATGTCTCTTTCGTTAAATAAGGGCCCATTTGATTTAATTCATCAAGGCCTCTAAAAACCTCCTCTCAGTCCTCAAGCAACAAAGAAAGCCGATTGTTACGTTTGTTGTGTAGTCCTCGACGTCGCGCAAGTCCAGCCACACATTTTGAATCAGTTCCAGATGATCAGCTTGTCAATGCCCAGGCCCACTGCACGATTGAGGCCTCCACATGAAGCAAAACGTTCTGCTAAACGGAATTTACAGGCTTTCTCTACATCCTTATATTTCTCCAATCAATGCTTATTCAATGTCTTAATTTTCCTCTTCCATACCTCTCTTAAAGTGAATAAATTCATTAAAATCTTTTAATACTACTTCAGATATATAAACAATAAATCTATCCGGGAAATTGCAATGACAAGGGATGTTACCATGACTTTAAGCTGCCTGTTGACATTTTTTTTTTTTATCATTTGAGCTAATTAACAAAAAATATTTTATTCAACCGCTTTTACCTCTATGTACATGTATAAGTCAAATCTTTCTGTCTCAAAATGAATTTTATAGTTCTTCGAATCATTAGTTATATGGTCCTTCAAATCATTAATCAAGCGAATCTTCATTATTACCATGAGTGTGTAAGTTTTAACGTCTTTTAAGGTTCATAAGTTTAACTTTTCAATAACTCTTAACTTTCTATAGTCAATGTTATTCTACATATGTATATCTTCCTCCATATGTTATTCTACATACATATATATATATATATATATATGTGTGTGTGTGTGTGTGTGTATTCTCAAAGTGCTACTGCTCTCCTTCCCTTAGTGAATTCTGGCAAGAGCCCCCACACCTATTCTATATATTTGGTATTATTATTATTATTATTATTATTATTATTTGTTGCTGTAGGATACGTATTATTATTTGCAAGACATCCATAATAATATCATTTGCGGTTTCCACCTAATATAGCATGTATTTCACTACTTAATTTGTAAGATTATAATATAATGTGTTCATTTATAAATTTTTTTTTTCTATTTTCCGTTCATTTCTTTTAAGGCTTGGATTTTAACACGTCTCGCTGTTCTATGAAATGTACACTAATCTTTTGTCTTCCATTTTGATTGCAAATTTTATGTTGGTTTATATTTACCAAGTTCAGTTTTCAATCATGGTCAACTGTATATATGTTTCTCTTAAGGGGTTAAAATAAGTAAGGACTAAAATTTTTGAAACAAGATGGTAATGGCCCCGATTCAATCTGAATATAATATTGTTGTCCCCAATGAAGTATTTTAAAGTTTGTTAGTAACAATTTATATTGCCTTTAAAGATATGTGTTCATATTCTTACAAGAAGCTTTTGCTATTTTTACTCTTTAATTTACAAAATATTTTATATCTACAAATAGTATAATGCATTTTTATGGGTTTTATCCCGTTCGGAAAATAAATATATTTGTATTATTTAAATTAGTTTATTGAATCTCATTTTTCTCGCATATCACACAAGTAATGCACTAGCTTATAGTAATGTAATTTATTTTGCTTATGTTCGTGCGTTGTTATGAAGAATTCTATTTCGCGTCTAATTAACTTTTTGTTTTGTTATGCATGCATCAGTTTGAACCTTTTCCATCTATACACAACATCTTAGTAGGTGCAAATTTGTCTGTATATATATTCGAAAGCATATACTTGCATATTCCCTCGAGCTACTATATTTGGAAGGAATATACTTAATTCTTCAACATATTCGATTTTTCACCATCTTTTATAATTCATGGAAAGGTTCATATATACATTTTGTACAATACGAATTTAACCCTCCATTTATCACCACATTTCTCCAACATACTACGATAATACTCTTATGTGGCGATGCAATCTTCGAATTCCAAAGGAAGTAGCAAAGTTAATGATCACCGAACCTTTTTCTATATTCAGAAACTATTTTCAACAAATGATAAAAGTGAATTCTACAATTTTATTATGTATATTAGATTGTAATCGACATATCTTCTCATTGGAGTTTTGACGTTCTTTATTGTGTCCCCATAGCACCGATAAAAAAGAGTCAATTGGTTTACAATCAAACTCTTATTATTTAGCTATTATAAATCAAAGATTGATACATCAATAATCTTTAAAAATTGGAATGTGTTTGGTCAACTTTAGAGTTAAAAATAAATTTCTTGAAACATTTATTTAGATTATCCAAATTATCAACAATAAATTAAGTAGCACTATAAAACCAATAGCTATGGAAAAAAAAATCGCCGTCTGTACATCAAAATTTTATAGTGGCAATTCAAAATTAAACTCCTCTCTTTCAAATCAATTATTACCGAATCTACCATATAAAGTATGTGTTAGCTAAATATTCATTATTGATTTTGATGATAAAAATATATATATGCATTATTTGACTAAATAACTTCTTGTAAAAATGAGATGATATCAATATGAAGCTTTGAAAGATATGAAGATGTGCAAAAAGCTTTATTTGAAGGAAGAAAAGATGAGAAGGAATAAGGAGGAGAAGAGAAGTCATAAGGGGTACCGGATTTGTTTTTCTTCTTGCTCTTTTTGTAAAATGCCTATATATTGTATGGACTTGGCTTAAAATCTTTTTCTTATTCATAGCAAAAATTTTCAAGTCTTGTACATTTGAAATAACATATGCACAAATGTATTTGAATGCACACATAGAGTTAAAATGAGTTTTTGGGGTGTTTCAATTCACAACATGTGTTTACAAAATTATTCAAAACGATTTGGAGTTGTGGAATTTGCTCTTTAAATGGACTTTGAAAAATCTTGCTTTACTTCACATTTTGGAGTGGCCGGACCCCCCAGTCGGTTGACCGGCTAACCTGGGAGGGTCGCCCGGCCAAAACAGAAAGTTGAAGGAAAAGCCGGACCCCCTAGCCGGTCGATCGGCTATGGCGTCCGGCCTAGTCAGAGAAGGTAAAGAGTAAGCCGAACGACCTAGCCGGTCGACCGGCTGAACGGGAACTGTAATAAATGCACTAGCCGTTTATTACCGTTCTGGCTGAAAATCCCAAATCTTCTTCACCTACCAAATCCCTAACCCCCAAATCTCTTTAAATACTCATTCAATACACTTTCTAATCATCAATTGAAGTGTGCTAAAGTGTTTATCATCATTCAATCCATCTTTGAGCCATTCTTGCAATATAATTGAGCTTTCGAGAGCTTATTCATCTTCTTCTTGAAGAAAATCTCAAATTCAATCTTTTCTTATTCTTGAGTACATACACACTTTGAGAGCTATAATCTTTGTAAGATTTATTTATTAAAGCTTGTAAAGTGTGGGGAAATCCTATAGAGTATATCTCTTGGGTTCTTTGAAGTTAGGCTTCAAAGAGGTTGTAAGAATTTGGTTTGTGCTTCACCAAGTTTTGAAGAAGCATTTTAGTGGAGATCTTTGAAGTCTTAAGGGGAGCTTCCTTGGGCGGTGGATGTAGGCTTGGTTGAACCACCTTAAAATCGTTTGTTTCTCTTCTCCTTACACTTCTATTTTTATACTTACTTACCTTGCTTATCTTGTGTTTGATATATTGATTGTTAGAAGTTGTAAATTTTCTGTAAATTTTTAATAACAAAAATTAGTATTAATATCTTAATTCACCCCCCCTCTTCTTAAGATATTTACACCCACAGTATGTGCATGTGCTTACATGCATAATAGCAAGTTTAGTGAAGAGGATCCTTATTTGGCCTTTGCATTCAAGAAGTTTTGATCCTGAAAACTGCATTTTTTGCTATGATCTATTACCGTTGCAGCCATGCATTCTGAGGAATTCCACATGTACTAGCTGGGCCTGTAAATTGGAGGTTGTATATATATATATATATATATATATACACACATACTACATACGTAAGCACATACATTTACATATACATATTCCTATCTCCTTGTCTTTCTTCAATTTTTTTCTTTTTCTTTTTCTTTTCTCTGTTTAACCTCCCATCCTAATTTCAATCTCTAATTCCCAATGTGATTTGAACAATCACTTGAACTACTTATTAATCGCTAACTCATTTTCTTGTTATGGATACATCATTTTGAACTTTTTCCATCTACGTTCTACATGCTAATTTGTATGCGTTATATTCGAAAGCATATACTTTCCATATTCCATAGAGTTATTACATTTGAAAGGAATATACTACTTCAATTCTATTAGAACTTTCTCGACCTTTCACAAGTTGCAGAAAGATTTGCACTTTTTTCCACCAATATAAATTTAGCCTTCTCATTATTGCTACCTTATATTTTTACAAACATCCAACAATTTGCTATTACATTGAGATGCAATCTTTCAATTCTCAAAAAAAAAAAAAGAAGAAAGAAAATAGCAAACTTAATAACCAAATAACCTTTTCTATTTGAAAACTATTTTGAACCAACAATAAACTATATTCCTATAGATTCACATATTAGATTGTAACACAACCAACATTAACCTGTATAATATTCTTTTTTTTCCAAAATAATGCAATATAAAATAATTTCTTGTATATATATATATATATATATATATATATATATATATGAAAAATGAAAAAGAAAGATTAAGGACAAAATCCAAGTAAGATAGAGTGACATTTTAGGACAGCGTAGGCCAAAAGTACACGCGAATATGCGGACGCTTGTGTCAGGAAGATTCGTTTGCCCTTTCATTCGCATCTGACATTTTTTCCAACTTAAAAACACACCCTTTTTATGTCTGTGCTCACTTTGTCTTCCTTGTAGTCTATGCCTTTTTAATTTGGACCCATCAGCCAAATCAACTATATAATTCAACTTCTCGACTCCCCTTCTTCTCCCAGGTAACCTTAAAAACCACCCTCTCTTTTTATTAATATAATAATCCTTTGACAAAATCTTTCAAGTTTCAATCGTTAATTAAATTTTTTTTCCTAAAAGAGAATATGTTTAGTTCGTGATTTGAAAAGGATAATTTAATGAGTCATGTAAAATTTTTACGTGTTTTTGTGGTCATAGGTTTAATTTATCCTTGTATATATTTCATATTGATACATATGTTCACATAAATGTGCATGTTCATGTAAAATACTTGTCTGCATATGTTTGCTTTTTGCTTGTTGGCCAAAAACCCAGTAGCCGTTTTCCCGATCTTTATTCTTTATTTTTGGTTGCTCTCTACATGATTGATGTTGCAAGTCTTCATTGGTTTTTACTTTTTAATTTGAAATGTCTGAAGTATGTGAATAATTGCAACAACAATAGGGATTTTAATTTTGCTTGGCTGAAATTAGTGATGGCTGTGGTACAATTTCGCATGAGGTGGCCTAAAGTTAATTAATTTAGATAAAGGATCTTGAAGTTGTAACTGAAACAATGTATGGGTTTTTACTAATTAATTCTGGGTGTTTAAAGTGTATGAGGATGAATTGTATTTCAGTGTGTTAATTAAGTGGGTTTGCGGCGTTAGCTATGTGGAAATTTTGGTTCGAATTGTTTTTCATGTATTTCCTTTAAATTAAGATGTTGAAGAAGAGAGTTTTCTGCAGGAATAATGGAACTTGTTTTCTTTTGGAATTTATTTGTATATGTTGAAGGAATTATTAGAAGAAAGTAGTTGCACTAGCTGAAGATCTTTTTTGAGTTATCTTAGTGGCATTTTGAACAAAATTCAGATGACACTTTGGCTGCAATCAAACAACTCTAATTTTCACGTTACATCATTCAGAGTTTAAACTAACTATTTATTCAATGCTTATCCTCAAGCTGGAAGTGGCAACCCTCGGATCAGTGGGTGACATTACTAACAAAAGATTAATGAAGATAAAGGATATTGGTTTTACTTTCAACATGTAGAGACCATATTATTAGTTATGCTAATTTTACCGAAGCAATATGCTTTGGAGGTTTAGGTCTTTGTGAAGTGGCGTCTTACCTAGAGTACTGTCCACTGTAGTAATCTCAACCATCACATTTGTGAAGGGTGTTCTGTGCCACATAGCTAGGCATCACCCTGTCAATTCTTTTTTTTTTTTTCTCCTTTTTACACTGGCATGTAGACAGTTTACATGCATAGAGAAGTTCGTTCTTATTCTGTAATATATTCACCATAAATCAGCTTCAAGACTACTAATAACAATTGTTTTGTTTTTTGTTCCCCATGCTGTTGCAGTGGAGTGTGGTTGATATTGGGCACTGCGTGTTTGTGTGGCAATCAGTCTAATTCCATTGACTGATTGCTAGCATATGAGTCCCCAGAGTGCCCTGAAGGCTAGCAGAGCCCTTGAGGGAGTTCATGGAGTGCATCTGGTGCCTCATTCACCTTTTGAAGTAGAAGAGATAAATCAAGAAGGAGATGTCATTAGACCACTATGTGAAAGTCAAGCTGTTTGCACTCGCCAAGGACTAATATTGCGGTGAGCAAAGATAAATTTCAATATGTAAGTTCATAATATATTTGTTTCCAGTATAATTATAGTGCTCAAAGTATGATTCTTTTTGTAGGAGAGCATGGGAACAAAGACCTGCTTGTTTGAGGCCCATCCGCTGTTGTGTTAGTGGTATCATGAGTTCTTCTGCTGGTCATTGGCATCAATATGTCTTCTGGGCAAATGCTTTCTATCTGATTTTTTGCTAATGTTGAATATTCTTATTATTCTTGTTAGGTGATAAGACTCTAGCGGAAAGAATCGTTAATGTGCTTACCTCACTTCCTTTTATCGCACTTGGACTCCAAGCCCCAAGGTCAGACATTTCCTTGAAGTTGCACGTTGACCTTCAAAGTCTTTTACTTATCGCTGTTGCTTACAATGCAGGAAGAATCTAAATTGTAAACTTTATGCTAATTCATTGATTGGAGTTGGAGTTGCCTCCAGTTTGTATCATGCTTCAAGAGGGAAATTGAGGAAGTACTTGAGGTGGGCTGACTACACAATGATTGCCACAGCAACCGTAGTAAGTTTTCAAATGTTTGTGAATTGTTAATATGGGCAGATGTTTTCATAAAGCTGCTTTACATCTTAATTTAATATCTAGGGAGGATTAGTTCTTCTTGCAGCATAATAGATCTTAACATTTTGATTATGATTCTGTCAAACTGCTTTGGTCACATTAATGCGCTTTGCTCTTGAATTCGGCCAAAAGAAGTGGGGAAGAGGATGAAACAATAAATGTTCTTTGATTGTCTTTGACATTGTAACATATGAAAGAATCTGTTGTGCTTTTATGTTTTAATTTTGTACTTTTATCAGCTCACTGAAGGAATCACAATTGAATATCTTTTGCAGTGTCTATCAAGGGCACTTAGGAATGAGAACCCTAAGTTATTGATGGCTGCATCTGCTTTCTTTCTGCCAATCCAACCTCTGATGGTTTCAGTTGTTCATACAGGAATGATGGAGGTATATATCTTTATCCTTTAAGATGAAAATTTATTGATTGAATGAACATCTAATATGCCTTTTTTTCTTTCCAAATTGTTTGTTCCTTTCTAGTGAGTTGTTGTTGTTTAGTCTTCTTCACATTGTATTAATCTAGAATAATTAGAGCTGAGTAATCTGAAAAATCTTATGATAAGAAAATGACTAAAGAATTTTCAGGAAGATGATAGCAAATGTTAGAATCTTTAAGACCAATTTTTGATAGAATGCCCCTTTTCTTATATATAAACAAGCATTTGAGGAATATTAAGAAATCAAATGTTGAAATTCTTCTATATGACAGGAAGATATTTTCTGAAAAACTTTTCCTGTTCTACTATACTTTAGGTACTGAAGAATTTTTTTTTTCCCAAGTGTGTCAGAGAATGTTCTCTATAAAGTTTTTCTACTTACTGATGATCTCCTTGTAATACTCGAGTAATTCAATCACTTCGGTGTTAAACTATAATCTTATAATGAAATATAAGAGGGAATTCACAAAATTATTGGTGTTTCTTACTTATAGCATGTGAAAATGCATGGATCCTCTCTTCCTGCTCCATACCATGAAAATTATGAAAGGAAAACAAATCACTCATAATTGAAATAGAGTTATAGCTGCACGAAAACACTTTGGTGCAGTTAATAGTAGAATGGGACTTAGTTTATAAACAATTAGATGAGTTTGATTTCAGTTCTAGATTTATATGGCGGTGTATGTGGAGGAAATTGATGTTTAATGTAGCTATTTGAGCAACAGATCATTTTCCTGATGAAGATTGTATCATTGCCTAAGTTGGAGACTTCATGCACATCTAGTCAGGTTACTTGTGTCCTTCATTGTGAATGTTATTAGAAGTACTCTAGCCTTTATATACTAAAGCCTTGTTGAGCGTAGCTTTGGGATTCAAGTGTTTTACGTGAGTTTAAAAGTTTAAGCTAACTTATTTAGCCCATTTTTAAAAGAGCTTTTAGGTAAAAGTCAAAGTTGAAAAACTAAAAAATCAGAAGCTGAAGCTTTTCAAAACAGCTTTTTAGAAGTTGTTTTTTACATGATTTGAGAAATTATTTTTCTTCTTTCTTCTTAGAAACACTATTTTATATTTTTGAAAACCTAATATTGCTCTCAAAGTTGCTGAAAGATCAACACCTAAAATACAAGGCCAAAAAGTCAACGGATTTTTTTCACCAATACTTTTACCTATAGCCTTACTGGTTTTATTGGTCAAATAGTCTTACTGTTCAACATTTGAAATTTCGCAGCTAGCCAAAAAGAGACTAAAACAATGGAAAAATAGATTTGGTTGAACTTTGTCCAGAAATGGCTTCAGCCCTGGCCCAACGTTTGATTGATTGTTAATTGGTCATGCCACAGCGTCTGAATTGTTTCCTTGTTTCCGTTGTTTGGGCAGAAATAAATGTGATAATTAAAAGGTGATAAGCTGACATCAACTAAAGCTTGCCTCTTTGGGTATCTGATAAGTATCTGAAAGTTTTAGCCCTTGATATATTACATTATAATTTCACGTTTGTTATCGCTTGATGGTGTTATTCCATCATTTCTGGGTCATGTTAAGCAGGTTGAGTCATTGGTTGCAATTAGAACTATACTACTTGAATAATGCTTAAGATGGGTTGCACGGGACCTGTTTTCTTAGCATAAGAATAGTTTGGATTTATAAATCTTGGATATTTTTGTGAGCCTGCAATAAATTGTTTGAAGAGTGAAATGAGAATTTAGGCTAAGTTACCGGGTTTGGATGAGTATTAGCCAGGTCTGAAACTCCCTATCGCATGCAAACTATGTATTTTTCAGCTTGTTAAACTTCACAAGCTGAATGCAAGCAGCCTACTAGGATATCAGTTCAGCTCATAACAACATTCTGAGACCTAAACAGAAACCTTTCTCAACATAGTCCTGAGAAAATGAGTTAAATGCCCCTTTTCTGGAAACAAACAACTAAAATGCCATCTTTTTGAAAGTAACGAGGAAAATGCCACAAAAAGCATTTTTGAGTTTTCAAAATTCGAAGATTATTAGTCTTCGAGTTTTGAAACTCGAAGATCAGCCTTGTTTATTTCTATCTTGGAGTTTATAAAGCCAAATCTTCGAATTTTGAAAACTAGAAGATTATTAATTTTCGAGATTTGAAAACTTGAAGATGCTTTTTGTGGCATTTTCCTCGTTAGTTTAAAAAAGATGGCATTTTGGTTTTTTTCCCCCCCCAAAAATGAGGCATTTAACGCATTCTCTCCTTATCTTGCTTATAAAATCCATAAAAATGATCCACTTTGGACTTCTAAAGTGCTAGATGATACTGGTATCTCAAACCTTGCTGCATCAATATGTCGCTTTCGAGTGTGCTGAGTGAAAAGTAATATCATGGATTGGCATGCCTGCAAATACCAATGATTACCTGAAGTCCACAGAAACTTGGATGAGTATGCTGCCTACGATTACACAAGGTGCGGACATCAATAGTCCGTTCTCACTTCCACGCGTCTGAAAAGTCCTTTTCTTTTCCTCTTTTCAGTTAGTCCTATACTCTTGCTTTCACCTATCAGATCCTCTCCTGTTCTTATTCTGTTCAAGTAATAAGAATATATTCATCTTTTCAATGCAGGTAGCATTTGCAAAGAGAGCATTTGAAGATCCGGATCTCAGGATGGCACATAATGTGCACAAGATGTCATCTTTATTAGGCGGTGCACTTTTTATCGCAGATGATGTCTTTTCAGAGACTCCATTCCTTCATGCTGGTTGGCATCTAGCTGCTGCAGTGGGAGTCAGCACTTGCAACAAGCTTCTTGAGTAGTCAGATCTTGCGTAATCATCATAATCAATTTGTCGAAAATTCCTTCAATTGCCTTCATTGATCTTCCATCTTTTTCTATGGTAAGGTAATCATCTCCAGCCATTATGTCACTGCACATTGGTAATGGGGAAAAAAAAAAGAAAAATTCATCTCTGGTCAGCATATTGCTGTCCGTTGTTGATTGATATATATTTAAGCGTTACCCATTTAAATGTAGTAATTGCTATTTAGCTGGAACTATTTTATGTACCATAGAATTGTGGCAATTTTCCGTTGCCTTGTATTTAAGAACTAGAAATTTTGAAGGGAAAATTGTATCCAGCGGGACTTTCGAAATTCCGTCCACTTCTTGCTTGATTCTTCTCATTTGTTTTCTAAATTGTATGTCTTCTCAGAACTTACATTACCTCCATACCCCATATACATAGTTGGATATGACTAAGGATCGGTTTGGATTGGCTTTTTTTTAAAAAAAAATATTTTTTTTTTCTTGAAAAAGTTACATTAAATTTGTAATAACTATTTGATTTGTCATCCAAAAAAATTGAAACTCTGAAAAAAGCTTAAATATAACTTTTTTAAGAAGTTAGAATTTTCAGCTTCTGAAAAAAAGCTGTTTTTCAGAAGCTGTTAAAAAAAACGCTTTTGAAAAAAATCAATCCAAACAAGCCCTAAGAGTTTTATGTGCCAAACCATCCTAAGACGTAGATTAGTCTGGGGTCAAGGGAGTTTCGTGCAAGAGGTGGCAGAGCGATAACATTACCGGCTTCACTTGATGGTGTAGCAACTTTTGCAGATGGAATATTGATAGAAGCCAGAAAGATGTGCGCTTCTGGCATCAAGGCTTTGCACTCAAATGACTTCAAGCTCAATAAACTCAATAGTAATGCTCTAAAATTCCACTGTAACAGATGATATAGCTTACGCCAAGACGAGCAACTATTTGAGAAGTGAAAAAACTCTATTGGAATAAAAGAAATTGGCATAATGTTCCCTGCAAGATCATACAAGTTAATCACAAATTTGAAACAACGGTCATACAAATTAATCACCAATTTGAAACAACGATCAAGAGAATATCAACAGGATATGTCGTTGGATCACCCAATCCGCGCCCAATTTGCTCAAGAAAAGTGAAACATGTAGTGATTTTTCTTACTAACAGTGCACATATTTTCGGAAAGGTTACTATGAACTTGTTTTCTTGACGTTATTTGCCTCTGGCAAAAGCTTACAACAGCATTTAAACAAATCTAACCAGACATTATTACATAAATCTGTACACAAAAAACATCTTTGAACATTAAATAAAACCACAAGTGAGATGGAATCACATGAAAACTGTAATTATCATGTTCAGAAAATAAGAACTCTGTTGTACACATACACGGTAGACACAGCTGATCATAAACTAGTTTTTGCTTCAGCAGCCATTTGATGCGCTTCCAGGGTTGCGATCAAGAAACATAGAGGGGCTCTGGATCTACCTTCCTTCTAATCCTGAAAGAAGATGAACATACGTTAAAAAAAATTAAAAAAATAAAAGTTTATGTTTTATAAGTGGAAATCGGTCAAGATTGCTAAGTTGATGTTAATTACACTTTCTTAGTAACAATAATTCACTCAGTGACAAGACAAACAACGAAATCTTTCTTTGATGGACAAATAAGAAATAAAAGTTTCAACATTTTATCTGCCTCTTGGATGCAACTTGGTCTTATGTGCAGGTCTAACACTACCAAGTAGAACTCCAGACACATGAAGGGAAAAAAGGTGAGATTAGCACTCACCAATTATCATCAGCCCATTTGCAGCCATCAGTGTCCACAATATGCCAGCTGTATGCATGCCTCGATTTTGGGGACTGATTCTCAAAACTGCCCCAAGAAAATCAAAGCCGGAAGTTAGTATAAAACATTTTCCAACAATAAAGTGAGATTTTTGATCTATTTGTGTACAATTTCATTTATGTAACTCGCCTCTGATGGATAAGATCTCCATGAATAACTACTAAGGAGCCAGCTTTTACTTCAATAGGGACAAAATCTTTTGGGTCACAGGATGGAGATGGCTTATCGAAGTGAACTCCCTTCTCATCTCTAATGAATCTTCTGACAACGCCATCTGAACACAACACATGAATATTAGTTACAGTGGACTGAGGTCCTTGGCAATTCAAATGAAAATACATGGGAAGCCATAATCTTTGGTGGGGTGGGGCTCAGGTGGGATGGAAGGGAGGAGAGAGGTACTTTTGTGGGATCCAGGAATGGCCCAGAGGCAACCATTTGTACTTGTTGCATCTTCTAAAGCTAGCCACAACCCTGTGCAAGTTGTTGGTTGAGTATAAAGAAATGAGTTATCCTGATGCGGCACAACTTCACCACCAATTCCTGGTTGCTGGAGAGAAATATTCACATATTACTTTCATTTGAAGCAACACAAGCAACGCATGCAATGCAAGAAATCAATGGTATTGGAGATCAATACATGAATCAAAAGTTGCCCCATCCCCCCTTTTGTTTCACCTTTTTTCTCTTTAACATGGATAATGTTTGTATTCTAATTTAGGTTTGCACCTGCCTACAGAGTACAGACTACATGATGGGAGTTTTGAAATACACTAGCAAATTACTCAGATGTTATAGAGGCGAGGCCAAATCATAAAAATACAGTTTTACCACCTTATGATTTTGTGACATACATCAATTTCAACACCATTTGACTCGCACAATGCTACATCCACAGGTCAGGATGTTAGAGTTCTACCAACTTAGAGAAAGACAGTCAACTGTGCAGTACGGTAACCGAGGACTTTTCCATGACACCAGAGCTGCCAGTTTATTTTATCACAGATTTTCCCAGTTGTATAACACTACTAGATTGATCTACTATCAAGTTTCCAATACATTAAACAAATCTCCAGGTAATGACTTTAAAACAAAGCTAAGTGTAAGAGAATTATCTGGACTTGGTTCCTTTACTGCTTCTCCTCCTCGGCTCCTCTTATTTACTTCCCTAAATCGCACAAAAAATCTCTGCTCCTCTTGGACAAACTCAACATTGTCAGTTACCAATTAACTGTGAGTCTTGCCTTCATTTATTACTTAAATTTGATAAGAACCACCTAGCATGGCTAGATCAATAGTTTATCAGGCTTCCTAAATGTTATTATTTCCAGAACACCATTTCCAAATATTATATTCTGTACTTCAACACAAAATTAGATGTCTAGATTCTTTCATTACCTCTTCAAAATATTTGAGTACCTTTCAATATCAACCAGAGACTAAGGTTAAACATCATGATAAATACAATGAAATAAATCACATTTTGTTATATCATAAATGTAAGTATAAATACCTTAAAAATATACATGGACTGAATGATTACTGGCCTTTTGTAAGCTAATGATAGTAGTAATCTTGAAAATTTCTCTGAGGTAGAGAATTCCTTAAATACCGGGTCAAGCTCATGCAAAGCTGCAAAATGATAGCACAAATACCATAAGCAGCATAGGACAACTAAATTCCACATAATTACAAACAATTTCAGCAATAATTGAATCCAAAACTTAACAAAGTAAACAGAAACTAAAACAGAGTTTTAAGTAAGAAAAATTATAACATGACATGAGCACTCCTCCATATTTTCGAAGTAATAGGACTGAGTCATACATACCATGCCCAACTTTGTTGATCGAGAGTTCTTTTGGTTGTTTTAGATTGCCTTCATTATCAAAAGCTTTCTCTGTCCATAAACCAATTATCAGTGATCATACTAAGCATAGAGTTGAATTTAACGAGATGCAGTATAGACACACACATTCATATATCTGTGTTATGTACACACACACACACACACATATAGACACACACATGCATATATATATATAGAGAGAGAGAGAGAGTAAAACAAATTTTACAAATCTGTATGTTACTAAAACATTTAAGAGGAAATCAGAGATAATACTGGCTGGAATTATCCAAACAGCAGTTTGGATGATGATATGCTAGGTAAATCATTCTGAACTAAAACAAGTCAATCAGCAGATCCTAGACTGTAGATTAATCCATGATAATATTTAATAATCGTTAATTGAAGTAAGTCCCACTCCCATTGACAATATATATCAGCTTTAGCCATTATATCTAACTAAAAGAGAACCTTTCACCACTAATACAATAAGCAACTGAAAGTTTTCTTCTTTATGACCAAGCATCCTCGTTTCTATTAAACCTAGACCTTATAATTATTAGACAATGGAATACAATCTCTCATGCATTTCCATTTTGGGAATACACTATTGAGCCTTGAGCATCTACCAATAAACACTTCAATCAGGTAATAATAGAAAAGCTTATAGAAAGACATAAAATGAATCAACAAGCAAATCAAAGCTAATAAGAGAAACATACCCTCAAAGAAATAGGAAATTTTCTCAGCACTCTCAAAAAAGTAGTCATCAGTTGACTGCTGCTGAAAAAGAAAAACAAACAAGACTGAAAACCTGATGCAACTGTTTAACAATATTAACAAGTAAAGGACTGACTTCAAAGTGTCAAAGAATATAGAAATGTAAATACTTGGTTCCTTGTGGAGAAAATGGAGGTGGTAGAAGAAGGGTCAAATTTGTCAAGCAACTTCTCCATTCTCTTCCTCAAGGCCTCTATCTCTTCTTGGCTTGCAAATGATTCCATCACCAAGTACCCTTCACATTCTCAATCAACCAAACCATTAGAATACAAACATACATATACAAGAACGGATACAAATATGGGATAGCAGGCACTGCAATCGCCGTTGACATCTAAACTGTTTTCAGATTTATGGTTGACACCTCAATCAACCATTAGAATACACATACAAGAACGTGAAAGTCTTTTTGATATTATTACTGAACCTGCTCCTACCATAGACCACATCTTATATAACATTAATAACAAAAAAACCAAAAACATCCAAATTTAACAACCAAGTATATCATTTCTCAATCAAGCAAACAATTAGAACACAGATATAGATATAAACATATATCAATAATTATCACAGTCATATAAAAGTCAAAGCTTGAAAGTCTTATTGACATTATTACTGAACCTGCTCCTACCATAGACCATATCTTAGACGACGTTAACAAGAAAAAAGACAAAAGGTCCAAATTTAACCACCAAGAACACATTTCTCAATCAAGCAAACAATTAGACAGAAATATACATATAAACATATATAAGTAAGTATCACAATCATATAAAAATCAATGCTTGAAAGTCTTATTAAGATTATTACTAACCCTGCTCCATAGGTTAGATAAGCTAAGGAGATGAAGAGGTGGTGTTAAGGTTGTTACCTTGAGAATTAAAGAATTGAAGCTGGTCTGAATTGAGGTTTGGTACAATACCCATGTCTGTTTTTTGCAGTTTTGCTATGAAAAAGGTTGTTGTGAATTTTGGAAAATGGCTGTGTGGTGTGTCAACCTGCGGACCAGTACATCTGCCTATGTACTTGTTCTACTTTTGTTTCGTATAAACAAAGTCTTTTTGTTATTCAGCAAGAGAGAGTTTTGCTTATTCATGCGTTCGACAAACGTGAATGGTGAGTCCTAAGGTTGACCTCTGATGTTGGACTAATCGAATTAGATCAAGAAAAGAGTTCGGATTGATTTTTTTTAAAAAATAATTTTTAATAATTTTTGAAGAAAATGTAAAAGAAAGTTGTGTTTGTACTTTTTTTTTTTTCAATTTTAACTTTTTGTGAAAATCAACTCATATAGTTATTATAAAAAAAATTTTATTTTGTTTTTTAAAAAATACATTTAAAAAAAAAAAACTAATCCAAATAAGCCTTAGATTGTGTTAGGAGTCTAATTGACTTTCTCTATTAACACTAAATCAATTAAATTGAAATTTTTATTCTAGTATGCCTACTAAATCGAACCGAAATAATAAAATTTTTAAATGATAAAAGGTCAATATAATAAGATATCCTATTTTGTATAAGATTGCCAAAGATGTTTTGGCTATTTAGTTGTTGATTGTGGCCTTTGCACCTACGGCAATACTTGACCAGAGACTTTAGATAGTTTAAATCTTATTATAATATAGCAAATGTTACGTTTGCTGCCAAAATTTGTCTAAGAGTTCTTCCAAAACAAACATCTAATTTGAAGAAAAAAAGTAAAAATCTGGAAATATTTGAATCAAGTACAAACATCTAATTTGAAGAAAAAAAGTGAAAATCTGGAAATATTTGAATTAAGTATAAATGTTCGACAAGAAGTGTAGTTCAATAGTAGCACCTTCACTCAGGACTTATAAGTCTTAAGTTCGAATCATCAATGTAAAGAACCACCATAGATCTAAAGAAAAAAAAAAATCAAGTATAAATGTTGATTTATGCTGCGTTGCCGGCTGAGGTGGAGTCCGAGGGGGAGGCCTTACTATTCCTAAGGGCGGCAGCTGCTGGCTGCCGGTTGCGGTGGTAGCTACGGAGTTAGGGAGGCTATGGACGAGGTGATATAGGTGTTTGTGCTTAAGAAATGAAACACCAAAGCGATGTTACGAAAGCGAGGATTAGGGATACTTTGGAAAATGAAAATTTTATTGAACTTTTAAAAATACCAAGCATGTCCTCTTTTTGCTGCTTATAAGATTTAAGTTCCAGATTTCCATCTTATTTCTTATAGTTGTAAAAAAAAGATCTTATCATAAGATCTCATTATAAGTTCTAAACAAACACTACTTTTTAAAAAAAATAAAAATAAAATCTTATAAGATATAAGATCTTATGATAAGCATATAACAAACACAGCATTAATCAGTTTGTACTTATAGTTAAACTCCATCTCATTAGAATGGAGCTGTTTAATCCAGCAAAAGCTTTTCTTTCTTTTTTTTTTTTTTTTTGGTGAAGGTATAAATATTATTAATAGACAAAAATTTTACAAAGCTCAAGGGCTTGTACATCAATGAAGACAAACCCAAGTTAGAACATTCCAAGCCAAACAAGCTAACGGAAAGAAAGAAAAACTATGCAAGATGTACAACGGGCAACTAAAGGAATCCAAATCACTACCTAAACAACCAATGGATCCAAAACTACTAAACCGAATCTGGAAAACCGGATGAACAGCTGCAAAAGCCGATGAACTTCAACCTCACCAATCGTACCGCACTGTACACCAATCGTAACATCACCCACAGGGGCCGCCTGGAAAGAGGCGAAAAGCTCAAAAAAAGCTAGCAAAGAGAAGTGCGTAAAACAGGCAAAAGACCACAAAACCCCTCATATAACATAGAAGGGAAGAACTACAAGAAACCTGTAAAACCAAAAATTAATTAAAATAACAAAGATAAAAAAAAAAAGAAATATATGAGAGAGAGAGAGAGAGAGAGAAAGTGGTAGCTCCAGCCTTTACACCATGAGAAAAGCCACACACAAGTGGCGAAGAAGCCTTCAACAACAGGCACAAACATAAGCAGATTTGAGGAGAAAAAGAAAAATGGAAGGAGAAGAAAAAACTATTCTTTCTATATTCATATAAGCTGCATTTCATTAGAATTTTAATTTTTAATGATTAAAATTTTGGATTGCAGTAATTATTTATTTATTTATTTATTTTGGAAAAGAATTAGCAGATTGACATGAAAAGAATCTAGATAAAAGGGGGCTTGATCACAGGCATCTAAAGAAAATTCCAACCCTGATCTTTCTAAATGTATACATTTTCTCCTGTTTCTCTATGAACAATATAATTACAAAGCAATCAACTAATGTAATGTACAAAGTACAAACAATGGAATCTCTGTGTGCAAATTGTTGATTTGTCAATTGGCAGCTTGATAGATACAGCAGCCGCAGAAAAAATGACGGGGTCACTCCAGCAGTATATATACCTCTATTTTGTATACCATCATCTACGGCCGGGAGATACACACACCGATCAATATTGATGGAATCCGGGAGGCTCTTAATTCCGCGAGCCTGCCACTCCCACTCGGGGAGAAGTAAAAAATGAAAGAATCTCAACCAAGAAAAGGGAGTTAGCATTCAGCAGCTAGATTTGCAGATAATCTTGAGAACTAAAACACCTCCTAAATTTGTAAGTGGGAAAGGTCATGTTACTGATGATGGTATTGAGTCTTCTGTCCTATTTATGCGGCACATGCAATCAGGACATGGAAAAGAATATATTGAATCATGCAGCCTCCTGAGCTCAATGCCTTTTGCATCACTATGAGTTCGCATATTGAGCATTTGGCTCTTGAAGCTTTTCCATCTGGTACAAAGATGCAAAACATATGATTTAATTGATAGATTAAAAGTAGAAACGATAAAGGCACTACATGCAGCAGATGAAGTCACATGTTCAATTGTTAGATCAACTGATGAATTTTACTTGTGATGCTGACAAGGTGAAAGAAGATCTAATTAAACATCACAAGGGAATATTGACTGTGGAGATCAAAAGTTGGTTATGTTAGTTATAAACTGACTAAGCATTTTAAATGAAAACAAAATAAAATAAATGGGAAGCAGTAAAAGTTGAACTTTGCAGGATATTTTAGATGAAAAACTATGATTGAATCTATGGCACCATCGAAGTGCCATTAAGAGATATGTAGTAATGGTTGACACGACATTATAAGTTGCTTTTCCTATAATAGATAGAAAAATATGCAAAATTGTTGACAAGGCCTTTTGATTAAACTAAACATGGAAGCTAAAATATACATAACTGTATATATGGTTGTGCACAGTAGCATTGGTCAACTAAGGACATTTTGTGTACATTTTAGGCTCAAAGTTCAAATACAGAATCCTGTCTATTCCGTCCCAACCAAATATATCATGTGTGTTCTAGATTTAGCAGATAAAAATAGCACAGCTGGGGTCTGAGAAAATACCCAATTTTAGGATTGTCGAATAACAATGCTAGCTTCCTCTTGTCAGGCTTAATTGTCCTAGAGTGTCCACCATACAGAAACCTTCTGTGACCCAATAGGAAATGTGGGAAGTTTCCACCTTGTGTCGTCACAAATACTTCACTGTGAAGACAAACTGTGTAATCTAAAGCAGCCATCCTGGAAGAGTAATTCTATAAAGTACAACTATTGTTAAAAGACACCCTTAAATCAGACTATTAATGCAAAAGTGAAAAAGTGAAATTTATTCAAGGAATTCAGACCTGAAATGGAGCAAGTTCCTCAGGTGATGCTAGTGTCTCTTTTGTTTGTAAAAGAGGAAACATCTCCAGCAGAGGCTGCATATTTCTCTCAGCGTCATATATCTTTCCGGATGCTAAAAAGATTGCAGTGCTTTTATCAAAACCCATCCCTCTCAGCATCAAGCCCACCTGATTATATGTATGAACTTAGATGCCAGAAGTTGGAAAAGGAAAATGGAAATATTATAAATGAAAAAATGAGAATGATGCAAATTCTCTTGTACATCCTGAAGCGCAGTGTAAACAAAATATTATGAAGCTCACAATAGAAGCACAGAAGAACCACCTATCTTACACAGAACTATTTACATAATCTTCATTCCAGCTTCAAACAGACACCAAAAGCATGAGTACAGAGGTAGCCGTACCATTGTCCTAGTGTGGTACGCATTTCCTCTTTCTATGGACAAGATGAAGAAGATAGCTGATAATGCTGCAGCCACGAATCTGTTTCCTATAATTTAACGACCATAAAGGGCTCGAATATAACCTCACCGAGATTCCACTATAACTACTGTATTTTACAGGATGTTAAAGCATAATGATACAAAAGCAGACGATAATAGACCCACTTAGCTATCTCCAAAAATTTTACGGGCACAATACATTAAATCTCCACTTACACATATCCAATAAGTATTTTGTAAGTATTTTATACAATGCTCTAAAAGTGTTCTCGCCTCAGGAATTCTTAAAATTAGCCACCCTCATCATGCATTCACTGCCCCACTTGTTAGGCAGCAGACTGGTTTCCTATACTATAATATGTTTTTACTAAATTCATTTAGGTGGAGTAAAAAGTTTAGATCTTCTCCATTGCATAAAGCTATATTTTCCCAATGAAAATATGACAGCCATGCCTTATCCCCAGATCCTCTCTTTTATTTGACAAATCTGACACCTTGACATGCATCGCTATCCAAAGTCACACCAGAGTAAGTGACAGATCAAACTGCATGAATATAAATAAAATTTGCAGTGTAGATTATAGAGAAAATTTAAACTTAGACAAAGTGACTTTAGAAGTCAGTATTACATAGAAGGAAAGAATAGGGAAAACCTATTAACAACTTGGAAGAAGATCAGTGGCAGAACTGCACAAGATATTACCTCTAGAGGTGTCAAGGGGCATTTTCCATTGAGCCTGATTGCCCCAGGATGAATGACTTTCCCAGGTCTTGTAAATTTTCCCTTCCATCCTATCTCCCTTGCAGCGTCCATGTCTTCCTTTTCTTTTTCCCCACCATCATATACACAACAGGAGAAAGCAACCATATCCTGTATATGAAGAAGAGAGGCCTTAGCAGCATATGAAGATAAAGGGTCACCTCCTAAATCAGAGATGCTATTGATATAAGATAAGATGGTGTAGTATTTCTTCTTATTGAAAATTGACCTCCTCATAGCGAAGATGCACAGAGATGTATTTGCGAGTATTATCTGCACTCTTTTCTTTCATTCGAGCAACTAAAGTTTCAGCCAGAGTTAAAATACGACTAGAAAACCTCAGAGCTTGATAATTCGCCAAGCACCTAAGCCGTTGAACTGCTGGAGGAGCATCAAATGACAATCGATTTGCAAAAGGAGACATCCTTATGAGCCTGCTTTTAGAAATTCACAAAAAAAATACATACCACTATTTGATAAACGGAAAACAATAATAAGTACTTCAAAAATGTACAAGATAAAACTATTACTTTGATCTTACAGGAGTTTTATATCAATTACTTATATGCTATCAGCAATGATTTATTCCCTTGTAATTCGTTGAAGAATGTAAGGAACATGACATTACACTAGTGCTTTGCAATTTTTCCAGATATTAGACAAATAAAGAGTCTGGCTAGAAGAAAACCCATAACAGTTAAAAATCACGTAAACGCCAGTTGTTACTTGACTAACAATCTAAATAGAAGAAACTTCATGGCAAGCGATAAAAGCTGCCCAGCAAGTTCACATCCATGAGTTACATCAAAAAGAAACACTGAAGGTAAAGTTTTGCATGCAAAAAATTAGATTTAAAGGTTTATGTGCATAGACCCTGTGAACTACTACAATGTCAGAAGTTGCATGTAATTCATCCCCCATGCAAGACACTACAGCATAGTGGTAACAAATAACCAACAGCCCAGAGAAAGACATATTCAAGAAAGAACAATAAAAAGACAAAGCATGACTTAATTGTGAAGCAAGTCTGCTTCAGCTTGCATCTCGATTGTTGCAATTAAAGAATAAGCTGTCCCACCAGGATTTCAGCCTTCCTGTTCGAGACATTGTCCCCTCAAAGAAATAGTAAATTTGCATCTCACAGAACAAACTCCAGAAATATTGATAAATAACATAGACTGTAGCAATTTTTGCTATATAGCATGTAGCAAAAAGAATAAGCAACAAATGTATAAGTCGTATAATTATTTGAAAATTTTCAACTGGAGACAACATTCAACCTAAAAATTTTTTGCACAAAATAGGAGAAAAAATAAAATACGCGACATGCATTATCCTTTCGTGACTTGTCAATGAATATCAGAGTAGTGAGTTAAAACTGAAGCAAGGATCACAAGGAAACAGAGAACTGACTTCTCTTCAAGCAATTTTGGCAGAACTACATCCTTGTAGTACTGAATGGATGACCATGCTTGTATCCTGAAGTTATATACAATGCTCATATTGTGGTCGAAGCGTTGCATTATGTTTTCTGGAATCTTATCCACCACCCTTACATCATTTTCCAAGGTTCTAACGAAATATTCTTTATCGTAAATATCTCCAAATTTGCTGCAACAAAAGCCAATATATTCTTAAATCTTTCTTCCAGAGAAAAATTGTTAGTGTCAGCAGTTAGACAGACAAGTATAGATATTCCAGAACACTCCCACCTCAACCTAGAGAAGAGAGTTCTAATATCTGTTCACAGCAAGACAAGAAACAAACTGAATCATGTAACTGAGCACAGAGTTCATACAACCAATTTTAGTATTCTAAGAGAGCCTTACAGAGAGTAATTTGGCGCAATTATGAAAAGATATCCTTAGTATGTCGAACTAACTACCAACAACGTAACATATTTGGTTTAGTATGGAGTATGTCACATAAAGCATAGATGACCCAACGGACTAATTGACTTGAATATAAGAGCACCTCAACCATTGTGATGTTCATCACTAGCTACAGGTGGGAGTTGCCTCATATTTGGAAGTACCATGATCTCCAAGGGTGCTATTTTATTGGAGTTAAATTTCATTTCTTTCAACCACTTTAAAGATTCCAGTGGGGGCAAATAAGAAGATAAACAAAATGCTAACTACCTGGAATCTTTCCAAATGCTGTGAAAGCGGAAATTGGGAATTATGAGTGTTGCATTTAGGTACCCTGCCACTGCAACTGCATTACATATCTGGAATCATGAAAAATGCAGGGATAGAATTGTCAATGGAGAAAAAATAAAAGTTGAATAAGTTAATTCAGGAAACAATTAGCCAAATGTGAAAGTTACCGAGGTCCTCTGCTGGTTCAAGCCACCATTTGCATCAACATAGATGTACCCATTTGACTCTGGTAAGCCTAAAGCAACACATACAATCAACACATCAAAATTTTTGGAAAGAGAAAGCTGTGAGCCCTCCGGAGGTTGCTGATACAATTTGATACTCGCAATAGCATATTAGTTTTGAGGAAAGCAGACAAAAGAAATAAAGAAAGGATGCAGTGTGGAAGATACAAGCTGCAAAACCGCACAAATTATATCATTACCATCATATGGCTGCCACCCAACTGTGTATAGGAATTTAGGTCCTTAACTCACTCTACCCATTAGGATAATAAGCATAAATATACACGGTCACCATCATCCACAGTCTCCCGCAAAAGCTTGTAAAATTAAATAAAGCGGATAATTCTGGCCTCCCTAATAAGCATTAAAGGCAATAAGAAGATATCCCAAGAATTCTGCTGTATCACAGCCCAAGAGGAATGCACTATGGCTACAAGAGAGATATCATGATCAGCCATCATTACTGACAAGCTGTTGGCCATAATCGACAATGCATCACCAACAACCCCGAAGCTGATTCTTAAAGCTTCTACCCTAGCATCTCTAGTGGTCAGAATGGCGACATCCTACTATTATACCACAATACAAGAAAAATCATCAAGATTACATTAACTTGAGAGAACATCTCACTCTTACTTATAAAGAGCTTTACAGACACTATAAGTCCTCATGCTTCCCTTTTATGTCCTAGCAGAACTGCAAGAAGAGTCTCCTTTCCAGGTTCTTTGTAAATTTCCATGTTTATCCTCCTTGAAATGATTCAAAATTGTAGACCACTCACATAGCATGTTAACATGCAACAATGCTAGCTCTAGAAAGTAATTAGAACTCCATGCTTCCTCCAAAGCCCCTCCTTCCCTTTTGTTGCTCTTTTTGATTCACTTCTCCATCCCAGGATATTTTCAACATATCGCCCACTTTGTACAAATAATAAGCTACAACCACCTGTATTCCCTTGAGCTACACTTATTTATATGGGAGTGAAAAATTACTTTAAAATTCAAAATGAAAAGCGTGAAACTTAAGCTACTTAGTGTTCAACTGTAAGAAGTGCATGTAATTATGTTTACTGAACAAGTTAGAAATTCAAAGATGGAAAAAAGATAATACGAGATGCAGCATTTAAGAGCCATGACTACAACACATTATTTGACATCTCTACCAATTACCAGCGGTGATTCTTTACATTGTTATTGGACAAGAAGCAGGTATCAACTAAATTTGGAAATATTTATCATGTATATCTATTTGAAGGCAGAAATGTTGCTTAAAGCATATGTAGTCATACTGCCAGAGATGATAGACATTCACAGAATAGCAGTAGCAGCTCTTTGCAGGATAGACAACCGTTCATGCCATGAAATATCTTTTGGAATGGTTAATCAAGGACATCAGCTGGGAAAGAAAGACATGCAAACAATAGTAATAAATACTCTGTAGAATGTGAACAGTGATAGGAATCTCAAATCAGGAATAATCAAAAAGATTGCACATGAGAAGGTTTGCATAATTATCAAAATATCAGCAAAAATGTCAAGCACAAGATAATCTACTAGAAATCCAGAAACACGTTATTCAGGAAAGAAAATTGGCACTGCTAAAAGGAACAAGACATAGTTATTGGAAGTTCACCATTTGACCCTACCTCCTGAAGACTTGTTCATGCATTGTTTCCACTCACCACCATAAGAGAGTTTCCATACTGTTGATATCTACAGTAAAAATATAAATCCGTTGTTAAAAGCATATAGCATAAGGTGACCTGATCATTAGCTTTAAAGGGAAAATGAGGGACTTACTGGGGAAAAGGGGTCTAAATTTTACTTTCTAATGGAATCACAATTTGGTAATCCTATAAATAACGGACATTACCTATTGCAGTTAAAAAGATACCACATTTTTGGAAGATGATTATGACATTGTTAAAGCACAAACTATATTAATGCCAGTTGCCTTCTAGTATCCCTTCTATAACTCTAGAGAAGACCATAAAAGCAAATATTAGCATCACCACATTGAAAACAAGGAATGAGCAGTTCGAACCATGAAAAACAAGTAAAAGAACACATCATTGAAGATGGTCAGTATCTCCCACTGACTGCTTACTTATCAAGCAAAATAACCAAATTAGCAAATCAATAACTACAGTACCCATTTTGGTTCAAACATTTCATAATTTACCAATATGGAACAAAATCTCCCAATCTTCATCAGTAAGACTACGTATGCCTTGCTTCAGGTCAGATTTCAGTCCAAGAGCCGAATCATTCAACCAGACCATAAACTAATTTTCTTCAAAAACTAAGGCAGTAACCTCAATAATAAAAGATCACCACAATCCCCTCCAAAACTATTACTGCCTGTCATTCAGCTATGAAAGCGAAGTATTTTACCCTTACTGGCCCACCTATAATTTCTGGAAATCTTGCACACTAATGATGACCTTTTACCCAATTCTCATTCAAATTAAACATTTAACATCCCATAAAAACAATAGCAATAATAAAAAGAGAACTACTTTTACTATACTTCAAAAGCACTAACGTCAACATCATTAAAAGCCATTATCATTGTCACTTTCAAAAACAATTCTCTAAAATAATTAAACGTGTACATATATATAAAGAATCATTTCTATATGCATTAAATCTTATATTGAGTGACCTAAATTTCCTACATACCTCCCAGAATTTCAATAATGCCCCTGCCTGTCGTTCTAGCCATTGTCAATTTCGAAAACAATTTCAGAAAAATCCATAAAATAAACAATGCATATAAATTACAGCTTACAACATCGGCGGACGAGTTTTCGGAATCCATTTCGGGGCGGAGCTT
Source organism: Cordia subcordata (assembly GCA_028554755.1). Lineage (NCBI taxonomy): Eukaryota > Viridiplantae > Streptophyta > Magnoliopsida > Boraginales > Cordiaceae > Cordia > Cordia subcordata. Next base: position 1,934,482 of record JAPTOF010000020.1, read on the forward strand.
AGCGTAGAGCTGAGGAGAGCGATAAACCGAGCCCAAGGGAGGGGGGCGGTGGTGGTGGTGGCGGTGTTTGATCACCGGAACGACGTCGTCGAAAGAGCCGGTGCCGACGTAGAACAGCACGAACGCGATGTAGAGGAGCGGCGCGAATAGGAAGACTCCGTGGCGACGAAGGAGAACGGAGAAGAAGATCCAAGCAAGGCGCTTGGCGACACCGGGGCTTCTCGAACTGTGGGCCAATCCGGAATGGGTCGGGCTCGAGAACCTCTTGGACCGGGCTGCGCTGGACCTGTACCGAGGCGACCGAGCTACCGGAGACGGCGGAGGCGAAGACGGGCTGACGGGGCCGCTGCTGCTGCTGCTCGGCAGCCTGTTGTATGCGTGCATTGCTGACACGCTTTCTTCACATCGTAATTACAAAAACAAAAGAAAAAGGAGCCGTTACGGTTTCTGAAGAAAAAAAAAAACTTATTCAAATTACCAACAAAATCGAAACATTTCTGGGGTCGAGAAGAAGAGCAAACGGTGACGCAAGAAAGGAATAATTTAAGTTCCGACAGCAGATCGCAAAATCTTGATATTTTTCTTTTTATCCGGGTAAATATGGATAATTTGTTTGTATACAGAATGCTTTTTTTCGTGAATTTTTTAATATTGGTGCTTTTTCTGGTATCGAATCGAAAACGGGTGAGACTCGAATCCAAATTATTGTTTTAGGATAATTAGTTTTTGAGGATTGGAGTTATTATTATTTTTCTTTTCGGGTGTTTTGTGTGAAAATAGTAGTCATTTTGATGCATAAAAAAGTCTTTTCGTGATTAAATTCAACGATTTGATTACCATCCTTTCTGATAATTTTCCATTAATCAGTCGCATGCCTCATAAAAGAGTACATGCAAGAATTTTCCAATATTTTTGTTTTTTAATTTTATCTTCGAAAGTTAAAAGTTTTAGCTTTGTAAAATTAGTTTGCCTTCTTGTTTCTTGTTAGATCAGTTTTCCCTTGCATTTTTTGTTTTTCAGACAGTTGTCCTTGTAAATTTTTTCATGGTATTGAAATATTTTAACTAATTTTCTGAAATAACAAATAAAACATTGGCCATCCAAACATCCACAATTGATTAGGAGAAATTAGTGTTTAGCTTTAGTCTTTTATTTTATCTTTTTCTTGTTCTACCCTTACTTACCTTTTGCATTCCTATTTTTGTGTCTTAACTTTTTTCTGTGTCATATTTCTATGTCTTAATTATTCTTTTTCTCTATCTTAAATTTATGTTTAACCTTTTTATTCATGATGTCATTATAACTCATCTTTCTTTTCTTTATTCTATTCTCTCTTTTCTTTATCAGATTTACTTACCAAAGAACAAATATCTTTTTATGGTGTTAAAAATAATTTACTAAAAGAATGTATTGTTGTGTCTTAATAATTAATTATTATTATTATTAATTTATTCCAATAAAAAATATAATACTAACAACAATAATTATTAATAACGCATAAAAATAATGATCCCTTCAGGTGATGTGGACCAAACGGAAGAATCATTTCCATAAATTCAACATGCATTTCAGGCATTGAAGCTATAGTGCGCGAAATTATTTATGATTAGGACTTTAGGGGCATGCCATTGCTTCTCAAAGTGGCTATTTTAGCAGTTCTCTTTACTTCGAACAATAGAAATTCTTGAAGTTGTCTTTTGTCTTTAGGTGAAGCTTCAATTTTGCCTTTAAAGATATGAACCTTCCATTATAGATCCTTTAGTTCTATGACATACTTTCTTGATCATGACATTTCACTTGGTACTAATGAAATGTACATCAATGTAGTATTTTTATTGGTACACATTTATAGAGAAACCAACCAAATTGAGAATTAAATGACAAATTATAGATTACAATTCCCACTTGGTATGCTTCAAATTGCTATCCCTCCAAAACAACTTAAGTCCATACTTGGATATGATGTGAGAGGCTTGTGTCATATTTTACATCAATACAAGATTCTCATTAGAAAAACCAACTGGGAGTGTGGATTCAATGACAAATTATAGATTAGAATTCCCACTTGGTGTGCATCAAATTGCTATCCCACCAAAACAACTTAAGTCCATACTTGGAGATGATACGAGAGACATGTGTCTCTTTAAATTGACTTTGCCTCTTTATAGAATATATACACACATCAACAACACTAATATTTTTTTATTTATTTTGATAATAAAGAACCTGACCAGCGAAACCGACCACATCTAGTGTGGCCGTACTAGCGCAACCTATCTATCAATTACTTGGTGTTATTGTCCGCCAACAAAATCCGACCATAGATTGGTAAACCCCAAACACAATAACTTGCCCCCAAGACAACTGCCACAGTTCAATCAAACCACATCCCCAATAAAGATAGACAAGATTCGAACACGAATTACGAGCCTTGATCGTCTCCTACTCTTACCATTGGGAGAGCCCTTGGGAGCCAACCACCCCAACTTCTATGTTTAAAATTATTGATAAAACAATTTAGATCCGACTCTGCCACAACAATGCCATAATCTACTACAAGATTCTCAATCTCAAATCAACAACATCAATGAACCAAACATGAGCTGGATGAAGCAAGAAGTTGTCATTACTCATTGTATCAAATGTCAAAATGACAAGGCAAAAACTAAAAATACTCCTCCAAATCAATTACATTTCAGAATACTAACATCAAACTCAAACATCCCTAAAGCACATCCTATCATGACAGCCTTAATCAACTTAAAATCATTATTCAATTAATCGTCCTCAATCATGCAGGGTTCCCAAAATGTCTTCGTCCCTGAATATATGGTACCTGCACCCACCACACAATAAAGGGTAGAAAAGCACACCCATTAAAAATCTAACAGAGTATCAAATTGTGTAAATTTTTGAAGTTAGAGTTAAAGTGTATATATGCTTAGGATGCAGAAGAAATCACTCTCGAATACGGCAATTTTTTGTGCATGGAATGTAAATTAGACTTATCTCTGTTTTGATATGAATGAAAAGGCTTTACTTGCCAAGGAAAAAGAAAAAAAATTATGGGCCCAAAGAACAACATATGGTCCAATGTTCTATCGGGATTGCTTGTTTAACCAATGATTTATGCTGTATTTGGAATAAGCTTACTATAAGATCCTTTAATGTGTGAGAGACCACAAGCATACATATTATGAAATGTCCTGTCGTGTCTCTTTTTATCTCGTAAGAAGAATCTATCTTTAACTTACTTTTTCAAGTATAAACAAAACATCTTGTTACGAGCATATTATGCATATTATGAAAACTCAAAACAAAACATATTTTTTTTTAATTATCAAAAAATCTTGTGATAAGCTTATACCAAACACAACATTAATGTAACCAAAAGATTACAAGACAGGAGACAGTGGATCCTTATTGATGTATTTAACCATAAAATGCAACTTCGATAAAATTTCAACACTATGTAACAAAATAATTACTTAATCCACTTAAAATCACAATGTTTTGCATTTTTTTCTTATCGGACATTCTTATATTTCACAAAAGAAATCAGGGTTTCTGAAGTGCAGCTTCATTTTTTTAAAAAAAGATCTAAATAGTAAAAAGGCACTTACTCTTTTTCATCCAATTTAACTTGGGTACCACCATATTCAGGCAAAAGAACAGTGTCGCCTTCCTTAACAGCTGGTGGTATCAAATTCCCTGCCTTGTCCCGCAGCCCTGGGCCCACTGCCACCACTTTCCCCGAATTCAACTGCATCCAATCCCACCCCATTTCATCCAAAAACAGTTGATAAATAATCGCTTAATTTATGCAAAAATTAAATCTTTTTGGTTAAAAGCGAGATGGGGTTGGCTAACCTTGGAGGATTTTTCAGGGAGGAGAATACCGGCGGAAGTTTTCGACGGCGGCACGATTTTCTCGATGAGGACCCTGTTGAGTGTGGGGATCAAACGCTTGGCCATGGTTTGATATGTGAAAGCAAGGAGAAGATGTGTTTCCTGTTTTGCTTTGTTTTGTGTATGCGGGGTGGTTAAATAACCCAGTGGGCTTCAATCCCGGATGTAATAGAAGGTTCTAGGCTTTCATGAGTAGGGTTTTACATGGGTTTACGGTAGGTGGTGCCCCTAATTTATTTATTTCTTCTTTTTTTCCTTCATTTATTTAAAACCCTGCACCGATACCTAAAGTTTTGATCTTGTTATTCACAAGGGAGTAATTTTAATCACTTAAATTATTTTTTTAACTTAAGTGGTGCCTTAACTTTGATATATAAACAACTAAATTAGTAAAGGTACTTCTAATAGAAATTGTGCAAAAAATTATGGGATGTAATGGGCATTTGGGTTAATAACCGCGTTGAATAGATTGAATTAAATTAATTTTTTTGTTTTAATAACTAAACCAAAATTAAATTATAATATGAAAAAGAAAATGTGGATCCACATACACAAAATGCAACAAATTCAAGATTAATCACTTTATTAATATAAAGAAACATTTCATAACACATTAAACCATATTTGATAATACATGCACTTTATTTTTTTGTTGTTTTGGTGTTCAATTCTCTTTAGAAAATATAATTCAATATACCAAACTTTTTTGGCTTGATCATTGGGAATGGGGCACGATTTTTAAAAGTCGACAAATTTTCCTCTTACTATAAATTTCATTGTTGCCGGTTTTGACTGTAGAATAGGACTTTATCTTTATTCTTAGTAGTTCTTTCGCTTTTCGAATAAAGTCTCCCATTTGTGTCTCAAAAAAACAACCAGCACGTTGATGGATCATTGCCCTGATGATCATAATAACTAATAGGGCGAAGTGTCAGTTTTCGTATAAGGATATCCATCCTAGTCACTATGGGTGTATTTGCCCAATTGACACATTTGAAGAGATCACCAAATTTTGGCTTAATCATTATCACCCTTTTAGCATCCTCGTTCATTGTTGAAGGGAACTGGTATTGGCCGAGCAATTGTCCTATCTTTAACACGTCTTTAGTGCAATTAATATACCAACCTCACATGGACAGAGAGGATATGGTTGTCTGGTTGGGTTCTCATTATGATAAGTTTTCTAACATTTCGGCAGAGGAAGCAATTCGCGCTAATCATCCAAGCATTAATCGGGACAAGATGATCTGGTTTAAAAATCATACTATAAAAAAAACGTTTTGCACATGGCTCGAATCCAACAAAATTCAGACTATACGCTTGGGGTATGAATGTTGATCCTCACTGCTTATTCTACTATGGTTGCGTTGACAGCCGTGAACACTTGTTTTTTTATTGTTATTTCGCATGAAGAATTTGGACAAAGGGAATGAAGATAACGGGTGGACCATTTTGGATTCATGATAGGGATAATGTTTGCATTTGGATGGCTCGTAAATACTCAAGTAATGACCTGTGTGTTTTTATAAGTAAACTGTTTTTACGAGCTACTATTCATCATGTGTGGAAGGAAAGAAATAGAAAATACCACAAAGGAGCTCCTCCATGGAAAGATGATAAGCTTTTTAATGCCATTGTTTTCTATGTAGAAAGTAAACTTATGACTAGTAAATTTAGGAATTGCAAAGAAAATAGACAATTGTGTAGGAAAAAGAACTTGGATAGTGGGTTGCTAATGTCAAGTGGCTAGGCCATTGAACTTTTTGTATATTTTCAATGTTTTGAAATACAAGTACTTGCTTATTTAGTCGGAAAAAAAAAAAAAAAAAAACTCTACTTTCAAGAAGCCAAAATAATAATGATAATAATAATGAGTATTTAAATATAGCTTGGTAGTTATTTGAAATTAGAGACACCAGCCAACAGCGGTGGACGTGCCGGAGTGGTTATCGGGCATGACTAGAAATCATGTGGGCTCTGCCCGCGCAGGTTCGAATCCTGCCGTCCACGGTATTTTTAAACGAGATTTTTTTTAACTTTTTTTTGAGCTCATAAAAAATTATCGTCTTTATCGAGTTAATAGAAAATGAATTAAAAATACAGCAGTATGCTCTTGCTGAATTCTATGGAGAAAGCTTATATATTTGACAGAGGATTAGATACCGAATATACGTTCTTGGAAATGTTCTAATGCAGAGCATGAGAAATCCAAAGACTTGTTTTCGGTTTATGCTGCGGCATATCTTATCTCAGTTATTCAATTAAGCAACACTCATGAGACAAATGCATAAGCAGAGGCCATTAACGTTTACTTTTCTTCTTTTGCTTTTCCTTCTCAGAGTTATAGCTGTTAATCCGATAAATAGACCAAAATTCTCTCAACAAGTTTAATTTTTTTTTTAAAATGAAGTGATAATCCTATCATGGTATTAGAGCTGCTTCGGTCCTAATTATTTACCCTCACCCATTTAAAAATATTAAAATTGTCCACGTGCAAGAATCTAAGCAAAGCACGCTTACACGTAAGAGGATGTGTTAAGACAAAATCTAAACAAATCGCACTTGCGTGTACGAGGACATGTAAGAGAACGTGTTAAGACAAACATGTTAGGACAAAATATAAACAAATCACACTTGTATGTAAGAGGACATGACGTGTTAACATAATAAATAAATAGACATAACAGATTTAGGGGAACATGAAGATATTAACCGTGAAAATGTGAAATAGTGCAAGAAATATTGTGAAAGGTTGAGTTTTATGCAGAGCCTTCCTCCTAGTGATTACAAATTCACATTGAACAAAGCTTATTTTTAGACTTTTTAAGCAGGCCATTGAATTGGGAGTAGTGTTGATCTTTACCTATTCAGGGCACGTATTGATCGGATCTGGTTGTCTCATAATCAACCGTGTATTTGGCAAAATATCGAATACGAAAACTTAAAGAAAGATAATAATTGTGAATATTGTTATCAAGTTGATCATGACGAAGCATGCGTTTTGTTAGGATTTTTTAGCACGTTCAACTTAATTTGCGATCTTACACTCAATAAAATATGAAAATATTCCCCCTTTTTATTATTGTCAAAGTGAGAAACCCATCCCATAAAATGAAAACTCATTTTTTCTCCTTTCCTATTTTTTAGAAGTCACCTTAGACAATTCAATCCAGATAAATCCCTTCACCTGATAATTAAACCACATTGGTCTTGTGTAGGTCAACCCAAACAATTTGATTGATGTTATTAAAACAAGTCAACTCAAAAAAATTTGATTGACGTTATAAAAATAATTACAAGATAAAAAAGAGATATATGGATAATATAATAAAGAGAGAAAATATAAGAGAGAGAGGATAGAAGAATATTTTATTGATTCTCTTGATATTTGGTACTTGATGCAACCTTATAATATAGACATTTATATTTATAAAAACAATACAAGAATAGTTAACTAGTTCAAACATGAATATTGACTATAATTAATAATTTCAGAATAATCGGTGAACTTTTTATTGATCTCTACATTTTACAGATGTTAATGGATTGTTTAGATTAATTTAAAAAGTTAGACTTTTAAAAAAAAATTAAATTTGAACTTCTTTTTAAAAAGTTAAGTGAAATATTTAATAATTTTATCATACAAGAAATTATCATTGTTTTTTTTTTCTTGCCCTTTTTCTCTGATCCAAACAACCGGGCCAACAATTAATCAGGATACGACCCGACCCGAAGGACAACAGTAAAAGAATAACATCTATAAATTCCAAAACCATCAACTGACTGCAGCAGTGAAGTAAACTTTTTAGCTCGTCAGATTCGTCAGTCGCGAAAGTCGCAGATGGGGAATACCACCAAAAACGACGACGTTTCGGATTGCAAGAAGTACGGCGTCCCACTGTACGGCGCCGCGTGGGTCCCTGCCTCCGCCGTTGCCAACGTCGGATCCGATCCCAAAGACGACGGAGATAAAAAAGAGCCGCCAATCGCCGCCGAGAACCACATCGTGCTAGCGGGCGGCGGCGGCGAAGGTCGCAGCGGCATCCCCAACGCTCTCATCGTTTCGAAATTCGATTCTGCGTCCGATTCTCTCGCCGATCAGCCGGTAATCCCTCCGAATTTTTCACCCTTGTGTATATACATATGTGTGCATTTATTGATAAGTTGTAAATTTTAGCGGAAAAGTAAATTAAAGTTGAAAAAAAAATATCTGTTGGGAGTGTTAAGGAAATAATATTATAATCTTCAATATTTCATTTTGCGCCTTTTGATTTGTCCAGAAAATAACGGTAAGATTAAACACCTTTATTCATTACTGTTTAAATGGAAAACGTGGTTAAAGCATGAAGAAATAGAAAGCACGAACATCAATATGTTGCTTTGTAACATGATTTACGATACCATTGTATGAATTCCCTGTCATAGTGCAAGAATTTAAGAGGCTAGCTATTGTATTTGGTCCTTTTAATTCATTGTACTCTTTGCGATGTTTAGCGCGTGAAGAAACACAAGGGAAGAGTACATAAATGTTATTGGACTATTTATGGTATTTTGTTCCTTTTATTTCATCAAAACAGTAACTACAAGATACACTTATACCTTTCCATGTCTTTTGTTATCTAAAGTAGAAGTAAAATGCTGGTTGGGCTAACACGTGATGATACAAAATGCATGACTACCAAAATGTCCTTTTGTAACGATAATATGCACACATATATCTTACTATGTATTTTCTATCTTTTTGCACACATATATCTTACTATGTATTTTCTTTCTTTTGTTATCTCAAACAAATGGAAAATGCTCTCTAGAGTAAGAGAGTCTCTCGATTAGTACATGAAGAATAAAAATGGCAAGAGTACTAAGACAACATTGTGTAAGAATTTATATACTATTTATGGTACTTGTTGCTATTTGGACTAGCTGTATTTGAACTTAATTCTTGTTTTCTTGTAATTAAGGTGTCAAAGCTTGGAACTGAAAGTGATTTACCCTATAGAATCGCCGTCCACCCTGGAGGAGAAGGTGTAATTTGTTCCTTGCCAAAGAGTTGCAGGTAACTTCTTATTTGCTTTCTTATTTTAAAGAGTGATTGTTCTTTACCAATTCTTTCCTAAGGAATGATGTTTGAGTGTGTCATGCTGTCAAAATCTGCCAAGAAAACCCTGGGAAGAAAATCACAGGGCGCCTAAGAAGATAAGGTCCTCCTAAGGCTCCAAGACACCAATCCACAAAAGACAATATCTCTGTATATGCATGCGTGTTTGCCATGTGCTTATTTTTAGGTATACTAGATTGGAAGGGACGAGCGAGGGAGGGAGGTCATGCAGTTGATGTTTTAAATTCAATATATCTTTCATCAGATGTTAACGGATCTAAAATGAACTTTTAAGGTATTAACTAAAATAGTCCGTCTTCATGAGGTATAATGTATAAAATTGCACCCAGAAACCACATGGAACTCGAGTGTCATGATCAGGAAACTAGGTTATACATGAATAAAAGCTCATGCCATGTATGATTGAAGAGGCCATTCTTGGCCACTTTGAGTGCTTAAATCTTCACCATCACTCAGACATCTTTTCAGGGGATATGCATTTATCATTGTGCTTTCATGTGTAGATGGTTTGAGTGGGAAAAAGTGAAGAATGGTGAAGATCTTAGCTCGAATTTGAAATCATCAGAGAAAGTTCTTGAGCAATTGAAAGATGTTGGGCAACAACTAGCACTGACTTTTGACAATGACGGCTCTTTACTTGCTGTTGGTGCTGAGGTAGAACCTTCTTTCACACTACTCTGTGACAGCATCATTTTCCTTGACACTGAATTTATAAATCTTAAATATGGAAAAAGTACCAAGTCTTCTGATGAATTTGACCAGCCAATCTAGTGGGACTGGATCTACTTTTACTTGACTTGGTTGGATATATTCCTTTTTGAGCTCCTGCTCACTAGGAATTTTCTCCAATAAAATTAAAATGTAAAACCAATTTGTTGTTTCATGTTAGAAAAAGTATTGCTCTTTGATTATCCAATTTTGCTGCAGTACAGGATGGCAAATTGAGGGTTTTCAAGTGGCCTAGCATGGAAATTATTATTGATGAGGCCAATGCTCATGCTTCTGTGAAGGATCTAGATTTCAGGTTATCATTTTATAATATTCTTAGGTATGCAATCTTGGGAGGTATTCCCTCCAATATATGGTAGACGTTTCTGACAAATGACCTTTTTTGTTCCGTGTAGCCCTGACAGCAAATTTCTTGCATCTGTGGGAAGTGGCCCTGCTAGGGTTTGGGATGTCACAACTTCAAAATGTACTGCTTCATTACCGAAGGAAAATGTAAGATCTTCTTTTTATGTTTTGTAATAAAATTGACTCTGTGGTGAAATGCATTTTTTTGGGAAGGCACAAGTTTCTGCATTAAATTTTCTTGTCCTTTTTGGTCGTTGTCGCTACTAGTATTGTTCTGGAAAATCTGTTATGGTGCAGATCAGTTATAGTTATAATGAAGGTTTCACATACCTCCTTACTGGATATTTAATTGCTGTAGCTAGTCAAACTGACATGCAGTGATTCGTGTTCATGTAGTCTTGGGTACTTGTGAGAACTTTTTGGTGGAATGCATGATCCTCATTCTTGAATCTTCTTTGCCTTCAATAACTGGTTGTTTTAACCAGTATTTTCCTTGAGATGTCATGTTAGTGCAGAAAGTTGTATTTATGAATGAGTCAAAAGTTATTGGGTTGATTGCAGAGATCCTCGAAGATACTATGATGCTCTATTGCTGTTGCTAGTTAAATTAAAGTTGTAGCATCACTCTCTCAAGTTGTGAAGTTTTAGCCCCCTTTGTCGGTATTTCTTTTATCCGACTAAATCTGTCTATTCTGTCCAGGATGAGATTTTTGGCTATTGTAGGTTCTCACGAACTAGTGATGAGAATCAGGTCCTCTATGTTACTGCAATGCAAGGTGAGATCTCTTATAAGATATCCTCAAAGGGAGTCTTTCTGCAGACAATTCTTAAAAGAAATATAATGGATAAGTTTTTAATCCCACAGATCGAGGTGGAAGTATCGTGAAGTACAATACTACCACATGGAAGAGGATGAGCTCAAAGCGCATAGTCAAAGACCCAGTTTCTGCTTTTAACATTTCAGATGATGGAAAGTTCCTTGCTGTGTAAGAGTTTCCGGGCATCATTCCCTTAGTTAATGTGTTATTCATTTGCTGAAGGGCAAAAGCCTTCTGATCTGGAACTAGAGTAGTGGTCAACCTAGGCTCCGTTTGGTTTAGTTGTGAGATTTCAACTGTTCAACTATAGAGCTCCTAGTAGTAGAATTTTGGTAAAAAGTGTTGGTGAATAAGTCATCGATTGTTTGGCTTAGTATTTTAGGAGTTTAGCTTTTAGCTATTTTGAGGGTAATATTGAAATTTCAAAATTATGTAGTATTTTTAAATAAAGAAAAGAAAAACAAATTGACATGATATAAAAACAACTTCTTAAATTTGGTGCTTTTGGTTTTTTGGCTTTTTTTTTTTTTTTTCCAGTTTTGGCTTTTATGCAAAAGCAATTTTAAAAATGGGCCAAACAGGTTATAGCTTTAGCTTTGAAGCTGACATAAAGCACCTTTGATAACCTAAAAGTTGGACCAAATACTCTTAATTGGTCAACTATTTTCACATGCCATAGCTATTCCCAAGTTTAGAAACTCTAATCAAGACGGTAGTTTGGTATATCTCGCTAGATACTTTGTCAAATCTTAGGAATATTTTAGGTAAATTTTGATGGTAAAAAACTGTACACCAAGTTGTACCTGTCATTTTTTTTATTTGATTGAGAATCCAGACATGCACAAAATGTCCACCTTGGCGCACTCTCGTAATTTCTGAGCTTTCTTACTCGTTGCATGATGCAACCATAGCGGTCATCAACTATCTAATCCACTATTACTCTTGATGAGTCTCATATCTATAATAAGTGAGCGCAATTGCTTTTCCTTTCTGGATGTGTAAATTTTTGTGGCTATTTGGAAGAGCGTCTCTTTTGCTTGAATGGATTATCACATAGCTCTTCTCTTGGAATATGGGCATCTCCTGGCTCTATTACCTTCTATTGCCAAAATCCTGTCGTTGCACTTCTTTCACCTTTGCTAATTTGCAGGGGAACAATTCAGGGAGATGTTTTTATCATAAGTTCCACAAGTATCCAAGTGCATACCATAATTAAAAAAGCCCATCTTGGCCTTGTTACGGCACTGACATTCTCACCGGATTCAAGGTTACAATAACTTACTATACTAATATCCCATCCTAAGCTGCTATAAGCCTGTTTGCCAATTAATTTAACAATGTAGCTTGTCTTCTTAACAGGGCTTTGCTCTCCGCATCAATGGATTCAAGTGTCAGGGTGACACTAATCAAGGACAAGCAGAAGAGTGGTATTTGACTTCCTCAACCTACTATTATTGTTTATTTGAGTTTGACTCTAAGCACTTGCATCTTTTTAAGCTGATGCTCTTCTGTTTTTGACTTCAGGGTTGAGCTTGTGGGTCATGCTATTCATCAGTTTACTTGCAGTAGCTATATATTATGCCAAAAAGGAAGGTATCATTCCATAGGAGCTCCATTTTGAGAGCCAAATAGTGAGGCTTGCTTATGCCGAAACGAGCTAACTATGAGTAATTTCTTTTGTTCTAATGAAAGTAGTTGTGGAAAAGCAACATGTGAAGCAAATTTGACATATAGCCCTGTCGGAAAGATAATTAGCTACAGTTGACAGTCCTAGGGTTAGGCAAGGTCAAAAAGACACGTAAAGATTGGATTCCTTGTAACTATAGTAGCGTTTTTGAAGGACCTTTTGTTTTGCTATTGCTGTGATTAAATGCATGAGAATTGGCAATGTGTATTTCCAGAAAATATGTATATATATCCTTACTGTTTGTGTCCAATTGTTCCTTGACATCAGTGTCTCAGCATCTTCCCCTCTGCTTTGCCATGCCTCAAGTTTTCAATGTTGTGCTGCTGGAGGATCTCAGACTTGACGCTGAAGATTACTCACAAGCACGACGAGAGGCACGCTCAACAGGTTTTGCTGGTGTTGAGAATCGATCATTATTAAAGGTCTTTAAACTCGCTTCAGTAGATTGAGCTGTTGCTCTCCCTTCTTCATAGGGTAAGAGAGAAACAGCAGTTTGGCGCATAGAGTGGAGCCCCATGAATCACTAGTTGGGCAAATACGTATACCGCGAGCATCTTATATGCTTCCACTGATAGGTCACACGAGGTGGCAACACAACGTAGAGGGAATTGACAGGTCTAGATTAATGCGAGGGAGCAGAAACTTGATTGCTTATTCATTGGATGTGAAATTAAGCACAAAACAAAATCAAGTTTTAACCCGCAAATGCAAGGATCGCGTGTAGTGTAGTTTGCGCGAGTGTGAGATCCAAGCCTCCTGGAGGCTCCCAAGTCACAAGACAATTCTATTGTGCTTGTGTGGCAATAATGAGTTTACATGGATGATTCTGACGATAACAGAATGAAATTTGGGAAAATAAAACTAAAACTAAACCCAAGGCTTAATTAAAAAAGGACATGCGTATTGAGAGTTTATAGTCCGGACTAGGTCGAATTGCAATCCATGAACCTGGTTTGGTAGGTTTGCTTGCCAATTTATAGACTAGTTAGTGACTGAATTACTCTTATGCCTTTGTTTACTAGTCAACTTTGTTATTCTCAAGTAAAGCCTCAAAGGTTTGTTTTGAGCATAGACATAAGAGGTCAAGGTGGAGGAGGAGGCTGCGTGCACTCTGGGCAGGCTTGAATAAAGTCGAGAGGGAAAACAGAAAAGACACAGAAGATTCGGGGTGGAGGGTAGGAGAGGCTGCCGGACATTGTACCGCGAGTCTGCCATTCTAACCGGGCGCTAACCACCACCACCAGCAGGGAAGCTTCCACAAGATAGGGGAAAGATGAGGTTGAAGAGAAACGATTGAGAGGATGAAGCCTAAAACCAATTAATATCAAGGAGAATTAATCCAATAGCAAGCATCATTTCCGTACAAATGGTTAACATTGAGCTCTGGTATATAACCATAAAGTTGTTCTTCATCTTTCAAACATCCGACACAACGCGATACTCTTGAAGGTACTGAAAAGTTCACCTTCGGAGAATCAACATTTTGTGTTGCTTTCGTTGTCCAAAAACTTTCAGTGGACAATATGTTAATGCAGCCACCAGTTTCTCTGTAAACCAATTATAGAATAGGCTCATTCTGGAAATGACATGGAGATGAAAATCTCATGATCTTGGAGCAGAAGCTTTATGTGCCAAAGCAAAAATATGAGTGGCGCGAGTGTACAATGTTTATAGAAACATCAGATTCTCTGCACCAGTCACAAATTTCCAATAAAATATCGAATCTAATCATTAAAACTGTACAAGATTGTTCTCTCCGTGCACGACTCCAGTTAGCTGTACCTACCGGAATGGAACTTGTTAACAGAGGGCTAGCCAAAAGCTCAGAATATGAAGCAGCAGCAAGAGAGACCTTATCCAGTTGAGAGTACCTATTTTACGCAGAATTTGTGAGGACGGCTCCAATAATTTAGCCACTTAGTGATATTTATCGCCTTGAAGAAGAGCTGACGAGACAAAAGTTTATTTAGAAGGAAAGAAAATTTGTTATATGTGAAACTCGACTGTGCATTTTACTGGCGCCTCCGCTGATAGAGCGAATAACCAACAAAGGCAGACATCAAAAATGTCCATAATACCTGCGACACAACTCATACATAAGCTTCACTTGGATCTAACGTACTATCTTTTCTAATCAATGTGAGAAATGAAGCGCCATACGAGGACTGAAAATCAAAATTCAAACAAGAGGATTTGACATACAGTATTGATCGCATGCCATCTTTCCAGTCTTTTTATTCTTGACTGCATGTCTTCAATTGTGCTTTCCAGCGGAGAAACTTCTCTACTAGGTGAAGACTCTGAAGCTGAACAGCTACCCTGATATCAGCAACATGACAATAAGATAAGCTAGTCCAACACATATGAAAAACAAGTCTTTGAAGAGGAGCAATAAGAGTATGTGGCTTATTGATCACATTGCTTTCATGAACAGTCATTGATCTGTAGTAGTAAATCTTTGAACCAACCTACCCTTCAGCTTCTAATATCCAACCAGTATTACTTGATCACCTCTACAAGGTCAAGTTTTCTTCGATTTTGATATGGAGCAGTTCCCCAATGTTTCAGATGACAGTCGAACATAAATTTTTTAGTTTTCAAACTTAATTATTTTTCCCATGCTCTGATAAATAGAACTATCACGATGCACATGAACCTCTTCCATTTAAAAAGTACCTGAGATTGTATAAATTCTACTAGTTCCTGCAACCTTGCAGCTTGATGAGAATGGATCCCACTAGAACTCCTCTCAAATGCTGGTAAAGTTTCCAAAATTATTTGAAGGTAACTCTGGTGAGAAAAGAAATACAAGCTATGAATTAGAAGTTATGACTACCACAATGTCTTAATGACAATAAACAATGGCATCATAACTTGGGAAAAAAAGAACTTGAATTTACAAAACCTTTGTTGTATATGAACCATCCAGCTTAAGAGCTGAGCCCGCGGCTGCCACAATCTCTTTATTAACCCCTTTAATTTGTACATAAGGACTTGGGACATCTTGTATATGATCAACTTCAATAAGAATCTGAAGAAACAAACTGTTAGAGTTACCACCTCATCTAAAAGCTTAAGCTTATAGAGAGAATATTGGTTTATTTATTTATTGTGTTAACACAAACAACAGTCTAAATCAAAGATTTTCATATTAGAGGTCGCTGCATGACAATATCAGAGCCTCCACATATGAATGGGACAAAACATATTGCAAGACCAAGACTACGGCAAAAATAATCAAGATTTACAAGCAAATCATATCAAGATCCAAGTAGGTGACAGCCAGCAATTAGCCCCAATAGCAAGATTAAAAATAGGCTAGATTTCGCTGAAAATTTTACATCATAGCTAAGTTCACTAAAAGGAACTCTTGGCATAGATATTGTGAATGGTAGGAAAAGTTTTATATCTGTGTTTTCACATCTGAGCTCAGTTCAGAAACTATCTTAAATCTACAAGAATATATTACCTTCCCATCTTGATAAATATATGCAGAGGCTTCAATGTACGCCACAGCTTGATACCTTAAATAACAAAAAACGAAACAAATATTCTCCATCAGTAGGAACCAAATGTCAAAATGTGTGAAAATAAAACCTGAAATAAAATTTAGTACTAGAACTAGAAACCATCATTTTTCTAGTCTGTTTTTCTCTTTTTCTCCCTTTCATCCTGTCCATTTTAGCTCTCCAGAATTTTAGAAATAAACTACCACAAGTTAAGCATATAACTGGACATTCACTGAAAATGAAAAATTGTATAACAAAACCTAACAATGTCAACCGCATTTGAGAGAAAACAACTGTGTCAAAATGTTAAGAGATATCCTCTAAATGCAGCTATAGAAAATTATTATAATGCTGACAGTGCAAGAAGATGACTGTCCTCAAAGTATCAAACAAACTTACCCAAGGTTAAGAAGGCCAGCAACTGTACTAATGCTGATATCAAAGTCCACCTTGGGCTGAATAATATAATCTCCTTCTCTTATAGGCTTAAAATATCCAAAAGAAATTAAAAAATAAGCTAATGAGCATCAAATTTTTAAATTTCTTTACATCAACAAGATACACAGTTTCCAACATTTTAACTACGAACCTCCCGTATCAGCAATGCAAATCTTCCCTCACATATTCTGACTCGTATGCAGTCACTTTCTGTTAATTGGCCATTAGAATGAATTCCAGGAAGCCGTAAATATATATCAGTAAAATTCTGAACAGAACTGCATATCTTGGTTGATTCGAGAATATTCAAAATATCTTGATAAGCCACCTGGTAAAAATAAAGCCTGTCAAAGGAAAACCGATTCATGCAAGTGCTTGGCTAAAGCAAATAAACAATACTCACTTGCTTATTGCTTTTCAATACAAACAACGAACTCTCTGGAGAAAGCACAGGATCAAAGTCATTTCGAATTTTAAGCTGCATTTGGAAACACAAAATTGAAGCATAACGGTAAGCACTTCACCAAGTCATGACCACGAAATCTCAAAGAACTAATTCTTTTACAAGCAATTATATATCCTGATTTGTGGACGTGTAAAAGGCCAGCAGTCTTGCAGCAGAATGTGCATTTGTACAAGGTCACCTAACATGCTTAAAAAGCCTCAAAGCACAATTGTGGTAATTAAATGTCAATCATTGCATTGCAGCAATAAACTGCCACTGTTTGGCTCTAGCTGAACTTGTGAAAAGTAATACAATTGAGCCAAAAAATATATGAACTGATAATATGGTAAAAGCTTCTTTTATTAATCACACAAACTTAAAAAAACAGGAGTAAAAGGGACTGGTGATTGGTCAAAGTAAACTAACATGTGCATGGACAAGGTGTGGTTCAATATGCTGCTGGAACATTGGAAACACTGTTGTCATAATTTCATTTTGAGACATAAAACAACCAACTCTAGTTTTGTCTCTTTGAACTCGAGATATAAGATGTGAGTGGACTCCTCCAACCTGTTTCAAGACAAGCAATCACTCATTAGGTAGACATCCTACTCATTATGTGATAGAAAAATTAACAAAGGAACAAAGTAAACTAGAGTAAATATTCTAAAATTATAGGGGAGGAAAAGGAGCATTCTCATACTTACAACAGCAATCCACAAGTCCAGTGATTTTCTGATGGCAGGGTGCAAAGCATAAACACCTTCAAAGATTACCTTATAAGAGCAAGCAAGACCATGGGTCAGCCCAAGTCACATGCCTAAAAGAATATTGAACTAGTGGATTGTACTTGAGATCTGAGAACACTAAGTTATTGGTCTGAAGTCGTAGAAACACATTAAGCAGACAACTATTGTCTAGATCTCTTGCCCCAAACAACAAAGTGTTCATTTTTATCAAAGATAGCAAGATATCACCAATTCACCATACATATGGTAGATGACAACACATTCTGACCCATGAAAGCTTTTTGCTCTTTATGTGCACATTTATACATATAATACCCACAACATTTTTTATCAAGACTTTCAAGCTTTAGTTTAGCCGTAGCAATTGTGACCTCAGCAAAAAGATACAGTAACAGTCTTCACATACCACTCCACATTCTTCAGAAACTTCAACTTCTTTGAAGCCACTGCGAGCACCAGTTTCTAGATCAAAGATGGGTAATTTTGTTCTCCGCCGTTTCCTTATGTCATTAATATTCTGTGAAAGATGGTGGGACAAAATCATTAAACACAAAGAAACAACACTGAATGATAAAAATACATAGCAGATCATAAGAATCATGAGATAAAGAAATGTTTAATAATATGGTCAGCTGCGAGTGGCCAAGAACCAATATTGAAGATGCAGCTGCAGTGAGCTGCTTGACAGAGAGATGGGACATATATGCATGGATATGTGATGGTTAAGACTGGACTAAGGCGCAACCTAGATATCATGCTATAAATCATCAGGTTCCATCCTGAATCCAATTAGAGGTACGAATAGTAGCATAGGATCCTATATGTTAGTTTTTGAGTTGATAATTTTTCCATGTGGGATAAATTTACATTGTAGCAGCAAGTTATACCATTCTACCGTTATTTGTTACTAGTTCTAACATAGATGTTTGTTAAAGAAAACAACAAAAATTGTCCAATGTTCATAATTGCAATATGACTATTGACAATAGAGTGGATAATCATAAATACAATAATGACATAACGAATTATTTCAAAGCAAGAAAAACAAGCTGAATTTAGAAGAAGAGAACTCCATAAATTACAGACTAACTGATTTTGGGGCATGAATAAATCCAACCCAGTTTCAACAAATGAATTTTGGCTACTCAAGTAATTGGTTAATGTGAATTCTCAGGCGCTATTGTCCGGATCATCGACAGGAAGGAAAAGAACAAGAAACCGTAGATACCTTTGACAATAAAGCAAGATCAATAGAGCTGAAGTCATCATATTTGAAGTCTTTCACTTGTTCAGATTTGTAATAGCTTTCAAGAGATATAACTTCACAACCAACAATATTTGCCATCTTACGAGCCAAGCTTGTTTTGCCAGATCCACTTGGACCACCTGCAGTAATAAAACCATTAATAGTAATATAGCGTATAGCTTATTGGATAAAAAAAAAAAACACACACACACACACACATCAAAATGAGACATAAGACTAACTAGTGTATGTTTTTACTTTTATAATGGGATAGGCGAAACAAGTCAACTTCCCCAAGTAACCAATATTATATATGAACGTCATACACATCATATAAATTTCATTTGATGTAATGAGTCTTCCCCATGGTTTTCTTTAGACCTCTAAGTAATCAAACTCACTAATCACCATAACTAGATGGGAAAATCTAATAATATAGCTGCAAATTAGAATTTGTTTTAATTTCATTTCAAATAAGAAAAGCCCTCAAAAGATGTGTAGGGATGAATGTCAAACACACACAAGTAGACAGATCTGCATACCAATTCCAACTATGACTGGGAGACCTTTGTTCTCCAATAAAGCCTGCAATAAAGAAGAATGTCATATATGTTTGCAACAAAGAAAGATAGTAGCATTCTTAGACATGAAGGTCAAATACCCCAAAGATGTCAGACAAATTCATGCCAGTCATCAGATGCTACAAACCTGTATTGCTTGAACAGAAAGAAGCAATCCTCTATCCAGGTCATATGAATCAGGCATTGGTGCAAGTTGCAAGGCATCCCTGGAAGAAGAAGAATCTGTGGTTGTTTCATGAAAGGAGCTGAGAAATACAGAGTTTGGTCACAGTAGAACAGACCTAATTCAGAAGCTTGCTCAGAATAGGGAATTTCTATTGCAACATAGACATACCAATAATGGAGCCACCAGTAAGTAGAGGATCTGGTGAGATAAAATGCCATGTTGCTAAAACAGGTTCCATTTTCGACTTAGTTGGGGACCGAGTCCATGGCTGAGATAAATCTTCAAGATGATTAACAAGGTTAGGAGTTATGCGAACTGGCTTTGGAGCTGCAATGATCCTTTCTTGATTACTCGCCGTAGATGCAACTGATAAAGGTGGAGGTGTATTAAGACGAGGCACCCCTGCAAGTTGGAGAAACCAGTTAGAAGGAGAGATGATTGCTGGCTGAGGAGAAGGTACAGAAACACAAGTGTGGAATCTGTTGAAGGTGTGAAAACCATTGGGTTAGACATTTTAACCCTTGAAACCTTCTCTGTGTTCCATTTACACTCCTAAATAATCTTTGAAACATTTGTCGTCCAAAACTACTTCAGTGTCACAACTCACTAGACTCTGTGTATCCTTGCCATTCTTTCTTCAGTTTTTCTTTTTCACCTTAGGGCAAGAGATGAAGGCATCTAAATCATAGTAGGCCCATCACCAGAATCAATAAATCATCTCATTTTTATCTCAAAATAATGGATTCTATAACCTTGTTCTCTTAAAAGAATTAAGATTTTCCTAGTCCCGTTTTTCTGATTAAACTTATTATGATCCAATTGTGATAAAGTCTGATGGTGATCAAACCATTACAACTGCAGGCCCTAAGTTCTTCACTATTTATGTCTCTTTCTTGCACAGAAAACTGCTTTATAGGTTTTAGTCTTTACACTCACTTATAGTGCAGATCATCAAATTCACCACACCTAAAACATCCTCCATGTCAAAGATGATAACAGGAACTTTCTTGATAACGGAGTAGCTTTGGACATGGAGGATGTTTTAAGTGTGGTAAATTTGATTATCTGCACTGTAAGTGAGTGTAAAGACTAAAACCTACAACCCAGTTTTCTGTTCAAGAAAGAGACATGGATAATGAAGAACTTAGGGCCTGGAGTTGTGATGGTTTGATCACCATCAGACTTTATCACGATGAGATTAAAGAAAAAGTAATAGTGGAATTCAGAGTCCTCTTCATCAACACATTTTAGGAACACTACAACAACGTGAAAGCAGATCGTGCACCCAAGTTCTAACCTTTTCTCTCCAGAATCATCTCAAGATATGACTTGGTGATCCATGGTCCAGTTATTCCCATCCTTGATGCTTCAGCTCCAACCATCTAGAATAAAGAGAATTTACCATTTAAACCAAGCTGTCAACAACCAGCCTATTAATTAAACCAGAGAACCCTTTGCTGAAGAACTAAAAAGGTCTATGATTGAGGAAGAGGAGAAACTTTTTTGCAGTGGAGTTATAAAACGGAAAAAGAAAAATGATTTTAAATAACAAAAGTATCAGTTGGAACATATATATTGAAATGAAAGGCTTAAACAATCAAACAAGACCAAAAAGAATACTGCGCTCATACTCCAAAATAACAAGTTTTGTAACAGAATGAACAGCAAATTAGCCAAAAGAGATCAATTTTATCTATCTATCAAAAGAAGAATAGCCAACTGACACAGGAAAAATTTATAGTACAACTAAGAGGAAATAATTCAGACATACTGTTCACTCTTGGACAAAAATATTTGACCCTGGCCCCCCTGTTGTGAGTACTCTGGTATACCCTGGTGGTAATTCTCACATTGTTTAGATATTATGGAATAAAAGTTGGATTCTAGGATGGTTCCTTGTGAGCAAACCAGGCATAACAAGAACATAGGAGGTTGGATGTCAAATATGAAATTCTGATTACCACCACTAGGAGAATAGCTAGAAAAGTATATCAAATTACAACCAAAATGCATAGAGTAGCCATTGGGCCATCTTAACTGAGAAAGGTGCTACTGAGTTGAAAATGACCACCTTGGGTGATACAAAGATGTTGGAGGTCCGGAAAGCATGCCAATTAAGATTTTCAATGAAGAAGATCTACTATATATGCACTTTGTGGCTTAAGGTATAGTCAAGAACTTTATTACTTATTTGCTTGTCCAGATAGATTGATAAGGATATGTATATATAGAGTAGAACTAGCTTAAGGTGTTCTAGAAGATTGCTATAACTATATTCTGTTATTAAAGAGTAGTGGACAGCTACTGTAACTAACTCTAGTGGACAGCTGTACCTAACTAACTCTATGCTAAAGATCTATAAATATCTAGCATCATGTATTCAATCATTAAGTCAATGAGAATCATTCATTTTCTCTCTGTTTCTCTCTCTTTATGGTAATCAGAGCTTAGGATCATATCCTGGCTAGTTTTTTTTTTTTTTTTCTCTCTCTCTTCGAACACTAAAGAGTTCTCTCCCAAAATTCTAGGGTTTTCTTCAAGTGAGAACATCATCATAATTCATTCATTTGAGCTTCGATTTCTCTAAAACTCTGATCGAAGCTTTCTCTCAGCTGGGAAACAACATTCTTCAGATTAGATTTTCCAAATTCCATCTCAAATCAAAAATCTAATCTCTTTCTTCACCGACAAGTTTTCATGGCTGCAAATTTTGTTCCGGCTGCAAATGAAGATCTGCCAACTGGATTAAAGATTCTCATTCAGAATCTTGGCAATCTAGTCAGTATCAAGCTTGATAATAACAATTTTCTGGCATGGAAATCTCAATTTTAGATTGCTTTGCGTGCAAGCAAGCTCTTTGATCATGTTACTGGCAAAATCCCCTATCCAGCACAGTATATAATTGATGAAGAAGGAAGAGAGACATCAAATCCTGCATATGAAGCCTGGAGTACACAAGATGAGTATCTAAAGTCATGTTTCTTTAACACTATGACTTCTACTATTTTGTCTCAAGTTTTTCATCTTGAAACTGCACATGAAGTGTGGACTACACTGCATAATAGATTCAGTTCTCTAAGTAGATCACACATCTACCAATTGAAAGTTCAACTCCTTTATCTTTCAAAAGGTACTCAAACTATGTAGTCTTATCTGGATCATGTTAAGACTATTACTGATAGCTTGGCAAGTGTAAATGAACATGTGTCACAGGAGGATTTCGTTGTGTATATTCTCAGGGGACTTCCTTCTGAATATAACTCCTTTAGAGCTTCTATTAGAGTCAGGTCAACTCCAATTACAGTCTCTGAACTAGCTTCTTTGTTAATCTCTGAAGAACTTCACATGAAAATGGATAATTCATTGTCTCTAACTGACTCTGGCAATCAAAATCTTCATACTGCTCTCTATACTCAATCTCAATCTAGAGGAGGGCAGGTCAGAGGCAGAGGAAATCCTGCAAATAGAGGAGGTAGGTTTGGTAGAGGTAGAGGAGGTCAACCTAGGCCTCCAAGTCCAGGTCCTGGTTCAAGTATTCTTGGTGCTCCACCTTCAGGCTATTCACAATCTTCAACCACATCATCCTCCAAACCACACAGCTTTGTATTGCTGGTATAGATTTGATAATGTTGCATATCCAGCTCCACCAATTGGGAAACAAGCTTACGCAGCTCAAACATCCCAAACACACACTGAGCAGTCTCAGTGGATACTTGATTCAAGGGCAAATACTCAAGTTACTAATGACACTGCTAATCTCAAAGCTTCTCAACCTTATTATGGCACTGATTCAGTGGCAGTTGGGAATGGTCAAACCTTGACCATCAATGGCATAGGAGATGGTATAATTTCTACTTCTTCTAAACCTATCTATCTTACTGATGTTCTGTATGTTCCACAAATATCTACTAATCTTCTCTCTATATCTAAACTCACCTTGGATAATAATTGCACTATTCTTTTCACTGCAAAGGAAGTAGCTATCAAGGACAATACAACCAATTCACTCCTGTACAAGGCCCCCTGTGAGCAGGGCTTATACAGGCTGCCTACTTCCTCATCTTTCCCATCTGCTCACTCTTCATCCTCTACTCAAGTTTTGACTGCCAACATGGTTCCAAAACAAGACTCTCAAAGTCTGTTATGGCATCAGAGACTTGGGCATCCCTCAGCATCGTCAGCTGCAGTTTTGTCTAAGCTCTTAGGAATCAAATTGCTTACTAATACTGTTCATTGTGAATCTTGTTTTGTAGCTAAATCTCATAAGCTACCTTTTGAATTGTCTAAATCTGTCTCTAGTTTTCCTTTTCAACTAGTTCATGTTGATGTTTGGGGTCCTGCCCCTGTACCTTCTATTATGGGATACATGTACTATGTTGCATTTGTAGATGATTTTTCAAGATTTGTATGGCTGTACCCTATGAAAAATAAATTAGAAACTTTCTCTATTTTTCAGTCTTTTCATTCTATGATACAAACTCAATTCAATGCATGCTTGAAAACTCTAAGGACTGACAATGGCACTGAGTTTATCAATCATAAATTCAGAGCCTATCTACAGTCCATTGGAGCTCACCATCAAACCAGTTGTCCATATACTCCACAACAAAATGGAAGAGTTGAAAGAAAACACAGGCATTTAATTGAAACCACATTAACTCTTCTACATCAAAGCAATTTGCCTCCAAATTTTTGGCTAGAAGCACTTTCTATGGCAAATTATCTGATAAACAAACTTCCTACACCTGTTTTAAATCATAAATCTCTTTATGAGATGTTTTATTCTATTCCACCAGATTACATCTCTATTAAAACTTTTGGCTGCCTTTGTTGTCCATGGCTCAAACCTTATAAGTCACATGAGCTTGAGCTAAGATCTAAACCTTGTGTTTTCTTAGGGTACTGTCAATTCACAAAGGGTTACAAATGCATGGATATGGAAACACACAAAGTCTATATTTCAAGACATGTTAGGTTCAATGAAACAGTGTTTCCTTATCCTCAATTTTCTAATACTGTACCTGTTTTAACACAGTTTCAGTCTGCAGATGTTACACCATTTTCTGCAGATTGTTCTTCCTCTTCCTTTCCTCCCATTTTTCACTTTCCTGATCTTTCACAAACATCTGCCACTGATATTGCTGCATCAGATTCTCAAGTATCATCTTCAGGGACAGAACATTCTCCACTAACTATTTCTCCACAATCTGTGTCAAATTTACCTCCTTCATCACTCTCTCCTATATCAGTTACTCATCAATCTTCACATCAATCAGTCAATGATCAATCTTCAATCTTCTGCATCATCTAGTTCTCATTCCTCCTCCTTAAATGACTCAAATCTTGCATCATCCAATTCTCCTACTGAGTCATTCCAAAATCTTGCACCTATGTCACTTCATCCTATGCTTACCAGGTCAAAAACTGGCTGTTTGCCAACTCCATTGTATCAGTTGCATACACTGATTACTACACCTCCTGAACATGAACCACAATCTTTCAGGGAAACATCTAAGTATCAGTGTTGGGTTCAGGCAATGAAGGAAGAATTTCAGGCTTTGATTCAGCAAAAGACATGGGATTTAGTGCCATTACCTCCTGGCAGGATTCCTATAGGCTCAAAATAGGTATATAGGATTAAAACACATGCTAATGGATCCATAGCAAGGTTCAAGGCAAGACTAGTGGCAAAAAAGTACCTTCAAGAACCTGGTATTGATTACCAGGAAACCTTTAGTCCAGTGGTTAAAAGTCAGACTATTAGGACAGTGCTCTGCTTAGCTCTACATCACAATTGGCCACTAAAACAGTTGGATGTATCCAATGCCTTTCTACATGGATCATTAGAAGAGGAGGTCTACATGACTCAACCTTAAGGGTTTGAGGATCCTATTCATCCGACTCATGTTTGCAGGCTAAGAAAATCATTGTATGGTTTGAAACAGGCTCTAAGAGCCTGGTTTCATAAATTTTCCACCTTTCTACATAGTCAGGGGTTTATCTCTAGTGCTGCAAATGCTTCTCTTTTTATTCACAAGACTGCCAGAGATCTTACTCTTATCTTAGTCTATGTAGATGATATCATTGTTACTAGATGCTCATCTGCTTATATAGATATTCTCATTCACCAAATGGGAAGTCATTTTGCAATGAAGGATCTAGGCAAACTATCTTACTTCTTAGGCATACAAGTCAATTATACTTCAACAGGAGTTATTCTGCACCAAACTAAGTATGCTAAGCAAATTCTGAATCAAGCAGGCATGGCAGACTGTTCAGACTCCCTTACTCCTACTCTAACCAAAGCTTCTCAAAAGGCTGCAGACCACACTACTCCATATGCTAATGGAACTCAGTTCGGAAGTCTAGTAGGTGCTTTACAGTATCTCATTATGACAAGACCTGATTTGCAGTTTGCTATCAATTCTTTGTGTCAACATATGCACAATCCTACATTAGCTAATTTTGCTGCCTTGAAGAGGACTTTAAGGTATATCAAAGGGACTGTCAACCAAGGATTACTGTTTCAAAAAGGATTATTAACTCTGCAGGCTTATAGTGATTCAGACTGGGCATCTGATGCTTCAGACAGGAAATCAACTACTGGCTACATTGTCTGCCTAGGTCCTAATGTCATTTCTTGGTGTTCAAAGAAACAACACACAGTGGCCAGATCTTCAACTGAAGCAGAATACAGAGCTTTGGCACACACTACTTCTGAACTAAAATGGCTGACTTATTTGTTTCAAGACTTAGGCATTCCAGTCTCTGTTCCAGTTCTATATTGTGACAATTTATCTGTAATGGCACTAGCAACAAACCTTGTGTTTTATGCTAGGACTAAACACATTGAAATTGACTATCATTTTGTCAGAGAGTTAGTCACTTCAAAAACACTTCAGTTATCTCATGTTGTTTCCAAGGAACAGTTAGCTGATATTCTTACTAAAGCTTTGTCTCATCAACAATTTCATTTCCTGAAGGCCAAGCTTCCCTTGGTTTCTACACCAAGATCAGCTTGAGGGGGGCTGATAAGGATATGTATATATAGAGTAGAACTAGCTTAAGGTGTTCTAGAAGATTGCTGTAACTATATTCTGTTATTAAAGAGTAGTGGACAGCTATTGTAAATAACTCTAGTGGACAGCTGTACCTAACTAATTCTATGCTAGAGATCTATAAATATCTAGCATCATGTATTCAATCATTAAGTCAATGAGAATCATTCATTTTCTCTTTGTTTCTCTCTCTTTATAGATAAACAATGTTTTATAAGAACATTAACTCCAATACCTTCTCTATCTAACATCCTTTTCTAAAAAGTCACCCTTAATAATTCAATTACCTCTAATCTGCAAATCTCTCAAAAGTGTGGACGAAAAAGAAAAGAAGAAGAAAACTTTCTGCAAGCACAATTGCTGTCTCTAGATAGGTCGACACTCTAAATAGCTAGAGGAACTTCCTCAATTTTAAAAGAATAAACTGTGTATGGCATTCTGTCATCTAGCCGAAAGCAAATAACAATTAAACATATGAAAATTCTTTGAATAACTTTGAAAATTCTTTACCTTACGGTTTACGCCTCTCAAAACTATGTACATCTCCCCAAGCATATCAATTGTTTCCAGTGACACAGATAGACTGCCTTCGAATACTGAGGTTGATGCTCGTTTGTAACTGACTACTACACTGTATCCCAAAGCGAGCAACCCACCAAGAGTCATCCGCCCAACCTGTTAAATTGTATAGCAAAAATGTAACTTAAGAAACAACAAAACGTTCATACATGATGCAAAATTTTTTGGGTATCTACACTCAAGTGGAGAGAGAGATGTAAGAGTATAAAGGTTTTTTGTTGCCTTACCTAACATGAAGTCAGAACAAGAAAATTATAGCTAATGAACATCCACCCAAATTGATGATCAGAAACAAAATAGAGAAGGGAAGGCATTAGACCATCAAAGAATTTCAACGCCCTCAACAGCATAGGAGAAATGGTAAAAACCAAGAAATAACACAGGTTCTAACCAGCTAGAAGGAAGCTTGTGCCTTTTATGCAAAGGTATGGAAAAATTAATTATTATTATGTCTTATTTTTATAGGAGTTGCAAAGATGGTAAAGTGAAAATGTATAGCGGTATACGTGAACCTATGTTCAATCCCACATAGGATGCAACTACAACAAGTGCAACTTCGCTAATAAAAAATTGACACCAACTTCGGACCAACCCCCTATCACCCTAAGCAACATCAATTAAAAAAGAAGAGAATTCAATCCCATGGCATGTAATACAATCCCTCTCGTGTAAATATATTTTACATCCATAGTAAAGGAAACAGCTTTCTTAGTCTAAATTACAAGACCAGTAGTTCAGCCATTCAACATCAATCATTGCTGTCTTCTCCCTGGTTTTAATTACAAGAGCCGTCAAAAATTAGCTTCAGCAGTAGTTGGATGAAATAGCCAGGGGCCAACTGGAGTTATAATAGTTTGTGGTCAAGTCAAGACCATAGCCAAAGTGACAATCCACTACTATTTTAGAGCAATTGGATCGGAGATCAGAGATGGTATGCCATGGTAGGAAGATGGCTGCTGGCAGAAGGCCACACAGCTTGGTCTGAAGGGCATAAGAGACGGCTAATGGTTTTTGGTTTTTGTTTTTCCTCTGCTCTCCTGTACTTTTACTCTTTCTCTGATTTTATAATTTTCATTTTGCTTACTCAAATTGGACTAAGTTTCTCTGACTGTCGGCGTTTCTTGCTCCATTTTACAGCCCATAATTGTTTGGCTATGAGGTCAGAGATTAGTGGTGTGATGGCTGATGCCATAGTTGGTGGATAGCTCTGATATTGAAGTTCCATTGAGGGTTGGGTTGAAGGGCAGAAGAGAGGCCTAGCGGTTTTCCAGTTTTCATTCTTTTCCCCTCTTTTGTGATCTCATTTTGCCTCACTCGAATTGGATCTGCATTTCAGGCTTTTGTTTCATTTTCTCTTCATTATATTTCTTTCCTGCCCTTGACATGGTCTCTTGAGACAAATACGTCCTTAATATCTGTTGAGATCTTTTGCAACACTGTCTAGATCAAAACAGTTATTCCTAATTCAGGACCAATTTGAAACAATTTTCTTGGAGGGTGCCAAATAGTGGGTTTTGAAAATTACGTGGTCTCAGAAGGAAAGAGGTGCTAGTGAACTCTTCCATCAACTTGTTGGGTCTTCCTGTAATTATTGATATCAGTATTTGTAAAGTAATTTCAAAGTCCACTCACTTTATGCCCTCAATAAAATTTACTTTCACTTATCAAAGGAAATTTACAAAAAGCAAGGAGCATTAGTCAATGAAGCTAATATAATCCAACAGATTGTGGGTGTTACTGCATCAGAAATTTATAGTTGTTGGCAATTTTGTCACCTTTCTTATGGAGATTTGACACATTGGTGGAGAACTCCATATGTCATGTTGCATGAAGCATGCGACTTTAGTTTAAATTTTAGAAATCACAAATCCACTTCAGATGCTTTTAATAATTTTCACAGGAGAGCTTTCTAGTGTTTTGGTTTACGGAACAAAGTTCAGAATTCATCCTCGAAAGTAGAAGAAACCAAAACAAGTATATTGATGAGTGGGGAGGAGTTTGGATGGTAGATCCAACATGAAATACTTGTTAGATCTCTAACCTCAAATTCAGCTTTTGGCCGAATGATGAAATATTTGTCAACTATCCTCTGGTCGCCCAGCGATAGATAGTATTTTATTCCAGATTGCCGCACCTTAATCCAATCATTTATTCGCGCTTCTTCACTTGCAGATGGAGGCCTTAGGTACATCTCAATAAAACTGCAAACAAATTCCACACAGAGTTATTACAGGACTTGACAAGAAAGGAAAAGGTAAAATAAATATGATATGTCTATATTTGTATAGCTGCAAGGAAAAGCAATGAGCAAGAGATGAACAGCTTACTTATCCAACTGAGCTTCCTTTCCATGAAAAATGTAGGCTACATTTCCACTCTGAGAAATATTTAAATACTCAGTAGTAGAATAGAAGGATGTTTATCGAACCAAACGACAATCAGGAACTAGAAATAGGTCACCCCTTTACTTATGGTTAAAAACAACAACAATAAGATCAGATATAGATGTTTTTGCTTAATGATCATCTAAATCAACTAAGCATCTTGTCACTAGTTGCTCCTGGGCCAGTACTGGGAGATCGTGGGACATGGCCATCATTGGTATCTAGTGGGTCACTATCAAGTCCTTTTGTGAAGAGATTAAAGCTTGAAATGGTACAAGAGCAGCTAGAGACAAGAAATAGAAAAAAGATTCAAAAATACCTCTCTCCATTATTTGGTTTACTTATAAGGCATGTAATAGAGAGCTTTGGGGGAAAAGAAAATTAAGAGTGCCTATTTCAAATATAGTTCTGGTTGCCTTTTTGGATTGGAAGGTCTTGTAATTGTGATGTTAACAATAGTACACATGACTTTCTAAGTAGCTTGTAAAGATAGGTTTTTTTTTTTTTGGGTTGCACCCATTGGTTAAAAAAATTAAAAATTAATTTTCTAACATTAATAGATATAGCAGGAATATCAGTAGGAGACATGAAATATATCATAAAGTTAGGATAGAAAAAAATTATTTTCTCAACAACATAATAAATGAAAACAGAAGACATAACAGTGAATCATGAACAATATTCCTAATCACATAATCTGTTCAGGTCACACAATATCACATTCTGATTATAAAACAAAATAGGAAGAACAACAAATTAAGAAAGATAGGACAGACATCACTAGCATAAAACATTATAACACAAACAAAACCAAAGCAGGCTATCCCACTAGGTGGGTTTGACTATATTGGAATTGAAGATGCTGCTCATACTCGTCGAGAGCTTACTCTTTGTTAGCTCCATGCACATGAAGAATATTATACATTTAAGGAGAAGAAACAGCCATCAAGAGACCCCAGTGACATTTTAACAGAAATTGAAGAACAACTAGTCATTCATCAAAACCTACTTATTGTCACGTAAATGTTCATGCAACACTATGATCATGCTACTTTAGCAATGGTAGATGAGGGGAAACAACGCAACTATGCAATATATCAGAAACGGATATCAGATGCCATGAGATATATCAAACAATTAAAACAGAAAATAAATTCTTAGATATACTGCAGAGTCGCTTAAATGGAAGCAAGTCACTAAAAGGTGATTTTTAAGAGCATACTAACGGTTATAATCCATTCACCTCACACAATAACAATTGTTAACAGAGATAGACAAGTAAAGACAACAAAACAGTTGACATGCTGGAAACAGGAAGTAGTGAACGAGAAGAAAGAAATACGCAAATTCCTAATTATGGAGCAATATCTTGTGCAAGTTTTCTCACACATTATTGCTGTCTACAAAAAGATGCTCTACCCATCTATGACTAAATCTTTTTGATAACTCATATAAATAGGATATGTAGATATGTAACTGACAGCTGTAATATGCGACTGGCAGTTGTAGGTTAGTTAGCGGTAGGCAACCTGTGTTAGGCGGTCATGCTATCAAATGTATCTATAAATATCTGAGATGTACAATCACTTATCAAGTTGAAAATAAAATACAACATATCATGTTCTCTCTCTTTCTCTCTCTTCTTCATGGTATCCAGAGCCAGAGAATCCTGAACCTTCGAGGATAATTTCCATGGCGATTCTCTCCATAGCTAAGCTCAGTTCTTCGACTTGGTTCAAGATGCAAAGCAACCCATTGCGACACAAGTTTTCTACTTCGCATAAGTTTTCTCCCTCTTATCGATAAATTTTTTTTTTCTCTCTCTCTTCGAATTAGGGTTTTGTTTTCTTCAGAAATTCACAATTAAACTGATAGAATTGTTTTTCTTTGATAGAAAATCACTCGCGTAGCTTCTCTAAAGCTTCGATTGTCTTCGCAGCATATTTCTCCATCTTTTTTTGTTCGGAATCTCAAATTTCCTCAATTCTAGGGTTTTTTTTCGATATCCATGGCTGAAACAATTGATCTGCCTGCTGGATTGAAAAATCTTCTTCAAAATTATACTGCCATGACTCCAATAAAGTTGGATAACAACAATTATGTCATGTGGAGAACTCAAATGGAGGCCTTTTTGTTTGCCAATCATCTCCTTGATCATGTTACTAGCAAGAAACCATGTCCTCCTACACACATCACTGCTGTTGATGGGACTAAAATTGATAATCCAAAATATCTTCAATGGTTCACCATTGATACTCATCTCAGGCCTTGTTTTCTAGCTTCTCTGTCTCCTTCTGTTTATCCTCAAGTGTATCATCTTAACACTACTCCTGCTATCTGGCAAACTCTTGCTGCCAGTTATGCATCTTTAAGCAGAACACATGTTCAACAATTGAAGTTGCAGCTACACAACCTTGCAAAAGGCAATCTTACTCTGCATGCCTATTTGGATCATGCTAAGTCTTTATGTGATCAATTGACATCTGCAGTTGTGCAGATTACTGATGATAATCTCTCATACTATATCTTGAAAGGACTACCGACTCAATATGACTCGATTAGGTCTTCTATCGGGGTTAGGTCCACACCTGTTACCATTCCAGAACTTACAAATCTTCTGGTGGCTGAGGAACTTCATCTTCAAACATCCTCTTCTCTTCAAATCTCATCCTCTACTGATCTTCACACTGCTCTTCACACTTCTGCTTCTACTCAAGCAAACATCTCCTACAGGGGCATAGGTGGTAGAGGCAATTTTAGAGGAGGCAGATCACCTAAGGGGGGGAGGCAGTCATCTGGCACAGAAGCATTCTCTTCTCCTGGTATTCTGGGTCCATGTCAGCCTCCTGCAGGCCAAGCACAGGCTCAGACTACCTCTAGCACATCTCAGTCTGCAAAATTATACTGCCAAATATGTGGAAAGCCAAATCATTGTGCTCTGGAGTGCTGGCATAGGCTGGATACTGAGAATTATTACAAAGAGTGGTCTTAGAAGCAGGCAATGGCAGCTTAGGTTGGCTCTTCTACTACATCTCCCACAGAACGGGTTCTTGATAGTGGAGCAAATGCACATGTGACTGCAGGCATGGCTCCTTTTTACTTTGCACAACCTTATCAAGGTCATGATTCAGTGATTATAAGCAGTGGTCAAACCTTGCCTATTCATCATGTTGGTAATGCTACTTTAAAAACTCTCTCTTCTTCTTTTTATCTTTTTAATCTCTTTTATGTGCCACATATTTCTTCCAATTTACTCTCTGTGTATCAGCTAACCAAAGACAATGATTGTACCTTGGTTTTTGATGCAAAGGGGTTTACAATCCTGGACAATGCCACACACAAATTTCTGTTTCAGGCCCCTTGTAAGTAAGGCCTCTACTTCTTGTCAACAGCAGTTACTGCTTCATTTGCTACATCTCCTTCCATTTCTCCTAAGTGTTACACCACAATAAAGGATTCTGCCCAGCTATGCCATGCCAGGCTTGGACATCCTACTAGTTCCATAGTGCAACAGGTTGTTAGTCAATTAGGTATTACTGTTAAGAACAATACAGATCATTGTACTGCTTGTGCCACATCTAAAGCTCATAGACTACCCTTTCCTGTTTCCCAAAGTGTTACTGCTGCTCCTTTTCATTTGATTCACACTGATGTATGGGTCCTGCCCCTATTTCTTCTAATAAAGGGTACAAGTATTATATTTTGTTTCTTGATGATTTTTCAAGATATTGTTGGCTATATCCTCTCAAATCCAAGGCAGAAACATATGATGCTTTTGTTAGCTTTACTACTCTCATTAAAACTCAATTTCAAGCAACCATAAAAACCCTAAGGTCAGACAATGGAGCTGAATATATTAGTCACAAATTCAGTCTTCTATTGCAACAAATGGGAACTGTTCATCAACTGTCTTGCCCATATACTCCTCAGCAAAATAGTAGGGTGGAGAGAAAGCATAGGCATCTCATAGAAACAACTTTAGCCTCATTACATCAAGCTTCTTTACCTACTTTTCTTTGGTTAAAAGCTTTGGCTACTACTAATTACTTAATTAACAAGATGCCTACTCCGGTTTTGGGCAATGTTTCTCCTTATTTTAAACTCTTTGCAAAACAACCTGATTACACATTTTTAAGGGTCTATGGCTGTCTTTGCTATCCTTGGCTTAAACCTTATACACATCATAAACTTGAGGCTAGATCGAAGCCCTGTGTTTTTATAGGATATTGTCCTACTACCAAGGGTTACAAATGCATGGATCCTGTCACTAAACAAGTGTTTATCTCCAGACATGTTTCCTTTATAGAAGATCAGTTCCCATTTGTCAATCAATCTTTCTTGAAGGATTTTACTTCTTCCATTGGTTCTGCACCAGTAACCACTTGTCAATTTCATGCTTTTCCATTCACTACCTTTCCTCCTCCTCTTAGTTCATAATCTGTTCAGTCTCATTCTCTGTCTTCTAGTCAAGACTTGATTGGACCTATGGAATCTAGTGCTTCTATATCTTCTGCAGATGGTATCATTGAAGCTTCTCCACCAGCTGGTGTGTCTAGTTCCTCTGTTTCAGTCTCTGCAGGAGATATCTCAGAAGTATCACTTTCTCAATCCAGTCCACTAATCTCTGCTTCTTCCAGTTCTGCAGGACAGTTCCCACAATCCACTCCTACAATTAATGCACCTTCAGTTTCTCATCCTTCTTATGTTCATCCTTTTAACTCTCATCCTATGCAGACTAGATCTAAAACAAGGTCTCTTCCACCTCCTCTATATCAGAAAAATACTCTACTCACCACTCTTCCTGACACTGAACCATTGACTTATAAAGAGGCAGCAAAGTATGAGTGTTGGGTCAAGGCCATGCATGAAGAATATCAGGCTCTTCTCAATAAAAAAACCTGGGATTTGGTATCTCTTCCTCCTGGAAGGACTCCTATTGGGAATAAATGGGTTTTCAAGATTAAAAGAAAAGCAAATGGCTCAGTGTCCAGGTATAAAGCCAGGTTAGTGGCTAAGGGTTATTTGCAAGAAGCTGGTATTGACTTCACAGAGACTTTTAGTCCTATGGTAAAGGCTCAAACTGTGAGATTAGTGTTGTCTCTTGCACTGCAGTACAACTGGCAGTTGAAACAACTTGATGTTTCAAATGCATTTTTACATGGTAGTCTCACAGAGACTGTCTACATGATGCAGCCTCAAGGGTTTATTGATCAGCAACATCCTACTCAGGTTTGCCATCTCAGAAAGTCTTTATATGGGTTAAAACAGGCCCTAAGGGCCTGGTTTCAAAGACTGTCAACTTTTCTTTTGCAGTCAGGCTTCCACAACAATAAAGCTGATACTTACTTGTTTATTCATAAGTCAGCTCAAGACTTCAGAATCATGCTTATCTATGTAGATGATTTGATAATCACAGGGAGTTCTTCAGCATATATTGCTGCCCTAATTAATTCTATGAGTCAGCAGTTTGCTATGAAGGATTTAAGCAGTCTGACATATTTTCTAGGACTGGAAGTGGTCAGAACAGGAACTTCTATTGTGTTACATCAGCACAAGTATGCCCTAGACTTGCTTAAAAAGGCTGGCATGTTACATTGCAACTCAGCTTTGGTTCCTACTGTCACTAAACCATCACAAACTGTAAATGCTTCTCAGTCTTATCCTGATTCCTATACATTCAGAAGTTTAGTAGGAGCTTTGCAGTATCTTACTCTCACAAGACCTGATCTTCAATATGCTGTCAACACATTGTGTCAGAAGATGCATGCTCCTACACAGGCTGATTATGCTAGTCTCAAAAGATGCTTGAGATATATTCAAGGGACCATTTGGCAAGGCATCCAGTTTACAGTAGGAGATTTCAGGTTATATGGATTCACTGATTCTGATTGGGCTTCTGATCCTGTAGATAGAAAGTCTACATCAGGTTTTGCTATTTTTCTAGGACCTAATCTCATCTCCTGGATATCCAAAAAGTAACATACAGTGGCAAGGAGTTCAACAGAAGCTGAATATAGGACTATGGCCCTTGCTGCTACAGAAATCAAATGATCTTATCTTTTACAGGATCTTGATATTCAAACTCCTACTCCAATCTTATATTGCAACAATCAATCAGCAATGGCCCTAGCAGCTAATCCCATTTTTCATGCCAGGACCAAACACATTGAGATTGATTATTATTATTATCTTAGAGAGCAAGTGGTCTCCAATTCTTTGAAACTGGTTTATGTGCCTTCTCAGCAACAAGTAGCTGATCTTTTTACCAAGCCACTGTCCTATAATCAATTCAGTTTCCTGAACACCAAACTACCCTTGGTGTTACCACAAGCTCAGTTTGAGGGGGGATGATAACTCATATAAATAGGATATGTAGATATGTAACTGACAGCTGTAATATGTGACTGGCAGTTGTAGGTT
Source organism: Cordia subcordata (assembly GCA_028554755.1). Classification (NCBI taxonomy): domain Eukaryota; kingdom Viridiplantae; phylum Streptophyta; class Magnoliopsida; order Boraginales; family Cordiaceae; genus Cordia; species Cordia subcordata. Next base: position 1,970,664 of record JAPTOF010000020.1, read on the forward strand.
AGTTAGTGGTAGGCAACCTGTGTTAGGCAGTCATGCTATCAAATGTATCTATAAATATCTGAGATGTACAATCACTTATCAAGTTGAAAATAAAATACAACATATCATGTTCTCTCTCTTTCTCTCTCTTCTTCACTTTTCAATGACCGTTGGTCATTGTACATTTGGTATCAGCATAATGTTATAATTTCAGAAACAAGATCAGTAACTGCACAATGGAACATTACTAAACCAATGCAGACATACACAAAAAGATCAGTATCATCAGCCACGATCTCAGAGAAGGCTATTCCTCAAACAATTTGGAGCAGATAAGTCACATGAAACATAGACCATGTACTCTCTGCAACCAAGTTTTATATGATCAGTTACTGGAAATAAATAAAAAGATATGTTGTATAGGAACTCAATCATCAGGGTCAACATGAGAAACACAAGCTTAAAATGGGGACCTCAAGGCTTGAAGAGACAAATGACTCCCTCACGGAAGTGGATGTTCTTAAATTGCAACCAAGAGAATGTGCTATGACTTGTACTATAATTTAGTGTACATGAATTTTCACATACCTCACTTTTGCACTTCAGCTTGTAAATTGGCTCTCTAAATGATGATACAAAACTGTTATTGATTCTGATCTGCAGCAAAGATGAAGCAAAATAAATAGTAAGCCTGTGAGAAAAATGATGAGGCTAGGATGCTAGAGAACCGACCTGTGCATGATGAAGGTCTGGCTCAATATGCTTTCTGAAAAGTGGGAATATGCTATCAATAAGGTAGTCCAACGAACAAGACTCTCCGATATCATATTGAACTTTGGAAAGAAGGCTGAAATGAACACCACCAACCTGATCCCACAAAATGTGTATATTATATTAAAAATAGAAATAATCTTTTTGATAAAGACTCAAAAATAAAAGATGATACAGGAAGCAGGTGGGCTTCATCTGTAACACAAGAAAACCAGAATGATAAAATAATTCAAAAATGGAGAAGCATGATTACCACTGCAACTCGTATATCTAGCAAAGAGCGGAGTCTTGCATGCAAAGCATAAGTACCATCAACTATCACCTATGAGTAAAATGCAAAAGATAAGTAACAAAAGAATATGACCGATAATACAAAATAGCAGGTAGAATCATTCCAACCACTCCAGATGAAGTGCTTTTTATTATTCTTGAACCAATACGTTTTCTTCCTTGGAAATCAAACACTGGAATCGATGTATCTCGACCATTTACCAGATCCTACATCAAAGCAAAGAAACTTTCAGACTTATAACCAGAACCTGAGAGGGAAAAACAGCAACACCCTAGAGTTAAGCCACCAAAAAAGTACTTCCAAGAGCACACCAAAATGTAAGCCTTTGCCACATCCATATATTCATCAATCATTTGCCTTTTTGGTATTCATAACCACTGTATTCACACTACATTAATGCTTTGATTATAAAAGTGCTAGTGCAAGACTTCTATAAGGATTAAATGAAATGAAGATAGCAGAATAAAGTCCTAAGATGATAAACAAGCAGCATACCTCCAAATTCTGGACAAGGAGATCAAAATCTATGGAATCCAAGTCGTTCCCTTCATCAACTCCTATGCGATAGTTCTCCATTGATATGACAGTGCATCCAATGACGGATGTTACTTTCTCAGCTAAGCTTCAAAAGCATCCAACCCACTTGATTAGTCACGGCAATCCATTCCAAATAATAAATAAGAGTAGTCTTTAGAAGTTTCACCAAAGACCTTCTAGCATTTAGAAAATCAAAGATGGAAACAGTTTTGGAAAAGACATGTACCTTGTTTTGCCGGATCCACTTGGACCACCGATTCCAACGGTTACAATACCCTCTTTCTTTGATCTTAGCTCTTGAATGGATTTTACCAACAAATAGTAGCCATGATCGAAAGACTGCAAAATGCAGATATATATCAGTACACCTCTCACGCACGCACTAACCAACATATATAAGATGCAAGCTTAGATTTTCATATTACTCCTGGTGAATGAATATCAGCAAACCATACATTTAATATTTCACCAAATGACTGTCCGAGACCAAAAACTTCACCAAATTCCAACAAAACATAAAAGGGTAGAACAGAAAAGTAGGAAAAGAATAACAATAGCACATAACCAAGCAAGCTAAGAACTTTCATACAGTTCAAGTGAAACGAATATCAGGAGACCATATATTTCACCAAATGAATGTCAGAGAGCAAAATATTTCACTAAATCCCAGGAAAACATAAAAAGGGTGAAATAGAAAATTAAGAAAAAGAAAATAACAACAGCCCCTAAACAAGCAAGCTTTGAAATTTATTAAATTTCAAGCAAAATGAATATCAGCATGTCACATATATAACCAAATCCTTCAAAAATTAAAAAAGGCTACAAGACGAAGTGAAAAGGTAAAAGAAAACCAAAAATGCAAAACACAGAGACACATACACGCACACACACATGCGCGTGTACTTAACGTGCAAGCTTAGAACTTTATAACGATTTTAGCGAAATGAATGTCAGCAAACCACAAATTTCACAGAATGAATGTCAGTAGACCAAATTTCACAAAAATATAAAAAAAGATTAAACCAGAATAACAGGGGGAAAGTTAACAAGAGCTATAATTACACAAGGCTGTGAATTTGATCATAATTCCATTAAATGAACATCAGCACACCACAAATTTCACCAAACTTTATTAACAAATCATAAACTTCACCAAATTCAATTAAAATATTACAGGGGTATAACAGAAACAAAAAGAAAAAGAAAGCAAGAACAGAAAACAAATACCACATGAAGAGGAAGGGATTGGAGAATAGATGAAGAGGAGGAGGAGGAAGTAGAAGGCTGCTGCTGATAGAAATCACGCCCTCCTTCTTGAAACACTCTCTGCACCACGTCATCATCCATTTGCTATGTGTCTCTGTGTGTCTGTGTGTCTGTGTGTGTGTCTTTTTATTTTTTTATTTTTATTTTTTCTCCTTTTGATTTCAACGTTTCAATGTTTGCTTTGATTATGGTGTTGGGTATTCATCAAAGCCTTCAATCAGAAGAAGAGTGGGGAAAAAGAGAGAATCTTGATTGCTTTCACTCATTTATGGATTCATATATTTATATCATGTAAAATAATAGTAGGTATATCATATATGGTGAGATATCTATAATTTTAAAAGCTTATATATGGTACAATAAAATCATTCTTCTTCAATAGAACAATATAAGTAAAAATTAGGAAAAGAAAAGGAAAATTAATGATTGTAACACTTTTTGAGGTACTTTCCAATTATACAATTTTTTGGGGTCAAGTTCTAATTACTACAATTAGAGGAAAAAAAAAAAAAGGAATTCAGCAGTTTTCCTTTTATTTCTCGGCAAAATACGTGGTTTGACTTTTTCTGCAAACAATAATTTTTTTTAGAGCAATCTCTTACAATATAGTATGAAAATTGGAGCTATAAAATTTAGAAAATTAATATTTTCTATCTGGTCTATCATTGTCATAAAATTTTTCATTCCAATATTCATACTATAAAAATGAAAAGTTAATCCATTTAAAGTCAAACCATGTCATAATTTGTAACGTGAGAGTATTTTGGGCTCGTTGGGATTGCCTATTAGAAAAAAATACTTTGTTTTACAAAAAAATATTTTTTAAGAAGTTCAGATTTTATAATTTAAAATTTTCAGTTTGAAGTTTTTAAATTTGGTCCAAATATTTTTTTGTAAAAAAAATTATTTTATGAAAAAATATTTTTTAAATAATCAATTTAAATGGACATTTTTCTCAAAAAGAGATATACAAGATATGAAATTGCAAGTATATTCAAAAAACCATATGATATCTAATTATATAATTAGGCATCAAATCAATAATTTTATACCTAAAAAAATTTTAAATTGGAACTATAAATTATGGTCTCGTAGTTATCCGCTATCTGCTACTATATTAAAAAGAAGAAGTTTCCCAAATGCACTGCTCATAGATGGTCGTCAGGGTAGTATTGTAATTTTACACTTTTATTTTTTGGGGGTTGCTAAGCAATTTTCCTTTCTTCTTCTTACTGTTTTCCCTTTTTACTCTGTAGACAACCAAAGTTGCGGGCTTTTTTACAAAACTGATTGTTATGTTTAATCATTCAGACTTCTCGCCTTCATCACTAAAAATTTCTTGACTATATTAAAAAGTAGGAGTTTCCCAAGTGCACTGCTCATAGATGATCGTCAGGGTAGTATTGTAATTTTATACTTTTTTTTTTTGGGGGTTGCTAAGCAAATTTCCTTTCTTCTTCTTACTGTTTTCCCTTTTTACTCTGTAGACAACCAAAGTTGCGGGCTTTTTTACAGAACTGATTGTTATGTTTAATCATTCAAACTTCTCGCCTTCATCGCTAAAAATTTCTTGTTATTAATCTTTTTTCTCATCTTTTCGAGAAAACCTGAATCGTCAGCTCCTCAGTGGTTGAGCTACATATCCCTTTGATCCTGTCCGTTGAAGCCTCCATCACGATAAAATCTCTTAAAGGTAAACAAAAAACCTTGACCTTATGCACAACAATATGTTTATATAGACGTATAGATACAGTTTTGTGTAATTAGGGTATCAATTGATTTTGGACCAGCATGAGATTGAAACATGTTTTTACAAACGCACACAAATGATTGAACTAGGGTTTCAATTTCTTGGGTTCATGAATTTCTACATTTTTTTTCTTATGCAATTAAGTGCCCATTTAATAGAAAGATGCGATTTTTGGTCAAGAATTTTTTGTTGCATAGTGGCGAATGGTCGAAAGGTTAAGTCTTTGATGTAAAATCTACTGCTTTTATGTGTATTACATAATGGAGGTTCACATATGTGTCCAATCACGTGTTCTTACTGCTAAACTTGGAAAAACAAAAAATCAAAGCTAAATGTGTCTTAATAATATGTCAAGGGCCTGTATTGGATTGACTTTTTTTCAAAACACTTTTTTTAACAGCTTTTGAAAAACAGTTTGTTTTGAGAAATTGAAAATTCTGGTTTTTAAAAAAAAAACTGTACTTGAGCTTTTTTTAATTTTTGAGTTTTTTGGAAAACTAAATTAAATAGTTATTGCAAATTTAATATAATTTTTTTTTAAAAAAAGTGCTTTTTCCCAAAAAAAAAAAAAAAACCAATCCAAATTGTCTCTAAATATGTTATAACCTCTTTTTTTAAAAGGACTACTAAGTAATTACAATGACCTGTTTCATATATGTTCATAGAACTTAGTAACATGGGTTTAAATGATATGACTAATTGTGGTCAGAGTACATTGACTTTTTTATACTTTAATATAGCTTACCGAGAACATGGATGATAATTGCTTAACTATTGAAGTTTGATTATTAGTGTTAATTACGTATTGTCAAGCAAATTTGGGACTTACTTCCAGAAATTACTTTTCCATTTGATTTTTTAACAAATTTTTCTTTCTCAAAATTCCATCATATGTCAATCAGTTATAAAATAATAGTGCTTTTATTATGAGAAAAGAGTCTGATTTCATTATTATAAATATAACTCTTATCATTCCTTTTTGAATGAATGGTTTTCTCTTTGCACAAATTGTTCTCTTTTTTTTTTCTGCTTGTATGCCATAGGTTAAATGGAGGTGAGAGTTGATGAAGTTACACATATTACACTATGTTTTACCTTTTGGAGTCAAATATATATGTGAGGATAACCAGTTATAAATATTTCTCCTAACACATGCATTTTTATGGTTTTCTCAAGATGTAATTTGTGAATTGCTGATCAACATATGCAATTACAGTGTCTCAAGAGAAATTTGTTGTGTTTTTGGTTTACTACTATGACTGTTTAGGTGAGAAAAGGGTTGTTGAGACTGGTTCATTGGTTTCGACCCAAAAAAGAAAGAAAGAAAGAAAGAAAAGACTGGTTAATTGGTCAAAATTTTTTCAAATCGAAGATTGCAGCTTGAGCTATCAAGAAAGAAGAAAAATGAAAAGAGAAAAGTCATGAATTATGGGTTACCTTTTTCGCAGAGCAACAATATTAAATGAATTTGAAACTTTAGGTCTAATTTCTTGATCCAGTTCTTGTTTAATGATGTTGTATCACGGTTTAATTCTTCTTTTTGAGGACTGAAAAGTGAGTATATGTGTTTATTCTGGGGGCGTACAATTGAGTATTCACCAGAAGGGTGATTGGTATCATAGTCTCATAGAAGTATATTTTTGTTTTCTTAAACCTTACAAGTTAGTCATGTATTCTTATTTGTGTTCAATGATATATTTCACCCATATATATATATATATATATATATATATATATATATATATATATATATATATATATATATATATATATAGGACCATGAATTTTGAGTTATATGATCTATTGTTAGCAGATATGATATATACATTCACCTACATATCTGTAGGTATATGAAATATCTTTTTTCTCTGTCGGATCTATATTTATAATAAGATTAACCTTTTGGCCTTCACACTGTTTCTTAAAATTTGGATCTGCATATTTGCCCTTTCATAGCCACTCTTTCCTTTGAATACCTCATTTTTCTTTTCATTTGCATTTTCCATCCCTTGATAGGTTGAGATTCAGGCAGGAGGAAGGCCTCACCAAATCCACATCCGTCTCTCTTTCACTTGACATCCATTAATAGGTAAACCATGAAGTTTGAGAAGATGGAAATGTTTCTAGATGTTGTTTCTTTAGTTTCCTCTGTGATTTTACTACTCTGGCTTTAAACTTATGTTCTCGATTTAGCAACTAGACAATACTGTAATTCACACCTGTTTTCTTGAGATGGTCATTCTATTAACACCGGTAGACTTGAACTCTATTTATGATTGTTAGCTAAATATTCATTATTGATTTTGATGATGAAAATATATGCATTATTTGACTAAATAGCTTATTGTGAAAATGAGATGATATCTAGTTGAAACTTTGAAAGATTGAAGAAAATGTGCAAAAAGTATTATTTGAAGAAAGAGAAGGTGAGAAGGCGTAAGGAGGAGAAGAGAAGTCATAAGGGGTACCGGACATTATTTTCCTTCTTGTTCTCTTTATAAAATGCCTATAGATTGTGTGGACTTGGCTCAAACTCTCTTTTTCTTGTTTAAAGGGAAATTTTCAAAGTCTTGCACATTTGATATAACCTTTGCACAAATGTATTTGAATGCACACATAGAGGTAAAATGAGTTTTTGGGGTATTTCAAATCACAACATATGTTTACAAATTTTTACAAAATGATTTAGTATTGTGAAAATTGCACTTAAAATGATTTTTGCAAAATTCTAGCTTTACTTCACATTCTGGAGTGCCCGGACCCCCCAGCCGGTCGACCGGCTGACCTAGGTGGGTTGCCCGGCCAAAACAGAAAGGTGAAGAAAAAGCCGGACCCCCTAGCTGGTTGACCGGCTAAGGCGTCCAGCCTAGTCAGAAAAGGAAAGGGGATAGTCGGACGACCTAGCCGGTCGACCGGCTAAACGGGTGTTGTAATAAATGCACTAGCCGTTTATTACCGTTTTGGCCGAGTTTTTCATTTCTTCTCCACCTACCAAATCCCTAACCCCCAAAATCTCTTTAAATAATCATTCAATACACATTCTATTCAAAAAATTGAAGTGTGCTAAAGTGTTTATTATTATACAATCCATCTTTGAGTCATTCTTGCAATATATTTGAGCTTTCAAGAGCTTATTCATATTTTTCTTGAAGAAAATTTCAGATTCAATCTTTTCTTAATTCTTGAGTATATACACACTTTGAGAGCTATAAACTTTGTGAGATTTATTCTTTAAACCTTGTAAAGTGTGGGGAAATCCTAAAGAGTGAATCTCTTAGGTTCTTTGAAGTTGGATTCAAAGAGATTGTAAGAATTTGGTTTGTGCTTCACCAAGATTTGAAGAAGCATCTTAGTGGAGATTTTTGAAGTCCTAAGTAGAGCATCCTTGGGCGGTGGACGTAGGCTTGGCCGAACCACCTTAAATCATTTGTTTATCCTCTCCTTATACTTCCATTTTTATACTTACTTATTTTGATTACATTGTGTTTGATATATTGATTGTTAGAAGTTGTAAATTTTCTAAGAATTGTTTAAAGCAAAAATTAGTATTTATATCTTAACTCACCCCCCTCTTAAGATATTTGCACCCACAATGATGAAGATAGTTGCAAACAGGTGAAGAAATGAAAGATAGTGAAAAACAGAAAGACGCAAATAGCTGACCAATAAAGTTTCGTATAAGCATGCATTAGTACAAGGATTCCATGACTTTTGAAATGAAATCCTTGAACAACTGTTTTGAAACAGCTTCTCTGACCTATCAAGAAGAATTATAAGACTTGACTAGACTACTACCTATGACAGAGGATAAGAATTCGTGATGAGAACTCTGGGGAATCCACTGAAGAGATGAGGTTAGCGATTCTTTCTGAAAGTTTCAACCAGGTAAGAGGATAGTTTAAGCCTTCGAGTGCACATAGAAAATGTGTGAATTATAATCCCGTATGATAATAAACTAGAAGTTGGAATGAAAAATCACAAAAAAAAAAAATTATAGAATTGTAGTGATACTTTTGCTCTTTTTGAGCTCTTTTTGTGCGTCTCCTATATCATTTTAAGTTCAAAGAGACATTTTCCAATTATTTTGAACATTCATGAGTTGTTGCCACCTAACGTTGAAGAACTAGCTAGCCTTTGTGACCATGGAGCAAGAATTCATATATAAGCATATCCTAATCTCTCAAGAGTATGAGTAAAGATAGAATTCAGATTATATATTTTAACATTGTGGTTGTGTGTGTCTCTGTGCGTATATATATACATATATATATATATATATACATACATATATATATATATATATATACTTGTATGATGCTATTAAAGCGAGGTGCATGAAATCCTGGTAGTTAACCCCTCTATTATGGGCAGCTTCTGTCTTGTATTAGTTTGACACCCATTGTTCCCCTTCTCTATTTCTTTGATGTTTACTTAGCCTATCGTCGGTGCTTCAAATTCTTTCAAAATAGAGCATTAGAGTTTTGGTCCAAGTTTTTATCTCTGTGTTGCATTAATTACAGTGTAACCCACAAGGAATAGGTATAACAAATACAGGACGACACTAAAACACATACGTAATTACCAAGGCATGCATGAATGATGATATCATTTCACTAAACCATTTTAATTAGTCTAGATGCATGCTTGCTGTAACCCGACCGTGATATTCGCTTGTTTGGCTGCTAAAAGAATAAAACATAGCTTGTATCATTGAAGGTAGAATTCATGTTCTTATCTTGAAGTGCATTATTCATACATAGCATATCTGAACATTATTTTTACTATTTTGTTTTGGTTTTGTTTTTTTTACAAAAGCAAGAGAAGAAATCAGCTGGGTGTTTTTCAGCGATAGTAGAACATACAAGAATAAGCGAACATAACTCAAAGAAGAAACATCACTCCAAACATGACCTTTTATTACCCTACCTTTCAAGAAACAGGTAACTCCAACCACTTTGATGAATTGGAGAACTGGACTCATGTCAATGATGATATCAGAAAACTAGATGTTTGGATTGTGAAAAATATATAGAACATAAAATATAGAGAGAAAATATGAAAGTGTTCAAGAAGGTGGAGCCACTACCAACGGTGGCTCTAGAAAAAAGAAATATTCATAAAGACTACATTGTGATTCTTGATGTGTCATAAATATGATAGAAGAGTCTATTTATAGGCATGATAACTTGGTATGTAAGACTAGAAGCTAAATTTCTAAGAAAATTAGAATAATAAATAAATTAATTTGACTAATTACCTAATCTAAACTATTGCTTCATTTAAAACCATAAGATAAGAAAATACATTAATAATTAATATATTCTTCAACGTGGATCAAATTCTACTAAAATCAAGAAGACAAGTAATGCGCAAGAGAAAATCATCGCCATCAATAAAGAATGACGAAGTGTGATATATCCAACATAAACCACAATTCAAGCGTTTTTACGAAGTAGAATAGAAGCTACAAAGAGGAAATTATAGTCTACAACATGAAAATCATTAGCAAATCATCTGATCAACTATTTGCTGATACAGTTGCTTTTTGGCTTTTTCACATACTAATCAAAACACGATACTTTTATACCTTTCTGTTATTGTTCATAATTTACTATTTTAAGTTTCTACGAGATCCATGTTATTATGTGATCATCAACAAGAAAAATGTTGCGATTCTATTTTGCTTTTATTTTTATTGTGCTATTATTCTATTCATTATAATATGTTTCATGCAAAATATTCTAGCACAATAGTATATGAACAATTGGGCAAAATTACCGTGCCTTGCATAGCATTTTATCTCTAGTAAACTATAAAAATTTATCTAGTCATAACAGTATTAATTATTAAGTTACCAACTTCAAAAACTTTTTAGATTAGTAGTTAAAAAACTATAAAAATTTATCAAAACATACCAAAAGAATTGACAACGGATAACGCTGATCAATTAACGCTTTCAACCTAAAAATTAACTATCATGCCAACTTTCTATAAAGCTTTATTATGGCACACATGCATTTTTCATGCCAATCCGGTTAATTTTCGGACAAAAAATATTAATTGGATCAATATTGTTTAATTATTAATAATTCAAGGATTAATGCATTTTTCATGCCAATCCTGTTAATTTTTGGACAAAAAATATTAATTGGATCAATGTTATTTAATTATTAATAATTCAAGGGTTAAAATGTATAATTTAGGACTATGTTCAAAATAATTCGGACACCAAAAAAAGAATTTGCTAAATAAAAATGTTACTTGCTGCTCCATTTTTATCTCAAAACGACGTCGTGGAATGAAATTACTATTGCCCAGTGAAAAAATAATATAATAAAATAAAATAAAAAGGGTCAAAATAAGTCAAAACTCATTCTCCCTGCCCTTTCCCTTACGCCCGTCACCATCAGCCATAACCTAAAACCCAGAAGAAAAAGCCACACACACACACACAAACACACAGCATTCAGCGAGAAGAGAAGAGAAAGGAGGGAGAAAAGCTAAGGGAAGTTTTGCTAACCATTTAAAGCGAGATTTTAAGTTCTGAATTAAGGTACTTTGGTTTACCTCTTTGTTCTTAGGGCTAGGTTTTCATGAATATTGAAGATGAAATAGGATTAGCTAAAATGTGTGAAATTAGACCCTAATATGTGCTTGTACATGTGTAAGATATATATATATATATATATATATATATATATATATATATATATGTGTGTGTGTGTGTGTGCTTGTGTGTGTTTTGATGTGATGTAGAATTGAAACCTACTTGGTTAGGTGAAGTGATATGGAACTTTAAGTGTTAAAAACATACCTGATGAAAGAAAGGAGTTTAGAAACTGTTGTTGTCATAAGTGTATAAATACATGGTCATGTTCAATGTTTTTGTAAAATAGTGATGGCATGGGATTACATGCGATATATATATGTGTGTGAAGCTGGAATTGGGAATTTGAAGTAAATATGTGTTAATATGTATAAATATGTATGTGTACGACATACTTATGGGTTGAATTGGTTAACCTGTGCATGTATATTACTTGTTTAATTTGAACTGTTATGGAATTAGAACATGATTCCATAAGTTATGGATTAGAAACAAAGGCTAAGCAGGTAGCTGGATCAAACAAAAGAAGAGAAAAGAAAGAGGAAAAGAGAAGGAGATCGAGACTAATACAATCATCGAAATCTAATTTTAGCAGAATTTAAATAGTTTAACATGAAATGATTGATTAGCTTATTCCATAAATGCAACATTTGACTAGCTCAGACTCATAATGGTATAATATGTTTGTATGTTTATGTGTAGCCATATGTGCACAACCCTTCTACATGTTTGTCCCAAGCCTGAAGAAAGTTACCTTTGCAATAAGTCCGAACATAAAATTGCAGTAACATGTGCGCACACAAGACCTTTCATTTTCCTCTACTCGTCATACTACCAGTACTATATAGCTGAGCAAGTACGGTATTTATGTATATATACATAATCTTAGTTTGATCTAGGGTTTCTGCTACTGAGTGGCTAATAGGAGGCTTCGTACATGTTTTCCAGCTGAATTTTACTCTTTCTTGCCACTTCATGCACACACAAACTTTTTCCCCCCTTGAATTATGTATTAGATATCTGAACGTAGACTCATAGTGGATCTTTTATTGTTTATTTACAGATATTGTTAGTAAGATATAAAGGAGAGCTGTGGGAGTAGAAGAGGAGGTCATGGCGTGTCAAAAGGAGAAGAAAAGCAAAAAGAATAAGGGGAATGAGGAGGGGGTTAAGGAGAGTAAGCATAGTGGGAATGTTGTGGTTGAGGATGATAAAGGGGTTTTTGAGAAGGATGTAATGAAGAAGAAGAATGTCGATAAAGGGGATACGAAGAAAAAGAAGACGAATGAGAAAGTAAATATGGGTACTGAAGAGAGTGATAAGAGTATTCTTGAGAAAGAAGATATTCTGGGAGAAAATAACGTCCATAACGATGTTTTGGAGACAAATGATGGTGATAAAGGGGATAGGGAGAAAAAGATGAATAAGAAGAAGAAGAAGAAGAAGAAGAAGAAGAAAGCGAATATATATACCGAGGAGGGTGGTATTGAGGGAAAGAAAGGGATTGAGGATGGTGGGATTATGAGTCGATGTGGTGATGAGGAAGTTATGGAGGATGTGGATCAGAAGAAGAAGAAGAAGAAGAAGAAGAAGAAAAAGAAGGTAAGGGATAATGATGATATGAGTTCTGGGGAACAAGATTCAACAGTGTGGAAAGCAACGGATAGTGGCAAAGAAGATGGTAAGGGTCTTGAGGTATCTGCTGAAGGTCGTGATGGGAAATCTGAGGATAAGATTGAAAGGAAAAAGAGGAAGAGAGAGAAGAGACAAACTAAAGATGATTTGGAAGGTGTTGGGGTAACTGCTGAGGGCAGTGATATGAAGAAGGTTGAAAGGAAAAAGAGTAAAAAAGAGAAGGAAGAAAGTATAAATGACTTGGGTGCAGGAAGGCAAGATAGCGTGGCTAAAAATTTGGCATTTGCTGAAGGCAATTTTTGTTCAACTGAAAATGTTAAACAGAATGCTAACGCGAAAAACAACCGTAAAGGCAAGAGGAAAAAGGCCAACCCTGAAAAAGAAGGTTCTGACAATCTGAAGCCTAAAAAAGGAAAGAAGAAAGTTAGATTTTCAGGTCAAGTAGAGGTCTTTCCTTTATCAGCTGATCCAGAGAGTCAGAAGAGTGAAGATGGAGAAGACAAGCTAGTGCAAGGTAAGCGCTTTTCATGCGAGGAAGATGAAATCATCAAAGAGGCTGTATCTAAGTATATAGAGGAACATGCCTTGGGCGAAGGAGGTTTGAAAATGGTTCTAAACTGTAGGTCTTACCCTGAAGTAAAAGATTGTTGGAAGCATATAGCAAAAGCTATACCATACCGACCTCGAGCTTCTGTCTATTACCGTGCCCAGGTTTTGTATCGAAGGGGGGAGAAGCGTAAATGGACTGAAGAAGAATATGAAGAATTAAGAAGGTTTCAGGAAAAACATGGAAACCAATGGAAGGTTTTAGCAGAAGAATTTGGGAAACATAGGTTTCATGTGAAGGATACCTGGCGAAGAATAAAGTTTCTTAACAGGAAGAAAGGGCACTGGTCTCAGGATGAGTACCAAACTTTATTTGATTTGGTTAACACTGATCTGCAAATGAAGTTATCCGAAGAAAAGAAAACCAAGCACGGCATGTTGCGGGATAATATCCACTGGACAGCAATAAGTGATAAATTGTCCACACGTTCTGATGCTTTATGCTGTTTGAAATGGTACAATCAGTTGACATCCCCTATGGTAGCTGAAGGTCTTTGGGCTGATGCTGATGATTATCGCCTAATTAATGAACTTTATAGCTTGGATTCGAGCTGCTTAGAAGATGTGGATTGGGACAATCTTCTTGACCACAGATCTGGAGATGCCTGTCGAAAGCGTTGGAATCAAATGGTTCTCCATATTGGTCAACATGTGACCAAGTCATTTGCCGAACAAGTTGAAATACTTGCAGGGCGATACTGCCCTCATTTAATTGAGGTAAGAGAGGCCTGGGATAGCAAACCTACTGTTGATTGATATGACATCTACATACAAGATGAAAGTATTTAACAAGAGTCTCAGAGCATTTATTTTTGTATTTCTCTAAGATATCTTTTATTAAGTTTTGTTCTCTTCTGATATGCTCCTTATGTTGTGGTATTGATAAGGTATATCACTTAATCACATTGATTGCAGTCCACTCAATGGATGTACACTTCTGGTATCTAAGCGAATACTTTTTTGACAAAAATATGGTCTCAGAAGATATAATTGTTTTATTTGGTCACTTTATTAAGTGACTGGCTGATGTGGAAAAGGTTAATATTTCACTCAGTACCTGAAGGTGCTGAAGCTGAATTAGTTTGTGTTCATAGTTGTACAATCTATCTTCATTTATTTGGTACACCTCTTTACAGTTTTTATGGTTTCCATGGTAGTATATTTTCTTAGAAGTGCCAAGAGGGAGACGCCAGAATGCTGTTTGTGTCTTAATTCTTTCTAGCTGGAACCATTGTGGTCATATATTCACCAGAATAGTTGTCAGTACTATGTTTTTTCTTTTTCCTTTTTTGGTTGTGTAGCTGTCAGTAATTGAATATATAGATTGGGGAAATCTCACAAGCATGCTCTTATTACACGTATGTTGGTCCCACTTGCCCATAGACTCGTCTACCCTGGATGTTCAAAACGTCTGGATGTTTCTAATTTGTTCAGGGATATAGATTAGGGAAAAGTCTCACAGATGTCCCACTTATCAGAGGTGTATGGGTGCCATGTGTATGTGGTTCTCACTCACCAATAGACTCATTCACCGGGGATGTTCAAAATGTCCAGAGGTTTTCAATCTGTGATAGATTGGAGTACTCGCTTCAATTTCTACTGCATCTGACCTATAATTGCACAAAGGTGCAAGCTCAAACTGGATGTTCAGGGCAGCAGATCTGCTTCTACTTAAATGGGTAAGTAACCTGTCTTAGAGAGTGTTTGGCAGTGGTTATTTGGTTGCATACAAGCACCCAGTTAAGCACTGTCAAATACTCTCTTAGTGGTTAGCTTAAAGTAGCTTCTTGAAATATGTGTTTTCAGCCGGAAAGCTCAGCTGTTCCCTCTGTGCTCTCGTTATTATCTCCTCTGGCTCATCTGAGAGAAGAGTCTCGCATGCTATATGTTCCAAGTGATGATTTTTAGCTAAATCTTTTGGGATTGCTATTCATCAATTATTTTCATGAAACCTTATTCTTGGGCTTGATTGTTGTGAAAGCTCAAGATATTTTGTGGTTTTGAGCAGGACAGTTTTGTGTTTTCAGCCCGAAAGCTCAGCTGTCACCTCTGTGCTCTTGTTGTTATTGTCTGCTCTGGCTCACGTGGGAGAATAGTCTCGCATGCTATATGTTCCAAAGGATGATTTTTAGCTATATCTTTCGGGATTGCTATTCATCAATTATTTTCATGACACCTTATTCTTGGGCTTGACTTCTTGTGAAAGCTCAAGATATTTTGTGGTTTCGAGCAGGACAGTTTTGTTCTGCAACGTAGAGTAGTGCTTTGGAACATGAATAAGTGCATTTTCTCATAACTTGAAGGAAATTGTTTATTGATAATTGAAAAGGACGCTCTTTAATTTCTCTACTTGGAACACGTAGTAACAAGACTTGAAAGCTTGATAAATTGAATGGGATCACATAATATATTGCGTCTTTAATGCTCCAAACTTGAGAATGCTCTCTTCAACATATGTTGTCAAGGTTTTGCTAACTCGTAGTGCTTGTGTGGAATTTGTGCATCAACTCTGTTTAATTCTTGAGCGTCCATCGGCATTTTGTGATCTAAAAAATTGCCACCGAACATGAAACCAGCTTCTTAGTTTTTCCCCGAAATGGGGTTTGCTTCATTTAACTACAGACTCTATGGGATTTCTCCTTTTCGATTCAGCTAGGACATCAGATCAGTTTGTTGATACTCCGGAAAGCGGTGTTGTTCGTGAAGGTACGTCTTTATCTTGAAATTTCAAAGGACTAAGTTTCGTGAAGGTACGTCTTTATCTTGAAATTTCAAAGGACTAAGTTTCCAGTTGACGTTCTTGATAACCAGGAAACAAGTTGATTCTTGCTTTACGCCTCCTGCTTCCTGTAAATAATACTATGGTGCGTAGTGCTGCCTTTCCATTATACAAGCAGTGTGTATATTTACTTATTTAGGTATAAGTAAATACCTAAATAAGTTATTCAAACTATATGTCTGATCTTTTAAAGAAGATGAACCAATGTGATGATAAACATCTTTAAGTTTGTTAACATAATAAATAAATAAATTAATATCCTCTCTACATATTTAAACTTTTAAATGAGGTGGTAACTTTAAGACGATATCAGAGCCTGGAAGTTAAATGGCACAAGTTCGATTCTTACTGTCACCCATTTAATTAAATTGTTCACGTGCAAGCTTTAAACAAATCACGATGCACGTGAAGGGGTGTATTAATATAATAAATAAATAAATCAATATCCTTGCTACAAATTTAAGCTTTTAAATGAGGTGATAAATTTAAGAAAGTTTAAAGCACATCTAGTAGTATTTACATAGTGAATATATGTAAAATATTGAACTACAAGAAGTTTTAACTCAAAAAAATCAACACAAACTACAGGAAGTTAATATAACAGGTTGTTTTTATTTTCTCGGTCGTCATAGAACTGTAAATCATTAAGCAGCCATAGATTATCCTAAAATTGAAGTATTTATCAGCAGGTTGATTGGCATATCGTTGGATGAGTTTTGGTAACAGTGTCAAAGACTGAGCTGTCTGAGCAAAGTTAGAATTATTTCAGAAACAGTAGGTAAGTGAGCCAAAAAAGAAAAGAAAAGAGCCAAGAAGAAACCAGTACTAGTAATTGGTTTGAAGATTGCTAGCTGCAATATCATATTCAAGATAACAAGAATACCTTAAAAGGACTCTTCCAACAGAATAAGTTCCCGACGTTCTAGATCAAATAGAAAAGTCAGACATTTTTTGGACATTAGATATCGATTTATAAATAAATTACAATCTAATTTCCCTTTGCTGTATCATGTAGATTATTTAGAAAAGTTTTAATTTAAATGTAAAAGTCAGTTTTATTGGCACCATGCTAATTGTCCTCTTAAGGCACGATAGTCGAGGTCTATTGTTTTAGCAAGTGAATTCATTTAGGGCGGATCAAGACATCATCGATTAGAACAATCTGAGTTACTTGAATTCTCAATCTTGTGAATATTTACTAATTTTTAATATATACTTATTTAATATGTTACTAATGACAAAAAAGAATATAAAAGATGACATACAAGAATGCTGGAAATGGTAATGGAGAAATGTCGTAGCACATTATTTTCCTAGCAAAGAGGGTAATTATTGGGAGACACACAAGAACTACAAAAGGCAACGGTGGTTTGGGGGTTAGTGGGACCCACATGTCAGCCACTCAGACTACAAAACACGGTTTGTGATGGAAATGTCAATCAGCAAAATTCACACGAGGACAAGCCAGACAAGTGGGGGTTGCCATTGTTCCCAGCCCAATCATCACTTTGGGACTCTCACTAAGGCATCTTCCTGGTATACATGATGTACCCAAACCAAATCGTCGAGGGCTGAAGGCTGCCCTAGGCCCCCCTCGCTCCCCCAACCCTCCAATGAAAGTTTGGCTTGATTTTTTTAAAAAATATTTTTTTAAAAAATTTTTAAAAAATAAGTATTTTTTTATAAATTTAAAAATTCTATTTTGTGAAAAAAATTTTATTTAATTTTTTTTAAAAAAATTAAGTTAAGTAATTATTATAAAAATGTATTTTTTTCCTTTAAAAAATTGTTATTTTTTAAAAAACAATCCAAATAGGCCCATAACGTATAAGCTGCTTTTTCCTGGATACTTTCAACTCTGCTTTGTTGAAACAAATAGTTGTGGCCACTCGTGTGTTTGTGACTTTTTACATTACATGTTGTCGGGCACAAAAGAAAATTTAATGCATCGGCAGTAAATTTCCCATTAAAAACTCACTCACTTTTGTTGGTAGCTCACCATTTGCACATCTTTGAAAAATTGATTATATGTATATTCGACGTGAATGAGATTGTTGATAGTGAAACGAGCATGTGCACATGGTTCTAAGTATGACAAGAGTATTGAAATTAGTTACAAAGATCAGGGTTTGAAGAGCAGTTGAAATAGTTAAGAGATATGTTTGTTAGAAAGAATAACTTGTTTGATTTTGTGAACTGTAGGAGATTATATTGAATTCAGGTTGGGGTAAAAAAACAATTGATAGGAAGAATTTTATCTTATTCTCTTACTTTCACTCTCATATATGTTGTAATGGAAATAATACATTGCAATGAGAGATTAAAGTGCAGTTTAAGTGGTTATAACTATTTCTTTCAAAAATAAGGTACTGAGTTCTAATTCCGTAGGATTGATAGCCAAATTACTATTGTAAGAGGGGCAAAACACATTGCTTTCAATTTGCTTTGCAAAAGTCCTTGCTTTAATTTAGCTATTATTATTTCTTATCCCTCATGTTTAACCCAAACAGAGAGAAACATCGAATTCTATCGTCAGATAACTAGTAGCTTATAGTGGCCAATAAATTAAGAATTAGATCCTCGAGAATGTAACGTTGAATTCTTTCCCAAACTCAATTCTCTTCCTTTAACTGCGACGCAACAAACGTGAGTCCATTTCGAGAAGAAATATAAATACAAGAAATTTTGTCATACTTTTGTGGTTTTGTTATAAATATACGTGGCTCAAATGGTACTCATTATGGAATATGCATACATATGATATATATGTATGTATGTATATAAATATATGTTATATCTCCGATCCCTCAAAATTCACCACATTGATATGCTAGACTAAGATATTATTCATTTTTTATATCACAATTTATTTATTTACAAAATTGTTTTGTATTCTCTAACTACTTAAATATAGATACCCCCACTCATTAGACAATAGGAAAAATTCACACATGAATCTTTATTTATATTAAACAAATTCTTTTGTGAGATCCACTTTACCACATTTTTAACTTTTGAATGTTTGAAAATATATAGGTCAAGTGCAAGTTGGTCTCACGTGTCTTTACTACCATAAAATCATGTTGTCAAACATTTGTATCATTATTATACTTTGGAGAATGGTAACCATAATTGTAATATAAAGACAACAATTGATCATTACAACATATAGATCATAGGTTTGGTAGGACTTGGCACATCTCAATTAGGTAACTACTGTATGAAAGCAATAAACAAAAGTATTAAGAATTTTATATCTTATAGGTTCATCAATTGAACCTACAGGAGTCTTAATTTAGCATTATGCATTCTTCTTTAATCAACTCTGACCAGATTAATTTCAGTAAGCAAATGGATCTTACGAGATTTACTTCAATAAGCAAAAATCAATCTAACATGCATTTCAATTATCAAATTACACATTTAAGATATGGAAACAATATAGATCTTTGGGAAGCCATAGGAATTGAGGTTCGTATATTCAATTTAGAGATTCCATGGATAAAACGTAGTAATGTTTTGAGAGTACTACCGCTCTCGTATTTAAGTTGTATTGTACACAAGTTGATTTGTTTTTAATAGTGGACAATAAACTTAGTCCAATTTAATTTATTTATTTTTCAGAATAGACGATACATGTAATTATTGTTTTTCAATTTCACAAATAAATCCTGTTTTAAGAATTGATTGACTGAAAATTAATTCTAAATCATTAAGTAACAATTATTGCACACCTATAACAAATAAAAATAACAAATAATCAACAATAAAATTGATTATTTTATAGATAATGTATTAATACTTTAAAAAATAATCAATCTAGAATAGTTATGCCAACTTTGATGTATCACTAGTCTAAAATTATTTGAACGAGAAACTTTAGTGTATGCTTATAATTTTCCAAAGACTTGAATCTGAACCAAAGAAAAAATTACTCGTGATAAAAGTGCTTCTCGACTTATCAAAGTTTCAAAGTCCGTTCATTCCGATGATTGTCCCGCACATGATGAACACAAATCTTACTTTTCAATTTAGTTGAAATAGAAATCACATTTAATAACGAAATTCATTATTCAAAATATGATTATAACTTTGGGAAGAAAAAGTCATGGTAATAATTAAACGTTATGACAAGAAATTTACTCTTGAACAAAACGTTTACTTCCAGAACCAATTAACGCCATTCCAATTAATGGATGCCAAAAATGTGGTGCAACTCCATTGACATCAGTTTGAAAAGACCAGCAATATGTTTTCCATGACGACCACGAAGCAACCAATAGCACGTCACGCACTTCGTCCAAATGTATACCAACTCTTTTGGCATCTCTATAACCTTAAATGATGGATATAATTTTCAATGTTGAGTTAGATTGTTTAATAAAATTAAAGTTTGTTTCTAACAATTCAATTAGATGATTATATAAATAAAGTGGGATCAGAACTCAAAATTTTAAAATGATTTATGAGTTCAAATCTTATTGTTACTTGTCAAAATATGTACATATCCAAAGGCGTAGTCTCCTATTATTCCTTTATGCATATACACACACACACATAAATAGACATACACACGCATATACATATATTATTCCAAGTCTAATAGGGTTGTGAAGCCTACAATTTGTTAATCAATCTGCATAATTATTAATTTCTTTGTACATATGATGGAATGTGGAGCCATTTTTTTACATTGTTTCCTCTTTTTTTATCCACTAAGGGCGACACATGCTACATCATTACACAACCACCTTGTCCCTTGAATAACATTTTACCCAACTGGTCACTACTTTTGATCACCTTTCCTAATTAATGGTGTAAACAATGAAGTTGCAAATGACTAAGAAACACATACATCATGTCATCAAAGGAGGTTCCATGCAATACTGATATATATACATAGATATATACATTACATATATATACATATACATATATATATATATATTTATACACACACACATATAACATTAATATGCATCCTCAAGCATGGGATCATATCAAGAATTAAGCTTTTGTTCAAAGTTTTGAGGCTCAAGAAGAAGTTTGCCAATCATTTCAGCAGCTGACCTCTGAACCGACAATGCAGACTCTACACCATTGGAGGAACCATGTTGGTTTTTGACCTAGTATGGTTTGCTGCTTCAACATGCAATTTTTTCTTTGATCAGGTACACGTGTCACGCATCAAGGGGTCATACTCCATAGTCGACGACCATAGTCAAGGCTTTCAATAACCCCAAGACAAAGTCTTCAATAACTATTCCCCTCTTTTTTTTTTTTCCTTTTCTTTTCCAACGACTCTTTTCTTCCTTTGACCTTTTTGTTCCACCTTTTTCTCCATTTCCCCTCGATCTTTTCTTTCTTGTCTCCTTCGCTTTTTTCTACTTTAGCCTGGTCTAAATATTTCATCCTTCTCTTTGTCCCCTCATAGATATGCACATATATATATAATTAACTCTCTCTGGTTTCTTTGCTTGGGGTTACAATTATATTCCCATGGATGGTTTTTCTAGAAGCTCTACTGATTTGGAGCTCACCATATCTATTCCAGGCTTCTCTTCATCTTCATCTCTTCCTTCTTCTGGTAAGCAATTGATTTGTCATGGTTTTGATCATCTCTTTACATGTTTTGTGTTGTTATGCCTAGTGAATAATATTGATTTCCATTTTTTTAAAAATATTTTCATCTCCTTTTAATCCTTTTTATTCTAAAAGAAATTGGTTTTGATCATTACTTACGATCTCTTCTTGCCCCACTAATATTTTAATAATATTTCTTCATGGAAGATAAGTGGTATGGTAAAAATGGTTCTATAGGATGACGTATAATTTTAAATACAGTAGAATTATTATCGGTTTAATGGTTGGCTTTCTTAATTGCATGCCAAAACTTTTTGATCGATCTTTTTTCTTTTCATTTTTAAATTTATGTCCTTAAATATATCAAATATTAAGTATTTTCTCTACTCTTTGTTGTAAAATATCCTAAATTAAAGTGAATTGGAAAATATAAAATCGTTACTGCTGACGTATACTCGATGAATAACAATTGATCAAGGACGTCAATTTTGTGGAGGTGGTGCAATGAAAGACTTTGATATAAATCAAGCCCCATCTGGAGGCGAAGAAGATTGCACCGAGGAAGAAGATGAGAGCACAAATGGAGACCCTCCTAGGAAGAAACTTCGTTTGACTAAAGAGCAGTCTTTTCTCCTTGAAGAATGCTTCAGACAACACCATACCTTGAACCCTGTAAGCAATTCTAACACACAAACTCACACACTGATCACTCACACAGTAGTCATCGTTTATTCACATGTGCATGTGTTAACTAATTAGTAATGATTTGTGATAATTAATGATCATGTAGAAAGCAAAGGAGGCTCTGGCAATGCAACTGAAACTAAAGCCACGGCAAGTGGAAGTGTGGTTTCAAAACCGTAGAGCAAGGTATTAACGTATTTAATTTGGCTTTTAGATTAGACTTCTAATTAATTTGTTAGCTAACATTCAAAAAAAAAAAATTTATGATCTCTTTTCCAGTTTTCACTTCTCATGCTGTGTTTGTTATAAAATTATATACTTTTCAGATTAGTATATAACAAACACAACAGAAATCATATGTAGTCCGCAAATAATTTCGCATATCTCCAAGTAGTACACGATCAAATCGATTAATCAGATTAATTCTGCATGTTGTTGACGGTACATGAGTAGTAGCAATTAGAACCCAATACTTCACAATTTCATGGCTTATAAATAGAGGAAAACATTTTAAAAGCGAGATTTAACCATTATAATAAAATTTTATGAATAATTTTTAAATGTTGAAGCTAACTTATAATGTTATTAGAACCTCCTCACCCTTGCGACTACCCAACAATATTCACTGCTTTGATAACATTACTTTTCTCTTTTTTCCTCTAATTAAATCTTGGTTAGTTCGATGTCAAAGGTCAATTAATTCCACGTGCCCGAAATGTCGGTAAAGAAAATATTGTGCCCCGTCAGCTGAAAACAAACTTTACGTAAATTCTGGAGTAAAATGTTCATTACAAATAGGGTTTGAGATACTTTCTTGCTTCTTTATCACTAACATTTATTAAGGGTGCTGTTAAACATCACTTTATATATAATAAATTTTTATAATTTTTGTAAAAGATTTAAATATTCAATAAGTAAATTCTTATCGTACAAATAAAGGATGAAGGATTAATATATATGAAGCACTAATCGTTATTTGCAACCTGAGCTTCTTGTTTTGCCACTAATGACCATTGCATTTATACTAGACTTTTAATGCATTGAACGGAGAGTACTTTGTTAGAGGTAATATATATGTGTCTCTGTGTGTGTGTATATATATGTATATATGTGTGTGTGTATATATATATATATATATATATAGAGAGAGAGAGAGAGAGAGAGAGAGACAGAGAGAGAGTTAGGTTCTGGAAACGTTTGTTGTAGACAAGATTCTAAGGACGAAAAATGACTTTTTTTACTTCATCTGGGGAAGCTGTCTTGTTCAGACGTTGATGGATGAAATTAGTATATGACTAATATGATCTTAGTGATTTTTCTTGCTTCGGAAACTAACAATGGCCTGCATTGTCATTTTTCATATATAGCAAGAGAAGTTTATTACTTTTACCAACTATGGTACAACGAGCAAGTAATGATTTTTTGGTTTTTGGGATCAATTTCCGCTCGATGTAATATTTCATGATTGTACGTTTTAAGTTTAGAGACGACAAGTCATAGATTTTATAACAATTCTTCCGATCCATCCGATCAACTAGACTATCGTTGGATGGAAAATTTTCCCATTCCTCGCATCTCATACATGCACGCGGGAAATTCTTCCATCCGGATGATTCAGTCAGCCGGATGAAAGAGTTCCCCAGATTTTGTTGGAGGATTTGATTAAAATTCTGATCAGGTTTTACAATTAATTTCTTGAACAACGACATGTTTATATTCGCCGAATATTGATTTAACACTTGACATATTTCACTATTTGGAAATTTGACAGAAGCAAGTTGAAGCAAACAGAAATGGAATATGAGTACTTGAAGAGATGGTTTGGTTCATTGACAGAACAGAATAGGAGGCTACAAAAGGAGGTCGAACAGCTAAGGGCCATGAAGGTTGGCCCGCCGACTGTGATGTCGCTACACAGTTGTGAGCCCCTACCGGCATCCACCCTAATGATGTGCCCTCGGTGTGAGCGTGTCACAGCCACCAGTGCTCCCCTTGACAATAAGGGTCCTACCAAGACCGCTACTGTCTCAACCAGCATTATACTGTCTGCTAATAATAAAGGGCCGCCATTTGTTCAGTCATCCAGACATAGCTTCTCAGCTTGCTAATAATCAGCTTCTAGTAGAGTGGTGATTATCATCTCTAGCTATGTGTAAAGAAAGATCAGGAAATGTTTATATTAGAATTTCATTATATTGATGTAATTGTAGTTTTATACAAATTAAGGTTTGGATGCTAACATGAATTTTGATTACAGCTAACTTTTGCTAGTAGTACCATGCTCTTCAAGATTCATAATTGGTAACAATTTTATTGTTCCCTTTTTAATTTCTTTCTTTTAGTTAATATAAATTAACACGATTCAATTTCAAGTTCCTTTAGTAATATCTAAAGACTTCTACGGTTCTTTTTAGAGTCAATGATGGGATCATCTATGTATACACAATCACACAAGTATAAAATCACGTAGTGCACTTCGCAAAAAAAATAAAAATAAAAATAAAAATAATGAACCGCCCATTTGAAATGACAGATGTTTCTAAAAAGTTCCAATAGATAATAAAATTGTATTATATCATATCGGGTATTATATCACTTAAATGAATATTTTTCTTTTTCTTTTAGTTTAATTGTTTCTAATATATATAATAAATTAACATATAATGATGAAACCTTTAAAAGAACTGATCAATGCTACTTAATTTTCCTATGAATGGAAAAAGATTATATATCTTAAACTGATGCACCATGTATCTTCATCAACCCGAAAGATTACTAAATTAAAGGAAATTAAAGAGGCACATAAAAGTATATACATAATATATTGTCCTTTTGCAATATATCTACCTCAACTAGCCTGCTTAAAACTTAATTATCTACTTAAATTTGTTGCAAGAAGTTTGAAGACTTGGTGAAGAAGTTGCAACCAAAGATATCTCTCCGGAACTAATAATAATTCGAATACAAGAAACCATTTGAAAATTCCAAAGAAAAAGAATTCAGATGATTATACATGTTCTCATTACCATTTATTTTTCCATTGATGGGCCAACTATCATGGATAATGGACATATAGATAGACAGTAGGCCTGCTTACAGAAGCCCAAATTGAGATTCATAATCGGCAATGTCTCCTGGCCAGGCGTACCAGGACTTGTCACCTCAAAATTTATTATTTGACACTCGAATCCTAAGTCACTTCTTGTGATGAGAACCCCAATTCATTCCAAACCTGTAAAATATTTATTCCTCTGCTATTCAAATTTGAAAAGTTTGAGTTGTAGCGACAAAGCTTCCCAAGGCATATAAAATTTATTGGATAGTTACTCATCTCAATAGAGATTAAGCTTTAATTCAGAGTTTCTTCCTTTTTTAAAATTTTTTTTTTTGTTTTTTCAACTTTAGTATTTGCTCAAAAAGCACTTTTAAAATAAGCTTCAACTTTTAAACTTTGAAAAAGCACTTTTAATTGTCTAAAAAACTTAGGCCAAATATAAGAAATGAAGCCTATGCCTTCTCAACACATTAACCAATAGCATAGCCGCTACTAACCTCACAAAACTCTTATAATAAACAGAACCGTAAATATGTGCGGGTATAAATACGTATGATTGCCAAATCAAGTATCATTACGTAGTTAGCTTGTTATTGAGATATCAGTTTCTATAAGATTCAAAGTAATACCGTTACACCTAGCATTGCAATTTGGAATTGAATAACAGGAACTACTTAGAAGCTTCGTGTGCCAGCAAAAGACATCCAAAGTCGAGCATGACTTGACAATTCTCTGATTTTTCATCAGTGTGAATGCATGACGCTTGCTGGATCATGTGGAATCAAGAATTAACAGCCTCAATTTTGATATAATACTTTCCGAAAAGCTAATTTCTGATGTGCTTTTTCTACAGGATCATAAACCCCCTCACAACCGAACATTTAGGCCAGTAGGTTCAAGGAACATCGTATGCGACATGAGTTGGATTGTTGCATGCTTTCATATGGCACCAAAGCTTATGTATCTTTTGTGCATTTGCATAGAAAACATATCGTCGGAACCATGTCATGTATTTCTGTTCCAACAACCTAAGTTGTGTCCAAACCATTAGCCCGACATGTCTCTAAGGTCCATTAAATATGTTCTCCATTTTTACCAGCATTTTTAGGAAGCCTTCAAAGAGGGGGGACATCGCCTAATACAACTCTAGCTGTCCATCTGGAATTAACTCACCACGCTTGTCCGGAGCAAGAAATTTCTGCCATATTTGAGGGCCCGATGAAACATATTTAAGTTCTATTTGGTCTAACTGTGAGTTTGAGCTATTAAACTTTTAATAATAGAGTTTTGCGTAAATTGTTGTTGAATAAGAATAATTGATTGTTCGGTTTTGAAGTTTTGGAGTTGAGTTTTCAATTATTTTGTGAAATATTGGGGTTTGAAAAATATGCAACAATATATTCTTGAGAAAAAATGAAGAAAATTAACTTCTAACATAATGCAAAAATACTTTCTCAAAAGTTCTTTTTTTCACCTTTTTTTAATTTCAACTTTTATGTAAAAGTTCTTTTAAAAATAAATCAAACAGGTTAACTTCAACTTTTAAACTCACAAAAAACATTAGTTTTAATTCTTTAAAAGTCGGGTCGAACAAATTCTTAAGCTCACATTACAATTTGTTATATACATCTTTAATCTTGCATTTTGTTTAAAAGAAAAAAAAACTATTTTCATTATTTAAACTTTTAATCTCCAAGTTAGACAACAACAACTTACATTAGAAAATTGCATAAAACGATGAAAGTATGTGTGCCATCAATCCCAACAGAATGTTCTGTTCACATGGTCGAGCGAGTCTTTAGTGTTAACTGAACTATCACGATCACGACCTCACAAGCACGAAATCTGAATAAATTGAAAAATACTACTACGTATGAAAGGTCCCGATGAAGAGACTTATTGCTCCTAGCTATCAATGTAAAGTTGGCAAGTGATGTTAAATTGAAGACAATGATCGAGCTTGGTCAGCTAGCACTTTGGAGATTGTCGAAGAGGTTTGTTAGAGTTTAGCTACAATCACAATTCAATATTTCTGATTATGATTTTGTTTACAATTGAAGAATAAAAAACGTAAAGAACTCTTACCAAAGAAAATTTGATTATATATACTTGGTAGTTTGTCCGATAACATGCAAATCTAACTTTAGAAAATAAGATTAAGGAGAAGCAGAATTGCAAAATAAGAATGTGAGATATTCACCTTATTTTTATCATCATAATAAAATTTTTAAGTTAAAATGTCAATGAATTAAATATCACGTAAAACGTGATATTTGAGCCTTAATTACTAATTGCAGTTCAAGCCTAATTACCAATCTTGCCGATTCAACTTCAGCCAAACACCTTTCACGCCAACATAACAGTAACTACACGCGAATATGGTTAGAAAAATCTAACCTATTAATTGGCTTCCTCGTGAAAAAATCAACCTGTAATAGCACACCTATATGACCTAGCTTACTTGATTAGATTCTTTTAAATTATTCTCCTACTAGAGTACTGCTATGCCAAGATTGAGTGAAAAATTACCTAATGGCGTGAAGGAGGAACTTGTGACTTGTCCTTATCCCCACCAAGGAAAAAAGCAAGGAGAAAAGTAGAAAAGGTGAAAGAATATGCAAGAAAAGTTGAGACTAGTGGGAAAAATATGATGATTAGAATATTGATGGCATTGACCTTAGCAGTAACCCTAATTGTCCTTCCGAATAATATTGGTAATTATGATCTACTGTTTGAGCAAGAACCATTTGATTATCGAGATAAGAAATGAATATGCCTTTGATGCATGGTCAAGAATTTGTGGTAAAAACTTTGCAAGAAAAGTAAAATTATTTGTCCTTTGAAAAAAACTTTAACAACACAGGTTCCAAAGTCCAGAACTTTGGGTAGCGTGAAATTTGTTCAAAATTTGGTTCTAATATCATATATAATGATTTAGACCAAACTATTAGATTATTATCACATTAAACCTAATCAATTAATCCGAAATACTAAAAATTGGGTAGTGTGAAATTTGTCCAAAATTTGGTTCTAATATCATATATAATGATTTAGACCAAACTATTAGATTATTATCACATTAAACCTAATAAATTAATCCGAAATACTAAAAATGGTAATGACAATATAGATGAACTCAAACAATTATAAAGTACATATTTATTTCACAAAGAACTGACGGGATGGAGCATTACAAAAATACTACAATTAATCCAAACTTTTTTTTTTCTTTTGAAACTTTTACATGTATAGAAAAAGTATTGTACACCGAGTTAAAGCTAGTTTATGCAATATATACTCGGAATTAAAGGGAAGAGGCGTGGGGTAAGGGGCCGGGGGGGGGGGGCTCCGGCAGCATGGGGGTGAGCTGTTGGAGTCTTGTTATGGGGCGACAAGTGCACCTCACTTGACTAACATGCCCAACCGTGTAGCTCATAATTCACTATTTTGATCACACCCAAAAGGATTTTGAACCACTCAATTTGGCCCATACTCCTATAACCTTTTCCTTTATCTCGTCCAGATCTAAATCGTCCCCTTATTAACATGCTTGTAGCATAAAGCTTTATGCCACTTATGTCAATCATTAGTTGATCAATCATAATTCAAGTAACATCTCTACATAGATCTTCAATATATATTATCCAATGTACGAATATCTTCTAGGAAACTTCTGATGGTTCATTATGAATTAATGTTTAATTCGTATTATATAAAAATTATTGTCATTTGTTAGGTTTGTAATGTCAAGTTATGTACTTGTGTTGAATACTTTTTAAAATATGTATGTCGTTTGAATGTTTTTCTACTTTCATATAGTAAAGAACTTGATTTTTTTTCTTAATCAGAAAGGGAAAATGATCAGAAAATACGACGAAAAAGAACAGAAGAAGAAGCATTAGCATCATGGAGACATGCATGTGCACAATATGTCGCACTATGCAATCTACTGAACGTTTAGTGTTTAGTTTTTTCCTCTATTTTGTTTAGGCTCGGGCATCTTGAAGCCATTGTCGAGGTTCTCTTGGTGGGGCCCTCTTTCTAAGAAATATATATCTTTCGCGAGTATTGGAGGAGAAATTCGAGGAGCTACCGGTTCAGAAATTGGCCGTGAATCAACCGGACACATCTTCCCGCACGTGGAATCGCACAATACGCACATAGATCCCAACGTTGTTCTAAATTGCCTGCTTCAATGCAAGCACTATTCTTTTGTCTACAAAACTCCAAACTTTTAATTAAGTAAAACAAAATTTTAAAAAAGAAGAATACAATTGATATGGGAAAATTCCCTTGTCCAATGGTAAGGGAATACGTGGCGACCCGGATCTATAAGATAATTAACCCAAAACACTAGATTTATAAGGGTCGATATAATTGTGATTGTTGTAGTATAATTAAAAAAAGGTTAAATTCTACATACATTAAATCTCTAGAGATTTATGCCTCTCGAAAATCATGGCCGTTCTCTCAAACTTCGAGCTTCCCCAGTCATTTTCATCGAAATCGGGAGCCTTGCCTGACCCGCACGATGTTTTGACCCGTCAATCATTTCAAGTTTGACGCAGGGGAAAGAAAAATACATTTCAAGTTAACCCCCAATAAATAATGAAACAAAATAATACTTCTACAATCTGAATCACTTTTATCTCTAAAATTCATAATATAATTTCTTGTATTTCCAAAGTTCTCACAATGTGTATGTTCGGGTTCTGATGAGCATGCATTATGAAGAAATAAAAACTTTTTTTTAATAAGAAAATAATCTTAAATGACATTAGGTTAAATTTATCTTAAAGTTGAGGTCTATAGTATAATAATACGTTCCAACACGAGAAAATGACAATTTCTGAAAAAATGGAAATGTCCTAATTAGTTATGTAGGTGACGGTGTTTTATAAACTAAGTAAAACTTCCATTTCTTCTAATAATATAAATTACGATTAGAAAAGATTAGGACCACAGTTTTACTAGATTCATGATGAGCTCAAAGCAATCAAATTGATGCATATGATCAGATTTGGTTCTTGAACCAAGCACCTAACAAACCCTTTTTCTTAATTGGAAAAAACAGAAGACCGAAACAAACTTTATCCTTTAGTTTAATTAGACAATGCAGCAGCTTCATAGTGGGAAAAGTCAAGGTGCAAAATTAAAATAAGTATTTTAAACTTTTTCTCGAATATGATAATGATACATAATGTTACTCAATCTTGCAGGGGCCATATATATAGATGCATGATATTTTGGTACGTGAATGTGACAGGTGTCAATAATTGATAAAATTGGTGCATTAATAGTCTAATTGGTTTAACTTTGTATTAATTATATAAAACATTTTTGTTTATGGCATATAATACAAGTTTCATAGTAGTAGAGGTTAAGCATGAATGCGTCAAAGTTCTCACACTGTCACATGTCCGAGTCTTATTGATAATCTTCATCGACAAACACTAGAAAAATGTTTAGATATAGAACTCTCTTGTCATTACTCTTGTGCTTTATTCGATGATTATCATATACACCATGTAAGTATATGCAACTCGAGATCTTATATTATATAATTTGGTAGACCCAGTATTAGAAGTGATTGGCCGAACCAGAAAGAGAAAAGAAAAAAGGAATCGCAACGAGAAAGAGATTCTAGATGAATGGATATAAGAAATTGAGAGTCTATTTTGTTTAATTGTGAAATTTCAATTACTGGTTATAAAGTTTTTAATAATATAGTTTCAGTTGAAAGTGTCACGTCCCTGAGCCCAAGTCCAGGCCTGCGAGTGAAACTGGTATTGTAAGCATAACTAATAACTACTTGGGCATCTAATCAACTAGCCCAAAATGGTTAACTCAAGTTGTTAGTTATAACAACTCTATTCACTTATAAACAAGTCATAAGTTATCCCACGAACCAATGTGGGATATCACATTCATCTCCAGTTGAGGACCTGACGTCCTCGTCAGGGGCACATAATCACACACAAGACTAAGCGGTGCAGGATTCTAGAGGTGACTCCTATGGGCTTAAGAGGTGGCTCCCACCGTACATTTGGTGTAGCACTTGGCTCCTGCAACTGGCTGCTAAATGGCTCTGAATACCATTCTGTCACACCCCCAAGCCCAGGCCCACGAGCGAGATTGATGTTATAGGCATAACTAATAACTACTTGGGCATCACTCCCATTTGAGGACCTGATGTCCTCGTCAGGGGCACATAATCACACAAAAGACCAGCATGTTGCGGGAACTAATTGCTATGCGGGGCAAAGTGCTACACCAAATGTACGGTGGGAGTCACCTCTTGAGCCCGTAGGAGCTATCTCTAGAGTCCTGCACTGCTTGGTCTTGTGTGTGATTATGTGCCCCTGACGAGAATGTCAGGTCCTCAACTGGGGGTGAATGTGATGTCTCACATTGATTTGTGGGTTGACTTGTGACTTTTTTATAAGTGGGTGGAATTGGTATAACTAACAACTTGAGTTAACCATTTTTGGCTAGTTGATTAGATGTCCAAGTAGTTATTAGTTATATCTACAATACCAGTCTCGCTCGCGGGTCTAGGCTCAGGGACGTGATAGATAGGTATCAGAGTCAGGTTACTGGCCGGTTGTAGGAGCTAAGTGCTATTCGGGACAAAGTGCTATACCAAATGTGCGGTGGAGCCAACTCTAGAGTCCTGCATCGCTTGGTCTTGTGTGTGATTGTGTGCCTCTGACGAGGACGTCAGGTCCTCAACAGGGGGTGAATATGATATCCTAATCGATTTGTGAGGTGACTTGTGACTTGTTTATAAGTGGGTGAAGTTGGCATAACTAATAAATTGGGTTAATCATTTTGGGCCAGTTGATTAGAGGTCCAAGTAGTTATTAGTTGTGCTTACAACACCAGTCTCGCTTAGGGGCCTAGGCTTGGGGGCGTGACAGGAAGTATTTTTGATTAGAAGTTTAATTGATTGTTTGTCATTGTTGTTTTAATTATTGAGCTTTTAATTATTTTAAAAATGATATTGTGCTTTCAAAGGTATGGGAGTTCTTTTGCAAGGAAAAAACAAAAACTTTCTCCATCAATAAAAATTGAAAATAATTTGGAAAGTCCTTTTTGAAAAATTTTAATTTGAAATTCTGTATATTTTTAATTTTTTCAAACTTTTGACTTTCAACAAAAAGTTCTTTCTTTTCAATCACTTCACATAGAGCTTTTATTAAAATAAAATTTTGAATATGCCCCTGACTGAGACAAGTTTTTGACGACTTTATTTTGTAAGCATGCTGCTCATACTTTAGTGCTCTTCTGGTGTTCTTACCATGAATGGAGAAAACATGGCAATAATGGCTTCAAAACTTAAGGAGCCGAAAAATGAGTCAGATTACATATATATAAATATATGTATATGTGTGTGTATATGTATATATATGGGAAAGAAAATATTGGTATGCAAAGAACCTATCTCTCTCAATCTTCAAGTAATTAACATCGACATTGCATGTATTGCCTACCCAGCTGCTTAGATTCAAAATACGCAATTGGGTTCTTATCCACCAAACACGCACCTTTCTGAAGAGTCTATGGACGGGCGAGTTTTACAAGCTTTTCAAACCTTGTCAAATCCATTTTCGACTATTGATTGACTATAATCTTGTTATTTTATATTCAATATATAAGTGAGGTAGATATATAAAGTATACAGTAAATCCGTTTTTAAAGGTTTAAACTTTGAAATGAGATAGTTACTATAAAAAAACACATTGATTACTTATGGACAAAGTCCTTCGGTAAATTGGAAAGGACGACTTTGTTGTAATTAGTTTTTTTATCGCTAATTGCAATGAACTTATGTCAATAAATTCTTTAAATGATATCTTTTTGTTTAATTTACGTGTAAAGATAAGATAATCACTTAATAGTTATCAAAGTTTTTTTTAACAATTTGTAATCCTCAAAATTCTCAAATTTGACTTAGCTTTTCACTTCGCTGACCATGACACGTACACATATTTTGGCTTTAGACTTCAGAGTCATTTCCCCGGTCGCTGTATTCGCTCTAATTCTGCATAAGACACTTTATTCCCAACAAGAAATGAAAATTTCAAAAGATGGGAAGTTTTCCACGTCCTCAATCAACTCATGCCATGCAGGACTAGCCACGTGTACATAAATACATACCCATGTCGCAGTAATTACTTCAATCACACTTTGACTAAACTAAAGAAAAAGAAAAAAAATGTTTCAATCACACTAGCTAAGTCACTTTGCAACGCAACTTCATTTCAAAGGGTCCCACTTTTCTCTCTATAGGGCGAATTTAACTTATTTTACAGTGAAATTAACAGTTTTGTAAATTAGTTGACTATCTATTATTTTGGTAGACATTTTTTTTTTGAAACTTATCACTGAGATTCCGAAGTAATTGAACTCTGTGTTAGATAAGGTTAGAAGGGGAGTATTCTTCCTCAGGATTAGTACATAATCGACTTTAGACTTCTCTTGTAATGAAAAAGTTTAACAAAATTGTGAATGTAAAATAAATTTTAAATAAAAATTAGAAATATTTTAAATCACTTTTGTGGGTCCGTACGAGTTACAACTCTAATGAATCCATATTTAGATTCGTGCATACGCAAACCCCCCTTCCTATATAAACCCATTATAGTTACATGAATTGTAAATTTCTCCTCTCTCTCTTTCTTAGTGCAGCATGCTTATAAGCTTATTTTTCCATCTCTCCACTTTTAGCAAGTGAGAGCAGTAGATACACCAGCCACTAGTATTCTGCATGCTTGGATTCAATTAGCAGAGTCTGCACATAACAGTCTGTCACAGCAGAAAAAATACCATCTCTTCTGCGGTCTTTTTAGTCAGAAACAGTTATAAAACGGCTTTTTTTCTCAAATCTCAGCGAATTCAATAGGTCCCTGGAACCAACCCATTCATATATAGTCCAATATAGCAGTTTCTGCTTTTGACTAAAAACTGCAAAAAAGATGATAACTTGGCATGATCTCTATGTGGTCTTATCGGCCGTGATTCCACTGTATGTGGCCATGATTTTGGCCTACGGCTCAGTCCGTTGGTGGAAGATTTTCACCCCGGACCAATGCTCCGGGATCAACCGTTTCGTTGCGATTTTTGCCGTCCCTCTGCTCTCCTTCCACTTCATCTCCACCAACAATCCGTACGCCATGAACTTCCGGTTCATCGCGGCCGATACGCTTCAGAAGATCATAATGCTCTTCGTGCTAGGCCTGTGGGCTAATCTCACCAAAAATGGCAGTCTTGAATGGAGCATAACCATTTTCTCTCTTTCCACACTGCCTAACACACTTGTCATGGGGATACCCTTGTTGATCGCCATGTACAATGACTATGCTGGTAGCCTCATGGTACAAGTGGTGGTGTTGCAGTGCATCATATGGTACACTCTCTTGCTCTTCTTGTTCGAGTACCGCGGAGCGAAGATGTTGATCATGGAGCAGTTCCCAGAAACCGCAGCATCAATTGTTTCCTTCAAAGTTGATTCTGATGTTGTTTCTCTCGATGGCCAAGATTTTCTTGAAACAGATGCTGAGATTGGCAATGATGGGAAGCTCCATGTCACTGTCAGAAAATCAAACGCGTCAAGAAGGTCACTGGGGCCGGGCTCTCTCCCCGCATTCACCCCTCGGCCGTCGAATCTCACCGGAGCTGAGATTTACAGTTTGAGTTCATCAAGAAATCAAACTCCAAGAGGGTCCAATTTTAATCATAGTGATTTCTACTCCATGATGGGTTTTGGTGGCAGGCTATCAAATTTTGGCCAATCAGACACTGCTAGACTATCGAATTTTAATCCAGCAGATATGTACTCTGTACAATCTTCAAGGGGTCCAACTCCAAGGCCGTCAAATTTCGAAGAAAATTGTGCGCCTGGAGGGCTTATGAACTCCCCCAAATTCGGGATGTTTTCTGGGCAGCAAGTACAGGGTTCTTATCCAGCCCCGAATCCTGAAATTGCTAGCACTGTCTCCAAAACAGCAAAAGCCCAACAAGGACAAGTGCAAAGTGGTACTAAAGCAAACCATGATGCTAAAGAGTTACACATGTTTGTGTGGAGCTCTAGTGCGTCGCCGGTGAATGAAGCCGCCGGAGGACTCCA
The DNA here is from genome assembly GCA_028554755.1 of Cordia subcordata. Lineage (NCBI taxonomy): Eukaryota > Viridiplantae > Streptophyta > Magnoliopsida > Boraginales > Cordiaceae > Cordia > Cordia subcordata. The sequence continues at coordinate 2,006,337 of JAPTOF010000020.1, forward strand.
TGTCTTCGACGGCACGGATTTCGGCACCACGGAGCAGTCTGGTAGGCCTGATCATGGTGCCAAGGAGATACGGATGTTGGTCCCGGATCACCCTCAAAATGGGGAAACCAAAGGTAGAAATATCTTTACAAGTCCTTTGTATTTACGCCAGGGTCCAAATTGTGGAAAAGATAATCTACTCTTGAAAAAGAAATCGTCTGGATTTTATATTACCTGACCAATTTTGAATTATAATTGGAATTTATGTTGTACTGCGCGTAGAAAATCCGCAAAATGGGGACTTTAGCTTTGGCCGAGGGGAAAGAGATGGAGACGAGGAAAAGGGAAAAGATGAGGGCCCCACTGGGCTGTCCAAGCTGGGGTCCAACCCCACTGCTGAGCTACACCCTAAAGCCGCCGGCGGCCAAGACTCCGGCGACAGAAAACATATGCCGCCGACTAGTGTCATGACCCGCCTAATCTTGATCATGGTCTGGCGTAAACTTATCCGCAACCCCAACACCTATTCCAGCCTCATTGGTGTCATCTGGTCACTGGTTGCTTTCCGGTAAGCTAAAATCATAATTAGAAACAAAAATATACAAAAATATTAGTCTAATGACTTTTGAATTTCTTGCTTAACTGAAATTAATATCTGAACTTGTTAAATACGTGCTTTGTTGATCAATTATTTGCAGGTGGGATGTCCATATGCCAAAACTTGTAGCCAACTCCATTGCAATTCTATCTGATGCTGGCCTTGGAATGGCTATGTTTAGCTTAGGTGAGTATTATCAGACTTCGGAATTGATTAATTTAGTTTCCAAGTATAGGACGATAGTTGATATTTTCAACCATCTATTTCTTTTTCTTCTTTGTGGGAAGCTTATGCCAGTTGTAAAAATACCTTTTTAAGGAGAGTCCTCTATTGTCCATCTATTTCAGACATTATTGTCTAATTTAGTTAGTATACAATGATAATAACCATGCTATTATATAGTTGATATTTTTTTATCATCTATTTTTTTTTTCTCTATGTGAGAGACCTATACAAATTGTTAAAAAAAAGTCACCTTTCTAATAGTGTCTCTTGTATTTTATCTGATTTGGCATTGTTGTCTAATCTTAAAGGATTGACCACGCGACAACATGGGACCGAAGATTAATGTCGCATGCGGTCCCAAAAGTGATGGGATGATTTGATGGCTAAACTATATACATTTGCATTACCAGTCAAGCTTAGTTGAAATTTGAATTGAATAATTTTCTCCTTTGTCTGATCTGGTTGTTGTGGGGGGTGTATGATAGGTCTGTTTATGGCACTACAACCAAAAATCATAGCATGTGGAAACTCAGTAGCTACCTTCGCCATGGCCGTGAGGTTCCTCACCGGACCAGCCGTGATGGCTGCTGCTTCCATTGCTGTTGGCCTTCGCGGCACCCTCCTCCATATTGCAATTGTGCAGGTAACAAAACCTTTTTCTCATTTAAACATTTTATTAGTCTTATAGGGATGTCTTAACAGTAAGAGTTGAAGTAAAACTTAACTTATAACCTAATCTTAATCTTTCAACTTACCTAATACTCTGTATAAAGGATGCGTTACCCACCAAAGGTTTATCAGTTAATGGTCAGGATCCGCCAATTGTTTGGCTCCGCCAACTACCAACTAAATTTTTTTTGTTGTAAAAAAAAAAAAAATCCACTATTAATTGGTTTCTTTCTTTCAGCAATAATTACAAAATAAAAGAATGATAAAATAAAATTTCATCCCTATTGATTGGTATCTTTCTATTTCAGAAATAATTATTAGAGGCACACAATGTTTTAATTTTTCTATTTGAATTTTCCTTTTCTGCCTCTTAATTATATGCTCATGTGCAATAGAATACATTTTTTGTGTAGCATGCATGTGATAGATGCATTTTTAATTCATCAGATAAGAAATCTAGCTAGCTTATAAGCTAGTGTGCATGTTTTGAAAGACCTCTGACATATTCTTTTTTTATCTAATTAATAGGCCGCACTTCCACAAGGGATTGTTCCATTTGTGTTCGCTAAAGAATACAATGTTCATCCAGCTATTCTTAGCACTGCGTAAGTATATATTTAATTAATCTAACTGCTTTTCTTTTTAAAAAAAATCTTTTTCTTATATTAATATAATTTTCTTTTTTTCTTTTTTTATGTTTGAAAATTACCAGGGTCATATTTGGGATGTTGATTGCCTTACCGATTACGCTAGTCTACTACATTCTCCTAGGGTTGTAAGAATGTTGAGCATTACAAGAATGGGTCAAAGTGGGAAATTTTCGTCAATTAATCTTCAAAGTGTGGTCAAGCTTGGAGCATTGTGACGTCATCAAGAGACTGCACGAGTAAAAACCAAAAAAAAAAAAAAGTTTCTTGATGAGTTTATGGATAATTTCTTGAAGAGATCATTGAGTGAGAATAATTATGACGCACCCCATACATTTGGAGCTAGCCCAGATATTTTGACCCTGATATAAGGATCATGTCGCCAACCAATTGCAATTAGTGTAGTTCAAGGGGGGACAAACAGAGAGGAGGAAAACAAGGAGGAAAAAAGTGATTAATAAAATCACTATTTCTTCATAATTAGTACTTAAGAGGAAATTAAGTAGTGAATTGAAAAAAATCATCATTGCCACTGAGATGAAAATTAGCTAGTTAGACTCTTGGTTTGAAGTGGAAAAGAATCTTCTTTTTTGACTTTTTTTTTTGTGGTTGATTAGTTTTGGCTTTTAGCGCTTGATTTCTTTGTCATTTATATCACATTGTAATTACTTAGGACTTTGTATTAAAAGGGTTTGATCGCAACTCTCGTGTGTTTCCATGAAAACAACGCATTTCTCGTTATCAATTGAGACAATACATTCATTTGTGAAAAGAAAAAAATCATTTACAATCATGAACTATTTCGATCTAAGTTTCATAAATTCCACTCGAAAACACCTAAGCTAGCTCCTAGCCTAAAAGAAAACGTAAGAAACCTAAGAGAAAGAATAAGCAATAAATGGAGTCCCAAAAGCACATTATAAGCAATAAATGGAGTCTCAAAAGCACATTCTCTTTCCGCTTAAACCTTAGTGGATCTTGTACTTTTAGGCAGGAAGTACTCTCTTGAGAGAAATGTGATGTATATATAAGAAAGCAGAAAGCCATGGCACGAGCCCAAAAGCTGCTTACTTTTGGCTTTTGAACTCTTGATGCCCCCACGAATCACAAACCTGCCCTACCCTATGCCAAGTCCCGTCGCTCTTCATGGTGGGTGGTGGGGGGCTCAATATTTCAATCCTTCCTTTGTGTGAAGATGCTAGCTATAGCATGTGATCATATGCACAATACAAACTTCATTTTTGATAAACATATCACAAGGCATTACCTCAAAAGTTGTTATTGATCATGTGGAGCACTCGTATATTGTACTACTCCACACACACACACACACACACACATATATCATGCTTGTTTGAGAATGTAAACTCTCCATTAATTCTTACCATCCCTAGCTAGTGCTATGCCATAGGCCATTGAGATCATAGAATATTTAAATCATGCTGAAGAATAAAGTCTAATATTTGCCCACGTACGGCTTCGTTTCTACCACCTTCCAGCTTTACACCTGATAGAGCGTTGTTCAAAACAGCCAAAAGAAGAAAAAGATAAAAGAAAAAAAGACATCCAAGTTTCAGAATATCACATATTTATAAAGAAGCAGATAAGTGAATCAAGTGACTTGCGAAATTCAGACTCACCCTATTGTTAGAAATGTATGTTCTTGAAGATCTAACAAATACTATCAGGAAGTTCCTAGGAAAAGATGTTAGAAGTGTCTCCTCTTGTAGAATAATTGTGATTTTTTTAATATTGTCTTCTTTGAAAAAAAAAAAAAAAAGAAGGTAGCGTATTTTTAAAATAATGAATTTTATTGGAGAAAGATCTTCAGTTTTATTTATTATTAACTTATTCTTGTGGGGGCTCTTAATGTATAGAGTAGTGTTATGTGATTAGGCTCACAATGTCACTAACTTAGGCAATGGTTTAGCCTTAGGATACTGCCTATATTTAGTTTCGTAATAGATTATTTTATCTTTTAAGTCATCATCAAGCCTATAAATAGCCTTTCACTTTACATACTTATAAGTCAACGTAGAGCCCTTTCTCTCAATTCTAGCTCCCACCCCTTTCAACTAAGGGCATGCTACGAAATTCTCCCTTACATGAGCAATCTAAAGAAGAAAGAAAAAAAGAAGAGAAGGCCCCCAGGGGCACAGGTGAGTTGGTAAGTGACCAGGTAATTAGGATGGAGACACCCTGATAACGTGGGATCGAGTCCGTGTGGCAGCAGTACTCCGCTGAAATATTGCGGGGGCTGTTGCTGGATTTCCATGCCCGTTGGTCCTCTCCCTAGTCGGGCTGCCACTCACGCACATCTCTCGATTTACCTCCCGCCTGGTGAAGGAGCCTCTAGCCAAGTGGGAAAGGGGTTCTCCTTTGGTTAACCCTTTTAAAAAAAAAAAAAAAAGAAGAGAAGTCTTTATTTTAAAAGGTTAACTATTTAAAATGATTGTCGACGTCGATAGTGTTATAAAGATCGTATACGACCTTTTTGTGATTTGATGTGACATACGGCAATATGACCAATGAAGGCATTGGAGAATGATGCATGGCTAGAGTAGGATGAGAGGAATTTAGATTTGGACAAACCAAATGAGTTATACATTTAAACCAAAGACGCAAATTGATAAGAGTTGCCCCGTTTGTTATGATACGATGCAAGGATTTAACATGTTCTTTCATGCTTTTCCTTACGTCCTTTTGCAAAGGCATGTTTGGGCCCTTTCTCAGAAGTATTAATCCTTCTATTAACAAGTATATATGAACAAAGTGAGATGATGGGGCTTCCTGGTTGAGCTAGTGATCACACGGCGGCGTAATATTGGAGTTGCTGTGACTCCTGCAATCTGCAGAGCTAGTGTTTATTATGAGACTTAGAGCCTATTTGGCTAAGCTTATTTGGAGTTTATAAACTACAAATAATAAAAAGTATGTAAAAGAGTATTTTTTTAAAGTATATAAGTAAAAAAATAAGCAGAGCCAAACAGGCTCTTAAACACTAGAGCTCATCCTCAAACTAAATTGATATAAAAGATTGTGTCAGATAATTTTCAAAACTCATGATTTTGTGATGCACAAAAAGTGTATTATATTATAATATAATCGTTGAAAAATTTATTGATTGATTTGTATTGAATGGACATGTTTCTTTCAAAAGATATAACTCTTTCATCCAAGGTGACAACCCTTTGTAAAAAACATCTTGTATGATGATTGTCTACTAGATTGAAAATGATACATATTGCAGGTTACTCTCATTTATTAATACTCTTTTTTTTTTGGTCAAACATTTATTAATTCTCCATTGGGGTCTATTTGCAAACCATCAAGTCATTATCCGTTAATTATTTTCATTTCATAGAGTCAATGGAGTAAAGTAAAGAAAGAAGAGCAAATTAAGACTTTCTGGATTTTTAATCTCAACATGTAAGTGCAACTTTGGTTTAGTATAATTTGATCACTTGGTTAATGGAAGCTACGTCGACTTTAGATTGAAGAGACGGAATATCTTTTATAAGATTAAAATCTTTTTATAATATTATACTATTCTTATTTTTAGGGTACATAAGAATGTAAGATTATTATCATTGATTATGGTTAATTCTTAGGAATCTACAAACAAATATGTAGCAGTCAACTTGGCTCATCCTACATTCCTACTTGACAAGTTTCTCAATTATCGATTATATCCTTAGCCCTTATCATACCAAAGATTAAATTAAAAAGAAGTAATTAAATAAAAAAGCAAGCCCCTACTTCAATTACACTAATTAGCAACCTAATTATTATAAACAATCGTTTATGCTAAATGACCAAATTAAAAGCTGCCAACTTGCACCAACGTTCTCTCAACTACGACTTTGATCTTGTGGGGAATTGGTATATTTAATTTCATGAAACCCCTCAAAACCTAAGGATTTTGCATTGTCGTATTTGAGGGGAACACACGCACTACATTGTATTTTTTCAAAGCCTTAACGTCGTTCGATATAATACGCGATCCACTCCCCAAAACAACCCCCCCCCCCTTCGCCCCCTCCCCCCCACAATAACGAAATAAGATACGTGAAATAACTTTGACAATTTGGTCCACAACTTTTGCAAATCAACACTCTTGTACTAAGCTACTATGTTCTTAACAACCTCAGCGGAAAAGCAGCCCCTTTTCTCAAGGGCGACCCACGACAAAAGCAACATTTTCGAAGCTTCAACATTAACATTTTTGTTCTTGTCTTTTAAAAATAATGTTTTCTTTCTAATAATGCTTAACAAATCTTTATTTTGTTTTGCACCTATCATGCTGCTCCAACTTTAGCAATTTAAAAGAAAAGAGAAAGTCTTCAGAGACGAATATTTTATTTTTTTAATCTCTATTTTAGTAATTTCGCTGAGTTACCCTAACTAAAACATTGAAATTCACTTTGGAATAGTCATTGTATATAATCTCATCTAATTTTAAGGCTGAGCTTAACAATGTAAAGAGGTCAAAATAACATGATTTAATAAGGATATTTAGTACATATTATGGAGATCCATCATATCTACCCTTCCCTAAATTGCGCGAAACCAACATACCTTGCGAAAAATCGATTGGTCGCTAAGCGTTACGAGTTACGAAGTGGTTTCTAATAACAAAGAAATCTATTAGGCATTAGCGAATTTGGTTTTGGAAGTTGTCTAGACTAAACTCATCTTGCACTTTCTTTGATGAACCGTAGGATCAAATCGTTGACTGGTTCATTTTTTCTAGACACAAAATTGGTTTGCAAAACTCCTCTTTGGCTCCTACTCCTAGAGATGATTTTCGTCATTCTTTTAATTACGATGGAAAATAGTCGGGTATATTGCACCTAATTCTTTTGTGCTTTTTCATATATGAAAACACTCTTCTTCTTTGTAATGTCAAACTAGCTAGATTACATTAGGGATCATCTGGATTGTTTTTCGTTAAAAGTGTTTTTGAAATAATTTTTGAAAAAATTATTTTTTTTAAAGTTAAAAATTTTAACTTTTAAAAAAATTTGTATTTAAACTCTTTTAGGAGTTTCAGTTCTTTTTTAAGTTAAGCCAAATAATTATTGAGTGGTGCACCATATATCTTTGAGTGCACTGTACTTTAGGTGTATGGTATAATTTGTGCATCATGTTTCCACCCAATTGTTGCAATTAATTCATTAAAATGATTATGATACAAATCTAACATTTATCACCAAAATGGGTATATATGAGTATGATTGGCTTGTATTCTGATTGGCAAGCCGAATGGAAATGACAACGACCCTCCAACGTATAATAAAGATCAAAGGGATCAATCAATGGTCACACACAAGCAGCCTAATCACACGTGGTCAACAGATAAAAGAGGGTCCATGCTCATGTGGATGCCCATACCATGCTCATGTGGGTGTTAGTGCTTTGAAAATGGTCTGAAACCAAACAATATATATATGCATTGCATAATTGCACTGATCGATCAAGTTGGGGAAGAAGAAAAAAGGAGGCTTGGGAGAGGACTAGAACCACCTAAAAGTAGGGACTTTTAATTTGTTGAGAATGTAGTGCTCGGCAGAGTCTTTCTGGACTTTCTGGGCAATCATGGAGGCTTTCTGCTTTGCATACAAAAATATGGACCCCATGCATGTTTTTTGAATTAATTAAAAATCCGACATTATTCAGAATTTCTACCTAGCACGCAAGGAGATGTGCTGTGTGTGGGTGGCAGAACGAAATCTGCAAATTAACCCTAGTCGATCAGGATTAACACGAGCAATGTTTTGTGTTACTTGATTCATGTTTTAAACCCGTCCCCCTTTTGCATGACCTCTTTATATGGTAAAAAATAAAAACTTTTGAAACATAAACAGATGGGTGAAGCATTACCCGATCAATATATAGTATCCTAAGTTTAGTATATAATCCAAGTAGTACTGGCGTCACCAAAAATTCTTTGGCCTTAATTTGCTATACACTGTATTTTTTTCCAATTATGTAAAGGTAAAATCATGTACACATGTATAGTATATTGCACTAGATATAGTGCAATGTTAAAGGGTTTGATATATAAATTATTATCGGTTGGCCTCGAGAAACAGCATATGGTTATGTCCTCGTGTGCGTGGCTTCATTATAATCAGTTGGTGGCTGCTATTTCAGATGATTCGACTTGACCAGCAAACACAAACAGGGCTCTTTCGATGGATTTGTTTGCTGATCTTGGATTTCATTCATGGCCTGTCCGTATATATCTATCTGTTGCAAATGGTACGACCATATATCATGATTTACTTTTTCTTGCTTCTTGACAGCAAATCTTAACCATTCCAATTCAAATCATATATAGTATCCCGTAAAAAAGAAGTCGATCCACATTGGTTAGGCCTAGACACAAGACTTATTAGGACCGATTCCATAGGGAATAATCTCTTAGTAACTCGTGCAGTCCTCCAATAATGCCTCCAGCATAAGGACCAGGACTACATACGACTTAAGAACCGGGTCTAATTTTTGTCCCTACTCTGGATTGGGCCCTTTGACTTACTTGATGGTTGGCTAGAAAGACGGGTCCTTTCACATGTGGTTTACAAATTAGTGTTTGGATTACATCTAATATTCAATGGTTAAGATCCGTCAATTAAATTTTTCTCATATTTAAAAAAAAAAAGTCCTTTTCATACAAAAACTTATAATAACACCAACAAAAGCTCATGTTTCCAATAAAAATGATATCTATGCATGTAGCGCATGCATTAAATTTTAGGCAATTAGCCGTGGCTCAGATGTGAGTAAATGAATGCAAATAAGAATAGATCAACTTGTTAAGGGGGGAGAGGTGGGTTGTCATAATCATGGTAAGGTAAACTACGGACATGGGAGGGGCCATGGATGCGTGGAAGGATGGGTTGGGACCATTAAAAGTCATATGACTTGAGAGAGACAATGCTGATAAAAGTTCCCTGTTACAAAACCTGGCAAAGACTAACTCACAAACACCTCTATCTCTTACGACGAAGTTTATGGGATGCATCGATATCTTCTCGTAGCCTCCCTTTCTGTATTAATTTCTTTCCAGATTTGATTTTATCCTTACAACTATACAATCTTGACCATCAATTGGTACTTGAAAAAGAAAGGGGATCATATATATAATTCACGATGCACACATGCATGCCTGGCGTGTTTCAGTTTCTGGGCTGCTTTTAGTGTAGCTTTCTCTCCAGAAGTAGAATAATTGAGATGGTCTGATGACTTGCTCCTTTTCAAAAACCAGTCCAAGATTATTTAGTTGGCTGCCACACATGCACAATCAAAATGCACGGCCACTTGAACTATCAATTCCATGTACTCTGCGGGGCCAAAACTTGTAGAGAGTAAGCAAATGGCCGCCATTAGATTCCAACTAAAGTAGCTCTTTCTCTTTTCTTCTCTCTTTTCTTCTTCTTTTTTTCTTTTCCTTTCAGGATAATTAAGTTAACATGTTGTCATGACCTGATAAACGACAAATCCCATAGATCCAAACACACGGCTAGGAGGTGTGTGATATCCATGATGTATATGAATATATTATTGCTGACCTTATTGGATTGGTTATACTTCTGCATTTCATGATTGTTGACCTATTGGTCCTGTTCCAATATTTACTCATATGTAGAAATATATATCATTCAAAACACATATTGAAATTTGAAATATTGACTCCCCTTTTCTTTTCTACATGTTGCCACAATAACATTGATTTTTGGTTCAAGATATACATCGGTATTCATGGATAAGTAATTTAATCTATCTTTTCTAGTGCATAAATCATTTGTTTTGAAGCCTCCACTTTCCTCTCATGAAACTTACATCCACAAGTACTTCGAAGCTTGTAACATACAAGGCCTTTGTGGTCACTAGCTAATACTTTTCTTCGGGCTTTTTCTAGTCTATAGGATTATAATAATAGGCTTCAAATCCTATCTACGTGATAACAGAGATATATTTTTTCAATTTTTGAATTAATGTTGTTGTAATCTTTTTATGCATTTATTCTCTCCTGTCTTTTTTCATATTTAGTTAGTCTGTAATACATTATTATTTATAGAGATGTAAATGTCATTTTTTTATTGAATGAGAAGAACACTTTTCTCCCATTATTCATTTTACATGATATCATCCTTCTTCTGACTTGCGTCACTTCCTTTTCCTGGGTTTTATCTCCTCACTTTGGCACACTTATGGCCTCTACCAACCCACCTGCTTCTGCAAATCACAACTCGTCTTCTACCACTTTTTCTTTACCTGCCTTTAACATTAAAACATATGTTACTGTTGCTTTGGACTACAACAATTATCTCACCTGGAAGAATCAAATCACCAACTTCTTTCTTTTTAATGATCTACTAAGTTATATTGATGGATCAGTACCTGTCCCTACTGCAGATTCTAGTTCCAATATTTCTCTCTCTGAATGGAAAAGATATGATGGCTTTGTTATGTCTTGTATTATCGCAACTTTATCTGAAACACTAGTTCATCAAGCTAATGGTTATAAATCTGCTTGTGAGCTTTGGAATGCACTGCGTGAGACTTTTATGCAACAATCAGTTGCTCGAAAGTCCCTCTTGCGTGCTCAGCTGCGTGCGGTCAGAAAAGGCGATGTAACCATCACAGATTATCTTGAGCAAATTCGATCTCTGTCTAATGCTCTAGTTGCTATTGGGGAAATTTTATCTGATGAGGATCTTGTTCTTACATCATTAGAAGGACTCCCTCGTGAATATCGAGCTTTTGTTACGTCAGTGGAAAATCTGCCAAATCTGCTATCTTTCAATCAGCTTCGTGCCAAATTGTTGACTTTCGAACAACGTATTCTTCTTGATTCTGCAGATACTAATGTGGTCGACTCTTCAGTACAGCTTCACACATCTCCTCTTCAGTCTACCGCTTTACTTACTCAACAGTCCTCTCGCTCTACTTCCTTAGCTCAACAGTCTACTCGGTCACACAACAACACCTCTCAGACTCGCTCTCGCTATAAAGGCAAGTGCCAAATTTGTCGAGTTGTTGGCCATTCTGCTGATCGTTGTCGGCTTCGTTACTCCCAGTCTTCTCAACAACATTCTTCAAGTGCTTTCCCACAACATACTTCATCAATGCCATCCACTCAGTTTGCTGGACTCCATTATCAGCCTTCCTTGCTGCCTCCGCTCCTTCCTACACCATCTTCATCGTCTTGGATTCCCAACTCCAGAGCCACATCACATATGACACTAGATTCGTCCATTCTTCAACATATTCAACCTTATAATGGCTCCGACCAAGTTCTTATAGGAGGTGGTATGCCTCTATCCATTTCTCATGTTGGTTCTACTTCCCTTTCTCATCCCTCTCGTTCTTTACTTTTAAAAAATGTCTTGCATGTTTCGTCTCTAACTCGAAACTTGTTGTCTGTTTGTCGCTTAATTCACTCGTGAAAACAATGTCTCACTTGAATTTCTTCCTTACATGTGTCTTGTCAAGGATCTTCAAACGGGGGAATTGTTGCTCAAGGGCCGCGTTGAGTCAAATTTGTACATGTTCCCAGTCTCTTCATCATCTCATGAGGCATTCAATTCAACTCATATATCTGTATCTCTCTGGCATAGTAGATTGGGACATCCTGCCAAGCCAGTATTGTCTATGTTACGTTCTCAAGCTCTCATTTCTTTGAAAAATTTCCTTTCGTTAAATAAAGTTTGTGATTCATGTATGAAAGGCAAAAGTCATAAATTGCCTTTTTCTTCATCTTCTAGAATATCTGTTAGGCCTTTAGAATTAATTCATTGCGATGTATGGGGCCCTTCCCCCGTGTCTTCTTGTTCTGATTTTCGTTATTTTGTGTTATTCATTGATGATTTCAGTTGGTACACCTGGTTGTATCCGCTTAAAAATAAAAGGGAAGTTGTTTCAAGTTTTCTGCAATTTCAAAACCTTGTTAAAAATCTTTTTTCGGCTAAATTGCTTTTTTTCAATGCAATGGTGCCCCTGAACTCACTCAAGATAGATTAAAGACTCATTTTGCTTCCTGTGGCATTCAGTATCATATTTCATGTCCTCATACACCTAAACAAAACGGGCTAGCTGAACGCAAGATTCGTCATGTCACAGAAATGGGCATTACTATTATGTTTAATACTTCAATGCCTAAGAAATTCTGGGTAGAAGCTTTTTCTACTGTAGTTTTTCTAATCAATAGGTTGCCCTCTCCTGTCATACATAATGCATCCCCTTTTCAAAAAATTTTTGGACGTCCTTCGAATTATTCCATATTACAAGTGTTTGGGTGTTTGTGTTATCCACACTTAGCTGCTTATAAAAATGACAAATTGAGCCCAAAATCTCAACCTTGCATTTTTCTGGGGTACTCTTCTGATCAATATGGCTATAGGTGTTATCATTCTGGTTCTGGACGAGTTTATGTCTCAAGGCATGTAATTTTGATGAAGCTCATTTTCCATTTGCTTATTCGAACGGTCTATCAAATAAAATATTAGATAATTCATTTTCTATGGTCTCTTCGAAAAAGTCAAGTAAAATACCTTCCACTACTTCTGTGCAATTTGATCCAACCTCAAATTCAACTCTTTCAATATCTAATCCTAATTGCCATGTTTTTCAGTTTAATTCAAATTCTGAATCCACAAGTTCAGCTGTTGGAAATATGTTGACAATGTCGATGACGTCATCAGATACTCCATCTAATTTAGGTGTGTGTCAATCTTCATCTTCTCCCTTGTTGTCATCACCACATAATCCAACTCAGCATCATAATTGGACAAATTCACCACCTGTCTTATTAAACGAGCAAGCTGTCCACCCATGTGATGTCCATAACACAATTGCACCAGCAAGGTCTTCACTTTCTGTCCTACCTTCTTCTCCTTCTAGAAATTGCTCGGAATCACTTGTTCACAGTTCCATTGGTCAAAATAAGTCATCCTCCAATTCAGTTCATCCTACGGTCATGTGACACAGAGACAACACTCGTTCCATAAAAAAATTCTCAGACTTCGTTACATATTCTATTTCAACAACAAATTCGTCGGCTCCAACACTTAAAGAGTTTGAACCACATACATATCTGCAGGCATCAAAATTTCAACATTGGCGAGAAGCTATAGACTCAGAATATAATGCCCTTATGCGCAATAGTACATGGGTTCTGGTTCTTACACCATCTAACGCTAATATTGTAGGGTGTAAATGGGTTTTTCGAATAAAATATAAATCGGATGGCTCTGTTGATTGTTACAAAGCTCGATTGGTCGCCAAGGGCTTCAGTCAAGAAGAAGGTATTGATTTCTCAGAAACTTTTAGCCCAGTGGTTAAGTCGACTACTATTCATGTTGTGCTTTCACTTGGATTATCTCAACAATGGTCTATTCGTTAGTTAGATGTTGATAATGCTTTCTTGCATGGGATTTTACAAGAAAATGTATATATGGCACAGCCTCCAGGATTCGTAAATGGCTCATATCCAGACTATGTCTGTAAACTTCAGAAGGCTCTTTATGGTCTTAAACAAGCCCCCACGGGCTTGGTTTGCTCGGCTCAATTCCTACCTTTATACTTTGGGTTTTGTTGCTTCGGTATCTGATAACTCTTTGTTCATTCGCAATACATCAGCTGACTACACCATTCTCCTTGTTTATGTCGATGACATCATTATTACTAGGAATAATACTGCAGCTATTTAGACACTGATTTTGAACTTGAATGATCAACTTTCTATTAAAGATTTGGGTGTGCTTTCATTCTTCTTGGGCGTTCAAGTGGAGCAAACTAAAACAGGTTTGCTTTTTCATCAAAGAAAATATGTTTTGGAAATTTTGCAGCGTGCGAATATGGAAAATGCCAAAGGTGTATCTACACCTATCTCTACTACCCAGCATCTTTCTCAAAATGTTGGCAAACCTTTCCTGGATGCTTCTTTTTACCGTAGTATTGTTGGGGCTTTACAGTATCTTACTATTACTACTTGAGATATAGCATTTGCTGTAAATAAAGTCTGTCAATTTATGCATAGCCCTACTAATGAACATTGGATTGCAGTTAAACGTATCTTACGATATCTGGCAGAGACCTCATTCTTTGGTCTTCATCTTATGTCTTCTTCTAATTTGTCGCTGCATGCCTATTCTGATGCTGATTGGGCTGGCTGCCCTGACGATAGACGGAGCACTCATGGATATTGTATTTTTCTTGGACTTAATCTTGTTTCTTGGTCGGCTAAAAAGCAGACAACTACATCTCGTTCAAGTACTGAAGCTAAATACTGGGCAGTTGCGTTTGCTATTGCAAAGTTGTGCTGGTTGAAGTCTCTACTTAAGGAGCTTTGTTTTTCACCTAAGATGGCTCCTGTACTTTGGTGTGACAATATAGGAGCCACCTATCTAACAGTAAATACGGTCTATCATGCACGTACTAAGCACATTGAGATTGATGTGCATTTTGTACGAGAGAAGGTGGCCTCTAAAGAACTTCAAGTACAATTCATATCTACAGCTGATCAGATTGCTGATATTATGACAAAACCTCTTTCTGCCTCTCGTTTTAAATTCTTGCGTTCCAAGCTCACCATTCAGGACGTGGCTTCGCTTGAGGGGGCGTGATAACAGAGATATATTTTTTCAATTTTTGAATCAATGTTGTTGTAATCTTTTTATGCATTTATTCTCTCCTGTCTTTTCTCATATTTAGTTAGTCTGTTATACATTATTATTTATAGAGATGTAAATGTCATTTTTTTATTGAATGAGAAAAACACTTTTCTCCCATTATTCATTTTACACTACGTTACAGGAAAAATTCAATAATAAACTACTAAAATCGATTCCATCAAAGAATTAGTGTTGATGCAATCTATAAGTAGACATCCGCGTTAGTAACCCAATAATGTCTTCTTCTTAAGTATTAATTGTGCGTTAGGTGGACGGATGGTATTGGGGTCCACCATTGGATGGGGTCTTATAATGTCCAGTAGTGAATGAAGTGGCCTAGGGTCCACCTTTTTGCAAACAATGAAGAAATGATGCATGTATTTTTCGTCGTTGTACCTCTGATTTGATATCTAAGTTAGTTGAAGATTCAAAAATTATTGTATGAAGATACAAAGATGTTCTTGAACATGTAGAGAGAGCTGTTAGTGTTGTTACTTACCTTTGTGTGAAGATAATGGAGGTGTTTATAGACAGGCTGACTCTCATACTGCGATTTATCTTAAGAAGGATAGATGACATGACCTAACTAAGAGATGATTTGGGTTTCTTTGCCATATTGAGTAGCCTTACTTCATCACGATAGGGACAAGTAATCCTTGAATTAGGAACAGACTATCCATGCATGGATCCCTTCGGGTGTGCCATAGTCAGGCCCCTGGCTATATATAGGGTCGACTAACTCCCCAAAACATGAGCTCTTGAATAGATCTTATCCGATAGAAGAGAAGAGTCAGATCCCTCCACATAGGGTCTGCCCCCAAGCAAAAAGTTGAACTCCTAGCCACAAGGTTCACCTAGTTATCTTCTTCTTGCATGGAGCAACGTGTCAACTTCTTATTGACCGGTAATTCTTACCCATATCAAGTGCAAAGCCCGCACAAAATTGTCCATGTGCACCCCTAGCCTTGGAGCGGACTTTGTCACTTGAAAAAGATTAATATTTAAGCTGTAGCGTAACAAAGTAAAAGATGGAATGGAGATAGATATGCTAATTGGTCCAGCAGTGTCACAATAACCTGTGGCCGAGAAAAGAGTCATACATATTTTTGACCTGGCGGCTTTCTATGGTAGGGTCCAAAGAGGAGGAGAAGATTGCTTCCTACCTTTCGCTTCCATCTTGGTATGTGTACGAGCGTCTTATCCAATTCGTGGACATTGTCCAGAAAAATACTACCTGCTCATCATGTCACAAATACACCACTCACTGCTTGTCACCATTCATGCCCTGTTCACTTTTGATGGTTAGAAAGTAATTTAAAGTGTGAATTCTCAATATTTTAAGAATGAAAGTCTAGTAATAGAGCAATTGGAGTGTAAGTAAAAGATTTACTTAAAAGAGCAATTGGAGTTCAAGTAAAAGATTTACTTGTATCGTTTTATTTTTCGGTATTAATTTCAATTGATCTTGCACCTAGCTAATTTGACTTATGTCTTGTCTGTACATGGTTTTACATTTCAACTACTATGAGCTAAAAAGAGTTTCCAAGACAGTTTCGGCTTCATAAGAAAAATGAAAACGAAAAAAATAAAGAAAACGTGCGCATAATATTAAGTCAAAAAGTCCTACAAAAAACAGGCCCATGATTTAGCCTGGATTTGGATCACTCTTTTCCTAAATATGGATTTTTATTTTGCAAAAGGCCCATCCCGGGAAGAGCTTTAAGTGTTGCAGGGCAGCTGTGCCAAATCAAAGTTGAACATCTGAGAAAACAGAGAGCAAGTGCGGCAACTCCCAAGCCCAAGCCCAATGTTTGAAGCGCTTGGAGAATTGGCAACAAAACTTGCTTATTAAGATCCTTTTCACAGAGATTTATATTAATCAACTACATGAGTGATGTTGTTAGCAGAACACTAATTATAGCATATAGCATCATAAAATAAAAAAAATTTTATATATACATACATACATATATATATATGTATATGTATAAGTATATATAAACTCAAATTTTGGTATGTCTAATCAAATATAAGGATTTTGTTCTTTTTAACGATTTGCTAAGTATTGCCTTGATTTATCTGCTATTTCACTTTTTATGTGTACAGTTAATTGACATGTCAAAATAATAAAAACTTTTTTTTAATCTCTCTCGTGTCATCTTTCACTTGGATGTAAAATAACTTATAAGTTCGTTTGATATGTTGAAGGCGGTAAAATAAGTAATCCAACAGAAGCAGGCAGATGAAATTATATAATCTAAAACAGTCTCACATGGCAGCCAATGTGACGCTGTCATAATATATATATATATATATATATATATATATATATATATATATTTGTTTTTGGTCAAAAAAGGTCCACATCCAGAAGTGAGACATCGACCCACGTTTCTTTCCAATGGAACTTTCACAACCATCTAAAGCCACCTGTGACAATTTTATTCCTTTTAGCTTTCCGGCTGCCATGAATTTCACATATATGATTTAGCTTTTCGCCAAGTATCTGAATGAGATCTTGGACATTAGGAGCAATGTCACATGGGTGGGGTCTTATTTGGTACAGTCCACCCTTATGGTGGATATGTAATGTTTCTTCATTTTAATGGGAGGGGTCTTATTTGGTACAGTCCACCCTTATGGTAGATATGTAATATTTCTTCATTTTAAATTCGTGAATGGGACTGATATTTTACATAAAATAAATAATTATTTTTCAAATTAATTAGTTTAAAATGGTCAATCTAAGTAATTAATAATATTCACGCTACTAACTCATAGGCATAACAAACACACAAGCTACTCACTTACTCAAGAGGTGGGTTCCATCGTACATTTGGTGTAGCACTTTGATCTGCATAGCACTAATTAGCTCCCCCTTCCGATTGCTAATTGGCTCTAAATACCATTGTGCCATGCCCCCGAGCATGACCCAAAATAATTAACCTAAGTTATTAGTTATACCCACATCACTCACGTATAAATAAGTCACAAATCACTTTATAAACCAATTTAAGACATTACATGTTATAAGCGGTAAAATTATGCTTCTATCTTTTCAAGCCTTATATTTTTCTCATTTATGATTAGGAATCCGTGATATAGAAGTGTGTCCGAATTTCAAAATTAAGTCAGGCAAAAAGAGAATAGATTTTAAGCCTTCAATCTATATATAAACCAACACCATTACCGTATATTTTGCCCTTAGGCTTTGAGCCTGCATTCTTTTATAATCATTCCTTGAACTTATCCGGACAGAGAGGATAAACTATGCTAAGGGCCTATTTGCATTGGCTTTTATTCTTTGAAAAAGATAAATTATTTATGCAATAATTATTATTTGATTTGATTTCCAACAAAAATTAAAATTCTAAAAAAAAAAGTTCAAGTACAATTTAAAAAAAAAAAATTTTTTTAACTTCCCAAAAAAAATTATTTTTTTAAAATTATTAAAAAACACTTTTAAAAAAGCCAATCGAAACAGTCCTAAACTATCATGGTGTACTGGTTAAATTAAGTTCAAGTGGCAATAGCCAATAGTTTAATGGAATGCTCTTTTCACTGGTATGTTGGTCCATGGTCCATGCTAGTGTTCACAACTATCAGTTGATTGCAATGCGTACACCGACAAAAGAGATGAGTACTTCAAAGCTTTACTCTTGTATTTATTCCATTTGTCATCGCAAAGAGGGGTTAAAGGGAAATGAATCCCGAGCAATCACATATATCGTAGCTGAAGCAAACAACTCTCTTTTAGTGTCATAATTTTCAGAGCCATATCATGTTCAGGGACGTAAAGTGAAATTTACAGGAGCGGCCTCATCAAACAATGGAAATTAGGCAATAAAATATGTGAAAGTTTAAACTATGTATTTGTGTTAATTAGGCAATAAGAGGTTTTATGGTAAAATTAATTTGTATCAATTGAGATACTAATTTTGAAAGTCCCACCTTGTTCAAGTAGCAATATTTAAGGCCTATCTAGATTGACATTTTTTTTTTTTAAAGAAAAAGCACATTTTTTTTCTAAAAGAAAGTACATTATCTTTTCAATAACTATTTACCTATGCTTTCAAAAAACTAAAACTCTCAAAAAGCTCAAATACAATTATTTTTATAAATCAGTATTTTTAACTTATAAAAAAAAAAACTTTTTTATACTTTTTTAAAAAAAGGTCAATCTAAATGAATTCTTAAATAGCTTAACAGCTCCTTTATTTATAACTCATGTTTAATAGATTGACATGATAATTAATGGTTGAAGGCACAACTAATTTACAGGAATACAATAAGGCACCACAATCAAACTTAAAACACAAATATATGTAGATGAATAACATAACAAATCACGGCCATCATTGTAGAAAAAGATGAACAAGATTGTGAATCTTTTTACCGATCCTCACCCCTAATCCAACCCCTTTTCTCTACGAAATTTGAATATAGGGTCTCACTTTTAGAGAAGATATACTCAACCACTTAAACTTCTCATAAACCTTGAATAAGAGTGAAAATAGAGTGCTATATTCATAAAACTTGATCCAACAAAATTAGAGGTGGACCACTATTGACCATGGATGCATGCATGCATGCGACCAAGTCAGTGGAGGCCATCCATGAATTGAATAAATGATGAGAGGAACTAAGAGGAAATTTTTTTTTTTTACCCTACTTTAAAAAAAAATTCACAAAAATACCCTTGTTTTGAAAAGCATTTCAAAAATACACGTTTCGGTAAGTCACCTACCGAATGGTAGGTGACCTACCATTTATGTTGCCTTTAAATACCCCCCTTCCCCTCCCCATTTTTCCCCACCATTGAACCCCCCCTCCCCCTGCGCTTGTAGCTGTGATTTTGAGCCAAAAAATACCCCCCAGCCCTTTTTTTTTTTTGCAAAAAAGTTTGGCCCCACGCGTAGGAAAGTGCCTTTACCTGTAAGTTTTCTAAATTCTCGCCTTTTTATTTGTTATATATTGATTTTTAAGTGTATATACGTGTTGTTAATATGTGATCATATATATATATGTGTAATGTATATAGCATGTATGTAGTATATGTACATGTGACATTAATATGTCTATAACTATTTATATATAATTATATGTGTTTTAATATATATATGTGTTTATTTTAGTTGCATATATATATATAAATATATATATATGTATGTGTGTGTTGTGTGTGTTTATTTTACATGCATATGTACATATATTTTTGACATGCACATGAATAACCGTATTAAACGTAATTTTGTACTGTATGAGATTTTTGTTTGCTAGAGATTTATAGTATTTAGAAATATTTTTGAAAAAGTTATTAATTTTAGAAATTTCATAGAACTGAAATTGCCCATTTGACATTTAAAACTTATGCAAATTTAGTAGAAATATAGTGTGATTGATTGTAATTTATTAGGAATATGGTGTAATTTATTAGGAGCGAGAATGTTGTTTAGTTGGTTAGAAACATAACATAATTTAATAGAAAATTAATATAATTTATTAGAAAATAATTCCTAAGAAATTTCCTTAGGAATTTCTTAACATGTACTAGGAATTTAATAAAGTTTATTTGATTAGAAAATTAATATAATTGTTTGTAATTTATTAGAAAAATTGTACAATTTATTAGGAACAAGAATATGGTTTATTTGAATAGAAAATTAATATAATTTAATACGAAGTGCAAAATAATTTATTAAATAATAAATACAATAAATTTCCTTAGGAATTTCTTATAATTTTTAGGAATTTAACAAAGTTCATTTGAATAAAAAGTTAATATAGTTTATTACAATTTAATAGGAGTATGGTGTGTTTTATTAAGATTTGAATGTAGTTTATTTGAATAAAAAAGTAACATAAGTTAATATGGAATTAAATAAGAACTTTACAAGAAATTTTAAGATATTATCTAATTTAATATTATTTACGCATGATAACTGTTTGATCGTAGGATACAGCATGGATGTCCGCCTTAGATCCCATGATGCATCTCTTTTGGTACATTATGCCCACCACAAGACGCAGATTTTGATGAGGGACACCGCGTCAAAGGAGTTGCGCACCCAGCGAGGCAACGAGTATTTGTTCTAGACCCCTGAGCACCCGTTAGTTCAGGAAGAGTTATTGCGTGCAGGGTTCTATGGGTGTTATAAGGCAGGTTGGCATGAACTCGATCACGCCTTATTGACAGCCGTCGTTGAGAGGTGGTGGATAAAGACACACACGTTTCACTTGCCTATCGGAGAGGCCACTATCACATTACAGGATGTGGCCGTTTTATGTGAGTTACCCGTGTCTAGTGATCCCATCTCGTACTTAAATACCACGAGGCCGGTGTATGGTAAGTGGGCTGGGCTTTTCCTTGATCTTTGTGGCATTACGGTGGGTGAATCACATATTGAGGTGAAAATCGGAAAGATCAGGCTGTCTGAGGTTAAGAGGTTGTATGAGATGACTTACTAGCAGGAGCCCGATGGTGCATCCGCAGCGCGACGTGCCCATTTATGGATGTTCGGCTACATAGTTTCTCATCTCTTTGCCGATGCCAGTGGTAGTTGGGGGAACATAAGCTGGCTGCTTTTGCTACGGGACATTGAGTCCGTGAAGGGATTGAACTAAGATGCTGCAGTGCTTGCACATCTATACAAAGGGATGAATGCCTTTGTTTTTTCTGATAGGACATACCTGTGTGGCGGGCTCACCCTGATACAGGTATTTGGCATAAGTCAATTAAACCTTGTCTGTAAATATCATAACTGTATTAACGTAACTGTGATATTTATCTGCAGTGGTGGGTATGGAATAGGTTCGAGTGTTTTCTGCCCACACTCGTTGAGTCCAGGCCCCAGGACATCCAGAGTAGGATGCACTTTGTCGAGGTCGGATGGAACTTACCAGACACGCCATGCGAGGGCGTTGTACCTTATGGAAAAGTCCTTTATAGACACGGCCAACAGGGGTCTACTACTTTACCGTGATGTTATTGATAAGCTTCATCCGGACTAGGTTTATTTGTAATAGCAAATGTAGACCATATGTTAACTTTTTATTTCAATGTTAACGAAACAGCATTAACTCGAAGTATCTATGCACTTTTACTTTGCAGTTTATTTGGCAGTCGTATAAGGACATTATCGGAGATCTATCGGATTACTGTACAGAGACGTCAGATTGGTGGAGGACGAAGGTCCCCCTGCTATGCGGTGGATTGGTTGAGTGGCATCGAGTCGATCGTGTGTTGCGCCAGTTTGGGATGCGCCATCCGATCTCAGACGCCCCTGAACTGTTCGTGTCACAGTCACATTTGAAAGGTGGGGAGAGGTTGAAATCAGCGGACGTGGAGCCTTTACATGAGCATTGGGGCAATGTACAGGCAGTTATAGTGAACGGTGTCGTGGAGGATAGGCCAGATCCGGTGCACCTAGAGCAGTACATGCAATGGTACTGACGCCGTTCTATCATTCGGATTGGCAATCTATCTTGGGTAACTCATCGTGCGGGATATATGGCGACAGCACAAGACGAGCATTTTATGGTAAGTATACCACATTGGTTATTGGCATACTTCATAACGTATTTGTCAATGCTGTATTATATGAAGTCAATGCCTTTCACTAAATATGTTTTCAGGCTTCGACATTGGGCCGTGCATTTCATCACATATGGCGCGCCTCACAGCATTTCATCACTAAACGTCGGCACAGGAACGTTTCTGGCTGGAGATGGATCATGTTGTGTCCCAAATGCAACGAGCCTTGGAACAGACTAGGCACGCCGACATTGTGGCAACGCCCTTGTATTTTGACATACTAGATACATCGACCTAGCCATTGATGCCGACTCAGTGGTCTCAGCCGCCTCCGACGTACCCATGAACCCATACGCCCTCCTAGCCCGCCCCGTCATACTATTCGCAGCCCGCCCAGACACTTACACAACAGCCCCCCCCCCCCCCGGTATACCCATGGGCACACACCCCACTGCAGCAGCCCCCACCAACCTACCATTGGGGTTACCAGTCATATCCACCACCTCCCACACAGTGGTCTCAGACCCCACAGTGGGGCCAGCCGGCGCCGATTGGATCATTCTACATGCAGTATACCTCTTCTACTTAGGGTATCCATTCGTTTACATCGACATCAGCCGCCTCCTCGCGTCCACCCATGTCATCTCCATTTGTATACGAGCTGACGAAGATGACTATGCCACCATCAATATCGACTGACACATCCACCTCCCCATTGCGGGTTGAAGACTATCTTGCCCCATCACAGGATGAGCAGGGTGCGGATCAGGGCGGTCGTCAGGGCAATGGTGAACAGGGTGGGGATCAGCAGTCCATGGCCGAGGATTTACCGCCACAGCGAGCTGGGAAGCGCCCAGCTACCTGGCAGCCCCAACGAGTTCAGCCGCCTCGGGCGAAGAAGGGACATCTTCCGGGGTGTGGGACACAGTAGCTTTGGTTTTTAATTAATTTTTTTGTCATTTATTAATTTATGTAATTTATTTTTTGATGCATGTATATGAATTGGTTACCTTTAACAAACAAGTTTTACTTGCATTACATTTCAGTTTAATAATTTTGTGTATGACAAAACTACACAAACATTAAAGCAACCCACTTACATTACATCAAACATTACATCTCGGCCCACATTCAACATTAAAGCCATTCAATACTTTAAACATTGCATATAGTGATTATAATACGATACATCCCCATCAAATAATATCAGAACTATTGTTGTGTGATGCTAGTTTGATTTTGAGGGCACCTAGCAACGTTGTGACTCGGTTGACCGCAATTTGAACACCTTCGTCTACCAACTTGGTCCGAGTGATCCATTTCATTAGGAATACGCCTACCCCTCGTGGGTCCTCTACTTCTGTGCCGCAATCTAGCTGGATTGGGTTACAATTGCCAAGCAGGTGCATCTGGCCAATAATCAACGTGTCCCAGAGGTTGAAATGGGTTGGCATACGTATTTGTGTATGCTTCGACTTTATATTCAAGCGGGAACATGTTGACTAACGTTACATTCAAATAGCATGCAACTGCCTGTGCATGTGAACATGGTAAATGGTAGGCTGTCCACTTGCCGCAGATACATGTCTTATCATTAAATCTGACTACTTGTACAGGACGTCTGTCAGTAAATGATTCCGGCAAGCGGCTGACTTGTGTTGTACTAGTTTCATGGTAAAAATGGAACACGTTATGAAGGTGTGACTTTGCCTCCCACTTGTCAAACAATTCTCTGACTTTAACGGGGATGACAAATTCTTGTCCTGCCAAGTGCCTCGCATGTATAGACCAGTTGTAGAAGTATTCAGCACACTTTGTGAAAGTGTACGACACTAACGTTGTAATAGGCAAATACCTCGCCCCAACAAGGACACCATTGAAACATTCCACATTGTTGTAGTCATCATACCCCACCTCGAACGTCCATCAGCACACAGTGTCCACATCTCCCGGTCTATGTTGATGATATAGTCGTATGCCCATTTACCAGCCCCGCTTGGTGTTGGGTTAACTTACAAAATTTTTCGCATCACTTCTACATGTTTGAGGACTTGATTTTCCTTACCAGCTCTCCAACATAAGTCCTTTATATATTGGTTGTGGGACTGTTTCATGACATTACTTTTGAGGTGCCTCAAGCATATCTGATACTTCACCTGCAATTGCCCATCAATTGAGATACGATTCACGGCAGAAAAAATTCCTGCATGTCTATCAAACACTACAGAAATCTCATCCATGTAATGTAGAAAATGCATCCGTACTAGTTGAAGGAACCATGGCCAGCTTTCTGTTGTCTCTGTATCGACAACTGCAAACACCAACAGTAAAATCTGACTATTCGCATCAGCTGTCAATGCTGTTAGAAGATGGCCCTTATATTGCCCGCGCAGGTGAGTACTGTCGAGAGAAAGCACAAGACGACAATACTTCCACGCTGCAATGCATGGTGTAAACGCCTAAAACACATAATCGAAAATTTTGGTTCCTTGCGTCGACCCTTGGAAGAACTTGTATGTTACAACTGTCCCTGGATTGGTTGCCTTGACAGCTTTAAAAAATCGCAGAAGTAACTGGTACGACTTGTTCCAATCGCCGTACACCATTTCAATGGCCTTATTTTGGCCACGCCAATCCTTTCCGTATGAAATGTTCACGTGAAACGTGTCCATAATATGTGCGCGTACAAAACCCACATCAAAATCAGGCTTGTGTTTTACGAAGTGCATAGCCGTATAACCGACCAGTGCAGCGGTAACATTTTTATGGTCGGCCCTTCGCCTATCACCGAAACAATTATGCACGCCCCAATACTTTGTTATTTCAAACTGGCGATGCGTGGATTTTCGAATTACCCGCAATTCCCACCTACATGGATTTCTAAGGTTGGAAGCATTTACACAACAAACAACCCATATTCAAACCTCTTGACTTTGTATTCACGTTGTACCTTTATCGAGTACATCTGAACTGCCCGAATCACGTCCTTCTTTGATGGGAAAATATTTCCTTTGGCCAATTCCTTCTCATCCCAAAATATTTGCGTTTTGTACTCCTCTATACTATCCATATAGTATTCTTAACTAACGGTATGAAGTTGAGCAGTTTCATGTACATCATGCATCGGTATGGCACACGAAGGTCCCCCCGCACTAGCTGACGGCCCCTCACATTCTGCATTAACGTTCGCAGTCTTTTTATTACCATTGAAGACGTCATCATCTTCGTACCAGGCATCGTTCTCGTTCAGGGGCATGTCCTCATCTTCTTCGTCAGGTTCAGATGGAAATGTGTCCATGTTCAAGTCCACCCTCACATTATGAGATGACCCTGCTATGTCACTCCCAGCAATGTAATGTGATGGTTCGGCATTCAAGTCGGGAACAGTGCAACCACACTGGAAATCACTGCTTCGTTGCGGAATGTACACGTCGTCAGCCTTTACTTCCATAATGACATGAGCATTATTCATGTTATTATCATTACATGCTATTCGAAACACATCCATCAAATCATCATCGTTGCTGATTGCCACCTCGCTAAAATATGGATACAGTAACTGTACGACCCCCGATTGGAAACGATGCGATAGCTCCATCCTGTCGATGCGATAACGCAAATTAAGCTTCTCATAGACACTATAAACAAATTCATTGTATGATGTTTCATGTGTTATTTTGACCTTACGAACAGGTTTCGTAGTTTTATATTTGATACCGTACGAGTCATTAATTTTTTCTCTGCCATAATATAAAATAACAAAGACTGTATTCATATTTTCTTACTGACTAAAATATTAGATGAATAGTATACAAGTTTGTATGTGTGGAAGATAATTGGAAAGATTTTGGACGATTTGAAAATTAAGGATACTAGGCGGATTATATATGGGTTATAAGAAATTTGGATATTTAGTTTTGGGCCTTCTGAAAATGAAAGAGCAAGGATTAAGTTCAAGCCATAAATATTCGGTAAGTGACTTACCGGTTAAGGAGAATAATGCACAAACGAACGGTAAGTCACTTACCGTTCAAAGGGGAATAACAGTAAGTGACTTACCGTTCTCCTGATAGCGTGGCAGACGGTAAGTCACTTACCGTTTTCTCCAGAGATGCTCTGACACGTGAGAGAAAGGTAAGTCATTTACCGTTTCGGTAGGTGGCTTATCGAAACAGGTATTTTTGAAATACTTTTCAAAATAAGGGTATTTTTGCCAAATTTTTTTAAAAGTAGGGTAAAAAAAAAAATTTCCGAACTAAGATCCATGCACGGCGGAGAAACGGCGTGTACTTGGTGGGACAACTACCGACTGGCCAGTTACATTTTACACGGTGGTCCTAGCTTGGGGACGGCGGCCCTGGAAATCCACATTGTCGGGTAGGGTGAAACATGCGCATCGCCCCACACAGGATTTGGCTTTGTCTGTTTTTGCATCCCACCACCTTTTGTTTCTTCCCAAATGTTGGGTTAATTGGTATCATAACCCTATTATCATTCTTGGACCATAAGATTTACACAATGTTTATATATATATATATATATATATATATATATATATATATATATATAAAACTCTTATGTTACTAAAGCATTCCTCTATAAATGAGTTAATTTCAAAAGTATCTTTGGTGACAAAAAGAACCCAATATAATTGACTCAACCATTGAAAATTTGGCAAACATAATCACCAATTAATAAACATTTAAATAAAAGCTACATTGAAAAATACTCCCGATAACTTTTAGGGTCTGTTTAAATTGGTTTCTTTTTCGTAGAAAAGTACTTTTTTTTAAACATATATTTTCTTTTTGTAATTAGTAATAGACTTAAATTTCAAAAATAACAAACTAAAACTCTAATAAAAAATCAATTTCAATTTTTTCCAAGATGTTAGAATTTCTAAATTTTCAAAAATATATTTTTCTCAAAATTAAAAAAAAAAGATTAAAAGAAAATCAAGTCAAACGAAACCTAATACCGCAAGGAGAAACTCCAACTAGCTATTGCGTTGCCCTTTGGACTTAACAATTTCATATCAGCACCATTACTACAATATGCTACAGTAAAGTACGCACTGATCCACACGTACGCACGCACTTCTCTTTTTAAGGTTTTATTATAACTTCCAGTTTCATCGTCTTGCATTCTTGTAATTCAAATCAAGACAGTCTATAAATACCAATAGCAAACAAAAGAAGAAGAAAGGTCTCCATCAAAAATCTATCTTTAAATTCCAATCTTTAAAGCAAAGAAGCTCATTTGTTTTATATACTCTCTTCTAAACACTACACTTCCATCGCAAGAAAGAAAGACGTAAAACCCACCCCCACTTCAAGAAATTGACTTTCAATTTCAGAGTATAATGTCCTTTTATTGTCTTATTTTAATGAATAACGAATAATATAATATTGAGCAAAACGTGGTTTTGCCTTCATGATATTATGCCTTTTGGGCTTACCATTTTCTTTTTTTTTAAAAAAAAAAAGTTGCAGGTGAGCAAAGTGTTGATCCTATAGAAGAAGACCAGTTAAAATGGCGGGTGATGTTGAGGAACCTCCATTTCGGCTTAATTTTCAGGTACTCTTTATTTTAAAAAAAAAAAATATTGAGATGTTGACTTGCATTATTGCTACCTATATATCACCAATTTGATAATACACAAGGCTTCAATTTGAAAAACCATCAGCAGATTGGTAATTTCTAGTGTGTGTCTGTTTTGCTTTCTTAGAGCTCTAGTTGGAAGTCATGATTTTTCTTGATGAATTGAAAATTAACGGATAAGTGTTTGAAAAACAATTTGCAGCATTTCATTGTTCATTTCCATCTAGTGAGGATATAGACGATCTAGGAAAATGTATGCATGCAGAGGCATATGTTCAATTTGTTCACTTTGCATTAACAATTATGACTGTTAGCTTGCTAAGTAACCTGTTTCTAGTTGTTTAAGCTTTTCATCTCTTTGGGGGTTGATTACTTCATAGAAAATGAAAAAAGTACTTAGATTCTGATTAATATTAACTTATAAAATCAACAGTCAGATTCTCTGCATTCCGGTTCTGTTTCATTTGGAAGGTTTGAGAATGAAGGGCTTTGTTGGGAAAGGAGGTCATCCTTCTCACACAACCGGTACCACGAAGAGATCGAGAAGTGCTCGAGACCAGGCTCGGTAACTGAGAAAACTGCATATTTCGAGGCTCAGTTTAGAAAAAGGGCATTTGTGAAGCAGGCTCCATCACGGAGCCAGAATGGAACAGAACACCAATGTAGAGAAAATGACACTTTGGAGAATGTCAATTATGAAAATGATTTTGGAAGTTTCCGCAAGGGAAACTCTTCTGCAAAGCCTGATGAGGGTTGTGTTGGTTCCATAAGCAAAAAAGAGTTTGAAAAGCCAGAATGTGCAAGAGAATATTCTGGAACTTCATATTCCGAGCCGCAGCATGAATCTGCATACATCAGTCTAAATGTTGTGGACGGTGGTATTTGTGATTCAGAGCAAGTAGGCTCTCAGGAAACTTATCAAGCTGAAGTTGAAAATTTGCCTTTAATCGACAATGAACCAGGGAATGGAGTAACAGAGAACCTTAGTGCTAAAGCACGAACTTCAGATATGAAATCAAAGGCCGATGATGATTTGTCAGCCAGTGATCCTCAGGCTGATGGTAGTGTTAGTTCAAAGCATCAAGACTGTCCTTCTGACCAGGTGCTTATAGTTCAGAAATATATTATAATTGTTATATTTGTGCATTTTTTTCACAGTTATAACTTATAAAAACATTATTAGTTGGACTTTATACTCTGAATCACAATGCAATTTGCAGTTCTCTTTCACAAGAAAAGTATTTTAGATTTCTTGTTTCACTCCTTCTTTGTAATATACTTTATGTAATATACTTAGGTGCAGAAAGCATCGGAAAATAAACATATGAAGCCCAAAATGAAGTCTCAGGTCACTGGTGCTCACGGTAAAAGAAACACATCAAATGGAGAATCGAAGGACTTCGCCAGTAAGCCCACTAGAACCAAAACTGATATTCCACTGAGATCCAAGAGAGAAAAGATGGTACCTCAAACTCCATCAACCACCAGCACAAGTTATAGAATGCAAAAAAGTGAGGTAATTTTGCTTTTAGTTTACTATTAATATCATGAGAAGAGAATTCATTTTCTGTATATGTTTCTCTTATATAATGTTAAAGACTAGGGGATTCTCATAAAATCTTACTTTCATGTACTTCTGGGTTGCTGCCATTGGTTAGAAGTTACAGATTGGTTCTTGTGGGCAGGTTCGTCTTAATTCAAAGACAAAAGCACATCATATGAATAAAAGGTATCGGCAATTCTTTTGTCTCTGCTGAAGCAAATGCATCAATCGTTCATTGTTTCTAATCCGAGAAACACAGAAATGATCTTTTTCTGGTTGTAGTGCTGACACAACATCAGGACAAAGAAACAAAAATTCTCTACGTCCGGCATCAGAGAAGGTGGCGCCTAAGACAAATTCTGGTGCAAACTGGTATATGAGCAATAGCAGAGGAAAATATTTGTTTCATTTTTCATGTTTTCAGCTTATCCTGATACATTGTTTTTAGGCCCATGCGAGCTGTCAGCTCAACTAGGCCAGGAACAAAACAGAATGGTTCTGTGTTCAACTTTAAAAGTTATGAACATGCGGGGAAGAGGAAAGAAGTAAGTGAGCATTCTATTTTCATTTTGTTTCTGCTCAAAGATTAAAGTAAGATCTTTTAGCAGTTTACTATTCATCTTATTTCACATTTTGCCTGATGGTGGCGGAGAACATGCTTGCCAAGGAAGACGAAATGGACCAGTTTCTTGAAAAGAAACAGGTACTTGCACTGAAACAGAGAGACTGATTTCCAGGCTTTTAAGGGAATCAGACAGAAACATATAGACGCATATCTTTCATTTGTTCTCGATGACACCTGAGCTAAAAAAATAATAGCTCAGTTAAAGAGACTAGAAGTCTATAGTTTCTTATAGTTGGTTTGATTTTGATTATTCCAGGAGAAATCAGAAGGTAAGATTAAACACGTACGGCGAAGCCTGAAGTTTGAACCTCCACCTATGAATTCTTTTTATTGCAAAGCTGGATGTGACATGGACAAAACAGAGGTACATCAGCGAGCCTGCAGTGCTTGGTCTTCTTTATGATCTTCTCACATATCTGTTTAACTGTTATATTAATTCTTAGTTCAATCTCTTTATAAGATTATATCTTTTCTAGAACTTTTCTATCAGCACCTCTGGCTTAGCCTATTTTGATCTTGTTCTTATAACTGTTCCAGCTTACTTTCCATTGCTTTAATCATGCACATAGTGCCTGGCCCTGGTTGGAACTAAACCCTCGTATTCTGACTCACGAATGTTAGAATTGATGTTCATAATGGTTAATTCTGCTCCAGGGCACAAGTGACAGAAAATCAAGTAAACCCCGAAATAAATCTTCAAGTTCTGGAATCAGAACTAGTGAAAGATCTCTATCGTGTCAAGAGGCAGAAAGTGACAAACCCCCTTCGGCTATTGAACCATCAAATGATGGTGGTCCACTGCATGACTCAGAAGCGACTGGCTTTCCTCAAACTGTACCAACAAAAAGCAGAGCAGCTTCTGCAGATCCAGGAGCCAGCCATCCTGCACAACCTCGAGCGATGAACCTGATGACCAGGAAGAAAGAGCAGCACAAGGAGACATATAAAAACTTGCAAAAATACAAAGTATCAGAAGGTAACAAGATCATTAAAGGTCAGAAAATTGAGGGGAAGCCTAAAATGAGTCGTGGGAGAAGCAGCACCAGATTGGGTCATCTAGCAGCTGGTGTTGCATCCTGAATTTGTTAGTATTCCGCCCGTTTCAATGCATACATTGCCTTAACCTCTCCTCTGAAGAAACGCATTGGTTTCCACCATTGTTTCCGCCAAGTCTCAAGAAAGCACACTGGGATGCAGTTGTTGTACGGATCGTATGCCTCATCTACGTTTTAGTAGCTAGTATTGATTCCTAAGAGGGCTAGCATTTCCCGTTGCAGACATGAATCATGTAATACATATCAACTTGGGTAGCCAATGAATACAAGTCCATTTTCACTGAGCTCTGAGCTACCAAGGCCATTCTCTCTGCGCGCTAGTAATAAAACAGTAAAAATTTTGACTTATCGCCGAAGTTTGATTGCTTGTGATCACTTGGTGATATAAGCTAGTTGATTGCCAAAGAAAATACGAAATTAAAAGCTAG
Source organism: Cordia subcordata (assembly GCA_028554755.1). NCBI lineage: Eukaryota > Viridiplantae > Streptophyta > Magnoliopsida > Boraginales > Cordiaceae > Cordia > Cordia subcordata. The sequence goes on from JAPTOF010000020.1 coordinate 2,037,921, forward strand.
TTGTCAAAAGTATCATCCCTCACAATAAGTGAAATATTTCTCTTTGGAAAAATATTGAATTGTCTAGTGAGCAAAACTCAAACGAACCCATAAATCATCACAACAGAAAATTTATGATTTTCACTACTGCGATGACATGGTAGAAAAAAAAAATTAACGTGGAGATAACACAAGCAAGTAAATTCATTAACAAAAGTAAACACCAGAAATATTATTGAGTTTTTTTTTCTTCTGTTTTTCCTTTAAGGATAAATAATGATTTTCTACTTTGACTTGAACACGAGAAAATTGATCACAAAACAATTCTACCATAAGTCTTACAAGGCCTAACAACTTAGCAACAATAAATTTAAAGCTAAACTTAGTGAAATCAAGAGAGAATTACAAGATAAATTACAAGAATCTTGGTTATCATCATGGCTGCTGATGCTTGGATGGGAGCTGCTGAAGATCTTCTGTAGTAATATGGAAACCAAGGCACCATAGGCTCTGGAGGGGGCTGTGCTTCACCATACGAATAAGGTGGAGGGTTAAACGGAGAATCATCAGCCGGTGGAGAATTTGATCCTTGAGATGGTGGTGTCGTGGCCGGCGGTGGGTTGTTTCCGGGGCCGGCTGGCGGCGGATAACATGGGTATGTACACCCTTGTGAGGCTGTCTTTGCTGGATAATTTAGGAATGTTGAGAGGAACAAGAGGATGAAAACAAGTTTAGGAAGGTTCAAGGCCATTGTTTTAAATGGTGTTGTGGAAATAATGAAAAAAAGTAATAGTGATACTAAGACAAGGAGGAGTGAACAATGGAAGATAATAGAAGAGACTTCTGAGAATCTTTGTCAAAGTAAAATGTCAAAAAAAGCTTAAATATTATCAAGAAGAACCAAGCTTTTAAGTCACTTTCATATCTATGTACATCTTTTAATATGCTCGGTGTTAAAGAATTGTCCATCATGCATGCCCCGGTTTGGTGGCCATAGAACTAGAATTTTGGGTCCCCTAAATTAAGAGCACATTTTTGTATTTTATTATATCTATTTGCAAGCTTACCATGCAAAAGAGAAATTTTGATATTCTATACAAGTCATCACATAGATAATAACTTGAAATTTGGTGCGTATTCGCCAACAGCTTTTCAAGTAGTGTTTAGCGTTTTAATTGGTCAAAATACTATTTTACTAAATTATTGCTGTTCGGTAAACTAGCGTTTCAAGTAGCTTTTTTAGTAGCTTTTAACGTTTCTCAAAAGCTAAAAATTTTAGCGTTTCAGGTAGCTTTTAGCTTTTTATGCTTTTTTTTGGCAATTCTACCCTTTTTGCATTTTTTGATTTTTCTATTCTTTTTCCAATCTCTCTCTATATTTTTATCTTTTCTTTCACAAATATAAATAAGAAATAATATAAAAATAAATTTCAATTTCTATATAATCAACATTACTAAAAGCATAAATTTTATTTGTATATTTTTTTTAATAAAATAATTTTGAATCTAATAAAATTAATTTTTGTAATATTGATATAAATGTTTTATCAAAACATTAGTTTTACTTTAATATTAAAATATGATTATGAAAATAAATATCTAATTGTGAAATATATTATCTTATTCCTATAATAGCAATAGTAATTACATTTATCATAATAACAATAATAATAATAATATGATATCAATGTCCTTTTACGTCATTTAACATTTATCAGCTAATCTAACAGCTAATTTTACCGAACACATTTTGTTCAATCAGTTAGTTAAACGACTATTCACTAACAGCTAAAATACAACAGCTATTAGCTACCCAAACAACTGTCAGCTACTCCAATAGCTAAATTTGCCGAACAGGCCTTTAATATAATGATTTTTTTAACTAATTCATCATTTCACTTATTGATATTAGATTAATATTTTCATTAATCTGAAATTTTTTTATTTTCAATCATTTAGATATTAAATTTATCATTTCTATTGATAATTTTTTTTCAAGAATTGAGATATACTTAATATGAGAATAATTAAAAATTGTAAACTTTTGTATATATGAAATCATTTAATTAGTTTTAGCAGCATAACACTGCACAAGTCAAAAAAGAAAGTTAATATAAAAATTTTTATCATACAAATGGATCAGTAATAAAAAGCCAAATATTATATATTATATATATAGAAAGAGAGAGAGTTCTCGAAACGTCTGCTGTTTGACTCATGTGACTTTATTCCACAAGGAAGAAGCAACACACATTTGATGATTGTGACATATGGAGCGAAGGATCATCAGAAAATTAGCACTGTGAAAATCTTCCTTATAATTTTTTTTTCGCTTGGGTCAAAAATCTTCCTTATAGTTAATGGAATAAGTAAAAGACGTACCATTTTGACATTAATCTGTTACCTACCAATTAGAATAAAGCACATAAGGCACCATTAGTTTCTAATGGTGTCATTAGATGATTCTTTTTGTCTTTATTGTCTTGGCAAGAAGCGAAAATACAAATATATCATATGGTGATGTCGTATTTCTTTTTTCCTTTTTAACGAGTAAACAAGTGATTTGTCAAAATTAACCGTTAAACGTACACGAATTGTTTATAGTAGAGAGCCAAGAAAGTAAATTCTCTCTAGCAACGGTTATGAGCGTAATTCTGTCCAAAGACGTATGATACAAATGTCACGTACTAAAAACAAGATAAAATAGTCAACTTACGATTTGATTATAATAGGCTTTACCTCTTTTGAAAAGAGTAAAGATATGTACCAATAATTGGAATCTTCAATCATTTGATCTCAAATACTCCATGGTCTACAAATTGCTCGTCTTAGTATTATTGAGACCCTTCTAAAAAAGAAATCTTTAACTTTTTTAAAAATTCAACGATCTTAATTGTTGATGTATTCGATTTCTAACAATAAGTCAAGAACAAGCAGGGGCCATCTATATATGGATGGAGCAACAGAGAAACCCCCTTTGGCTAGTGAACCGTATAATGCGATGGTGGTCCACTGCATGACTCAGAAGCACAATGGTTTCTACCATTGTTGGGCCAACCGACACCCCGGGTTTTTCTCTTCAAACCTTTGAAATTGGTTGCTTTGAGCTTTTCCTTTAATAAATTAATTGCACCTGATATGTTTTTGAAGAAATAATGCTTTAAGCTTTGATGTTACATACTATGGTCCCGAAAGCATCTTCATTCGGCATGCTTTAATATAAAAACTTTTTTTAACTGGTGCAATTGTCTTCATTAAGGTTAATTAAATAATTTTTTACATATTAAAGTTTATCTAAAAATAATAAATTTAATACAAGGATGATTGAAAATAGATAGTTTTTATATCAATGAAAATATTAATATAATCCTAATGGGTGCAATATTGTACTTATTAGAAAGACTAAATATAAAACGGTCCTTCTAACAGGTACAATATTGTATTTGTTAAAATTTATTAAATGATCCTATATATATGAAAATTTATCATTTTTAGTCATTTTTTTTATTAAATATAACCATCTTTTAAAAGAAATTATGATAAAAAATGATAAATTTAATGTGAGATGAATAAAAATTGTTAACTTCACATAAATAGAAAGATTAATCTAGCAATATTGCATTTGTTAGAAAGACTGATATGAAAACACACATTCTTTAGATGTTCTCTTGAAACTATAAACTATTGCACAAGGAAAAGAAAGAAAAGGGAAGAAAACAAAAAAGGTAAAGAGAAAGTAATAAAAGGAAATGGATTCTCTTGTTTGAATTGGAAACAACTAAGAAGGGAAATAAAAGGAAATGATTTATAATTTTTTGAATTCAAAAAAGGGTGAAGGTTGCTTTTAAGGATAACCTATTTCAGAGCAATCGAACTTTTCCACTCATTAATCTTTTATTTCATTCAAATTGAGAGGATTGTAAAATCTATTACAAAAGGAATACTCTTTCAATATGTAAGACCCTCTTTTTCCTTTTTTTTCCCTTTAAAAACTATCTAGGGAATATTGACAATGACGAATGACAAATAAAATACACAATCAAAAGCTAGTTGTCAAAATTATTGTCCCTCATAATAAGAGAAATATTTCTGTTTGGAAGAATATTGTATCTTCTGCTAAGCGAAACTCAAACTTTACACGTAATCATCATAATTTATGATTTTCGTTACTGCAACTACATGGTAGAAAAAATCAACGAGGAGATAACATAAGCAAGCAATTTCATTAAACAACAGAAATAATGTTGAGCTTATTTTTTCGATGACATTAGTAGCGAATTTTCACTTACCTAGCTAATAAGACTCGTGCTCAAAACCCGTAAACCTTTACTTTTCGCCTCTCAATGATCAAAATTTCACCTTTCCTAAACAATCCTACCAAAACTGTGACATGATCTAGCAACTTAGCAACAATGAATTTAAAGCTAAACTTAGTGAAATAAATAGAGAATTACAAGAGAAATCATAAGAATAGTGGTTGTAATCATCATGGTTGCTGATGCTTGGATGGGCAGTGCTGAAGACCGGTCATGAGGCTTTCTGTAGTAATATGGGAACCAAGGCAGCATAGGGGGCTGTGCTTGACCATACACATAAGGTGGAGGGTTAAAGGTAGAGTCATTATTAATTGGTGGAGGATTGCTAATGGTTGGAGGAGGATTATTTGATCCTTGATCAGACGCTGGTGTCGTGGCCGCCGGTGGATTGTTTTCGGGGCCGGTAGGCGGCGGATAACATGGGTATGGACACCCTTGTGAGGCTGTCTTTGCCGGATAATTTAGAAATACTGAGATGAAGAGCAAGAGGGTGAAGACGAGTTTACGGAGGTATAAGGACAAGTTTTCAGTGGTTTTGTCAGTTATGGAAATAATGAAAAAAGTAATGTAATATATATAATAAAATAAAATAAAATAAGTTATAATTTCGTGCTATCAAGTTGCGCTTTGTATGACAAATTTTCTATAATTACTTATCAATTTAATATGCCTATTTTTAGGTCTTTTTTTGTTTTACATCAGTTATTCAGTTCTATTCCTTTATTAAACATTTTAATTTAATTAATATTATACCCTTTCTATATATATATATCAATCATTGTTTTATTAATTCTATATTATATAATTATTTCAATAACTATTTAGTAAGATGCAAAAATTCTATAGTTTTAATATATCCAATCACATATGTCACTCCCTGTATATTGCACAAGTGTCACACTAGTACACTATAAAAGAGAATGCCATATTGATTCACGTTATTTGTTATCATGTCACGTGATTTTTTCCCGTTTACAAAAATTTCCATCATCAAAATAATCTTTTGAGTAAATTGCATATTACATCCCTGTACTCTAACCTATATGCACCATACCTCTTATAGTATTTTAATTTAATTACTATTATACCCTTTCTATATATATATATATATATATATATATATATATCAATCATTATTTTATTAATTCTATATTATATAATTATTTCAATAACTATTTAGCAAGATGTAAAAACTCTATAGTTTTAATATATCCAATCACATATGTTGCTCCCTGTGTATTGCACAAGTGTCACACTAGTACACTATAAAAGAGAATGCCATAATAATTCACGTTATTTGTTATCATGTCACGTGATCTTTTCCCGTTTACAAAAATTTCCATCATCAAAATAATATTTTGAGTAAATTCCATATTACTTCCCTATACTCTAACCTATATGCACCATACCTCTTATAGTATTAAAACTAGCTAATTACTCTTTGTACTCTGACCTATGTGTTTCATATTTCCTGTTGTATCAAAACCAGCTAATTACCCCCTGAACTTTTTAAAAGTGTACAAAATACCCTCTGAAGTTTCTAAAAGCATGCAAAATACCCCTTAAAATATATGAGGGTAAGAGATTATTTTGCACACTTTTAAAAACTTCAAGGGAATAATTAACTAATTTTAATACTATAGGGGTATGGTGCATATAGGTCAGAGTATAGGGGGTAATTAACTAATTTTGATATTTTAGGAGGTATGATGTAAATAAGTCATAGTACAAGGGGGAAACATACAATTTATTCTAATCTTTTTAATTTAATGAATTATATCCAACCCATATATATTATGTAAAACAAAGTATATATCTTTCCATCAATGCCACATGTTCGTGACTTTTTTATTGGTTTCTATGCATTTTTTATTTTATTTTTTCAATTAAAAATATTATATTCGAATACTAGAGATCTCTTATTTAAAATATGATTAATATTGAAAATCTATCAAGTATTAAGTTTTATAAAATATATTTATATACATAAATGACAAAATATAATTGGCTATTAACAACAAATAAATATATTAAAAGTACTTGTTTATCCATGCATCACATGACTATACTTTAGTATAGTATAAAAGAGGGTACATGGCTCTTTTTATTAATACCACATGTCTTAAGTTCATGAAATGTTTTTCCTCCAAAAAGTTCTAGTTCATGCCATTTTCATATGTCTATACCTTGTTTGATGATATTTTCTCAAATTAAATATTTTATTCAATTATTGAAAATTTCTCACAAAGAATATAATCAGTATTGAAAATTTTATCCATAATTAAATTGTATAAAATATATTTATATTTTATCCTCACATAAACTACAAAAATTTATTTGTTTATATCATCATATTAATATATTTATAAAGTAGAATCCATATGTATCTTTTAATGCTGCATGTTTTAATTCTATCAATTGTTTCTCCAAAGATGAGTTACATTTCAATAAATATATTATTCATTTTTAATTATTTTCTTTTCTTAAATCAGATTATTGTCTTATTTTACTTTTTTAATTTAAATATTTTGTGCAATTATTACATATCTATTATTTAAAAATCGATTAGTATTGAGAACTGACAAAAAAAATTAAATTTTACAAATGCATTTATATTTATCTTAACATAGAGTGTAAAAATATAATTGGTCAGAGTTGCCCTTACTAAGACAGATCTTAGACACATAGCACGGGTGCAATATAATAGACTTTTTCTTGCATATCATATCTTATTTTTTTACTTAACTAATAAAGTAGATATTGCATGAATATTCACATTGCATGTGATATATATATATATATATATATATATATATACATGTGTGTGTGTGAATTCTAAATAATTTGTCAATTATTAGATAATTTTTTTCAAACTCTTTTGTTTTTATTTGTTACCGAGAAAATTTTGCCACTATTTGGAATTAGGTACTAAGATTTTAACTAATAGAGTGATATATTTTACACTTCTAGTATAAATATGTCTATATATCTTGGAAGTGAAAAATAAAATTAATTTTAGAAATAAAATAAATGACTTTATATACATACACACGCACGCACTTGCACACACACACACATAGATATATTCGCCATGTAACATTTTTATATATATGGTATAGTATTTTTAACAATCATTTTCAAAATAAAGAATAATTAATATTTTACTAAATGTTAACGTACTAAGTCTGTATTTCACCTTACAATTGGGTTAATTCTATTCCTTTTTTTCTTTTGCTATCCCTATATATTCTTCAAAACATGTCCAATTTCAAATCATTTATTAGTTAATTTGTTCAATAATAAAAAATTGGCCAATTGTTTCATTGAGCAGTTATTTTTAAGACCTACTACTTTTTTATAATAAATTATTTTTAATACATGTTACAATTTCATTTAATATATTTGATTATTATAATTATATATCTTTTTTTGATGTTTATTATTTTATTTTTTATAATTTTTTTCTACTTGTTTTTCAAAATTATTTTTATATTTTAAGAAAATTATTATATATATCGGATGGGTATAAATCTACAAGTGATATGGAGACAAGAATGAACAATAAAGACTATAAAGGAGAATTTGAAAATTTTAGCCACGGAAAAGGGCCAATAACGCTTAGGATGAACAAGAAGAGCAAACTTAATAAGAGTCAAGGCCCGCATAATAGGTACAAATACTTAAATAAATAAAAATACAAAAAGAAATTCAACTTAAAAAAATTAATCACGAATACGTAAACAAAGACACAGTGGAAAAAAAATTTTATTTGATACCTCTAGTGTCTGGTACGGTTTCTTATTCGCCCAAGGCAAGTTTTCGGCCAAAAAAATTTATCATGCTCCACATTATCAGCAGAATATATGAAAGGACAAGATAAAAGAAGAAAAAGCATAAAATTTATGGAAAAAGACAAAAAGAAAGAAAAAGCATAAAATAGCGAGCAAACATCTATAAAACCTTTTTAATTCATAAAAGTAAGCACGAAGATGGATGAAATCAAGATTTTGATTGATTATAATATAATAATGACACACAATTACTTATGCCTTTTCGTAAACAGTTTTAAAAAGATCGTTGTAATCATCCTACATCTGAATGAGGACTGATTAACAAAACAATTTAATTTTAATCTAGAGATTTTAGACTAATATTTGTGCATATATAATGCCAAATTATTGCTTACAAGTTACAGCATACGTTTATATAGACAAACACACTCCTCTGACTTTTCTTTGGAAAGGGCTGCAAGGAGTAACGAGAAGGCTTAAAAAATCAGGATAGATATGTATGTCTTTTAGAGGGTGTTTTGGAGTATTTATAAGTTGGTTAAATCTGTTTATAAGCAAAAAAAATAAAATTTATGCATTTAGCAAATTTTGCTTATAATCAAGTAAAATTGGTCTATCAGCAGCCAAAAAAAAAAAAAAAAAAAGAACCACCCTATATTTCTTTTAGTTGCTTCTAAGTCATGAGGGTTGACCAAATTAAAACATCATTCGTACCCTTTAAATATATAAAAATAACTATATATTAATTAATAAAATATCATTTTTAGTTATTTTAACAAATATAACTTGCTTATAAGTATATATTACCAAACATGTCAACAGCTTATAAGCATATTTTATTGAAATACTTTTTTGCTTAATGTTATTTACTTATAAATATCAAAAACTACTTATAAACAACTTATTAAAAAAAAAAGGCAAAGCTAAACACCCTGCTGATATGCTCGGTGTTAAAAAGTTGTCATGATGCATGCACTGGTTTGATAGCCACAGAACTAGAATTTTGTATTCCATAAATTTAGAGCGCCTTTATATTATTTTATTATATCTACTAGGAATCTTACCATGCAAAAGAGAAAGATTTAATATTCTATATAAGTGATCATGTAAATAATGGTTTAATATTTAATATTAATTTTTTAAAACTTTGCTAGACGGATGTAATGGTGTATTCATAATTAAAATTAAAGTATCCCACTAATATAAGAATTTATAATTTATAACAATTTTAACGTTAAGGATAATTCAATTCCTAAAATATAAATTAACTTAATATGTCAACGTCATTATTTTTTTTCCAAATTAAGTAACAAATTCTGAATATTTAACAGAATAATATATTGTATGATTATTTTTTTATGAGTCATTGATATAATAATTGGGAAGTTTTTTTGTTTTTTTTAGTTATGTTTAAGCTAAATAATATTTTTGTTGGTTGTCGAAAGACTATCTCACCTGCTAATTTTGAACTCGGACGTACTTGTATCTATTATATGTTAGTTAGACTAGAGTACTTAGAATGTATGTAACTCAGAAAGCCATATTTGTGAATAAGCTTGAGCAAGAAAAAAACAAAGTGTTGGTTACACACAGTAGCTTTTCTTCTTGATTAAAAAAAAAAAAACTTAAAATGTTAATTACACGTTCTGACTTTTGTTGGCTTTATTACTTGGAAAAAAGAAACGTAACCTTGACAAATTAGTTAACTAATGATTTAGGAATAAGGTTATTTTTAATGTTAAAATGCTTTAAAATGGTAGATTCTCATAATAGTGGAATCGTTTAATAAATTTTAGCGAGTGTAACATTGTACTCATTGAAAAATGATAAAAGTTTTTACCATTTGAAAAAATCGAATCATGTAAATACCAAGAGTTTTTAAGCCATTTAAATAAAATGTATTTATATTTAGAGAAAATTGTAGTTTTAGGCTTTGAATTTTGTAAAATATAGAAATAAGAGCTTAAACTTCAAAACCTTTAATAGAAAAACTTGGACTTATGAAAAAGTGACGTTTTATACACCGTTAAGTTAACGATGTTAATTTTTTGCTTACATGGTATTTTTAACCCTTTTCAATATTAGGTTGTATTTTATTTTCTTTTCATAACTTAGCAAGATTTTTTTACATGTCATTTTAAATTTACATAAGGTGATATATAATTAGATAATTCTTTTCATCTTTATCGTGTTATGGCACGTCGCAAAGTACGTACGAATATATGGTTAGATTATTTACATAAGGTGATATAGTATCACGTGATTTTAACTTCTTTTTTTTCAAGCAAGTTGTTTTTCGAAATCTAATGTCAAATATATATATATATATATATATATATATGTGTGTGTGTGTGTGTGTGTGTGTGTGTGTAAATTCGTTTTAGAGGGAGAAAGTAAAAATTTCTCTAGCTAGTGACGATAACTTAAAAGCAACAAGCAATCATCTATGTAATGGCATGAAGCAAATTATCTATGTAATGGCATGAAGCAAATTAAGTCTCATTTATATTTGCGTCAATTTTAAAGATAGGAGGTCGTTAACCTTTTTCATTTCAAATAAGATCAAAAATCAATTATATGTAATTAAAAGAAATTAATTCTTAAATTACTTAAATTAAAGGTGGAAGACATGCATGTCATAAGATCGTTAATCTTTTACTTAACACGTTAACAACACACGATGATCATATGAATTGGTAACGTCGCATCTGTTTACATTCTTATCCCGAGTCACGACCAATAAATCACATCAATCGTTTAACACGTCAAAAGTTATGATCGTAGTGTTTGATTTGTACTCCTCTGAGTAGTAGGCAAAATTATATTAAAAGTTTTTAATGTTATCATATTTGTTTAAATTAGTTTTTATTATTGAAACAAGTTCGCATCAATTCTTAATATTTGACAAATATATTAATGTAGTCTCTGTTGTTTAAAAAAGTTTAAATTAATTTTTAATATGTTACAAAATTATTTAAACTAATACCCAAAATAAGTAAAACGATGAGAATTAATTTGAATAAATTTGTAAAATATTAAAGGATAATATAATTTTTTTAAATAATAGCGATCCATTAAATTGATTATATTTTAACATATTAAAAATTAATTCAAATTTTACTAAATAATAAAGACTAATTTTAAAGTAAATGACAACTTCAAGTACTTTACTGAAATTAACCCTAATTAGCAGGTCCCGGAGTTCGGTCAAGCGATGCTGATCTCACTCTCCTCGTTCGATCACCGACAACTTTCTTACATCAAAATCTGATGGCTAAAAGGACAGAGGAAGTTTCTAATTGGTTTCATATCCACATAAAATTCTTGGAAAAAAAAAAATGGCCCCCAGGGGCATAGGTGAGTTGGTAAGTGGCCAGATGACTAGGGTGGAGACACCCTGACAACGCGGGATCGAGTCCGTGTGTGACGATCTCATTGAAATATTGTGAAAAATTCTTTGGATTTCCACGCCTGTTGGTCCTCTCCCTGGTCGGGCTGCCACTCACGCACATCCCTCGATTTACCTCCCACCTGGTTAAGGGCCTCTGGCCAGGTGGGAAAGGGGTTCTTCTTTGGTTAACCCTTTTAAAAAAAAAATTTGACTGAATGAAAGCAAATCCTCCTCTAAATGTCACGTGGATCAAGAAACACTTTCGAAGAACCCATGAGCAGCATTAAGCTGAAATATTGCGGGGGCTGTTGCTGGATTTCCACGCCTGTTGGTCTCTCCCTGGTCGGGCTGCCACTCACGCACATCCTTCGATTTACCTCCCACCTGGTTAAGGGACCTCTGGCCAGGTGGGAAAGGGGTTCTCCTTTGGTTAACCCTTTTATAAAAAAAAAAAATGCTTAAAAACATGTCATTTTTTTACATCACCCTCTGAGATAGTGACACTTGTCTTTTTACTATTTTACTTGGATGATAAGATCTAATTGATTTCATTTTCATCGAACGAAATTAATGATCATCGTAACACGCCAAACAAATAGGATAATGGGTTACGTAAGTGTATTCGCCTTTTCCTCGTCTCTGTTGTGCTTTTGCTCTTTTATGATAATTCTTTAACGAGTATACCCCTAACCTAAGCTAGGTTCGGTAGGGCCAATTCCACTGTCCTTCCATCAATTATCTCTTGTTGGATTATTAGAACCCAAGCAATTGAGGATGTTTAATTGACTGATCCAAAAAAAAAAAAAAAACGTATGTCTAATGGGTAGATGACAACTCAATCTTTATTAAAGACGAGCCAAACGTGTATGATGGAGAAAATCGAACTAAAATTGACTCAACTCTGATATTATGTTAAAATTATAAAAATTCCATATGTAAGAGAAATGTACCTCCCAAAAAAAAAGGACAGATGAAAAAGGGAGAGTTAGAGAGAAGAAATGAAATAATTTTCTAATAATGACAACAAAATGCTCAGCCTAATGTCACACCCTTAGCCTAACCCAAGCGTTGCGTGCGGCACTTAGACACTTTTCTACAGCAAAAATGGCTAAGTCAGCCTGAAAATCACGAACAAAAGGTTTCGCAAAGGAAATATTACAGCAGTGGAAGTAAATAGTTGAGAGAATAAGACTTTTGTATTACTCTCAAACTTTTCTCTGTGTGTTACAAATGAAAATGCTAGGCTATTTATACATGCTTGTAATGTGATGAATGACTAAGATTATTTTAATCTAATGGCTAATATGTACTTCTAGAAGATTCTACCCTAATCAGGGGATATTTACAACCAATCTCAAACCATAATCCCTTAATCAAAGAGGATTTGATCTTATCCTTATCTAGTGTATCTTCTAGATCCTTCTTGAAAAGAAGTGCCATGCTTGCATCCTTTCAAACTTTGTCATCTTTGCCACATGGTTGCTCGCATGGCGCCTGCATCATCGAGGTTGCCCTAGCATGGGAAAGTGCCACATATGCTTTCGTACAAGTCTCGGTCTTGTCATCGTGCTGCCCATGTGGCGTCTCCATCGGCAGGGCGTGACATACTCCCTCACCCAATTCCGCGAACGTCCTCGTCACGATCTCCTCATGATACTTCACAATCTCTTTCGTAAAGTTCCAAGAGAGTCTGTTGGCTCCTAACTTGCCTCACTTGCTCGCAAGCCCTTCCAATGTACCAAGTACTTATGCCGTGGTGGAAGTCCTCTTACGCAATCAGCTTCAATGAAATCGACTTCCTTGTCACAAGGATCTAACAGTGTGGCTGCTAGACTCTTGGTGGTTGTGTCCTCCGTTCCTCGACTTCCTTCGCTGATCCTATTGCTAGCTGAATCATCAAGGCAGATCTTTGATGAAATGGCTTACTTTATTTAAGGGTAACTTGTTTTGTACTTGGTCTCTGACTCCCTGATGTGAGCAGTAAGGATCCGTTGACTTGTTTCTACTTCAACCGTCTCCTTGCCCATTGCTCGGCTCTCGTGGAGATTGAGGGAAATTTGTGTCTCGTCACGTATGGTTGCCCTCCTCTTTGGTTTGGCACCATGGGTTGCGTCATATGAAGGGTCTACCTTTTCCATAGGTAGTGCATTCTTTTATACCAAGGGTGATGTGAACTCTTCCACCTTCTCACGGCCTTTAGCGGCCTCCTTTGGTGTCTTATTTGTCACATGTTCACCCTTATGCGCTCCTTTCATGGATTTTGAGTAAGCCCCCTCGTTTTGTCGAACTCCCTTGTCCACCTAGAGGGTCGAAAGTTGTCTCTTTTCGAGTCTCGCTTAGATCTTCGCTGGGACCATGCAAGGGGCGTTCTCCTTTATGATCATCATATGTTCAAGGTGAGGTGTAGGGATGGCCTTTGCTTGTCTAAAGAACTCCATACCGAGGACAAGCTCAAATTCATCCATGGGCACCATTGTCAAATTTAATTTCCCTTGCCAGGTACCGATTGTTAGAGAAACATCTTTCACCACCCCTGTCAATGGTCACGGGGTGGAATTGACAGTCTTAAGAGACCCTTGAGACTTGTTAAGAGTAAGTCCCAATCTTTTGGCTTTGTCTTCTGCCATGAAATTATGAGAAGCTCTAGTGTCCAACATGGCCCTGGAGAGCTTCCCTTGAATCAATGCCTCCACGTACATCAAGTCACCCCTTGATGTGGCCCTTGGTGTTATTTTGGCATTCAAAGCATTCAGCAACTGAAGAGAACCCATTTGTGCTTCGCCGATCTTCTCACGTTCCTCAATCAACATGCTAAGTGTTTGTTTTCTTGGACACTCTCTCTATGGATGGGAACCGAGACAAAAGTAGTACTTGATGGATCTCTTATCTCTCTTCTCTTCCTTGTTGAAAGGTTGTCTCCCACGTCTATCCTTGTCTTGTCCCTTGGGACTCTCGTCCTCCCCACCGATTTTCCGTCAAATCTCCCGGGGGTTCGACGGGGTTGTTCCTTTTCTTTACCTTTATCAAGGACTTGACTATGGCAACCGCTTGAGCGAAGGTTTTGGGCTTTCCCATTCGTACTTCTTGTTGTGCCGATGGCTACAAACCCTTGATAAAGTCATACATGTGATCCTAATCGGGCTTATTACGTACTTGAAGTTTAGGGGAGATGTAATCTTGAACATATTGATGTATGGTCCCTATATGCTTCAGGACTCTAAGCTTGTCACGAGCTTCCCATTCAGCCTCTTCAGGGTAGAATTGGGCATATACATCCTCCTTGAAAGCAGTCCAAGTTGGAATCCCCCATTTGGCCTCTTGGAACTCTTGGTGCTTCATACGCCACCATAGAGCTGCATCTTCTGGGAAGTAGAGTGTTGCTGTCTTCACACGGCTAGCATCCTTTTCGAGCCCAACCGCATCAAAGTATTGTTCAATCTACCAAAAGAAGTTTTCCACCTCCTTGGTTTCGCTCTTCCCGCTGTAGGGACTAGGCCTTGGCACGTCCACCTTTGTTGCTATATGGTGGGTTGACGTGCCACAAGCTATTGCCTCTCTACACATAGCCTAATCTTTCTTCATCTCTTCAAGGATGTTGTCTTGTTCAGCCATCTTGCGATCTTGCTCGGTAATCTTAACCTGTAACCAATCGGCAATGGTTTCTTTCTCAGTTAGTGCATTCTTAGCCGCCTCTTCCGTCATTTGTACTCGAGCTTAAAGGTTTTTGAGTTCCTGACAGAGGTCCTTCAAACTTAGTGCCTCCTCATCATCAAACCCAAGTTATTGAAATTTCTGCATGAAATCAGCAACAACGTCTTCTACCCTTGTCAAACGTGCTTCGAAAGCAGCTTGCACATCACGAGACTTTCCCCTCTTATTGCCTTTGGCTGCTGGAGGAGGGGGTAGGCCTTCCCTTCCCCTCTTGTCATTACCAGTATCAACGCTCTTCTTAATACTTAAAGAAGACATTCTTCAAAGGAGCAAAATTACAAACACCTTGCGTATAACCTTGGCTCTGGTAACCGCTTGTCACGCCCTTAGCCTAACCTAAGCACTGCGTGCGGCACTTAGACACTTTTCTACAACAAAAGTGGCTGAGTCAGCCTGAAAACCACGAATAAAAGGTTCGCAAAGCAAATAATAAAGCAGCGGAAGTAAAGAGTTAAGAGAATAAGATTTTTGTATTGCTCTCAAACTTTTCTCTATGTGTTACAAATGAAAATGCTGGGCTATTTATACATGCTTGTAATCTAATGAATGGCTAAGATTATTTTAATCTAATGGCTAATATGTGCTTCTAGAAGATTCTACCCTAATCAGGGGATATTTACAACCAATCTCAAACCATAATCTCTCAATCAAAGGGGATTTGATATTATCTTTATTTAGTGTATCTTCTAGATCCTTCCTGGAAAGAAGTGCCATGCGTGTATCCTTTCAAGCTTTGTCATCCTTGCCACATAGTTGCTCGCATAGCACCTACATCATCGGGGTTGCCCTAGCACAAAAAAGTGCCACACGTGCTTTCGTACATGCATCAGTCTTATTATCTTGCTGCCCATGCGACGTCTGTATCGACATGGCGTGATGATCACACATTTTCATGTTAGTGGAACCAAAAGGACAAGAGGCTAACCTCTAATGGAGACCCTAGTGGACATTAACATTCGCTGAAACGTGTAAAGTGCCATTTGTTTAGTGAGGAGTCTCCACCAATGCACATGTGGAAGTTGGTTGCTTTAAACAAACAATCAACGATTTCGTGAATTACAAGCCCCTTTCACAAGTCGCTTTCTTGGAAATATATCATTTAAGTTTGACCATCTATGGTCGACGAAACAGAAGGCGCATTAACGAGAGACAATTTGTTACATATTTTAGATTATGCGATATGAAAAATGTACCACTCGATAAAAAGTTTGCACTTTATGGTTAGGTAGAATGGTTAAATAAAAACGTATATTGTAAGATTAAAAATTTCAAGTTCAAATTTATATTTTTGACTACGGATATTTGGTGTATAATTTTTTTGGCTGAATAGTATCTAGCGTTCAATTGACTTAGAGGGTGTTTGATTGGCTTTTTTTTTCTAGTTAAACCTACTTAAAACCTAATTTAAGATAATGAGAGTGTTTGTTTTAATTAAAAATGTGCTTTTTTAAAGTGAATTTAAGTAAAAAATAAAAAGTTTCCCAACTCCAACTTTTATTTTTTATGGCTTTAAGCACTTTGAAAAAAAAGTAAGTTTGATCAAATCATTTACTATCTTATCCTTATCTTTTATTTTTATTACTAAAATATCTTGACTCTTTTATCTTATACTTAACTTTTTTAAATTCTATTTTAATGTCCTTAATAGTTATTTTAACTATATAACTTACTTTTCAACCCACTTTAATCAAACATGTAAATACTTATTTTTATAACTACAACTTTTATTCAAATACATAACTACTTAAATTTGACAATAAAAAAGGTCACTTAAAGCCAGAAGTACTTTAGGTAAGCCAATCCAAACACCCGCTTAATATATGCTTTGGGGCTTGTCGCGGTATTGTACTATTTATAACTTTTAGGTAAATCTTATATGATCTTACCTAAAATGAATTTCTTGGTAAATAAAGAAGAAATAAAAAAGGAAAGAAATTAAAGAAAGAGTCATTCACCTGTCCCATATAAATCCATTTTATTGTTCATTCTTTTAGTGCGTCTGAGCTTCTCTTCTGTGATACTTATGGTCAATAGGGGAAACACGAAGAGCATGGTATGGCAAAAAACATAGAAACGAAGAAAATTATTAATTATTTTACCATAATTATAAGAAGAAAATTATACATTCGTGCGGATTGATACATATATACTACGATACTAAACAAACATTGAGGAGATAAAATGAAAATTAATAGATCTTATTGAGAAAAAGTATCATGCACCAACCTATGAATTAGCATTATATATATTCTTGGCTTTAATGTCTTAAACCTCCTGATATATGCATAGAGATTCTGAATTCAATATAAAATTCACCACCACAGAGTTCCCACACCCACCAGCAAACAACCCATCACGAGTGGCAATACCATTATGAAGCCTCGAGTAGCACCAGCGTAGTGATGGTAAGGGTCAACAGGATATAAATTCCCTGGAGGACCAGTTACATATATGTATTGCGAAGGTGGACTAGATCCACTAGGCTTACTGTAAGAGTCACCAGGTGGAGGAGGACAGTATTTGCTAGGCGGCTTAGGGGCTGGCGGCGGTGGCGGGGGCGACGGCAGCGCTTGAGGGCATGGATTATTGCATGGACAGCCTCCACATCTGTTCTCCAAATCAGGTGGGGTGGTCTCGTCGAGCTTTCTTGAATTCATAAATCCATTTGTTGGAATTGCAATCCCAACTACAACAAGAAAAATAGTTAGCCTTAACATTTCTTGAAAAAATTTGGAGCCTGATTGATTGCTATTAGAAGTTGTATATAAATGTAGCTATGGTGATTTCTAGAGAAAAGATTAGAGATTGCGGTTTAGTTACACTTGTAGGTGCATGAAAGTGGCAATACACAAAATGCCTTGGTTAAAATAATAGCTAGTGAGCATTTATAGTAGGCAAACAAGATGTGTGACAAGTGACATGGGGTGTCACTCCTATGCATGGCATTGGCTTAATCTTGAAGTCACTTTCTATTTAATTCATAATTTAAAGGGTTCAGCATTTTCGATAATTAACAATTAATAATATTATAGAGGTTTTGCTAGCTTAAGTACAATATCTTATTTTGCAGCCATACATTAATGATTAAGGTCTCCTTTTTGATATATATATATATATATATATATATATATAGTCCATAAGCAGCATATGCGAAGTACCTCTAATTATGTTTTTGGTGGAGGATTCCAAATTTCTAACTATGGGCATTAGAAGTCAACATATAAGTTGAAAGGCGGATGCAGTATAAACTATTTAAAAATTACAAAATATTAATTACTCCTAATTATATTCATAACATATAATAGTTCTTTTCGGAAAAAGAAAGATGCATTCTACCTCCTAGAGCTTTGTCAAGATCTTGTAAAATTTCACGTGTTTTACAACTCGGGAATATCACTACAATATAAAGAATATTAATTGCACAAACCTTAATTTATAGGACATTTTGCAACATTCTTCACAATATGTAGGGGATATGAGTAATATTATTTACAATTATAGAGGTTATTAATGAATTTTAAACTCATATAGAGAATTTGTACAACTTAACAAAACACAAAAATAAAATGTATTTTTGTCAAAAAAAAAATTTGTCAGTGTGTTACACATGAAAGCTCTTCTCCTACTCAAAAATTAGCTTGAATTAAATGTTATGCAGCGCAATTAGCGATATATGTAAAAACGCAAATAAAAGTATATATAGCATAAAAGAATAGTACAGATATTCTAGCAAAAAGAAAGAAAGAATAATACAGACGATAGATCCACTGTTTGTGCTAGAGGGAATATTGGACAGCCTTTATAATTGTATAAAGTTAAACTTTACACACCACACTCAACAGTATTTATGATGCTCATGATCCTCCAATTATTGATAAGGTTGCCTGTAAGTTAAGCATCCATCACATGCATGCTTTAGCGCCTCGCGTAAATTAGTGATATTTTAGTTAATTAATTGAACTAGCTTAATTATCCATCACAAGCATGCATGCTTTAATTTCCTTATACACGTAGGCATTATTAGCTTAATTAATTATTCACCACAGTATTTGAAATGATATGGAAAGTAGGAAAAAGCGAAGATTTCCAGAATATGGAAAAGCCGAAAGAATTGAATTAAGGCCACATTTAATTTACATCTTGCACTCTTCTAGAGCTAAGGCCTAAAGACTGCGCAGACAAATTTGATATTAATTTTTACTGAAGGCTATAACACATAATTTGACTCTCATATATGAAATGACACCAATTAATTTCTCGAAATTAAATACTTCCCAAAGTTAGGATGTTCGTGCTTCCCTATTTGTGGTACCTGCATATAGCCATGTTACTGGGTAGCGAGCTTAAGCTCGTATCTAAACCTAACTAACTCACTAATTCCTCCTTTCTATTCCTTGGAGAATCAATTTCCTTATTTTTCAACAACATATATAAACATACTAATATCCTATTTCCATATTTAAATTTTTAAGTAACCCACCATTTTATCCATCTAAAAACATTAAAACTATTCACCAATACTCTCTATAAACCATAAGGTTCAAGAAGGCTCTTGCGTCGATTTCCCTACTCGGAGACAGGGTAACAAAATAGACTCTAATATTATGTCACTGCAAAAAATAATTCAAATTCTAATATGATAGAATATCACTTTAAGGTTTTCCTTGAGCTATATTTAACTTTAGACATCAGAAATACCCAGAAGATTCAGCAGACGCAACTTGCAATGGGTGACTACCCTGCGCTGCTTAACATTTACATCAGATATATGATCGAGGAACAAAGAAAATTTCAGCTTTTTTCTTTTTTTTTCCTTTCCCTTTTTTAAAGGGAGCCCAAGAAGATTGATAACACTAGAACATTTGCATGATATATATGATAATCACATTCGTGCTGGTAAGCGAGAAAGATCAACCCATCGTTTACAAAAATGTTACATATATCGACTTTACATTCCAAATCAAGTACATAGATCATACTCAATCAGCCACAACAGACGAGGAGGAGATGTCCTGGTGAGGCAGTGGCTGCATCAGATAAAATCTTTCTTCAGAGGTTTAACTCCTTGGATTTCACAAGCACTATATTTCCATACAAGGCGAGGCTTCAGGCCATCAAAGCTTTGCTCCTGTCTTCACATTTTGCCTATCTTGCTCCATACATCTCCAACCCAGAAAAATGCAAATGTGAATTCCTATCCGGAAGACTCGAATCCCTCGCTGATCTCCCTAAGTTTCCAGCAGGACTGCAGAACCATGGAGGAGACTCGCACAAGGGTGCCTGTGCAAAGCTGGACCAGCCTGTAGATTCAAATCCTTGAGCCATCTCCCAAAACATGCTCTGCAGGTCCTCCATGCTATAAGTCCTCTCCTGCTCAGCGTGATTATAGCAGACGAGTCAACAACTTAACAACAACACCAACTAATTCTTTTTTTCCCTTCTCTTTTCTTCAAACTGGGTATTTCAAACCACGTTGGACTTAAAAGACTAATTTTCTATCGGGCCAAAGGCGGCAAATCCTTTTCAAACAAGTGCAGTTTCCACGATTCAGACTTATATCAACAGATTTTGGAATGAACTAATCACCAATTCACAATTCTACACATTGTCGTCGCACTGATTGGTGAAAATTGCTCTTTTCATCGATGGTTCAATAGACTAGCTTCTCTCTCTTTTTCTTCTTACGGAAATAACTGTCTAAGATTTCCTTTTTCCCCCTATAATGAGGCACTTGTTTAAATAATAATCTTTATAATGGCGCATTTCTTTAAATAATAATGTTAACCTACTTATGTATTAACGTTGTGTGTTATATGCTTATCTGAAATTTTAAATCTAAAAAGAATATAAAATTATATGTTTTTCAAATTCAAAATTTCAGATAAGTATATAACAAAAACAGCATAAGAAGAATTGGAGAGAGGTGGAGTCGCTGCTTTTAAATATATGTAGATCTGCCACTGTATTCACATAATGCAGATGTATATATAGTTACCTCTCTCTTGACATCTTCCATCAGAGATACCATTTCTTGTAGAAAATCAGCAAAGCCTGAAAAATCTCAACAACATAGACAGATCTATTAGCCAAAGCCTATGGGGTGCAGAAAATAATTGAAGAATCTGAAGAGTTCAAATAGTCAAAAGTTGAAACCTGTGTCATCTTCATCATCAGGGTCATATAATCCCGCATCATACATCGTTCTCTTACTCCGATCCGATAACACTGTGTTGCAACCAAGCAGTTAAATATATGAAAAAACAAAATCTAAAATCTAATAATGCTTTCTATGGAGATCAGTTGAAACCCCAAAAAAAAAAAAAGAAAAGAAAAGAAAAATATTGCTGTAGATATAACATGAAGGGATCTATCAGATTCTTGAGTATGCAGCATGCAATACCTGAATAAGCTTCTTGAATTTCCTGGAATCTTCGCTTAGCTTCATTTAACAGCCTAGGTCTCCTTGTCCATTTATCAGGGTGCCATTGCTGCACGCAAAAAACATACATCACCAAGTATATATATGCATTAGTGATCATCCACACTTATAGCCTAAAACAGATTGAATTATGCGACATTTTGGCACCAATTATTTATAGTAACTTAATCAAGAAAAAACAAAGAATAAAGATTTGATCACATACCATGGCAAGCTTTCTATAGGCACGACGTATTTCTTCGTCAGAAGAGTTGGAGCCAACACCAAGAATGCTATAATAGGAACTCGACCCTCCACTAGACTCCATCTCCATTGATAAAACACTAAAAAGAACTAACAAATCTAAACTTCAAATGTTATGCGCCACTATAAAACCACTCCTTTTTGGTAACGTCCACAGTTAATAAGTTTCTAGCTAGCTTTATTTCTCAAAGCATCTCATGCAGAAAGCCAAATGAGATATTAATGATAAAAAAGTTGATCCAACGCTAGTGTATATAGAAATGCACGATTGCAATAAGTCGGTTTTTGAGGCGGGGTCCAGTTGAGTTTGAACAGAAAAATATCTACTCTAAAGTGATAATAATATAAGCTTCGATGAGCTTCGGATGGCGATCCGGAAAGTTCCTGAAGATTATTATTAGCCAACAACATGCACATGTTTTGACGTCTACGTGAAGATATTTTCTTGGCAAAGTGCGTTACGGGGTCTAAAGTACGCATGAGATATTTTACTTGGAAAGTTCTCGCGTTCTTTAATCTTCTTGAGGTGTTGGATGATCAGGGCGCCTTCTAGTTTTGATGCGCGGACGATTGATTAACGGTCTGCTTTAGGCATCGCGAGGGCACTGAGTACCGCTCCGCTTCACAGGAGCACCGTTGAAGTAGGGGCGGATTTTTCGGCAAAAAATCCCTAACAGGGGCGAGATGGAGTTTTCTTCCTTTATTCCGGTGTACGGACAGGGGGTAAGCATTCGGTTAATAACCGAACTAAATCGAACAGAACCGAACCGATATTTTTCTGATTTTCAAAATTGAACCGAACCTAACTAACGTTTTTCCGATTTTCAAAATCCAACCGAACCGAATCGAATTATTTAAATACCGAATAGACCGAAACCGAAATATATTTCGGTCTGTTCGGTTCGATTCGTTTAAAATCGAAATTGGAAAATAAATTTAAAATAAACACTAAAAAATGGATAAATTGTTGCATTAAAATACAATAAAGCTTAAACCAATTACTTTTATTCATTAAAATATATCATAAACAAAATAATGAAGCATTACTAAGTATATAAACTCTAATTAAGTTTGTTATAAAATTTAAAAGCTCTAATTAATGCCTATGAAAATAAATCCAACAACTTAGAAGTTCCAAATAAATATTGGGAAAAGAGCATTTTGTTTTTAAGTTAAGTATTTTATAATATGAATGATATATTGTACAGGTAAAATATATTATATTTTTTTAATATATAAAATACAATTAGGTTAATTCGGTCAATTCGTTTTGTTTTTTCACTAACTGAACCGAACTGAATAGACCAAATTTTTTCCAAAAAAAAAACCGAACCAAACAGAATGGACCAAACTCAATTCGATTCAGTTCAGTTTTTGCTCACCCCTAGGTTTTTCCACCCTGCTCCGCCCCACCTTACTATATATCTATATTTGTTACATTTATATGTTCTTATATATTTTTAATATAAACATTATAGCATTTCGTACATATTTCTAATATATTTTTATATAAACTTTATATCATTAAAACTTTTTTTGGTTTAGTTGTAAAACTTAGCCTATTTTTAATATGTTCTTATGTATTTTTTTTAAAAAAAATCAAATACCATTGACCTTGTTGACCGGTACTCCAACAAGTTTTTTTTCCATCAAACAGGGCGGGACCGGTAGTGTAGGAGTCTACCCTAATATATATATATATGATAGGGGTAGGGGCGAAAGTTTTATTAATAAGTGCGTAGTAGGGATTAGTCCTTAGTCTGCTGAGATGGACTTTTGTTATATATATATATGCAAAAATTATATTTCTTTTACAATAAAGTGACTATCTTTAGAAATATTTAAATTTTGAAAAATTCAAATTTAATTTTTTCTAAAAATTAAAGATTTTAATTTCTCATAAAAGTACATTTTCAAAAAATTATAAAAACAAAAAACACTTTTAAAAGCAATTTACTCAAACGAGCCCTAAGGAGTCGTAATTCGAGGCAGGCAACTTGTAATGGTCATTTAATTACTCGTTCGAATTGATTATTATATAGAAAATTTCTTTCCACTTTTGAGAGATGATAATAGATCATATGCATTGTAATTGTCTAACTCTACGTTTTCGTTTCAGTTTTCGACCATTCATAGTTATTTTTAATTTAGGATCACATTTGTTAATTTGTAAATGTTGAAAGATTCATAATTTAATTGTCATTTGTTATTAAAAATAGATAAATTTGTAAAAAGTAAGGTAGGAACCTCTATTTTAAGTAATGTTAAGAATCACTAAAATTCTATTATAAAAATTAATTGAATTTTTGTGTATAAATCCTGTATAATCTCGAATATTATCAATTCTAATACGTAAACCAAATAACACAATGTAAGCAAAAGTTCATAGATTCATGGAGATATAGAATGACATATAAGTTATCATACTTGCATATTCATCATTTGAGTCTCCAACAATTGTTCTAATAATTATCTATCTAGTTTGACCTATGGACGAATATGCAACAAGGGCGTAAATGCAAAAATGCAATGGAATGATCAGCCAAATTGGTCAATATGAGAAGTACGTAGCCTAAGACTTTATAAGATGGTCTTAATCTCGAGATTTTCTATGTGTGAATAATGTACATTCTAGCACCCCATTACATGTGACTCGACAAGAATTGGTCAAACGGAACGATGCTCCATGGATACGATAGTTAGCAAGGTGTGGCAATCACAATGGCCACGTGAAACTAGAATGGGTATGACAACTACAATGGTTGCGATGACATAGTGGTCAAGTTGAAATTGGAGAGGATGTGACAAGTACAATTGTCAACCACAATGGTCACAATAAGTCGAGAGTTTCGCGAGAGTATGACTACCACAATGGTCATATTGAAATGAAAGAGGGTGTGACTTACTAGGGTCCAATCATAAAAATTGATTGATCAATATGAGGAATAGCTTAAAATTTTGTAATATAGTCTTGAATTTTAAAATTCTTTTACATGAAAAAAAACGTATATTTCAAAGTGTAAAAAGTTGCTTGGGCTTGGTCACTTCAATTCCCAGACATTCCTTTTTGAAAGGTTATTGGACTATTTTGCGGAGTTACATTCCTTAAAAGAGGATTGTCTCACACTCTTAAGGTACATATTGTCAACCTATCTAAGTGTAACACGACTTTAATTTCTAAAGGAAACTTTACAAAGATTCTGGAATGTAAACAAAGAAAAAAAAAACTCAAAGATGAATGGGCACTCTCTGATTTGATATATAATACTTCATGTTTTAGTCGACATATGCCAAGTAATTCATGAATTTTAGGCCCTGTTTGAAATAGAGGAATTTTCTCTATATTTCTTATAGTAGAGAGTTACATCCTTTATACAAAAAGGTAATGCAATCTTGCCTACAATTATGCTACAATACCTACAATCTTGTTCAAGATTAATGCCTCTAAATGAGGTTTGACTTTTACAAGAATGGAAAATAACGATATGCAATATTTTTGTTTCCTTAATGTACATGATTTGTCTTCAACAATATCTATGTCGTATTTGTCCTTAACACCCCCCACAAGCTGATAGAGATGACAACACTTGAAGCTGGTCACACGGCAGATTGAATCTTGGCTTGAATAGGGGCTTTAGGAATATGTCAGCTAGCTGATCATTAGAGCCAATATAATGTAGCTGTAGTGTCCCATCAGTTACTCTTTCATGAACAAAATGTACAACTATCTCAATGTGTTTACTGCGATTGTAAATTATAGGATTTGTGGCCAAGTAAATAAAGCTCACATTGTCGCAATATACCAACGGTGGAGAAGCCATCTTCAGTTGTAAAAATTTCAGTATTTCAAAGAACCACAGCAACTCAGAGGTCAAAGACGCCATTGCTCTGTATTCTACTTTAATGCTAGATTTGGAGATTGTGGCTTGCTTCTTAGACCCCTATGGAATCAAGTTATTACCAATAAATATGGCAAAGCCTGTTGTGGACCTCTTTGTGGAAGGGCATCCAGCCCAATTTGCATCAGTACAACCATCAAACTTCTAATTAGAGATAGGAAGTCCAAGCTGAAGAATGCCTTTCAAATATCGAAAAATTCGTATTGCTGCCATGAGATGCGATATACGAGGGGAATGCATAAATGAGTCAGAATAGGCATGTAATTCAGTATTCTGTCTTGTATGGAGCCGTAATCCCATTGTAATGGTACCCTTGAGACAGCGAAGCATACGTTTGATATCTACCTAGTATGTCAGTAAGTGAATGTATGAATTGACATACCTTATCGATCAGAAATGAATCACAAGTATTATAGGCCCAACAACACTTCAGAATCCACAGAATCGATATCGTTGGAGAGAAAGAAATAGGTGTTGCCATAGGTTTAGTATCAGTCAATTTGGTTTGCTTGAGCAATTCCAAAATATATGTTGACTGTGTCAATGTCATGCCATAGGCGTTACTGGTCCTGGCATCTTTAATATAATAACCATGAGAATCAAATACAAATAACAATTATTGGCTTTGCAAAATTGCACAACTGAAATAAGACATTTGCGAAGAGATAGAACATGCAAAGCAGGGCATTCATAAGTCTGGCCATATGATAAGGAAAAAGAAGCAGTACCAATTTTTGAAATAAGTATCCCATTTCCATCACCAATCATTATTTTACTGGTGCCAAGATCATTTTTCTTACCATATAACTCAGTCTCACCTTGCGTCATGATGTGTGTGGGGCACTTATATCTAAATACCAAGAAGAATCCAATGGATAAGTGAGTGCCATAGCATTGAAGGCAGTGGTATTTGCACTGATAGTTTCCTCCGGCGCCCAGCAATTATTTGTCTTGTGATAAAGGTGTCCACACCGGTAGCAAACAACTGGAGCCGAGGATGATGGAGCACTTGTGCGTCCTCGACCTCGACCTCGACCTCGACCTAAACCACGACCTCCATGCCCTCGGTTGGTATTATTTGCGCCTACAATTATGCTACAATACTTACAATCTTGTTCAAGATTAATGCCTTTAAATGAGGTTTAATTTAGTGATATTTGGTTCAATTTCCCAAAATCTAAAACTTTAATTTAGTGATATTTGGTTCAATTTCC
Source organism: Cordia subcordata (assembly GCA_028554755.1). Lineage (NCBI taxonomy): Eukaryota > Viridiplantae > Streptophyta > Magnoliopsida > Boraginales > Cordiaceae > Cordia > Cordia subcordata. The sequence continues at coordinate 2,064,903 of JAPTOF010000020.1, forward strand.
CTTATTGTATTTTTCTTTTTCTTTTTTTACTTCTTCTTTTCTTTTTAACTTCACTTAGCTCTTATTCAATATATAATTAACTCTTTAATTTAATTTACAAAATCACCTAACACTTTATTTCCTAACTTATATGTATAATTTTTATACTATTAATATTTAACAATAACAAGAAAAGAAAAAAGCAATACTTAATAATGACAACACATGAATTAGACAATCCTTCACTTAATCTTTCTTTAAGAGATATGCTTTTTAATTTGGAAAAATCCAATTCTAAACTTTAAACTGTATTTCTAATTTTTTAAAAGAAAATTTTTTAAAGATATTAATAAAAAATATTTTCTAGTTTTTGTAAAAGAGAAATTTATTTTGTATTTTTGATTGATGAGTACATTTTTCATTTTTTTTTCTTTAACAAAAAATGAGAACTCTAGTTTTTTTTAGAAAACTAGGTTAAGAAAAACAAAAAATAATTTTCAATTAAGTAACCAGAGCTTTAAGCTAATAAGAGGCAACACAGAAAAGAAATTGGTTCCAGGTATTGGGTTGGGAGGAACAGAAAAATCCATAATTAGAAATTATAGAGTTAAATTTTGCGCTTAATTAATTATTTATAATTAGAAAATCAAGTTGAATTTTCTTTATCTTGAAGTCCAAGCCAAAACCCAACCCAGCCGAGAAATTCAAACCCAAGTAGGATTAAATTTCATTAAAAAAAAACTGGTGAACAAGATATATCTCAGTTTTGGTATAACCAAAGAAAATAAAAAAGATCGAGCTTTCTGTGTGTCACTGAAAAAAAAGTCATAATAATTCAGCTTCGGTGTAATCAAACATTGTAGCTTTTGTTATCAGATCCTTAAAACCTTCGAACATCAACAACAATTAACGAAATCAGACCATGTCTTCTATCAGACACTCCTTAATCTTCTTCGTCTTCTTCCTATTGTTTGTGGGCCCCACCCTAGCAAGAAAGGCCCACGTCGTCAATTTCCGGTCACCTGATCTCTACCCGGAGTCCTTTGCTTGGGACCCAAAGGGCCAGCACTTCATCGTCGGCTCTCTTCGCCACCCCACTCTCCTCTCCGTCTCCGATGCCGGCGTCGCCGAAATACTTTTCCCGGAGCCTTCCCTTCCTCCTAATTCTACCTTTCTCGGGCTCGCCGTCGACCGCCGCCACCACCGCCTCCTCGCGGTCGTTAACAGACGGGATCCTTCTGCTCCCTTCAATGGTCTCGCCTCTTTTGACCTTACCTCCCGGAAACTCCTCTTTCTCACCCCCCTTGTAGACGATACTAACAACCCCGTCATCGCTACAGTCACCTCCGGCGACGGGGACGCCTTGGACGACGGAGGAGGTCAAAATACAGAGACCCAATTCACTGCCGCCGTGGCCAACGACGTCGCCGTCGACTACTACGGCAACGCTTACGTCACCAGCTCGGCCTTGGACTTAATCTGGAAAGTCAACATCAACGGCGAGGCGTCGGTCCTCTCGAGATCCCCGGCGTTCAAATCCCACCCTGTGGACCTCACATTATGGTACCACAAGTGCGGGCTGAACGGCGTCGCTTATAACCCCAAAGATTACCTACTCGTAGTCCAGTCAAACACCGGAAAACTATACAAAGTCAACGTCGACGACGGAAAGGCAAGCATAGTGCGTCTGGAGAAGGACTTAACGGGAGCTGACGGAATCGCCGTTAGACATGACGGCGTGGTGGTTGTGGTTAGTCAGGAGAAGGCGTTTTTCCTCAAGAGTGATGACAGTTGGAGTCGGGGTGCAGTGTTTGACGAAACTGCCCTTGATGTTGAGAAGCAAGCTAGTGCGGTAAAGGTTGGGGATGAGCAGAGGGTGTATGTGTTATATGGGTATGTTAACGAGGGCACTATGGGAAATGCACACAGGGAAGAGTTTAGTATTGTTGAAGTTGAGTCTGAAGAGGAGAACAAAGAAGACAATGTTTGGGTGTTTGTGTTGATTGGTTTGGGTTTGGCTTATTTCATGTTCTGGAGATTTCAAATGCGCCAGCTTATGCAAAACATGAATAAGAAAAAAGCCTAATGCCTAATTCTATTCTAGTTTTCCTTTGATGCTGTTTATGTTTGTCTAGCTTCAGAAGAGATCAATTTGTATAGAGCTAACGGCTCTCAACAAGGTCCATGAAGCTAATACGCGGTTCTCAATAGGACGGATCGATCAAAAGGCACGTCAGATTCATATAGTCGACGGAAGTAGGATTAAGCTTAATTTGATTTGATGTGATTTTTTTACGTTATTTTTGGTGTTTTCGAGCAATATTTTCTCCATTTATCTATAGCGAATAAGAGGTCTGTTAGCTTACTGTAACTTTGTTTTCACTTCGATTTTGTCAAGGAAATGAAGACCATTTAAAATGGCTTTTGCTTTGGCACAAAAAAGTTGTTACTTCTCCCTGTAATGTAGTCGTAATGCTTGACCACTAATTTGTTTACTAATCTAGCGTACATAGAGTGGCATGATCTTTGTTCTTGAGATTTGTCTGCATGTGGTTTTGTTCAAAGCATTAGTGATCAATTTAACCATTCAGAGGTAGTGAATGGAAGTTCGACAAGATCCTAAGATCTCATACACTATTAGCAAGGCTTCTTCGTGTTTATTGGCACCTCGAATTCGTAGGTCTCAAAGGAACGAATCATTACATTAGAATAATAAAACAACAACACTGACAAATGACGATGACCATGAGCGGTTTGATGTAAAAAGACACGAGACGAATAGTTTCCACTAGTATTTTTGTGGGAGAGTAGCTTCCACAAGAGGTTCAGCTTCAACTTCAGTGAGATTCAGGAATGGTAGAAGAGAAGACTCGTCCTTCTTCTCGGGTGGGGGTGTTGTCTCTCCATCTTCGCTCTCCTGTTTTAGGGACTTGTCTCCACCTTCATTTTCGGGTGTAAGTGTGGATTTCTTCTCTCCACCCTCGCTCGCCCGTTGAGTTGCAGATTCCTTCTCCACACCTTCATTCTCCGTTTGTGGGTTGGACTTCTCTCCGACTTCTGGTGCAGGTGGGGATTTCTTCTCTCGATCCTCAAGCTCCTCTTGAGGAGTGGATTTCTTCTCACCGCCCTCATTCTCCTGTTGAGGAAAAGGCTTCTCTCCATCCCCACTCTCTTGCTGAGGTGTGGATTTCTTCTCTTCACCTACGTTTTCTGGAGGAGTGGACTTCTCTTCTCCAACATCATTCTCGGATGTCTTTTCTTCAACTTTCTTATCCTTTTGAGGTGATGATGTCTGTTCCCCGGACTCATCCTTCTGCTTTGGCAACCCGAGTCTTTCTCTCAGCTCTTTAAGCTTCTCCAAAATTTTACTTTTCATTTCTGCCCTCGTCATTCGTGCCTCAGCAGGTCCAGCTAACAAAAGTGAAACACTGGCGAGAGATATTCCAGACAAAGACACCATCTCTCTTCGAGAAACTGGTTTTAACTCTAACTTTTCTTCCTTGGTGTTCAGCTGCAAGCAAAGTAAAACTGCTTAGACAGCCAAACTTACCTGGAGAATTAAAACACTGGTCTAACTAAATTAGAAATATTCATCATATCTAACTAAATTAGAAATATTCATTGTGTCTAACTAAATTAGAAATATTCATCACCTTCACTGACATAAATCAATCAAAACAACTGTGTGAAAAATCAAATCACAGCAACAAAATGGATGGCAGACGCAGAACCATACTAATTTCAACTTACAACAAGAACAGCCTGAGGTGAAAGGTAAAAGAAATTCTTTCAGCACCACCCACGTATAACAATTCAATTAGCACAAAAAGCCATATACTGCTATCCCATACTAACTGAAAGGCAATGGCACACACAACCAAATGAAGACTACGAAACACAATCCACCATGTCTGCAGGTACAGACATTGAGCTTCCGTCAGTAAACATTCTGCAGTATCTTCTCGTCCTATACTCATATAACCACATAGCAAAATTGCAATTAGCTTCAACTGAAGTATGCCTTTCATAATATATCCTTTGGAGTAATATCCTCATTATATACACCCATCTGCAAAAAGATGTAATTTCTCCAAACGTAAATCCTTTATGAACTGCAGGGATAAATTCAAGAATAATATTGCAAGCTCTTGCTTGAATTCCCAAAACATCAGAAAATTTTTTCGAGAAATATGAAGTGTAAACGAGTCCAAAGACATTATACATTGCTAGTGAAAGTATTGGCTCTCTGCACTTGTCCAAGACCAAGATTGCATTATGCAGCCATTAGTACTGGTGGTAGGATATGGTCTAAATATTGCAGAAAACTGCAAATTAGGGTTGTAGTCAAGAGTTTTGTTTGCAGAGAATCTTAAGGATAACTTCAATATGCAGTAAATTTGTTTATTCAAAATTCAGTAGAATCTACTTTTACGCATCAATTTTTGAAACATAGGAAACAACAAATTTTACATGAAATTGGCCTCCTTTATCCTGTACTGGTGATCTATGGGTTATGCCTTTTTTATCTGTTCATATCATTTTGGAGCTCAATGGAGATCTTTTAAAATTTTATGTTAAGCTATTTATTTGATGTCATTTGGGATATATTATTCAAAACTTCCCTTGCCTTTGGCCTATGCAAGAGAAGCATCTATTTGATTTCTGAAAGGAAAAAGATTTGTGGATGACCTAAGGGGGAAAGGGAACCTTACCAAATACTTTAGATACTTAACCTTTTTCAGTTTCTATATTCTTGAAGTTGTTGTTTTGGGAGGGCTAATCTTCAGCGTATCTCTGCAGCAGTTCTGAGTCTTCTGATACTACTGTGTATCAATTTCAGTTCAAACAAATGATCTATCGCTCAAGCCAGATTCTCATTTTTTCTTTTACCATCGTCTGTTTGGTCATCTTAGTCAGCAGAGCTAAAAGATCTGGAAATTATTGTAACCAAGAGCAGATGACAGGACTCACACAAGGATCCAATCTGTCATTGTGATAATTTTTACGCCTGGGACTGATGTTTTAACAATTTAGGTTATTTTTAGTATATGAGAGGTGGTAGTTTGTTATAGAACAATTACACCTTTTTCTTATGTTTCATCACATTTCTTTCTCCGATGCTCTCCTCCTTGGCAAATTCAAAGCAACTCCAATCAATTGAAGTCATCAAAACTGATTCTTATTGATGTTGTAACAAATGTTAATGTGCCTAATGTGCATTCTCAGTCAAGCATGGTAAGAGAAACTATATTGGGAAAACTTGTACTTCAGTTAGCAAATATGACTAATTTTGTCTATAAACAAGAGTAGACAACTCACTAGTATCACCAGACCAACAGACAGAAATTTGAGGTCCATCAAAAGAGAAAAAGAGATCATCCAATAGAAAATTAACAGTTAAAAAACTAACACAAGACAATATTAAACAGAAGAAAAGGAATACAATCAAACAGGATGACAATAAAATCCAAAAGTTTACCATATTGACAATATCATCAGTTGTCACTCTGTCTCTGAACACTGATGCCTTACCATGCAATTGCTACTGGTTACAGAAGCAAAAATTTTTGAGGTAAAAGATAATATAGAAATAGCAATGCGTCATAATTGTGCATTAAGGATGAATTAAGCTAAGTGACTTAGGTCCATATGAACAACAAGGAAAAGCAATTCCTCCTTAAAGCACCTGTAACACTGAAGTACTTCAATCAACTCAGACGTTGACAAGGATGCTCGAATCTGTGACATACTAATAGTAATCTAGTTTAGCTAATTTCCTTATGCTCGAATCTATGCTATACTAATAAGCACCTAGTTTAGCTAATTTCCTCATGCATCGTTTACTTGACTTTTTCCAATGGAATACTCCATAATTGTTGTGACCATACTTTTTCTAACAGATCTTACCATAACCAGAAAGCATCTAGTTACTTATCTCATCAATACCCCCTACACCCGGGCCGGCCCGCCCCCAAAACCGCTAGCCCCGCAGAAGAGCCACCCATTTTGCAGACCAAAAAAACCGGAAAAAAAAAACCGAAAAGAAAAAAGTGATCAAAATTAAGCTTTTAGATGAAATGTCAACTAGCACGAGATGCAAGTCATTCTCGATAACTACTTACTTGAAGATTAAAAAAAAAAAAGTCCACTTTCAATTCAGAAAAGAAATGATCTTGCCTATAAGCGAGATAATGAGTTTGTAAAAATAAATAAATACAATGAACTCCATATTTAAAAGAACAAGAACTTAATCTCTTAGACGAGCCAAAGTACTCATGCCACTGTTTGAGTAACTACTTTATACACCATTATTACACCTTCGACTTCGCTGTCAGGATACACGACCAAAGACAAGTAAACCACTAACATTAAATTTTTCACTACTCACAATTTCTACATGATCACTCTACACGTGGAGAAACTTAAATGATTGACAACTAAAGTTTTAAGTACATGTGAAGAGTAAGACAAGCAAAAAAGATCAAAAGCATAACTCTTAATAGATATTGCATTGATAATGAAGCTGCTTAGTTCAGACCTGCGAAGTTGGAGGAGGAAGATCATTGTTCTTCGCCATTACAACACTTGATGGCACCTTAACGTGGGACCCATGTCGTCCGGTCAACGGAAGGAGTTGACTCACCACCGGTTTTGAGGAGGAGGCCGACATTTTAATCAGCTTAGGCTGATGTGTTTTTCCGGTAAGATCAACGGCTATGATTGACCTTTGGCTTTATATTTGATTTTCGGGGATTAGGTGAGACGTTGGTGACGCACTTTTGTATTCAATGCTGGGTTTTGGGCCTGAGCTAACGCTTCTTTGGGCACGCAATTGGGTTTTTTTTTTTTCTTTTTAAAATTAATAACTTCGCAATGGTGTAACCTCGTTAATATTTGAAAATTATTTTCTTAACTTATTTATTTACCAACAACATTATTCACGATTCAATTTCAAAAAGCCACGTTTCTGTCACATTTCACATGTCCTGATTAAAAAGAAAAAGAGAAATTACTTTTTGTTTTGTTCATGTTCTACAAACGCTTTGGACGAACTCTTGGAGAATACAAATGTGACACCTAAACAAATTATTAATTTTAAGACCAATAGAGAAGATTTCCAGTAAGTAACTTCTCTGTACTAGTTAGTTTTAGGACAAGTCCTTGAGTTTAATGAATTATCATCGTACTAGATTTAATTTGGACAGTTGATCTAATCTTGTTCATTTATACGATGCTCATCTTTATTTTAAATGTTGATATTGCTGTTTGTATTCTGATGTACCTGGGTTGAACAGTGGAATTAAAATGCAAACTAGACCAAGTTTAATGAATAACCATGGAACTAGATTTGGGCACTTAATCCAATCATAGTTCATTTTGTGCTCGAATATCCTTTTTGTCCAATTCTTTTTAGCTCTAAAGATTACTCCAAGATGGTCCAAGAAACAGCCATGATACCAATATAGATTATGGAATTATATAATACTAGTGTGACACTAATGCAATGCACGGAGAGTGACATATGCGATTGAATATATTAATGCTAGAGAGTTTTTGCATCTTACTAAATAATTATTGAAATAATTATGTACTATAGATTTAATAAAACAATGATGATATATCTAGAGAAAGGGTATAATATTAATTAAATTAAAATATTTAATATAGGAATCGAACTAAATAAATAATGGAAAGCAAAAAAGGACCTAAGAATGGGCATATTTAATTAATTGATAAGTAATTATAAAAAACTTGTCATATAGAGTGCTACTTGACAGCACGAAATTACAACTTATTTTGCTTTATTATATAGTATAGATGTTCGTTGACAATACTGTAATAATATGAATATGAGCACATTCCAATATTATAGTTACCAAAGATTATTAGGTCTTACATTTTAGGTTGGCTTATTAATAGAAAAATGTTAAAATGCACCTTCCCGCTTATGCATCTTGTTTGCATAATCTCCCCTACACTCTAATCTATCACTAGAAGATCATAGAAGTCATGGTTAAAGTAGTTTTTATTTTTCCCAAAAAAGAAAAAGGAAGTATGTTTTTCAACTTTTCTCTTTTTTTTTAAATGATATGTATCTACATTATTGCTTCTTATATCTGAACTGATGACCTCAATATCAAAGTATTTCATGTTTTATGAGATAAATCATCTGCTGTAATTAAGCTGAGATGGCAATCACTAACAAATGGTGAATCAAACAAAAGGTATGCATTATTATCTAAATATAATTATATATAAATTAAGTGATGAGTTATTGAAGAATTTTCTTTTATGAACATAACTTAGAAATATTCACTTGTCACAAAAGCACGATCCATATGACACTTATTTCTCATTCCCTAAATTAAACTTCTGGTTTTGTCCGACTCTCTCTCACTCCCCTTTCTATCTTATATATAACCTTTTGGTTTATTAGTTATTTCCGTATGCTTAACCCTTCTCCAGCTGCCTCACAATATCTTTCACTAAAAAAATTATATAGTAATTAATATATAATATATAGTGTTTATTATATCCTCCTAGTGAAACATCTCAAACTGATTTGGGTATCTTGCTTTACTTCCATCATCTTAGTTTCCGCCTAAATCTCCCAAATGAATTAATTTGCAGTTGAGTGTAGTATGTTCAATATATTAATTAATCTTAACTAGAAGAATCCACTACAAAACCTTTTTCGTTAATTGCCAATACATTTCATAATTTTTTAAGACAAGGGTCGAATGTTAATCAAAATTTCAAATTTTAGTCTATTTCGACCGGACTTCATAATCTACTCTTCCGCTTACAAAAATATATATGGCAAGAGTTGATTGACAGAAAGCCTACCTATACGGATGCATAAATTTCTTTCTATATATGTACTTAGTTTTGTTTTGAACTCGGATATTGATCACTATTAAAAATAAATAAATAAACTTTCAACATCAAAATACAATACAAGATCCTTTTCGTACGATTTAAAACTAATCTGCTTCCCCTCCCAGCTTTCCTTCTCCAACCCTTGAGTCATTGATATTTCATGCTTCTTAGTTATACCTATCCACTTTCCATTATTCTTTTAAATAATATATGCACTTCAATATTGTATCGTAGCATTACTCTTTTGAATGAACACTTTGTATACCTCATATTTTTCTTTTTGGTCATTACATATTGTACACTTATATAAATAGGAGTGTGCTTTTTGATATGTTATGGAAGGTTTAGAGTCAATGAATTTGCAGCATGGATTCAAGGATCTAATGTAGAGCATCCTCAATACTGTATCATCAGAAAGGAAGTACTTATCCAATGTTGGGGTGTGGCACAACGAAATGGTAATGTAATTAAAGCAAGATCACGCAGCTTAAATAGGAAATCCAAAAAATTATATATTGAGACACTAAAATTTTACGTAAAAAAACTCTCTTGATAGAAAAATTACGAGTAAGAAAAAAGGATTTCACTACAAAAATATTTTACAATCTTCTCTCTAATATAAAGAGAAAACTATTTTACTCTCTCTTTTCTTTCTTATTCTCTCTAAATGCTTGTGCTTTGGTTGATGCTTTGCCTTTATCCATCCCCAGTATCTATAGGCAAATTCTTGGAGCAAAATTTCAAACAAGCTTGACAAAATTTACCACCTGATACCATAAGGACAATTCTTTTCAACTGAGTATCAAATGCTTCTTTGACTTTGCTTGCTTCATGTGCCGAATTTTGCTCTTGCTTCCAACTTTATGTGAATGGCTTGTCAGAACAAGTCTTGAAGCTTAATATCAATTTCATGCTTTGTCAAGATCTCATCCAGGGAGATCTCATCCACCTTGACTTTTGTTTCTCTTCTCGATGTGAGCTCTACAGCCAACGTTCAAGTATACCATAGAAATAAAATAGTAGCACGTCAAAAAGTTATCATATGTCATTTTAAAGAAAACAAAAACAAAAAGAAAAGTCCTTTAATCTCTTGGTGTTGCCTCCCTTGAAAAAGAAGTCAAGATCCCATTTATATCTCAAAAAGTTACAAAAAGAATTTATTATAATGTTCATATCATTTCATTACAATCATATAAATATCTCATAGTCGTTAAGTTTTACACAGAATACAGATTGATCCCCCAAAACGAGGCCTTTGAGGGTCCTGTTCAGACTGCTTCGACCTTTTGACGCAACATTAATTTGTTGTGTGATCGTACAGAAGTACATAGGAAAAGAGTGCTTAATCATGCGCTCCAGTTACCAGAGAACTCCTGCATTATTTATTTAACAGTATATAGATAGAAGAGATTGCCAACATTTGCACACTTAAATTAACCAAGAAGAGAGAGAGAGAGAGAGAGGAGAGATTTCACCTCAATATTGTTGAATGAAATAAGCCAACGAACTGCAAGGATTTTTTGCTTTTGAAGGCAGCTACTCATGGTTGAAATTATATAGCTTTAGGGGAGTGGAATCAGACACCACTGAAGCAAAGTGTTGATGTCCATGCAAAGCTTGGCAAGTAAGCAGTCCATGCATATTATACCTCACATTCGTCGCCTTCCCGACCTTGAAATCGATCTGACTTAATTACTTTCCAAATGCATGTGCATACTCGGTGAAGTTCTACAAGCTAAGCTTTAATTTGTAATATACATCATTTTTACTTGAGTTATTAATTTCTAGATTTTTTCTTAAAAAATTATTAATAATTTCCATTATTACTAGACCCTTGGAGTTTTTATATATGTGTGTGCGTGTGTGCGTGTGTGCCCTCGGTATATGTGCATGTCCTTCGGAGTCCTGATGTATATTTCTCGATAAATGCATTCTAGCTAGCAAGTTATAAATGCAAGGCAAAAGGGACCACTAATCTTCTTCACATGTACAAATAAAATAAATTAGGGTGTTCATTTTCTGGCAGCATTTATAACTTAAAAAGGTAAGTAGATGCATGGGCCACACCCAAGAATGTGATAGGTAGAAGTTTCCAGAGGTCCCGTTCTTTCTATATAGAATAAACAAATAGCTTCTTCCGATCCTTTCTAATTCCTCTATGAAATATTAAGATATGAAGTTAGAGATTAACTTAGATTACATCCCCCTTTACCAAAACCAAGCTGGGTAGCAACATTATAAAATATGTTGGTGGTTAAGTCATGCATGATCGTAATCTTAATTCTTTATGTTTCCAACATAACCTTTTATTAATTGTTGATTATGACACTGTTGTCAAAACAATCAAGTAGTACATTAGCTTGTTCATACTAGACCTTTTCCATTTCTCTTGGGAACCTACTTCAAGTTTTTTGAAAATCCCTCTCTTGATTACTTCAAATCTATACAAGAGTACTCACTTATTACAAGTAACTTCTGATGATTATTACTAATAATACGAGAAAAACTAATGCTCCCATTTGAACATATAATGTGATCCTTGTATAATTAAGAACGAGGCACATCAAACATTCTAAGGCAAATATTCGATCTTAAAAGAATCTGTAGCTGATAGTAGATCATGTCTAAACACTTGATCAAAATCTATAGGTTTTATTATATCAAGACCAAGAAATGTAAGGAAACAGAAGAAAATCTGACGCTAGCTCACAACATGACTTGCTGAACTATTTTTATTAAGTGTTCTTGTTTCGTATGTTTATCAACGTATACTAACGACAGGAGGAAGAAAGAAAAAGAAAAAAGGCAACCCTTTGCAAATAAATACTGCATCAAAGCAATCAAAATCTAAGCCTCACGTATGCAGCATGATTTAATATTTCAGATAAGTATATGGCAAGCCCAACATTAATCGAATTCTTATATATACCATGCAAAGAAGCAAAAACTAGGGTTTTGGCAATGTAAAACGGAGGGGGAATTCAAGGTCGAACAGACAACGAAACAAAGGCTTAAATGCACAAGACTGCTCACTTGACAAACATAGCATGGAAACCAATCACCTGAAAAGATATCAGCCCACATCTCTAGAGCATCTCATAATCGTAAATCTTGTATCAACTGACAAAAGATCGAGAAATTTAAGTGAGTGCACTCCATAGAAAGTACAAAAGAATTAAATAAACCACAAATTTCCATATCATATATATATATAGAGAGAGAGAGAGAGAGAGAGAGCTGGAAAAAAGAAAATTTTCAATAGGGAAATAGCCAGAAGATCAACACAGAAAAAGTACCAACAGTCATTAGAGATTAAATCCAGTCATGTCAACACAGAAAAAGTAGCAACAGTCAATAGAGATTAAATCCAGTTATGTGTTCTGTGTTTTGTTAATTCGTGAGTTGATTATTCAGAGGGTTAGTTTGAAGATCCGTTCGTGAATTTGAGCGGATTATAAAGATGGAAAAAGAAAGATTCAATAAAGGGGAAAAGCAAGCACATAAAAACAGAATAGGTATGTAGGTAGCTTGTAAGAGGTACCAGAGATTAATCGAGGTATGGCTTCTATCTTTGGTTCAGTTCTTGATTTGAATATATAGAGGATTAGCTTAAAAAAATGGATCATATGTGACTTTGAAGCGTGTGAAAGTATCACACACCAGGGTCTATCTGCTACCCCCTACACGTGACAGGAAGGTTTGACTAACCGGTGAGAGAGAGAGAGAGAGAGTAGATGAAGTTAGAATAAGTGATGAATAAGGGAACAAGTGGAAACAACGCTTGAGCTATCGTGTAACTATCAAAGCTACCTCCAATCGTTCTCTTATTTTTTTTAAATTTAAATAATTTGAGTTATTTTTTATAATTTAAAATCTCCTATATTTAATTTATCCTATTCCCAATTTAAGAAATTCTTATTTTAATTTCATTTCACCAACTTTTTTATTTTAAAATATTATATTTTGAAGCTATGAAAGATGAGAGATAGAATTTGAGTGTTGACTTTGAGAATTAAAAAAAAAATTAAAATTTTGAGAATAAAATAAGAAAATTGTTGAAACACTTTACTATTAACAATTCTTTTAACTATGAAAATTTTTGTATTTTAAAATATCTATTAGAGCCAGCCTAATAGAGTAAAAGTGATTGCTAGATATGTAGTTTACTTTACCCCCTCAAAATGTTTATATATATTCCTTATAATATTTTAATTTTCCAATATTAATTTTAACGCTTTTGGGAAAATTTCTGCTGCTGTAACCATCATCTTCGAGAACCCAATTCAGAAAGGGTTGTTCATGACACCATCATTTTCAAGAACCGAATCAACCAATAATTGGACCACTAAGAGTTTGGCTCTACTTATTTTACATCTTATAAATTCTTTTTAAAATACACCTCGTTGCATGCTTTTCATTATTTATAATTTATAAGTCCCACAAAAACTTAGCCAAACAACTTGTAAAATTAGTGGAGAGTGGATCGCGCATACATATAAACCGCACCCACTATTTACCAGAATAGTTCAGTTTGTTCTTTTGTGCATTTTCAATAGAATAATATACGCACAGTTGCTACTGTCTGTTGGTGTAAAGAACGTGTTAAATAAGCGTCTGAAGATATTTTTTCCGAAAACTATGACATCAATTTTTTTTTCCTTTCATCTGAAGCTTAGCTTTCATAAGTAACTATAAGATGGCCAGCTTTCCTTTGCAAGCCCTTACAACCTAAAAATGAATTTTTAAGTCTAATCTAACCTGTGAATTCCAAACAAAGATATATATGTGGATACCAAAATTCCAATCTTGTTTCATCATCCGAAAAAGGTTGATTCTCTGGACTGAAATAATCTTTTAAATTAACGCTTATGTCACATGAAGCGAGTCTTGAAGTATTTTATTCAACTTTTTGTATTTTGTCTTATATGACATTTTTTTCTATCAAGCGGACATTTTCGACAGTATTTGGAATATTTTAAAAATCACTAATTAAAAATTGGGTTTTGCATTCAATTTGTGTCCGACGCAAAAATAAAAGATGTAATGATGGAAAAGGTTACAATTAAATTACAATTTCCATCGAGCGGTGTCATGCTTACATATAGATGGACAGAGGAGGAGGTTGGGGGATGTGTAATTAATAATTATAAAGATGGCGTTAATATATTACTCTTTACCTAACTAAGTCTTTCACCTAAAATGTTAAACTTATTTTTTTAGTAACGACACACCTATTTCATAATATTATAATGTTTATAAAAATAATAATAATCGTTTTAGATAGGGACTGCATTATTCGTCGCCGTAATTGGAGAGATTGATATAATTTTCTCTACTGCACTGGGTCATTTCACTAGGAAACAGGACATGATGTTAATTAAATACTCAATAGTAAATACTACACATTCTTTTCGCGTGGAATAAATACTAGACATTCAATTCATCTATACGTAGGACGCGAGATTTTATTTTATTTTATTTTTGGTGCGGATGCCCATGAGTTAGGTGAACAGAAGGCCTTGGCCTTCAATATGACCAATAACAGGTCATGCAATTATTTTGTCGATACTAAAATATTTGTCATTTGAGGCATGTGGCCACTAGGCTGTTGTACGTTGAGGGTGTAAAAAAATAAGAAAATTAAAAGAAAATGGTATAAAAAAAAAACGTACGTTGGCAGCTGCGCCCCCTCACTGCACTTCTTTGGACTCTCCAAAGCCTTCAGACACCAAAACTTTTTCACTCATATTACACACACACACACATATATATATATATATAATTGTTTTTATTTTTTTTATAAAATAAAAAGAAACAATAAATATTTTATTTCACATCAACAGAATAAACATCTTATAATAAGTTTTTTCCACCACGGCAAAAGCTTACTGAAAGTTTTTAAAGATGGGACTGATCGATAGCCCATGCACAATGTCAGGACTTAAATTTTTTAAACCTTAATAACAAAGCCTAAAGGATAGTAGGAAAGATAGTTTTAGTTAAAAGTATTAAATTATGTACGCACATGTCTTCGTGGTCCATATCATGACATTGGAATATTACAATAAAGTTAAAATAAAAAGATAAATATGAAATTCATTGGAAAGAAGTTCCATTAAAAATAAATATGTACTGTTACTGTCACAAGAGGTCATTCTAAATATATAACCAAGCTTTCTGAAAGTTTCACTTTTAAAATACAGATAATAACCTTGTATTGTAATTACTATTAAGCTAATCTCTGAGTAACTTTACCCCAACTCTACCTGCAGTTTATCTAGGTCCTCATTTATGCTACATGTAGGGAAGGAATTAGTGCAAATTTGTTAAGAATTTTGACGTATTAACCTAAAGTTAATTAGTATTAAATGCAGTAATTAGGATATTATAAAATAGTCTTAGATTTATTGATTTTTATATCTGCAAGGAAACTGTAACACTCCCTATTACGTATGTCTAGATTTTTAAGAAATATGAGTCACACATGGATGAATATAAAAAATTTCACTCATATGTAGATGGATTCTAACTTGAAACTAATTGTTGTTAGATGAAGCATTGAATTTTCTATTTGGTAGGAAATTATAATACTCTCTCTCTCACGTGTGCCAGTATTTTTAAAAAATATGGGTCACGCGTGGATGAATATGATGGTAAAACAATTTGGTGTGAGGTGGAGGGTTGATTTTTTTATTTGGGAGGAAATTCTAACTTTCCCTCTCATGAGTCCCCAAATAACCTAAAACTAATTGGTGTTAGGGGAAACAACACAAGAACTCATAAGATGGTCTTAGATTATTTGATTTTTTAATAAGAAAAGAAATTCTAACACTTCCTTTTACGTGTGTCCAAATTTTTATAATTTTTATATATGGGAGAAAATTATAACAAAATTAATTTGGATAACTTCCCTAATGTAATTCTTAAATTTTAAGATCGTTAAACTCATTTTCAGCTTCTCCATATTTGGAGAAGAAGAAATCATTTCCTATCCAATCTCATATGATGAGTAGAAAAAGAAATTAAGGAATACGACTGAGGTCTAGATTGTCTAAATAAAGGATTACCTAAAGTAGAGAAATTTGTTAGAGAAATTAAAATTAAAAGCTAAAACCAATTACACTAAGAGGGTGTTTGGATTGGCTTATAAAAAAGTTACTTAAAGCACTTCTAGTTTTAAGTGACTTTTTTTTATTGTCAATTTTAAGTAATTACGTGTTTGAATAAAAGTTGTAGTTATAAAAATAAGTAATTACATGTTTGATTAAAGTGGGCTGAAAAGTAAGTTATATAGTTAAAATAATTATTAAGGACATTAAAATATAATTTAAAAGATAAGTATAAGATAAAAGAGTGAAGATATTTTAGTAATAAAAATAAAAAGGTAAGGATAAGATAGTAAATGATTTGGCCAAGCTTACTTTTTTTTAATGTGCTTAAAGCCATAAAAAACAAAAGCTGGAGTTGGAGAGCTTTTTATTTTTTACTTAAAATTACTTTAAAAAAGTACATTTTTAATTAAAACAAACACTTTTATTAGCTTAAATTAGACTTTAAGCAGGTTTGACCAGAAAAAAAACTAAACCAAACACCCTCTAAGTTGATTAGGTATAGGAAAAAATAGAAATCAGCGTTGAAGTCAACTAACAATGGCCGATATCCCAGTAGGCACGTATGGACATGGTACACGAGGGTAGCATACAGATCAAGACAAGTGTTTCGGTAATTTTATGTCCACACATACTTTTAGTTGAGTGTTAAACTTCACCCACCTTAAACCTCCAACTTTTCGGGATACTCGAAATGAAAATCACTCTTCACCAAGTTTGTGTTTGGGGAAAAAAAATCTATCAGCTAGTTCGGATGAGTCCATATTGGATGATTTTTACTATTGGCTAACATGCATGTAAAAATCAATAAGGCCGACTAGGAGGAAAAAAAAAAAAAGGGAGAATTCGAACAGATGATATATATTAATCGGTAAATGTGGCTTTTAGATTTTACATAGAGCAATGGAGCCAAATGGAGACCAGCTCACATTGTTAAATCACACGAAGGTTTGTGTGTATTTTCTCAATCGAGAGTTAAGTCGATGCACGATACTCCTAATTACTATTTCCTTAAAGTTCCTTAATTCATAGGCAAAAGTAGATGAAATACATATATATATATATATAATGATCATCAACATAGAGAATGTATTACGTACATTGACAATTAATATTGAAACTAATAAGAAAGTGAAACAATATATAAAATTTCTTATAGTTAGAAGAAAGTAAAATACCTATTCAATTGGTTTGCCATCAAGATTTAATCTTCTTGCCTCTTCCTTCTCTTTCTTACTCCAAGAATGCTTGTGGTCGAAATTCTCCTCGGTTCCTTCCATATTATTTTTTCCCCCAAACTTTGCTTCGAGGGTCTTGCACTACTTCTTTCTCTATTTTGCTTTTTTGGGAGAAGACAAAAAGATAGAAGGACAAGAACAAGAAACGATAGTGAAACTATTTACTTTGCTAAGAAAGTAAATTGTCCTGATGAGTAGATAGTTGGATTATGCAGCTAACGACTAGCTACAAGAAGAAAGGATCGCAATATTCAATTGAAGTACCACCCATTCAATGGTGCCGCGACGAACATGTCTCGGACATTAATGGAGAATTTAGAATAGAATATGAATATTTGTTTTATTAAAGAAAGAAGAATATTGTTATATAATGAATTAATGATGGTCTACATCATAGGACTAGTCAGTCCAGACGGTTGCAGAGGACCGGTGGGGCTCATATGTGTACGAGTCCACGCACCTCCCACGTTACCGACCCGAATGTTAGAATCACATGGCTTTTCTGCGTACAAGTGTAGAAACAATTCTATTCAAGAAAAATGAGAGGAGTACGATCATTCTAGCCCTAAAATAACAAAAAGCAAAAACTTGCAGTATGTTAAAGACAGAAGAAAATGAAGTTGATTTCCATGAAAAAAAAAACAAAAAAAACGTGATGAATCTAGTAACTCCTAAAACGAAATTTGATGGATCACCACTCATATTTAACATGTGCTAGACATGTAACATGGTGAAAGCAAAAAAAAAAAAATGCATGTAGGAAAGAAACCAACAGTGATGGGAAAATCACTAGTGAGTTAAAGAAGGCGTTGGTTTTGAGCATATATAGTGTGCGGGTCAGGTGATAGCCATAGTTGGGGAGGGGGGTTGGTGAGTTTGAAGCTTCGTGGTTGGTGGACTTTTTTTGTTTGGGGTAGTTGCTGCTGTATAGCCAAAAACTTACCATCTCCTACCTACTAAAAACTAGTAAAGTAATATCATGTAAGGCACAATTATATTGTCTAATATTATTATAATATAAATTATATAATATATAAAAAATATTTATTAAAACTAAATATTTTTTTTTTCCTCTTGAAGTTCAAAATTTTAAACTCAAAAATTTTAAAATCCTATCCAATTATCACTTGTATATGTAAGCTGAAAGAAGTGATTAAAGGAGAAGCAAAAGAAAAAGGAGAGTATTTCGTTTTTTAGAATGATAGATCTAATAATTATTTAAATTTAAATAATTGTAATTTTGGTGAATTTAAATTATTTATATTTATTTTTGTGCAACTTTTCATATCTATTTTCAAATCTAGTCTAAATTAGTAAAATACAATTTAACATATCTGTTTATTTTTTAATTTAGTCTTAATTAACACAATATATTTTTAACAAATAACAAAAAGATCAAAAATCAAAACTTGAGGAAAAAAATGAAACCCAAATATCAAAAAGCAAAAAGGTTTAATGATTTTACATGTTCAATTTAATAGTTTTTTAGCTTTAGAAGTTCAAAATGTGAATTTGAACATTTAGATGAATTAGTTTTTTTAATCCGAAATGATTTAAAAGTCCAAAAGTGAAAAAGAGTGGTTACCAGAAAAGAGAAAAAAGATAGAACACATCATTGTGATTGCAAAGGAAAATTAAAAAAAAAAAAGAGTAGGCGTACAATTATGTAATTGAATAGTTTTTTTAGTTCTAAAAATTTAAAAATTTGAACTTAAAAATGCAAATTGAAGAACACAATTTGGTTTTAAGACTTTTAATTGTAGAAGAATAACATCAAAAGACAAACCATGTCTAGATCATAAATAAATTGTAGAGACATACAGATTTTCAGGGTAATTTCGTCTCTGACACTGCCACAATTGTGATGCATAAGAGCCTTTTTAAAATTGAAAGAACTATCTGGATCACTCTTTAATTAGTATTGAGATGTGGTCTTGACCCGGGGAGGTGGAAGAGATAACGAAACGAAAAAAAAAAAGAGAGAGAGAGAGAGAGAGGAGTGGGTGGTGTATCATTTATTGGGCACATTTCCCTAAATTTGATTCTTCAAAAAAGCGTGAAGTTAAACGGCCCAACGAAGACGAGCGGCCACGATGAAAAAAAGAAAAAGATAAGGTCTCGTGTTCAAATTTATTATGTTAATAACTAATCAAGAATTTAACTATTTTAAATAGGGATGGCAACGAGATGAGTACCCTGTCCATAAAAGAATCCCAAATCTGCTATCCGAATAACATTCTAATTCCCATTTTCATCCCAAACCCGGATAAAAATTAAATGAAAATCCCATTTCCGGAACGTCCCAAACCCTCGAATACCTAGAACGTCCCAAATCCGGTTAAAAAATTTTAAAATTTAAATAAAAATTTAACAAGAAATGTCCGGAACCCAAATTTAAGACATGTTCTCAACTCCAGAAACTGAATTAAATCAATAAAATTTAAAAAACTAACCAATCAAATAATTTTTTTCCAAAAAATCTAAACAATTTCCCTAAAATATATTAAAATAATAAAATTTTAAATAATAAAATGTTAATGGTTCAAACCTTACTACTTTTAGAAAATTTTTCTTAATTTTTAGTATATAATATGTACTTATGTACTTAAAACTATAATTAATTAATAAATATAAAACACTTATATACATACACACACCTATATATATATATATATATACACACACACATACACACATATATATCTATACATATATGTATATATATAACTGGGTTCGGAAATGTGGGTACCCGGGGGGTCAATCCCAGTTCCGTCCCAAACCTTAACGGGGTATTTTTAATCGTTCCGAATCCGTTCCGGGTTCTTAACGGGACGGATTTTATTGGATTTTAATCGGGTCGATCGATGCCGGGTACCCTAAGTCACTCGTCCCATTACTATCCCTAATTTTAAGGTTAATTTTACAGGATCTGAGTTTGGCTAACTGTGTTGATGCACTGCTTTATAATATAATAGATATTAAAGAGTAATTTAAATAATTGAGACTATTTTTACGATCTTAAATTTAAATTTTATGGAGACAAAAAATTGGATTGATATCAAAATTTAATATGATTCTTGATGTAAGTGTAAATATATATTTTTTACTATATGCTCAGATAAGGAAAATATTTATCACAAATTAAAAACTAATAAAATTTTGGAACGTTAATAACCTCATGATATGAATGGGGGGGGGGGGGCGGCTCAAATTAAAAAAAAAGTCCTCAGTCCAAGACATAAAGAAAAAAGAAAAAATGTATCAAGTGATTTTTTATACATTAAATGTTCTTGTTGCGCGGATCAATGCCTCAGGGGCGGGGTGCTAATCCCTAACTAAAAGTAGGATTAAATATAAAAGAGTTTTTAATAAATTTCCGCCACTAATTGTTGTAGTTGGCCACATTGAGTTTTTATTAATTATTATTTTATTCGTATACTCCGAAGAAAGGGGAATGCCTATTTTCTGTATTCTCCACATTGAGTTCTACATAATTTTCGTCTCTAAGCGAAGAGCTTGACCTCGCGGAAATTAACGTGGAGGCGTTCTTATCGTCAAATTTTTCCATGCTTGAGTAGAATACTCCCTTAATTACTCCGACATATCAAATGAGTATAATATTCTTAAGTGAATTTTTCTAAATATAAAGAATCAAATTTATGACAAATTTTAAGGATGACCACGTGCCTCCTATATATATATATATATATATATATATATATATATATATATATATATATATTCTATTTTCAGTTAGGTATAAAGATAATTTTGTATTATATAGACCTTTGTCCTTTTTTTTTTTTGGTCACAATCTTTCAACTAATATTTAATATTTTGATTTGTTTAAAATACTAATTTTTCTAATTATTTTTTTTTGGTAAAGAAGTATCGTAATAACCTACAGCGTTTTAACCAAATTTAATTTGTTAAACATTATAAATATTAATGTGTCATATTCTCAAAGTAATATTTACCTTTTTTTTCCTCAATTCTACGTGGATGTAGTTTTCAAAAAGATATTTCAAAGATCAAATTAGTTGAGTATATCTTTCTCATTATGTTTATTATACATTTAACTTCGGTTAACATCCTTTATGTCACTTTATATTTTAATGATAACATATGGAGCAGAACAAAGTCTGGAGTTAAAGACATGCTATAACTCAGACCAAAAAAACAAATGCATGGTATGACAAAACTACTTCAAATATAATTAGTACGTAATTCCATACTAATTACAAAATAGGTTTACAAACTGAAAGCAATGACAAATTTATGTCAATTTTGACTTGTTACAAAGCCATAAATGATATCTTGGTAGGGAACTCATAATATTTCAGAGTATATATTCATTTATCCCTAGTCAAATATTCCGGTAGTTTTTATTGAGAAGTTAACAAGATTAATCATTTTGTTAAAATATATCTTCTATATAGAAAAATCATAAAGTATGAGGCCATCTCATAAGATATTAGTCACTCCTCATATTAATCAATTAATTTTTATAATAAAATCTTATGAATTTTTAACATGGTATCAGATTTTAGTCTTGGCTCTTGGTTGAAGTTAATTCACAATTAGAAATTAGTAGATTTGAGACGGATCAAATTCGGGTTAACCACTACTAGCAATTGTTGGTTTGGGTTAATTTACTACTAGAAATTGGTGGATTTGAGACGGATCAAATTTGGGTTAATCACTATTAAAAATTAGTGGATATGAAACAAAAAATTATTACATATTTGAGATGAAAATTTTTCCATTTTAATTAGAAACAAAATTTTTTGTCTCAAAATTTGAGAGATGGTTTTTGAGACAAAATTTTCGTCTCAAATTCATTTTGAGACAAAATTTTTTAACTTTGAGAAAGAAAATTTTCTTTTCAAATCCAAAAGTTCTTTAGCATTATTAGTTTTTGATTCGGGTCACAACTTACACATGAGAGCATTTTGAGATATATCTTCCACATGAAGAACAAGGATGGCATGAATTTTGCATATTCAACAATTTGAAAATGGAAAAAAAGATACGTATATATTTTATTTGATTGTTTTTTAAATGGTGCTTGTTCTTTTTTTATTTGAACATAAACATATTAAAATTGTTAGATTAAACATAAAACAATACAACTAGCCAACATCCATGGCATCATACACACAAATTGAAACATGGAACAGACCCACAATCAAGTTTAAAATCCAATTACCAGGGAGAGACCATGGTCATACGTTATTTGCTAGCCAATCTGCCACCTCATTAGCACTCCTTCGTATGTGAACGAAACTCCAGGAACCCGCATCTAAAATGCAAAGTTGTGCATCCTTCACAAGGTACTCAATTGTCCAACTCAACGTCAATCTAGAATTAATACCTCAAACTAAATCAAAGTTATTAGATTCAAGAATTCCATGTGCGAGACCGCATTGGCGAACTATAGATCGGTGAAAAAGCACAATAACGGGAATTGATATAACCTTAGTAGCGCTTGTTCAAGGGGCTTTTAAGAATGCCACTCTCGTGCAAATGAATGATTTACTATAATTAAATCTTTCTAAAACCGTTAATAACCTTCATATTATGAAAACATATTGAGAGCAAGATCATTTTTTCTTTTTAAAGGAAGTAAAAAACTGATTACATGCAAGTAATAGGAATCAATTATAGAATTACTCACCACTAAAAATAAAAAATATATCACTAAATTACTAGGTCATTGATAAAGCAAGATCATTAAACATCAAACGATCATGAACCATTAGGATTTTCTATTACCCACTACCTCGCACTTGCTCGCACAGTTGTCTCATTAGTGAATATTCTGCACGCTGCAACCGGTGTGCCAATTGAAAACGTAAAGCCTCCCTTTCCTTTTTTCGAAAGCTTTCACACACTTTCCAAACCCTCAGAGAAATAAAAAGTAGCACAAAAGTTGATCAAAATTTGTGCTTGCTAATATGAGTTGCACATATAAGTACTGAGATCTTAGTCAATGGTCAACTGGTGCAAGTCCCACACTAGTTTATTATATAGAATTGTTCTGTTTAATCTCTAGCACGGATTACATAACCAGGTTTACAGTGACTTGTTTCTCGTTAAAAGTCTTGCGCTTTGTAGAAAAGATATTGATTAGTATGAACACGTTCTTTCATATGCAAGAAAAGTTTGTTTTGTATTAACACATTTTTTCATGTACAGGTGAGTTTGTTTATATCTTTGCACATAGATAGTTTTAATATTTTAAAATAGATGGCAAGTGAATTGTCAACTCATGATAACCTGAGTTCTGATACTATATTGAATTATAACTTTCTCAAAAAATTTAAACTTAGACAGATGATGGGCGTCGAAATCACCAAAAATAATATTCCAATTCTTACCTCATAAATTTAAATAGAGTACGTGATGAGAACATGGTCGAATTCATAGAGATTGGGAGAATATTTTATTCCAATTATCCCAAGTAAATTAATCAACTAAGTTGCAATCACAAAGGGGGGAAATTAAATGCGAAACAATAAAATTAATGAAACTCTCCAAACCACTTGTCGCGCTGCGTGGAACGCAACTTGGCCAGAAAATAAAAAAACATAAATAAAAATTAAAATGACTAAAGTATGCAATTCTAAATTAATGCAAGGCTATAAAATCAGTCAGAATAAAATCTAGTATGAGGAACAATCGCAATTTCGGTCAACAAATTCGATCATAGATGCAAAACTACTTTCAGCTATTTCGATAAATCAGTTATAGTTATTGACTCGGCCTAATAACCTCATCTTTTCTTACAGAGTTGATAACGGTTTAAATCTCTACAATATTTCCTGCTATCCCCTTACTTATTAGACGTCCCCGGAGATGCCCGCAGGATCTATCTAATGGCAGCAATAAAAATCTAGAAAGACCTGATTCTAAAAGTCAATAATCTCGTTGTAATTACTTATTTAGATTACGTAATTACACAGAAAACCTGGTTACCACTATTTTTAGATTAATAAAATTAATCTAATTGGCTACCTATTGTCATGCAGTTGAATAACCGTGTACAAAATTAAACAATCACAGAACAATATTAATTCTTGAAATAATAAATATGCAAATATTAAAATAACATGAAAGGGATAAAACAATTAGATCTCACGAAATTGATGAATCGAAATCTTGATTAATCCTCAGCTAGAAAAGAAAATTAGAAAATCTTGTCCATGAATGTCACCCAAAGAATGAAGAGAAAATTTGCTGAATTTTCTACTAAAAGTTGTCTACCTCCCAAAGTGCAAATAAGAGGTATTTATATAAGAAAAATCCTAACCTATTTTCCTTGTTGGATAAGAAAACCTGACCCAAAAAGAATAAAAGGTAAAAGCCTGAAATATAAGTTTCAACAAAGTAAAAAGTCTGCTAATGTTTAATCTAATTCCTTCTAAAAGCCCAGAAAAAAATCTTCCATCTTGGTCAACCCAGTCAAACCCGCGTAGCAATTAAATGACATTTTTTTACGTGACGATGTCAACTTTGATTACTACAAACACGTCCAAAAAGCTTTTATATCCATATGTAATGCATCCAGCTCCTTTTCCTAAACACAATTATGCAAAATTACATTAAAAACATCGATTAAGAAGCATTTTATTTCAAAATTAAGTGCATCTAATATATAAATTAAACACTTATTTAGAACTTATCAATAAAAAATATTAATATATTTATTTATTATGTTAACAAGAAAAAAAATTATAACGCTAAATAGCTAACAACTACCTGAAATTTAATGGTGTCATGATTGAACATGTTTGATTTGTTGTATTGGATTTTGGGGGGGGGGGGGGGGATAGACGTTTGTTTGTTGATTTTGTTCTATTTTTTCTTTGGCGCAATTTTTTTTAGCTCTTGAATGATTGAAATGATAACCCAGATACCAGTACTCTGTTTTTTATAATTTATTTTAAGATAATTATTATATTAAAATGAGAATATATTAACTTAAAACATCTTATTACATGAATTTATTAAAAACTCAACACAAATTATATTTTTTATTTTATAAAAAATAAGTAATTTATGTTATTTTATTTTTTTATAATTATAAAATACATAGTATATTGTACTATGTACCTAAGTCCGAAGCGTTTGATTATGACGCTTATGGCTGTCGTGCTTTTCCAATTGCCCTCGGGGAGTTCGAGAAGTGTCTACGCCACAGAACAATCAAAATATCTACACAGAACATTGATCGTGGTGTGTGATGCTTTTTTGACCGTTAAATTCATGTAATGTACAAAAGAAAAGGTCGTTGAATTCAGACGTCTCCATCTTTGTTTAAACCCCCGAAGAGGACTAGGAAATTTTGTGGCAACATAGACAGAGCCTGAGAGGGACCAAATGTATAAGCTCCTTCATTAATAAGGCAACAGCTTTTTACAACAGCTTCTTATGTTCCATGACAAATAAATTTCCATCTTCAAAATGACAGAAGGGTTGGACTTTTAAAAACGGAAAATGATAAGGCGAGACGTAGAGCATAGACATGGACACTTACGTGTTGTTCCACGATTAGCTGCCGTTTCGACATTTTTTTCTCATGTAAATTCAATGACAAGTGGGAATATCTATTAAGGACAAAATAAAATAGTCTACACTCAAAGAGCTTCAAAGAGGGTTGGCCCAAAGGGTGAAAGGCTTAAGCAATCATTGGAAGGGATTAATTCAATTGTTGGAACTATTTCACCAGAAATGTTATATATTAATTACAATGTCATTTTTTAATTTATCATTTTCGTATATGGAATGCCTTAGGGAGTACTGGCTTACTTTAATTACTTATTTATCTTATTAGCGTTAAGTGACTTTAAGAGTCTTATTTTTTTACTTTTTTTGGAAAAAAAAGAACCTCTCTGATTTGTAGGGAAAGCTTAAAAATTAACTCTTGTTATATTATTTAATTTGTCTAAATAAAACATATATATATTTGTTGTAGACTACTGGTTAACTCCATAGTCATTTCAAAATCTTAGGGCATCTAACTCGATATCCTTGCAGCTGTTAAGGTTGGGGATTTGTTATAGATAAACTTGCTTTAAATGCAGTTTGTATTCTGTATTCCATATCTTTCAAAAATCAAATCCCAAATTTTATTGGTTTATTCTACAACTAGCTAGAATGCAAAATTTCAGATTTAAGTCAGGTGTATTTATTAAATAAATGAGTACTATCGAGTGTTTGATAACTTAAAAAATCACGAATTCTATACTTCCGAAATCCAAATTCAAGAAGATATTATGACATGTCTTTCAGAATGAGAATAGTGCACAATCCAGTTGATTAGAGGATCACTTTTCAAAGACAGATTTAAAAGTTTAAGGTCCACTAAAAATTCATCCCCAAGATTTACTGAGCGGAAAAAATAAAAAAGAAAGAAAACTCGAACTTGCCATTAATTACTAATATTAACCAATCATGTCATAGCAAATTTTAATACCTATAAATGCAAAGAGACATGTGTAATGTACTCCAATAATTTGGATTAAAAACGTCATGGATAGGAAATTATGTGTTACCTTTTAAAAAGTACATGGAAAAATAATGTATATAATTTAAAACATAATGAATAATCAACTAATAACACAATAGATTATAGAGGAGTAATGTGCTTAATACACGGAAAAAAGTTAAGTTAAAAAGGAAAATAACTAATTTCTAAATGGCATAGTACTCCAAGGAGAACAATGATAAATTTAAAACAACAAAAAAGTTAAAGAAGTCAGGACGAACTAATCCTTTTCTCTCTTTGTACTGAAACGAAAATTACAAATCCCCACGACTTCATTAAACTTCAGCCGGTGGTAACAATAAGAAGAAAGAGGGCTCATATAAAATCTGCTATATATATATTGTCATGTTAAATGTCAATCCAAAACTGAATTAACATTAATAATATGTACTTGTATAAATAAGTTGTTAAATATCATTATATATAATATATATGCTGAATCTATGGACAAGGAACATAATTATCAGAAGGAGAATAGAAGTTGGTGTGATTGGAGGGGTGCAGATTGTTATGGCATGAAGATGGATTCGATGGAGGCACCGGTCCTCTTGGCAGCTCGCTTTCATACATACTCTTAAATTTCCCATCATCTTTTGCCACCATAAATCTTGCACTGCACACTCCTGTCGAAGCCATTGCACAAACCAATATGAAAACAATTATCATTAGTATTCCAAACCTGACACTTTTAGGTGGCCTCTTAAATATCATCATAGTTCTCAATTTTCTTCTTCTTCTTCTTCTTCTTCTTCTTCTTCTTCTTCTACTCGATGGTATCGATAAGAGTATTTATATAGAGATATAATCTCTGGAAAACGAGTGGGAAGCACTCTTGATAAGTAAATAAAGAACAATTTTAGTGCCCCTTTTATGGACAAGAGGAATGTTTTCTTTATTAATAGATGAATAAACAATTAATTCAACACGACCATATATATATATATATATATATATATATATATATATTTCTTCCGGGAGGCAAAGCCAGTTTAAATTGGAACGCGAAGAATTTTCACACGGTGTGCTGTAAGCATATGGGTTTCCGGGTTTGTGGAAGACTTTGAAATTCTGGACGCACCACTAGCCGTAAATGAATGTACATGGCTGCCGAGGACTGCCATTTTACGAGTCAGGCTGCAAGAAAAATATTGACTTGGCAACAAAGTGTTTTTCCCTTTCACTCACCTACTATTCTTGAATGATTACATTGTCTTATAGTCTAATATTGTTGGTATATATCTTTCATCACGCCCAGTGTCACACATGAGTTTCAACCCCGTGGACGGCATGGCTGGGTGGACACAGTTATTTTTACCCAATAACTAACGTTACTTATATATCTTGTTAAAGCAAAAAGAAAGGGCAAAAAAGAGAGAGGCAATAGTAGAGGGTTGCTCTTTAAACTAGCGTGCCAGTTTGACTATTTAGTCAATTTTAAGCACTAGATACATGGGTCTTGTTTAAAATTTGCTTGAACACCGAAGATTTTTCCGGTAGGAGATTATCTATTTTTGTGCAAGACACACGACTGCCACATTCAAATGTGATAAGCATGAAATCTCAAGTACATCAAACTTTCCAATTGACTCGCACAGACAGCCGCAATCGTTGTTGATTATCATGTTTTCAGCAAGAAATCAAGTACACATGCATATTCATGGAAACAAAATGACACGTCAATTTTCGCTTCCTTTAATAACTTCGTCGCTTTAGAAATTTCACATATTCATTGTCACACTTTGTCTATTAATACTAATATTGCCTAGCTAGTTAAATAGAATTATCATAGATTGATATATAAAATGTAGTTATGATTCGCATGTTGGGTTTTCAACTCAAAGTTTAATTGAATCCAAATCTATGCCGAAGATATGTTATTGTCCATGTGACCAGGATAGAGATTATAAGAATCCTAATCTTCCCAATTAAATGTCTTCTTCCTTATCAAATCAAGCTATAATTTTCACTAAAGCTACTACGGGTATATGATTTGATTATTTGGGAGCTCATATTTGTGGCTTTTAAACAATTCCTTGAATGTGCTCCATATCATCATTGCTTTCCTTAAGATCTTTATGGACCTGATTGTGTTTCGTTTACTATATTTTTATTTTGCTTGGTGGGATGGATGAGGTACTAATTAGTGCTATTAAATTTGGTTGACTATAATGTTCTCAATTGTAATGCTCAAATGTTTGCCTAATTATCAATTATTGACTTATTGTTTGTCATTAGTTATGAATCGCGGCTCACTATTTCGGACGCGGACGCGGACTCGGTCTATACTTCATGTCTACAGAAACAAATTGAGTTGTGAATCTCCTACTATAATTACTAGTTTGACACAATCTCATATATCAACGGATATTTTCTCCAATTTATAATGGTTAAATAAATTCTAGAACCAAACAAGAGCTTATTAGCCTCAGTCTCATAATTACTTATGAGAAAGAAAATTTTATAGGATTTGACTTGCAGGTTAGCATGACAAAGTTTGTAGGATTTGACTTGAAGGTGACCATGATTTCTTGCCGTGAACGAGAAGTTATATTGTTATATATATATATATATTTTTTAAAAGGGTTAACCAAAGGAGAACCCCTTTCTCACCTGGCCAAAGGCTCCTTAACCAGGCGGGAGGTAAATCGAGGGATGTGCGTGAGTGGCAGCCCGACCAGGGAGAGGATCAACGGGCGTGGAAATCCAGCAACAGCCCCCGCAATATTTCAGCGGAGTACTGCCGCCACACGGACTCGATCCCGCGTTGTCAGGGTGTCTCCACCCGAATCACCTGGCCACTTACCAACTCACCTATGCCCCTGGGGGCTATATTGTTATATTTACTTTTACAAATTTGGCGTTTACACACCCTGTTTTATATTGATTTTATAAAAAAAAATTAATCATTAATAATAATATCAATATGATATATAATATTTGGACTAGCTAATTAGGTCTTATGTATTAGTAGGCAAATAGTTAGACCTCAATGATAACATAATTGAAATTCTATATATAATTGAAATTCTATATATAGTTAAGGAGAAGTTCAAATATACATCTGCCCTACAAAAATAGCATAATTTTCCACTTATACACCAAATAGTGGTTGATAACAATTGAATTATTCTTTATTTCATCTTATTTTTTAACGATAGGCTCCTTTCTTGAAATCATTAAGGATCCTATTAATTAGGGAGTCTAACCCGCAGACACATGCACGGCTCGAAAGGGTTAATCCTATTAGTCAGACACAGAACTCATTTGATGTGACATTTAACGACTTGCCTAATTATTAAAACACGTACAAACCCTTCCACTTATATATACTCCTAGCATCCTACCAATTAACATTTACCTAGGCGTTAATTGTTGTTGGATTATCATCATTCCATGGCCAATAGCCTAAAGGTTGCTACGCACGCTTCATTATGGATTACCTGAACCAACAAGAGCAAGAAACTTATGGCTGCTATTTAATTGGGAGAAAGATATTTTAGTTCTCGAGTTTTGAATAAAATTTTTAATAAATTTTTTAATTATAAAAATATATATTTTTAGTCCCTCAAATTAATAAATGATTATAAAAAAAAATAGTCAACCATTTACTTATTAAAAAAATTCCAAAATACCCTTGAACAATTTTTATATATATTTGGTTCGATGTTTGGTAACATTGCAAAATAAGTCAACTGAAAAATATTTTTTGGTCAACAAAATATCTTAGTTATAAATAAAAAAAATTTATTTTTCAATAGTCAAAAAGACAAAAAAATTTTCTACACTAATTTCATCTCTTTTTCTTCTACTAGGCTTCTTCCCCACCCTTCCCACCAGCCCCAACCTGCCCCACCCATACCTCTACCCGTACCCCTTTGAAAAATAAAGAATTTAAAGTAAAAAATATTAAAAAGTATTTCAATTATTCTTTAAATCATATTTTTTAAAGAGTATTGAAAAAAATTAATTTTTAATTTTTAATTTTTACTTTTTTATTTTTTTAAAGGGGTAGCGAGGGGGGATGGAGATGGGGGGACTGTAGGCTTAGTGGAAAAAAAAAAAAGAGAGGTACTTATTGTGTGAAAAAATATTTTTGTCTTTTTGGCTGCTGAAAAGTTTCTTCCTTCATTTATAATTGAAGTATTTTGTTGACCAAAAAATATTTTGCAGTTGACTTATTTTTAAGTGCTACCAAATCCCAAAAAATAAAAAAAAATTATTTTCCAAAATTTTTTTTTCTAGCAAACATACAGAGCCCAAGTACATATAAAGGTTACTCAAGGGTATTTTGGGATTTTTTATCAAATCAAATGGTTGACTATTAGTTTTGATAATTATTTATTATCTTGAGAAATTAAAAACGTATTTTTCATAATGTAGAGACCTATTTAAGAATTTGTTCAAAATTCAGAAACTAGAATATCTTTCTCCCCTATTTAATTTCTACATGGAATACAAGGTTTTATCAACCAAGCCATTAATTACTTTTTGAGAGTTCTGACGGTGATCTTTCGGAAGGGAAACATGCACCTGGGCTCCTGAGTTTTGTAGTGAAATTTCACCAAACCACCGTACCTTTTCCATTGTTACAGTCACAGCTTAATTTTCTAGATATGTTCTAGGTCAATTTAATTTTTATTTCAACTTAATAGTGAAACAATATCGTCAGGAAATTTTAGATATTACAAATTTTCGGAAGACAGATCAGAGATTATGGCCTTCTTTTCTTGCCATTGTCTATGCTTAGTTTGCAGTAGAGGCCTTTCTCTAAACGGAAAAATAAATAATTTAGTCCTCAATATATTAGCGAAACCTGTGAAAAAGTTTTTTATCCAGATATTTCTATATGTGTCCTAATTTAGGTGCGGCGAATTCTTATGATCTTATGACCTTTGATAGTTTAAACTCTGATACTATCTTCAACAACTAAATCATTTTCTTTAAAAAAAAGTTAAAACTTTTAAGTAGTATTTTTTTCATATTATTTAATTTATTTAACAATTTGGATTAAGAATAAGAAACAAGAAAGCTACGTAAAACCAAGTTATATACGAGAAAGAAATATATATTATATTAAATGGAAAGACAGTATTTTGTTTCTAATGACAAGAACATAAGCCAGATTTCAGGCCTGGCCCGGCTGATCGTTTGAAGAATCAATCTCGGCATAATTAATGCATCGGTTCGAGGAACAGTATTAAGTCGAAATTGACATCCACCTAGCTGATATAAATATTATTTGCTCAATTCATTGACTCGGAAGTGAAAGAGGCGAATTAACTTGAGTTATTTTCTAACATAAATGCGTTCGATAAACTTTGACGTTTCTCTTATCAAGTAATTAAGCACCCTGAAATGTTGCTTTAGTTATTAATTATTAGCATTTGTTGGACTCTGTTCAATTGCTGAAGATATATACGTATACACACATACATACATACATATACATATACATATATATACATATATATATATATATATATTCCACTTTACTTATCCTCGTGCTACATCCTCTTTTATTCGTAAATTCTTAAAATAATTCTCATTATATTAATGAATTCCAAAATATTAGATCCGAATAAATTTAACATCTATTATTAAAAAAATATTAAACTTGAGTAAATTTAATATTTATTATTAAAAAGATAACTCATGCAAAGCGCAAGATATTCAACACTTAATTTGTCATTTACTATTAAAAATAAATAAATTAAACTTAACTAGAATAAAAAAATTTTTTAAAAAATAAACCCATATATAGCACAAATATAAAAACACTAATTGTAAGATAACCTAATGTGAAGCCTAATTAATTGAGTTTCTCCTGTAAAATAGAAAACTTGCAAGATACACACTGGACACAAACTTGTCATGGATGTGCGACCCCCTCTTTTACACACTTCCATTAGTGTATGACAAAGTTACTAGCCTTTGTCTATAGTTTAAACTTGTATAAAATGCAACTCAAAAAAAGTGTTACATCAGTATCCAACTATTTGTCAAATCAACAAATTAGTATAAATTATATTATTAATTTATACTACAAATAAAAGTAATTAATAAAAATTCTTACATTCAGGCGTTACCAAAATTTCTTCTTCTTCCTTTCCTTACAGCCCCTCTCGCTCTGTGTTAGACGCTAAAGACACTCTCTCTCCCATTAAACTGTTTCTTTAAATACCTTTTATGTTCTGTAATAGAAGCCTCTCTTTATTCTCATTATGTTTGACAACATATATATTGAACATTCAATCTCGCCATATCAAAACTCAATTTTTTAGGGTTTTTCCCCAAATTTGTTTCTGAAGATGTCGGGCCGTGAAGAGGGAGGCAAGGGATTAGGAAAGGGAGGAGCAAAATGACGTCGTCAGGTCCTTAACGATAACATCCAGGGCATCACAAAGTCGGTGATCTAGCGTCTGGCTTGCAGAGGTGGCATGAAGTGCATCTACGAGGAGAAATGTGGTGTTCTTGAGATCTTTCTAGAGAATGTCATTTGCAACTCCACCACTTACACAGAGCACGCCAGAAGGAAGATTGTGTCTGCCATGGATGTCGTTTATGCTCTGAAGAGTCAAGAAAGGACTCTTTACGATTTCGAAGGCTAAAAAAATTGTGAACATTTGTAGGTTTTAGGCAGTTTAGTTAGTTTGTAGTAATTGTTGTTGATCTGCTTAATTAGGGCTTATTTTCTTTTAGTTGATTATAGGGTTTCTTGTTCTTGTGCTTTGTGGATTGTGATGGTATGGTACAGTGGGGGATATTATTATAATGTCTCATTACATGTTGGAAGTAATATATTTTTTTTTTTGCTGATATATATATATATATATATATATATATATATAGTACAATCAAATGGTTGAGAGATTTATATTGTCTGATAATTATGTGATAGCTTCTGTGAGCATGTGGGTCGTAATGGGATCTGAGATTCACGGCCAAGTTACAAAACTTGGGTTTGTTTCAACTAGATCAATGAGGTTGAAGGTATTGAAAATGAATGAGAAGTGTGGGAAATGTTATGAAACAAAGAGGGTGTTTGGTGAAACGTCTGAGAAAGATGTGATTGTGTCAACTCTGATAATCACACGTTATCTTTATTATGAACTACTTGCTCATTGTCTCTATGGAGTTAAACCAAGTGCTCCGTTGTTAAACTTTAGCATAAGCACAATGCAATAATTAATTGCACATGTAAACTCTAAAAACTCGAGCAAATTGATCGAGTTAAATACTCTGACAACGAAATTGCGTGAATGCTTTATTTAGACCAAATCATGAGTATTATAATGAATATTTATCATTTAGGTATAATCTTATATCCACTATATATAAATAATTAAGTAGGTTAGGATAAGTCATCGATGATGATTATATTGTACGTTTAACTTCGTTTAATATGTATGCTATGTGTGAAGTATTAGTGAGGCAAAGATGGTATTTGAGTGTGTGAAAGGGAGAGGTATTACAACTTATAATTTCATGATTTCAAGGTATATGTTGAATAACAAGAGCGTATGCAAAAATGTTTCAAAAAATCAACAAAGAAGAACTTAGACCAAACAATTTTACTTTTGTTGGTGTTCTAAAATGAGAAGATGCTCTAATGATAAGAGCAAAGCTAAGGTACTAGGCTGCAATTGAAGAACCACGAGACTCCTAAGTTTCTTTTGGGGGATATTAGCAACCTGAAAGGGAAGCAATATTCTATTGATAATCTCAACTAGACCCTCTACCACAATAAGGTTGTAACGAAAGCAATATGCTATGATTAATCTTAACTGGACCCTCTACCACAATGAGGTTGTAAAGATAACCCTTATTTTTTCAAAAAGGACAAAAAAAATTTAAAATTAAAATATTTAACAATTAAAAGTTACAAATTAAAAATTAAATGTAAATAATTTGAAAAAAAATAAAACTTAAACAAATTTATGATTATATTTGACATTTGATATAAAAATAAATGAATAGAGAAAAGACAAAAGGTATGAAAAAACAAGTAAACCAACATTAGGGAAACTGTTAAGAAAACCTAAAACAATTAAAATTCATATAAAGAGAAAGAGAAAATTATAAAAAAAACATAACTACTAATTTTAAATAAAATTGTTAAGAAAAGGACAAAATAATTTGAAATTTCATAATTTTTACAAAATAAACTCAAAAAGACTTATTTTTTATTTTTATATTCTAACTCTAATGCAAAATGAAAAATAGTATATACTTTTAGTTTAATTAAAAAAATATTCAACCCGGGCGTTGCCTGGGTGTAAAAGGATGCAAGTTTTAGAATAAAATAAAATCAGTAAAATCTGTTTAAATGAATTTCTCATCAGGCGGAAAAAAATATTACAGCAGACATACTGGACACAGATGTCCTCTCTCCACCAAACCGAATGCGAATAGCACTCCATGCACATTAGAGTAGTTCTTACATATGTACTTACGTAGCTCAATAAAAGAATTTTTTACCAAAAAAAAGAAAACAAAAGAATTTTGGTTTAGAATTTTCATGCTTACATTTCGTACATTAATTAGTCGGCTCTCGATTTTGGACTCGTTTGGATTGGTATTTTTTAAAAGCATTTTTTTAAATAATTTTTAAAAAAGTTCTGAGAAGTTGAAAATTTTAGTCGCTAGAAAAAGTTATAAATGAATTTTTTTCAAAGTTTAAGCTTTTTTGGAAGCTAAGCTAAATAATAATTGCAAAAACAATATATTGTTCCCTAAAAATACCAATCTAAACAGGCCCTTTAATGCTTAGAAGATATTTTTGTGAAGATCATGCATATATAGCCGTAGAACGTAATCACAGCTTCAATAAAATTAGAAGAAATATATAAGAGGTTGAAATTTTATGATATTAGATACATATGAAATATTTGAAATTTTCTGAAGTATATAAATGCCTAGCTGAAAATCGATTTGTCCAAAATGGTAGACTTGGGACACTAGAATATGAAATATTAATTAGTCTTTACTGAAAAACAAAAGGTATTAATAGCGACATGATTTGTACTAGAAAAAGTTTTTAGATCGACGATGGACTCGGAGAATCTAACATTCGAGTTTTTGTCTGACAAAAAAATCTAACATCTAAAGCCTGCAGTTGACAAAGCAACCATGGTACTTTAAATTCCAAGGCCTGTTTCTAACCAATAGCATGCAAATAAAAGATGAAGGAATAAATACTCATGATCTCTTTAGTTATCACAATATTTCAATTATTTATTAATCATATTGTCCAATTAGCCATATAAACAAAGCATCAGTTCTCAACTAGGATTAAACCTGCGAACAGTTTCATAAATCAGACAAAAAATAATAACAATAACAAACAAGAAAGTTGCACTAATTAAATTCATCACAAACTATCGTTTTCATTTCACATAAACCACTTTGTTATGAGAATGTGTAGTTGCGTTCTTGAAGTTTGATAACAAAGAACAAAAAACTAAAAGAAAAAAAAGCTTGAAATTGTCAAATTAACTCTCTAAATTGGACGCAATTATTCATTTGAAAAATATTTTTTTATTAATTTAAAACAATAAAAATTAATCTTAGAATCCTTCACACTAAAAAAACAAATTTTGTTCGTCCCCGAGTCTAAAATGAGACACCAATGCAAATTTTAAGGACATTTAAAAGATCAGTCAACGTTGTGAAAATTATAAACTTTTTTGGTTCGAAACTTCAAGGACTTAAATGTTATATTAGGCGTAATTAATATTGTAATGCCCCATCCCACATCGAATCTTTGTGAGATTTGTGTGCACTTTTATAATGACTTGAATTTACTACTACTGTCATCGCCGACTTAAGCATTTTAGGCCAGTTGGTTAAGCTCAAGTGTGGTGGAAGGCTAGTAATTGGGTCTAGGTCGTTACAGGTGGTATTAGAGCAGATTCTGGGCAGATTCCACGCTGCCTAGGGTCCTAGACTGTGATTATGTTCTGTTTGTCTTTGGGCCGCGATGAAGACGTCGCGTCTTTAAAGGGGGAGTTTATAATGTCCCAATGAGGACGTCGCATCTTTAAGGGGGGGTTTATAATGTCCTATCCCACATCGGATCAGTCTTTGGGCTGCGACCTCGTCGCGTCTTTAAGGGGGAGTTGGGGGAGTTTATAATGTCCTATCCTACATCGGATCTGTCTTTGGGCCGCGACCTCGTCGCGTCTTTAAGAGAGAGTTTGTAATGTGGGATTTGTCTTTGGGCTGCGACCTCATCGCGTCTTTAAGGGGGAGTTTGTAATGTGGGATCTGTCTTTGGGCCGCAACCTCGTCGTGTCTTTAAGGGGGGAGTTTGTAATGTCCAATCCCACATCGGATCTGTCTTTAGGTTGTGACGAGGACGTCGCGTCTTTAAGGGGGAAGTATGTAACGTGGATCTGTTTTTGGGCCGCGACGTACTTTGGGCTGTGACCTCGTCATCTTTAAGAGCGGAAGTTTGTAACGTGGATCTGTCTTTGGGCCGTGACGTACTCTGGGCCGTGACCTCGTCGCGTCTTTAAAAAGGAAGTTTGTAATGTCCCATCCCACATCGGATCTGTCTTTGGGCCGTGACGAGGACGTCGCGTCTTTAAGGGGGAGTTTGTAACGTGGATCTATCTTTGAGCTGCAACGAGGACATCATGTCTTTAAGGAGGGAGTTTGTAACGTCCCATCCCATATTGGATCTTTGTGAAATTTGTGTGCACTTTATAATGGCTTGGCTTCACTAATACTGTCATTACCGGCTTAAATATTTTTGGCCAGTTGGTTAGGCTTAAATGTAGTGGTAGGCCAGTAATTGGGACTGGGTCATTATAGGAAAAATGTGATATTCTACATTGGTTTAGGCAAGTTGGTTAGGCTCAAGTATGGTGGCAGGCCAATAGTTGGGCCTGAGTCATTACAGGAAAAATGTGATATTCCACATTGGTTTGCGGGGTAGCTTGTAACTTGTTTATAAGTATGTGGAGATTGTATAACTAATAACTTGGTTAACCATTTCCTATAACGACCCAGACCCAAGTACTAGCCTGCCATCACACTTGAGGCTAACCAACTGGCTCAAAATCCTTAAAATCCTTAAGCGGGTGATGATAGTAATAGTGAACCAAGCCATCATAAAGTGCACACAAATCTCACAAAGATCAGATGTGGGATGGGGGCGTTACAAACTCCCCCCTTAAAGACGTGACGCCCTCGTCGTGGCCCAACGACGAACAGAACCATAATCCAGAACCCCAACCAACAACTATTAGCTTGCCACTATACTTAAGCCTGACCAGCCCAAAATGCTTAAGCGGGTGATGATAGTGTCGTGACCCAACGATAAACAAAACAGAACCACAGTTCAGGACCCCAAGCAACAACTACTGGCCTGCCACCATACTTGAGCTTAATCAACCCAAAATGCTGAAGCAGGTGATAATAGTAGTAACTCAGAGCTTGCTCTGATACCTCCTGTAACCAGGACCCTGGGCAACAACTACTGGCCTGTTACTATACTTGAGCCTAACCAGCCCAAAATGCTTAAGCGGGTGATGATAGTGTCGTGGCCCAATGATAAACATAATAAAACTACAGTTCAGGACCCCAGATGATAGTGTCGTGGCCTAACGATAAACATAACAGAACTACAGTTCAGGACCCCAGGCAACAACTACTGGCTTACCACCATACTTGAACCTAACTAACCTAAAATGCTTAAGCAGGTGATGATAGTAATAGCCCAGAGCCTGCTCTGATACCATCTGTAATGACCCAGACCCAACTGTTAGCCTGCTCTAATACCATCTGTAATGACCCAGACCCAACTATTAGTCTGCTCTGATATCATCTGTAATGACCCAGACCCAACTGTTAGCTTGCCAGCCTAACCAACCGGCCCAAAATATTTAAAAGGGTGATGATAATAATAATGAGTTCAAGTCATTATAAAGTGCACATAAATCTCATAAAGATTCGATATGGAATGGGGCATTACAGATATAAAGAGAGAGATGCATAAAGATGATAAATCATAAGTTTAGGTATTCATATAGTGGAGAGGTGCATGTGCATGTATATGCATATACTACAAAGGGTGTATAAACTATAGGTCGATTTTGGTGTAAAGCAAAGTTAACTAATTAAAGAAGAGTAGTGAGCGGAGGAAGAATATTTTAGTGTAGGTTGTGAGTGACAAAGAAAGCAATGGTGCCACAACAGAGAGACAACTTGATCGTAATGTGCTGTGTTAATTGTTTGAAGAAGCTGAAAGTGGAAACATTTCGGGTTATGGACATTCGAGCCGACTCTTCTTCCTCCATTTCTAAAGGAAGCCACTCTCCTTTTTATCTCTCTCTTTCTGTCTATATGTGTATGCATGTGTTTGATAAATCTTTACATGTAACTTCAAGATTGATCTTTCTTTTCTTATTTAGCTTCATATACCAACTTGAAGCATACGCTTTTCGTTTTGTGAAATTTCTTGATCAGGGTAGTTGTTATGTGTTGCAAAATGTGATGTTTGTGTCTTTTAATTTCTGGTCTTTGTGGTGCAAACTGTTGTTCCTAGTGAAAGATTGCGTCTTGGGACACATCTTGATCATTCAGGTACTGGTTGAAGTGACAATAAAGTTTGAGAGAGAGCTCCTCAATTTATTTTGCTAAATTTGCCTAAAACGAATTTGTGCCCTTTTTGTTCTTGTTTTCGTTGTTGTTTTGATCATGTCTTTCTGTTAGTCTACTGATAAAATTGTGTTGTAAATTCGGATTTTGTGAAATTAACTGTAGTAATATCTTTCCCCCTTTGTGAGATTTTGTGATTCCAGGGGAAAACTTGATATCTTTTTGTTAGTTTTTCATGTTGCTCATTTTCCAAAATAAGAAAACTAGTCGATTGAGTATAAGTAAAACAAGTGCCCCTCAATTTTCAATGTGGGTTCAATATTTTAGTACTTGGTAAAAGATTTGATAAGCTTGTTTTGAATTAGAAAGTTTGATTAGCAGGTAATCAGTATGTGTTAGAGGAGAGGTGTTGTTGGGTTATGGGACTTCCTGATTCTATGTTTCTGGAATTGAGAGGGAAGGTTACATCTTGGATTTCAAGGAGAACCTGTGATTTAACTTCTTATCCAGTGGATTTAAATTGGTCGGTAATGATTGCATGATGTTTAAGTGCCTCTAGTATATCCATAAGAGCTATTCTTGGATGTTGCGTGCTAGTTGTGTGCAGAGCTATGGCTCTTTTGAGGCCGATACATTAGATTATCTGAGGAGCACAAGAGATTCCGTAGTTAATATCAAGTCTTGCCACTTCTGTGCTGGACTAAGTTCTCGGCAGAAAGGTGCCAAGAAGTTTACTGGTAAATTTTTTCCTTCTCACACTTCCAGACAAAGTCCAAAATCACCATTACCAGCTTTCAGTAGCGAGAAACTTGATAATTATTCCCCTCAAGCTATAACTAAAAGTAGTGTTACATCATTTTCTAGCCAACCATCTCCTGTATCTCTTCGTGGTTCTCCAAGCCGGTACTATAATAAGGTAGGTACATGATTTTCTGTTTCTTAACTTTATCATTAATGAATTATATTACCAGTATGAAACTTCTAATTTTGAATTATGTTGGTAATTTTTGGATGACGAGGTAATCTGTAGTAGTATTGTCATGTAAGTTAGATTAGTACTAAATGCTTCAATATTTTGGCATTCAATTTAGCATTTTAATAGTAATCACTGCTGAGGAAAACCTGCTATACTAGTTTGCTTTAGCTTTACTTGCGGCACCCTCTACCAACAAAACAAAACATGTCTGGCTAAGGGCCGTCTTCCAGCACTTGCATTTTCTCTTGCTATTACTGCAATGGCTAAGTCATATCTTTATGTTTTTCTGACTCTAGGAGTGATGAGGAGGAGAATTCAACCAATCAATTCTTCAGCCCATTCAAAGAATACTGTGATGATACTTCTAATATAGAGTCAAACAATGTTAGTGCTAGTCGTGAATTTTATAGTTCTTGGTCAGTTGGATCACATCGTTCTGGCAGTGCGTTAAGGATTCATATTACTTGTGATAAAGTTGGGCAGTCTGCACACCTAGAGCAACCAGGTACCCTGAGGTACCAAAATGAGGGTCTCCTTCAAGAAGCCATGCCTGTTGTGAGAAGGCCTGGGAAAGGGACTTAAATTTCGGACACTGTTGATGATGGTGTTGAATACTTGACTTCATTTATGGAACAATATGAGAAGTCACAAGAACCATTGGATTTTGAAAACAATCGTCTCATTTGGTTTCTTCCACCTGCTGTTGAAGATCACAAGACAAGAAATAGTTTCTTGTCAAACGCCGACGAGGATGATGAAATTGGAGAGTTGGGTACGACATTTTCATTCTGTGATAGCCTTGCTAGTGAGTGTCCGAGAAAGGTGAAACATAATAAGGACCAAGAGGATCATTTAATAACCGTAATACATGGCCATTTTAGGGGCTCTTGTATCTCAGCTATTGCAAGGAGAAGGTATAAGGTCTGATAAAGAAAATAGCAGTGATGGCTGGCTTGACATAATTACTGCAATTGCATGGCAAGCTGCAAATTATGTAAAGCCAGATACTAAAAGAGGTGGAACCATGGACCCCTCTGGTTATGTAAAGGTCAAGTGCTTAGCATCAGGAAGTCCTAGAGAGAGGTATGATCACTTTTCCTTTGAGACGTTTCATATGGAAATTCTTTACTTCTTTTCTTGTTCATCTGCATAATTTGTGAAGTATGTAAGTTATGGTTGACTTTTCATCTTTTAAGTGCTGCAGCCAACTTATTAAAGGAGTGGTTTGCACGAAAAGTATAAAACACAAGTGCATGGCTTTGCAGTACAGAAATGCTAGATTGCTTCTTTTAGGAGGTGCACCTGAGTACCAGAAAGTTCCCAATTCGCTTGTGTCTCTTGATGCGGGGCTTCAACGGGTTCCTAACTTCTTAACCTGTTCTGCTCATATATTGTTTAGAGCCAAATGAATGAACTTGCGAAAATTGTTTTTTTAACAGGAGACAAATTATATGAAAATGGTTGTTTCAGAAATGGAGAGACACCATCCAAATGTGCTGCTTGTAGAGAAAACTGTATCTTCATGTGCCCAAAAGTATCTTTTAGCAAAAGAGATCTCCTTAGTATCAAATGTTAAAAAGTCAGTATTGGAATGGATAGCGAGGTGCACTGGTGCTCTTATAACTCCTGCTGATAATGTTTCCACAGCTCAGGTGGGGCACAGTCAACTCTTCCACTTAAAAGGGTATCTGAAGAACATGAACCTGTGAATCAGCTCAACAAGAAGCCATCCAAAACCTTGATGTTTTTTGAAGGTTGTCCCAGGCGCTTAGGTTGTACGGTATGGTTCTCTACCTTGAACTCCTCGATGATTAGCTAACATTCAATTTGAAATTCAGAAGGTCTGATTAGCTGAACAAATAACTTTGGAATTGTGTTAAAGCTGTCCTTAAAGATGATGTGTTCTACTCTATCTGTTGCTCCCTAGACATGGTATTTTGAAACGAGGTTTTGCCAACATCACTTACTTTCATTTCCAGTAAGACCTTTGGCATCACAAGCCCCCTCTCCAGTCCCCTTCTTTTTTCTGGTTTCTGTCCTCCATGCACCATAAGGCCTCTCAAGCTTAAGCCCCTGTAAAGCAACTGATATGATAAAAATATTATATAGCTACATTGTTACAGTAATCAAGGCTTTCTGGCATTTTGTAGGTCTTGCTGAAGGGCTCATGTCGTCGAGAGCTAAAGAAGGTGAAGCATGTTCTGCAGAATGCTGTATTTGCAGCATATCATTTATCTCTGGAGACTTTGTTTTTGGCTGATGAGGGTGCTAGTCTACCCAGGCTGACATTGAAGCCCTCTATTGCCATACCCGAGAGAATAACTGCAGACAGTGCCATTTCTCTGATCCCCAATTCTGATGTTCTTGACAGCTGTGAAAAAGTTAATGATGTCCCAGATAATTATATAAGATCAACTGATTTCAATTCGGATGCTAGGTCACAGCAGTCATTGTCTGGAAACTACAGTACTGATTTGTCGAAGGAGTCAATGTTCAGAGTTTTCTCTTCTGATGCATGCTATCAGAATATTGCATCTACAGACATCAATGAGTCAGGGCATCATCTTTATGACAGGGTAAGGAATGGCATGCGACAAAGTTAAATGGAAGCCATAAGACGAGAAGCAACCAGGTTACTTTTCTGAACTAGGAAAGATGGAAAGAGTTGATGAATTTGAAGCTTGCAGTCAGAACTTTTCAGCTACAGACAGTCATCAGAGCATATTAGTGTCTTTTTCTAGCCGATGTGGCCAAGTGGCACTATATGTGAATGTTCTCGACTGCTTCCCATAAAGTTTTATGGAGGTTTTGATAAGCAACTAGGGAGATATCTTCATGATAATCTGTTTGATCAGGTAATGGCATTTGACTCTTATGTTTATGCCTTTCTGTATCTACTATTTTGAGATTTCATATGTTGGTGCATTTTCTGTTGCCAGTCTCTGGTTGTCCATCATGCAAGGAGCCCACTGAAGCCCCATGTTATATGCTATA
Source organism: Cordia subcordata (assembly GCA_028554755.1). Taxonomy (NCBI): domain Eukaryota; kingdom Viridiplantae; phylum Streptophyta; class Magnoliopsida; order Boraginales; family Cordiaceae; genus Cordia; species Cordia subcordata. The sequence continues at coordinate 2,108,232 of JAPTOF010000020.1, forward strand.
CGCATGAACGGGGGAATCTTACAATCAATGTTAAATGCCTTCCATCGGTGAAGCTTCCTGGGGAATCTGATGGGAAGATTTGGATGTGGCATTGATGCCTCAAGTGCAAACCTGCAGGTGGGGTTCCACCAGCAACTCGTCAAGTTTTGATGTCTGATGCTGCTTGGGGCCTTTCTTTTGGAAAGTTTTTGGAACTTAGTTTTTCAAACCATGCAGCTGCCAATCGTGTTGCAACTTGTGGTCATTCTCTGCAAAGGGACTGTCTGTGATTTTATGGCTATCTGAAAGTTGTTTACAATTCCTTGAGAATTCGTCCATCTTAAGTTACTAAAAAACAATCCTTCGAAGTAGCCGCTTATGTGATTGTGGTTAATATATAGTTTTTACTCTGCTTTAACAGTTTTGGGAGTATAGTTGCATCCTTCTGGTATTCTCCTATTGATATTCTTTCTGTTTGTTTGCCCTCATCAATTCTTGAGTTCGGTGGCTCTCCAGAACAGAACTGGTTAAGAAAAGAAGTTCTGGAGGTGGTAAACCTATACTGTATAACGTCATAATATATCTCTCTGTGTGTGTGTTTATATATATATATATATATATTTCTGTAAGAACAGTTTTAACAAATACATACTTCAATTTTTTGTGTTTTCCCGTCAGCTTTTGAGTAAAATGGAAACCTTTTTTTCCAGAGATATCGAATATTCTTCACAGCATTCAACAGAAATAGTCGTCTTTTTGTCGTGCTATTTCTGATAGAAATGAGTTATATAACCACATTATGGGGTTGAAAGACCTGCTTATCAAATAAAAGAATGATTACTATGTGAGTAGTGTCACCTGATGAGCATTTTTTTTTTTTTTTTTTTTCTGCATGACCTTTATCAAGTGCTTTTGCCAATTTTCTTGTTTATCTTTTAATCAAGGTTCAATGGTTTGGTTTGTGCATCAGGGCATTCTTCAACCAGCTAATGATGGAAGTTTAGAACCAGGTCAGGCAACGGTAGATATACTTGAACTTAATCGTGTGAGGCACTCCCTCCTAACTGGTTCACATGTTTGGTGTCGTCGGCCTTATTCAATGGATTCCCTTGTGAAAAGTGCTAGTTCCGAGTCCTCAGAAAATGATAGCATCTGGTGTTGGGACGGAAGACTCTTTGGGTGACGCTTGTCTAAAGGATGGAAGTCTTGAACAGATTCATAAAAAGGCTTTGCGAGAGCATTTGAAATCTCATACTCGCCCCACAAGTGATACACTATCAGAAGAAAGAGGAAATCAATGGATTAACGGATGTGCCTAACATGGTGGAAGACTCCTTGACTCCATACAAGCAGGTCATTATGGAGGGAATGCCCACGGATTGTGAAAATGCGGTCAGAGTCACATCCCTGGAACCGGCCCCTTCTGCTTTCATTCTCTCTGCAACAATATATTCTGCATGGACTGGAAAAAAGCAGCTCCCTGAGATAACTACTCATTTAAACAATTCTCCACTAGGAGAGGGATCTGGAGCTGCTGCTCCAAGCAGGCTAATAAATCAAATCAACAATCCTACTACTATAAGAAGGACAACACCAGCTAGGGTTTATTCTGTTGATTCAGCTGTGAGACTTCAAGAAAGAATGACGAAAGGACGACAGATGCCTTCTTTGCATTTGTCGACCTGTAGATCTTTTGATGCTTATGAAGACTGCACAAGTATGGTCAGTGATCCAGTCTCCCGTCTACGGAGGACTTATTCTCAGATTTCTCCAAATTGCAAATCAGAAAAAAAAAGAAGCTATATTTAATTTAATTGCTAGTAATGGGCATTATACAATATGGTTAACGAAACAGAGTATAATTCTGGTTCAGGCTTTATTCTCTTATTTTGACGTTCTTGGTCATGATATAGAATCCTTTGTCCTTGGCTAGAAAAATGTTAGTCTTTTGGTTCAGTTATTATATGTTGTCTGTTTTTCTCTCGTCTAAGTGAGGAAATTGCCAAACCTCCTCAATTTCGATTAGTAAGAAATTCAATTGTACTTATCAATAAAATACACGATATTCTATTTTCCGTTGAGGTCAGAGTATGGTCATTAGATCAAATATCATTTCAAGAAGGCTATGGGATATTATTCATTGTCCATCTCACAGATCAAACTACATTTGCTGCCAGCTTTGGACTGCATGGCTATTTCATTTGATCCTTGTTAGTTATTCAGCTGTGTGAATTACAGTTGCATGCCATAGAGAAACCAAAGTTATTTTTTGATGTTATACATGTGTGTTTGATACCTGAAATACGTACTCTTTGTCTTGTGATATTTGATGATCATGTGATTGTTCAACGTTACGATGAATGAAAAGTTAATTTTTGTGTGTTGGGTCTGTTGATGTGATGGACTACTCTTTGTTGGTTGGGGTCGATGAAGAGTGCAAGGAGCTGGTTGTGGGGATCATTGATTTCACGAGACAGTGCACTTGGGGACAAGCACTTGGAGACATGGGTTAAGGCTCCTGGCATTCTCGGCAGACCGAAGAATGTTTCGCCAACAATAATCTCTCCGAAGCAATACAAGAAGAGATTCAGGAAAGCAATAATGACAAGTTATTTTCTTACAGTACCCGATCAATGGTCAACTAATTAAGGAGAGTCATTGTACATTTGATTCATTCCCTGAGCATATACAACATGACACCAGATAGTTATCTTATTTTGATTCGGTCTGCTTTATTCTTTTTGTTTTCCTTGTTATTGTTTGTCGTATTAGCAGGATGAATGAATTAGTCGTAATCTCACGCTCAACGTGATGAATTTAAAAAGACCATCTGTTTGATATTAATCTCTTGTTCTAAATACAGTGGAATTTGTCAACTTTGCTCCACGGGGAATTTATGTACTTAAAAATTACAGGGGAAGTGGTTGGCAAGTCTTTTTCTATCGTGTTCTATTTAATTTTCGGCTTAACAATCAATGGGTACTCACTATTCTTCTTTTTCCTAAATCCATACATCAGCAGCTATTATAAAATTGTAAGTCAACTTTGCAGCAGGAGTTTCTGAATACAAGACCTTTTAAGAATGACTCTTCTAATTAAAAAAAAAAGTGAACCCATCCAAAATGTTTGAAGATTAATAATAATAATAATAATAATAAATCCAAATCATTATAAATTTTTGTTCTTTTATTTAAATTTTCGGCTTTAACGTCAATAGGCATTATACAATTTCAAGGTTCATGTTTTAGCAGCTTTTTAATTTGTTCAATTGCGAAACCAACTAATTTGCTGGCAGGTGTTTCGGATCAGTGTCTCCAACACAATTATTATGTACTTTACTAGAAAAGCTTAAGAGTACCAAGACTTTTACTTGTCAACTCGTTGTCCTCTTTTGTGTTTTAACGCCATGTAAGCTAACGGCGTTTTGAACGATCCATCTCTTTCCTTTTTCTCCCTGCAGCCATTTTTACCAACGCATGCATGTATATGTTTTCCCCTTCACGATCGGCAGGTCAATTATGTAGCAAAGTCAAATAAAGCATCAAAGATTTGACAGACGATTCTCTCTCTATATTAATAATTATTTTGTGCTTCAGGGCTTCTAAGATGTATAGAGTCTACATGCATCTTTGAGCTCACAAGCGGGATGCGTAAATATTGGCCTTGATATGAATCCTATTTCTTCCACAATTATTCTATACTCTCGAGGCATCTAGCTCGAAAGAATAAGAGTTCGCAAAGAACTACGGTAAGCTCCTTAACAATTCTCTACTTTTTTTGGCTCCCTGATTTAAGTTCAAAAAGAAAGAACTACAATTCCTGTAGGAAGAATAGACTCCTAGCATTTGTTATCACTTGATCTTCAAAGGTCTCATTTATCAAATATGGAATGAGAGACATATTAGAACTCGCCGCAATAAGACTAGAACTGAAGAGCAGATTCATTTTGAAATTATGCTTGACGTTAGGTTGAAGATAGGAATCGGGGATGTGTCAAGCTCCGGAGCCGAGACTCTAGGCCCACAAGTGAAATAGGTGTTACAAAAGTAACTAATAACTTTGCTAACCATCTCAATCAGTTTGTTGGGTTATCTCGCTTAGTTTGTTAATCATTTCGAGCCAGGCCCAGATGAAAACATAGATGGTGGAATTCTTGTTTAACTAGGTTAAACGACCATTTATGCCCATGGTAGGCACGGATTTAATATGTTCTTAACAATTGATTTCATATCTTGTTATATCTCATTTGTGAGTAATATTAGAAGAAATTTTGAAGCATTATTTAGATAAATTAACAATAAGGAAAATTTACATTATTTATCAACCAAAGTTTATTATTTTGGGGAAGGGGGGGGGTTCTTGCTTTTCCTTTTAGGAAATGTCTTGGTTTGGTATGGCAATAGAGAATAATTATGGTTATGCGACTCTATAGAAAAGGCGGGTGGGACTTCAGGCGGCCATAAATGAAAAAGAGATGATAACTTGTCTTACAATTCGAGAACTAGAGTATAAGTGTCACAGCCCCAAATTCTACCACCTGAGTTCGGGGCCGTAACTGTTACGAGCCTAATAAGACTCCTCTTCCTATACCCGCAAGGCTCAAAAACACACTCCAGAAAAGAGAAACTATAGGACTAACAATAAAATATAAGCACAATATGGAGTGAAGCAGTCATGTAATGAGGAGATATCTTGCACAATGGGATCAAGCACAAAGGCACATCACACTGCCTAATAGATCCCATGACTCATACAATCGTCACACTCGTATACACACCACAAATCAAACCACATAACTATCAACAAATATCACATAGGCCGAGCACCCTCGAGGCCTTTTCTCAACACATATCACATTAGGTTGAGCACCCTCAGGGCCTCTTTCCAACACATATCACACTGGGCCGAGCACCCTCAGGGCCTCTTTCCAACACATATCACACTGGGCCTTTGCTTGATATATCACATTAGGCCTAGCCCCCTCGAGGCCTGTTCTCAATATATCGCATTAGGCCGAACATCCTCAAGGCCTATTCTTAACGTATATCTATAATCTTTACACAAGCACATTATATTCAATCTCTCGAATATCACCTGAAGCCATGATATAAATGTATATAGTCCCATGCCACGCATGGACAACTCAACATATATCGTATCCACATAAGCAGTGCCTGAACCATAAGTTATCATATAGATCCATATCACATGTAACACATCACATATCAATTCACATAATTATCTACTGGAAAAAGATATATTCACATTGCACGTAATACATCACGTAATAAATCACATGATTATCCGCTGGAACAAGATATATAAGATACCACACAAAACACAACACGTATTACAACACATAATTGCCCTCTGGAGCCATGATAGATAATGTACTTCCATACCACACATATCACGCTAGGCCCTCTTCCTGTCACGGTGAATCATCTCCCACCGACCAAGGCACATACTAGCCACCTCCAGGCTCAGAATCATCCCCCACCCACTAGCACACGCTTTATGTCACGCTATTATATAAGGCAATCTCACCCGCTAGATAGGTGTCACGGTTCTGGAGGTTTTCACACATTACAAAGAACACATCTCATTGCACAAGTTTCACGCTTCACATGCGCCGTATTCATGGGTTTCACATGTCACACTAGGTACCACATCTCCCAAGCACATACATAAAAGATGACCACATATAAATAAATTACCAAAATATTAAATACAAACCGGAATAATGAATCCAAGCGAGTTATGTAGGGATCTTTTATAGTGTCCGAGGTAGCTTTTGGGAAATTGGTTTAGAGGGATGTCCACCTTACCTCGAATCGGCTTCAACATCAGCTCAAACACTTCACAGTTCTGATAACATAATAATTCTCGGTCAACTCATCGGTGAACTCAACATTAACAGGCCAAGATATAAAGCCAAATTTCACAAACATAAGATAATAAGACAAGAAAGAGAATTTCCAGAGAAATAGAAGTTGTTTATTCTTTAAAGAACATACTACAGAAGTCTATACTACAGGAGTCTATGACACTAATCAAAATTAGAACATCATATAGCAAGGTAGTAATTCCATTCCAATTTACCTTACTTAGTACGCATCCAATCATGTTTTTATCTCCTAATTCTACCAAGGTTCACATAGTTTTCTAATCCCAACAATATAGTTAGCTCAAGGGACCTACAAGTTCACATCTAGATATAAACACAAAGGCATGTTCTGTAATTCCCGCCACTTAATTGAATAGCCAAGGTAGATGAATTTCCTTTCTCAAGTTTTGGACACATACGCATATACTGTTATTCACATGCAATCACTCCCATGACCCAAGTACATGCAAATTTATCAAAGTCATCATCTTTCCCTAATCTTCAATATCAAGGGGAATACATAACTTGCCATGCTCTTGCACTGTTTAGTACCATTTGATAACATAGAAAGATCAAATTTTTTTTTTAATACATGCAACAGTAATGCTCAACCCATATGTGAACCACCACATGGATACGCATATAAATGCACTTATATCCAAAACCCATGTTTCTAATAGCCAATTCCAAGGTCTACTCAAGTTTCTTTATATTAAAACCACTTTATTTCCCAGATTTCAGTTTTATATACACCTTTAAGCACATGCATATGTTTATTAAGGAAAAACAGTTTACATATTTACACAAATGCAATTTATAAACTAACCCACAAGACGATACACATAAATATACACACGTCGAGGTCCTCCCCTTCAACGACTAAGCTAGCACGGACTAGAGTCTTAAACTAAACGCAGCTGCTAGCTTCACATAAATCACCACACACACACACACATGCACGACTACACCCATAGCAGAAAACATTTGTAGGCTCATATACCTCAAGATGCAAGTGGGTTTATGCTTTATAACGTGTAAAAAATCAAATGCCACGATGTTTGTATCTAAAATAAAAGTGATATCACTTACTTGATTAACAAAGATGATGCTAGTTAGCCTTTAATCTTGGTTTTTTTTTTTTTTCCTTCTTGATTTCTCTTCCTACTTTTTTTCTTTCTTTCTTCTCCTCCTCCTTCATGTTTAGCCGAGTGGGTGATTGTGTGTTTTGTGTCTGTTGGCCTTGAAAAGTGACAGGAAAAGAGACGAGAAGATGATTGGGTTGGTGGGATATTTTCATAAACTTTTTTTCCTTTTTTGTATTTAGACCCACAAATACTTTTTTTCCTTTTTTGTATTTAGACCCACATATTCATTTAGCTCATGAATAAACCCAACAAAATTAAAATAACACTTTGGTCACATAAAATATTTTTACTAACACAAGTACACATTATTATTATTATTATTATTATTATTATTATTATTATTATTATTATTTATTTATTTAATTTTTTTTGGGGCATCACAATAAGGGTGTTTGGTTTGGCTTTTCTTTAATCAAATCTACTTAAAATCCAATTTAAGTTAATAGAAACGTTTGTTTTAAATAAAAAGGTACTTTTTTTAAATAGCTTTAAAGACAAAAAATAAAAAGCTCCCCACTAATAGGCTTTAAGCACTTTAAAAAAAACAAGTTTGGCCAAATTATTTACCATTTTATTATTATATTTTTATATTTATTATCAAAATATTTTTACTCTTTTATGTTATACTTACTATTTTAAATTTTATTGTCATGTCCTTAATAGTTATTTCAACAATATAAATTATTTTTTAACCCATTTTAATCAAACAATTATATACTTATTTTTATATCTAGAACAGTCAAATATGTAACTATTTAAAGTTGAATTAAAAAAAAAATCACATAAAGTTAAAGGTACTTTAAGTAGCTTTTTGAAAAGTCAATCCAAACACCCTTTATATCTCTAAACTAATGAATTCTATTCATAATCTAATTTGAAATTGACAATCTCTCATACCCTTTTCAAAATCTATCAATATGCATATAAGAATAAGAATCAATTATAAGATTGTGTTTTGACATGTCAATGATATATGCATAGCAAATTAAGATCAACATTATCATGTAGGTAGTATTTGATATTAATACATTTAACTAAATACGTTATGCTCTTCAATTAAAATTAACATCATAAATATTTATTTGATATCAATTTAATAAATTATATCATATTAAAAGGGTCTATAACATTTAATAAATTTAATAGATATTTTAGTTCTCCTTTATTTGGAGAGCTAACATGTCAAGCTCTAGTGGATCCCTTGTGTCATTCGCCAAACGTTATGGGACTGAAAATCTTCAAATAGACGATCTCACCACATGCGAGGCCAGGGTAGATATGTGAACTTTCTTCTTCTTGCAGGTTCCAGGTTCAAGATTTCTTGTTCGAAAACAAGCTAGGAAGAATGGCGGCTACAAGAGAGAGCTCTTCCTCTGATATTTAGTGTGCCTCGTTGATGGATCATATCCTGTCCCTCAGACTCTGTCTTTCATTTCTGAAGGTGTTTCTCAAAATGGACAAGCCTTCCTCTCATATGGCTAAATCGTTGTCCCTTCTCGAGAAGCACCAAGAAAAATACCAGAGTATCATAGACAATAGTTCCCAGTTGAAGAATCATATCCTATGCCTCAAACTTGGGTTTCCATTTCTGGGAATGTTTCTCGAGATCTCAGACAATGAAGATCTTAAATTACGTATTGAACGGGTGCTTTATGATGTGAGGCTAGAACTTCACTCAATTTCCAACAGACCAGTTGATGGAAGTCTTATCCTAGACTTGGACCATGTGTATACTAATTTGCGAGAAAAGATGAAGAATGTCATTATCAAGCCAGATACTCGAGATTGTGATGTCATATTTCCCCAAGACTTTTCTATCCGTTCAAGGAGATTTAAGGAAATGAGTGATTTTCTTTTGCAAATTTCTGGAGATTTAGCGAGTTGTAAGGCTCATCTAATTGCTCCTCTTGCCCAAGAAATCGAAGGCATCAAAGAGCTACTTACACTACTTCAACCTTTGCGTAAATATCTAGATGCTCGAGGGTTGTATATTCTTTCACGAAACAAGGAACATTCGACTCTAGTGGCTTTGATGGACAAAACAGCAGGTCTGCTCCTTTACATTTGCTTGGTTGACAAAATGAATGAAGAGATGACACTTGCGATGAAGAGTGTGCTCTCTGATGTAATAGAGAAGACTAATGTGGAACAGATCTACATGGGGATCTTGAGAGATTCAAGACCCCTTTCGTCATCAAGCAGACCCCCGACGTTTAGTCTCCTGCACAATCTGCTACTGCTATTGAAGTATAATGGCAGATTGAGTGATCCGAGTAAGAAGCTCCATGACAAGCTGGAGGTCCTTTACACTAAAATCGACAAGAGTCTGCCACACGAACTGAGGTCAACAAACTGCAGTTATCTCGTATCATCCATTGAAGCTCTTGCTTGGAAGTCAATACCCATTCTCTACTCATGCCATGTCAGAGTCATGACCGAAGACATGGCTAGGGCAGTGAGTAGAGCACTTGCTGAGGTGCTCGACCGGATTGAGCATATTCATGAAGACGGCTGCAGATATATTAAGTACTTCTCTGAAGACTATCCCAAAACTGATGGATTGGGATTTTGGGACCATTTCTTGGGATATATAGAGTTGCTCAAATGCCAGCCATCGTTGGATAAGATTATAAAGCCTCTATTAGCCAAACTTCATGTGGAATTTGATTCTTTGAGGCCTTTTCTGAGAAAATTCAAGCAGGATGAAGGACGGCGAGATCTTTGGAGAAGCATCATATGCTTGGGATACCAGGCAGAATTTCTTATCGATCTTTGCCTGGTAAAGACTTCAATTTACCAGCACAGCGTGGCATCGCTTTTTAAAATCATGGAGCAAACCAAACTCATTACAGCAGAGGTGAACAGGATCTATGATGAGGAGAAGTCTAATCTCCAAGCCCCAGATGTGGCAAGGACCTCAAGTTTGGTTCCATCACAAGCCATTGATGAAGAAACTGATGAAGTAGTGGGGTTCGAGGAAGTGGAAAAGGAGATAAAAGAGCAACTTGTTGGAGATAGAAGGCAACTAGATTTTATCTCTATTGATGGAATGCCCGGGGCTGGAAAGACAACTCTTGCTAGGAAGATGTATGAAGATCCTTCAATTGTTGAGCATTTCACTGTTCGAGCTTGGTGCACTGTTTCTCAGACATACCGGAAAAGAGAATTATTGACTAGCATTTTAGAAGATGTTATCAAAGTGGCAAAAGATGAAGAGTTAGCTGAAAATCCTAGCAAGAGTTTGAGAAAGGCAAGAGATGAAGAGTCAGCTGAAAATCCTGCAAGGAATTCACACAAGGCAAAAGATGAAGAGTTAGCCGAAAATCCTAACAAGAATTTGAAAAAGGCAAAAGATGAAGAGTCAGCTGAAAATCCTGAGAGGAATTCACACCAGGCAAAAGATGAAGAGTTAGTTGAAAATCCTGACGAGAATTCGCGAAAGGTAAAAGAAGATGCAAAATCAGCTGAGTTAGCTGAAAAGCTTTACAAGAAATTGAAGGGACGTAGATATCTTATCGTCTTTGATGATATGTGGGACATCGAGGCTTGGAATGAAGTGCAAAGATCTTTTCCGGATGATGGTAACCGTAGTCGTATTCTCATTACTACTAGACTTCAAAATGTGGCTTCAAACATTAAAGCAAGTAGTAAGGTGCATACTCTTCGTCAACTCACTGCTATTGAGAGCTGGAAGTTATTTCAGAAGACGCTAAAAGCAAAAGAAAATTTATCAAAAGATTTTGAAGAAGTTGGAAAACGAATTGCCAAGAGTTGCAAGGGACTTCCTCTTGCCATTGTTGTGATAGCCGGTCTTCTTGCAAAGGTGAATAATGTATTTGAGTGGGAAAAAATTGCACAAAGCTTAAAACCACACATTTTTAGTAGTTCACAAAGCCCGGTCACAGCCATCATAGAGTTGAGTTACAATAATTTACCTGATCATTTGAAATCATGCTTTCTGTACTTTGGAGCATTTAAAGAGGATGAGGAAATTCCTGTCCAAAAATTGAAATGGTTGTGGATTGCTGAAGGGTTTGTACAAAATAATAAGTCAAAGATTTTGGAAGATGTAGCTGAGGAATACTTCAAGGATCTTATTAGTAGAAGCCTTGTAATAGCCTCCAAAGAACGATCTCTCAAAGGAGTCAAAACATGTCGTATTCATGATCTTTTGCATGAATTCTGCTTCGAAAAAGCCAAAGATGAGAGTTTCTTGCAGTTGCAACAGACGACTTACTACTCTTCATATCATCGTCGGCTTATCATTCATTCCAAGGGAAGTGGACGTGATCTTATAAAGGCTGACGGCTTAGGCCTAATCCGTGTTCGTTCTCTATTATATAATTCCACTAACTCCAGTTGGCGCCACTTGGACATAGATTTCATTTCTGAAAATTTAAAGCTTCTTACAATGTTGGATTTACTTAATCATGGAAACATCAGGGAGCGGGACTTCACAAAAATTTCATTGCTCATTCATCTGAGGTACTTAGCCATTCAAGTCCGATCAGGTTCAATCCCATCATCAATATCCAACCTTTGGAAATTGCAATATCTCATCTTCCATTCAACTGCCCATTTTAGAGATAGGTTGGAAGGGGTAGTGGTACCGGATTCTCTATGGGACATGGTGAATTTGAGGGGGGTGTGCATACAACCCCGTGCTTATCTTTTTGCACGTGTTAAAAGACTCGTGAACAAGTCCTTGTTGCTAGAAAATTTAGAAACATTATCAACAACATTCTTTCTTGAAGTTGGCAAGGTAACGATATTATCCGCTACCGGTTTAGCAGATGGTAAGATTATTCTGGGAAGTCTGCCAAAACTTCGGAGGTTGAGTTGCATCTTAGAAAAATCCACTTGGGATGAGTCCATCAAGTCTTGGCGATTCCCAAGTTTGGACTTTATTAGTCAACTGGTGTCATTGAAGGTGATTTTCTGCGATGATGACCACTGGCGGCACAGATGCGAGTTTAAATTCCCATCAAACCTACAAAAGTTGACTTTGTCAAGATGTCGGCTATCGTGGGAGGACATTTCGAGGATTGGGAGTACACTACCTCACCTAAAGGTTCTTAAAATAGAAGATGCTTCAGAACAGTCTTGGACAAGTAAGAATGGAACTATATGGAACGTGGATGATAGAGATTTCCCTGAACTCAAGTATTTGAAATTAAGCAATTTGAGTAACTTGAACGAGTGGAGTGCTTCAGATGAGTCTTTTCCCAACCTTGAGCAACTGGTGTTGGAATATTGCAAGAATCTTAATGGGATCCCTTCTCGTTTTGGAGCAAGTTACACGCTACTTATGATTACAGTGATGAACTGCAACCCTCGTTTAAAAGATTCAGCCAGGAACATCCGAAAGGAACAGAAGGAGGAAATGGGAAACGAGAATCTCAAACTCTATCTATGAGGAGATGGTATTACAGGTAACTTTTTCATTTGTTTTAACTTTCTGGACCAGAATTTGTATTTGCCCTGCAAATTAGAACTAAAATTTGTGACGTTGAATGCGAAATTCCGTGATTGTCAAGTGATCATATTTTGGGATTACAATGTTGGTCACTGGGCTCAGAGTTCTGAGGAATTTTCTTGAGATTTAGAATTCAATTTAATCTAAATAGGCTCGTCATTCTTTTTTGTTCGTCCCTCATCCAATTTTTTTTTTTTTTGTCTTTTTTTTTTTTGTAAATGCTGTTTCTAGTCTGTAAATTAGGCTCATTCTTCTTGATCCTCAACCCATTTTTTGAGTTAGTGATGTTTCTTATGAGTTATACTACGATACTGCTTATGTGCTCCCTTTCCGGCATTTCAAGCTTAAAGTTCACGGTTCATTGTTAAATTTTTCTAGCGAATTTCTGCATCTCTTTCCATTACTAGATTGAGAGTCCATTACTCTAGTTATCTTGTACGTCACTTTTAGCATCACTTTATGTTGTGTAACAACTACTGTATCTTTTCAACAAGCAATAGATAGATCCAAAATGTGCTCATACATGATCTTTGAGAAATTTTAATTATAATTAATTAGAGTAAATTGCATATTACCCCTCTACTTTAACATATATGTACCATACCCTCTGTAGTATCAAAATTAACTCATTACTCTTCTATATTCTGACTGATGTGCATCATACTCTCTATAATATCAAAACTAACTAATTACTGCCTAAAGTTCTTAAAAATGTGCAAAATGCCCCTGAAGTTTTTAAAAGTGTGCAAAATACCCCTTGAAATGTATGGCGGCAAAGGGTATTTTGTACACTTTTAAAAACTTTGGAAGCAATTAGCCAGTTTTGATACTATAAGGGGATAAGGTCCACATAAGTCAGAATATAGGGGATAATTAATTAATTTTAACACTATAACGAGTATGATACACATAGATCGGAGTATATGAGATAATATGCAATTTACTGTAATTAATTGTCTCAACTGCAATAGCACAATTCTCTGCAGCCATTATTCACTCGATTCTTCTGTTTTTGCAAGAAATGGAGGACAATGGTTCTTAGTTGACGGTGGAGCAGACATAATTCATTCACTTCACAACGAGTTGGTCTCGTACATAAGCAGGATTTCTTCAACGCTCATTTGTTAGCAAAGGACTCTTCAGCAATTTTCTCGTTCCTGCTTTCCCTGCGGGTAGCTGCATATCTCATCTATAAAAGACTTGGTTTGATTTGATTTATACTTTAATTTGTGGTGCGTATTCTCTATTTGTGATGCCAATGGTAACATGTTATGTGACCATTCTATATATGTGATCGTGTCAATTTCTTCTTTGTCTCAGTGAGGGAGTGAGACTTTTAATAAGGTCATCATCAATTTCGATTTAGTTTGTTCTTTGATCAACTTTGTTGCCTTCTGACTAGGAGGATGGACTGTCTTGGATAAGTTCATCGTAGTCTGCATAGATGCTTGGGGACATTTGTGAGTATTGTTGTCTTGAATAGTTTGGTGTGTTTATTTCTTGTAAGCATCTTGCGCAAGGTGATTAATAATGAAGGAAGTGATCCTTCATTGTTTGTTTACCGATATTGTATCGTAAAAGTATTATGCTCTTAGAGCTTGTTTGGATTGACTTTTTTTTAAAAAAAAAAAACACTTCTTTTTTTTGAAAAAGTTACATTAAATTTGCAATAACTATTTGATTTGGCTTCTAAAAAAGCTGAAACTCTGAAAAAAGCTCAAATATAGCTTTTTTTTAGAAGCCAGAATTTTCAACTTCTCCAAAAAAGTTATTTTTTAAAAGCTGTTAAAAAAAACGCTTTTGAAAAAAGCCAATCCAAACGAACCCTTAGAATGTATCACAACTCATATACATACGAATTTTGATTTATTTTTGTCTATTAAAAATTTTGTTATATTTCTTTTATAAGTAATATTAAAAATTTATTTGGTATATATATTTTTTAAAGAATCATCGACAATGTTTTTAGCAATTAAATTTTATTAACAAATAATAAATGAAAAATGAGTAATAAGCAGTCATTCTTCAAAGTTTCCAGTTTCAAACTAGTGAAATCATTTTCCTTGTCAACTTTTCATACAGCTTATGTCATCATAAGTACTCTTTTGACAATATTTCATGTCCTTTTACAAATAAACATAAAAGTGATTCTGTACCAAAATCAGGCGCCAATAATGATTCAAATGCCAAACAATTTCTCGTAACATCAAATCAACATGCAGACCCTTGACAACATCCAGAGGATAACAAGATGAGTCAGGCTAAGCAGTCAATGAAATGCACTTGTCTGTCTAGCCAAAACTAAAAATAAAAAAATGCCAGAATTCTATTCATTTTTGACACATTGCTTACTTATGTAGCCGACTCAGGGGTACACATTACTAAAGAAACCAAACATGAACTCTTTAATCCTCTCGTTGCTTTGTTTGACACAGCAGCATGTCTCCTCTACTCATGCTTGGTTGAAAAAATGGATGGAGAGATGACACATGCTATGAATAGTAAGCTCTCTGATCTGCAAGAGAAGATTGAAGTCGAGGAAATTTATGTAGCTGTCTTGAGAGCTTCGAAGTTATCTGAAGCAACTGAGGATCCTCATCCTCTGGAAGGTGAATTTTTTCTCCTCCACAATTTGATAAAGCTACTCGACTGTAATGCCAATTCTTTCATTAACCTGAATGGTTCGAGTGAAAAGCTCCATGACCAGCTGAAATTTTTTAAAACTTTTCTCGGGAATCTGCCACATGAAGTGAGGCTAGAAAAGTCAAATTATCTCGTAGAGTCCATTGACTCGATTGATTGGAAAGCAATACCCATCCTTTCCTCTTGTAATGATAAAGAAATGAAAGAAGACATGGCTAAGGAAGTGAATGGTGCGCTTTTTAAAGTGCTTGACCAGATTAAGCGTATTCAGGATGAGGCAGAAGAGAAGATGTTGTATCACTACCCCAAAACTGATGTATTGGGCTTTCTGGATCTTTGCTTGGCACATTTGAAGAAGTTGCTGAAACATCATCTAGAATTGATTGAGAATCTGAAGAGTCAGATTGAAACTCTTCATTACGAATTTGATTTTTTGAGATCTTTTGTCAGGAAAATCAAAGAGCAACATTCTGTGTTTGAAAAACTGGAAGATCTTTCAGCACGCATAATAGGCTTGGCATACGAGGCAGAATATGTTATCGACATTTACCTGGCAAACAATGCTCTGCGCACTCCTGATCCTCACATCAATTCATCACTTTCTAAAATCATAAGGGAAACCATGCTTGTCAAGTCAGAGGTGACAAGATCCAATGGCGAGGAGAAGTATCTTATCCAGACCCATAATGTTGCAAAGACTTCAAACCATGTTCCGTCACGAGGTATTGACACAACAACTGGGGAAATAGTGGGTTTCGAGGACGAGCTTGAAAATATAATGGAGTATCTTGTTGGAGATGAAAAGAAACTAGGTGTTTTCTCGATTGTTGGCATGCCAGGAGCTGGCAAAACAACTCTCGCCAAGAAAATTTATGACGATGCTTTGCTCATTGAGCACTTCGACGTTCAAGCATGGTGTGTTATTTCTCAGACATATCGGAAGAGAGAATCATTGCTTAACGTTTTAAGCAGTGTCGTCATGTTCACTGAAAAAATAAACGATGGGAAAATCAAGGAGCTAAATGATGAAGAATTAGCTGCTAAACTGTGGCAGAGTTTGAAGGGAATTAGATATCTCATCGTCATTGATGATATGTGGGACATTAAAGCTTGGGAGGATTTGATGAGGTCTTTCCCAGATGACAGAAATCATAGCCGTATTCTTATAACTAGTAGACTCCGGAATGTGGTTTCACAAATTAATGTTAGCAGTCAGGTGCATCCTTTGCGTCAATTTTCTGATGATGAGTATTGGAAGTTATTCCGAAAGAAGCTGCTTTCAAAAGAAAGCTTTTCTCAAGAACTTCTGGAAGTTGGAAAGCAAATTTTACGGAGTTGCAACGGACTTCCACTTGCAATTACTGTCATAGCTGGAGTTCTTACAAAGGCGGAGAAGAGTGTAGATAAGTGGAAGCAAATTGCAGCGCATGTCAGTTCACACATTTTTAGTGACTCAGAAAGTCAATGTAAACCCATACTGGAACTGAGTTACAATCAATTACCAGATTACTTGAAATCATGCTTTTTGTACTTTGGAGCATTTGCAGAGGATAAAGAAATTCCTGTTTGGAAATTGAAACAGTTGTGGATTGCAGAAGGGTTTGCAGGTGGTACTAAGGAAAAGAGTTTGGATGATGTAGCGGAGGAATGTGTGATGAGTCTTATCAGTAGAAGTCTTGTAATAGCCACAAAACAAAGATCCCGCGGAGGAGTCAAAGCATGTCGGGTTCATGATGTCTTGCGTGATTTCTGCTTGGAAAAAGCTAAAGAAGAAAGATTCTTGCAGGTGATAAATGTGGGTCATTGGTCTGAATTTTTGAGAATATATGATTGGCATCGACTTAGAATTTATTCTCATATGCATGATCTCGCAGAAGCAAAGCTCTCTGGCCTTAGCGTTCGTTCTCTGTTACTTAAGAGTTGTGGATGAGTACTTTTGTCCCGAAGATGTGTCGTTCATTTTTCAGAATTTCAAGCTTCTAAGAGTGTTGGATTTAGCTCGTATAGATGCTGCCGAGTACTTCAGTGCAATAGCATTACTGATCCATTTGAGGTACCTAGCCATTAAAGCTAAAACAACTTTTATCCCAGTGTCAGTAGCCAACCTTTGGAATCTTCAATTTTTCCTTGTCAAAGTACATGATTATTATGATACCAAAGTTGTAAATGTACCAGATTCTCTATGGGACATGGTGAACTTGAGGCATGTGCACATAGATTATCGTGCTTCCTTTGGCGTACACCACAGCAGACTTCAGAATTCTGCGTTGCTGGGTAATTTAGAAGAGTTATCAACACCCTGGTTCTCTTCTAAAGAAGATGCAGAGAACTTGCTGAGAAGACTACCAAAACTTCGGAAACTGAGATGCATATTTCTTTATCACTTCAATCATTCCACCTGCTGCTATCAATTTCCGGCACGGACTATCTCGACCAGCTTTTGTCACTGAAGGTGTTTTTCAGAGGACCAATGCAATGGGGACAAAAATGTGAGTTTAAATTCCCCAAGAATCTAAGAAAATTGTCTTTGTTAGACTCCCATCTAATGTGGAGCGAGATCTCGAAATTTGGGAGGTCACTTCCCAATCTTGAAGTTCTCAAATTAATTAAAGGTGATCAGTGTCATATATGGATCGTAAATGGTGGTGACTTCCCGAAACTAAGATACTTGAAATTGAAGACTCTCCACAACATTCGTGAATGGATCGCTTCAGAAGATTCTTTCCCCAACCTTGAACAACTAGTGTTGGATAGCTGCCTTGATCTCAATGAGATCCCTCTTTGTTTTGGAGATATTACCACACTGCGGA
Source organism: Cordia subcordata (assembly GCA_028554755.1). Classification (NCBI taxonomy): domain Eukaryota; kingdom Viridiplantae; phylum Streptophyta; class Magnoliopsida; order Boraginales; family Cordiaceae; genus Cordia; species Cordia subcordata. The sequence goes on from JAPTOF010000020.1 coordinate 2,126,172, forward strand.
TGATTGAAGTGCGATATTGCAGACGTTCTGTCGATGACTCGGCTAGGAGAATCCATAGGGAACAGCTTGAGGAAATGCAAAACGAGGAACTCAAAAGTCTTTATCTATTCAACATCGTAACTCGGGGATGCACACAGGTGATTTCTTCATTGTTCTTTTTTGTACATGAACTTCTTTACTACATAAGTTTTATGATGTAAATTCACACCCTGAATAATATTATATAAGTTAATGACACTGCTAGAAATGGATAAATTTTCTTTTTTTCTTTTCCTTTTTTTTTTTTTTTTTGGGCTTCGCAGAAATGGATACATTTATTTTCGTTATTGAGTGACATTACTTAGATATGGACATGAAACAGGTAAATGTTATTGTACTTTGGTTATGATTCATGATCTCTCGTCGAGTTTCCTTTATATTGTTTACGACCTCTGAGAGGCCCTCAGTTATCCTTCTGATTTGCGTGCATATTATGTGATTTATACTCATTCCTGTTCTGTTATTCCTTTTGCAGATAATGAGGATGATTTTTGGGGATTGCAGCCGCCTAACTAGTTGTCAGAAAGTGACTTTGATTACCACTATATATATCTTGTTTGTTTGGTAAAATAATATTGCTACAGTTATCTCTCTATTTTTTTTTAATTTTATATATAGCAAGTCAAATTCATTCTATTTGTATTTAAGGACCCTTTATATCAATTTTATTCCAACAACCACTCTACTTTTCCTTTTTAAGAACTCTGTATATCAGTTTATTCCAATAGCTTTCTTACTTTTTTTTATTTTCTATCTAATTTCACTTTTAAATTTCCTTATGTATCTTTAATACATATTATCATATTATAATTTTTTATAAAAATTATTGACAATAATATTAAAAATAACTATTAATATTTCATTTTTGCAATTATTTTTTAATTACGTTTTTACAATAAATTAAATATATTCGTCCCTTTTTTTCATTTACTTGTAATGCATTTTTTACAATAAGTCTAAAAAATATCACTGTTGAAATTAAATGATGGTTCAAGATCAAATGATTAATCTAGATTATATCTAAACAATTACTTATTTATCGATTTAGTTGCATAAATTTGAATCGTCATTACATGGTATCACATAAAATTGCAAACTTCAGTTATCTTCTGACATCCATGGAGGCTATTATTCAAAAGTCAGTACCCATTCTTTACTCATGTCATGTCACTGACATGAAAGAAGACATGGGTAGCGAAGTGAATGGCGCACTTTCTGAGGTGGTTGACCAAATCAAGCATATCAAAGGAAATGCTGGACATATTCAGTTGTATAACTATCCGAAAACTAACGGATTGGGCTTTTTAAACCAATTCTTGGGACATCTGGAAGAGTAGTTAACATGGTGGCCAAAAGTGATTTGGATTTTGAAGGCCATGTAGATATCTCATGGTCATTGATGATATGTGGGACATCATGGTCTGAAATGATATGCGAAGATCTTTTCCCAATGACAATAACTGCAGTCGTATTCTCATTACTACTAGACTTGAAAATGTGACCTCAAACATTAAAGCAGGTAGTAAGGTGCTTAATCTCCGTCAATTCATTGATGTTGAGAGTTGGGAGTTATTTCAGAAGATGCTAAAACCAATAAGTTGCTTCTCTGAAGATTTTCTAGAAGTTGGAAAACGAATTGTTCAGAGTTGCAAGGGACTTCCTCTTGCAGTTGTTGTGATAGCCAGACTTCTTGCTAAGGTGGAGGAAACTGTACCAGAATGGGAAAAAATTGCAAGAAGCTTTAAGTTCACACATTTTGATTAACTCGGAGAGCCAGTGCATGCCCGTGTTAGAGCTAAGTTGCAATCATTTTCTAGATCATTTGAAATCATGCTTTCTGTACTTTGGAGCATTTGCCGAGGATGAAGAAATTTGTGTTCAGGAATTGAAAAGGTTGTGGATTGTTGAAGGCATTGTATGCAACAATGAGCCAAAGAGTTTGGAAGATATAGCTGAGGACTATCTCAAGGATCTTATTAGTAGAAGCCTCATAATACCTACCAAAGAACGATTACTTGAAGGAGTCAAAGCTTGTCATATTCATGATGTTTTGCCTGAATTTTGCTTGGAGAAAGCCAAAGAAGATAGGTTTTGCAGTTGGTAAATGTGGATCACTTCTTTAAATTTTCAAAAATATATGATCAGCGTCGGCTTATCATTCATTGCTCAATGAGAGATCTTACATGGGCAATGCCTATTGGCCTCTGTGTTCGTTCTCTATTCGATAACACCCTGTCTAATGCTTGTGATCTGCAGGATATCTCATTCATTGTTGAGAATTTCAAACTTTCTTACAGTTTTGAGTTTGCCTCATGCAGGCCTCACGGGACGTAGGGAAATAACATTTCTAATTCATCTGGAGTACTTAGCAGTTCAATCTTGTACAACTGTTATCCCATCGTCAATATCCAACCTTTGGAACCTACAATATTTCCTCTTCAAACATCCTTCTTATTGTTACCTGGATATCATAGAGGTACCAAGTTCTCTTTGGGACATGAAAAAGTTGAGGGTTGTGTGTGTGTGTGTATATATATATCTCCTCATGCTGGTTTTTACATATATGTTAGCAAATTGAAGGACTCCCCATCGATAATTTGGAAAACTTATCATCAGTACTTTTGAGAAGATCACCTCCACCACTATCTTGTTCTCCTCAAGGGGATGAGGTGACGTTTCTGAGTAAGATGCCAAAACTTCGAAAACTGTTTTGCTACTTTGAGAACTGCACTTGGGTTGAATCCATCAAGTTTTGGCGATTCCCAGAATTGGACAGTCTCCATCAACTTGTGTCATTGCATTTGTCTTTCAGATGTGATGATTACTGGGGAAAGAAGGACAGATGCGAGTTGAAACTCCCATCAAATCTGCAAAAGTTGAGACTGTCAAGACGCTGGGTACCATGGGAAGACATTTCAAGAATTGGGAGTGAACTGCGTAACCTAAAGGTTCTGAAAATAGATGATGATCGTGATAATAGGTTTTATGTGTATATATACGGCTCCTCCTCTTGGTAATACGATAAAAAATGGGATGTGGACGGGAGAGATTTCCCCGAATTGAAATATTTAAAATTATGCGGTGCGAATCACTTACATCAGTGGATTGCTTCAGAAGATTCTCTTCCCAAGCTTGAGCGACTGGTGTTGGAAAGCTGCATGAATCTTGAAGAGATCCCTCCTTGTTTTGGAGAAAGTTACACACTACGGATGATTACAGTGAGGGATTGCAAAGCTTCTGTCAATGATTCAGCCAGGGATATTCATACGGAACAGCAGGACATGGGGAACGAGGAACTCAAAAGTAAATATATATATATATCCTTGGATACAGCGGTGGCAACTGAGTAAGTTGGCAATGGCATGAACACAATTGAATTCTGTCTCTTCCCATGCAATTCTTTTCGTTGGTGTTTCTACTTGTAGACAATTAGAAAAGTATATATATTTATTTGTTTTACTTTGGTGACCCTTGAATGAGGTGCTGCTGGTTTTTTAATCATGATGCATTCTATCAGTTTGAAATAGGCCTCTGACAGTTGATTTGCTTCTATCCTATTTAAACATTACAATCATATCCCTTTAGGGGAGCAAATGCGAAGTAAATTTTGCCATATAAGTGCATATTATGGACTGTAATCTTGATCATATTCCAGAATTTCGATATGATTATTAGGGTCTTAGAAATTGATCTAGTCGAGGTGGAATTGCTTTTCTTCTTTGCTTATCTCATTCTGAAACAGAATGATCTATCAACTTTCTACAGAGTTGTTCTCTGCTCAACTTTTTCTTTTTTTTTAAAAAAAAAAATTTCTTCCAGAAATTATTTTGTATCTCTTTATATTACTAGATTTTTCCCTTGTGTCGTTTCTTTTAAGACCATCTTATGTTGTTCAAGTCAATGTCAAATATAATCTATAGACTAATGTATGGGTAAACGGCGCAGGTATGGTATCCTCTCAACAAGCACTAGGTAGATTCAAACCGTGCTCATCCATTCATTAATGATCTAAACAGAAACTGTTTCATGAATAATTAATTGTGTCAACCAATCTTAATTTCAGTATCTTAATTCTCCTACAGCCATTACTCTCAGTCAATTCTGCTTTTCCTTTTGGCAGGTCCTACTAGTACTGAAGCAGAGGATTCGGACTGATTCTTGACTCATGGAGGAGTAGAGATTATAGCATTCACCCCGCGGCAACGTTCTGGCCTCATACATAAGCAGGGTGCTTTCAAGGCTCGATTGTTGGCCAAACAAGCTTCTTCAGCATTCTTCTTCTCCATCTTTCCTTCTGTATGTGATTGTGTCAATTTCTTCTTCGTCTCATCAGTAAGTGAGTGGACTTAATGATTAAGCTTATCGTCAATTTCAATTTAACTTTTAACCAACTCTGTTGCCTTCTGAGTAAGTGGATGGACTCGATAAGTTCATCATCGTCCTGCTAGATGCTTGGCGTCATTTGTTGTAATTGTTGTCTTGAACGAGTCGCAGTGTTTCTTTCCTCTGAATATCTTGTGGGAGGTGATTAAACAACTGAGGAAATGATCTTTCTTTGGTTGCCTGCATGTTCTCTGTTATGAAATTTTCTGTTCTTAGAATATATTGTTTGTGATCATATACGATACAGATGCAGTATTAAAGTAACTAATGGATTGAGTTCTAGTTGTTACCTTCGGAGAATACTCCCCCCCCCCCCCCAAAAGTAGTGTCAAAGTTGTCCTTTATTGCAAGTCTATTTTTCGTTGTGTATAGGACTTTTCACTTTGTACTCTTATCTATTTTGTCATAAATTTAAGATTAGACCTCATCAAATTACCAAAATGTTTTATAAATATTATCAATGTCTTTTTTCTTTTCTTAAGCGAGGTAGAAGGTGTATTCTAATTAATTATAGTCAACTGATAGAGGATTTTCGTATGTCTATACCTTGGAAACAGAATACATCATTTTCTTCACTTCAGAACTTTCATTGACGACATTTTCATTTGGTGTGCTTCAACTAGAGTAATCCATCCGCCTATCCTCATACTATCAATCATAAAATATAGGTTTTTGCTTCTCACTCTGGGCAGAGTATTGTTAATAGATACTAAAATGAACTGCATATGAACATTTTCTGGAGACTCGAAGCAACTAGAAATGTTGTGGAATTGAAGGATTTCTGTTTATGAGGAATTGTGAGCTTTTTTCTTTTTTTGAGATTAAGCTCTTATGAAAAAGAGAAAAGATAGTATATATACAGAAACGGACAAGAAATGTCACAAAAGCTACAAAAGTGCTTCTCGCGCATGGCCTGGAATTCCACTGGTCCTTTTTATAGTCATACTTTTATCGGAGACATCGAAGGCCACCTAGTACAAAACCAACCTGCTTATCTTTTCCACTCCATTTGCTCGCCTTGCTTAATTTCTTCATTCAAGAGTGAAGATGGTGGCAACAGAAAGAATCTTGTTGGTTCCACTTGTCGTCTTTTTGGCTTTGCCGGGAGATTTCGTCACTGCATGGGCAAAAGATGAGTTAATGAGTCCATCCAAGTTGCAGATGTTTGTCGATGAGCTTCCAGATATGCCCAGAATCAGAGGCTTCAATATTATCAATGGTGTTCATGTTCCCAAGTCACTGAAAATTGGCATGTTTCACAGAAAATGGGTAAGAAACTCTGCTGATTTTAGTTTGATCCTAATTTTACTGAAGTGCAATTGCTGTTAACTGTAATTACACGCACACTTACCCATATGTCAACCATCCAACGTGATATGAATAGTTAAACTGTATCTCCTAATCATTACGAGACAGTAGTGATTAGGGAGAAAAAAATAAAAATCAGTGTGTCCGAGGCTCTTGCAGCCTGCAATTAGTTATCTAATTATTGATTCATTTAGTCATTGACTGATGCATTGTCTTTTTCCAATTTCGGTCTTGGTACCTAAAAGTGGAGACCCCATGTTCTTATATCAAGAAAATGCACTGAAAATCTGGTGCTTGTTTTTCAAGAATTCCATGTGGAACCAACTTGCTAGACGTGCAGGCTAGTTCATGTTAGTTGATTTTGCATCAAGAGGTCTTTGCTTTGCTTTACTTTATTTTTTTGGATCTTTTTTCTGTTGATCCTCTATTCCTCTATCTTTTCTTTTTTTTCTTTTTTTTTTTCCGGGTTAAAGTTTCGGACTTTCAGTCGATATGGAAAAATTGGTCCGTGGCTTTATCTTTAGTCAATATCCAAAATTACGAAAGCTGAAGCTTGAAAATCTCCAAACATGGAAATCCACTGGTTCCAAAGAAACCCAAAGCTAACAACAGATTAATCAAACAAGATGCATCTTGTGATAAGTTTATTTCAACACATCATTAATACATCTAGTAGTGTGTTTCTTGTCTTGGAATTATTTTTCAATCGGTACATGTATTGTATTACCTTCTTTTAGTCTCTTTTAAAACTGAAAAAAAAAAAAAAAAAACTAATCTTTTGTTTTTCACTTTACTCTGTTTCAGACTTCCAATCTCGAAATTTGCGTCCAGCATGATGATTGAAAGATTTGAAATCAATAGAAGTGAATAATTTACACAATTCTTGTCTAAAAGTTTTCGTTTCATACAAAGCTTAGTTCAACATGCTCTTTTCTCATTTTTACCTAATTCAAAGATCATGGAACTAATGTTAGGTTATTAGGTAAAAGGCTTATTCAGTCATCTAGACAAAAAGTTTGCTTTTCTAACCTTAACACCAATTGAACATTCCAATGACATCAAGTGGGAGAAAGTCTAGTGATTCTGATCAGTTCTAGTGATAATCCTATAATGTGTGCACCACTACAGCCCGCAAATTATCAATAAATTAGTTTTTGGGAATAAATTTTAGCACACAGCATCACTTTCAAAAGGTAAGTACGTAGTATAAAATATCATCTACTGCCAATACGCCCTCCCCACTTTCGACCACTTCTATTTTCTGGCCAGGTGCAGAAGTACTGGAACAAGAAATAAGATACGATGATTGAGAAGCCCAAATCTAGAGATCTAAAACTAATATGAATGTCAGCCAATAACAATTAGCCTTGAATACTGGACTGATTTTACACTTCACTTAGGACACCTGTAAGACGAAAGACGAGACTGGTGTCAAAGGCTCGAGAATAATTATCAGTATAGGGGACATGTTATGTGTCTAAGGTTTGTCAATTGATGATCGAACTCCGTTAAGTGTTTTAGTAATTAGGCTCTACCTGTTAGATTTTTCTTTTCACAAAAAAATAATAAAAAAAAGTAAAAGAAAAAACAGAAAAAGAACTATATTAGGCCTTTATTCTTCTACCCAAATTAGGACTTGTCTATTGTACAAGCCCCTGATGCCACCTTATGAAATGTTTAGTTATATATAATCATCAAATATAGGGGGACGAAATATCTTTTAAAGAATTAGGAGTCTTCATTGACACCTATGAAATTAATTGAGCTATAAACAGGACTTTCTAAATCTAGTTACCACTGTTTGAAACACTAGCAATTGATTGTAATCCTAATTAAGAAAATATATATTTATTACAGAAATTTCATAGGGATCTTCCTTCAACCCCAGTTTTTGCATTTGGAACGTCAAGGCACACAGCAACAGTTCCTGGTCCAAAAATGGAGGCCCTCCATGGAGTTGATACATACGTGACGTGGCAAAATCATCTACCGTCAAAGCACATATTGCCTTGGGATCCAACTATTCCAACTGCCATACCTTCCAAAAAGAAAGGTGTGCCAACAGTTGTGCACGTTCATGGGGGCATTGTAGAACCTGAGAGTGACGGACACTTCAACTCATGGTTTACTGCCGGATTTAAAGAGAAAGGCCCAACTTGGACCAAGAAAAAGTACCGTTACCATAACATTCAACATCCAGGAATACTATGGTATCATGATCATGCAATGGGGTTGACCAGAGTCAATCTTCTGGCTGGCCTGGTCGGAGCCTACATCATCCGTCAGCCTGACGCCGAGCTCCCTCTTGGATTGCCGTATGACGAAGAGTTTGATCGTCCATTGATCGTGTTTGATCGTAATTTTCGCGAAGATGGTTCGATATATATGAATTCCACAGGGAATAACCCCTCTATACATCCTCAATGGCGACCTGAATATTTTGGTGATGTAATCATTGTCAATGGCAAAGCATGGCCTTACATGGCTGTTAGGAGGAGAAAATACCGTTTCAGGATCATCAGTGCAAGCAATGCTAGGTTCTTCAAATTCTATTTGACCAACAATTTGAAATTCATTCATGTGGCATCTGATTCAGCGTACCTGGAAAGGCCAGTGACATTGAAACAATTCTTATTGGCACCGTCTGAAATTTCTGATGTTATTATTGACTTCTCAGAATCAGAGACTGATTCAGCTATTCTAGCCAATGCTGCACCATATCCGTACCCGTCTGGTGACCCTGTCAATGAAGCCAATGGGAAGGTTATGAAATTTTTCATCGAACCATATGAAGAGTTGGACACGTGGCGAATCCCCAAGAAATTGATCAAATATCCATCTCCAGATTTATTCGATGCTACTCACACGAGGTACATTGCAATGTACGAATACACAAGTGAAATCGATGAGCCAACGCATTTGTTTATCAATGGGAAGGCATATGAAGCACCGGTGACAGAAACACCAAAGGTGGGAACTAGTGAGATATGGCATGTGATCAATTTGACTCAGGATAATCATCCATTGCATATTCATTTGGGCCTCTTCGTAGTCTTGGATCAAACAGAGTTAGTGAATGCAGACGTGTTTAAAGGATGCATGATGAAATTGAACGACGCGATCAAGTGCCAAGTAAGCAGATATGCACAAGCCAAAAGGGTTAAGGTGCCAGTCCACGAGCAGGGATGGAAGAATGTCTACAAGATGATGCCTGGGTACGTTACGAGAATATTAGTGAAGTTCTCTTACGTACACTCAAATGCGTCGTACCCTTTCGATGCAACTGCTGAGCCTGGCTATGTCTACCATTGCCACGTAAGTATTTCCTTCCCCAAGATTCTGGATCATTGGTATTAGATATATCGTTAAGTTGTCCTGAGTCAAATTTGCTCCGTTTTCTTCTAATTTCAGGATAGAGATCCTTATCCCATAATTCACAAAAGATACAAGAATTTTGAGAATCGAGATTACAAATCAAACCAAGTACTCTTACCATTGGTTTCTTTTATTGTAACTATACCAATTGGTTTTTGTAATCGCAGATACTAGATCATGAAGACAATGCGATGATGAGGCCCTTGGAGCTCATACGCTGAGAGGGGCCCAAAGACTCTGACACTATTGGGTTTGATTGACAGATATGGTCATCAAATTTAATCGCAGTCATCTTTAGCTGATATGGTGCTGACAATGCTGCAGTTGATGTGTGATATCGGCACCAGATAGCAATGTGAATAAGTGCGAAACTGCGAATATAACAAATTCTCCTAGACTTTCTGGCCAATCCTCCTGCTAATACTCAACAAAGTATTAGCGGGGGCACAGGTGAGTTGGTAAGTGGCCAGGTGATTAGGGTGGAGACACCCTGACAACGCGGGATCGAGTCCGTGTGGCGGCAGTACTCCGCTGAAATATTGCGGGGGCTGTTGCTGGATTTCCACGCCCGTTGGTCCTCTCCCTGGTCGGGCTGCCACTCACGCACATCCCTCGATTTACCTCCCGCCTGGTTAAGGGGCCTCTGGCCAGGTGGGAAAGGGGTTCTCCTTTAGTTAACCCTTTTGAAACAAAGTAGACTTGTTACTTTTAACCAAAACGGAGTGATACCACACATACGACTGTTTATTCAGTTAAAATGAATTAATTTACTCAGGTTTTATTTGATTCAATTTTTAGATATTTAGAAATAATTTATTTAAGTTTAAAATTTGAAATTAACTTCTTTAGCCCATTTTGAAGAGGGTTTTTACAAATAAATAAATAAATCTTGGAAGAGTTAAAAAGAATCAAACTCCCTAAATTAGAGCTTTTTAAAAAAATTGAACTTTTTTTCCTCAAAAATTCCATCTCATGTTTTCAAAAGTCCAACATTGTTTTAAAATAGTTAAAAGTGCATGCAATACATAAAATACTAGGCCAAACAAACAACTAATTGTGTTCAACAATACTTAAAGTTACCCAAAATTCTACTGGTGAAAGTTATACAGCATGATTGCTGAATTTTCAAAATTGGGGTCAAACGGAGCCTTACTCCAATCCTATTGACCAAAAAGAAAAACCAAAACTCAGTTTTACATATAAGTTTTTTACCCAAAAAAAATTTAACCTTAGGAAACAAGGACAGCAATAGTGATAATAATGTGATAGGATAGGGGAGGTTTTCTCATGTACCTTAAAGACTGTGCATCTTCAGTGAATAAAATCATAAAATTATAAATAAATAATATAAAAATTATGAATAAACATGTCATATAAATTGTTAACAATTTTTTTACTATCTATTCATAATTGATTAGTTTACTACTTAATATATATTTGTTCACCTCTCTTACACACACATATACACAAAAATACATTCACACACAAAGACCCACACAACATTAGTATTGTGAATAAGTAGTATTAATATTGTAAACAAATAGTATTAATATTTTAAACAAACAATATCAATATTGTGAATAAATGTGAGAGAGCACGAAAATGTATAATGGTAAAGGAGCATGGTATAAATTATAAATAAGATATCAGTATAAGATGGCAATTACAGAGCATACATATTTAGAAGCTATGTCTTTTTCGTTATGCAATAAATCTTTAATTTAACTTTTTTGTTATACTTATGGCGGACTTAGTTGAATAAAAAAGAGGTGTTTGACATAAATATTTGTCAACGAAATCTCAATTCAGTAATAACTAAATTTTATTGCGATTCCGTCGGAAAAATCTTGGAAACTCACGATGGAAAGCAGCAAATTTTTCAACGAGAAACAAAAGATGGACTTGGCAGCGTACCCCTGGTGGCTTTGAATTGTTTCACTCCTTCTGAGTGTCGGCAAAGTATTGACTGCTGCGAAATTAATACATACTAAATATATATATATATATATATATATATATATATATATTATGCATCTCTCCTTTCAATTAATTGTTGCTACATAAATGGTGTACTAATGATTGATTAAGCAATGGCTTTGTCGCACGAAAAGGTGCCAAATAATGTAATTAATGCTCATATAACTATATGAGCGGACAGGACGGACATAACACATGACATTGAAATTGAAAAGCATGTCTATGTTATCTTGTCGAAAAGAATGAATTGTTCATAAATATTTATTAATATAATTATCAAAAGTAATACATATATATAATTTATTTAATTTGTTCAAAAGATTCAGAAGGGTGCCGAGCGGCGTTACTTCATGGAAGCCCGCCACTGCATTGCGTAGAAAGGGGGGTCCCGCATCATTCTCCTTTTATTTTTTTCTTTTTTATTTTGATTTTATTTTAATTTTTATTTATTTATTTTTTGCAAAAATACATCTCTCTAAAGCTTCCATTTGATGCAAGCCAATTTTTCTCATGGAGTACAGGTATTGCGCGTGGGATCCGAGACTAGGAAGCACAATAGCATGCGCGGTTTAATAAATACTTAAAATTTCTCTTATATCAATATGACTGGACATTTTATATAAGAAGATCTCAATTTTCTCCCTTAGTAGCTATCATTTTTGGAATTTAAATTTCATAAATAACTGCAATAATATGTTCTATACATATAAATAATAAAGATCTCTCTTTCATATCAATATAAAAGGATTAATAATGATATAAGTGGATCCTAATTCTTCAAAAATATAATTTGTCTTCCAATGTTATATATTTCAATGCTCTTGCCATTAAGGCTTTGATCTAGTACTGTATTTCTCGTCTTAAATGTCAAAAGATTTCGAAATTAATTTTTTACTATTTATATATCCAATTTAGAGACCCCCAATCCTCTTATTTCGATGGGATCGAGGATTATACATATATTTAATACGTGTCATATCTCTTCTTTCTTTAGCTGCTTGTCATTGAATATTAAAGAAACTCTCATAAGGAATATTAGCATTCACACGATAATGAGTGGAACAATAATGTTGGACTTTGAACCTAATTTATAGGCAAAAACCAGAACAAGTTTAGTCATACGTGCACTATAGAGACGATAAAAAACGTTCATGCAAAGTAATAATAATTTGATCATTTCCCACTCAAACAGTACTAAAGTCAAACAACCACGTTTGTGAATGGAATCTCTAACGATTTCTTTGATCCAGACCGTGATTACCGCAAGTCATTTTCATTTTAACAAAAACAAAATAATTACTACTAATTAAGTAATTTATCTCTCTACGTTAAACATGAGCTAGAACGTGGTTGTTGCCACACACATAAGCAACCTACGTAATTAGGGGCGGATTTACGTACATATCAAATTCGTTAGTACCCTAACTTTTTAAAAAAATACAAGTCTTTTTGGATATCTGCAAAAAAAGAAAAAAAAAGTCTTTTCTGATATTCTGAGTTTGAAAATTAATTAGTCATATATATATATATATATATATATATACACACTCTATAAAATTTTAAAAAGTTTAAATTCACCTCATCATAAAAGTTTAAGTTTTTTAAAGAAGTAATGGTAAGGATCGAATTTGAGACCGTTTAGTTTATAATCTTCAATGCCATATTGAAATTATCATTTATCTAAAAACTTAAGTGTGTAAAGAAATATTAACTTATTAATTTATTATACTAGCAGGGACAGAATTAGTTGATTATAATAAGTAGGAAGTAGACAAACTTAAGAGAGTGAAAGGGTTAGATAACTAATAAGATCGATACTTCTCCATTTGACAAAAAGAGTTGCCGAAATTTCAAAGTTTTTGCGCTCTTTTTTGACCTATAGCCTCGAACAAACAACAACAACTGCAACTACAAGAACTAACCATAAAATATTGTCATCACTATCTCACGCCTACCCTACCATCAATGCTATCTTGGAGATAAAGAGGGACCTTATTCGAACAAACCCCTTTTTGCCTTTCATCTTAACAAATAACAGGAGAATCCCCCAAATTAGAGAGCGTAACAAGAACACACACAAAAGAAATGGGCAACACTTTGGGAGGCAACAAAAGAACAACAAAGGTGATGAAGATCAATGGCGAGACGATGAAATTCAAGAAACCAATGCGAGCTGGTGAGATAATAAAGGATTATCCCGGGCATGTTTTGCTAGACTCGGGAGCTGTTAAGCATTTTGGGATCAGCGCAAAGCCATTAGAGCCACAGCAAGAGCTGAAACCCAAAAGGCTTTATTTTCTAGTGGAGCTGCCAAAACTTCCTGAAGAGAAGAAAGTGACCAGAAGGGCGCGTTCAGGCATTCAAATGAGCGCAAAAGACAGGCTCGAGAGCCTCATGCTGGCTAGAAGATCGGTTTCCGATCTCTCGATCATGAAATCTTCGAACATTGTGATTGAGAGGGGCAAAGAGAGTTCAGAAGATCGCGTGACGAGGCTGAGGATGAGGCTGCCGAAGGCGGAGGTGGAGAAGTTGATGATGCGAAGTAAAAATGAAGCTGAGGCTGCTGAGAAGATTGTTGATCTCTACATAGCCAACAAGGCCTGCAGCAAAAGTGATGGTGGCCCATTATTGAAGCAGCAATCTTGGAATGCTGATGATGATGATGATGATGAGCATCATGGAGTGGTTAAAAGTGGTCTGAGATCTCGTGAGGTGTGTTTTCTCATTAGACACTATTGACCCAGTTTCCATGCCATGTTCTCCGGTCTTGATAATTTTCTATGCTTGCTTTTTCTTTTTTCCTTTTTTTTTTTCTTTTACTCTACAAATTTGCATTTAGAAAGGGCTCTTGGTACGTTAGGATACTCTGATATTAAATATTCTCTCATATTTGTAACAAAAAATCTTAATTATTTGTGAATTATATCATCTCAACTATTTATATAATTTAATTTTTAAAAACAAAGAATTTTTTTTAAAATAATTTTTTCCTTCCCAATAACCATTTTTTTGGGATTTAAATTTCGTGAATGGCTAAAATGATATGATCCACATAGAAATAGTTATATGAGAAAACTAATGATATGAGATAATCTAATCCTTATTACGCAGGCATAGACAAAACTATTTGACTTTAAATCTTTATTAATAGCATCCTTTTGAAGATTAAACCGAATGAATTGACTTGAAATTTAGTTCTACTCTTCTGACTAATGTCTTTCTTGTCATAGTGACAATTTTGCCACTAACTTGGACGGTGGAACTATGTTTTTGTATAACTAAAAAAAACTATATATTTTATCTTCTTTTTTTTTTTTTTGAAAAACACTCGAAGATTGATCTTTGAAGACTTGGTTCTGAAGATGGCTTAAATCTTATCTCCTCTTCCCAGGCATATATCTCCTTCATATTTCTTTATTTTCTTAAAATTCGCGAAGTAAAATGACAATCACTAGGCAAAATGCAACGGCCGGTCAGCCGGATTACAGTATGTGCTAAGAATTAGGTAAATTTATCACAAACATGCATGTTAATTTGATCAACTAGTCCAGATTTGCAGCTTTATCAGATCAGTTTTTTTTTTTTTTTCCAAAAAAAAGAACTAGGTATATATCTGGGAGGCTATCAATCAGGCATTCTTCTAGTTTACCTGCATTCTCTTGAGATTTTGCACTTGCAGATCATAAAAACGTTAAAGTTTGTTTATGTTTTCATGTTGTTTCCCTATCCAATATGTAAATTGAGATGCATGCATTGAACTTAATATTGAGAAGTCAATGCACTCTCCAGGAACAAAGTTATATATATATATATATAATGCATGCATTGAACTTAATATTGAGAAGTCAATGCACTCTCTAGGAACAAAGTTATATTATATATATATATATATATATATATATGTATATGTATGTATGTATGTATGTATGTATGTATGTATGTATATTAGGTATGTTACCAATTTTTTTGGCTTTGTGAATTTTGCGTATCGAGCAGATGGGATTACCCGATCAGTATAATGTTAGAATATGAGGAAAAAAAAAAAAACTAATTCCAACATCAACACTGTAAATGATGTCATGATTGTTATAAAATTGCTCTACATACGTACTCTTTTCCTCCCTTTTGGTAATTTTATATATAGAATTGTTTGTCGAATTCCTCAACTATCAAGTACACATATCATTATATTCAACAAGTAGTAGCTAGAAAATAAATTTGCAAATGAGACAAAAGGCATCTTGTGATATACATAGCGATTAGCTTAATTGGATTCTTAATCTCCCTCTACCTACCCTATATATGTAAGTATACAAATAACAAATGCTATGTGCATTTCTATTGAATTGTGGTTAGTTGACAAGTCCAGGTAAATCAACCTCTAATTTGTAAGAGGGACAACACAAATTTATTTTTTTTCTCTTTTAGAAAATACAATAATTTTGTTAACAATGTGTTGACTTTTCCGACCACATTTCACATGCATAAGAAAAGGGATACTTTTACTTTTGTGCTTCCGGGATTATTAGTCCAAATCTGGTGGTTGAGTTTTAAAAGAGTCAACTTCTATGATCCATAATTCTTCTGATCTTAAAAAGAGAAAATTAGAAAATGAGAGGATCTCAATACAAGTCGCTATTGCCCATTCATCAAGGATGACACACGTTTTAGCGTATAGTATGCTTAATACTAATGATTTTCTTTTTATTATAGCTTAATACTAAATGATTCATAGAAGATTCAAACAAGTTAAATCTTTGCATACAAATGAAATTTCTTGAGAAATTTGTGAATTCAATATGTGAATAACGACTTTTATGCACAATATTTGCAGAAGCGTGTGGGATTCTTGCCAATAAGCGAAGGAGAGATCCAGCTAGCTGTGGCCTCCTGACGCCAAATTTGATGCATCTGATTATAATAAAGCAAGTCAAAGTGGGATCCAAAAGCCCTTACCTACAAATAGGGCATCCTCCCCGAGTTCCCCTTTTTATTGTTTTGTAAAATATTTAATTTAGTGTTTTTGTTTTAGCTTTCCAGTGACTAATCAATTGAAGGGAATTGCGTGAGAGAATTTAAAGGGTTTTGGATGGCCCTTTGTCAATCTATATATGATTAATTAGGAATGAGTTCAGGCACTACCACACTTTTACTTCAGTGCAACATTTTAATTTAACTTACAAAAAACGGTTACATTAGTTAACCTTTTACAATAGTTTTGCTATCGTTGTCTAAAAACTAACACATTTTGTAATGTTTTTATAAAATCGTCACAGTAATTAGCTTGTTGCAATAGTTCTATAATTGTTGCATAAAAACTAATATTTCTTGCAATGCTTTTATAAAACCGTTGCAATAGCTAAGTTTTGGCAAAAGTTTTATAACCATTGCCCAAAAGTCAATACTTTTTGCATTGGTTTTATGAAACTATTATCTAAAATTAATATTTTTGCAATGCTTTTAAAAAAACCATTGCAGTAGTTGGCTTCTTTCTAATAGTTTTCTAGTCATCCTCTAAAAACCAATACTTTTTGTCTATTAATAGAAATTTTAAATGAAATGGTCACTTTAACATAATATTAGAGTTAAATATTAAAAAGTCATAAGTTCGAGTCTCACTTCTCAATGAAATAGAAGAATTAGTTTTCTTTTTTTTTTAACAATGACTAACTTGCAACTACAAGAAGCCATTACTTGTACTTTTTAAAACCATATAAATAACTAACAAAGACCGTTACAAAAAGTATTAAAACCATTGCTATTACTGTTTAAAATTGTTGCAAATGCAAAAAATAATTATTACATAATCATGAGATAAAACCATTGCTAAAAGTGTCAATTGCAATGGTTTTTTTTACTGTTGCAATTTATTTAAAGAAACTATTGCAATAGAGAATAGGCAATAAGAGCATATTCAACAGTAACAAAACTGTTGCATAAAATCATTTGCAACGGTTTTTAATCTCTTGCAATATTTTTCAAGTATTGCAAAAATTAAAAAATGTGGTAGTGATAGTTTTGTTGTTTTCTGATTCCGTAATCAAGTAAAATAATTAGGGAAACAACTGGATTTTTTTTTTAACCAGAGAAAACAACTGGAATAGAATAACGGAAAAACGTCTGAGGAACCATACAACATGGTCCTGGACCAAGTACAATTACATAAAGAACTAATACCGATCAAATTAAGTTTTATCTCATTGAGTAGGACGAACTATAATCGAAAGCTTAATGCCAAAGGGGAAAAAAAATGAGAAGGAGCGAAAGAACTAATCCAAATAATGGACTATACCCCGCCCAACTGTGCGAACCGATTTCTTTGGCTCTATCATCCAGCTAAAAACGACGACTCGTGCTTGAAAAATGGATGAAGTGGTCAAAGTGGTTCATTTCTTCAGGAAAATGAACTTTGCAGTTTTCAATAGAAAGTTAATTTATCAGAATCGGAATTCAGCAGGTTCTTGGAGGCTTTCCAATTATTTAATATTAATCGATCAAGACGATTTAGGCTGTACTAAAAAGTCTTGCACTCGTAAGCCAAAGTGAGTCTATCTGATATATAAAATTGCCGGAGTGTAGTGTTAATACAATATATAAATATATCAAGTATAATATGATAACTTTAACATGGTATAAAAATTTAGAAACTAAACGGTCTCAAATTCTAAACGTAACTTACCACCACTCCTTTAAAACCATTAAAATGATACACGTGTAAGGTTAAACTTGCCTAAACATGATATTTGCTAATACAATATATAAATACACCAATATCCTCTAATCTACTTGCTTAAGCTCGTAACTAGTTCCGGTATTTTTGTTTGATCAGTTAAGTACTAAACTCACATAATCCCTATTTATCTTTTATTGACAAATTAAATATTTTAGATACGCCCCTAATTAATTACAATATGCGGGAGTTCATTTAATATATAACAACAATATCGTCATGGTGACCAAACTCGAGCAATTAATATATATATATATATATATATAAAACAAATTAAAACAATCAAAATAATATGAAACCAATATCACCAACAATCATCATTCCTACAACCTCAACACCAAACTATATAGACTATTGTACAAGATTCGATCTGTCCTTCATTGCTGGTTAATTACTCTCCATGGAACCTAGACGTATCTTAATTCTCTTCTTTTGTCTAATTTTTTTTTTTTTTCAATCTAGACATAGCTATACCTATCTTCATCAAAACATATATATATATATATGAAGGAGTAATATATAAGTCACATGATGGAGCATGCATTAGGATTCTCATCGCTAAAGAGTGTCGTGAACCTCTCGACGGAAGCATTTGGGCTCGGCATCGCCTGAGAAACGTTTCTAACGTAGCCGGACGGTGCTTTCTTGTCGTAAGCTTGAGGAATGTAGGGATAATAGACCAAATTGTACGGAACGTACGGCCAAAATTCGGCTTTCTTGCCTGTGTCCTTGACCTTTTTCAACACCTTATTTGGTTCGACATTACCAACTACTGTTACTCGGCTTTGCTTTCGACTCACGTCCACTGATTTCACACCTGAAGAGGGAAAAAAAAAAAAAAAGATCATAATATTACGACATTTGAAAAGGAAATTAAAGCAATTAAAGCAAGAAAATGATGAAAATATTTTACATATATAGAATTGGAAATTTAAAGATCATTTAGAGTTATCGATCTGATTTTCAGTAGGCATGTACGTATCGCATTAATTGTGCTGGAACAAAGATCATTTTCTCAAATTTATTATACTTTATAATTAGTTAAGATAGGTTTATATCATCAATCATTCTTTTTCTTTTCCTCTTTTCTTTTTCTTTTCTTTTTTTTTGGTGATCCCGTCATATAATCTGTGTCCTTTAGTTTCGTCATACATGTGCATGACTTTTTTTTTTTTTTTTGCGGAATAATAAAATTATGCATGCATGAGTTCATAGCACTAAACTAGATTGAAAATGTCGTGATAAAGATTTTTCACTGCTTCATCAGTATAGATATCTGACTCAGAACCCTAGCGACCCTAAAACTTGATCTTTCCTCGATGAGTGCATGCCAATTAGAAGTTAGGAATCAGAAAAGAGATTAATCACCCTATGCCTTAAAAGCAAAGTGCTTATGAGATTTTCATGAAACTTGTCTTTCTTTTTCCTTTTGGTAAGCACTAAATCTTCATGAAAGTTTATACAAAAACAGTTTCGGGAACTTTCTTTGTGCACAGAGCATATATTATAGAAGCACTTCTTCATTTTGCTTATAGAAGCTGGGATCAGAGAGATTCAAAACCTTTCATGGAGGAAACGGCATTCTTAACTTTCCTCTCGCAGCCATCGCAGTCCATTTTAACCTTGATTTCAACTGTCTGAAAAGTATATTGCAAAGCTCACGTCAGCTATATAAAGATCGTAAAAAGCAGCTACAAACAAAGAACAACCAAAACACCAAAAAAAAAAAAAAAGAGAAAAGGGGCCAGAGATGGCTTTATTTACGTACCTGCATTGGTTTGCGTTTGCTTTTCCTCGTGCTCGTGACAGAGAAAACATCTGATATATGGTCAAGCAAACCCATATTTTACTTCAACTTTGTGTGATATATTAAGGAGAAATTAAAGAGGGTCTCTGTGTGTGTGTCTCTCTCTCTGTGTTGTTTTTTTTTTTTTTTTTTTTTGTGTGGGTGTTGGGGACTTGAGATCTCGTTGGAAAGCTGGAGTTGTGTGCACCATGATTTGGTAATGGAGGTCTATATATATATATATGCGAAGGTAAAATGAAGATTCAATTTGAGAGGAAAATAAACAGTTGTATGTAAGCAAGCTGTGACAAGCAAATATGCAGGTAATATTAGCATTACAATAATGACAATGACTTGTGTCCACAAATGCCAACAATATTCAAATTATCATGCTAGACAACTGGGCGAATGGGGTGTTGCTTGGCCGCCAATTAATGATTACTAAATCTCAATTTTCTTTTGCTTATGTTGTTGGTTTACTTAACAATATAATATTTTCGAGTTGAATTAGTGAGTGAAAAGAAAGCTACTGTCGAAAAGCCTTTGCAGTGTTCTGCTAAAATAAGTTGCTTAGCTTTGGTAAACGTGTTAAAAACATGTTTTGATCATTTAATTACGCAACTTCGCGATCTATTTTCGTGATTTTTATGTAAAATGTCATTTTCGGCTTAGATTATGAACCATAATAATCTTCTCATGATTAAGAATTTATAATTCATTTTTGCAGTAATCAATTAATTAAGTTACACCATTAAAATTCTTTGTTCCTACCTCAGTATTTTGGTTTCATATATATATATATATATATATATGGGAGAACTATATGAAAAGATTTGAAATGTAATAACAAAATCTTATTATAAAAAGGAGAAATAAAATATTATTAAGTGTTATAATTAGACATCATTCTTAAGTTCAAAATATCTGGTGAAGTGGTGAGAGCTAGCTGTCGTTTATATGGAGCCCATTGTCAACTTTGATACAACCAATAATAAAACAACGCAGAAAGAAATGGAAACGAACGAAAATAGTTTCGGTGTTCAATGGTTTCAATATAAACAACGATCCCTAATGCCTGTTTGATATTTGATGGACATTACATTTTGTCATCTTGCTAATAACTTCACCTATAACACTCGTCGTTTCCAATTCCTTTCGAAATCGTGGGCATTTTTGGTGGTGTAGTTGTTATACACTTTCGCGAATTAGAATCCTTTCATATCTTTAATTCTCTTATGTTAATATGAGATCAAAATATTATCTATGTGTAAATCAAATCATCAAAACCATTCATAAAATCAAATCTCAAAAAAGATGGGTATTAAAAGGGAGAAAAAAAGTATTTTAAATAATTACACACTTCTTTTTATAAAATTTGAATTTCATGAGTGTTTGAATTACTGATAGAGAGTGAGTTCAAATGCATCATGCTATAAATAAGGTACTGGTAAAAATTACTCCCTCTTGTCCTGTCTCGTTAGGGTTGGGACAGACTTTAGCAAACAAATAAAATAAAATAAAATTAGAACGGGATTGGATTTTTTGCTTCTACTCTAGTGTCGGGGAGGGTAGTAAACTTTATTTATTTCACTATGAATGTTATATTAAATTTAACGATTGTTAGTATTAATTTTATTTTCTAACAGGTAGCATTAGTGACCCGGTTTTACCTTGGGATCGATATCCGAGGAGGCGAGACGGAAATTTTTCTAGTCCAAAGAGAATAGGAATAGGCACGTCTCCAGCTAAACTTCTCTCATTACCATCCTTAATTAAAGATGACGTGGAGCCCATTTTTGTTGCATTATTGTCCCGCAGAATCGGGCGCTTCATTTTAGATTCAGACACTGCAGATCAATGTCTCCACAACACCTTCACCATTATTAGCAGATTGTGACATACCTGTATAGCGGCATAATCTTCCTCCATTTGGATGTAAATCTGTTCCTTAAAATAATTGCTCCCGATGCTTCATTAATTGGATCAATCTCAAATGATTATTTATTATTTAGTGATGAATTAGTGATCGAAAACACCAATCTCTAGATTGCCCGTCTCTAATATACACACGGCGCCCGTGATTGCCTTATTTGTGTGGGCAATGTCAAAATGGAAAACTTTTTAACATCCTAAGCATACCATATTTATCGACACAGAAGTGTCATTGAAGATACAAGGAGCTGACCTCATTTTGTACCCTTTTCATTTACAAGTGCAATTATTTCCATCCTCTCGATTTTAATTACACCAACTCGATCCCTAACGTTTTATGCTCTAAATTGTTCTGCCTTTCATGATCTATATATCCTTTTCAATCTTTATCTATGTGCTATGCTTATTGCTTGCATTAATTAGTTATTACCTTCAACATCACGCTAATTAATAAAAATTTTCAGAATTTCACGCTGTTCAGGTTCAAAAAATTAAATACTAAAGTGACTGCAAATAGTGAATCGGACGGTGACATTATGTTGATCCATACCTCTAACTTACCTTTCTAAATTTAGCATGAGAGCTATACTTAAGAATATCTCTCAAAAATTATAAGCTTGTAAGCTGGTGCCTGGACATACACAAGTAAGTTTTTATATTTCACAAAAATTTCAACTTGTTTACTGTGCTTCAGATCTGCTGATTTTATCTACGAATAATTTCATTTCCCTAACAACTTCATATTTAATTAGCACCGCTTTTGCTTTCTTTTCTTTTTTTCTTTTTTGTTGAGAGGGATTGGAAGGATGCGCACGAGGAGCAATTCTGGTGTTAGCGTACAACACTTTATCCTGCATTAAACTCAAATCCTCTACTATTATAATCACAAATTTTAATATCTTGAAATAACTCATTATACGTGTCACGCAACCATAGGGCTAATTATGATGATTCAAGAACCATGTAGGAAAAAATTTATAATTTGATTATTATATGCTCTTTTTAGCGTGATGACAATCATATTTGACTGGTTTAACTTGCCAGAAGGTTCATTGACAAGCATTAAATGACTGGGAAAAAACCCAACAGCTCTTTGGCCCACGCTGTCTAGAACCGGAAAGCGAAGTCACTGGCAGCTTCTCATTATTAGTTGGAGTTTTGGTAAACGTCCTTTTACACGACAAATGTTGCAAATGTTGTCACCATGCACAAAAGTCTCAAATCTAATTTTTTTTATTTAAAACAAAAAAAGCCAAATTTTCAAACTTTAAGAACTTGTTTGGATTGATTTTTTTTTAAAGAAAAAGTAATTTTTTTCAAACTTTAAATCAATTGATTTTGGGGGCTTGCAATCATTGGGTGTGCTAGCAAAATCATTACAAGTTGTACACGTTAAAATACTCGGTTCCAATGAAGTTGGAGGCTGGCTTATTAGAGCCCCTTCTAGTTGTCAAATTAGTTTTTTTAAAAAAATAATAATAATAGTAAGTATATATAGTTGAACATTTCGGTTTTTAAAAAAATAATAATAATAAGTATATATAGTTGAACATTTCGGTTTTTCAAATTGTCTTAGAACAATGGATTAAAAAAGTAAAAAAATATAAACAAGTTTTTGGATTGATTTACTATGGCTTGGATCATTACTTTAGGAATGTTGCAATCAAGCAATTTCTAATGACTCCCGTTATTTTTTGAATATTAAAGAAGAAGAAGAAAATTTAAAATAGACTTTAGGTCTAATTTTAAGAAGCATTTTAGCCATAATTGCAAGAAATCTTATGTAGATTTTAGTGTTGTGAGAAATTGATGACAGCAAATATAGAGCAGAACGCTAATTTTCTTTTCTCCATCCAAGAGTGGCACAATGTCAGTGTTACATAATCACCAGACTCCAAGTTGATTTACCCCGTTTTGTCACTACCTATCAACAACTACAACAACATCGGGGGTAGATGCAATTCATGACTGCCCAAAGGATGATCAAGAGATGCTTTAGCAAGCAAATCTGCATATGCATTTACTTCTCTATAAATATGATTCATTATTCATGCATAATGATGTTTTTCCTTGCCAACGAAACAACAACGTGGCAGGATAAAAACTTTTGCTGCAAGACCCGGCCACATAATAAAGCATTTCTTTTTTATAGTCGGGATAAAAATAAATAAATTCAAATTAGTTTTCACTACTAAAGAACATGACTCTCAACAAGAATGAATGCATTGTCATATTCATATGATCGATCCCGTGGGTTTGGTTTTCAAGAACTTAGCTTAGTAGTCAGCCCCACCTCCTACGTTCTTCTTCCTCGTCTACAGGAGTATACCATGATGGCCTTCTCTTCGAGTTGCTCAACCTGTAGTTCAGGAGTATCTCTTCATCACAGATTGCCCTTGTGGCCACAAGGATTAGAGCTTTGAGAATGGGAATGTCTGACACATGGCTGTTTGATCGCCAAGATTTAAACCAAAAACTGCCGAACCTCCTCATGTTAACATCCTCCCCTCTTCCGAATGAAATATTTGGGATATGGGTCCTCATATTCTTCTCGGTCAGGGGAAAGTCATAGGGGCAGACCATGACATTGGGAGCCATATCCTTTGCAGGGTGATTGGCAAAATGAGCCAAGGCAAGAGGATTTCTCCATTCTAACACTTCGCCCTTAGTACCCAATTGCCTCGCATCCAAAGGTTTACTAAGCATTTTCCAAATACGATCAGACCCTTTTTCTGGAGCTTCGATGTTTGGCCTCGGTTCTGGGATGCTTAATCCATCCCATATCTCACAAGTTTCACCCCCGGTCCCCCAAGGCTGTGCGTTTATTATGGTTCCATCATACCTTGTGATTAGATAAGGATTCTGTGCATCAATTTTTGGATAACTGGGAATATAACGGTAGTAGGCTGGTGAGTATACTACGCCAGGGTAGAAGGCTACGACAGTTCCAACATCCACTTCACCATCTAAAAACAAGCCTTGGCCAGCATCTTTGTGCGGAATCTGAGATGGTTTGAGCTCTAAAGTATAGCCCATGAGATCCTTCAACCTCTCCGATACCTCCCGACATGTTAATGCCTTTGTCTCAGGTACAGCTGTGCTGAAAATTGATCAGTAATTAGATGCCAGGAGCAAATGCCTCAATCCTTTGAAGTCATCATTAGAGAAGCCTATATCAAAATCTTTCTATGAGCTGTTTATGCATCATAGAAACCAATTAATCAAACTGTTGAAAGCCCAAGGCCCCCCACCCTTGGTGCAGCTGCGAGTAATAATTAAAGGTGTGAACACATGAGAATGAAAACGAGACCAACTGGGATCAAACAGAATATAGGATTATTGTAAAATATATTTTTTAAAACATGAGTGCAATGAAACGAAGTAAAAACAGAAATAAGGAACGAAGATTTCAAATGCAAGTTGAATGGAGAAATAGTATTATGTTGCCAACTTGCCAAACCTATACAGTTAATTGAGAGGAGCCAGAGTAAAATCAAGTCTCATGTGCCAAATATGCTCTGGAGTGAATTTATAAATATTTGAACAGGAGAAGAAACAATAAACGAAAGACATATGTGACCAATGGAAAATGTAACTAATGTTAATTTCAAAATCTTTAATGAATCACAAGACAATGTTACTTACCATTACGCTCCTTTAGTTGAGTATTCCCACCTATAGCAAGACTAAGACCACTCCGCCTAGTTGTGTTATTCCTTTCTGAAGGTGAATTAGTTGGCTTGTCACTGTTCTTTGTATCAGGAAGCAGAATGCCATCCATATGTGTGCAGAATGTCTGAATTTGAGTGTGGATATTTTCTTGTACCTGTCTCTGCTGATCATCCAGGGAGGCCTTACTAGCCATGTCAATGATTTCCTCTGCATCTGCTTCGCTAGCATCCTTCCCCAGACGACTATAGCTGAAAATTAGAAGTTCTGTCCATGAGATAAGGGTGTGATGCCTTGATAGATGAAGTATGGATAATTGGCATGTAATATGGGTGAACTTTTTGGGTTTTATTTTTTCTAATAGCAACATTTACATGCAAAAGGACACCAGGAAGCAGTGCCTGGAAACACCCTAAACACAACAGACACAAATAATTGCATTAGCATACCTCAAAACCCTCTATTTTTCACACCCTTGCACCTAATGACTCCCAAAGAGTGTCCCACCACCAAATGACTTCAAGCAAGAGTTAACCCACCCGTATAATCTCCTCAATCTGCAATGGTGTCTCCCTTACTAAACCTCTACCCCATTCCAAAAGCTTCAAAGCACTGGTACTTATGTGGGGTGGGGTGGGGTTGGCAGGAAGGAATCTTATCTCAGTTCTTTTTTCAAATATCATATATCGAAGTAGAGGAAAATGTGTCACATGAATGGATATCAGCATTTTCCATCAATTGATCTTTTGAAAGCCCAGTATATAAAATGTAAAAAGCAGTCTTACTTTTTACTCGGCATAAAGAAGCTTCTGACCAGCCCCATTAGTGGCAATAGTTCTACAACTTATGGAGCTAAGGCAGCAACCACAATAGCAGATGTAACACAATACTTAATTTTACCACAATATTAGTTCAACTCAAGTAACTTTAAATAGATAGTGGTTTCTTATAAATTATGATATTCCTGTCGAATATATTAAGGTATCAGTGTCACAACTTGAGCTTAAGAAGGCAAAAGCACATAACAAAGACAAGCATATAGGTGTACTAGCAAACAAAACATTATTGAATTAGCTCCTTCAAAGATGCAGCTCAAACTGTAGCATACATAGGCCTTCTAGAGAATGGTTAATGAATCGAAAGAACTAACTAACTAAGCAAGTCTACGCATATTATCGCCAGCTCTGGTTTTTCACGTAAGCAAGCAGATCTAAAAGACCAAAATGTATCAAACCTGGTGTAAAGGAATAGGCGATTTATGTCTGCTTCAAATTGAAGGATTCGTGTATCCTTAGCAAATGTGGGACTTTTTGCAAGAACTTTCACAGCCTAAAAACAGCAGTGTAAAAGAAATAAATAAACAAAAGCTTGTAACTTTTTATGAATACCTAAAATACCATGTTTTAACCTGCATTATCTATGTCAATCAGCAATAGAAGGTTTAGTCCAGCAACTAATTAGTGTCTCTAACTGCTACTATCATGAGAGTCGCTTCAATTTCTCAATACTCAACAAACTAACTTCCTATAAAGAAAGACAGGACATAAACACACACACATATATATATCAACTAAAACTAGACAACGAATTCATTATTTTTGTTAATTATTTTAAGCATTTGCAAATTACACGCTAACCATCTAATTGGCTATATACACAAACACTAGTGTCCACACATCAACCAAATATCAGCAATAATCTCGTATTCTGGAAATTAATATGCGAACTTTAAAACATTTAATCAAGAAAACCGATAACACCCGGAGGCTGGAACTAATATCACTCGCACACACACACTCTCTCTAACCAACTAACTAGCTCTATACACACACACATACACGCAATATCAACTAAAAGTTGCATTATTTTCCTTGTTTTTTAAAATCATTATAAGCATTTTGAACTATTTAATTAAGAAACCAATAACAACCCAGAACCAAACTCTCTCTCTCACACACACACACACACCACAACTAATAGACTAGCAATATATGAGCATGTTCAAATCTATAATTCATTAACCAATAACAACACAAAAAAAAGAAAAAAATCACAGAAACACACACGCTATCCAAGTAACTAATTAACCATACGGACACAAAATTACAAATCGTTATTAATAATGCTTTCCCATTGCTGGAGCTTTCCAAATTAAAGAAAAGAATAAAGCAAAAAAGTAATGACAATTCTCTAAGAAACTATTGTTAAAAGATTCTGTTTTTACCTCTTGGAATTTCTGAAAGAGAAAAGCCATCGAGATTTTCAAGAAGCTTTCTTTGCTTTTTCTGCGGTTTTTTATTAAGCTGAATATTTGCGGCGCGTTTGAGTTTTGTGAAAATGAGTTTAGATTCTGTTGAGGCGTGGGAAATGTCAAATAGAGAAAAGTTAAGGGACCTATTGATAATTAATCTTATTTGCAGTGGGTATCATTAATAACCCACAAGAACTTCTCTTTTATAAATTTTTGAAGTTTGATAGTCTTCTTTAATTGTGATTTCAGTACTAATAGCATAGCTTTTTCGTTGTGCTCTTAGTCTTTAATATTGTAGTTTCTTTACCTAAGATTGCAAAAGTTAGGAAATAAAAAGATCACAATTTTTTAATACTTGGTTTATCAAAAATTTAACTAATTATGTGAGAAAATAATGTTTAAAGACGATATGAGTAGTCCTAGCACATGGATTTTGGTTACTACGATGAGTTTCATTTATTTTTCCCAAATAAGCATTGTTTTGAGCATTCTTACTATGGAATAATTTGTAATTAATGCCAAAAAAAGTGAAAGGGTGCTATAAATAAAGATTATGTGTAGAGTCAAAATTTCAAAAATTTGACCTCGTGATATATTGAGGATTTCATTTTAGAGTAAATAATTATTAAATTCACTTTAATATCACAAATTTTGTGGTACAGTAGCCTATTATAATCTTGAATATCTTGATGACCATTTATTTTCAAGCACAAATATTTCAAATTGTATTCATTTACGATAAAACACACTATTATAAATAATACTTTTTATTGTATAGACAAAATTTTAGCGAGTTACATGTCTTCAAATTTCTCAAAATGGAGAACATACAAAAAGCCAAATTGGTCAAATTAGAACTTATAAGGTAAAATAATCACCTATAGCCTCACTATTAAAAAAATGCTTCAACATCAGAAAATTGAGGAGCTAGAAAAACTGTGATTACATGCTTTTTTTTCTTTTGGCGTGAATCGCACAACTCTCCCCTGATTTGACTAATGTGCACAACATCTCCTTATGTTTGGGAAAATTAGTAAATACACCCCCTATGATTTTTAAGATAATGTACATGCCCTCTAAAACTAACACACATTAATTTTTTAGCCATTAGTGTGTAAAATATCTAATTTACCCTTAACCCCTAAAAAAATATAAAATTAAAAAAAATATATATATATATATATTATATATAATTAAAAAAAAAAAAACTTCTTCTTCTTCCCTCTCCCCACCTCTTCCCCATCGTCCTCAGCCACCACCCCACCCTTTCTCTAACGAATTCACCATCTTTTGGACTTTCCAAAGCTCACTTCTCTTGCTCTTCATCTTTTTCCAAATCCTTTTCTTTTTTTTCACCATTTTTCTCTGCCTTCGTCTTCAATGCCTTCAGCCATTCTTTCACATCCTTGTTTTTATTTCGTTTGTTCTTGATCAGAACTTCACTAACAATTGTTTCACAGCAATCTTGATCAGAAAGATTCTCTATTAGCAAAATTCAAAAGATGAATTTTTTTTCGATAATATCTTTTATGTTAACATTTATTAAGAGCAAAATAGTCTATTCATTATATCTAAAACCAAAGATCATCATCTTAGACAAAAATATTAACAGAAAGGGTCGACATACACTCTCCTAAAATCATAAGGGGTGTCTTTACTAACTTTATAAACACAGAAAAGTGTTGTGCACATTAGTCAAACTACAAGGAAGGGTTGTGCAATTCACCTTTCTTTTGTTTTTTTTTTCCTTAAAGGGTCATTCTGGGCGCTTAAATATTTGATGCTAGTCGTTTCATCTATTACTTAATTAACAAGTTTACGTGATTATGTTCCACCATCTACTGAATTGATAGAAGTTGAAAATGAGATAAGCTTCTTTGCAAGTTTGGAGTGAAAAAATTGCCAATTATTTATATTAAAAGAATATAGAATGGTCATATTTGGTAACCTATAATTATTTTTGAAGGCTATGACTTTATATAAAATTTGGACATGACATGTATTTTTTCGCTTGTAATTCTCTAAATCATCATATATCAATTTACACTAAATTGGCAGAGGAATAAGATTCAAAACATTTATACAAAGATTCATAGCCACCCAAAAACATTTATATTATTGAATGACCTAAGAAAGACAAAAATAAATATCATACAAGAGAATCAGAGAAATCCACATCAAATAATTGTTGGTTAACAAATATGACCACTATACACGTCTTTATAAACGACGGGGCAATTTCACTATTTTGAACGTGTGCAATCGATACTTTCCCACAATCCTGGGAAGTCCATTTTCAACGACTATCAATTTAGCAACGCTCATTTGATAATAATATCAAGGACTCAATTAGGAAATATTATCACAACCACCTTAGCAAAAGCCTCTCAAAAGTCTCAACGGGCAAAGCATTTTCGAATGCAGTTGCGACCTTTTGCAAAGAAGACAAACCACAATATCTAAAAAAATTATTATGTCAAACGAAATGTAATCTGTATACATCTTCCACTCCAAATTTAATTTGACATAACAATATGCGAAACTTCTTATGGAAAATATTAGTAGAGTACACAAAATCTTCTACACAATAATCGGGTAAATTCTTCTATGATGTTGCAGCTTATGTCTCCATAAGTAATGATCATCTTCATAAGCCACTAGTACTCTTAACAGTTTCTTACTCCCATTGGAATCAAAATCATCGAATAACTGCACCCATAATTGACAAATTAAATGTTAGTCAAACCTCTAAACACAAAGTAGATATGATCATGGAACCAAAACTCTATAGTTTCAAGAATTACAAGAACAAGAAAAAAATAAGTACACAAATTTCAGTGGGATTTTTTTTTTTGTAATGGATGAGGCGATGAGCTAGATGCATAACTATTCATAGCCTTACGGATCATCATTACGCAACAAAATGAGGCGGAAACAATCTAAAATCGCTACTTTGACTAAAGAAACGAGTAAAGAAACATAAAATAAAACTGACATAAAGACTGAAACACAAAATTATTAAAGAAAAAAAGTTATAAAGCAAAAACGAAAGATAACATAAATGAATGAAATTCATAATTGACAATAATAGAACGTCTTGGTAAGCAACAATATAATGAAGAAATTATAATAATATGCTTCATTAAAAAAGAGATATTGAAATGAAATAACAACAAAACATCTATTATAATGAAATTGAAGCAGTAATTTCTTAGAATAAGAGTTAAAACTCAACATAAAGAGAGAATTCAAGGAAAATTAATATAAAAGATCCTGAAAGTTAAGTGTCAATTGAAACAAATGTCACGAGGAAAAATAGGAAAATATCGCTTTCTTCAGCAGAAGGAAAATGGCTCAAGACAAGCAGTAGAAATAGATACCAATGAATCAGATTACATCATGCTGCTACATCAGTGACCAAAAAGAAATGCTGCTCCATCATTATTATTTGTAATTCTATAATTTTTAAACAACCGAAACTACACACTAATTTTCTGCACTCAAAGTTCAAATTTTTAAATAATAGAAAATTTTACAGAACATTGTCAAATACCAAAAACCTATAAAAGGAGTAGAATGCAAAATAATTTTAATTATCAAAATACGAAATAAAAGTAAAACGATCAATTCAAAAGCACAAATTAAAAGCAGTTCCATAAAATCATACTCCATTTAAATGTCCAATATGTGTAGTAATAACTCGTTGAAGCCGAGGAATAATTTTAGAATCCAAAATTCAGTAACATATAGATAGTTCTATTTCGTGTAGAATTCATGAAATAGACAGTTTCCGAACCATCAAATTTCAGGAAATTGCTTTTTTTTTCCTTCATTCATGAACCATCAACGTTAAAAAAACTCAATTGTATTCCTCAGGTGACATTTGTTCCCATTTCCCAGCTGCAATATCTGAAACAAAGTGCAAAAGAGAAAAGAGGAAGATAGATTGACAATGCTATGAAAGGGTAAAACAATGTAGTAAACAGATTTCATTCCCTACATAAAATCGCAAGTAATTTTAGAAAAGTCACAGTTCTACTAGCTAGTAAGTGGAAAATTTCCCTCATTAGGGTTTTCATTACTATATCAGATTGTATCAACTTGTTAATGTACGGAAATTAATTAATTGGAACAAGAGCAGTGGAAGGTTAGGGAGCTCCCTTCAGTCCAAGACATGACAGCGATAACTGAGCACAGCTCCTGCATAGTTGGATCAGAAACGCATAAGTTTTCCGAGCCCTTCGATGAGTTCGTGAACCAACTAGTCAGCAGCTGCGCTTCAGCCCTCAAAACTGCCTCGGACTGGACTAAAGAGAGCTCCTTTTCTCCATAACCCTAAGACACATGCATATATGTATCTGGTACCGAAGAAAACCCTAAGCGACCCATCAACAACAGATTATATAATATGATCTTTCATTCTTCAGAACCGAAGCTTCCATGCAGCATAATCACATGCACATATAGAAAAAGAGGAGAAAATTAAATGATTCTTGAAGCGTTTATGAGAAGGGCTTATGGGAAAAGGGTGGTGTTTATGAATATAATTTATAAACGAGAAGGGCAATGGAGACATGAAAATCTAAGGTGGGCTGAGAAGAATATTTGGAGCAGAGGCATCAAATTTATAATAAATAAGTAAAAAACTATCATCATCAGTGCGTATGATGAAAAGGTATATTTTTGGAAGGGGTACTACTAAGTTTTGCCTCTGAAAATTGGACAAGTCCTTCGGCTTTAGCTTTCGTACGCTGCTAAGACATCTAATCATCCAGCTGTATGGATGTGTGGTTCAACCTCAAAAGGCAAAGTTGGACACACTGTTTGGCTCTTACGTTTCGGCACGATATCATAGTATTTCATATTCCAATCTTTATGTTCTGCTGACCTAATAATATGTCACTTGGCTGCCCTAGTTGGTGTTGATAAAGGAACATTTAATGGCCTGACTGGCTCTGTTTATTTTACAATTTAAAAGCGTTTAAAAAAATATTTTTTATATATTTTTTATTATTTATATTTTATAAACCCGAGATAAGCTTAGCCAAGCAGGCTCTTAATCACGTCTACTTTTATTAATTTTCTGTAGGACTTCATAACATGTACTTGATTGTTAAGGTTAAAAAACAATGATTCAGTGCTTAAGAGAGAGGCGTAACATGAATATTCATAAACAATTGCATAGCAAAATAGGAGGAAAACATCATGGCATCAATCAACATGCTCTTCTTTTTCGTTTGCTGCCAAACTACAACGTCTAGTTTAGCTCATAGTAATATTGTCCTTTTTCGTCTCCAAACCACCCCAACATCCCCACCCTCCAACCCAATGTTTGAGGGCCTCACGTTTAAAAAAAAATAATTTTAATTATTTAAACTACTTCAATCTCATATTTTATTCCCCTCCTCTATCCTTTCTCTTTCTTTTCTTTTTGGTGGTTGTAATTGTATTGTTTTCTTGTTGTTGTAACGTAAAAGAGAAACTTAAAGAGTTTAGCGGAAGGTAATGTCTTAATGACGCAAAAGCTGGACTGACAAGTACTACTTAGTCAAAAATAATAATCGAGTCTCTTAACACGTTTGTTTACCAAATGTATGGTCATTCGTTTGTCGGAGGTTACTTTAATTTTTAAGAACTAGAAATAGAAATTATTTGCTTCACGTGCATATCTTTTCTCAGAGCCCATAATAGCATTTGCATGCTTACTAGATCTGTTTAGAAACAGTTTCAAAGTTCAAATAGATCTAATCCACCTAGGAAAACTTTTCTACTGTGGTATCTGGTTGCTCGTAAATAAAGATTATCCTGTTAATTTCAACTCAAAATCATTTACATCAATAATTGATAAACAAAAAGTGACCTAATTGAACCAAAAAACCATCATCAGTATTCTAATTCATAGTCATTGTTTCCGCTAGATCATAACATTATAATTTGAATCAATTTCGTCAAAATTAAAGAAGGAAAACCACGGGTTTCGACCAGGTCGCTTGATTCTTGTCCAAATCCAACCATTTCGTTACCTTGCCAAGGATCAGATCACAGTAACAATATTCGAGCCGTACCTTAAAATTGCAATAATCAATGTTGTGTGGATTTTTGTAGCTTTGGCTCCTCAGGGTCATCGATGGTAGAGATGAGTCATCTGTTGTGTTGTTGCTGAACCCTACCTGATGTCCTATAAGGTGAGGCATGGGAGCTATATGGTACGCCTAGGAAGGAAGAGGACATGTCTCATATGCCATTTGCGTCGTGTTGTCTTTTCATTAGTCAACTCAAATATAGACTCTATCTGCTTTACTGTGTAGACACCCACCTCTCCCTTCAAGATTTTGGGTTTTCTTCACTCATTGCAGCCTGTCAGTTTTAACATGAAGAAATAGGGTTAGTTTGAATAGTACCCGTTTGGACTTTTTTTGAAATGCTTTTTTAATAATTTTTTTAAAAAATATTTTTTAGGAAGTTAAAATTTTTTATTTAAAAAAAAGTTGTATTTGACTTTTTTTTAAATTTTAGTTTTTTTTAAAATCAATCAAATAGTTTTTACAAAAGTAATATAATTTTTTTAAAAAAATAATTTTTTAAATTTTTTCTAAAAAAAGACAATCCAAATAGGCACTTAGTTTTTCTTAAAAGCTTCTTTTGTATAATCTTGAAAAGGAAAATCTTTTTGATAAATTCAGATTTTTTAATTTTAAAAAATTTAAATTAAAATTTTAAAAATTTTAATGTTGTTTAAAAAATTAATTTAAATATTTATTACAAAAATAATATATTCTTTTTCAAGAAAAGTATTTTTTATAAAAAACCAAACCACATAAGGCCGTATTCTTTTTAATAGATTTGGGTTGGAGTTTGTTTCGGTCATAGGTTATGCTCATTCTAACAAATAATTTTTTTTTCTCTCAAATTTAGGGATTTTTTATTTCATTTATATTTTTAGTCAAACCCTTATTTTAGATACACCAAATAATAATAATAATAATAATAAAACAACCTAATATCAAAATTTCAAATCCTGGTCAATTTTCTGTTGATCGATTTGCATCTAAACAGTTTGCCTATTAACATTTTACTCTTTTTACGTCAAAAGAAAGTGTTAAACAGCGGTTCAGTACTTTTGTTTTTTTTTCCTCCTTCTAAAGTGAATAAACTGTTATTTCAGAAAGTAGTCTATTTACATGCCCACGAAGCTTGCACCCAAAGCTTTTGTGAACCATGTAAACAAAAATATCCTTCAAGTTATATTTTTGGCAATTAATTTGAATAAATTTGTAAAATATTAAGGATTATTATGGATAACTTGAAATTACAAGGACTAATTAGATTATATTATATTTATGAAATGTTAAAAATATTTTAAAATAATAAAGACTAATTTATATGCAATTACAACAAATATACCTATATATAACTTCCTTTCTTAAACGTTGGTGGATCTAAATTTTCCTATTTCAGGAAATGGCTTCTTGAGCGAACCCAGTTGCATGTAGATTTTACTTGTGTATGACTTGCATGGAGGTTGGGCCTGATATGATACGATACTTTCCCCTTTTATAGTTCTATTTAGGTTTGTGAACTGGGCTTAGACTTTTCTTTTTGGCCCAGCCCTTTTTACATGGCCTGCATGGTTGCCCTATGTGTCTTTGCCTGGTGTTTATCTTTTGTTGTGTTGTGTTAGATTTAGATTCTCTATATGCCAGGTTACACTAGAATGTGGACTTGTGCAGTGTCACAAATGTTATATTTTATGATCAGAGGAAAAAATTTAAACCGTATCCTAACCTAAACATTTATGATGTATTTTCCAATCAAATAATTACTTGGTTAGAGGTGAATTGGGTGTACTTATATCTCTTCAATTACACTATCCAATTCTATTGGACAGAAGTGTGAATTGCTGTAAATATACTGTGTAATTATTCTCTAATAACTTTCATACTCTTTTTTTTATATATATGTGACATGTTTCATTATAAAATAAATATGAATAATAAATAAATAAATTTACAAAAATAAATAAATAAAAATAAAAAATTATTAAATAAATGAATCAAAATATCAACATGAAATAAATAAATAATAAATAAATAAATAAATATTTTTAAATATATATATATATATATAATTTATTTAATTTCAATAGTGTTGTTTATTATAATTAAATATTATTATATTTTTATAAATAATATTTAAATTTGAAAATATTAGTTGTAGATAATTTTTAGTTTCATATATTTATATTTATAATTCATATATTTTTAATTAGTCATATTTAATTTTATAATAAATAATATTTTTAATAAATTACATCTTTAAATATTTGGTAGCATTAATATAAATTTTAAGAATAAACTATTTAACAGTGTAATTACTATATATGTTACCAAACATGTCATATGGAATTAAGGTATAATTACGTTGTAGTAACTAAACACATTGTGTAATTTAAATTACTGTCTAATTACTAGGTAGTGTAATTACTACCCTAGTAATTACGCTGTGGTACCCAAGTAGATCCTTAATAAAAATCTATGCTTGGAACTTCTGCGTTAATTAACGCATAAGAAATTTATGTGAATGGAAAGCAACATTAGAGAAAGGCATGATGCATGCATTCTGGAGTTTGTGAGCTATGTCACGTTATGTACATCTTGACGCCATTGAATGCGTAATGGACACTACGACCCAAAAAAGAAAAAGGACCCAAAAAGAGAACGAGGAAGAAAGAATGCGTAGTGGACACCAACTCTTTTGGTGTTTAATTTGTAATAGGACTTTGATTTGCCTAATAAAATCATCTTTTTATTAGTTTCTTTTTTTTTTCTCTCTTTTGGAGAGACGAAGCTGATTATATTCGGACAAAATAGGGGATCAACACCCTTCTATAATCTTTTTTTAAAATCCCTTAGAAGCTTGTCTGAAAAGTTATTCAAGTAGTAACATCCAATTAAATATTGAAACCGGAAGTTACCAATCTAGTCCTCAAATTTGTTTCTATTTTTTTTAAATAATGCCAGAAATTGATGTAGGGTGGTCAAAGTGATATTGACCAGTTCAAAGTCTTAGGTTTTGACCCTCATGACTCATCTTTTACACGAGTTTACATTGAAAAGGTGTGACAAATTTTTCTGGTCATACCTTGTTCTTGACCACGATACTTGGTTCTCTGGACCTCAAATCACGTGTTATAAATTTGGAGTCCACGACGTAGCAGACGTGCATCAGAAAGTTGAGGTGAAAATTAATGCGACTATTCTGTGCAAGTCAGCTGGCCATATGCAATTAGATTATTGTTATTATGTAAAGAAATTCATTATATTTCACTATTGAAAAAGAATTTTGACAACTCTTTGTTCATCCATTGATTTTCTTGTAGGGATCATAAATATCAATTTTGAATGAATTCGTCAACACTTCGTTTCAATTTTGAACTGGAACAATCAATGGTTTCGCTAGACCAGCCAAATAATCTAAAATCAAATGATTCTTTGAATTTAAGTTTATTAAGTTTATACTACTCCGAAGGGTTTGGTGGAATGTTGAGATGTACCACTATATATATTACTGAATTTACGGGATTTACAATTTTGAATCAGATTTAATATAGTTTTATTTAAAATAAGTTTCTCATCATAGAATATAAATAACAACAAAAAAGTGATTTATGCATAATTGATTTGAGAAAAAGAAATTCTTAACGAATTATGTTTGAACTTTGAAATGAACTTTCTCCTTCTTTATGCAAAGCCTGCATTAATGGATTTCATCCGAAGAGGGGCAAAAAAACTTTTTCGGTGCATGTGATCAATTGGCATCTTCTTTGCCAAGAAGTTATGAAACAAAAGACCATAAGCAAAGGGACCATTTTGCATACTAATCATGCACCTTACATTTTTGCGCAATACTATAACTAAAGTCTGTACAGTTATTAGCATACTGATGTGATCGATGAAAATTATCTAGCAAAGAAAGAAGAATACTAAGATCTTAACGTCATCTTCATCCGTCTCAAAAAAAAAAAAGTATTTACTTGTTGCATGAGTCATGAATACTTATATATAGACATTTCCTTACCTCATGACCTCAAATAGCCCTTTCATTTGGAAGGATTAGCTTCGTTCCTATGTAATAAAATAGTTGACAAAGACTAAGATGACTATCCGATGTCATAAGAAACTACGACTTTTAACTTATAGAATTAGTTTGGTGTTAAAGCACTTAAACATATGAATTAAAGATCTATTCACATTTCGAGTTTAGACTAATCATGATTTTAATTTTTTAAAATCAATCTCACTAAGACTTGATCCTAAATAACTTTTAAGTATATCTTGTCTAAATAAAGTTACGTGTCTCAAAAATTTTTATGTTCATAATATGTATCAGAAAAAACTTGTGGAAAAGAGTTTTTTGTCCTACAAAAGAAAAATAAAAGAGTGTACGACTATGCAAAATTTTAGTGTAAGAACAGAAACACACGACAAGAGAAAAATGGTATCCAATGATCAGGAATATGCGGAGTATTGTAGTGAATGCAAGATCCATGCCTTGTTTCCCACATTCATCATAAATTATTGTAAAATATTTGACTTTACGTGTATAGGATAGCTCTTAAGACAACCTCCAAATATGCATACATAAGCGTGTTTTTTTTAATTTAATTTTGCAGCCTTTACTAAGCTAGCTGATGTTACCGCGTATGGGTAGTCAACATCAAATCTGATTTTCTTGTCAATGGTGTTGATGTGTTAATGAATTTGGGCATTAAACATGTCCTGCATGAACCAGTGGTGGATAAGCACAAATAGTGCGTGGGTGAGCTATAAAATTGTAACCCTTCGCTAATTCACAAATTATTTCTTTTATTTATTTATTTTTTTCAATCACTAAAGTTACTTTGACTTTGTCACTCCACTAAGTTTTAATCTTGAAGATATCTTAGTCCTTTTTTATCTAACATTCTACCTTGCCCCATTAGATAATCAATTTAATTTAAATTTGTATTTATATCACTTCATAACGTGAAGCAACATGAGTATGACCTACCCGACTTGAGCATTTTCAGATCAAATGCATAACTTAGCCTAAAGAGGGTTCTGATTATTCGGGCCCGCGATCTCACTCCGCTCGTTTTCAAAAAATTAAGGGTGGGCGCTGAAGATTCTCAAATAAAATCCACCTACCCAACAAGTAAGTCATAAAGCAGGCTTTGCAGCTGAAACTCTACCATCATCGTCTACTCATCTTTATCTGATCACTGACTCAAGAATTTGTGTCTATCCGAACCAAGACCTATAAATACCCGGCTCCTTATGCAGACTCTATATAGTTTCTCTACCCAAGCATCGCGACGCAAATATTTACTTCACCAAACCACCCAGAATAATCTTCTTCCCTGTTTTGGAATTTTTTTTTTTGATGACGTGGAAATCACTTGGCTGAGCCCGACCACCAAGATGGAAAACCCCCGGGAAGCGATGCATCCCAACACATGCTCAGTTCAGTCAAGAAACAAACCCAGAGCAGGGGCGTGTCTCGAATCCGGGAGCATATCGTATTCAAGTCACGTCTTACCATGAGGTTGTCCCTTGGGGACCCCTGTTTTGCAATTTTTCTACTCAAATAGGCTAGACTAGTTAAGAGCAGTTATTTATAATCTTTGCATTATCATAAATAAATATATTTAAGGTCTTCTTTTTTTTAATAAACCCTCTATTCCTACGAGATTTGAACCCAAGACCACACTCTTAGTTGATATAGTCTCAACTATTTGGACATTCCCTTACTACCAAATAAATATATTTAAGGTTGTTTTCACACAATTTACCCTTCTCCTGAAATTCTTGCACGTATCTTTTTAGCTGCCTTAATGTTTGCATTTTTCTTCATTACAATCACGAGTGCGAATATCCGTTCCGTATCCGAATTCATATTTGCATCTGTATTCGGACGGATAGGAGAAATTGTAACTTTTTCGGATTTCGAATAATCCGATCTGATATCCAGTATTTTTCGAATTTTTGGATTGAATTTCGGATACTATTTTCTACCCAAAATTGAATATCGAGTATCTAAAATTTTTTGAAATAAATTAAAAAAGTTTAAACAAACAAACTTATTAGCTCCCCCAAATCTGCCAAACCCTAACATATCAAAATAGAACTTCTCTCTCTCTTTCTAAAACTCATAGCTAACCACCCACCAGCCCACTGCAACCCTACAACTTATTCGCCAACTGTAGTCTCCAGCTTTTCTTCTTTAGCAACATTGCAGCAGCGTGTCTTCTTTGACGGCACCATAATGGCAGCTCGCGACCACTTGTCCACGTTGGACCAGTAGGTCCATCGACCATGTCTTCATCTCCAAGAACAAGCTTTTGTTCTCGTTCTTCTCTTTATCTGTCATGATTATTACGAGAAATTGTGGGGTCAAAAACTTCAACTACTTCTCGAGCCCTGTAGTAGCCAAAATTGGCCTAGCCCATGGGGCGGTTATCTCGAAACACATGGTAAAGCAACCGTGACCCATTAATGTTGAGTGGCCCAAGAAAGCTCTTATGGGTCACTGCTTTGTAGTAAAAGGCATGCTTAACACGCGCGATTTGTATAACCACATAGGACATTATTCTAACCCCTCAAGATAAGCACGTCGATAGGCAGTATATCTTTCCAGATAGGTTCAATTTCATCTATACGATAACTAAGAAGTCTCCAGAGCACCCAAAGAAATACACAGCACCTATCCGGTCAGATCAACATGATAAGAATGGAGCCATACATGCCTCTACATCTGAGACGACTATAAATACACCCCTCCAAAAGTGGCATGAGGACACCCTTACACTGATATACACCGGATTTCTCAGGTTCGCACCTAGCTTTTCCTTTTATACAGGCCTTCCTTTTATATAACCTTACATTCTTCCCTCCGATAACTGACTTGGGCGTCGGAGTGTCTTTGGCCGGCATCACACCAGTGCCAAAGACTTACCCGCCTTTCTCGCTTTCTGTTCACAGGTTGTTAGTGCCCCGAGTTCGTGATTGTAGATTTTAGCGTTTACAATTTGTCTTTGGCCGATATCACACCGGTGCCAAAGACTTACCCACCTTTCTCACTTTCTGTTTCGCAGGTTGTTAGTGCCCCGAGTTCATGATTGTAGATTTTAGCGTCTACAAGCCCCGTATGTTTATCTCGTAGATCTTCTTTAAACTACTCTTGTTTTTGTTTATATTGCCTCTCATCTCTAGCCCAAATGTTTACAGACTTTTGCTCTTTTTTAACTTTTTTGTATTGTATTAAGCTTGGTTTTTGGTCAAGTGAAAGTGTCTAACCTTCATCGATTTAGTGTAGCTTTTTGTTTTACTTGTGCTTTTTGAATTTCTCTAAAGAAAAAGAAAAGAACACGTCGTGAATTGAGAAATCTGAAAATATGTATTCAAAAATAGCTGGTATCTAAAAATTCAGTATTCGGTCAGATATATAGTTTTTACCTATCCGATCAGATACTAGTTTTATCAATCTAATATCTGATTTCTTGTTACCCAACTATCCGTTCCAATTCCCACCCCTAATTGCAGTTGCACAAGGTTAGACCACTTCTAGTCGAAAGCGTTTCGCATGTGATTTTTCTCAATGTATACAATTAGTTCAAACAATTGTGGACTTGGAATGGAATCTATACATAGTTCAGATTTTGTTCTAAATTTTAATACTTATATATAGGTGAATCATTAATAATTTTCATTTATTGATTAGAAGAAACCACAGAGTGGAGAAATCATAAACGATTGAGGTGTGGATAAATAAACCTAAAAAGAGTGTTGCAAGACAAGCACATGTGATTAGGGTCTTTGCGCAAATTTTATTGTACTCCATAGGCACTGTGCACCAACGGAACATAGTGCTCCTTTATCGAGTGTTATACACGTTCTATTGAAATGACATCATTTAAAATTAAAAAAATAAAATAAAATAGAACATGTTTTTACTGGTCAAAGTGAAGCCGTTAAACTCATTGTTGTAGTTTTGTATATAGGTTCTCTGAGAATTTATCTTCTAATGTCTGAACATTTATCTTCTAATCTATGACTAAGATACTATTATTTTGAACTTTGAGAATTATCATTTTGAGCATTCAGTTTTAGTGTCATTTTTTTAATCTTGAACCAATAGTTTATTCATTTTGAACCAGTAGTTTATTCAGTTTGAACTAATAATTTATTCATTTTGATCTAGTAGTTTATTCATTTTGAACCAATAGTTTATTTAGTTTACGCTTATAAGAACTATCATTTTGAATTACTATTAATTTATCAAATATAACAGCATTTTGTGAACCAGTAGTGTAACATATGAAATACTATACTAATTTTGCATATGTAGTGTATGAATTTTGAACCAGTAGTTTAGTTATTTTGAACTAGTAATTTATTCAGTTTGAACCAGTAGTTTGTTCAGCTTAGCTTGAACTAGTATTTTATTCATTTTGAACCAGAAGTTTATTATTTTGAACCATGATTTTTATTTTATGAGGTGGCATGATATCAATTTTGAATCAGTAGTTTATTTAGTTTAAACTGGTAATGTAGTCATTTTAAACTAGCAGTTTATTCATTTTGAACTAGTACTTTATTTATTTTTAACCATGATTCTTATTTTATCAGGTAGCATAATATCAATTGCGAACCAGTAGTTTATTTAGTTTGAACCAATACTTTATTCATTTTGAACCAGTAGTTTATTTAGTTTGAACTAGTACTTTATTCATTTTAAATCAGTAGTTTATTCATTTTGAACATACAGAGCAAATATTTTGAACTTTGACTTTTACTTTCTTACGTAGTAGAACATCGATTCTTAAGTATTTTCATAATGCGAAAATTTATGATATATTGTCAAAACTATTTCACATATTTTATTAGTGATGTGCATATATTTTCAGAGTGATGTTCAAACACATACTGAGGTTGAACATCACTGTCATGGAAGCATATGTGTGTGTATATAAATATATATACACATATATCCACTCACACACACATGCACATATATACATACATATATATACATATATACATATATATATGATGTAGTCGTTAGAGTTTTTTAGTCGTAGGAGAGGTTGTTGTTATTGGAGTCGCGAGATAGACAAAGAGCTTTTGTGCGTGTTTCAAATGTGGTGCTCTGTGTTTTCGGGTATAATGCGTGTCTTACACGCAGAAAGGTGCATAGTGGTTGTTAGGTGCACAGTAACTAGGGAGTATAGTGTAAGATTGCGGTCTTTGTGACAACGCAAGTAAAAAGTTATTTA
Source organism: Cordia subcordata (assembly GCA_028554755.1). Classification (NCBI taxonomy): domain Eukaryota; kingdom Viridiplantae; phylum Streptophyta; class Magnoliopsida; order Boraginales; family Cordiaceae; genus Cordia; species Cordia subcordata. The sequence continues at coordinate 2,168,935 of JAPTOF010000020.1, forward strand.
TAGAAGATTTTTTTACTTGTGGTTAGATTCTATTATCCCGTTGATTTAAGTTAATTCAACCCAACTACTATTTGAAAATTAAGGCGTAAGCCTAAGTCAAATTTTGACCACAAAAACAATCACTTTGTTGGAAAAATTCTTCTTCTTCTTCTTCTTCTTCTTCCTTTTTCTTTTTGGCTTTTTCAGTGAACATTTAGATAAAAATACTTTGAATTCTTGTTTGCAGTATTGGATTAAAGCTAGGTCATGATGTGGTCTTGTTCTTTCACGTATCACCCGCATCACCTTTTACTAGCTCATTCACTTCTCGTGATATTCGACAATTGCTCCTCAAAGATGCTGGAGGTGTTAAAATATAATTTCTTTCGTATAAAAAAGTTATAAATTTCTGAATCATTTATCAAAATCTTGGGATATTCCACCTAGAAACAAATTTGAATTTAAGATATCTAACAAAGAAAAAAAAATGAACTTAAGATGGAAACTAATAATTTTTAACAAGAACCAAGAATATTATTATGCCTAGCTAGAAGGGTTAACGTAAATAGTTATGCTTTTAATTAGCTTTATATATAGTTGATTCTTCACACAATACATGTTTGATTGATTATGATGCTTATAAACACATATCTTTCTATTTCTTTTTCGAGGGGTCAAGGACGCTAACACACTTGCAAGTACGTATATTATGATTATGTTTCTGCGGTCAATTTTTTTTTAAGAGACTTGAATATTCCTTTCCTTTTTTTTTTTGGGTGGTTTCTTTTACTCCTCAAATAAAATAGAATGTGGTTCTTTGGCTGGTTATACGTCCAGACTCCGTCCATGATATTATGCAAAAGCCTCAGCACTACAAGAGAGAACAATTCACTACTCTCAACCTGTCACGAAAGGACAAGTACTTACTCTTTGAACATATTGATAAACAAGTTAGAATGATTCTTTGTAATTATTGTAAGCACAGAAATAGTGTAAAAAAATATTTTTTTATACATTTAATGCTATACTTATAATTATAATTCTTTTTATGTTTAATGAAAAAAATTTACTTGCTAATAGAAGAAAAAAAAAAAGAAGAAATAATTGAATATAAGGGTCTTAGAAAAAAATTTTAAGTGCATCATAATACTGAGACACTGACCACTAAAGATTGAATAACTTGAACAACTAAAGTCTAGGACGAAAATTAAACTCTCCAAAATTTAACCTCAATCGAAATATATTTATACCTGATTTATATTGTAATGTGACCATTGACATATTCCATCTTCGAATCTAACACGTTGGTGATCATACACGGAAAAAAAATAAAGAGAGACCGAAATACTATTTTTGACAGCCCTGTCAAAAAGTCATGATGGGTTTGGGGTTGCAATACGTGCATGGTTTGATTGGCCGACATCTAATCCAATATGGAGACGTCTTTAACGAACCAAAAGAAAACTGACTAATAACAAGGAAATTGAAAACTCCTAGAAAATGTACGAATATCCATTTCTCACAGATATGTTTTTCTAATCCATTGATGAGGAATATTGCACTCCTATGGAATATATGATTTCTCAAAGAAAAAGCAATAATCATGCCTTGTTGGCCACTTTGTTTGGAAGATATTCAACGTAAAAGTGATTCGCTTCAATCCTAAGACTTTAGCCCCTAAAACTGTAGCTTCTGGTGAAGCTTTTTAGATTCTTTGGTTTTTTAATACTGTCATGACTAAAAACAATTTTCATAGTTACATATCTGGATATATAATTTTTTTAGTAAGAGTTGAATTAATTTGTTAGCTTCAAAATACTTTTAAACATACAATTTTAGAATATGTACGTATATAGCCCTAGCTAACTCGTTAATAGTTCTACTTATATTCTAGTTATTTCCATCTTTTTCTATTAACACAAGATTGCACTTATTAAATATATCACCAATACTAAAATATTTTCCCCTTTTCTACATTAGCAAGTATTAATTCGCTAAGTTCTAAAAGATATAGAAGTTTGTAAAACATTGGCTAGAATCCGTATCTAAACAAGAATGCTATAATCAATATCCTATTTCTGTTTTATATGTGATACTTTAGATCTGATTTCTAACTGGATTTTGCAATAATTTGATCTTCTAAATTATTCAAAGCCTCTAAAAAGTTGGGTTACATATGCTATAGCTTTTGAGAAAAATGATTTTTAGAAAGTAAAGTTTTGAAGAGAATGTGTTTTAGATTATCAGTTTTTTATGCCTCACAATTTAAAGAAAATTATAGGAGTCAAATATGCCATAAATATCTTTTAATATGGTATTAAGAGGGTGTTTGGTTTGGCTTTTTTTCTGGTCAAATTTAGTTAAAGTCTAATTTAAGCTAATAAAAGTGTTTGTTTTAATTAAAAATGTACTTTTTTTTAAGTAGCTTTAAGTAAAAAATAAAAAGCCCCCCAACCCTAGCTTTTGCTTTTTATGGCTTTAACCACGTTGAAAAAAAAGCGAGTTTGACCAAATCATTTACTATCTTATCCTTACCTTTTTATTTTTATTACTAAAATATATTTTCTCTTTTATCTTATATTTACCTTTTTAAATTATATTTTAATGTCCTTAATAGTTATTTTAACTATATAACTTACTTTTCAATCCACTTTAATCAAACATGTAAATACTTATTTTTATAACTATAACTTTTATTCAAATACGTAATTACTTAAAGTTGACAATAAAAAAAAACCACTTAAAACTAGAAGTGCTTTAAGTAACTTTTTTATAAGCCAATCCAAACACCCTCTAAAAACAATAGCTATGGTGTCGGTTGACCTTGCTGATTTGGGCTTAGAAAAGCTGTAAATATAAATATTATAATTGTAGCATCAACCACCATGCTGGGATTTTCTTCCTAATAAATGACCCAAACGGAAGTAATTAAAGCGAAATTAATCTTAAAATTTGGCCACTTGAGATGAGAAATCCTAACTGCATTAATTGAAGAAAAAGTTGACAACTTGGTGTAACATATTCTACGTAATAGTCGTTTAAACTAAAAAAAAATTAAATAAATTATAAATTTTGTGGTATAATAGCACGCTCCCAAAACATCTGTAATTATATTATGCATGTTTGTTTTAATTAATATGCACTTTGGATATTGAATGATTTGCTTGCTTCAGTTAAACTTTAAGTCAATACTTCTATTACTGTTGACTTAAATAAGTTGTTACAAGATCTTTTAATTTTAGTGTTCTAAAATAGAGAAATATATATACTTTATATATTAAACCACTACTACCAAAGTTTTGACAGAGCAAGCTTTATTGCCTTTTTCATTTTTTTTCATTAATTTTTATTATAAAATCATAAAATTCATAATATGATAATGTATCTAAACACTTGTGAAGTCGATTAGAAATTGAATAGCATCGAACTAAGATAATAAATTTAAGCTTTAAACTTAAAACTTCTAGACTTAATAAATTTGTTATCTGATAATTTTATCCAATCTCTATATATAGAGGCACAAAATAGAAAATGAAAAACGTTGTATGATAAATGCACTTTGTAATTTGTTTTCCGTTTAGTTTAATGAATTTTCAGTTGACAAAAAAAAAAAGAAAAAAGAAAAAAGAAAACTAAATAAACTCTTTTGTCTGATTCTCACCATTTTCCGCGTAAACCATGGTACGATAGGTCCCCAGTCTGAATTTATCGGCCCGAGGATTTTGTTTCTCCCACGCTAACTCACCTCCTTCGGTATCCAACCAAACACACCCGATCTTCTTGGAAACTCACCACCTCCACCATTGGTGCAGCAGCCACTCAACAGGCGTAGGGGCAACTGGCACCATTACTCCGTTACACATGAACTATTGATACCAGAGGCTCTTAATTTATAATTTATATACGATCATACAAGATAAATTGTAGTGATTTTCTCCATTGCTAATGTTTGAAAAATCATAAAATAGAATAACAAGAAATTGGAAAGTGTATTTTGCATCACATGATAATTAGAAGATGTGTTTTTATTTCATGTTTGACGATAAATAAGAGAAGTGCTAATATGAGATCAAGCGAACTTCTATTGGTCATTGATTGTCTTAATATCATCAAAATTTACACTTTGACATATTTAGAATAATTTTAAGTAACATCTATCACATGTAAATGACATCTACTTTTCCCAAGAATAATGATATAACGTTTGATAAATAAAGAGTAACATTTGATACTCTTTTTTTTTTGTCAGAAAGTAACATTTGATACTTGAATTAGAAGTCGAATGTTTTTTACTAATTATTATTACTCTTCTAACCCAAATGAAAGAGTGGCATATGGATTAAATTTTTTTTTTTTAATTTCCCAATCACGATGGGGTTGACATTGGGACTAAATCTTGAGAGCTATTAATATGAAACAAGTTTAAATAGTTCTCTTCTCAGTCTTCAAAAGTGACTGGGTAGGTTCCTTCGTCGCGAGCTACAACCACAAGGGACGCATTTTGTATTTAGAACTAATATGAAATTTCCATTCAAGCAATGAACTTTTTGCCAACTTTTGTGTTTCGTGCTTATCAGCCGTGTGTGGTTAGTTGGCCTTGTCATGAAGGTTGAGATGCTAAGTGGGACAGGTCTCTAGCCTTGTACAAGTGGTATCAAAGCCAGGTTGGTGATTCAACAATAAGGAGGAGGGATGGGTGCCAGCCGAGCAGTGGTTATTGTTTGAGTGTCTACTATTGTCAAGTGCCCACGGTGCTAGTTTTTGTGATAAGCAATGAGGATATGACAAAAGAGGTGTGGCTATTTGGTCTGCTAAGAGGGTGTTAGCTGGTTAGGTTAGGGTGGTTTGTCACAGGGGATGGATTTTGTGCTTGGGGTTAACGTGAAATATCCATTTAGGTATGAGTTTTCACCAACTTTTACATTTTGTGCTTGTTAGTTGTATATGGTTGGCTAACCATATCGCGAGCTAGGCGGAGCAAGTCTTTGTTACAACAGGCTTGTGCAATATTGTAAGTTTGTTTTTCCTTGACTACTATTAGGTGCTTTCGTTGACTTAATGTATGTGTTGGAACATATTTTTGTTCCTTTGAGGTATCGTTCACACACAACATTGTTGTGTAGTTGAAGAATTATGAAATCACCAATCAAACATCATACCCATTTCTCTTGTGGAAAAACTGCCATTGTTGGGGGTGCTTTTCAACATTAACCCAAACATAAAAAATAAAAAGTAAATATCCCCTTATAATCTCAAAACTTTCAATCGGTAACCTATTTGGCAACAATATTTTGCTGAATTTTGACATTTCAACCAAATTTATTTTAAATAAAAGAAAAGGAAAGATTTTCACCACGCAATCCCCTCCCCTCCACGCCTCGCAATTTCCCTCGCACCACATATAACATATACCTTATTCCTCCACTACAAAACACCAAAAATTTAAAAAAGCCCTTCCCCTTGACGTCTTTTTTGCCCTTTTTCTCTTTTTCCCCAATTTTCTTCACGTTGATTTCCCTATTTATACCCCTCACCGTTCCTTCTTTATCTCCACCCCACCTTCTCAAACCCTATCTCTCTTCTCTCATCTCATCTCCTCACCAGCACAAAAATCCCAAACAAATTAAACAAAAGGCATAACACAAACACATTTTTCGCATTCCTAACAAAAACAAGGAAAAAAAAAAAAAAAAGCTTATAACATAATGGCTATTGCATACCCCCATTACCTTAAATCCTCCGAAAAGACCAAAGCCGTCGAGGCATTGATGGTGGCGCCACCTCCGCCGCCACCCCATGTCTCCACGCCTTTAACCCAAGACGAGCTTAAGAAAATTGCGGCGTATAAGGCCGTGGAGTTTGTCCAATCCGGCATGGTTTTAGGCCTGGGGACAGGGTCCACGGCCAAGCACGCCGTGGAACGCATCGGAGAGCTATTAAAACTCGGCAAGCTTACGAATATTGTTGGTATACCCACTTCAACTATCACGCACAAACAAGCGTTGTCTTTGGGGATCCCATTATCGGATCTTGATTCACACCCCATTATTGACTTGGCCATAGATGGGGCTGATGAGGTTGACCCGGAAATGAATTTAGTTAAAGGGCGAGGTGGGTCGTTGCTGCGCGAAAAGATGGTGGAGGCAGCTAGTAAGAAGTTTATAGTGATTGTTGATGAGTCGAAGCTTGTTGGGCATATTGGTGGGAGTGGTTTGGCAATGCCTGTTGAGATTGTGCCATTTTGTTGGAAATTTACATTGCAGAGGTTGGAGATGTTGTTTACAGACGCGGGTTGCGTGGGGAAGTTGAGGACAGTTGTGGACACTGGTCTGCCTTATGTGACTGATAACGGGAATTATGTGATTGACTTGTTTTTTGAGAGGGAGATTGGGGATTTGAAGGCCGCTAGCGATGCAATCTTGAGGCTTGCAGGCGTCGTTGAGCACGGGATGTTTCTTGATATGGCCACCACTTTGATTGTGGCTGGTAAGAATGGTGTCACCATCAAGAATAAAGATTGAAGTTTGCGACACAACGTGGGCGATTATTTGATTTCTGATTATAATCCTCTTGTTTTAGGGTAACTGTTTACGATCAATTAAGGGGTGGTGAAAATTGCACCCCGTTTGGTTTAGTTTTAGTGAAGTCTTAGTTGGTCATTGCTTGATGTATCTGGGGAAGAATTTTAATGCCTATTTGCATCAATTTATACACACGCTTGGATTGGCGGTTCAAGTTTTGTTCTTGACTTATGCAGCTTAATGACATTTATATGAAAGTTTCGGCTTCTTATTATTTCCGTGCAGGTGTGTGTTTTATGGCCATGCTAATTTCTTATGTCAGTCAGACCAAAAAGAGATCTTAGCTCAAGTTCCTTCTGTTTTACTACTTCCATATCTCATCATGTTTGATTGATGTCATTCGATTTTTTCGTTAACCATGATGCATTACTTTATATTCATGGACTGTGAAACTTCCCCTTTTCCTTGGGAAGAAGCCAAGACTGTTAGTAACCCTGAAATCAAGACAAAGTGTTTTTTTCCTGCCTTTGTAATAGTGAGGCAATTGTGCAATAAATTTTACCTATATGTTCCTGTGTATGTTTTACTCTGAAAATTATTTTGTTTCAGTAAGCAATTTGAGCTGAATGCATGAAATTGTCAACAATATTGAACAGTCAGGATTCTGCATATCATCGATATGGAGATTTATATGCTTTTGATGTGCCTTAGAAACTGGTTTACCGTTTACTTGTTTCCTGATTTCATGTTTTTGTATGTTCATCTGCCATTTGAATAAATTGAACTGCTATTCCTTTCAATACAGTTTTCTTTTGGAGTTGTAGTATTCCCGGTTACACCATAGAGACTGTGGTTATTCTAAGATGAATTCAGCCATCTAATTGGGGAAGTAATGAAAGTCTAATGAGGTTTATGTTTGCTAGAAATGTTACTGATGCTAAATGCTTAAAGGGGTTTTTTGGACTGAATGTGCTGTAAATCATTTTTCTCATAGCTTATAGAAGTATATTGAGCAGGATGCAGAAAGGCAAAAACCAATAACTGCGGGTCAAAGCATAACAGAAACTTGCCGGTATACAATGTTGAAATGGTGAAACCTACTTTTGAGCATCACCCCTTTTTGTTTGCAACGTCTCTCCATTTGGCAGTGGAGTTGGAGATCAGCAAATTACCAAAATAGAAGAAGAAACAGGCTTAGAAGTGATGTTCTGTAGAAATGTTCTTATTGAACTAGAATTAATGTAGATATCTTTTATGATGGCTTTGCAGATTTCTGGCTCTCATGTTTCCTTCTCTTAAATTGTGTGGCTGTGTATTTGAGCTTGGTACACTCACGGGTTACAAGCTTGAGTGGGGGGCTGAATCTAAAAACTTTCAGACTCATCCACCTGTTCTATTTTGTAGCTCGGCTTCTTCTTTTATTGGACAAATTGAGTAGAAGTTTGATCTGTTTTCAAGATGGTGAAAGGTATTTTTGGTGGCAAGATACTGCTAAACTATGTGACATTACTGCATTATTGAGTATCTGGCATGATTTTTGGTAGTACCAACTTCATATTAAAGATCATGATCCAGTTGGTTCCATTTAAGTCTCTCTTATATTTGACTAAATATATGCACTCATTTTGTTTGCTGCTATTCATTTTGACATGGATCCTTGATTCCTCTGTTGGGCCTCTTTTCATTTTCCTTCTTTCATTTGCATAGCCAATTTGTACCTCTCATCTATAACCTGTTAGCATCATTTGAAAACTGAGTTTCTGAAGCTTCTGAATTTTATAATTTTACATCATGCTATGCCCTTTAATCAGACGATAAAATATTTGCGGTACATGTCCTTTTCTATTATAGAATTTTCTGTGTGAGTAGTTTTGAGGTGATTACATTATGTGCAGTTCTCTCTTGTCGAAGGAGACGCAATTGTATTCTCCTCCTATGTCAACAGAAGATTCAAGCAAAAAGCTAAGCAATACTTAATTCATTATTGTTTAGGAAATGGCAGTGAAAGCAGTTACTTGAGAACCATTTTCCACAAGAATGAGTGATCTTGTTAAACATATAATCCAATTCAACTAGTCGAGATAACGCTTGATTCGGTTTCCGAGGAAGAAGTAATTGAGGTGCACAGCAGACATGGTCTCAGATCCTGCTTCTTCTTACAGAACTTTTCTCTCTGGCATGATCATTTATCTTATTCAGTGGACTACATTTTTTTGTAGAAAATAGATGAGGATATTAAGATATGAACACTGCTGGATAAAGAAGGTGCTTTGTGAAATGTCTAACTTGTGGCTTGGCATGCAGTTAGTGGGTTTGGTCTGTAGATTCTTTTTCAAAAGTCAAAGATTTTTCTCACTTTTTTTTTTTTTTTAATTATCCTAGCTTTGGATTGCAAGACTAGCTTTGGACAATGAATGTGGTCCTTTCTTTTCTTTCCTGGATTCATCTTATGTAAGGGCGGAAAGTGTTCAACACAAGTAGGGGACTAGGGAATAACAATAATGTTCTTCCATCAATTTGTCGTTTATTTTTGTAATATTATGAAATTTTTAAAGTATTTTTAATGTGGGGGTAAGAAAAATGTAATTAACTTTTAAAATATAAATTTCGTGAAGGGAAAATGCGAAGTGGAATGCAAACTGTAACCATTAAGTTTATTGTCATTGCTTTGGTAATTTCTTATTGGCAAAGATGGTGACATGTTCAAAGCTTATGGCCATGTTTTATATGGAACTTTTTTGAAAAAGATTACAAGTTGGAGAAGTTGTATAATGAGATGTCTACGCTCTGTCTCCCTCCTACCAAGTTAAATACAGATTGAAGAGTAATTTTGTCGGGTAAAAATGGAAATTATTGAATTTAATATTTATATATGAGTAATTTTTTTAGTAGGAACTAAATTGATTTTTCAAGCTCGGTTCATTTTTAGGACTCATTTGGATTAATTTTTTTAGAAGTATTTTTTTAACAATTTTTGAAAAAAGTATTCTTTCGAAAAACTAAAAAATTTGGTTTTTGAAAAAACTTGTATTGGAACTTTTTTCAGAATTTTAGTTTTTTTTTTAAAACCAAGCCAAATAGTTAATGCGAAAAGAATATTCTTTTTTCATAAAAAAATATTTTTTTTCCTGAAAAAAGCCAATTCAAATGGGTCCGTAACGACTTCATCCTAAGAAGCAGTTAGAGAGGCTATTATCCTGAATGTAGCTCCGTCCATGTGCTCTGTCGTACCCCTCATAAATCTTTAGAGCCTATTTGGTTTGGCTTTTTTTTTTTTTTAATGGAAGAACACTTTTTCATGAAAAAATATATTCTTTTTGTAATAAGTATTTAGATTAAATTTTAAAAAAAAAACTAAAATTCTGAAAAAGCTTGATTTTAGCTTTTTTCAAAAATTCTAAAAAGAATGGTTTTGAAAAAAGTTAATATAAACGAGTTCTTGATTTCTAAAAAGAATGTTTCTGAAAAAAGTTAATATAAACAAGCTCTTGATTTCTTAAGATTTGGTGCCCTCAATCTCACATTTTCTATTTCCTATTCTCACCCGAGCCTTGATTTCTATCATCTGCAGTAAGCAACAAATTAAAGAGGTCTGATGGAATTGAGTCAAGGACAGAATTTCTGGAAAGATTGGAAGTTGCTTTGGTTTCCTTTTCGAGAGAGAGAACGAAGTTTTTATGAAGGCAATGGTCCGGTGCGTTTCTACTATACTATATAAACAGTTAGATTTTGATGTTGTTCACCATTTTTTATATTGCTTTAATCCTAATCTAGTACTACATTTGACTCTTTAACTTGTAATGGCATCGTTATTGAAAACGATGCAGAAGTAAATTAAGTAAAGAAGCTAGAGCAATTGTAGATAATATAAATTTAATCCTTACTGAAAATACGAAGTATCATATTTCAATCAACTAAAAGAACTAAAATTCGATAATGAAATTGGATATCAAGAGTGTAGGACTAAGTGGAAACTTACCTCTCGCTGAAGGATCTTGCTGTCCCCTGATCTCCACCCATCGGGTGTGAAATACTCTTTGTAATGCTTCTTGTTTCCCCTATGAATGAATCAAACTATTCACTGGCACAAACTTAAAAAAAAAAAAAAAAGAAGAAGAAAAGCAAAACAATCTTAAAGTTTTTGCATTGCACTTTAGCAAATCAAGCTACTAGCTTTTGTGAAAGATTTCTGGATGGAAAATCCTCTTGTCACCTTAATCAAGCAGACTTGTATATCGAGCGCTGTCGGCTCTCAAGAAGAATAAACGCGTATAGATTATAGAGCCTTTCCATTAGATGTTTGCCAGATGGAAGATATTTCTTTGGTTCATAAAAAACTTTTAAAGTAACAAATTAACGAGGTTACTTCATTTGCAAAATTCTTATGTTTAATGTATCTTGCTGCATCAGAAAATTGTAAGGTATTATAATCAATCAAATGAATGTATATCTAGCATGCTTTTGCTGTATCAGATTTTGTTCCTTGATGCATGATCATTCATGTGATTAGATACATTTAACCTTTTACTTGTGTGGTGAAGTGTGGCAATTATAACCAACAGTGCATGCATCCAAAAAGTACAGCTAGTAAAGCAGGACCTTATAGTGAAGAGCGCATCCAGCGAAACAAGAAATATCTTCCTCACCATTTTTTTTTCTTCTTATTGCTATTTGCTTTTGCAATAAAGATTCTTCCAGGATTGCTCAAGAGAAAATATCGGTTCTTTAACTTTTTTTTTTTCGTGTGTCCCTTTCTCTTTTTTTGTACCTTTTTGATGGCTTTGAAAAATCGTTCATTTCACTTGATTGTAAATATAAAAAAAACGAGAGATTATAAGGATGGTTGCAAATATACAATTACTTTTTATTATTTATTGTTTATAAGTATTTAAATAAGTAAAGTCAGAAGACCCTCTATATCTAGGTGTAAAGCAAAGGCTTCTAATTACATAAATTATAATAAATAATATATAAATGGACCATAGATATTACTAAGTGCATGTATTCACTTATACAAAGCACTTACAAACACAATAAATTTATGAACATAAATTACCTAAAAAAATTCATGTATCTAGTCATAAAATCTGGAAATGTCAATTGTCAACCGACATGCGTATCCTCAAGGATGGTTGGTGACTTGGATATAATTATCTTTTCAACACTCATAGTATTTAAAAAATAAAAAAGATATGTACCCACATCTTAAGTACTCATCAAGATAAAATGTTGAACTGCTTAATACTATTGCGCTGACGTGGCACGTGTACATGTATATCTCCGTATTTTTATTTATTAATTTTTATATATATTTGTTTCTACTTTATATTTCTACACCAATCGTAATCTGTGTACTTGCACTCCAATTCGCATGTGTAGATGGATGTCCCGCTTAGAAATGCGTGAAAGATTTTATTACTAATATTTATTTTTTTAATAATTATAATATTATATCACCTAAATACATATAATCATAGAATCTTGACGAGACGTAATGAAATATAAAACATGTTAATTTGAAAGAAAAAGGTCCACGTTGACTTAGGTTACTTAAAGTTTACATTACATCCTGTGCATCGCAGCATACCTGAGCAAGAGAAACGCTAAATTGATTTATTTAAGAGACAGCGTACCATTTTTTATCCACTCAAAAATTGATAATGTAAGATAAATGCTAAACCACAAGACTTGTGGTATGTTATTTTATTTTATTTTATTTAAATTTGCTTGTACTTCAACAGAAAAAAGTGGGACAAAAATAAAAATCTCACGTGGCAAGAGAACTTAGCCCACACATTTCTAACGTCTCATCTGTATAGCAATGGACATCCATCTAAACAACGTACAACTATCGACTGGGGACGTTAAGCCATGATGAGCATGGCATTACATGCTGTTCTTCCTAATCCTTCGACCCCGGCATTATCATCTTCTTCTACATTGACTAACACATCACCAAAGCAGCAGCACTTGAGCATTCATGTCGAGACCAAAAAATGCATGCAGCTAAGCAGCAAGTCTAGAGGGAAGAAGCACGCCAGCAATTTCGCAAGTGTTCGGACCAAGTCCGCGAGTTCATTGTCGGCTACTGATGTCCCAAAGGAGGAGACACCAACGTTGGAGTTGAGGGAGATTGATGCGAGGTGCCAAAAGTGGGTGTGGAGAGGTCATACTATCAATTATTTGATATACCCATCAAGAAACACTGATGAAGCTTCAGGTCCTGCTTTGTTTCTTGTTCATGGCTTTGGTGCCTCTGTTGCTCATTGGCGTAGGTAAGTAGAGCCCTCTCTCTCTTGTATTTTTGTCATGTCTATCCATTTCTGTTACAATTGGAAGTGTAAAGTTAGAAGAAAAGTGTAATAGTAGCTGTGAAAAGAAATCCAATTCTTTGTAAATTGTAATTCTTTATCATTAGAAAGATTAAACAGCTCCCTACTAAATAGAGCAATTCGCGTTGCTTAAAAACTAGATGAAAGAATCACTAATTGGGATCACCAGCTTGGTCTGATTCTGATATGCTTTTTGCTGATCATACATATTGTTGCAGAGTTTGATTAATGAAAGTCTCAATTAATTAGCAGAAGGGGGAAAAAAAATTAGTGATCTATATGAATTTAATTTACTGTTTTTTTACCCGGTAACAAAAGATGGTTCTTTTGCATTGTTTTTATACACTATAGGCTGATAAAGATTTAATCTACAACTATGAGAAAGTGTAGCCATTTTTGCCTTTTACCCGAATTGGAGAATCCAGATGTCAATGTTTCAGGTTCACCGCATATTGGATATTTAACCTCTCCTTAGTTAAGTCTAGTTGACTTTCAGCTTCGAAAGTTTTGCATTGTGCTTATAGACCTTATGTTTGAATCTGCCAAATTTTGGTGGCTGTCTTATTCTTTTATTGGATCGTGAAGACAATATGTATGATGGAGAAGTTATAAGTTCTGAATGTTCCATTCTAAGCCCAAATTCATAAGCTACTTTTATGTCAGAAGTTCAAGGATCAGACTGAAAAGATATTCAACGTTCAAATATTGAGCCTTACAAACAGGAGGAGGATCTTTCTCAATCCCAAATGAGTAATAATCTAGATATTCTGATTGAAAATTTTCATCTGTTCTATCCAACTTAGTGGTAAGTACTGTTCTCTGTGGTAAAGTGATCCCTACTAGCAGCAGTTAACTAGGAGTTCCTTAGATCAAATTCCCTTTCTCTCTGCAATTAATTGATGCTCTGTGCCATTTCCTGGGAGAGGACTTCTTGTGCTACAGAATTCCCTTATTGATATTTGCAGGACAAAAGTTCTCTGTGCCTTCTTCTAGACTCTTTTGAACTGCTAAAGTTCGTGTATAGACACTAGCCTAGAGCGATCTCCGTTTCTGAAATTGTTTTATTCAAATACTTCTCATATACCTGTGAAGAGAGATAATGTTATAATGTTGCTCTCAAGAAACAGATTAGGAAATTGATTCATGTGTTGATTCACCTTACCTAGGCCTATCAGTACAAGGAGGAAGCTTGATGCTCTGCATAGAAAATGTAATTTTTGGTTGTGCATCTTGGCTGGTGGGTTGAATAAATCAAAACCAAAGTAAACCAAGCCTTGTTATTAGGTGGGATTGGCTAGGTTGGTGGATCATATGGTGTCTTAAATTTGATATATGAGCATATTAGCTGCCACTAACACGCAACCATATCTTAACAGCTGAACAATGCCTCTGCAGTTGTGAGCTCACATCATTATGGTGATCTATATCTTATGTTTCTGTGCTCTGGTTTCCTTCCCTCTTTAGTCGATCATGTATTTGTCACATTCATTTATGTATAAAACCTGCTTGCACAGATAGCCTACTGACTTTTTTCTGTCAAGCGAATGTACATTCCTCTTCCCTGGAGTCATTCTTCTTTTTCTGTCTGCCATGTGGGTGCTGTTGTCCAGTAGCCATCTTCCTTGTATAGAAGACCACTTCATGCAATAGATTCTAGCAAGCCAATTATCCTGGAGATATAGTTTTTTGTTCTTTGATATTTTCTTACACTTAGTAGACGAATGCAGATGTGAGCAATGAGTTTTTCTCTTTTGAACAGATTTAGTTAGCGCTTCAGCAGACACTTCAATCAAAAGAATGTATAACTTTGAGATCCTTGCAGGAATATAATGATGCTGGCTCAAAATTACACAGTCTATGCTATCGACCTTCTTGGATTTGGTGCTTCAGATAAGCCAAAAGGTTTTGAATATTCCATGGAAGTTTGGGCTCAGGTAAACTCTGAATAATTCTTGAATTTTCCTATCTTTTCTGCTTATTAATCATCTTATATGTTTCTGTTCAGACAATAAGACTTTCTGGGATAGGAGGCAGATATAAGTTATATTGTCAAGTCTTCTTTTACTTTTGGTGCTTTTAAAATCTAATCAACATTAACAGTTAATATTGGATTTCCTGGACGAGATAATTCAAAGGCCAAGTATCCTAATCGGCAATTCTGTTGGAAGTCTTGCTTGCTTGATAGCTGCTGCAGGTACTTTTCATAAATGTTATTCTTATAATTAGATAAAATTCTCATCTAAATGTGACTGGTGGACTTGTTTCTTGTATCTGTGTCTAACCAACAGAGTCTACTCAGTCCTTGATTCAAGGGCTTGTTTTGTTAAATTGTGCTGGTGGAATGAACAACAAGGCGATTGTCGATGACTGGAGGATTAAGCTTCTCTTACCTTTGCTTTGGTTTTTTGACTTCTTACTGAAGCAAAGAGGGATAGCCTCTTATCTTTTTAATCGGGCCAGACAAAGGTACTTTATACTCTTTGTTTTTGTCAACATCCATAAAAGAACGGTATATGAAGATCTCCAGTTTTTTGGTTCGTGCAGTGAAAATATAAGGAACATATTACTATCTGTCTATGGAAATAAGGAATCTGTGGATGAAGACCTGGTGGAGGTATAGCTCAATCCTGTTGATAAATTTTTGCTAATGTCACAAAAAAACTATTTTTAAAAAAGGCATGAACCTAGTGAAATTCTTTTTCTCTTTTTCTTGCTTTTAAGTTCTAGAGATGGATAAAGTTTTTATCAGCTTAACATGAAATAGCTACTAATAATATTATGATCAAAATGGACATTCTGAAATTATGTTTGACATTGCTGAGAGTAACATTGTGATCAAAGGTTTCAATCATCAGCTGAACTCATGATCAACTACAAATGACTTGTTATCCATTGCAGATAATACAGAAACCAGCATATGATGAAGGGGCACTGGATGCTTTCATTTCCATTGTCACAGGTCCTCCGGGGCCAAACCCAGTGCAGTTAATGCCACAGATAAATTTACCTCTCCTAGTCTTGTGGGGTGATCAAGATCCTTTTACCCCACTTGATGGACCTGTTGGTAAATACTTCTCGTCATTACCTTCTCGGCTGCCAAACATAAGCCTTTCTGTTTTACCAGGTACTGGCCATTGTCCTCATGATGACAGACCAGAATTGGTCCATGAAAAGCTACTTCCTTGGCTAGCTCATCTTCCAGTTTCAGAAGACGTTAATTGAATGTGAAATGAAAGGTACATGTAAAGTTGAATTAGGCGATTGAACTAGCACTACATCTCTTTCTTTGTACAATAAGACAAAATGCAGAGAATAGATTGCCAGCCTCACAATTGGGATTGGCTGCTCTTCATTCAAATATTCATCTTTATTTGTGTGTATATATAATACCCACATTAATATATACATCACTTGGTGCAAAATATGAAGGACCCCGCAAATGAAAAGAATGAAACTCAATGCAGAAAGCAAGAAACAGAGTAGTTACAATGCATTAAAATAGGCGCCTTTGTGCCATGGGAGGCTATTGGCTATGAGGCAAGTTAGATAACATCAATTATGTATCAGTTCTTGATTAAAACATTAAGAAAAGAAGGGGAATGGCAATGCTTCAATAATCACTTCGCATGCCCAAAGTCTACATGGAAATTTTGATCAAAGGGTATTGTGCAACTTGGTTAAAGTACTAGAATTTTAGAGTAAATTACTCCTATAATCTTTTGTCTTTTAACAAAATGATGTATTGGGTCTTCTATCTTTTTAATTGAACCTTAGTCCTTTAGTTTTAACTCCATTGCTGCTGTTAATCAATTTTCGAATTTCCATCCAATTCTCACCATCACCCTACATGCCATGCTCATGCAATGACTTGAATAACTGCAAAAATTGGATGGAAATTCCAAAATGGACTAACAATGGCGGCAAAGTTAAAACTAACTGACTAAAAAGGTTCAATTAAAAAAATAAAGAATCATCTCGTCATTTTGCTAAAAGGTAAAGGACAAAGAGGGTAATTTACCCAACGTAATATTAGTTATTACAGTGTTGCTTGGAGTTCTCTACAATTCTGAGTAAGATTTTTAGTTGGACCAAATAGATTTAAAGAGGTCTAATTCTAGTGGTCTATTCTAATTTAATGGCCCATCATAATTTTTTAGTTGGTTCAGATAGATTTGCGAGGCCCAATTCCAAGGGTCCATTCAAAAGTAATGGCGATTATAGTTTTTTAGTTGGTCCAGATAGATTTAACAAGGCCCAATTCCCACTGTCCATTCAAATATAATGGCCATTATAATCTTTCTAGAACACAATTCAATGATCTAATATCACTCATAATAACTCAGGCTCAAATATTAGTTTGCCACCAGAGTGAGCTTAATCAACTAGTTCAAAATATTTATATTCGTGATGACAGTAATAGCGAGTCTAAGTGTGCATGTAAATCTCACATAAAACCGATGTGAGAAGGAGTTACAATTTGACCCCATGAAATATAACTAGAAAACTGAAATTAAAATCAAAGGAGCACCTGTTACTAACTTTCTTCATGACCGGAAAAAAAAAAAGTGCACATTTCTAAATATTTTCATATAAGCTCTTGTGAGCTAGCTAGAGTGGACTATGATTTATTCTCAGTGGGGCTGTAATACATAAATTTCACAAGTATACTAAATAATTGTTTCAGAATCAACTAATGAATAGTAAATAGACATGAAAATAATGTTTGTAGCCTATGAAGACCATAAACAGTTTTCAGAGAGCAAAAAAAGGGAAAAAAAAAAAAAAAAACAAGAGAAAAATCTTGGGACCAGCCGCCATGATCGTGAACTGGATCCACCTATTTCTCGTGAAAACACATTTTTACAATCAATTGCCTACTTTTTACTAAAAGAAATGCGTAAACAATATAACAACTGGACCAAAAATTCTAAAGTGAAGAGGGGTGGTAAAAATCTTATCTACTTGAATAGTTTTCTTCTCTCTTTTAGGCACCTTTTTTTTGCATTGGTATACTAAGACACCACCTTAATTTTTATAATCCAAAGATCAAAGAAGCAAACCTTTCTGATTGGTGATTGATGAAGACTAAAAAGTCTAAAAAGAGCGAAATTAATGGCCTAAAAAGGTTAAGGTGTCGCAAATAAAGGGATCAAACAACTTGCAATTTTCGCCACTTTGCTTTCGGCTTTGCAAACGATTTGGGATGAGTTGATGATCGTGGGCCTTGCCTTTACGTGCCGGTTTGGCTTTTCCTCCTTCGAATTTCTTCTAATCCTTCTGCTCACGTAACCTCGCCAACATCCCTGCTTTTTTCTTTTTTAATTATAAATTTATTCCAAGTCGGCTCATATTTTAGATTTATCTTAATATACCAAATAGTAATACTTTAACACATATTCTAACTTTTGGTATTTATATATTATACGAAAGAAATTACATATTTTTCCGATATATGTTTCACATATCATCGTTTCAATCTTTCTCTTCCAACCCAGCAAGTCTAACTTTGTATGTATATGCAAATATTATTTAATTTAAATTTATTTAATCATCAATTAATAATATTATTTTTCATTTAAAAATAACATGAGAAAATATTTTTTTACTTTTTTCCTATATCGGATATTTTTTATTTAACTTTCTTAATTTAAATATTTTATTTAATTACTGAAAATTCCTCATAAATAATTTAAACGTTTAATTTAATTACTGAAGAACTCTTATAAAAGTATCATTAGTATTGAAAACTTATCAATAATTATATTTTAGAAATATATTTATATTTCATCCTCACGTGGAAAATAAAAATTAGACAGCATTGGAAAATAAAGACATTAAAAAATACACATTTCTTTTATGCACTACACGTGATATATTTTAATTATATTTATATTAAAAAGATAGAAGTTAGAACTTAAAATTTTAGTCCACACCGAATCGCTATCCGATCTCTTCAAAACAAATTGAGTTACACGGCTGCTTTAGGCCACAAATTGTTTATTTTATAATTATAGTGGCCAAACAGCAAAAAAGAGACTGAATCTACGTCACTTGATTGTGAACGTATAATACCAAACTTTCCCTTGATGAAGACTAGAAACAACTACACTCACGACGCGGACAGTCTCAGGCAAAGTTAATGCAACACCAACGTACGCATGCGTTTGGCAACCCTATATCACGCTTGAAAGTTGAAACAGACCACCGCTAGGCTCTCACACTTCATTTTAATATATGAAATAGATAGATTTCGAAATGTAATGAAATTTTGTCGGGTCGAGAGCGGTGAAGTAAAAACCCTCCTAACAAATGCGTTTTTTGGAATTTGAACTCCTTTTTACAAGGACGAAATTGCTACCACCTCAAACAACAACTTGTTGATTACTATATATAATTTTTTAAAACTTTCTTACGAGGATGAGATCGCTACCACCTCAAACAACAACTTGTTGATTACTATAATATAATTTTTTAAAACTGGTCTCTGTATTTTTTTCCGCTAAGAGAAAATACATCCTAAATAGAACTACAATGTTACGTTCATGAGTAATACAAATCTTATACATGATAAATATGTTCTAAATCGATTAAAAATTAAACAAAATTGCAATGTATAAATCCAAATTTATAATATCTGACAACAAGAAACCAATCCAACCACAGGAGGAATCTACTTTTTTTTTGGGTCCATAAATAGTATACCGTTATGTACTACGTGCTATAGTATTCTCTAAACTTTCCGTTGAGAAAGGCAAATGAATTTTGGCTTTTAATATTGTCGGAGAGCCTCAGCAGGGGTGCACCGCGTATTAGTGCAGAGCAAGTCCAATTGTGGGAAATGAAGCATATCACTTTGACGGTGACCATTTATGACTTGGAATAAACGGCCTCAAAATTTTATTCCTCCACCTTGCAAGCGGTTTTGCATGCCATTGGTTGGTGCAATATGGCTATGGATTCGGTTGAATTGATTTTTTTATTTTTATTTTTTTAGTAATTTTTGTCAAAAGTTATTTCTTGAGAAATTAAGTTTCAGCTCCTGAAAAAAATTGTGTTCTGGTTTAAGTTTTAGTTTTTTTTTTAAATTAAATCAAGTAATTATTGTAAAAAAAATGTATATTTTTCAATATATATATTCTTAAAAAAAATAACTCCAAACAGGGCCTATGTCTCGTCCGTGCTATTATCGAGGAGATTCCCCTTTTCTTCTCTCTCATTGTATTTTTTGAAGACCAAAAAGGCAAAAACAGAACAAAAAGAACAAGAAAAGATAAGAAAAGAAAAGAAAAAGAGAGAATAGAGATCGCCAAATTAGTCTTGGTCTATAATTTCTTTTTCTTCTTTAATTTCCTACGTACCAAAGTTTTTTAGTCAAAAAAACAGTTATTATTTGAAACAATAACTTATAAGCATGGTGTATACATTAAGTTTATTAAAATTCATTATTGCCATGTTAATATATGGCCAATAATTACCTATTGTTAAGACCAAATCTATAACCCTCAAATATTGACCGACTTAAAAAGAAGTTCATTTAATATAGATCTAGACTTATTGATACATATTATATTTGGTATATAGATTTTCAAGTTTCGGAAAAGGCATACACGCGTAATTAGATAAGACATATTTGAATGAAATTTGGATCTATACAAGGTTGATGTCATTTGAATTTGTTTTTTTTCCTAGCATGGGGAAAAAATGGTCACTAATTGAATACGAGTTATGACTAATTGTGGGTATGACTCATACTTTATTTTTCAGTTTAGCGTCATGACAATTGGTTTATTGTAGTTGTTGATGTTTCACCAAAACCTAATATCATGTATCTTTTAAACAATTATTATACCATTACAAATCATACATTTTAGTTATTGTTCGACGCCACCATCTAATCTATTTAGCAACTCCAACATCGTTACGTATCATTCCCTGATCCATCTTCAGTATTTTTCTTACTTTCTCGTAGTGTAATCTGAACTAATTTGATTTCCTTAACAAAATCTTCACGATGTAATCATTGTGTCATGCAATATGGAAAATCCCTCGAGTGAATGCCCAAATCACTAGGATCATACTACTAAAGAAAAGTTATGATCTTAATTATGGCTTCAACAGTCTAATTTCTGCCATGTTTTACTCAAATCCAATTAAAAAATGATTTTTTTAAAGTACTATAGGTTTTTTCTTTTTCTGCGCCAATTACAGGAATTTTACTATTGACAATGACATCGCAACTTCTTTAGGGTTACATTAAAAATACATTCTAATACACATTTTATGTCAAGCAAAAATTAAATAGGTTTATAGACGGAGTATCTAGTTAATAATCTCCCTCCTCTCAGCAAATTTAATGTCTTTGGACTTTAACTCTGTAAAAATGGATGTTTGTATTTTGATTTTCAGTAATAAAATCTTCTTTTACCCAAAAGGAAAATCAAATACTATCTGTGCCAAGATAGCATATATTAAAACTTCAAATATTTAATCGTAACAAGTTATTATCCAATCATATTTAATCAATAATTACATTCATTTTAAACTACAAATCTTATAGTGCAGTTGTAAACATCATTACAAGTTCCAAAATAGTTTAGAATTAAATATCAAATAATATTAATAACGAGAATACATGATTTAAATTAAAAATTATTAGTCATAATAAATTACTGTCTGACAACTCCATAATAGATCAAGCTTTCTGGTTAACCCACTTCATTAAGCATGAAAAGTGTTCACCACATAAGATTATCACAAAATGTGCTTTACTTTTTTCTTAAGGCAACCTTTTTTACGTGGGTGGAAATCCTGTTCTACGCGGCGCACAACTTCCCACGAGCCAACACTATTGATCCCCGCGCCCTCGTAGCCCGTAGGTGGAAAAAATTGTCTATCACGTGGGCCCACATTGCCTTGTCACGTGCCAATCACGTCCATGTTTTCTCCCCACTCTAAACTAACACCACTAACGCCACGAAAAGGAAAAAAATAAATAAATAAATTACACAAAATCTTTTTGTAATGTCATAAGTATACGATTACTATCTATAATTAAAAAATTAACTAATTATCCCCTATACTTTTTAAAAGTGAAACACATTACTCCCTTAGTCACTTTTTCAGTTAAATTTAATCGAGAGTGTGGGATACTCGCTGAGTCTGCAACTGGACTCATTTTTTTTACTGTTAGACTTGATTTTAGTAAAAAAAATGCCCTACATTTTTGTTATTTTTTTGCTATTAAACTTGATTTTGGTAAAAATAGTCCTTTTTTTATTTGCAAAAAATATTTACAAGAGAAAAGACTTAAATCCTTGACTTTAGTTAAAAATATATAAAATTTAACCAATTATACTACAAATATGTTTACATTTTATTTTGTTACTGCAAATAAATATTTTTTGTCATTAGAAAATGAAAATAAAAAAAAAGAAATTAACTTCCACTGTCATCATGGTCGCAAAACCACCGACTCATTAATAAAATTAATTATTTAATTAATTTTAAATTTTAATTATTTGATTAATTAATTAATTAATTATTAAATTATTAATAATTAATTATTCAATTATTAATTAATTAACTAATTATTAATTACTTTACATTTTCAATTAAATAAAAATGGTAAATAGCATTGTACCTCCTTGTAGTTTGTCATAAGTTCGTTGTACCTCCTTGTGGATGTCATAAGTGCACCATTAGCCTCTGGGTCTAACGGACGATTAGTCTTTTTATATTTTCGGTTAGCCAAAATTAACAGAGTTAAAAAAATGGGGGCCTAAAAAAATGGGGACCTGTACTTTAAGTAAACGTACGCTTATGACAAAATACAAGAAGGTCCCATGTAATTTACCCAAAAAAAAAAATTTATCTTCATGCAAATATCATGGACACGTTATGTTATATGCTAACAGATCCGATGTGGTGCATATGCAAGCAGATAACAACTTGCCACTTGACATGACAATAAGATATCCATCACTTCTGTTACTAACTTTTTCACACAAAAATAGTGACATTATACTTTTCTTACAAGATAAGAGAGAACAAATTTTGTAGCAAAAGTTAATAATATTGTATTATTTTTTACGTGGTATTACTCAGTCGGTACTTCTTATATGATAAACGCCAAATTAATTTTTTTAAAACGAATTATACAGAAATGAAATCAAATGACAGTTCTTAAACTTATCTCTAATTATTTGAAACTAGTCATTTTGCTGTGTGACGCTTTTAATACAAATAAATGAAATTAATTAGGAGGTTATATTGTTAAATTTCTTAATTTAGGCCTCATTCTTTTAGCTTACATACTTCATGACAAATCAAGATAATTGTATAAACTAAACAGGGACAAAATAGGACATTGAAGTGAATTATTGAACAAAAATAACAAAAGTCACCCTCTTCTGGGAGAGTAGAGGAGAACCTAAACACAACGTTTGGGAAGTATGTGGGACCTACTCATAAACCAACATGACTATTACGATGCACCTAACACACACTTAATTAGCTCCCCAAAACATGTGCGTTACTTAAGCAAGAGGTTAGACTAACTAATTCTAGTTTATTTACTAATTTTAATATATATGACCATAACGTATCAAATCTCATTTGCTACCCACACTTTCCCTCTTGAGATACTTCCTTTCTGTTGCCATTCACCTGAATTAATTATTTCCCAAATTACCCACACTTTTTTGTCAAATTAACATCTCATCTAGCCTAATAAGACTGAAAGGTTCATCTAAATCCAAGCATAAATTTGTATAACACATCCAAATCTTGACACACATCACTAGTCATAGTAGCAACGCTGATAAAAAATAGCAGAAAAATATGAGATGATTGATTAAAATGAATAAGATGCAACCCTGATATGATAATTACAGATCAGAATAACTAAAGAAAGCGAAAATCACCCATGAAAGAAAATTAATAAAATAAAATCATGAAATTAATTAAAAGAGATTTTTGTCATATAATATTGTCTAAGAGAGCTAAAACGCATGTAAGAAAGTTAGTAAAGAGACTATTTAATGCATGCTAACTTGATAAATTTATTAACTTTTTCTGTTCTTTTAACATATCAACCAAAGATATTCGCAAGAGTTAGTATTATATCAAGATTGAAACCTATTATGCACCAGAAAGCTAAAAGAACCTAACTAGGAAGTTTGGTAAAATAATTTGATTACATTAAATTAAATATTTGTTTTTTTTAATGACATAGTTTGGGTAAGTTGATTAATTAAAATTATAATTAGTGAGCAATTAGAGAAGAGGGACAAAAAGACAAAACTCCAAAAAGCAAAAGCTCAGCACTGCTTTTCCTTTTTCCTCACTCACTTCATTCATTCACACCCGCCTTTTTCTCCTTCCCCCATCACCATTTCTGATTTCACCACCCCATTTGACCCTCTCTTATCTTTACCTCTCTCTCTATATCTACTACTACATATGCACATAACATGCCATAGGAGAAGATCTTAGAGTTACATCTCAGTCGCTTTCTTTCTTCTCTTTCTTCAGATTATGTGCGTACCCAGATTGTATAAATATGAGTCTTGAAAAGATGAAGAAAAGAACAAAATGATTATTATTGTTATTATGCAGAGAGAAAGATGGAAGAGGCTTTCATCTTCTTCAACAAAAACACTATCTTTTTGTTTGCTCTCTGCATTACTAGTATTAGCTCATTAGCTTCAGCTCATTCTTCTCACACAGATGATCCTCTCAACTCCATTTTAGGTTGGTCATTCAATTCTCAAACTCTTTTTCCCGTTTTGTTTTCTTCCATATGCTGAAAAAGAGCTGTTAAACGAAGAAAAATTTGATCTTGATGTAAATATAGCCACTTTGGGATATTTGTGGCAGTGGCCATATTAATTTCTTGTTAATCATATGCTATCTTAGGTTGGTTAAAATGGTTATTGACCTTCAGTTCGAAACTTATTTTTTTCTCAATTTATTTGCTTTTGTATCCAAATGCAACAAAAGAATGATACAATGAATAAAATTGTTTTATGTAAGTGCGGTAACTTGGGTGATATTCGTGCAATTGGGTACCTGAATTTGTTGTTTCTGATGGGTGAAAATGGATTATTTTAATGGACTGCTTCTATTTTCGGTAAGTTGCATTCTTGTTTTCGTGACAGCAGTTTAACTTATCTTTCCTTGAATAGTGTAAGAATGTCCTTTTGTTCTTAATTGCTTGAAAGTGTATGAATGTAGCACTTACCAAAAATCAAGATTGGAACTTTTTCTCTCCACCTCTTTATTTCGCTGTGTGAAATAAAAAGATTTGTGCTTTACTACTGGTTTGTGAAAGAATGTATTGTTTTCTTATCCTTTATATGTTTTTGCTTAGCCCTGCAGCATTCATATGATCTTGCTATGCACTTATTGTGATAAGATAGATATTTTTGCCATGAATTTGGTTCATATTGAGTTATCTAAAGAAATAGATAGTTTTGCCATGGAATTTGGTTCATATTGAGTTATCTAAAGATATTTTGTGCTTATTGGTTATGGTTTTGGAAAATAATGTCTTTTGTGTTGGTAACTGTGTTATTTTTTATTTACTAATTCAAAATGGAATTTTATTTTGCTATTTACTTATCTTTGGATTGTTGCAATTATATGGAAATGTACAGGGCAAGAGAATTTAGGGTCATGGAAAGATGGAATATTAAGTGCAACTGCGCCAGGGCCTTCCAGTGATGGGGCAGTGAGCACACTGGTTCTAGGAGAGAACCGGACCAGGAGGCCGGACATTCTTTCTGGTTTTCACAAATATAAAGGTGGATGGAACATTACCAATGAACATTACTGGGCTGTAAGCTCCAAACTTTTAGTGTTCGTCCATTTTGTTTGATGAATATTAAATTATCTAGCCATGAATGTGATTGACGTTTAAAAAATTAACATATTTCAGATAAATCCTTGACATACTAGCTTAAAGTGATTTTGTGTTGAATTGAGCATTCTCGATTCACCTCTTTCTAGAATCATTTTCTGTTTTCATTCTCTGTTGAAACTGTCCACTCAAATTCATGTAGAAGAGCCTTGATATTTCAGTTTGTATGTTATTGAGAATCAATCTGTATGTTACTGAGAATCAATCTATTTCCTGCATAGGAGCTTATTGAAAACCTAAATGAGGAATGATAGAAAGATTTGACCTTGCCGAGAAAGGAAAACACAATAGATACATTAAAAAGAAAGCATAGGCAAAACCATGGTTCTAATGATGTAACCCATTTGTTGGTGACCTCTTTGTGCTAGCTTCAAAGAGTGAGGACTTTCTATATGCAGGAGTGTTTGAGCAAGAGAATATCAAGAAAGATATCATGTTGGACTTAATTTGTAGAGCAACCAGCTGGATAAATCATGTGTGCACATGTGGCATGCACCTGATTAGATGGTCTGTTGCTATTTTAGGCCAGAATGCTTTGTGTAGCCTGTTAAAGATAAATTCTTGTATATCCAGTCTACCATAGGTTGTTCTTATCTGCTTCTATTTTTCATGAATCATGAGTATGCAATCTTTATATGAGAAAGACAATAGGTTACTTATTGTCTTATTGGATAAGCTTTTAAGCTGGTTGCATCTACAGTCTGTTGGATTTACAGGTGCTGCTGGTTTTATTCTTGCGGTACTATGGTTTATTTCTTTCGGCTTGGCTCTTGTGGTGCATCATTGCTGTGGATGGAGAATACCTATCAAAGGCAAGGATTCTCGTCGTTCGCTGAGAGTTTGTTTGATACTGCTTATCCTCTTCACATGTGCTGCAGCGTAATCACCTAACCTCTAAACTCACAACCATTATAATTGTATTCATTTTGAAATGCTATCTATACCTTTATGCAAATGAGTGATGTTATTATCTACCTTGAGCATCTTATACAACTGAATGCTTAGTTGCTGTAAGTTCAATCACTTGTAAATATGAACTCTTCATTGTTATCTGCATCTTCTGTCTGGTCCAACTATGCCGAATGGTGTTTCATTCTATTTGGCTGTCTTTCAGTTGTATGATAGACTGCATTTTAACTTTTCAGATTTCAAATGAATGCTTAATGATTTGGTTTTGCTATATCTTGAAGTGTCTGTTATTGTATGAAGAAATTTATTACTTTTATGTTTTTCCAATGGTGTCAGGCTAATTGACTAACATCAATTAATCTTACTGTCACCAGGATTGGATGCATTCTTCTTTCTATTGGACAGGATAAATTTCATGATGAAGCACTGGATACCTTGAATTATGTTGTAAACCAGTCGGACTACACTGTACAGACGCTGAGGAATGTGACACAGTACATGTCACTGGCAAAAAATGTTAGCGTGGCTCAAATATTCCTTCCTCCAGATGCTATCAGTGATATTGATCGGTTAAATGTGGACTTAAATACTGCAGCAGATACTCTGAAAGAAAAAACGTATGAAAGCTCAGGCCAAATACGAAGAGTATTTAACCTTGTGTATGTTTCCCACATCAATTGTTCTTTTGCTGTATTTGGTCATTGTTTTAATCCTTTAATGTTAATAGCTTCACACTTGTGGCAGGCGGTCAGCATTGATCACCGTTGCAGCAGTTATGTTCCTAGTATCTGTTCTGGGACTTGGTACGTGTTATGTGCATAACTAGTTTCTATGTTTTGCAGTTAAAAACTGACTTGATTGCTATTATTTCTAGCACACTAATGTCTGCAGTATTTCCTTGCAGTCCTGTCAATTCTTGGCCATCAACACGCAATCTACATGTAATTTCTCCTTCTGATTCTTTTTGGGCCACCCACCTAACCCCAGCCCCCACCTTCTTTTGGCAAAAACAAAAAGAAAGTTAGAAGCGGGCGGTCTTCTTTGTTCGTATATCTATGCTTTCTCAGCTGGTCTGAATTCTTTTATAACTTGTCATGCTAATGCAGTTTCATCATCAGTGGATGGCTACTTGTGGCAGTTACGTTCATTCTCTGTGGAGTTTTTGTCATCCTTGAGAAGTAAGATACTTAGATTCAGATATATACAAATTATTATCTTCATTTTCAAGCACTTCCGCAGCACCAGGACAACATGCACAATATGTTATGATGCCGTAATTCTAATGCAAGCCACGATGCAAAGAATTACAAGACATGAATGCAATGTCCTCTCCAATCTCACTGTACTAGAGACATTTAAGTACTGATTCTTTTTTTTCCTAGCACCTTCTTAAGCTGCTAACCTTTTAACCCAGCCAGTTGAGGGGCAAAATAAATCTATAATGCTGAGCCAAAAAAAAAAAAAGAAGAAGAAAAGAAAAGAAATTGATGTTAAGCTGCCATTTCTGTAGTGGCTATCTCAGATCACGTCAGGTCATTATTGAAGGGCCACCTTGCACTAGTGTGAAGTACTTCATCTTCCATTTCTTTGAGGATGAAGTAGAGCTTCATATTTAGGGGACAAGCTTAATCTATTTCATATACTGAACGAACAATGTATGATATTTGTATTTCAGTGCAACTTCTGATACCTGTCTTGCCATGGGAGAGTGGGTGGATAATCCTCAGGCAGAGACCGCGCTTAGCAAGATCCTTCCATGTGTGGACCAGAGAACCACAAACCAGACGCTGTTGAAAAGTAAACAAGTGATCACTGACATTGTAAATGTTGCTAATGGGTTCATATACACCTTTGCCAATTCAAATCCGCCTCCTGAGGCCAAGCCTTATTATTACAATCAGTCAGGACCTCTGCTTCCTCCTCTCTGCTATCCATATGACTCCCAGCTGCAAGATCGGCAGTGCACAGATTATGAGGTCTCGGTGGCCAATTCCTCTATGGTAAGTATCTGTTTGTTGTTTCTACTATTGGCACGCTAAGAGTTGTGTTCCCACTGGTCAAAATTGTTCTACCGTATATAAGGACATCAGGATCCGGCTTAATAGAAGTGAAAACCTATATATACTAAGTCATAAACTTGTGACAGTTATCAATGATAGAAATGCATCATATGCATATGCTGCCTGAGACATATCTGTTAAAGAAAATCTCTGATCCGGTAAATAATTCCTCAGAAGCAAATTTATTTTCCTTCTTGCTAATTATTATTATGTAGGATGTTGTATTTACTAACATTCTTCATATTTAAAATTCAGGTGGATTTCTTTTCTGCTACGAAATTGGAACCTCCTTATTTCTTTCCCTATTTTCTTTTATAAATGCAGTTGAAAATTATTTTTTTTTCTCCCTGAATTTAAGAATATTCACTTTTGTCTTCTTCAGGTTTGGCAGAACTATACTTGCACAGTGTCAGCTTCTGGGATCTGCAGCAGTGTTGGGAGGCTGACCCCAGATATGTATGGGCAATTGGTGGCTGCTGTCAACATTAGCTATGCTCTTGAACATTACACCCCACCTTTATTAAACCTTCAAAACTGCAATTTTGTGCGCGATGCATTTCGAAATATTACATCAAATCATTGCCCTCCATTGGAGCACTATCTTGAGGTCGTAAATGCAGGACTAGGCATGATCGCTGTGGGAGTAATGCTCAGTCTTGCCCTGTGGATAATATATGCAAACCGCCCCCAAAGGGAGGAAGTGTTTGCGAAGATTAGTTCGCGAATAAAAGCCGGCTGCAATGGCAACAGTAGTAGCAATATTAATGAAGTTTCATGAAAGGCACTACTCCAAAGAATGGAGTTTAGATTATTATCTTCTTATTAGATCAGGGAAGAGTATCATGCTTATGAGATTTTTATCTTATCTCTTAGCCAAGCTCAAGTTTGGGGCGAAGCACCAATCTGAGTTGTGGCATTGTCCAGTTTGTTGTATATCCAAGTAATTTTGTGCATAGTAAAATGGAAATCATTGGTTCTTTTATGCAATCTTATGCAACTTCATCAGAATTATAAACTGATAACTTGTGTTCATGGTGAATTTACTGGTATCGTGATATACGGATCAAACTAATTCATAGTAATGGCAATAGGGTCTGTTTGGGATGAGGATACCATCTTTTGAGTGACGTGTTTCGGGTTTGGTTTCCAATAAAAATTATTTCGTTCTTCATGGGCTTGCCTTAGCTCGTCTATAGCAGTTTCATAAATGCTGTTTGAGAAAAATCAGCGTAATTGATCCTTCTTCACCCTGTTTTAAGCCTTTTGAAACTCAATTTTTGTCTGTAATTGGACGCCTTGCAAATAATCGAACACCTCGCACTTGTTTTTCCGCAAAGCCTGTTTTTCTTTTTTTACCGAGCCTCAAACTTGAACCGGCTTTAAGTAGGTACAGTTCTTTTTTGTGATAGAGATCTGAAATGTTAAAGCCTTATTTAAAAGAAAAGAGAAAAGAGAAAGGAAGGAAGAGGAAAAAAGGAGAAAAAAAAAAAAAGAGAGACCTAAATTGTCGTCGGCAAGAAGCACAGGTCAAAGTGATGAAGACTCTTGGACTTATTTTCCAAGACATAAACGTTAACATGTAATCATTTACGTTGCCATTACCAAATCTATAATAATGGCTCCCACCAAAACTGTCTTCATAAGCACTTAGATTCTCCAAAATCTAAGCAAAAAAGTCTACTCCAAACAATCGAAATAATTGTCCATTATATGACACACCCCTGCTCCACTACTAACCTACGCCAAATAGCGCACCACGCACCTTGTCCCCGTCCTTCCAACACCGAAATTCATTTTCTTGGTTGGCTTGTTTTGTGTCCACCCTTGGGTCAATTAGAAAAATAAAACCATTCACAATGTTACGACATTATCATATTACAAGCGAGATCTAATAATGTAATAACATGACAAGAACATCTCAACCACGTAAAAGAAGTCAAAAATTACATCTTGAATTGTCTGCTTTGTATATATTGTAAAGATATTACTGCACAGCAGCGGGTGGATGTCTGACTGTACAACAGATACCTATGAGCAACACTAACACCTCAAAGCCCAGATTTAAGTGAAGAGGTGAAGAATGCCTTCATCCTTGTCTACTATTGCTTTCTATTACAGAAGTGGAGTACTACAATCCAATTCTTGTTTTCCTGTTCCAAACTTTTTACGTCGATCCAAGTGAAGAAGAACCTATAACGAAGGATCAGCGTTCTAGAAATTCAAACTTCAGGATTTTTCCATCCGCATCTGCAGTAAGAGAGTCACATCACTGAACATGGACAATATGAGACTGCTGTGGGACTGCCAGTGGGCTCGCTTCTCCGACGGGTGGAGATATGGATATGTCAACCTGTCGATGTCACCAGAAAGGGATCTAAGTAATGAAAGCAGCTCTAGATGAAAGACTGTAGATCATCCGAGAATTGGAAGCCTTGCATGTGGTTACTATCCTCACCTGTCGTTGTCGGCGACGCAGAAGAGAGGTTACTGCTTTCAGTATGATGTAGATTGGCAGAATAATCCCAGCAATCCGTAGAAGTAGCAGCTGCCACATAATATGATACATGAGAAATTACAGCCTTAAAGTGTACTGTACAAAGCATTCGTTACTGAGCTGTTACCTTACCATAACCAATGGGAAGGAATAATGCACCGTTCGACTAACTATGACAGGTAGACTATGCCGTAGTACAAGAAGAACCATGAACTGCATATGAACAAGTACAGAACTTCTTTTAGCACATCAGTGATAAATTATTAACTACATTTCAAACTTCCAGTAGGACAATGTTGGTCCTTTCTTTGACGAGAAAGTACTTCAAATGCACTCTAACGAATTTGATGTAATTTTCAACATAGCACAATCTGTTATCATAAAATGTCATTCCTCCTTGTGCACTATCATCCTAATGTTTCCTCACTGGTGTGGAAATAAACATATCAGGCTCTCCATATTCTTAAATCCTTTCAGTCTCTTCCTAAATGCTCAATACAATCCTGAAAAATTTCTCTTCCCTGGTCTATTTGACATTATCTTTCAGTCAAGAACTTAAACTTATTCAATAGTTGTTGCTAATCCAACTTTTATCATCTTCCAGAAAGAAACTTGTAGTGTTTCCCAGTAGAGTTCTCTGTTCTCAACCTTCCAATACACATGCTGAGAAGGGTCATAAATCACAAACAGACAAGTGCACAGAGAGAGAGAGAGAGAGAGAGAGAGAGAGTTTACGATTATGGCAACTGTACGACAGCACATCACACTTCTTGATGTGGAAACTGCATATTCATCATGGTCAGGATCAAGGAAATTGCGATCAGTTGAGACCATTGCTATAAGACGAGGATTATTCAAGTCTCTTCTGACAATTCCCCAATTTCCCCTGATAAGATAACCGAAGTGTCTGTTTTTAGTTCCTTAAAGACGATAGTCTAGAAATGCAAAATGACTGTACCGACTGACAACTACCTCTCCCACCCCTTGCCCATAAAACTTCTTTTTTTCTAAAAAAAAAAAAGGGAAAAAGAAGAGACCCCAACACCTTCTCTGCTCTAGTCTCCTAATTAGAAAGAGTCCTTAGTGTCCCTCCAATTGTAGACAATTCTGTTCCATAGTTGAGAAGCGATGGTGTATAATCATAGTTTATTATGGGAATTCCATGCTTCACTTTAAGAGTCTAGTTCCTAATCAAGAGTTTTCATTTCTAGAAAGGCCCAAAATATTGGAAGAAGTTCATATTAGAAAGATGAGTAATTACCTCAGGTTCACTGGAATTCCTCCCAGTCGGAGAATAGGAGGTGGTGCTGTATACCCAGGCCTGAATTGCTGTAATCACATGCATGACTAATCAAACAGTTAATACCAACTGAATGGCTACAGACTTTCTTCATGAGTTTTAATCTGCTTCAAGACAGTCTTAAAGTAGTAAAAGAAAAAAGTAAAGGTAGTAAATATTGAAAGAGCAGCGACCTGGTGGCATATCTCACAAATTGTGTCCCCCTTCTCATTACACCACCTCTGAATGCATCTTCTATGAGCATACTACAAGCAAAAGTATATAAGCATATAAAAAATGCAAAAGACCAAATAATTTAAACACAGAAAAGCTAAAATGAAAAAATTAATAAACTCTAGAAGAAACAGAAAGCCAAGAAGCTGCGAAACAGAAAGATGGCATCAAAATGCAGAAGAAAAAAAAATCGAAGACCACAGTGTGTACAAAACTAATGGTCACAAGCATGAAGTATAAGAAGAAACCGCTTCTAGCACATAAAGCAGCCATCACATTGTTTGATAAATAAGTAATCTATCTGGCTGCAAATAATGGAGTACAGATCTCTTGTCTCAACATTCTGACTATATCTTCTCTCTCCTTCTCTTTTGAATCTTTTTCTTTTGGATTGGGGCAATTGTGGAAAAGGAGGTCTTTAAGCAACTCCTAAAGCACTGCTGCCAAAGCTACAGATTACGCAAGTTTAAGCTGGCAGCATAAAGGATCTTAGACAAGCTATTGAACACAACCATGTGTTCTTTCTTGACCTTAGCATAATATAGTACTGACATACTGTGGTTATCATAGAGCTTGGAGGCAATAAAATGCTGAATGAACTGTTTTATCTGTAGGATGAACCAAGACCAAACTAATACAAGTAAAATGGATACACTATGATAGTGTTCTCATACTTATGATCTTTCTTTAGGGGTTTCACCAGATGTTTCAAGTTGAGCAATCATATAGCCAGTGTACATCTACCAAATATACATCACCTGGAAAATGCATATTATAATAAATAATACTAACTGTACCATGACTAAAGTTAACCATCCTTTTCCTATTCAATTTTCTTTAACAGGACATATTTATTGGTCAAAACTAAATGTTACAACTGTCAGCAAGTTTGAACTTCTGAGTCTTCTACATGTGAATGACAAAAAGATGAAACTGATCATGATGCTATGAAAAGCTTCAGCTACTAAACATATTCCTAGATTGGAGAACCATGTTACATCCTTGCACATGAAATGCTTGTTTCTTGCCATAGTCTCCTGACTCCTGATTGGTGGTGCAATTCTTTCCTAACAGTAATTTTTAAACTTCAAATTTGTAGCAGGAGTTAGGAGAATAATACTAATGATCATAAAATTGAATGTAGTATAATACTGAAAATGGAAAATAAGAACAAGCATACGAAATACAGAGCCAGAAACTTTTATCCGAGGAAGTGTGACATGAAATAGGAGGACCAAAAAAATGAATTGGAATTAAATGATTATATTGTGTTGCAAAGATGTCACAAATATGTCAACATACTGAATTTCTCTCAATGAAATTACCATTCCCTCAGGTCACCAGATAGAAGCACTCCCATATACTCCAATTTTGTTCTAGATCATATTTTGCATATTTCAAAAAGTATCAATTGCCAAAGTAACTCATGGATGCTTGTTCAGGCATGTATCCAGCTTCAACATTATTAAAACAGGATGAATATTTGAGTTGAAGTGACCAACCACAAAATACTCCAAGAAAACATCAATTAGAAACACAAGTAATCAATTTTACTCACAGTAATCAACATCATACATCTTGAACAACTGTACCAAC
This sequence comes from Cordia subcordata, assembly GCA_028554755.1. Lineage (NCBI taxonomy): Eukaryota > Viridiplantae > Streptophyta > Magnoliopsida > Boraginales > Cordiaceae > Cordia > Cordia subcordata. The sequence goes on from JAPTOF010000020.1 coordinate 2,203,258, forward strand.
CTTTAAACTGCCACAGCAAGAGCAGGGAGTCTCCATATTTGAATCTAAGTCTTCATCCTGGCATATTCTACACTCCACTATTTTCCTTGGAGATGCTATTGCTTCATGATCCTTCTGAGAAGCACATTCAGCCATCGCATCATCGCTCATTGAAGACGCAAACTGTTTAGTTTGGTTTCTGCTTTCAATTGCCGCCTCCAAGGTTGACTCAGTCAGCAAGCGATCAACCAACAGAACAAAGTGGTCACCCATTTCTGAGGAAATCACCAACACTTTAAAAACGCAGTCCTCCTTCAACAATCCTGAAAAAGTACACTAATTAACAGAATCTAATTATATAAGTAACTTGTGCAATTAACTGTACATGTTCAAGAATCTGTAGCTAAAACAGGACACTAATGCGTCAATCTCAAAGGCAATATTGAACAGGTGTAAAGTTTCATCTAAAAACAAAATTGAAAGCTGAGAAGCATTACGATTTATCTTAAAACAAAATATGATACTAGAATTTTTCCAACATCATATATCCTACCTAAAATTATAAAACCAAATATCCAAGACACTTCTATTGAGAAACTGGTGAATAGATGAAAATTTTCAGAAACCAGTATAGATTTTTCTTCTTTCTTTATTTCCGATTAACAAATCAAAGAAAAAGGTAATAAAAGCTTCACCAAAAAGTGGAAGCAAATGAAACAAAGATGACGCGAAAACAGACAACAAAATGATAAACAGACAAAAAGCATGAAACAAAGGAGGGAATAAAAGAAAGAATCAAGCTCTGATCAAGAGAAAGCTACTTTTCATTAACAACCAAAAGAAAAGCACAAAACATCTTAACAACGAAGCTTCCAAGATTATAACCAAACCAAATGAAAACACGAACGATTAACATAAATAACAAAAACCCAATTCACAAGAACATCCAAAGTGGCGCCCAACAAAGAAAGATTGGAACTTTTCAACAGGAGAGACATACCCAGATAGCAAAAAGTGATCTTTTTGCATAGGTAAAGGGCCAAAAGCAGGGAAAGATGAAATGCCAAAAAAGCGAGAAATTTGAAGAGAGAATATTATGCAACTAAAAGAGAAGGAAAGAGAGACTTACAAGAAGGGGATCAGAATATGTTGAAGCTAAGAAAGCCTTCTGTTAAGTTTTTCTTTTTTTGTGTGTGTGAGAAATGAAGCAAGAGATTGAGTGCAATCATAATCAGCATTCAAATTCAAGTTTGCAATTTTTTGCGCATTACAATAACAAATGTGGTGTATATATTCACAAGTATCAATGCAATACGAAGCCTTCACAATGATAATAAATTAATATACTTTTGCTACGTGGCCAATCCTTAATGCCTTTTAGTTTTCGTAAGTATTTGCCAGTAGGTGGCAAAAATATGAACAAATACGTGCATATATTTTGATGTCTCAAGAAAATAAATAGTAATCAAATGGTTCATAATTATTTTAACATAATAATTGTATTTTTACTACCATTAATATTTCCGGTTGTCACATGGGTATCCAAATCCAATATTAGTTTTTTTGTTAATGTGTGTAATTGACATATTTTATTGGTATACTTAACATTATTATCCAAATCCTCAATCCAATATTATCATTGTATGTTTAGCTTTTTTTTTTTTCTTCTCTATTCTTCTAGTTGTTTATTTATTTTTTCTTTACAAAATCCCACCAATCACCCGTCCCCACCACAGGGTTTGAACGGTTGAACCTGAGACCTCACTTTTAATGGAAGTAATATTAACCACTTATGTTATATCTTATGCCACTAGACTCTTGTTGTTGTTGTTAAATTATAAGAGCCCATTTGGATCGGTTTTTTTTTAAAAGTATTTCTTTTAACAATTTTTAAAAAATAATTTTTTTTAACAAACTGAAAATTCTAGTTTCTAAAAAAAACTGTATTCGAGCTTTTTAGAGTTTCAACCTTTTTGGAGGTCAAATTAAATAGTTATTACAAATATAATGTAACTTTTTCAGGAAAAAAGTAATTTTTTTTGAAAAAAAGCAGATCAAAACAGGCCCTAATCCTGTTTCTACCAAAAAAAAAATCAAAAACATTGTAAAAATAAGGTTTTTGTGGCTGCCTGGTTTCCTCATTATTACTTCGACAATTTTTGTGGTAAGATTCTGCTCTCTCCATTTAGCGTGAAGTATCATTAACTAAAAGGGTTTGAATTGAGTAAAGAAGACTTTATTTATGTGTCTCGTTAAATTACAATGTTACATAGTTTTATTTTTTCTTTTCAGTGGATCGAGTATATATATTAATCATCAAATCTCCTGAGTGTTATTCATCTTATGAATTAAATCAATAACCTTATTTAGTTAAATGTATGATTTTGTAGTTTAATTAAATTATAATCTGAACTGTTAAAAATAATATGATAAAATTGTCTTTTGCCTTCAACAAATGACTGTGTGGATCATGAGGCATTTCATGCCTAAATCTGAAGAACAAGATTTTTTTTTTTTTTTCATAAGCTCATTAAACTCATGGTCATGACTAGTTGACAACCAATTAATCTTGATGATTATATGACATTGCCTTTAGCTTTATAATCATCAAATTGGGACATTGTTTGAGAATGATTTCTGTTACAAAATTTTTCTTCATGATGATGGCATGCTTCCCTTGATTCTCCATGATATTTTCCTGAAAATGAGAAACATATTGGTGGCCTTTATTTATCATGCCATAATGGTACTGCGCCAAAAGTGTTGCCTAAAAGTCGCCTACAGCTTCTAAAAGCTAACTTTTCTTCCATCTTCGCCTGCATATAATATATATAAAACTGTTGTAAACTCTGTCACTTCCAAATTTTTTAAGGGTGATGTAAGTTTAGGATTAAGGATAACTCACATCGCTGAAATTGTATCTCGAGAAGTGAGGTTATAGATTCAAATCTCTTAGGGGAGTGGGACTTAAGTTGGGTTGGAGGTTTTTTCAAAAATAAAAATAAAAAAGAAAAAGTAACTTAACTCTTTTCAATAGTCACTGAATTATAAGAGCGAGACAAATTAATTTTTATTTCTTAACATGATCTCTTAACTCCAATTTATCATACTTGATATAGTCTCAATGATTATCGTAATCTTGTACTAGCTATAATAAAGTTTTTATATATTTTCAAATATATAACAATATAAGAGAAATTTAATTATCATAAAATTATATCATTATATCAATCTTGTGATCTCTCGTACCATATAACAAGTGAAATCCAGAAACAATATAATTACCATCCGTCAAAGACATGCTTGAAATTCCATGTGACCTTCTATAAGATGCTGTTAGTTGACCACGGTATTAGATATCCCAATAAAACATGGCTAATTGAACTATATTATCCATTACGAGAGAATTAATACATTTTGATGCTGATAAAATTAGGATTGAGTACTGGAATCTAAAAAATTATATAGATACGAAGGTAAAGAAGATACGGCAAGAGGGTGCCATTTTTAGCCAAAACATACAAAAGAAGGAATATGTTATGTTCCATGTAAATTTGTTCCAAAAAAAATTTTCGTAGACTTGAAGCTTTGCGATGTAATTGTGAGACATGTGCCCAACTAGTAGCTTTTATGCGTTTTCCTTTTTCTCATTCTGAATTCTTTTCAATACAATTAAAAATGTGTTTTTTTCTTCTAGAGTTTTAGAGAATCACATTGGAGGACCATTTGTTGATACCTCTTTATAAATAAATTAAAGGGGAAAAAAAGAAAAAAAATATCAAAGTAAGTAGTTTAAGCTGTCTTTTAGTTTCAAAAAACCTAACGAAGTAAAATAAAAACAATGCTAAATAGTTGCAAAAGGTTTTCATATAAGAACTTATATTATCCCATATTCCCATTACAAATAATACTATTTGGCAACTTTTAAGTGATCTGAAATATATATCAAAGTATGTACCTCATTATATTATAAGATTTACATTCTTGAAATCGATCTAACTTGGTATTGTGTAAGATACATTTCTTCTTATATAACAAGGAATTATATAAAGCCTTGGAATGGTTGATCTGTACATATTTCAAATGCAAATTTGTATACTTGTCTTGTGTAGTATACACAATATATACAAAGCTTATTATAGAATTACAGTAAAACATATTCAGAGATATATGCTAGAGAGTGGAGACAAAAATTCCGCTATATATGCATTTAAGATAAGGTGACATAATAAATTGTTGTCTTGTCAATCTCATGAACTGAGTTGTGGTTAGTTTGGTGACAATCTTGCACACACCATATATACATATTGATAGGTAAAACATAAATGGACCACCACATATATCATATGCCATAGCAAATTAAGAACACATAGGTTGGATATTGAACTCCTAGCATGTGGCATGGACCATATTGTTACCACGTTAGCTACTAACCTACATGGGATATGGCTAGAAAATAACATGACTCCAATTAAGAGAGGCAAAAATGATCTTTATCGCTCAATTATCACTTGTCGGACTATGTCCAAAAGCAACATAGTACAATGGTAAACTCAATAATTAAATTGATAAAAATGTTCGCCTAATCTCTTAGTTCGTGGTACCGTTACGAACTCTTATGTCATAAGATGCTTTTACATACCCCTTGTATTTTTATTGATAAATAAAGTGCTTTATATCCGTCTTTACGATTGCGTATGTCCATGAAAGATCAGACGTTGAGCCATTTTATGGTCAGCCAAGATTGGCTACTGACTCTTTTGTTGAACTTATGGCTAGGTGTGCCAATCGATTGGTTGGCTGGCTTTTCAATAGCTTCTAGCGAGTGGCTTGTTTTCGTGCTTGGTTGACAAGAAAGAATGTGCAAAGTCATAGTTCTTTCCTTTCATTGCTATGGTTGGTTACCATCCTAAACCAATAAGAATCCTTCCATATCTCATGCACTAGCTAGTCCTTGCTTTTCCTTGGGTCAAATCTCACGCACTAGTCAAAGCTCACCATTTTCACACCAATTTATATTTCTTTTCCTAAGAAGCAATTAATGAAGCATAGCATGCATTTTCGACCCAAAAAAAAAAAAAAAAGAAAAGAGAAAATAGTATGCATACAAAGCAACTCAAAGTTACAAAATATTGACAAATAAATATGAAATTTCATTCTAGAATAATTGATAATAAGTGAAGTAACTTGTGATATTATATCTGTTAATCTTAAATTTTATGATTTATTCATATCAACCATTAATTTTTTTCAACAGTAATATCAAATGAATGGTAGACACATCTTTTATTTTTGGGGGGTTCCTTTCACTATATGTTTATCTAAATCTAGTGTTTAGATTATTTGAGGTGCTACATATATCTCTTGTTTTAATTTACCTTATCGAATTTTATAATCATATAATGTCCAAAAGAGTGCGCATCATATCTACCCTCACCTGAGAATGAAATTGGTATTTACTTTAGTTTGACCTCCATTCTAAATAGTTCATGTTTGAATTAAACCTTTCAAAGTGGGGTAAAAAATCTACTTTTAAATAGGTGTGGTTGAACAATTAATTTACGTCTGCATTATTCGTGGTGGAAGTATCCATATTTGCTGTTGTAGATTTTATGTATATTAATTTGGATTCATTTTACTTGATATTTGTTAAACAATATTGAAATGATCAATTTCTAGAAGTGGCTCCTTTTGAATATATCAACTATCATGTTACTCGTGTTGAGAGGTTCATGAACCTTTGATAAAGTTGAGTAGGTGAGTTGATGATCAAACATTGGTCAAATTGTTTGGAGTTGGTTATCTGAAGTTTCATACAAAGTTCCTCTCTACTTTATAGACGTTATTGTCGTTACATTATTGTGTGACGTTATTGGCTTTTAGAATTTCAATATTCATACTTTTCGCAAATAAGTTATATATATGAGCAACCAATATTTGAATAAAATTATATTCTAGTACAAATTTTTTTTTCTTGTAAAAGGTAACGTAAATGCTACAAGCATTGAGTGATGTAAACCTACACTTTGTTTATGTATGCTCTATTTTTACATACATTATATTTGTGCAAGCATGTGGTTTAATTTGATACAAAGCGAAGAATCTTATCAGAGCTTGACATGCCGTGAATCCTCTTGAAAGAGAGAGGTGCATTTGAAAATGCAAACACAGGTGGTGCATGATTGTTGTTAGACGTGTTGGGTTAAGTCCCGCAACAATCAAAACCCTTGTGTTTAATTGCCATCAGTGAGTTTAGAACTTTAAATAAATTGTCAATGATAAGCCAAAGGAAGGTGAAAATGACGTCAAATCATCATTCTCCTTACACATTGGGCCACACACGTGCTACGACAACCAAGACAAAAGGTCACGATCCTGCAAGGGTAAACTAACCTTAAAAATGCATCCTTAGTTCGAATTACAAGCTACAAATCGCATGCATGAAGCCAGAATGCTATTAATCACTGGTCAACCATATATGATAAATTCTTGCCCGTGTATGGATTATCCATTCAGTTATCTCAATATACCACAAATCTCAGTTAACATATGAGTAGGGGCGGGAATTGGACTGGATATTCGAATATCGGATTGAAAAACTAAGTATCCAATCAAATAACTAAAAACTACCTATACAGTCGGATGCCAGATTTTTGAATAGCAAATAGTTCGGATACGATTTTTCAAATATTTCGAATAAACTAAAAAAATTCAAATCCTGCCTATTATTTTAAATATTTTTTTAAAATTTCCAATGCTTAGGCAAGTAACTCGTTTTTTGAAATTGCCAATGCAGATCCTAACAAGCCAAAGAAACCTGCATCTTCATTTATATGTTATATTGCAGAATTCAATTGATGTGTATCTTCATGTTTAGAGTTGTCAACAAGTTTGGCATTTGTAAAACAACTTTTGAACATAGCCTAGGATCTCATCTAGTTTTAATTTTTATATAGAAAGACTATGGCATAGTGAAGCACATTATCTTTAAGAGCAATCAACTAATATATATCATCTAGTACAATTTTTCAAAGACTAACAATTTTTCATCCCTGTAAGGAATAATTTCAAAGATCAACAATTTTTCAATCCTTGTAGGGGATTTAAAAGAAAGAGATGAGGGCTGTGTTGTATGTTTACACTTCATCACAATATTTAAACACTGCTCTATAAGGGATTTAAAAAAAAGAAAGATTCACAGGAATAATTTCAAAGACTAGTATACACAATACAATATTTAAACACTGCTCTGTAAGGAATTCAAAGACTAACTATCATTTCTAACAATCAAAATTAAAACATGAACTAAACAAAGGGTTTTAAGATGTGTAATGCTCTGTCTGTTTACACTTTCATTACAATATTTAAACAAAAATCTACGACAAGCATTTTGTAATCTGAAAAATTACCTAGATTTGTACGCAAGGGCTGCAGTGGTCGTGGACTCGTGGTGGTCGCCATGGTCTCCGGTGCTGCACTGCTGCTGATGCGTGACTGCGCGCGTGCTGGCCATGGTCACCTGTGCCGTTGGTGCGTGAGGGCTGTAGTAGTTGCCGGTCGACGTTGCAATTGTGTGGTCGTTCGGGTAAGGGGTGGAAGCTACGGCGCTTGAGGCTTTTAGCAAGAAAAATATGTCGAAAAATGACTTAGGAAAAGTCTTGACTTTTGTTAACTAATATTATTTTAATTTAATTAAAAAACACTTCGAGTAACTCGATATCTGAACAAGTAGCAAAATGTTACTTGATATTCTACCCGAATATCCAAACAAAAAAAATCGGATATCAAATCAGATACATTCGAAATCCAAAAGAGGCTGTTTTTACCTACTTGTTTGGATGCCAGACGCGGATACAGGTTTATATACAGATTAGATAGTCCCACCCCTACATGCGAGGTGTAGGATCCCCGGAGTTGGCATCATACTGTACAAGGACTACGTAACCGCAGAAGATATAATAAGCAGAGTGGAGCACAACTTCAGAAGTATATGGTAACCAAGCAGAGATGCTATCAGGACATAAGAATCTAAAGGTACATTGAAGAATACAAGACTAGCTCAATTTTCGTAACCATTGTAAAACACAGCTTACACAGTAATGATAGCACAACAGGACAATATACAAACCAAAAGAAAGATACAAGAAACCGCAGAACTTGGATTCCTGAATTTCGTAGACACAGATGCAGAAGCAACAAAGATCATCCGGCACTGATGTCCTAACTACGGGAGAAAAATACTTAATTTACATTTAAAACAATTAATACACTACTAAAAGTAAATGTCCCTGCAACCTTGTCAACAATATTGACATTGTATCAACAGCATTTCGAGTCATATATCCATGCCATCAAATATTTCTTCATCTTCCTCGTAAGAAGACTCGTCAGCAAGAAAACCTCCACTGGCCAAGTTGCTGTAACAGAGAGAAATTCATCAATCCAAAAAGACTGTGATATTCTAAAGGCTAAATCTTCTGAATGACAGATAAGTAAAAAATTTCACCTTATACAAGTGAACCGGAAGCTGACAACACGTTTCAACTTTCTATTGTAGAAAAAGAAGTGGTATGACCATCTGGAAAAGAAGGATGAGAATAAATGATTATAGCATAACTCACAATTACATCTGAAGCAATTTAAGGGTGACTATTTTAAAGCTTACATGGCTCCTCTCTCGAGGAACGGATCTGCGTCAGCCTCTGGATTATAGCTATAGATCTCACATTCTGCTAGTTTCACAACCTGCATTATGACAAGTAACCAATTTCATTTTCCTTAATTTTGCACCTCTCTCTCCTTTATTTCTTTTTCACCCTCTCCAAAATAAGCACACCTCATCTAAAGCCTTAAATAATGCATCCAGCAGAGGGCTGTCCTCGTTTGCCTCAAGCCACTCCTACAAAAGTAATAGAATGAAGACTCAAGTGAACTGCTCTAGGTCACTAAATATCAGCATACTGAATGAATGGTCAACAAAACTTGGAAGTTCCAAAATCACCATATATACAGCACCGTAACATGGTTATGATGAACCAAATGGATAAGCAAATCACTGGCCAGTAGCATTAGCAAAATTCAAGGAATAGTATTAAGGAGGAACTCTACTCCAGCTAGTGTAGGCCAAATATAACTCTTGGCAGGTTGGAAAGAAGTCCATTTACGCTTACTTTGGTTCTAAAAGTTCACTTTGTAGCTCTTCTTTTATCACTTGGAGACATAACATACTTTTCCTGCAGATACATGCGCTATCATATCATACATCGTCCTGTAACATTCACCTCTCTTCATTTCATACATACAATACCATTCATAACTCCACTAAACTGAGGATAAAACTAAGCTTGAGTACAGTATTGCTCTGAACTTTTCTAGCCTCAAAGCTTGACTGTGAGCTCTCTCAATCACCACAAAGTGGCATGCAAAAAGCAAAATTTCTGTGTGTTCAGGAAACCAAACAATTGTTGATAAACTGTAATGGACGTCAATCAAACGTTTTCTGTGTGAAGTTCTGAAACGATACTTTCATGGTTTTTTCACGTAATACAAAGAAAGCAAATTGCATAAGACCAAGGGAATTTTCCTTATAAGACATGGTTCACCCATACCAATGGGAAGTAGTGTAATGGTGCATTCATCATCAACTATATTTATAATAATGCAACATACATATGAACTAATATCTAATTCAAAAGATCGAGCATAAGGCAGGGAACTACCTTTGATGCTTCAAACATGTAAATGTCAAAAGTCTGCTTAAAACTGTCCCAGCTTTCTTCTGTGAAAAACTGGTGAGCTTTAACTGCACTGTTAAACCATAAAGTTGGTGGATATTGTAGAACAAGAAAGTAACAAAATCAATAGATATGTCAGAAGATACCAACTAGTAATAAAGGATACAGAACAAGTTAACTGATTTTAGTTGTGGGAAATGGAGAGACTTGAACTCTCAGCTCATCCAAGAGCAACAGTCATGTAAACTGTCCGTCAAACCTTCTGACAACACTCCCAAGACTGTTTTAAGAGGATTATATAGTGGGATGCCACGTCGCCAACCAAGCTGACAGTAGCATTACCCATAATCCTCCTTGTCAATCAATACAAGTCTAATATTAATAGAACACCATAAGATACAGAGTTACCTGAAATCATAATCCGGGTACATGTGATAAAGTGTGAGAAGCAAATATATCAACGTCCTTCGGCTGATAAACAAAATTTAAGGAATGAGTTGCAAAACCACATTACATGACCACGCTTAGTAGACCAGTAAGATTGAGTTCACCACCTGGATCTACTACATAGATATTCAACTGGTGAAGAAGAGTCCGTATCAGAAGATTTTCCCAGATAATCAAGAATCTGAATTTGAAAATAGCACAGACTACCAAAAGTCAATTAACTTGCATATTTAGACAAGAAATAAGTTTTAATACTAACAGCAGAAAAAGGGTAAGAAACACATGAATGAACAATTAATTGGACCTTCCGTGAAGCATGGTGTTACAACATATACTTGTCCCACATAGAAAAATATCAAGATTTAAGACCGGCTTATAAGATCTTGGGCCACTCCTTACATCAACCAATTGGTTTTTGTGATGGAATCTCAATGATGCTTAACACTTGGCATACATGAAGAAATACTAAATTCCTTTCTTCTCTAAGTTCCTTGGAGATCCAAAAGGTTGAAGCAATAAGAAATGGCGGAAAGAAGAAGAAGAAGAAAAGAAAAAAGAAGAGGAAAAGAACTTCTCAATCATAAGAAACAAACTCCAAAAGATGAGTACTCAGGCTTGAAATATGGAATGAGAAATAGTGAGGAAAACAATGGACAAATTCTCAAGCAAAAACATATATATAAATGTAACGAAGAGGCCATAAACCACGTGCCAAACTTCACAAATTGAAATCACCTCATTCTCCAGACTGAGAGAAAGCTTCTTATCTGTTCCCGTGTGTTTGCCTAGAAGATCACAGAAAGACGATATAAACATCCTCGAAGATCCATCTGCAACTGCATAATCTATGCTTATAAATGCTTCATACTTACAAGAGTAAGCTTCAAGACATCCTTTGATTGTGCGCTCTCCGAGATTCACATGAGTCAAAAAATCATTGATACTGGAGATTATACCAAAGCATTATTTACAAGTACACGTGTGAAAAAGGAAAAGTTCTAGCTGCGTATTTGTTGCAATATTACTGATAGGGAACACAGTGCAGGGAGATAATTGCATTTTTGAATTAACTCAACAACTGAAAATCATACCGATCAAGAGGAGTGTATTCCAAGTACTTCATGCTGGATTTATTCGAAAGGCACACCACTGAAAATTGATCTTTATTGAGGCTCCGTGTACTACCAAAAATTCAGAATCACAAGCTGTAACATCCCAAAATATGTACATACACGTGAACTAGTTTGTGAATTCCAGAAGGAGAACGGCATACTCATAATTCTAAAACATCCCTGGCCCCCAATTAAAACATTGCTCTTTTCCAATCTTTTGAAGAGTTAATCCAAATAGTCCATAACAAGATCGCAAATTAAGAGCAATCTAACAGCATTCAACATAATAATTTTGAAGGTAAATAAACTTGAAACTAATGATGTGTGGAATAAGCTTATTACAAGATGCTTATCTTATTGACGTGAAGGAGGCAATGTTTATTCTCTCTCTTATAAAATATAAACATCTTATCACAAACATCTTATGAAAACTCAAAGAAACCATCCTTTTTATTTTATAAGATATAAGTAATCCATCCTTGACTTATTTTTTACAACTATAGATAAGACATTGTATCATAAGCATCTTATAAAAACTCAATCCAAATCAAATTTTTATATAAACATCAAATAAGATAAGCATCTTATAATATGCTTATACCAAACACGACATAAATAGCTCACGTTATATTAATAGTTATTACAATAGCTTTATATTACATTCAGCAATTGGCAGCATGTACCGAGCCCCCCAGCCATGCATACGGGTCACAAATGTGAAATCCAAAGTACCAGGTAACTCCAAAGACAGGGAATTTCTTCAGTGTCACCAATTCTGGTACTTCAGAACTACAAACACGACAGTCAATAAAGAATCATGGCCAAGCCGTTCCGATCTTGGTCATAATGTTGCATCTATTTACTAATCACCAAATCCTATAAATAGTTCAGCCGAATATATCTTATCCCTAAAACAATTTACACATATATTATGTAAAACAACGTTCTTCATCTCTAATAAGCTCAATCATTATCTCAAACAAGTTAAAAACAAGAAAATCAAATTGAACTCATAATCAATACACAATTCAACACACTTGCACAAGTTTTCTCAAGCTAGGATGCATAATTAGTATACCACAGTTACCATACTTGTTTCCAGAGTTCAACTTATTGTTTAAGCATTTCAAAACACTAGTTAAATGGGTCTGACTAGAAATTCATCCTGTAAGAATTCCAAATCATTTCGCTATCCATATCAACAATTCTCAAATCCGTCTCCAATATGAACATAGATCTAGACAACCAAATTGTAAAAAGGACAAAAAAGAAGGAATTTTTTCACATAATAAGATACATAATAGAAAAGCAAATTATGGATCCAAAAGCAAAAACAGAAAAATTAAACAGGATATAATAAAGAAAATAGTACCTTTTTCAACGCTATGAGAAAGGGAAGGTTTTGTACTTTGGGTGGAAAAAACAAATTATTTCATATTAATAATGGTTTTTAATTTTGGCGCAAGCACAAAGAGAGAGAGAGATGGGAGAAATTTTGGAATATTCGAATTGGGGGATACTTTCGATTGGTTTGGTGGTGCTGCTGGTGGTGGTGGTGGTGGTGGTGTAAGGGTGGTAGGTGTCGTGAACAGATCTAAATTTTTTTTATCTTGTCACGTGACAAAACAAGTAACAATTGCTGAATAGAAACAAGCTTTTAAGGGTACTATTTTGTTAAATATATTGTCCACAGAGTGGGAAATAAAATTTTGAAAGTTAAAATGTTTTACTTTTCAAAAAATATTTTTAAAAAATTATAAAACAAAGTGTTTTAAAAACTATTAATTTAAACAAACCCTATTATTCAGAATTCCTAAATTGTGCTTCGTGCAAGTTTACTAAAACGATTTTTGTTTTTTTTTTTTTTAAATCTTTTGTAGACATACCATGGCAGCCTTATATTAGTTCAAACACCACTCATGATTATTAGCATTCATTTGATTAATACAATAGGATATCTCACTCATTTTATTTAACAAAATGTTTGCAATTAGAGAATATGATTGAGTTTGAGTAATTATAAATTCAGGAAAAAAAAACAACAAAATTAAATGAAGAGTAGGCACCATGCAGGAAGAGAATGTGAAGCTGTGACATGAAATGAAGAATGTGAAATTAAAAAAATAAATAAATTGGCAGCAATCAAAAGTTAACTAATTAAACTTTTTAATATTTAACTAAAGTTATGGAATAATAACCATATTTATAAATTTTTTTGCATGCAAACTTATCATTGAAAGATCTTATGGTTCATCACGCACAATCTAATTCAATTCTTAAATTCAAAATTTTCTAATTCCAAGATACATACCATTAAAGGGTCTCACAGGTTCAATGTACGTAATCTAGATCATGTGCAATTTTTCAGATTATGAATTTATTAATTTCCATGTGCATATTTATCGAAAGCCTTTGCAAATTCATTATCTATAATCTCTAGATTAACTTATTAAATTTATAAAATTTCTAAGTCTTAAATAATCATGTCTTATGCATTTATTAGATGTGTCCTTAGTCTTTTTGCAATATAGCCTAAAGTGTCTACTGTTGTCTGCTATGAATTAGAGTTTGTTTGACCTAATTTCTAGACATTCAAAAAGTTATTTTTGTAAGTTAAAAAATTGAAACTAACCTATTTGACCAATTTTTTTAGATTAGGATGCTCTCATATCAAAATTTCTCTCATATTAATATGAGAGAATCATCTCAAACATTTATGTATTGGTTAAAGTTATTTCAACTATTCATTTAAGACAAATCCCAAAACAAGTGGATACTAGGAGGGGAAAAAAATTTTCGAAAAAGTTTAACATGGATGGCTGAGAAGTTTTTACCCACTCATGAAGGGTTAGGATTTTCTTTATATTAATGTGAGAGAAGTCTTGATACGAGAAAATCTCAATCCTTTTCTTAAAACAGTTTTTGCGGGTAAAATAAATAAATAAATAAAACTAAAAAAGTTGAAAAATCAAAAACTCTAAATTGCAGCCTTTCAAAAAAAAAAATTTTGTAAAGCTATTTTTACGTCATGCCAGAAATTATTTTGCTTCTAAAAAATACTACTAAACATTTGTTGGCTTTCGGCTAAACGTGCATAATTTTGAAATTTGAACAACTTAATATCCTTCTGCATTCTGTTTGTAAGAAGTGTAGGCCTTGAGATGGTGGAATATTGGGCCAGTGCAAATGGCAGGGCTTGGGTTAGATTTCTAGTGGCTTTCCCATTGCAAGCGAAGAGCTTCTTTACAGGTATTAGATACGCGTCGTCTGCATATTTTTTTTATTCCCATTGGACGTTGTTTCCTCTAACCACACCTGCAAGTTCAATGCACAGCAATGAGATGACTTGCAGCTACTTGTCTTCATCATCGTAGCCTGTAACTGCAGCATGAAAGGTTTTCGATCTCACTTGAGAACACTTTGTTGGAAATAACAACTATTTTCGTTTCAAGTTAAAAGAGCTATACTTTTATTCTTAAAAGAAGTATTTAGTATTTAATTTGAATGACGAATAAAACCTTATCAATTAACTGCAAATAACACTTCAATTCATAATTTTCTTATTTCTGACAGTTAGCCATCTGGTATTTCTCTCCTTTGTAGTGCTGAGAATATAATAGTTTTCACTTTTAATTGTTTTGGTTGTTGAATGATTCACTCGATTGATTAATCAACACTCAAAAAGCCTACAATCTGGGCGGCCTCGTACTTAAATTGCAAACTAATATAGGGGGCCGTTTTTATCATCACAACGTTAATTAATTGCCTGCTTGTGCGTTCACTGACTTTTTCTACACACAAAGTTTGTACTTTTTCAAAATGTTTAGAGTGACATTTGATGAATTTTATTATAAATTGCAAACTAATATAGGGGGCCGGCATATAGCTTACCGTTTCGGCCATTTGTTGAAAAGGTCCCATTCTTGAATGAAGCTTAGCTTAAATTTTAAAAGCTCAAACTCTAACTGATTTTTTTTTTTTAATTTTGTCTTTTTTCTTTTGTATATTCATTCCAGTACTTGTTCTGATTAGCTTGTCTAAAACCGAGTCTCTATATACATTTTTTTTAGAAAAATATACTTCTTTGAAAAGTTTAAAATTTTTGACTTATGAAAAAAAAATTGAACTTTTTCTTTTTAAAACTAATACAAATACTTGTTACAAAATAAAATACTTTTTTAAACTTCTAGTATCATTTCTTACGTCTGAACTTCTAGTATCTCTGGTCAACAGCAGTGTTCTGATCCTAACCTAACGTTGAAAAGACTTTTCCAACATGCATATTTTGATGAAGCTTCGCAATGGACATCACATCCCATCCTTAATTTCTCATAAGAGCATAATAATTTTCACCATAATCATTTAAATATCATTAATCCGTTCAGCTACAAAGAAGGCCTCAAAACTCTCTTAACATGGACATACAATACATATCTAGTTAATGATCAATGTACTGCTAAATTGTGTTTGACCAAAAAAAATAATAATAAAAAATTCTAAACTGCATGCACAATATTTATCTTCCATCATAAGTTGTAGACTGTATTCTACAAATTATTGATTCTCTCTCCCAAACAAAAAAAGAATTTCACAAATTCTGATCATCTGCGATCTAATATATGATAATCAATCCAGAACACCTATACGACATTTTCTAGCTTTGGAGAGAGGATCTTTTTCTTTCCCAGATTTTTCTTCTAAAAGAATATAATGGTCACCAAAAGTATTTCACTGAAAAAGGAAAAAAAAAAAAGAAAGAAAGTAAAGGAGAGAAATTTTTTGTACTCATAATAATTTATTTTAGAACTAGGTTATCCCAAGTCATATTAGACAAGATACTAATTCATATCGGATCGAAATGTGGGAAGGAGCCTGGCAACAAATGCGCTCCCGAGATTCCTAATACTTGTCATCGAGAAAGAACTGGCTCTTCTAAAATTGTATCCAACAAAGGCTTCCTCGACCTACAAGCTGCTAACCTGTACTTCAACTCTAGCCCTGGGAATCCTTCCGCATCATCTGACGGCGAATCCGATCTTGTCTCCTCAACCCCACTTGGATCCGACCCGCCAACGTTCTCAGTCGTCGGCGCCACCATCGGCGAAATCCTAAAATTCCCACCGCCCGATATCCGCTTAGCGGCCGAGTTAGCCGCCATCAAAACAATCGCCATATCCGCAGCCGTGACAACCGAATTCACTCTCTTCATGGGGAACATTATGTACAAGTTGCCGAACTCCAGGTCTTCGTCCGCCGAGAGAGCCGAAAACCTTCTGCCGATATTCAAAGACCTCGAGTTCACCAAGAAATAGGTCGGACACTCCAGCATGAGCTCTGCAGCCTTCACAAGCTCTCTGTATTGCTTTACTTCACCCCCCGGAAAGATAACCCTAGCCACCCTGTTACTCTTCATTGTTGGAGATATAACATTGCATGACATGTAATTCCCCATTGCTATAAACCCTTGAAAACAAATGTGTATGTATGAAATGCTTCTTGAGAATTTGATGCTTGAGGGGGGAGGTGTGTATATATATATACAGAGAGAGAGGGGTCAAGAAACTTTATAAAATGGCCACGTTTTGATTGTGTAGCAGTGGAAAAAAAACTATGAAAATAAATTAATATTAGTAGTATATTAGAGTAATTTGCTTGATATATTTGACTAATTACACGTGAGCAGGCACATATTGATAGGTAATGTGACCGGATTTTATGTAAGCAAAAAGGGTCGAAGAGTAAGCACAAAGGACACACGGTTAGGAAGGGGCGTGGGAATGGGTTTGACTAGACTAGGGTGTACACGTACGCGTCGGGGGACGACATGTGTGGAAGTTGGAAAGTACATGGAAGTTTGTTTTCTTAGTCAAAGGAAAATAGATGGAAGTTGCAATGCATCGTTTTGTACCACGAGCTATACGGCATTATTGACTGTTGTCCTGTGATGTGTGGGGACAAATTAATCTTATCCCGTGGGATAAGAATATGCTATAATGGTGGGCTTGTGAAACTAATGTTTACTTTTTTCCATTGTTGTCAATTTTAAGATTCTTTAATGAATTAGGATCCTTTTACGTCATTAATTATTTTAAAAAAAAATTTTAATTCATGTTAGTACTTTATGAAATTCAAATACCAAAGAAAATGACTATTAGGAGAGACGAAAGGTATTTTAGAAATATTATTTTTTTTTAGAATTTAAATCTCATAAATAATTGAGATAATATAATCTCTATATAAATGTTAAAAAACATTGGATATGAGGGAATCTTAATCCTAAATCCATATAATGAGCCCCAATGCATGTTTTAAGTTAGTAATAATAAGATCCAAATTTGTACTTGAAACATTTAAGCGGTGTTTGGCTTTGCATGTGTTTATAAGTAAAAAAAAAAAATTATATAGATAAAATTTGTCTATAAACAAGTTTTACTTGCTTTATAAGTAAAATAGTTTGACTAAATAATTAACAAGAAAACTCTATTCCTTAATGAAAAGCTATTTTTAGTCATTTTAACAAATATTACTACCTTATATGTTTACTAAACATATCAATAAATTATAAACACATTTTATTTAGATACTCATTTACTTATTTATCAACTGCACACATTGGAAAAAAAAAGACACAAAAACAAAACCAAATACCTTAATCGCAACAAGTGATACATGACCAGTCACACTAACGTCTAGTCATTGTGTGGTAGCCTGGGAGCTAATTGCGTGGGTTATTTTTCAGGGATATTTAGGTTGTGTGTCACTTGTGCAATTAATACTGACTTTCGTACGCTGCTGGGTATGTACCATTCGGAAGTAGTTATTATTTGGACTTCGTGTTTGCCTTTCAACTGCGACCTTAGTACTTGGCCATAAGGGCTCCTGTATAGAAACTCTAGCTTTGTAGGCATTTAAGCAGGAAAATGATTTTTCATCTAAACTATTTGGTAAGATGTTTTGACATTTGCTAGATCTGTGTGAACACAAAGGCAAATGAAATTTGGCAATGATCACTTTGCGTTTGACTTTAATATTGCCATTCGAATTCATTTGTTGGTAAATGAGCTGTAATAAGCCAGAAAATGATGCTTAATTTATGGTGTACTAACCACCACTTTTATTCACATTCAACTCTAATTAACTAATTTGTTGAAGGGATGCAAACTTTCGCTCTCGATGGCATAATTGATATGTTAGCTAAGGCTCATCTGAATTCACTTTTTCTTTTCCAAAAGTTAAAAAAAGAAAAGAAAAGTTAATTTCAAAGTATTTTTTCTTAAGATATAAAAAGTACTTTTTTTTTTAAGAAAAATCAATCCAAAACAGACTCTTGTATGGATAAAATTGTGCAGCATGATGAAGCAGTTTGTCCTCTATAAAATTGGCAACGGAAATGGCACAAGATTTTGGCATGATTTCTGGCAAACAGTTGTGATTCTCTCTGAATTGTTTGATGGAAGCACTCTTGATACTTTCCAGGTTTGGTAGAGAGGAGCTAATTTCTAAGTACATTGCAGATGGGCAGATGGCACTGGGAGGAGAGTAACCCCATTCTCTCTATTGTTTTTCAGGTTGCCCACTTACCATTTCCTGTTGGGACTCAGGATGACAGTTTTTTTTGGATTGGCACAACTCAAGGTAGATTCACTGCTTGGGATTTGTTTCGTCGTTATGGACCCAAAGTTGATTGGTTTAATGTTGTGTGGTTTAGAGGTGCACACCCCAAACACGCTATTTCGAATGCAATGTTGTTAATCGGGTTTGGACAAAGGTCATGAAAGTCATTACAGGACCTGACTGGCCTGCATCTTGGGATCGAGTTAGTGTATGGGTTTTGAAAAAATACAAGATTAATTCTCCCAAAGCAGTGGCAATTAAAATTGGCGCTTGAAGCTATATTGTACCATGTTTGGAGGGAAAGGAACATACGAGTACATCTTGAATGGCGTGCATTGAATGAGGATCAACTTGTTTTTATCATTCTTTTTTAAAATAAAATCAGATTGACTAGTAAAAATTTGTATAAGGACAACATCTTTTGTAGATCTTTATGCAGAATTTGGAGGCTTGATGTTTGAAGTCCTTCTATTTTGTTTTCTACCGTTGTAAAGTTTTTGAAAGTTATTAATACAATATACTTGCTTTCTTAATCCAAAAGAAAAAAAAAGGGTACTTTCTATGAATTAATGTCTTAGTCTTCTTTTCATGTTAGTTTCAAAATGGTTTATATTTCACTTTAACGAAAACTTTTTTTTGCGGAATACTTTAATGACAACTTTGATAGAGCTACAAGTGGCATGTCATGCTCACGATCCAATTATATTGACTGGTGGCTGTGGAGTAGACATGTTTGAATCTCATGCAGCTTACGTGTTACGTCTGGCAAAGAGTTGTTATAATTTGATTTCAGGAATTAGTCCAGTTTGACCCGCTGGCCTCAGTCCACCCTCTCAATCGGCCCGAACTATATATTTTAGTATCTTCTATATTTTTTGGATTTTGTCGTACGTTTTTAAGCCTTCTTCATCAGAATTAATTTGTTCTTAATACATAATAATATTACGCTTCCCAATAGCAAAAAGTTATCAAAAGAAGGAGCAAGATTATTTATACCAACAAAAATTACTGGGGTAATAACATCAAAAAATTTCTCGTGTTGAGATTGACAATTAAAATGAATTACATGCATAAAGTAAAATAGATTTTTATGTTTCTAGTAAATGTTTTACCTCTAAAAGGATATATGACACTTAATTAATTGCTTTTCTTTCTCAGTGTTAGAGTGATAACTCATTTAAATGCTTAAACTTGTAGAAAAGATGCTAATGTATTTATTTTTTATGTTAATACTTAGCAATAAGTTTCTTGGCTCATTTGGATTAGCTTCTTTAAAAATGTTTCTTAACAAATTTTGAAAAACTACTTTTTTGAGAAGTTAAATCTTTTTTTCTGAACAAAAAATTGCTTTCTCTTTTTTTTTTAAAAAAAGCCAATACAAACAGGTTCTCTATATTTGCTTCTTTTTTTTTTTTTTTGGGAATAATGAATATATGATGTTCTCGTTTAGGAAAGCCGTAAAAGTCAAGGAGAGGTAGTTTTTCCAATTTTTTTTCTGGTTTTTCTTAACAAAAATAAATAAAGAAGTTAATTAATTTCCGTGGATTGAACAACAGAAATTTACAGCCGAAGGAGCGCGTAAAAAAGTTTTAACTAAGTGAGCTAGTTTAGCTGGATTAAAAGCAGCCTACTAAATTTGATCTGAACATGTGGAGAAACTATCATTACTCAAAGAACTACAAAAGCCCAAATATATTGTAAGCAGAGAGGTCCAAAAAGATTTTGAAGAGCCCATTACAAACAATATACTCAACAATTTAGAGCGATGAGCTATAAACTATTATAGTCAATGGTGGATCCAAGATCTCAGGGTTAAATTGGACCCTCATTTATATATAATTTTTTAAAAAAATTTGATTGTTAAGAGCGTACATTAAAGAGTTTGAGCGTTAAGCAGCACCCCCAACCTACCCATCCCATTTTTCTTGTGCGACTTCTCACGAATCCAATTCTCTCTACATGTAACACCTTTTTTTTTTAAAAAAAAAATTTTGAGCACTTGAACCCAAAGCAAACATCATCAGAATCAATTACAGTGTTTAGATGCCTCACAGCTTGCTGGCAGCTGCACTATGCAAAATATTGAACTGACAGTATCCAATAAATTACATTATCGGATTAATTTAGATGTACTATGCGAATTCGATTATTAATTTATCAGTAAGTATATAAATACACACATGTACACACCCACAAACACATTCAACTTGATTTTTTTTAATAAATATTTTAGAGGTTAATTCATTTAATTTTTGAGCTTTTCTACTTCTAAACTGTTTTCATTTATAAAATAAACATTTACAAGCATATTTAGTGATTTTCAAATAGATCCCTTGGATATAACTGTTACAATTTTAGTTATAGGTTATACAAAATGCAGTAACAATTATAATTATATAGTAATTTTTAAATTTGCTAATAACTATTATAATTTTAATTATATATAAAATATGCTAAACAATTCTAATTTATGATTATTTTATTATTCACAACTAAAAGAACCATTATCATCCCTAGTCTTATCATTCTCCAAGTTACGTCCTAATTTATAGTGCGTTTGGAATGATTTTATTTCTAACTACTTATCTTATTAAAAAGAGAAGATATCTTATCACATGTATATATAGATAATGGTAGGACCTATGAAAAGAATGGGAATGCCATTAGGTTCTCTTTTTCTTTGCCTCTGTTAGAAGAAGACGATCAATTCTAATTTGGTGGCATGGTGAATAAGGAGAAAAAATAAAATAAAATTTGCGGCTGCGGGATCAATAATGAAAGAGTAGTTGGGCCATGTTAAAAAATTGCTTAAAAAACAAGCAACTTGAAGTGCCTAATAAATGTGCTATGTCATCGGCTGCTGAACGTCCTAGACGATAAGCGAAGCTGCAGTTACGTGCATGCATCATATGAGAGGAGAAGAATAATGCAGCAATAGTGCAACTTGCTGAAATATATTCCTTTTTTATATGAAAAAATAATAAAATTTAAAATTATCTTATAATAGTTTTGGACCAATACTCATATTGACCAACTAATTTTTATAATAAAATTACAGTAATTCTCCCCATGGTATTAGTGTTTATAATGTCTTAGTGTCTTAGTGATTCTTAGGTACCAGAACCAAAAACACTATGTTTTCACAAATGAGGTCTCATCTTTGAATCTCATGAAGACAAAGATTTCAGCTAAAAAAAAAAAGCAAGGGTTCCACCCTTCGACTCATAATTCAGGAGATTGCTCTATATAGAAAGTGATCGTTACACTTGTATATATAGATACCCACATATTGAGGCAGACGCACGCGCACACACATACACTAGTACTTATACTAGGGGAGAGAGAGATAGAGATGCCTGACGGATGCGCCATGAGTGGAGGAGATGGAGCTCACAGCTACTCGAAAAACTCATCGTATCAGGTCAGTTATACTTCTTTTCATATCACATTTTTAACGAAATATTTGTATCTGTTAATATAATACAATAAATAAGTACATTAATATCCTTTCTGTAAGTTTAATTAATATCTTTTCTACAAGTTTAATGAAGTAATTTTCAGGGCCCAAAAAGTTTGAAACTTATCGCTGCCCATTCCGAAACATTATTAACACAATTTCATCTGATTTTGACCACAGAGAGGAGCGATTGAAGCTGCAGAAAGCATGATCAAAGAAGAAATTGCAAAACATCTACACATCAAAAGACTTCTTAGTGATTCAATTAACACTTAGGCTGGCAGATTATGGATGTTCTACGGGGCTAAACACATTTCTGGCAATCCAAATCATCATCGACGCCATACTCAAGAAATTCGAAACAGAAGGATTAAATTCACAACCCCCTGATTTCAAGTGTTCTTCAAAGATAATGTGTGCAATGATTTTAACGTCCTTTTTGCTTCACTTCCACCCCAGAGGCAATATCATGCAGCTGGTGTGCCTGGTTCCACTTACACACGCTTGTTCCCAAAAGCCTCTCTTCATTTTGCTCACTCATCTTCAGCACTTTGCTGGCTCACAGAATTGCCAAAAGAGATTATGGATAAAAGCTCTTGTGCATGGAATAAAGGAAAGATTCATTACACAGGTTGCTAGGAAGGAAGTATTTGATGCATACGCCGCTCAATTTGGTAAGGATTTTGAGACCTTTTTGGATGCAAGAGCACAAGAAGTTGTGAGTGGAGGGTTGATGGCAATTATTTGTTCCTGCTGTTCCTAATGATCTTCACCACTCTCACACTACCACTGGCACGGAGATGGATCTTGGATCTTGTCTCATGGACATGGCAAAGATGGTAAAGCAAAATTCACTATATTATTGCGGATAAAAGTCTATTTCGCCCATCTTTTAAATGCTTTTAAATGCTTGAAATGCTTTTTGTTAGGAAATTAGGACGCATAACACACACTCACGCAGCGGAATTAAAGCATATGTAACGAGAAAAGAATACGCGCATATTTTTAAACGTGGTTCGGCCCTCTGCCAACATCCACGAAAAACTCCACTAATAGAAAAGAATATTTCAATCCATGTGACTTTTTGCACGGACAAAAAAGTCTAAACCCTCCTCCACAGAGTTCTTATAATGGTTATATCCTCAATAGGACTAGAACGAATATAAGATACTCTTGATGCTCTCAAACTCTCTCTCTCACCCTAACTCAGGTGATGACTTTTTGCACGGATAGAAAAGTTTAAACCCTCCCCACAGAGTTCTTATAATGGTTTTATCCTCAACAGGACTAGAACGAATATAAGAAACTTTTGATGCTCTCAGGTTCTCTCTCTCACCCACACCCCCATGGGGTGTGGCCCTAAGGCACACTCCTAAAGCACACATTATACAACTAATGCAAGAGTCCTATTTATAGAGGAGATTTCCTTGTCCTCCAAAACAAAGGATTTCCTCATCTATCAATTCTACCATAATTAAGATTCTTAAAAAACTAAAATTTTAATTCTTCCTAATTTGTATGGGCTTGGACTTTGAGTCATAACCCAACAAATTCCTCCTTTGGCGAAAAGTCTGAAGCTTCTATGCCACAACTGGAATCTCTTCACAGTCTTCATGTTGGAACCCTTGCTCGACAACACTCTACACGGCAACATCTACCAACACATCCTAGCAGGTTTTCGAAGTCATCCCCAACATCCCTCTTCGTGTCGTCTAACCTCGACCTCTTGAGGTTGTTTGCGTCCTCCCTCGACACAAGGCATCTCGGACGTGGTCTTCTCTTCCAGCAGTAGCATTCTTTATTAGTCATCTGGCCAGGACTCTGATCATTCAGTTACGTAGACTCTCTTCGCGTGACTCCTCCCTCAAATCGAACCTTCTTCAACTAGTCTACTCATCCAAACTTTTCTCCTCTAGAAGTTTGTTCACTAGTCGGCTAAATGTGTTTGCTCGCACAATGCTTCAAAAACTTTCGCAAAATTTCATCACCACTTCATTATTTTACCTAATTTCAAGGCTCACCCATGATACATCAAGAAATTTGGCAAAACGGATCTTAAAAAACAAACTCAGGTTGTGGGAAAATGATAGGGAGACCCTCAGTCAACGAGGTCAAACCCCTGCAGCCTGCTGGTCAAACCTTCTGTTTGACTGTTTGACCATAAACTCACAAAACTTGGCCTACTTGTATCTCACAATCCGACCGTCGGATCGTCACGAAATTTTAGCAGCTTACTCTCCTCTCCAAGATGAAAACACAGCAACAAACGGATCGTCGATCAGACTATGGCAAGGCTGCCAAACGCAACCAGCAGATCAGCGGAATTTTTTTTACTCCTCTTCGGCGTTTCTTTTTTCGTTTTTCGTGCAAACCAGCGTCCTCCCTCCAACCAGGCTCTGATACCACTTGTTGGGAAAATTATTAGGATGCATAACACACACTCACGCAGCGGAATTAAATCACGAGTAACGAGAAAAGAATACGCGCTATTAAACGTGGTTCGGCCCTCTACCTACGTCCACGATCCCCTCTAGAATAAATTTTACTATTCAATAATAATGGGATTACAACTCGGGTGATGACTTTTTGCACGGACAGAAAAGTCTAAACCCTCCCTCACAGAGTTCATATAATGGTTCTATCCTCAATAGGACTAGAACGAATATAAGATATTCTTGATGCTCTCTCTCTCACCCACACCCCCATGGGGTGTAGCCCTAAGGCACACTCCTAAGGCACATATTATACAATTAATGCAATAGTCCTATTTATAGAGGAGATTTTCTTGTCCTCCAAAACAAAAGATTTCCTCATCTATCAATCCTACCATAATTAAGATTCTTACCAAAACTAGAATTTTAATTCTCATTCTTTCCTAATTTGTATGGGCTTGGACTTTGAGCCATAACCCAACACTTTTTGTGAGCGTAAAAAATGAAACGAACTTGTTTAACTCTTTTTTAAAAGTGTTTTTTGTTAATATAATAAATAAATAAACTAATATTCTTTCTACAAGTTGCTTTTGGTGAGGTGGTAATTCTAATATAGTATTAGAGCTTGAAAAGTCAAACGACATGATTCGATCCTTACCGTCACTCATTTAAAAAATGTTAAATTATCTACGTACAAACTTTAAAACAAATCACGCTGCATGTGAGGAGGCAACTTTTAGATGAAGTGGTAACTCTAATACTTTTACATAAAATGCAACTAAAAAAATAAAAAACCAGAAGCTCTAAATTGGAGTTTTTGTGAAGGGGTAACTTTTAGATGAAATGGCAACTCTAATACTTTTACATAAAATGCAACTAAAAAACTAAAAACCCAGAAGCTCTATATTGGAGTTTTTCGAAAAGATTTTTGAGAAACTGCTTTTACATTATATCATAAATTAATATTTTTCTTCTTTTTTCAAAAATATTAATCTATAATTTTAAAATTATAATATTAACTTTAAAACAACTAAAATTCAACTCCTAAAATACCAAATCAAACGATCAATGGGTTTTATTCAAATAACATTTTTAACCAAAGCTCTACTAGTAAAAACTCTAGAACTCAATAACTGAAATCTCACAACTAGGTCAAACAAAGTCTAAATTCTAAAATCATTTCTTGTTATAATCCCTATGAATAGTTTGAACTTTTCGATTAAGTAATTACTTGGTTCACAGGGACGATTTGCTGAAGCAATGGTGGATTCGTTCAATTTGCTAGTATATTACACCTTTCCAAATGAATTGAAGGGTTTGCTAGAGAGGAACTAGTGTTTCAGTATAGAGAGAATGGAGACAATGGACAATTTATCTAAGCATATCGCAATGCCCAACCACAAATCATGAGCATTGTACTTTAGGGCTGCGTTGGAGAGAGTTTTGGTGAAACATTTTGGAACTGAAATAATGGATGAATTATTTGAGAAATATGTTGATAATGTTGCAGAGTCCTTCTTTTTCCTAGACCCAAATGTTCATAAATTAATCTATATATTTGTTCCCCTAAAGCGTAGAGATTAAATAGCCACAAATATTATGGGGTTATGTTGCTTTCTTTGCTTGTGCCTTCTCACTAGTTGTATTTTGGACAAGTTTGAGTGGCTTGGAGAATCTTGGTACTGTGAATTGTTCCAATTAATAATCATGTCCGGTCATCAATAAAGCTTTTTATTACTTATTCATAAATCTCCATTTATCAAGAAGGGTGTTGTACCCCACTTAATAAAATAAAATTTAAATTAGTTTGATTTGATTTGTATACTAAAAGTGGGTATTCTTTGAATTGTGCACTTAGAAATTGATCTGGGTTTACATCTAGAACCCACGTTTAAGAGACTGAATGCTTAGTGTTTGAATCTTCACGAGTAAAGAAGTTAAAATCAGAATCTAGAATTATTTAAAAGGGCTTTGAAGTCAATTCATTGGCCATGTAAGAAAAAGCTTCAATGGCTTTTTGAGTTTACGAAAGCAGCAAAAAGACAAGAGTAGAAGACTAAAAAATTTTGGAAGATTTGTGGCTGTAGTTGATGAGCTTGAGGGATGGGGAGATTTGTTACATTTTTCTTCCCAATTATCATGATATTTCAGACTTTAGGTTGAAGGTGATTATAACCAAAAATTTTTCCACCAATTACAAGCATAAAGGGAATAACTGATAAACATAAAGTTGCCATTTGCCAACATCTGATACAAAACATAAAGTGGTGACAACATTATCTAAAATATTAAATATGACGATATATGTAAGATAATAAAAGAAAGATTATTGATGAAACATAATATTATCTATATATTATATAAAGTAAGTTATATGTCATATTTAAAAATATTTTGTGTACTTTTCTCAGATACTTTTTTCTTTTAAATTTTATTTCCCCTAATTTATATCATATCTTAATTAAGCAATATTTTTAAAATCAAGTAACTCATACTAATTAGATTTATACACATGCAATGATTTTGTTTCTTATATAAAATGAACGTTATCTTTTAATACTAAATGTCCTAATTCTAATATGAGTTAAATTCCAAAAAATATATTATTTCTTTTCTATTATTCTTTTACTTGATTAGATTACATTTTAATTTTACTTTTTTTAATTTCAATGTTCTTTAATTACTATATATGTCTTATTGTAAATAAATACTTTACCTTTTAACACTGTGTGTCCTGATTCTATTTTTGTTTTGGACTTCAAAAGAGAGGTAAATTTCAATAAATAAATTATTTACCTTTTATTAATTTTCTTTTCCATATCAAATCATTTTATGATTTTAGTCATCAATAAAAAATGACAAAATTGAAAGTATACATTTTGTTGGCATATTATACGGGGTATACTCTAATTACTGTAAAAAAAATTTTTATTAATTTTCCATCGACATAAAAAAAAAAAGAAAATAGTCAACAACATGTCCGTTTAAAAAGCAAGCTTCGTTCACCTCCAGGCAACAACTGATACAACCCGCGTTCAGACACGTCCCAAACACAGGTATTCGTCTTGAGACCACCACACCTGCCACGATCTCGACTGTAAGAAAACAGAATCTTGGCGTGCTACCAAGAATCACTAGCGACAGTTTTTCACACTCGCTAAAATCATTAAGGACAAGTTGAGAAAAGTTGTTAAAGACTTCTATTCACGTAGTCAGATAAAGATAGGCACTACATGCATGTAGAATTTACTTATAAAAAAACATTCGACCCATAAATGCACAATTATTTGCGTCTTTTTGGAAAATTGATCTCTCCTTCGCAAGCCTATCATTACTCTTTTAGAGAAAAAGGATAAATTAACCAAAAAAACTATAGATTTTGTAATTCATCTGTCGTGAAAAATAAGAAAGTAAAGCAAGTAAAGTTGGAGGGAGAAAAGAAGAATGAGAGAAAAGTACAAGAAAATAGTGCAATAAATAAATCATTATGAATTGGTTGCTTACATAAAGAGAGACATATTTTAATAATATTGACAATTAGTTAAATATTCAACGATTTTGAAATATATATGAAGGACAATTGTAAAGTGTAAATGTTGTGATTCAAACGAGCCCTTGATCCATTCTCACTCACGCTGGTTACTCTCCCACTTCTTTCCTTCCCCAAGGCATATAGAAGGTTCTTGTACGATTAGGGTACATGCGATAGAGTCCGTCGTCAAATAAATACCAGGCACAAGTAAACCTAGTGGGATCACAAAAAGTCAAGTGATCTCCAACGTAAGAAAATGCGATAAAACGTATATTGATTTCCATGGTGACTTCACAAAACATGTACACATCCCCGTATGTGTAGAAGTAGGCAAGATCCACATCCATCACGAAGGCAACATGCTCCCCCCTTTGAATAATCGTCGTGCCGGCGTCGGTGTCGTTGCTTAACCAGCAATGGCACGTAATCGGCGGCATCCTTTTCTTCATTATCCTGTCGTTTATATAAATAAGATAACGAGCAATATCGCCGGTGCAAATTGGACAGTATGCGGATAGCAATGCTAGTGCAAGTATAGCCACAGCAGAATATTTGAACCCACTCATCGTCATCTCACTACAAGAAAACAAGGCTTTAGTGACAAAAAATTAGTTTAAAGGTAAACGAAACTGTTGTTTAATTTGCCTGTTAATAGTTAGAATAAGTTGACAATGTCTAAATAGATGGAAGACTAGGTGCAGTGGTGGCTAGTGGCCAGAACTATTTTGGGGGTTACTAAATTTTTTTTTTTTTTTGGGGGGGGTCAATTTGGTGGGTTACTAATTAAAGAGGAAAAAAAATATAAAAAAACCTTTGGGATGACTTGGACTTGCAAATTTTTAGCAGCGAAAAAGCCTCTCTGTAGCACTGTTAACATATATAACTTGAAAGAGGTCGTGAAAGGTGGTGAAGCGATAATATTATTTAGTTCTTTTCATA
The DNA here is from genome assembly GCA_028554755.1 of Cordia subcordata. NCBI lineage: Eukaryota > Viridiplantae > Streptophyta > Magnoliopsida > Boraginales > Cordiaceae > Cordia > Cordia subcordata. Next base: position 2,232,504 of record JAPTOF010000020.1, read on the forward strand.
TTAAGTGGTCAGTTATTAGTCTCTCGTGTAATATTACAACGTTATTAAAAGATACAAAAGTATGAAATATTGGTAACTTTGTTGGTATTATCACTTTTGACATGCATTAGTGTGGTGATTGCTTGATTAAATTAGGACCTTGGCTCCTGGACTCGGCTAGACTCTATCCCCCCCCCCCCCCCGGGGTAATAATCAAACATAGATTATATATTATGTTTGAGATGGAGTTTAAATACTTTAAATTTTTTATAGGATTTCAAATATTCCTTAAAGTCTAAATATTTGCTCACTTATTTAGGGAAGTTGGAGACTTGGAGTGGGTTATTTTTGAATCTAAGTAAGGGCTTGTTTGGATTGGCTTTTTTTTAGGAAAAAATATTTTTTTTCGTGAAAAAGTTAAATTAAATTTGCAATAACTATTTGATTTGGCTTCCAAAAAAGTTGAAACTTTGAAAAAAGCTCAAATATAGCTTTTTTTAGAAGCCAGAATTTTCAGCTTCTAAAAAAAAAATTATTTTTCAAAAGCTGTTAAAAAAAGCACTTTTGAAAAAAGCCAATCCAAACGAGCCTTAAATGTAACCGGATTTGAATCCATACTTTTCCAACATAACAAGTTTCTTTAATTGAAAATTGGAATTTTAATAATTAAAAGATAACATATTCCTGTATATGGTGTAGCCCCCAAAATACAAAATATTAATTAATAAAAGTAAACCAACAAGTTATTGGTTGAGGTGGCAGCAACTTTACACTCGTAAGGAGGAGAATATAAGTTCGAATATCTAGAAGCGCACTTGTCTGGAGGACTTTTCATTAACCGTTCCTGGTCCGATAAAAATTAGTCTCAAGTCTAATATATTTTGGAGACACCCTAACTCAAAGCGAAAAAAATAGGTAAACTAAATTACATAATGAAAAAAGTAAATTAAATCCAAGGGAATCCAACAATCACCAAGTTTTACGATTATATAAACTGACAGTACTACTTTATATATGGTAAGAAATTTAAAATCTGCGAGAAGAAGCGAATAAAATCTATGGAAATTGTCAACTATCTAGTATCTATACTACCCCCTTTATTCATCTTTTCTCCAGAAAATAAGGTCCCAAGCGTAAGGCATGCATGAACTAGACGAATAAGAAGTCTAATTCATAGTTATGCATCGGTCATTAAGACTATTTTGTTTAGTTGAAGTTATCGAATTTTGGGGAAAAGTGCCATAAATTGAACAAAAATAGTGATATTATCTTATAATTATGCATGAGGGTGGGAGTGAGATCGTTAATATATAAATTATTACAGTTTCTTGTTTTGACTAGTCAAAGTCCTAAGCTAGTGGCGACCATCTTTCGGATATTGTGATGATCACTTTTGACCTTTTTAATATGCATTAACCCGTCAGAAGTGCTTCTAAAATCTACCTCGTAAAATTTGCTCTGAGAAAAGAATACAAGCCATAATGTCATGTATTGTTTGATTTCATGCTCAAAAATCAAATTGTACCACTTTGATTAAACTGATAGGTTGCTTGGAGTCATGATAGGTGCGTTATGATATTCACAAATCAAAGCTATAAAAAGCGGCATCAATAGAATAAGCTATTTTCTGAGTTCTTACATCGTGCTTATCATACACCCCCCAAGCATTATACATTTCCTGTGCATGCTTTTACTCGCTACAATATCCAACTCGTGCGCACTATTCACGTGCTACAATATTTTATGTGCATTTTTTTTTTATGTTCATAATTTTTATATTACAAGTTTATAACTTTTATATATTCACTATTTTTATATTACTCATTCACAATTTTTGATTATTTACATATTTTATATTACAAGTTCACAATTTTAATACTCTATGTTCAAAATTTTTGATTGTTCATAATTTTTATATAATATGTTCATAATTTTAATTATTCACCACTATTACTTAATATGTTAAAAAATTTTACATTATATATTCACAATTGATAAATAACATGTTTACAACTATAAACGACAAGTTTACAACTTTGACACGTTCAGATCCTATTAACACTATTTCACAACTCACAAATTTCAAAATAATAAAAGTTAAAATTTACACTCTTTCAACTTCGCAAAATAAAAGCAATACTTAATAATCTCAGAGTAATAGCCATGGAATAATAGATTTTGAATCTTCAACACTAAGGTGTTGACCAAAAAAAAGAAACCAATGAAAAAAGCTCCAAAAGGCGACTTAAAAGGCTTCTAAGCAGCGTTAAGAGGATTTTTGTTAAGTCATATATTATCATATATGATCACAGAAACATCAAGTTGAATTCGGGAGGAACTTCTCATGGGTTAGCGGGCCTTTTTCCCAAATAGACACAAGCCCCAAAGAATGTTTGGTGACAAGACAACTGTAGTTCACACTAGTTACTAGTGAAGTGGAAAACTCGGAGTAAATGTGGTGTGGCCCGGGAGTTGCCACTGGTCAATTTTTCCCTTGATAGGGATATAGTTCCTCAAAGAGCCAAGCACGCCGAAGTGAAGAAGGTGACTCCATACAGATTATTTCCTTAATTGGAGCCTTTTTTTTTTTCTTGAAAATGAGAAAAATAACTAACTCTTTGTACTCTTTTTGGTGCTCTCGGAGGGGCCAAGGAGAAATCCTTTCTGTCCCTGTAACCCCCCCTCTTACCTAAGCAGTTTCACTTTACTCTATTCCTATCGGGAATAACAATTGAGGAAGCTCGCTCTAAGGAACGACCTTACTCAATTCTTGGTGCCAGGAATTGTAGTCAGCAGTGGGGTAAGGATTATATATACAAACACACACACACACACACATATGTGTACTGTTTGCTTTACTTCTGAGGCGTGTCTTCTTCTTCATCCAAACGATATTGACACCCATCAGCAGTTATGGAGGAAGGTAGAACTTGAGTGACACCAAAGGATTTTGAATCTTCAATAATGTTGACAAAAAGAAAAAGCACTAATTAAATAGGAAAGAGATCAGATCTATTGTGAAAAATAACATGTTTTAGCAGCAAATCTATTGAATCTACACTGTCGTTACTGACGACACGCACAAAGTCGCCGAGTGTGTCACGGAGATCGTGTCCATCCTCCATCGTTGTCTCCACCATCTTATCGTCGGACTTGACCTCGGGTGGTTTCCCGACAACCCGCCAATGCCTCATCTTCTTATGTCCTCTACTGTCGCAAGGAGAGAGAAGAGAGGGAAGGAGGAGAAGAGAGAAGAGGACAATCACATGTGTTGAGTTGATATATGTCTTCGTTTTTTTTTAGAGCACGTGGCACAAACAAAACGTGGTGTACAATGCAAATTATAGAGCACGTAACATGATATATCAGACTATTTGTTTAGTATTCATAAACTGTTTATCCAGTAAAATTTATAAAAACGTCTATAAATGAAAAATAGTCACAAATGTTTATTCAGTATTTATAAGCTGTTTATCCAATAAAATTTACGGAAACATCTATACATAAAAATAATCAAAGATATTTGTTAAAAAAAAAACTATTTATTCAGTATTCATAAACTGTTTGTTCAGTACAATGCACAGATCATCATAATATCTATTGATAAGTGTAAAATTGACAAATATATATACATGAAAATATATGTTTGTTCATAATAAAAGATTATTTGTTCAGTATTCATAAGTTGATTATTCAATAAAATTCACAAATCATTCATAATTTGTTTGTTCAAAAAATTTACAAATCATCTTTGTTATAAGTTGTTTGTTTTATTACTGCAGGTGCACCTTACACTATGCACTTACAGGTACATGATATAAGTTCTCGATCTACAATGAATAATGGATGTATGGTGTGGGTTTGTCCTATTTTCTTGTCGTATAACGGCCCCTGATAGCTTTAATGTATATCCATTATGAAGAAATGCAATATCTTTTTTCACTATCTTGAAACTCAAATAACAAAATGTTCACTTTGCCATATTATCCATCTATATATACAATGCATTTTCATTTTCCAGTGTTACAAGAATTACGAAAGGCAATTTTTCATACTCCCAAGAATCATCTTTGAAGACAATTTGCCTGTTTGGCAAAAGCATATTTGGAGCTTATAAGTTATAAATAATAAACAAATATGTGAAGGAATATTTTTTCTAAGAACTTATAAACTGTGAAATAAGCAGAGCCAAATAAGCTAAATATTGCAACAAGTTGAGAAAAGTTGTTTTTCCTTCCATCTAAATAGTAAAAATATTTCTATTTCAAACTGTTGAACGAAAGGTGGACATCAGTACACGTAAAACTAATTCATATAAAAACATCTAACCTATAAATAAAAACAAGTAAAAAATAACTAATTAAACGGTCAAATTGGGATTCCCCATTTAAACCTGTAGCTACTTGTACCATTAGGGTAAACGTGATAAAACCCGGTTTCTGATACATCCCATGCACAAGTAAACCTAGTGGGATGGCACCAACTCCTATGATCTCCACTGTAAGAAAACAAAATCATATGCGTAGACACGTCTCCTAAGCTAAAGTCGCAATCCATGATCACGTCTCCTTGTGTGTAGTACACCAGAAGATCCACATCAACGACGAAAACGCGGTGCTCGTTCTGTTGCAGAATGGTCGTGCCTGCGTCAGTGCCATTGTTTAAATAGCAATGGACCTCCACAGGAGGCATCCCTGCCTGTTCGACCTTGTTATTCACAAAAACTATATATCGAACAATGTCGCCGGAGCAAATTGAGAAAAGCAATAGCAGTGCAAGGATAGAGAGATGAGATTTGAACCAGGTCATCATCGGTGTTTCAAACTCCGCGCTATAAGTAATAATACTTTGGAAAATTTTTTGTTTGGATTATTAGTTAAAAAGTTGACGACAATGTTTAAATAGATAAATAGGCGCTAGTGCAACGTCCAGAAATGTTGTCTGGAGGTAATTAAGCCCCCAAATTTTTGCTAGGATAAGGACCATTGAATTAGGAAATTAGAGAGAAAAAAGGGGAAAAAAAGGGAACTAGGAACTCCTTTTGGATGAGAAGCGCTGCAGATTTTGAGCAACGAAAAAAGCTCTATAACAATTGGGATTTGTATCGCCAGCAAGATTAATGTAAATTAAATTAGTCACCGTTAGTTATTAATTAGAAACTAAAAGTTGGTCATTATTAGTTACTAATTTATGACTCATTAGTGGTTGAGAATAGGTCATTACAAGAAAGAAAGCTTTAGTAACTGAAAATTAGCGAGGGACAAAATCAGTCACTATTGGTTACTAATTAGTAACTGAAAATTAGTGATCGACGAAATCAATCAAGTACTATTAGTTATTAATTAGGAACTGAAAATTAGTCATTATTAGTAACTAATTGGTGACTGTGAATTAGTCACTATCTCTTCTTTTTTTTTTTCCCTTTTTGGTCAATGAAACTTAGTTACTAATTAGTGACAGAGTCCCATTTGCTGAGCAAAACCCCCCAAAAATAAAATTACGTTGCTGTTCTTTTACACATTTAATATGTGATTTCTTTTTATTCACAGGTAATTTTACGAAAATATTTATGCGTATCCTTTGTAATAATCATTTTGTATATTATTATTCCTAGATAAGTGGACTTAACAATGGTCATTATAAATGAAAATATGCCTTACTTGTTCTCAAGCATGCATGAGATGATTCACCGGAGGATAAAATCAGATTAACATGGACTCCAAATACTTCAAAAAGTTTTTATATGGATTTCAAATATTCCTTAAAGCCATATACTCGTTTTTCGGAGGTCAAAGCCGTATACTCACTCTTCGGAGGTTAAAGCCATATACACGCTCTCCAAAGGTCAGAGGCGTCTTCCCTTGCTTTGGCGATCAAAAACATTTTCCATTGCTTAGGAGTTGAAAAGGAGGTAAAAACATATTGATGTGGAAGAGATTAATTTCCCTACCACATCAAAGTCTAATATTGGAGAGAAGAAAAGAAAATCTATGCCAATTGTCAACTATCTAAACTACTCTTTTCATTCATCCTTTCTCTAGAAAATACAGTTTCAACCGTAAGGCATGCATGAGTTAAACAAATAAGAAGTCCAATATTTTTTATTGGGAGGGCTTTTCCTTAATTATTTTCGACCTAATGGGGATTACTCTTAAATTTAATGTGACTTGAGGATACTCTAATTCAAAGCAAAAAAATAAAAAAAGAAGAAAAGAAGTCCAATCATTTGACAAAGAAAGCTAAGGATTTGAAAATTAGAAGTCGAAGGAAGAGAAGGGCGGGAATACGTCAATAAATTAGATGATCCTACTGGGAAGCGCTTTGTCATTGGTCATTAGAGCCTAATTTTGTTTAATTATAGTTATAGAATTATAGGTAAAAGTGCAAATAAATAAAGTAATGGTATTACCTTATAATTATGCATGAGGACGAGGCGTAGACTGGGGGGGGGGGGGCTGAAAAAAGATACTGTCACATGTCACCTTAATTAGGATTATGAGTATCAAATAGTGACATGGTTGGTATATAGATTATAGCGATTTCTTGTTTTGAAAAATCAAAGTCCCAGTAAGTGGTAATCACTTTGACTTTTTAATATTAACGGCCGCAAGAACAGCTTCTAAAATCTACCTCCATAAAATCTACTCTGAAAAAAGAATACAAGCCGTAATTTCAACGTATTCTTTTCATACTCAAATGTCAAATTGTACCACTTGAATGAACTGATAGGATGCTTGCAGTCATAGGTCTGTTGTGGTGTTCACCAATGAGAGCTATAAAAAGCAGCATAATAAGCTTTTTTCTTGTCATATATATAGTGATCGCTACTGGCTTTCTTATCTATTATATGAAGAAATGAATACACCGTTTTGACCATTTTGATGTTCGCTTTGCCATATCCATATATATATACACGTACATTTTCATTTTTGGTGCTAGCTACAAGAATTACTGACGAGGAATTTTCATACTCACGAGAATTATTTTCAAAAACAATTCGAGAAAAATTGTTTTTTATGTCCATCTAGCTAAATAATAATAAAAAAAAAACTATTTCAAGCTGTTGAACAGAGAGTCTGTTTGACACAATTAGCTGTTAGGGTAGTTGATAGTTGTTTAAATAATTGATAACTATTTAAATAACTGATAACTGTTATATTTTTAGTTATTAGCGCACAAATAACTGTTTAATTAGCTAAGTGAATAAAAATACAAAATAAAAGCAAGAACATTAGTAATAATTCATATGAAAACATTTAACCTATAAAATAAATGCAAATCAAATAGAAACTCCAACTTTTTCCAGCAATGGGTGGTCAATATGTGACACCCCATTTGTAATCGAAGATACTTGTACCGTTAGGGTATACATGATAAAATCCGGTTTCTGATACATCCCATGCACAAGTAAACCTCGTGGGGTGACACCAACTACTATGATCTCTACTGTAAGAGAACAAAATCAGATGCGTAGACATGGCTCCTAAGTTAAACATACAATCCATAACCACATCCCCCTGTGTGTAGTACACCTCAAGGTCCACATCAACGATCACAACATGGTGCTCATTCCTTTGCAGAATGGTCGTGCCTGCATCAGTGCCATTGTTTAAATAGCAATGGACCAGCATAGAAGGCATCCCTTTGTCCTCAACCTTGTTATTGATATAAACTATATATCGAACAATGTCGCCGGAGCAAATCGAGAAAAGCAATAGTAGTGCTAGGACAGCGACATGAGATTTGAACCAGGTCATCATCGGTGTTTCAAACTCCGTGCTATAAGTAACAATACTTGAGGAAATTGACGACAATGCTTAAATAGATGGATGGGCACTAGCTAGCGTAACGTCCAGAAATGTTGTCTGGATGTAATTAAGCCCCGTAACTTTATGATAGGATAAGGACCATTGATTGAGGAAATTAAAGAGAAAAAAGGAAAAGAATGATTAGGAACTCCTTTTGGATCACAAGAGCTGCAGATTTTGAGCAGCGAAAAAGCCTCTAAAACACTCTAAAACCATTGGAAGTTGTATCGCCAGCAAGATTAAAATAAATTAAATCAGTCACTGTTAGTTATTAATTATTAAAGATTAGTCGCTATTAGTTACTAATTTATGACTGATTAGTGATGGAAAATAAGTCATTACAAGAAAGAAGGATTTAGTAACTGAAAATTAATCGCTACAAATATATATATATATATATATACATATATATATACATATACATATACATATATATATATGTATGTATGTATGTATATTAGTGGCTGAATATTAGTGACAGACAAAAATCAATTACTGCTAGTTACTAATTAGTTATTGAAATTAGTCACTATTGGTTACTAATTATTGAATGATTAGTTCATAATTTCCAATGTTATTATTTTTTCGATTATAAGATTTAAGTTTTTACATAACATATAATATTGAGAGAGATATCAAAGGGTAATGAAGTGAATTTTCAATGTTACTATTTTTCAGTTATAACATTTGGATTTTTTTCATAACATTAATGTTGAAAAGGATATAAAAGGTAATGGAGTGATTATACTATTATGTTATCCCCACATTAATCTCACGACGTTAGAGGATTTAAATCTATGATCATGAGCATGAAATGGTGATTTCGTTGATAATATCGCTATTGACATCTGTAGTCTCGTAGATACTTGAATAATGCCCATATCAACATAATTTTGTTAAGCACAATCATAACAATGCCACTGAAAAACATACTTTAAATTGATATTGAATAATAAATTCCAACCAAAATGAGAACACCATCCGAGCTATAGTATGAAACAAAATCCAGGGGCAATCTGTCTTGACATCAAAATAGAGTCCCATTTGCTGAGCACAACCCCCCAAAACTTTCGGTAGCAGATATTTTTTTACATTTAACATGCGATTTCTTTTTATTAACAGGTAATTTACCACTGAAAATTTTTATGTTTGCCATTTGTTTTCGAAATAATCATAGTGTATATTATTATTCCCAGACATGTGGACTTAATAATGGTCATTATAAATGAAAATATGCATCACTTTGTTCTCAACCATGCATGAGCAACATGTTTCACCGGAGGACAAAACCAGATCGACATGGAGTCCAAATACTCCAAAAAGCTTCTTGACAACAACGCCCCCCACCCCCACCACAAAACCCCCAAAAAGAACAAAGAAAACAAAAAACAATTCTGGTATATTTCAAAGATAAACAAATGAAGAGAAAAGGGGTATTCATGCAAAGTCAAATAACCCAGCCAATAGAAAAAGCAATATCTTATTAAGGTTCAAGGAATTCACGGAATACATGTTTATACAGAAACAAATTCTAACTCGATTTCCGGAAAACACCATCTTATACACACATAATTTTGAACACTTGGTGCTTTGCCCGCGATGTATTATGTTATATATACGCCGATCGATGGACAGCGAGTAACGACAAGATATCCGGCAGTGGCAACACCCAATCCAATGTACTCGGGAAGAGCAATTACACAAAATATTTAAAAAAAAAATTGGCCGGCAAAAAGAAATAAAAAGCAAAAGGTTCGAAAATCATTGTCTATAATAACTACTCTGATGGGGAGGGGGGTACGGTGAGGGAATAGTATAAGGCGGCCTCGGCATAGATCCTGGTTGCTGAGGAGGTGCATTGTAATATGGACCCCGCCATCCCGGATATGCGGGTTGGCCGTACTCATGAGGTGCCGGTTGATGGTGTTGTGGAGGCGGGTATGGAGGACCTGAGGCTGGAACTTGATAAGGTGGTGGTGGTGGGTGTGGAGAGCCATACGGGGGAGGGGGGTGACCATACCCAGGGACGGTTGGCTGTTGTGGTGGCTGGTACGTTGAGTTTTGGGGAAGAGAAGGATTGGACAAGTTTCCAGAGCTCATCTGGTGTTGAGAAGTTGATTTTTGATTCTGATGAGGCTGTCCAACTGAGGGGTAATTATAACTGTTACTTTTACCATCCTGAAAACTGAGACCCGCAATTTGCCTCTGGACGTCGTCAATCATTTCTCGGCACTGGATATTTCTAGTCATCACAAAATCACTGCACTGTTGCTTTACATTTGTAATTGCGTCCTATTCAACACAAAGAAGCAAGCCTGAAGTTATCCTCTATCGCAAAGAACAACTGCTCATGCAAGAGAAAGAGAGAAGACCGAGTAACACAAAAGTGTAGAACAGACAAAAGGTGATGCATTCATGACGTTTGGCTCGTCAACAAATAGTGTTAAAAGGTAGCAAGTAGGAGAACAAGACAAAGCAGCCAACATAATACCCACCTCCTTATGAAGCATAGTATTGTTACACCATTCTTAATCACAAATTATATAACTTTAACTTGTTAGTCAGAAAGGGAGTTAAACACATCAAACTTTTAGGAGCCCAGACATCACAGTTTTTCCGGTTCAAAATCCTATTAGCATAACATGCTCGCATAAAGTTGACAAAACAATATCTTTTTAATACCTGGAGAGTAACGTAGAACTTCAATCCTTCATTTATGTTCTCCTTAATCTCTCGGAACTTTGCAATGGCAGCTTCAATTTGCTTATAGCTCTTCTCACGAGATGCTGAAACATTAACAGGAGAAAGATCATCAACATAGGGCAAGCATCAAAATGTTATGCTCAGGAAGAAACCATGGTAGACAGGAAAATTCTTTGACCAGAGTATTACAAATTCCAAGATGTAACTTATATTTAGAAGACATAAATGTTGTTGCATATAGAGCTCCACGTTGCAAAATTTTTCTACTTTGCCCCCATTAAACCCAAAACAATATAGAAAAGAACCCAAAAAGGGAAGAAATATTAAAGAAAACAAGGGAATAGGTGGAAGAAAATTTAAACCAATAAAGGTACAGCTAATGGAATTCCAACCTAAGCCATGAACCTGACTAATGCTCTGTTTGTTATAGTCTTATTTTAAGATACTTATCCTATTAAAATGAGGATAAATCTTATAAGATTTAAAAAATCTTATCATGCATCCTATAAAAATTTAAAACAAAACCATACTTTTTATCTTATAAGAAATAAGCAATTCTTTCTATCTTATTTTTTACAACTATAGAATACATGGTGAATATGATAAGATATATTAAATCTTATAAGATATTTCCAAATTTCAATAGGATAAACATCTTAAAATAAGATCATTCCAAACACACTATAAAATAAACATAATTTGTCAATGAAATTGAACTGACCATGCAAATTTACCCACTAAACACCGGCAATTAGGCTTGCGCAAGAAGTTCGAAGATGGCTGGACGAGGATCAGAATGGACCATCTCAAACCAGTTTGGCCAGTTAAGTTGCAGTCATCATAATTTGGTTTCATATTTTAAGGAACAGAATGGTTTCAATTGCAGTTTGTCTTCAAAAGAAACCATACAACCAAACTTATAAACTACTATGTGAATAAAAGCCTAATTAAGTGTACTACGACTTGAAAAAGAGAATGACATATCATTCAAGGTCATTGAGAGCTAAGCTTCAAGGTATGTCTTTTTACAACTAGGAGAAGATCTTATCTTCAACTACAAGCAGCTCAGATGGACAGATCAGCCAATTTATCAGATATTATCAAATTCCAAAATGGTGAAATTTGACCATAACAGTCAGAGACAAGGAATTGCATATAGCAAGAAGAATCTTTTAAGTTCAACTAATGACAGATGTCAATATATACGAAAAAAAGTCTGCTGTGATTCAAATTTTATTTACAGGAACATATACCTTTGTAGTCTTCCAGATTAAATAAAGTAGCAAACTCATCATTTTGAGCCTGTAAAAGATACAATTGCATTAATAACTAAATTATTCAGTGGCATATTGCACTTTGAGAAGAAGATGATGAAGAAAGGAAACCTTATCCGTAAGGGGTTAATGTACAAAAATTAGTGGTAGAAGAGTTAAAAACAAATTATATGGACAACCCCATGAACTCTTAGTAAATAACCAGATCAATTTTTCACTTTTCCATGAAGGAAAATGAAGATCAAGCATCATGTGTTCCTATTTATAACTTAAAAACACCCCTGCCCTAGGAAAAGCAATTATGTGGTCAAGGCAACCATTGCAAACATTATAATATTCAGGAAATATGGGAATAACTTGGACGATGCTCCAGGTTGCAAGGAAAGGACAGTTCAAATAATGCTAATAGGAAAAACACTTGGACATCTATCATATAAATAGAAAGATGCCTCACCCTCTAAAACCACAAAGACAGATGGGAAAACTATTTTTTCTCACAGGACAGACAGTCTTACCCTTTTTCTAGCCTGTCAGTCGGGTGTATATATATATATATCACTTTTCTGATATTTGCTTCAAAAATATAAAAGAACAGACTGCCAGTTGCGAAATTAAATACTTCTGCATATAGTTATCCAAGGCTTCAACTGGTCAAGTAACAGCCTACAAATATCAGACTTCTATCAAATGACATCATGATATGTATAAACCTACTTGAACAACAATAATTAAAAATAAAGCAAAAGTTGCGAGATATTCACAAGACAAAAGACACCAATAGACCATGAATCCATTAGGCAAGAACAAACACATTAAACGGATTAGGATAGATGATCTTAACTGGCGAGAAATTCCTTGCAGGATATTAAAAATGCATACCTGAACTTGCATTAACATTTGTTCTTGTGCCTCAATGTTTTGTGCAATTTCCTCAGAAATGTGATCATACTTTGATATTTCCTTTCTGAAAAGATCCTCATGTGAGCCCATGAAAGTCATCAACTTGGGCAGTATGTCATCCTGAATCAATAAAAGAAGTCATAACTATATCTTAAAAGCTGCAGGCAGACTTACTAGGGTGAACTACCACATGTGAACTGAAGTCAAGAGAAAATTTACATAACAGATGGGCAAATTCTTATTAGGTGGCATTTTTCATTAAAGTTAGTGCCGAGTGGCATTTGCAATTTCATCTATTCTAGAGTATAGATAAAACCTATCACAACCATCAGCATCAGAGCAACAGCCATGATTTTTACCAATTCCATTTTTCATCAACCTACGACTATAGCTATATCCAGTGTAGGGATGAGCTTCTCCTCTTTCTCTTTCCAATGTCCACAATGTTCAACCACTGGACACAGAGACATGGACCCCCCACCATTTCATATTTCAACACAAAAATGAAAGAGTGACCAAATTTTCAAGACTGAGTTGGCAAGTAAAGGAACATGATGCATTGCATTAGGTGGCAAGCCAGAAGCATATATGACTACAATGTCCACTTGGTAGGGAACAAATAACTTGTGTATATTATCATACCTATAGCTGAAAGAATCGCATGGAAACCATGACCAGGTCAACTGGAAAATTAGGATCATTCCTCTATTGAATAATAAATATGAGGTCCTATTAAGATATGAACCTCAAAGCTGTCTAAACCACGGACAAATCAATTAGGTTTAACGACTTTGTACTATATGTAATATTCACCAAGGGACAAGTTTAGCTTACCTTTCTCTTCATCTCTTTCAACATGTCTTCAAGACCTGCTCGCTGAGTACCAAGAGTCTCCAATTGTCTCTGCAAATATAAACACCATAAATTATGGAGGGCTTGTTGTTAGATGTAAATAATAACAAACTCCTGAAATTGAAAGAAATAATGAGTGAAGAAATGTCAAAAACTTCATTTGCCTGTTTCTCTTATCCACTAATAGGTAGGATTAAACTTGCCAATGCTCAGAAGGGGGTAACTATTGATGGGAGGAACAGAATCATAGTGGTCGAAGTCATAGGGAGTTAGGGACCGTTTGGTGCAGCTTATCTTATAGCTTAAAATAAGCTTGAAAAATCTGAAATAAAAAACATTCAAAGGGTCCTTTACTAGCTTATTGTTATAGATATGGCTTTATTAAGCTGAAGAGAAAGGCTAGATACAGTTTATTTTCAGTTAATAAGTTGTTCATCAGGTTTTGGAGTTTTTTAACAGATTCAGGTACCCAAAGTAATTTAAAAATTTCCTGATTTATAGCAATAGAGCAGCAAATATTTAACATTATTTGACTCTCATTGGATCCTAGTACTAATAGAATGTCTTTGAAGTCAAGCCTCCTAGATTTCCTAATTGAAATCCTATTCCATTGTTGAGAAAGCCTTATAGAAGCCCTTTTGAATATATAGTGCTTGTGTAATCTTTTCATTTTCAACAGAGAGCATATTCAATGAGAATGTGATTTCATAAACACTTAGAAAGTTTTGAATCCCTTCTTACTTCTTCCCTCCCTCTCCTCCTCTTATCTTCCTGTTGCTAATCTCATGGCACCGCCCCAGAACCCTAAAAAGTACGCCTACATTATCATACTATCTGATCTTGATCCCAAAATCTTCTCTAATCAACCCAACCTTTTAGCCAACCCCATAATGACTTAATAATCACCATGACCACCAAACCCTACCCCGGTAGATTATATGCTTAGTCTCCAAAATGTCCTACATCACAAACAATACTAAATTTATTTCACAATTGAATAGAGATACAAGTATGTCCAGAACAGTAAACACCCTAAAGCTAATATGAAAGGGTACAAAATTTGCGTACAAATACAAACAAATTGAATTTCAAAATCTCAATATTCATTCACAGATAACATTATTGTGCATCAAATGAATAACAAATACAGTAGAATCAAACAAAGTAATGAAATCAATATTTATATGCTACAAGTCAAAGTAAAAGTTACCTTCTCAACTTTTCTGATGGCAATACTGCATTCTTTTACAGAAGCGAAAACAAAATTATGTAAAGCAAGCAAGCACAAGATAATATAATCTCGAACAACAGAGAGAATGCTCTCAGATATTCTTGATCCATAGTGTTCATGCAATGCAGATAGGGAAATGATTGAAAGAGAAACTGATCAATTTTCTTGTAACTTTATTTAAACAAAAATAAAGATCTCGTTTAAATTACCAAGCTCTGCTTCAAGGCTCCCACTATAGCATCTTCACTGGCATCCAAGGACATTATTGGCCGTGCCAGAGTTGGAAGAGCAGCTTCTATCTACACAGATTAGGTATCTGGATATTAGGTACATCAGTGATCAGCTAGATCAATAAAACCAAAAACAAATATATAAATAAAATCTGCCAGACTCAGAATTTCACTCAGTTCATGAAAAGATATTATCATGGAATGCACTTGATTTGTCAAACACGGATGACATTCATGGAAGAGAACATACTTTTGGCTTGATTCAATGTGCGGGAGTATTCAAAAATCATAGTTTCACATGCTATTTGAAAAAAAAGTGCATGGCTTGAGAAGTGATAAATGTGAATATTACACTCACTCCACTCAGAATGTCAAATCTAAGAGACTGAGACACAAGCTGAGGATCACAATGTTAAACAGTTTTCCGCAAGACTACAGGAAAAAGGAAGATGAACCTAAAAGCAACCTGCAAAGGCATTAGACGAAACATGACGCACCCTAAGCTCTCTCATTTTCTGCTTGCAATCAAGAAGGAAGCTATCTTACAAGGAATGAAAATGCAAATAATACTGTGGGAAGTAGATTTCCAAGCCTTGCAACACACGAATCAATATTAAAGGGAAGAAATTCTGAAAGTAGATGGAACATTTTAAGCATGACACGAAGAAACCTACTAAAAGTCTGCTATGCAAAGTAAATATGGAATAAAAGACTCACAAGTTGGGTGTACAGCAGTTGCTCATAGGACTTAGCAGGTTTATTGTTGCTTAAAGAAAATGGAATGCTGCACAATCGATCAGTAGAGTCCAGAAATCTTAACAGTGACCGTGTTCTACATAATGGAAATCAAGGAGCGGAACTATCAATTCCTGATCCTACACCACCACCTCCTCCTTATACACAATATTTTGGATTTATCATGCTATTGACTTTCTATATGTTATATTGACTACTTCTGAACAATTTAACCTAGAGCATGTATAGACTGTTTTAATTACTTATATATGAATTCTTTGCCAAGCAGATTAGCGTGCTTTTCAGCCCTTATTTTTTAATGAAAAGCTCTAATCATTTGAAAGGAGAATATCACTGTAAATGCTACTGCGCAAAGAAATACGTTACGTGAAAGAAAAGAAATAACTACCTAATTACATTTACTTCACAAGAACATACCGGACGTCGGTTGAGGATTGACATGAGAGCTGAATGCTCTCTCACAGATCGCTCAATGCGACCGTCACTTTCTGTTGCTTGCTTTAGATTCGAAGCAAATCTATTTAACCTATCCTGTAGATTCTTCGTTAAGGTACTAGATTGAGGCCTAGTCCACTGTGTCCCAAATTGACTTCTAAACTGAGCATCCTCTGCTGCCTCTTTCTGCAAAAGCTCCTCAGTTTGGACCAATAACTCTTGGTTCACCCTCCTTAAATCCTTCAGCTGCTGTAACTCAGCCTCCAAACCAGCAGGACCACCACATATTTGTACTGCCTCAACATCTTCTTTAAGAGCTGTTGGCAGAGTCGAGTTTCCTTCCAACGCAAGAATTGAATCAGGCAAGTCCATTTCCTTGAGCCTCACCCGTGCCAGTTCACTTGCCTGTTGTAATTTCTCAGCCTGTGTCCTGATGATGTCATCGACCATTTCAGTATACCTAGAAAGAGATTTTGCGCTGCTGTCAGGAACAAGACTTGCAAACATTTTCTCCTTGCTTGCATCTAACACTTCATTCATCGGCAAAGACTTGACCATTGAAAATGCTGGAAGAAGTGTTAAAGAGGAGGCAGGAGGAACCCTCATGAGGTAGACCCTGTCATTCTCCTTTATGGCCCTTTCCAGATTACAATTTAGGTTAGCTTCCAACTTGCTAATCGCATCGAAGAGCTGTTGTGGTGCCCCCTTAGGAGATGATTTCTTCGCCTCAGACAATGCATTAATCCCACTCTTCAACCGTGCAATTTCCTCGGCAATCTCTTCTTTCTCATGGAGCTCCAAACCATATCTATAACAAGCCTCCGCATAAAATAAGGCTGCCTTTAGCTGAACATGAGCAAGCCATCCCTTGTCAAAATGCTGATTCAGAGGTGCAACATTCAGCGCGGCCAAAGCTTCCTCATAGTAGATACCAACCTGTCTCGAAATCTTCGCACACACTCCTGGAGTGCTACCCTTGGCAATAGTATTCTCAAATACACATTCCTGAGCCTGTGCCAGCATAAGCCTCTCCAACATCCCAGCACAGTCCACTGACACATCAACAGTTGTTGAGCTTCCCATTGAAGCTTTCATTGCCACATTATCCCTCAGAAAAGCAAACGCCCCTGCTGCTGCTATAAATGCATGAGATGCCTGCCTTCTCCCCTCAACTGCAGATCTATCAAAGCTCAATCCCATTTGACTATGCACTGCCCCCAAATTAAACAACACTGCAGCTTTTTCTACACAAATGATATTAAACAGTAAATCAAAGTGCATAAACAAATAAAAAGAAAATTCTTAGATATTTGTAAGACACAGTTAATAGTCAAGAAAATGTTCAATCACTTCTCTCTTCTCTTTCCTTTTTGTCTTTATGATACAGTATAACAATTGTGAAGACCACTAGAGTGCACTCAGACCAAACAAGTCTGCAAAATCCAACCTTAGTAAATATGATGCACATCCACCAAGCGGTTTCAGTATCATTAAGTGCACACCGCGTATAAGTGCACACCGCGTATCAGCTGTTAAACTAAATTAATAATAAGCAGTAAGCAAAAAGTTAGACGACTATACTGAATTAACCATCAAGCCCTATACACAGGGCGACTGAAAGGAAAAAAGAAATGACTTTTGAAGCAAGTAAGATAAATTAACCTAAGTCGTACAACATGCAATACCAATTCGAGCATAAAAATTAAAGAAAATTGATAATCCAGTAAATTAAATTACATTTAATTCTTAAATAAAATCATTAACCTAAATAAAGATTCAGCTCATATGATTAATTTGCGAGCTTAAAATAAAAATAACAACTAAAGCCAACAAGAAGCAAATTGGCCTGAGTTGTACCACATGCATCACCAGTTCTACCATCAAAATTCAACTATCCGAAATCAAACAGTGACTAATATAGAACACGGATACTAAATAAAAAGATAAATTTTCTTATTTACATGAAAATGTAATTAGAGAAGTGAATAAAAATTAGACAAAATCATATCAAATTAAATTACCTAAATGAATATTCTGCTGAGACGCTTTGTGTTTATTCTTAAACGCATCGAACCAAGAGATCGACACCGTATTGATATGGTCCTTGTCGGGGGAGATAGGGAACCTAGACTCGACGGCGCAGAGGGCTTTATAGTAATTATGGAGGAGGTCACGGCGGGCAGGGAGTGAAGAATCGGCTGGTCCGCGTTCCACGTCAGCACGGAGCTGCTTCAAGGTTTGGAGATCATCCTCTAGGTTCTGCGCCTCGCGCTCGCCGTAATGTAGCGCGATGTAGTTGCGAACCGGCCGGTAGAGGTCGAGTGAACCGTTCGGTTTCTTCTCGAAGATCGCGAGCATCACGTTTATCGGAGCTGATGATGACGTCGCCGCCGACGGTGCCGCCATGATCGGTGGTGGTCAGCGATATTGGATCGGATATTAGAGTGTGATTAAAACTAATAATGAAATATTGTAGAGTTGGTTTATATCAGTGCATTTGTCAATTCCAAGATTATGGAAATTTTAGAAAGTCTAACTTGTGAATTACGAAGCTGAATTTTTATAGTGTTTTCATTTTCCTTTTTCTTTTTTCTTTTTTGTTGTGTGTGTTTTATTATTGCTTACAGAGTAAGGAAGCCGACGCGAGCTTATAAGGGCATGTTTGGATTCGTTTTTTTTAAGAAAAAATATTATTTTTTTAAAAAGTTACATTAAATTTGTAATAATTATTTGATTTGATTTTTAAAAAAGATGAAATCCTAAAAAAAGTTCAAATACAGCTTTTTTTAGAAGTTAGAATTTTCAACTTATTAAAAAACACTGTTAAAAAAAACGCTTTTAAAAAATGCCAATCCAAACGAGCCCTAAGTTGTTTGATACCGAGCCAAAAAAAGTTGTTTGATATCAATTTCGAACATATTAAATCAAGCTTAAATATAAATTTTAATTTAACAGTATATATCAAATTATTAGAGCCAAATACATGATAAATACTTTTAAAAACTCATGTATAATCACTTAAAGTTGGAATTTTTATTAAAAACACCAAAGAAAACTTAAACGAGCTAGTACTTGGGCTGACTTCACCCTATTCATTTTCAACACTACTAAAGAATCAAGTAAATGTTTTTCATTAGACTATTGTTAATGGTCAAAATTATTTATTTACATTGCTTAAACTTAAACCATGCAGAAACACCCTACATAAGGAACCTTTGATCTATCTTCCAAGCTTCAAAAATTGATCTACTAGGATTGTATATCGAACTTAACTTGATTTTTACAAAAAATCTAATCCTTGATTTATTCCAAATTTTCAAAAAGGTCACCAATTCGTTTTTCTTCACGCTTCATGCGCACACACACACACACACACACAAAAAAAGGGAAAATGAATAATTTTTTTTAATTTTATCATAATTATGCGTCAGTTTGAATTTTCGTTTTTCAAAATAATATTTTTATAATAAATATTTAAATAAGATTTTAACAAGACTTAAAACTTAAGAAAAAATTTATTTTAAAAATAATTAAAAATTTTTACTACTCAATAAGTTTTTCAAATAATATAAAAAGTACTTTAAATAAAAAATCAATCTAAACGAGTTGTACAAACCAAATTGGTCAAAACCAGCCACGTGGATCAAACCAAGTCGGTGGGCCGAATTAAAAAAAAGAAAGCCAACCCAGAGCCGCGTAGCGCACCCGACGCGCATATTCTTTAAATTCTTATTTTTCTTGACCGCCTCCTATAAATATAACCCCCTAGCACACCATCGCCGAACTCTCCAGAGAAAAAGACCAGCTAGAGCGCACCCCTATTTCAAAAATCAAACTCTCCATCTCAGATTCCCCTCTCATCTCTTCATAAGGTACGCATTATTTTCTCGCTTTCTTAATTTTTTTCCTACAATTTTTTTTTTTTACATGCATAAAAAGTAGAGCACTCTGTTTTCTGGTATGCTATTAGAGTAGATCTAGGATGTTTTCAAGAGCTAGGGCTATTAAGTAAGTAGTTTTGGTGGAAAAAATTAGTGGGTTAAGAAGACCAAGGGATTTTATAGGTGAAAGTTATCGATTCTTTTTTTTTTTTGGAAAATTTTCTTTGGACCCTGCTATTTGGTGGAGCTGACTGTGAAATTTATTTTAGTTTTTTCTTGGTTTTGTTAATCTTCACAAGTTTATCTAAATTTTGAGCTAAATCGTGTGCCGTGGTTGTAGTCTCCTCCTGTATTTTTGTTTTCCTTCTTTTTTGTAATTCTAATATATTTAGAATCAGGTGGTATCCGTATTTGATTGCTTCATATCTTGTTCTTTAAGCAGCTGACGCTTGTAATTGTGTCGGATAATTGCTTCGGAATGAATTTTCTAGTGATATTTCATGTCATGGTTTGTTGCTTCTGGCAAAAGATAGTATTAGGTTGTTTGATTTAAGATACCAATTTTTTTTTTTGGGGTGCGTCGGCATTTTTTTAATATACAAATAGCTGCTTTGTGTATGTGTTGTTTTTATTGTGCAAAATGCTTTTTCTTCGTGGCTCAAGTTTGATACTTGGAGTTAAGAGTTTAGAGTTATAGTTACTAACTCGATGAAATGGTTGCAGATTTTATTGGAAAACATCGTGTCAAAGCCTTAGGGATTAAGAAGAACAGGATTATATTGCTATATTGCTTCATTCTGTTACAAGGTAAGAATACCTGAGTCTTTTTCCTGGTAAAAGCCTTAACGTTTTCTACGACATTCCCTTGAATTTTCTGTCGTGATGTTTATTTGATAAGTAGTATGCCACAGTATTATAGAGCTGTCGTGAGAGAATGCTATTTGATAAGTAGTATGCCAAGTACATGAGACAATGCTATTTGCGACATCCTCAACCATCAAGAAAGATTTATGTTAAAAAATCTTTATCATACAGATGCTTATGTGAACCTCTTCCATAGTGAGCGTACTTGTTCAAAATATTGTGCGTTCTGGATATTGATATCTAGATCTAAACTGTGTATTGTCTTAGTCTCATGAGTTTCGCGTGGTATGAATAAGTTGGCTAAAATCTTGTGGGTCCTTTGCTACTTTTTCTGCCTGACAAGTTATGGATTTTTTGTCCGTTAATTATTGATCTAGATTCCTAATCCAGGATAATGTTACCACCTGATTGCCTGAATTTTTATTTAATATCCTGATGAACAGATTTTGATGTGACAAAAACTAACATTGTTTCCTTCTCTTCGTTGAGATGCACTTCTGGTCATCATCATCCCAAAATGCAGGAATTGAGTTGTTTTTTACATCTATATGGATGCAAAGAAGTTTATCCAGCTCGTTGAGGAGAAAAAGAAGAGAATTCAGGAGAGAAAAGAAGCCCCAATGAAATGGGAGCAGAAACTTGAAGCTGCAGCTAAGGCAAAAGCTGATGCAGAAGCCAAAGCTCGGAATGCAAAGGCTGCCAAGCACAAGAGGAGATCTGTATCTCTGACTGATGGTGATAGTGACGGTGAGAGTGGTGAGGAGAGAAGAAAGAAAACCAGAAAGGCCCACAAGAAAACTAGGAAGCATGACCATTCTGATTCTGGTGATAATGAGAAGAAAGAGAAGAAATCCAAGCGAAAACCAAAAAGACGTTCTTCAGACTCCAGTGATGAACGCAGCGATGGATATGACTCTGACTCAGAAGAGGAGAGGAGAAGAAAGAAGCGGAATCATAAGAAACGTAGGCATCACGTTTCTAGTTCAGGTTCTAGTGCTTCAGATTCTTCAGATTTTGAAGACAGTGGTGCTGTCAAAAAGGACCGAAGAAGGCACCATAGATATCACGGACAATTACATCAGTGTGAATCTCAGTCCTCAAGTGATGATGGTGATGCTACAATCAGGAAAAGGAGGCAAGTAAAGCATCACAGACGGTCTCATTCTATTGGTTCAGAGTCTTCAAGTGATGATGATGATGGTGCTGCCAGGAAGAGAAGACATGCTAAGCATCATAAACGACATAGAAGGTCGGGTTCTAGTGCTTCAGATTCTTCAAGTGATGAGGGCCCCATCAAGAGGAAGAGTCATAAGCATCGCAAACATCATCGCCAATCTCATAGTCATGACTCTAAATCCTCGGATTCAGATGACCGTGTACGTGATAGGAGCAGATCTCTGGGAAAATCATCTGATGAGAATAGTGAATCTGGTAAGACAGAGAAGCACAAGAAACATCAAGATGGTCACCACCATCACCGTCATCACGGGGAGCAACATCCAGAGGAACCACCAAAGGGTAATCACCAGCCCCCAGAGGTCACAGAGCCAAATGGGAAACAATTGGAGCACCCATCTGATTGTGCGAAAGCAAACCACTCATGAGGGTGCACATGAAGATGAAAATGCTAACCCACTGGCTACTGCCTGCTAGTACTTCATTTTTCTTATGCAATGTCTTGTGGATTGTACCATGGGGACTTGTAACATGGGTTCATGACTTTCATTTATGCTCCGAATTTATTTCAAAGGTTTGGATGTTCTTAATGGATTGCTGTATGACCGTGCTTTTGAGATGGGGTTTAGCTATTATTTTCCTCTGGATTGAACTCGTTCAGATGCTTTAGAATACACTGATTGCTAACAAGGAGCTTACCTTAGTTTTTTTTTTTTTGGCTGAGGAGCTGACCTTAGTTGTTATGGTGTGAATTGAACAATGGGAAAATATAATGATAATAACAAAGATAAATTACAAAAATCTTTTAAGCATTATAGATGTTATCTTTTAAATGTATGATTTATGCTAAATTAGATATCTAAAGGTCGCTGAACGGGGTGAAGTTAAAGAATTTGTTCTTCAGGTACGAGCGTGCAATTTGACATATATTTCAATATTGTAACTGCATCATAAACAGTGTGAACATTGTGAGTTGGCCGTCACTGATTCAATGGTTCTCCTTAAGGGTGACCTCATAAGTACACTCAATTGAAGCAGTGAGCTCATTGTCCGTGCGAGGCTACGGAAGTCAATAATACGGAAGAGGTTATGAAAGTCTGCATTATTTGGGAATGGGATTAAGTAAAATATTGTGCTAGTCAACTCTGCCAGGTGAGTGAACCGGTTCAACTTTATGAACAACTATACCCTTAAGTGATTATTGGTATGATGGAATAATCGGTACGATGCAATGAATTCGAGTAGGAATGAAACGTTTCACCAACTCTGGATTGAAAAATAAAAAAAATTAAAGATGGCACAAAGAGGTATGATAGCATGTTAATTCAAAGCCTTTGGACATTGCTAGAGAAGTCAATTCCCCATCTTTGTATTGAGTAACCAATGACGCCAAATTTGCTAAGAGACTGCAGCAAAACATTACATCCATACTTTGGACATGCTGATTTGAATCAGAGATGGCAGAAGAACAGACACCATTTTGTAATTGGGGCGTTAAATACTCTTAAAATAAATCCAAGAAAGATATACAGTTCAGCCATTTCAACCCTCCCCTTATTGTACGACATAAAACAACAGGAGGCTTGCCCAGCCAAAAAAAAAAAAAAAAACAGGAGGCTTGGCAGGGAGGCCACTGTCTTCCATGTTTCTATCACAACTCGACATTTCATGTCATACGAAAACAGTAAACCCGGACATTTTGGTCTCCAAAAAAATAATATAGAACTCCCGATGTAGGCATCGCCAGGAAAAAAAGTATGTTATTTTCGGAATCATCATTGTGGGTAACAAAACAAAGTCATGGAAACTTCAGTCTATCTAGGCAGCAGATTCCTTGGCAATCTTCTCTGCCTTGGCAATGACCTCGTCAATTCCTCCAACCATGTAAAATGACTGCTCTGGCAGGTCATCGTATTTACCATCCAATACACCCTGTTGAAACAGATAATAAAGGACCATCAGAAACAAGAATCTTGTAATACAAAGGAAGTGCAATATTTTAGGACAATTTTAGCAATTTGTTACTGGAGAAACATTCCTAAATCAAGACACGAAGTAGTGAGGAGGGGAAATCCAACTGAGAGGCCTCAGGTTTTTGTTTATTCATAAAAGGCCCTTCTGATCAAATGTGTCCCAACTCAGAATTTGCCACAGTAGTCACTAGGGCTGCCATTTCTCTACCATAAATGATGTCTTAGACGTTAAGCACATCATACATGTGTCACATTCCCAATTCCAGAAGACAATAGCTTACATTCCCAATTCCAGATGACAATAGCTTTTTTCTTCTTGACAAGTATTCCACAAGACAATTTCTATAATAGATAAGGCAACAGAATGTGGGATAAGAAATAACCGTGAAGAGATCATCATTACCTGGAAGCTGGCGATGCTCTCCTTCAACTCGACATACTTGCCAGGAGCACCCGTGAAAACTTCTGCAACATGGAAAGGTTGACTCAAGAACCTTTGAATTTTACGAGCACGAGCAACAGTCAACTTGTCATCTTCACTGAGCTCATCCATTCCAAGAATGGCAATAATATCCTGAAGATTCTTGTAGTTCTGAAGAACCTTCTGTACACCACGAGCAGTATTGTAATGTTCCTCTCCCAAAATGTGTGGGGAGAGCATACGAGACGTAGAATCAAGCGGATCAACAGCAGGATAGATACCAAGCTCAGAGATCTGGACCAATTAGTAATTGTTTTTGTTACATTATAGCCACACAGGTAGATATTATATATACTTCACAGCTCCATAGACCTTAATGAAGGATGACGAATGTACCTGTCGAGACAACACAGTTGTAGCATCCAAGTGAGCAAAAGTGGTTGCAGGAGCAGGATCTGTCAAGTCATCAGCAGGCACATAAATAGCTTGCACAGATGTGATGGATCCTTTTTTAGTTGTAGTGATACGTTCTTGAAGGCCTCCAAGATCCGTAGCCAAAGTTGGTTGATAACCAACGGCAGATGGGATACGACCAAGCAAAGCAGAAACCTCAGAGTTAGCCTGAAAAGAATCCAATTATCATTAGGTTCATATATATACGCTCACACACACATACACGCTGAGGTAAAAAGAGAATAGGATGCACCTAAACAAGGGCATCCACGAGAAGCAATGGATACCTGAGTAAATCTGAAAATGTTATCAATGAAGAGAAGCACATCTTGTCCTTCAGCATCTCTGAAGTGTTCAGCAACAGTCAATCCGGTAAGTCCAACACGAGCACGAGCACCAGGGGGCTCATTCATTTGACCGTACACAAGAGCACATTTGCTTTCACTCTGCTTGTCACCCAGCTTAATAACACCACTCTCAATCATTTCTCTGTACAGATCATTACCTTCTCTTGTTCGTTCCCCAACACCAGCAAACACTGAAAAACCACCTGGACAAAGAGAAAAGAAATAATAAGAAGATGTTGAGCATATTTGAGGTTCTAATCTCAAAACTATACTGAAGCAACAACGCACCATGGGCTTTTGCAACATTGTTGATCAGTTCCATAATAAGCACTGTTTTTCCTACACCAGCACCACCAAACAATCCAATCTTTCCTCCTCTTTGGTATGGTGCAAGAAGATCCACAACCTGTACAACAATGCAATGACAATGTAAAGACAAGCACAAACAGAAGTGGAATATAAGCCAACATATTGATCCATTCAAAAGGCATAAGAAGTCATGCCCTCAACCCAAAATGAGTATAAAGAAGAAAATGAAGAAATTTCTTAGACGTAGCTATACACCTTGATTCCAGTAACAAGAATTTGCTGTTCAGTTGCTTGTTCAACAAAAGCAGGAGCCTCACGGTGAATTGGCAAATAGTGCTCAGTTTCTGCAGAAGAATATTGCAACTTGTATGATTAAACCACTACTTGGAACATATAATAAAAATAAAGTTATCACTCGATAGCAACAAACCACTTACTGATCTCGCCTTTCTCATCAATAGGCTCTCCGATAACATTAATGATACGTCCAAGAGTTGCTCTACCAACAGGCACCTGGTAGCACAAGAAAAAGGCCAAATCAATATCTTGCACAAATTTATGATACTGCAATCGACCTATGCAGAAACCCAAACGACCCCATAAGGGGAGTCTCCAGACATTATAAAGATGCGGAATTCACGGAAAAGACAAAACTGAGATTCACCCCACTGCAATTGCTTTCCTACATTTATATAACATCTGCAAATATATGACAAAGCCATTAACTTCTCCTTCCAACAATGAACAATTTTAGTCCTATTACTTTTAGCAGCAATATTGACAATTTAAGTGATATGCACAAAGATAAGTAGAAAACATATAGTCAACAATGTATATTCACAATCCTTTTCCATTAGGCATACAATACAGATTTCTCTTTATAAATATGAGCATATAAGTATAAGACGTATATTAAGAGGTATGCATTTGTCTGCGCAATAGGAAACATTGCTAACAGTCTCAATGAGCTCATGGTGCAGATTATGAAGATAGGAAACATAGCTAATAAAGAAAATAACCTCAGATATAAACATAAAATGGACTAAGTATATGAATTCTAAAAAGCCTTAAAACGTAAATTTATTCACAGCTCTGACATTTCAACCCCACAATGAATTGGTATTAGCTAAACTTTCACCTCGTAATTCACATTCTATATGTTAAGCATCACACGTGCGTAAAGTTAATTAATTTAAAGAATAAAAGTCATGTGTCAATTCGACATATTAGAGTTACAAGAATGTGAAATGTTATAAAATGATTTGAGATAACACCCAGAACACCTACATATCAGAAACAAATTGTAAATGATTCTCGATTATTCCAAAGAAAATGGACCACATATTATTTAAGAAAGAAATCACCCAGATATCAAGAACAAATTTACAAATTATTGAAGACAACGAGGAAAAGCAAGACGTGTCTTTTACAGTGATGGGGGAGCCAGTGTTGAGCACGCGCTGACCACGAACAAGACCTTCAGTACCATCCATAGCAATACACCTAACAACATTCTCACCCAAATGCTTAGCCACTTCGAGCACAAGCCGGATCTGATTATCCAAAACCTCAAGAGCCGTCAAGATCGGAGGCAAACCCTCGTCGAATCTGACGTCAACGACGGCACCGATGACCTGGCAAACCTTCCCGATCGCGCCTTTACCGGTGTACTCATCGGTGATCTTCCCAGAAGGCTGCTTGGTGGAAGGAGGAGGTGAAGGAGGGGACTGGATTGCGGCAGCTGAGGTGGCGTACTGGACGGCAGCGCGGTGGAGGAAGTGACCGGCCGGAGATGGGGTGCGGTGATGGGGCCCGCGGGGTTTGGGTGTGGTGGTGGAGGTGAGGAAAGATCGGGCGTGGAAGCGTGTAGAGGAAGAGCGTAGGAGTGAGGCTATCAGCCTCCGTGATGCCATTGGAGATCAGCGAGAGAGAAAACACGAGAGAGAGAGAGAGGGAGAGAGAGAGGAATGAAAATGTTGGGGTTAGGGTTTGTGTGGAGTGTTGCTTTTTCCTACAGATGGGAGCCAGCGAGCTCACTACTCACACACTACACTGTCATCTACACACTATTTTACTGCATTTACTATCTTTGAAAAAAAAGAGAATATTCTTATTTTTATTCCTAATCTTACCCCAACTTCTCTCTTTTTTCTTTTGGTAGTCTATATGCTTTCATAGTTTTCAATTATAATCTTACATCACGGACAAAATGATATTATATTTTCATATTAATTATATTACCTACATATTATTTTATTTGAAATTATAAAATTTACCGTGATTAAATACTAGCATAGTGATTGACACCAAAAGAGAGAAAAAGGAAGAAAAGAAAGACAGCCAAAAAATAAGAAAGGAAAAAAGAGGGAAAAATTGGATTAATAGAGAAAATTAATCAAAGTGGTTACTGCAAAAAAAGAAGTGTTCAATAAATAATAAAGGATCACATCTAAGAAATTTAATTACTCTAATTAGAAATTTCTTACAAGTGGTCGAGACACATCTTATTTGACATTATAAATATTTGTGATCATGTTCCAAAACGGTCGATGCAAGTAAAGGATGCTCATCGGTGACTTTCAATTTTTTCATGGCCTAATTCAGTAACTTGCATTGGAGTGACAGAAAATAGTAGGAAATCTTCTTTGTGTTTATGAGTTGACAATATTTGTAAGTTCGGCTATGGAGAAGCCTTGCTACAAGTTAGGATTGCAAAATGTTATAGACTTGACTACTGTACTGATTTTTTTCTACAACTTGCTGAAAAGTGAAAACTGTAACAGAAAAGGCATAAAGGAGCGCAAAAATTTCAGCTACAAAGAAATGTTATATAATTCGCGAATAAGTACGAATAAAAAACTTAGATAAGAATTTATTTTGTAATAACCACACTTTTTTTTGACAATGGCTCTCTGTGAAGCAAAATGTTAATAAATATATCATTATACTGTACAAGCATGTTCAAGTCGCACTTTTCTTGACTGATTACTGCACTATTGCTGCCTCTGTTGTTTCATTAGTTGTCTCAGATTTCTGAACTCTGTTTACAGCGCTTTGTGCCTATAAAGAGAGAACAGGAAAATTAAATACTGCTACGTTTATCAGAAATTTTATTCATAAACAACATATTCCAGTATTATGAAGCAAAATAAGATACTGTGCAGAGAATGAAAGCTAAGTGTTGTCCTTTTCCAGAAAGA
Source organism: Cordia subcordata (assembly GCA_028554755.1). Lineage (NCBI taxonomy): Eukaryota > Viridiplantae > Streptophyta > Magnoliopsida > Boraginales > Cordiaceae > Cordia > Cordia subcordata. The sequence goes on from JAPTOF010000020.1 coordinate 2,261,296, forward strand.
ATTTACTTGTTATGCTGCTATAAAGAATAAAGAGCCCTGCAAAGGGCAAGTGATATTGATGCATATTCTTTAAGCGTTGAATTGGCTCACCTCAGTATCCCAATTAGTGCATAGATTGACGGTAATAAGCGCTATCACTTGTACGACTAGTCCACAAATGATCCCCATCCAAAGTCCCTGTTGATTATATAAAGATTGCGCATAACAAAATTTAACGATACATAGATAAATAGATAGATAGGTCTAGAGAGCGAGAGAGCCAACACACCATCCCTCCCATTTGAAAGACAAAAGCAAAGAGTACAGAAGAAGGTACTCCAACAACATAATAAGCTCCAAGGTTTATGTAGGCACAGAGATTTTGCCATCCACATCCTCTAGCTGCCCCTGGATTTAGGCAAGTGCCACAGAGAGACTACTTAAGCATGTATGAGTTATTATAAACTCTATCTTTTGAAGAAATCCATAAGAAATAACAACCTGATAGCACACACTGGAAGCCATCCAAGAAGTCAGATAGTGCAAGCAGAGGCAGAATTTTAGCGACATATGTAACTACTTCTTCCTCATTGCTATACAGCTTTCCCCAAACATGACGAACCAGAATCGTAGTTGTTCCAATGACCGCCCCCTCAGAAATCGCCACCATCACTACCACACGTAAAGCCAAACGCACCCCTTGTGCGTTCCCTGCTCCCAGTTCATTTGAAACCCTTGTACTAAATCAAAATAGAAACAAGAACCAAAACCAAAACATCAGAACTCAAAGCTATGACAAAAGGGAAATTTTGTTTGGTAGGAAGTTAAACGAGAGGGAATTTTATGTGTGAGAACAAACCTGATGGCAGCACCAAGACCAACTGATATCATGTAGACCATCCAGCATGTATTGAGACTGCAAAAAGGGGGAAAAAGGTTCCAGAGATGTAGAACTAAACAAGCTTTCTTGTCATCCTACATTAATAGTAGGCTTTCCTTTCTATAGGCCAACCACTGATTTTTCTTTTGCAATACGCATCAATGAATGCTAACCTTATTGATAGAACTGATGTTTCCAGTGTTGGATTTGGAAGGAGACCTGATAAAAGAACAACCATCTCAAACGACCAATACTCGAAACTGCATCATTCAAAGTCACACAAAATGTCACAGAACAAAAATACCAACAAATTTCAATGCAGATAATATTGGTGGGTGGGGAAAAGATTCAAATTTCTTGATGCAATGGAGAATTTATATATAGGCATTTGTTGAATACGTAGTAGAACTATTGATATATGATCGTGCTGTTCCTTCAAACTACAGATATTTCATGCTTCACTGAGTGCATGTACTAGAAAGGAGGTGCTTCTTTGGAAATTTTCGATGTACAAATGGTGGCGAAATGTTCAAGTAAAATCACTCAGAATTTTGTTGGTAAATACATTTGCCCTTTGCATTCACTAGATTACTGCTGATTCCTCCAAAACCAAGTAAAGCTAGAGGAGGCCAAAAAGAGTTCTATAAACTATCGAAATGACTAGATAACTGTGAAAATGATTCATGACACATATTCATGATGGCTAACAAGGACAAGTCTAGACTTGCCAGATCATAATTGCTGAAGGAATAGCAAGCTTCACGAAACTGAGAATGTCGCGCAAGGCTTCTTTAGAAAAACCATTCCAGGTTTCTGAGCAAGCTGGAGAAAACTTGATATATATCACCAGGAAAAGCACATTTATCCAATTAGAGATAGAATTTGCCAGAGCAGCTCCTCTGCTTCCAAGTGCAATTTTGAACACAAGAAGCCAACACAGAGAAATGTGGACTAAAGCTGTGATGCCAGCGGTAACCACCATAGGAATCACAACGTTTTGTGTCTGCAGAAATCTATTAAGACATTGAAGGATGCCATAGGCGAAGAGACCCGGGATCATCCACCGATTAAATTTCCCAGCCTCGGTCGATATGTCTTGATCTTGTCCAAGGGCTATCAGAATATCGCGGGTATAATACCATACAAAAGCAAGGACAACACTTGATGCCAGAAGAATTAACACGCCTCGCTGCGTGTATATGCCTAGCATATGGTATTGCTTTGCTCCAAAGGCTTGCCCGCATAGTGTCTCCAGGGCACTTCCTAATCCTAGCTACCAAAATATCAGTATCAAAAGAAGGTTCAGAAATGTTGAGTGAACTCTACATCTATGAAGAAAAAAAGTAAATATAAAAGGCCTGCAATTCGCATAATGTCGACTGTTCTTATGCTAGTTGATAGATCACTTCCAAATTTCCAGACTAACTGATAGAATTGAGGGCCTGTTTGGATTAAACTTTTTTCATAAAAAGTACTTGAGAAAACTACATTCTTTTGTAATAAGGTGAAATTCTAAAAAAAAAAAAAAAAACTCAAACACATTTATTTTCAAATGCTTGAATTTTTAGCTTCCAAAAAAGTATATTTTTCAAAAGTTATTAGAAAAACTACGCCAATCCAAACGCACCCTGGATCAGTTGACTGCGGATTCCAAAATACAACTTATATTTATCCAATACAAGTGTTTCAGAACTTACCAAAACACTGAAGCCAGTGACAGCAGCGAACGAAGTAGCCATGGAGGCACCAGAGAGGGGCAGCTCTCCAAGGTGACCAACAAACATGATCGCAATCACTTGTAAAGAATACTGCAGATTACTAACTGCTATAAGCGGAACCGCTAAGCCTAGCTGCTTCTTCAATTCTTCAATGGCTTCTCCTCTTCCACGTTTGTCCGAGATTAATGGAGATTGAAGCTCTGGCTGTTGCCTCCCCATTTTCCCTGGTGGTGTAATAATGGTGTTTAGTCAAAATATGTGGTGCAAGAAAGAAAAGTGAATAACCATAACCACATCGGAGCCAAAAAAAATAAAAAATAAAAAGACCATCATCAGATTGCTAATACAATAGTTTTTAGCCGTCGAGACATGTCAACACATTGCGGGATTATTAGATTATGGAAACTGAAACATTAAACGTCGTTGGTTGTACATGGTGGCACAAAAGTGGCCCCCACCGGTGCATAAGGTAGTCTAGAAATGTATGCTTGCATGTTCAGGATTCAGACAACAAAGAGAAAGCAACAAAAAAACACATACTCACCCAAAAAAGAAAAACAAGGAAAAAAATAGATATAGACGTTTGATTATAAGTTGGTCAAACTTATTCATAAATAAGAAATAAAATTTATGCATCAAATAAATTTTGCTTATTAACAACAAAAAAGCACCACTTTTCTAACTTTCTTTTTAACTGTTTATAAACACTAAGAATTGATCAAATACAAAAAATCCAAGAAGATTACTGATGAAAGGCCCTTTTAGTTATTTTATCAAATACTATATAAATACATTTTTATCAAGTAAATCAAAAGGTCCTTTTAGTTATTTTATCAAATACTATTGTTTATAAATACATTTTTATCAAGTTATTTCATCAAATACTATTGTTTATAAATACATTTTTATCAAGTATATCAATAATTTATAAGAACATTTTATCTAAATATTTTTTATTTATTTCTCATTTATTTATAACATCAAAAAATGCTTCTAAACATTAATTACTTATAAATAACTTTAAAAAAAAAAAAACCAAAGCCAAACAGGCTCACTATTGGTGACCAGATAGCTTTACCGTAGTTCCTTTTCGTGGACAAGTTTTTGTTTCCTGTTACTTTCGCTTGTCATTTTCTATGTTTTCCAATACTTGACAAGGACGAATTATGCTAGAAACTAGATAAATGTCCATCAAATTTTAGTTCGCACACTACATACTTTTCTTTAGGAAAGAAAATTGAACACTAAGCTTTGTATTTGTTCTAAATAATCTATTTCTTCATATTTAAAAGGTTAAAATTACCTAATTAATAAATTATAGGAAAAAATTCACTTTACTCCCTGTGATGTGCTAAAGTATTACGTTATCCCCTTGTGTTCTAACAACTTCAAATTGCCCCTTGTGTTTTTTCAAAACTTATCACATTACCTCCCTCCGTCTATTTTTTTATTAAATTTGAGCTGCACGCGTTTGAAATGCAACTGTTGTAATATTTTCAATTAATTTATTTTAAATTTGAACGAAAATATCTTTTATAAAGAAAATAATTGACCATTTTACCCTTCATCCATTTGCCCTTGCTATGCTAAAGCTCTCGCTCTCCTCTTTTAATTTTGCTTTTCATTTATTTTTCAGTTTCACTCCCTTCTCTCTCTCTCTCTATATATATATATATACACACAATTATATTTTTGTGTTTTATACTATATATTTAAATATAAATATTTTTGAAAATTAACTTTATTTTTTTTCCATTTCTTCCTCTCTATGTGCAATCGTTCATGGATTGACCAAATAACATATCTCTCTTTGATCTTTCTCTGTACAATTAGTTACTTTCTCTCTGTAGGGTTTTTCAGCTGCTTGGGTTTTTGGGTTTGTGAGATCTATGCAAAGTGTGTATGTTTTTTGAGGAGTGAACAACGGGAGTGTGTTTTGCCGGGTGTTTTTAAAGAATGTGAAAATCTAGTGTGTGTTTTTGTGTGTGGTTTTCCTCGTAGGCACATACAAATTGGGTAGACACATGCACAAGTGACGCGATGATACTAGTGACTGGAAAAAAAGAGAGAAAGAGAGGGAATTAGGGATTATTTGATTTCTCTGTACAATTAGTTACTTGCTTTTTCCATTCTATAATCATCACGCACGTTGGTATTAGCGGGGGTGATGGGGTTTGGGAATTAGGGATTTTTAGCATTTAAAGTTTGGTTTATTTTATTTACGGATAAAAAATTCAATCTTGGGAAATTCATTTTATTAAAAGATTTTCCAATCAAGCAGCAAACATGGCAGCAAAAATGGCTCGAGTTGGAAGATTGAAGAAAGACTAGATCTGTAGTCCACTTTTGGAGTTGAAGCTGATTCTTGAAAATGATTTTTCAGCTTTTGGTATTGGTTAAAAGAAGTGTTTATTTTGTTGTCTTTTTGGATTATGCCATTTGAGCTCTTGTGCAGAGTTTTGGGTTGGTTTTTGTGTTTTGCCCTCCTCATGTTGGTTGATTTACTCTTATTATATGTATTGTAATGTTTTATGAATAAAAGATGATCTTTATGACAAAGAAAAAATAAGAAAAGATAAAAAACATGTTTGGGTAAAAAATTATTACTTTATTCTAGGTGTAATTTTGTCATTTTTAACTTGTATTTAACGGTGTTAATGTTTAACTGACGGTAGCGGAGAGTGATTAATTTTGGAAAAACAAAAGGGGGCGATCTGAAGTTTTTAGAACACAGGAAGTAACGTGATACTTTCGCACATCATAAGAGGATAACATGAATTTTTCCCTAAATTATATACGTTATTTACTCGTGAAATAAACAGCCTCGTATCACCAAGACACCAAACACAATTTTTCTTTTTTCCTGTTGATTCTTGCCAATAATTCTTGAATTAAATCTGAATCTTACCAACAATTCTTATATCCACCAATCATCTTCCAAGAAATATATAACGCCCCTTTTTCTCAAAAACTACTCTTCATAAAGAATTCCCAACATGGGAATCGTGCGGCTTGGGATATATAATGGCCTTCTTTCAAAAGCATAACATTTTAAAGTTCTAGAAAAATATGCAAGTCCATCGAGAGAGACAACGGTGGAAGATTACCTGCAGACACACACCCCCGTTTAGTGGAGATGAAGAGAAAAACAAAAATAATAACAATACTGTGCACTATATGAACAGTGCTGCATTGTACGCCGCAATGTGTGTAAAATGTATAAGCGTACAGTATGTAATATTACGTGTAATTAAAATTTGTATATTATAAGTTCAAAATTTTTATATTATATGTTCAAAATTTTTATATTATAGGTTCAAAATTTTTATATTAAGTTAAAAACATATTTAAAACTCTTATATTACATGTTCGAAAGTTTAAAAGCAAGTTTATAAAATAAAAATTATAATCTCATAAATTTTGTACTCTCTGTTTAAAAATTTTATATTTCATGTTCAAAATTCTTATATTACAAGTTCAAAAGTTTAAAAGCGAGTTCACAAAATAAAAAATATAATTTCACAAATTTTATACTCTATGTTCAAAACTCTTATATTATATGCTAATAGATTATACTTTATGTGCAAAACTCTTAGATTACATGTTCAAAATTTTTATATTATATATTCAAAACTCTTATATTACAAGTGTAAAAGTTTAAAAGAAAGTTCACCAATAAAAATTATAATCTCATAAATTTTATACTCTATGTTCAAAACTCTTATATTATATGCTAATAGATTATACTTTATGTGCAAAACTCTTAGATTACATGTTCAAAATTCTTATATTATATATTCAAAACTCTTATATTACAAGTGTAAAAGTTTAAAAGAAAGTTCACCAATAAAAATTATAATCTCATAAATTTTATACTCTATGTTCAAAACTCTTATATTACATGCTCATAGATTATATTTTATGTTCAAAATTCTTATATTACTTGTTCAAATTTCTTATATTAGATGTTCAAAATTCTTGTATTATATGTTCAAAACTTTTATATTATAAGTTCAAAAGTTTAAAAGTAATTTCACAAAATAAAAATTATAATCTCATAAATTTTATACTCTATGTTCAAAACTCTTATATTAAGTTGCAAATATGTTTATAATTTTAAACTTAAGTTTAAAATTATGAACATGTTTGCAACTTAATGTAAGAGTTTTGAAAAGTTTAAAATTATGAACATATTTGCAACTTAATGTAAGAGTTTTGAACATATAATATAAGAATTTTGAACCTATAATATAAAATTTTTAAAAATATAATATGAAAATTTTGAACACATATACTGTTACATATTGTACACACGTACTGTTCACACACAGTACGGTGTACAATGCTTTATAAGAGCACCATCCCTATGGAGCACAATAAAAATGGTGGGTGATGAATCTACCAATGTCTATTATATTTATACATATATATATATATATGTATATATATATATGGTAAAAATCCTCTAGAAATGGAGAGCTGCTCGGGAGGATGCGTTGAAGGATTAGAGATTTGGTTATTGTTTCTTTTTATTTTTGTAATACATTGAACACTAAAATACTCTTACACTGTTAATCTTAACTAATGGTAATATACCTATTTGGTCTAATGACCAAAATTAAGGGCTCTAAGTGTTTTTTTTTTTCATTATAAAAAATCAAAACTTAAAAAAAAAACTCAAATTTAACTTTTTTTAAATGTTAAAAATTTTAACTTTAAAAAAAATTACTTCTTCAAAAGTTTAACGCAAAAATGCTTTTAGAAAAAAAAAAATCGGAACTAACCATACATAATGACAAGTATGTTTTCATAACTAACGTAGTATTGGTGGCTCACATAAAATGTCCAATGCAAGTGATCATGAAACTCAAACCATTCACATGTGGAGGAATGATTTGATAAATTCCACAATCACTACAACGAACTTTCCTACAAAGAGACAATAGCACTTGGAAGATGGAGCATAGACGTTTACTTGTACCAAGATACTTTCACTTTCGAAAAGTTACACGAATCTAATGTTTACAACTTTAGTAGGAATCAAAGATTAGAATTTGTCTAAGCCTTAAATTGTTATGAAAAAACAAAATTTAATAATTACATATATATATTTTTTTTAAAAATTAAAGACTAATAATATAAAGCATATACTAGATTAAACTTTTTTTGTTTTAATTTTGTCGGAGTCCGAAGTCGATCATGCAGCAATTATTCCAAAGAGGGTGATCCTCTTTTTTTTCTCTCTAAGAATATTCAGAGTTGCACTGGAATATCGGATAAAATTCTTAATTTAATAAAATTGCTTTACCATAATTCACTAGTCAGATGGTCTAATTTTGTACTTCTAACGTGGTTGACAAGTACCAAAAAAAACTAGATAATCCCTTTGACCAATGTTGCCAGCATGGAAACTTTTGCCATCAGTTTTGTCGTGACAAACCAACGTGTAGACGTGTAGTAGCATTACCACATATAAAAGTGACCTTCCAGGCATCCACTAGCAAGCTGAACAAATATCTTTCGCCATCTCTATCTACACAGCACAAGCAATTAATTGACAGAGTTCTCTGAGGAATTAATAGTTTAGAGGTGGTCTGTAGACAAATTTAACATGGAGAGGAGCAACGCCATGGAAGAAGCTCTGTTATTGAAACAAGGGAAAGATGAAAGGATGAGATGGGTTGTTATAGGTGAGGAGATGAAGAAGCTTGGTTATCTAGCGGGGCCCATGGTGGCGGTGACTTTATCACAGTATTGTATACAAGTTATATCGATTATGATGGTGGGTCACTTGGGTGAGCTTTCTCTCTCCAGCACCGCCATAGCTGTCTCCATTGCTGGTGTCACTGGTTTCAGCTTTCTGGTGAGTCTCGTTTCTTCTCTCTCTTTTTCTCTAATATCTATTTCTTTATTACATTCTGCTGTGTATTTCTATTAATTAATGCTAAGAATTTTTATACTGAATATCACTCTTTGTTTTCAGATGTTAATTCCCAGGAAAAAAAAAAAAAAACACGTACTTTTACATTAAAAAAGAGTATTTTGTGAATATGGTTGGAAAAGAGTTAAAGATTCATCAGTTCTAGAGGGAAGTCAAAAGTTTTGTGGTCCAACAAACGAAAGGACTGAAATAATTAAAAGGGTATGTGGAATTCTTATGCAAATGAATCGCATGGCAAAGTTGACAAGTCCAAGACTTGTGCTTTTCTTCTTTTTTGGTGGAAAAAGACCTATGCTTTAAACTTATCACATCAAATGCCAAAGTAACATCATTGATGTTATTGCTTAGATAGATATATCTCTCCCACAAATTAAAAGCCAAATTGGCCATACTGTAGTTGATGAAAACATGCTTTGCATATATTGATTGAGTGTGGAATATTTACCCCTGCCAATTCGTTGTTCCTGTTGTCTTTGGACTTCCACCCTACTGGAACTGGATAAATGATTTGTACTCGTCACTGGAATTGGTCATACTGCAGTTGATAAAAGCATGCTTTCCATTTTGATTATTGATCGCTTTGCTGCTGTACTATGGTGTCATGTATGAGAAACTGGATATGTGAATTCAGCCCCAAAGATTGAAAAAAAGCGGACATATTGTAGTGGCAAAAGACGAGTACTGTTTATGTACCGGAATTGGAATTTTGGAATGGTGAACTCGCACTGGCTGATATAGCATTTCAGAGTACCAGCGGTGTATCTTCTGAATGTAGAGTTGTAGAATAAGAAGGAATAATGGAGAAATGGACAACATTTTGCAACTCACCAAACAGAAACCAGTTCTTGTTCTTTCAAAATTCTGGTTCTATTATCAGCTCTCTCGCTTAGTCTGACTTCTAAGTCTAGAATATACTTTAAGGTCATCAATAAAGGCCAAGCTTCCTGGATACATACATAAGTTGCAGTTCCTGCTGTAAATCTGTGCAAGATAGATGGCAAGGAATAGTGAATCTCAATATCTCATTAGTGCACATGAGTAGATTGCAAGGAATAGTGAATCTTATTAGTACACTTGGGATTGTTGAGGACGACTGTTTGTCGTCAAACCAAGACTGGGTTGGATTTGATGTTCTTGGATAATTGATCCCGTTCTGTCATTGTTTGGGGTAAGATTACGTGAATGGGATCTTTCTCAAGAGGAGTGTAACTAAGTACTTGAATAAAGTTGCCCTCCCTGTCTCCCACGCACATATTAGACAAACCCTGCAAGATAGTGATTTTAAGATGGGAAATAAAAGGAAAATCAGTTTCAAAATCTCTTTCAGCAAAGTTTTTTTTGATAAATAGTCTTTTTCAGCTAAGAACAGTGTCATATGCATAAAAAGAGTACTTCATATTTCAAAGAAAATCTTTCACTAGCTTCATGTTGATTTTTCCTTTGGTTCTTTCTCTCTTCTGCTTTGGTGGCTGAGAAGTTGTTTGTCTCCTCAAACAATATCCTCTAATATCCTCACCTTCACATGCAAGTTCAAAATAAAATGCCGCCAATTTAGAGAATTAGCATTCTGTGATTGTGGCCTTAACCACACTACTTCAGTGTATTATACAGATATAAGATGTAAACCAAAACATGGCATAAATTCATGTACCTAAGTTTACTGAAAGATAAGTTGATGTATTTATAAATACATTAAAGATTTGATATTGTTAATATCTAACTACATTCTGGATGTTCAAACAGTTAGGAATGGCTAGTGCGCTGGAAACTCTGTGTGGGCAGGCGTATGGTGCTCAGCAATACCAAAAACTTGGAACACAAGCATACACTGCTATTTTCTCTCTCATAATTGTTTGCATCCCTGTATCTATCTTATGGGTATATATGGGAAGAATACTTATCTTTATCGGTCAGGATCCTCTAATTTCAGGTGAAGCTGGTAAATTCATAACATGGCTTGTTCCGGCCCTCTTTGCTTATGCAGTTCTTCAACCGCTTGTCCGATATTTTCAGATGCAAACTTTAATCCTTCCAATGCTCATGAGCTCCTGTTGCACTATTTGTTTGCACATACCTCTTTGCTGGGTCCTTGTGTTCAAATCTGGATTAAATAATCTTGGAGCTGCAATTGCCATGGCTCTGTCGTTGTGGCTGAATGTTATCATTCTTGGCTTGTATATGAAATACTCTCCGAGCTGTGAGAAAACCCGTGCCCCTATTTCCATGGATATCTTCCGAGGAATAAAAGAGTTTTTCCGCTTTGCTATTCCTTCGGCTGTCATGATCTGGTATTCTCCTCTATGTATTTTCTCTCTGTCTCTCTCTCTTTCTTTCTCTCTCTTCTATGGTTGAACATGACTGTTAAAAATGAACACCAAGCCTCAAAGATTTAAAAAGAAAAAAATAAGAATAATAATAATTAAAAAAAACTAAGCAAAATAATCCAGAGTTTTCTGGACTGTTGGCGGCAATTCTAGAAGAAGCTGGGGTACTAGAAATAATTCTAGAATTAAGCATGTGATATAATTCAAGCAAAAAATTGTTCCAGAATTTTCTTGGCCATGGCAGGAGCTTGCTGAGATTTTTCTAGACCCTAGTTTGAAATTCAAGGCAGCAAGAATATTTTAGAATTCTCTAGATATTTTTTTGAGCTTGCTTCCACCGACTAGAGCAACTATAAAAGGAGCTTCATGTGTTCACTTGCAAAGCAACGAGCAAAAGTGAGAGTCTTGTAAGCTTAGAAGTGTCTTGAGTGCTCTGGGGTCGTGAGGTGTTGAGTCCAGAGAGTAAAAGCTTGAGTGATTAAGTGAGTTTTGAGTAATCAACTCTTGAGTGGTGTCTCTTGTAAAGTGTTGTATAGTTTATTATTTATATAGCTTGTGCTGTAGTGTAAAGTGGTGTGAGGAGTTTATATAAAATAATATTGCTAACTTTAGCAATTAACGTGTCCTTTCTCAAGTTGGTTGTCTTGCTTTGAGTTAACAATGACAATATGTATCTCTTTGTGGAGTAGATGCCTTATATATAGTAGAGTTTTTCATGCAATGCAACTTTAAGTGTTGAACTAATGCAGCCAATTTTAAACCCTTGACTCCTCCCTCCCAAAATGCCAGTCCCAAACAGATCTTGCTAGAAGGCATTGGAAAATTCATCCTTTAATTTTAAGCTACTATCTCACAAGAAATCCCAATTTTGTAATTCTTACAAGTGCAGTCTAGAATGGTGGTCATTTGAGCTACTTATCTTGCTGTCTGGACTTCTGCCAAATCCTCAGCTTGAGACTTCAGTGCTATCTGTATGGTATGTCTGTACCCTCTTGTAACATTAAAAGAACATTGGTTTTCAGCAAGTATTATTACTACTTCCGTGCATTCTTTATCAACAGTCTGAACACCATTGCTACACTCTATTCTGTACCATACGGACTTGCTGCAGCTGTAAGGTATGCATAAATTTTAAGGCAGGATCGTGCAGTACTTGTAGCGGTTGCTTCATGATATATTCAATTTGAATTGCTGTTTTTATTTCCTACAGTACTAGAGTTTCAAATGAGCTAGGAGCTGGAAACTCACAACAGGCGCGAATATCTGTAGTAGCAGTGATGCTTCTTGCAATCGCAGAGATGATAATAATAAATTCAGCCCTCTTTGCTAGTCGGCATGTTTTTGGCTATGTTTTTAGCAACGAGGAGGAAGTTGTTAATTACGTCACAGATATGGCTCCTCTGCTTTGTCTCTCCGTTATAATGGACAGTCTACAGGGGACACTTTCAGGTAAGACATCTCGCTCAAGTTTGTCAGATTGGACCTGCTTGGATTTCAATGTCTTATTAGAACCACGTAATTTATTCTTCTACTAGGCGTTGCAAGGGGATGCGGTTGGCAGCACATTGGAGCTTATGTTAATCTTGCAGCATTTTATCTCTGTGGAATTCCTATTGCTGCTACATTGGGTTTCTGGGTGAAATTAAGAGGGAGGGGTCTCTGGATTGGTGTCCTGTCTGGTGCTACACTACAAACAATCCTTCTGTCAATCATCACAAGCTGCACAAATTGGGAAAAACAGGTCTTCTTTCCATCTAAAGCTAATCTTTCATAAATTCTGAAATTTTATTGCTTCCTTCTGCCATCTACATCGCTATCTTGTCCACGCAATCTAAAACAAATTCTGTGGAAATATTTTTGTGCTCCAGGCGATTAAGGCAAGGCAGAGATTGCTAGAAGAGAAACCTCAGGTGGTAGTAGTAGCCTGACGAGACTGAGAGGAGGTTTTGTTCACAGAATTGCTTTTCTTCTGTAAAAATTTGAATTGCAGAATGAAGAAAAAGAAATTCATTGATACGCTGCTACTTTGTTTTAAAACTGCATTTGCTTCCATATTTTAGATTGCACTGCACAAGCATTCACGGAGCTGTATAGCTCGATGGTGGTCATTTGACCACTCCCGCGTTTGATAAATCATTATTATTGTATGTAGTTTGAGCCGTTATTAAAATTATTATTTATATGACCTAACTTAAATTTATGAATGACTCGCTATAAATGTATAAATAATCCCTTGCCCTTCCATATTTCATATAAGAGTAAATTTAGTTTTTTAGTTAGACAAAATAAAAATATATATTTTTTTTACTTTTAGTTCGACAACATTAACTTTGCAAAATCGATAAAATAATAATGTAGGTTTTTTTTTTTTAAAATTATGAAAACTCGTAGGGCATGTTGATAATTTTATTATGGATTACTAAAGTTTATATTTTACATATTTATTTTAAATTATTTAGATTTAGATTTTTGACCTCTTTGATATGGGCGTGTGAACAAAAAGGTAAATATTTTGGTTTCTGGACTAACGTCCACCCATGGTATACGCATGCAGTTATGCACCACCAGACTTGTTGCATTTAAGTGAATCTAATATAATCTTAATACTCATTCTCCTATAAAATTTACCTAAAATTGCAAATGGGACAGAAGAAATGAGAGAATGTCATTTACTTTCATGAGTTTTTTTTTTTTACTTAAATCTCAAAGTCCCTTATGAAGTTTTAGTTTCTCATTTTCCCCTATGAGATCAAGCTTTGCATGCCAAACAACGTTTTATGTTTAAGACATTTTTCCATTTTTTTAATCATATTATTATTTTTAAATTTTAGCTTGTTGTAATAAAATTGCTATTCTTTTTTAGACATATATCTGTATTTGCATAAAAAGAAGACAGATTTCAAATCCTGATTTAATATTTATTATATTTTATCTATAATACAAATTTTATTCAATAAACTACTTTTATTTTCATTTTTTATATTCTTCAAAGTTAATTCCAAAATATATGCATTAATTTAAGTAGAAAATTTGGATTCTATTTGAAATGTATGTAAATATATTTAAAAAGATAGACTTTAAAGTTAATCTAATTTTCTAATTTTTTGCCTTTAATCTCGTGAGTAAGAAAAATTCTGTAATAGACTATTTTATATATCTTGTCATATTCTGAAATTAAAATCTTTTAATTTTCAATTTGATTGTAGATTTTGTTGAATGATTTCATTACATTATTTTTATATTTCTCTGCACTTTAATAAATAAATGAATAAATAAATAGATAAGAAATGAAAAAGTAAAAAGTAATTTGCTGTCAATGAAAAATTTTATGAATAAACTATTTTTTAATTTCTTTCATATCAAATGAAAACATTAATGATTTGCAAATTGATTGTGAATTTATTATTGAATAAATTTATGAAATCATTTTATTTTTACTTTAATAAATAAATATAAAATACTTTTCAATATAAGCTTTGTTTGGTAAAGTCACCAGGAAAAAAGTGGCATTTACCCCAGAAAATTTTTTTATTATTTTATATGCTTCATAATTTTCAAAAGAATATGTAACCATCAATAATGTTGTGTTTGTTATAGACTTATTATAAATACATATATGCATATCAATTTTAAACTGATATTTTTTATAACTCAATATCTGACATTTTCTTGCAAGGAAAAACATAAAATTAAAAATATAAAAAATAGAGATAATAGACTAGCATACTCTTCAATGTAAGATATTATTTGGCAATACTTGATGCCATGAAAATAGTGGGTAAATTAAATTTTTATGGAATAATTTAGAATTTAAGCAAAAGCTCATAAGAAAAAGTGGCATTATCGCATTTTTTCTATGACTTCAACCAAATCATGGGAGGAGAATTTATTTTAGAAATTTTATTTTTGAAAAACATGATTAACATTGAAACTTACAAAAACGTAGTTATATTTATCTTTGTATAAACTGGAAAAATATCTATATCTCTATTTTATATAAAGAAGAATCGATGTTTATCTTTCAATTTTGGATGTTCAATTTTATCAATTTTCTTTTCCCAAGAATGAGTTAAATTTCAACAAATATATTTTTCATTTTTATTGCTTTTCTTTTCTAATGTCAAATCATTTTCTAATTTTGTTTTTCTAATTTAAATATTCTATTCTTTTATTATAAATTTCTCATAAGTATTACTTTTAGCAAAGCTACCTACAAGAGATTATGCCACGGCTAAACGTTTCAAAGCACTAGGCCTATGTGCTCTAAATTGCTTATTGATTCTTATGGACACTTTTTGTTGAAAATTACTTCCTCCAAGTAAACTTTTACTTTGTTGAAAAAAAAAAAAAATCTATGGATCCTGCTATTTGTTAATTTTTTTCCACAACATAAAATTGCAATATTAATATAGGATGAGAACATAGATTTTATTAACAAGTAAACAGTAAAGATAAATCATGGCCTTAAATTTTTTCCAAACTCATAACGTTCCCAAATGAATTAAAAACAGAGAGGAGATTGAGAGAAAAGAAAAAAAAAAAAGATTATGAAGAAATATTTTATTCGTAAGTATCCAGGCCGTGTCTGCAAGCAATCCCCTAATACGATGTGGACTGTGAATTAAGGAACCCAAACAATCATTCACCATAAATAATTTACCATGACGTACGTCATCAGTAATTAGACTAACACATGGTTTCGTCATTGTTAATTAACTAGTGGGACTATATACTTTTCTTCCAAAATAGAAGAACTTGTTCTCGACATGTTTATATAGAATTTCAAATAAAGAGTAGATCAGTAAAGGAAGGAAACAGTGAAAATAAGTCGAGGAAGGAAGGAATTAAGAGGGCCAAGGAAGGAAGGAACAAACGAAGGAAGGAAAGAAGGAAGGAATTAAGGATAGCTCATAATTAAGATTACTTTTCAAGAGTTATAATTTAGGTTCAGATCTCAAGAATTGAGTTGAGGATAGGGGCTTGTTTGTGGGGGGGGGGGGGGGAGGGCAAGGGTGGGAGGAGGAATCAAAGATGAATTGGTTATGTCTTAAAAGACAAAAAGTATTCTAAGTTTATCCCCAAAGTAACATTAGTTTCAAGCCATGCTTGAAGCTAAAACCCAAATATCCCTAGAATTTTTAGTTTTACCCAATTTTTTCCATGACATAAGTTTTGCCAAACAATACTTTATATTAAAAAGTAGTTTTATTATTTTATTTTTTGAGCTAGTCATTACAATTTATATATGTATATAAATGTATGTGTGTATATATGTATGTATATATATATGGAAAAAGATATTTTAAAGTGAACTTAATTTTATCTCTACTATCTTGTGTAATATGAATGTTGTATAATAACTTATTTTTGTTCTTTTTATATTACGACATTAAATTTTTGTAATTTTCTATTTGATAGTAGACTAACTTATTTAATAATTTTAATAATTTTTTTCTCTATTATTATCTTTTGTCTTAAAAGAAAGAAAAGAATAAAAATGCTTTAAAGTTTTGTTTGGTAAAGTTTAAATTCATGGGGGGAATATAGATAAAATTAAAATCTCTGAGCAAGTTTGAGCATTAGAGTAAAAAACTCACGAGAAAAGAAAGGCATTTGCTTGTTAATTAATTAATGGGTCGAAATACGTGTCTCTAAATAAACGAATTGTTCTCTACATGCATGTATGTATATTGTAGCTGCTGCTGGTGATCAACCATCTCAGAAAGCTAAAAGTCCCCATTCCTTTCCAACAAAAATAAAAATAAAAATCTTCGTACCTGATCTCCTATTATAATTACCAAAACATTTTCTTCAATTTCCCGTTGCCAAAGAAAAAAAAAAAAAAAGGATGACCTTGAAAGCCTAACCGAAGAGCTTATATCCATTCAAGCCCTGGTGGCGGATGCTGATAGCAAGGATTTTCAGTGAGTCGCCGTGAAATTTTGGTTGAGAAAGCTCAAGGCTGTGGCGTCTAACACCGAGGACGTGTTGGAAGAGTACAAACACGAGCTCCTTCGCCAAAAGGTGTCAAAGATGAAGCTGGAAGAGTACGAATACGAGCCGCTTCTTCGCCAAAAGGTATAAAAAATGAAACTGGATAAGGTACGCAGCTTCTTTATTTCTCCTGTCAGAGAGTTCGCATTTCGTTACAAGATGGCTCATAAAATTAAGGATGTCACTTCACATTTGAAAAGTGTGAAACAACTAGGAAGGGAATATGGTTTGAGTCCTTTCCAGTTTCTAACTTCAAGTTCAGAAGTTAAAATCTTGGACTCCTAACTAGTCCTCCCGTCAACGAATTAGAAATCGTGGGAAACGACAAAGATGTCAAAAAAGTAGTGGACATGCTAGCAAGTGCAAACGACGTCCGAGAAAATATTTCTGTCGTTGCCGTAGTAGGAATGGCAGGGCAAGGGAAAACTGCACTTGCTCAGCTTGTCTACAAATCTCCTCAAGTGGAGGATCATTTTCAGAAAAAGATGTGGGTTTGTGTTTCTGAAAATTTTGAAATTACGAGGCTCTTAACCGACACGCTGCAATCTATTGAGGGTAAAAATCGCAATTTAACAAGGAGGCAATAATAGAGAAACTGCAAAAAGCTCTTCGAGAAAAGAGATATCTCCTTGTTTTAGATGATGTTTGGAATGAGACTCAACAAAAGTGGGATGACATGGAAAGGGATTTGCGGGAGATAGGCGGCTCTGTAGGAACCAAAGTCATGATAACAACACGTAGTGATACAGTTGCTTTAGCCATGCGTGCGTCCCACAATAATACTCATCATCTAAATAAGCTATCAGATGATGATAGTTGGATTTTGTTCAAAAAAAGAGCATTTCCACAGGGTGACGCCACAGAGACTCCTGAATTGTTGGATGTAGGTCAAAGGTTGGTAAAAAGGTGTGGGGGAATGGCATTAGCAATTAAAGCATTAGGAAGTTTGCTCTACTCCAAAAAAGATGCAAGTGAATGGTTAAGCATGGAGAAAAGTGATATATGGAGCTCTAACATTAACGGCAGCCAAGTCTTATCATCCATAAAGTTAAGTTACAATCATTTGTCTTCAATATCCTTGAAATAATGTTTTGCGTATTGTTCAATTTTTCCCAAAGATACTGAAATGGAAAGGGAAAATTTAATACAATTATGGATGGCACAAGGGCTCCTTAATCCTCCAGAGGGAAGTAGTTTACAGATGGAGGACGTGGGCAATAACTTCTTTGACATTCTACTATGGAATGGTTTGTTGCAAGAGCCTAACTATGATGAGTACAACAACATTTTGTCTTGCAAGATGCATGATGTTGTACATGATTTTGCATTACATATATCCAAAGACTATTGTGTCACAAAGGATGTTGGTCAGATTTCAATGACATCAAAGATGTACATATATCATTGCTTGGTTCAACTGAAGAGAAAATGTCTCAAGGAATTTTTCCAAATGCGAGGACATTAAACATACTTAGTGGAGTCATTAGCAATGTGTTTTCAAAATTTGGATGTCTTCGTACATTAATTCTAGGTGATTTTAAAATTACAGAATTGCCTAATTCAATAGGGAGGTTGAAACTTTTAAAATACATTGACGTCACAAAGACTCGAATCACAACACTGCCAACTTCTTTTAGAAAACTCTACAATTTGCAAACCTTGAGAATTGACCTGAGATGGTCAGGAAGATTTTTTTTTTAGCACTTTAGTTAACTTGAGACATATTTACTTCGGTAAATATTCGAGTTGGAAGTACGTGCTGGTGGGAATAAAACATTTGGTTCACCTTCAGACCTTGCCCTATTTTTGCTTGAGTGATGACATATATAGTTCTAAGATTGAAGACCTAGGTCCATTACTAAATTTAAGAGGTTGCTTGATTATCCTTCGGCTTGACAAAGTGAAGAATGGTGAAGAGGCCCAAAAGGCGAAGCTATCAGAAAAGCCCAAGGTTCAACATTTAGAACTTCGCTCGGCCAAAAAGGGAGAGGCAAATGTGAATAAGGAGGATGTCTTTGAAAAGCTAAGACCGCACTCAAATCTGAAAAGGCTGAAGATTTTTTATTTTATGGGCTCGAAATTCCTGTCTTGGATGATGACGAGAAATGACACGTTACTTCATAATTTGGTTGAACTCATTTTGAAGAACTATATTTTTTGCAAGAAACTCGCTTCTCCGGGGAGCCTTCCGAATCTCGAGAGACTTGAAATACAGGGCCTAGATAATGGGAAATGCATCAGTGCAGAATTCTGTGGCTACTTTGTTGCATTTTCGGCACTTAAATCATTGGAACTCAAACACATGAAAAATCTAAAAGAATGGATAGGAGTAAAGCATCGATCAATGTCAGTCGTGAATAAAGCATTTCCTTGTTTGAAGGAGTTAGTTGTTTCTTATTGTGATAAATTGGCTGAATTACCATCTATGAAAGGACTCTCGTCTTTTACGGAGTTGAGAATTGTTAATCTTGGCAAATTGGCTGCATTACCTTTCATGGAAGGCCTCTCGTCTCTTAAGGAGTTGACAATTGACAATCTTGGGAATTTGACTGCATTTCCATCCATGAAAAGCCTTTCGTCTTTTAAGGAGTTGACAATTGCGAATCTTAGGAATTTGACTGCATTTCGATCCATGAAAGGCCTCTCGTCTCTTACGAAGTTGAGAATTGAGAATCTTGACAAATTAGCTGCATTACCTTCCATGGAAGGCCTTTCGTCTCTTAAGGAGTTGACAATTGACAATCTTGGGAATTTGACTGCATTTCCATCCATGAAAGGCCTCTCTTCTCTTACGCGGTTGACAATTGAGAATCTTGAGAATTTGATTGCATTTCCATCCATGGAAGGCCTCTCGTCTCTTATGGAGTTGAGAATTAAGAATCTTCACAAATTGGCTGCATTACCTTCCATGGAAGGCCACTTGTCTCTTAAGGAGTAGACAATTGACAATCTTGGGAAATTGACTGCATTTCCATCCATGAAAGGCCTCTTGTCTCTTATGGAGTTGAGAATTGTGAATCTTGGCAAATTGGCTGCATTACCATCCATGGAAGGCCTCTCGTCTCTTATGCGGTTGACAATTGACAATCTTGGGAATTTGACTGCATTTCCATCCATGGAAGGCCTCTCGTCTCTTACAGAGTTGAGAATTGTTAATCTTGGCAAATTGGCTGCATTACCTTCCATGGAAGGCCTCTCGTCTCTTAAGGAGTTGATGATTGAGAATCTTGGGAATTTGACTGCATTTCCATCCATGAAAGGCCTCTTGTCTCTTACGAAGTTGACAATTGCGAATCTTGGCAAATTGGCTGCATTTCCATCCATCGAATGCCTCTCGTCTCTTACGGAGCTGAGAATTGTTAATCTTGGCAAATTGGCTACATTACCTTCCATAGAAGGCCTCTCGTCTCTTAAGGAGTTGACAATTGAGAATTTTGGGAATTTGACTGCATTTCCATCCATGGAAGGCCTCTCGTCTCTTATGATGTTGAGAATTGTTAATCTTGGCAAATTGGCTGCATTACCTTCCATGGAAGGCCTCTCGTCTCTTAAGTGGTTGACAATTGAGAATATCGGGAAGTTGGTTGCATTACCATCCATGGAAGGCCTCTCGTCTCTTACGGAGTTGACAATTGAGAATCTTGGGAATTTGACTGCATTTCCATCCATGGAAGGCCTCTCGTCTCTTACGGAGTTGAGAATTGTGTATCTTGGCAAATTGGCTGCACTACCATCCATGGAAGGCCTCTCGTCTCTTATGTGGTTGAGAATTAATGATCTTGGGAACTTGGTAGCGTTACCATCCATGAAAGGGCCTATCGTCTATTAAGGAGTTGACAATTGAGAATTTCGGGAAGTTGGTTGCATTACCATCCATGGAAAGCCTCTTGTCTCTTATGTGGTTGAGAATTAATGATCTTGGGAACTTGGTAGGGTTACCATCCATAGACAGCCTCTCGTCTCTTCAGTGGTTGACAATTGAGAATCTCGGGAAGTTGGTTGCATTACCATCCATGGAAGGTCTATCGTCTCTTCATGAGTTGACAATTAAGAATCTTGGGAATTTGACTGCATTTCCATCCATGAAAGGCATCTCGTCTCTTACAGGGTTGATAATTGTGAATCTTGGCAAATTGGTTGCATTACCATCCATGGAAGGCCTCTCATCTCTTACGGAGTTGAGAATTGTTAATCTTGGCAAATTGGCTGCATTACCTTCCATGGAAGGCCTCTCGTCTCTTACGTGGTTGAGAATTAATGATCTTGGGAACTTGGTTACGTTACCATCCATGAAAGGCCTCTCGTCTCTTACGGAGTTGAGAATTAAGAATCTTGACAAATTGGCTGCATTACCATCCATGAAAGGCCTCTCGTCTCTTACAGAGTTGAGAATTAAGAATCTTGACAAATTGACTGCATTACCATCCATGGAAGGCCTCTCGTCTCTTACGGAGTTCAGAATTGAGAATCTTGACAAATTGGCTGCATTACCATCAATGGAAGGCCTCTCGTCTCTTACGCGGTTGACAATTGAGTATCTTGGGAATTTGACAGCATTTCCATCCATGAAAGGCCTCTCGTCTCTTATGAAGTTGAGAATTGAGAATCTTGACAAATTGGCTGCATTACCATCCATGGATGGCCTCTCGTCTCTTTCTCGGTTGACAATCAAGAATCTTGGGAATTAGATTGCATTTCCATCCATGGAAGGCCTTTGGTCTCTCACGGAGTTGAGAATTGTTAATGTTGGCAAATTGGCTGCATTACCTTCCATGAAAGGCCTCTCGTCTCCTAAGGAGTTGACAATTGAGAATCTTGGGAATTTGACTGTATTTCCATCCATGGAAGGCCTCTCGTCTCTTACGCGGTTGACAATTGAGAATCTCGGGAATTTGACTGCATTTCCATCCATGGAAGGCCTACCGTCTCTTCATGAGTTGACAATTGAGAATCTTGGGAATTTGACTGCATTTCCATCCATGGAAGGCCTATCGTCTCTTACGCGGTTGACAATTGACAATCTTGGGAATTTAACTGCATTTCCATCCATGAAAGGCCTCTCGTCTCTTACGGAGTTGAGAATTGTTAATCTTGGCAAATTGGCTGCACTACCATCCATGGAAGGCCTTTCGTCTCTTATGGAATTAACAATTGACAATCTTGGGAATTTGACTACATTTCCATCCATGAAAGGCCTCTCATCTCTTACGGAGTTGAGAATTGAGAATCTTGACAAATTGGCTGCACTACCATCCATGGAAGGCCTCTCGTCTCTTAAGGAGTTGACAATTGCGAATCTTGGGAATTTGACTGCATTTCGATCCATGAGAGGCCTCTCGTCTCTTACGGAGTTGAGAATTAAGAATCTTGACAAATTGGCTGCATTACTATTCATGAAAGGCCTCTCGTCTCTTAAGGAGTTGACAATTGCGAATCTTGGGAATTTGACTGCATTTCGATCCATGAAAGGCCTCTCGTCTCTTACGGAGTTGAGAATTAAGAATTTTGACAAATTGGCTGCATTACCATCCATGGAAGGCCTCTCGTCTCTTACGTGGTTGAGAATTAATGATCTTGGGAACTTGGTTACGTTACCATCCATGAAAGGCCTCTCGTCTCTTACGCGATTGACAATTGACAATCTTGGGAATTTAACTACATTTCTATCCATGAAAGGACTCTCGCCTCTTACGGAGTTGAGAATTGTTAATCTTGGCAAATTGGCTGCACTACCATCCATGGAAGGCCTCTCGTCTCTTACGCGGTTGACAATTGAGAATCTTGGGAATTTGACTGCATTTCCATCCATGGAAGGCCTCTCGTCTCTTACGCGGTTGACAATTGACAATCTTGGGAATTTAACTGCATTTCCATCCATGAAAGGCCTCTCGTCTCTTACAGAGTTGAGAATTGTTAATCTTGGCAAATTGGCTGCACTACCATCCATGGAAGGCCTTTCGTCTCTTATGGAGTTAACAATTGACAATCTTGGGAATTTGACTGCATTTCCATCCATGAAAGGCCTCTCATCTCTTACGGAGTTGAGAATCGTGAATCTTGGCAAATTGGCTGCACTACCGTCCATGGAAGGCCTCTCGTCCCTTAAGGAGTTGACAATTGACAACCTTGGGAATTTGACTGCATTTCCATCCATGAAAGGCCTCTCGTCTCTTAAGGAGTTGACAATTGTGAATCTTGACAATTTGGCTGCATTACCATCCATGGAAGGCCTCTCGTCTCTCAGAGCTTTGAGCATTGGTGGATTCTCAGAGGAGTTTGATTCTTTTCCTTGGCCCCAAAGCACTGTCCCAAGAGTCGCAACTAATGTGGAGGACAACAATAATGCCCAGTTTGGTTTTCCCTATCTGGAGGAGCTTACACTGTATGGATCGTCAAAACTCATGTCTCTACCACCTCTGCACTTGTCGCATCTTCCTTAGTTGAGACGCTTGGATATACGCTGTTTTATAGAATTAAAAGCTTTCCCAGAGTGGTTGGGTAACATCCAGTCACTTCATTCCCTATCTCTTTGGGACTGTCAGAATCTTGAGTTCATGTCATCAACAGAAACAATGCAGCACTTGACCAATCTTAAGCAGTTAATGATTAATCATTGTGACCGTTTGAAGGAGAGATGCACCAGAAGTGGCTCAGAGTGGCACAAGATTGCTCATATTCCACTTATTTGGCTTGATGACGAGTGCATTGGATCTCAACACTGATTTAATAATCTGTAAGTATAGTTAAAATTGTTATTTATGCTCGTCGCTTTTTGTGTTCACATTTCAGTTTTTAGTTCATTTGTGACCAAACTGTTGTTTATAATTGTGACTTTTTGTTCCATATTTAAGTTTTTTAGTTCATTTGTTTGCTCTCACTATTTCTTCATGTAAACCTTTTTCCAGTTTCCCCTCTGAGTTTGTATCTTCTCCATTGATTAAGGAAAACAAGGCAAGTTATTGAACTGTAAATTTGTTAAATTTTCTAAATTCTGTATGCTACTTTCTTGTCACTTTATTTTTCCAATTAAGAAAGAGAAAAATAAAATTGAGATTTGCAAACTCATTTTACTTTCACGATTTTAGCACTCGAGAGTAAACTAAATAAGAAAACGTTCACTACTCAGAGGTTTATTGTGCTACAAATAATTGTTTACTAATCAATTTCTCATTTCGAGTCTTAAGTGTTGTGAGGCACACATACAAGAAGAATTAAATTCCTTTCTGCCCTAGGAGATACTATGTTATTCCACTAGAAAATTTTCATCCAATTTGCTTTATATAGAATTAAGTTTGCACTACATAACAAAAGTTTAAGAAGAAAAAACAAATGTAGATATGTGATTCTTATTCTAATTACATGTCGAACTTGCAGGTTTACTCCCTTCGCTAGTGGACAATGGGTTTTGTACCGCCTAAGCTCTAAATTGCTTAGTTTGAATCTCGCTCCAAGCAATAACAAAGGATCAGTTGTTTGCTGGACATAATAAATGAAGGTTCTTGTTCTGCTCGATAATATTTCAAACCTTCTTGAGATATTTCCTCCAGATGATGATTATAACTTAATTTGAAAAACCTGTTTTCATCTTCAGATGACGATGGTTAGACTCTGTGAGTCCTGCTTTTCATTGCCAATCCTGTTTGAAGTCCAAATCTCCTGTCTCTCTGCAAGTGTGAAGTCAGCATATCTGTTTGGATTGTTGTGGAACTCTTAGACATTGACAGATTGGAGTTGCTCTTGGACTGGTTGAATGGTTGTCTTTTGCATGTTATGAGCTTGGTATTCAAAAGGTGTTCTCTTCTCACTGTTGCTGCAATACCCCTTTGACCGTTTCCCATTCTTCAGCCACTAAGTGCTTGTATTATGCAAATTAATTCTCTTTGCTTCCTGTGTTTGTCTTCTTGTTTGTTTGTTTGTCTTATTATTATTATTATTTTTGCTGGACAAGTAAAGTTCTTCCATTCCATTAAACAGACTACAAGTCAAACAAGCAGCTATACAAGAGCTATACTCCACAAATATACACAAAAACCTATTTTCAAAAGAGTTTTTATAATGACGTTGAAGTCTAATCCTATCTCTAATATCTACATAAATGAGTTGGATGATAAGGTCCTCCGATTTAGCTTGACCATTGAACAACCATTGTTACGCTTCCTCCGTAGATAGTAAACACAAGCACTGATTGTAAGCCTTGGTAAGTCCGATTTCAACCCCTTGCCTTTACTTTGTCTACACAAGTCTTGATGCACTTCTTAAGCTGCGCCCCGTGTAGAGAATTCTTTGACAGCACTGCTTCCACACACGACCTGTAAATGAGCAATGAAAAATAGGTGGTCCCGCGACTCCATTCCCATATTGCAAAAGGTGCAATTTGCATGATTTACCATCCCCCATGAAAGCAATTTGGACAAGGGGGGGAGTTTATCTAAGCACACAAGCCACAGACAAGAACTCTGCTTAGGACCCAAACAAGCTTTGCTCAACCAACTACATCCTTCTTTTCCCTTATGAAATCCCAAGTTCCAAATGCAATAAATTTTGCATGCCTTTTCACAGTCCAAAGGATCCTGTCTCTATATTCTTGTTTCGGCAACCCAGGATAATAATTGTTAATGAAAGCTCATCTCTGTTGGTCAACACCAATAATTTTCTCTGATAAAGTGGCTAGCTTTTAAATCCCAATACATGCTAGGAATTACCAAGCCTTCTGCCTGGTCAAATCAAGCACTGTACCATCAGGAAACAATTTTCACTTTTATTAACCAAACACATTTTATAAATTTCAGAAAATAGAAAATGAAAACATAAAATAAAAACTAGAAAATGAAAACGGAAAACATGCAAACTAAATGCAAAACATAAAATAAAAACTAGAAAATGAAAACGGAAAACATGCAAACTAAATGCAACCTTAGCATTTTGGACGTTCTTTCATATGATCAATGCACTGATTTCGTAATTGCTTCTAACTTCTTGTAGCTTTTCAGCGGATAAGGATCTAGTTTTCTGATTTATTAAACGTTACTCAAATTTGAGATCTATACTGGAGTTTGAACTAATTATCATGAACAATCTGAAATTTTTGTGACTGGTGACATTAATGGACTAATGTAGCCTGCCTTATTTTTAGATAAACCTGCAGTTTTGTGCTTACTAGTATATAAACTACGAAAGTGCTGGCTTCTACGTGGTTTATCTTTTCATGATGCACTTTCTCGAGAACATGTTGAGTATATTCCTAGAATTTTCTTTTAAATCTAGTCCACTTGGAAGAATACTTGTCCAAAGCTCTTTTGACATTCTTATGATAACAGACTAGTCTGGAAAGGAAGTTATATATGCAGTTAATTGGATCTTCTGTGCCTAATATTGTTGCTTCATTTTCTTCTATACATCATCAACAAATTTCAAGCTGCCTATAATTTTCTCTTATCTACCAAGATATTTGCATAGAACACCAATATTTTCACTGGATCGTTGATAATCATCATATTGTCTATGTAGGACTAATGATCTAATGGGTCATGCTACTTGCTGGTGGTCATCAAAACTGCAGCAGGACATAGAATGGTTTGTGTCTATCTCCTTGTCTTCTGATTTGTCAGCATGTTCATTTTTAGATAGCTGGATCTTGAACTCATTTGCTTGCTTACCAGGAAAGCAGAGACCATTCTCCGCTGAAATAACCCGTGCAGAAAAATTATAGGCCTCTGTGAAAGCCAACAGTACATGGAACCTGGAGAAAGCATCCAGACGAGCTATGCTGCTTGAGTATACAAGTAAAACAAGCTTAAGCACAAACTAATATCTGAATTGTAATTGACATCCCAAAAGGAGCATCCCTGCTTTCCCATTGATGAAATCCAACACTCTGTTACTGCAGATGCTCAAGATTTGCCTTTAAGATTCAGTACTCATTTGCAGAGATTTCAAACACTTGCTCCACCCTGAAAGTTATGCTGATATAGAAATTGATGACTTTGTTGCACAGAGAATAACATTGTTGATGGTCCACCGATTGAGACAGAGATGCAGCAGAGGAAGCAGCCTAGAGGGGCACAATTAAGTAGTTGTTGATGCTCGTTACTTTTTTTTCTTGTATTTCAGTTTTTAGTTCATTTTTATGCTCTCACAGTCTCACTATTTAATTTTGACTTTTTTCCCCTTTCCTGTCCGAGTTTGTGCCTTCTCAAGGCAAATTACTAAACTCTAAATTTGGTCAAAATTTCTAAATTCTGCGTATTACGTCCTTCTCACTTTGCTTTTTCAATTCGGAAAAAGAAAATAAAGCTTTGATTTGCAAACTCAATTTACTTATTCACAATTTTACTACTAAGAGTAAACGGGAAAGGAAAAAGTTCACTACTCATTGTTTTATTTTGCTACCAAATAATGGTTTGCTAATCAATTTCTCAGTTTGAGTCTTACGTGTTCTGAATCACACGTACTAGAAGAATAAATTGCCTTATGCCTTAAGAGATACTATATAATTCTAATAGAAAATTTTCCTCCTATTTGCATTCAGGAGAAAAACCTGTTCATTCTATTCAGATGAGGATTAAAATCTGTGAGTCCTGCTTTTCATTGCCAATCCTGTCTGATGAATGTTATACTTCAAATGATCAATGCATCACCAATCTATGAATTGCTCTCTGACTTATTTTACCCTTTCAAAGGATAAGGCTCCACTTTTCCAATTTATTAATCTCAAAATAGTGTTTCAGAGCTACTATTCTTTTGATTTAAGTTCTGTAACCATGATCTGTCTTTGGTGGATCCTTTAAGACCTCAGCAATGAGATATTGTGTGCATGATGAAAAAGAATATTCTACATTTCTAAGTTTCAAACATGAATGCTTTGCATTTCTAAAGTCTCGAACATCTAGGCTTTTCAATTAAAGCATTTGCATCGTGGATGTTGAACTTCAAATCGCTCTTGGGCCAAGCGATAAGAAGAGATCCAGTATATTGTAACTGGTGGAACACAATTAGCTCTGATGTAAACTTATTTGAAGGTCAATATAGTTCGTTGATGTTTAACATTGGACCAAAGCTTTTGTTTCATGGGTCAGAGTCAGGCAGGGTGAAATGTTTTCACTTGAAGCACCTGAGATGGTAAAAATGGAAAAATGTTATAAATTTGTTTGCAGTTGGGCAGCGGCAGTGCAACATCTCATTTACCAGAATTAGTTGCGTCACTCTGTTGAAGTTGAAGGCCACTATTAGTTCCCCTGCACAAGGTCAACCAGAAGACATAACTTAGTGCTTCCTAAACCTGTAAGCTAACTGATTTCCCTCCATATTTCTTTTTCCACCTCAGTTCTTTCATGCGTTTCTGTATCTGTCCATCAATTTACACCTCATTCCTTTTGGCAATATCTCTTGTTTTATTCAGTTCTTTACTATTAGAGAAAAACATACAAACACGAAGAATACGAGAAGAAATAACGGACACAAGAATTACGTGGTTCGGCTTTAAAGCTTACGTCCACGAGCAGAAGAGAATAATTCTATTATTGATCACGAATGCTACAAGGCTCTCACTTTGGTTTCTCTCACACACATAACATAATGACTATTGCCACATATTTATAGTGCAAAAGTTTCCTAAACCTATTAAGCAGAAAAGGAAACTAATTATTTATGTGCTACAAAAGATAACAAGCGAATAAGGTAATATGCTAACAAGGAAATCTGTTATTCTTATTGCCCAAGAATATGGGTCACATTCAACAAATCTCCACCCTGGCATGTATTCGCTCCAATCAATACACCATCATCCCTGCAGCCAACTGCCTTTAAGAGCTCAATGCGCCGCACCACAAATAGCAACCAAGTCTAAGCAATGCTTGAAGCTTGCCGCATGTTGGCTTGGCGGTGGCATGATAATCGGAGAAGAAGACAAGAAGAGAGAAAGGAGAGGAGAGGGGAGAAAAGAGAAAGAAAGGAGAGGAGAGAGATTTGCAATCTAAACGGTATTTTTTTTTCCCCCTTAAGTGTAGTATACCATGCGCTGTGTTTCTGCAAGAACATGATATAATTTGCGCCAATCCAACCAAGGCTTTGCACCATTTATATTGCTGAATTTGAAGGTTTTTTCTTTTTTTTTATATATACATATTTTCGATTTTTATTTTTTAAATACCATGAAAATATATGCTTCTCTTCTGGGTATGTATTGCATAAATCTCCTTCGAGTCTTTTTTTTTCAGAATAATTCATTCTACATTGTAAGGGTCAAATGTTTTCCATTTTTTTTTTTTTGGCATATGTACCTCATTATTTTCCTTGCGACCATTTTCTTAGTAACTGATTCTACGTTTGTGTTAGTAATTCTGAGTTTGTTGATTTTTTAACAACTCAGAAAGTTAAAAGTTGTACCAATTATTTAGTTTTTCTTATCTTTTACCAATTTTTATGCAGAAATTTTGATTAAATATTAGTCTTTAAGTTTTTGATTCTGAATGTTTTGCTTTTTGGAGTTTGGAACTGAAGCCTCATCCTCAAGTGATTTATGATTCTTTTACTACTTTAGCAAAGAGGTCAATGGGTTAATTTAATTTAATTAGTCGTTTCAATTTGAGATTTCTATTTACAAACAAATTCTTGAAAAATCTAATTTTTCCTATTAATAAAAATAAAAGTTTATTCGTTGATTCTATTTTTAACATTTGCATTATATCCGTTTTTAGTATAGATGAAGTAATGTCAATATCCGTTTTAAAAATGATACTTCTTTGGTATATTACGTATTTTTTAAAAGTATGGTAAATATTTTATAAAATTTATATTGTTAGGTCTCCTCTTAAATTAGGTAAGTTGTATGCATCCCCACAATACTGCACATGTATTAATTTATCAATACCCTCTTTTTTGTCCTTTCCTTCGTATTTGTGAGATTTTTTTGGATAGATTTGTTGAATTTAATAAACAATTGAAAGTGTTTGTGTATAATGTATATGTATATCTGCCTATTAAACATGTACTTTTATATGTAGACAGGCATTAATAGGCATTTGTGATTTGTCTTTTTCTCTTTTATTTTTACTGTCTTGACGTACTGATATATATAAGTTACTTGGTTGAGTAATAGATTCTCTTTTATTTTAGAGTTAATGTTTTTCATTTGAAATTCAATTTAAATGTAGTATTTAATGATTAAAATTTTCATCCAATTTATTAAATTGACCAATGCACATAAGGGTACGGCAAGTTTTCCTTTTACACCACACGAGCGTTATCGAAAACTTTAATTTAATAAGTTAAAATTTTTTTATTATCAATGCCTTATGAAAAAGTTTTTTCGTTAATCTTTTTATTTAATTAAAATTGTTTTTGATAGTTTAATTTGACCATTAATTAGTGTTATTTAGTTATAATTTTTATAATTAAAAAATATTTTCTCGTATTAACCCAAATTCCTACTTTCATGACTCCCTCTATGTCACTTATTATAAAACTTTACCAAATTCTAAAATCTATTAAGTCCAACATTTTTTTTCTACTAAGGCTCTGTTTGGCTTAGCTGTGTGATTTCAACTGTTGAACTGTAGAGGTTTTAGCAATAGAGTTTTGAATAAAAGCACTGTTGAATAAAAGTAGTTAATTGTTTGGCCTAGTATTTTAGAAATTAAGCTTTCAGTTGTTTTCAAGGGAATATTGGACTTTAAAAAATATAAAATAGTATTTTTGAGAAACATGAAGAAAAATAATTTTTGACATTACATAAAAACAACTTTTTAAAAACCTTTTCTAAAAAGCTCCAATTTGGAGTTTTTGGTTTTTCAATTTTTTTCAGTTTCAGCTTTTATTTAAAAGCTCTTTTAAAAATGGACTAAACAGGTCAATTTTAACTTTTAAACTCACAAAAAATACTTTTGAGTCTCAAAAAACTGAAGCAAACAGATTCTAAGTCAATAGTGAATTATTTCATTCTCATTTCAGAAACAAATTACAAAATCAAGTCAATTGGCTTTACAAAGGAAACTCTCTAAGAAAGTGTTTGACTTTACTTATTTAGTGTTTATAAACATTTAAATAATAAATAATATATAATTTTTTAAAGTATTTATAAATACTTAAATTAAGGAAAGCCAAACACCCTTTTAAACCAAGGGTTCGTTTAGATTAGTTTTTTTTCAATAGCGTCTTTTTTAACAGCTTTTGAAAAATAATTTTTTTTTTAACTTGAAAATTCTGACTTTTAAAAAAAGTTGTATTTGAACTTTTTCAGAGTTTTAACTTTTTTTAAAGTCAAATCAAATAGTTATTACAAATTTAATTTAATTTAATTTATTTTAATATTTTTTTCTAAAAAAAAATTAATCCAAATATGTCCCAATCTCTACACAATGATCTGTCCGTGCAGGTGATGATGTTCCACTAGTCAAGAATGGGGGGATGTCCCACTCTTGAAGCCTAAGTCCAACATTTATCATGTTGTTGTCCTCATATTTTGTTTTTACGTGTGATGATATCAATAATTGTAGAGTAATTATAGATGATCCAATTATAGTTTATTTAGAAGTTTATCTTATAAAAATAATTTACATATGATTAAAATAAAAAATTTATTATTAATTTAATAATTTAATGTTGTTTTATTATTATTATACATGTCGTTTCCATTGTACTATGTAATTAATGGCATTATGCCCTACAAACATTGATAGTGTTAAATGTTACCATTTCATTAGCCGCGAGTACGGAAATATATTTTTTTGAGTAATAATTTGTATAGTTTTCCATGTTATAAATTTGTATGTTGTTTATTTTAATTTTTTAATATTAGATTGTTATATTTATTTTTGTGTTATACACTAATTGGTATCATTTTATAAATCAAAGTATTTTTTATATGATAACATTCATAAATGTTTGAATAAAATATAATGATTTATGCCAAATCATGTGCGAGCACGGGCGGCATACTAGTATACATATATACATATATATACATACAATATATATATATATATACACGTATACATATAATATGTATATATAATGTGTATGCCAAAATGTTGTTTTCTAAAAAACTATGATACAATATGTTGGAGATATGTTAAATAAAATATATTTAAATATATATATAGTGCAAAATATATAATATTCAACATATAACTAATTATATAATATATAAAAAATAATAAAATAAAAATATATAACAAATAATTAATATATAATTATGCTGTTACATGTATTATACGACTAAAATACTATTTTCAATTTTGGTTGGAATCCTTCCACCAGCAAAATGGAATTTTGGAAGATTAAAATAAAAAAAATAAAATAAAATGTCAAATCACCACCGACCCACATATCACACGTCCCTTTTTCTTTCTCTTTCCCGTGACACTCATCAACACATTCACCTACCCCTTTTCTTTCACTTTTCCCATTACTCTCATCAACATACCCACCTATTGCATTCTTCTTCCTCCTTTCCCGCTAGGCCGCTACCCTCTGCCTGACAAGAATGCCCTGTGATATTTCAATGTCTAGATCTTTTTCTTTTTTGGTCAAAATGTCTTATTCTTTTACAATTGAAAGTCATAAAAAAATCAAGTTAATTAATTTACTATATAAAATAGAATATATATATATATATATATATATATATATATATATATATATATAAGAGTACGAGTTATCCACAAAAACAAAAAAATAAAATTAAAGTGAAATATACTAACCTGATTAATGAAGCGAGAAAGTTTTGTAGCTTTTGTAATGGTAATTGGCGAACAAATTTTGACTTGTGAAAGCAGATGGTAATTAGAGGAAGGAGGGTATATTGTTGTTGCCCTTTTTTTTTTTTCCCTCTATTTTGGCTGGGTGGCTGCTAGTTTTTGTTGTTGAGCAGCGACTAATTTTGCAAGTTACGCAGATAAATACTGAATGCTAGCTAAAAGAGTTGATCCAAAAAAAAAAAAAAAAAAAAAGCAACAAACAAAGTGAAAATAAAAATTGAAATGTTTTCCTTTGGCAAGTGGTGCCGAAATATACAAACCATAAGTTTTAACTTATAAAGCAATTAAAAAATTAAAAAAAAATGAGGGGTGGTGGCAGCCATTGTGTGCCGCCACATCGGGTCCGTCCCTAGTCTAACTTAGTTTATTTGACGGAAAAATATTTTTTAAAAATTATTGTTTTAAAAAAATATTATTCGCTTGTTGGAATTGGTTATTTACAAAAAATGCAAGTGCAAGAAAAACAGGCGTAAAATACTTTTTAGAGAAGGTACAAATTTTGAGTTCGTTAAAACAGTAGCTTTGTTTAAAAAAAATACTTAGATCGTAAAATCGTCCATTCAAATAAGCTTTTAGTATTCGTATTTGTTAGATTTTTTTTTTTTAATTGCAAGTGGGTATAAAATGGAAAAATTAACAAGGAGGGAAAGAAACAAATGAGACACTGTTTTCAGAAACCAATACGCGAGGAACATCCTTCCATCAGTCTGACTGAAAAATTTGTAATTTTTAAACAAAAATTTGCATGTCAAGAATAAAAATTCATAAATTAATAACAAAAATTTTAACCTATAAATTTTTGAAGTTTTTAAAGAAAAATTCATAGGTCAAGTATAAAAATTCATAGATAAAAATTTTTATTCGTTACTTATAAATTTTTATTCTTGATGCACAAATTTTGTTCAAAAATTATAAATTTTTTAGTCTAACTGATTTCAATTCAACTAATAAAAGACTAATCCAAACGCGAGTTTTCAAGTGCTGCCAGCAAGCAATCCACTAAAACAGTGTGGACGTTACGACCCAACCAGTAAAGTAAGGCAATACTCAAACAATTTATTCCACCACAAATGAATAATTCACCATGACTAATTCGACTACACATGGCTTGCTTAGTTTCGTCATTGTTAATTAATTAATGCGACGATAAACGTCTCTTCCTTCCAACCCTACGTGCACAAATAATGCTGCTGATAATCAACCATCTCACAAAGCTAGAAAAAGGCAGAAATAAACTCACAGATTGTTTGGTTTTTAAAACTTAATTGGGATTTATAAGTCATTAATAGTAAAACGTATACGGAGGACGAAAGATTTTTTCTAAGAGTTTAAAAGCGGCGAAATAAACAGAACCAAAACAAAGCTTTTAAGTCAGTGTCGGCATGCCATCCACAGAAGCATTCTAGTTCACTAATGTCATGTCGACGTCTACAACCTGATCGTTGAGCTGCGAGAGTCTTTTCCCAAAAAAAAAAAAAAAGAAAAAAAAAAAGAGGTGTTTGTTCTCCACTGCTACATATTATAGCTGCTAATGATCAGCTAATCTCTCACAAAGATAAAAATCCTCATTCCTCTTCTATAACTTCTAAAACATTACCTTCAATCTCCTGTTTCCAAAAAGACAAGAGAGTTGGAGATGGCTGAATTCATTGTTAGTGTTGTTGCTGAACATCTAGTTAGTGAGGCACTTTCTCTTGCCGCTCAAGAATTCAGCCTGGTTTATAATTTCAAGGATGATCTTGAAAGCCTAGCCGAAGAGCTTATATTCGTTCAAGCACTGATGTCGGATGCTGATAGCAAGGAGTTTCAGTCAGTGGCCATGAGATTTTGGTTGAGAAAGCTCAAGGCCGTGGCTTTTGATACCGAGGACCTGTTGGATGAGTACAAACATGAGCTCCTTCGCCAAAAGGTGTCAAAGATGAAACTGGAGGAGTACGAATACGAGCCGCTTATTCGCAAAAAGGTATCAAAAATGAAACTGGATAAGGTACGTAGCTTCTTTTCTCCCATCAGAAAGCTCGCATTTCGTTACCAGATGGCTCGCAAAATTAAGGATATCACTTCACATTTGAAAAGTGTGAAACAACTAGGAACGGGGTATGGCTTGAGTCCTTTCCAGTTCTTAACTTCAAGTTCAGAAGTTAAAATCTTGGACCCACTCGTCCTGACTAGTCCTTCCGTTAACGAATCAGAAATCGTGGGAAGAGATGACGATGTCAAAAAAGTAGCAGAAATGCTATTAAGCACAAACGACGACCGAGAAAATATTTCTGTCGTTGCCATAGTAGGAATGGCAGGGCAAGGGAAAACTGCACTTGCTCAGCTTGTCTATAGATCTGCTGAAGTGGTGAATCATTTTCAGGAACAGATATGGGTTTGTGTATCTAAAAATTTTGAAATTACGAGGCTCTTGAACGACATGCTACAATCTATACGGGGTCAAAATGATAATTTGACAAGTAAGGAGGCAATAATAAAAGAACTCCAAAAAACTCTACAAAGAACAAGATATTTGCTTGTTCTAGATGATGTGTGGAATGAGGTCCAAGAAAAGTGGGATGCCATGGAAAAGGATCTGCGAGAGATAGGTGGCTCTTTAGGAACCAAAGTCTTGGTAACAACACGTACTAATACAGTTGCTTCAGTCATGCACGCGTCCCATAGTACTCATCATTTAAATCCACTAACTAAAAAAGACGGGTTGGCCTTATTGAAGCAAAGAGCATTCACAAAGGGTGGCGCCACAGAGAGTCCTAAATTGGTGAAGATAGGTGAAAGGTTGGTAGAAAGGTGTGGGGGAATGGCATTAGCAATTAAAGCATTAGGAAGTTTGCTCTACTCCAAGAAGGATGTAAGTGAATGGTTAAGCATTGAGAAAAGTGATATATGGAGCTCTAACATTAACGGCAATAAAGTTTTATCATCCATAAAGTTAAGTTACAATCATTTGTCTTCTGTATCCTTGAAACAATGTTTTGCGTATTGTTCAATTTTTCCCAAAGGTACTGAAATAGAAAGGGAAGAATTAATACAATTATGGATGGCACAAGGGCTCCTTAATCCTTCAGAGGGGAGTAGTTTGCAAATGGAGGACATGGGCAATAACTTCTTTGACATTCTACTGTGGAATGGTTTGCTGCAACAGCCTAAATATGATAAGTACAACAACATTTCGTCTTGCAAGATGCATGATGTTGTACATGATTTTGCATTGCATACATCCAAAGACTATTGTGTCACAAAGGACGTTGGGTCAGATTTTCATGATGTCACTGCTGTACATATATCATTGGTTGGTTCAAGTGAAGGGGAAATGATAGATATGTCTCAAGGAATTTTTCCAAATGCGAGGACATTATTTATCCCTAGTGGGGTCATTGGAAATGTGTTGTTAAAATTTAGATGCCTTCGATCCTTGATTTTAGGCGATTATGAGATCAAACAATTGCCTACTTCAATAGGGAGATTGAAACTTTTAAAATACATTGATGTTACAGAGACTCAAATCACAACACTGCCAACTTCTTTTAGAAAGCTTTACAATTTGCAGACCTTGAGAATCAACCCGCCAGGCTCAGGAAGAATTTTTTTGAGCACTTTGATTAACTTGAGACATATTTACTTTAGTTGGGATCTAAGTAGGAAGTGTGTGCTTGTTGGAATAAAACATTTAGTTCATCTTCAGACCTTGCCTTACTTCTGTTTGAGTGACGAGGAAAATAGTTCTAAGATTGAAGACCTAGGTCCATTACATAATTTAAGAGGTCGTCTAGTTATCCTTGGGCTTGACAAAATGAAGAATGCTGAAGAGGCCGAAAAGGCAAAAATATCAGAAAAGCCCAAGGTTCAACATTTAGAACTTCACTCAGACCAGAACGAGCAGGCAAACTTGAATGAGAATAATATCTTCGAAAAGTTTCGACCGCACTCAAATCTGAAAAGCCTCAAGATTTTTAAGTTTATGGGCTCGAAATTTCCGTCTTGGATGATGACAAAAAATGACACGTTACTTTATAATTTGGTTAAACTCACTCTGAAGGACTGTACTTTTTGTGAACAGCTCCCTCCTCTGGGCCACCTTCCGCGTCTCGAGCAACTTAAAATAGAGGGCCTGGATAATGTGAAATGCATTTGTGCAGAATTCTATGGTTGCTTTGACCTGGACCCAACTTGTGCATTTCCGGCACTTATATCATTGAAAATCGAGAGGATGGCAAATCTAGAAGAATGGATAGGAGCAGAGCATCCATCAATGTCAGTCGTGAACAAAGCATTTCCTTATTTGAAGGAGTTAGATGTTTCCTATTGTGATAAGTTGGTTGAATTACCATCCTTACAAAGCCTTTCGTCTCTTACCAAGTTGAGAATTAACCATCTTGAGAACTTGGTTGCATTACCATCTACGGAAGGCCTCTTGTCTCTTACGAAATTGATAATTGAGGATCTTAGAAACTTGGCTGCATTACCGTCCTTGAAAGGCCTCTCGTCTCTTGCAGAGTTGACAATTAAGAATCTTGGGAACTTGGTTGCATTACCATCCATGGAAGCCCTTTCGTCTCTTACAGAGTTAACAATTCAGAATCTTGGGAACTTAGCTACATTACCATCCATAGAAGGCCTCTCGTCTCTTACAAAGTTGACAATTGAGAATTTTGGGAACTTGGCTGCATTACCACACATAGAAGGTTTCTCGTCTCTTAAAGAGTTGATAATTAAGAATCTTGGGAACTTGGCTGCATTACCACCCATGGAAGGTCTTTCGTCTCTTAAGAAGTTGACAATTGAGAATCTTAGAAACTTGACTGCATTACCATCCACAAAAGGTCTCTCATCTCTTAAAGAGTTGTCAATTGGAAATTTTGAAAATTTGACTGCATTACCATCCATTGAAGGCCTCTCATCTCTGAAAACTTTGGAAATTGGTCCATTCTCAAAAGAGCTTGATTATTTTCCTTGGCCCCAAAAAGCGGTCCCAAGAGTGGCCACTAATGTGGAAAACGGTGATGATGCCCAGTTTGATTTTCCCTTTCTGGAGAGCCTTATACTCCGTGGGTGGTCAAAACTTAAGTCTCTACCACCTTTGCAGATGTCGTATCTCCCGTCCTTGAAAGACTTGATGATAATTGATTTTGGTGAATTAAAAACTCTACCAGAGTGGTTGGGTAACATCAGCTCACTTCATTCTCTATCTCTTTATTCGTGTCAGAATCTCGAGTGCATGCCATCAGCAGAAACAATGCAGCGCTTGACCAATCTCGAGAGATTAGATATCTCTGATTCTAACTGTTTGAAACAGAGATGCACCAGAGGAAGCGGCCCAGAGTGGCACAAGATTGCTCATATTCCAGTTATTTGGCTCGATTTTGAGAGGATTGAATTTCAAGAATGATTTAATAATTTGTAAGTATAATCATATTGTTGTTTGTGCTCGTGACTTTTTGTTTTCACATTTCAGTCTTAATTCATTTGTTTTCACATTTCAGTCTTAAGAAAGAAAAAGTCCACCACTCAGAGGTTTGTTGTGCTATCAAATAATGGTTTACTAATTAATTTATCAGTTTGAGTCTTACATGCTGTGATGCAGACGTACAAGAAGAATAAAATGCCTCATTCCACTAGAAAATTTTCCTACTATTTGCATTATATAGAATTAAGTGCCCACTACACTACAAAAGAATAAAGAGAAATAAAAAATGAAAGTAGATATGTGATTCTTTTTTCTAATTACATTTCGAACTTGCAGGTTTACTCCTTTTGCTAGTGGACAATGGGTTTTCAATTGCTCAGTTTGAATCTTGCGCCAAGCAATAAGAAAGGATCAGTTGTTTGCTGGACATAATAAATGAAGGTATTTGTTGTGCCGGTTAATATTTCACACCTTCTTGAGATATTTTCTCTAGATGATGATTACAATTTAATTTGAAAAACCTGTTTCGCATCTTCAGCTGATGATGGTGGTTAGACGCAGCGAGTCTTGCTTTTCATTGCCAATCCTGTTTGAAGTCCAAATCTCTAGTCTCTGCAAGTGTGTAAGTCAGCATATCTATTTGGATTTTTTGGAACTCTTGGACACTGATAGATTGAATTCGTTCTTTGAATGTTGTCCTCTTGCATGTTACGAGTTTGGTGTTCAAAAAGTATTCTCTTCTCACTGTTGCAGCAATTCCTCTTTGACTGTTTCTTGTTCTTCAGTCACCGGTCTTCTGTTATGCGAATTATAGTTCTCTTTGCTTCATGTGTTTGTCTTTATATTTACTGGAGTATTCTTTTCGGTTTGAATTCAGCTTCTAATTAGAGATGCTTAACGTTTGTACTGACTAGAGGATTCTGTTCGTTTCAATGTAATTCGGTTGTATAGATGCTTGGCTTTTTGGAGATTCTTGATACTTTCATATGATCAATGCCATGATTTCGCAATTGCTTCCAACTTCTTTTATATTTTCAGGGGATAAGGCTCTGGTTTTCTGATTTGTTAATCTCAAAATAGTGTTTATAGGTACTGTTCTGTTGGTTGAAAGAAGCCATCATGATCTGTCTTTGTTGGATCCTTTAAGAACTCAACTCAGCAATGTCATATTGTGTGCACGATGAAAAAGAATGGCTTCAACTAAAGCATTTGTATCATGGATGTTGAACTTTGAATCTCTCCTGGCCAAGCGATAAGAAGAGATCCAGTTTATTGTAACTGGCGCAACACAGTTAGCTCAGATGTATTCCTGTTTTCAATGTCAATATAGTTTGGTTGATGTTTAACCTTGGACCAAGGCTTTTGTTTCATGGGTCAGAGGCAGGCATGGAGCGTTTATCGTATCACTTCAAGCACCTGAGCAGCAAAAATGGAAGAATCTTATAAATTTGCTGGCACTTGGGCAGCAGCTATGCAACATCTCACCAATTTATTAGAGTGGTTAATTGCATCACTTGTTGGAAGTTCATCTAGAAGAGATTACTCAGTGCTACCTAAATCTGTAAGGTCACTGATGTCCCCCCATATTCTCTTTTTAACTCAGTTCTTTCATTTTGTGCAATTTTGCTTCTGGCCTTCTACTTATCCTTATTACTTTAGGTGGTATATCTTGTTTTATCCAGTTTTCTTCTCTCTCTCTTTCTAGTATCTGCTCAGATCAAATTATAAAAGAAGCTTCTCGGTGTGCTCAAGACTGCAAAAATCAAAACCAAAATAAGCGAGTTACTGATTTAACATTTTCCCTCCATAATTTTCTTTTCAACTCAGTTCTTTCATGATCTTTCTTGTGTTTCTGTGTTTGTCCTATTAACCCTCATTCCTTGAGGTGGTATGCCTTGTTTTATTCATTTTTTACTATCTCTTTTTCAGTATCTGCTCATATCAAATTATAGAAGAAGCTAGTCGACATAGCTGAAGACTGCAAGCATCAAAACCAAAATAAGTGAGTTACTCTACCATTTCTCCATGTAAGTGATTCACAGGACCTGTAGAGGAGCTTTACTCAAATTTGAGATCTATACTGGAGTTTGAACTAATTATCATGGCAATCTGAGATTTTTGTGACTGGTGACATTAATGGACTGCGTAGTCTGCCTTACTTTCAGATAAACCTGCATTTTCGGGCTTACTAGTATAAAAACTGCAAAAGTGTTAGCTTCTACGTGGTTAAACTTTTCATGATGCACCTTCTCAAGAACAAGTTGAGTATGTTCACAGAATTTCTTTTTAGATCTAGTCCACTTGTAAGAATACTTGTCTAAAAGCTCTTTTGACATTCTTATGATAACAAACTAGTCTGGAAAGGAAGTTATATATGCAGTTAATTGGACCTTCTGTGCCTAATACCGTTGCTTCATTTTCTTCTAAACATCATCAACAGTTTTCAAGCTGCCTATAATTTTCTCTTATCTACCAAAATATTTGCATAGAACGCCATATTTGCATAGAACGCTAATATTTTCAGTGGATCTTTGATGCTCATCAATTTGTCTATGTAGTTTTGATGATCTAATGGGTCATGCTACTTGCTTGAGATCATCACAACTGCATCAGGACATAGGATGGTTTGTGTCTATCTCCATTTCTTCTGATGTGTCAATATGTTCATTTTTCTGTGGATATAGCTGGATCTTGCTAATTTCCTTGCTTAAAAGGAAAGCGGAGACCATTCTCTGCTGAAATAACCCATGCAGTGAAAATATAGGCCTCTGTGAAAGTGAACAGTACATGGAGCCTGGAGGAAGCAACCAGAGGAGCTATGCTGCTTGAGCATACAAGTAAAACACGCTTCAACACAAACTAATATACGAATTGTAGTTGACATTCCAAAAGGAGCATCCCAGCTTTCCCATTGATGAAACCCAACACTCTGTTACTGCAGATGCTCAAGATTTGCCTGTAAGATTCAGTACTCATTTGCAGAGATTTCAAACACTTGCTCTGCCATGAAAGTTATGCTGATATAGAAATTGATGACATTGTTGCTTAGGGACTAACATTATTGATGGTCCACCAATTGAGAGAGAGATGCAGGAGAGGAAGCAGCCTAGAGTGGCACAAGATTGCTCATATTCCACTCACTGAGCTCAATTTCAAGCTCAATAACATTCTCAAAACTGATTTAATGTTCTGTAAGTATAATTAAATTGTTTTTTTATGCCTGTGACTTTTTGTTTTTGTATTTCAGTTTTTAGTTCATTTGTGTGCTCTCAGTCTCACTAGTTCATTTTGACTTTTTTTTCTCTTTCCCGTCTGAGTTTGTGCCTTCTCAATTAATTAATGAAGGAAAGGCAAATTACTGAACTCTAAATTTTGTCCAAATTTCTAAATTGTGCATGCTACTTTCTTCTCACTTTGCTTTTTCAATTCAGAAAAAGAAAATAAAACTTAGATTTGCAAATTCAATTTACTTATTCACAATTTTACCGCAGAGAGTAAACCAAAAAAGAAAAAGTTCACTACTCATTGTTTTATTTTGCTACCAAAGAATGGTTTGCTAATCAATTTCTTAGTTCTGAGTCTTACATGCTGTGAGGCACGCGTACCAGAAGTATAAATTGCCTTATGCCTTAAGAGATACTATATTATTCTACTAGAAAAATTTCCTCCTATTTTCATTCAGGAGAAAAACCTGTTCGTTGTATTCAGATGGTGATTAAAATTTGTGAGTCCTGCTTTTCATTGCCAATCCTGCTCTGATGAAAGTTATACTTCATATGATCAATGCACCAATTTATCAATTGCTTTCTGACTTATTTTACCTTTTCAACAAATAAAGCTCTAGTTTTCTGATTTATTAATCTCAAAATAGTATTTCTGAGCTACTGCTTTTGGTTTAAGTTCTGTAACCATGATTTGTCTTTGGTGGATCCTTTAAGACCTCAGCAATGACATTGTGTGTGCATGATAAGAAAGAATGTTCTACATTTCTAGAGTTTCAAACATGAAAGTTTTACATTTCTAGAGTTTCAAACATCTAGGCTTTTCAATTAAAGCATTTGCATCATGGATGTTGAACTTCAAATCTCTCTTGGGCCAAGCAATAAGAAGAGATCCAGTATATTGTAACTGGTGGAACACAATTAGCTCTGATGTAAACTTATTTGAAGGTCGGTATAGTTCATTGATGTTTAACATTGGCCAAAGCATTTGTTTCATGGGTCAGAGGCAGGCAGGGTGAAATGTTTTCACTTGAAGCACCTGAGATGGTAAAAATGAAAAAATCTTATAAATTTGTTTGCAGTTGGGCAGCGGCAGTGCAATATCTTACCAATTTACCAGAATTAATTGCGTCACTTTGTTGAAGTTGAAGGCCACTATTAGTTCCCTTGCACAAGGTCAACCAGAAAGCATTACTTAGTGCTTCCTAAACCTGTAAGCTAACTGATTTTCCTCCATATTTCTCTTCCCAACTCAGTTCTTTCATGATCTTTCATGCATTTCTGTATCTGTCCATCAATTTACACCTCATTCCTTTTGGCGGTATCTCTTGTTTTATTCAGTCCTTTACTATCCTTTCTTTCAGTATCTGCTGACACCAAATTATGGAGGAAGCATATTGGTGTAGCTCAAGACAGCAAGCACCAAAACCAAAATAAGTGAGTATTTTACCAGTTGTAATTGATATACTAGAGTTTGTATTCATTATCATGACAATCAAAAACTTTTTTGACTGTTGATGTTTATGGACCATATAATCCGCCTCACTTTTAGATGAAACTACAGTTTCATGCTTACCAAAAGTGTTAGCTTCTGCGTGGTTTACTTTTTTCATTATGCACCTTCTTGAAAACATGTTGAGTATGTCCCCAGAATGCTCTTTTTTCCTTACCATCTAGCCCACTTGTAAAATAATTGTCTAAAGCCCTCTTGACATTCTTATTATAACAAGATAAACTGGAAAGAAAGCTATATAAGCAGTTGCAGATCCCGGAGGTTCCTACAATGAAGACCTCATAACTCAAGAATTAGTTGCAAGATCCTTTTTGTTGAGAGGTACCGGTGATACTCTGGGTGTTTAATGCTATGGGTTATTGTTTTCTCCCGTCTCTCCTGCTACTTGAAGGTGGGAGTTTCCTCAAATCTTGGTCATCAATGCCTAAATGGTTACTTGCTGATTTATCTCCTAAGATTGGTTATCTATATTTGCAGGTCATGTCAAGGGATCACAATCTCAGGCACATATCTGTATTCTGTTGGCCATGCATTGAATGCATAATGGATGGTATCAAGCTTGATCTTCTTAAATCTAGCAAAGCTAGGCGCCCATAAATTAGTAATGCAGATTTTGCCCAATACAGCAGTTGAATTTGATCTTTTTTGTCTAATGCTGTTGTTTCATTTTCTACTTAAACATCATCAACAGTTTTAAAGCTGCCTATAGTTTTCTCTCATCCACCAAGATATTTGCATAGCATGCCAATATTTTTCAGTAGATGTTTGATAATCATCATATTGTCTCTGTAGGTCTGATTCTCTAACGGGTCATGCTAGTGGTCATCACAACTCCAGCACGACACAGAATGCTTTGCGCTTCCCTCCTTTCCACCTGATGCATCAGTGTCTCTGTAGATAGCTGGATCTTAGACATTGCATAATTTGCCTGCTTCACACCTTACCAGGAAAGCAGAGACCATTCTCTGCTGAAATAACCCATGCGGAAAAAATTATAGGCCTCTGTGAAAGCCAACAGTACATGGACGAAGCATCCAGAGGAGCTATGCTGCTTTGAGTTTGCAAGTAAAACAATCTTCAGCACAAACTTATGTCCGATTTGTAAATGACATTCAGAAAGGAGAATCTCAGCTTTCACATTGATGACTTTGTTGCCTTCAAAATTCAGTACTCATCTGTAGAGATTTCAACACTTGTTCTGCTCTGGAAGCTATGCTGACCTAGGGACATAGATAACTCAGTACTCATCTGTAGAGATTTCAACACTTGTTCTGCTCTGGAAGCTATGCTGACATAGAGACATAGATAACTTCTGTTGCACGGGGATTAACATTCTTGATGGTCACTCTTTCTGGAACCCCTCTCCTTTGTTGTCTTTTATTGTTTCGTTTTTTCTTTTTTCACATCTTCATTGAGATCGATATATACGAAATTCCTATATAGCACAGAGATACATTTTCAAGTCAAACAACGTACATATTTGAAGCACCAGTAATGGAAAGTCCTTTTCTGATTCAATATTCATCTTCTGTTACATACTTTGTCTGTTCGGGTTGTATTTTTGTTCAAGAATATCAGCTTCTACTTACGAGAAATTGTGGCACCTCAGAACTTGAGTATTGTGTTATATATCATATATACTAGCAATGTTGCCTGTACTATGTTAACAATTAGTATTTAGATATATATTTTCAATACTTCTTATACTTTAATTTTAATTTATGTATCATAATTAAAGCAGTAAAAGAATATTTGGATATGTATTCTAATATTTTTTTATACTTTAATTTCGAATTCATAATTAACACTAAAAGTAATTAAAGAATCTTATTCGTCTTCCAAGAATAAAATAAATGAATATAAATCATTTCTATTCACAATGCTATAAACTCATTTTATACATCATGCATGCATCGATATTCTTTTGCATTAATATGCCAGAATG
This sequence comes from Cordia subcordata, assembly GCA_028554755.1. Lineage (NCBI taxonomy): Eukaryota > Viridiplantae > Streptophyta > Magnoliopsida > Boraginales > Cordiaceae > Cordia > Cordia subcordata. Next base: position 2,305,973 of record JAPTOF010000020.1, read on the forward strand.
GAATTGATGTGTCAACCAGATCAACCCTCCAAAACTATGGTGTGTCAAGTTATTATACCTTTTCAAGGCTGACGTGTCGATCTCTATTTTGATCATTTTTAATGCACTGCTTAATAAACTTTTCTTTTTTAAAAAAATTGTTCCCAATAAGGAATTGGCTTTCTTTTTTTTTTTTTTTCCCCTCTCAATAATTGCATAACGGCACCCACGCCTCGCTCTAAGTTTAAGACCCACGTGCTAACACATTGTGTTATCGTGACTTTCCCATGTGCTTATTGTGTCATACTTCTATGATCCTATCCATCATTCCTCAATTTCTCGCGATAAATTCGTTTCTTCGAGGGGGGAAAGAGTAAGAAAGAGAAAAAGAACAATCTGATTACGTGTCGCCAGGTCACGCAACTCTTCACAAAAACTCACGAGCTGATAAAATTTTCTACACGTGTCGGTGCTTGTGTTTCTTACAGCACAGAGTAATGGGACCACTTAGGCTGGGTGATTTAAATTAGCGCACGTGTTTGCTCACTGGTCACTCCAGTAAATACAATATGTTCCAAATAGGATTAATTTGATTATTTCAAAATATTGATGTTAATATTTAATATTTCAGAAAAATAATTAAATTAATTTTTACCACTTAAAATATTTGTACTGAGTTAAAGTGTTTTGCAAGATTATTCAAATTACTCCCCATGCTAATAGGAAGATGACTAAAAAATTAACTTAACTAAACTTGTTAAAAACATTGATAATCGGAATGAATTTTAAATGGTAGGCTAATTTAATTGTGTTTATAATATATTAAAAATTAATTCAAATAATTTTAAAAATATAACAACAATAAAAAATTATGATGAAAACTTACCCTTCCAATTAATTTGAAGTCTTGTTGATTAGACAATAGACAAACAAGAGAAGTGGAATCATGCAAATATTATTCATGTCCCACCTCTGGGTTTTTTTAACATTATTAACCTAGGCTTTAATGTTTCTGCAAACGTGCAAACTCATCATTGACTTCCATGTTGGCTTTGCCACAGTCTGTGTTCCCTTGCATGGTGTTGCATTAATGAGAAGTACTAAGAACCTCAAAGCCATTTTTGACCAAAAAAATAAAAATAATAAGAATCCATTTTGAGCTTTTTAATGTAATTCCATAACAGAGCAGCTTAGAATACAATGATATTATATTACATATACTTGCAAAACAAAATATTTTTGTCAAAAATTAAAGACCGTGCCATTTGTTAAATAAAGTGTTACCATACACATAAACATAGCAGGACTCTTAAATGAATCTACTTTTATTTTTTCTTATATTTTTCTAAATTGGTGAAATTATTTTTTTGATTAAATATTTGCGGTTTAAATTTCCCTTTCCCCGTTATTTACCCACCCATAGAAGAAAGAGAAGAAGGATTCTATAAGAAGACAGTAAAAACGACAGTACAAAAAATCGAGGGAAAAAACAAAGACAAGTAAATATACATTTCAATCACAAAAAAGAAAAAGAAAAAATAAAATAAAAAGTCTCTCTCTCCCTCTATCTCTCTCTCTCTCTCTCTCTCTCTCCCTCTCTCTCTCTCTCTCTCTCTCTCTCTCCACTCTATTTGCTGCTGTTGGAAAGCATTTCAGCTGAACAAAGTTTGCAGCTTTCCCTCTCTAGCTGTCTCTGAGGAAGATTTAAAATCTAATTGAGCACTTAAAGGTCTAAACAAAGCAACAAATCGTAGCCTTTTTGTTGGCTCTGTTTGATCTGGTCTATTTTGGTTCTTATCTTATTCTTTTTTTCCTCAAAAATTTTCGTTTACTTTCTTGGAAATTCAGGAATGGCTAGAGACTTCATGGGGCTCAAGTCTAAGGATCCTATGGTTGCAGTTAAGGAAGAAGTTGTTGAAACCTCCATGGACTCTGGTAAATTCATTCTGAGAACATCCATAAAAGAACACACACTTATATATATTATTGTCAAATTTATCTAATTTTCAGCTTAGATTTTACGAAAGTTTGCAACTTTTTATCTGGGATTGGTTTAAATGTTGAATTTGGTGCATGGGTTTTGTTTATATTTCAATCTTCCTTTATCATGAGAATTGATTGTAACTTTTATAATTCTAGGAATTGTGGCTGTCTTGAACTGGTTTTATCATGAGTGGTGGAAGTGCTTTTGATTGCAAGTGCAGTTCTAATGTTAAGTTCGGAGCTAAATAACTAAAAGAGTTGCCTGAAATAGATTAGTGTTTCCATTTTAGGAAGATTTTTGTAGAATTGGAATGCGAGGAGATAAATTTTCTTTATGCATATGTGGCATCTGACCCTTCCCTGGATTTTGCGAATAACTCCGTGCTCTTTCTTGAACCTCATGCATTGCTTTGTGGAGAGCCGATCTCCCCATTATGCATATGTGGTAACTGAGAGCTAATCAAAAGTAGCTATCTGTCGACAATTATGCGGAAGACTAGAATTGAGTTCTATTGCTGACTGTTTGGTATCCCAACAAATTAAGAGAAAACTTTTTTGCTGAAACAGTAGTGGAGTTTGTACCACTAAAAACATCTTATGGATCTCTTGCAAATCTGAAGCGGGAAAAGTTAATTTTTGTATTTAAATTCACGTGAAGAGAAGTTATATTGTTACTTTGCGATTAGTATTCAGGAACTTTATTCTGGTGCTTAAGAAGCTGGAAATATAAATAGCAGTTTCAAATTTTGCCGTTTATGTCTAGCATGTGAACTTTAAGTAGTTATCTGTGTTTGGCCCGTTACGGTAATTGTTGGCCAGATTGGTAAATGAATTGTATCACTAGAAACGACAATGAGATTCATAATGATTGTGGACCTAACTTGTCTGTATTTGTGGCTCATAGACTACCCTAAAGGGTCAGGGGTTCCTTGGTCATCATCAAGCAAGGTGTCTGCCCTTCCGCATTTCACGTCCTTTAAGACTGCACAAGATGAGAAACCCCCAAAGCTTATGTCTGATCATCTTGGACCTCCTGGGTTCTCGGCTGTGCCTTCTGCCAATGGATATGATCTCAACAATAAACATCTACCAGCTGAAATCCAGGTTCACTTTCATTCTTTCAGCTGCTACGGTATTTCAGCTAAGAATTTCCAGCCTACTTAGCCATAAGAGGATGAAGGGTCCCTTAGTTTGCAATTTCCTTGTTCTTTTTTAAACGTATTCAATCACTTTCTTTGAAACCTTACATAGTTTCAGATACAGTTATGAATAAATTCGGTTCACTTAAGCTTCAAGTTTCAGATGTTGATGCGAAGGCTGCTTGAAGGATGAGTTTGCTACTGCTTGAAGCCAATAGTGACCATTATATGTTTAATCATGTGCTGTTACTCCTCTTAAATGTTTGTGAAGTACTAGCCAACATATTGACAACTTTATTCTGTGCCACAGACAGTGCATTCGTCTCCTCTCAGCCATGACATCAAGATTCCTCCATATTCCACGGGTAACCCATTCTTCAAGGCTCTTTTTGCCAGCAGTGGCCAGAACTTTTCTAGTGCTACCATGAAACAGCAGCTTCTTGGAGGGATTACGGTTACAAATCCTCATTCAGCTCTTCCTTGTAGTGGTGTTTTGGTTGGGACAACTGAACCGCAGTATGGCTTATCTAAAATTTCATGCAAATATAGTTTCCTTTCTGTTCATGATGTTTTCCTTTTTCATACAAGTTAACATAACATTGATGATATTGTTTCTTCACTTTATTCACTTGATAAATTGATTATAGACACTACATGTATGAGCCTCCAACAAAAGATAGCTGAAATCAACTTCTTCTTGTATTTTTCATAGGTTTAACCCGAAGGTTTCAGGAGCTCCTGCCCAATTGACCATCTTTTATGCAGGGACTGTACATGTCTATGATGACATTTCACCTGAGAAGGTTATTTCTGTCTCTCCCACTTTTCTCTGCCAAGAATTTTGGTTTCTCCTTGCCTTAACTAAAATCATGTAATGTGCTATAAAGTTTATGGGTACTTCTTTTCCTCTTCTTTCTTTGTTTTGTTTCCTGGCATCTAATCCAGGCTCAAGCTATTGTGTGTTTGGCTGGAAATGGATATAATAACTCCCATGTGCCACCACCCAAAGTCCATGTTCAGGCATCTGCCGCCAAAATAGCAGCTGAAGATGGTGCTCTTGTGAACAAATATATGAATACACCACTGTGTTCAGCTGTCTCAAGCCCTATGTCCATTTCTTCACACCCGGTATGTCAGACTGTTGCTGGTTCTGCCGATAATGATGAAAAAAAGGCATCTAAATCCATAGGCATTTCAAGCACTTCTGTCACCAAAGTGGAGACGCCAAAAATAATATCTTCAATGGGACCTGTTCCTGCAAGTACCATCATGCCATCAGGTATCATTTTGTTGTTAATTTTCCATAATTAGAACTTTTGCTTCCCTTGGTGTTTAGACCAATCTTAATTCCAAGATTGTTGACTGTAGTAGGCCAATTCCTATAATCAGTGGAGGTATGATATTTGGCCATGAGGCTTTATTTTGGCTGGTTTAGAATTTCAAGGATCCCCTAATGCAACCAAGATTGTTGGCATTTCTTGTTGCTTGTATAATGTTCGGGAAACTTTACAGATGATTTTGAAGTTTCTGCTTTACCAGCTTCCCGTCTATATCTACATACGTTTTCTTAGATTATGTGTAAATGCCTCTGGAAAGAAAAATCATCACTCATCACAGCAGAATATTTCTTAAGCTGAGAGGTTGTCTTATAGACATGTTCAATTACCAAAGTACAAATCTTAGAACCTCTGGTTGGCTGATGGAGTTCTCCTGCAGCTACTGCCAGTAATCACCTGAGATATTATATCCATTCAACTGCCTGTTAAAACTCAATTCTTTTTTGGAATTCTTGTGCAGCTGTTCCACAGGCTCGCAAAGCTTCTCTGGCCCGATTTCTGGAGATGCGCAAGGAGAGGTAACTCTTGAATTCTCTGCCTGACTTAAACTTTCTTCTTCTTCTTCTTCTTCTTCTTTCCCCTCTCTCTTCCCCTTCTTTTGGTAATCTGTTTTGCATTTCAGAAATTACTGGTATTACTACAGTTAGTTGGGGAAAATCTTTATACATTTCCCATTTCATTGTGTTCTTGTTTTAAGATGGAATTGGGGTTTGGTTGGCAGTTAATACTGAAATGATGAACTCGTAGTATATGAATTTGGACCTCTGCCCTTCTATTGTGTCTTAGCACAGAAGGATTCCTGCATACTTGAACTCAATTACCAGAATTAATTCTTTCTTGTCGCTATGCATTCAGGGCAATGAACTCATCACCTTATCGCCTCAGCAATAAATCTGCAGAAAAAACCAATCCAGAATCCGATTACGCCAATTTCTCTCCAACCTCAGCGGCTGGCTCTAACTCTGTCTCAGCTGGCAAAGAAAATTGCCGTGATGTCTGAAGGGCCCGCTGCGAAGTCCTGCAAACTAATGTACCAATTGCTAAAACTGCAAGACAAATGGTTTCATTTTTCTCTTGGTTTTAATTTTAATGCAAAGTTGATCGACTTTTCAATATTGTATGTGTCTTAGAGTATTTTGTCAAGCTTTTGGATATTCAAATTAGAATATTATAGAATGCTTCCACTCGACAAAGTTAAATCTCAAACTCATGTATAATAATGTCCATTGTATAATAGAATCAATAATTTTGTACTTATTTTGTTCCTTCAATGCAAATGCATCTTTATCTCGTTGCTTAGTTAAATATGAAATTGCTTAAAAGAAAATAAATATCGACATCTTCTTTCATACCACTAACAACTAGATTAATGTGAAATTTATCTTTAACAAGTGAAAAGCTTAGCCTTTTGAGAAAAATGATTTAGGCATGTTTGGATTGGCTTGCTCTTTATAAATGATAAAACAATTTTTTATCTTTTTTCGTTTTGTAATAACTAGCTTCCAATAAAGTTAAATTTTCGAAAAAAGTTCAAATATAGTTTTTTTCCGAGAAGTCAATTTTTTATTTTTTTTTAAATAGTTTTTTCAATAATTGTTAAAAATTACTTGAAAAAAAACAATTGAAACGAGTCTTTATATTACAAAACATTAAAAAGTACCTTAAGAATATTTTAAGAAATGTATTTTCCTGACACAAGTGAAATTAACATGCAACATATAGGGCAAAAGAAAGAAAAGAAAGAAATTTTACCAGACTAAAATAAACTCCTTTTCTTAAGATACGCCGTCTAATTTGTTTTCTGGGCCCAGATTTTTTTTTTTAATTTTTAAAAACACGTGTTAAGATGAGATGGCACAACTCGTGCTCATGCGCAACTTTCACGTGGATGACTGCATGTTTGGACCTTGTCGAGATGAGATTAAAAATAGGATTCTTCGAAGTTTTCTATGGCTGATGATGTTCATGATCGTGTGGTTCTCTTTACTTACCATATCCCATTCAAAATATCACGCATGGACAAAGTACTACTCCGTACAGGAAATACGACATGTTTTACCATTCTACCATTCTTTTTTGTGGGCCAATGCTTTGCTAGTGAAACTTTTGTTTTTTGTTAAAAGCTTCTAACCAATTAGGAAAATTTGACCCCAAAAAAAAAAAAAAATGGAAAGAGAAAAGAGTTTATTCGGATTGAATATCTTTAAGAAGAGAAGCGTTTATATAAAATCAAAACCACGTTGTTTTGATATTTCGATTAATAAGTGAGGTTCTGGAAAGGGGTTGCGTTGGTCGAGGAGTTTGTTAAAAGAAAAGAAACAAAAGAAAACATTTCAATTCAATTCAATTCAGTTTTGCTTTTCAATTATTAATTAAATTTTTGCTGGATGATTTTTTGCACAAAAAGAAGTATCTAACTGAAAGCGTTAACAACTTATGAACTCTGCCTAGCTTGTCATAGGAGATTAAGGCTCGTTTGGATTGACTTTTCTTTAAAAGTGTTTTTTTTTTTTAAAAAAAATTTGAAAACAGTATTTTGGGAGAATCTAAAAATTTTGGTTTATGAAAAAAATTAAAATCGAACTTTCTTTAAAGTTGTAGCTTTTTTTTTTTTCAAAAAATCTAATGGATATACTTATTATAGAAAAAAGTGTTTTTTTTCAAAAATAATTTTTTTCATTTAAAGAAACAAACTAATCCAAATAGACTTTAAGGCCTCAAAGTTTGCTACTATGCTTTCGGGCTGCTCTGGATGGGTGAATTCCCGGCGCCCCCTCCCCTTTTTTTGGGTCAAGGAAAGTGAAGTTCAATAACAGATCTGCAAGCCCACCTTGTGACATGGGCTTGCAATGGGCCGATATCAATTCTAAATTTTTATGGCATCTGTGAAGACTCAAAGCTCTCCTTTTTTTTTTTTGGGGAACAAATTCATATCAAGATGAGTATCTTCTCAAAATTCAGCACGAAAAAGTAAAACACAATCTTATGACTATATTTGATGGTAGATAATATATTCGTTTAGTATAACAATAACCTTATGGTGTGAAGACTTAACAATCAACCAATGGGCCATGAATTAAATTATAAGTGGAACCAAGAGAATAATTATGTACTGCATTGAATATGAAGTGATCTGTGCTATTAATTGTTCAAATCAAATAACTTGCTTTATTTCATTCTACATCTATTATTGTTTGATTCCATCTCATGACAAGAGAATCGAAAATGTTTTGATGTTACTGCCTCTCGAAATCCAGAAGTGAATGCTAGCCGCCTTCCGACTAAGCCAAGAGAATACCAAACCAACATCTAAGGTAAATGAAGTTTTAGAAGGATGAAAAACAGATTTTTTTTTATTATATATAATGATAAATTCATTATTGTAAGTAACGTTTCTATCAAATTTTAGTCTAGATTTATACGTGCGTAAATTGCTAGGGACCCTTTGTGTTCAAACTCCCTTGTAGCCTGAAAAGTCCCTCATAATCCTTCTATGATTTGCTAAAAGTGCATTGGACTTCAATATCGTTAAAAAAATCTATTATATTTAACCATAATTGCATATCATGGAATTTTTTTCTATCTAAATTAATTTTTATTGCTTTAAAATTATCTTTTTCTTTCCAATAAAAATTTTCATGACGTGTAATTTGGAACCAACAAAAACTAATTTGAACAGGATAAATTCTCACAGTTTGTAATTTGGACCCGTGCAACGAAACTAGGTTAAAAATACGGATTTTTTTAATGGTAGGGGTTGATGTATTTTTAATAAGCCATGACTACGGAAAGTCTAATGCATTTTTAATAAATGACAGGTAGCAATTTATTCATTTATAGGCTTTGCAATTCAGTTAATATATGTCTTAAATGTAAATAAACCAACGATTCAGGTGATAAGAGTCTCAATTTTAAATTTTTGAATCCAAAAAACTAGTACTTTTACAGCTTATTCACAACATTAAAGCTGGAGAGCAATTGTTTGTTTCGGAACAGCAGATAAATGGAGAAATAAATACGAAAAAATGTCAGAAGAGTATAGAGTACGACCGTTGAATGCAATCCAGCTGCAGTGCCACATCATTTCTCAGTGTTTTTACTCCTCGCCCTCGTGGACCGCAAATCTTTGTGCAAACTACTTTAATAGGCTTGTCTCGTATACTTCTATAGTAGTAGAAGTAGTACACCCTTCTTACACACACACATACACACACAAAAAGTGTGTCTTTTTGGGGTCCAAAGTAGAACTCTCGAGTCTTGACAGCCTTCTTTCAATCTTTAGCTAAGTTCCAATGTCACCCGTTGGATCGATCTGAAATCAACCTTAGATCCGATGTACAAAAACAGACAAAGAATCTAAATAATTCCTTCCCAGTCCCCTACTGTACACACACACACATACACACACACACACTCTCTCTCTCTCTCTCTCTATCTATATCCCTTCCTCTCCTGCTTTGTCTAAGGTTTAGCAGAGGTTGAAGCATTTGGAGTTGAAGAAGAAAAAGGAAGAAAAAGAGAAGAACAAAATTAATGGGTCTGTTTTTGCTTCTTCTTGTAGTGGTGTTTTCAGCTGCTTCTGCTGATGAAGGTTAGTGGTTTGATTTCTTTCTTTTGTTTCTATCTAGTGTATGAAAAGTGCTTTTCCGCTTCTGGTTATTCAATGTTATGCTTAAAGCGTTTCTTGCTTATCTGTCTTGGATGTCTTCTATGCAAGATTTTTGCAGCCTTTGAAACTCTGCATTTGCTTCTCTTCTCCTCTCTTCAACATTATTTCTGTTCCTCTATATTGCTTTGTGATTTTAATCTTATGCTGATTTTATGTGTTTATTGGTTCTTTTTTAATCGACTGAAAAAAAAAAATTCTCTTCTTTCTTGATTTTCTTGTCATGGTTTACTCCATTTTGAGCTTATGCATATACAAAATCTCAATTGTGCTAATTAATTTGTCTAGACTGATATTCTGAGATATTATAATGGTCAAACATATATTCTTTTTGTTGCATTTTGGGGTTAAGCAACTCTTCTCTGACATGGTTTTTGTTTTTCTAACCCTATGGTAAAGCTATGCATTTTGAAGTAAAGAAAGGTTAGTGGGCCAGTAAAGTGGAGTCTAGAAGCAACTATATAAATAAATAAATGAAAGGAATAAAAAATTAAATACAGAGTTGAGGTCATATAAGTAATCAAAGGAATAAGAAATTAAATAGAGAGTCGAGTTCATATAAGTAATCTTTGTTTATTTGGGCAAAGCCTATATTTTACACTAGAAAATGGTGATTATGGAGTAACAGAGAATCTTTACCTTGGTAGTCTTCTATGTTCTTCCCAAGGTGCCACAGTAAATTTCTTTCCTTTAAATTGAAATGGTCCACCATGTCCCAGACAGTCCTTGAAATTGGCTATATTGCTTCCCAGCTCATGTGATTTTCCCTTTTGTGATCAGGAAATAATAAATATACTGCCATAAAAAGAAAATATTTCATGAGGACCACACCACACATGTGGGTCCAACTCAATTTTCCATTGAGGATATTTTTGTCATTTTATTGACTGCAAGTTAACATGTTCCGTGGTTGCATTCACATATAATATGTTTGAAGCCCCGTTATTTCTGACAAAGGGTTTTGTGCATGTACACACCCTTTGCTTTTCTTGATGCATCTTCCTGTCAGGTGTTTTAAGTGTAAAATCATTTAACTTGGTTTATTATAGTAATAGTATGATAGTGGAATGGATCTTCTCTTCTTTACTTATAATTAGAATGCTAAAATGGTGTCAATAGATATAGAAAACCCCCCAGCCATGGCATATTGCTCCTTGTGGTCCACTTATTGGCTTCCAATAATTAAGTTTCTTGTGTCTTTTTCCTTGATTTATGACATTTGATGCCTTAAGCATATTGCAGGCCACCAGGGAGAGTATTGTTTACAAGTTAGCTTTGTGTATGGATGTGAATTAGAAACATTACCTACCTGGTGACTTCAGGTTATTAACGCAATCGTGTATTATGACACGGGTCCTATATATTTTATGTCATTTTACAGTGAGAAATCATAGCTATGACTATGGTGATGCCAACCGCACTTAAATGTAATTAGGCGCCGTTTGGTTTCAAGGTTGGAGTTATTCTATCTAATGTTAAGTTAAATTCAGAAATATAGGTGATCCTAAGAAAATTACTAGGAGTCCCTACTTTTTTTCACAATTTTTCTTGGAGTTGTTGATAATCGATGATAAATAGGGTATTCACCTTACTTTTTCTTCCTGAAAATTCTTCAGATATGCAACATTGGCATTATTATATATTATGATCTGTAGTTGACCAATGCATCTTTTCCTTAAATGACTTTTCTTCTACCTGATTTTGTTTATATGATATGCTCAGCTGTGTATCTCTAGACAACATGTATGTGACCCAAATCCTTATTCACAAAAATATACTACTTACTGTACTTTTACTTATTTGGTTTCTGTCGAGCTCATGAAAGCCTTTTGGTTGATCCTTGGTCGAAAATGCATCTGGACAAGCCTCAAATCATCTTAGGTTAGAGCCTTTTTTAATAAAAGGGCATATCCATTTGACAAATCACTTGACACAGTGAGCACAAAAGAACTAAGGTACTTTTATCAAGAATTCCGGTCCCATTTCCATCCTGATCATTATCTTTCCCATCATCATTGTTGTAGTAGAAGGTGAGTTGTTTGAATATAGAGGGATGTGTTTGTTAAAATTTTCATGACTTAATCAGTAACATACTGTCCTCTAGACCTTTTGCCAATTAGTTTACCTCTCTGGACTTACATGCATAGTTTGTTGTCTTCAGATGCTTTCATCGGCGTAAATATTGGTACGCAGCTATCTGACATGCCTAGCCCAACTCAGGTGGTGGCCCTTCTTAGGGCTCAACAGATACATCATGTCAGGCTATATGATGCTGACCAAGCTTTGCTACTAGCACTTGCGAATACTGGAATTCATGTTACTGTATCGGTTCCCAATGATCAGCTATTAGGCATTGGCCAATCCAATGCAACTGCAGCCAACTGGGTTACCCGCAATGTGCTTGCTCATGTTCCTGCCACTAACATCACAGCCATAGCTGTTGGATCTGAAGTACTTACAACCCTCCCAAATGCTGCTCCAATCTTGGTTTCTGCAATGCAATTCATTCACTCAGCTCTTGTTGCTGCAAATCTTGATTCCCGTATCAAAGTCTCCACACCACACTCTTCTACCATCATCCTTGACTCTTTTCCACCCTCACAAGCGTTCTTTAACCGCACATGGAACCCAGTCATGGTTCCCTTGCTCAAATTCTTGCAGTCAACAGGGTCATATTTTATGCTTAATGTGTATCCATATTATGATTATGTGCAATCAAATGGAGCAATCCCTTTAGATTATGCTCTCTTTCGTCCTCTTCCTCCTAATAAGGAAGCTGTGGATCCTAATACTCTGTTGCACTACACTAATGTCTTTGATGCAGTTGTTGATGCAGCATATTTTGCAATGTCTGATATAAACTTCACAAATGTACCAATCATTGTGACTGAATCAGGTTGGCCGTCCAAGGGTGACTCCTCCGAGAAAGATGCAACTCTCGACAATGCCAACACATATAACAGTAATCTGATCCGGCATGTCCTTAACAAGACTGGGACACCAAAGCACCCTAGGATTGCTGTTAGTACTTACATTTACGAGCTTTACAATGAAGATCTAAGACCTGGGCGTATCTCGGAGAAGAATTGGGGGCTTTTTGATTCCAACGGGGTGCCAGTTTACATTTTACACCTCACAGGTTCAGGAACTGTATTGGCAAATGATACAACAAATCAGACCTATTGTGTTGCCAAGGAAGGTGCTGATAGGAAGATGTTGCAAGCAGCCTTGGATTGGGCTTGTGGACCAGGGAAAGTGGATTGTTCTCCTTTAATGCAGGGGCAACCCTGTTATGAGCCTGATACTGTGGCTGCACATGCATCATATGCATTCAATGCATATTATCATCGGATGGCTATGGCTGATGGATCCTGCAACTTCAATGGGGTAGCCACAGTCACTACTACAGACCCAAGTAAGTATTAAATCCTTCTTTATATTGCTTAGCATGTGTTGACCAAGAAAAGATGATTTTGCAAAAGATAAAAGAAAATAACCAATCAGTTTTGTTCAACTCTTCACATTAAAGAAGAATGGAAGGACAACCATTAAAAGAAGTAGAAAGTGCTGTCCATTTTGTCCCTGTTTTCCTGTTTCCATACATATGGTTTAGCATTGTTCAGAGTTCTAAACTTTTTCCTCTTCTGCGCAGGTCATGGTTCTTGCATAGTTCCAGGAAGGTAAGAATTGACATTTCTTTTCTTTCTCTATTTTACAGACTATTTTGCTTTACTATTTTCCTAATGAAAGTCTTGTAAATTAGAATACGTAAACAAAAAGTACAAGTGCTATGAATGTTTCCTAACTGTGTTTTGTAAACTTTTTACATTTAGTGGCGGGAGAAATGGTACTTTTGTCAATGGCACCTCTCTTGCTCCATCATCCAATTCAACGGCCTCTGGCTCTCGTTCGCAATATTGCCGCAATAGGGATGGTTTGAGTTTACTAGTAGCTAGTCTTGTACTTTGGTGTGCAACTTTCTTGTAAAACAGTGTGAACTCTGCTGTAAGCAACTTTTTAACTGCGTTGATACCACCCAATTTTGTTTCTCTGAGGAGAGTCATGGGTGGCAAAAGAAACATTTGGACATAGCCAGCAATTAGGTTTTAGATGAGTGCTTCATTGATTTGTACTAAGCAATCCTCCCATTATTTGAACTGATTTGTGTAATTATCTTGGAGTAAAGTTGGTTTTATCAGAAGGAAGAATTCTTTAAACTCAATTTCCACCACTGTAATTGAACTTAAGATGAATATTCTGTGAACTCTGCATGACAAGCTACACACAGAAAAGCCGAGGGGCCTGGATAATCTTGCTTCTGATCAGCGTGTCGGGTACAGTACGGTTTGTTGCAGAAACTACATTTTGAGAGCTGAAGCCAACAATCCAAACACAAAGCATCTTCACAGGCTGCATCTCCCACTTCCTCATCATTACCTTTGATGCACACACCACACTCTCCACATCTTGGAATGCAGTGGTAGCATCCCCTGCAGTTGATCGGCTGTCGCTGCTTACTCTGACAGAAGTCTCCGGGGCAGTCGAAGACCATTCGAACCTCGGAGCACTTTGGACATACATCTACATCGATAGGAGGGCCAATCTCTCTGTGTATAATTAATGATGATGAAGAGCTTCTGTACTTGTGATACAAATTCTTCCCTTGCTTCAGCTGCGTTGTGTTTTCTCCAATAAGGCCGTGAAGTATTTGAAGGTCATCTTTCGTGATGTTGTAAATGCCATTAATCTTCAGGGCCTTCAACCTTGGTAGCATCTTCACTACTTTGATTACTCCACCGGTAGTCAGGCCAGTACACCCTGGTACAAATAGCTGATCGAGGAAACTCTAGTTAGTTCTTGAATGATGTCGTATCATAATTAATCATGGGTCACGCATGAATGAGATGTCGGAAAATCTTGTTATTCCACATAAATAAATCACGCTGGAAAATATGGACAAGCACGGTTTGCAAATCTAAGATGAAGAAACGTTCTACCTTTTCGATGTTCGGATTTCTCTTTGCGATGCATTGAAGATCATCATCAGTAAACTTCACGCAGTTCATCAGAGCTAGACTTCTCTGCTGACCATTCCCCTTGGACGTAATTTTCCTCAGAAAATTACCCGATAACCGTGAACTTAAAGGCTTTTCCACGATGATATTCAGCCATGAAAAGATATCATTTTCAACAGCATCTCTCAATGATCTGCAAACTTGGCTCGTGGCAAGAAGCTCAAGGAGAGGAAGATAAGCTAGGACAAGGAACAGGGCTTCATGGGGTGGTCCCAATTGTATAGAAGTATCGCTAATCTCATGTTTTTCGTCCTCCGCCATATCTGGAAAGGTTGAGCAATTGGGATCCATGGAAGAATCAGCTTTTATACCATAGACTGCTATGGAGAAGAAGATAAGAAGAGTGGACCCAAGTGTTGAAAGATGTCGGCACGAGGATTTTCCCACAAGCATCATCAGCCTCCCGTTCAGGAATGAGATAAGTTGATATCTGCACGGCATTAATATTACAGCCCTCATATAGTGTGAAATGTTAAATTATTTTATTTTATTCATGTCCTTATGAAACATCTATCTTATTGAACCTAATCATCGGTTTTGTAATATGTCTTCTATTAGCAGAATCTTGAAACTGCTCATGTAAATCCGAAGACTTTTTGAAGAAACATAAAGAAGCAAAAAATTAGACATAATCAAATATGCAGAAAAATTTTTGCGAGTCACACAGGTTCAGTTAAAAACAATTGGTGTAACTTTGTGCCAATAAGCTCCTTTGGTCTTTTGGGTTAGCAGGAAAAAGGGCTTACAAGCTATTGGTGCTTACAAAGCCTATAAGTTTGAAATTTCGAGTATGCGTTTTTGGTAATTGGCTTTGAAATTAACTTGAGAAGAAAAAATATATATTTTTTTAACATGCAAAAAGGTACAAAGATGTAACGCGAACTGGCCGAAAAATTGTAAAAGAGCAAGCCACACATAAGGGTATAAGTGAATACTCATCGAAACACACTATGGACTATGAGAAACACAGCATTTCCAATTTTCTTCTCTTTTAGCTCTGTAGGACATAATCTAAGATACAAAAAGACTCAGGTCTCTATAATTACAGTGTGTATCGAATTTGAAGTCACAAACATCAATCGTCCAGAGGCTTAACAGTAGTCTTGAAGAGGAGAACGTAGACATTGTCGATTGAGAAATACAAAAAACCACCCAAGGAATGAGTTACATAGGAACCGAAGCTGGTTCCCACAATGCAATGCCAAGCCGGTCCGTATGATGAGTCAAACTCCTGTGCAGTTAACACAACCCCGAATCAGCTACTAAGGGCTTATTTTACTGGATACATGTAGCCTAAAAATTGAATGATAAATTGAAAGAAAAACCAGGAGGCTACTCTGCAATTAAGCAGAGGAGGACCAGAATTAGACAAACTGTAAATGGAACATGAATCATATGCTTTGGAAGAAAAAAAAAAAAAAGGAAAATTAAGGGCATCGAAAGTAGTTAAAATTAGGCTGATTATACATAGGTCGTCAACAAGAAAGATAACAAAAATAGTGTTTAGTTTGTTCTCATGGCCTTGTTCAAGAAATACTAATTTCTAAGAAATGAAACAGCTTAAGGAGGAAAAGTAATGCAAGACACAGAGATGTGACTAACTGATGAAATATAGTTGGAAAGGAATTACAAAGATTTATCCAGTGTGTGAATGAAGAGGTCTTCATGTAAATCCTAATGCAGAACCCATATATATGAGGTCTTTAATTAGAGAAATCATCAATATTACTAGGAATAAATAAACAGTTCTTCCCCAGAAACCAATTAGACTTAAAACTTCCACAGGATTTGGTTCCTAAAAGAATCAAAATTGTAATTGTTGCTACTTTTCTGGCAAATTACTGGATTATGTATTGCTAAATATTATCTGAACCTAGAGCTGAATTAAGATATAAATGTCATTATGCATAACTAGAAAAGCTTCGGCTGCTACTTAAGATAGAATTATACAGTGCATTAATAGACAACATTTTATCATGGAAAGATTGTAATTGTTGTAGAAAGTGAAACAAATTCAGCAATTTTTCCCTGCAAGTCTAGGACAATGTTGTCCAGGAAGCTGATGCAAGTTAGCTGGAAAAGCACCATTGCAGCTGTAAAATATTGTGTTATCTCCAGTAGAATGACTTCAGAATCATTACAATTAATGTAAAGAATAAAGATCAAATCGTCATTATAGTCAAATATGTAGTATGATATGGCCACATAAAACTCGAGAACCAAGTAGGTGAAGATGGGGTTGCATGCGCTATCTCTTCCTTCCGTCCAAAAAAATCTAACTCTTCACTAGATATGCTAGTTATTTGTTTACAAAGTAAAGTATCCCCAGCCAAGGAGTATGAGGCCCCGGGTTGAATATGAGGCTATGTGTCCAACTATATGTGTCTCGTAGTCCCACTATACGCGGGTTATTACACTACGATTTCTTTGCCAACAAAACGGAGAATGTGTAAGCCCTTTTATGTAAGTACTCAACAATTCTTTAGCGGAAATGAGACAATGGAGAAAAGCAAAATAAGTTTGTCAGCTATAAATCAGTCAGATCACCTAGCATGATAATGTAGGATAGAGAAAGAGGGGGGGGGGGGGGAGGGAGGCGAACTATCGATGCCACAATGAATATATGACAATGTATTTAAAAACTATTACAATGCATATTTATTTTCAAATGTCATAAGGTATGTCGAATACAAATAATTTTAAAAAATAAATAGAAATAAAATATACTAGTACAATAATATACCTAAGTTATAATACTCCTCAATATTCTTTTGTAATAATAATGAATTGAGACTTGAGAAATTTTTACATAAATTGGTAAGAACAAATTAGATATCTATGTTAAGTAAAGGAAAATGATATTCATACAAATTGAATAATTCTATTAACATTTAAATTAAATTTATCATAAATAATAACAACTCAACTTATACAAATTAAATTAGTTGAGATTTTTTTTGGTTTGGGGGGGGGGGGGGGCGCCATGGCCTTTCCTTGTCACAATTAAGGTCCGTCGCTGCACTGAACTGGAAACCATCTTCATGCTCTATTTTCTTGCTTGCAAAGGACAATATATCCTAGCTACTTAAATGTAAAGGTCAAGACCAATTATTAACTGCATAACCTGTTTCTTCAAGCTCAATCAAACACACCACAAAAGCAGGTCATAAAAATTTAAATAAGAAAACTCCTAACCCATAGCAGAGCCAAATAAAAAAAAAAAAGAAAAAGAAAAAGAAAAAGAATAAGAATATTAAGGGGAAAAAAGAGAAGAAAACCATGAGCTTATCAATCTAATCTGACTACCATATTACAAGTTGATATTATCATTTGAAGTGAGTTAATTACTTTGGTGCATAAATTTGAGTTCTAAACACAGTTATTCAAACTCAATTATGAATTAATAATACTCTTCAAAATTGTTATCATTTGAAAGAGCAAAACTACGAGCATAGCAAATAGATCTTTCATCTTTCAGCAAAAAGCATCACAGCCAAGAAAGGAAAAAAAAAAAAAAAACCATGAAGAAAAAGAAAAAGCAAGAAACACTTAAGACTAAAAGTAAAGTAGTAAAAATATTAGTAGCAACATAGTAATCACCTTCTTAAGAGCAAGTGCGAGGCGTTTGCTATCAAGCTTTCCTCTAGGCATGGAGTCAAGATGGTCTCTAGCACAACTAAAAGCGCGGTCCTGCAAAGCCAGTGGCATATCAGCTGCCCTCACGCTCACATTCAAAAGATCACGCCGCTGCTTCTGGTCCGAGGCTTTCTTTTTCTGTATTAAGCTGCTCAAGAATTTGCTTCTTCTCTCTAACTCTTCTTCTGCTCCTTCCATCACCACCTCCTCCTCATACCCAGCTTTTTTGAGCCTTTCAAAATCGTTTCTTGGTGGGTAGTTTGAGGGCAAGAGAGGGAGCAAGATTCTCGAGTGGAATGTAAACGTACTTAAATTATGATGGTTCTTGTGCTTTTTCACTTTTTGACCTCCTTTTTTGGATTATTTTATTATTATTAGTATTTCTTTTTGTTTGCTAGATTTTGTTTTTGGATTATTTTTAGTTTGCAAGATTTTTGGCAGTTTTAATGTGCTTTCTTTGGCGAATGGACATGGGTGTTGTGTACGGCGTCAGAAGACCAAAGATTTTAACAAACTGGTCGGCAATGATGGGCCGCTTTGAGTGGTGGCGCCAGCCCCAACTTAATTAATTACACGTTAACTCCTTTCTGCTTGTTAAGTATTGATTTTTTAAAAACTTTTTTGGCAATTATTCGTGTTTGAACGTAGAAAAAATATATATTTTAAATTTAAAGTGAAATTATTTGCATTAAAGCTTAAAGTCAGTTGAACACTTCATAATTTGTTTTTTCCTGGGATTTTTTTGTTAACGAAAGTTTTGATTAAACAAAACAAATTACAAAGAAACAATCATCCAATACCCTTCGAACATAAGTCAGAAAGGAAGATGAAATACAATCCAAGAAGAATGTTAACGCTCTAATTTAAAGACACAGTGTCCTCCTACAATTTCTTACAACTCAATCAGCGACTTTGCTGGCCTCTCGACCAACGAGGGAGAAAGAAACTTTCGGAGTAACACGGCGAAGAGCGTGGATATCAGCAAGGATAGAAGAGGAGTCCACAGGAGGGCAGGTTCATATCCCTCGTTTCGTTGCTCCAGTCAATGGTTGGTATCATCACCTTCTTTTTCATTCTCTCTCCCACTTTTTCCTTTTTTTTTTTTTTTTTTTCCTAATATAGTTATTGAATTTTATTCTTTTTTTTTTTTAATGAGATTTCTTACGCCAAACAAATGCGGTATTCTGCCTTGCATTCTCTTGCTTAGTTTGGTTGCTACGGTTTGAGGCTTGTCGTGATTGCTTTTCTTGCATTCTTCGGTGCTGCTACTTGTAAGATGGGTGTCTCATATGTTCAGCTTTTGTTTTAATTCACTTTATGGACTAATCTTAATTTCATTTGGAGACCTTTTCTCCACACTTTGAATTCTTTTTCATTTCTTGTTTCTCAATGCTAATTATACATCTCGATATTATCATATCAATTATATAATAGATTGGACCACTAATTTGAATAGGTTCTTTTACTTTTATTAGGACAACAATAAGACTTGTATTCTTTTCTAAAAGAGCACTATTCATTAATTTGTATTGTTAGATCTAATTATTTTTTTTTATACTCATGTTGTCGTTTTTATGATATTTAGATTGTTATTACAAAAGAAAAAAAAGTTCTAACACATTTAAATCCATAAGATATACATAAACCAAAATATTGTACCATGTTTTTGACCTTGTATTGCTCCTTGACTAAGCAACTTAGTATTCCATTTGAAAGAGTAAGCTAGGATGATAACGCTCGTCTTAAACTTTGGTTTCAAGATATATTCCATTATGTTTCAACTCGCTTCAACTAATGAAGGGGGTTACTTAAATTTAAAACCTTCAAAGATTAAAGTGAAATCAATCATTTTCTATGCAGCAAAAGATGTTAAGGCCACGTAGCCACTATGGTATCTTCGACGAGGGGGAAAAAAAAAAGACTATGGTATTGGAAAACCGATTGTACTAAAAGTTGAAAAAATGAATTTAATTATAATGTTATAATATTATAATTAAATTTAACAATTATAAAATATCAGTGCATTAAATAACATGATGTTGCCAATTTATAATTATTAAAGTTCTTTTATAGTATTACAAAATTACCTAATCGAAAAGAAAAGGAAAAAACAGAAACACACGAAGAGTTCACAGGGTTATATCGTTAGCTACTTTCGCTGGATCGGTGGAAGTGAGTTATTACAGGTAAGAATAGTCTTAGTACTTGTTTGGATTGGTTTTTTCTAAAAGTAATTTTTTAAAATAATTTTTGAAAAAAGTGATTTTTTGAAAAATTAAAAATTTTAGTTTCTAAAAAAAGTGTATTTAGATTTTTTTTTAGAATTTTAATATTCTTGAATATCAATGTGAATAGTTATTATAAAAGAATGTAATTTTTTTCAGGAAAAAAAAATATTACAGGCACTTAACATATCACATGGAGATTTCTTTTAGCTCTAGAGATTGTCTTGACGAGCAACAAGATTGACTAGTTACTTTTCTAGTAACGATCTATGTTTAAAAATAACCCAGCCCTAGGAATCAACTTAAAGTTACTTGAAAGTTTTTCTTTAGTTTTGTGATAAAGAATTCACTTTAAAATAATTACATTGGATTCGCCTAAAAAGTTAGAACTTTCGCTAATAAGAGCAACATCTAAAACTTAAAACCCCGGGAGCTGAAACTACTTGAAAATTTCTTTTTCAGTTTTTATGATAAAAAATCACCTTAGACATGAAACAAATATATCACTTGTTCGGCCAAAAAAAAAAATGATAACCTAACTCAACTCACGGCCAAAGACAGTCAACAATTAGATATTTTGTTTTTGAAGAGAATAGACATTTGAATTTAGAACTTTTAACCACAATAAGTCGATGTCCAACTATTGAGGGTTATTTGAAAGTTCTTAATTTCTAGTACAATTAATGCAATAATTAAGCACAGATGAAGAAGATTTCGAGAGAAACTTTGATTGATGCAAATGAACTAATCAATATAATCATGCTTATTAACTTGTGATATTTATAATCTATGAAATTATTATTATTGGTACTCCAAGCTAGAATCCATTGTGCCCGAAGTTGTCACCTGTTCTATTTTCTCTTTGCCATGTGTCATTTAAACTAGACATGTGGGTAATACTTTCAAGACTTGGCATATATATACCTTTTGCTTACATTGTATGCTTAATGCCTATTCTCACTGTTGCACAGATTCATAAGGTTCTGATTTTGTTTTTTGTAAACCACTGAAAATTATAGGTTCATGGTGGAATATTTTAAATATTTTTATTCTAGTGAAATAACAGAGGAATATTTTGGAACACGCTTTTCTCCAAGTATGTCAAATTAACATTACAATAATAGAGGACAAGTTAATTATGCTCAAGAATATATGTTTTTATAATTATAATTATTGAAATATTTAAATTAATTTTTTTGTTGTATCAAAATTTATCCCATTCTGTGCATCGCATGGGTTGAATAAACATTTAATTAGGGTTCTAAATCATTACTTTAAACATAAAGTAGTGTTTTCTTTTTAAAAGATTAGGATTCTAACAAATCACTTTATGGAGACGAACGATGCCATTGTTGAAAATAAAGAAACAACTGATAAGATTCTAACATACAAATGTATGTGAGGGGAAAAAAGATTATATTGATTTGGAAATGTTCAATGGATCCAGTAATCTCATGGACCAAATCCACGGTTTCTACTTCGCGTATTATCATGAAATGATATATATTCTATTTGTTCCACCCTTCCTTGTCGTCCTAATTTTTTACCACTTGCAAAGACCATGAAAGTGTCAAAGATTTTGTGGAGCCTAGCTAGCTAGCTAGCTTTGAATTTTCATTTCCAAAATTTAGTATTTATGCAATTGTACAATGTAATAATATATTTTTAGCATTACGTCCGGTTCGATTATATTTAACTGGTTTTCTATATGAAGAATCTTAAACCTGTTCATCAGGAAGCTGAAAATAATATTAGTACAAATTAAAACTTGAATTTTTAATTTTGAACGTCGGAGATCAGGATTTCTTTCTATATTCTTTTGTCCATTCAAAAAGATGTAATTAGTCTATCTCATAGAGTTTAAACGTTTTCGTTTGCGAAATTACACAAAAAATTATAGTAAATATTAATGTTAAATAGTGTTACAAGAGGGATCGTGTAAGTAGATATAAAATGAAACAAAGTTAAAATTTGGTGCGTTAATGTTTGTTGTTTTTGGGTGCGCATGTCCTTAATCTGAAGAGAGTGTCGTCCAATATGCTAATGCTTTTATTCTTCTGTAGCTTCACCACTCGATGATGTGACCAATGAAGAACAAAGGGACTACACTCGTTGGAGTTCTATTACTCTATATATTTATTTTTATTATTACTAAAAAGAGGCAATGTTGCCTTTTCTTGTTACAAACGACAATGTCTGTAATGGGTGGTTCCTCTTTTTTTTTTTTTTTTGTTAATTGGTTGGGGTTGATGTCTATCAGTATTGTATATCGAAAAGAAACAAGTAGGTTCTTCCTCTACTCTGTGGACGACGATATTTATTAGTTGTAACAAAGAAAGAAACTTCATAAAAGGTTTTGTCTTGTCTTGTGTTGTTGTTCTTCTCCTTATCTTGAGCTTGTGTGTTAAGTGTCTTTAGTTGAAAGTAAGATGCCTTGTTGCACAATGCTTGTTTGATGATCTGTTGAGATATGTGGTTTTCTGGGTTAATTCACCGATGGGGTAAGAAGAAAAGATGAGGGCTTTTTGTGTTTTTTTGGCTTTAATTAGTGTTTGGTATACTTAATCAGTTAATTGTTGATGTGTTTATGTTATAATGTTAATTAGCTGGACCTATTAGCTCGTGTCATATTTTGTAGAAAACGTAGTTAGTGCAATTACCACTGTTGGCTCAAGCTATATATGTATTTTTAGTCCAATTACGTTGTTGGCTCAGGCAATAGAAGTTGGATTTCTTGAAGAGGACTAAAAATATATGTCTGTAGAGGTTGTGTAGTTCTTTATCTAATTTACCACGAAAATTTTCCACAAAAATTAGGGTAAGTTTTTGAATTATGATGAGAAGGTATCATATATAGGTTTCTTAATGTCCCTCGGAACACTACAAATATAGCTCTGGTTGTTTGAGGCTTAAGTCTTGGTAGTTAGGTTGATACTTGGATGCATGACTTGTTTATTTGTTTGGGCCTAGAAACCGGACGAGCTTGATGCAGTATATGAAAAATTGTTTAAGTTAACCACAACTACGATGTTAAGATGTCTTTGAACCATTAATTTCGAGCAGAGGGAAAATTTTAGTTTTCTACTCTGACACGATTACACAGAAAACACCCAGCTTTTTTTATATCGGCTATGCTTCTTGCTTACTTGTCCTTGAGCTCTCCTTCTCTTTTAAAGTGTTCTGATTGATGACTAAGGATTCTTCATGTGCACTTTGTTTCGATGATTATGAGCTCCACTCAGGAGGAGCATCTGTTATAGAATCTCCAATATCCATGAAATTTTAAGTGAGGTTATGAAATGTCAATAAGCTTTGACTCCATATGATGACGAGATAGTGGTCTAATAAGAATTGGAAAAGACAGAGAAATTTGAAAAACAAGAAATAAGAGAATTATCAGAGATCAAAATTAAGAGATTTATTAAAAGTGGTAAACCAATATCATCTTTCAGTGAACAAGCTAAGTTTAACGACCTGAATTTACAAACACACTCGCTCAGATAGTCATCACCACTAATCCAAACATCTTTCTTGCAAGAAATCACAATGATAAATTTGAACTCACAAGGAAATCCATATGGCTTCAAGGATTAAGGATACCAAAGAAAAGATTGTTGAGCCTAGATTAAGATTCTGAAGCCATTTAACTTCGATAAGAATATCACCAAAACTTCAAGACTAACACCCTTTAGAGACAACAGCAAAGTTAAGCTTTTTCACGCACCTAAATTATGTTTCTGTTTTACGGAGTTTATGGTAAATTTTGATGAAATGGCAAGGACTGAAAAAGCTTTGATTCAAAAGCTATTCTGTCTTGTTTAGTGTTTTGTCACTGGTTCACTTTGCTATTGCCACTAAAAGGTGTTTAGTTTAGTTTTTTTGCTCGGTTGGCTAAACTCCATGCTAAGGATCAACAAACAAGTAATAAATGGCTCTTAGAATAAGTAGGAGTTTTGTGTCAAGACTAAAACATATGAAATGAGTAGTTCATTAATGAATGCTCGAGTAGTCATTTCCAAGGGAACGATATTTAGCTCTCATTTACTGGATTACAGCAATAATATTGTGTTTAATTACACTTGGTCGATGATTAAATAATATTGTGTTAGTTCTGCTTTACAATAGAGCAGTCATTGGACTCAGGTAGGTAGCCCACGGCCTAATCTTGCAATCCCTTCTTGTTACGCTCTTTGCCACGTCGTGCTTGACGTGTATAAGAATGGTTGTGGACGTTATGCGTTATTGGAGATAGTGAAAAAAGAACAACTTGGAGGCTTCGTATTTGTTCGTGTTGGTTTCTTTTTTTGTTTAGGACTCGTTTGGATTGACTTTTTTTAAAAATACTTTTTTTAATAGCTTTGAAAAACAGTTTTTTTGAGAAGTTAAAAATTTTGACTTCTAAAAAAATTGTATATGAACTTTTTTCAAAGTTTCAACTTATTTAGAAGCTAAATCAAATAGTTATTACAAATTTAATATAATTTTTTCAGAAAAAAAAATATCTTTTAAAAAAAAAAAAAGTCAATCCAAACAGGCCTTTAGTATTTGTATTCTTACTTTGATCTAAAAGGTAAAGTTTCATTACTTTTGTGTTCTTGTCTCATTTTTTTTTTTTTTTGAAATTTGATAAATTTTATTAATTGGGTATTTGATAAATATGTAGATTTCTAGATTGGGCAGGAATTTATCTTATTTTTTCCACTTCTTAGCTTTGCAATTTGATTGTAGTATTGGGTATTGTTTCCAAATTAAGGGCTATTTCTTGATGAAAGAAAAAGTGTCTTTTCGTTTTCTTTTTGTTGCAATTTCCAAAATTTCTTCTGAGTGAAGTAAATGGTCTTTTCTGCTTTCTCTGCCTTGTGTGATTTCACAAAGAACTATAATATTCTGCAGAGTTTAATTAGAGTAGATGCAGTCATGTAGTCTAGGGCCATCCGGCGACATTGTCTTCTTGGAGACATGAGCATTTTGTTGAATATATACGTCGTTGCTGGGTCTGGGCACTCTGAATCCAAGATTGACTATTGATAGCAAAATTAAGCCGATTAGTTGGAAGACTTTGCATTCCTTTTAGTTTTATTGCTTTACAAGACGACGAAAGTAAATGTAAGCCAAAGGAAGAAAGGGAAAAGAACTCTGTCCAACATTTTGGTATATGCTGACTAGATAGCATCTTGATAGTCAATCACTAAATAGAAGATGCATTACAGTATTTGAAAATATGAAAACTATTGCACAGAGCACTTTGAACAAATGAGTCTTGAGGAAAGGAAATGAAAATTCAGTCACCTCACGTTTTTCCTTCTTTTCGACAACCTAGGCTATAGTCTGCATGATGTAATAAATCAGTTAAAGAGCTTTCGAAAGAAAATAATGGATAAGATGGAATGTGATTGTTCTTCACTTTGTCATCTGTTGATAAATATGATTAAGTTGCCAGATTGATTCTTTGCATTGTCTAGCTAGCATCTACTGTTGGTTTGGTGCATATTTAATAATTTGATTTTCCTGGACTCACAAGATCAACATCTAAATGATAATATTCCTATCCAATTTGATTGATAAGTAGACGATTTCGTATGTGCCTTCTGTGGTTAGGCAATTATCTATTCGTTCTTTTCTTATTTTCCTAAACAAAACCCAAAGAAACTTTTGAGGTAAATTTTGATTTTCTTTGCATATCTGAGAAGACATGGCTATATTTAGCAAGAAGTTGCAAGTTGTTGACCATTGTCTTACACTTTTAACAACCATTTATCCTACCAACAGGTTATTTCTTGTTCTATCATCCACTGAATCCATCTTCACTATCTTTTTTGCAGATGCAGAGCTTTTCTTTTTTTGTTTTTCTTTTTGAAATTGGTTGAGGATTTCTGTAGTCATCTGAAAAGCTATCATCTTTTTCTTTTTGTATTGTGTTAGGCTTGAGGTTAAACTTCTAATTTGTGTTAGGCTTGAGGTTAAACTTCTAATTTGTGTGCTAGGTATTGCAACTGGATGAGTCTGTGATAAGTCTGTTATTGATCCATTATTTGCAGTGCCGACGATTAGAAGGCAGTGCCAATTTCTTTCATGGTATCAAAATACTGAGTGATGAGGACCATGTCCAACACATTTTTACCAATCTTCAAGTTTGAGAATTTTCTTAGGGCTAAGAACTTTTATACAATTGGATAATTTTGAAGTGAAGCATTTGAATTCCGACTTTTTTTTTTCCCTTTTTGCGATACAAATCTTTACCCGTTTAAATGTTATACTTAATTTTATAGACCGAATGTTATAAATTTTGTATTTTTTTCCTCCAAACAACATCATGGGGAATTTTGTTATGTATAAAATAATTCACAGAGAAAAATCAATTTACCTGAAAAATTAATGTATAATTATTTTTCTATATTAATATACTAATATGAAATCAAGATACCAATATACTAATATGAAATCAAAATACCAATATACGAACACAAACAGACCGAGCAGACCGAGCAATGCTCGGTCCATGCAAACCAATTCTGATAAAAAAGGACAATTGAACGCACAAGACTCTCGCGATTAAAGATAAGGTTGGACTTATTTTGCCATTTATACGCGTAACCTCATCATGTACTTTTGCAAAGCACTACCTTGATTTTTCTTTTTTAATTCTCAAGTCAATGCACTCGTTTGTTTTAAGTTTTTGTTTCAGGTTTGCCTTCTTCGATTAAAGGCACTCAAATGGGGCGATCAATTCATATTCTTAATTTACAATGATAATTAGTACATGTTGAACAAAAAATACAGTATAGAGGATGAAATTCTTTACACACATCAAATCCTTAATGAAACATGACATCATATATTAGTAAATCAAATACACTTATTTTTCACCAGCAGAACAATAATATACAGTATGCTTAACTTCACCTAAAGTATTAGTATCACATTGGCTTATCATTAGAATACATTCATTCACCATTAAAACAACCAGAAAACACCGATTTCTTTAATTTCTTCCAATTTTCGTTTCTTATCTGCTCATTCCTGCTTCAACCGGAGGAGCCATTGCTGCCATTTCCACCATTTCCACTCCACGGTTTTGTCTCTCCACATTTCCATGCCATCCTGAGTTCAAACAATTTGTTAGCTACCCTAATCTCATCAATAAGTGGGAAGATTCTAAAAATTCACCGATCGAACTGTATGTAATTAGAAGGGTATAGGCTTCACATGCATGTAATATCCATTTATAAATGAATATGAAAGATATAAACTTTACCAATAGACATGTCGAAGCCACGAAATTTGAGCTCACGATACTCTTGACACAAGGCGCAGCCCTCGCAACAGCAGTGGACCAAGCAATCCCCACAAGGGCGCTCTTTCAAAGCGTATTGCTGCCTCATCTTTGAGCGGTAGAAGCAAGAGTAAAAGCATGGACAACAAGTCACACAAGCTATAAGTGTATACAGTGCTCCATTTACTCCACAGGCTGCACAAAAATCAAATATAACACATTTAATTAATGTACTCCCAAAAATTAACACTAAATAGTCCATTAAGATTGATTTTAGTTGAAATTGGCTTTAATGAAACATAAAGGACTTACAGCTCGATCCCTTGTCTACAATCTCAGCAATTTGTCCAAAAGTGATGCATGGACACCACATTGTCAGACAGCCTG
This sequence comes from Cordia subcordata, assembly GCA_028554755.1. Lineage (NCBI taxonomy): Eukaryota > Viridiplantae > Streptophyta > Magnoliopsida > Boraginales > Cordiaceae > Cordia > Cordia subcordata. The sequence goes on from JAPTOF010000020.1 coordinate 2,333,673, forward strand.
ATAGATGGAAACAAAGCAAACAACATAAGCTCTTAATTTCAAGAATCTAACCCTTTTATCTAGCGCGTGATATCCACGCTCGAAAGGGGGCAGAGCAACGTCGTTTTGATTGGCAAACCATTTACTTACAATTCTTGAAGTCCGAGAAACAATCACACAGGCCTGTCGACCAAGGCTCCTTATTTTTGGGTCTAACTTGATGGTGAACTGGTGGTGGGGCATTGGAGTAGAGACTGCTTTCGGAGCTCACTGGTATCCCCGTTGGCGCCGGAGCTCCACCGTATGCCGGTGCTGAAGGTGGTGGAGCCGCCGAATATTTCTGATACTCACTTGGATTCGACGAGTACATGGTGATCAATCAGTCAAGAAACAAAATTGTATATCGGATGAAACAAAACAAAGCAAATGAAACTAGCTAGAGAAGTGTTTCATGGTTAAATAATGCTGACTGAAGAAAAAGATTGGCACTAATTATTTAATATGCGCAACTAATGGAGAGAGGAGTCAACGTTGACAAGTCCAACGCCAACCATATAAATTCATATCTATCTAAAACAGCGTGTAGACCCCTCCAACAAGGAAATTTCCTACAAAGTAATTTTGGCATGATCATTGAAGTTAAAACTTTTAAGCCACATGAATCTTCAAAGTGATGAGCGTGCAATGAATTGTTGGCCTTGGAACTAAACATCGACAAGTGTTATATGTGATTTTTGTAGCTAGCCCACAGGTGTTGATGTTCTCAAGAATCAAACTGGACGCGGATATCGTAAGCGACGGGTTCTCAAGTCAACAGAGAAAATGACAAAATGATCACCATATTAGACTAGCGGTATTAGTCGGACAAATTCCACAAATAATCGTCATTGTTTATAAAAAAATATCAATTTACTTTTTATTGTTTTAAAAGTGGCTTATTTAGTCTTAATATATTCAAAAAGCGTCATTTTGATCCCTATTGTTTCAAAAGTGGACCAATTCGGTCTCGATGTTTGCAAAAATTGATCTAATTGATTCCTATTTTAGCCTTAAAAATGGTCATGTAACCCAATTTTAACCTAAAAAAAAGGTCATGTAACTCATTAATGGAGATGAAAATTGACATTTTTTGTAAATATTAAAGACTAAATGAGTTACTTTTGAAATAATAAGGAGTAAATTGAGTTTTTTCTTTTTTAAACATTGAGAACCAAATAGGTCACTTTGAAAACAATAGAAATTAAGCTGATATTTTTTTTGTAAAAAAATAGAGACTATTTGTAGAATTCTCCTTTATTAGTCGGTAAAGATTGAAAAATTCAAGGATACGACAAGGCATTTCGTGTATTGAATGCTTATTTAGTGACTGTTTTGCAGTGTTTATTTTAAAGCTTATAAATAAATTTGTGAAAATTAAAAAAGACTACTACTTATAAATACCCAAATAAGCATACAGCCACAGATATAGGCTGTTAATCTTTTGATTCTGAAAGACAAGCAGTGGTTGGCATCATCTTGTCTTGGCACATGGATTGCAAATGGGGCGGCTACCCCCCCATGCACCCCCAGCCCACCCCCAAAAACAATGATCACCAGAAAAATATTTATCTATATCATTTATAAATATTTTTAGTAGAAAGAATGATGAGTTAGTCTTTATAAAAGATCATAGAGTTAGAACATTATGTATTAATGTGCTTACTAGCTACAAATGTTTTTAAATGCGTCCTTATTTGTGAGTGAGAGAGCCATTGTGTCTATGTGCACAATGGGGTGAAAGAAAGTTATCACTAGACATGTCAAAGACCACAATATCTAATTCAGCTGGGCTGGCGATACTCTTGATATATACAAAGTGACATGCCTAGCTCACAGCAGTAATGGACCAAGCAATGTATTCCCACAAATTAAAGGCTTCTGTTACAACCCCATCTCTCACAACCTATAAGTGCATATATACAGTGCTCAACTTCCTGCACAAGCTCCATATATTTATCAATTCAACACAACTAATTAGTCTCCCCAAAATATATCTAACTGTTCAGCAAGGTGATTTGGATTGACATCGACTTCATCGAAATATCTATCGAAAAAGACTTGGGACCTACTTATTTGGATTGGGTTATATGTATCTGTGTGCGCGCGTGCGCGCAAGTGTGTTTTGTAACAAACGCAAAAAAGGAAATGGAAAAAAGAGGAATCTTTCCTGGTGAAGAATATGGTCCACTTATTTCTCACTAATAGCTGAAATTATAATTGTTAATACAATAAATTAATATCATTTTTACAAATTTAAACTTTTAGATGGAGTGATGACTTTAATATGGTATTAAAGCTTATAAACCAAACCATCTTAGATTCGATCTTTATTGCCACCCATTTAGAAAATATAAAATTGTCCACGTACAAACTCTAAATAAATCACGCTACACATAAGCAGGCGTGTTAATACAATAAATTAATAAACCAATATTCTCTTTACAAACTTAAGTTTTTAGATGAGATGATCATTCTAATAACAATTATCATTGTTAATTATTGAGCTGGAAAGAGAGCCAACAAATACAATTGCGATATGATAGAACCAATCCTAATGATTGTCAACTTCCACATCTAAACCAGAAGAGCGATTTAGTCAATAAAGAAGTGTCGCTTGAAAAGGTTTTGGGGGTACATAGAAAATATATGGTATCCATTTAATTTACTTAACAAAATCATTGTTCCATACTATTACTCTTAAATGGAGTGCTGCTTCTCCTTAGTGTACTTGTTTGTCCATTTTGGCTCAGCCTGACGTATAACATTATGCAAGAATCGGGCAGCTACGTACTTGTTGAACATATCGTAAAGTTGTTTTCTTGTGTTATTTTTACATTGCGCTCATAGAAGTCAATAAGAATTTCTGAAATCTCTATCAGTAATGAGCCTTGAATTTGGTTCATAGGGCTAGGCAAGATACGACCCCTGTATCACATATAGTTGACATCATGTGCAGTAATGCAAGATCTTATATATATATCAATTTCAAATATTATAAGTTCAATGTTAGTTTATCTCGGTAATTGCACAAATTTCATGATAAAACCACTACAATTGCTTTTCTTCACTAATTAATTTAAGGATTTATTTTTTATACAAGGAGAAAATGTAAATTGTGTTGTTACAAACTTTTAAAAGTAATTTCTAAGAGAGGAGGGAAAGAAAAAGAAGAAATAGTTACAGCCAATTACAATCACATGCATATATATAAGACATACACACTCTCTCTCTCTTTAACGAGACATGCCTCTTTGAACAACTGGTGCCATAACCACTTCGCGGTTCTGTTTCTCCATGGTCCCTCTCCATCCTAATCATTTCGTGTAATAAAAATAAGACCTTGGTAAGTCAGGAATAAAGATTAGGCATTTTAGATATAAACACGCATTATGCATACCACATTTATGGGAATCTTAATTTCATGAGTACATTCTTGAATTATATTGTTGGTCAGGATAAAATAAAGGAAAAGGAGTTATTAAGTGCTCCATGTAGATTTAGCCGTCTTAGTTGTAACAATATAATTTTTCCATTAAACTTCCATACCTAAATTTCAAGTTCAGTCTTAAAGATTAATGGTGGTGAAATGATAAGACGCATTAATAGAATTATTTAAGCGTGGTGATCGACCAAATAACTATGATTTCGTTTGTTTTTTGATTGAACTTTTAAACACTTATAACTGCTTCGTTTGAGTTTAAAAGATGAAAACATCATGAAGTTATCATTTTTGACCCCTTTAAGTAAAGCAAAAATTAAGAAAAGTTTTAAAAAATTCAAAGTTAAGAAATAATTTTTACCATCACATGGGAAGTTATTTTTTATTTTTTCCTTTTTTTTTTTTTTCAGAAATAAGGCTCCTTACTTTAAAATCTCAATGTTAGTCTCAAAATAGATCAAAGTTTAATCCCTAAAATATAAGAACAAATAATTAACAATTGGTTCCATAATACCTTTATCAAGAGTTCTATTGCTTAGTAGTACAACTTAATAGCTAAAATTTCATACTTAAATCTCAAATTATATCATGCTCTTGCACAAGCACAGAGCATGGTGTACCAAACTATTTGTTCAGTATTCATAAATTGCTTATCTAGTAAAATTCACAAATATATATATGAAAATAGTCACAGTGTTCAGAATAAAAAGACTATTTATTTAATATTTACAAGCTATTTGTCCAGTAAAATCCATAGATCAACACAATATCTATTAACAAGTGTAAAATTGACAAGCAGCTATATGTGAAAACAGTTACAAATATTTGTTTAGAATAAAAAGACTATTTGTTTAGTATTCATAAGCAATTTATCCAGTAAAATCTACAGGTCATCACAATATTTATTGATAAATGTAAAATTAAAAAACATCTATACATGAAGACAGTCACAGATGTTTGTTCAGAATAAAAAAAATTATTTGTTCAGTATTCATAAGTTGTTTATTCAATAAAATTCATATATCATCTTTGTTTAGTATTAATAAACTATTTGTTCAATACATTTGCACCCGCGGGTGCACGATATAAATTCCCTACTTAAATTAAATAGAGTCTATATCATATTTCATTGTTATTTATTTCTAGTTACACCATATAAAATTAAGAGAATCCAAGCATAATAGAGGAGGAATTTACCAAGTGCCATGTCAAATCCACGGTTACGGAGTTCACGGTACTCTTGACACAAGGCACACCATTCACAAAAGCAATGAACCAGACAATCATTGCAGGGGCTATCCGGCAACATGTACTGCTTTCTCATCTTGGATCGATAGAAGCATGAGTATATGCATGCACACCCAGTCAACCAGGCTATCAGACAATACAAAGCTCCACTTGCTCCACATGCTGTTTAATTTGATCACACACAATATTAGTTATATTCATTTATTAATTAATTGCTAATTTTCAACATCACTATATATAATTAATCAACATCAATGATCAGCAACAATTCAAATTGGTCCTTCACTCACAAGTTGATCCTTGGTCGATAATCTCAGCGATTTGTCCAAATGTGATGCATGGACACCAACACGTTATGCAACCTGCAGATCATATTCGGAGCGAGAGAAGATGAGAAAATGCATTAGATACACTACAAATATTACAAAAAATATGGCAACATTAATTACGAGATAATTACAGTACTATAAAAAAGTAATGTGCACTCGGACCAAATCACGGAAGAGCAAAACAAAATTTACATAAAAAATAAATTATCAACTTACAATTTGAGACATCGGAAAAGCAGTCACATAGACCGGTCGACCAATTGGTGGCCTGGTATGCAATGCGTTGTGTTGGTTGGGGTGGAACTCCTGTGATTGGGGGTTGGCCATAGGATTTGGGTGCTAGGGGTGGTGTTGATTTCTGAAAATCAACAGGGCCTGAGGGGTTCATAATTAAAGAAACTAGTTATAGTTGTCAGAGAATATATATTCAACCTAGGAAGAGGAAATGGATACGACACTATATAGGTAGATTAATTACTAATTAGCATTTTTCTCTTGTTTGTGAATAGATCGATATTGGATCTACTTATAGGCACGTTGAGTAGGGCAGGAAAGTAATCACATCACATCATAATACCCAAAAAAATGAAAAAAACATGATTAAGAGTAACATTCATTGCCCCTTGTGTTTTTAGTGTTGTATAACATTTTTTAAAATAAAAGAGTATTCAGGAATTTAGAATATTGAAAATTTTATATAATTTCGATAAAATACGGAAAGTGAAATGCGTTTAATACCTAATGGATTATGCATTTTGAGCCACATGAATCTTCATGAGTGTGCAATGAATTTTTGGACTTGGAACTGATCATCGACAAGTGGTATATGTGACCTGTAGACCACGGCTGTTTGGTGGTGTCAAGAATCAAATTGGACGCAGATATCGTAAGCAACGGGTTCTCAAGTCAAGAAAGAAATGACAACGCGGGATCGAGTCCGTGTGGCGGCAGTACTCCGCTGAAATATTGCGGGGGCTGTTGCTGGATTTCCACGCCCGTTGGTCCTCTCCCTGGTCGGGCTGCCACTCACGCACATCCCTCGATTTACCTCCCGCCTGGTTAAGGGGCCTCTGGCCAGGTGGGAAAGGGGTTCTCCTTTGGTTAACCCTTTTTAAAAAGAAAGAAATGACAAAAAGATAACAGTATTAGATTGGCGTTATTCAGTATAGATTGAGAAATCGGAGGTTATGATGTGGCATTTCGTGTATTGACTATATATTACGTGCCTGTTTTGTGTGGCTTATTTTGAATGTTTATAATCACATTTTATAAAAATTAGGAAAGGGTTACTTGTTTGTTTATTTTGAATGTTTGTAAACGCATCTTCTCAAAATTAGGGATTGTTTTTTTTAAAATTCCGCCCACCTCCTTGCAACCAAACCCTCGTCTCTTATAAGATTTGAACTTAGATTATCAGATAATTTTAACTATTTAAATTATTTCTAATTCATATTTGTAAAAATTAGAGAAGAGTTACTTTTGCTTATGAGCTCCCAAATAAGCACATAGCCAAATAGGCTGCTAATCTTTTGATCCTAAAGTGAGACCAATCTTTGGTTGGAAAATTTTTATTTTTAACCCTATTTTTTTATTTGCTTCCAAAACTAACCCAATTTTGGAGGGAATTGCAGATATAGACTTTTCAAGTTTTAGAAGCTCGAGTTTGAGCACCAAAGTTTGAAATCGAATTTCAAAAATTTGAAAATCTGCAGTAGACACTAATCGAACTTCAAATTCTCGAAATTGAACTTTGGAAGTTAACTTTTTAAGTTCGAAATCAAAGTGTTGAAGTTCGGTTAGGATTTGCAAGATTCCTTCTGCGACAATGTGATGGAGGGTAGGGCAGGGAATCATAAATTCGAACTTAGGAAGTTCGAATTCTTGTGTGGCCCCGTGATGGGTTCTTTCTGCGACGATGTGATGGAAGGCAAAGAATCTTGGACAGGAAGGATTTCAAACTTCTAAAGTTCGAATTGTACTATTTCGAACTTTCGAAGTTCGAATTAGGGTTCTACCTATATTTCACCCACTTCAATGATTTGACGGAGTGGCAGGGAATTTGAAATTCAAAGTTCGAAATCGGATTTCCAAAATTCAAATTTGTTACTATATAACCACATTCCACTTCTCCCTTCATCGGCTCATTTCAAAATCACTAACCCTTCAAACTTTCACACGATAAGTCACGTTATATAGCATTTTCGAAATTCGAATTTGTTGCTATATAACCCCACTCCACTTCCTTCCCTTCTCCAGTTCATTCACACCTAAGTCATGTTATACATGTTCTTTCACACAAAAAGATGAATGCAAATGTTGATGCGGTTACTGCATATTTATATTATGATAGCTACAAAATTGAAACACATCATGGGCTCGATTACGTAGGTCCAAACTTACCACATAAAATAAAAATTCATCCCGAAACGACATACAATCAATTTGTATCTCGTATATTCAGGAAGCTCCAATTGCGGCCTACTATTGATAAAGTTGATTTGTGTTATCATGATCCCAAATCGAGTTTCTAAGGCTTGGTTTCGAATTTCGAAATTGTGTTTTTAATACGTTGTCAACAATCTGTTATGGGAGTTACTCCGGTAAGAGTGCATTCGAACTTCCAAAGTTTGAAAACGGTCAGACTACCTTATCATCATTCTGAGAAGCTCGTAGTCGAACTTGTGAAGTTCGATAACGAGCTTCTATTCTTCGAAAAACTTGAAAGTTGTTAGTCGAACTTAAGAAGTTCGAAATCGAGCTTTCGTTGTTCGAAAAAATTGAAACTACTTTTCAGGTTCTTGAAAACGAACTTCCAAACTTCATTGTCAAAATTTCAAACTCTGGTTGTGTAGCCGGGAGCTATTCGAACTTTGGTAGTTCGAACTGGAGCTTCTAAAACTCGAAAAGTCTATGTCTGAAATTTCTTTCAAAATTGGGTTAGCTTTGGAAGCAAATTAAAAAATAGGGTTAAAAATAAAAATTTTCCATCTTTGGCGTCATCTTCATTAGTGCCTGTGCACATGGATTGACAAGTTATAGGGCTGATTTGGATTGGCTTTTTTGAAAAATATTTTTTCTAACAGTTTTTCAAAAATAGTTTTTTTTATAAGTTAAAAATTCTGTCTTTTAAAAAAACTATATTTGAGTTTTTTTTCAGAGTTTCAGCTGTTTTAGAAGCTAAATCAAAAAGTTATTGCAAATTTAAAGTAACTTTTTCAGAAAAAAAATATTTTTTCTTAAAAAAAGAGCCAATCGAAACGGGCCCATAATTGCAAACACTACCCAATTTGCTGCATAACCTCCACATATTTATCTTGACCCAGAAAAAAAAAAAAAAAAAGCTCCACATATTTATCAATTCAATACATCTAACTAATTCTCCCACAATGTATCTAAACAGTTTAGCAAAGTGATCTGGATTGACATTGACTTCATCGAAATATCTTTCGAAGAACTAAAGACTTAGGATCAATTTATTTGGATTGGGTTATTTATACTATATATATAAAGTTATACCTCAAAGAATGTGTGCTTTTAGATTTTGCCACTTCAACACTTTAAGTGATGACACATTATCACTCGATTTTGATATGTGAACTCTATGATACAATGTTGGCATTTTAATGTGTTATTATCATGACATGTTAGTTTTTTTTTTTTTTAATGGGTGAGTGAGTTTTGATTAACATTAAAAGGATGTCATCAAAACTTTTATAATAAATTATCACAACTAATTAACAATTGTAAATGGATTAAATTACAAATTATAAATATATGATTATGAATCTTTGTAAAAAAATTAAAATATGAAACTGAAAATATTTGTATATCTATAATATATATATATGTATAATTATATAATTTTATATCAATTAAACTTAAAGAACTCTGTAAATGCCACGTAAACTCATAAAAGAGAGAGATACAAATTGAATCATATATTCTCCCCAAGTGATATGCAAAGTGCAAATTTCATTAATGTCCAAATATAAGAAAAAAAGACTACAACATTTAAATTACATATAAGAGTTGATAAAATAGTTGGTTAACACAATTAAATAAAACGAGATAGAAAAAATAAAGAGAAATTATTAAGGATATTAATTATCAATTTTTACTAAAAATCTTTTAAAAAGAACAAATAATAATAATTAATACTAAAAGAAAATTAAAATTTTTATACTATTATTAATATTTAGCAAATAGTTTAGTAAATGAAGTGAAAGAGAAGAATAAATTACAAAAAAAAAATACATAATTACTAACTTCAAATAATACCTTGAAGAATGTGAGGAATTATTTAAAAATCTATATTGATTTTTAAAGATTTTAATATTATGTTTTAATCTTAATGTTAAATTCAATTAAGCTTTTGAATTCTTTATATGATACATAGGCTATATGAGATAAAATGTGAGTTAAATTGTATAGTTAAATTGTATACTTTCACAAATATGCAAAGTAGAAAGTCATCAATTTTTTGAAGGAGAAAAAATCATAACATCAATTAATCTCTAAAGTAATATATAAAATAATTAGTCAATACAATTCAAAGAAAAGAAGGTGAAAAAGAAAATAAGTATAGAACAAATATAATTAAGACTTCAAATAAGACTACTAAAAAAAGGATAGATTAATAATAAGAAAACAAATCTATATGTAGCAACCTCATCAAAATTTAAGATCTTTTGGGAAATGCCATGACCATTTAATTAATTTTGTTAGGTATATTTATATTAAATAAATCTCAATACGAACAAATTTATATGATCGCTACAGGCCCCGTTGTCTTCTTCTTTTAGTTTTTAAGTTAGCCCTTATTGTTTTGAAATATCCAAATGTTCCTAATTACTTTTTAGTCCATTAGTTCATACCATTAAATATTTAACCAATACTGACTTAAGTAGCATTTACTAACTCGCTAAATGAAAAATATTTTTAATTATAGCAATTATTAAATAAAATAATTTAGGTTCACCTTTGTATTAGTCAAGTAAATTAAAATCATAACTGATTTCTAAATGTGAAGGTATTATATTTATTATATATAGAAAAAATAAAAATACACATAAATCACATTTATAGATATTTGAAAAATAAAAACTATATAAAAAATCTATATATACCCGCACAAAACACCGGGTATGAAAGGACTAGTGTGTGTATATATATATAAACACTTCTAATGAAAAAAATTATATTGTTCACTACAAAAAACTAGGAATAATCTGTGGTTTTACTACAAAAAAAAAATCAGGAATAGGCGGCAATTTTTTATATAGGCAGCGATTTAGGTAACACATAGATATATTGTTATGTAAGATAATTAATAAATGCATTTTAGCTTGATTGATGGACAGTATAATTGTAGAGTGTTATAATATTGAAGGAGCAAGGTTCGAATTGTAGATTAAATATGACTTGATTTTTTTGTGGAACTATATATAGCCGATGGTTTTAAAACACTGAAGCCCGGATAGGCAACAGTTTTAAAAATGTCGACGCCCAAATATGGGGCATTTTAACCACCGTTTATTACTTACTTTTCCTGTAGTGCTTCTTTTCGCAACATTTTAGTGCAAGTGTGTTTTCTAACAAACACTAAATGAAAAGAAAAATATGTAAATCTTTCCTCACAAAGAAAATGCTCTAACATTTGCAAATTTCGCAAGTTTTTGTCAATTCTATCATCAATTCGCAAGAGAGCTTAGTATTATAAGTTTAAAAATATACTTATGCCTCAATTTGTTCAATTAGTATATTTCTCGTTAGCACGTGACATTAAAGTTATCATTGTTGAGTATTGAATTGAAAAGAGAATCAATATATACACCGGTGACATAATAGTAATAACCAGTGCCAATGATTATGAACTTGCACATCTAACTAGCTTGCTTGGTTCACTGGTTTTACTGACTAGACCAGAAGAGTGATTCAGTTGATATAGAAATGCACTTGAAGCAGTGTGGGAGGGGGGGGGGCACAGTCGCACAGATGAATCTACTCATCAACCATGGGTGGCAGTGGATGTAATATATATATATATATATATAGACTAAAACTATCACTCTCTATGGGACATAAAAAATAGATGGTATCCGTTTAATTTACTTGATAAATTCTTTGTTCCATTCTATTACTCTTAAATGGTACTGTTGCTTCTCCTTAGTATACTTGTTTGTCCACTTTGGCTTAGCCTGACGGATAACATTATATAAAAAAATCAGGACGCTACATTGAGTTGTTGAACCCAACGCAAAGCTGTTTTCTTGTGATATTTTTACATCGCGCTCATTGAAGTCAATAAGAAACCCTGAAATCTCATTATTAATGATCCTTGAATTTGGTTGATAAGGCTAGGCAAGATACAAGCCTTGTATGACATATATTTTACGTCCTGTGCTATCTATCTATCTATCTATCTATATATATATATATATATATATATTCTTAAAAATATATTAAGTTCAATGTTACTTTACCCCGTTAATTACACAAAATTTATGGTAAAACCACTAGAGTCGCCTTTGTTCACCAATTAATTGAAGAATTTATTTCTTTATTCAAGGAGGAAACTGATACTGTGCTGTTACAAATTTTTAAAAGTAATTTTCAAGATAGGAAGAAAAGAAAAAGAAGAAATAGTTACAACCAATTACAGTCACATACATATATAACACACAGAGACAAATGCACACACACACACACACGCACACACTTTTTAACGAGACATGCCTTCTTGAACAACTGGTGCCATAGTCACCTCGCGGTTCTGTTTCTCCATGGTCCCTCTCCATCCTAATCATTTCGTGTAATAAAAAATAAGACCTTGGTAATTAAGGAATAATGATTAGCCAATTTCGCTATAAACACGCATTACGCATACCACTTATATGACATTCTTAATTTAAATTCCCTTTTTAGTCTCAAAATAGTTTAAGTTCAACTCCCCTAAAATATAAGGGCAAATAATTAATGATTTTTATTGAGTAATACCTTTATTCAAAACTCTATTGCTCAAAGTACTAGAGCTTAATAGCTAAAACTTCATACTTAAATCAAATAGAGTCTATATTATTATTTCACCATTATTTAATTTTAATTGCACTATATATAAAATTACGAGAGAATCCAACAATACCAAGTGTCATGTCAAACCCACGGTTACGGAGCTCACGGTACTCTTGACACAAGGCACATTGTTCACAGAAGCAATGAAGCAGACAATCATTGCAGGGGCTTTCCGGCAACGTGTACTGCTTTCTCATCTTGGATCGATAGAAGCATGAGTATATGCATGCACACCCAACGAAGTAGTATATCAGACAATACAAAGCTCCACTTGCTCCACATGCTGTGAAATGTTGATCACACACAATTATTGTATTACTTCATTAATTAATTGCTGTTTTAATTTTGAACATCAATATAATTAATCAACATCGTATCGTAAAATAATTAATGATCAGCAACAATTTAAATCATTAGTCCTTCACTCACAAGTTGTTCCTTGGTCGATAATCTCAGCGATCTGCCCAAATGTGATGCATGGACACCAACACGTTATGCAACCTGCATATTTTGTTAGGAGCAACAGAATTAAGGTGAAAAATTAAACAGGGAATGCATTAGATACATTACAAATGTTATGAAAACCACGACGAGATTAATTACGCTACTATGTGGAAATAATAATCACTGAGGTCAAGTTGCGGGAGAGTAAAACAGATATTTTTCTTTTCTTTTCTTTTTTTTTTTTACTGTGCGCTAGGTTTTCCGAGACCAGGGTTTAAAACTAATCCCTATTAAACTGAGAACAGTAAAGGAAAAATTCTTTCAACAAATGCGATTCTGACGAGTAAGACAAAATTTAGATAAGAACAATGAGATATCAACTTACAATTTTTGACATCGGAGAAGCAGTCACAAAGACCGGTTGACCAATTGGTTTTCTGTACATCGTATTGTGTTGGTTGGAGTGGAACTCCTGCTATTAGGGGTTGGCCATAGGATGCTGGTGCTGGGGGTGGTATTGATTTCTGAAAATCACCAGGGTTGGAGGGGTTCATAATTAAAAGAATGTAGTTGTAGTTGTAAGAGAATAGATATTTACTAATCAAGCTAGGAAGAGGTATTTTTTCTTGTATGTGAGTAGATCGATATCAGCTCCATTTATAGGTATGTTAAGAGGGTGTTTGGCTTTACTTATTTGGTGCTTATAAGCACTTAAATAATAAAAAGTATGTAAGAGGGTATTTTTTTAAATGCTTATAAGCACCTAAAATAAGCAAACCCAAACCCCCTCTAAGTGTGGTAGGAAAGGATCCCGTCACATCATAATGCCCAAAAGAAAATGAAAAAAATAATTAAGAGTAACATGTCTGTTGTGTTTTTTGAAGTTGCATGCAAAATAGTTTTGTGCAACATTTCTCAAAACATAAGAGTATTAGTGAGTTTTAAAATATAAGAGATTTTATATGATTTGGACAAAATACGGGACATGAATTGCATTTTAATACCCAAAAAATAATGTAAAAAGAGTCACATCTAACATTTTTCTTTCAAATTAAAAAAGAATTCTTACAATTTTGAGCAAGTATTATGGTGTAGTTCAATTAGGTTTTCTCCGGATAATCTCAAATTCAAAGTTCTTGTTGAGCCACAAGAGTTCATGTATAAAAGTTGACCAAGAAATCTTTAAGAGATAATGAATAATACTCCCCATGATCTATTTTCTGATTACAAATAATATATGGAGTATAATTAAATTAGGTTGGAATCAAGGGCGGGACAGCTTGGAAGGAGTCAAAAGAACTTGCAAAATGATGAGACTATATTTAATTAATTTATTTAATTTTCAGAGGAGGTTAGGCCGACTTAATATTGAATGGTATTATTCCGCCACAGCTCCTTCAAGGCTTGGCAACGTATCTAGTTTTTCCAGCAAACCTTCCATCTACCTTCATTTTTTTTTTAAAGAAAACATTTATATATATATATATATATATATATTATACTGCTTACTTTCCTTAGGAATTTTTTGTGCATAGTTTAACAGGAGTTTGAGAATGTTATGCTTTGTAATGTTTTTATTGAACTAATGAGAATCATTTGCTTATCTAGCAAAAAAAAATGTGATCACTTATTTTAGTTCCTCAGAGTACAATTGGCTCATTTATTGTTTGAATGATTAAATCCGACAGCCGATGCTAAATTTCAGATATTTTGCCCAGCAAAAAAAACTTTCAGATATTTCAGGATAATCATCACTGCAATTCAAAAAAATATATGAAAATAAGCGGTGATTTTTTAGCTGTTTGATCTGCTAAAAATCCATATAGACAATGTTTATGGAATTTTAACTGCCACTCAAAACAATAATTGACAAGGGTTTGTAGCCAATGAGTTGAGAGATCAGGATCCTCTCATATTAGGATTTTTCTAATATTGGTACGAGAGGATCATCTCAACTATTCATGTATTTGTCAAAGTTATTTCAACTATGCATGTGAGACAAATTTCAAAAAAAAAAAAAAAAAGGGTAATGGGAGGGAGAAAATTTTTTTTTTGACAAAATTTAATAAGGATGATAGAGATGTTTTTACTCACCCATAAATAATTTGAATTTTCTTCATATCAATATGAGAAAGGTCTTCACATGAGAGAATCTTAATCCATGAGTTGTATAAGCGTCTGTTTTTAGAAATTAAATCGTCACCTATGTACATAATTTTTATAAATTTTATAAATTGCAGAATGAAATCTTGGATTTGGAATTAAACATAGACATGTGTTAAAAATGACTTGTAGCGTACAGGTTGATGGTATCAAGAATCAAATTGGACATAGACATGTGTTAAAAATGACTTGTAGCGTACAGGTTGATGGTATCAAGAATCAAATTGGACAGAAATACTGTAAGCTGACTTGTACTCTTGTCAAGAAAACGACGAAAAAATGTTAACACTGGTAGGTTTGGTCGCTATAGATTGGAAAATTTTGAGGTTACGACAAGACATTCCGATCATGAAATAAGTGCACTATGAAAATTTTGAGGTTACGACTATCGTCTCAATGTACATAGTGGGATGAAGAAAGTTACCACTAGACATGTCTAATAATTAGTAATTAAGATACACATAATATGAAAATGTTAGCTTGCGGTAGGACTCTTGATATGTACAAAGGGAAATGTGTCTCAACAGCAATGGACCAAGTAATCCCCATAAATTGCATTCACTGCTCGTCTTGCTGAAGAAGATCCAATTGCATCACTTCAACACATTTAATATGCTCCCGAAATGTATGTATGGTGAGGTCGATTCACAAGATTGACTTCGTCTAAATATCTATCCAAGAATTAAGGTTTTATGACCCGTTTGAATTGCGTTATATATATATATATATATATATATATATATATATATATATACACTAATTGGTAGATCTTGTGCGATGCACAGAATATAATATGTATATAAAAATTTAAGCTACTTAAATTGATGTTAATTTTTTTTGCAAATTAATATATTTCATAGTTTATTACGGCTCATTAAGATTCTACACTTGTTTTAATGTAACTAAGTGTATAATTGTGTAACTATTAAAAAAAATTAAAATTAAAATTAATAATAAAAATTTTCACTCATTTTCAAGCTGGACATTATACATTTTCATGTTTGATGCATGTATATACAATGGATGCATGGATATAAAGAAACAAATACATATAAAGTAATACACACACACACACACACATATATATATATATACACACGCATATATATAGATACATACATAAATACATATATACACAGACACATTCTACGTGTCAGCGGTAGAGCATGAAGAAGTTTGGAATAGTGAATTCTATATATATATATATGTGTGTGTGTGTGTTTTTAAGAAGGAAATAGATGGCAGTTCCAAAACCACCACCAATTAAGATTTTTTTGAGAAAAAATGAAATCTCGCATAGATGACAGTTTACTAAAATCACCATCTATAGAAGTTTTTTTACGAACGCCCGAAAAATCTTTGCCTATTTCCCCTTTTCTTTTAAGTAGTGCTGACTTCCTCCTGGCTGTAACTGTGCTTGCGTGATATAATGTGTTATAACAACGTATATCATGTATTACATTATCACATTCCCATGTTGAAGACTAATTAATTGCAAGTAGCACAAGATAATGCCTAATTTTGTTGAAGGTCCAAATCAAGGGAGTACCAGCTCGGAAGGAGTCAAAAGTCCCTAGCAAAATGACGAGGTCTTGTTACTGGGTTTACAATTTGCCATTGTTTTTTAGAGGTCTAATATAATTAAATGCACAACGTCAATAAGATAACTACTACGAAAGCAAACAGTATTATTGTAAAACATTTGGCAACGTAAATGGCCTTTTTACTCGACGGATTATCTGCCTTCATTTCTAGCTTGAACCAGAGTTCATATTGTTCCAATGACAAAATATATATAAAATAGTCATATGATGTTGAACAGAAGATATCTACAATATTTATAGACATGTTAAGCACGGTAGTGTCGTTCTCCAGGGATGACCAGCGGTAAGAGCTGAAAATGGATACAGCTTATGATCCGAATTCGAATCTAGTCATTTGCCTTGAATGAGTATCTTTGACTTAACTAGTGTTCAATATTGGAAATATGTTGTGCACGTAAGGGTTGTCCATTAATGGTCGAGCTCCGTCGACTAAATTTCGTTTGTTGCAAAAAGAAAAAAATGTTAAGTTGTTGTAGTATCAATCTTAGAGGGTGTTTGACTTTGCTTATAAGTTGGTCAAACTAGCTTATGAGTCAAAAATAAAAAGTTACATGTTTGGCAAACTTGCTCATAAGCCATTTAAAGTTGCTTATAAATAGGGAAAAAAAAGCAACTTGAAGCTATTTATTTTTTTTTGTACTTATAAGCCAAGTGGTCAACTCTATTAAAATAACATATTTGTCCTTACATTTGAGAAGTATTTGTTTATCAAATTAATTAGTTATATATCCTTTCTAGTCATTTTAAGTATTATTATTATTTATAAGCATTTATTTACCAAACATACCAACAGTTTATAAGTACATATTATCCAAATACATCTCTACTTATTTATCACTAGTTTAAAAGTAATTTTTTGTTTATAAGCAATACCTGCTTATAAACACTTAAAAATAAGTAAAGCCAAACAGGCTCTTAATATTTGTTAAAAATAAGTTACGTCATCATATTAATATTTGTCAAAAATAAGTTACGTCATCATTTGAAAACAAAAAATATGAAAGAGTCATATCAAAATAACTTGTCAGAAATTTTTTAGAAATTTTCAACAATAATTTCGTTTATGTCAAGAAGTTTTAAATAGTCTTAAATTCAAAGCTCCTTATGCATGATACAGTTGGCCACGCAATCTTTAAGATAAAATGTGAATAACACTTCCATGATTTGTCTTCTAATACAATCATAATGGACTATATGAATTATATATTTTAAGTCTAGGTCAAATGAGCTAACGTGCCAATGATCTTGCACTTGTTCAAATAAAAAGCGTTAGCTTTTGTTAAATATATTTCTCTTTTACATGAAAAAATAATAAAATTTAACCACTTTATAAGGTCTTGGACCATTCTTCATATCAATCAAATGGTTTTTATGATGAATCTCAATGATTTTTTACATGACATCAGAGTTGGGTCTTGGCTCAATTTCTTGTGTTTGTACATGTGATCTATCTTTGCTTTTTGGCTCATTTGAACACTTGTCCTTGATTCTTTGGTTCGTTTGGCTGTTTTTAGTTCTGATTCTTGGCCCTCTTCTTGGTTCTAGTTCTTCACAGCTTTGAAGGAGTCAAAACACTCCTAGTCAGAATACAGGTTTTATTACTTGGATTAAGTACTGGCGATATATTATTAAAAAGAGAAACTAGGAAGAAGAAACATGGAAGCCACATTTGGGGGAACGCGAGAGAAGGCTTCGTCAAAGCGCACCCCTTCGGATGAAGAACAACTGTTTAGTGATATTATTTTTTTATGTAAAAACTAAACTCTGCATAACTAGCCAGTTCAAGAACAACTCGTACAATAGAATATGGACCGTAGCGTTTTGCATTAGATTTGGTGTTTTGGCATTTTCCAGTCAGTCGTAAGTTGAACAATAATTACACATATGGTACTTTCTAGTTATAATTAAAGGATAACAATTAATTAGTTACGCTTGGTCTAAGCGTAAATATTTTTAATATAACTAAACTGATACTGTACTTGAAAGTTAGTATTTGTTACATTTTGAAAGTATGGCTAATGTCTTTTACATTTAAAAGTGTAGCTAATTCAGACAATATGAGTCAGGCTAATGTCTTTTACATTTAAAAGTGTAGCTAATTCAGACAATATGAGTCAAATGAAATTCAAATTTTGTTACACTTGGAGATAAAACAAATGTATTTTCTAAATTTACATTAATTACACTTTTAAGTGTAATAAATTTTTTGCTATCTTAAAAAAAGTAAATATAAAAATTCTAGCATCATTGTTATGGTTTTAAATGTAACAAATATTTTATTATAGTTAAAAATATAAATAAATTAAAATAAAAGGTTATCATTTTACTTTTACATTCTTACTATAAGAGGGCGTTTGGTTCACGGAATCATACAAGATTCTCAGGAAAGTAAATTCAGGAATGTGATATTCCTATATTTGGTTCGCAGATTAGAAAATGATTCCAGAAATATCACATTTCTAGGAATGCAATATTGCCATGAATTCCATTTCTAACTTTCCCAGGTTATGGGAATGTGTAAAATAAATTAAAAAGACAAAAAAAATCCAGCTTCAAAGCACTTTGACATCTAATCAAAAGAAAGAAAAAAACCAAGAACCCTTCTTTCTCATCTGTTCGTCTTGCTCTTGCTAACAAAAAACTAAAAAATTGTGACGGCATCTTCACACCACTCATATCAACAACACCATCACCTCTCCCTATATGTATAATATAATATATAACATATAGAAAGATATATATAGAACCCAAAAAGAAAGAATTATTTTTCTATATATTGTGATACACACCATTCTTCGCATCTTGTATATATAGCGCAGGTATAATAACGCAGGCATATATATATTTGCTGTGAACTGTCACTAGCTTGCTTTTTTTTTTTTTCACGTCTTCTACCATTTTTTTGTGTTCTCATTCATTTAAATACATTCATACATTTTGGTTCTATAATTTTATTTTCTAGATTAAGTTGGAATATAAGTAAGATTGAAGGAGATGAGATTAGAGAATTGGTTTGTGATTATCTTTTTCCAAAACATGGCTCAAAGGGACATTTTTGGAAAATAATCCAAGATTTCTAGAAATATTAGCTTTAAACTAAACATTAAAAATTAAGATTCCTAGGAATACTCCAAAATTTTCCCAAGAATATTCTTGACTCACCAGACAATTTTTATAATATTCTCGGGAATCATATTCCCAAGAATGATTTTTCATTATCCGAACCAAACACCACCAAAGTCTAATAATTAAAAAGAAAGGAATACATAGGTATTGACCTAAAATCTTATGGTGAAGGCAAAGTGCTCACTTGTTTAGCCAACAGGGGGAAAAAAATCATTCTCCATGTTAATTTTCCTTCTCCAATCACCTTTAAACTCATTTGAGAACAATTGCTTTCTTTCCTTCGATTCACCTTTTTCACCCTCAAATCTCTAAATCTCTATTCCATTTTGCTTTTAAGAAATTTCATCCACGTTTGCCAGCTGATAAATCGTAGAATCTCCATTCAAAGCTAAACGCACTAATGGAAAATCGAGTGTTTGAAAGTAAAGTCATAAGCAAAATTAAATTTGTCCCCTTTTGATTGTTAGATACTTTGTGAGGATTTCGGTACTTATAAATAGCGAAAGCAGATGACATGTCTTCAAGTAAAAATATTAGAATTTTGCTGAAATGACTTCAAAGGTAATTGGAGAGAGAACAAGACAGAAAATATAAGTAGCAATAACTCAAGTTAAACTATTGAAGTATCACCACAAATGAGCCTAACTAATTAACCTAAAATGCTTAAGTCTGTCACAACAGTAACAGTGAGCTCTAAGGTCTCGACCATTATAAAGTGCACAGAACCAATGTGAGATAGAACATTACAAAAATGCCATGCTAAATATGAGTGGCATATACATTATCCATTTACGATAGCTCGTTTATTGTATGGATAATATGGCCATCAAAGCTATCGGAAGAACCAGCACCAAAAGAGAGAAGCAAACTCAAACAAGAAGAAATTTTTGAAAACGCTTCATCTCCTCAGAATATGTAGCCTTGTTGTCACTCTCATCCTCTGTCATCCTAATAACAATTGTAGGTGGAGAAATTAACGACAAGCCACTATGTTTCCATGTAGCCATTTGAGGCTTACACAATTCGAAAAAATCACAATCTCCACGTGTAGTGTAGCAATCCTTCGTTTGATTTCTCCGTTGATACAATTTGGATCTTAGCCTTTCGATTGCAGTGGCATATCTTATTCACATATTGCAAATCCATTGTTGAGCCGCTCAATGTTGACATTTTCTGAGCCATATATGATATCATATCACAAAATTTTAGTAAAAGTTAGATCTAGATAAATTAAACATAATTCCAAAACCACTACTAATTAAAGCCAAATTAGCTGTCGGCAAAAATTGGACTTTTATTTTTGGGTAAATAGCACCTTACTTTCCAATGATTTATTATAAGTGTAAATTACCTTCTTATAATTTTAAAATAGGTACAAAATCCATCTATTTTTTAAAATTAGAATACAATTGCCCCAATTAGTAATGGTTTTGGTTTTTGTTAACAAAAAGGTAAAATATCTAATATATCTTTCAAAAACAAGGTGTATCATGTACTTATAGAAAATTATAGAGGATTATCCTGTATTTAAGGTGCTTATAGGAGGTTAGCTGCAATTTATTCCTTTGTTTTATGTAAGAGAAGATGCATTTATATCGTATTTCAGTCGCATCAACAAAATACACTATTAAGTCTAACGGAAAATATAATGGAGGGACTAAGTACGCTTGTATTTTGAAAACCACAAAGGGATTCTGTGTCTATTTTGAAACTATAAAAGGAGTAATACATAAATCACAAGGAAGTTTGGTATTATTTACCTTTTCTTTTCTTTTCTTTTTTAACCAATCCTTTTAAGGAGCTACACGGATGTCAATTTTCTATTAACACAAACTAATATTATATTAATGAGCAACACCAAATGATTATTTAAATTATTTTATCATAATTGTATTATTAATTTACGACAAATCAATTCACAATAAATACCCGTGTAATATTATATATAATATATAATTATAAGGAAATCCAAGTCCACCGGGCTGGGAAATTATATTATATTCAAATTGACATGTACTCACAATTCTGGACTTCAGTTTCGAAAGGACGTTGATGAATTGGTGGTTGGGTGTTGGAGCTCACCGGTAGCAGTGGAACTTCACCATTCGCTGCTGCTGAAAGTTTTTGGTTTTCGCCCGAGTTAACTAAAGAATACATGATCAAGAAATAAAATTGTAAATCGAATGAAGTTAAAAAAAAAAAGAAGAAGAAAGAAACTAGAGAATTGGCTATTATGCTTGAATGAAGAAGAAGAGAAACGAAATTATGGATTTAAATAATAAATATAATAGTATAGGAGAGCAGTCAACACATTGACAAGTCGAACGCCCAAAACATCGTGTTGATTTATCAAAGCAGCATGTAGACTATTCAAATACGACTATGAATGAGAAGCATCGATATTGTTGAAAGGTTCATCTTAGTTTAACCTTCAACCATGCTATGAAAGTGAGTGCGCGCACAATTAATATTGGATTTGGAAATGTCCACTAAAATGGGATGAATTTTAATCCCAGCGGTATATTAAGACCATATATGAGGAATCAAGTTTGACAGAAATATTAAACTAATTAAAGATATATATGCATAAACTCTTGATTTAAATTTTTAGATCAAACTAGAGTTTGATCCGTGTTATATGCAAGTTATATTTGTAATTTAGTTCATTAACAATAAAACGTGACAACAGTTACAATTGGTCTACGGCCGTCGCCAACCCTTTGTCTCAGAGGACAAATGCGTAAATGCTCGGGTAAAATAGTTGCAATGTAGTGGCCAGCAGTGTACCTTTTCTTTTCTTTTAGTGAAGATTTTGTAAAGAGAACATGTACAATGCAAAACGGAACCATACAGGCTGAACTCAATGAACATGTGACAAGCTGTGGACTGCTTCAACTTTTTAGAAGGAAGCTCTCTTATGCTAGTAGTAGTTACTTTTATTTAAAGTATAGATAGATAATCAATTAAAATTACATCTGAGCCACTCTTGATACCATTTTGCAATTGCAGGAATACTAATGTGATACATAAGTACTATGTTTCGTTTGCTTAGTTGGAAATATTGTTACCCTCCTTGGTAAAACTAATAAATTTATAGTGATTCATTTACTATAATTTCAATTCATTTGCTATAATTTCGAAGTTGCACTTCGAACAATAATAGAGGCTTGAGAAACCTCTTATAAATTAATATTATTGAATAAAAGTTAATAGTTACAAACTATTTACATTATTTTATTACAAATATTATATCAACATTCCATAACCAATGACTACGTCCTTTAATATTTACACAAATGGTGTCACGGATGGGTTGAAAAGTAGGCCAATAGGCCCACCAAAGGAGCATTCACGTACGTCGTGGGCTCTGATTGCTCAAAGAAAGGCCTAGAGTCAGCAAAACCATCAGTAATATTGGGCCCACCAACTACTGCTCCAATCAATACATTGGGGTTTCGATTTGGGCTCAGGTAGTAAGGGGTTCCTTCTGAGCAGCCAATTTGGGCGGGATGGGCGTCCACAGAGGGTAACGAGCTGGCCCGGTGATGTATCCTCTGTGGGTACTTGGAACCGTACCCCACCATATATGACATATTCATTGGATTATCCCCGAGAATGTAGTCCACCTGGAAAAGCCCAACATTTTAAATTTATAGTATTAGTCAATCAATAAATATATGTGAAATTCTTGATGTCGATTAGAAACATTAATAGTACTTGAGCACACAACAATTTGAATTATTAGCATATTTGTATGCCCCCAACAATGGTGACATTGTGGAACAGCGGATTGGAATCAAACCAAACCAAATCATATTACTAACTCAAGCCTTGTTCTAGTATATGGGTAGAATCAGATATTAGTCACATAATTTTTCTAACAATATCATTCATTTTTGTCGAGTATTAAGAACTCATTACACGTAGCGTGACTTATGATTAATCTTTTTTGTTATTACCTGACGTCTTGCTAATTGTTTGAGGACAGTGGAGGAGACAGTTGTTTCTCCACATGATACAACGCGCTTGGAATGGCTTAGATAATTGGAGTAAGCTAGTGCCAGGAAGGATAGGGTCGTCACATGCTGCATATTAGTTCCCCCTGCCTTGAAGAGCACTCCACCTTTACAAACAGAATGATGATGGATTAGTAATTACTAATTAGTTTGTTATAACTAAGACAAGAATGGAAATAGAAATTGCTTGTTATGTGGTTAAAAAGTTTTTAGTCGTACGTAAAATCTAAGCTAAGACTACGCGAATTGCATAATCCGAACTTAAAAGCACTTTGTTATTGTCATTTGTAAGAGAAGACAAGTATATATATGTATATATATACCTGGAGAATATTGAATTTGAGGTTGAGAAGTTTGATCAGGCAAAAGATAACAAATGAATGCATCTGCATTTATTTGAAATGATTTTAACTGGGGAACTTTTCCCGCTAGCACCTCCTGGAAACATAGTCCACAGAAATAAGAACATGTTAATAACTGGAATAAAACTTCATGTTACCATAGCAAGCCTTACTTTTTTTCTTTTTTCATGAAAAGTAATCAAAGCTAAAGTCGTTTATGTGTAAATGTTACACTTGTTCCTAACACATGGCCTCAATTGGCTTCTTCAAAATCGTTTTTTTTTAAACATTTGAAAAAAAGTGCTCTTTTTAAAAGTTAAAATTTTTTACTTTTGAAAAAATTGAAATTGAGATTTTTTGAGTTTCATTTTTTTTTTTGAAATCTAATCTAAATATTAATTAAAAATGTGTTTCTTTAAAATAAAATATTTTTAATTAAAAGAATCAATTCAACTATAGAAAGGTTCTGTTTTGCACTTTGATGAGGTGTAGTACACTTGAAGATTGCAATGTGTACGGAGAGGGTACACGAATAATTAAAAGCCAAAGAAAGTGCAGTAAATGACGCAAGCGACAATCATGGCCAGGCCCGAATCTTAAGCCCGAAACCAGCGGGGAGTACATGATAATGACAAGTATATACATATATGTATGGTGGAGTATTTAACCTTAGAAAGGAGAATATTAATCCCAGCGTGTTTGTTATCCCATCCGAACTCCGTGAAACCCTGTCCAGCTTTCAATATCTCCTCGTTACTTACTATGTACTCTCTGTATTTGCGCTTCTTTGAGGCCTTCCGTAGCCATGCTGCCGCCCAGAGCAATTCATCCTGTAAATTATAACACACCAAAGCGCCACAATGTTTCACTAAAAAAAACAAGCAATCTATTGTTGCTTTTGTTTTTAAAAAAATTAGAACTACTAAGAATAAATACAATAATGACCAGTATCAGGGAGGAAGTAGCTCAAGTGAATGAGACTACATCTCTCGAATTGAGGACTTGAGTTCAAATTTTGTAAGAAAGGAGAGGTTGGTTTTTTTCTTTTTTTTTTTGTGAAATCTTCCACCTTATGGGATTGAGTCCAGAATCTCTTAAGAAAATAATTATAATTATTTAAACTATCCTTTAATCACAGCGAGAAGTTAGGTTGGGTGTTGGAGGCTTAAAAAAGTATGCCATAAAAAGAATACAATGATGATTATAATAATTTGACTACCTCGTAACCATTGACACCACAGTAGAAAGGGCAAACGAACGAGTGCAAGCTGGAGCTGTACGCACCCCTGTACTCGTCAGCAAAATCGAAAACCTACAACGTGGGAGACAGTTTCACAAAACAGTCAATTTATTTTGGAACTGCTTTCCAAAATAAATGGTGCAAAAAAAGGGTTCTTGTTAACGTTATTACCAGTAAAAATATTATCAAATTAAAGCAACATGCATTAATAACTATATTTAATTTTAGTGTTGCAAACAACTGCGGTTTCTTGTTAAGTGTACCGTATAATTAATACCAGCTAGAATTGATGATACACGGAATACATTGAATGTGGGGGAGGACATGCTTGCACAAGAACACCGTTTTCTATTTCATGTGACAATCAATTTAATGTCAATGAGAAGTTATCCTAGATCGTCTTTCTCCCAATTACTCCATTGCTGCAACTTGAAAACTTTCATCACAGACAAGCTCCTTAACTATTCATATCACTACGAGTAAATGATAAATTTTATCTCATTTTTATAATTCAAATATATTGGTTATTTTTTGCATAGCTGACATACTAACTTAAGAGATTTTTCAATTTCTCTTTGTGCCAACTAGGTGTTACCTAAGAAATAATATTGGAATGGATAAAAAATAAGTTGATATTTAAGGTTATTGTACGTCTAAATTTGAGAGCAGGCGCGATAACCATAATATTTGATTGATCAGAATGCAATTCATCTCTAAAGCAAGAAAATTTGGAAGCAGTCACTAAATTAAATAATGTGAAAATAGGGCCCTTTTCCATTTCAATGCCAAACCAGGATCAGTCTAACAAATGATTGCCGCCGTCTGATGCGTTTACAAGATAATAATGGGTTAGCTTAGGATTTCATTTTGGGTTAATTAGCGATTAACATATCATCGTAGTTGATATCATTAAGATAATTAGAAAACACGCAAATATTAATTAATCTTCAAACGCGGAAATTGCCTCACATACACAAATTGAAGACAATAAAACGTTTACACAATTACATATATTCGCATTGTTAATACGTAACTAAATACAATAATATCTTCAACTTTTAAATGACGTGATAACTTAATATGTCATGGTTTAAAATTTAGCACCACCGTGCATCTAGAATATTTATTAAAACTGTCCAAACCAAACCTGCACGTGAGTGAGGGCGACATGAGTTGCACGTGAAGAGCGTTTAAGCTCGTAGATGGGGATATTAACATATTAATTTATTATATTAGCACACCCTTTCAAGGCATGAAACAAAGAGTTTGAAAGAGCATTATCAATGTTGATCGAGGATAGAAACTTACCTTAATGGCGCGATTGAGTAGCAGCTTAGAGTAAGCAGGGTCATGTTTCTTAAACACAATAGAGGCAGCAGCTAAAGCAGCAGCGGTCTCACCAGCCACGTCGGACCCAGGATTGTGTCGGTCAATCTTGTACACTGTCCGGAGAGTGTCCATGTCCTCAGGCCTCTCCCAACAGCTGTGGTCCGAATATGCATCCCCTACTTGCACATGCACGACCCCATCTTTAGCCGTGGCTTTAAGTAAATAGTCGGTGCCCCACTTCACTGCTTTCATAGCACTGCCTAGCTCGTTACCCATATTTTTTCCGAAATCGATTATGCTCCATGCTAGTAACGTGATCGTAAATGCCATTGGAAAGCCAAATTTTACGTTGTCCCCAGCATCATAGTACCCTCCTGTCAAGTCCACCTATATATTCACGATGATACGTGCATGGGAAAAAACATAAACGCCCGTTAAAACTTTTTGTATTGTTGCATTGATTTACACTATGCAATAAAAACGCATGTAAAATTAAGTTTGGAATAGTAACACACATATGAGTAGAAAAAGTTTGTACGTGTAAAATTTTCAAGAAAACAAAATTGTTACTCCGCAAAAAAGAAAAGAAACATGTTAATGAAAAGTGGTCGTTAATTAATATACGCACCCCAGCGGAGGCACCGTCATGCAAGGCGGAGTCCTTCCGCCATCGGAGGCGTTGGTCAGGGGGAAGCTTGCCGGAGCGTTGGCCTTCGAAGAAGAGTATGCTTTTTCGCAGGGCATCGTTGTAATCATGGCCACAGGCGGGGCGATGGTGGAGAAACGAGAGAGAAAGGAGGAAAATAAGTGGCAACGCCAATAAAGCTGATCGGAAGTTGGTCGGAAAATTGGAAGCATTTGGCGCCATTTTTAGTTGTTCAATTCGAAGGAAAGGTTGAAGGGGACAAGTAAAGAGGATGAGGCAGTTAGTGATCGTTTTATAGATAGTACATGTTGGTTGGTCAACGGAAGCTGGTGATGTTTTTGTATAAACAGAAAATACAAGTTGGTCGGTCAACGAATTGTTTAGGTTTTAAACCAATAACAACTTGCCACATGGATGGGATGTGAAATATTGAGTCAAAGATTTAATTATTTTGTAACATGAGAGGTGAAGTGGTGGGGAAATGGGAATGTATGCATGTTTTTAAGATCGGCGGCGGATTGGAAAGCCATGCAAGGTACGTACGACATAAATGAAACGGTTCTATTCACCCTTACTTAATGCGGGAGAGGTGGATCATATATTTAATATGACTCATCTTGCTACAATTATGGTATCGATTAATTATTATCAAATCCGTTATAATATTATAAGATGATCTAAATATTATAACAGTATCTGAATTCATTGAACGACGTTGTTTTTTTTCGACTTACATCTTACACGACGTAAGCATGGTCTTTAAGTAAAACTGCATAAAACATGGGTTCAGTTACTTTATCAATGGAAAGAAAGGGGAAAAGTGAACATGTCGCGTGAAGTTTGAAAGATAGAAGTTCACTTCACTAATTTGCAACTTTCATCATTTGCAATCCCTGTTATTCCAAGCAATTTTAAGGTCTTCGATTAATTACCACCCATACAGATATGAAAAGCCTGATAGACAAATCCGTCTACTAGCTTTTTCTCCCCCCATTTTTGCCATGCACAAAAGAGGGGGAAAATACACAATTCTTTTTATTAATTAGAGTTAATGTTTTCTTTCTAATAAAAGATGAATTAAAAAAAATCTAGGGCTCGTTTAGATTGGCTTTTTTTAAAAGTATTTTTTTTAACAACTTTTGAAAAAAACAGCTTTTTTAAAGAAGCTGAAAATTTTGACTTTTAAAAAAAACTGTATTTGAGCTTTTTTCAGAGTTTCAGTTTTTTTGGAAGCTAAATCAAATAGTTATTGCAAATTTAATGTAACTTTTTCAGGAAAAAAGTACTTTTTTTTGAAAAAAAAATCAATCCAAACAGGGCCCTAGTCGTTGATGAGGTCCATTTTAATTAAAATGGGTGTTATATGGTTACCGTTTAATTTATTCTATAAAATGTATCACATACAATAAGGGCCTATTTGGATTGACTTTTTTTCAGGAAAAAATATTTTTTTTCCTGAAAAAATTATATTAAATTTGCAATAACTATTTGATTTGGTTTTCAAAAAAGCTGAAATTTTGAAAAAAGCTTTTTTAGAAACCAGAATTTTTAGCTTCTCAAACAAAGCTGTTTTTCAAAAGCTGTTAAAAAAAACGTTTTTAAAAAAAGCCAATCCAAACGAACCCTAAATCTAGCATGAATCACGGTTTTAGGTGTTCGAATCTCTCCATGCCACAACCAGCCAAAAAAAGAAGTACCTTTCCTTTGAGAGTAGAAAATCTTTTATTGGGATAGCAGATCAAAGCTATAGAACTCGGATGTAGATCTTTTGTTGAAATAGGCACTGAGATATGTATCTCTTTTCAGGTCACTTTTAAGAACCTGTACACCCGACTGCACTCGTCTTAGCCCACATGAAAAACAGCCAATCAGCCTACTATTGGAACACTCGACCGAAGTGGATTGCGGGTAGAGGAGATCCTTTCTTATATGGGGCTTAGCCCTGTATTATACTGGGCCTTAAGTCTATTCTCTCTTTCCCAATAATAAAAGCCATTACTGTTATGCAACACATGAATTCTTTTTTGGTAATATTTTTTTAGGATAAATTATGCCAGAAGAAATAACTTGCAAAAATGAAGAAACGATTTTAATTTTGGGAAAGGACAAAATGATAATTCCACAAGACTCATAAATCTACCAAAAAATTGAAATTTAAACATGTTAAATGCCCACTTTGAACTTATAGATTATGCTAAATGATTTCGGCTATAGTTATCTGACTTTTCGCGCTATAAATTGACTGACTTATAATACTATTTATCATAACAGTATATTAATTTATTCCAACACATCTTCACCGTTCTATTACCTTGTATCATTAATTCAATTTCCTGAGAGTAATACAAAAGAGTGCAAAAATACAAAAGACATGACTGATGAGAACAAAAACCATTTGGCTGCTAGGCGATGAACTTCAATTCGTTTGCGTTTAATAAAGACGTAATAGTTAATAAAATAAATGTAACATAATTCTCATTATACAAGAGAAAACAAAACATTATCGGAGGTGATACATAACTGTAATGATCGTGCAAAAAATATAATAAATAAGTAAAATAGGGCTTTGATTTATGTAGTGATCTTAAAATTTTGATTTATCAGACCACTGAAAATTTGGGATTATGGAGATATTGGTGGTTAAGTGATTTAGTGGGGGTGTAGTAGTGGCCTAGAAATTAGGCATTTTCTTTTTGTGGTACACGATTAATATGAAAAAAGAGAAAGAGAAAAAGATATAGCTAAGAATCCTATTCATTTTCTCAAACAAGATTACTAGAGTTCGAAACAAAACCAAGAATCCCACAATCTTCTCGTTTGTACTTATGGCATAATACTACTAGAGCTGTAAGAATTAGCTATGCACAGAAATTGGATGATAATAGCATTTCTTAGACGATTGAAGTTTGTTATTTTAAGGTAAAATCATTTCTTTGAGTTTACTATTAATGGTGTAGAGCTTTGTTTAGAAAGAAAAAGGTTGTTATGGTTTTACTTTGTTTAGAAAATAATATTTTTGGGGTTAAACTTTGATTCTGTGGGGCGAAAAATTACTATTGGAGTTATAAGAATTATAAATTGTAAAGATATAGTTTAAAAGGTAAGTGGGATCAATTTTTATTCCAAATTCCCTCATCAATTCTACGTTAACCCCAAAATTTATTGAATTTATTTGTTACACGCTAATCCTGAGCTTATTCTTTGTATCGTGATCATATTACCTCCAACTTATTTGATCAAGTGGGATCAATTCTTATTCCAAATTCCCTCATCAATTCTACGTTAACCCCGAAATCTATTGAATTTATTTGTTACATGCTAATCCTGAGCTTGTTCTTTGTATCGTGATCATATTATCGCCAGCTTATTTGATCAATTTCACGTTATTTTGCTCATCACTTGCCTGTTAAATTACCAAATCATACTCCTATATACCACCAATCAGTATGTGCATGTTGGGTTTCTTGAAATATATACACACATAAGTTCTTGTTGCTTATATATATAGTTTCACTCTGACCAAGTTTTATGCATATATATTTTCCTCAACTCTCACGCATGGCTGCAATACCAATTCCTAGAAGCTTCTTTTTGTCTTGACTTCTTACTCAAACTCGATTATTTGGAGTTTTTTTTTTTATTTCTATTTAGTCCAGTTTCGGTAAAAAAAAAAAAAGACGCAGTCATGCGGAATTAGAACAGAACACAGAAGGAAAATTAAATCCTATGGAATCTCAGAAAATGAGTTGCCAAATTCTGGTTTGAAAAGAGAATAAAATGCTATTGGTATCTTGGTTTTTATTTTGTTTTACATATATGTATATGTTAAACAATAATGAAAGCATTACTTTTCAAAGGTTTCAAAGCTAGGCCTCTTCCAACAATTTATTTATTTAATTTTTTCATTCTTGGTTTGTTCGTCTCTGCTTGAAAATTTATGATTTCAGAAATTTTTCTTCTTATATTTTATTTTAATTAAAAAAGGGAATAGTTTGATTAATTGCTAAAAAAAATGGGCCACCTTTGATCTAATTAAAAAAAAAAGTTTATAATGTATGATCAATTGATCATCTTCAGCCAACGTTTTCTTGCTTTTTATCTTAATTTTTTTCTTTTTCCTCTTCTTTCTCTTATCTTGAAACCCCTTGGTTTAATTTTATCACTATTTTTTTTATTATCAAGAACGTTTTTCAGTATTATTTATTTTTTCCCCTTTGTCTCATGATCTGACTTCCCAGTTAGAGCCATAGCTATCGTGCCTGGTTTGATATTGTGCTAATGATTTGATTTGCTTTAAGATTTTATCTATGCTAGTAATCCACCCTTACAAGCTTGAAAGTCAAATTCAATATTAGCATTTTACCTGTTAAACACTTATCAACAGAGAACTCTCCATTTTGATTGTTACTCTCTTTCTTGAGATGGGTTATTATATATGAACAATTCTTGGGAAAAATCAATCCATCTCTCATCTTGTCATATGATGCATCTTGAATCCTTCACTTTGTTTCTCAATCATAAGTAATTATTCTGTCATAGTACTATTCTCTTGTTCAAATTTGACTCAAATAATATAAGTTGCGCTATGTGTATCGTTTTATCATGATTTGATCCGACTTAATATGACATGATTTGACATAATATGGCATGGCATGACATGACATGACTTGAATTGAATTGGCGAATACTCGCCTTCTCGTAAAATTTTGAAATTCCATTTCATGTTTGCTTGAGTTTGTTAAGGTATACTCCCCTATCATATATGTACCTGTGGGGGCCATGTACCCATACTATGTGTGTCTATGGAGGTCTTTTACCCATATCATATATGCCAGTGGGGGTTTTCTACTCATCTTTTGATATGATCATGATTGATTCTGCATTAAGATATGAGGGCCTTGTACTCTCACCATAATTTTATTATCATTAAATCTCTATACTATAGTCACAACTCATGTTATATTATATTTAATATACTTTCTTTTATGAGCTAATTTTTGTTATGATTAACATAAATTTTTAATTCTGTGCGCTTCCATGTTTTTTATTTTATGTCCTTTTGGGAATGTGTCCTTTTGTTTCAGCTTTCCTATTATTTTCAAATTCACATTTATTCTATTTTGGGGGAAAGACCATTACTTACTGAACATTAGATTTGCTCAGTCCTATATATCTATCTTTTTACGGATGATCACGAGTAAAGGGACGTATACTAGTGATAAGGAATGACCTTGTCTTTATTAGTACTTTGAGAATTAGATTCTAGTGATGAGACATTGCTTTGTTAATATTTTGGTTTATGTTAGGTGTGCCGATTTAGCAAAGACTTGTAATAGTTATTTGGTGTTTTCTTACTATTAGTTGGAGTTCACAGTTTTTATTGCAATAATTTATGGTATTTAGTGCTATGTGTGATTGTTAAGGTTTTAGTAACCTTGTGTTCGAGGAATTCACTCCTCTTAGTCTACGGCGTGTCATGTATTGAACCTTAAGTTTTCAAAACGTGACAATAACATTGCTCGAAGGCTAGTAGATTAAGATATCGATGAGAAGCAATATAATGCATGCCAAAAGAGAAACAAATGAAGGTTATTAAGTCATTTTTGCTCGCTCTTTGGCAATCATGAGGTGAATCCCAACCTAATTCTCAACTTTTCTTGGATTTATGTATAATATACTCGTGATCTCTGTTGTCGAAACTATGTCGGATTGCTGTCAACGATCGGTAATTTGAACTGCTTAGATGGCAACTTAAAGAAAATTAATTTGTGTTTATCGATAATCATTAATAATGCCCTAGACCAGAAAATAATGTCAACATCTTTCACGGGTAGTTGTCCTCAAGTTCAGCCATAATTTCGAAAACTACTGAAACTGTCTGTCCCCCCGTTAGCGCATGTGAAATGGGATTTGTCTTCAAGGATTGATAACGACTTATGGTTCTTTCCAGATACAAGGACGTGACATGCTTATGATTTTCACCCCCCTCAGCAAATCCAATAATCTGTATTATTATGTTGGCTCGGGATAGTACTTTACTCTTTTTTATACGATAAGAATTCATATATTGAACGATAATGCTCTAAAAACCCGACGCTCCATCATTAACCCTACAAAAGGAGGCCTCAGATGTCAATCATCTTTTAACCGAAACGGCTTGATTTGCGGTGGCCAAGGCATTTACCTTTCTTGTGAATCAGGTATTGGTTATTTGTTCGTTGATTTTGGAGCATCTTGGGACCCCAGGAACGGGACTCGAAAGGTAACGGCAGAGCTGTGTGGGAAAAGATAAAGATGAGATGAGGTATCAAGCCAAAGCGTAAACGCATAAACCTTTTTGTTGATGTAATTTGTTGACAATAACAGCTGAAATCACATGTAAGCATAAACATCTACAGAAACCATTGATGATTGTTATTTGAACGGTCAAATAAATCACTTAGATCAAGGATTGAAATGCGGGACAAATTTGTACGATGACTTGCCATCCTTTCGAGCACGTATCCTTTAATTTGTCAACTCAAACGGTTTAACGTTTATATTAACTTAACTATGATTAATTGAAGACCTGCAAAATGTGGCTCCAACGCCATGGTCAAACTCAGGATAAAAGTGATGTGTGTCACGAGGTTACTTGAAATGCAAACTAATGTTGTGTTTTTTATATGTTTATTTGAAATCTTAGATTTGAAAAGCATATATAATTATGTCTTTTTTTTTTAAATTTAAAATTTCAAATAACCATATAACAAACTGAGAGGGTATTTGGCAATACTTATTTGGGTCTTTATAAACATTAAAAATAAAAAGCTCTTTTTACCAACTTTTGTTTTAAGTGTTTATAGGTATTCAGATAAGCATTAAGAATAAAAAGCTCTTCTTACCAATTTTTCTTTTGAGTGCTTCTAAATATTCAAATTATAAGTATTGCTAAATTGTTATAGTATTACTCCTTCTACATAGAAATAGGTGACCCTTCTTTTTATTATTAAATTAGGTCATACGTGAGGAAAAGTGTTAAAGTATTATACCTTTCACATAAAAACTTCATAAAATCTAAAACCATTTAATAACATCCTGGGCTATTCCTCCCATTGATCAATTGGTTTTTATGATGAAACTCAAGATTCTTTAGATGGTACCAGAGTGCAGGTTATGAGCCAGTTATATTTTTTTTAAGTGTGACGCTTCTTTAATCAGGTCACACGTGAAGGGGAGAGTGTCAGAGTATTACTATTTAATAAGATCCTGAAATATTCCACCTAGTATCAATTAGTTTTAGGATGAAATTCCAGGTTTCTTCACATAAACACTCTCCATTCTTTCACTTCGAGAGAGAGCAAAGGCCGATTGCATGTAATTAACAAAAATTGATTCTTGGATCACTCATATTAAAGGTCAAAGATACACTACTTGACTACTAGGTCTTTGATACCACTCTTTATTCAACTTTAAATTTAAATGATCCTTTAGAAAACACGAAATGAATGTCCTGAACAAGCATGTGCTTATTATTAATTGAAAAAGGATAGGATGATTCCTTGTTTCCTACTAATTTGACTATGCTTAACTTGTTTTTAAAAAAACAAAGGTCTTGAATTACCTTCAAAATGTAGGCTGGTTGAGTTTGAAACTATATTGATGTGATGCACGAGAGCATCAAACATTCATTTTCGGTGCCCAAATTAGAATGGTAAATTCCTGAGAGGCTTAGCTTTGAAAATCTGTTGCAACTCAATCATGGGGCGGTTAAACAAGCCTGTATTCTTGCACATTGCCTGGCAATTGATAGTTGCATGATTTTGAGTGATACACTTTTGGTCCATATATAATGCCATTTGAATCTAACTTGGATCATCAGATTGGTTGCAGCTGGAATTAATTGTGTGCAATCCCAGAACACTAAAAGAACTGTAAATTGTGAAACTGATTGGGTCGCAAAGAACTGTAATTTAGACAAGTTAGCGTTCAACTAGGTTATAATATTCCTCCTCCTTTAATTTGATGGAGATTTTTGTTAATAATTTGTACCCCACTGGAGAACATTGGTACTTTTCAAGTTTTTAATGATTTAAAAAGTGTTCCTTCGTTTAAAAAGGAAAAAGAGAAAAAAAAAGTCGGATAGTAATTACCAGCAGCACTTTCTAAAATCTAGAAGGCTACCTTTGCATCTTTAATGCAGTTCAGTTAAAGACCACTATAAGCAGAAAGCAGGCCAAGTAAACTCATCATCAACAGCCAACTTTCAAAATTAAAAAATGAAAACTATATATGAATAATGAGAGTGTGGAGACAACCTTAGAACTTAAGTTACAACAACTGTCGTCCAAGAAGACAAAATTTAAGTAAATAACATTTTGACGGCATGCAACATTGCGTATGCAGAATCAAAAGACAAACAAATCCAATCAATTTGATCTACGGATACTAACGAAAAAGAGACATAACTTATTAACAGCCCGTTTGACTCTAACAAACGGTTTGTTTTGAGTTTTTAATAGTTGCATTTGAAGTCTATTTGAGATTTATAAGTTGAAATAGTAAAAAGTATATGAATTGATACTTTTTTCAAAAATCGAGAATTGGGGAAAAAGAAACAAGAAGTTGAATATGGTTTCAAGATCAAGATGGTGCCTTGCTAGTGTGTCTTCGTTGGAGCCCACTTCTGGTAAAGTATCACCACAAACAGCACGCTAGGAAGTAGTTACTCCGGAATGGGGGAGCACTTTCGCCCCCATTAACTTATCAAATAGCCTTAGAAATAGTGGTCGGCTACAAATGTGTGGTCGGACTACACAGATTGAATTTCATCAATGAAATTAATTTGTCATAAAAAAAAAAAGGGAGTTTTAACTTTAAAATGTTGTCTATTTAAACGGTCTTTTCTAATTTTTATAAAATAATGGGTAACCCAACTTAGAAACGATTATATTAGATTCATGTCAGGAGCACATATTCTGTGGTATACTGACTCGTTGAACTTGTGCTAAATCCATTGGAAGGTCAGACAATGTCTTAAAATGCAATATAAAAGATGAAAGTTAAAACTTTTAATCTCCATGGATAGCTAGCTATCACTTTCTTCAACTCTCAGACACTACAATGGTCGGTCTTATAATATGTGGATGATTTATTTCTGGACCAGTAGTTAGACAAGTTAGGATAACTCTAGCCCTTAACTAATATTAGTTTTTCATTTCTAATTTATTTTACGTGGGTGTGCATAAACTTTTGTCGACATCTAAAACGGAAAGCATTATCATTATAGAGGGCCACTAAGCCATAGAGGAACGAGATGCTCTAGTGGTAGCCGCAATCGGGGCAGACCATGCGAAACTGGCGGCCAAAGCAAAAGATGCATGTATGCATTCACATATTTTTCCCATTCCTTTGATGCTTGTTGCACGCCAACGATCCACTATATAGCTAACTATGCATCATCTATAATGTATAAATCATTTTCAAATATAACCTTCAATTTGTTGAATAATTTCTTAAGTGCATGTTAGCAGACGTGAAATGTGGGTATCCTTTTCCGTGTTTGGGATGGGGGGTGGGCAGTGGCGGAACTGGAAATATTTTTAACAGGACTAATATTAAATTAATAAACTAATTTTGAAAAAATAAAATGTTAAAGAATTTATTCCAATGACGTGTTCAAGGTTGCAAAATGATGTGTGAATGTGTGAGTGTTTTTTTTTTTTTAACAGAAACACTTTTTTTAATTGAAATAGTTTGACTCATTTTTTACATTAATTGCTATTGTTGATCAAGGATTTGAATTTATTTTTCTAGAAGTATATTTATTACTTTAAATATAGGTGAATTTTATTTAATAATATTTATTTTTTAATTAAGATGATTCAATAAAAATATTTAAACGAGATCAATTCAAAAAATATCCATGGTGTATATTAATTTTTGTTTTTTTAAGAAAAAGAGGAGTCAATTGAACTCCCACTTATGTGAATGGCCAATTGTAGGGATGGGAGGAGAAGTGGTGAGTAAATATTCAAAACTTTTTTGATAAATAATTAATATTGGAACCTTATTATTCTACTTTAATAGAAAATAAATTATTGTACCTAGACAATAACATATTCCACGGGGTACAACGTAGTGATGATGCATTCTGTAATGTGTGATATTTTCTCAATTTTGCGATATATATGACAGAGAGCAGATGATTTGACTGAAGATATGAATCGTACATTATATCTTATTTTATTATTTAATTTGGTTGCGTGTTTGATTTATCCCTTATTAAGATATCAAATAATTTCTTTTTTCAATAATACATCACGTTTCTTGGTGTATCTTATTAATTATGTTCAATGATATATCACGTTTCTTCATGTATGAACATATTAATTATTTGATTTTGTCATAGAACTCGATATCCTATAGTATCTTGTTCGCTTTTTCTTTTTTCTTTTCTTGGTATAAATTTAGGGAAATGGGGATTAAATCAGTCGAGAGCCACATGGGTTATGTGTTTGCTCTCATGTTCTTTCTACCTTATTAGTATATATCGCGAACAAGAAGTTCTTCCACTATGAACACTTTCGGACCAATATATATAGTTATGCAATTGTCTTAACAAGGACTGATATAAATCTTTTGGTACTAATAAAAATAAAACAAATATTACATATGACCAACTACTGTAAAATAAATTATTCGTCTTTCAAACAAATCATGGTATTGAATTAAATCTTTGTAACTTTCCTAATCTAAAACTCTTGGAGATTAATTAATTGTTGATTTTCACTTTCTTAAGTGTTAATTTTCCCTTCTTATTCTGACCATGGTGTTGAAACACTAACGAGAAAGTTCGTTTGTCCTTTTATTGACATGTGTGTAAACATAAACCTATGGTTCTGGGTCCAAAAAAGAATATAAAGCAATTGAAAAAGATAGGAAAAATAATGGAAGCATGAAACCTAGCTAGCCCCACCAGCAATCACAAGATCAAACAATTATGCAAACATGTGATGGCCTACGTTATTTCAAAACTTGTACGAGGTCATTAAAGTCATTACACAACCAGAGATACGCCTATTTATACTCCCAAACAGCCTTCAAATTCTCTAAACCTCCCAAAACGCTATCTTTGAATTTAGCTTGACGTTGTACACAAGCTCGAAACTTTGAAAAATGAAGAACACTTCATTCCTTCCACTCCTCCTCTTTTTCACTACCTTCCTCTTCCATCTCCTCCCCACCATTGCCATCCTTGACCCCACCACCATCTCCGCAGCGTACGCCGCCTCGCCCGGCACCACCCCGGCCACTCCCGAGGACACTGAGTTCATCCGTTCGAGCTGTTCAACCACTCTTTATCCTGAATCATGCTACAAATCTCTCTCTCGCTACGCCAGCACCGTTCAGAAAGACCCGGCTCGGCTGGCTCGGGTAGCCGTAGGAGTCAGTCTTTCAAAAGCCAAGCGCATGGCTGACTACGTATCCAATCTCTCCAGGCAAGCCGACTACGGA
Source organism: Cordia subcordata (assembly GCA_028554755.1). NCBI lineage: Eukaryota > Viridiplantae > Streptophyta > Magnoliopsida > Boraginales > Cordiaceae > Cordia > Cordia subcordata. Next base: position 2,372,183 of record JAPTOF010000020.1, read on the forward strand.
GCCGAGCCGCGAACTGCAGCCGCTTTGCATGACTGTTTCTCCGTGTTCGGCGACGCTGTTGATCAAATGCGAGGCTCACTCAAGCAGATGCGCCGGCTTACCGGCACCGGCGAGTCGCTGAGGTTTCAGATAAGCAATGTTCAGACATGGATGAGCGCGGCCTTGACGAACGAGGATACTTGCACGGACGGATTAGAAGATGCGCCGGACGGGCCGGTTAAAGCGGACGTGGTGAATCGCGTTTCCAAGGTTGTGCAGGTGACGAGCAATGCATTGGCTTTGGTTAATAGTTATGTTGCAAAGGTAACGACTCCATGAGAGAGAGAGACAGTAAATTATTTAGATGAGCAAAGAGTTTCTCTTTAGGTTAAAATATGAGTGGTAAAAATTGTACAATAAGATAGAAGTAAAAATAAAAAATAACAATAGAAATAGTGGTTAGTTGATTGAGAGGATTGTACATGTTTGTGCTATGGAATTTGTGGGTGTTGTATCATCTCGTATGTGATGTCCACAGGTTTGTTTCTTTGATGAAAAAAAGTGATGTAAAAGAAAAGGGAAAAAGAAAGAGTTTGTCCCAAAATTAGTTTAGTTTTATTTGGCTCTATCTTTTGTGTGCCTATATTTCGTTCTCTACTTTTTGGTTGGTGTAGTCTCATCTCATGCACTTTTTTTTTTCTTTTTATTTATTTTTTGATATTTTCACCTTTTTCTTTTTTTATAACTCAAGGGTCAATCTCCCTCGTATTAATAAATTAAACTTTTGCACACTTCTAAATTAGTTTTTTTAGAGGCTTCAATGCGTGGCCTCTTCCTCGAATCTTACACATACATAGCCGAAGTGTTGTATCAAATTATTCTAGTTATTACTTTTCGTGATCAATTATCATCCTGTCATCTTAATTACAGATGTTACTTTTTAAGTAAAGTACAACATGAGAAAGACTAAATATGAAATGGAAAAGGCAGGACTACAAGATTTGTATTGAATTTGTGACTACAATGTTGAGTAGTTACATAACGTATAGCGGGTACAACAACATAAGATAAAGATGACAAAAGTGATAATTACGTTAAGAAACAATCGCATGTAGCAATTAAGGAGCAATCATGATATGCTTGAATAGAAAATGTGAACGGTGAAATGTACGAAGACTTTGTGGCTAATATTTTTTGGCCAATAAGGACGTATATTTCTGAATTCCAAACTGATGAGCACCTCCCTAGAGTTTAGAAACCTACTTTTGGACTTCGATTATCAAATGTAGGTTGTTTTATTTAGTGTTTGGACAATATTACAAATGGGAATGGGGTAAAAATTTCGTCCTAGTCATTGTCAAAACTTATATAACCAGTGCAGTTCTTGTCTGAACTTCCTGCCAATATTGGAAGCCACAGGTGTCGATGGCACAAAGGTTCTCTCTCATCACACTCAGAACATCACCTACCCCAAAACAAAGGTAATTACAGACCGTCAAAGATTCTGTTTTTTTCTCCAAGTTTTCCCTTCTTTTGATGAATAATATTGTTTCAGTAGTTGACCGTTTTAGTTCTGCGAATCTTCCATGCTGTGAAATTCAGAAAAGACAAATGGTAAATAGGTCCAATTGATGTCACATATTTGGATCATTGTTCATGTTTGTACTACATAGCAACAACCTATCTGATTCTGGTGCCAAACAGCACATCTCCCAAGTACTCACATTCCTGGAAACAGATTTATTTAAATAAACTAAATATTGCCAACCTTTGTCAATTATTATGGTTAGAGGACACTAAACCACCTTGATTAAACATCAGCTAACGTCGCCGCAATGTTAATTAATCATGAACTTTATTATTAAACCATGTTAATTTCGTGACCATTGTAATAGAATCAATTGCTTAGTCATGCACTAGCATTGCCAGGTTAAGCAAACTCCATGAGACGTATATATACAACTCTAAACTATGTTAATGAAATCACATTGCCAGGTTAAGACAACAGCACAAGAATGTCAACAACTATATAAACCATGTTAATTTCATCATGACTCATGAGCATGATTAACCATGTTAGTGGAGGATCTTAAAAATATGGAAATCTTGATTAAACTATACAACGGTTTTATGCTCCCATTATGATGTTTCACCTTTATATATATCATGTCAAGAAATGATTTGAGGGTCTGGCAGTTTAAAAATCCTGTCTTACACAATGATGATTAATTGGCCCATGCTTTTGTGAAAAGTAAATCATCTAATGTTTCTTTGTTTATGTCAATAAAGATTCAAGGGTAAATTGCATATTATATCGTTAAATGTTTTGTTATGATTGTATGAAATTTTTTATATTTAAAATTCGTTAATAGTTCCTAGAGTGACTATGCAACATTCTTTATAACATGTGTTGGGTATTAACAACATTTTTTATAATATAAGAGTGTCAACAACATTCTTAATTTGCATTGGAGGTTACTAGCAAGTTTTAAAATTAGGAATACTTTATGCGATTTCAATAAAACATAAGGATAAAATGCATTTTAACCAAAATTCAATTACTGCAACCACTTTTGACCTCAAAATTAGCACATATATACAAGGAAGAGTGGCTATAGCAGGTTGAGATGAATGATCATTTACGTACCTAAAGCAAGAACAGATAATGTGGAGATGCTGTTGTCCTCAGAAAGGTCTGCATATCTATGTAGCTCCATCAAAAACAACCCCACTGATAAAGTAAAAGCCCTCCACCATATTTTTGCATCTTTACTATCTGTCACATTATCAAAGTATTAGAAGTTCAACTCAAATCACTTAAACGCACAATATTCATCTGTAAATTATTCAATTATTAGGTCTCCTACCAATTTGAGATGTTACATATAGTTTCTCCAGCTAGCTGCATAATATAGTATAGCCAACTGCTTGCCTCTAGAAACTAACAACCCTAATTATTAGTGTACGAAAGGTGGAACAGGTAAGGGGTATGGACTCGTTTTGACTGGCCATTTTAAAAATATTTTTTTCCTATAACTTCTAAAAAAAATTCTTTTCTTTTATAAATTAAAACTTCTAGCTTCTAAAAGAAGCTCAATTTTTGTGTGTGTGTGTTTTTTTTCCAGAATTTCAGTTTTTTTTAGAAAACCAATTCAAATATTTATTACCAAAAAGATGCGAATTTTCAAAAAAAAAAAGTATTCTTTTTATGAAAAAGAAAAAGCCAATTCAAACGGACCTTATGATCAAGAATTGAATAAACAAATTAAAAAACGGTACAATTCAGATTCAATGGTCATTTTAGTCTTTGCATATTTATGTCATGATAATGATATGCCAGTGATCAAAGTCGGCAAATTCTGCAGAATGGGCATGACTACCGATCATTATGGACACGCCCAAGTATGTCGAAACTACACCTTAGAGTATGTCCACAAATTAAATAATAATGGAAATGTTACAACGTATGGGCTGCTTATTAATTAAATCGAAGAGTTTCGATTGCTAGTGTCTTATACAATCACTATGCGTTTGGTAGCAATCCGATTTTCATTTTAAAATTATGAAGCATGCATGTGTTATTTTTTATAGCCACCACCAAATTGTTTAAGGTATGCCAATGACGAGTGTGCTAGAAGACACTAAAGCGTACGATACTTAAACCAACTTTTCGCATTAAAATGAGTTTTATATCTTCTATTTTTTTTTTGGCTTCGGAAACAGATGGAAGCATAATTGAAACATGGAAATGTTCTTGTCCCATCCACTTTCATAGTAAAGTGGTAGAAAGACAAATTATAAAATGTGCCTTTTTGTAGGTTGCCTGTCATTGTCGCTAATTATTATTTGATATATTAATATAAATGAGAATAACTCTTTCAGATTGATAATGTAAAAACATCGTTAAAGATAATTCCAGATTGATTAAATGAAGAGTTGTTATTCCAGCTCTCTCGTCTTGTAGCGCTTTTACAAGTTTATGAGTTCATTAGTCATTGTTTGTTCTTCTGAAAGCATCACTTCCTCTGCTAGCTAGTAGGTTGAACAACTCAAATAATATCAATATTATAATGATAATCAAATCACAACTAATAAAAAAAGCAAAAAAAAAAAAAATCTAATTGTTTGATGTTGAACTTTGTATTCTTTCATGGTAGAACTCTTTCATGGTACAACTATAGTATAATATCAAGCCTGAGGAGGAGGATGAGAAAGTTAAGATGCTTATTCACATGAGCAAAAAGCTCACGGATTGTCCTTGTTCGAGTTACTGGTCCCTCGTGTGATGACTTTAATTATAAAGTAGGTAATGTAACAACATGCACTTGTAAGGAGTGATTTGTGCACAAATCACAAATCACTCCTTACATAACTACATTACTAGAAATAAGTATTTGACAAATCTTTAGCTAGCTGAGACGATCTAAATTTTGGCCACAAAAGTTAAGTTGAATCGCCCTATCCTCTTGACATCAAATTAATTAAATATACGCCTTTTGACAACTTAATTGTTTAATCAAATGGTCACTTGTATATTATTACAACCCATCTATTTTCTTGAGAAAAAAAAAACGACGCTTTTCTAGAAAACGAAGAGGCATTGTAGTGATCCTGAAAGGTATGATTTTATTTAAGCGGTGATATACCAAATGAAGCATAAAAAGAAGAAATGGAGAAAGAGAGAGTGGGGGTGGAAGGAGGCAAAAAAACTCAAATTTTCAACAGAGAAAATTACCATTGTCGTTTTGAAGAAATAAGTTAGTTTTATTGTAAATGGTATGAAAGGGACATTACTGGTTTTTTAACACGCACGAATATCTTGCTTGATTTGTTTGCATATATAAGTTTGTATTCAGTTTATAATTTAATCAATTATTGGAATATTATTTTAATCTCTTTGTATACCAAATCACGCTTTATTCCATAAATTTGATCATCAGGTACTCATTTTTGTTATAGTATGCCGCTAAGGACACCACGAATTGTTTCTATAATCGTAATGAGGTATTGATATATAGTTGATAAAGATTGATCAAATATATAAAGATATATTAAATAATTATATACTATTTTAATAGTATCAATCTTTATAATTTCATTATACAATTTAAATTAAGTTGTCTGTAAGTATATATGAACATCTGATCTTGTTGTAATTTAATTTCTTTTAAAGTATTTGAAGTTATTAGGGATTGTGTTTTGGATTTATTAAGCAAAAATTGTTTGGACAAAAAAATTAGGCACCCACGTGAAAAGAAAGGACAGCTTTGGACGGAAAGGAAGCTGAGCTAACACTAGATTTCTATATCAAAACTCAACATGTCTTTTGGGCAATCACGGGTAGCACTTTTTCTGCTTCATATAATTTTGTGGGTCCGCTCACTACATATGAATCATTCATTCATTCGTTCGTCCATACAACAAATGCTTGGCTTACTACACAGAGTTCATGTTACCAGCAGCTGATGCAATAATAGTTTATGGTTATAAGCTTCTTGGTGCCATGTGATCAAGGTTCCATTTATTGCTCACTTTCTCTTTTGTTCTTTTCTCGCTAAAAATCAACCACTCCCACTCTGCAAAATTGTTTGTTGGAAATCAGGGATGATAGAAAGGGGAAAAAAAAAAAAAAAGAAACAATGAAAAACCTAAAAGTTAATTCTACAATCATGAATAACGAGAATAATGGGAGACCGATAATCTACAAAATCAAAAAGTCAAAAAGGGAGTCTTCAACACCAATGTAATGCCAAACAAAGACATTTCGACACTTAAGTCAATATCAATGTGGTTTGTGACATACTAATTGGGTTGGTATATTGCAGGCTAAATGTGTAAGGTGAGTAAGTTGGACGTGTCCTCTTCCTTGTTATGAGCTGTGTATTTATAGTTTCTTGGGCTAAGGAGTCCTTAATATGTTGAGAGCTTGCAATCAAGTCAACACTCAACAGTCATCAACTGAGATGATTATTTTCACACCTAGCTAGTAAACTTTATCTTTTCTATATTTGTTTTCCCTTAAGTGTATATTTAAAAGTGATAAAGTCAACTCTTACTCAAAATCATAGAAAAAAGCAAATCAGCCTAGAGCTATCCAAATAGGAACCGGACTCGTCACAGGCTCCAATTTTGGGACGTCGGGCGAACAACCTGGCTAATAGAGCCATAAGTCTAGCAAAATGAGCCTTTAAGTCCAAGCCAATTTTCTTTTCACAAAGAGAGAGAGAGAGAGAGAGAGAGAGAGAGAGAGAGAGAGAGAGAGGAATACAAAATTTAATGCGGTCTCACAATAGTTGTATTTAGGGACAAAGAGAAAAAATAGATTTCACTATGTTAACAAAAAAAAAATTACAAAATAGAGCTCACGCTATAGCCTTTGTCTCTTGAAGTCCTACAAGTCTTACATTATTGTACAAAATTGTTTGTAGGCTTGCAGGGATGTTAATCATCCAAATCTATGGGAACAAATCTTCTTCGAAGGGGAAAAAGAAAAAGGAAAAAGGGGAAAAAACGGATCTATTTTGAGCCCAATTAAGCTGAAGTATGGGAGGAAGTAAGCCCAACTATGAATAGCTGAGGTGGTCCAACTTGATTGTACATTGGAGCAAATATGGGGAATGGGCCTTTTAGACTACAACTATGTTCCAGTAGCCCAGTATAACTCACTCGCATCAGCCTCCATTGTTTTCCATACGCAGTTTTAAGGCCCAAGAAGAGTATTGGGCTAGTGGTATAATAGGAGATAGCCAGTGAAGCCCCGGCTTCTTTTGCTTTCAGTTTTTTTCTCTATCTTGTTATTCCATTTTAATTGAAGTATGATGTCTAAAAATTGAAAGGAGAAAGAAAAATAACGCATAACGCGTGTCACCCGCACAAATTGTATTACATACGATTGGGAGCTATGTAACTTCAACTAATAATAAATAAATTAAAAGACCAAAATATTCTCACAACATTAATTTTAACTAATAATAATATGGGAGAATGATTTGGGAGAGGGAGAAAAAAAAAATCAAAAGACTTGTTTGATCTGATATTTAAAAATAAAAGATCTAAATACTTTTTTTTCCTAAAAATAAGAACATATGATGTTACATGAACTTTTCATTAACTCACTTAATTACTCGACTCGCTACTAAGTATATCATAACCTCTTTTGTCATGCCGAGTATAATTACAAACAACTTAAATCCATAGAACAATATGTATTTTTTTCCGGATGAATTTGTGTTTTCAAACACACGCCCAAGCGTTATGGAGTGCTTTTATATTGTGATGAACTTAATGTAACTTAACTTGAGTTTCTTATTTATCAAAAGAAAATGTCCATTTTCTTCTCCATAAATGTGACAGAGACAAATTTGCTTCTGGACTGTAATTTCGTTCTATCCCCATCAACTCGTACATGGAAATCTAAATAATCTTAAAAGGTCATGCAATAGGAGGGGAAATAGCTAGAATTCTTCGGATGAAATTTTTTTTTCCTCTCTCTCTCTCTCTTTTTTGAGGTTTCTGCAACTATAAAATCTTATCACATGATCACTTAAATAAGCGGCACGACTTTAATATTACTTTATCGCCGTCAAAATCACATATATGATAGATCAATAGATATTATCAAGAAAGATTCGTCCATAGCCATGCCATGAATTCTTGCCGCATGTTAAAATATCAGCTTCCTTTAAGAGATTTAGATTCCCCTATATAATGTTCTGACTCTATAAAAATATTATTAATGATTAAGTAAATTATAAGATAATTTAATACACGTGGCACTACTTTTATAACAATCGCTTGGTTTGAAATCCCGTTTACGTGACTTCTTAACTCTGGCTTGGGACTGGCTAAGGCCAATGGTTCATATGCTGATCAAGTTGGACTGATCATTCGACCACAAGTCAAAAACAAAGATATTAAAGCTAGGCCCTAAAGAAAGAAGGAAACTACTCTGGTCAAATTAATGAAAACTCAATGTGTGTGTGTATATATATATATATATATATATATATATATGTATATATATATATATATATGTATGTATAAACACATTTTGTCTGTCTATATTTTTTCAAAGTTGTATTTATCGCATTTTAAGACATCAAAACTTACTGACACGTAACTATGCTATAAAGAAAGTTATTGATACCTCTCTATTATAAGAATGTTAAATTGAAGAATGTGAATTCAGGATTTTGTGTAACAATTTTTTGTAATATAAAGGGTATTAATGAGTTTTAAAATATAGAAATTTATGCAATTTTGGTTTTAAAAAAATAAAGGGTACATTACAAGATTGTAGGCCGATAGCTATGGACTTTTCGTTACAGTGTTAAGCATAACGAAATATTTGTTATGTTTCCAAATGTAACAATCAGTGGAGGAGCTAGAACTTGGCACTAAGAGGCAGAGTCTTAACAAAAAATTTATTTAAATAATCAATTAGAAAATTCTTAATAAAACATTCTATATCGAAAATAAAAGAAACAATATTGTCATACACACAAACATGTACAGACATAAACACATATATAAACATTTATATTCCACTATTCTCATTAATATAAAATATGCATGATTGACTAAGTAAATAGAATTTTTCTTTTGAAGAACATTTCAGTAAATGTTAATAAAATTATTCGTCATCTAATGACTGCAAAAAGTACACACGTTACATACATGTACATCCTCCTTAACATCTTCTTTTATATGGCATAAAAAATCATAAAAAGTCAATGTTTGAGTTATTGGTTACATCTTTCTTTCTCCCCGAGAAAAAATCATTCTTCTAGATATTAAACCTTAAATATTATTAATTAAATTTTTAACAAAGAATTATATAACATAATTATTAAAATATCATTTAAAATAAATTAAATAATTGACAATGTTTTGAGATTTTAAGTAACTGATTAATTTTGATGAGTTTTTTCAATTATATTGTTAGTATAACATGCGGAAGGAATAATTTATCAAGTAACTAGGGGGCGGTACACCAATGAAGACTAGCAAACATGAAAAATATAAGTTACTCCGTAAAAATAATTTTGAAGCTAGGTGGGGCTATAGCCCCTGGCTTACCCTCCTACCTCCGCCACTTGTAACAATAACATGGAAAAAAATGCATTTGTTACACCTCAAATTGTAACAAAATTTGAATTTCATTTGGTGCAAGCAACTTTTTTTTCTTTCTTTTTTTTTTTTTTTGTGAAAAGAAGGCAACACTCACTGAGTTTTATTAACTGAAAAATAAAGCATATGATAGGAGGCGGGCCAAACCAAGACCTCCTATTAATTAGCAAGTATTATCTATGCTTTTAAGCGGTAGTTTCAATTTTTAATTATGTCAAAAACTTCAACATCTAGAACAAACATTACTAGTTAATTTTATTACACTTTTAAATGTAATTAGGAGCTAATATATATAACTATTAGTTTAATTTCTTATAGTGGTAAAATATATTTTACCCATAATATGTTAAGAAAATATGAAAAAAAAAGGTATGCATATATCCACTCACTCACACACCAACATACATATTTATACACACATGCACGTGTGTGTGAAAAAATATTGAAACTTGGAGCTATTCCTTACCAAAATGATCACGAAATATATTAATTTTTCAATTGGGGGCTGGAATTTCTTGTACTGAAGGGATAAGAGCTAGTTAGGGAAACTACCCTTTAAATATGCTAGAATAATGTACCCCCAAAATACACAGACAAGGGGCTTGAATTCAACATCTGGAAATTTTGACCGAAAAAAAAAAAAAAAGAACTCTGGAAAAAACATCTGTTCAAAAGAAGGAGGCAGCACAACTAATGACAGATATTTAATTTGAACGTGTGGTTATATGAATACTTGCGTCCACGTGTGAGGCAGACATTGGTAGAAAACACTAACGACTGCCTCTTAGTTAACCATGTGGCAGCAAAGGAACATCATCCAGCAACCACATCCCTATTTGTTATCTGTTTTTCACCTAAACTTTATGCTTATAAAAATCATCAACCCTATCATTTTCAGCCGTCACGAGTTATTTCGTGCGCACTTGGTAAAAGTTGTCCGATGTGATGCTCGGCTTAGCCTCGTTTTTCTTCGAATTATTAGGAAATAAAAATTTTAAATTATTTTAACATGATTTCAGTTCTTAATAACTAAAAAACAATTATAAGTTGATGCATAAAAATACTAAAATAGCATAACTATTAAGATTTAGAATGAGCTTATCGACTATGACTTGTTTACGTGACAAACTTCTGATTACACGGTTTAGCAAATATTATATATTTGATGTAATCTTATGATTAGATAGTTATAGCAAAATATTTAAATTATTTGATTTGTTTGCAATCTTCCCACATTCACATTGGCTATGCTAATAACAATTAATCAACTTGACGAATGGGACGTAAAGTCCAGCTTAACACATTATCACTTTGATTTTGAGTCTTTGCTTTTATGATCAAAACTCTTGCCATAAAGAAAAAGCAAATGACGTGGTTTTTCCAATCTATTGGCGTAGCTTAGCCGCTTCTAGTAAAATGCTAAGTTGGGCATTCAAAAACAAACATACCCCCTCCCCACCCCCCCCCCAACCCCCCCCACCCCCAAAAAAAAAAATGAAAGTTTCTTTTTTCAAATAAGCTTCGTACGTACGTGCATGGCCCATGGCATTTTCATCACACACCTAAACGCGTTGAAGGAAAAAAAGCATATCTTTCTACTATACAATTGTGTGCTGCTATGCCTATATAAACACCACACCCCTTTGGCCATTTTTGCATCATCATCAAAATAATCCAAAGCATAAGCAAAATCTAAACCCTACACATCAAATCAAACACATCGTATAGCTTAGTCTGCATGGGAAATTCTAAGTTTCTTTTAGCATTTCTCATCTTCTGCATTTCTGGATATGTCAATTTGGTGCATGGTGGTGATGCAACACCATCATCATTGTGTAGCCAAACCCCTTACCCAGAATTCTGCAATTCATTAATGATCACACAATCCCAAGGAAGATTAGATGAGACAACCAACACATTCAGTTTACGTGAAGTTTCACTTAGGGCCACTTTGGCTCAAGCTGCAAACACTCACAAGCTCATGTCAAAAATTGACGTCAGCTCATTTAATAAGCTGGGCAAGTCAGCTTGGTCAGATTGCTTACAACTTTATGAAGACACCATTGAGCTTCTCAACCGCTCTATTGGGTCTGGTCCATCCTCAAAATCTCCAAGCTCAAATGATGCTCAAACATGGCTTAGTGCAGCCATTGCCAATCACCAAACATGCCAAAATGGTTTTCTTGATTTCCATATGTCTTCTCATTTGGAATCGCTTTTGCCAACTTCTTTAACTGACTTCTCAAAGCACCTAAGCAATTCACTTGCAATCAATAAAGCCACAGCTTCATCTTCTGCTGAAACATTAAGCGCTTATGATCAACAAATCAGAGGCAGGCGTTTGCTCTCCCATGGCTTCCCAGAATGGGTATCTGCAGCTGATCGGAGGCTTCTACAATCTTCCGGGGCGGCAACGAAAGCTGATATCGTGGTGGCTCAAGATGGTTCCGGCAATTACAAGACCATTAACCAAGCTTTGGCTGCGGCGGCCAAGCAGAGTGGTGGCAAGCGATTTGTGATCTATGTGAAGAAGGGGGTTTACAATGAAAATGTTGAGATCAAGAAGAGTATGAAAAACTTGATGTTCATTGGAGACGGGATCGATGCAACCGTTGTTACGGGCAATAAAAACGTTCAAGATGGCTCCACAACTTTTCGTTCAGCAACTTTTGGTAAGGATGCATAAATTCGTCATGTTCGAACTTCTGCATGCTAAAGCATAAGTCAAAATAACAACTTCATAACATGCATGTTATACTAGGTGACAATTGATTAAAAAAAATTTGGGGTTTCATGCAAAAACTCTATTAGCATAAGTGAAACAATTATTTAAGCACGTAACTCATATAATAGATTTTAACACTTATTTATTCATAAAAAATAATTAGATTCTCTAACAATTCTAACAAGTATTACTTATTTTTACATCTAAACTGTCTTTTTCCTTTTTTTTTTTTCTAGCGTACTTGAAACTCAAAAATTTATTATGCGGACCTATATATAATCACGTATTAATTACACAGTATATATCTTTCATACGTAGTACATAATTTTATTACAATTATTTTTTGACACGGCAAGTTGCGCATCACCTAGTCAAATTTCTAATTATACTATTACTTTAAATTATTAAATCCACCCTTAGCATTAAAAATCACATCCATATCCTTTAATTAATATACAACAAAATATAAAACTTCGAGTATCAGATATACTAATAAAACAATAACTTTCCTCTCGGAAAAAAAAATAAATAAAACAATGACTTCAATTATCCAATAACAACTAACACTTTTCTTCTTGCTTCAGCTGTTTCTGGAAGTGGCTTCATCGCTCGCGACATGACATTTGAGAACACAGCAGGGCCGCAGAAACACCAAGCCGTTGCGCTTCGCTCCGGCGCAGATTTCTCGGTTTTCTACAGCTGCAGCTTCAAGGGCTATCAAGACACCCTATACGTGTACTCGCAACGCCAATTCTATCGCAACTGTGACATCTACGGAACCATTGATTTCATCTTCGGCGACGCAGTTGCTGTTCTTCAAAACTGTAACATTTATGTAAGAAGACCGATGAGCAATCAGAAGAACACGGTTACTGCCCAAGGGAGAACAGACCCTAATGAGAACACCGGTATTATTATTCACAACTCGATTATCAGAGCTGCCTCGGATTTGAGACCAGTTCAGGGTTCCTTCAAGACCTATCTGGGTAGGCCATGGCAGAAATATTCAAGAACAGTTTATATGAAGTCTAATCTTGATAGCTTGATTGATCCAGCTGGTTGGCTCGCATGGAGTGGAGATTTTGCATTGAGTACGTTGTACTATGGTGAGTATATGAATACTGGGAGTGGTGCAGGTACAAGTGGTAGAGTGAAATGGGCTGGATATCATGTTATCACGAGCGCGGCAGAGGCGGCGAAGTTCACCGTCGGGAACTTCTTGGCCGGAAATTCATGGCTTCCGGCCACTGCAGTGCCCTTCACGTCTGGCCTGTGATATGATGTCACTTCCTTTTCCCCTCGTTCATATGAAAAGTGTATAGGCCTAGTTTATATCATGAAAATGACATAACATATCATGCAATTGTTATCAAAGTATTTAAATATTGTTTCGTAGATTGCAAGCCATAGATATTTTATTTCATTAGTATTGAATTTGTAATAAAACAATCTATAATTATTGTTTAAATTTGTGGAAAATTTTATTGGTGGTTGAAAACGATACTTTTGCACATAAAAGCAGGTTCCATTTCAGTTTCTCAAGAATTACATAATGGTTGATCAGGTCATTATTAATTTGAAAATTTTAAAAGATGTAAACTTTATGCAAGAAGCCAATATAATTAACTACTCACACATAGAAAACACTTATCTATACAAACAAGGCTCAAACTGTGTCTCAAATTTTATTGCTCAAAATTTATATAACTTAGCTCCTTCTCAACCATTTTTGCTTATAGTATACTCACCTATTAGTCATTAGGAAGAAAACGAGAAGCGATCGTATTAAAATGGGCAAGCTCGGGGAGAGAGAGAGAGAGAGAGAGAGAGAGAGAAAGAGAGAAACCAGCTCATTCCCTACTCAAGAAGCTATTTTTCGAAGTATTTTCTAAAATTAATTTTCATCGAAAAGTCTAGTCGATCAATTGGTAAGACAACATGATCTATATTTGTTTCTATTCGATATTCTTTTTGACTTCAACTATGAGAGAATTACTTGATTAATTCTTAATTAATTAGAGGCCTCAATCTCCACTTCAACTCTAGTGTGCCTAATAGTGCAGCCAATTGAGTTAGTTATGCACGTAACAGTGTATAATCAATTCATATTTTGACAAAGCTTGGTTGTTGTTAACATCATAATCATTTTAAGGAAAACTTTTAAGCACCGTACAGACTTTAATTAACACTTGCTTCCTTGTCGCTTTCTCCTAACACTTGGCGGGTTGACTTTTAACATGTACCTCGAAAGTTATGCACTCCTTACGGTTGTATCCAATTAGAGGAGTTGGGATAGGCATCTAGGGTTTTATAATTAACCATACTGCCTAACTAGAAGAAAATCAAAACCAGGATAATTTTTTATTGCCAAGAATAGCATATTGGCTATATATCATGTTTCCTTAGTTTTATACTCTTTTATATGATAGAACTTTTGCTATGTATAATATATTTTTTGTTTAATATGAATTATTATTATATAAAAGAGAAATGTAGAGTGGAAGAAACAATGTTAGGAATTACTAGCTAGTACGTTGCTTAAATTAAGCAATAGTTAATTTCATATATAACTCAGCTCTTTCTTTTTTAGGTTTTACCTCACCAATTGAACGCCACTTTTATTGCAATTTTTCGACATAGATCAGAAACAAATCCATCCTTTGCATTCATGTCTCGTCAATCTCCATAAAAGAGCCACATGAGTGTAGTTGACCGCATATTTGAGAGATCAATATTATTGTTAGTCCAGGGTCATGCTAGCTCTATATCATCTGATTTGATGTTTTGTCTACACCTTTTTCTTTCCTTTAATTTTAAACCTCTCAAGAGATTTGATCCCAAATCATCGGTCGCTTATGAAAGAAGTATATATGTAGTCTCAAATTGTTCCATAAAATCATTTATAATGGTTTTCAATCTTTTTGCAATGGTTAACCTTACAACAAGTTAAAATATTGTAATTGATCGCTCTTGAAAGAAGTACGTAGTCTTAAGTCGATCTTATCCCCTGAACAATTACTCTCATGATATGTAGCAATTGTTGTAGTCCGTCCGTCTCTATCGAACATTTTGCCACCACAAACATACATATATCTGCTTGAATGTTGACTTCTCCCCCTTTCCATATATCAGTTACAAGTAGATGACAGCACAACAAACTAATGCAAATAAGTTATAATTTCCCAGTATAATTAAGTAATTAGGTTTACTCAAATGCCAGTTAATACTAGTGAGTTCTCTGACAGGGAATAGTAGGCATGTCATGGGCACTATATGATTCATGGTGTCCCTTCTTAGTAGAACCGCAAATGTGGAGGCTATTCATCAGTTTGGTCAACTAGACTATTTATTATCTCAACAATTGTTTGGCTGTTTGGTATCATCTCACATTATGGTGAACCAAAGATGTGTATGCTTGCCTTTTCCCAAATTTCGAAAACATTAAGTTGTTCAAAGTAAAAGAAATTATAATAACTATATGCAGAGGACTTCGAGTTTGATGGTGATTCTATTGCTAATTATTGCTGCCAAAAGATTCATAATAACCCACTCCAATATTAGCTAACTTTAGTGTTTTTCATTTAATATCGAGAATCTTACTATTTGCAGAATCACATAAATTTATACTAATTTACAAATCTCGTCATTCGTAACACATTTTTATGTATGCTTTAAGTCAATTAATGGACAACCTATATATTTTCCCAACAATGTTGAAACTTTTCTCCAATTGATCATAAAATTTCAACTCGGGCAGCTGCTCATTGTTGATCAGAAGCTTCCTAAACTCGAATTTAATTAATTAGTAGATTAGGTTAATAAATGAACCCCACCTGTGGCGATTTCTAAGTCTTTTCAGTCTTTAAATCATTGCCTTAGTTAAGCTAGCTAATGCAAACCAGATAAGAGTCGCTGAACTGGACTCCGAAAGAGAAGAATGAAATGATGGGAGGAGAAATTGTGAGACTTGCAGGGAGTATAAAATTAAGAAAAAGACATTATGCTTTGGCTTAGTGGTTCAAAATAGCTGATCAAATTAAAGCACGGCAAAATGTTGAAGTTCATGGACATAATCATTATTTAACAGTTTTAATATACGTCTGGATTGAATTATATTACTTAGTTATGCTAGTTATTCGTAAGAAATATTTCACTTGTTGGATATACATCAGCAATTTTAGAGAAAGTATAAAATAATCAATTTGTTCCGATTAAAACGGAATAATAACCCTTTGAGAGCGTTACTTATTTATGTATAAAGTTCGAATCGATTAAAAGATTATTTTTCTAAGAGCAAGCCATGCAAGTTCAGTCGAATTACATCTCTTTCAGGCAAGATCAAGTGTTTAGTTGTAAACCTAAAACAAAACTTCTAAAAGATGTATTGATGTGAGCTTGAAAGACCAAAAGGTGATTGCCACCCTTACAAATTAAAGAAAAATTTTCAAATAAACCCTTATTTTGTAAAAATCGCATAAAATTTCTTATATTCTTGTGGTTTTAAAAATGTTACAAAATGACCCTCACCTTTAGTTTTCCAGTTAGAATTAACAAAAGGTGTAAAAAATGCTGCTACAATATATTTTGACCTGTTAATAAAAAAATATGTAATTGGTACAAATTTCCCCTTCTTATTTCAAAAATGGTGCAAATTACATCCTCTAATTTTAAAAATAGTGCAGATTCCTCTTTCTGATTTAAAATAAGTTGCAA
Source organism: Cordia subcordata (assembly GCA_028554755.1). Classification (NCBI taxonomy): domain Eukaryota; kingdom Viridiplantae; phylum Streptophyta; class Magnoliopsida; order Boraginales; family Cordiaceae; genus Cordia; species Cordia subcordata. Next base: position 2,388,729 of record JAPTOF010000020.1, read on the forward strand.
ATACACTAAAAAATGAGTGTAAAAATAGAAAATATATCTCTTAAATTAATTAGATTTCTAAGTTTCAATGACACTTTATTGAGCAATACAAATATATTTAATAATAATCGGACGCATATAAATAAAAAAATCTACATAATTTAGGAGATATATTCTTTATTTTCACTCCTAGAGCAATGTATTTGCACCTTTTCTTAAACAGGGAGAATTTACATTATTTTTAAAATAATAAATGAAAATTTTTCACCAATTTATTTGACAATTTTCCATTATTGACAAGTCAAAATATGTTTTAAGTGCCTCACTCCCTGCTAACGAAAGAACTAGCGATGAGCGCAATGTACTAAAATTGCTGGGATTTTATACAACTTCATAAAACGTAGAAGGTAATGATCTAAACATAACGAACAAATTTTGTTGGATCATGTTTGTGGTAGAAGAGCAATCAAATCATCATAGCGCCCAGAGCTTATTTGGCTCTACTTATTTTGGGACTTATAACAATAAAAAGCTCCTCTTATGTATTTTTTTATTGTTGAGGCTTATAAGCCCCAAAATAAGCAAAGCCAAACAGGCTGCTAGTAGCATACCGCTTCCTAATCAGCTTGTCGACCTATATCAACTTGTCGGACTGCAAAGAAGAAAACTCGAAAATTTCTTTTTCCGTCTCGGCTGATGTTCCGTCTCGGCCTTACATCAGCTTATCGAACCCAACTTGTTTAGAATCAGTTTATATTCGCTTTTTCCAGATAGGAAAAAAAAAAATTTAAAATAAATTCTTTTTATAATAATTATTTGATTTGATTGTCAAAAAACTGAAATTCTAAAAATAAGTTCAAATATAATTTTTTTTAAAAAAATTAAAATTTTTAATTTTTCAAAAAAATTATTTTTGTCCAAAAGTTGCTAAAAAAATATTTCAAAAAAGAACCAATTTAAACTAGCCCTTAGTTTGCACGCTAGTGAGCTGACAAGTGACAAGAACGTCTTAAATTGAAGTTCTAGAAAGAATTTCTCTGTCGTCACCACGAGCATTAATCAATCATATATTAATGCTCAACACTCATTACTTTTTAAGTTTTGACTTTTTGCACGCTATCTAGTGATTAGTTGAAAATTTGATCAGACCCGCTGGCTTTTAGATGCTAGTTTGATAATGCTCTTAATTAGAGAATGTCAGCAAGTCATAAATAAACTTTTTGACTGAAGCAATGAATATTGAGCATTGAGGGATATAACAAGCCAATATTTTCCAATCACCGAATTGACATTTGTTATTTTTATAACAGCAACTTGTATTCTTTTTTATTATTATTATTATTACAAAAGACTTAATTAAATAGGATAACATTAAATTCATCTAAAACTATAATTTTATCTCAATTTATACACCAATTTAATCAACTGTACGAGACATGAATTTGGGGCATTTGATTTAAGGAATTCATTTTCATACTACTTTTTATTGCAAATTGTTTCCTACAGAAAACTCACAATGATTAAAACCACATATCTCCAGCTAACCAAATCTATGTTCTAGTCATCAGATCAGACATCGCTCCAACTATCATCAAATCATACAGGTTTTTGTTCCACCCCCATATCAACTCCGGAACATTCAGTGATGGTGATTTTCTCGGCTTATTTTATTATAACGATATTATCAGTTCACCAACTTTAGATGCTCGGCTGCACAAGTTCTGAAGTCTGTTTTGTTCAGTACCTATTCTCAGTCGATTTTCCACGAGTTTCCTAATAGATAAATGCAACGGTGTAGAAGAGATGTATATCCTCTATAAGCAAGTAACACGAGATTGAAGATTAAGCAACACCATATTTCAGACAATCTCAATACTCCAACGTACATACTGTTAATCAAGTGAAAAATTGAACTGCAAAAGTATTATAGAAGACCAAGGCGATAGATCCGCAGAGGTTTAGTGGCTTATGGTAAAAGTACAGCTGAAACATGCCAGAACGAGAGTAGCATACTTTTTTTGTACAAGGAAACATATAAAGATGTTGCATATGACTACAATATTTCTATGTGATGACAGTGGGAGCAGACCGGCCGGTGAATTCTTCCATTTTAGATAGCTTAAGTGCAACCTCCACCTACGTCCAATTAGAACCGGTTAGATGAGAGAAAGTTCTGTAAACGAATTGAATAAAAAGGAAAAAATAATGCTATTAGACATCACACCAGAGGAGCAAGTGCTTCTTGTGATTCTCTCCCGGTCTTTGATGCATCTTTCTCATACTGTTCAATGTAGAGACGGATGGTAGCTCCTTCTGAACCAGTTCCAGACAGACGGAAAACCTGGCAAAGCAGAACCGTCAGAACCAATCCTTTTCCTTCTCTTCAGAGTCAATTAACGATTCTCATTTCCAAGTTCAATTTTTATGCTGTGCAAATCAAAACATTTGAGACAAGTACAAATTACAGTATACTCATTCACCATCCTTGTCACCAAATAGTTTCCATTTTAACACGTAAAATTAAAAGTTCAGCAACAAGTGTTCCTCTAAGAATCATTAACTTCAGACATTTGTACAGACTATTAAAACTTTTAATTGGCGGGAGTAGGTTTTTACCAATCGTGATCCGTCTTCAAATAGATATCGGATACCCTGATGCTTCGAGATGGAACCATCAACAGGATCCTTGTACTCAAATTCATCAGCATGGACAACTTTTGAAACGTCTGATCGTATCCCATTTACAATCCTAAAGACAAGGAACAATGCAGTATTTAGAAAAGAGTAAGTTTAACAAGAAATAAATAACAAATACGAAGTCGAATTCCGTATCTTGTAAAGTTATAAATACAACGACACCACAATAAAGGCAGCGACTTTGCTTGAAGGTGAAGTACATTAGCAGAATTTCCTTATATAGGCAAAGGAGAGCATCATAATAGTGTACGCTGTGAATCACTTCCTCTTAAGTATAGATTAGATTCGAGATCAACTTGAGCTTGTCAAATTGAAAGCAGAAAGCAAGTGGAATGGACGAGTCGTCGTAATAAGGTTTCTTATGAGAAACTCATGAAACTCAAATGAAAGTGAAAACAGCATTAGTAATGAAACATGCCCTCGCTTCATATTGTATGCTAAAAGATCTGCATGTATGCCGTTATCCAGAAGGAACCAGAAAGAAAGTAGTTCTAAGTGGAACTTAATGCATACTTGCTAACTTCATCGAGGGAGGATTGCAACTTAACCAAATGTGCCATTAGCTCCATTGCAGCAGCTGCATCAACATTCTTCAAGAAAGAAGAGAATTCAATGTCAAACACTAATAACTTTCAAAGAGATACTCAGGAGCTATTAGCTATTATATATACCTCGTAATCATATCTGGTGTAGTAGTGGCGCCCATAAGTAGCCCAATGCTGACGAACAATGTCTTCCACAGTCACAAGTTTATCTCCGTCATGTTTATCTTTATTTTTGTAAGCAAGGATAGATAACCAGGCCAAAACAGCCCAGATTCCATCCTTCTCACGTATGTGGTCTGAGCCTATCAACAAATTTATATGAATTGCTCACAACTTCCAAAACCTATTTGGTCAAGGGATTTTGTACCGAAGTATTCATATCAGATATTAATGTAGAAGGCAAAGGGTCCTACCAGTCCCAAAACTTTCTTCCCCACAAACTGAGCACATGCCAGCATCCATTAAATTACCAAAGAACTTCCAGCCTGTGGGCACCTTTAGAGTAATAACAGAATTACAACCCATGTATTAATGTCAAGGGAACCAAGACGACAGGTAATACATCAGTATAAATACCTCAAAGAATTTCAAGTTTAGATGTTTAGCTACAACATCAAGAGCAGCTGAAGTGGGCATGCTCCTGCATGCAGAAAAGTTATAGAAAAGATCTTGAGCTCAAATAGGAGAATGAACAAATGTAGAAGCGTGTATAAATATTAAATGCTTTCCCTCTTGTGAACGGACAAATCAGAAATGTAAAATATGCAATGAAAGCTAAAACAAACAGAACTGGACCTGGCAACTCCTTTCAGACCACCAGAGAAGTAAGGTATAGCTTCAACAGCATTTGCGGCAATAATAGCAACAGAATCAGATGGAGTGACAAAAAACCTAATACCAGAAAGAAAAGTAAGAATGCAATAACAAGCAACAAGAGAATTGTGAAACAATATCCACATCAGAAGGCACCTCTTGCCAAGAATCATATTACGGTCGGCATCTCCATCAGCAGCAGCACCAAATTCTGGTGGCTCATTTTCAGTGCTTGTCTTTCCCAATCCCATGCGAACAACCAACTCCTTTGCATAGGTGAGATTAGGATCAGGATGCCCACCACCAAAATCCTCCTGCTCAGGTGATGTCATGTAAAAAAAAGGAAAATTCAGCAAAGCAGACAATACCAGAGGTATAAAAAGTTGTCCAAGTACAATCCCTGGTACTCCATCAGAAACAAAGGAAAAGAAAGTTGTTGCATCTACCACGCAACAAAAAACTAAGAGACATAACTACAGAAGAGCATACTAATATAGTATCTAGGAAAAAGAAATATAGCTTCAGAATATGTCTAAAAATGAAATGTATGCAGGCAAAAGCAAAAAAATACCTTGGGAACACAGTTAAGTAAAGAGCTTTCTTGAGCTCCAAGCTCTTCAACAAATATCCGTTTGGCATAAGCTCCAGCAACTCCATGAAGTGCGTCATAGCTGAAGTTATGACAGCACAGGTAAGTCATAGACAAGGAACTTTGATAGAAGGAAAAGGAAAAAAGGAAAAAATGAGTTGAGCCCTAGATTCATTAGCCCAAAACAAAAACCAAAGTACATACCAGAAAGTGAATTTTGGATTAGAAAGCAACTTCTGGATAGACTGGAAATCAAAAATCAACCTGGGAAGAGAATAATGGAACAATTTGGTATGTAAATGCAAACTTAATCTTGTATTACAAGCAAATAAATAGAGAACCACATTTGAGGGCGGATTCAAACAATTTACATTAGGCAATAAAGGTAGATTTATTACATAATGTAATTTAAACCTAACATAGGCATATCATGAAAATAAAGACAAATTCAACGTCATGGTAATGAGATCTGCATCCAAATTGCCCTTGCTTCAGTATCCAGCTCATAAATGATTAAATCTATAGAGTTGTTAATAGAATTGGAAGAACTAAAGATAATAACTCAGTGCATTGTCAACCTAAGAGGCTTTATAAAATGACTTAACATAGGACAGTTTACACTCTTCCACTACAACAAGGACAGACAAATTAATTTGAGCATTACTAGAAACATACTTCATCAATGCCACATAATCACTGGCTGAATCAAAAACATTGACATCAAATTGCCCTTCTGGACCTCCAAAATTTGACACACCAATGGCTGAAATATCCACCTGTAGTATGAGAATCACATTTTCACTATAAAATAGGGAATTGAAACTTCGAGCAACATTAGACAAGGAGAAATATAGTGAGCATGTCATACATCTGGCAGGCCTTCAGCAATTAGGTATTCCTTGATTGTAGTAGTGTTTTGGTAGATCTTGTCAGTAACTGATTCTGGTGCAGGTCCACCATTTTCCATATTATATTTGATTCCAAAGTCCTGTCAATGCAATCCAAATTGATAAGTTTACAAGGTTAAGCCGTAGAGTTTGTCTCAATACATATCAAGCAGTAACTATTCCCCATCCAGAAAAGTTCAATGAGAGCTTTGAATGTGAACATTTAAATCTACTTATTATGCCTCTCTCACCTCCCATCCTGTCTGAGTGTATTTTCTGGGTACCTCTATCCGGCAGTAAAACATGTCAACAATCACATTAGAATTTCCAATTTGCAATTGTTCAATCAACTTTGAAAAAATTGACTCCTTTTTCCCTTTTCCCACAAGTGAAAAACTAGAAACAACCTCATCTCCACATGTTTGGTGCAAATCATCATTTGAAATGTGAACTTCACCCAATTCTTCTTCTTTTTCTTATTCTTCTGGAGCATTTTTTAATGTTGTGGAGGCAAAGACAAGTGGTGTCATCAAATCTTCAGTGAAGCTCATTTTCCAAATTAACCTCAGTTAATGCCCAATAGGCACATGCCTAGATACACAACTCTAAAGGGAAAAAGGAAAAAGCCAAAGATGTTAAGGAAACAGAAACAAAGTTTTAAAATTTACAAGAGATATTCAAGCTCATATCAAAGAAGAAATGGAGAAAATGAAATGAGAGATGGATAATTATTCAAGATTATTGGTTTTTCCGAATAAGTAGTAATTAGTCATCCGAAATAGAATCATTCCTGAAGATGTAATCACTAAATCTCAATATATTTAACTGAAGAGGCATTTTCTAGAAATTGAAGGCATAGATGTTAACGGGAGCCAGTTTCAGTTTCCTACAACCTAGGGGAGAGTTTCTCGAATTTACAAAAAGAATGGGGCATACTATCATTCTATCCATAATCCCGGACAACCATAAACACATAGTTCTTATTGGCCTTTCATAATCTAAAACTTATAACCAGTAACAACATCAAAAAGAAGGCAGATGATAAATTTATAGGTATAAATTGATATCCTACCTCATTGGGGCCTCCTGGGTTGTGGCTGGCTGTCAATATAAACGCACCATTCGCTTTAGATCCCTGCATGGTATCAATAAGTGCACACAGATTAGTCCATCTCAAACTAAATTTCCATGACTGCTAAAAAAAGATATGGAGTAATGGTCTTGGCAGGATTTCAAATCTACTTACATCATTTCCAACTCTATTGCGTATAACACATGATACAGCCGGGGTAGACAACAATCCGTTTTGACCTACCCAGACACGCCTTACTCCATTTGCGGCTGCCATTTTGATGATGATCTGCCATGGAAGATCAATATGACAGTCAATAAAAATCATACAAGCTGTGCCCTTATGGATATGATACTACCCCATACTCTACCACCACGCAGAAGTTAAAATTGAGGTGTCAAAAGAAGTTAAAATAAGGCTAGGGCATCCACTCTTTGTCAAACAAAAAGATATTAGGAATCTCCATTATTAAGTCATCTCACTACCACATTCAATCCTGGACTACCATGGGTGTCTCTAAGATATGCACCCATGGCCATGCAATACTTTTTGTGATGCTTGTTATGTTTACTGTATCATCAAACTAAACCAACACTAGCATCAACCCACCAAATAAATGTATTACATTGATAGCCTTTTCCAACATGAGAAAATCTCAAAAAGAAAGTGTTTTGTCAACCCATAATCCTCAAAGTTGGTTGACATGTATCTGGTCCTTTATGTCTCAAGCCTTCAAATAATTGTCTTTAATCACTCAAATTTTCCACGATGGCCAAAATTCAAATATAAGACTCCCTTTTGATCTACTCCAAGGCCTAAACCAAATGAATTTAGAACAGTGCTCAGCCAATTTTCAAGGCCCAACATCTTATCAGAATAGTGGTACAGATAGTCAATTAACTCCTTCAGGGTTCTTCATCACCATAGTACACGGCATATACATATAAAGAGTGCAAGTATTTATATCTGGCGCCAAATATATCCAGCTAAGATTGGGACAGCATCATAATATGAGCCAAGTTTAAACTATAACAAAACCCAGATTTGCTACTCGTTCCATAAACTATAGGCTCAAAGGTTAAGATTTTAGAAATTATATGATAAATCTATCTATGGTCTCAAATTGAAATTTCCTGACGCTTGTAGTACCTTTTCCCTTCCTTGTAATTGATGCTTCTATAAGCTTCAAAGTCTTCCTTAAGTGAAGAACTTTTCGATATCAATGACACTTTTAAAGTGAATATTTTTGTTTAGGGAACCAGTACTACCTGAAATGCACTAAGAATATATGTTTTAAACTCATCTACGCCATAAATTAGGGACGTTGTCAGTAGGCACCATTCAGTTTATGTTAACATGAATTTTTTGTAGAGATATTATCAATGACAACCCTCACTGACACGAAATTGGCCTGAGAGAGAAGTGGTACATCAGTTACCTGGATAGCATCCTTCGAAAAGTAACGACCATCACCAGAAACAACAAGTGTAGCACCTGCACAAATACAAATGCTATTCACAAGTAGAACACACAAGAAAAATAGGTTGGGGGGGGGGGGGGTTGTGGTTGTTTTTGGGCAACATCAGAAGTAACCAATGTAAATGCAGTGATAGAAGGATTTTATACTGGACTGCATCAATTAGCTCCTAGAATAGATGGCTTGAGATGTTTAATTTGTACAAAGCATAGACAACAGAGATTGTTGGCAACACTGTGAAATTTTTTCATACTTGGGATATATATTAGTAATTTAATTCTCCATATGCTCTGCATGAAGTCCATGATCTTTTTCAGAAGTACAAACAAATACCTCTTATTGACCTTTTGGCTATGCTAAAAAGTTATTTTCCTTTCCTATCAGTCAAGTAACAGAGTATCAAAATAATTTAAGTTTATCGGGTCTGCAATACACATCATGATAACTTTGGCATGGTACTAAGTTATGTTATTTGCGAATAGATACAATAGCACTTGCTCGATGTCAATCTGTAAAAGAGAAAATGGCAATTTTGAAAATCCGGCACCCATAACTTAAAAGAAGAGAAAGGAAAATGGTCCCACACAGAAAATAATTGCTACCAGCATACAACTTACTGTCTGCATTTCTAGCTAAGGCTGAATCCAGCCGATATCATTCAAAACAATTTCTGAACAATTCAAAAAGGTGCACTAACACACAATTGAGGATGGGAAAAAGCATGTTTGGGACTCTTACCCCTGACTTTCTCAGCTCCAAGAGCATTAAATGTTGATTGAACAAAATTTTGCAGGTAATGAGGTTGCTTGAACACTTTAACCTAAGACAAAGAACAATTTTGTATAAGTTCAAAAAAATTTAAAAGCATTGCAATGTCCATGCAACCAAGTAAAAAGAGGACATAGTTCAACACAGAGGTTCTCTGTACATTTTCTATTATTATTATTATTTTTTGGTTTGAAAAGGCTCTCTAATTTAAATTAATATATAAAATCATATAAAAGAATTCACGAAGATTCCATGGAATGATATCATGATTGAGTAATAGTTTCATTTAATTAGAGCTGATGACATTAAAATGACACACATGCTTTCCCAGTCTTACATAAGTAACAAACTCAGAACTAATTAAACCAATCCAACTTTGGTGTCAAAGATTTAGACTAAATTTGGCACCCACCATGTACCAGTAACGCATGTCAGTTTCTACAAATATACTTAAAGATCACAACAATATTTGTACTCTGCGGTCATATTAGTTCAACCTGATGCAATAGACAGTTAGGCACCAAGAGTTGTCATCTTAAATGATAAACAAAAACAAAAAGAAGCTTGCCTCTGAAAATGATGGCATAATTTATTATCATCAGATAATGATTCCACACCTAAAACATAAAATTGAGAAACACCATAACTTCTCCTTGTTAATCATGCATCACGAGCTTTTCAAACAAAAGAAAAGAAAAGAAAAAAAACCAAGAGTCAGACCAGTTCCATATTACCGGTGAACTGATGCACTTACATTCCATACATAGATATACATAATACATGCATACATAAAAGACTGATCTGATTTACACAGACATCAAATACATACAATGTATATGAAGTTGTACGTTACATTTGACTACTCAACTGAAAAACTGTGCAATCTTGTATACATATATACAGACATACAATATTATATGTACGTTCAGATACACGAATCAGATTGACCTGACTTATACGAATACTAATAACACACGATTTGTATAAAATGTGTACAGTAAATCAAGTCCATCCCGCTGGCAAACAACGCAAGCTTAAGATCAGATATGGCACAAGTTTCTATGCAATCATCAGATCCATTTGATCAAACATTCAAACTTCAAAAAAGAAAATCTGACCAAATTAACTCATAATTAACGTAGGTTTAGATCAAAATTCGGCTAACAAACTGATCCACACGAACATTTCTTTGAAGAAAACATAACATAATATTCAAATTAACAGATCATAAGTAGATATATAGTGATCTAGAATTATCCAATATTAACCTTCTTACGGAGACCGGAGGTGCCTGGTTTCTGGCCGTCGAACGGCGTCGTTTCTACACGAGCAACCGTGAACATCCCCATGTCTTCTTCACAATTTCAAATCCGATTCTAAACTTTTTTCCAACTGGAAGCAAACCGATACAACACGAAGCGTGAGTCAATATCACGACATAGCTTGCATATACGTATGCGTGTGTGTGAATGCAGAGAGATAAAAAGAGAGAATAAAGATGCTCACAGTGAATGACAATTCGAGAAACCGGAAGGTGACGAGTGTGTATGTGTGACAGTGTGAGTGCGTATTTATAGGTGTGCTTTTCTGAGGGGTGAGTGACCAAAAAAATTAAATACATATATATTCATATTATTTATTACGCAAGAAAAGACCCACAAAAATGAAAGGAGCCCCGTAAATCTAGTGGCCTGATAATATTTTTTTACCCTCGTAAAAAGATTTGAGATTAATTTTTAATGGGAGTGAGTATAATATCTTCAATTTTTAATATTTTTAAGTGAAAAATGAAGAGGATCGGAAAGGGATGAGGAGAGCAACCAAAAGGAGAAAAAGAAAAAGAAAGAAGATAACCATAAAAAAGCATTAAGCAAAACTTGGATAAAAATTTATTTAGACATCTTCGCTAGTTATGGCTTGTTTGGGCTGGGTTTTTTTAAAAAAAAATAAGGAAAAAATATTTTTTCTCTTAAAAAAGTATATTTTTTTTATAATGATTATTTGATTTGACTTTTGAAAAAATTAAAATTCTACAAAAAGCTCAAATATTATTTTTTTAGAAGTCAAAGTTTTTAACTTCTAAAAAACAGTTTTTCTTAAATTGTTAAAAAAAAAAAACTAAAAAAATCAATCCAAATAAACCCTTATTATACTTTAAGCGCTTATATAATCTTTAAATTAGGAGCTAATAGAAAAGATAATTTGTGGATGGTGAAATAAACAACTTGGTGTAACTTTTCCTTTACCATATGCTGCCCATAGTTAACCAAGCCAACTGAACCAAAGCTTCTCCAAAAATTCAACTGGATGGCGTATTGATGGCTGGTCCATTTCCGGACCTCAATTTCAATGCATTTAAGTTGAACATAGGCTGGTAGCAATTAACAAAGTCTTTGTTTTTCGGTTGGTTTGTTCAAATCACTCGTTTGGCATTGTTGTTGAAATTTGTTATTACTGTTGTGGTTGCAGTTAACAAAGTTGTTTTATTGTTGGCAAAAAAATATAAAATTGCTATTGAATAAAAAAGTAGTCGGTAACCTACTCGGATAAAATTGTTTTAGGATAAAAAAAAAAAAGTAGTTGATAAAATTATTTTTAATTTATTTTAAAATATTTTGCAATTTTTAATTCTTAATTTTTTATTTTTTAATATTTCTATTTTTATTTTTCTATCTTTGTTTTTAATTTTTTATTTTTAAATTTTAAATTTTTATTTTTTAAAATTTAAAATTTGAATATAAAATAATTAACAATTAAAAACAAAGATATAAAAATTGAAATTAAAATTAAAAATTTTAAAAATATTTAAGTATATAATTAATCTTTAATTATAAAGAATATGTTATAATTATTGTAATTACTAAAGGGTATAATATAAACTTGCTGTTTAAAATATACAGTTTGAGAAAAAGCAGCATGGTTCAAAAAAAGAGAGATAAAAAGAGAGAATAAAGATGCTCACAATGAATGACAATTACTCTTTATAATAATTAATCTTTAATATTTTTATAATTTTTTATTTTATTTATATATTTTTTATTTTTTATTTTTAAATTTTAAATTTTTATTTTTTATTTTTTATTTTTATTTAAGTAATATAATTAATCTTTAATTATAAAGAATATGTTGTAATTATTGTAATTAATAAAGTATATAATATAAACTTGATGTTTAAAACATACAATTTGAAAAAAAAGCAGCATAGTTGATACTTTTTCAAAACTCTATTTTGTACCTCTCAAAACGCAATTTTGTCCATAACCAAACGCACTATGCATCTATTTTTTTGTCAAACTTGTTTTTTTAGTGTTTGTTAGCTAAATATTCGCTATTAATTTTGATGATGAAAATATATATGTATTATTTGACTAAAAAACTTCTTGTGAAAATAAGAGAATACTTAAGAAGAAGCTTTGAAATATTGATGAAGATGTGCAAAACGCACTATTTGAAGAAAGAGAAGATGAAAAGGCATAAGAAGGAGAAGAGATGACATAAGGGATACCGGATATTATTTTCTCTCTTACTCTTTTGTGAAATGTCTATATATTGTATGTGTTTGGCTCAAATTCTCTTTTTTCTTGTTCAAACAAATTTTTAACTCTTGCACATTTGATTTCACATATGCACAAATGAATTTGAATGCACACATAGAGTAAAAATGTGTTTTTGGGGTGTTTCAAATCATAACATGTATTTACAAATTATCTCAAAATGATTTAAAGTTGTGAAAATTGCACTTAAAATGTTTTATGCAAAAGTTTGGCTTTATTTCACTTTCTGGAGTGGCCGGACCCCCCAGCCGGTCAACCGGCCGACCTGGGAGGGTCGCCCGGCCAAGTCAGAGAAGGAAGGTAAAAGCCGGACCCCCTAGCCGGTCGATCGGCTAAGGCGTTCGACTTAGTCAGAGAGGATCAAGGGCAAGCCGGACGACCCAGCTGGTCAACCGGCTGAACGGGCTGCCGTAATAAATGCACTAGTCGTTTATTACCGTTCTGGCTGATTTCCTCTTCATTTTTTTCACCTACCAAATCCTTATCCCCCAAAACTCTTTAAATACTCATTCAAATCATCAAGTGAAGTGTGCAAATTTCATTATTATCATTCAATCAAGTTTTGAGCCATTCTTACAATATTTTTGAGCTTTCAAGAACTTATTCATCTTCTTCTTGAAGAAAAATTTCAGATACCATCTTTTCTTATTCCTTGAGTATATACACACTTTGAGAGCCAAAAATCTAGTGAGATCTATTCTTTAAAGCTTGTAAAGTGTGAGGAAATCCTAAAGAGTGAAACTCTTAGGTTCTTTGAAGTTGGGCTTCAAAGAGTTATAAGAACTTGGTTTGTGCTTCACCAAGATTTGAAAAAGCATTATAGTGAAGATTGTTGAAGTCTTAAGGGGAGCATCCTTGGGCGGTGGATGTAGGCTTGGCCAAACCACCTTAAATCGTTTGTCTCTCATCTCCTTATACTTCCATTCTTATACTTGCTTGTATTGCTTGCATTGTGTTTGATATATTGATTGTAAGAAGTTGTCAATTTTCTGAGAAATTTTTTAAACAAAAATTAGTAATTACATCTTAATTCACCCCCTTCTTAAGATATTTGCACCTACAATTGGTATCAGAGTTAGGGTTCTATCTATAGTTTAACAACTAGTAGAATTTTTAGCAAATATGGAGGGAATTTCTATTAAACAAGCACCCCCTTTTGATGGAACAAATTATGAATTTTGGAAAATGAGGATGAAAGGTGTTTATACAATCACATGATTACAAAGCTTGAAAAGTCATAGAAAATGGGCCTACTTTACCTACAAAATTAGAAGGTGATAGGAGAATATCCAAACCTAAAAATAAATGGAATGATGAAGATATTAAATTACTTGTGCTAAATCAAAAAACATTACATTATTTATTCAATACTATGAATGCAATCGAGTTTGCTAGAGTAATGGGGTGCATTTCAGCTAAAGAACTTTGGGACTAATTAGAAGTAACTTATGAAGGAACTAGCCAAGTGAAAAAATCTAGGATTGCTATGCTTGTGCATAGATATGAATTATGTAAAATGCTTCCAAATGAAAATGTTGAGCAAATGTTTTCCAAATTTGTTGAAATTACTAATGGTTTGAAAACACCTGAAAAGGATTAATCTAATGTAGAGAAGGTAAGGAAAGTGCTAAGGAGCTTGCCATCAACATGGCAACCAAAAGTCATGGCCATAAAGGAAGCAAAGGATTTGAATACATTGGAGCTCAATGAGCTCATTAGGTCACTCATGACTCATGAGCTTGACATAAAGGACCACGAAGAAGAAGAGAATAAAGCAAAGAAGTCTATTGCACTCGTTGCATCAAAATACCCATCAAGTGACGATGAGGACCCAGAAGATGAAGAAATTGCACTTCTTGCCCGAAATTTCAAAAGATTTATAAAATTTAAAAAGATGAGAATGGGGGCCTCTTCAAGCACACAAGTTGGAAGAAGAAAGGAAAAGAAGGCAAAGATTTCAAAAAGACAAAAGATGCAAAAGATGAATTGAAGTGCTTTAATTGCAACAAGTCGGAACACATAAAAGCAAAATGTCCAAAACTTTCAAAGAAGGAAGAAAGTAAAGCGCTCAAAGCCACGTGGGACTTCTCTGAAAGCGAAGAAGATGAGGAAGAGCAACATGAGATATCCAACTTTTGCCTCAGGCCAATGAGGATGAGGTATGCAATGAAAGCAAATCAAGGAAAATAAAATGGATCTTGGATAGTGGCTGTTCCAAGCACATGACGGGGAATTCTTCACTCTTCTACAAATTAAAAAGAACAAAAGGAGGAGACGTTACATTTGGGGACAATGGCAAAGGAAAAATTATTGGAAAAGAAAGCATTGGTAACGAAAACTCTCTTGCTATACACAATGTCTTACTTGTAGAAGGTCTAAAATTTAATCTTCTTAGCATTAGTCAATTATGTGACAAAGGTCATAGAGTAGTTTTTCAATCATCTAGATGCATTGTCTATGAATATGGAAATGATAATGTATATTTTATAACTAAGAGAAATGAAAATGTTTTCACTGTTGAAATTGATCAACTTATATGTCAACATGTTAAATGCTTATCCGTTGTGCATGGTAATGCTTGGTTATGGCATAGAAGATTAGGACATGCTAGCATAAGCTTACTAAATGATTTGTCAAAGCATGATCTAGTTAGAGATTTACCAAAGCTAAAATTTGAAAATGACAAAATTTGTGACGCTTGCCAACTAGGAAAACAACATAAGACATCCTTCAAATCCCTAAATAAAGTTTCAACAAATAAAGCATTGCAACTATTACATATGGATTTGTTTGGACCCATTGATGTGGCAAGCTTGGGAAGATCTAGGTATACATTTGTTGTAATAGATGATTACACTAGATTTACATGGATCACGTTTCTTGCACATAAAAATGATACCTTCAATGAATTTACAAGATTGTGTAGAAAAGTGCAAAATGAGAAAGGATATTTTATAACTTGCATCCGTAGTGATAATGGTACCGAATATGTGAATACTCCTTTCATGAACTTTTGTAATGAACATGGCATTAAACATAACTTTTTGGCCCCTCGTACTCCTCAACAAAATGGGGTAGTAGAGAGGAAGAATCGTACACTACAAGAAATGGCAAGAACTATGCTAAAAGAACACAACTTGCCAGCATACTTTTGGAGTAAAGTCATAAATACCACATGCTATGTACAAAATAGAGTATTGATTAGACCTATCTTAAATAAAAGTCCATATGAATTATGGCATGGTAAAACACCTAAAATATCATACTTCAAAGTATTTGGTTGTAAATGCTTTATCCTAAATACTAAGGACCACTTAAGGAAATTTGATGCTAAATCAGATGAAGGAATATTTTGAGGATATTCCACAAAGAGCAAAGCATATAAAGTATATAATAAAATAACTCTTGTTGTAGAAGAATCAATACATGTTACATTTGATAAGACTAATCCATTTGAGCCGAGAAAGGAAATTGATGATGTAGATTATCTTTTGGAAAAGACAACACTTAAAGATCCAACTCCAAAAGACAAAGAAAAACCAACGAAGCAAGAAGAAAAACATCAAGAAAGGAGATCTCAAGCCAATGAGGAAAACGAACAATGCTCAAACAAAGGAAATGTTGAAACAAAATAACCTCATAAAGACCTACCAAAGAGTTGGACGTTCGTAAGAAACCATCATCAAGATCTTACCCTCGGTGATCCAAATGAAGGTATAAGAACTAGGCGTAATATTAGTACTTTTTGTGAGCATCATGCACTTATCTCTCATATAGAACCCAAAAATGTAAAAGAAGCTCTACTTAATGAAAATTGGATAATTGCCATGCAAGAAAAACTTAATCAATTTGACAGGCCTAAAGATATACCTGTAATAGGAACCAAATGGGTATTCAGAAACAAACTAGACGAAGCTAGAATAGTGACTAGAAATAAGGCTAGACTAGTAGCACAAGGATACAATCAAGAGGAAAGAATTGATTACGACGAAACCTATGCTCCTGTAGCTAGACTTGAATTTATTCGTATGTTACTAGCATTTGCATGTCACATGGACTTCAAGCTTTATCAAATGGATGTGAAAAGTGCCTTTTTAAATGAATTCATTGAAGAAGAAGTTTATGTTGAACAACCCCCCAGTTTTGAAGATTCTTGTTTTCCTAATCATGTTTTAAAACTAGAAAAGGCATTACATGGTTTAAAACAAGCTCCTAGAGCTTGATATGAAAGACTTAGTGGATTTCTGGTGGAAAACAACTTTGAAAGAGGAAAACTTGATTCAACCTTATTTATTAAAAGAAAAGACAATGATATCCTACTTGTCCAAATCTATGTAGATGATATAATTTTTTGTGCTACTAATATTTCTTTATGTGAGAACTTTTCCAAGTGTATGCACAAGGAGTTTGAGATGAGCATGATGGGAGAATTATCTTCTTTCTTAGACTCCAAATCAAACAAGCAAAAGAGGGGATCTTCATAAATCAAGCCAAATACACCAAGGAAATTATCAAGAAATTTGGACTTGAAGATGCAAAGGAGATTGGAACTCCCATAAGCCCCTCAACAAAGCTGGATAAAGATGAGAATGGTAAATCTGTAGACGAAAAGAAATACAGGGCTATGATCGGTAGCCTATTATATTTAAGTGCCTCTAGACCTTATATCATATTTGCAGTATGCTTATATGCTAGATTTCAATCTAACCCTAAGGAAACGCACTTAACTGCTGTAAAAAGAATCATTAGATACCTTAAGGGAACAATTAATCTAGGACTTTAGTATGCAAAAGGAACGTCATTTGACCTATATGGATTCTCTGATGCTGACTATGCTGGTTGCAAAGTAGACCGTAAGAGCACTAGTGGAACATGCCAATTCCTAGGACATTCCTTAGTATCTTGGTTCTGTAGGAAATAAAATAGTGTTGCTATTTCAACTACCGAAGCTAAATATATTGAAGCTGGTAGTTGTGTGGCTCAAATTTTGTGGATGAAACAAAATTTACTTGATTATGGATTGCAAATGATCATGTTCCTATATATTGTGATAATACTAGTGTAATTAAACTTACTAAAAATCCAATTCAACACTCAAGAACTAAGCATATTGAGATTAGCCACCATTTCATTAGAGATCATGTACAAAAAAATGATATCATACTTGAATTTGTTGACATTTTACATCAAGTTGCTGATATTTTCATTAAACCATTTCATGAGGATCAATTTTGCAAGATTAGAAGAGAAATTGGAATGATAAAATGTGGTTAAATTGCATGAAAATGTGTTTATATGGCTTAGGCATGAAAAATACACATTTTTGTAATTTCTGACCCAACCGGTCGACCGTCTGTAGCCATAAGGCATCCGGCTAAAAGGGATTTCTTTGGGTGCTCTCTGATCCGGCCGGTCGACCCCCGCGACCGGCTGAACGCGGACAAGGTTAAAAATTAGAGGTTTTAACCCTAAATTCACTTCAATCTCCCAATTTTTTTTTTAACCCTAGTCGAAATTTCTCTCAAACCCACTTTTAATTCTTCAAATTTCAACCAAATTCTTCCAAAATTCTTCCTATATTTTGATTATCCACTTCAAAAAACAAGTTTTCACCGATTCAATCTTCAAAAAAATAACGCAAAATCATGGTGAATTCGAAGAGAAGAGGTCAAGCACGTGGAAGAAAAGGGAAGAGAGCAAGAACACAATCTCCTCCACCACCACCACCTCCGCTATCAAAGATTCAAGGCAAGCAATCAATTTTGTACGGTAAATATATCGTTGACTCAAATTTTACTGGCACCAATGTCTTGCCATTATTTGATGATTGGTTTATGTTTCTGCATCTATATTGTGATGTGCAAGATAAATTGGTAATAGAATTCTATGAAAATCTTGAGATATATAATAGAAGTCCAACACTTGAGTTATCTTCTACTGTATGTGGGGTGAATTTTGTGCTTAAGGAGGAAACTTTGCATGAAAGCTTTCATATACCTGTTGATGGAGAAGGTCATCACAATAGTCAAGGTTGGCCGGAAGGAATCAGGAAGACTGATATTCCGGGGAAAGTTATAAAATACATGTGGAAGGATGTAGGACCTAAGAATCCAAAATTGATTCTTCCATTATTGAAGGATGTTAATTACAATATGAGAATTGCCTTTAAAATCATGAGTGAAGCAATTCTCCCTAGGAATATCAATGATGAAAAAATCCCGGTTATGGATGCTTATATCTACTATAGCCTTAGGCAGAAAAAGAAGATAGCTTTGCCTTTCCTAATTCTTCAACATATGCTGCATATTAGTGAAAATGGAGGAGGCAAAACTACTACACCCGAATATGGTATGGCATTGATGCATATTTTTTCACACTTTAGAATCTCTTCAAATGCTCCATACAGAGAGTTTGCCTGGAACTTTGATATGTTATATATGAATTTCATGGGCATTTACTGGTATAATGGGAAGGCTATCAACAGAGAAACCTTCAAAAACTTGCCTCAAAACATTCAGGCGGCCATTAAGAATAGAACTAAGAAGGGCATTACTTTCACTGATCCTGTATATGGTTTTGACGCTTAAAATTTTGATGATATACTTGAGGGGATCGACATCACATTAGATAAAGATGTAGGGACTGAACTTGAGAGAGAAGCTGACATAGGCATTCTAGGAACAATACCCATGGTTGTTAGCACCTCTGAAGAAGAGAAAGATACTGAGGAAGCTACACTAAGGCGAGTGATGAAAGAATCGAGAGCACAGGGGCACATTGATGAGCAATACCGCGCTGAGATTCGACGAGGTACAGGGTCTAGCTCAATGGGTCAACAAGAAAACCCATCTATGTTGGCTCAAATTCTTTCACAACTCCAGGCTTTAAACACGGGAATGGGAGAAATGAGGACCACCATGACAAGCCAATGGAATGAGCTCACTATTTGGAGGGAACACATTGATTCAGAGGTGGCATCTATGCGATCGGAAATGAACGAGTACTTCAAAGATCACCATGATCGAGCACCTTGATTTCCATACTTCCAAAAAACTCATTTTTACTATTCGAACACATTTTCAGTTTTAGTTGACTTTAAATTTCTTGACTTTGATAACCAAGTTATTTCTTTTATACAATCTTAACTTTCATTTCTTTTCCTACCTATATATTAATTTTGATGATGCCAAAGGGGGAGAAGTAAATGGGCAGTGGTCGAATGATGGGCGAATGATATAATGATGATTGAATGGTATATATGCTTTGTTGATTGTTGATATGCTTTGTTGATATGTTTGTTGTACTTGTTGTGGATATAGCTATTTGTTTGATTGTTGATGGGTTGATTATTAGTGAAAAATGTCTTCAAAATATGCATGAGTTAAATCCTGACAGGGGGAGTATTTTCCCAAATACATTTTTTAAAGAATGCATATATTAAGGGAGAGTCCTTTTGTCATATCTTAAAAATTTGTCATCATAAAAAAAGGGGAGATTGTTAGCTAAATATTCGCTATTAATTTTGATGATGAAAATATATATGCATTATTTGACTAAAAAGCTTCTTGTGAAAATAAGAGGATATTTAAGAAGAAGCTTTGAAATATTGAAGAAGACGTGCAAAACGCACTATTTGAAGAAAGAGAAGATGAAAAGGTATAAGAAGGAGAAGAGATGACATAAGAGATACCGGATATTATTTTCTCTGTTACTCTTTTGTGAAATGCCTATATATTGTATGTGTTTGGCTCAAATTCTCCTCTTTCTTGTTCAAACAAATTTTTAACTCTTGCACATTTGATTTCACATATGCACAAATGAATTTGAATGCACACATAGAGTAAAAATGTGTTTTTGGGGCGTTTCAAATCATAACATGTATTTACAAATTATCTCAAAATGATATGGAGTTGTGAAAATTGCACTTAAAATGTTTTATGCAAAAGTTTGACTTTACTTCACTTTCTGGAGTGGCTGGACCCCCCAGCCGGTCAACCGGCCGACCTGGGAGGGTCGTCCGGCCAAGTCAGAGAAGGAAGGTAAAAGCCAGACCCCCTAGCCGGTCGACCGGCTAAGGCGTCCGGCCTAGTCAGAGAGGATCAAGTGCAAGCCGGACAACCCAGCTGGTCGACTGGTTGAACGGGCTACTGTAATAAATGCACTAGCTGTTTATTACCGTTCTGGCTGATTTCCTCTTCATTTTTTCACCTACCAAATCCCTATCCCCCAAAACTCTTTAAATACTCGTTCAAATCATCAAGTGAAGTGTGCAAATTTCATTATTATCATTCAATCAAGTTTTGAGCCATTCTTACAATATTTTTGAGTTTTCAAGAACTTATTCATCTTCTTCTTGAAGAAAAATTTCAGATACCATCTTTTCTTATTCCTTGAGTATATACACACTTTGAGAGCCAAAAATCTAATGAGATCTATTCTTTAAAGCTTGTAAAGTGTGAGGAAATCCTAAAGAGTGAAACTCTTAGGTTCTTTGAAGTTGAGCTTCAAAGAGTTATAAGAACTTGGTTTGTGCTTCACCAAGATTTGAAGAAGAATTATAGTAAAGATTGTTGAAGTCTTAAGGGAAGCATCCTTGGACGGTGGATGTAGGCTTGGCCGAACCACCTTAAATCGTTTGTCTCTCATCTCCTTATACTTCCATTCTTATACTTGCTTATATTGCTTACATTGTGTTTGATATATTGATTGTAAGAAGTTGTTAATTTTCTAAGAAAGTTTTTAAACAAAAATTAGTAATTACATCTTAATTCATCCACTCTCTTTAAGATATTTGCATCTACAGTGTTGAAACGCATCCCAAACAAGCTCTTAATTTTTGCCGAAAGTTATAAACAAACCGTTGGCAAATTTTTTAGTAAAATGTCAACATCTGAAGTTGAAGTTGTTCTCCTTGACTTTTTAGTGCTGAAGAAGACCATCAGCGAATTTGTCATATGTTATTTGTCGCTTTATATATATTTGTAATATATTAATTCTCAGGTTTTAATAACATTTGCAGAAATATAATATTAAGAATTTCCGAAGTATGAAGGTGAAGGCCGAAAATCTCCAAAATAATCAAAATACCTTATATAAATAACCTGCCTTAACCTTTTATGAATGCAGTACTTGAATGGGTTTGAGTTGAATGGCAATAACCGGATAAGATTTTGTGTGCATAGAGTTAATATATATATATATATATATATATAAAAGTTAAATCTAAAGAAACTCAAACAAAGGTGCCCATTTATTTGTCAAGTTATCATAAATTTTATTTTTAATATTATTACATTATTATAAATTTTTAAAAAAATTAATATAAGAATAAAAAAGTACTAGAATTAATTTTTATAGATATTTAGAAATAATTAAAAAAACACGCGAAAACCAAAAAAAATAAAAAATTACATCTATAAATATTTAAAAAACTTAAAAAACACACAAAACCTAAATATGCCCGTGCAAAGCCCGGGATATGAAATCACTAGTTATGTAAGCATTATTAGATCTATAAAATTAAGCTCACTTCATAAGGCTCGGTTTCATAAGACTCGGTTTGAATTAACATGCATGCCAAGAATATTATCCCATCCTTTCTCATATATATTGCAAGATGCAGTTGATTGACCTTTGATTTCCCTGGAATGTTTTTAGGCAAAATACGATATAAAGCTTATCTAATAATCACATGAAGCATCTCCTTCAATTATAAATTTTGTGCATATGGTAAGACCTAATGAAAGATTGGAGAAAATATTTTTCTGTTGACAATTTCACTCATCAAAAATAATGTTAGACTGTGGTAAGTATTTATAGCAATAGTGCAAGGTAGGAATGAAGTTTTCAAACTCCTATTTTGCACCTACTAAAAATTCACCTGAGCTTACCCTGCCCTCATACTTGGTACTTGGATAGATAAACATATCATCTGCATACCTGTCGATACACTTAGCTCGACTAGGTAGAACACCTACACTTTAATGATGCTAAAAACAAATCTAATATGAATAAACCGTATTAAATCTAAACACCAAAGCTTAACGCATTAAATCCAAAGTCTAACACATAAAATTCAATATAAACTTACAGTAATAACATATTAAATTCAAACTCAATATTCCAAATTATTAAATCCAAACGTATGCTCCAAGTTTAAATGTACTATAAGGCTGTCTCTAACAGCTCTTTTATTTTTCCCCTAAATTTAAGTGATTTAAGTCATTTTCTTATAATTTGGGATCCCTTATTTTCAGTTATACTCCAACAGCACCCCTATTTTTTTTTATCAAACTCTCAATTTAAAAAATCTCTATTTTAGTTTCACTCCAATAGCTATCCTATTTTAAAATATTGCAATGTTTAAAGCTATGGGAAATAAGGGATGGGATTTGAGTGTTGGTTTTGGGGACGAAAAAAACAAACCCCTATATATGTGTGTTTTGTTTTGGGGTTTAAGGAAAACTTAAAATTTGAAGGATGATATAGAGGAGCTGTTGGAGTACATTAGCACAAACCACTTTCTTAAATATAGAGTTTTTTTTATATTTGGGGAAGCTATTGGAATTAGCTTAATGAGACATGTCCTCTTTAACATAGTATATGAAACTTTTACCACAAAAATAAAAAAAAAATTTCTTTGTTGATGTAATGCTTATCAAGATATTATAAATGATATATACATGTACCAAGATAAGGGGGAAAACCCTACCCTGTTTTTTCATATAAACCCTCTTTTAATTTTTGCGACACTCGTACAAAACGGAAGAGAATGGACTATTATTATCAACCCTAGTATTTCTCGTTATGGTATATCCACAACCTAATGCACGGAAAAAGCAAAAGCAACAAAGTGAACCACGAGTAAACAAATTGGAGTACATTCGAATCCGTCTCAAACTTTTCACTTTCTCGAGGTAAATAAAGAGTGAACAATAAGATTCTATAATAAAGAGATTAAAAAGAGAATTCAATGCGGTTCCATCCTTTGAATTTACATATTTATCCCCTCATTCCCATCCTCGATGGCTACTCTATAATACTACTATACTAGACATTTTTTCTCAATTTGATGCAATAATAATTTTTGTTAACACTACGAGTCAATTCAAATAATTTTACATTATAAACTTTTTTTTCTTTTACATCAACCTCTTAATAACAATTATAAAAAAATTGAAACGTAACAAGAAATTAACCAAACTAAATCTTTTCTAATTAGTTAAATTCCTTTAGATGATTTCACTTTTGTTGTAAATCTGGTATTACTGTCTCTAGTATATCATTGTATATGGAGAAAGAATGTTCTTTATAACTTCATAATGTTCCTCCTTTTTATGATTTGTTGTTGATTTAGCTTATAAAAAGAATTTACTTCAAATAACATATTAATTTTTAATGCTTCCCCATCATAAATATAAAATTAATAATTAATCTACTACATTATTTGTAAGTTACATTAATCAAAATCATTATTGTATATAACTCTAGAAAATATACTGTAAAGGGACTAAATTAATCCCCCTTTATACTTCTAAATTTTGACCATTGCATTTTGAGCTAATTCATGATTGCTCTCCCACAACCCTATTTGATGATTTAAGCTACTCCGGTTCACTCTATCACAAGTCGATTTTGCTTTCTTTTATAACACAAAAAAATAAAAGGGAACATTTTGTTAATTTTCTAATAACTAAGGATGATCACACTTCATTATTAATTTTAAAATCAAAATTAAAGACAACTTAAACTAAATACAAAGTTTACTAAATTGATTTAGAAAGAAATTAATACCCAATTTAAAACTTTGTACAAATTTAATGGTAGGTGACTCACCTTACCCGTTCAAATTTTACTACAACTCTTTAAGCACACCACCATAAACTAAAACCAACCACCTAAAATTCAAATAAAACCAAACTACAAGGATCTAAAAAGTAAACCCCAAAAAATAAAAAAGAGAAAAAGAAAAAGGAAAAAAAAAAACTACATTTCTCTTTAGTCAATCAAGCCCCTACAGGCGGAGCCACGCTGGGCTTAACCTTGGGCGGTCTTCCTCTTCCTCTGCGCACACCGGGAACCCCCGCGGGCGGCGCAGCGGCAGCAGGAGGAGCAGCACCACTCGCAGCCTTCGAAGACTTAGGAGGCCTGCCACGTTTACGGCCGGTGACACTAGCCGTAGCGGTGGTGGTTGTCTTAACTTTGGGAGGAGGGGGAGGAGCGAGAGGGTCACGTGACTTAGGAGGGCGGCCACGTGGGCGAGGTGGAGGTGGGATGTATCCGGCAGGCAAAGCGGGCTTGGGCTTGGGTGGACGACCACGGCCACGGCGTGGTGGGGCGTTCGGGTCGGGCTTCATGTAGTTGTTCTTGACCATAACCAGCTGACCCATTTGCTTCATTTTGTTGAGATGGTGCGAGAGCAGCGTCGAGTGTGCTGGTGGGAGGTTGCCGTAGGTTGACTCGATTTGCTTCGAGATTGTTGACTTGTTCGACCCGTTCTTGTCGTTCAACGCCTCGATCGCTGTCATTATCATCTGCAGAAACAAGACAAAAAAATATTAACCTCCGCGATAATATGAAGGAAAGAAAATTTATTCACAAAAATATGAAATTTTTTAAACCAAACCATGTAAGAAAATAACAAAAGGTAGTAAATTTTCAGCATAAATGGAGGGAAAAAGGGAATATTCCGTTAACAATATGTTAAAGGCCTAACATGTTTGACGTAATATCCATAAAATTAAGCCAGACCTAAGTGAATTTTTGTTATCTAGAGACAAATGTGGGTTTCTTAGTCGTGAAAAACTGAAACCCTAAATAGAAAATGACAAACAGAGAGACAAATTGAAGCCGAAACAAGAGTAAAATCGCAGCTTCTTAGCTGTAATTTGCTGCTTTTACACATGCCCGAAGAACTAAAACGCTAAAAAATGGAGAAAACCAAAATATAACCACAAAATAAGCTGAAATTTAGTCACCTAAAACACCCAAAAAGATAATTAAATACTTTTACTGCATAAAATTGAAAAAAAAAACTAAAAAATGAGAAATAAATTAAGAAGAGAACAAAATTACCTCAGGATAAGGAGGAAGGGTAACAGGAGCTGGAACAGGTGCAGTGGTGGTGTTAATATTTTGTTCTTCACTATCCATGCCGAAAAATTATAAACGGAAAAATTAAGAAAAAAATATATCTAAAAGCTACAAGAGAATTTCACTGTAGCGAAAGAGAGAGAAAGAGAAAGAAGAGTGTGATGAAGAAATTGAGATGCAGAAAGAGTTGAGAACAGGGAGCGGATTTAAAAAGGATCTGGGAATTGGATCGGAAGCAAGGGAAATGGGTTCGAGTGTTGCGGGGGATGATCTCACGGTTAGGGATTGCTTGTTCGGACACTAATCTAACGGTTTCAGTTCATTTTAAACTAGCACTACGAGGATCGATGACGTGGCTTAGATCTTTGTTATCTCCTTCAAACTTTTCTGTTTCGTGGTTGCGTGTTTTTACATCTTTACCCTTCCTGTCATTGGATAATTTCCCCCCAATTCAAAATTTTTGGGCCACTGTAGTTACTTTTTAGTGCATGCACTAGTGGTTTTCTTTTTCTTTTTTGTCCAAACAGCATTTGTATTAACAACAGCCCAAAAAAAAAAAAAAAAACAGAAAAAGAAAAATTAAATATGCTTGTGGTTATTCGTGCGTTGTGAAGAAATTATTTACCCCCAAAAAATTGCATTGTGACGCAGATTCGTGGTTTAAGTGATTCGAGGAAAAAGCGATAAGATAAAAATGCTTGTCAACTTGGGTATAATTGTTAATCTAATAATACATAAACCTCATTTAATGGGGAAAAAAACTTTTATAATTTAAACTTGATTACAATTTATTACCACGCAAAATTTTGTCAATGGTCTGAAAAACTCGAGTGATATTATCGATTATTAAAGAAAAAAAAAGGGCCTCACGTTATTACATACCAAACACAAAGCTTTTCACCAAACGTGGCACAAAGTATTTGACAAGTATCAAGTAATAACAATGAGGGTGTAGTATTTTTTTTTTTTTTGGCTATCAGGTAAATGAGTACATCTATTAATAGTCAAATATACATATGTCCTCACGAATGTCCCAACAAAAAAATTCGCGGTCGGACGCAACTCAAAAGCTAAGCTTGATCTTAGTTCCCTACTCTCGGTTAAGAGCCCTAACTTACCTAGTAAGTGGGTTGTAGGATTGGTCCTTCCACATAAGATTTATTAATTGTTGGTCAGCCTCTGCAAAATGAAAATTTTTCGTATTAAAAAATTATATATATACATCCATGTACGGTACAATGGTGAAGCTAAATACGAAGTACTCAGAATTTTCAAAATTTTTGGAAGGATGCCTTATCCTCCAGAATTACTTATTTCTATTTATGCCCCTTAATTATGACTACGACAATAGTGTTTCGACGAGCTTCAATTTTTCAATCATTTTGTTGGCAATCCTACTTTCGACCCAATATTTATTTTGGCAATTCTACACTCAATCCTATTTCTTTCTATATTTTTACATTTTCTTCCATAAATATAAATTCAAAATAATATAAAAAATCAATTTCAGATTCAATCAACCCAATACTAAAAAAAGGTGCTAGTCTTATTTCTCCAATTATTATTTTTCTCTGGCAAAATAAAATTTCTATCAATTTAAAAAATATTTCTATTATAAAAAAGAAATATTTGTTATAATACTAGAAAAATAATTTTATTAGCTTTAATATAAATTATTATTATAAGAAACATAGATCTAATTATAAAATAAATTATCTTATTTCAATAACATTAATAATAATAATTATAATTATCATAACAATAAAAATGTAATACTAATGTATTTTTACATGATTTAGTATTCATTAGAAAATCTTACAGTTAAATTTATCAAACGCATTTTTGTTGAACTGACTAGATAAACAGCTATTAGCTAACAGCTAAATACAATCACTTTTTGTAATAACTAATTGCTACTTAACAAGTACTAAGTGTTGCCTTGTTTTTTTTTCTTTTTTCTCCATTTTTTTCGTTTTTGACGATGACTTTGTTGCTTGTTTGTCCTCTTTTTTGGACTATCCTTAGTGCACAGAGTTTATCATTGGACCAATTAGAAGAAAAAAAAATTCCTTAGTTAAAAATTATTCATATTATTTTATCACAACTATTAATGCTTTGTTTGGTATAAGTTTACTATAAAGTGCTTTTGTATTATTCTATATAGAAAGTATCATTTGGTTTGAGTTCGTGAGTTAGTGTTGACTTTGTGGAGAAAAAATGGCTGTGGAGAAATTCAGCAATGGATATGGAATCAGAGAATCAATAAGCAAATGTCCGTAATATCGCCATCGACGATGTTATTCTAGACCAGATGTTTAGGTATCATTGCGTACATTAGTCGGTCGATCTAATTGCTATTAGTAGTTGTAAACTTTTAATTAATCAAACGCATATCAGTCCCGTGTTTGTTTATTAAGTCTTAATCATTTGTTACTACTAATTACGAATTTATTGTCATGAAAAGACAAGAAAAATAGTGTTTTGGACTTTTGTACAATGGTCAAATCTGCAGGCCTTAACTACTCAACTGAAATACCAAATTCTTTAAAATTTTAGCATTTTTTTTACACGTTTTAAGAGATTAATCACTGTATAAGTTTTTTCGTAAAATTCAGTATTGCATCATATGTTACGACACTAAAGTCTACAATCAATATGCGCGTGACCACGGTGGGCGTTAAATTGTAGACGCTAAAGTCTATAATCACAAGTTTCGGGACACTAGCAACTTACGAAATAAAAAATAAGAAAAGCAAGAGTGAATCCTTAATATCGGTGTGGTATTGGTCAAAGATACTCCAATACTCAAGTCAGTTAGTGTTTGAGAGTATTTAAGGAGTGAACATGAGAAACTGAGTGTTTGAGAGTATTTAAGAATTGAAACTAAAAAACTAAATTGACAACTGGTTGATACAAACTTGCCGGAGTGCACGTAGGACATGAATAAGGCAAGTTGGTTGATACAAACCTGCCAGAGTGCAGGTAGGACATGAATAAGGTGGGTGGCGAGCCATGAGTTGCTCGTGGAAAATGGTATGGAGGTTTGGCTATTTATCGTTTTTTGTCTTTCCCTTTGGTGAGCGCATCTATTTATGACTACTAGGAATTGTGAGTCCGAAGACTTATAGGACTTTTCTCTTATTAGGCTCCGAATGTAGTGATTGTTTATCTCTTAGAATTGGATGAGACAAGCTTGACAGTCAAACACTTGTCCCTTCCAAGTCAAGTGATAAGGCTGGTCTCTATTTATTAATCATCATAGCCAGTCCACGTAGGATAAAGTTAACGACCGGCCGTACATGAAGATGGCCGGTTGAGTGTGAACCGGACTTTTCCATGGGCTTGAAGTTTTGGGCCTTTGCTGGACGACTTGCATGCCTACTAAGTGACCATGGTCATAACCTCTTTCTTGATCCACATCTGACTAATTGCCCCAGTGGAACGAATTTTCCATGAGATGCTGAAGAGCCATAGCCTTGCCCTTGAGGTTTGAATTTGAGGTTTAGAGCAAACGTAATGAATCTTTAGGTCCATGCCAATTTTTTGCTACAATAGTACTAAAATGAGAACTTTGGTTTAAACATTTAAAAATATTAAGAGTTATCAAACCGCATAGTATTGCTTTGATTAGACCTAAGAGGAAATTTGAAAAGTCATATTGTAATTAAATATGGGTGTAACTAGGAGTAATTACGCAGTTAGGTGTGTTTATCTAACCAAGTAACTACCTGATCAGAGATAACTTGGGTGTAATTGGATTTCCTAAATCACCCACTCCAATTCTCATGGAGCATGTATGAATTGGTGTAATTACACTAACAATTTTCGTACTCTTTTATTCCTTTTATGTTTGTCATACTTCATTAGAAAATAAATATAAATAATAAAATTAAATTAAATAAATAAGTACTAAATTAAAAAATATATTTAAACATAAATAAATGAAATATAAATAAAGAATTTTTTGAAAATACATAATTATTTGTTGTTGTTAATTATAATTAAATATTAATATATATTTTTATAAATAATATTTAATTTAAAAATATTAATAGAAAATAATTTTTAATTTTACATATTTATATCTATAATTCATAATATTTTTAATAAGCAATATTTAATTTTATATAAATAATTTTTATTTTAATTTTTTTTGCAATTAATAGAATAAAATATTTGTTAGTATTAATATATAGTTCAAAAATAAATATTTATTTTTATATTAAATAATTTAATTATATAATTACTATTTGTACTATCAAACATGTCATACAACATTAGATTTTTAGTCTTGTGCTACTTGTGTATGATAATGTCGTCCTTTGTAGGTTTCGCTTTTATTCGACCAAAAGAAGTTCTTTACTTTTACCGTTTCGAGTATCATATAGAGCCTGCCTAGTCGTGCCTAGCCTAGCCAATAGACACCAGATGGGAACTTGAAAAGCAGAACGCTCCCGTTTAGACTTTTTCTCTCCTGGCCAATGGTGGCTTGTGGCCATGTCAACAGCTTCACATCATATCTTATTCTTAATTACACTGAGGTCAAGTATGGAGTTTCGAAAGTTTAAATTTTGGAAAAGTGCACTTCGTTCTAAGATTTTTTTCTTTTATTACCCTCAACTCGATGGAGGTTAATAAAACTTGTGATTTGTAAATACCCTAATTTAAAAAGGAAAGGAAAAAGTATTGGTGTCACTGCTTTTCCTCTTGCAATTGTTTTTTGCCATCATTTGTTGGAACACATAGGGAGGCTCTCAGTGGTCAGTCCCAGCTAGCCAAGAAGATTTTTTATACCCAGCATCTCTCGTTAATCTATCTCTATATATTATAAAAGAGAGTTTATGTCTAATTTAATTATGTTATGTGTCATTATGTCTTTTAATTTTTTTTTTGCATAAAAAAGCTTTTTCACTCAAAATAATTTACTAAACTAATGAATTTATTTTTCTAAAATATATCAATTATTATTTTTTGTCAACAAAAAATAATTTCCTAAACTACTTTTTTCACCAAATGGGCATACATTTATTCTAGTAAAGTTTCATGGTATATATCTATAACCCATAATATATATATTAAAACAACAATCAATGGCACCGCAATACTTCCCTACAAAATTTAAATACCTCAAATTTAGCAATGTAGCATTGTTTTATATAGGTAAAATATACTAGACCCTTTTGTAGTCTATCATCAGTGCACAAAACCCCCTTGTGGTACCAAAAGTCCCACAAAGACCTTATGGTAAGTAAAAGATCCACGCCCAACCCTTTACTGTTTATCCTCCCCTAACTGTGTTAAAAATTTACAATGAAAAAGACATTAACAACCTTATTGCACTTGTTTAATTTTCTTTTTTGTTTTTTAGTTAAACACTAGCATAGAGGCTGAGATAATAAAATAAATATAGCTAAAACCCCAACGTTGATGATGCATTAAAGAATGATGCAAAGCTTGCGGAGTAGATGACAAGCTTAACCGGTTGAGATCATCGGAAATAATTGGGGAATTTCATATGTTCTCTCTGTCTAACCTATTCACCATGATCTTTTTGATGCAGTTGGCTTCATTTATCAAATAAAAAAGCTATGAGAAATTCAAAGAAAATGTTAAGTTGTATCTAAATTTCAAGTATAATGATTTGATTGATTAGCCTTAAATAAAATGTTAAGCATAATTTTCAAAAGTGTTTTAATATGCCCATGTGCGCATGTTTGACCAAAAAAAAGAGAAAGAAAGAAAATTGAACAAGTGGAGTAAGGTTATTAATGCTTTTTTCTGTGTAAATTTTAACACCTTTAGGGGAGGATAGACGGCAGAGGGTTGCGCATGTAACTTTTGTTCATTACAAGGGCTTGTTGTGGGACTTTTGGAACCATCAGGATGTTTTGTGCACTTATAGTAACTCATAAGAAGGTCTAATATATTTTACCTTTTTTATATTCTTTTACTTGCCATATGTACACCATGCAACATTCCTGTGTATACACATACACTTACATAACTCTCTTTTTCATGGCTTTCTATTTATTTTATACACATAAATATGATTAATTTTGAAAACTTTTAAAACTTTATCAAAAATTAAATTTTATAGAATATATTTATATTTTATTTTCACATAGACTACTAAAATTTGTATATATGTTTCTATATATTATATACAATAGAATCCTTTTGTATCTTTTAATGCCACATATCATAATTCTATTAAGTTTTCTTTAAAAATGAGTTAAACTTCAATAAATATATTATTTATATTCTATTATTTTTTCTCAAATTATATTCATTTCTTATTTTATTTTCTTAATTTAAATGATTTATTCAATTATTACATATTTAAGTTTAATATATTAAATTTTATCCTAACATAAATGGTAAAAATATAAATGATCATAAATAATAAATAAAATTATTAAAAACACTAATTTCTACTCTCGTCTATCGATTATATTAAATAGTTGTCGATGTATACATTTTCTTTCCCACTCATTATTTGTTATTTCTAAATTATGCAACGTTTCAACGTTACCATGGGTTGGTATAATCCTAAATAATGGCCTAGAATTTTGGTTCGAATTTTATTCGCCTCTTGCTATGTCTCCATTGTTTTGGTTCCAACAATTTATTTTCTTTTCCAATTTATAACTTCTTTCCTGTCAAAAGTGGTCAAAAGTGTTTCCTGATTTGAAGATCCTTGACCATAACAGAAGGAGGAAATAGAAAGCAAATTTCAAGAAAGTTACATTATTTAGGTGAAAAGATCCAGATGCATAAAACCATGTTGAGGAACCAATATTAATAACGGATAAACTTACCATCACCAAGTGTGACACAATTAGGACCAGTGTATAACTGCCAATTTTGAAGGACATAAGCATCGTTTGTCATGTGTGCTGTTGCATGAGCTAGAATTGACAGTATGCACAAGAGGCGTAAATCTGAATACTTCAAATAAGGTGAAACTAGTATAGTAGGAAGCAAGGGTGGTGCAGTGGAATGAACAAAACTAGTATAGTAGTATAGTGATTTGTGGATTATTATTTTGATTTTGTGAAGTAATCTTGCTTTGACAGTGCATAACCATACTTGCATCGCGCTGCTGAGTGATCACGCGTGAAGCAAATTTGACATTTGCCTTTTAAGTTGAGGCTTGAGATCGATCAACACTAGAAGGCCAAGAGAATGTTTGTTGACCATGCTATTCAAAAGAATTCACATGCACACAATTTGTAATCAAAGCTTGATGTGTAGAATTGGAGTGAGAATCATATATAGTGGTGGAAGCTATATCAACACTAAGAGAACGTTTGCTCGTAAGTGAACAATTTAGCTTTTAGCTGGGAAAAAGTTGGTGGGATAGCTAGGTTTTGTATTAATGTTATGAATGCATGGTAAGAGGGAGGTAGTCCATCCAAAGCATTCAAGACAATGTCAATGCCAGAAAGGGGGTCATCTACGGCTCCAAGACACTGGGAAATTCTTTTGTGAGTTGTTGGAGTTAAACAGTTATGAGGAGTGTATTCTTTGAGAGTGCATAATTGTGCCGAAAGAAAAGAACGTGTAACAACTTAAGCTTAACTAGTGGTCTAACACCTATGCTGCCTTAAAACCCGAAAACAGTGATTAAGACGAGATGAAAATAACTACTTCCTTTTCTCTTTCTCCCCTTGATTCCGAGCTGTCTCCCTCTCTTTTTCTTCGGCATTTACACCGCCCATTTGAGCCATAATTGAGATTAATCAACTAGCATAAAATTAATGTTTAAGTTCATGATGACAGTAATAAAGGATCAAACTATTATAAAGTAAATACAAATTTCACATAAAACAAATGTAGAGACGATGTTATAAAACATCTTGCCATAGATTGTTACATAAAACTCTCTCCCAAAGAGAGTCAAAGATCATGAGCAGAATCATGGGCAAGAGCTTGGGAAATAAGAGATTCAGAAAGGGTAGATGAGGTACAAGATTGGAACTGATAATCATCTTTCGGGTAACTTAGCCTCCTCCTTGCCTCGGGATCGACAAGGGTTAGTACAAAAATATTCACCTATTATCCATCAACTACGCTTTTCGGCCTGATCTTTGGCCCTGACTCATCTACCATGGAAAAACCTTGGGGAGGAACCCTTAGATTTTCGGGGCATTGGATTCTCACCAATATTTGCGTTACTCAAGCCGATATTCTCGTTTTCACTTCGTCCACCACCACTCACATGGAGGCTTCTCTCTAAGGTGCTCCATAATTTGTGTACTGATGGAGGATTTAGACTGGTTTGGTAATGGTTCTATCTATGTGACCTAGGAGTTGGTTAAAGGTAAAAAAAATTGTGATCTGGTGTTTCCTTGTGAGATGATTGAAGTGGTCAAGGTTAATGGTGACACACAACCTATACAACCTTGACAAGTGGAAATAGAAGTTGGGTCAACTATAGTGGTCATTGAAAGGGATGAAAGGGGAAAAGAAAGAGGAGACGGTGAGAGACTAAGACGTTGGTCATAGACCTCCTAATGCCATGAGAGGATTGTGAACAGTAGAAAAATTCTTTATATTTCCTCAATTGAGTATAAGGACAAAAGTTACATATTTAACTACAACAAAGAAAACTCGAAAAGAGGTAAGTATAAGCCTATCATGTATTCAACAAAATTCAGAAAGTAACAACTAACTCGAGAGACTTATCAATATGTAAACTTTGAATATATGAAGTGTTTGGTGAAGGTTTGATATTTGAAAAAAAAAATGTTGTTATTATTTTTGAATGACTAGGCATATCTTTAGTTTTGAGATTCAAATGAAGACATAAGTTTTATAATTTGTGATAATGCTGTAAAATTTTTATGATAATGCTACAATTATTAGCTCTTAATATTATTACTTCAATTTAAATAATATTTTACAATTACTATTATTATAATAATATCATTAACCATGAAATAAATAAATATATGAAAATTACTCATTTCTCTCAAACATCGCACAAACAACACATTTGTTAAACAAAATATATAGGGTAAATTGCACGAAACCCTTTATATTTTATCATAAGTGTGGTTTACCCCTTGTGATTTAAAAATTAGCTAATTATCCCCTGTTATTCTCAAAAGTGAAGCACACATGTCTATTTTTTTAAAACTCCGTTAATAAAATACAAAAGGACTAATTTGCCCTTTAGACCCAAGGGCTAACAGTGCACTTATGACAACTACAAGGGGATACGATGCATTTATGACAAATTATAGTGGGTATGGTGCTATTTAATTGGAAACTTGGAGTAATTAATAATTTGTTAATTAATTAATAATTAAATTATTAATTTAATTAATGAGAAGGTGGTTGTGCAATCATGATGACAGTGGAGGTTAATTTGTTTTTTTTTATTTTTCGGTAAAAAAATATTTACTTGTAATAACAACATAAAATATAAATATGTATATAGTATAATTAGTTAAAATTTACATATTTTAACCTAAGATCAAGGGCTCAAGTCTTTTCTGTTGCAAATGTTTTTTTTAAAACAAAGGGGAAGGGCATTTTTTTTTTATTAAAATCAAGTTTAACAGTAAAAATACTAAGCCTAGTCACAGGCCCAACGCGTATATTACATGCTCGGTTAAATCTAACGAAAAAGGTGATGGAGGAGGTAATGTACTTTGCTCTTTTAAAGTACAGTGGAGCAAATAGTTAATTTTTAAATCACAAGAAGTAAATGTACACTTATAACAAATTACAAGGGCTTTTGTGTAATTTACCAAATGTAAAAGAATAAAGAAACAAAACATATAGTTAAAAATTAGTCGATTTTACTTGCAAGAAATTTTACTAATGTATTGAAGGTACATGTTTTTCTCAATCTAAATATTTATCATATTCATAAATAAAAGATTGAAAGTCAAGAGATTGATTTATCTTCCTAAATCTCTTTCTATTCTTTATCAATTCAATTTTGTGAGGTTAGGTGGGCCGGGCATGAATCGTTAGCCTTGGGCAATTACAGGATGTATAGGAAGTTTTCAGCCCAAAAGTAGTCTGCTAAATTACTAGTGAAGCTCGCTGCCCATGAGCCTCCTTCCCCTGCACTCCATATTCAATTTCGTTTTTTTTTTTTTTTTAAAGTCATTAGAAAAGTTGTGAAATAAACAAGGCCCTTAGACAGAAGGAAATTCAGTTCATGTCTGTTCTGTTCATCAAGCGTAGTCATTGATTTTGATAAATGATATCCAGGAAAAATTGATTTTCGTTCAAATTTTTACATGGTTTTTTTCTTTTATTTTTTGTATAATAAACTTCTCTCTAACTCAACTCCTGTCTTTCATAGGATTTGAGCACAGATCATTATTTTTTAGAGAAGTAATCTCAAGCTATTCAAGCCCAAATCATCATTCTTGAAAGAGATTGTTTCAATTGCTTGAGCTATCCCCTAATCACAAGTTTTTACATGATTATCATCAATCTAAATTGTTTTGATGTCAAGTCATTATATAACCGGTCCTATTTAACGAGATAAAGGGAAATTTGATTTTGTTACGAATTAAAATCTTGCACCAATTTGTCGATCCAGTTACCACATTCAGACAATATTGCCTCGAGCAGGTTGAAAGCTTACACTTCAACTAATATAAGCAAGCTCCAACTATTGGAATCATGTCGTTAATTTTGGCTTAGCTATAAAACCGTTTTAAATAGCAAATTCAAATTGTTTTTTGATTAACATTTTAATTTTGTAAGGATAACGTCGGCTCATACCTACCAAAAGTTTGTCCATGCTTAAAGCAAAATCAATTGAGAAAGCAAAATTTTATTACATTTAAACATAAAAAACTATGTACATCAAGCCATGCAACGAACTTGAAAACGAAGAAAAGAATGAAAGCCGACCCCACAACCGGTACAAACAAACACTCATTTTATATACTTTACAGATTTAAATACATTATAATATTCAACTAAACCAACTACGCCTTTCACATAATAAACAACCCTCATGATGAAATTGCGCAAAAGATGAGGTCGGAAAAGGAAGTTACTTGCCACACTCGCCCGAACCACAAAAAATTGAATAGAAAAAACAAACATTTACTTACTACCCCTAACTATCTATATCGTTAACTAGGCCTACTCGAACATCCGATTGGATCTGTCAAGAACGAGCTGATGACTATAGGGGAAGCGGCTGACCGCAATCCCTGAGCCTGGGCTCGAATCTCCTCATAACGTTCCAATGACAGAATCTTGATTGGTTCGATCTCTCCAGCTTACCAAGCCAGGCTTTTGAACCCACAAGATACAAATTGACAGGGTGGCTTTACCTCCCACTAGACTACACACACACACACATTCATCATCCCCCTTTTCCTAAAAGGAGAAGACAGACTCGACCCACAAAAAGTTGGGTTTACTTGGACATAATGACCCAGGACAATAACTTAACCCAAAAAAAAAAAAAAAAAAAGTTAGGCAGACCTCAATGCGTTGCCTACCAAGATGACTAAAGAGTGGACATTTTGCTGGAGCCTTCCTTTTTTCCATTAATGATTTCCACCAATATTTTTCAAAAAACGACACCAAGAGCTTTTGTTTTCATATGATCACCACGGGGTCGTTAGACTGTTGATGACTTCAGAATTCCATGGCTTTTCAATGGATTCCGATAACACAGTCTGCAATTAACAGAGCAAAAAACAGATCAGAAAATGCATTTCTGTTTAGGATTAATCAAAGATTTATCTTTTGATAATATGATGCATTACCAATTATATTCTCAGGTGATGATGCTTCAGCAGAGACTTCATATCACAGCGCAATCACTCAAGTTCCTGACTCGCAGCTCAACATTCCTCAAATCTTTCAGATGCTGCAGAATTTCATGAAGCAGATGCATCCCTTTATCCCCTTTGTTTAATGAGCTAATGCAGTGCTTGAGAAACTCTCTATCGGCTTCGAGAGCTTGTAGTCTTTCGTAAAGATGATCTAGCTCCTCTTCAATGGCCACCCTTTTGTCTTCTAGCTCATGAACCCCATTGGAATCAAATCCATTGATTATAGTATCACCATTTTCATCAGTTGTTGCATTGAAGAGTGGCAGTAGACTCTTCCCGTTGGGAACTTTGTTTCTCCTCTCTAGATGACCATTTGAATGCCCATTTGCTAGTTCATCAAAATGGCCATTTTCTTCTATGTGATTATTGCCATTCTCTTGATGGTGTTCTAATGGCCTTACATCCTCAAAATGTCGTATTTCTTCATCATCAAGTGTCATTAGCTTTTCTTCTAAAACCTTAAGCTGCTCCAGGATGGACAATCTCTCTTCCTCGAAATCGGCTATCGATTCCTCCAGGTTTAGGACTGCATTTACAGGAGTGCTGTCATTGTCGCATTCTCGATGGCTGTAGAAACCATCTTCGTCCTTGGCTTCTTGATTCAGATCAATCGATGCTGCATCACTGTCCTCGGCATTGCTGCAAGAAGGAGAGGAGAATCCACTTCTAGCATTGCCATTTGTACTCTTTCTCAGCATCCTCAGCTTTTCTTTAGTCTCATACTCCAACACTTTCTTCCTATAGATTTCCAGCTCTTTTTCCAGCTCTTCCTTTTCCTTCTCCCTCTTCACCATAAGCTCATTTAGCAGCTGCAATGCCTCTTGATCATACTCTGCTTGTTCTTCCATCATTCTCTGGTATTGCAGAGCTTCCATCTGCATTGCTGCCTTCTCTTCCTGCAGCCTGTTAATCATTGCCATAGTCTGATTAGCAGCAATAGCAGAGGCATTTCGCTCTTCCTCTAGTTCTGAGTATAGAGCGTGTAGAGCCTTTCGTTCAGCTCTCAGCGCTGATTTTAGCCGTTCAACTGTGACAACGCCATCACCGCCTTCTAACTCACTAATCACACTTCCATCAAGAGAGTCTTCAGTTCCTGAATCCTTCTTCTCAAGTAGTAATAATTTCTTATGCAAGTGATGAAGACCATCTACTGAAGTTGGTGTATCAGGTACCTTGTCTTCTTCGATCTCATTCTGGTCTGAACAAACTGACGGTCGATTGTTGAAATGCTCATTCACCTCAACTGATAAAGTGTTCAGTTCAAATGTATGTTCTTGAGCTAAAACAAGACCTAACATAAAAGTGTAGGATTAAATCAAGTCTAATGATCTTTGGTTAAATGAATTGAAGAGAAGAAACAACCTAAAACTCACCATGGCCATCAGCTGCATTAATGAAAGAACTTGTGGAAGGATCTTCTGGTATACAAACATATGAAGAATGAGACTCTTGTGTTTGAATTTCATCTATAATGTCCAAATCGGGGATTTCTGTCCCAATTGAGACCTCAGCTTCAGTTTCATTTATCGGCATTTGAGCATTATCTTCATCTGCCACACATTGATGCAAATAAAATGGAACTTTTAGCTAGTCTTGAATATTAATAATAGCATACAAAAAGCGAAATGATGTCTTTAGAGACAAAAATTAGGCACCTGGTTGAGAATCTGAGAGCTTCTCTTCATCTTCTGCAGCTTCCTGTTCTTGAACATCTGCTGAATCTTGAGATGGAGTTTGGGCAACTTGAGCGATATTAACTTCTCTGTCTGAACACCCTCTGGCATAGAACACTAGGGAATTCTCATCTTCTTCAATCTCCATGGATTCAAATCCTCCGAATTTCGATTCCTCATTCATGTGGAAAGAATGTTCTGCATCTTCCTGGACTCCTCTGCTGGCCTCCTCCATGGCAACTTCATTTTTGACCTCTTCATGAACTCTGAAATGAGAACTAGAAACTTGCCCACTATTGTTTTTTTTATCTTCATCCTTGGCTATATCCCTAGTCTGATTTTCCACTGTTGCTGAATCAACCAATTCAACTGGCACCAGCTGATGACCGCTGCAGTCAATGAAGAATTCCAGATGCTGAGGAAGAATGTCAAGGGAGACATCCTCTGAAACAGAAACTTGAATGCCTTGATCCTTCATGATTTTTCCTTGTTTGTCCTCTTCAAATTCTTCTTTTTCTTCTCCAAAAACCACATCTACATTTTCAACCTGGTTATCTTTCAACTCAGATATAGATGCAGAAACAAGGCCATCCACATCTGCATCCTTTTCTCTTGTACTAAGTCCTCCATTGACATCAGAAACCATCTCGATTTCATCCTTGATATCAGAAACCATCTCAATCTCATCCTTGTTCTCATAACCATGTTCGACTTCACACCGATCAGCAGAGAAATCTGACCTGTTTCCATCTGAATCATGGCCTTCGTCCAGATGATCATCCTTCTCTCCGACTGGGGCGAATTTCGCTTTCTTGGCATATTCCAGAACATCCCAAGAAGGTTTAATCACAATCTGAGGCAGTATGCTTTTGTCTAAGGAGACACCACAGCAGGAACAATTCAAGCTCAAATGACCATTCTCAACTACTTTATCATCATCACCCGCGTGGATCATTCCAAAGAAAGTGAAACTCTTCGATACTCGGCGAAACTCAGGCCTGGAGGACAAGCAATCCTCGCACATGTCTTGAGATGCAGCCAACTTCTGATGATTTGAACAGTAACCCAATTTAGAAATCTCTCTGGCGTGTGCTTCACAGAGAAGATCTCCTTGCATGTTCTGGTGTTTTCCAGATGGCTCAAAGATGTGATCAACCCGTGAACACAATACGCAGGGTGGCTTCAGACCAAAGTATTGAGCAAACCTGATGATCAGATAAGAAAAGAGAGAATTCAAGAGGAGAAGAACTATTAAAGTCCATTCCAGGACCGCATAGATGAGAATCATGGTGATTTTATTTGTATTCCTATGTAACATGGTTGCAAACTTGTTGGCAGCCATGGCTGATTCTTTCTCAATGGTATGTACAAGGCAAGAAACACACAAACACAACAGACAGAGAAGTGACAAAAGGTCAACAGAGATGAAGAAATTGTTTACAGAGAGAGAGAGAGAGAGAGAGAGAGAGGGAGGAGAACAGAGGAAAATGATGGGTAAGTGATTTTATACTTGACTGTAATTGAGAATAGGCGCTATGAATAGGGAGGTGTTTTATACAACTTTAGAAAACAATTGGAGTGATGTGGTCAAGGAAAACTAAAGAATGTTATTAAAGAATTTGACCCTTGTGATTTTTGGCAAAAGTTATGAGCAGACCATTAAGATTTTTTTTATATGCTGCTAGATTCTTCCCATTAGATCATTGCTGCATTTGTTTAATTTAAGGATGGATGGTTGAAGAATGTCCTTCTAGAGCATTAAAAAATTTTCTGATTTTTCTGACTTAGGTTTCGAGCAAACCACTTTGATGTTCGACAGAGGGCAGCTAATTCATATGTTACATATGATTCTGTTAGAACTGCTGCATTCGTTTAATTCCCAAAAAAAAAAAATTTTGTCTAGCATTTGAGCCCTCTAATTCTTGACAAAGTATTAAGCAAAGTATATTACGTTCAATCATCAATGAACAAATTTAGGGTACGAAAAATAATTTAAGTAGTCAAAATTACTTTAATTATAAACAATGGCCTAAATTCGAATTTCATTAGGTACGTGAATTGAGTTGGTAGTGGGTGTAAAAAAAATTAAAGACGAATTTATTTATTTTTAGTGAAAATATATAACATAAAACTCTATATTTAATTTGTCACTGAATTCAAGATATAACGCTTAAAGAAATATGTTAAGATTCTTCCTGTTAGACATGCCGCATTAAAACAAAATTAGAGCATGGAAAATAAAGAGTCTCCTCAAAGCATCTCCGACTAGTAACTTTTGACGAAATCTTAAGCAACCCTTTTGACGTTCAATAAACAACAGCTAAGCCCCCAGGGGCATAAGTGAGTTGGTAAGTGGCCAGGTGATTAGGGTGGAGACACCCTGACAACGCGGGATCGAAAGTCAGGTGTGGCGCGATCTCATTGAAATATTGCGTATTCTTTGGATTTCCACGCCGTTGGTCCTCTCGCAGTCGCCACTCACGCACATCCTCGATTTACCTCCCGCTTCTCCTTTGGTTAATCCTTTTAAATAAAAAATAAAAAAAAATAAACAACAGCTAATAAGTACGCTTGATGGTTCTTAACAAAAAAAACAAATCCAACATTATTTTCAATAAACTTTGATTAATATTTTAGTTGAAGAGCGCCAATTTGCGCCGAAGAAAAAATAAAGTGCACGATATTTTTTCTAATAAAAAATTGTTTGGTGGGCAGTGAAAATCACAAACTATTTTTTAGTTATCTTTTTCTTTTAATTATTATTTTTAAAATTTTTGGGTTGTGTCAGTAGCCAACTTTGGATCCAAAAACCTTTTGCTTTGCTAACCTCCCCGCTCCACCCTGTTTCTCTGTTCGGGCATCAAGGGGGAACGGGCCCACCAACGAAAGAATGAGCTGGTGGGCCCCACGCAAAGTAAGGTGTGGGGCCCCTCAAGGATGCCAGATCCCGGACTTCATCATTTATGTCGATCTTTTCTTTATGTCGTGGTCAATCATCAATACGTTTCCACAGTGGTAATCTCTACTTGGTTTTATCATTTATGACCTTTTTTAACGTGTGTGACATCCAAATGAACGGGAGTTTTAACTTAAAAACAGTCTTAGCGATGGAGCATTTAGGGTTGGGTCAAGGAGGTTTATTTTTAATTTTAATATTTTATTATTTAATAAATTAATTTATTTTGAATAGGATTATATATTTTGAAAATTAACATTTTTATTATAATTTCAAAAGACGTCTCCATCCCATTGAGAAAAAAAAGGAAAACAAGAAAAAAAGCTTAAAATAATTTCTTGTAATTTTGCTCAATGTCTTGGACTTGGAATGTATGATTGAAAAACCAAATCTTTTTAGACATATCGAGAAGTGTAAACGAATTTTATGAATTTACTAAAGATTTAAGATCAATTATTTATATAGATGCAAAGAATATAGACTACTTAACAAATAATTATTATTCTCACAATGAAACCAGTATTGCGTTCACCGTTAGGTTTGTTGAAATGTGAAAAAGGTGCAAGACATTTCTAAAATATTTGCAAAGTGAAGCATGGCCATGGCCTCCCAAAACGAGAGATAGAGAGAGAGAAGGGGAAAGAAGGATGAGGGGTAAGAGGGGGAGGAAACAGAAAAAGGGAAAAAGAAAAACACATGGTCTATTAATTTACTCTTAGACATGATTCTTGAATATGATTCATGCATTTAAGCAAAATTGCTTTGTGATTGGGAAAAAAAAAAAAAAGAAAAGAAAATCAATTAGTACTTTTTTGATTGTCCTATAATTATTAATTGTGCGTACCTGCACACTAATCTTGAATAATTTGTTAACCTAACCTCACCACAAGGGCACAGCTCACTAGCTCAGCTACAAAGCATGCCATTTCAAACTTTTTGCACACCATCGAAATCATTCTCTTGCCTGTCCGTGCAATTTAATCACATAAAAGCAGACCATTCTTTGGTCCCCTACCATAAAAGTTGATGGTAAAAAGCCTAGTGAAATTAGGGCAAAAGATTATGAATTCTACAATTGTTAATCTATCATTTTATGCTTTTTTTCTGGGTGAGATCAAGCACGCATAAGAATAATTGAATAAAGATATAAAAGCCCTTTTTAATATCAAATTTTTAGATAAAATGGTTATTAATTAATATATTATTAGATCTTAAATTACCAAAATGGTTACATGTCCAAGTTTTGCTGTCACCTATACTTGAGCTTGCATATTAAAGTTGGTAAATGAATATGCTATTAATAAATTTTTCTGTATAAGTATTGTATTTATTTAAATTAGATAACTTTTAGAAATTCATATTTCCTTACCGCTAATATTATTTTGTAGTGAGAATTGTACTTTGCTTGAAATGTAATTATTGCTATATATGCTTGCCCCTATTTTAACAAATAATGATGAATCCACCACATGCTTTGTGAGATGATGATAATACATCATCACTTGCTTAAACATTATTATTTATAACCTATCAACATACACAGATCCACGCACGTATACGTCTGTTTTGTTTAATTAATTGTAACCATGACTCTTGTTTTATGCTCCTCGAAATGCCTTCCCACCCCCCCTCCCCCTTCCCCCCGCCCCATATACCATATTTTGCTTTTGAAAATTCTATGTGGCGAAGTGTTCCAATTTTGCACTGCGAGTTCTAAAACTATGCAGAATCACTGTAGTTGCCAAGTAACTTTTGACTGCTAAAGTTTTGTATGTTTCTTCTTTTCTTTCCTCGTCGCAAAACACCGTTGGCTAGCATAAAGGTTAAGAAAGAAACTTTTCTTGAAATTTGCACCTCTTTGGACAGATTTGAAGCAAATAATTTCACACACTAGAGTCCAATATATTAAGTAATTTAAACCTTGATTAACAATCGGAGATTGAATTTCATCAGAAGTTAACACGCAAATAGTAAAATACTACGGGATAATTTTAGACCTAAGTATGGATATGCTTTGAGATATATATAGAAAGGTGGAGGTAGAGTAATATGAATAAGAATTGAAATTTGTAATCGACACTGCTTTCACAAATTCTTTTAAATATTTTTTTATTGTTTGGTATAATATTTCCGACTAAAAGAAACACGTGCCAGCATGAATTTATGTGTTATGGCGGCCTTAAATTGGCCCCAATTAGGACCACCGTGCTCTTTCTTAGAAGGATCTTTAAAGCTAATCTCCAAATTAAAGTTGGTAAGTGTTAACTTATTCCTTTTACTTTCCTTTCATATAAACCTTTGTTTTTTTTTTTTTGACTAAAACTTTCAAAAAACACTGGAACGCCTCCAATTTACGTTGTGTTCCACCACAAGGCGTTGTCGAATTCTATGACAATAATTGATGTATGACTAAAACTCCGGTTGGAAAACAAAACAAGTACTTTTTCATTTTCTTTAATTATCTTTTGATT
Organism: Cordia subcordata; assembly: GCA_028554755.1. NCBI lineage: Eukaryota > Viridiplantae > Streptophyta > Magnoliopsida > Boraginales > Cordiaceae > Cordia > Cordia subcordata. Next base: position 2,433,127 of record JAPTOF010000020.1, read on the forward strand.
TTAATATTGCTATTTTTTGGTCCACAAAATTAATGGACTTGGCTTTTTTTTAAAAAATTGCCCCCACATCATCTCCTATTTCACACAATTTGAAATCTGACTGAACAAATTATAATGAAATGAATAAAATGAGATAATATGCTTTCGGTTCCGCCCATTGAATTGTCATATGTGAATGAGAGGACCCAATTTGGCATCTTCCGCCAAGCTCGCGTGGATGCGAAGGAATCATCCAAGAAAATTAATTCAAGTATTTTGTTTAATCTTTCCGACACGTACAAAATGGATTAAGTCATAATATTATGATTTTATAATTATAATTTAATTATTATAAATTAATATTAATATAATTTCATCAAATAATGTAAACAAGTTACAATTATTATAATACGATCATGAATAGTTCTTCACATAAGGTTGTTGCGTTTCTTGCCAATGATTACACAATCTTTGATCTTAATCAATTCAGAGATCATCAAGCCGATGGAGGGCCATTTAACTTGGCTAATATATTTGCTTAGCCAATAAAATAGTTGTCTTTTAAGGCAAATTTGCTCCCAATACTCATTTGGGTTTGAAACTAGTATCACTATTAAAAAGAATTATATTATAAGTCCCAAATGTTTAAAAGTAGTTTTTTTCTGTTATTTTTCTAGCAAAACTTTACATAAAATATGCATCGGGCCACACATAAAAATAAAACTAACTTAAATTGTTCAAGTTAACAATGGAAATCAGTTTCAAAATTTAGAAGATAATTTTTTTATGAACATTAAAATAATTTTGTGATTTTTTGTCCTAATATGGTTAAAGGTTAGTTGGAGGGAGCAACTTAAAGTAAATTTGAAAACATTTGAGATTCAATACAAAACTTGTAAAACTAAAGAAAAACTTAAATATGCAAGTAAACTTTGAAAGTTATAAACAAATTTAAATCTTTTTATAACTAATATCATCTGACTCTTGATTAATTTGGAGTGTATGTGAGGACACAACCTTATATAATAGAAGTTATAAGTTTAAAGTAAATCTAATATGAACTTATTTAAAATAATTTCACATTATAAAACAGAATTACATATAAAGTATGCTTGTGTTGTTAACATGATTAATTACAAGTTAGGCTACAAGGACAGAAAGATGTCGTTTCCTTCAACAGGGAGGATAGTTGAACTGTCCAAGTCTGCTACATGACTTTTTTTTCTCCATTATCATTAGTACGCCACCACACTGTCCAACTTCTTACAGAGTGACAACACTTAAGACAATGCCCCAGCCCCCAAAAAAACAAAGAAAAAAAAAATCAAATGAGAAAGAAAAACAACGTAATTAATAAGATGGTCATCGAGGCGCATACTTAAAGTTAGAGAACTGAGCCCTCAGGCCATAAGTGAGTTGGTAAGTGGCCAGGTGATTGGAGTGGAGACACTCCGACAACACGGGTTCGAGTCCGTGTGGCGGCGATCACTCTTTGAAATATTGTGAAATTTATTGCGGATTTGAAACCCGTTAGTCCTCTCGCGCCACTCACGCACATCCTCGCTTAACATCCGTTAAGTGGGAAAGGGGTTCACTTCTGATTAACCCTTTTAAAAAAGTTAGAGAACTGCAAATATCAAACACCTAAAAGGCAGAAGGAAAAAAAAAAAATTTATCATGATTGAAAATTTGGAAGCGTGACATTCAGACTTGTTAAAAGTTCCCTCCCTCGCTCCCTCCCTCTCAACGTTTTCGCAAGAGAAAATTTACTTTAACACGCCATGGCACGTAAAAGTCTAAAACTTACTTGTGTTCCTGACAAATATCATCATTCAACATGCTCATTTAAAGTTCATTTGAAGTGTATAATTACTTTTACTTCCACTATTTTTTTTTTTGAAGTTTAATAGTATTTTTTTTGTTTACCCTTGTCAATGTCTTGGACTCAAAAATTGCAAATTTTAAGCGAGAGATCTACCACAAAACTACACCCTATTGTCATTTTCTTTTTTTTTTTTTTTTAGTTTTAGGGTTCAGGGTTTTCCAATGATCTATTCTTGGATTACTTTGATACCTATCTAGCATTTCGGCAGCAAAACTAATGGGTTTGGTATAAGTCTGCGCATGGATTAACCTCCCAACAACAGAGGTATGAGGTATACTTTTCATTTGTTGTAGTTCTAATTCTTTTTTTAAACATTGATGTCAGACATCTAACTTGATCATTTATATATATAAACGAGTTATATTTTTGAATGACTAACTCATTAATTAGAGAGAGCTAAATTCTGCATGTATATAGAGTCCACACGTATTATCACCTTTTGAAAATAGGCATTACCTAGGTAATTCTTGTCCTTGGCAGAAGTCCAGAAGAAGCACCGGCTTTACCGCAGAAGCTAGAGAGCATTAACCGAGTTCAATACAAAATACATCCTCATTGCCTCTTAACCATCTTTACAACTCATAACAAGCACACGAATCTCGCGTAAAAGTATGCTTTTTGATGGAATATTAGAGCCACATGCAAATCCACTCATTAGTAAACTAACAAATGAGTAGATCACAATCAATGTGTATGTGCGCCCTTGCTATACTAGGCCTGCGGCTCAAAATGGATTGTTCTTCCGTTGATTGCGTGCAACAGAGAGATTGCATGTTGACTTGATAACAGAAAAATGACTTTAAGTAATGTAACAGGCAAAACACTGCCAGAATTTACATAAACATCTCAATAGCATGGTTTTTATTCAATTTTCCCCTTCCTCAAATTAGAAAATTCTACTTATTGCCTCCTAATTGTGCTAAAGTAACAATAAGTACATAAGGGAAGGCCTAAACACAAAGGGATATGGCCAAGATGGTGAAAGAAAGTAGAACATTTTTATTCCTCTCTCTGTACTTCAATTATTTTTTCTATCTGCATCATGTAGGTAGAGTTCTCAGCAAGCGCAAAGCACGCATCCATTGTGATCTTTGAGACAGCACAATTCTCCTTAAGGCTGGAACTGCGCCAGCAGCTATAATTGCAGCATGGTTTTCAGCATCCATGCTTAAATTGTATAATATTGCCAAACCTGCTTCAACAGCCCTATCTGTACCGTTTTCGATCAGTTTTACCAGTGGGAAGATTCCCCCCACCGCAGCAACAGCTCTAGTAGAATCCACCACTCCTTCAGAAATTATTCTGTTGAGTTCGACAGCAGCAGCTTCTTGCATTTCAGGGGAATATGAGGATTTAATTTGTTCTATCAACCTTGGGATCGTTTCATAAATTGTTACCTCTACGTTGATGGGATTCTCATAGTCTAGATTGGATCCAGAAAAGGTGCTGAGTTTCACTAGACATGCAGCTACCCAGTCTTTGCTGTGAAGAGGAATATTGGACTTGAGGATGTCGCGCAGCAATTTTGTGAAATGGCTAGAATTTATGGTCTGGTTGAAGCAATCAAAATCAAGCAGTCTTGTAAGTAGTCGGGAGGCTGCTGATATCGCATGCCCAACTTCTTCAACCTCCAAAGCATGCAACTCTGGTTTTTGGCCCTCTATACCAGATTCCAGTTCTGCCCTTATCAGATCAAACAAGAATAATGAATTAGTTCTCAAGACGCAATCTGTTAGTAAGAGAATAGTGCGTCTAGTTTTCACAAAATAGGCACAAGGCATGGTAACTCTCCATATATTCCACTTCAAAAGAATAAAAGAGTTAAGGTCCAGTGATGCTTGTAATGAAATGGATTGTGATAAAATTTTAGTAGTATAATTTATCTTGCAGCAAGATATTGAATTGCAAAATTAACTACACAAATAGGAAAAAGTTGGAGTGATCTCAATATGAAAAGTATTACTACTTAGAAGTTGTTTGACAGTGCTTATTTGGGTGCTTATAAGGACCCAAAATAGAAAACTAGTGAGAGGAATTTTTTGTTTTGGGTGCTTATAAGCTTTGCCAAACGCCCTCTTAAAAGAATGTCAAATGAGAACTTTGGTCCAAGAGCTTCTTATGGTATCAACCGAAGCTAACTTGTGAATTTATGTGCAAGAAATTCCTTGGTAGTACTAATAATATAGTAATCCTTTCCAAGCACTTAAAAGAAAAAATCGATAGACAGCTATTATGAGCAACATGTTGCACGAAATATATGATCCTTTTTTGAAAAAGAGGTGTCGGAAAAATATTAGTAAGAGAAAGAAGTTAAATTGTAAGTAGTTAATGCTGTTTGATGCAATATCAATCTCTACTTTCCTTCTCATGAAAATCACAAAAGAAAGATCTTTGACACTTCTCTATCTCCTTGCATTTGTTAAACCGTAATTAAATTAAGGGGGTTGTGCAATCTCCATACCATTTAAAGTTTTCTGTTGGAAAACAGCATTCAATCCAGATTCTATGTCAATAGAGACAATTCTTTCCCTGCAAGGCTCAATATCTGCACAAAACTCAATGATGGAAGCTGCTTTCCTCTGCAAGTTTGGAGATGCTGTCTTCAGGATCTCAATAAGACGACCAAGGACACCAGAATCCAGAAGATCTCCCATATTTAAGTGTTGAGAGCTGTCAAAATATGCAGTTGAAGCACACACTCAGATATCATGGACACTAATGTCTACTAAGAAAGAACATATTATGAACCAAGCCTGACATCAAAGGATCTGCAATCCTTCACCCTGGTTTCTTTGGTAATGTCATTACTAATGTATCGTTATCTCTTGTGATGGTGAAGAGAGAAAGAATAAAATAAATGGTAAGAACTCAATCGTCAAACAATTCGCTCCCTAATAGTTAGTACTAAGTATTAAGTGATAAGTGAAAGCAACTTGCCAAATGTAAAGCAGTTAGTAGCCTCGATAACCACTCATCACAAGGTCTAGAAATTTGGCTTTCTCTACAGAAATTATGCTGACCTACATGAGGAACGCTATATTTGGCTCTATGTCTGTAGAAGAAAGAAGAGCACACCCACAGATTATTCGTCTGCACATTAGCCGATCTATTCTTGTCTTTGCCTTTTATGAAGAGTAAATTCTACTACTTATGATCGCGCCGAAAAATGAAAAGAAAAAAAATAACAGAAAGATGAAACAATATCAATGTGAATGTTCAGTTCTTGCAGCTGCAAGCACAATAACATCTTGAATAGATTCTGACATGATAATCAGAAAATTCTTACCAATAAACTGCAGGAAGCTGAAGCAGTAAAGAGAAATAGAGTTCTGCTAAAAGAACAAACATGATAATACCTTGAAATCAACTTTGGATTGGCTTTCTCATCAACATTTGCAGCCTCTGCTACAATTCTTGTTGCGTTCTGTCTGTTTATAGAACCATTAACTGGTCCATCATAAAACTGCAAAATTCATATGAACCAAATGGTAAGATATAAATGATATCCTGTTAGCTTCTAAGAAAAACAGGTTTGCAGGAGGCATAGACCTTTGACCTCATTTCTTTACTAGGGTCTAGGATCCGAGTTAGAATGTTCAGAATCTGCAATCCACGTATCACTCTTCACAAGTTAGCATCACAGATCAAGATTGCACCAGCAATAAAGTTGGAAAATAGAAGAAAACACTACCACTTCAGTCAGGTGTTCTGATGAGTTTGACTGCTTAAGTAAATTAAGCAAAGGATAGAGAATGCCTTCTGCTTGAATTCTCTGGCAGACATCATTGCTAATGGACAAAAGATAAAGACTATTTAGAAGCACTCCAAAATGCACCAAGTAAAAGAAGATATCAACATAGATAAAAGACAACAAAGAGAAAACTTAGAATTATAAATGACTTCATTACATAAACTTTTAGGTTGCAAACTTGAAATATAAATCTAAGCGAAATCAGCTAACTCTAAGCGAGATTCTGCAGTTCAAGTACGTTAGTCTAGCAAGAAACACTTTGAGGTTGGTTTTTGACAGGGTGGTGGAGCTAGCAATGAGACTTTGAAGTCTCATTCCTTTGATGACATCATGAAATAGAAATCCCGTTTGCTCTGAGAAACTATAATGTTACCTTCTAACAGGAAAAGGGCGTTTCCCCAGGGAAGAGAAGAAAAACAGAAAACCTTGCTAAAACGGGAAGAAGAAAAAGCAATAAGGAAACAACAAGAGGAAATGCGATACACATATAAAGATTACCAAATGCAGAAACATCACAGTTATGGTCATTACTAAGTTGCCAGAAAGTATATATTAATCTTTAGCATCACCAACAACCAATTATTGGCTAAGGCAAGTATATCGAAAGAAAGATGAAACATGTGAAGAATCTTTTCTTCGCATTAGCAATCTTTCAAATTGGACCATTCATAATCTCATGCAAGGACTTAGTTTTCATATTTATTCTATCAGAAAACGAATCATGCAGATATATTAACTAACCTGACAGATAGCTGCTCTAGTGCCCGAACCGCAGCAAATCTAACAGCTTCACTAGGGTGATTAATTAACTGAACAAGACGCTTGATAGCTCCAGCTTCCTTAAATGAGACCCGCATATGTTCATTGATAGATGCATCAGCAATAGACTCTGCTGCTTGGGTAATAGCTGACTCATCTTCAAGTTCAAGAATTAGAACTAGTCGAGCAACCCCATCCATCACAGGCAAAAGAGTAAAGCTTCGATTCGATCTTTTATCTGCTTCCATTTCCATGGCACCTATACGGGCAAGGAACTGTTGCTGTGTTCGTCCCACTATTGCATTTATCTTTTCCTGGTCTAGATTTGCATCATTGTCTTGAATATTAAGCCCAAGAAGTAGTCCTGCAGCACCATATCTTGAAGGGCCTTTTGAGCTTTGTTTGATCTCTGTTCCATCAGGCAAAGAAGGCCATGAATGCAGAGCAGGTTTAAAAGACTTGTAGGCAGCTGCACCAACCAAAGGGACCAGAAGTAGTCCTTCCTCCATGATAAGAATCCTATTGAACTCATCCTTAGAGAGTTCTAGTAAAGTATTCTTTGCTTCTTTCCTTATGACTTTAGATTCCTCCACTTCAGTTGTCAAAAGCTTTGCCTGCACATTGTAGTAAAAGAACTCTAAAATTAGACATTTAGCAGTGAAGTTCCTAAAATCATGTCTTTCGTAGTTCAATAGAAACTAAGAAGAACCTGGTTCACTAACAAATTGTGACACGACTAACAGAAAAAGAGTATGTGGACTATAAAAGATGACAACAAAGATGCACCGACACCAGCAAAAGCCAGTGTACAGATGTCATGTAAAGGGTATTATTTAAATACTGTTTCAAAAGATTACAATTGTACGAGGTCCTGTGGCTACTAAACCAATTTGACCATAAAACCAAAAGAACTCTTCTGGTGATACATTTTGCAGCTCTAGATAGAGGGTATAAACAGTATATAGGTATGTGCTAATTGCTTCTTTCACTTCAAAAGAAAGCCTAATGGAAACTCATCAATATGTCAAATACCCATATATGTGCCTGAAAACTCAAGTACATATGCAGCAAGACTGACCAGTTTTGGAATAACACCAGCTTCTAACATGATCTTGTGATTCAAATGACTTAATGCCAAATTAGCCAAAACACCTCCAGCTGCTTCCTTCACCTTCACATCCTCATCCTCTAAAAACTTAATCAATAAAGACAGGATATCAGAGTTTGCAATTTTCAGTCTGAGCTTTTCATCGGCAGTCAAGTTCCATAATGTACAAATGCTTTGCTCCTTCACCTGCAAAATGAATTCAAGTTTTTCCTAAATTTTGTTTGTCAATAAGGATGTGGATAGACAACTATGATTAGATTACATTTTTTATACATTAGAAGACAAAGAAGATCGCCTTAACAGGCTGGCTATTTCTTCTACTGCCCCACTTGCAGCCACAGAGTCTCTATATTGGTTAACTGACGATATAGTCCTCAAAAGACCAGCAGCCGCTTCACATGCAGAATCAGAATCTGATTTCAAAAGATTCACTGTGAGATTAACAGCTCCATGAAACTGTATGATAGTATCAACATACTTCTTTCCTCCAAGTGAATAATTCCACAGTGCAACTATTGCCTGCTCTCTATCAAGAGGATCATTGTCTAACCCAAGCATCCGAACAAACAACGCCACATAACCATCACCAGTGCTAAATGAGGTTCTCTTTAGCTCATCAACATCCTGATATTGAAATGGAAAGACGATTCATCAGGTATGCCCCTGAAAGAGGGGCATCTATCGTCTTGATGAATTCTTTTAAGGAAATAAAAGAGAACATGTACAAATATCAGCAAAAAGTAAAATACCTCTTTGCAGCAGTACATAACAATGGGAAGGCAACTGATTGCCTGAATAATTAAAATAAACTAACTGTTGTAATGTTTGTGCTACATCTGATATATTCATGTCAAAGTTTAGAGCAATCCATTCAAGGTAGAGATCTAGTGCATGACCAGTATTTGGAGAAATAATAAAATTGATGGTAACAACTTAAAGCCATACGGAGCAGATATTATATTAAGTCACACAGAATCAGTCCAAAACAAAATCCACAATTAAACAAACATGATGTGTTGAGAATACAAAGCCTCACTCATGATACACAATATAGCAACAGTATATCTGGATTACTAATTCAAATACCATCTAATCAGTTCATTCTAGAAGGAAAGAAGCACTACGCCTTTGCCATCACACACGTCCGAGGTGCTACATCAATGCTCTCTTGTCATGTACTTGATGGACAATGTATAGGAAAATTATCACTTTCTCCCACAAATAAGAGCAATGACATTTATAACTAAGTTAAATCAATACTATGTACAGAAGCATTTGTAACTTCGCCATTGCTAGGTAAACACAATGATTACATGTAATGAGCTTTACTGAAGCAAGGATGACTTTGTAAACAAATTTGACCTGAAGTACCTTTGCATGTATGAACTTCTATTTTCTAACCGTACTCTGCATTCTGGTCTCCTAATATTCAACAATTGTTTCATGTGCATGCATAAACTCCATCCCCATAATTTTTAGAGCACACCATCTTCTAAAATGCATTGACGAGCTTATGATACATTATGTAGAATGTAGTCTCTAGACAAGTCTCGATACATTATGTAGAATGTAGTCTCTAGACAAGTCTCAATACCATAACTCTACTAACAATAATTTGCTAGCCTAATCTCGTCATAATTGCCTGAGCATTTCTTCCATAAAAATGTAGCTAGATAACTGTAATTCTGCAACTATAATTGTTAATGTTACCACAGTTCAATCATATATAACAAACAAAGGCAATGTTTCTACCTAATATCATCAGAGTACTAATCTACTAGAACATAATTACTACAACATTATTTTTTCTAGTGACAATTACGAATGACCAATAAACACATTAACATTCTTCTCTTCCCCAAAACTCAAAAACTTCCACACTATGCCAATACCATCATTCAAAGAACAAAAACATCATTTTAAATATTACCATCAGTGTTGACTGACCACCTCAATTAAATAATTCTAGAGAGACGTTTATCATGTTTGTTTATAATCTCCAACATGCCCCTGATATGCGAGGTACATGCAGCCCAAATTGACAAGCAAGTAACTTCACTGTCTTCAACAAGAATATCCAAAAACCAAAAAAAGAAATCATTTTTCATCATACACTTCGTTCAAGAATAATCAAACTTCAGTACAACACATACATAATTAACAATGCATCAAAACAAAAGAACCCAAAAACATAAAAGCAATCAACAAGACTAATTTTTGGCATTTGAGAACATACCGAAGATGAAGAAGGTTGTCGGTTGGCATAAACATCCCCACCATCATCACTACAAGCCCTTGTAAGAACTGAGCTAGTAGACAACAACAAAGGGTAGTGCTTTCTTTGATGAGAAAAATGACAACTTGGAAAGCAGCTTTGAGGATACGGTGTTGTTCTCGAGGACAACCTTCTTTTAACTGTAATAACTTCCACATTTGTATGCAAGGTTTGGTGCTGCACAACAATGGAAGGCTTCAACTTGAGATTGTTTGCAATTGTTAAGGCCATCTTATCTTAACATATATTTTACTAATAATACCATTATTGTAGTTAAAAGGGTCTTTTTGGATAGCTTCTCGTTTATCTTTGTACACGTTTTGGGAAACGTACAGTGTCTGCTGGAAGCTTATCGACGCAGATGGGGCAAGATTTTTTTTTCCCTTTTGTTTTCTGATGCTGAAAAAAAAAAAGATATTTCTTTTCTAATACTATATATTAAATTAAATTTTATAAGTGTTTTTCTAGAAAAAGTTTTTACTGTGTAAGGGTGTTTTTTGGGTCAATTGTAAGGGTGTTATTCATGATTTGAATTACTTTTTGATCTTTTAAAACTTGTGTTTAATTTGATTTGAAATGGAAAAATTCTATGTTTTTGAAAAGAATTACTAATATTTTATACTCTCCTGTACTTGTTTAGAAGCGTGTTTATAATATAATTATCCAAAAGGGTAATTTAGTTTAATAGAAAGAGATTATAAGCTTTCGAAAATTTAAAACTCAAAGGCATAAAGAAAAGATGAATTTCTTGGTTAAATTAGCTTATAAATTATTTTAGGAGAAATTGAGTAGTGAGCAGGATATTTTTAAAATAATTTCATCTTGAAGTTAAAAGCGAACGACGCGAGCTTATGAGGTGAACAGTCCAGAAGGACAGAGACCTTAATCGTCATGTGGACACCAAGTTGAAGAAGTATTCATCACAAAAAGCCAGCGCAAAGTCTATTTGTCCAATCCAAGAGTCCATTATGATCTCTAACTTAAATGGCCCAAACAATACCGATCTGTTTTCACCACCTGCAGATTTTTTCTTTGTCAAGCCCAATTTCTTAATACACTAATATTTTCATGCGGAGCCGTCATCTCGTAGAGCTTGTTTTGTGCTTGGGCGGTTGGTTTGGCCCATGTTTCTTGTTTATTTTGGTTTGGGTTTTGACCCAGAGTCTTGTTTGGCATGTGTTTGCCCATTTATTTGGGCTTTGGCCCCAATACTTATCAGTTGTTTGGTTGTAAATTTATTTTGTTATTATTGAATCCTCTTTTGCTGACAAAGAATGATCACGAGCCAACAAGAAAACTAAAATTTGCAGAATTCCTTTTAACTGGGACTGGAAATTCAGACTCGAACTCAAAAATTTCGTTGGACACAATAACTCCAAAAAGTACAACATAAATTAGTGGACCTTGCTTTGTCATCAAAATGGAAAAGCTAAATTGAATCTAATCCTCTAAATCCTAACTCAGCATTATCGAAAAACAAGAACCTCAAAATGCAAAACCAAAGATGTAGTCAAAGGTAGTGGCGGAGCCAGGATTTTGACGTAATGGGGTGAAATATTAATTTTTTTTTAACTCAAAAAAATCAAAGGAAGAACTTGTAATGAAACATCATATATAAAAATTTACATATAGAGTTAGATGATATTATTGTTAAAGATCATTAAGAATGAACTAAATAAGTGACAATATTTGAAATTTTAGATTGCCAATCAATGTTAATAATTCTACCACTACTTGCCCCCTAGCTCCGCCATTGATCAAAAGGCAGCAGCCGCGCACAACCCGAGCGTGGTAGCCATTAACCAGTTGGAAGAAAGCGTCAATGAAGCACTTCCTCCTGATGGAGACCTTGGTGCCGGTGGATTTTGGCCACCCGAGAAACGTCGTGGTGGTGGTGCTGGGGGAGAATCTGGAGGAGAATCATCTGGAGCAACAGCGAATTGGAACTTCATGCCAGCTTCACAGTGACCAGGGACACCACAAATGTAGCAGTAAGTACCAGGCTCCGTAATATTTATGATGTCATTCCCAGATGTGTAAGTGGCTATTGGAGATGAGATGGTGCATGTATCGTAATCTGAGCCCCACACTTCAAGGACGTTGTGCTCATTCGGGTCATATTTGAAAACTACATGCTCCAAAATAGAGAGTCACTACATACCAGGCACACGCACTATATATATACATATTGCATGAAACTTGTTACGTATATGTTTTAAAGACGAGCATTCTCTCATATTATTAATACTCTTCTGGTAAGGTATTAAGAGAAAATTTTCAATGATTTACATGATTATAATAAGATGAAGGAGGACATAAAAATAAGTAGATTTTTACCGAGAACATCACCAACCGAAAAACCCTCGCCGGCAACCCAGTTATCGTAAAAATTATCTTCCGTTTTTGTCCAACCTTTTTCGTTGCCTACTGTGTGAACAACAGTCCTGGAGGCCCTGACGGAGGCTACCATAAAGAAAACGAAAATTGCAATTTTGCTTAAAGCCATGAGTAATTAATTCAACCACCAAAAAAAAAAAAATGAAGCAGGAAGAATGAGCTAGGCTTAATGAACAAAAAGGATTCATCACCCTGCCTTATTTATAGGCTTCCAAAGTATAATATTTAAAGAAAAGATACCTAAATTCTCGAGTGACGATTCTGAAAATACCATAATCGAGCCATTATTATGACTTGCATGTGACAATAAATTATTTTGATTGCACAAGAATCAAGCTATTTTTCCATGGATCCGAATCCTCTCTGAGTAGAGTTGTCTCCGAATGATTAAAAATGTGAATTTTAGTCCCTTATATTTAAATAGGAAATCTTAGCCATTCAATGAAAAAAATAATTAATGTTTCCTTTTTTATATTTTTCCTAACCAAAATTTGTCAAGACATTCACTTTTCTTTTTATTTTTTTTATTTTTTTCCTAAACACAATATAATCAAAATATGGCATATTTCTTACACTTTGTAAAATTACATCATCTTCTCTTTTTTCTCGGTTCTGTTCTCGGGAAAAAAAATGGCAGAGGAAGTAGTTTGTCACCTATAGGAGATTGCAAAGGCTACTAATAATTTTGATGAAACTAGAATAATTGGGCAGTGCGAATATGAAAGTCCACACTTCTGACTCCTTGGGAAGCAGGTATGCTAGAAATCTTTTTAACATTCTTTTCATCTTTTTATTATAATTTGTGAATGATATGAGTATATTTGCTTTCGGATTAAAATTGTGGCAGAGAATGAGGTCTGAATTTTGATAGAAGAAAGTTGAAGACCAAAAATTTGAAATAGCACATGTTAACTATTAGGCAAGAACGTAACATATAGCATTAACAAACTAGTAGTTTTTTTCGATTTTGATAGCACTTAGAGCTTTTACATTGTTCCCACGAGCAGAACATATGATTGATGTTATTGCATATTACTAGATGATGTTTATTGTGAAAAAACGACTTGTGGTTTATATTTTACAAGATAGTTTGCTGTATTAGGTATAGTTTGGTGGTTTGATGATCAAAGACTTATCATGGTTGTTCTTTTCTTCTTTGTTTTGAATAAACTCCAAAAGAGTTCATTTTTGTCTTATACGTTGCGATTATGATTTTAGAACCATCCACACAATATTTTCATTGGGAACTAGTTATGTTGACACAATGAAAATTGGGGTTGATAATTTACCTAAGATTCTTAATGTCAACAGGCAATACTGAAAATCATTATTGGGATATCGAGAAATTTATTATTATAAAAGTCACAAATCATTAATTTAGTGCATGTTTATAGTTAGAATTGATTTGGACAAAATACAAAATTGAATAACATAGCTACAGTAACATAAACAAAACCAAAATAATACTCCCAAGGAGCTACACATATTGCTAAAGTCATCACATGGTTGTCTCCTAGTCCATATAGACACTTACCATTAAACTGGACAAAAATGGTGATGGAAGGACCAAAAATGTAACTTTTGAAAAAATATAGGGAATTTCAATTGTAGTTTGGTAATTTAGGGACTAGCGGTGTATTTATGCCTAAACATAGGGGATCTATAAGCAAAAAACCCTACAAAATATAATGTTCATATCATCCTTTTCTTTTCTAATTATTATTTTTTAACTTTGATTATATAATGGATAAATGTCATTTTCCCCATAAATTTTAGCTTAAATTCAAGACTCCCCCAAGAAATTTTAACTCTATCCATATCTCCCCCTTGCCATTAACGTAACATTACCAAATAAACCCTTATACTGAAAAGTATTTTGTATTTATTTATTAAAGTAAAAAAAAATTAAATAACTTGATAAAATTATTCAATAAAAAATCTACAATCAATTTGCAAATGATAAATATTTTAATTTCAAAATATGAAGCCTATTCGTAAAATATGTGTTAACCATAAGCTACTTTTTATTTTTTTTTCTTATCTATTATTTATTAAATTAAAAAATAAATAAAATAATTTTAAAAAATCATTCAACAATATCTACACCAAAATAGAAAATAAAAAGATTATAATTTCATTACATAAAGAAGTATACAAAATAGTTTACTAACAAAATTTCTCTTACCCACCAAATTTAAGAGAAAAAAATTAGAACTTACTTTCTATTTTTTCAATATATCTAGTTTATTTATATACATTTAAAATAGAATCATCATTTCTACTTAATTAATACATATACTTGGAACAGACTAACTTTTAATAATATAAAAATAAGCAAAAAAATTTAATTTACTGTATAAAATTTGTGTTGATCATGAAATTAAATAAACATAAAATTTAGATTGAAATTCATCTTTTTTATGGAATTACAAATACACTTATAAAAACATAATAGAAAAATAATTTAATTAAGACAAGGGAACATAATATTTTCATTTTTTTAACCTCCACCCTCATGTGATTTGAACTTAAGACCTCACTCATGAGAAAGATTGTCTTAATTACTTCAGCTATCCCTTGATTCATTTTTATTTAATTGTTAGACATGTGGGCCCCTACAGTAACCACATGATATATGGTTCATTTTATGTGCTAATAAACCCTTTTTGGGCTACAACGTGGGGATGTAACATTTTAAAAAAATAAAAATAGTAGAAAAATAGAATTAAATAGTCTAATAAACAAATAAAAAGATGAAATTAGCAAAATGTCATTAAACGTAAGGCATTATTTAGCAAAGTTTGATGTCATGTAAAGAAGTGGGTAAAACTAAAATTTCATGAGGGACTTTAAAAGTTAAGCAAAAGCTTGTGGGGGTAAATGGCATTGTCTTCTTTAATAACTATGGTTGAGGTTGAATACAAGTTGGACAGGCCCTAAAGCATTGACTAATGGGAATTGTTTTATAATTTTTAAGGTTTTATTATAAAAATTAATTAGTTAATTTGAGGAGTAGTCTACACACTTAAAAGGTTGTCTAGATTTTATCATTTTTCTATTTAGGAATAGTCTATATTGTAATATCCCTAACATGTGACTCAGAATAGTACATGTACCACTTGATCGATGGGTTGAACTTAGACAGTTGTGTGACCTATTCCACAACCTGAAACAAATGCATATGCAACTTTGGTGGTTGCAAGAATCGCAACCTAGTGAAATTTTGGTGGCTGCAAGATGGTGACCACGTGAATAGATGTGCGTAATAAACGAGCTCTGGGCAGATTACATGTGGATGAATGCCATGACCTAGATCAAATGTAAATGCAACTTTTGCGGGCTGCATGGATGGTAACTATGTAAATGAATCTGCATGATAGAGGAGCTTTTGATGGGTCACACATTGATAGATGCGTGATGGATTGTACCAAAAGCTCAACTCCTATGCCATGTTAAAAGTTTGAGGTTCCATTATAAAAATTAATAGTCAATATGAAGAGTGGCCTAGGACGTTATATGGTAGTTTTAGATGTGATGATTTTTCTTGAGAAGAATGCATTTTAGCTCCCCCTTCTCATGTGTGATGACAATTTAGAACCAAGAACTAAGAACGAGGTTGGACTTAAACAAGTTAAACGGGAATCCTGCAAACCATGAATCAAGCACTTATATGAATGAAATAGCTAGGGATGGATTACATATGCACGATTACAATAAACTAGGCCAGAGCCCAACTCTGTTATCATGTTAAAAATTACTGAAGTTTTTTTAATAAAAACAATTGGTTCATATAAGGAGTAACCCAAGATGTATATGACAGTCTTAAATTTTATGATTTATTATTATTGTTTTTGTATAAAATTAGTGTATATTGCATTAGGTGCAAGCCGCATCAATGTATTCCAATTTCAGACCTCATCAATAACAATCCAATGGATTATGCACGGAGCAAATGATGACAATTGTATTTTAAAATAAATCAAATCGTACATAATGCAACTATAGTCGATATCATATATATATATATATATATAGTGTAACACCCCATCCCACATCGGTTCTTTGTGAGATTTGTGTGCACTTTATCATGACTTGGGTTCACTACTTCTGTCATCACCGGCTTAAGCATTTTGGGTCAGTTGACTAGGCTCAAGTGTGGTGGTAGACCAGTAGTTGGGCACAGTGGGTCTGATTGGTATCGAGCGGGCTCGGCGGATTTCACGCACAGGGTTTTGGTGTAGTTACATTATTGTGTTTAGGCAGCGGATTCCACACTGCCTGGGGTTCTGGGCTGTGATTCTGTTATTGTGTTTGGGCCGTGATGAGGACGTCGCGTCTTTAAGGGGGGAGTTTGTAACGCCCCATCCCACATCAGTTCTTTGTGAGATTTGTATGCACTTTATAATGACTTGGGTTCATTACTACTGTCATCACCGGCTTAAGCATTTTGGGTCAGTTGGTTAGGGTCAAGTGTGGTTGTAGGCCAGTAGTTGGGCCTGAATCGTTACATATTGCAACTAGAGTCGATCTCATTTATCTACCAAGTTAGATAATTTATGCCACTATATATTGCAATTAATCCAATATTGGAAAGGACTTTTTTGCTAATACGCAATCTCATAAGAAATGTTGGTATTGAGATCCAACTAGATAGATTCATGCTTAATGATTGTTAAGAGAAGAATTGGGAACTTGTTATTATTGTCATCAAACACAGAAAATTTACTTCAGAGAAATCAAATAGTTTATTGCACTTGAGCCTTAATGTTTGGTGCGCATGTCAGCTTTCTCGAATTGTATCTTTAACTCGATATATATCTGTTGTTCAAGATATTTCAACTTACATGCAGCCCACTATTTAATTTATTCGTGCTTGTATGTATGAGTTTGATATGACTTTTACAATAAGTTCATTTAGCAACAAAAATTTCAATTGTCATGTTAATAATTTGAAAGAGATTCAGTGAATAATTTAAATCGGCCGCAAAAATTTAATTTTTTATGAGAAATTAGCCACCGATTTGGGTAGATCACAAAATCGATAATGATAAATTATCGAATGATTTGACTCGGTTATAAAATTGATAATAACAAAATTAGTGACCAATTTAAATCAGACACTAAATCAGTGACCGACATGAATTGGTCACGAAATTAGAGATCAGTTTATATTGTCACTAACCAAGTTGTAAATTTGTTCTCTTACTAATGAATCCTTATGCCACCAAAAAAAAAAAAAAAGAGGAAAAAAAAATCAACAAGAAAACTATAACTTGCAGAATTCTTTATAACTGGGATTGGAAATTCAAACTCCAACACAAAATTACACTAGAGACAATTGATCCAAAAAGTTGAACGTATAACACAAGTAACTAATTGACCATACTTTGCCATGCATGCTTTCAAAATCGAAAAGCAGAATTGAACCTAAACCTCTAAATCGTACCGTGTCCGAAACTCAACATTATCAGAAGAACAAAACAACCTCAAAATGCAAAACCAAAGGCAACAACAGCGGACAATCCGAGCAGGGTAGCAATAAGCCAGTTGAAAGAAGGCGTGGTTGATGAAGCGTTGAGTATGAAACGCGGGTCTCGGCCTCCTGATGGAAGCACTGGTGCTGGTGGAGTTTGGGCACCCGAATACAAAGATGGTGGTGCTGCATAAGTCGCGTTAGGGGAATCAAGAGAAGAATCTGAATCTGGGGGACGAACGACGTCGAATTGGAACTTCATGGCCGCTTTGCAGTGAGCAGGGACACCACAGATGTAGAAGTAAGTAGCAGGCTCTGCAATGTTTATGTTGTCGTTTCCAGACGTGTAAGTGGCTTCTGGAGATGAGATGGTGCATGACTCATAGTGTTGGCTGCTCACTTGGAGTACGCTGTGCTCTTTCGGGTCATACTGGAAAACTACATGCATGTTCCAAGGTCAAGAATCAGTACAGTACATACCAGGCATATACATGTGAGACATACATATATAATATATGTAAGCTTGTTTGAATTGATTTTTTTTTAAATCATTTTCTTAGAAATTTTAGAAAAATAGTTTTTTTTTAACTTCTTTCAAAATTTTAACTTTTTTAAAATCCAAGTCAAATAGTTATTGCAAAAAGAATATACCTTTTCTAAAAAAAGTATTTTTTTGGTGCGAAAAGTTAATTCAAACAAGTCTTTTATATATATATATATATATATATATATATATATATATATTTAAAAGCATATAGCAAATTCTTGTTACGTATGTGTGCTAAGGACGAGCATCATCTCATATTAATTATTAAGAGAAAATTTTCAATTGTTTACATGATTATAGGATAAAGCAGGACATAGGAATAAGTAGATTTTTACCTAGAACGTCACCAATTTGAAAGGGCGATTCATCGGAAACCCAATCACTGTAAAAATTATCTCCTGCTTTTCTCCAACCTTTTTGGCCGCCCACTGTGTGAACAACAGCCGTGGAGGCCCTGATGGTGGTACCATAAAGAAAACGAAAATTGCAATTTTGCTTAAAGCCATAATTAATTCATTCAACCACAAAAAGAGAAAAAAAAAAAAAAACGAAGAATGAAGAATGAACTAGGTTTACATGACACTGCCTTGTTTATAGGCTTCGGAGTACAACTTTTTCCTAAGAGAAAGAAAAGATACCTAGATTCAAGAGTAAATATTGGAAATATTGCTTTCTTTAATGATCTCTGTATTTGGTAACCAACTTTTAGAAAAGGTCGTGATACCAAATTAACAAGCTTCGTAGATTTCAATACAATAGATTCTCATTAAACTAGCCAGCAACAATAGGTAATCTTGTTTCAGATTTGGAGAACACCATAACAGAGCCATTATTATGACTTCCATGCAAAATACGGTTTTCCCAATTTAGTACAGCGATCGGCAATAAATTGGGTTGATTGCGCAAGAATCATGCTATTTTTCCGTACCATTGACAGAAGAATTTTTTTTTCCCCGGGAAGTGAATTAAAAAGGAAATAATTATTTCCATACTGCTTTTCTTCCTTCTTACTGAAATTAAAGTACATAATTAAACTGAAAAGCATTAAAAACTGGTTTGCACAATTATGAGTCTACAAAAGCAAGAACAATTGAAAGCCTCAATGATGAATGCTAATACGAAGATCTGCAATGTTCAATGATTCTTGAAAACTAATCTTTATATTTTGTGAATTTATTTCTCAAATTTTATAGTGATCTTGCTTGCACACACACTCTAACTAAAAAATCAGAATGTCCATGTCATTTGAGGTTTCATCACAAAAATCAAAGTGCCAATATCATCTGTTGGATTACAAAGGTTCAGTCACAAATACTAAACAAGAGTTGGGCAGATTGCAAAGAGTTTGTCGAGTTGCACATAGATGGAGCATAGCTCTAATACTAGTTTTATAACAAGATATGCCCAACTCGAAGACTGAACTAAAACGGAACCTCTAATAGATGTTCTATCACAACAATTAAACACGAGTTGGATAGGTTGGGGGTAGCACGTGAATGGATACGGGCAGGGGAAGATTGAACCGAAAGCCCATCTCTAATACCGTGTTAAAAGTTACCGAGATTCCATTATAAAAATCAATTAGTTAATATGAAAAGTGATCAAAGACTTCATATAACGGACTTAAATCTTAAAATTTTCTCATGTAAGACAAATATATATCGTAACATCTTTACTTTTATTTTATTTTTTTATTTTTAGACTTTGACTTCCACAACTTTTGTGGTTGAAGTTGAATACAAGCTGGTCAGGCCCTGAAACGTAGATTAATGGAAACAAGCGAGGCCAATGTGATCCAGTTTTCTAGCTAGCCTCACTGTAATGCAATGGACTATGCATGGAGTAAATGAGGACAATAAAATTCCAAAATAAATCAATCTCGTACATAGTGCAAGTAGAGTATATGTCATTATCTATCAGGTTGAACAATTTATGCCACTATATATTCCAAAGTCGAACTTTTGCACTACATATAGAAAAATCTCACGGAAAATCAATGTCAAATTCATTATAATTAAATTTCACAAAGAATTAACGTGAGACAGAGACGTTACGTTTATCATGAATGAATTTGAACCTCCATTCTTGACTAGTTCTAGCAGCTTGGGGAGCTTTTCTCTAATTTGATCGTGTACATGCACATACTCATTTATAGCGAAATAAAATAATTACTTTGCTGATTCAGTCAAAAAACGAAAAACAAAAAAGGAAGTGCTCAAAAGGCAATAGTTGCGGCCCAGCCAAGCATGATAGCAATGAACAAGTTGGAATACATCGTTGATGAAGCCCCGATTCCAGATGAAAATGGATCTGGATTTCGGCCACCTGAGCCGAACGGGTACCCTGTCTGGTTGCCGGGGAGTTTATAATCAACCAAGATTCCGAGCTTCTGTCCGGCGGCGCAGTGTCCACGAGAGCTGCAGATGAAGAAATAACGGCCCCGATCTTGGAGAACGATTTTGTCAACTCCACTGTGGTACGCATGCAATGGAGCTTCAGGCGCTGTGCATGACTCAAAGTCCTCCTCGTTCACTTCAACCACGTCGTGTTCGTCCGGGGCATACTGGAAAACTACATTGACAATCACCGTCAAATGATTGATATATCGTGAAATAAGTTAGAGTTACATATTTAAGGGTCTGATCGGCTTGGCTTACAAATAAGCCAGAACTTTAAAAAAGACTTAATTATAACTTCAAAAGCAAAAATTTTGAGTTTCTCAAAATTTTTTATTTTAAAAAAAAATAGTTAAAATAATACTTTTAAAAAAAAAAAAAATCAACCCAAATGATCCTTGAAACAATTAGGGTCTACAATTTTCAATAACGCGTAACTAGTACATCCGAGGTTGTCTAGTATATAGTAGAGAAATTTGGAAGAATAAGAGGAATTAAGCAGCTTTTACCAAGGGTATCGCCAACGTGAAAGTTCTTTCCAGAAGCCCAATTAGGGTAGAAATTGAATCCCAGTCTTCGCCAACCTTTGTCTTCACCAACAAAGTATGTAGCATTAGCAGCCATGCATGCGCTGAAGGCTGCCACCACAACCAAGACAAAGATTGTAGTTTTGATGAAAGCCATAATTATCTCAAGCACGAGTTATTATGGGAGAGTTTCTCTAAGTACAAAAAGAGAAAAGAATCAATAGACTTGATGAAGAGACCATGAACTGCCTTCATTTATATATGTTTCTCGTCATGTACAATTGTTATGAGAGAGAAAAGATATCTTGGTTAGGGCACAAAGCAAATACATGAATGGAAATACGTCTCCGTCTCTCTCTCTCTCTCTCTCTCTCTCTCTCTTTGCAATCAATATTGAATTGATGGCAAGGATTCCGGAAAAGATCTCATACCAAATAAACAAGCAATTAATTGCAATATATTCACCTCCTAGTCACCCAAGAATCCTAATGAGTCTCACTTAAGATTTAAATCTTTCTTTTTTTTTTTCGGTCGGATGAAAATAATTTTTGATGCGTCCTCTTTTAAAAGTTATTCTCACTACTTCCCTTACTTGCAAAAATGTTACATATATATTTAGGTTGTCTAAAAACCCAATTTTCATCATATTTTCCAAAATTGCTTAATTTTAGTTACAAACGGACTCTATTTCTTTTTGAAATGTTGTTTTTGTTGGGTGGTAAACTATGACATATATTAATAAACTAGTCTAACACCCATACCATGTACGGGATGTGACTTATATAATATAATTTATTAAAATAATTTAGTTATTTTATGTGACTGAATGTTTCAAACAACTTATATAGCATTAGTTAAATAAATTTGTAGTATAGTATAGAAAATATAACTATAAGAACACACATATCTTTAATAATATAGTAGTCAAATAATTAAAATATATACAAAGATGAATAACATATACACGGGAGAAATGAGTTTTTTTTATCTTGTTATTATTATTGATGGTCAATTTTGAAAATTAATGTGAGGGATAAAAGATAAATTTAACTTTTTATATTAAATTTCTAACATTGATTACAACGTTTATAGTTTTGTAAAATCTAATAATTTTAGAAAGAAAAATTATGAATGATATAGATGGATACCTTTCCATCATTTATTGAATATCTTTTCAATGTAACATATTAGTATTTTCCTTTTTAATATTCAAGTTAGCCTTTTCCTTTTTAATGATGAAATAAAATAAGAACATTTTAATCTTTTGCATAGTGAAGTAATAAATTACACATGACAACTATAGAAGAGCCATTAGTTTTGGAGAAAATTATTATGGTGCTTCCATTTCTATTATACATAATATTATAAATTATAGATTATCGATCTCTAAAAGCACTGCCTCTTCTCGTTAGAGATTGCTCATCGACTCATTTCAACATGCTTATTATATCTAGGCCAATATTGTTATTATTGTATAGTGAATGATGTAGTTAAACTACATGCAATTAGCTAGTGTTTTATTGTTTAAGCTTTTGTATATTGTTTAATCATAAAGGTATTGTCATTTGAGACTATACATCAGACGGGAGAGATGCTGATCAATGTTATATATTTTCCCAAAAAAAGGATTAATAAGGGCTTGTCTGTATTTATTTTTTTCAGATGTGTTTTTTACTAAAACTTTTAACAAATTACTTTTTTTTTGAAATTTTCAAAATTGCAGCTTTTGAAAAAAGAAAAAAAACTGAAATTAAACTCTTTCTAAAGTTTCAACTTGAAACTTAATGCAAATACATTTTTGAAAAAAAAAAAAGAAATCATGAAAAAAGCCAAATCATACTGCCCCCAAGTATTTGATACTCAGTCTTCTTCTAGTATTGCGTGCTGAGGTCGCATGCATCCTGTAAATAGAGGAACTCTATGGTGGATATCTATTGCCGAGGCCGCATATACCCTGTAAATAGAGGAACTCTATGCATGGTAGATAATAGATACCCACCACCATGGCTAAATTGTCAGTTGTCCTTCAGGATTATAGAAGATATCCATTATGATGATCAATTTTATTTACTTTCATCACTCTTAGAAATTTTTATTCGGAGACTTATCTTATTTGAATTGATAAGAGTCCATCATATTAAGAGAATTAATTCTAAATTCAAGATTATATATTTAATTTCTAGTGGTTGCAGAGGCACTCTCAAGCTTGTTCTATTGGATCTAGGTGGTATGTGGCTTCTGGTGATAATTATGAGAATATGGATTTTGAAAACTTCCTGCCACGTGGCGACTTATAAGTGAAAACTGTCGAGATAAGTCAAAACCATTTTATTTTCTCTTTTTGTGGGGTTTTATATTAATAGTTTGAAAATTAATTTTCAAGAGTTTTTGAGGTAAATCCATGCAGCAGATAAGTGAACCACACAGTTGGCTATGAGATAATGAGCTGCACCTTGGGCTTCCATCTACCGAAGGCTTTGCCTTCGTTTTCCACTTTCCATCATAGAAATCCTTCTCTTTCCATTGCTTCTAAACAAAAGCCACTCTTGCAAAATTCCAATTCCAAAAAGGTAAGCATATCATCATGTTTATTTTATTGTTTCTCAATAAATTTCTCTAGATTCCAACTTTGTCATGAAAGTTATTCTACTTCAATCACAGGAGAGCTCAAGCATTAACTCACGGCAGATTGAAAATGGCAGTCTCCAAAAATCCACTTTGGGAGTTCAAATTGGAGCACTTTTGGCAACTGTAAGACCTCAAGCTTTGATGCTAACTAACCTTATTATTGTTCTTTAGGCTAAACATGTTTTTTCTTTTTTTCTTTTTGTGTTGGATATGTCAACAGCTTGCAGAGCCTTCTTTTGCTGTAACAGGAGTAAATAATGAAGAAGATTTCTTATGGGTTTTAACCCAGCTGGGAATTTCAGCTTTCTTGTATTTCATTATCTTTCCAGTGAGTGGAAACATATATTTATATAATGCTTATTATGTGTTCCCTAAACTGTCTTCTTCTCCTCATTATGAACTGATTAATGAAGGCCTAAGGGCCATATGTGAATTAATCTTGGAAATGGTTTGCAGCCTATCATTCTGAACTGGCTAAGAATCAGATGGTACAAGAGAGATCTGCTGGAGATGTACTTGCAATTCATGTTTGTCTTCATGTTCTTCCCCGGGTTAGTGCTTACTTAATTAACATTGTTCTTAACTCGGCCTATCTAGCCTCTTGTTAAATGCTAGGCTATCACTTATTAGACCCCTGACCCGATAAAGTTTTTTAAATATATGACCATGTATGTACTTTGGGAAAAAAGAAAAACAGAACTAGTTAAATGATGTATTGGTAGGAAAAAAAAAGATTTAGATTCACTCGTATCGTTAAAATTTTTATTCAAAATGAGGCAACCCACAAATAAAAGGCAGACGAGGAGGCCAGACTATCAGATTAAATTTGTGTCGATTCGATTCTAATTGCTCATGTGGTAGTTGAGTAGGAGATGCAGTACCTACGGTTGAGATGTGTTTACAAGTCTTGCTATGTAATAGACCTTAGCTACTTATATTACAAGAATGATCGAGAATAGAAATCATCAGGAGAGTAGGAATCATCAGTTTCAAGTTGTGGGGTATATTGCTTGCCCAATCTAAAGTTGGATTCTATTAAGCTTACCTCAAATGTTATCCGAAGAAAAAAGGCCAATGGATATGAGGGTGAAAAAAGGAGAAATTTATGCAAAGTAATTATTTTTCTCTCTGTGATTTTGGCATGTTTACTGAAAAAAAAAAATTCGTCATTTTCCAGGTTGCTGTTATGGGCACCATTCTTGAACTTCAGGAAATTCCCGCGAGATCCATCAATGAAGTATCCTTGGTCCAAACCAAAAGACCCTTCTCAAATCAAGAATGTATACCTCAAGTATCCTTTGGCCACACCAGAGGATTATGACTAGTTTTATTCATTTATTTCATTAAAATGTGAGTCAGTGTGAAATGTAATCTCCCCCTAGCTCTCCCTTTTCCTACAGTCATCAGGATGTATAGGTCAATGAACTTAAAACATGGTTATAAATGGTGCAGTATTTTTATACTCAAAATTTGTCAAATCTAATATCACGATCAGCGAAATATACGAGCAATAGATTTTATAGTGACCAATGATTTTGTAAGATATTTAAAGACACAAATTAGGGAAACAGCTGAGGATAGTCAGATGCTTTTGGTGTTGGATCATTTGCCAATCAAAATTTAACTGCTACCACACATGTACTTGGTCCTTGTAGCATTAGCATAACGATGTCAATTTTGAACAGATGGTCTCCCAAAAGAGAGATCGAATAATGACTTATTGTGATAAAAACTATATTTAAGCCTTTTCACAACGAAGACATCTGTGCAAATATCATGACAACAAAACCTTCTAAGCATCGCGCAATCACCAACTATCACATGATACAACCACCCATATAGCTATGATCAATTTCCAGGTACTAAATATGTTACAACTATTGGCTGAAGAAAAAACTACCCCCAAAAGCCAAAATAGAGCAAGGGAGTCAAATCAGTCTTCGGTCATGAATCGAACTGACCCTTGCTTCAGATTCTAAAACCTTCGAACTATCTGGTTGCAAAAACCCATATGGATTATCATATAAATCACACGAGCTGCCTAATCTACCGGCTTCTTTGGCAAAAATTAATTGGAGGCTTCCAGACTGAGTCATTAGTGGAAAAACAAGGTTGAAAGATCTACATCTTCCTGAGATTCTTAGAAAAAGAAAAAGAAAAATTATGAATAATTAAAATTATTCGTTGTTTAATTTTAATTATAACAGCAAGTAGTATTAGAGCCTCTAATACCAGATTAAAATCATTCAGTGGTGGTGGTGGTTGTTAAAGACAAAAGCCTGCGATGATTTGTATGTATATGTATAATATATTTCATCTAATATCTTTGTGAGTTATTTTTAAGAGGCAGGAACAAGGAACAAGTTATTCTTCATTATTGTTAATAAGATGTCTATCATTCTTATGCATGATTTTCTTTTCGCTATAATTATTGTTAAATGTTTTAATTTGTTTCTTCTTTTAGTATAAATTATAATTTTTGAGGATTGTAATGTGCGCTCCAATTTTTGTGTTTATTTTCTATTTTAAATTTTCTTAACAGCCAATCTTGATTTTTTTACTTTACTCCTGATCGTCTTCCACACTAAAAATAATTGAGTAGCACATTTTTTGGATTTTTTTTTTTGTTTACATAATACAAAAGACAAAAAAGTTTATTAACACTAACCATATAATTATTAATTATATAAAATGTAAAATAAAAGATATAACACCCACAACATCGCACGGGTATTAACACTAGTTTGATATATATATATATATATATATATATATATATATATATATATATATAAATGTATGTATGTATGTATAGTCATATCTACAAATTCATGAACCTAAAAAGAACAAAGTGAAAAGAAAGGAAACAGAAAACACAGTGAAAGATTGTCGCAGTTGTGCTATGTGTGATGATGAAGAAGACAGAAGACAGAAGACAAAATGCTATAGAAGACACACCATTTGGGTGCAAAAGCTGGATTACAGCTCCCGCGTGAATTTCCTTCTCATCTTTTTCTGCTTACAGTCGTAAAACTTACAAGCTTCCTATTTATCATAACTTAAAAAGACACAAGCTTTCTCTTTATATTACTTAATAGAGAGATTAATTTGTGTGGGAAAATATGTTTCTTTCATATAAAAAATAATAACATATAAGATCACTTTATATATGTTTTTTCTTAATTACAAAATATAAGTGATTCATCCTTGACTTATTTCTCACAATTATAGATAAAACAATCCCATCAAAAGTATCTTATAAAAATTCAAAAGTAATTATATATTTTTAATATATTGGTCATCTTAAAAGGTGCTTTAATATTTTTAATCATTTCAACAATAAAATAATAAAAAAAGTGTCTAAAATATGTTACATCTAAATTTCTTTTCATATATAGCGTGACAATCGAGGTGATTAACAACGGACATCAATTATAGGGCGTTTGGCTTTACTTATTTTGGGTATTTATAAGCATTTAGAAAAAAAGCACCATCACACATACTTTTTACTATTTAAGTACTTATAAGCACCAAATAAGCAAAGCCAAACACCCTCTTAGTCATCTTAAAAGATGTTCTACTATTTTTTTTTTAACTTTTCAATAATAAAGTAAAGAAAGGTTTTGAAATATGTTCCATCTAAACACCTTTGTAATTCAATTCAACGAACATACCTATTAGTTTGTGTCATAGATACGTATATCTAAAATTGTTTATATATATAAATGGATAAAAATTTGTGGCCAAAAAAAGTTGGCAAAAAATGGTTAAAATGGTGGTAAATTTGTAATTTTGACATTTTGTTATTTATTTTACCCTTAATGAGAAAAAGTAAAAATTTAAATTTAAATTAAGCCTTTTATTTCTCTTTTATCATTAAATGTCCAACAACTGACGAGTATATCATTTTCAATGAATAACTGAGCACACACATTGTCGTTGCCAATAGATTGACTAACATGTGGCTGTAATATGTACACTAGACAAAATAGATAGAACAAGGAGAAGCAGAAGAAGAATCACTAACACCCTGGACCAAACATTTAAACCACTCATCTGTGAGTTGCAAAGCTCACTTTGAAGCCAAGAAACAAGAGTCAAAAATGTTGGCTACCATAGGAAATTGAGAAAGTGAATAAATCTTGCAAATTTGGTGCATGAGAAATTGAATCACAAACAAAGTCTTTCCTTTTGCATGCAAAAGTTGAAATATGAAAAGGGCTATGGCAAGCTAAGAAGAGAAATGGTGCATGGCATTTAATGGATGAAGAAAATAGCCACCTTGCATTAACTGTTTGTCTCTCAATTTTGCCTATAAAAAGCATGCCCAGGAGAAGCTTTGGATCATCAAGCAAGAAGCATTCAAAGCATTTAGAGAGAATTAGAAAGAATTCTCCTAAGTATAGTATTTTTCTTTCACTTGTTATATAAATTAGTGTGATAGTGAGTTACTCCTATTATAAGAGAGAGGAAAATTGTTCTCTCCTTATTTTAGAGAGAAGGCTGTAAAACTTTTACACATAGTGAAATCCTCCTCACTTACCCATGGTTTTTCCCTCAATTAGTTTGAGGGTTTTTCACATAAATTTTGGTATCTCAATTATCCATTTTCTCTAATTTCTTATTTTAGCTACGTGATCTTGCTTCAGCAACCCTATCATTCCGCTGCGCCACATCCCAACAGTGGTATTAGAGTCACGAGCTGAAGGTATTGTTACTATTCACACATTACTATATTCAGTTACGGGTCATTACTATTCACGGTACTGTTCACATATATAGTATTGTTCATAGTGAAATAGTAGGAGTAGGTTCAATTCCAGAAGCAGATCATTATCAACATTATGGTGGTGAAATACGAAATAGAGAAGTTCAACGGGAGTAATTTCTCCATGTGGAAATTGAAGATGAAAGCCATTCTGAGAAAAGATAACTGTCTTGCAGCAATCGAAGGCAGGCCAGCAGGGGTAACTGACGACAAGTGGAAAGAAATGGACGATCTTGCTATTGCCAATTTGTATCTAGCATTGGCAGATTCGGTGCTGTCGAACGTCGAGGAGAAAAAGTCAGCAAAAGAAATTTGGGAGACGCTGACTAAATTATACAAGGACAAGTCACTTCACAACAAGATCTTTTTAAAAAGGAGACTTTATACTCTTCGAATGGGGGAGACCACACCAGTTATAGAACATATCAACACTTTAAATACACTATTTTCTCAACTCACTTCGTTGGGTCATAAAATAGCAGAGCTTGAACGTGCGGAGATCCTACTTCAAAGTCTACCTGACTCGTACGATCAACTTGTCATCAATTGCACCAACACTATTCTCATAGACAGTCTAGTCTTCGACAACGTTGTAGCTGCTGCTCTAGAAGAGGAGTCCAGGCGCAAAAACAGGGCGGACAAACTAGGAAGCTTAAGACAAGCAGAGGCACTAACGATAACGAGAAGTAGACCAACGGAGCGTGGCTCAAGTGGGAGCCATAGTCACGGTAGATCGAAGTCAAGAAGCAAGAAAAATATCGTGCTATAATTGTGGCAAAAAGGGGCACATTAAGAAGGATTGTTGGCGCAACAAGACAACTTTCGAGGTCACCAACACTCAAAGATGTGTTGTAGATACTTCTGGTGATGGAGTTGTCTTATACAGTGAAGCAGCAGCAACTTTTAAAGGTAGAAAGGAGCTTACTGATGTATGGATAATGGATTTGGGAGCGACATGGCACATGACGTCTCTTCGAAAATGGTTCCACACATATGAACGATGCTCTAGAGAATCTGTGTATATGGGTAATGATTATGCCTTAGAGATTGCTGGAACCGGTACCAACAAAATAAAAATGTACGATGGTACAATTCGTTCCATTGAAGGAGTAAGACACGTGAAGGGCTTGAAGAAGAATCTGTTGTCTCTTGGACAACTGGATGACCTTGGCTGTAAAACCTATATTGAGGATAGGATGATGAAGGTCGTCAAAGGCTTGTAGTGATCAAGGCAGAAAAGATCACGGTAAATCTATACATGCTGCTGGGAAATACGTTACAGCAGGCAGATGTATCTGTTGCATCAACTAGCCAAGAAGAATCAACAGTAATGTGGCATTGCAGACTTGGCCACTTGTCTGAACGAGGTTTGAAGATTCTTGCGGAACGTAATCTCTTACATGGGCCAAAGTCGGTAAACTTACCGTTCTGTGAGTACTGTGTGACTAGCAAGCAACACAAATTATCATTCGGAAGATCTACTGCCAGAAGTAAACATATTCTGGCCTTGGTTCACTCACACGTATGGGAATCGCCGGTTCTATCTCTAGGAGGAGCAAAGTATCTTGTATCATTCATTGATGATTACTCCAGGAGATTATGGGTGTACCCGATCAAGAACAAGTCAGATGTGTTTATAATATTCAAGGAATACAGAGCATGGGTGGAACTTGAATCTAACAAAAGGATCAAGTGTTTGAGGACAAACAATGGGGGAGAATACACTGACAGGAGTTTTCTAGCATTTTGCAAGCACGAGGGTATTTAGAGGCAATTTACGGTTCCACATACACCTCAGCAAAATGAAGTTGCAAAACGGATGAACAGAACTCTACTCGAAAGAACAAGAGCGATGTTAGAAACTGCAAGTCTAGCCAAGTCATTCTGGGTAAAAGTAGTCAAAACCGCATGTCACCTGATAAATCGGTCACTGTCAACGGCTATTGGGTTAAAGACACCAGTGGAAATGTGGACTGGTAAACCTGTAGATTATTCTACCTTAAATGTCTTTGGATGTCCTGCATACGTGATGTATGGTTCCCAAGAAAGAATGAAGCTGGATCCGAAATCTAGGAAATGTATATTCTTGGGATATGCTGACGTTGTTAAGGGGTATCACTTGTGGGATCCCACTGACCACAAGGTTATTGTCAGCAGAGATGTGATCTTTGTAGAGAGTAAACTACAAAGTAAAAAAGACGATAACACTGGAAAGGAGACTACTGTAGTAGAAGTTGAAGATAAACCAGAACAATGAGACACTTCTTCTGAAGCTATACCAGAGCACGAGGAACAAGAACTAAACGAGGCTGAGGTTACAGAAGTCCGACGTTCGTCGCGACAGACAACAAGACCATCATAGCACTCTGATTATGTTATGGCAAGCAATGCAGCATATTCTCTTCTAACGGAGGATGGAGAACCATCAACTTATCATGAGGCTGTAAATAGTCCCGATGTTGCACTGTGAATGATGGCAATGTAGGAAGAAATCGAAGCCTTGCACAGAAACAAGACATGGGAGCTTGTTCCACTACCACCCGGAAGGAAAGCCATTGGCAATAAATGGGTCTACAAGATCAAACGAGATGGCAATGATCAGGTGGAGCGATATCGTGCAAGACTGGTGGTGAAAGGATTTGCTCAGAAAGAAGGCATTGACTTCAACGAGATCTTCTCTCCTGTGGTTAGACTTACAACTGTCAGAGTAGTCTTAGCTATATTTGTTGTGTTCGATTTACATCTAGAACAGTTAGATGTAAAGACGGCTTTCTTCATGGAGAACTTGAAGAAGAGATTTATATGCTTCGACCAAAAGGATTTGTTGAGAAAGGAAAGGAAAACTTGGTTTGTAGGTTAACCAAATCTCTGTATGGTCTAAAGCAGGCACCAAGGTATTGGTACAAGAGATTTGATTCCTTTATCATTAGCCTCGAGTACAACAGACTCAATGCAGACCATTGTACATATTACAAGAGGTTTGGAGATGATGATTTCATCGTTCTGCTGTTGTACGTGGATGATATGCTGGTAGCAGGCCCCAGCAAAGATAGTGTCCAAGAATTGAAGGCACAGTTAGCTAGGGAGTTTGACATGAAGGATTTGGGACCAGCAAACAAGATTTTAGGGATGCAAATTCAACGAGACAGAAAAGACATAAAAGTATGGATTTCCCAGAAGAACTACTTTAAGAAAATTTTGCGGCGCTTCAACATGCAAGATTGTAAGGAAATCTCGACCCCATTTCCTGTCAACTATAAATTATCCTCAAGTATGTGCCCTAGTAATGAAGCAGAGAGGATAGATATGTCTCGAGTGCCGTATGCATCAGCAATGGGAAGTCTCATGTTCGCTATAATATGTACGAGACCAGATATTACTCAAGCTATTGGAACAATCAGTCGGTTCATGGCGAATCCTGCTGGGGAGCATTGAAATGCTGTTAAGAGGACCTTGAGATACATCAAAGGAACCTCAAATGTTGCATTATGTTATGGAATATCAGAATTTACTGTCAGGGGCTTTGTCGATTCAGATTTTGTCGGTGATTCTGATAAATAGAAGTCCACTACTGGCTATGTGTTTATACTTACAAGAGGAGCAGTGAGTTGGGTATCCAAGTTACAGACTGTTGTGGCACTTTCTACAATAGAGGCAGAATACATGGCAGCTACACGCGCTTGTAAAAAAGCAATATGAATTCAGAGGTTAATAAAGGAACTCGGGCACAAACAAGAGAAGATTCCTTTGTATTGTGACAGTCAGAGTGCCTTGCACATTGCAAGGACTCCAGCCTTTCATTTCAGGACGAAGCACATAGGTGTTCAGTATCACTTTGTCCGTGAAGTTGTGGAGGAAGTAAGTATGGACATGCAAACGATTCACACTAATGAAAACCTAGCAGATGTTATGACGAAGCCTATCAATGTTGACAAGTTTGTCTGGAGTAGATCCTCTTGTGGCCTTGCAAAGACGTAAGCAACATGGCAATGGCAAGTTTGGAGAGATTTGAAGAACAACTCAAAGTGAACTTTAAAGTGGGAGAATGTGAATTGTAAAGCTCACTTTGAAGCCAAGAAACAAGAGTAAAAAATGTTGGCTACCATAGGAAATTGAGAAAGTGAACAAATCTTGCAAATTT
This sequence comes from Cordia subcordata, assembly GCA_028554755.1. Taxonomy (NCBI): domain Eukaryota; kingdom Viridiplantae; phylum Streptophyta; class Magnoliopsida; order Boraginales; family Cordiaceae; genus Cordia; species Cordia subcordata. Next base: position 2,465,761 of record JAPTOF010000020.1, read on the forward strand.
GGTGCATGAGAAATTGAATCACAAACAATGTCTTTCCTTTTGCATGCAAAGTTGAAATATGAAGAGGGCTATGGCAAGCTAAGAAGAAAAATGGTGCATGGCATTTAATGGATGAAGAAAATAGCCACCTTGCATTAATTGTTTGTCTCTCAATTTTGCCTATAAAAAGCAAGCCCGGGAGAAGCTTTGGATCATCAAGCAAGAAGCATTCAAAGCATTTAGAGAGAATTAGAAAGAATTCTCCTAAGTGTAATATTTTTCTTCCACTTGTTATATAAATTAGTGTGATCGTGAGTTACTCCTATTATAAGAGAGAGAAAAATTGTTCTCTCCTTATTTTAGAGAGAAGGCTGTAAAACTTTTACATACAGTGAAATCCTCCTCACTTGCCCGTGGTTTTTCTCTCAATTAGTTTGAGGGTTTTCTACGTAAATTTTGGTATCTCAATTATCCATTTTCTCTAATTTCTTATTTTAGCTGCGTGATCTTGCTTCAGCAACCCTATCATTCCGCTGCGCCGCATCCCAACATCATTTCCATCAATTATTTTTTATCCTCTTATGGATTTTATTGTTCATCATCTGTCTCCCTTTATTGTTTGTCTTATGATGTTATTGTCATTCTTATTCTTATACATTTTATCGCGACAAAAACCTAATGGCCAGAAGAGTAAGGCCAAGCCACCCGCAGAACCACCAGGTGCCGGGCCTATTTTAGGCCACCTCCATCTATTAAGAGGCCCGGACCCGGTGGCGCGGACCTTGGGTGGTTTGGCCGATAAAATGATCAGTCCAGTTTTCTCCATTCGACTAGACGTAGAACGCGCAGTTGTGATAAGCAGCTGGGAAGCTGTTAAGCAATGCTTCACCATTAACGATAGGGTATTTGCTACCCGGGCGCCTTCTAATACTGGTAGATACCTGGCTTACGACTATGCAGCTTTCGGCCTCGCGCCCTACGGTCCTTACTGGCGTGACATGCGAAAGATAGTTATGCTCGAACTGCTCTCCACTAATAGGCTCGACACACTCGAGCACGTTCGAGTTTCTGAACTCGAAGAAAGCATGAAAGAGTTGCAGTCGTCTACAGAGAAGAACAACTGTGTTGTGATAAGTAAATGGTTCGAGCAGTTGGCTTTGAATATGGTTATGAAGACAATAGCTGGGACGAGGTATGTTAATTCTGTGGATGGTTTAGAAGAAGATGCAGAAGCTAAACAGCTCAGAAGACTCATCAAGGAGTTCACTTCTGCGGCTGGAGAGTTCACGTTGTCTGATCAAATTCCATTTCCATTGTTGAGATGGATAGATATTAATGGGTCGATTAAGAACATGAAGCGCATCTCAAAAGAATTGGGTGCTATTTTTCAAAGTTGGATTGATGAACATGAAGCCAAGAGGAGGAACAAGGACGGCGACCTTGAGGAAGAACAAGATTTCATAGATGTGATGCTTTCAGTGATTGACCACAACATGATCTCACATGGCTACGCACGCGACACCATAATTAAGGCAACAATAATGGTATGCATATTAATACTATAATTTGTCACATACTAGAGTACACACATATATGGATATTACCTTTTGGTCTCATACTCTTTATAAGAAAACATTTTGATCCCTTTCAAAAAGAAAGGGATAGTTCCTAACCATTTTTATTCAAAATTCTAACAAAACTTGCTTACTAATTATACAAAAATTATCAATGACATAATGGTTTAATGATATGCTTATCAACTTTAGTACTGAGCAATCTTGAGATGATTCTCATTAGTTATATGTAATATGTAATCAGCCTTTGGCATCCGTGGAAGAGAAAAAAAAGAAAATTATAGAAAAACTGACCCATGTGAGTTGCACATGCAAATTCGGTTAGAATTTTGATAGAAAATGAGTGAAAGATTAAGGGCCTGTTTGGAAGTGTTTTTGTTTTTTTTTTTTGTTTTGTAAAATAGTTTTAAAGAATGGTTTTTAAAAACTATTTTAAAAAACAAAACAACAAAAATATTGTTTGGATGGAAAATAAATTTATTTTTTTATCTTGCATTAAAAAGACCATTACACCCTTTTTTTTATATTTGATTTTTTCCTCTAATAAACATATATCTACATATGTATACACACACACATATGTGTGTGTATATGTATAATGCGTGTGTTCTAAAAGAGGCTAGAATAGGCATGGGTTGGGGTGAGGGCAAAGATGGGGGGTGGGTGGGGTGGGATGGGCAAGGGTCAGGGTAGGTGGGGTGAGAGGGTGGGCTAGGGTCGGGGTAGGTTGGGGGGAAGGAGAATAATTAAATAATGGAATTGCTCTTTTGAGAAAAACATATAAAAAACACATGAAAACAACAAAAATATGTTTCCTGTTTTTTGTTTTTAAAAACACTTTTTTTAGAACTGTTTCCAAAAATAATTTTAGAAAATAACTACTTCCAAACGAGTTTTTTATGTTTTTTTGTTTTCAAAAACAAAAAAAACTGTTTTTGAAAATAGTTCCAAACAGCCCCTAACCGTCTCTCTCTTTTCTTTTTAATATAAGGGCCAAAAATATCTTATTTAAAAAATAAGGACAAAAAAATTTTAGGCAATAAAAGTAAAGGACCATATATATATAACTTGTATAATAATGTTCTTTGTCATTTTATGCCTCTCTGTAGACCTTCCAACACCATACCCTCATCTTGCAGATTATTATATTAGCAAGTACGGATGCATCATCAGTTTTTCTCGCATGGGTGATGTCTTTACTATTGAACAATGAACATGTTATGAACCGTGCCCAAGAAGAGATAGACAACAAGGTTGGTAAAGATAGATGGGTTGATGAATCTGATATTGAGAAATTAATCTATCTTCAAGCAATTGTTAAGGAAACACTTAGACTGTATCCACCAGGACCTCTTTTGGTGCCACACCAAGCCATGGAGGACTGCGACCTGAGTGGCTACCTCATCCCTAAAGGCACTCATTTGTTGGTGAATGCATGGAAGTTACATCGCGATCCTCGGATTTGGTTGCGGCTCACGAATTTAAAGCGGATCGGTTTCTGACAAGCCATGTGGAGGTAGATGTTTATGTGCGTCATTTCGAGTACATACCATTCGGGTCCGGAAGAAGATGTTGTCCTGGAACTGGATATGCATTGCGAGCGACACATTTAATTATTGCTCGCTTGCTTCAAGGTTTTAATTTTGCCACTCCATCAAACTTGCCAGTGGACATGGAAGAAGGCCTGGGTTTGCTCTTGCTGAAGGCAAAGCCTCTAGAAGTGTTAATAACTCCACGCCTGCCTGCGTTGCTCTATGGTAACTAGCATAGTGATATTCGTCGGAGAACCGCAAGTTCTGAAATAAAATTTTGCGATTGTACTCGAAATTTAGGGCTTTGATTATTCTGTATTGTACATATGGGATTTCAAATGTACTTTATGTTCGGCACACAGCAAGGTATGAAATAAAGCAAATTTTACAAATGGTTCTTATTGTTTATCGCAAGTGTCAATTTAATTCTTATTATTTCAAAAATAACTTATTTGGTACTTAATCTATAAAGTGTTAATTTGATCCTTATGTTTCAAAAGTGAATAATTGAGTCCACAATGTTTGCAAAAAATGACTTAATTAATTCTCATTTTAACCCTGAAAATGGATTACATGACCAACTAACCGGGTTGAAATGGATACTTTTTGCGAACATTAAAGACTAAATAAGTTATTTTTGAAATAATAAAAAGACCAAGTGATCTTTTTTACAAATATTAAGAATCAAGTGGGTTAATTTTGAAACAATAAGAATAAACTAATACTTTTTGTAAACAATAAAAATCATTTGTAGAATTCTATCTATGAAATGTCACACTTCCAAAACTTACTAATGTCCGCAAGAATGTTGCACAAAATACCTAATCTTTTATTAGATAACTAATAAAATATTATTTATAATATAAGGGTACTAATAATATTCTTTATAACTACTTATAAAACTACAAATAATTTTATGCAACCTGATTTACCACGTATACCTTGTCACCACTTGCTTTCACCTCATAAATCCGAACAGATTAGGTAATTACCTTATTAAATAAGATCGTATACATGTAAAGTTCTGTAAAGATTACTTTATTAAATAAGATGACGATTCAGAAGAATACATACATGTAAAGTTCTAGAAAATAGTTCAAACTAATCCCGCATAGAAACTAAAGCTAAACTATAACAACAATCATACAATAATTATGTCATGAGCACTTACTGATCCTTCACCCTCAACTAGTTATTGTAGAGAAAACTGGGCAGGCGAGGAGTAATTAACACCTGTAAAGGATTTGCCCTGGACAAGATTAAATCCAAGTCTTCTTCCATGTTCACAGACAAGCCCGATGGAGTAGTAAAATCAAAACCTTGAAGCAATCTAGCAACAGTGAGGTGCGCAGCTCTCATCGCAAATGTAATCCCCGGACAAGATCGTCTTCCAGACCCGAATGGTAAATACTCAAAACTTTGTCCATAAAAATCAACATCTGCATGAGTCGTCAGAAATCGTTCCGGCTGGAATTCATGAGGCTCCGGCCAAATACAAGGATCGCGGTGTAGCTTCCACACGTTCGGCAACAATATAGTACCTCTGGGGACAAGGTAACCACCCACGTAACAGTCTTGCGTGGATTCGTGTGGTACCAGAAGGGGACCTGGTGGATGCAGGCGTAGTGTTTCCTTAACAATGGCTTGGAGGTAGCTTAAGCTTTCGATGTCTGATTCTTCAACCCATCTGTCTCTGCCAATGTTGGTGTCTATCTCTTCTTGCGCCCGCTTCATCACATGCCTGTTGTTCAACAGCAGAGACATGAGCCATGTCTGAAGAACACTTGAGGTGCCCACCCCTGCTAAGAAGATATTCTGCATAACAAAGACTAGAAAGTTAAAAATTCTATGTCAAGGAGAATTACATGTGAACTTACTTAGAATTCATAGTAGAGACTCTAATTTCTAATATAAAAGGCAAAAGTTCAGAATGAAATACCTAAATTGAAAATGGGGTTTTCGCTTAAAGGAAAAAGTATGATATATTTAATTATTTCATACCAATACTGTAGCCTTGATTATGGTTTCGCGTGTATGGCCATTTGTGATTTGGTTGTCGTTAAGCGAAAGCATCACATCTATGAAATCTTGATCCTTGTCATCATCGTTCTCCTTGTTGATCAGTCTCCTCTTGGCAGGTTCATCAATCCAACTTGCGAGAATGGCATCCATTTCTTTTGAAATGCGCTTCATGTTCTTCACACTTCCATTAAAATCTATCCATCTAAACAATGCATATGGAAACAGGTCGGACACTTGAACTTCTTGTGCTGCAAACGCAAACTCCCTTATGAGTCTTCTGATACGTTTAGCTTCGTCATCTTCAACACCATTCACAAAATTCGCGTACCTCTTGCCAGCTATTGATTTCAGAACTATATTCACAGCCAACTGCTGAAACCAGCTGCTAATCACCACAGAGTTGTTGTTTCTCTGCTCCACAATGGATGAGTACAACTCTTTTATGCTTTGTTCCACTTCAGAAACCCGAGAGTCCTTGAGTGACTCCACCCTCCTAGCAGAGAGTAGTTGGAGAGTGACAATCTTTCGCATTTCACGCCAATAAGGATCATAGGACGCAAGCCCGAATGCTGCGAAGTTGTAGCCGAGGTATTCACCGGCGCAAGAAGCCGGGCGCGTCGCGAAGGCCTTGTCATTGCTGGTGAAGCACTCCTTAACGGCCTCCCGACTACTAATCACGAGTAAACGTTGTGATCCAAGCTTAACCGAGAAGATTGGGCCGACCTTATTGGCCAAAACACCAAACGTCTGAGCTAAGGAGGTGTGCCTTGTTAGTAAATGGAGGCCGTGGCCTATAACAGGCGAGGCACCTGATGGCTCCGGGGGTGACTTTCTCATGCTTTTGAGACCTTCAAGTTTTCGTCGCCATGGATGGTATAATAACGAGAGTAAAATTAGCATGAGACAAGCAATAACCGGACACAGATGAGCAATGAAACCCATGAGGGAAGGGATAAAGGCTAGCTAGCACTTGTTGACATGTGACAATAAATTGATGGAGATGAGGGGTTTATATAATTTGGTCATAAGGTAGACGATTTTTCAAATAGATACAATGTTGCATCAATTAAAATTATTTAAATTTCATATAATTCCATCCAAAATAATAGGTAAGCCATTGAAAACCCATCAATGGAGTCGTTTCCTACCCAGGAGCTACTTTACCATACTTTGAATTCAATGCTTTTAATAACCTCCCTATATTAGTCCATTTTGGAATAGATCTAGACCTCTCGCAACAGTTTGTGTAACCATAAATTTTAAGTTGGAAATTGTTCATGTTGATATGACTACGCCAGCCGAAAATCGATCTGATGCCGGCGGCCCTATCCTCTGATATGCAAGCAATTGTACGTGTTATCCATAGCATCGACATGAAGCTTATCGTGTCAATTACGTTTTTGCATGGTAAAACAACTCTCAGCTGGAGGACATGATTGACCCGTTGTTAAGGAACCCAAACAATCATTCATAAATAAGATGTGTTGAATTTGTGGTTGGTAACTTAAATTGACTGGAACAACAAACAAACAAATTGTCTAAGCTTTTAGTAAAAATTTTCTATTATCTCTACGTTAGAAACGAAATCTGCCTTTCTCATCCGTTGAAAAGTCTCCTTTCTATAAGCTCCCTGCACGCTTTTCTTTTTCTGACCCTCCACTTGCCCAAGGTTATTTCTCTCGTGAGATGGCGGTGGGCCCCTTTTCTTCTTCTTTAATTGGAGTTGACCGAAGATTGTTCATAAAATCAAAATGCACCCATTAAATTGCATATGTCAGTTGATTTTGGTTTTTAAGGATAATCCAACAGTAAGAGTCGGAGGTAGATACAGTTCATAATCGAATGTAAATCCAGCCCTTTGTCCTGATCTAATAAGTGCTTTAGACTTAATTGGTATACAGTATAAAAAACATGTTGCCAATTGGTAGTTGAATTCCACCAAGGGTGGTCGTTGGACTTTGCAAATTAATTTTTTTTAATAATAATAATAATAATAATAATAATATAATCAACTCTCGAGCCCCACAACCTTTCTTTATTTGATTTACCTTGTTTATTCAATGTTTGACCGACTTTTTAAGAACAAACTCTATCTTGAGTAGGGCAAAATTAATAGGGAAAAAAACGGTGGATCATCAGTTCGACGACCTACAAAATCAAGTTGAAGAACAGTTCAAATGCAACTTGTATTTTTAATTGACCCTACCACGTTTACATTTTCAACGGGCACCATCCGAAGGTTTGTATTGGTCGCAGGCTCCTAAGCTTCATGATACGTGGACAAGGTACATATAAATTTGCCACCAGAAAATTCAAGCGAGCTAAGCAAATAGCATTTGCATTATTATAAGATCAAGCAAGTTGTATTTACGAATTACGAGTATTCCTTCCATGTTATTGGGAAACAAATGTAACCTTCAATATTTAGGACGTAAAATTTTTGAAGTTTTAATTTGCATGGATTTGGTTATACATTAATTACGGAATTAACAAAGTTTTTCAAGTTGAACATGTAACCACAATAAAAAAAAAATTGAAAATAGGTGGCGATTTTGGTTAGTGACCTTCAGCAAACTACCGCCTATAGGCATACGTATAAGCGACAATTTGCCTAATCATTGCCCATGGTAGCACATTTTCTTTTTCTAAAATAAAAAAAGTTGCTTATAAGCAGTGGTTTTACAAGAACTGTCACTTATAGTGTCACGTTTTTATTTTTTCAATTAATGAAAAGTGCATACAGGTGGTGATATTCTAAAAACTGCAGCCTGTAGTTGCACATTTTATTTTATTTTTTTAAAAAATGCTTATTGGCGACAATTTATTAACGACCACCATGTATAGTGGTACATCTTATTTTTAAAATAATAAAAAATTCTAAATAAGCAGTGGTTAATTACCAATAAAAGGCCGCGGTTTTATTTCATAGGCAGCATTTTATGTACTGCATAAATATAATGCTATATTATACAATTAATATTAGCTCTTAGTTTGATTGGTAAATGGTGTGCTAATGAAGTTAAACAATTGTAAGAGATTCAATGTCCGAACCATGGGTGGCATGATTCCTGCATAGATGACGCTTTTTTTTTTTTTACTTTTCAAATATTTTTATTTAAAATTTGTATAGTCACCGTTTCTGGCGTCTCTAAAAATAAGGACAGTTATATAAGCAGCGGTTGCCATGGTGATTGGTAAACTGCTGCCTATGAATAGGTGACACTTCAAAACCACGGCTAATGGCAAAACAATTGCTACCTAATCTTTTGTAGTGAACCTTCAATATAATTCCTACTGCCATACACATATGATATTTATGGGAAAAAAAAAATATATATATATATATATATATATATATATACATATTTGTTGATCTAGCAACGAGATTTATGTTTCTGAAAAAAGGTTAGGCCCATTGACTATTTATAAGCCCAACCCACTTAGTGAGGTGAGCACTGAGCACCATCTGTCGCCTTTTAAGTTCTAATTAACTCTTTTCCTTAATTTTTTTTTTCTTCTACTAAAAACTCGTTTAATTTGGATTGATTTTCTTAACAGAAAAATACCCTCTCTAAATGATTCTTTTCTCTCTACAATAAGCATTTCAATTAACTTTCAAAAATTATAAATTTTAAGTTTTCAAAAAAGTTTTCAAAAATACACAAAACTATTTTTTTTTAAAAAAACTAATTCAAACGAGCCCTATACGCAGTCCACTCGTCAAACAAAGGATCTATATGCAGCTGGATTGGCGAGGAAGATTGGATTGAGGGCCATTTCTTGATTGCTTTCCTGGAGTAGAACAAATAATTGAGTATCAAGTGCCTTTTTAACTAAAGTTCTGTGCAATCATAATTCATCCACGGAGCATTGCTTTTCTAGTCGTACATATGCCACAATTGCTGTCTAAAATGGGCAAAATGAGCTGGTGGATCAGATAGAACAATAATGTTAGCTACGGCAACAACTTTTCTCGTATCAAATAAATACCATTGTTTTTCTTAAAAAAATGCACGTATTTGTATATATTTTAGGACTGAAAATTTAATTTAACTCACCACTAATAAAATTCTGCATTTTTTTCTTCTGCAAGTTGGCCTGAGACCAAATAATTTATCAACGTATATATAAAGTTAATTCTTACATTAACAATACCATATTGGTTATTGACCCAATAACGAATTAAAAATCTAAAAAAACTTTATAATATCCACATATATATGAAGTTAATTTTTACGTTAACAATACCATGTTGACCCATCGGTCCTGGAATTGCATTGTTCAAGACATTAAACTGGCGTAACATCAAGCCGTGCCTTTAATTGATGAACAGGAACTGGCCAGGTCTCAATACATGCCTCAACTTTCTTAACCCGCGATCTTCAAGCATATAAAATTCTTGTCAGGTTACTTTTCTTGTACAGCTCTATTGTTAATTTAAGTATTTTCAGACATATCATCTACCTATCTACTGGTTGTTCATAGGTTGTTGTTATCCAAAGTTAAATTCCATGATTTTTGTAAGCAACAAAATTAAAGCAAAAAATCATTTAGCAGAATAATTTATCGCCCAAGCCGTGGATAATATCGATGCAAGTAGCAAGTGCCTAATTAGATGAACTAAATATGCGTATAAAAGTTGATAAATTGGTGATGAGAAACGAGGAGTTATATAACAATGCTCGTTTTATTAATTAATACTAGAAGCCGATCGAGCCACGGATTATTAAAGACAATGGTGATGTCGTGTAATCTATACTACGTACTATTTAATTTCTATCGAAATTATATGAAAGTTTTAGCTTTATATAAAATTATAAACAAAAAAGGAAAGAAAAGAAATTGTTCATCTGAGATTTTTCTTGATTTAATTAATTGTATCTTCGCATAATTCAATATGTCCAATCTCTTAAGCCGGCATTAGTACTTTATAAACAAAAATAAAATTATTCGGGGGTACACATCAAGCGGGTCGCTCTGTGTTGGAAAGCCAGGCAAATCTGTGGTCATTAATATTGAAAGTGATTTGCAATTTTTAATTGTTCATTTTGAAATATAAAGATGTAGATATTTTCTGACCTTTTTTAAAAACTTAAGAGTAACGAACGATAAGACAATTGCAAGACTTTGGTAATTTTGCGACGAGAACCATCCAATATAACTCATTGACGTTTCAAGATGATGTATCACAAAAAAAAGAAAGGGGTTGCTTTCACTATTTTAGCATATGATTTTATTTTTCATCTAAAATTGAACCAGACTACTTATGGAAAAACTTGGGCATCCCTAAGGTAGGGAGAACATTGGATAAAAGATTTGCGAAATTGATCGCGCACACGCAAATTACACACACACACATATACATACACATATATATATATATATATATATATATATATACTTTTAAGAGTAACGAACAATAAGACAGCTGCAAGACTTCGGTAATTTTGCGACGAGAACCATCAAATATAACTCATTGACATTTCAAGATGATGTATCACAAAAAAAAAAAAGAAAAGAAAAGGGTTGCTTTCACTATTTTAACATATAATTTTATTTTTCATCTAAAATTGAACCAAACTACTTATGGAAAAACTTGGGCATCCCTAAGGTAGGGAGAACATTTGATAAAAGATTTGCGGAATTGATCGCGCACACACAAATTACACACACACACATATACATACATACATATATATATACATACATATATATATATATACATATATATATATATACTTAAGAGTAACGAACGATAAGACAACTGCAAAACTTCGGAGAACCATCCAATATAACTCATTGACATTTCAAGATGATGTATCACAAAAAAAAAAAAAAAAAGGGGTTGCTTTCACTATTTTAACATATAATTTTATTTTTCATCTAAAATTGAACCAGACTACTTATGGAAAAAGTTGGGCATCCCTAAGGTAGGGAGAACATTGGATAAAAGATTTGCGAAATTGATCGCGCACACACACATATACATACATACATACATACATACATACATACATATATATATATATATATATATGTTAGGTCAACTCCAATAAATTTTTTTTTTTTTACATTTAATGGATTTGTATCATTTTCTTACATACAAGCATTCTCTATTTCAGTTTTACTCCAACAACTTCTTTATTTTAAAATTTTTTTAATATTGTTTTAGAAATAAGATGGTTATCTCTAGATTTATTGATATCACAAAATTGTTTTAGGGATAAAAAATTTATCACCAAATATAAAGACAGATGTTGGGAATCTGTTGGAAACATTTATCCATATATCTATCTCTACATTTAGAGTAGAGACGGTTTTAGAGATGTTGTTAGAGTTGCTTTTACATCACGTGATAGTGCAATCACAATATGAAAAATGTTCTTCACGAAAATCGAGAAACTACCATATGCACAGGATGCATCTTCATTTGGTAATTTCAATCAATTTCTTCCTTAGGGCATACCCATTTTCTCTGTAGACAACATTCTTGATGCCAAATATTGAGCCCTGTGGTACTCCGCTGAAATATTGCGGGGGCTGTTGCTGGATTTCCACGCCCGTTGGTCCTCTCCCTGGTCGGGCTGCCACTCACGCACATCCCTCGATTTACCTCCCGCCTGGTTAAGGGGCCTTTGGCCAGGTGGGAAAGGGGTTCTCCTTTGGTTAACCCTTTTAGAAATATTGAGCCCTGTGGTCCATGTAGAATAATTATGGGATATATCAAGCGTATTCTGGTCTTGGATTCATCTCAGGCTATGACTTGAGACTAAGCACAAAAGACATGGTTACTAATTATAACTATCGATTTTGAGAGAATCAAAACCTTTAATTTGTTTTAAAAAGTTAAAATTTGCTGGAGTTCTGACAAGTGTTGCAGCTTGCTCGTGTGCTTCAAAATTTCAGTTCGTTCCCAGAAAAATATGAGTGAGTGAGACAACAAATAGATCAAAACCGTTTCTACAGTGCTTGGTCAAATAATAAAATGTCTTCCATATCTTGATTATCTAATTTAGCTACGCCTTTTTTGTGTTATGAATTCCCAAATGATTTCTTTTGTATACTTGAGATTCCAATTGAAAAGACTACATATTTTTTGCTAAATATGCAAGTACCATACTATCATTTTTTTTCTTGAAAAAAAAAATTGAAATACAAGATTCAGTTGTACATATTTTCGTATCTTCATACCAATTAAAAAGAAGAAAACAAAATGGAGATTACTTCTTTAAAGAGTAATGATCTATTTTAAATTTTTAAGAGATGCAGAGTAATTGAAGCGAAGATAGGGGCAAAAAATCAAAGTCAAATGGAGTAACACCAAGCATATCGACTCCTTTGGGAGTATAAAAATTGCTAATTAATTAAATATCGTACGGGTAGATTTGAATTTTAGCTCGGAATTTGTAGACGCCAAACGAAATCTTCAAATGGTTGTTAATTAATGCTTTAATTTAATCTCTCTTACTAGATTGGTCAACCTTCTGTTTTTCTTCTTGTTGGTCCTATTTATTGTATTAGTAAGAGGAGCTAGATTCTGATTACCAAACCTCAGGCACAAAAAGGGGTTTTTTTAAAAAATGACTCAAAATTTAAAATTTATAAAAAAATAGCCTTATTTTGAAACAATTTTTAAAAATAGTCTTTTCGACTTTTGAATCAACGAAAATGCTGTATGATAATTTTCGGCTTTTGAATAACCGAAATAAACAATTCAAAAGCCAAATTTTGACCAACTTAAATGCATTACGGGAAACGTGCCAATTTCAGCTATTCAAAAGCCGAAATTGGCACCCTTCATTAGAATACAATTTAAACTATCTAATTTTGGCTTTTGAATAGCCGATTTCGGCTATTCAAAAGACGAAGTTGGCACATTTTCCAAGGTGGTCACATTTTGGCTTTTGAATAGCCTATTTTAGTTATTCAAAAGCCGAAAATTGTGATATCATTAATTGCAGCATTTTCGTTAATTCAAAGTCGAAATCGGCTATTCAAAAGCCGAAAAGGCTATTTTTGAAAACTATTTCAAAACAAGACTATTTTCGTTATAGATTTTAAATTTTGAGTTATTTTAAAAAAAAACCCACAAAAAGCAAGTCCTAAAAGCTCACTACAAAGCAATCATAATAGGACTTTTAGAATCTTCAATTATTTGAATATCATAAAACACCACTAATACAAGTACAAATGATAACATTTAAAAGGCTTTTTAATTACTTTTATTTTCTGACAATAATTTCAAAAGTCCATGTGATAATACTTTGATTATTAGTAGATCTTCTTAGGACTCGCTTAGGGCTTATCCTAAAATAAATAAGTTTATGCTCTGTTTGTTATAGTCTTATTTTAATATGCTTATCCTATTAAAGTGAGAGTACATCTTATAAGATTTATCATACATCCTATGAAAATTCAAAGCAAAACCATATTTTTTATCTTATAAGAAATAAGCAATCTATCCTATCTTATTTTTTAGAACTATAAAATGTATGGTACATGTGGTAAGATATCTTAAATCTTATAAGATATCTCCAAATTTCAATAGAATAAATATATTAAAATAAGATTATTCCAAACACACTATTAGTCCCGTGGATTCAGAATCGAGTGAGCAAACCTTTCAAGTCCAACACAAGTCGGTGTCTTTTTCGAACTGAGAAAAGTCATAGGCATTGAGGAATTAGTACTCGAAAGCCTTATTGATAATTAGAGATCCCAAACCTGCAAGATCAATACAATATGTTCAATTCTATGATATCAGCTGTAATGCTCAAATTGGTAACGAAGATAATTCAGCTTAATGAATGATAAATACATAGAGTAAGAAGCTTGATAAGTCTTATGGCAGCTTGAGCACGAAATTTTATTTTATTTTTGCCCAAACAGCTTGAGCACGAAGTAGAAGAGTTTACATATATTATTGAGCCGCTCCCAAAACAACAGACTAAAATTTAGTTTTCCACAAGTAAGCTGAATAAATTGTGTAAATAGAATTATTAAGTCATTACCTCTACTCCGTGTCACTCTTTTCGGCATGTCTCTCGGAATGCCAACTAAGTGGCAGATTGGGTTATGCGAGTAATTAAAATATGTTCTTTTCTTTTTTTTTGGACTTGTAATATTTTGTTTGAATTACATTTGCTTGTATAGGTCCATGATCCATGGGTGATGTTATATATAAAAATTGCCTTTTTGACCAAAAAAAGTGACCACCTCATTTAATAATATAAGTAATGAAAGATATATTTTTATTTATAATATTTATTGCCTTTAACAAAAATAAAATAATAATGTATAGTCAATTAATTTCAAAGTAAAGAGAAGGATGGTTATGGCAAAATTTGTAGAACTTGCCTACAACAAATTGTTTATTTTATGTGAAATTGGAGTATGGAGTAGACAATACTAAAAAGACCCAATGAAACTAATAATGCAAATTATACATAAAATAATTGTGCGGACAAAAATCCTTTTTCTTTGTTGAGGACAAAACGCTCAATAATAAATACCACAATTTTTTTATACGAGGGACAGAAAAAAAAAAAAAGAAAGAAAGAAAACTACACGCACATATTGTAATTACACGGGCGATAAAGTGGGAGTTAAAAAGTTAAAAAAAAAGAAAGAAAAAAAAAGCCATAATTAATTTGAAATCTGAAAAAGCGTGCGAAATCTCAAAACGATCTTGCAATAGCAGGTGAAGGACAGCAAGCAATTAAAGAATGGGGTGGATCTATCCACCAGTACTAAAAATAGGAAAAGAAGATGGCTGACGGCCCCGGATGTGGGTGTGGGGCCCAACCCCAAAAGCATGGTGGAATCTCAACACGTGGCAGGATCACGTGAGTGCTGTTTCTTCACACTGGGTACACTAATCGTACTGTGGTTCTGTTTGAGCTGTTGTGTGCAATGGTGCGGTGGCAGCATTCTGGGTATGGTGAACCCCCCGTGGTTGCGCTCACTTTGCCTTTTGTCCATCTCCGTTGAGCCGCCTTTGCCCGCGCCGCCCCCCGCCCCCCGGCAACCCCACACCTCTTCCCCCCAACCCCTCTCCCTGCATTCCGCACTCCCATTATCCAACTTTTTCAAGCATATACATTTTCTTTTTGTTGTCTACATTTTTTTGGATTTTTTTAATGTAAAAAATACTTTTTTTAAGAAAAATAAAAGTTGCATAATATTTAAATTATATTTCAAAAAAACTGAAACTGTAAAAAAAATTCAATTTCAGTTATTTTTATATATCAGAATTTTTAATTTTTTAAAAAAATATTTTTTTTCAAGAGTTTAATTGTTTTTAAAATAAAACAATCTAAACAAGCCCTTAGTACAAAAATAAACAGATTTAGAGGATATAGTCCTGATCAAAGAAAAATAATTTATCTTAATATTGCAAGTTATTTATGATCATGATATTGTTTTTGCTCAAACCACCTTTAGACAACAAGTGCTTCTCAATTTTTGATGGCTTTCTATGTAGTCAAAATAGTTTTTCCTGATTAGTTTGTGTTTTGTTAGACAATAATTTGATTATGATTACATTTATCCCAAAGAAAAAATAATTGCTCACTTGGAAAATAACGATATTCTATATGAGCAAAATTTATTTTGACAAAAATAATGGTATTTTTAAAGAAATCATTGATGAATAAATCAATAATACAGAAATTATCAGTTAACAACTTTGAGTAACCTATCCACAAAAGAAACTTTGAGTAACCTAGCATGTTTCAAGCTCTGTGGACCTGCAAAGAGAGGAAAGATCAAAAGCTAGAGAACAACATTGTGGTGCTGGTCAGAAAATACTCTAGCATTTAAGTTTAATCATATCCAAAAGGTATACACAAAGCGAAGTTAGAGAAATTTCTCTAAGTATCTTAAAGTAAATTTTCTTACCTTAGACCTCTTGTTGCGTGATATATATAGGTTACTAGAATAAAGATTTGTGTGTAAACAAGGCCTTGAAAAGGAGGAAAAAGGATTAATGCTGACTAATAAATGGTAAAAAGTAGTAATTTAATAAGTTAATTGATTAAGACTATTTCCGTAAGGGTAAGCAACGATATAGAGTTCAATTTTACAGGGGTCGGAGTTGAATTTGGGGGGGGGGTAAATTTTCTCCTTACTCCAACAAGTTATACTAATTTCTTTCTTACGTTTTTCTTTCTTGGAGCATGTATGAAGGTTACTAATAGCCTGTTTGGAATAGTCTTATCTAAAATTTGAAATCTATAAGTGTCTTATAAGAAATAAGTGTCTAATGCAATAATATTGTTTAGTTTGTTACCTGAAATACTGTTATAAGTTACTTTGATAATAATGCTATCAATGTTGACTCATGGTATTTTAATTTTATAATTAAATAATAAATTATAAAATATAAATATTAATTAATTTTTATTTTTGTATTAAACATTTTAAATTTTTGAAATTTTAATTTTTAATATTTAATTTTTAACCTTTTTATTTTTTATTTTAAAATTTTTTTAGTTTTTAAATTTTAAAATTTTTAATTTTCTTTATTTTTAATTTTTAAAAATTTTTATTTTAAATTATTTTCTATCTGATAAGATATAAGTACCCTAAACTTAATTTATTTTTTATAACTACAAATAAGACATCTTGTGAAAAGTATTTTATAAATGTTTTATAATAAACTAATAATAAACAATCTTTTTTACATAAATTATTAAATAAAATAAATACCTTATAATAAGTTCCAAACAAACACAGCATCACTCTCGTAGCAGTAGGCCAACAAAGAGATGAACAAAAATAAAATGGAAACAGGAGGAAGAGATAATTATGAGACATTTGGAGGTGGAACACAGCTTTGATAATTCGACGGGCAATACAGAGCACGTTCTACAACAAGAGAAGACGATAAGGCTGAGGTGACGCCGTTAAGTTTTCCCGTTTTCTGTTTTTCCATTTTTTCTCTATTTTTGTGCCGTTCATGCCCTGCCGTTAGGGGGTACATGTCTTGGAATGTCACTTGTGACGGCACGGCGGTTGACGTTGACGGTCGGCGAGTACGTGTCACCAAGTGGTCTCCTTCATGTGGGGCAACTCTGACACTGACAGCAATAATAATAATAATAATAATAATAATAATTCACTGTTAAAATTTTAAAACAAAGTAACTTTTTCTATTTAACGCAAAAAAAAAAGAAAAAGAAACACCACTTATTTAACCAGAAAAATTAAATATGGGTTAAGCAACTTTCTTATTTATTATACAGATGATTTATCTTCGACATCCTAAATCTCTATCATTTAAGCTTTAAACACTGTTTCATTATTAAACTAACCTCTTGAATTATTTCCCAGTTTTTTATTACACTATCACGTGCATTTATTGACAATGTTGGTGTCTAGTCTTCTAAGTAACTAAAGTTTGATCTACAAGTGGTAGTTCTTTTTCATTTATAGCCTAAAAAATTCGTATTTTTTAACCACCCATGACAAAAATTGCAGAAGTTAAGCACGAGGACGGAGCTGATTAGTATAGAAGGAATCGTTGAAGTTGTTTAGAGGGTGTTTGGTTTGGCCTTTTTTTTTGTCAAACTTACTTAAAGCCTAATTTAAGCTAATAGAAGTATTTGTTTTAATTAAAAATATGTTTTTTTTAAATAGCTTTAAGTAGAAAATAAAAAGCTCCTCAACCCCAGCTTTTGCTTTTTATGGCTTTAAGCACGTTGAAAAAAAATAAGTTTGACCAAATCATTTACTATCTTATCCTTACCTTTTTATTTTTATTACTAAAATATCTTTTCTCTTTTATCTTATACTTATCTTTTTAAATTATATTTTAATATCCTTAATAGTTATTTTAACTATATAACTTACTTTTCAGCTCACTTTAATCAAACATGTAAATATTTATTTTTATAATTATAACTTTTATTCAAACATATAACTAATTAAAGTTGACAATAAAAAAAAGTCACTTAAAGCTAGAAGTACTTTAAGTAGCTTTTTTATAAGCCAATCCAAACACCCTCTTAATCTGCTCACTTTTCAAATTAAATTACATTCTAATACAAACGATAAATTATGGTTTCGCAATGAGAGATAACATATACAACTTGAGAATATAACATATTCATTAATGATCAGAGTTAATTAAGCAGCGTAGCTTACAGGTTGCACTACTGCTCTAAAATGTCCGTTTCTCCTTTCCTGAGATAGATTGCTAAAAGCATTGGAATTTATTGCTATTTGAAATTAAATCAAGCATCAATAGACTGTTAAGAGAATCATACTTCATTTAACCCGGGAAAATAATTCAAGCGATCGCCAAAAAAGTTGGTATTATGAAGGTCCTAACTAATTTTACTGCCTTCATTAATTATTCAACCTGTTTCCATCATATACATAATTTTACTACATTCATTAATTTTACTTTACCATGACACATTATCCTCAGTATGAAACCTTGAGCGGTTCTTTAATAATACCATCAAACCTTGGATTTCCTTTAATGCCTCTCTATCGTCCAAATTACGTTTAAATCCAACAATCCAAATGAACGGTTAAGATAATACGATGGACACCAAATATACAATGACTTACTCTATGCTTTGTCGTTTTCATCTGGCTTGCCGAACGAAAGCCTCTTCTATAATAATAATAATAATAATAATAACAATAATAATAATAATAATGGATTAATAAGTGAAATATCAACTCAGTATGAAATTAACCAAATAGAAGTTCATTTCTTCAAAGAACGAGTAAAACGTTAGAATAAGACATACATGATTGTTTTAATATTCTCTAAAAGGAAATATGAGTTATGGGCATTTAATTTTGTAAGAAATGGTTATCATTGCTAATGTTTTGATACAATGATTCTTTGTATGCACACATGTAGTGTCATGTAACAAGACTTGAATTCATAGAGATCATTGTAGTCTTAATTGATGATCGAGTAGAATTGAAAAATAAGTTGTTCAGCAGGTTAATTATGCTTCTTGGACTCTTAATTGATTTATATATATATATATATTTTACACTATAATTATAATTGTTGGTAGAGCAACAGGAAGTAGAAATTATTAAGGTGATACTTTTTGAAAATTGTATTGGTGTCTTGACCAAATAAAACTATTCGCAAGGTACAGTAAAAACCAATAATTCACTTCTTTCAATTATCTATGATAATAGCGGTAAAAACGCATAATTCTTTTCTTTCAACAATCTAATGATGATAATCCGACATCTTTTATCTAATATTGAAATTCGTAAGAAAGTCGAAGCCGCCGTACATATTAATATGATTAATTCGACGAATTCACAACTTATGAAAAATGCGATTTCTTTCATGTTCTTTTTCTAATTGTTAATAGTATTTAATTTTTAGACAATTTAATATGTGTGTTATAAGCTAAAAATATTATGCCTTATGCTCCTTGAATAAACATGTGTTGAGCAAACTTGCTAAGAAGATACGAATTCAATCTCGTTAGATAGGTTCCAACAATCAACTCAAAGATAGTTAAATATAATATTCGAACTCAACGAACACAAACATATATAAAAATTTTCAAATGATTTAAGAATATGAGAGAGAATTTAAATTGAGAGAAATAGGTGATAGCACGCCTCTTCGCATACAACAGGTGGGATGTTACCTACGATTTGCGCTTATTCCATATTTCTATTACGCATGTATCTTGTATACAAGGAGTCTTTCATGTGGTGGGTATACTTTGGGGATCCTTTATTAGGGCAAAAATAGGGGTGGGAGTATTTGAATTTCTTTTTGAATTTTACTTCATGTAATTATCTTCGAACTTCCAAGTTCAGGAAAATTTTGGTCCTGATTTTAGCTAACATTTATACTGGAACATGACCTAAAAAACTCTAATTTTATTGTTTTGCAAGTAATATAACGTAACTTGAGAAAATTTTATATTTATTCAAGATTGATAATTATAATTAGGTGAGTTTATATATTTCAAATTCATTTATGTCAAACTTTTCGTATTTCATTTCAAACTTAGTGTAAATTATTACAATACCAAAGAATAAAGAAGTAAAAAAGAAAAAAAAAATGAAACCTAGAGCACAAAATCGAATTAGGTTATATGATTTTCAATACTAGTCAAATAATTTCTTTTAAGTCAAAATTGAAAAGCTCGCGTACCAATTCTCACCTTTAACAGCATCCCTTCATAAGTCGCTCCTAATTAGCACCCCAAATATGTATTAATATGCCTTGTTATATTGTGAAATTAATAAAATCAGACGTGATTTGATATAATAATTCTGAGTTCTAAGCTTGAGTGGGTGGTTATAAAAGAACTAATCGTGCAATATTCATAATTCAATTGTATCAGTTGTTTATCACAGCTAATAAATCATAACAATAATTTCCTGCGCTGGATTGAGCTGAATGTTTTACTAAGGGCCGTTTGGATCGGTTTTTTTTTTAAACTTTTTTTTAACTGTTTTTAAAAAATAAATTTTTATAAAAAATTTAAAATTTTAATTCCTAAAAAAAATTATATTTAATTTTTTTAAATTTTAATATTTTTAAAAATTAAATTATATAATTATTATAAATTTAATGTTATTTAAAAAAATATTTTTTTTTAAAAAAAAATCAATCCAAACAGATGTTAAGAGTAGTAGCAGCAGCAGTCTGCCAAAAGTTTACTCAGTCTCTCTCTCTCCTCTCCCGCTCTCTTTTTGATCGTCGCGCCCTTCTTCACGAGCCTCACCTCTCTCTCTCTCTCTCTCGTACAAGTCTTGCTGTTACTTCCCCCAATCGCAGCTTTGTACCACCTCTCAACCCTACTTTCACCATACCCAAATCTCTCTCTCTCTCTCTCTCTCTCTCTCTCTTTTTGTGCAAACCAAAGCACAGCTTCGCCCAATCACCTCATGCGCTTTCCTAATCTCTTCTCTTCTCCCTCTCCAACCCCTTGAAACAAAAAATCCACAACCCTAAAAAGGAAAGCGAAAGATTTATTGTTTTAGGGAAGAAAAATGAAGGCCAGGGGCAGCTCAGGCAAGGCGAAGATGTGGGAAGAGGAGGCTGAGCAAGATGCAGGGCTCGACGAGTTAATGGCCGTGTTGGGTTACAAGGTGAAGTCGTCGGACATGGCGGAGGTTGCCAGCAAGCTCGAGCAGCTCGAACAAGTCATGGGCACCGTTCAACAAGACGCCGACCTTTCTCAGCTCGCCTCCGAAACCGTCCACTACAACCCTTCAGATCTCTCTTCTTGGCTCCAATCCATGATCTCTGAACTCAACCCCAGTGAAAACTCGGGCTTGCAGGACCCGTTTAGCAGAGCTAATCATCCTCGGCCTTCGTCTTCGTCGTCGATGATTTTCGACCCTACGGCTTTCGATTCTGATCTCACTGCTATTCCGGGGAAGGCGGTTTACCCCCAGGCGGAGGAGCCGCCGAGCAAGAAGCTGAAACCGAGTTCTTCGACTGAGTCAACTCGGCCGGTTGTCCTGGTCGACTCACAAGTGAACGGCGTTCGCCTCGTTCACACCCTGATGGCCTGCGCCGAGGCGGTGCAGCAGGGGAATTTCAAGGTGGCGGAGGCGCTGGTGAAGCAAATCGGGTTCCTAGCGGTGTCGCAACCTGGGGCAATGCGTAAGGTGGCTACGTACTTCGCGGAAGCATTAGCGAGAAGAATCTACAAGTTGTACCCAGCGAATCAGAACGATTCAGCCTTCTTAGAATACCTACAAATGCACTTCTACGAGACCTGCCCCTACCTTAAATTCGCGCATTTCACTGCAAACCAAGCCATACTCGAAGCATTCGCACGTAAAACTCGTGTTCATGTCATTGATTATGGCATCAAGCAAGGTATGCAATGGCCCGCTTTGTTGCAAGCTTTAGCGTTAAGGCCCGGCGGGCCGCCTAGTTTTAGATTAACAGGGATCGGTCCGCCCTTGAATGACAATACGGATCATTTGCAGGAGGTGGGTTGGAAATTGGCTCAGTTAGCTGAGACTATTAATGTTGAATTTGAGTACAGAGGCTTTGTGGCTACTTGTTTAGCTGATCTTGATGCTTCCATGTTTGACGTAAGAGAAGGTGAAGCTGTTGCTGTTAATTCAATCTTCGAAATGCATCAGTTGCTGGCTAGGCCTGGTGCGATTGAGAAAGTGTTGTCAGTTGTGAAGGACTTAAAGCCTGTGATTCTAACTGTTGTTGAGCAAGAGGCTCATCATAATGGCCCGGTTTTCTTGGACCGGTTTAACGAGTCGTTGTATTATTACTCCACCCTTTTCGACTCACTGGAGAGTGGTAGCGGTAGTGGCGGCGGAGGGGCTATGAGTGATCAAGATAGGGTGATGTCCGAGATGTATCTGGGGAGGCAGATCTGCAATGTGGTGGCATGTGAAGGGGTGGACCGGGTGGAAAGGCACGAGACTCTGGCTCAGTGGAAGGCCCGGTTCGGCACCGCTGGGTTTGAGCCGGTTCACTTGGGGTCCAATGCGTTTAAGCAGGCCAGTATGTTGTTGGACTTGTTTGCTGGTGGGGATGGGTACAGGGTGGAAGAGAATAATGGTTGTTTGATGTTGGGTTGGCACACCAGGCCTCTGATTGCTACCTCGGCTTGGAAACTCAAGTGACTCACTGAGTCGAATTCGTGACTCGATTAGTTATAGGGGTTTAACTCAGTCTTGCTTAACCAAACCCTATCCTAGTGTGGAGTCCCTTGCCTCCTTGGCCCTTTTCAGGACTAACCTTGCCCCCTCTCAGAAGGAGGAAAAAAAAAAAAAAAAAAAAAACTCAGACACCAGAACTCAATCGAACCGAATCGAATCACGCTGATTTTTATCTTATAATGATTTTGTGTTTCGAAGACTTATATCCAACTCTTTTGGTACTCTACGTGTTAGTTTTACAGATTTCTTGGGTCTTTATCTTGGGTGGAATCTTTGTAATTTTCAGTGATGAATCGTAAAAGCCAATGTATATTTATACATAGCTTTTCTCTCAATAAAACGATAGATAATAGTAGGACTTTTTTTTTTTTTGGATTCGTGAAATGTGATTGTGGGTAGTGATGTACGGGATTATGGGATGTACCTACTTGGATATTTGTGGAGACTCTATGCAGAAAAAGCATCAATGATTGGTATTGCATTGGGACCATTAGATTTTCAATTTCACTGCCAGTTGCCTGTAAGCCATACATGGCTTAGCAAGTTGCCTTTTCAGTTTCTTTAGATTATTCCTCATGAATTTGTGACCTGAATAAACTGTCTGCATTATTAGAGATGGTTATTACTCTGTTTAAGTAGTGGGAAAAACTTTCTAATTCAGCTATTTCTGATGTTATCATATGTGATGATCAATTTTTGCTACTGGTATATGTAAATATTGTTGCTGTCATTTTATGTATCAAAGGCTTGTCTGTAAAAGAAATTTTTATAAAATGTGCGGACCTTTGAAATCGGCCATGAATAGTGTGAGAAGAGAGGGTGTACACCACAAACACATAAGATTCCCACGTCAAACAACCGGCTTAGGTTGTTTCCGGAAATTCTTTCCCATTTCTAAGCTGAGAATGTTTTTGCATTGAGGTAGGATATCCTCAAGTGACATTGTATTTGAAAATGATCTCTCTTGGGTTTGTGAGTGGTAAAAGAAAAGTTTTCTTAAGAAGTACACATTTCGAAATTAAGACTTGTGTTTTTCTCTTTATTGGGATGAGATCATCAACTTGTTGGTTGATGTTGCTATTTTAACTGTAAATTTGTGCGATCGCTTCACAACATAATTAGTCGCTCGTGCTGAAATGCACGTTGCTGGAATTCCCATGCCTGGCAATTTCAATGTAAAAGCAAAATTAGTGCTATCAACTTGAAAGAAACTATTTTGAATCTTATAAACATAGAAGTAACTTTAGCTTAAATTATTACTCAACTTTAATCACTAACTTAAGTTACTTTCGTGTCTGTAATTCTTAACTTAAACATTATTATACCATGCAGGTAGGCCGCAGAAATTCCCTCGGATGAAAACCAAACTGATCTTTTTGATTGTTCGAGGAAGTGGCTTGGTCAAGAGATTATCATATCAGTGTAGTGTATGATTATAATTAATGCAAGTATCATACAGATCATACAAATGCTAATAAAAAATTGAATCCACGTTCGCAGTAGGATGATTAGGAGGCATGGGTCATTGTTCTGATAATGAAATTTAACGATTTTATATTCAATAAGGGTCATTAATAATTGTTGGGTCATCGTCATTTGAGTGCATTGTAGAGTTTTAATATATTCCACACATAATTGTCAGTTGATAGATATCATAAGAAACTTCGCCTTCCTTTCAATGAACTTGAGGCTTATAATGCAATAATATAATATGTTCTTATGTTCATTCATTGGGTTGCCATACTTGACTAATTAAACATTAACCCCATGTAATATATCTCATAAACTAATGGTTTGGAGTATTCTATTGTTCAATATAAAAGAATAAAGCTAAGAATATACCATATTTCAAACTATTTCATTTAATATCAATTGATTTTAAACTGAAATATTTGTCACTATTTATTTATTACTATGTATACCACCAAACATACAGCCTCTTCATTATTATGTACACCATCAAATATGTAGCGTCTTCAGCCTTTCAAGCAGTCATCGGAGCACCATGATCCGGTTCCACTAATGCTATATTAGAGAAAATTAAAGGTGGGATATATCGAAAGACTTTGCCATATGCAGTAGCAATAGATCAAATAATTTTTTTGGATAAATTGTCAGAAACCCTCTGTAGTCCATCAAAAGTTCATCAGATCTCTGTAGTTTAAAAAATTCCTCATAATTCCTTATGATCTATTAGAAGTGCGATGAATCCCTCTACTCTTAAAAAGTTTGTTATCTTTGATTATAACTGCATTGGCCATGTCCAAATTGCATGTTAGGAGAATTTCCTTTGTCCAAATTAATTTTTATTTGATCAAAATTGCACATCATTGGAGTTTTTATTGGAAAGAGATGGGCAGGTTTGAATTAACAAAAATAATTTTGCAGAAAAAATTTTCACAACATACAATTTAGATACATGTAATGTGTTTATTGTCAAAGATGATGAATTTTTTAACAATAAGGGGTAAGATACAATGATGCACTTGTACTGAATGATAATGGGATTATGAGTAATTTTTTAGATTACAGGAGATCTAGTGCGTTTTTTATGAACCAAAAGGAGGCCCCTAACAATTTACCCATTCTTTTAATAAAAATATTTGCTGACTTTTTAGTTTAAAAACAATTACCCCTTTTAAAGAAAATAATTATGATAATTGTATAGCTTTTAAAGGAAGTATTACTCTCCATGGTGAAAATATATTCGCACCTCAGTTTTATCTAACTTATATCATGCCAAAAAGAAAAAGGAGAAAACTGAATTATTTATCGCTAGTTTCTTCTATCAGCAGCCACTAACCCCAGTATGGGTGCAAATATCTTAAGAGGGGGGGTGAATTAAGATATAAATGCTAATTTTCGTTTTTAAAATTTGCAGTAAATTTACAACTCTAACAAGCAATATATCAAACACAATATAGGCAAGATAATTAGAATGAACTTAAAGGCAAAGAGAAGAAAGACAAACGATTTTTAGGTGGTTCGGCCAAGCTTACGTCCACCGCCCAAGGAATCTCCCCTTAGGACTTCAAGAACTTCCACTAGAATGCTTTTTCAAAACTTGGTGAAGCACAAACCAAGATTTTACACCCTCTTTGAAGTCTTTCTTCAAAGAACCCAAGAGCTACACTCTATAGGATTTCCTCACACTTTACAAGCTAAGAATGGATATTTCTCACAATAATTTAAGCTCACAAAGTGTGTAGATATTCAAAGTATGACAAGAATTTGAATATGAGAATTTCCTCAAGAAGAGAAAATGATAAGCTCTTGAAATCTCAAAATATTGCAAGAATTGGCTCAAGAAGGATTGAATGATAATAAAAGCTTTAGCACACTTCACTTGATTGATTAAAACTTGTATTTGAATGTGTATTTATAGAGGATTGAGGGTTAGGGATTTGGTAGGTGAAAGGGGATTGAAAAAACTCGGACAGAGCGGTAAGCGGCTAGTGCATTTATTACGTTCGGTAGGTCGACGGCTTAGTCGTCCGGCTTGCCTTTCACCCTCTCGACTAGGCGGACGCCTTAGCGGTCGACCAGCTAGAAGTCCGGCTTTTACCTTCACTCTCGAATAGGCGAGCGACCACGGTCGGTCGGCCGCTTAGGTCGGCCATTCGAGAAAAGAAGTAAAGCGATTCCTTTGAAAAAACAAGCTCAAGTATATTTTCACAACTCCAAGTAATTTTGTATAAATATGTAAACACGTGTTGTGAATGAAAACACCCCAAAAACTCATTTTGACTCAATATATGCATTCAAATACATTTGTGCATAATTTTAAAAGTGAAATACTTGAGAAAAATTTTGCAATGATAAGGAAAATTGTTTTGAGTCAAGTCTACACAATATAAAGGCATTTCACAAGAAGAGCAAAAAAAAGTCCGGTATCCCTTATGTCTTCTCTTCTCCTCCTTATGCCTTCTCAACTTTTCTCTTCTCCAAATGATCCTTTATGCACATCTTCATATTTTCCAAGCTTCATATGATATTCTCATTTCACAAGAAGCTGTTTAGTCAAATGCATATATATATTTTCATCATCAAAATCAATAAAGAATATTTAGCTAACACCCAGTTTTCTTGCTAATAATCGCCTACTGATCTATTTAAGAATCATATCTTTTCTTTTCTTTCTCTTTTGTTTTCTAAGGTAACGAGAAGGTCTAAGGCATGAACATGCATGTTGGACTTATTTTAACACTATAAACTCCTTGGTGCAACGACACAGTTCAACCCGTCAATTGAGGAGAGCACAGTGTCACGTGTAGTAAATCGGAAGGGATTTTTTTCCGAATTTTCTCGCAGGATCAAGTTTTATAAATTAAAATTTCAAAAATAAAGAACAAGAATTACCTCTTAATTCTTGCGTTGAAAGACTTTGCCTTGCGGAAGCGTTGAGCACCATCTCTTCGTACATGATCAAGAACTGTTAGAGGAGGCTGATTTTGATTTTGGCTTTTGGAAGAGGATTCGTTGTGATTAGGTTTTCTTAAAACCATCGTACGTAGAAAAAGTGAACTCTCTATATAGATATATGAGTTTTACATAAAGCTCATCCCTATAACCCAATAAGTCCAATTCTTTAGACCCAGAATTATTGACTTCTCAAATCCAAATTAAAGCCTAAATTATACCCATATTTTAACTTATAAACAATAGCCCGTGAATTAATTTTGATCTACATATCCAGTGCTTCCTAGACATAGTTAAAATTAATTCCGTGACCCGTAATAAGTAATTAAACATTGTAATATTTAATTGTCAACTAAATATCTATAATGTTAATTACCCATAATATTATTTAATTCATAATTAAATAATAACACGTCTAATTCTCAATTAAACATGATTGGGATAATTATAATAGGGTCAATCCTCCAACTAATTCTCAACCATATGCGTGACTCCGTAAATTCAAACTTAAATCGGTAATACAAGGACTATTCTTGTATTAATCGATGACACCGTCTAGCAACGGTTCTCAATATCTGGATAAGTCGAATAGTTGCAAGGCAATATTTAATGAACCTGGGTATTATGATGAATTTCCTATAACCCTCGATATTCTGAAATAACCCTAGGTGCATGATAAAACTGTCAAACCTCTAATTAGCTACTCCATATCAAGTCCTATTCTCGTCATGATTGATCATGACGTAACCACGTGACACATCACATAGAAAGTTTTGGCCAAAGTCTTAGTGAATTAGGACTAAGCAGAATATCATTCTTCTAATAACCAGAGCAGTTACTCCTATTTTGACCTATGTATCGACTTTGCGGCACTTGCCAATATCCAATAGCCTTTTGTCACTAGATTAGAAATCTGTGTGGTCTGATACCAAAGCATAGGGAGTAATCCGCAAGTCTCTATGATGGTTTCAGGTTAGAGGGAGTACAACATCCATGTGCACCACAAGTTGTTTTTTTTACAGTAGGGTACATACCATAGAATGTTCGTAATAGAGTCATGTTCAATGAGCATGTTTCCACACTTCACCGTGGTCACACTGTTGTCTACACACCTCTTGGTTATGAGGATAACTAACTCATGTGACACACTATAACATATGTTCGATAGAATTGATGTCCTAGTATCAATTCTATCATTTG
Source organism: Cordia subcordata (assembly GCA_028554755.1). NCBI lineage: Eukaryota > Viridiplantae > Streptophyta > Magnoliopsida > Boraginales > Cordiaceae > Cordia > Cordia subcordata. The sequence goes on from JAPTOF010000020.1 coordinate 2,494,133, forward strand.
GTTACGAACTAGGTTTAAGGATAACTGAGTTATCTCTCATTAACATAGCTCTATTAAGTCATCTTAAGGACTACGTCATGATCTAATAATTAAGGAAAAGATGTACAATATGACGTAAGACTAAAAGTGAGACGATTCATGTACAAATCAGTATGCAGTCTACAATAAACGATTGACTTTAGGACACCATTCTCAGCATCATGCCTTGACAAATTTTTTGGACCTAGAAGCCTAGTTAGGAGGCCTCTAGTCATTTTTGTTATATCTTATACTTGATGTGTACTCACATGTTATATCTATTTTACAAGTAAATGACGTTGTCACCCTTGCTGGACTGTTTATATTGTTATATTTGATGCTTGTTGATTCGGTGTGGCTGACTGGCCCTATCTTTAGCCTCAGTAAATGGGACGCCGAACAAACAATTGGCATGCAACCCGTTACAATGGGTTCGAATTCGTAACATTTGGTCACAACAGATTTTTTTTCGAGCATTCTACCCAAACCTTTTGGATAAAATATATCATATTTATCATATGACTGAAGTTGTTGTTCCTCATAGCTTATTATAGTGGCCGGGAGAATCAACGAAAAGAAAAAGACTAAGGGTATACCAAAACCTCGATTACAACAAACAATTCTACATTTTATTTTTTGTTTAAAAAAATACTCAGACATAGCAGTAAATTATTTTGATTGAAGAGACTCCTCCAACGTCCAAACAATTCTACTTTATCGAGTGTGTTTCAAAGGTTTCATTAAGATGAAGGAAAAGGTCAATGAAACCAATCAAAAATCATTTGAAAAGAAAACTTTCTTTTTCAAGTAGGTATGTAGATGTCAAAAAGCAACTGGCCCTCATGATATGTAATGGAATTACTAGGAGAACAACAGCCCACAACTTGACGAGAAACCTTCCACTTGATCCTTGAGATTTCATATGAACACCAAAGTCAGACGCTATTGGCGACTTATGAGTCAGCTGCAGACCTCATGTCGGGAAATTTAGTTCTACAGTTTGACTTATAAGCGGTTTTTTTTAAATTTATTATAAATGACATAAAATTAAATATCCATTACAAAAATAGTCTTATTTTAGAATGTATTTTAAAACTAGCACTATCAGGTTTTGAATCAACAAAAATAGCTTTTGAATAAACGAAAATTGCTCATTTATTACTGTACCATTAGGGTTTAAAATTTTGGTGATTCAAAAGTCGAATTCGGCGATTGAAACCCTGAAATTTGATTGGGTTTAAACACACCCCGGTAAACGTGCCTATTTTCCATATTTCGGCGATTGAATAGCCGAATTCGTCTATTCAAAAGCCAAACATTAACTCGACATAACCCCCCTCTTCTTCTTCCTCACATCCAGTCGAAAATTTTTCCCATTTTCCCCTTCTTCTCCCACGAATTTCGAAGCTCCGTCACGTTATTATAACAAAAAACAAGCTTCAAACCTAGGAATTTATCTATTCTTGTAAGTTTTTTAACCTTTTTATCGATTTAAATTTTTTATTTTTATGTGTATTGACCACGTTGTTGTATGGCCAAATAATAACAATTAAATCAAGCAACGAGAAAATCACAAAATTTATTCTCTTTATCACACGAAAGCAACTCGAGGGTCGAACCACAGGGAATCGGGATTACTGTCAGGAATTGAAAATAAAATAACTAAAAATAACTAAGCTAAATACTACGAGTGAAACAATTTTTAGATTAAACAAAAAAAAAAAAGAAATTAAATTAACTAAAAGAAAAATAATTGCAAAAATCAACCAAAGAAAATTGCGAGACTTAAATTCAGGAGAAACACGATTCAAGGTGATAGCCAGGAAATTATCCTATTCATGTTCGTCAACTTCAGGATTTCCAATTAAGACCAAGGGATCAGGCTACAAGCTCTAATTCACCTAGATTAATTAACTAAAGTTGTTGAGGCATAATCTATCTCAATGGCATAAATTATCTCTCACTCTTTTTTAATTAATTAATCTCAGATCCTAGAAAATTAATTGAGACTACAAAGGCATAAGCTATCTCAGTGGCATAACTTATCTCAATCTTGAAATAATTAATTAAATCTAGTCCTGTTAATTGATCTATATTCGTACTCACAAGAACCTACAAGATTCCTATATAGCAAAGGTATAAATTTTTGACTAACAAAAATTAGCTACAAACATAATAATGATTAACCAAGAATTTAATAGCAATAAAGCACAAATACGAATAATCAAATAAATCCCAAAAGAATCCGAAACATGAATAAAAATAATCACATCACCCTGAATCATGGGAAATTTAGTTCATAATTAAGTTCAAAGCAAAAACTGAAAAAGAATTGAGAATAGAAAAACATATCGTATTATTCCTAGACAAATAAGTTGATGAAGTTCTTGTCTTCAATTCTCTTCAAGAGCTGCTCCCCAACTTTTCCTTCAATTTAATCCTCTGCAAATTCTTAGGTTAAGTCCCCTTTTTCTGTTATGTATTGTGGGTATTTATAATGGTATCGAATTCCTTTTCAAATCCCACTTGAATTAGGAAATTGTTACCAGTTTTAATGCCCTCGTTTGACTGCCGTTTTTGACCATCTTAAAGGCAGATCTGGGCTGAGCTTAAAGAAGGAAAGTTGTAGCTCTATGAATTAGCTTTCCATAACCGCAAGAATCACCTAATTTGGGCCTCTGTAGCCCAAGTTATGCCCAAAATACCAAAATGTGTCCAGCAGGTGACGGAAATTTTCCAAACGTGTTGTGACTGATTTTTCACCTTGATCCCCCTTGAATTTGGAAAGATGGTTTCCTTAACAATTGTAGCCCTGCCTCATAAGAGTCCAATGGCCCAAGAATCATGTGATTTTGACGTCTAGGGTTGGAGTTATGAGCAAATTATCAAAACTGGTCTGACAAGAAAAACTTTCTAAAAATTAACACCAAGGTCACTTGCCATATTCATTCACCAACGACTTTATTTGCAAGAAAGGCCAAAGCTCCTTGTTTGCTATGAGAAATTTATCCTTGATCCATATATTTGAGCCCAATACTTTTATATTAAATTAGCCCAACTCAAATTATAATTGATCTTCAACTTCAATTGCATAGAATCTTCTGCTAATTGTTCTTGTAAGCCTCCACAAAATATTTTCTTCTCTCTAACGAGACTAGATCAAATAATTTATAAAATAAATCACTTTAACCACTTTGATATACGTAATTGCATGCAAAATAGTGAAATTTATTACAAAATATGAAGACATATCATGTATATGTATGTTTTATATGTATGTATATGTTGTATATGTATATCATGTGTATGTATATATATGTGCTGCATATGTATATATATGTGTGTGTGTGTGTATACGTTATATATGTAGATGTTGGTATAGTTGTTGATGTAGATCTTCTAAATGTATAGTTTAGTTGTAGATATGGACAATAGATAAATTAAAATTAATAAGATATTTAGAAAAATAAAATCAAATAAAATTGAGAATTTGAAAGTAATAGGAAATTTATTAATAATGTTTAGGATGTTATAGAATTGAAAAAAATGGAATGGATGAAATCCAGAAATAGGAGTTTATTAAACATATAAAAACCTATAGGAAGTACTAAATTTAATAATTATTATTTATTGTGATTATTATTGTGAATATTAATATAATTAATATTAGTACTGGTTTCATTAGCATCATGATTAGTATACTTTTTTGAGTATTAGTATAATTATTATTTATTATTAATAATTTATTGATAGTTTAATACTTTCTGTTATTATAATTGTGATTGTTATTTATTTATTATTATTGTTGTTGTTGTTGTTATTATGGGTATTATTAGTATTATTTTTTGTATTACTATTATTATTATTATTATTTCTATTATTATCATTACTACTACTACTATTATTATTACTACTACTATTATTGTTATTTTTATGATTTCTATTATCATAATCATCATCATCATCATCATCATCATCATTATTATCATTATTATCATCATCATTATTGTTACTGTTAGTATTTATCTTTTTATTATTATTATTATTATTTCTATTCTTCTTCTTCTTCTTCTTATTGTTATTATTAATTAACTAATTTATTGTCCTCACGATATGTCATGACATACAGATCAAAACCAGAGGATACCTCTCTCCTCATTCATTATGCTCAGCATAGGACTCGTTTGATGTCGACCACAACATATTAGAGAGGGGTTCTAGTACTTAGATGCGATAGCCATCTATATGACGAGCCTGAGCACCCTCATGTTCAGGAGGCATTAGCCACCTTGTCAGCCATATATTCGATGATGTGAAGGATGAATGAAGGGACAAAAATTCAGCTTTTCAATAGTTAAAATTTGCCATTGAAAATAAAAAATCTACCACGCTGCCAGAGGAATATATTTCCTTGCAATTTTCAGCTTTTGAATAGCCGAAAGTTAACTTCGGCTTTTCAATAATCGAATTCGGCTATTCAGTAGCTGAAATTGCCACGTGGTCTGACAGCGTGTAAAAACAGAATTTATGTTTATTCAATTACCTATTTCGGCTTTCCAATAGCCGAAAGTGTTAGTTTTAAAACCTATTCAAGAACAAGACTAAATTTAATAATAATTATTTACTGTGATTATTATTGTGAATATTAATATAATTAATATTAGTACTGGTTTCATTAGCATCATGATTAGTATACTTTTTTGAGTATTAGTATAATTATTATTTATTATTAATAATTTATTGATAGTTTAATACTTTCTGTTATTATAATTATGATTGTTATTTATTTATTATTATTGTTGTTGTTGTTATTATTATGGGTATTATTAGTATTATTTTTTGTATTACTATTATTATTATTATTATTTCTATTATTATCATTACTACTACTACTATTATTATTATTGTTATTTTTATGATTTCTATTATCATAATCATCATCATCATTATTATCATTATTATCATCATCATTATTGTTACTGTTAGTATTTATCTTTTTATTATTATTATTATTATTATTTCTATTCTTCTTCTTCTTCTTCTTCTTATTATTAATTAACTAATTTATTGTCTTCACGATATGTCATGACATACAGATCAATACCAAAGGATACCTCTCTCCTCATTCATTATGCTCAGCATAGGACTCGTCTGATGTCAACCACAACATATTAGAGGGGGGTTCTAGTACTTAGATGCGATAGCCATCTATATGACGAGCCTGAGCACCCTCATGTTCAGGAGGCATTGGCCACCTTATCAGCCATATATTCGATGATGTGAAGGATGAATGAAGGGACAAAAATTCGGGTTTTCAATAGCTAAAATTTGCCATTGAAAATCAGAAATCTACCACGCTGCCAGAGGAATATATTTCCTTGCAATTTTCAGCTTTTGAATAGCCGAAAGTTGACTTCGGCTTTTCAATAACCAAATTCGGCTATTCAGTAGCCGAAATTGCCACGTGGTCTGACAGCGTGTAAAAACAGAATTTACGTTTATTCAATTACCTATTTCGACTTTCCAATAGCCGAAAGTGTTAGTTTTAAAACCTATTCAAGAACAAGACTATTTTTGTAAAGAATATTATAATTGGTGTCATTAAAAAAAAATATCCCTTATAAGCTTAGTGATTGATGTGATCCAGTGATGGATTAATAATTACACATGTGATCAATTATTTGGGCAAATTAAAGCAATATTAATAGTAAAAAGTAATGGTGATTAGAAGATGAGATTCTAACAGTCTATTTGATCAATAAATCAATTGCTACCATTTAACTTTGTTACGTACAATGAATAAATATATAACTAAATTTTTTTTTTACAAGTTTAAGCTTTTAAATTAAGTAGTAACTCTAATATGGTATCAAAGTCCAAGTCATGACTCAAAACTTATTGCCACCCATTTAAAATATTAAATTGTCCACCTGTAAGTTTTTAAAAAAATCAAATTGCATGTGAGGGGGCGTGTTAAGTATAATAAATAAATATAATCAAATTTCAAATCCTTTCTATAAATTTAGACTTTTAAATGAGATGATAACTCTAATAATCTTTTTAGAAAGAAACATCTAAATGTGAGATCTACAACGAAGAATTTTACCTCCTAATTACTAGGCGAGTTTAATTACAAGGGAAGAATGAAGCCCAGGCATATTAGTAAAACACATAACGAAGAATACAACACAACCATACGCAGATTAGTCTCTCTTTGTCAAGAACAAATAATAGAAACTAAAAATCAATAAATTAGTGGAGGAGTCCATATATGTTGGATCATACGTTTCTATGTTTTGCAGGCACGCAAAACTCTAAAGAAGTATGCAACAATTTGCAATGCATCTCGACAACTATGCATGCAAGTTCTTTTGTGATCTGCATCACCAACCAGTTAGAATTTTATGTACTCTAACTGGACCCCCGACCCATGAAAATGTTCGAAATTCCACATTGTTAACCATTTCAATTTGCATATGCCTTACGTGTTTTTGCTGCGCTTGCCCACCCCACCCCGACAACACTTTTAGACGGAAAAAGGAAAGGTGGCGTTCCAAAGGGATAGCTAGGTAAGCGTTAGGAAGCCAAGCCAGAGAGTAATTCTCGAAATCATTTTGGTTTGGAAAGCTACACTCATCAAGAGACTAATTTTTAGAGACATTGATGCTGGTTCTATATAATAGGTAATGTTAGAGTACATTCATAAATTAGGCACGTTTAAAAACAAGTCTTGTGAATCTGTCTTAATGTTATCATAGGAAAATGGTTCAACGAATTAGATTATAGCATTAAAACTTTGCCATCAGCCACTATTATTTTATTTTTTGAAGAGAGGCAACACTGAAAAAATTAGACTAGTCGAAGAGACGTAACTCCTCTGCAATTATCTCCCGATAAAATTCTGATACGATCTGATGGTTTTTCCAACCGATGACAGCCAAATGGAAGGGAAATGTCATAGTTTGCTAACTAATCTACAATGTTGTTTGCTTCTCTGTTGGCATGACTGAGCTTGAATTCTATTTACGTGCTCATCATCTTTTTGCGTTATTCAACATATGGTAGAACAGCTCCGATCTTGCAACATTTCCCTAAGATCCAATGCGTGAGCACTTGTGAAGGTCTTCACCATTTCATCTGTTCATTGACGTCAACATATACATTGCATAGTCTGCAACCATGAGAGTGTACACAATGAGCAGCCTTGGAATTGCTACTGTGAATTTAAACTGAATTTCAAAACATACGATGGGATTGAACACAAATTGACGAGGGAGAGGTTGGGGAGTCAACATCAGTTGAATATGATTATTTGAGATTTTGGGAAATTTCCACCAAAAAAATGTCTTCCCTGCACACATCCTTTTATTGGTCAAATTAAAGCACGGATCTTGACACCACTTGGTTTCAAGGCTCTAATACCATATTAGAGGTATCACTTTATTTAAAAATTTAAACTTGTATAAAAAAATATTGGTTATTTATTTATTATACTTAACGCTACAATGCCCTTCTGAAGAAAAATAAAGAAGTGAGCGCCAGACCAAAAATTAAGAAGAAAAAGAGCTAGCAGAGCGTAAAACAAACTTGCTTAATGGTTCTATAACAAAGTGATGCTCTCTTAGTCAATTTGCAGAAAAGGCTTTGGCCACTAGGCCAAGATCTCATCTACAAAAAATAAATAATAAATAACTTGCTCAATCATATAAAAGTTCATTTTTTTTAATGGTATTTTGAATTTCTTCCACTTGTGGATCTACTTTTTTCACAATATAAGCCAGCTAGCTGCTACTTTTTGCATTCGTAATGTGCTTAGGAGATATTGCAAGAACTATGGAAAAGTTAATTCACCTTTTAGAATGAAAGTGAAACATAATCTGAAAAATAAAAATAAAAAAGAAGACTACAAATGAAAGCAGACATTGACTGCAATAATATTTTTCTGTATCTGAAATGGTCTACCTCGCAAGAAAGGCTGATGGATTGACTTAACTCTAAGGCCCAATGGTTGGAGTTCAGGCCAACCTACATTTTAACACTTTTGAATATGTGAGAACTTTAGACAAGAGGAACTTATATCATGTACTTCTATGTACACAATGTAAGGTATGTCGTTGAATAAATAATTGTGGAGTATTGGACAAATAGATATGGGTACTGAACAAACAGTTACTGGACAAATAGTCATTGGACAAATAGTTGTGGGGTACCAAACAAACAAGTATATCTTGGTGCACCTGCAGGTGCAAGATATTGTTTGCGTTAGATAAGAAATAAAATATTAAGCTAGAAAGTTTTATAATATATGAATAATATAACATTTGCCTCCCTAATATTTAATTTGCTTTTGAGGTGAATATCAATTTGCCCCTTGATGTATTTATGGTGTAACATTTTCATCTTATTTACTTTATGTCATTCAGCCACCCTTTGGTTATTAGATATAAAGAAGGATATTTTTGTACATCTGTATATGTTGTAAAAATTACGATGGATATTTTAGTAACTAAACCGCCAAGGGTTTAACTAACGTAAAATATGTATTAGGAGCAAAAAGTTACACAGTACATAATATATACTGAGACAATAAAGTAATATGATTTTAAACACATTACATAATTAATAACGTGTTCTCCCGTAACATTTATTTTGTATAATTTAACCTTTGGAAAGGGGAGAAAGCGACATCAACTGAATATTTTGTGGTTAATAGCTGTGTAAAATAGTCTTTTTTTTTTTTTTTAAGTTTGAGAAAGTTCAAGCTCTAAATTTTTATATCAAACTTAATTTAGGCCGCAAATTTGAGGAAATTTTTTTTTTCTCTATAGTGTTACCATGCTGGAGAGGCCTAAATAGAGGCCTCCACATGGATAAACCTAAGGCCCAATGGTTGATGGTATTCGAGCGAACCCCCAGTTGAGCCAGGCTTTAGATGGTTGGTCCGGGAAATTCTGTTCTTCCCAACATTGCTGCTTGCTTAAGGGCCCAAATCAATTTGACCTCCTCCTCTGTGCCACGTGTAAGAATCCAGCTGGATTTTTACATGTTTTAAGCATTTTGAAGGCTCAATGCATTCGCGATTAACGTTACGACGTAGAGTTAATGATAATTTTGATGATGTTATCACTGTTAACGGCCACTTAAAAAAGTTTCGCTCAGTTAAATTTGAGTTTATTATGTTTAGTAGTTTCTAAGACTTATTTAAAATTTGTTTTATAATATGTTATATTTTAGTTGAGGATCCAAATCCATTTCGAAATAAATAGATCTTCAAACAACTAGAGAAGGGCAAACAAAAACTTTACCTCTAGAACTATGAAAAATGGTCTCAGATAAAAATCTTTGCAAGTAATTTTTTTTTTTAAAAGATTTTTACGACATGTCAATAATTTAATTTGCCATGCACCTTTCAAGTCTAAATCAATAATTACACACGTTAACGATCATTTTCACATGAGAATGACACCAATTTTCTTATGTCTATTATCATTAGCATTCGTTCTCGAGTTGCCCAAGCGAAACCAACCATCCAATTCACACCCCATTAGCAGTTTCAAGCATCCGTCAATTGGTTCATTAATTTAATCGTCTAAAGATTAGTTAAGTCTTCTAATGTTAGTTAAGAAATCTATTACTTTTTTTTTTTCCTTTGTGGTGCCTGTGTGTGTCTTTTTCGGTACATCGCTTTTGGTCCTCCTAATGGAAGAAAATTGCAAGAAGATATTCTTGAAGAGGTCCTTAATTGATTTCAAGCTGTCAGCAACCATTAGTGATATCTAGACGGTATAAGCAAGTAAAGGTGCTCAGTTAATGGCAAAATCTGCCTTGCCTATATGCGCATGCTTCTTAACCTAACCATCCTTCTACTCAATGCGCGTGGGGATGGCAACGTACGGCTCTATTCGGATCTTTCTCTAATACATTGGAGGAATAATCTCGACTACTAACATAAGATTTATTAAGTTTCTTTTGATATATCTCAAAATATATTTTTTGTATATGTAAAGATACGTGAGTTAAGACTCGCGAGAAAAGATGATTTGCTTTCGGATGAGTCATGAATTTGACGTCCTAACTGCAAACACGCGCAATTGTACACATAAAATCGTACCATAAACTCTCAATCCAAAAAGTATGCATCATTGGATCCAATTTAAGACCCCTCCGTTTTAGTGATCAACTAATGGAGAAAAGGTCCTATCAAGACTCTGTAAATTGTGTAGGAATATTCGCCTATAAAAAGGGGTGATGTACAATCAGAAGGTTGACAATATACTTTCTTAAAGCACTTAGCTGAAATGATATATATTGACATTTTCATGTTTTACGTTAACGAAACTTCTTCTTCCAAGATTAAAAATATTAAATCTGTTCATGTGTAATGTTAAAGTAAATTTTGCAGGTTTGAACTTCAAAATTAAGTAATTATTTAATAATATATAAGGACGAGAAAAAGAGATTAATTATAGTATTTCTTCGAAACAAGATATATTTACCATCCAATCAAAATCCATCGTATATAAATTGATTGTCACTTGGGGTAGACAAATCTGCTGCAACTTGGTCATTAGTGGGTTAAATTATTGTGTATAAATTGCAAGTTGTTAATGTAAATGACTTGCGTAGCAGTGGCTCTATGGGGAAGCAAGAGATGCTTCCGAGAAAGTTAGTAGTAGGCTAACCACACTTTTTCATGAAGAATTAACTTTCAACCAAGATAGGCTGCTCGACCTCATTGGTTGGTTTTGGAATTCAACGATGATATAAAACTAATTAATTAAACCGGGTATAATTTAAAAGAGTTCGAAAGGAATCAGGAAAGTGAGCTATTATTGAACCAAAAATTCCAAATCTGTTGCCTGAATTTCACACTTGGTTTAGCATCTTTCTGCCTTGATGGAATAAATCATCATTGTCGTCGTTTAATTTCTCCTTCTTAGAGGGTGTTTGGTTTGACTTTTTTTTTTTGTCAAACTTACTTAAAATATAATTTAAACTAATGAAAGTGTTTGTTTTAGTTAAAAATATACTTTTTTAAATGACTTTAAGTAGAAAATAAAAAGTCTCCAACTCTAACTTTTACTTTTTATGGCTTAAGCATTTTGAAAAAAATTAGTTTGACTAAATTATTTACTATCTTATCCTTATTTTTTATTTTTATTACTAAAATATCTTTACTCTTTTATCTTATACTTACCTTTTTAAATCCTATTTTAATATCTTTAATAGTTATTTTAACTATATAACTTACTTTTCAACCCAATTTAATCAAACATGCAAATATTTATTTTTATAATTACAACTTTTATTCAAACACGTAACTATTTAAAGTTAACAATTAAAAAAAAGCCACTTAAAGTCAGAAGTACTTTAAGTAAATTTTTTATAAGCCAATCCAAACACCCTCTTAGTAGTTTTAAGATTCGTTATTTATCAATATAAGAGATTGTTCTAATACTTCCTATCACGTGCAACTAGAATTAGAATTATTAGAGTCCAATAGAGAACAAAAACGGGTTCGAGTGAAGAAATAGACCATAAACACTTATATACATAAACAAAGCAAGCCGAAAGTTACGACTATATTGATAAAAAAAATAAATAAATAAACTAGAGGCAAGCTCTAATACCATATTGATAATGTATGTCCAAGCCAGCCTAGGAGCTAAACTCTAGTTTGATTTGAATCAAGAATTCAATCTAGATAAATGTTAATAACGTATATTTTGCATGTTTCACGTTCAAGAATAACGTGACTAATTTAATTGGTAAATAAAATCTAATTTTCAAGTTAGTAATGGTATAACTGAGTTTAATGAACATTACCAAAATTGGACATGAGTGGTATACGTAAATTACCTTGAACCGAAATTGAATAGGTTATTTGTAAGCAAATCTTTTCTTCTTCTTTCTTTCTTTCTTTCTCCCACCCCCCCCCCCCCCAAAGTGAGGTCAGCAAAAACGCAAGAGCGGCAGATTTTACCATATTCTTCTTCAAAAATCAATCCCAATTGATCTGTCTCAGAAAACAAAAGCACTAAATATTAAAAAAATAATAAAACTAAATAGCAAACAAACCCAAACCCAAACCCTAACCCTAAACAGTTCAGTTTCCTTCAATAAATTCCCCCCTTTCTCCTCTCACATCACCTCACAAGTAACAACTCACTTTCTTTTCTTTTTCTTTTTCCTCATTTTCTCTCCTTCTCTCTCCACTCTGTTTTAGATCATCTCGTTATAACACACAAACACACATTCATTTTCAACCAAAAAAGCAAATAGAAACAGAGCTAAAGAAGAAGGAAGAAAATAAACCAAAAAAAAAAAGAAAAGAAAAAAATAGAAAAATTAAGAAAAGAAATCGATTGTGAATGGTGGAAAGCTTTAGCAATCTGTTAATGATCTCCCCCTCGTCTTCTCCAAGAAGGGGGATCTCTGTTTCTTCTTCTTTCTCCTTCGGCTCTTGCAAGGAAGGCTGGTACTACCGCTGCCTCGGCCTCGACCCCTAGACGCATAATTCTGTGAAAAGATCAACCAAAACAATCAATAAAATTTTATTTCTCGTTACGAGAAATAAATAAAGGGCATTAATTGTTGTTGTTTTTTTTCCTAATTTTTGTTCTGGGTTGATAAAAGAGAAAAAAAAGAATAGATCTTGGAGTTTGTGAAGATGTTGCTTGATAAGAAGAAGAAGAATCAGGGGGGAAAGGGGGGGAACAGGCTGCTGATTAGCGTGACGGTGTTTGGGAGCGCCGGGCCGCTGCGTTTCGTGGTGAATGAAGGGGAGCTGGTGGGTGCTGTCATCGATACGGCTTTGAAATCCTATGCTCGTGAGGGTCGCCTTCCTGTTCTTGGATCTGATCTCAACAATTTCGTTCTCTATTGCCCCAATTATGAAACTGAAGGTACCCTTAATTTTCAACATTTTATCATAATTCGTTTTTCTTGAATAATCTAGTCATGTGATTGATTAATTTTGCTGGTTTTGATGTTATTGGTATGTGGATTTTGATGTCTCTGTATTTTGGGATTTTTTTTCCCACCCCGGTTTAGCACTTGAGCTGCATTGACGATTGAATTGTCAATTTTAGACCGACTTTTTCAGCTGTAAAAATTTGACCTTTTGAGGATGAAGTTTAGAGTCTGATGATTTCCTATGGTATTTAAGTGCAGGATTAGTTACGGTGAGCTGATTTATTCATGCGCTTTGATGGTTTAGTGCTTTTGTTTAGATAGCTGCGTCATGACAGTTTGATAGCTGGTAGAAGCAAAAGTTTTGATTTTGATGTGTTTAAGGTTCTGCATTGTCTTTGTCCGCTATATCATGCTAAGTTATATCAATAGTTTTTATATGGAGAGAAATTTGGAGTGTCGATATTGGGCTGAATTTGACTTTGGGATGGTTTCTGAGATTAGTCATGCTTGATTGCAGCTTTGAGTCCATGGGAGACAATTGGATCAGTGGGTGTTCGTAACTTCATGCTCTGCAAGAAGCCGCAGGCTGAGAAGGCAATTGATGCTGGGAAGTCACCCGAGTTAGCTCGGAAGACATCTGGGAGTTGGAAGGCATGGCTGAATAAGTCTCTCAACCGCAATATATCATCTCACTGAATTGAATTTCAGTTCAAACAGACTTGTTATGAAGTGGTTGCTGGCTGTTGGACCGTCGCTTGGGTTGTGTTTGTTACAAGTGAAGTTTGAGTTGGAGTCAGTTTTTCGAATTACAGGAGACGAATAAGTTGAACTTCTTAAAGTTCTCTCCAGTAATAGAGTAGAAGACCTTTATTATTTGTTTCATATTTGCGCAAGTGTTGTTTTTGGTTGAATTTTGGTGTCACTGAACAATTCTCGTTATTGTCTACTGGAGTGTTGCTTGCTTTTTGTGGTCAATGTTATTTGTGATCACGGATCTTTCATACGTTATATTCATACACTTTTGGCATCTTATTTAGAAGGTAATAGTGTTATTAGACGCTGTCTCGGTTCACGGAAACAGTTAATCAGGGAAATAGCAGAGCAAATATTATAGATTATTGGTCGTCATTGTTGTTGGTGATGGTGCTTGATCGGATATTTGATCTGTGAAGATTATGTCGTGATTCTACTACTTGTAACAATTTGATGGAACACTGTTCTTTTTTTTGAGTTTTTGTGTCCATATCTATTGTATGGGTTGATTTCAGGGAGGTGTTATCTGTTCTTCTAAGTCTGTGTCGGGTCAGCAGAATGTAAATGACTGTTAATTAGGATAATTTTTTCCCTCAAGTATAGGGCGACACTCACCTGAGTTAGAGAGCCGTCTTAAAGACAACAATTTAGAGGGTGTTTGGCTTTGCTTATTTTAAGTACTTATAAGACTCTAGAGGAAAATATTTTTTTAACATATTTTTTATTATTTAAGTGTTTGTAAGTACTAAATAAGTAAAGCCAAACACTCTCTTAATGACAATCATTACGGGTGACACTGTTAACACCTGCTTTACGTGAATAACGCTTTTAAAACGATCATCTCTATGCGCTTCGTAATTATTCCACATCGATAAAATTTAACCGAGGATTATATTTTAAGTCAAGCAAAAGTTTTGCCAGCAATTTACAACTTATATCAATAAAATGGATATTTATTCCTTACGTAGTATTCAAATTAAACACCATATATTCCAAAATAAGCAAAGTCTGGCAATGTACAACTTCTCTTGTACACGGAAGAAGTATTAGCCAAAGTAGATACGCTTCTGCTGTCATTACAAGTTGTTCAATTTTATTAAAATTAATGCATTGGGTTTGATATGTAAGCATCAAGGAATCTGCTGCTATTTATTTACTCTGTTTCGGTTTCAATTCAAGCTATGGGAGTGATAATATATATTATATATATGGTGGAACAAGATCTTGTGGCAATCAGACTGTACAGTGTGTACAATGTGATTCCATGTGAGAGTTTGTTATGAATGGATTCTCTTGGTCATCGTGTTAGGACTGACTATAATTTGGTCATAACCGAAAACCGAATAAAGACTTGTTTCTTACAAAACAAATTATCTTTGAATCATATTCAAGCTGATGAGATTAGTATATAAGACGTGGTTCACGAATGAGTTCTGTTGACAAATTTGTAAGATAAGGAATTATAATTGAAAAAACTCTCCATTGCTCCTCAATTTATTATCTTTTTCGATGTGGCTTCTGAGTGGAAGTTCATTAAACAATAAGGTGGTGATTGGTAGAACCAGCAGCGTTGTTAGTGTCTGTTTCCATGAAAATATTATGTTGGCTTTTCCGTTTGCTCTGTCATTTTTTTTTTCAGGATAATAAAAACTACAACTTCTGCAGCGCGTCTGTTCTAACACGAATCATTCCATTTCACGCGTGGTTCAATACATAAATTATTAAGAATATGCCGTTTCTGTTTGAAAAACATCGTCTTGAAACATAATTTATTGTAGAAATTAAATGACGCATATAGAAGATCTAAAAATAATTGTTCATAGCATACATGCATGTCGTTTTATGGTTATCGAGTTATTTAATACAAGATCTTAGCTGATTTATTAGAGCTTTTGATTTCTACTGCTGATCTCAGACATTTGAAACATTGTTGGTATACGTGCTTTTAATATATATATATATATATATATATATATAGAGAGAGAGAGAGAGAGAGAGAGAGAGAGAGAGAGGTAGACCTAGAGGCATGATACGTGCCTAAAGGCATGATACGTGGTGGTGCGTGTACTATATAATCTTGTAGCGGTGATCTCCAAATGGTTTTAGTTTACAGATAGATTTTGGCTGCAGCCTATGGTGAGATATTATGAGAAATTAATGGTGAGATATGTAATCAGTCTTTGACCTTCCCTTGAATTGAAAAAAAAAAAATTACTGACCATTATTTGTTTGGAATCTATATTCTATATATATATATATATATATATAAAGTTATAACTCAAGTTAAAAGAGTTTTTCTTTGAATGACATATAAACTTCTATTTTAAAGCCACATAAGTACCTCTTTGAAAACCACATAAGCTCATAAAAAAGAGTACTCTTGTAAGTGTGATTTGTAAAATGCAATTGTCATCAATATTTAATTTAAAAAAAAAGATTTAAGTCATTTAAGTTACATGTTAAACATGATAAAGTAGTTGATTAATACAATCAAATGAAAAAAAAAAGAGAACAAAAAAAAGAATCTATATTATATATATAAAGTTAAAACTCCAATTAAAAGAGTTTCTTTTTGACTGACACGTAAACTCCTATTTTGAAGCCACATAAGTATCTCTTTGAATATCACATAAGCTCATAAAAGAGAGTACTCTTGCAAGTGTGATTTGTAAAATGCAATTGTCATCAATATTCAATTTAAAAAAAAAGATTTAAGTCATTTAAGTTATATATTAAACATGATAAAGTAGTTGATTAACACAATCAAATGAAAAAAAAAAAAAGAGAACAAAAAAAGAAATCAGTATAATATCTACATCTATGTATATCTATATATGATAATAGTAATAGTTATAAAATTATACCTCAAATTTCTTAATGTCTTAGAGCTTGTCATATTCATGTTTTAAGAGGTGCCACATGTCATGTTTCTATGTTCCATTTTTGTTAATTTATCTCTGAAATAATTACTACTTAATACAAAAAAACAAATAAAAAAAATTGTTGTAATTTCCCCTATTTTCTTCTTTCTTCTTTCTCAAGTTAATTCTCATTGTTTCCTAATATCTAAATCAATTTAAATTGTTTTAAAAATTGTTCAATTTAATTTATATTCTTAAATTTTTAATAATATATGACTCAAATGATGTAACCCAATTATCTTCTCTAATTTTAAATACTTATTAAATAAAATATGTGAAGATTCCCAAGTTGTTATAAGAAAATAATTCACACATCAAATCAAATTTAAAGAATTTTTATGAAAAGTTATAAAACATACACAAAGTTTTAATAAATCCATGCACTTTGGAGGTCCAATGATTTGAATATTGTAAGACCTTATCATATAATTTGGATAGTGAGTCAGCTAATTAAACATGGTTATTTGCTATTCCCAAAGTTATATCAAAGTAAGTCCTAAATCTATTATCTATACGATATATAATCTATACTATTATTTATGTTAGAAATGAATGAGAAATTAAATATTTTCTCATTATTATTTTGAGACCTTTGGCCTCCCTATTAACTTGGATATGAATTCCAATGCGTTATGAGACCTTTGGAATTTATCCATAATCTTGGATTATTAAAGCTGAACCGATTGAATAACATTCATTCCCTACAAAATTTCTAGCTCATGTGAAGCTACTACATATCATTTGTACTTAAAAAGGAAAGACTAATTTGTTATATTAAAAAAATGCTCAATAATTGATGGAAGTATATCAACCTACATCATTCATGTTTTTTCTTTTTAAAATTATTAGATTTTATAAAAATATAATTGTTGCAATTAATATTGAAAATTTAATATGACAAAACATATTTCTATTTTATCCCTCACATTAATTGTCAAAACTAACTATTAACAATAACAAAAATATAAAAATACTCATTTCTTTCATGTATCACTATGGGCATTGCACTATTTAAATTATGCATTATCAATTCAATTAATATATTGCGTAATTTTCTTTTCTTATATTATTAGATACTTATATTGGTGATATTATTAATCTAACGATACTTATTTTAATTATTTCATATATTACATGTATATAAAATTATATTTAATTTTTCCTGTGCATCACATGGGGGAAAGACTAGTTAATATCATATATTAAAGAAGTGGGACACGTGCATGCATGCAGTTTTTGGACTTTGCTCAATTTGCCAAATTAGAATACGTACTAGATTGTAATCCCCCAATCCCCCCCCCCCCCCCAACCCCCGTTTCTTTCCTATCTTTTTTTTTTCTGTTCTGTTGAGAAGATCGTATGGCCAGGTCATGTGGCTTGTGTAGTTTTTTAATGGAGTTTTACTAGTCGAGACGAGAGAGTACAAGTTAGTAAACTATCTCAATTGATAAACAAGAGAAATTAAACTCTCATATGTCTCCTATGCTATGGCTTGAAATTTCGGACATGCACGATTATGATTTAATTGAAGTCGTCGTCGTCGTCGTCGTCTCCAGTTCAGTTGTCTTCTTACGGCCACATCAAACACGAGTTAATGATTTTGCCTATTAATTTTCAACGACAATATAGATATTGAATGTGCCTAGCCGACACTAAAAATCCTTTTCGATGGCTAGTCATCTGAATAAACCAAGCAGAGAAATTAGAACATGATACTCGTTATCTAGTGGAGCCGGCATATATTATCAAGGTTGGTGGGAAAGCATATGATGATATTTGCTTTATGAGTTCAAATAATATAATGGTTTGACCCAACTAGCTTAATTAGTTTGGTTTAGTAGATATTTCATCTAATTCAGTCATTTCTGAGTCTGTTTCAGGATTTGCGCAAAACCCTAATGTTATTGGTATCTATACTATATATTAGAGTTGTTATTCCAAATCTCAGATTTTCTTCCGATCAAAATTCCATTGCACCTGCCATTGCTATGGAGTTCCAGTTTTGGAATATAATATAATGGATATATTCGGTCTTAGTTTATGATTATCGAAAAGCCATATGTGCTTCTTAATTGTGTCAAGTCAAGCATAGTTTTGCAATTAAGCAATGAACAAATTCTATCAATATTAATTCCTTGTGTAGTGTACAAACACCATATATTCCAAAGTAAGTAAACTCTAGCTATGTACAACTTCTCTTTTACACGGGAAGTATTGGCCAAAGTATATCGGCTTCTACCGTCTTGCCTCGAGAGAATCGAAGCAGCACACTCCTGTTAGTGCGTGGCTCAATATATAAATTATTAACATGTCGTCTCTGTCCGAAAAACATCATCTTGAAACTTAATTTATCGTGCAAATGACATATATATTGAAGAACTAAAAATAATTGTTCGTGTTCACACAAAAGAAAAAAAAATTGTTCTTGTTGTTTTATATATGGTGATGGAATTATTTAATAAGATGTTAGCTGATGTTAGAGCTTTCGATTTCTGCTGCTGATCTCATTTGCCATTTGGAGCATTGTTGGATATATGAATGAGAGAGAGGGGAGGAGAGAGATAAGAGAGAGGCATGATACGTGGCGGTGCGTATACTATAAAATCGTATAGCGGTTCTGCAAATGCTCTTGGTTTACAGTTCGATTTTGGGAGGCTATGGTGAGATGTCATCAAGACATTGATTGTCATATATCTACCGCATATTAAACAAATCAAATTTTGCTGATCATTATTTAATTGGAATTAGTATCATATATTAAAGAACTGCAACACATATGTCGTGAAATTAACGGTCTTGTTTGATTGATTCTAACAACATATTCATATATATATATATATATATATATTTTCCCTGACTCAGAAGATCATGGTAGATTTTTTTTCCCCCGGTTCACAAGACCATGTGGTCAGGTCATGTGGCTTTTCTTTTTTATTATTATTATTATTTTTTAATGAAGTTTCAATTAGTCGAGATCAAAGTACAAGTAAAAAGAACGAAGAGCACTCTCATTTCATTTTATCTCCTATGCTATGGCTTGACATATCGAACATGGCCATGATTCGATTGGAGTTTTGTCTTCCTACGGCCAAATTCAACATGAATTCATGATGTCTGAGTATCGATTTTGAACGAGGACATAGTAATTGAATGTGCCTAGCCGACATTAGAGATCCTTTTTTGACGGTGCGGCTTGTCTTTCAACAACACATGCAGAGAAATTAAAACATGATATTATTTAGTTGCGTCGGCACATATTGTCAAGTTGGTGAAAGTGTATATTTTTCATCTAATAATAATTATAAGTGTCGCTCTATTTTTGTTACTCAAATATTATCTCTTATGTATCTATATGCATACTTGTATGATAATTTAGAGAAACTTTTTAATTTGAGTAATAAAAATAAGGTGGTAACTAATATACTATAAAACAATCATTGTAGACTTCAAAATCTACAATTAAGATCCGATCTTAGTAGGATAAAAACCTTGAAACCTTTTCGATGATGGGGGTAGGTGAACCGTAATACTTGAAGAAGCCTAATGGATACTAAGGGTGCTTTTTGGTTGATGCCTTGGCATGGGATCCCTTAAAGGGAGGCCCTTTCCTTTGATTATGACAATTCCTGCATGTAGAGTGGGATTCAAGATCCCAAATTTCGGTCCTTAACGGACACCAAATTATGAGGGTGTTTGGTTTTGGTTATTTGGTGATTACAAGCATTTAAATAATAAAAAAATATGTTTTTGTGTGTGTTTTTATTATGTGTTTCTAAGCACCTAAATAAGCAAAGTCAAACACCCTTCATATACTCTTATATAATTCACGCATATCCTCGCGGCCTGAATACTAGCTTTCGGCCGAGAGATTTGGACTTTCAATGGGCTGGGCTCCAACAAAAGGGCCTTTTAGGCTTGGGTCTCAGCCCAAGATGTTAGCAGATTAGGGCTAGTACAGTAATTTTCCAATTTGTTTGAGGATTTGGGATATGTATTATGTTTGTATTTGTATACCCGCACGTTGTGTTAAACCATGGCCTGAGCAATCCCTACGTCGCAATTCATTTTGTCGCTTACATGCAATTTTTGTAACTATAAAAAACTAACTTTAATTTATGTGACAAAACTCAAAAGATATCGATCTTATAAACACAAGTAAGGTCATTATCTTGGGCAATTTTTTCTTTTCACTTGTGGAGTAAGCAGTAATCATTCTATTTCACAAAAAAACGATGTACGGAGGATAATAACTCTTAATAAATATGAGTTGCGTGGCTTATAACTGACTAGAGTTGTGGGGTTAATCTCCCTAGCTAATAAGAGCCGTGTGGCTTAACTCCATACATTCTGTTAATTTTCTCGTGTTCCCGTGAAGAACCTTTTTAGCAAAATTTCCCATGAAGAAACCTGATTGTATAGAATTGGTATTACTGATAGCATCCAGCTAGGGAATTGATGCCTTTATGACTTTGGACCTGTTCGGCAAAATTAGCTGTTAGAGTAGCTGATAGCTATTTAAGTAGTAGATAGTGGTTTGAATACCTGATA
Organism: Cordia subcordata; assembly: GCA_028554755.1. NCBI lineage: Eukaryota > Viridiplantae > Streptophyta > Magnoliopsida > Boraginales > Cordiaceae > Cordia > Cordia subcordata. Next base: position 2,515,288 of record JAPTOF010000020.1, read on the forward strand.
ATTGTTATATTTTAACTGTTAGCGGATAGCTGTTTGGTTAGCTGATTGAATATTATGTGTTCGATAAAATTAGCTGTTTGATTAGTTAATGAATGTAAAATAACATAAAAAATATTGGTATTATGTTATTATGTTATGATAAATATAATTATTATTACTATTATTGAAATGAGATAATTTATTTCATAATTAGATATATGTTTCTTGTAATAACATTTGATTATTAAAGTATAATAAAATTACTTTTGATAAATTAATTTTATTAATATTACAAAAAATGTTATTATTGTAGAAATATTTTTTAATTGATCAAAGATTTTTCTTGTCAAGAAAAATAATAAATGGATGAATAAGACTTACACCTTTTTAGTATATTTTGATATAGATAGGATTTAAAATTGCTTTTTATGTTATTTTAGATTTATACTTGTGAAAGAAAATATAAAAATATAGAAAGAGATTGTATAGTAGGTAGAATTGCCAAAAAATAATGAAGAGAGGGTAAAATTGCCAAAATAAAAAATAAAATACTATCCACTACCTGAAACGTTAAAAATATTAACGTTTCAGAAACACTACTTCAAATACTATTTTAACAAAAAACACTACTTTACCGAACAACAAAATAGGAAGAGATAGTGGTTTGACCAAGTCAAAACACTAGTCGAAACACTGCTGCCGAACAGTGCCTTTGGCTCAGTTTGTTTGCGTGAAAATAACAGGGAAGAACTGTTCTTTTGGGAAAATATTTTTCTGTTAAATAGAATATCTTTTGATGTTTAATCGTCATATTGGAAAATATTTTTTGATGAAAACATTTTCGATAACAAGTTTTTTTTTTAAAGAAAAGATTTTACTTAGAAATATATTATTTAATTTTAATAATTAAATTTTTAAAAAATATATATTTAATTTTTTAAAATAATTCAATTTTTTAAAATTTTGAATACTTTTTTAATTTTTTAATTTAATGTTTTAATTTTTTTTACCCTTAATTTTTATTTTATATATGACGCTATAAGAAAAGATAGAGTAACGGTGAGTTGTCTAAATCATTCTAAAGCTTGTAAGCAGAGTCTTTAGTTAAGGACCACTAATATAGGGTAAATATTGTATGCATTTCTTAGGTTTTATATCTATTGACGAGTTTGAGAGACGATTGAGATTCATTATTGTCATCAAAGTAGTATCATATTTTTAAATGATATCTAGAGTACATCACGTACAGTACATGTGAGAATGCATATTTTTAATATTTTTATTTGTTATAACTGATCAATTTTTACATTTTATATGAGGATAAATGCTAATATATTTTTTATAATCTAACTTCTTGGTAAATTTTCAATATTTTTGTGATAAATTTTTAGTAATTGAAAAATATTTAAAATGAGAAAATAAAATCAGAAAACGGTCTGATATGAGAACAATAAAAAATTTTAAATGTTATTTTTATATAAAAATTAATATAATTATTTGGTGATTAAATAAATTTAAATTAGATAATATATATATATGTATGTATATATATGTATAAAAATATATTTATGTTCTTTTATATAATATTTAAATTTATTGTAACTAGTTTAGATCTAGTCAATAATTATTTTTAACTTACTCTAAACATCTATCATTCATCGCTAAAGATGTAACGTTTTAGATATGTGACATGACATTTCTCATTCAATCGTCTAACTAATTGAAAATTCAACAAGTCAGTTTGTCACACCCTCTAGCCAAAATTCTTAAGTTCGTGAGCACAAATTAGTATTCTAAATGTGAAAAATAGTAATTTGGGTCCTCATATTAATCTGTCCGTGATAGTTAATTCAAATTATTTGTTATACTTAATTCATTTATAAATCACTCAAACAACTTTTGACAATCAATGTGAAAATATTACACCGTTTATTACTACTTTGAAGCTAGGCCTTGAGTCGTGCTCCACAGCTTGGATTCCTATGTCACTTGGATGCTTATGTGCTCATCTTGAATTTGAGTTATCGTATGGAATTTACTTTGTCGAGAGAAAGGGAGCTCAGAATCGATGAGCTTCACATGCTAAAGGTTCTAATTCTCTTTTTCTTTTTCCTGGGTACCTTTATCGTGTGCTATGTGAACACTGGCGGACGTGGGGGGGGGGGGGGCGGAGTAGGGCCGCCGCCCGCTAGTTCAAAAAATCACAAAGAATTTTATATATATTTATCAAAAAATAAATTTGTATGGGTATTTTGTCCCACTAATTCAAAAGAGGAATAATCATAATAAGTTTGTATCTTTATTATTTATCTCTTAAAAATTGTTAACATTGATTAGTAATCTCAAATTTTAAAATTTTGTTACTTATTTAGTTCATTAAAAAATGATTCTCAATAATAATATCGTATAACTTTATATAATATTAAAAAATTTTCTATATGTACATACGATATTCTATTACAAATTTTTTAAGTTAAAAATTTAATATTTCGTCCCCACTACATTAAAGTCCTGGCTCCACCATTGCATGTAAATGCAAGCATCATCCTTGTTACCACGAGTGCATCCCTTTTATTCTTTTTCTCTCTTTTTCTCTTTTTCTTTTTCTTTTTTTTTTTTGAACTTCCTTTACCTATATACCTTCTTCCTTACGCTAATTCATTAAAATATCCAACTGGCGATTGTTCAATACTAGTATAAAAAATAAGGTGGTGGTTAGATGGGCTCTCCATTGGTAAAATCTTGAAGAGACTATCCTTTGAGCATTAAGAAATGCCAATTAAATATCTATCTTCACCAAGAATCGAGGGTCTTCTAAGAATTCGCGTTATCAAAGGAAACAACCTTGTTAAGCATGATGGAATAAGCCACAGTGATCCCTATGTTGTTGTCACCATGGGCAAACAGGTTTGTTCTCTAATTCTCATCACACAGTCATTAATCCTGGGCATAAAACATATATACACTTGCACCATGTATCATAACTTGTGACCAAGTGGCATATTCATTTTGTTGTTGCGTTGGTGAACCTTGAGAAGGTTTAATCATGAACGATATAGTTACACAAATTGTTAATTTTAAAAATGATCTTTCTCTTTACTAATTTGTGAAAAAATTAACGTTAATATTTATTGAACTCGTTCCCTCACATGCTTAATGAACATCATGATATGGTCTTTGCATCGCATGTTTCTAGGCGAACAATATGAATGACACTGTACAGACCTTGTTGTAGGAAGCAATAAAAACACCTTATCTACAATTGCTGAAAACAATTTTGTGGTAGTCTATTCTTATGACAATTCATAGATGTATCTTTTGATATTGCTAGCTACATCTGATTCAGAGTTATTGTTGCAGAAAGTGAAGACTTGTGTTTGGAATGACAACAGCAACCCTATTTGGAATGAGGACTTGACTCTTTATGTAAAGGATCCTAATGTTCCAATAATTCTTGTGAGTATTTCCTCCTAATTTTTTATCAGACCATAAATGTTTTTTTGTCCACTATGCTTATTTGACTGTTCAATTTAGAGTGCTTAAATAAATTCGAAATTTTCTCGTTCTATGTGCTCCACATAAAGTAGAATAATCTGCTCATAATGACTTTGACTTTTTTCTATGCATTTCAATTTCAATTTTCAATTGCTTTAAGGATTATTGTTACGTTAGGCTGTTACACTAGACACTTGTTTCATATAAAGAAGTGTTCACTTCTATCATATAAAATCTTGAAAAAGTCTCATCATTCTTAACATATATTAAAGCAACGCCATTATCATTTTCCCATCTATGCATAACTATGTTCTCACACACAATTCCCTTTATCATTCCAAAACCCTTAGTTCTGATCACACATGAGACGGTATAATACAATTAATACTTATCCCACACAATAAATAAATAAATTCAATAACTTAAAGATCACTATATTAGAGGCCTCTGTTGGATTGCCTTTTTTTAGGAAAGAGCATTTTTTTTCTTTAAAAAAAGTACATTGATTTTACAATAACTATTTAGTTTGGTTTCAAAAAAAGTTAAAATTCTGAAAAAAAGTTCAAATATACCCTTCTTCAGAAGCCAAAATTTTTTAACTCTTCAAAAGAGCACTTCTTTTAGAAGCGGTTAAAGAAAGTGCTTTTTGAACAAGCCAATCCAAATGAGCTCTAGCTCTTGAATGCACCATATTTATCTAATGTTGAAATTTAGAGAGCATGATAGTCATCTCTTTTCTTCTTGAAATTCTTTATTTTCTTTACTGAATAGGTCCCTTCTTGAGCAATATAATTGCTTAGTTATTTATTCTTACCATAACATATTATAAGCTTTATTGGCTGTTGTATTATATATGCAGACTGTCTATGACAAGGACACCTTCACTAGAGATGACAAAATGGGAGATGCAGAACTGGACATAAAACCTTTACTAGAGTGTTTATTTATTGGAGCACTGCAAGGCCTCCCTAATGGTACTATAGTTGGTAGTGTTCAGCCAAGCAAAAGAAATTGTCTTGCTGATGAGAGCTGCATTGTCTGGAATAATGGAAAATTGACTCAAGATGTGACTCTCAAACTCAGAAATGTGGAACGTGGTGAGCTGGAGATTCAAGTTGATTGGCTTGGCCGATCGTCTTAAAGAAATCCGTTATTGGAGTATTTTCTTCATGTATATCGTAAAATGTCTAGTAGTTTGTTAAGTAAAAATAATTGCAAGACTATTTTCAGTCACTTGGGGTGGCTGCTAATATGTATTTCTTAATGTTTCTTGTTAAATGGAACTTTGGATATGTTATGTTTTTGGCTCCTTTCTTTCCGATTACTTGTAAGTATTAAAAAAAAAAAGAAATAATAAAACCTGACTTCTATGCAAATTTAGCAAAAAGAGATAGAAAAATTAGAATTTTATAAAAAAACAATGAGTCAATATGAGGAGTGGTTCAAATTTTTATATAATAGATTTGAATTTTTAGAGTTTTTTATGTGAAACAAATATATGTCATAACAAATAAAAAAATTGAATCTATTCATTCTAACGAAAAGAATGTTGTGTGTATATATGATGTTTAGATTAAACTGAATAATCTATGTTGAATTTCGCATGCGGTGCCCTTTTATCTCGCTTTTAAAAAATGAATAATTTTGGTGTATTTATTACATACTTGAGAGATTGAGATTTTGAGAATGGTTTCGGTTCTCTATGAGGCAATGGAAAGTGTGGCTCAAAATACTCCTCTTCTTGTATTTTATATGACACGGCCTCTTATCACACTCGGGCCTAGCCGCTATATTGATATACCCTCTTATTCACGATTATTACTAGACCAGACATTGCTATATTGACCTAGTCAAACCACAAATTAGGCCTTTGTCTTGGTAGATAATAATTTTCTATTTGTAAATAATGAGTATGTCAAGGCCCTAAAGTAGGATAAATGTGAGATTCATTAGTGTCATCAAAGTAGTATCATATTTTTTAAATAACAACTAGAATATATCCTGTATTGTATAGGAGAGTATCTATTTTTAATATCTTTATTTATTATTGATAAATAATTTTTATATTTTATGAGAAAATAGCACAAGTCCCATCCTACCATGATAGGCATATCCTTGTGAGGCAGGTGCATAGCAGGCATCCCTTTTTTTCGACTAGTCATAAAAGACAATCTGCTTTGACATGAGGTAGTCTAGCTCACTTCTGTGTCAATGCCACCACGCGGTTGCCAATATGTATTTTATAATTTAGTTCTTAGGGTCTGTTTGATAAATTTAGTTATTAGAATAGTTAATAGCTGTTTGAGTAGCTAATAGTTATTTGGGTAGCTAATAGCTGTTGTACTTTAGCTGTTAGCGAATAGCTATTTAACTAACTGATTGAACAAAATGTGTTCGGTAAAATTAGCTATTAGGTTAGCTGATGAATGTAAAATGACGTAAATGGATATTGATATTATCTTATTATGATTATTGTTATTATGATAATTGTAACTATTATTACTATTATAGGAATAAGATAATATATTTCACAATTAGATATTTATTTTCATATATATTTTAATATTAAAGTATAACTAATTTTTTTGATAAAACATTTGTATCAATATTACAAAAATTAATTTTAATAGATCCAAAATTATTTTGTCAAAAAAAAGAATTAATAAAACTTATGCTTTTAGTAATGTTGATTATATCGAAATTGAAATTTATTTTTATATTATTTTATTTATATTTGTCAAAGAAAAAGTAAAAATATAAAGAGAGATTGGGGAAATAATAAAAAATCAAAAAATGCAAAAAGAATAGAATTGTAAAAAAAAAACATGAAAAGTTAAAAGCTATTTGAAATGCTAAAATTTTTAATTTTTGAGAAACGCTAGTTGAAACGCTAAAAGCTACTTAAAACGTTAGTTTATCAAACACTAATAATTTAGTAAAATAGTATTTTGACTAGTTAAAACGCTAAACGCTAATTGAAAAACTATTGTTGAACACGCACTTAGTAAGTTTTTAATACTGATCATATTTTTGCAAGAGAGCAAGAGATCTCTTGTTTTGGAATAAAACATTTAAATAATAATAGAGGTCTTTAATAGGGATTAAGATTATCTCATATCATTACTTCTTTTATATTGATATAAGAGAAATCTTGACCATTCATAAGTGAGAAAAATTTATCTCAGCCATTCATATTAATTTTTTTTCAAAATTTTTTTTTTCCTTCTATTACCACTTTTTTTTGAATTTATTTTAAATGAATGATGAAATAACTTTAAACAATGTATGAATGGTGCGCACCACCTGGACATAGTACTTCGCAAATGTGTGAGGCTCACGCACAACTAGGAGAGAGAGAGAGTTCAGATATGCAAAAGTTCGCGTCCTTTCTTATCCTCTGTTGCCTCAACCGCGATGTGCCTTCCTCATCCTCTCGGTCTTCTTCCCGTGATGCCTCGACCACAAAGCCTCCATCATCCTCTGTTGCTTGTTGGGTCAAAAGCTATGACTTCCACTAAGGTTTCCTCATCATCTGTTGCTTGCAGGTTTCAGGAGGAGATTCTAAGAGGAAAAAGATGAAGATGATGGCTAGAAAAGATTTTTTCTTAAAAGTTGATGTAAAAATTGTGAATATAACTATGAATTTTTGTAAATAAAATAATTTGAAATTGTAAAAATTTAGCTGTTTTTTGTGAATCTATGTATAAAACTTATAAACTTGTAATTATTATTATGTGAACGTACTTTAAAAACATGTGAACGTTTTATTATTCTAGTCAATATTTAGTCTTTGACTTGAATATTTGGTTATTTTTTGTGAAATATATATATATATATATTATTTTACAAAAAAAGTTAGCTTTTTGAATTTGTGAAATTTTTGTTATTTTTTGTGAACATATAATTTATCACCAGTGAGCATACAATAATTATTATTTTCTGAACATGAGTTTAGACTTGTGAACATATTCTTTTATGTGCGTAAACAATACTCGTACTTTTCACGCATTGTTTGATGCATAGTGGTTAAGTGATACACCATACTTGTGGTGCAGGGTATACGGTTCCTTTTGGATAGGTGGCATGACATTTATCATTCAATCTAATTAATTTAAAACTTGTGTGTATATTTATTATTTTGCAAAAATTTAGTTCTGAAATTGTGAAATTTTAGTAATTTTTTGTGAACATATAATTTATCACTTGTGAATATGCAACAATTATCATTTTTCAAATATTTGAATTTAGACTTGTAAATATATTTTTTTTATGTGCGTAAACAAAGCACGCACTATTCATGCATTATTTGATGCATAATGCTCAAGTGGTACATCATGCTTGTGGTGCCAGGTATAAGGTTCCTTTTAGATATGTGGCATGACATTTATCATTCAATCTAACTAATTAAAAATTTAGAAAGTCAGTTTGTCACACCCCAAGCCAAATTTTCTAGGTCCATGAGTGAAATTAGTGTTGTAATTATAACAAATAATTGTTTAAATTATCAAATTAACTTGTCTAAAATAGTCAGTACAAGTTATTAACTACCACAATGCACATTAATAAATCACTCAAATATCTTTCCACAACAAATGTGAAACATTACATCGTTTACTACTACTTTGAAGCTCAAAGTATTGGGCCGTAAGTTGTGTATAAGGGTGAATATTGGTTTGGTTATTTTGTATGTTAAAAAGCTATTGGTTAGTTTTCAATGAAAGCCTATTGATTTGGTTTGGAACAGGTATACAAACCAAACAAATTATATTCATTCCTAATCTTATTGTATATTAGTTAAACTTGTACAAATTATTTTCATCCCTAATTTTACGCATATATTGGTTAAACTTGTAATAGGGATGATACATCAAAGCTGATTTATTGATTCAATCTTTTTTTCTTGAAATTATTGGATAAACTTTTATTTTCTTTGCTTTTATGAATTTTATGTTAAAATTTAATTTCTTTTTATAAAAATCAAAATCAAACCAAATCAAACAAAACAAACTTTATTAATTTAGTTATTTTATATGATTAAAAAATAATTAGTTAATTTTTTACAAAAACTAATTGATTTAAATTAATTTTGAAATAAATTTAAAATTAAATCAAACTAAATTATATTCACCTCCGTTATACACCTTGGATCCCTAGGTCAGCTTTGATGCTTATCTGCTCATCTTGGATTACGTTTGTCACATGGAATTTACTTTTAAGGATAGGCGACTCGCAATGGATAAGCTTCACACGATAAATGGGTGCCTTATACGTATTCGACAGAATTGGAGGCGAGATACCTGTTGCAAACGAAATGGTTCCACATAATGTGCATCCCTTATATTCTTTCTCCTTTTTTGACTTGCGTTACCTATGTACTTTATCTTCCTTTTGTTGCTACATGATTTAACTGAAAACTATTGTAACTGGCATGATCATATTAGTGTTCAAGGTTGTCATGTCTGTGTTGTTATTGTTTTTGTTGTTGTTGTTGTTATTATTATTATTATAGTTAATAGAAATAGTGACTTCAAAAATCTCACAAAATCAAATTTTTTTTTTTTGGGTTGAAAATAACTCCATTCTACAAAATAAGCTAACTGAGCTGAACGAGATTAGAATCCAGAATAATGTTTGCGCTAAAAGAGGAGTATATTTGAGACCCGGCAAGCAATTCCTTATCACTAATAAATATTCTTGATGGAATATTAGGCCTTTCGATATAACTAACAAATATTCTTGATGGACCATTCCTCCAATATTGACCAAAGCATTGCTCAACTTTTTCCTTTATTTTTGGGTAAAATGCATGTCATTTTCTTGTTGTTTGTTTAATTAATTGATTACCTCTTGTATTTTAAAATTTATTACATTTCTCTCTTTGTACTTTCGAAAAGATGACACATAATATCCGATCTCGATCTTTTTTGTTTAAATTAACTTATTGTATAAGCGTCTTTTTTTTTACGTTTATGACCACTGATACTTGTAAATGTGTTATATATTCCACAAAAATACTCTTATTTTTAACTAACACAATTAGATAATAACAAAAGAAAAGGGAAGATTTGTGCCACCTTGTTATAACTATTTGTGCTACCTTTTTATAATTCAAGGGGTAATGTAATAAGTTTTGAAAACATATGAGATAATCAACTAGTTAGACAAATTATAGTGGGTAATTAGTTAATTAGATAAATCACTGTTGGGGAAATAACATGTAAACACGAAGAATACGAGAAAAACAGATATGAGAAATTACGTGGTTCGGCCTTAAAGCCTACGTCCACGGACAGCAGAAAACAATTTATTATTGATCACGAATATTACAAGGCTTACTCTGATTTCTCTCTCACACTAACACAATGAGTATTGTCACATATTTATAGTACAAAGGTTTCCTAAAACCTATTAAGTAGAAAAGGCAACTAATTAATTTTGTGCTAGAAAAGGTAACATGCACAAAAGGTAATTTGCTATTCTTGTTGTCCAAGAATATGGGCCACATTCAATAAATCTCCACCTTGGCATGTATTCGCTCCAATCAATACACCATCGTCCTTGCCGCCAACTGCCCTTAAGAGTTCAATGCTCCGCACTGCAAATAGCAATCAAGTCCAAGCAATGCTTGAACTTGCTGACTGGAACCACTTTAGTCATCATATCTGCTGGATTCTCATGGGTAGATATCTTCTACATCGATATGATTCCTTATGATACAACGTCTCTGATAAAGTGATATTTGATGTTAATGTGTTTAGTCCTTTCATGATACATCTGATTCTTCGTCAGATGGATTGCACTCTGGCTATCATAAAAGACTGTACTTGTATCTTGCTACAGTCCAAGATCACGAACCAGGCCTTGTAACCACATGGCCTCCTTCACAGCTTCTGTAATTGCCATGTACTCTGCCTCAGTAGTCGACAATGCCACAGTAGACTGCAATGTTATTTTCCAACTGATAGCACATCCAGAGAGAGTAAACACGTAACCCGTCAGAGATTTTCTCTTATCAAGGTCACTCGCAAAGTCTGAATCACAATAACTCGCCAACCTCGCGCAATCTCCAACCATCTTGCTAAACGGCAAACTTACATTCGCAGTGCCACGCAAATATCTTATTATCCATTTACCACTTTCCAGTGTACTTTCCCAGGCGATGCCATATACCTGCTCACAACATTAACTGCATGTGAAATGTCAGGACGAGTGCACACAATAGCATGCATCAAGCTACTAACAGCACTTGAGTATGGAACATGAGACATATGCTCCACCTCCTCCTCAGTTTTAGGTGACAAATCTGCAGACAACTTGAAATGAGCAGCAAGCGGCACCCTCACAGGCTTTGCTTTAAGCATCCCGAAACGCTCCAGCACCTTCTCAATATAACTCTACTGAGACAAGAACAGCTTCCCAGCGTTTCTATCTCTGTGAATCTCCATGCCAAGAATCTTCTTCGCTGCTCCAAGATCCTTCATCTCAAACTCATCACCTAGTTGCTTCTTTAATTCATGAATTGCAGACATGCTTTTAGCAGCAATAAGCATATCATCGACATACAACAATAAGTATACAAACGAACCATTTGGAAGCTTCTTGAGATACACACAACTGTCATAGGCACTCCTTGTGTACCCAGCACCTACCATGAATGTGTCAAATCTCTTGTACCATTGCCGAGGTAATTGCTTCAAACCATACAAGGACTTCTTCAGTTTGCAAACATGGTTCTCCTTACCAAGAACTACATACCCCTCCGGTTGACTCATGTAAATTTGCTCTTCAAGATCATCATGCAAATACGCCGTTTTCACATCTAGCTGCTCAAGCTCTAAGTCATGAAGAGCAACCAATGTAAGTAAAACCTTGATAGAACTATGCTTCACAACCGGAGAGAACACTTCGTTAAAGTCAACACCCTCCCTTTGTGTATAGCCTTTTGCCACCAATCGCGCCTTGTATCGAGGACCTTCAACTTTTAGAGTACCTTCCTTTTTCTTGTAAACCCATTTGCAACTAATAACTTGCTGTCCCTTAGGCAATTTAACAAGCTCTTATGTTTGATTCTTCTGAAGAGACTCAATCTCTTCACTCATGGCACCTACCCACAGAGCATAATCGTTTCTAGATATAGCCTTTTTGTATGAATTCGGCTCATGTCCTTCAATTATTTTAGCAACAGTCAAAGTGTAAGCAACAAGATCAGCGTATCCATACCTTTGAGGCTTTCTAATCTGTCTCCTTTCTCACCCAGCAGCAATGTTGTACTTCTGTTGTTCAGGCACATTTTGATCATGTACCTTAGTCGGTTGAGTTTGCTGAATTGGACTGCTACTATTGCTAGATGGAACATTTGGAACATCAGCAAATACCTCCACTTGCTCTTTGACACCGTGGTCTAAACCAGCTACCGTTTTCTTCTTTTCTTGGTCTAATGAAGCAGACTTATTGAATGTCACATCTCTGTTGATGAGGAAACCTGGAGACTTTAGATCTGTGCACCACAACCTGTAACCTTTCCTCTCTGATGCATAGCCTAGGAATATGCATTTCTTTGCCCTCGACTCCAACTTGCCATCCTTCACGTGAGCGTATGCAGGGCAATCGAACACCCTCAATCGAGAGTAGTCAGCAGGCTTACTAGACCATAACTCAAAAGAAGTTTTCAATTCAATAGCTTTGGATGGAGACCTGTTCACCAAGTAGCATGTTGTATTAACAGTTTCGGCCCAAAAGTCTTGACTCAAGCCAGAATGAGAGAGCATACAACGAGCTTTTTCCACTAGAGTTTTATTCATGCGTTCTGCAACTCCATTCCGTTATGGTGTCCCTACACATGTGTGGTGTTTCACAATGCTATGTTTCCTGCAGAACTCATCAAACTCTTTATTACAGTATTTCAACCCATTGTCAGTCCTAAGACGCTTGATCTGTTTCCCAGTCTGCTTCTCAATCAACATCTTTCACTCGACAAATGTTGAAAACGCCTCATCTTTAGTTTTCAAGAAGTATACCCATACCATCCGAGAGTATGCATCAATGAAAGTAATGTAATACCTGGCATCTTTCTTAGAAGGAACTTTATTAGGACCCCAAAGATCAGAATGAATGTATCCAAGTGTATCTTTGGTATTTTCCTGACCTTTGCTGAACTTCACCCTAGTTTGCTTTCTAAAGATACAATGCTCGCAGAATTCAAGCTTTCTAGTTCTTTGTCCACAAAGCAAATACCTCTTGCTAAGCTCGATCAGTCCCCTCTCGCTCATATGGCCCAACCTTTTATGCCATAATTGCGTACTGTCATTATCACTCTCTTAGAATGTAATAGCTACAACACCTGTAACTATACTACCTTGAAGGACATATAAGCCGCCAGTCAAGTTCCCTTTCAATTGCACCTTTGGTTACCTTTAAGACACCATTCTCACTTCGGAATTTGTACCCATGAGAATCCAAATGTTCAAGAGAAATCAAGTTTTTCTTCAGCTCTGGTACATGCCAGCACTCGAGAGATCTTGTAATACCATCAAACATCTTGATATTTACAATGCCCATTCCCTCCACCTTCAACGAAAGATCATTGCCTAGAAAGACTTTCCCTTCTCTTTTGGAATACGAAGAGAACCAATCACGCCTAGGACACATATGGACTATTGCACTAGTATCAAGAATCCATTGATTATGCAACTGTGATCCACTCACAATCAAAACTTCCATGGTACTACTCGAGTTATCTCCATCACTGTTAGCACTCTCCACCACATTAGCTGAATTCTCCACCTTTTTCTTTCCCTTTTTCAGTTTTGGACATTCTTTCTTAACGTGACCCTTTTCACCACACTCAAAACAGCGTAGCTTCCTTGCTTTTGATTTTGACCTTGACTTGCTTTTCTTTCTACCCAAAGATTCCCCTCTATTCTCCGATCTCTCTCTACTCATTAAACCTTCCCCATGAACTTCTTCCCTATGTCTCGGAATATGTGTTTGAAGATCTTTCGATTTTAATGAAACAATTACATCTTCAAAGGTAATTTTATCCCTCCCGTACAACATCGTGTCCACAAAGTTCATATATCAAGGCGGTAACGAGCATAATAGGATCATAGCTTGGTCTTCATCATCAATTTTAACACCCATATCCTTCAAATGAATAAAACAAGAGGTAAACTCATCAAGATGTTGTTTTAGTGATGTACCTTCTTTCATTCTAAGATGATATAATCGCTTCTTCAAGTAGAGGCGATTTGTGAGAGATTTAGATGCATACAATTCCACCAAAGTATTCCAAGCCTCTACTGCTGTCGTCTTCTCAGCAATCACCAGCAATGCTTAATTCATCACGGACATATATATTACACTCAAGACTTTCGCTTCGAGTTCTTCTCTCGTTGCTGGTTCTGTCTTTTCTGGGATCACTTCTTCAATGACTTTCCAAAGTCCTTGCATTGTCATAAATGCTTTGAATCTGATCCTCCGTAGACTGAAACTCATTTTCCCGTCAAACTTCTCGATTTCAAACTTTTCACCTGTGGAAGACATTTTCGTTTGCTCAAAACTCACACTTCGGGATGGAATTTGGCTCAACGAATCGCAAAAATGGATTCAGCATGTCGAAAAACCTTAGGAACACCCCCGATCAACTTTGGTCAACATCGGTCAAAGTCAAACCTATTGGTCAAAGTCAACACCGTCCCTAAACAAGCATTTCAGAGCAGAATCTAGAAAAACAAAGCCCAAAAATGGACTCAACACGTCAAAAAACGTGGGATAAGGCTCTAGTCAAACCAGGTCAACCTTTGGTCAATGGTCAACTATCAAAGTTAAACCCCGGTCAACGCTTGGTCAGTTGGTCAAATCAGTTTTTTTTTTTTCCTGGACTAGGCTCTATCCAATAAAAAAAAACTCCTTTTCCATTTTTTTTCTCTTAGACTTGAAGCCCAAGCCCAAGAGTTTTTTTGTTAATTTAAAAACTAGCCAAGCCCAAAACAAAATATTTAAAAAAAAAAAAAAACTTTAAGCCCCAACCCAATCCTAACTCAAACAAGGCCTATCCTATCCCAGTTTGAATTTAAAACCCAAAGACCAAAGCCTTTTAACCCAAAAAAGAAAAAAACCCAAAACTCGATCCAACACCAAACTTCTACCTGAACCCAAAACCAAAAACCCGACCTTGAAAGCAAAGCCAAATACCCGCGGGTGCTTTCTTCTTTACACGGTTCCTTAGCCTCGCGACCCAACAAAACCCACAACTCGACCCGGTGCTAACTTGCTTTTCCGGCCACAAAACTCAAGGCCGAGAACACCAATGGACTCCTTGTCAACCGTCGATGCTCTTTGTAACTTCCAATCTCCTATTTGACTTCGAAAAACACCCTTGCTATCAAGCTACGGAACCCGCGTCTTCGAGCTTCGATAGCTCGTGCACCGGCCACCAAAACGTGACGAAAAAGGTACCGCTGCGCTTCTTGCTCGACGACGAACACGATTGTACCAAGCTTGGATGATTTTGTTGCTCTGGCAAGAAGTTTAAAAAAAAAACAAGCCTTGTCTTCTCCGACAAGCTAAAAAGCACTGTTTCGGTTTTGCAAAACAAAAAATGGTTTTGAACAAGGCTTTGTTTGGTTTGAAATTTTAAATTGGTTTTAGGGTTGAGTTTTGATGATATTTTTTTCCCACTCGCAGCGGATTAATACCTATGCTCTAGATACCAGTTTGTTGGGGAAGTAACATGCAAACACGAAGAATACGAGAAAAATAGACACGAGAAATTACGTAGTTCGACCTTAAAGCTTACGTTCATGGGCAATAGAAAACAATTTATTATTTATCATGAATACTACAAGACTTACTCTAGTTTTTCTCTTACACTAACACAATGAGTATTGTCACATATTTATAGTACAAAGGTTTCCTAAAACCTATTAAGCAGAAAATACAACTAATTAATTATGTGCTAGAAAAGGTAACAAGCCAATAAGGTAACATGTACAAAAGATAATTTGCTATTCTTGTTGCCCAAGAATACGGGCCATATTCAACAATCACAAGAAGTAATGTGCTACATTTTGAAAAGTATAAGGAGGTCAAAGAAGGGATACTGTGCTCCCTATGCACAGTGCTCATTTTGAGCACAATGCTCATTTTGAGCAATGTGCACCCACTGTGCATGAATAGTACACGCTGCCGTTCACGTATAGTAAAATTAAAATAAAAAATATTTTTATGTTCACTATCTTTCATACACTAAATAAATACAAACAAGTTTATTTGCTCAATACTTCATATACACCAAACACAGACAAATACAAACATATATACATATATACATATCTATACATACATATATATAAATTTATATTTGTTGTTCACCACTCTACATATAGTTGTTCAGCACTCATACACATATAAAACACAAGCACATATATTTGTGCTTAACCAAACAAAGCTTTAAGGGCTCGTTTGGATTGCCTTTTTTCAAAAACGCTTTTGAAAAACAGTTTTTTTTTAGAAGCTAAAAATTCTGGCTTCTAAAAAAAGTTATATTTGAGCTTTTTTCAGAGTTTCAGCTTTTTTTAGAGTCAAATCTAATAGTTATTGCAAATTTAAGATAACTTTTTCAAGAAAAAAAAGTATTTTTTCCTGAAAAAAAGTCAAACCAAACAGACCCTAAATCAAACAAAACCTTGACCCCGTGTTCGTGCCATCTTCGATTCTCCTCAGTGGAGTCACCAAATCTTCAGAACTTGGTACCATTAGCTTCTTGAGCACGAGAAAAACAAGTTTGTGCAATTCACGTTGCCTGGAACTACTGGAAATCTCGCTGGACAAGAAGGAGAAAGTTTGCGAATTTAAAGGTAATGGTGGACGGTCACTCGGGGTTTGAACTGTTGATCAGAGAGACATGGCTTGCTCTCTAGCGACGAGCAAGTACGTTAGCCGTCTTCAATCAAAGATTTATCAGTAGGATCGGCGTATGTGGTTGGCTGGTCGAGCTTGACGGAGCAACACTTTTTCGGCAATAAATTGGCAAGATACAGGTGTTGGGCAAGACACCAGTCGACAGGGTACTTGAAGAAGAAGTTTTTCACTTGTGTGTGTGTTTGTGACGAGGGAGCACAATACTCCGTTGGAGCACAATGCTGCAGGTGCAGGGTAAATTTTGCAAGGAAGTAACGTGGTAAGTTTTAAAACATAAAGGTAGGAAACTAAGACAAACAACAAGTGGGTAACGTGCATTTTATCCTTTTCTTTTCAAATTGAAGGGAGGCCTACGCCATTATATATGACATTAGGATTTGGGCCGTTTCATATCAAATAATACTATAAAAAATTCAACTATAATAATTATTCAAATTATTTTACTACAGTTATATGAATAATATTTTTTTAACTCCACCCCATGAGATGTGAACCGAGAACCTCATTCTTGGGGAGATAGTTTTAATCATTCTAATCTCCCATAGTTACATAAATAATATATTACTATTGTATTTTTCTTATTTATAACGTAATTTGATACGAGAAGAATCCTTTTACGCTAATACAAGCAATCCTAGAAATATCCAACTAGCGAATTTTTTATCACTTGTATAAATATAAGGTGGTGGCTAGATAGGCTCCCCATTGGTAAAATCTTGAAGAGGCTATCCTTTGAGTATTAAGAAATGTCGGTAGATTCTGTAGGTCGACCTAACTCTCCATCGAGTGTGGGTGTTCTAAGAATTCGGGTTGTCAAAGCAAACAATCTCGTCAAACATGATCTGTTTAGCGATAGTGATCCCTACGTTGAAATCATCATGGGCAAACAGGTTTGTTGTCTTTCTGATATATATAGTCAACCCTGGGCATGGACATACTTGCACCATGTATTATAACTTGTGTGCAAGTGGTATCTTCGTTTTGACAGATTATTAATTTTAAAGATGATCTTCTGTTTTCTAATTTGTGAGAAAAACTAATTAAAGTTTACAAACACGTTCTCTCACGTACGTACTTAGTGAACAATATGATGCAGTCTTTGCATCATATGTTTCTCACCGAACAATATGAATGGAACTGTTAAGACCCTGTTGTAGGAAGCAATAAAAATACCTTAGCGAGAACTCATAGATGTATCTTTTGGTTTCGCTACATCTTATTCAGAGTTATTGTTGCAGATTGGACAGACTAGTATTAAGAATAACGACAACAACCCTACTTGGAATGAGGATTTTGATCTTTCCTTGAAGGATATTACTGCTCCAATAATTCTTGTGAGTATTTCCTCCTAATTTTTTATAAGACAATTTTTTTTTTTTTGGTTCACCATGCTTATTTGACTATTCAATTGTCTGATGACAATGAAAATTTTCCTTTAGAATGCTTAAATAAATTCGAAATTTTCTTGTTCTACATAAAAAAATCGAAGATTACTATATATACAAGCTCTTAAATTCACCATATTTATCTAATTTTGAAATGTAGAGAGCATATGATGATCATCTCTTTTTTCTGAAATTCTTTATATTCTTTACTGAATAGGTCCCTCCTTGAGTTATAATTGCTTAATTAGTTATTTATCTTGGTCTTTTAGGACCATAACACTTGTAAATTTTGACAGTACTCTATTGGCTCTCTGTGTTATGCGTGCAGACTATGTATGACTGGGACAGGTTCACTAGACCAGACAAAATGGGCGATGCAGAACTTGACATAAAACCTTTACTAGAGTGTTCAAATATGAAAGAACCGCAAAGCTTCCGGGATGGTACTGAAGTTAGTAGAGTTCAGCCAACCCCAAAAAATTGTCTTGCTCATGAGAGCTCCATTGTCTGGAAAAATGCAAAATTGACCCAAGATATCACCCTCAAACTCAGAAATGCCAAACGTGGTGTGCTGCAGATTCAACTTGAGTTGCTTAAATAAATCCCTTATTGAAGCTGTATGCTCTTAAGACATATTTACATTTATACACATATATATATATATATATATATGTGTGTGTGTGTGTGTGTGTGACTGTGTGTGTGTGATTGTGTGTATATATCCTGCAAAATGTGTTGCGTGGCTCTCTTTAGGCTGCTAGCTCGTCCAAGGACTAACGACGAAGGATGTATATTTTCCCTTACGTTGTATGGACAAGTTGGCAGAGAAACCCTGTCTAGTAGTTTGTTTAAGTAAAAATAATGCAACACTATGTATTTCTTAATGTTTCCTGTTAAATGGAAATCTAGATATATTATGTTAATGTTTTTTGGCTACTTTGTCTTCACTTGTATGTACGGTGAAAAAGAAATAATAAAATGCGAATTCTATGCATATTTCTAAAGGGCAAAGGAAGCCGATAATGAGAGAGAGTAACAGCATATACGGAAAAAGTCTGATTTAATTTGCTTCTCTCTCTGCACTAGATGCGAGGACATCCAAATTCTAATATTTGACAACATAACAGATTTTGATGATGCCTTGATCATAGTAAAAGGAAATTAGAACTAAAAAGACAAAGAAAAAAGGAATGCGAAAAGTAAAAATATGAAGAAGAAAGTAAATTAGAACTACAAAGAATCCATGCAACCTTCTCGGTTTCGTTAGGTTCCGCGGAAGAAACCGCGAATGTGAGCTAGGGGTGAGCATTCGCTTTAATCGAATTTTAATAATTGAATTTTTTGAAATTTTAAAAATTAATAACTAAAATCGAACCGAACAATATTAATAACTAAAATTATTTAGCTAATTTTTTCGGTTTGGTTTTGATTATAATCGAAATAACCGAATTTTTACAAGAACCTCATACATTATTCAAAACTAACTTAAGTAACCAAATTTCTTTGTAATTCTAATAACCAATTCCATCATCCATCATCAAAATTCACATTAGGCATATAAGAGCAACATAAACTTATAAATATATATGACCGTAAACTTAAAAAATAATAACTAAATAAAAATTTTTAATAAAAAAAAGTATTCGGTTTTTGGGTTATTAGTTGAACTTTTGGAGAAATAATTGAACGATGACTGATATTTTGTTTTATTTTTGATAAAAAAAATCGAACCCAACATAAAAAAATAAACAAACTGAATTTTATATTTTGGTCAAGTCCAATTCAATTATTTGATTATAAGTTGTTCACCTGTAAGTTATGTTATTTCGCTTGCAGTCATCTGACCTTTTTTGCTTTTTCCCCACTCCTTTTGCCAACTGGTCATCTCATTTGTTTGTTTTCTTTTGGTCAAGAATCAATTCGTTGTTAGAATAAACCTCAATTTTTTTAAAAAAAAATGGGGCAAGTTAAGCTTTTAATTCCACAAAAAATATATACAAGGCAAGGGGATTAAAACCAACGTTCTAAATAATACTTGATTTTGCAGCGTATCGTTATATTTACGATGCTACAAAAGCATTTTTGCGATAGAAAACAAAAGGGCTTCTCTTTTCCCTTTCTGTGCTGTCATGAAATCTTACCCTTTAAATTTTTTTGCTAAAAATATATAGAGTGTCCCTCACGTGTCATCAGTTGTCCACCGTCCAATAATTTAGGCACGTTTGGTTTATTTCTTTTAGATAAAAGTACTAAAGTACATTTTTTTTTAAAAGAATAACTTTTTTTATAAATTAAATTTAAAATTTTTAAAAGATGCAGCATTTTTCAAATTATTAAAAAATTACTTTTAAAACAAACCAATTCAAACCAACCACTTAAAACAAATCGAAGGCACCTCGTTCGGCAAATACTAATTTCTTGGTGGACCCGTCTTGTAAGAGCTTGTTTGGCTAACCAGCTTATAAGCTTATAAGTCATAAAAGAGAATTTACATGTTTAGCAATACAACTTATAAGCACTTTTTAATAGGTTATAAGCTGAAAAAAAGGATCAATCTGCCATTTTTCTTTGAAAAGCTTATAAGCTTATTGGTTAAATTAATGAAAAAACAAATTTATCCTTGAAAAAAATATCATATTAATTAATGACATGTTATTTTTAGTCATTTTAATTACCATTGTTACTTATAAATAGTTATATACCAAACATGTTAAATAAGCGCATGTTATCCAAATACATTATAACTTAGTTTATAAGCATTTTTTTTACTTATAAGCATTAAAAATAAGCTTAGCCAAACAGGCTCTAAAGGTGGTACCTGGTGGATTCTCCATGTGGACCCGCCCAATACCAAACGTTGCACTCATTAATTTGTGGCTACAATTCAGGAGGTACCAACACTAATGCAAATTTGTCCCAAGTAAATCCAACATAGGATTTTTCCAAATTGTGGTATTAAAGATAAGCTGGTTGATGGATAAGCACTTATTTAATTGTCTAAACTCTTGCGGACACCATCTAGCTCGTTTCAGTTTTGTCACAACCCGAAGCTGTTGCTGTAAAGTGGTAGGTTCTGGTTGCTTCTACTACAATGGATTCAATTCTGGGTCTGTTAAGAATTCGGGTTCGGAGAGGCATCAACCTTGCTGTCCGTGACACTGTCAGCAGTGATCCCTACGTTGTTGTCACCGTCGGCGAACAGGTATGCTTGGCTGTCTGATCATCTACTCTTGAACCACGTTGTTGTATCTTAACCACTAGGCGTGCTTGCTTTTTTTTTTATTTTTGTTTGATTTTTAACCTGTTTTAGCAAACAGTCAATAATCTACAAGAATTAAAGTTGTATTCTTGTTTATGGCCTATTAAAAGGAAAAGAGTCTGTGGTGGGATCTTCACATATATAGAAAGATCATTTTCAGTCTGATAATTATGATGTGACATTCCTTGAGATTTTATCTTGACGAATTTGTCAGAACAAATTCGGGTTCTTTGTTATGATGATTATTTCTTAAATTCGGGTTCTTTTTGATATTATCCGGTGATTGTAATCGATCTACTTATGTTTCATGCCTTGTTGAGCTGTTTCTTAAGTTGAATTCATATGCTGCAAGTGTTCTTTTTGGTAATTAAAGAAGTGTCTATGAACTAAATCAAAACATTACATTCATGGTACACATTTTAATTAACCAATTTGAGTAAGATCAAAGGTCCTTCATCGGCAAAAGAGATGGGGATTCACCTACATTAGCACTCCAATCTAGTGGTAGATTATCCGAAGCTAGGCGTTTCACAACCAGATCCACAGGTTTGTTGCCTGATCGTTGAGCCACTGGAAATTGATAGGGTGAAAGGGTGATGCACAGGATAATCCACTTCAAAAATATTTGCTCCAAGATCAGTAAGGTATCTAACCGTAGATTATCCTGGAGGACAGGTTGGATAGATGACTCTGTTCACAATTTCACATGTATTTTAATTGTCACTAGCATTATTATATCTCTTTCTGGTAGGTGTATCGTTGATATTAGTTTCTATTTTCAACCTAGTCACAGGCTGAAAGCACTAATGGTCATTAGCTTTCTGCGGGGAATTTGCATAATCACCCTGTGATTGAAGTATAAGATATGGCTTTGGACCTTTGATGGGGAACTTACCACTAAAGGGAATTTAAAAAAGAAAAAAGAAAAAAGAAAAGACCTTTTTGAAGAAGAGACTTTAATTGATGGTTACAGACTGTATACTTAGTAATAGGTCCTACAATGACATTCACATGATAAAGTTGCTTTCAAGTAGAAAAGAAGAGAAAATCATGCTAAAGAATTAAAATTTATTAGATTTTGATTTCTTATAAAATATTTAGGTCGTACCTGCATATTTTTCTTTGGGAACAATCAGAAATCAAAAGTTGCAGATTCTTGTGCAAGAAGCAATAAAGATGACCTATTGAGCACACTCCAAGAATTACCATCTTTTGTAACCAGTTGTATGAACTGAAAATGAGGAAGAAAAATCTTGTCCTGCAATGAAAAGATCTCTTCATCATTTCCCAGCTAGATAACATTTGGAACTTACTTATCTAGAATGTAAGATTAACAGGAGTATGATGTCTTCGGACTCAAGAGGTTGTGAGAGTTAATTGACTAGAATGAACCAATGTATTATTTGTTCATTCTTGATGAGAGAGATTTTATTAAAACTCTGAACTGTAAGAATTGAAGCAAGAACCGTATTTGATTATATCGTTGTGTTGAAAACAGAAGGAGAAAGCTGTGAAGTACATATTATTTTTTAAAGGCAACCCCTTGAACTCCTTTGGTGGTTAAATCTAATATTTCCAAGACTGAAATTATTTTAAGGAGTTGTGTGACAATGTATTATTGGATCTCTTAGATGCATAATTTTATAGCTATCTCTGATTATCGTAGTTATTGTTGCAGAAAGTAAAGACTAGAGTTGTGAAGGACAGCTGCAACCCTGAGTGGAATGAGGAGTTGACTCTTTATGTGAAGGATCCCAATCTTCCAGTAACCCTTGTGAGTATTTCATTATAACTGAGAGCTTAAGTTGTTTTGTTTGATAATTACTTGATGTCAAGTATTGAGGTTTACCATGCTCATTTGACAATTCAGCTCCATAACTATCATGATATAATAATCTTCTAAAAATTTTAATTAAATTTGTTTTCTTTTGTGTCTTCCACATTAAGTTGGAGCATTTGCTCATTATGAATTTCAGTAGTTCCTTTCTATATTTATAGATAGGCTTAGGCTTCAGAACTGCTTTCAATTAAAATGCCACTATATGTGTTGCATTTAAAAATTAACTAGTATATCTATCTTTTCCGAAAATTCTTGATTTTCTTATTGAATAGATCTCTTCTTAAGCCTTGGTGTTTTGAGGACCTTAAAATGGATAAAGACAGGACATAACATTTGTACAATTTTATTGGCTGTTATATTATGCAGACTGTCTATGACAAGGACACCTTCACCATAGATGACAAAATGGGAGTTGCAGAATTTGACATAAAACAGTTACTAGAGTGTATAAATATGGGCCGGGAAGGCCTCCCAAATGGTACCACAGTTGGTAGAGTTCAGCCAAGCGAAAATAATTGTCTTAGTGATGAGAGCTGCATTGTCTGGAATGATGGCAAAATGACCCAAGATATGATCCTCAGACTGAGAAATGTGGAATGTGGTGAGGTGGAGATTCAAATTGAATGGATTAATCTATCAGGTCGCAAATGAATCCAGAGTTGAAGTATGCTCTTCATACGTCCGCTCCTGGATTTGTTGTGAAGGTCTTTTGGAAACTTCTCATCTAACTATATGCCCCCCTATGTGATTTATAAATTGGTATATAACCTTGTCTATTAGTTTGCTAAGTTAAATAATAGCCTCGCGATTA
The DNA here is from genome assembly GCA_028554755.1 of Cordia subcordata. NCBI lineage: Eukaryota > Viridiplantae > Streptophyta > Magnoliopsida > Boraginales > Cordiaceae > Cordia > Cordia subcordata. The sequence goes on from JAPTOF010000020.1 coordinate 2,538,978, forward strand.
GCGGAAATGCAGTGGTTCTGTTGTAATAGAACACAGTACTGAGGCTCAGTTGCGAATATGCATTTCCTAATGTTTCCTCTTATATTGAGGATTTTCATGTAATGAATTCCTTTGGCTACTTCCCTTTGGCTTGAAGAATGTAAAAGAAAATGAAAATGTGACTCCAATTGGAAACGGTTAAGTACCTGCTGATGCTTCTCCATCAACGAAACTTTACATGATTATGCTAAGGCTAATGCATTCTAGAGCTGAGGCATCTGCATTTTCCCAGAGGCAAAAAATGGAGAATCTGTAATCTCACGCGCGCTTTTTCATGTGGAAGGATATATAGATGGATATTAATATTGGAATACTTCTATAATAGGAAAAAGACATCCAGGTCCTTTGTTTTTAGGTATTAGATCAAACAAATCTTTCAATTTTTTCCCCTCTTCTAAGGTCTCTCAGTTGGTTAAACTCAATGGAATAGTTAAATGTCTTCAACAACTGTCATTTATGCCCTTAACGAGTCAAATGACTTGCCGATGTTTCTTTTTTTTAAATATTTTCCAATAAAGCGGTAAAATGTATAAACATATATTTTATTCTTTTAATTACTTTAAAATATAAGAAATAAAAATTAAAAGAAAGTAATTAAAGACATTTATTGGATTTTCTCTTTTTCTCTTAGAAAAAATTTTGGAAATTTTCTAATGGGAATATGATTCTTGGGAAAAGTTTTAATTTATTTTTATTTTTTATTTTTGACCAACTAAAATAGGAAATGAACCATGTTAAAAAATAAATTTTTTTTGTCATATCACTTGTCTTGTTAAGGGCATAAATGGTATTTTGTAAGGGTAGTTGACTTATTCATTAAATTTAACTTATAGAGGGACCTAGGAAGGAGGGGGGAAAAAAAGGGGGGGGGGGGGGAACTGGAAGATCTATTTGATTTAATAATTAGAAATAAGGTATCTGAATACCTTTTTCCCCTTAAACTGCAATGAGTACGCAGCTACGATCCTATGGATATCTGCTCCCCAAATACAGCAATATTATCCAGATTTTTACGCTCAAGTAGAGGGATGATTTGTTCGTGCAAATATTCCACAAACCGTTAAACTTTTAAAATATCCTGTAGCCCTCTAAAGTTCTTCAAATAAGGAGTGCGCATTTTGTTTTCTGTTTTTGGTCAAAATTATATAAAATTTTTTGTGTTTTGACAAATTCATATAAAACTTCTTATTTTTTAAAAAATCGTTAATTCACTTTATATTATAGAGAAGGTTATACAAAACTCGTAAGGAGCGACTCAAAGATGTGGCAATAACTATGAATTATGACTATTAATTGTTACTCGTTGATTTTAAGATATGAACTAGTTGACGGGCATGACAAGCACTATACTACAACCATAAGAAAAGAGAGAATTTCCTCGTTTACTTTGTAAGTTAAAATAATGAGTTGTCCTACACAAGTCTTCTTGAGTTTGAATTCATGTTTGTCACTCGCAAATCATTGGACAGTATCCGTGCAGTTGGGCCGAGCCCAATTAACGAGTCCAAGGACAAGATATTGAGTTATAGATTTTTCTCTTTTTTATTTTTTTTTCCAGATTGAGGTATAGATGCAAACCCAATTTTAACTATTACATTATTATCAAAATAGAGAAATCAAAACACTTTTAATCTTTCATACTTACTATATAAATATATATACACACATACATACATACCTACATACATACATACCTATATACTTCGAATTTATATATACATACATATATTTGGAGCTTGGGCGAATGGAGCATTGGATCAGTGGGACTCCATTAAACTCTTTAAAATCTCTCTCTAGCCCTCCAAAGTTCTTTAAATAAAGAGTACTGTAATCGCAAAAGTTGCATTCTGAGTTTTAGTATTTTGTCTAAATTGCGTAAAACTTTGTGTTTTGTCAAAATCACACAAGTTACACAAAATCCGTTAGGAGCGACTCAAGATGTGATAAGAACTATGAATTATGACTGTAATTGTTAATCATTGATAACTAGAACTACAACCATAAGAAAGGAGAAAATTTCCTCTTTTACTTTGTAGGTTAAAATAATAAGTTGTCCTACACTAGTCTTCTGGAGTTGAATCCATGGTAGTCTCGATTGTAAATCATTGGATCGTAACCCCGAAGTTCTGGGCGGAGCCCAATAACGAATCCAGGGACAAGATGTTGAGTTATAGATCCAAACCCAACTTTAACTATTACATTATTATCAAAATAGAGAAATCAAAACACTTATTAGTCTTTCATAATCACTACATATATACATATTTCTGTGTGTTATATATACATAATTAGATACATATATGCTTCAATTTTGTCAATGAGAATATACCTATCGTTGTTCCTCAATGAAATATCGAAGACAATTAGACAAAACCAGAAAAAATCTTCGCATTTGGAAGTTTGCTTGTTTTCAGATATTTTCACCTTCGCATAGCCATCCAGCGAAAGGTCATGGCTAGTGAGACAATCTTATCTCTCAAACTATCTTTGCTTGGTCAAGAAAAATCTTCTCTTTAAAAGCTTCGAAACTGACCAATGTCACCCAAGCTTGCAGCAACCATGGCTTCCACTTCAACACCATCGCAGTCTTTATTACAAAGCATTGCCTCACAAATGAACTTCTCCTTATTCCCAATAACTAGAACACTTCAAACAAGGCTTATTAATAATACTCCATTAACGCCATTTCCTTTCTGCACCAGAACTTCATTGCGTGTAGAGTCTTCCACGACTGCGAAATACAATGAAGTTCTCGTGGATGAAGAAATGGACAAGATTAGAAGGCTGCAAAATGGTTCAGATGTTCGCGGTGTGGCTCTGGAAGGCGAGAAGGGTCGAACCGTAGACCTTAAGCCGCCGGCCGTGGAAGCCATTGCAGAAAGCTTTGGAGAATGGGTGATTAATGGGCTGAAGAAGGAAGAAGCTAGAGAAGAACCAGTGAAAGATGTTAGGGTTTCACTTGGACGAGACCCTAGAGTTTCAGGGGCATCATTGAGTGTGGCTGTTTTTGCAGGTCTTGCTCGTGCTGGGTGTTTGGTGTTTGATATGGGGCTTGCGACTACGCCAGCTTGCTTCATGAGTACATTGTTGCCTCCATTTGTGTACGATGCTTCCATTATGGTATTATATATTCCTCTGCTTATGAGTAACTTTTCCTTTTATATAGCACAACGTTTCTCCTGTTTGAACTGACTTATACATATTCTACTGGGCCATATAAATGGCAAAATAAAACTAATCTACTACACCTTAGCTCTTAGTTTCTTACTGTTCTTGTCCCCTAATGCAATATGCGAAGCTTGAAAGTTCTACATTTCAATCTAGCTACTTTCATGCATGACACTGTAGGGTCTTTTCCAGCTTTTCTTTTTTTTTTTTTTTTCTCCTCGACAATCCCCTCACCCCCAAACCAAATTATGTTCTCCAGGGGATTCAAACTCAGGTCACTATTTATGGAGAAGTAGACCTGACCAGATCTATCCCTCATCCCGAGTCTTTACGTGCTTGCTTCACTTAAATTACTAGTTTTTATATTAATTATCCAAAGCCCAGCGTGTAATATGATTATGTAAATGGACTATTGGAAGTGGATAAATCAAACCCTATAGATTTATTAAAGCAGTCGAAGAACAATTTATTTTCATCAATTTTCAAATTCAACTGTAGATTTTGTTCAACTCTTAACTGACTCAAAATCATTTGTTCTTATGACGCTATCATGTCACAAGATTTACAGACCTCGAATGAATCTCATATAATCTTACCAGAAAATGACCTTCTAGTAGTAAGAAAATAAAAGTATACAATTTCTCAAATGCATTTTCAGAACACAATTACAATGGATTAATGAATTAATTAGCATATGTTAGCTAACAATTTTGTGTAAGTAATGTATTGTGTGTTGTGCAGATGACAGCATCTCACTTACCCTACACCCGAAATGGTCTCAAGTTTTTCACCAAGAAAGGGGGTTTAACGTCGACGGATGTGGAGGAGATATGCGACAAAGCAGCTCGCAAGTATGCGAACAGGGTCGTGAAGGTGTCGACGCTGCTGCGAACGCCGCCGGCGAAAGTAGATTTCATGGCGACGTACGCAAAGCATCTCCGGGATATCATTAAGGAGAGAGTGAATCATCTTTCGCATTATGACACCCCTCTCAAAGGATTTCAGGTTCGTTCTCTAATTACACACATTTGTTAGTTTTGTTTGGGTCGGTAGCTCTCTGCGTTATTCTTGGCTGCATGCATGTGAACTCCAAGGAATGAAGCATAGCCACCCGTCATGCATGCACCTTATCCTAGTTTATATTTTGGCTATGGTGGGCTTAAAATGCAAAATTATGCTGGCCACATATCATCTGTAGACTCTTTCAGGGATATTCTTCTTCTTTTAGGTTTTGAAGCTCTTTTTTCTTTTTTTCCCTTTTTTTTTTCTCCTTTTAGAAATATTTACTCTTGCTGTTTCTTCTGGGCTCTAGCTTTGTTAGCTAGAAGCTTTATTGTGGTGGTTAGCTGGCTCCAAATAAAAATTTCTGAACTAGGATGGAGGGCAATTTAGTCCTTTAAAAATTATATATACTGAAAAAAAAAAAAGATGATCCTTTTGGAAACATAATTTTTCTAACAAAGAAAAAAGCAGCGAAGGTTTTATCAGTGGCGGAGCTAGAATTTGGAGCTAAGAGGGGTGAATTTTTTTTAGAAAAAAGTTATTTAAATAATCGATGAAAAATTTTCAACAAAATATCCTATATAGAAAATTAATATAGAAATATATGTATATATATATGTATATATATATACATATATATTCTACTATTCTCATTATATTATAAAATATGCACATGATTGGCTAAGCAAATAAAATCTATTTTATTTTCCAAACACATTTCAACAAAAATATAAAGATAATTATCACTCATCCACTGATTGCAAAAAATTTATATATTACATATTTATAAATCCTTTTAGACATCTTCTCTTATATGACATATAAAAATCATAAAGAATTAATGTTTAAGTTATAAATTATCTCTTTTTTTTGTTAAATATATTATCACCACGAAAAAATAATTAATAAATATGTCATAATTTAAATATTATTAATTAAATTTTGTTTAAACTTTTATTGAAAATCATTTAAAATAAATTAAATAAACAATAATATATTGAGATTTTAAATACTTATTAAACTTAATGAGCTTTTCAATTAGTAATATAAATTGGGAAGGAGGGGGGCGACATATCAAGTATCTGGGCACCGGGGGGGGGGGGAGGGGGGAGAGGCAAAACATCAATGAAAATAATCAAATTCATAAAATATACACTATAATATAAAAAAAAATGTTTGAACTAGGGGAGGGGGGCCTACAGCCTTTGCTGGGCCCATCCCTCCATCATTTGGTTTTATTGATATTAACAGACATGAGTAATAATGTTATGCTCGAGTCTAGGCCTGCAAGTGAAACTAGTGTTATAAGCATAACAAATAACTATTTAGCCTTTTAACCGATTGCCTTAAAATAATTTGACTTAAGTTATTAGTTATATCTACATCACTCACTCATAAACAAGTTATAAATTACCCTACAAACTAATATAGGATATTACAATCTCCCTTCTTTGAGGACCTGATATCTTTATCAGGGGCACACAATTACAATTACATAAGATTAGATGGTGTAGGACTTTAGAAGTGGTTTTTACAGGCTTAAGAGTTGGCTTTCACCGCACACTTGGTGTAGCACTTTATTCTGTATAGCACTTAGCTTCTGCATTCAGCTAGTGGTTGGCTCTAAATACCATTATATCATGAAACCCCAGGCTGACAAGCAAGATTGGTGTTATATAGGCATAACAAATAACTGTGTAGGCACTCAAATCGACTAGTTCTAAATGATCAACCTAAGTTATTATTTATACCCACACCACTTGCTTATGAACAAGTATAAATCTCTGTATAAGCCAACACCCTTCACTGAGGACCTGACTACGGGCTCAAGAGATGGCTCTCTCCGCATACTAAGTGTTGAAAATAATTAAAAATTCAAGTGTGGCTAGATACATAAGTCTTTTGGTTTACCTCTAGCCGAGTTCATTGCATCCAAAGACATTTTATGATGTATTTAACTAGAAAGATTAGTGGGTTTCTATGCATTGTGGCTAATTAATTAGGAAAGTCTAGAAGTCATGCTTTACATTATGGTTAGGAAGTTTAATAGTCATATTACTTTATAATTATAAGGTTGGCTCCAATAAATCTCCTAAAACACAAAACAGATATTTATGGGAGTTGTTAGTAATAAAGTGCTTCAACAGCTCCTCTATCCTATCCCCGAAATTTTAGGATTTTTTCCAACCCCAAAATAAAACACCCATATATAAGAGTTTTTTTTTATCCCTCAAGGCCAATAGCCAAAGTCTATCCCTCATCCCCCGTAGCTTTAAGACTGCAATATTATAAAATAAGAGAACTTTTGGAATAAAACTAAAATAAAGATTTCTTAATCTGAGAGTTTGATTTTTTTAAAAAAAAGATAATATTGGATTAGAACTGAAAATAGGGGATCCTAAATTATAAGAAAATAACTCAAATTGCTTAAATTTAGAAAAAAATAGGAGAGTTGTTGAAGATAGCCTAATATCAAGAGTCTTGTTTTTTACTTATAAATAGGATTGTACGTTTGCATTTCTAAGTAAGTCAAATGAAATATTTGTTCTTTGTATTCCTCTTTCTCTAAAATTAGGTTTGCCATGCATAGCACATTGCAAGGCAAGCACTTAGCTCCTGCGACGGATTGATGATTGATTTTAAATGCCATTCTATCACGACATTGAGCTTAGACTGCTAAGTCTGTGATCAAGACTAATGTTGTAAGTATAGCCAATAACAATTTGGATTATCAAGCCAACACGTTTAAAATAATTAATCGAAGTTATTAGTTATATTTACCTCACTTATTTATAAACAAGTTATAAATCACCTTACAAAGTGACATAAGACATTATAGGTGAGTCCTTAAAGAAAATTAGAAAAATAAATTTGATGCTATAAAAAGTGTTGATGATCATCAAACTCAAGGTCACTCCTCTCGTGCTGATCGTTGACTGTTTTTCGAGTTTTAGGATTCTAATGTTGATTATCTTTTATATCCGATGCCCATATTCATACCCATACACGAGATCCAAGTAACATATATGAAAAAGTACATAGACGTTTAATTTCTTTAAAAGAATGCAAAAATATTTAAAATTTTTGAAGGTCAGTAAAAATTTTAGTCCCTTCTACCTATCAACGAACCAACCTTACTAGCATACAAAGTCTCAAGCACCTTATAGTGTGTCAACGAAGTTAATTCGCTAACTTCAGAATTTTAGCGCATTAGATTTTCAAGTTATAATTTTGTGTAATGAGGGATTTATTATTCTATTTAGTCAAAACTAATTTCATGAATTAAACCCCAATAAGCGAATTATTACTTTCATAGTTGAATATAAGGGAGTGAATGTGTTTGTATAATACATTTCGTTATATTCTTTAGTACATATATGTATATGTCTAGTAACTATCTCGTTTAAAAATTTCATACATAACACATGAAATTTTTTTTAATTGAAAATGACTACTTTTTTTTTTTTAAGTTCAACCTGTTAGAAAGAGATTTTTGTTCTTCACCAAGAAGGTGATATCGTCTCATAATGAATATAGATTACTCCATTTTTCATGATCAAGAAGATCATATTGTCACAAAAATTAATATTTATTCGGATATGCAGATAATTGTAAATGCTGGAAATGGATCGGGAGGCTTCTTCACATGGGATGTCTTAGACAAGCTCGGAGCAGACACCTTTGGTTCACTACACCTCAATCCAGACGGAATGTTCCCTAACCACATCCCCAACCCTGAAGACAAAACCGCCATGGCCTTAACAAGAGCTGCAGTTCTAGAAAACAAAGCCGATCTTGGTATTGTTTTCGATACCGATGTTGATAGAAGCGGGGTGGTCGATAATGAAGGCAACCCCATTAACGGGGATAAGCTTATCGCGCTTATGGCTTCCATTGTTCTCAAAGAACACCCTGGAACAAGTATTGTGACTGATGCTCGTACTAGTATGGGATTAACACGATTAATCACCAGCAGAGGGGGTCAGCACTGCTTGTATCGCGTTGGCTATCGAAATGTTATTGATAAGGGCGTCCAGCTTAATCAGGATGGCGTTGAAACGCATCTCATGATGGAAACCAGTGGCCATGGTGCTCTGAAAGAAAATCATTTTCTTGATGATGGTAAGTTGATGTACTCTTTCTTATTCTTCATCTTCTGCAGATTCTTTACAATACTTATTTTTTTTCTTTTCCTGGTATATATGAAAGAGTTCTTGGCTATATGATGCTTAGGTGCTTACATGGTGGTAAAGATCATCATTGAAATGGTGAGAATGAAGCTTGAGGGATCAGAGGAAGGCATTGGGAGCCTCATAAAAGACCTTGAAGAGCCACTTGAATCTGCAGAACTAAGGATGAACGTCCTCTCAGAACCAAGATATGCCAAGGCAAAAGCTGTTGAGGCCATTGAAATGTTCAGAAAATATATTGAGGTATGTGTCAAATGTTATTAGATTAAGTTTGTTTCATCCCGTCCTACATTAATTCTGGAAGAAGTATGTATTTAATTTACGTCTTGAATTTACTACTGCTATTATAATAAGTTTAAATAGTTTAATTTGTTGGTAAATTAGTAGGTGGACATAGGTTGTTATAAAATTAGAGTCTCTTTTTAATTTGTTCCACTCGGATTTGCTGTGAATATAAAACGTAGAAAAGTAGTAGTAAAATGCTTATGACTTCCAGCAAGGAAGCTTACCAGGATGGGAATTAGATTCTTGCGGAGATTGTTGGGTGAGTGAAGGTTGTCTTGTGGATACCAATGAAAATCCAGCTGCTATTGACGCTTTTATGTACAGGTACAGTATAATATCAATTGAATCGATTACATCATTCTTTTAATAAATATAATTTGAAAATAAATATTATTTGAATTCAACTTATATTTTGCAGAATTATTATTGGAAAGAAAGAAAAACAATTTGATTTGCTGTAAATGCAGGGTTAAAGTTTCAGATGAAAGATATGGAGAGCATGGGTGGGTACACCTTAGACAGAGTATTCACAACCCAAACATAGCTGTTAATTTGCAGTCCACAATACCAGGAGGTTGCCGATCGATGGCTAGAGATCTTCGAGATAGGTTTGTCTACTTGCTTCATTGTCAAATTTAATTCTTTTGGCATTATTTTACTTGTGAAAATTAATACGTGTCATCCTTTGTGTTTCAAGGTTTCTCGTGACCAATGAAATGGATAAAATACTCGACATCTCTCGAATTGACAAGTACATCAACAATGAATAAGTGCTTGTAAGACGCAAGCATGAACAAACCAAACATGTGGCCGCTATACCTACAACCACATTGCTATTTCATAGAAATACTACTTGTACAGTGCAAATTAATTAAAACTCAACCTGTTAATTAGCTCTGCGTAGTTGTAATAAAGCAATTAAAAGCTAGCACAATGGACAATGGCACACTATTATTAATGGTAAATATAGATTATATAGTAATACATATTCACACTCGATAGATTCAGATAAGATACTTTTGTCGCTTATATATATATATGGTATCTAGCTAATATATATGCCTTTTAAGTTTTAAAGTTCAAAACTAGTGGATATGAGGATGAAGTGGCCTCAAAAACAACATAACCACTCATTTCAATCAACCAAAGCAAGCAGCCAAATCGACACTAGCCTTCACTTTTCCACCATGAAAAAAAGAAAAAAAAATCAAAACCAAGAAAAATGCATCTCACTCCACTCTTCTTCTTCCACCTACTGCTCTCTCGTCTCCTCCTACTCGAAAATCCATGGCCAAGAACCTGCCTGGATAATTCCACTCATTATTCTCTTCCAACTTTTCAGCCCCCCCCCCCCCCCAATTTTCTCTGGCGTTCTCACTATCAAGTCATGACTTCTTCCTACTGCTTATCTTCTACTAGAAACACCATTTCTGCAGAAGCTTTCTCACTTCAGAAGTCTCATCTTTACCTCCATAGATATAGGTCGTCCTCTATTCTAACCAATGAAACACAATTTCCCAAGAAAGATGCTCTTGTGTTGAAGCCTCAACTATCACTAATAAGCCTCAGGAACCATAACTTCGCACACCCTTTTGCTGCTTTATCATCTTTTGCTGAGGCAGAAGGTGAAGAGGGTGCGAAAGTAGAAGCCAAAGAGCATCATCAAGAAGATGAAAACGCTGAAGATGATGACCACTTGCCTGGATTTGCACAGGCTTTTCATATATCATCAAACACAGCTTATGCTATATCGATATGCATAGCATTGGCTGCTCTCACTTTTCCATTTTTCATGAAGTCTTTGGCTCTGGTTGTGGACTTCAAGACAAAGCTTTTGTCATACGCCACCATATTGTTCGGTTTCTACATGGCTTGGAATATTGGGGCCAACGATGTGGCTAATGCCATGGGGACTTCAGTTGGCTCCGGCGCGTTAACGCTCCGGCAGGCTGTGTTAATTGCTGCGGTACTGGAATTCTCCGGGGCGTTGCTGATGGGGACGCATGTGACCAGCACAATGCAGAAAGGCATTCTTGTTGCCAACGTTTTCCAGGGGAAGGATACTTTGCTTTTCGCTGGATTGCTATCTTCTTTGGCTGCTGCTGGCACATGGTTGCAGGTGATTCAATCTTGAACCCCATCTGCTTCTAGAGTGCAAGCTATTAGAGACTGTATATATATATAGTGGAAATTGTGTTGTGTTGACTGCTATGACTAATAAATAAACATCTCACCTGGGTTCAGATAATAGCTTAAGTAATGATACTGCTTGTTGTAGAAGTGATGACCTAGTTCGAATTCCATGAGAGCCCGAGAATTGGATTAGGGGTGGGGTTAAAACGATAAATAAAAAACTCATTATAATCATTATGTGCAGGATTTGGAACCATTTACTAATAACTATTTAGGGCCTTAAATTTATTAGTCTAAAATAATTAAACTCCAGTCATTAGATATTACTAGGTTTCTTTTAGTTAGAAGTTTCCTCTGATTCTTGAGAATATCATAAGTAAAGATGTTCAATTCCTAATTGGGATGTGTCCAAGTATTTTTTTTTTAAAGAAAGAAGACGGCAAAATTGCTTTTGCTACAAAAAGTCTCTTTCAAATTGGAGTCACAGAGGCAAAAACTAGGAAGCAAGTTCCAGGTCATTATGTCCCACATCGACTCTTGTCATTGGGATTCTCTTGCTAACTCCAAAAGCTTTGATTCCATCCGTCCAAAAAATTTGCATATGTTGAAAATAAATTGAGTTCAAAAGACTCGGTTTCTTGACCAAGTTGCTTCACATTATGATTTCAAGTACTTAGGCCTTGCCTGATAAGTTAATTGTAAAAGTTTTCCCTAGAATCATCTAGTTAATGAAATTGAGGAATTTCATCATAGTACTGGACACAATTATCATTCTCTAATAATGGGGGTGATTAACTAACCAGTCATATATGAATTGCATACTTTGGAGAGAAAAAATTCGTTTAGATTTTTTTCGAATTGGTTAGGCAGGGGATAAGGAAGACATGAAACAGCTTATTAGAGAAACTAGAGACAATACTAGAGACGATACAGCCTTTTCTAGACCTTTTAGATCATCCTGTTATCTACAAATTTGATATTATGATTGCCATCATGATCCTTCGGGGAAGGTTTTAAGTATAAATATTCATCTATTTGCTGTTTTTATCTCTTTAAAGTCGGTAATTTCAGTTGAACATTATAGCATTGTGATACTTAACTATTGCTCTGTTTGTTATAATCTTATTTTAAGATACTTATCCTATTGAAATGGAGGAAAATCTTATAAAATTTAAGACATCTTATTATGCATCCTTTAAAAAATTCAAAACAAATCATATTTTTTATCTTATAAGAAATAAACAATCCATTTTATCTTATTTTTTACAATTATAGAATACATGATACATGTGATAAGATATCTTAAATTTTATAAGATATCTCTAAATTTCAATAGAATAAACATCTTAAAATAAGATATGTATATTTTACAGCTCATGGCTCAAAGTGAAATTCTCTTACAATCTAACATCAACAGTTCACCAGAATGTGAATCTCTAGCAGAGCAAAAAGATTCATGGAAAAGCCTTCTCTGAAGAGCTTGTGAATGAAACTTTCAGATCATTGTATAGTGACGAAATTCATGTTTGGTGCTTTGACATGCTTTTCCTGAGAGGGAAATGATGCAAGATAATTCACAATTTCAAATAAAAGGAATTCTTTAGCTTCTGAATCAATCTTCTTCTACTATTCAGGTTGCATCATATTATGGCTGGCCAGTGTCTACCACACATTGTATTGTAGGTTCCATGGTTGGCTTTGGACTTGTCTATGGCGGATCAGGAGCCGTATTTTGGAGTTCATTGGCGAAAGTAACTTCCTCGTGGGTGGTTTCACCTTTAATGGGAGCACTGGTGTCATTCCTTGTCTACAAATGCATCCGCCGGGTATGTCCCCACGATATGAACTTGAACATCACCCAGATTACAATCTTTCCAGATGCAGCTTGGTGAACCAAAACAACTTATCTTAGATTCACAAACCATGACTTGCCTGCTCATGTATTGTCAGAAGCACATTCTGCATCAAGATTTTAATTCAATAGCTAGGCCCTAAAAAGGCTGAATATGCAAACCTTTCCTTTGATTGGTAAACAATAAGAAATATGAAATGATTACTGGCGCATCTACCCACAAAATTGTCACAATTTTGTTGAAAGCAGTGTTCAAAAGGAAACATGGCATTGCACTCACTAATACTGATGTCTATTATTATTTGTAGTTTGTTTACAGTGCTCCAAACCCAGGGCAAGCAGCAGCTGCAGCTGCGCCAATTGCTGTCTTTGTTGGTGTCACAGGAATATCTTTTGCAGCGTTCCCTCTCAGCAATTCACTTCCTCTAGCCGTTATACAGGCTTTAGCCATTGGTACTGCCGGTGCTGTTCTAGTTGACAGAATAATACGAAAGCAACTAGGTCATCTCCTAGCCAAGCCAAGATCAACAGAATCAGAGCCAAAGGAGGCTGCCACTCAGACCAAGAATATCGGCTTCCTTTCTGATATTGCAGGGCCTACAGGTACCCAGCTAGAAATAGTTTATGGAGTCTTTGGTTACATGCAGGTCCTGTCAGCCTGCTTCATGTCCTTTGCACACGGAGGAAATGATGTCTCCAATGCAATAGGCCCCCTTGCTGCAGCACTATCCATTCTTCAGGGTGGCTTGAGTGGAGCAACAATTGTTATTCCGAATGATATTTTAGCTTGGGGAGGATTTGGTATTGTGGCAGGGCTAATGATGTGGGGATATAGAGTAATAGCAACAATTGGGAAAAAGATAACAGAATTAACACCTACCAGAGGCTTTGCAGCTGAGTTTGCAGCTGCATCTGTGGTTCTGTTTGCTTCAAAGCTTGGCTTGCCAATCTCAGCCACCCATACCCTGGTTGGAGCAGTCATGGGGGTGGGATTTGCTAGAGGACTTAACAGTGTAAGAGCAGAAACAGTAAGGGAGATCGTGACTTCTTGGGCTGTGACAATTCCAGCTGGTGCCTTCTTTGCTGTTATTTACACATGGATCTTGACAAAACTCTTGTCATACATACTGTGAGCATACATTGAACAGATACAACTCGGACTTCTGGATGAATGTGATTAGTCACAACTCACAATCACTGATCATTTTTGAAGTGATTATAGATTGATTACGGTAAGTAGAACATAGAGCAATCTCTTGCGAGCGGAAGGATAGCCGGATTGTGGAGGAAAGAAGATGTTGATTTCATTCTTATGTTTAGAAGTTTTCCAATGAAACTGGCCCCTGATAAACCTTTCCTAATATCCACCACTATCATTGATATTACTACTGTATTATTGATGTTGCATGATACTGTATTTTAATCCCTTGTTATAACAAAAGAATAGCAGTGGTCATACAAGATGTATCCAAAGAGTATCATGGTTATGAATTTCAAGTAGTCATGACGCCAGTATATAAATTTCAAACATGGCATTAGGATAACTGTATGATGGCAAGAAAATACTTTGAAATAGAAATCAAAATAAAGCATACACTGTTGATAATACATATTGCCTTTTATTCTTGCAAAGAAGTACTATGAGAGAATACAGAAAGAACAGGAATAAGATCTTGCGACTTTCTGTACAGAAATGCACAGAGAAGGAAGTGAACTGCGTGAATGGCAATAGCAAAGCAGCATCAGAGTCATGTGAAAGAGATGCTCATGGAGAGAGGCTCATGGGGAGATCTCCTCTATAGAAGTCAAACTGGGTTCCCAGTCATACTCCTTCCATGTTTTTGGCTTTTCAATGGGGGGTACAAAGGGCTTCTTCTTTTCTAAGGGATTTGTTGGTGGAGACTTGGACCAGTCATCTTTGGAGATGGAGAAGTCCTTTGCAGAACAAATAGATTCCTCTGAAAACTCTTCACCTATATCTGTAACTTCCTGAGAATCCGGAATTGACTCAACTCTAGCAACTTTCACTTTATTTCTTTGTGAATGCTTACGTTTCAATTTCCAGACAGTGGTCAATGGAATAAGATAGTACTTTTTACCAAGCACCAAGTCATCCTCTGCTGATATAACTGATTCGTGGGGATGTTTGAAGATGTCTGGTGAAGCAACACACATCCCAGGATATTTCTGCAGGAGCTTAGATGCAGGAATTGCATTATGATATAGCTCTTCTCTCCCACCTGCATGAACTATCCGCACAGTAATACTCTTTACTTCTATGCTCAGGCTGAATGAAATGGTTGCTTCAAGCAACTCATTCTTTCTCTTGTCAGAGTTTCTGTCAATGCACCAGAAAATTGAACACATTTGCTCAGCACTGCCAAAAACCAGAAGCTCGCGACAACATTTAATAGAATTATGGATCAATGACCTTGCAGAAAGAGGAGATTAATGAGGATCAGGAAGTCCACATATAAACCAAGACTTATCCATGTCATTGACCTCTTTTTCATCAAGCCGGCTATCAAAGCTTTGGCTTCTTTCCACATAGTAGCAATGACAATTCCAAGGGTAGTACAAAAGTTATGTCAGCCAATTGATTCTCTATCCATACCCTCCTTGTAGGTGATAACCAAAGCTATTAATTTACAAAAGAAAGCATCTCTTGATGTTTTAGAAATAATTAGTGACTTTTGTCCTGTTCCAGCTCCAGAGGCACATTCTTGAGCTAATATCATACTCCCAGAGTCCAGACAAAACCTGGCGTTCCAATTTTTTCTTTCTCCCGCTAATCCAGTTATTATGGAGAATAAAACAGCCTTTCTTCACACAGGCTGCCTTTACATTCTTTTCCATCCAAAGATCTTGGTATGCACCATTTGGGAAGAGATCTCTGTCCAAGAAATGTGTGGTAACATTTGTTTCAGGTTCCAAACATCTATTGTCACCTAAACGGTGGGATCCGCTTTCCCCACATAGTGTGTCGTAGAAACTTGGCTGTTCTGAGAGATTGGATTTAGCGGCATGCTTCACTACCTTCTCCAAAGCAGAAATTGTTATATCATCAGAATAGGCATAGTAGAAGCCAGAGTTCAGGCGACGAGGTAAATTGATTGGTCCTGCAGACAAGATTTCAAATAGATGTCCAATTTAGAAATTGGAGCAACTGTAGATCATCGAAGAACAGTTAGTGTGAGATTTTTAGAAGCCTTTATTCCAGTATTTCAAACGACGCATACTTTTGCCAACCTAGTTAAGGAAATGATGATTTTGACTGTATTTTGACCAGATATATCGTTCACGAATTGATCAATTTCACATCCGATAATGTGTATAGGATAATGCTTTAGTTACCTGTCATTTTGAACTCATCAGACTGTGCCACAAGAACAGCAGGGCCAAAGGAGCTAAGTAATGGCAATGGATTCTTAAACCAATAAATATCAACATCACTCATAAGTACATGGTATCCTAATTTCAGGATCTGCAGGACCATTCTAGACTTTATTTTGGTCACTTTCTGAAAGCATTCTGTTCCAAAATGGCAGTTGTCAGAGCTCTGGTTGGTCGGAGGATGAGCATACTTGAATACAGGCAGGCCCTAGCAACAAAAAAAATGTTAGGTTATTGCAAGAAAAAGCCACTGTGATATTGTAAGTGTTGGCCATACTGCACATAAAATCCAGAATCACAAACGAGAAGTCAGAGTTCCATGACTAGACAACAAAGAAGCATGTTACCTGCAAGACAGAGAATTCATAAAGTTCATGGTCAAGAGCACAGACCAAAAAATTTGAGATCTGGAGGTGGCGCAGCCTGCACACCCAGCTCATTAGCATGTCTTTGTAACTGTATCCAGCAACCGCAAGCACAATTGCTTTGTTCCGGTCCACACGTAATGAAAGTAGGTAATCCAAGGAGAAAGGCAGAGAAAATGAAGCAGACAACGTCAGGTGGTCTTTCATAGAGCAGTATTTTTTTCCTTCAACTGATTTCACAACACCTATACAATCAATTATATTTCTCTTTGTCGTGAATCCCAAGAGACCAGCATGCTTTAAGCTCAATGGGCTTTGGTTGTCTGGTAAATAAACAATATTTTTTGCTGTATATACAAATACATAGTGCCCACCACACTGGAAAGATCGAAACAAGTTGGAAAAATTAGCTTCATAGAAGTACATTGATCCATAAAGCAAAGCCAGATGGGAATTCCTGAGGAACTCGCAGTATTTGTTTGCTACAGTAATACCATTAGAACCTTCAACCAACTGATTACACCCATGACCAAGCTGGCTGAGATTGTCCACATAGAAATTTGACATAGTCCAACTGGCATCAAATACAAACCTAAAGTCAGAAGACAATGCTTCAGCAATCACCCAATGGTAATAAATTCCTCCTCCAAATAGGAAAGGAGGTAAGATTCCTTTATGAAGAGGAAGATCTCCATTATTCCATGCCAAAAGCATTTTTGCCTCACAAGATCTTGCCAGCCTCCTCCGAGCAAGAAATTCCTGCAACTGATGGAAAAGAACAGTTTCAACAAAAGAATATCTGCAACAGTTTTAACTCACACATCCAGTCTAAATCAGCGCCCATTTCCTTCTTACCTTTCGTGTTTTGATATGCTTCCCATCCTCTGATAACCAATATTTGCCATCTTCATCCAAGCGAAACGGAAAGTAGGAAATATTTTGCGAGGAGGCATAAAGGAGCCAATCTTGATCAAGTTTGTGAGCATACTTCAGTGTGGAAATGAAGTCTGGCAAAAGAATGATTTCAGGATCAATGAGAACAGATACATCCGATGAGGATGCCTGTGATCTTGCAACCATTGAATGAAAGAATGGGGTACTCAGGAACCTAAACAGGAATGGACACAGATGAGAATACTAAAGCAATTCAAAATATCCACGCAAATTCAGCAGAAATCAGTTCAACAATATTTGGGAGTGAGTCAATAAACCAATAATTTATTCACTTTAAGTTTCTGAAAAAGTTGAGAAAAGGAGTCTCATTCAAAATAATAGTTGATTATTCTATCAACATTTGTTGTAACTTCTTTCAATAAATTTTTCATATATAAAGCACACACACGCATTTATTTTGAATTGATCTACCAACAGCATTTTTAATTTGCAACGCAATTTCTTAATATGGAGTATACAAACATAGAATGCCTTTTATGTCCTTAAGAGTTTAGACAATAAAATAGTCGGACTCTGAGCATAACAAGCTTTCATTAGAGTCCTCAGCCAAAGCAACCAAATTTGTCTTTAATCCTCTAGAATCACTTAACAACAACTTAAACCTTTTCTTTTTAAAGCCTCGTACCCTAGGTCAAACTTCTAATAGCCTTTTCTCCATCTTTCCATTTTTCATAGTCCTCACCCTCTTTCCATCCTCCAAAATTCACCACAATTTGAAAACAGGTATCTCTGGCTTTTCAACACAAGAGTAACTTTTATTTTGTGTATTTTCTCATTCACACCCGCGTCTTGCAAAACTTATGTTCCAATTCATTCACAAGCATCAAATCAACGACAATATATTTTAAAAGATAATAATAAAATTAAGAAAAGAGTACACTACAAATTTTTTCCCCAACAGGTGAAGCTCTCCCTTTCTGGCAATTGAATCATGCTCCAAACTCCAACTCAAAAGTTACAAAGAGAAAGAAGTAATCTCCGATCATTAAACAGATCTAAGCATAGATCTGGCTCTACACTATTGCTAAATTATAGGTGATTGATCTTGCTATATAAACAAAGACAATGAAATGTTCATACTTTCTGCAACACAGACCAATTTGTATATTGACAGTGTACATCTAAAATTATCAACAATTTAAGAAATGAAACAGTACTTCACGGTATGTCTCGCCAAGCAGAATAGCACAAATGTACAGGTAAAATCAGATTACACGAAAAAACAATTAGCCAAAACATTTAGATACTGATTAAAGACTTACGTGAAATCAATGTTAGGCTCAACCGAGACACGAGGACCTAAAGTATCCGCAAAGGAGAAAACAGAAGGGTCCTGACTGAAAAGAACAACAGTGATGTTAGCTGACAAACCCAGCCATGATCTAACAGCAAGAGCCTGCCTTTGACCAACCACACCAGTAAAAGATCTTGGTGCTGTAAATATACTAATTGTTGGCCCATCACCAGAATCAGTAAAACTACTGCCAATGAAAAGCTTGGGTTTCTTCATCTGATCTTTGAAAGAAGAAGGCAGCCTCTGAGTGGCATAGAATGATAAACTTATCAAGACAGCCCCACATAGCCATACTAACCATAGCCCAAGCTGCAATGCCTGTGACATAAAAAAAAAAAAAAAGTACCTTCATTAAGAACAATGAACACAGATACGCCACACCGGTATGAATATCCCTAATCCAGGAACTTTACCATAACGGGAGTTTCATGCATAGGCTTGTTAACTTTGATTTTTTTTTAAAAAAGTGCTTCTTTTAACAAATTTTCAGGAAAAAAAATATTTTTTTTTCTAAAGAAAACAAGTATTTGAGCCTTTTCTAAAAGTTTTAGCTTTTTTTAAAAATTGAACAAAATGGTTTATGATATTGAATAAATCATGTACTTGTTTCAAGAGAACGTACATTTTCTTAAAAAAAAATCCAATCCAAACAGATACTTAATACCGTATGCATAAATATAAACAAGTTTGATATTAACTTCACCTTCTTGTTGTAGAAATGAGTAAAAGAAAGAGAGTAATAGGTTCCCATTGTCAATGTTTTCTCTTTTTTTGTTTTGTGGGTTAAGGGATGAAAAGCTTTGGTTTCAGCTAATGTAAAGAAGTGCGTGTTTATGCAACTTTAACAGAAAAAAAGTAAAGCAAAAACTCAATAGAAGAAGCTTGAAAAAGCAGTGAGAAAAGGTGGTGGTGGGATGCGACCAGACCACCAACAACGCGGCGACGAGTATGGGCGAAGGAGGCCGCCAAGACATGTGAGTGTTGACGCCATCGAGGTGGCGAAGACGTGTCAAAGCTGACGTCATCGAGGTGCCATCTTTTTTCACACTTCTCCGCATAGACCTTTTTCTTAAAAGGGTTAACCAAAGGAGAACCCCTTTCCCACGGCAGGCGCCCCAACTGCGCGAGGTAAATCGAGGCCCACCGCGCAAACGCGGAGGTAAATCGAGGATGTCGCGTGAGTGGCGGACCACTGCGAGAGGACCAACGGCGTGGAAATCCAAAGAATGATATATTTCAGAATCTGCCACACGGACTCGATCCGCGTTGTCGAGTGTCTCCACCCTAATCATTGATCAGTGTACTCTCTGTTACTTCGTGCAACTGGAACTATCTCATTGACTCCCTTGTTTTTATTTTTTCATTTTTCTTTTGGCTGGATAATTATCAAAACCTTATTAATTTCTTTAAAGAATAGTTTCCACTTACATATATAATGCTTGGTTTGGGAATAAAAAGAAGAGAGAGAACTACATACGATAAACTTTGAGAAAAAAATTAATAAGGAACAACGAAAATACAGAACTAATATAACGGGTATTATTTATTTACATTAGAGGAGAAAGTGTCAACAGCCCCGTATAATAATAATAATAATAATAATAATAATAATAGATATTAGTCAGATGTGAATAAGGCAATAGGACCCCCCCCCCCCCGGATATAAGCTTAGCTTCATCCATGCATGTACACGAAGCCACAGGAATTTTTTTTTTTTTTTTTTTTTTGGGGGGACAGATCGTTTTTCCGTTCCTTCTTTTTCACGATAAAGTGAATTGTAAATTATTAGATTCGTCACTTCATCTTATCTCTCCTTTCCATAATTTATTCTTAAGGAATTTTGCATTAAAATCTCATTACAAAATTAGAGAGAATGTGTTTTTGCGTGTGAGAGAGAGAGAGAAGAATAGGTGTTCTAAATAAATTTAAAAATGATCAAATAAGATTTTAACCAAATTTGATGATCAATCACATCTAAGTCTGACCTCCGGCCTGTTACGACTAGCTTTTTTCCCATGAAAAAACACCTTCTTTTTTCCCAAAAAATCACCTTTTTTTTTTACCATAAATATTTGAATTAAATTAAAAAAATAATTCTGAAAAAAAAAGAAAAAAAATTCAGCTACAAATTTTCCCAAATACCTGAATTTTTAACTTCTCGAAAAAAAATTACTTTCTTCAAAAATTTCAAAAAGTAACGCTTTCAAAAAATGCCAATCCGAACCCGTAGTTTATTCGGCAGAGGGACGGCGAAGGAGCCACAGTATTTTCCAGAATTCGGTAACCTTACGCCCAGAAACAATGGTGTATTGAGCAAACTCTAAAAATCATGATGTCTTTAAATCCATGCCTTGCAATAGCTCAGCCACAAGAAGGAAACATGAAACATGCCTCCCACGGACACCCAAATACCACCCTGGATCATCGCATGCAGCAGCTTGCAGTATTCACTTCAGTCCGTCGCGTTCTTTTCTTGCCATCATTTTCTTTTTTCCAGTAGGCAGTAGAAAGAGCTGGAAGTTAGGGAGGATGGGGAATTGAGAATAGATTGCTACGCAAAACTTTTTAGCTTTTATCAGACGCAAATTTTGCAACTACAGGATCAGATGCACAAGATAAAATAAGATGCAGTATATACAAAGTCCAAAGAGAGGAAGAAAGGAAAAGAAAGGATGCATCACATAAGCAATATAGAGCACCAACCGACTGATCCATCAAGTCCTCAGAACATGCTCTCATCTTTTCTTCTTGCAGTGCTAGAACAATGACTTGACCATTCTATCCATCATAACGATTTGCTACCCCCAAATTCCCATTCCACATGAAGACCTCCCTTGCAGCAATTTCGACTCTCTTAAACACATCATTTCAGGCTACCTTCTTCCTCGAACAGGTGACCTTGACCTTGGCCTCGATCTCCTTCCCCTGGTAATAATAACTTTGACCGTGTTTACAAACTAGAAACAGGATATGACACTAGGACCACATCATTCATCTCACGTACATAGTTCATCGACCAATGTCTCTTATAACAAATAACATAGTATTAACTTAAAGGTGCCAAAATACATACCTCTTTGCATCAAGAAAAGTATGAGAAAAAGGCCTGCGCTGAGAATCCCTGCCATCAGGAAACCCCGAAACTCGTCTAGAATGAGAACATTACATGCTAACCCAGTGAGTTAAAGTACAAAAGTCTGCTATACATGACTCTTCGCCTCATATTCACGGAAGACTTTAAAATATCCAACCTATAGGCATATACTATTCTGCGATAGCTTAATATCCAATGACATCAAGACACTCAAGGAAAATACTAAAACCTAGGCACATGAACAATGATAAGAACATGCATTCATTAATTTATATATTAATGGTTTTATGCAACATGTAGCGAGCAGCTCTAGAAAGCGCACCTTATTGGATGTACAATATCAAAGATTTAAAACTGGTAAATTGCCTTCTTTCTATCAGTTATAAAAGACAATTTGGCACAAGTTTTGCTAGCAATCACTATAGATCACATGTACCCAAGAAACAAACTTGAAAAGCATGGTGATAAGCTCAGCAGAAAGGAAGCTTTTACAGCACAAAAACATACAACCTTGTAAGGTAACACACAATGAATTATAAACAGAGGACAATACTAATATGATCTCGAAATGAAGCCCCCCACGCAAGGTCAATCATAGGTATCTTGTAGAGAGGAGCAATAGTTATGAGATTTATGCAAACAACTAGAAGCCTAAACGTGAGACAGCAAGGGCTCCAAAGTTAAGCATCCAGAGAACCTCTCTGTAAAGCCCTTATCCTCGATGAACTCTCTAGTGAACTCTGTCTCTTACCTCCGAATGTATCTTGAGAATACTAAGCAATCGGCAGTCCAGGGGGAGGGGGAAAAAAAAACGTAAATACCTGTGATGCTTATTCCCTATCTTTTGCATTCTTTATTTCCTTTGAACTCTAAACAATTGAATACATACACAAGTGTTATTAAAGGATAGCTAACTATTTCACTTTAATGATGTGCATAGAAGATTCCACTTGCTTCGAGTCACACAAATTTTAACAAAGCAAGCCCTGTAGGCTGCTAATAGAGCGTTAAGATAATGGTATTATTCCCATGGCATATGTAGGCACAAAGAATGATGATCATGAGTCTTACAACAAGCAGTTTTATGCATCCACTATTTACATGAGAAAATTTACAAGCAAAGTGTACGAGCATCAGGCGTGTGTATCTTTAGTCAGTTCACATCAATAACAATTTTATCTGTTAAACTCAATTATTGGTTAATTGTGGTCCTTTTCTTGTTGGGGTTATGCATAAGTAGTGTAAGTATAGAACACACAGTGAAGAAGCCCATTAGAAAGTAGCATATAAAAATTAACACCTCACTGCACACACACGAGGCTGTCATATCAGATAAATTCAAAACATAGCAAAAACCATTGCTTTATCCCCCTGCTCATTCTTTAATAGGAAGAACACAAGGAAATATAATACCACAACTCTATTGATCAATTCTGGTCCTTCAAATTTTTCCTGGTTTTGAATAAGTAGTTTAGGCATAGAACAGGCTATGAAGAACCATGTCACAAAGCAGTGTCTGATAATTAAGGCCATGCTCCAAACACTAGATGCTGTCACATCAGAGCAATTCAAATACTTGTTTTTTACAAGGAAGAATATGAAAAGGAAGTTATTACATTGATTTAAACATTGTCAAAATTGAAGTATATAGAACTGTACCCAATCAGCACTAGCAGATTCTGATGAATACCTAATTCATGAGCACAAAACCAACAATGTCTAACTAGTGCCCAGCAAAAAAAAAAAAAAAAAGGTGTGTGTCTAACTAGATCATCCTTGTTATTCAGAAGCACGCATGCTTTAGTGCATTAGACTATGTCTTTTGAATCCAATGAACTAGGGTAATACAAGCTTGTGATATAGACCAGGAAGCACTTTTCAATTTAATATATCTTGCAATTGATGAACTAGGCAGCAATTGTCAAGAGAGAAACCAACAAATGCCAACATAATCACCCCTGAGATATCAAGCAACCCCAGCCACAGGCTGATGGTCATTATAATTTGGTACACTTCACTCAAGGTAATAAATAGTAACAGAAGGGGAAATTGTTCATGGAGAAGCCAAGAAGAAGACGATGAACCAGAATAAAATAATAAAGTCAATAAACTGCACAAACGAAACAATGATGTGATATTAATAAGCCAGCGAAACCACAATTAATGTGGAATCATTAGTAGAAAATGAAAACAACAGAATTTGCATTAACTGTTCTTTCCAGTGAGCGTCCTCACCCCCAGATAGGTAGAATAAGCTGTCAAAGCGAGTCCATATGAAGGTGAATTAGGAAGCATGCAAAGATGACTATTTACTTGATACTTCATTTCTTCAAATATTTTCATATGCCTGCTTAAAACATAGTCATAGCTCCATTTGTACATGACATCGTTAAGAAAAGGAGAGAAGAGGGCATGTTTAAATGTCAAAAAATCTCTGTAGAAGGCAAATTACCATAAGTTGATTTAGAATATAGTAAATCAAAGTGCACAGAGAGAGTTCACAGCGAAGAATTACCTTCTCTTTGACCTGGCAGGTGATGGTGATCTATGTGTTCTTGAATGGCGCTTCCTGCAGTCCTCAATAGATAATATCATAATATGAAACAAGATGCTAGAGAAAACACAAGAAGGGATCAAATCTATAAATACCTTCTAGAATCATCAGAAGAACCACCATCAGAACCATTGATCTTGCTGAAAACCTGGCTGTCCTTGCTACCTCTTCCTCTACTGTCGACAGATGAAGAACGGCTGCGCTTTTTATGCTTGCTGGAGTCACTTGCATTTTTATGTCTAGAGCTTTCTCCTTCATCATCCTTTATCCTTACTTCTTTTCTGCCATGGTCTTCTTTGGAAGTGGCTTTTCTTTCTCTTTCGTTCCCCCTTTTATTTCCCTTGACATCAGAGGAAGAGGACCTTTTCCGTGAATCAGATTCCTTGGCTTTATCTCCACCATTTCCCTCTCCTTTATCCTTTGAGCCATTCCGATCATCCATCCTTTCCTTTTTTACATGTTTCTCACCATGCCTTCTATGGGTTCCATCTCTCTTTTCATACACTTTATCTTTACCACTCTCCTCCTCCTTAATATAGTCCTTCCCCGTAGAGTTCCTCTTAGTTTCAGGCCTCCCACTCTTAACAGATTTGTTTCTGTTTTCTCTATCTTCAGAATGATCTAAACCTGATATTTTGGATTTAGCTGGCCTTTCAGTTCCCACAACAGCCTTTCCACCCAAAGTTTTCTTTGATAAGGAAGTAACAACTCCCTCTAGCAGGTCCTGACCTCTCACCGACTCTCTAGCCGGCCTATCAGCACTCAACTGGGAAACTGAACCGCTCTGAATAACTGGAGCTACAGTGGGACTTTTCCTACCAGCATCAACATTCAGTCCTCCTGGTTTATCTATACGCACTTTAGTCTCTTCCGGTAGAACTCCATTCTCAACCACATTCTTGCCTGTAGAACTCCTGCTTGAGGTAGGCACTGGAATATTGTTAGTTTCTCTAGAATTTGGTTCTCCAGAACTCTGTATTTCATTATCCTCATCATCATCTGAGGCATAACTAGCGAGACCTAATATGTCTCCAGCAGAGCTGGAGGGTAACCTCACATTAGCATCTTCAGAATCAGCTTCCTTGATTTTTGCCGGAATCAAAACCTTTGCCTCTGCCATGGCAGTTGGAGCAGCTTGTGTGGATGTTGATACCTCATTATAAGGTGCACCAATGCTATGATCACCTAAGAAAAGAAAGAAAAAGTGATCAAGACCAAAGGTGCAAGGGATAGGAAAGACTGATAAGACGGGAAAAGAAACCAGAAAAACAGGGAAGGTAAAAAGATAACGAAGAAGACAGAGTGAAGGACATGGTAGAGGAAAGGAAGCATTTCCATCAAACTAAGCAGTTAAATGGTGGGGGGGAAAAAAGAAAGAAAAAAATTTGATTGAAAAGAACAATTCAACAATATCCACCTTCAACAGTGACGTTGTCTTTGTTAAGAACTCTCGTAGCAATTTCATCAAAAAGTTCATCAGTGACCTACAAAGGACATTAGATTCAATAAATCCACATGGAAGCAAAAGGTACGTGACACATCAAATATTAACCAGCTGCGACCTTTAAAAGAACTTCAGTAAGGACACGCTTTATTTCTTGGTTTATTGCTGCGGTTCTAGCCACTTCTACATCATCCTGCAAAACCCAGTGGTTAGCAGTTTACAAAACTAAAGGACAAAAGACATTGCAGGTAACCAGAACATGACTCCTAGTGCCTCAGAAATCCAGAAGCTCATCACCCATTACAGACATGAGCTTATAACATTATGTAATAAATAAAATTGCTTATTGTCGATATAAACGTTGAGTTTCTATACAAGAAAATACTTCTTTCCCGGGTGTTTTCTAATATGATACTGGAATTACATCCAAGTGAATCCAATTTCTAATGTAGTTTCTCGAGTTCTGCTGGATATAAGACAAAAATCCTTCTTCCCATCACCCGCTCCCTACCAAGTGCAAGGACGCACAAACATGACAACATGGAGGAAAGAAGGATACATGACATATGGCATAAGCTGAAACTTCCCATAAGCCATAACTAAGTCAATGGAAATATTGTCAAGGTAATAAAACAAAAGAAAAACAGAATTCTATCTTTCAATAGCCAACATGCCAATTCATAAGAACATAGAGTTAACAGAAAACAACCTCATCATCTTCCTCTTCTTCAATCAACCTAGGTGAATCGATGCTTTTGCTATCTGCCTGCTCATCCTTCTCAAGAGGTTTGTGAATGCCTTTGTCTTCAATTGATTGACTGTCCTCCATTGGTGGCTTCGGAGCAGCACTTGGGATGACAGCTTTCTGTTTTATTATTTCCTCTCTAAGCCAATTAGGAACAAACGCCTATGAAACACCGATGATAACACATGAACATGATGCCACCATTCAATCATTAATATTAGATGTTTTCTACTACCCAAAATCTAGGTGTACACACCTTTTTAGGGCGTTCAGAAACACTCGAACCTCCAAATCCATCACCAGGGAAACCTGCAGCTGGATGAAGTGCAGCACCTACACCAACATTATAAGGTCCCCCAATAGCTCGCACTGAAGGTTGAAAGCCAGGTCCAGAAAGCCTTGAGAACATAGGCCCAGAAGGTCCAGGAACAGGAGGCGGTACTGCCACTGAAGGATCAACCTGAGAAATGTGAACCAATAATTAGGATGCTCAGTTACTATGTGACACTCACAAACATAGCTGCAGCCACAACCTGTGAAGCCACTGGGGCCACTGTAGCCATTGGTGGATAGACCACACCAGTCCCATCTGAAGGATCCCAAGTATAGTTAGAAGGCACAGATGGAATGGCATCTACACCTCTTACACTGCCCCCTAAATCAGAATATGTGGATTGTGCATGACTTTCATAATCACGAGTAAATCGAGGCGCAAAATCTAACGGCTGCTCACTAAGACTGGTTGCAGGCTCAGCTGACTGACCACCAAGAATGTACTGAGACTCTTCCATCGAGAAAGATGTAGCACCCACCGGCAGTGGTGCTTGTGCATGCCGTTGTGGGGCTGAGGCAACTGGTACAGAGGAAGAGGTGTAGTACTTGCCAGTCTGTCCAGCATCTTCTTTACCTGTAATGGCAAAACAAGTCAAACCGCTTGAACAAATCAAATGTCTTCGGATAACAGGTATAAGTAGTTCCAGTATATGCAGAAACACCCAAACTACCAGAAACGGAGGCTTCCAAATGATGTGATATGTAAAGGCATTGTATTTCTCTTATTACAAATCAATTTACAACACACAAGCAAGAAGGTTCAGCAGAAAGAGACAATGATTATTAGGAACATTAGAAAAAGAAGCACATGACCAAGGAAAAAAATAGATGCCTATGCTCATATGATTCCGTGATTTTAAAATCCCAAAAAGTCCAGTGCAGTACAAGCTCTAAAAGTTACTAATAAGTAATTCAAACCAAACAAAGCCTTATCCCACTAGCCAAGTTATATGGAAACAATTCTTGAAAAGAAAGCTCCACATGTGAAATTAATATACTAATTTCATTTTTACCTGCAACAGAAGAATAACTAGAAGGTACCTCCTGCTGATGGATTGAAGGACTTATAGATGAGTTCTCTTGCTGTGGGAACGAAGTCACAGAATCTCCAGCCAAGTGTCCATATGAAGATTGTCCGAAGCTAAAGGATGCTAACTCTTGTGGATGACTTGCGGGTGCCTGGTGCTGTCGTGAAGCTGGAGCTGGAAATTGTTGGTAGTTTGATGTCAGAAGCGATGACTTTTGCATATCTGAAAAATGAGATTCAATGGACTGGGAATATGGAGCATGATAATAACTTTGTGCCTCTGGTCTGCCAACAGGTGCAAAATATGGCTGTTGATGCTGATGATCGTTTGCCATTTTAGCAGCTGCCCACGCCCTTGCTTTGGCAGCCCAATCTTCTCCATTGCTATGTGCTAGCATGGCAGAGTTGAGTAAATTGTGTATAGAATCTTTCATGGAAGACAATTAAATAGTCGGAACTTGAACAACTTGATGTATTTGGTTCGTTTTTAAGGAGGACATATACGAAAGATAGTACATATGTTAATTCAATCAACTTGAACAACTTGCAGTGTTTGTTTTGCTTTTAAGGACATATGCGAAAGACAATTATTTATAAATAAAAAATAGTCAATGGAAGTGCAGGATCTGAACTACGTTAATCCAATAAAAAAACTTTTGTGCGTATATAGTTGTAAGGCAATCACCCTCAATGAAGAAGAAGCCTTTTAAGATCTAGATAACACTTGAAGGGTCCCAGCATATCTCTCTAAATGCTCTCTCAACAAAACCTTTATTTCATGGACTAACAGTTTTACAAACAAGCCAATGCAAACACATAAAACAAATTCAAGATATTAATTGCTGTATGAACAAGTTCTAAAAAGTGAACAACTAGATCATTGACTATAAGGACAAATCCAAAATTCATACAGATCCATAAGGCAAATCAAAATGAGTGAACCATCACAAATTTGTGACATCTTTAGGACTTAAAAATGATTTCTCCCGCATGGAACAGAGAATGCCAATGATGCAAACTGATGCACATGGAAAGAACCTAGTCAGAGACGATCAATTGAATAAATAATTTCAAGTTTCACTGACCTTGGCACTCCCAACTTTGACGATGACCCCAATTTGAGTTATCCCAGTCCTACAAACATATTTAAATTTATTAGTACTAGAACAAAAGATGTCAAAAATAATAAATTTGGAACCACTTTATTGATAAAGCAAAGCACCCTTCTACTCCGCAAGTTTTTCTCTATTGCATATACTTCATGAAATAGTTCATGCACACTTCTTTTCGCGGTCAAGGCAACAAAATCAGCTCCGTAAGGATTAACCCTTCATTGCATTTCCATGGTCGATGACAATCTAGAGTATAGCACCCCTTGTCCATTCTCCATGAATGGACAATTCTGTTTGCTCAGCACATTCAATTCTTGTTTGTCTTTCTGTTTTCACTTCTATTCACCAAGAGGTATCTATCTATCTATGATCTATCTATACACAAATGCGCACGCGCGATATGTAATGACCCAGACCCAACTAATAGCCTGCCACCACACTTAAACTTAACCAACTGGCCCAAAATGCTTAAGCCGATGGTGACAGTAGTAGTGAACCCAAATCATTATAAAGTGTACACAAATCTCACAAAAAATCGATGTATGATAGAGCGTTACAGACACGCGCACACACACATATGTATATATGTAATGACCCAGACCCAACTACTAACCTGCCACCACACTTGAGCCTAACCAATTGGCCCAAAATGCTTAAGCCGGTGGTGATAGTAGTAGTGAACCCAAATCATTATAAAGTGTACACAAATCTCACAAAAAACCGATGTGGGATAGAGCGTTACAGACTTCCCTTAAAAGACCAGACGTCCTCATCGCTGTCCAAACACAAACAGAATAGAACCACAGCCCAGAATCCCAGGTGGCGTGGAATCTACACCCAGAGCCTGCTCTGATACCACCTGTAATGACCCAGATCCAACTCCTAGCTTGCCACCACACTTGAGCCTAACCAACTAGTCCAAAATGCTTAAGCAGGTAATGACAGTAGTAGTAAACCCAAGTCATTACAAAGTACACACAAATCTCACAAAGGACCGATGTGGGATAGGGCGTTACAATATATATATATATATATATATAACTGTCATGTACAATGCGCCTAACTGATCATGTTGCATGATAAGTCTAAATGTAATAAGAAGTTACGGTTTAGAGATAATAGAGCAATTACCTGATTAACCTGAGGGTAAGGCGGGGGTAGAGGTGGAAGAGGCGGAGGAGGAGCGGGATATTGGGTGTGGTAGTGCGCAGGATACGGAGGATAGGGAGGTGGTGGTGGGGCCCACTGCTGCTGTTGTTGTTGCTGAGGAGGAGGAGGAGGAGGAGGAGGTCGTGCTGGTGGGGAGAAAGAGTGGTGTTGGTACTGGAATTGGGTGGAGTACCAGGGGCTGGGTGGAGGAGGGACTGGAGGACAGTGGTGGGGATCCGCCACGGACGGCGGAGGAGGCGGTGCTGGTGGCCGCATGTACCGGTGTGGTGGCAGTTGAAAATCCATTTTTTAGTACAAGGCCTTTTCTGATTTTTGTTTTTTTTGGGCCTCCGCTGGGCTTATTTGCGTAATTAGGGGTTTCAGCTTTTTTCCTTTTTTTTTTTTTGGCAAAATTGGTTCCCCTTTTCGGAAATCTTTCTTTTGTGGAGTTTATGGAAAGAGTCGGTAAAATATGATTACAGTAAGTTAAGAATCTTGTTTACATTTGTCTCCTCTTACCTTTTCTTTTTTTTTTTTTGTGCTGGAAGAAAATTAAGAATTGGGGAAAATGAAATATTAAGAGCAATGAGCACACATATTGTTAGCCCAAGACAACGTAACAACGCCCTTCCAAATATTATGATGAGAGGGCAGTCCAAGCGGCCCAACTTCTGATGGATCTTTATGAGGATCTATTTCTGAGATTTTTGGTTTCCTTGCAGTGATCTTATTTATCATTTTTATTGTTTTTAACTCGGTAATACACTAATCCTACCTCAATAGAATTGAACTCATGACTTCATGCTTGAGACAGATAATTTCAATTACTTGAACTATCATTTAATCCCAATCTTGTTGTCATTTGATAATATAAAGAACTTTCTATAAAAAGCTACAAAAAGACATTTGTTGCTCATGATAGCTTTGAGGTTGTGCCATGGCTCAAAATCCAACATTGACATTTTGATCTCATTGCATGTAAGGAATGACTTGATTCGAGAATGGTAAAGAGTTTATATTATTTAAAAGTGATCAGTGACACAAAAAATAATAGCAAATGTCTTATCCACCATTAACTAAGCTACTATAATGATATTCTTTAATTGCTAAAACATAAAAAGGTCACCAATGGGCGCTTTGACGAGCCTCCATTTTGGGTCATAAATGTAGCATGTTTTCATGTATATGAGCACCTTTTCATGTGTAACAAATTCCAACATCGATCAAGTGTTGCCTAATATCTTAGAAGACGAATGGTTAAATGCAAATCAATGTAAACCATTATATATTGCTGCCCATCCCTACCAAAGGAACCAAAAAAAGAAAAAGAAAAAAAAAAAGATGAATTGTTGATGTGATGAACAACGAGCCCTATGGTGGCTCTTGTAATTGTCTAAAACAAAAAGCCTATAAAGAGGATACGACATTCATCCCTACATGCTTCCGTAAAGATGGAACGTTTAATACCAAATTGATCAAAGACCTTCAGATTCTACAATTAAATAAAAAGGAAAAGAGAGGAAAAAAAAAAAAAAGAAAACGATATAGAGCCTTCAATTTCAAAAGTTGGCCATATATTTTCAAGGCAAAGTCCTGGTATGGTACCGCAAGCACGTGTTCTTTGAAACACATTTGCCGTCCAAACAAAGAAGACAACACCAAATTGATTCAAGACACTTCTTTTTCCTTCTTTCTGTCATGATTTCATACAAAGATTCAACCACTTAAATACAAAGTTTTGAAAAAGAGTTAGGATTTGTCTTACTTAATTTCGTCCTTTTCTATATAGTTCAATGAATCAACACATGAATTTGATCAAGTTGCGATTATATATATGTTATTAAAGGATAGTTCAAGTGGTTGAAACTATTTCTCCCCAAACATGATATCTTAGGTTCAATTCCTAGAGGGTGAGGGGATTTAACCCAAAAAAAAAAAAATGTTGTAATCATATATATACGCCTAGCAATTCGTTGAAAAAAATAGAGCAAATTAAACGAGTTCAAAATGCCAATTGTGTGCAAAATTTCACCCACAATAATCGCTACAAATATTGTTTCGCATTCTAGTTGAATCACAAAAACGTCAAATCAAATCAAGCCAAATTAAACAAAATCTTATTTCACAACAGGAGATAAATTACATTTTCACGCATCTAGACCGAGAAAAATTAAGAAATGTTAAAATAAATTAAAAAGCTTATCTAGCTTGTTTTGAAATATTTCTTATTTTTCTCGTCCAATAATTCACTCTCTTCTCCGGCCATTGTTCAAACTGCAGTTCCTGAACTAGGCATGTAATCTGATCTCCAAAACTCTATAGCCATCATTGGAAATATTATGGACTCCTTATAAACCCTCTCCAATTCACAAAATTTTATGTGATTTCTCGCATCGAAGTTCACGTTTCAATGTCCTTTTTCGCTTCTGGTTCTCCACCCCACTGTTTGATCCTTTTTGCAGCAAGTGAAGCCTGAAATTTTACACACCAAAACATACATTATAACGTCGTGACATTGTGATTGGATGAAGTAAATGGCTTAATCCTAAATTTTTTAAAACCTTGCTGATAGAAAAAAGCCAAAAAAAGGCAAAGAAACAAAGAAGAAAACCAGCTCGTTCATGTGGAATCACATTTCAAATGTCAGTTTAGCTGTTGTATAGCTTCAGAAAAGGTCCATACAAGAGGTGTCAGGCAAGCACATGCTTGTATGTATGTAAACATAAAAATAGGCACGTGCTAAGTAAATAATTTAGGTAAATAGCGTGACCACTTCGTCACCTACCTCTTTATTCCAGTTGGTCCTGTAGAGTATAAAGAACAACACCATTGTTTGGAGGAGTGTTCCCATCACCATGCCAATCCAGATTCCCTGTGATATTGTCAAAATTAGAAGTCATCAATATCGTCCATTACATGACAAACATCTAATTTGAAATGCTGTCTCTCTTTCGTTTCATTCGGCCAAACAATAACATTAGTTGTACTCGTATTTTCGTTTCAAATTTAGTTCAAGTACTCACGTTGACGCCCATATCGATTTGGTAACCTAGTAATAGTCCCAAAGGAATACCAAACAAATAGTAGCACGCAATGTTAACGTAAGCAACAAGAGCTTGCCATCCTGCTCCAATTGCCACCCCTGCAAGAAAAGTGAGATGGTACAATGTCAAGCACCGGACAAACTTCTATAAAGCAATCCAAATTTGGAAATTACAAAGTGTCCAAGCAAAGAACATAGGGTAAATTATTATGGACCTTCTGTGATCCTTTAAAATTATATTAGACTCTCTTTAATTAGTACAAAAATTCTCCTTCATAATTCGCGTATCGTTACTAGAAGAAAGCCCACACCCTCACTCCGTTCAAGAAATTGTCAATTTTAAAATATTTGTTAGCTAAAAATAAACATACGTCCTCTGTGGTCTTTAAAAGTGTATCTGAATATTTTAAGAGGGAGTGTTTGTACTACAAAGAGCTCGTAGCAATTTACGCAAGAACATAATTATGCTTACCAGAAAGAGCAGGTTGAACATTGTTTAGGACAACGCAAAAAGCAAGCAATGGCGTGAGTCCATACACAACACTTTTCACTTCCTCACTATCTGCAAATAAGGCGGGATACTGGTCGCGGAAGATGAGAAGAATGAGTGCCAATGCCAGACCGAACAAGAACGACATCACAATAACCACTACTACGGACAATTTTGCGGTTCTTGGATGAGCTGCCCCCAATTCATTGGATACTCTTACACTGCGAATACGTACATATATATTTATATTTTAATTTGTTGACCATTGTTTATAAACTCAATTTCTTGATACATGCTATGGGAAAAAGGAAGAAATAATAGTGATAGGTATATATGTCCAACTAACCTTATAGCAGCATTGATTCCAATAGCAATGGAGATTCCCCAGCCAACTATGTTTGTGCTGATTAATTCAGAAGCATCAAATTAAAATAGCAGCAATAGGACAAAATAGCTCGGGAGGAAAAAAAAAAAAAAAAAGAAAGAAAGAAAGAAAGAATCGTGACAAAATAATTTAAATAATTTTTTAAATCTTCTAGCACAATGAATTCTTATCTTGCACCTAATTGGATCCAGTGTGACGCAGTTTTGACAGTGACAGATAGTTACCAGGATGTTTTCTTTGACCTTCTTAAGCCTAATTGGAATTTTTGTCGTTTCCAATTTTCTAATCATTGATTTTCTCGAGCCCCAGCAAAAGAATAATTTTTTAATTTCAAATACTGTTTTAGTTAGCATGAGATTTTTCACTTTTTTGTTCAGGCTTATGGTATCATGACATACGTCGAACATTTACAGGGCGAAAAGAAAAAGACAAAATAAGTTTGCGAACGCCTTTTAAAAGTAAATCATTATCATAATTCAATGCATTTAGTGGAAAATCATTATTCAAATATATCAACCTGGTGAAAATCCTGGGTTTGCCGACAACGTAATCACTTTTTGTCCGTTCGCTACCTACATAGACTCTACTTTTGTAATAAATATATTATAATAAAAAGCAGCAGCTTATTTGATTAAACTTTTCTAATTTTTTAATGTTCGTACAGTTACAATTAAAATTTTTTTTTTCTTTCGGGTCAGGTAGAGTTACATTTTATTTTTTATAGCATTTATTTATGGCAGTACCTGGTTGGCCATCCTTGTGACTCATGAAGTCATGATGCATATAGGCCCAATTATACAGGGATTAAAATCTTATTTTAGTAAAAGTTATTTAGCAATGATTAATTTAATTTTTATATGAATAAAAGAATTAAGGCAAAACATACAGGTGTTTTCTGAAAAAATAGGGGCCAATAGGTTGCAGATTTCGATGTGCATTTGTCACCCAGGTGAAGATTCTTGGATCGGGGAAGGCAGAAGAATTAAAATTAAGACTATCGGTTAAGCTACTTGTAATTATTAATGGGGGATGCAGGAATTAATAATGATAAAAATTAGAAAAATTTAG
The DNA here is from genome assembly GCA_028554755.1 of Cordia subcordata. NCBI lineage: Eukaryota > Viridiplantae > Streptophyta > Magnoliopsida > Boraginales > Cordiaceae > Cordia > Cordia subcordata. The sequence goes on from JAPTOF010000020.1 coordinate 2,574,097, forward strand.
AGGAAGAAAATAAAAAAAAGAAAACTTTGCACATAATTTTAGGCAACCTCATTAAAAAAGTTAATAATACTCACCATATAGACAAAGCATCTACGGCAACTTCAGCATTCTTCAAATATCCAGCGAAGAGGATTAAAGCCGTGTAATACCACGTCTCTAAGCTGCTCATAGTTTCATGAAAGAAAAATAAAAAAGAAATGTTAGCAAGTAAATTAAATTTTAAGTTACAAAAAAGCTATAGTTATATATAAGTATGTATAATATATATTATTTGGCATCTTGAAGTGGAATATGAAGTCATAAATCTGCAGGAATGGTCGTGAAGAAACATATTTAATAGCCCATACCATCACTAAAAAACAACCAACAAGGACACAAGAAAAAAGTCGTATTTCTTTTCGTTAGCGATAGCTAATTATTTATTTGGAAGTATCTGGAGCCAAAGAGGAAATAGGGAAACTGTAGTTCAACTGCATGCATAAAATTGTGATATCTGGAATTTCAGGTGTTCACATTGGCATGTAACATGTGAACGGTTGAACTATAATCATTAGAGATGATACCAGAACCATAAAAATCACTACGAATAGCATTAGAGCAAGATACTAGGTACAAGTATGATTTTTATTTGGCTTAATTATTTTGAGTTATATTGGTTCTGTTCTGACGAGACAGAAGGGTTAATATAACGCTTTACCACATATTGAGTGAATAAAATGTACGTATTTAATTTACAATCACATAATTATTTTAGATTGGTTGAGCAGTTAATAATTGAAGTAGGGTCAATACGTAAATAAGGAGACTTATGCTGGCTAACTACTGTTGTAACATTTAATGAAGAGTCTTGCATTTGTTTGCTTGCACTATTTTCATTTACCACGTGCAAACTAATCCAACCAGCTAACTTTTCTTTTTTATTTTTCTCTCACAAACCTCCCACACGCCCAACTAGACTCCCGTCCCCTTTTTGGAGAGGTACGTGAATTACTTGAACTACCTTTAATCCCGATCAAACTCGCACTAGCTAACTTGAAAACTCAATTTTCAAGCATATATTCCATTTGAAGATAATGAAAAGATTGAGGCAAGTCTACTCACCAGAGCATCACTGCAGACGCAAGAGACAATCGAACGAAGCCCCACAAGTTCTTGAAAGCCTTCCATGTAAACCCAGACCAAGCTTGTCCACAGGTCCCACTAAATATATACACCAGCTGAGCCACCACGATGAACCACCAAGACAGGTTCAGCACCACTGCAGCAGCCGGCAGCCCCCACCCTAACTTGATCATGAACAACCAGCTGAACCAAGTGTGCAAAACCAATGCTATGCCCGAAACCCAAGCCATCACCATGATCTTGCTCTGCGCTTGCAAAAATTTCGCGATCGGAAAATTCATCGCGTACGCGTAGAGCTGAGGGATCGTCCAGAGTGCCAGCTGCCCTGCGGCTTTTGATATTTCTTCCGTCTGTCCGATCGCTCTCAAGAATTGCTCACCAAAAATGTATATAAACATTAATAAAAATGCAGTTGAGTTTAGTATAACCCATGATCTTTGCATGTACACTCCTAGCATGTCTAGCTGTCCTGCTCCGTATGCCTGTCCGCACAGCGTTTCTAATGCACTTCCCATTCCCATCTAGACCAAAAAAAAAACACAAACACACACACAAAGAAACGATGCTTAAAGATAGTTGTTAGAATAGCTGATAACTATTTGAATAATGAATAATTGCTGTATTTTAGTTATTAGTAGATAGTTGTTTGGCTAACCAATTGAATAAAATATGTTCAATCATATTAATTGTTGGATTAGCTGACGAACGTAAAATAGGGTTATAAAAAGGGCATTGGTATTGCCATATCCAAAAGTATTTTGGAAAATTGTTTCAAGAAGTCAATTTTTTAAAAAGTCAGTTCAAACAAATCCCTCGAGCAATGTTAAAGTTTCAGGATATAGAGATAATGATCATAATTAAGTTACCATAACACCGAAAGCTAGGCCGGCGATCACGGAGTTCTCGACGGAGAAGGCAGCGAGCTCGAGAGTGCCAACATGGCCGGCAAAGGTTTGGGTGATGGCACCAAGGGAGTATTGACAAACAATAGTGAAGATGGCAGGTGCAGCAAGGTACCAAAGCTTTTTGGACTCAGCCATGAATTTTCTACAGAAATCACCGGCACCGGTGATCGGAGAAATGTCGTCGGCATCGGCGACGAAGGACAAGAGAAAAGAGGAATGTGATGGTTTGAGAAAGTAGTGGCGCGCCTCGTCCGCGGAGGTCTGGTCATCTTCTTCTCTCGGTGAAAGAAGTGGGTGGTTTGGGTCGTGGTTTTCCATATGGGGGGGGGGGGGGGAGCAAGATGAATAGAAAACAAGTATTAGAATATGGAAATTGTATGGTGTGGACTTGTTAGGGTTCTTTACACATGGAAGAAACACGATGGAGATTGCCTTATATAGAAGAGCTTTACAACATGTGTGTCCCAACTGGCAATTTTTAAAACTCTGATAAAAGTAATGATATCAAATTAAAATCACGGCTCTGATAGTCAATATCACTATTTCTATATCTTGTTGTTAGCAAGCTAATTGCCCGAGTCCCAACTTACGGCTAAGCAAACGGATCATCACGCGCATTATATTTTCCCACCTACTTTCTTCACAATGTTTTTGCTCTCTTTCACTCTTTGTTTTCTTTCTAAAATTTATTTGATGAAATATTAAAATTATATTATATGAATCATTGCGATTTCTCACATGTCGGATCCAAATCATTTCTTAGCTGGTTATGTTTCGTTCTTTACACCCTCCAGTGTGACCAAATTATTATTATTATAATTATAATAAAGTAATATATTTTTTATTTTTACTTATAAATAAGTTCAAAATATGCAGCACCTAACTAATTTTTATTTACTAGTTTATAAATAATCTAGATTGACTAAATGAAGACTTTACCGTTCTTTAATTTAGCTTACTACAAAATTAATTAATGAAAAGTCATTGAAGTCATTTTAACTAATATTTTTACTTATAAATACCTATTTATTAAATATATCAATAATTTATAAGCACATGTTAACAAAAAATTTCAGTATTTGTTGATCATCAGCTTATAAGTGGCACCAGAGGTGGAACCAAGGGGGCCAGCGCCAAGCTTCGAAAAACATATATGTCGATGTAAAATTTTTAAAAATTTTCTCATGGCACCCCAAAATCTTTTTCCTCCTTTTTTCTTTCAATTGGAGTTCTCCTCGTGGTAGTTTTTTTTAATATACATTTTTTCTTATGCAGATGATTTTGTTGAAATTTTTATAATAAAAAAAATAATTTTAGAGGATAAATTTCAACAATAGTTAATATATTTATTTTGCTAGTTAAGTGTTACAAAATAAATTTAAGAAGTCCATATAAATTATTTTATTTAATATTATCTCTAAAATAATTTATAATTAAATACGAAAATAAATCTCGACTCCGAAGTAACAAATCTCTGGTTTTGCCTCAGAGTGGAGCATGAGACACCGTACATCTTTTTTTTTTTTTTTAAAAAAAAAGGGTGAAACCAGGCATACGCCGTCAGATAAAAGAGATCCAAAAATCAAGCCGACGTGAAGAAGCGAAAGTGTTGAAAATTCTTATCAGTTTATCCAGTTGATTGTACCCCCCCACCCACAAACCCGGGAAGACAAATGGAGCCACGTGATATGTGACTCGGACTTCTCCATTTTTCTCTATTAAAGAAAGCTTCTTCCAGATAATTTTTATTTTTAACCTTATTTTTTTAAGTGTTTTTAAAATTAACCTAATTTTTAAGGGCATTGCAAAAATAGACTTTTCGAACTTTCGAAATTCGAATTCGAATTCGAATTTTGAAAGTTCGATTATATTTTTTTACCCCCTTCAAAAGAAAAAATTTAACATTTATGATTTCGAACTTTGAAAGTTCGATTTCGAACTTTTAAAGTTCGAAAGTTTTGCATGGCTTTTTTGAGAAAGTTCGATTCCGAACTTTGAAAGTTCGAAATTGTAAATGCCAATTTATTTTTTTGAACGGGAGCAAAAAACATAATCAAACTGTCAAAGTTCGAATTCGAATTTCGAAAGTTCGAATTCGAATTTCAAAAGTTCGAAAAATCTATTTTTGCAAATTTCTTGAAAAATGGGTTAATTTTAAAAGCATTTAAAAAAATAAGGTTAAAAATAAAAATTTTCTGCTTCTTCCATAGTCTCAATATCAAAATATGTTCCCCATCAGGATTTCTCAGGTACGGAATTTATGTGATTTTAGGTGTGTGTAATTAGATGTCTTTCGGGCAACTTCAATTCGCTGGAAAAAAGTGGTGCTTTGTATTATAATTGTTGTGGGATCGACGGCCCAGCGGCCACATGGGGAAGTATTATTCCTCCTAATTGCTTCTAAATCACATGCTCCACGACACACAGTGAAGGTATCCTTTGGATGGCCAGTTAGGGTGGGCGGTACAAGATGGATGGCTGCTGTGTGAAAGTGGATCTGCTTTAGTTAATTTGGTTGGTTTTATCTCGTGTTACTCGATGAGATAGGTAAAAAGCAATCTTAAATATCTCCACATGTTGCTTGATTGCTATGCTTCAATTATTACACCATTGATTCTCGAACATATCATAAGCAAAAGAAGAAAAAGCTCTTTTTAAACTTTTAAAAGTATAATTAAAGAGTTAGAAAAGCTCATTAATTAATGAGAACCCATTTTTAATTATCGACTCAAAACCTTCTGCGGATTTTCTTTTTCTTTTCAAATTGAAGAGTCTAGAACATAAGGTTTGACTAAATATAAACATGTACAAGTATACATAAAAGAAAAAAAGTACACGCACGCATGCACGCGCGCGCGCACACACACACATCATATATACGGGGAAGACTTAACTATAGAGAATATGATTACATAAAGTGGAAATCCTCAGGAATAATTTCTAAAAGGAACAATAACATCGTCGGAGACAAACAGCCGGACCTAATAAAGAATCCAAGATGATTAAATTGTCTAAAGTTTCATAAAACGATTATAACATCCTCAAAGGACAGCTAGATCCTCAAAAAGATCCAAAAAATTATTTATTTCTTTCCAATACTTCCATAAAAGAATTATTACAGCCTAGGACACAGAAAAGCTACACTCTCGAAAAGATACAAAAAGATTAAAATCTTTTGTAGTATTTTCGTGCAATAATTTTAACATCCTCGGAGTAAACAAATACACTCCCAAAAGGATCCAAAAAGCTTAAATTCTGCACGTCTTCATTCAATAATTATGCCACCCCTGGAGGCATAAAGCAACACTTTTAAAAAGATCAATGTTATTTTTATATCCTCGGTGACAAACACTTGCGTCCTCGAAAAGATCCAAAAATATTAACTTTTTAAAATATATTTAATGAAAGGAATTACAACGATACAACTAGACAAATTAAACATCACATCTATAAACGATCAAAACAGAAAAAAAAATCGAATTGATTTGAAGTGACAAAAACAACATGCATGCATCTGAGCGGGACCAATCATGACTCAGCACGAGATCAAATTGCAAAAGTGCGGGAAGGTTCATGGCCGGAGATGTAAATCCAGTTGTTTTGGTTTGGTAGTGTTTGGCAAAGTTTAGCTTTCTTTGTATGATAAAGAAAAATGGATTAGGATTGATCAAACAAAGTCAACATGGGGGGTGTTACCATCATGCCAAAGCAAGTTGGATAATTTTGATAACAATATACTTCAAACACTGATTTAACGTATAACTGAATATGTCCATAATCTAATTTCAAAGATAAATTCTATCAAGCAACGAAATCAAGTTATATTATATATATTTTCTTACACAACTCTAGACCTTGTTTGTCACAAGGGTAAATCAATAAGATCTACAAGTGGGTACATTTTTCTTGGTATCATGCAAAAAAGAAATGTTGAAACGTACATTAATTAGTGGAATTTGTGGTATCGATGACGAGGCTGATTAATGCCGAAATATTCATATAAGCTGATTTTATAAGTACGAAATTATGTAGAAACTCTAGGAATTATGTATAATTTAATTATGTAAGGTTCTTAATCTAACTTTGTTAAGAGATAAATTCTATCACTATATATACTTTTTCATGCACAATTCTAGACCTTGTTTGACACAAAGGCAAATTAACAAAGATCTAGAAGTGGGTATTTTCTTGGTATTATGCAAAATGAAATGTTTAAACGTACATTTAATTAGTGGAATTTGTGGTAGACCAAGAAATAAACCTTGCATCGATGACGAGGTTAATTGTTGCCGAAATTCATATAATACGAAGCTGATTTTATACGAAAGAAATTATGTAGAAACTCTAGGAAATACGCAAAAATTTAATAATACAAGGTTCTTGCAGATCACGTTGCCACTTTAAAAGGGTGGAACTTGAAAGACGTGCTTCTTTTAAAACGATATCTTTATTGCTTCAAACATATTGGAGATCTTTCCAGGTACAAATCATACCAATCCTACCCACAACTATATATTTAAAATTCCTAGTCATTCAGTTGACCAAAAATGAAGGGGCAACTAGGCAGATTCATACTGATTATGCCTGTTATTTTATCTTTCTTGGTGCTGTTTATAACAATAGATGAATGAAAACTTTCAACTGAACTCGTATTTTGGCCTATTCTACTATTTTGCAAAAATGAAAACTTAGGTAAGTGCTTTATAATTATATGTATTAAAATATTTCATTTATCTCCTTCATGCTTACAGTAACTAGTTATTTTGGTTTTTTACTAGCGGCTTTAACTCTAACCTCAACTCTATTTATTGATCTAAGCAAGATACGACTTATTTAAAATTCATATTTGAAAAACATAATTTATTAAAAAAAAAAAATCTTTTGGCGAAATTGCGTGCATTCTATAGTTACTTGGTAAATCAATTGTCAATTCTTGGTCATTGGGATTTATGTCAATTTGAATTAATATTTAGGTATAGATATTACCTTTAAAAAAAAACTGATTCGCATTTATGATATCCAAATAATTTATTTAACTTTATAACCATACATGCTAAAAAACTAAATCAATTCCTTAAGTCAGTCAACCATCAATTCACACGTGCAGCTTGTACACATGCTTAAATTTGTCTAAAATTTTCTTTTCCATGTCAAAAGAACTATAACGTAATAGTCAAACTAGTCAAAAATTAATTTGACAACTGAGAGAATATATTGCTCGATCACAAAATCTGTAATATCTTAATTTTTAATAAGTTTGTTTATCTTTTATCCTTGGTGCTGAGACTATCGCCCATCTCGTCTTCAATGGAAGAATCCATTTAACTATTCATCTTTACTCTTTAGCATGAGCATTAATTAGGAGCCATTTGTGTCGTTCTTTTCATAAAAAATATGCTTCTACAAAAATTACATACTTTTTTCAACAAAAATTTAAAAGAAAATAGCACTCATCAACTTTTTTTTTTTTCAAAAGTTAGGAATTTTTTTTTTAAAAAAACACTTCTCTTAAAACTTAAACAAAAAATCGCTTTTAAAAAAATCGAATGGGAACGAGCCCTTACACATGCGTGATATAGCGATATCTACGCAATGTGTTAGATCCCGTCACAATTATACACAATCACATTAATGGTACTGCGCTGGGAGATAGCTGACACGTTACGAGAAGATGGGCTTTGCTCCTCGAACATATATACATCAATGTTTTATACAAAAAAGAAAAAGCGAAAAAAAAAAAAACACGCGCACACAATAATCAATGAATTCACATAAGGTATTACTTCTTTGGAGGGTTCTAATTATGAAGAAGAAACCAAACGGGACATATTGTGGAAAATAATCTCCTTTGTGGACCATTGCTACAGCTGTGGCGATAATAGAGAACTAAAGGGCTTTATCTCAAAAATCTACCAATGAAGCCATTAATGTGGCCTTGAAAAACACATGGAAGAAACAAGCATTTGCATGACTGTACAACTCTATCAATTCTGTTCCACTTAATCCCCTTTTCATGAATGCCCACATATCTTTTTAACTAAGGAACAAGAAATCTCTTTCATAGCCACGTATTTTTCTAGCTAAAGAATGGAAAATCTTTCTCCTCTTACATGAATCCAATTTTCCTTTCATTTGGGAAAAGTCATCTTTCTCTGAACATTATCTTTGTCATCCAATAGCGTTCCATTAGATAGGAACAGATTTGATAAATATAGCAGTGAATCCTAACAAACATACGGGATCGCATCTGTAAACGATCATGAATGGTATGGCCGCATGAGGTGAGGGGAGAGGCCGACCCTCCCATCACTATATCAAAACTGGACATTTTACCTTTTCTTCTTTTTTTCTATGGGTCAAAAGAATTGGATTTTTTTACATCAGAAAATTTTCCAGTTATGAGTTTCTTGACTTGGTTTGGTGGTGCACCTGATGAATCTTTATCTGCCCACCAAAAAGTTGTGGAAATTTAACCTAAAAAGACAGCCATCAAGAAAAGAGCACATCAAACTAGTTGTATATGGTAGGTCAAAACTTAACTTCGCTATCACGTCTCTATCATGCCACGATAATAATCGTTTCTCATCGATTAAGATTTAAAGTGTAATCATATAGAAATTGAATTTTTTTTCATAATTTTAATTGTTTTCAAAAGTCAAATCAAATACTTATTATAAAATGATGATGTATTTTTTTTAAATAAGTATTATCGACAATGTTTTTAATGCAGCAAAAAGGGCCACTAGTAAGTGTAAAGTCAAGAAGAAAAAATGATTTTTCATGAAAAGAAAAGCTAATCCATACAAGCTTTACTCTTCTTTGAATTATTTGTTTATTGTGTTCTTAATTTCACTTACTAGACTTAAAGTTTGTTTGGATTGGCTGTTTTTGAAAAAAAAATTATATTTTTTCCTAAAAAAAATATAATCCTTTTGCAATAACTATTCAGCATGACTTTCAAAAAAAGTTAAAGTTCTAAAGAAAATTTTAAATTTAACTTTTTGTAGAAATAAAAAATTTTAATATCTTAAGAAAATACATTTTTCCAAAAGTTATAAAAGAAATATACTTTAAAAAAGACTATTCCAAGCAAGCCCTTAGCCTCGGCTAGTTGGCAATAGTTCTCATAGAAATCTCATCTCTCCAATTCTTTTGACCCAATTTTAGTAGATGACCATTTTTCATTAGCCGAAATTATGACAAAAGGGTTATTTATCTTCCGTTTTCCGTACTCTATGATCTAAGCTCACTTGTTCGTGAATCAAGATTAGGCATCACTTGAATCGGGTGTGATTGCGACTAGACTATCTATGCAGGCCTTATCTCCTCTTCCTTGAATTGTTTTGGTTGCATATTTTTAAATTCACTTACTCTTATCTAACTCTTGGCTAGTTCTCAAGTCCTCCCCTGGCAATCTTATCTTGTGGTAGATAACTGTACTTCGTGACACATGATGAAACATATAAATCATTTTAATATATCATTAAGATTAATAGGAAATTACAAAAAACAACTTTTTTTTCTCTCTTTTTCAACATGTAGTCAAGAAACAAACTGTTCAGAGGCAAATGAATATAAAATTTGTTTGAGTACTGATACTGCAGGAGATCCGAATCTGGTTTCAGTAATGTGAATATAAATATATATAGACTCTCTGCGTTCTCCTCCAGGGCATTTCTTTTTTTTCTTTTCTTTTTTTGTGCCTGCAACTTTAACCATATGATTTGTAATTTGTACCAAAAAGCATCAACAACTTTCACTGTTCCACATCGTTCCTTTTCAAATCTTGTTCTCCGCTCCACTGTTTTACTCTTTTTATAGCAACGGAAGCCTGCAATTTTACAGCAAAAATACTCTTTGTTATTGTGCTTGACTTAGATATGCGTGCATCAATAGAGCGAAGACAAGAAACTCTGTGCAGATCCCAAAAGAATAAATAATTATATAAGTTTATACAATTGGAATCAAATCTATTTTACAATAATTTTTACATTATATATGAGTAAGAAGATTTAACGATAATGAATTATGGTAGCATGTGTCCTAACGTGTTATAGCATGCACTTTGTAATATGGAAAAATATTGCATTTAAAGAATTACCTCTTTGTTCCAGTTAGTCTTGTACACGATCCAGAACAATACTATTGTTTGCAAGACCGTTCCCATAACCATTCCAATCCAAATACCCTGTGATCATTGATATCAAGATTAATGAGTTAGATGATATGAATCTAATGCAGCTCCAGATAATATGTTGAGAACAAATGCTAGCTCTAGCTCCAGCTCCAGGGGGAAAGCTAAGAGGATTAGAAAGGGTAGTTGAGTCAATGGTAAATAGTGTTATGCCCTCGAGATTTGTTGAAAATGCATATTAGAGTCTATTTGGCCTAACTTTTAAAAATCTAAAAGTGCTTGATATAAGTTGAGAGACTGAAATTGACCTGTTTGGAAAGTTTCCACAATGGTTAAGTTAAAAGCTAGATGCTCCAATTTGGAGCTTCTGAAAACAAAAATCTTTTAAAAAGCTATTTTTTCATCATGTTAGAAGTTGTTTTTTTCATTTTTTTTTTCAAAAATATTACCCTATCTTTTAGAAAATTCGATATTGCCTTCAAAGTAATTGAAAGCTCAACTACACAAAGTTAAACAATTAATTGCTTTTGTTCTAATAGCATTTTCACTCAAAACGCTATTGCTAAAAAAATCTTTTAAACCCGCTTCGGTAACTAGAAGAAGCTTTTCTATAGCTCAATAGCTGAAATTTTATAAATATACCAAGCACAACAACACGACACGGTGAAATGTTTAGTCGATCTCTTTACTGAATTTACGTTACTTACCGTAACACCCATGTCAAGTTTGTAACCAAGGAGCAAACCCAAAGGGATACCAAACAAGTAATAGCAACCAACGTTGACATAAGCAACCAGAGTTTGCCACCCAGCTCCAATTGCCACCCCTGCAATAATGCAGTTAATCAAGACTCTCAACTAATTAAGAACAAACAAATGTACGTAAAGCAAACTAAAAGCCATTATTATAATGAGACGCACTTTTGGGAGAATTAGGAAAAGAAAATTTGCATTAATTACCCGAAAGAGCAGGCTGAACATTGTTTAGGACAATGCAAAACGTGAGCAATGGCGTAAGTTTGGAGACAAGATTTTTGACTTCGATACTGTCTGCAAATAAGGAGGGATACTGCTCCCGGAAAATGATGAGAATGAGTGAGAGGCCAAGGCCGAGCAAAAACGACATTATCACCACCACCATAACTGACAACTTCGCCGTTCTTGGGTGAGCTGCCCCCAATTCGTTCGATACTCTTACACTACATGCACCCATATCGTTACAACTAGTTGAGAATCTCTTCTGTTCTTTTCTCTTTTTTTTTTTTTTTTCTATTCCGTCTCCTGTTTAGGTTAATTGAATGTTATAGGATAAATGGAGAGATTAACTAATCTTAATAAGTCAATCTAACCTTATGGCAGCGTTCAATCCGATAGCTATGGAGATTGCCCAGCCCACTATGTTCATGCTGTAACGAAAATCAAAATAATCTAAGCAAAAAGCAACTAGAAAACAGCTAATGTAATCAAAGTAAACTGCACGAAGGGGGAGCTACAAACCCCACTAATCTAAATATCATTTGTATGATTACCAAATTAATGTATTATAATTTTTTACTAAAATAACTTAGATTCGTTTTGATTATAGTCGTATCTTATACTAAGTTATTAGGATTACGGGATCGCTCAAGTGGTTGAAACTATCTCTTTCAAGTGCAAAGTCTTGGGTTCAATCCCATGGGATGGGGGTTAGCCGAAAAGAAAATAATGAGAGCCCTGTTTGGCTCTCCTTATTTTGTAGCTTATGAGTTCCTAAAAAAAAAATATCCCCTCACATACTTTTTAGTATTTGCAACTTATAAGCCCAAATATGCTTAGAGAGGGCGTTTGGCTTTGCTTATTTTGGTGCTTACTATTTGCAATTTATAAGCCCCAAATAAGCTTAGAGGGTGTTTGGCTTTGCTTATTTATAAACACCTAAAAAAAAGACATCTAAGCACATACTTTTTTTTGTTTGAATGCTTATAAGCACGAAATAAGCAAAATCACAGGCTGTAAGTTACCAAACAGCAGTAAGTTGTTTCAAGTAAAACAAAGTGAAGCTAGCCAAAGCACTGTTAACCAAAACATGATTCTCGTGTTAGTAAGTTGTTTCAAGTAAAACAAAGTGAAGCTAGCCAAAGCACTATTAACCAAAACATGATTCTCGTGTGGAATGGGAACACTTCATGATCGAATCTTGTCTTGACCCACTAGCTTGATTGTGGCAGATCCTTAATTTGTAGTTGGTCTCACTTTTCAGCTAAAATTTATTTGTTTGTCTCCTCTCACAATACAAACTTAACTCTCTTCCTTTTCATGTTATTCTTTTTTATGAAGTGGTCTATGCATGATTGAAAACAATACTGACATAAACCTAACTTTTTTGACCCAAAAATCAAAAGTACACACACCCAATTCTTGAAAGGCTTAAAACAAAGAAAAGGTACAATATGGCCTAATTGATATAATTTTTTTCTGAACGATCAATTGGATTATTCGGCTTAGTGTGCATGCAAGCCAGAAAAACTTAAAAAAAAAAACTCAAGTATAACTTGTTTTAAAAGTCAGAATTTTTAGTTTTATAAAAAAAAAATACTTATATAAAAAATATTTTTAAAAAAAGTTAATCCAAACTAGGTCACTTAAATAAGACTGATAGACGGGGACGGGTCAATGTATCACTGTCAGTGTGTATATAAATGCCTTGAAGGATCCAAATCACACATGACATGAATATCGTTTGCTGATTCCAGGACCGTATATGAGTGTCCCAAGTAGTTGTCTTAAAAGGGAAATGCAAGAGCGAAGCCTACGTTCACAGAAGGGGCAAGTAGGTTTACGTACACGGGGAGGCAAAATGTGAAAGTGACAAGATATCTTGAATGTGGTCCTCCTTGAAAGGTTGACAACAAGAGGATTTTGTTTTAATTCCAACCATACCGTAGGGAACAAAATCCTCTATCAGAAAAATAAATACACACTAGTATAATTTCAAGACACGAACGCTCAATTTAGAGGATATGTGTGTTACACCTTTGAGGAACACTAGGTATTCCGTATCTATTTTGAAATTTTAAAGATACCATGTATACATTTTTAATGAATCACAAGAAATACAGTGCTATTTAATTACTCTATTGTGCTTTTCTATTTCCCAACAAAAACTTCAATAATTAAAATTAAACAGAGTAGCCAACCCCCGATACATGCAAAGAGGTCATTTTTAATAGGAAGTTTAGCAATATGATCGAGAGCTCGATTTAGAGAATCATCCAATCAAATTGGTTAAGCTAGCTGGTTGGCATGGTGACAATTAAAAGTGGAGAAATTAAATTTTCTTTTTTAAAAAAAATGATATGTTTGTACTCACCACACGGAAAGAGCATCAACAGCAACTTCAGCATTCTTTAAATATCCAGCAAAGAGTATTAAGGCCGTGAAATACCACGTCTCCAAGCTGTTAATTAATTCACAGTTTCAAGAAAGACATGTTAGCGGGAAAGGAAAATTTACAGTTGAAAAGTAAATTATAATTATTGACCCAAAAAAAAAAAAAGAGTAAATTCTAAATAAGAGACATTCCTGAAGAAGTGAACATGATTGCAAGCATGCAAAAACTCAAAAACCAACTAAATGCAGCAACTTAAAACTTCTACGATAATATTTTAGTTCTTCTGAATATATACTCCAATTGACCAAATGAAACGGCTGTTATGATTTGTAAACCTTGTTACATTATCTAAAATTCTTTCTCAATGGTTTCACTTAAATATTACAATATCAACGTGTTTATAGCTATATCACTTTTTGTGAACTATTGCTCATGGAAATTCCTTTTCTAGCAATTTTAAAAGTATCGTTGCTTGTTGTTCCGAAAAGATCATTAAAATAGATAATTTGTAAGGAAATCGAGTGAAACATGTTTTCCAACCTTACATAAAGTGTTTTATAATGAATTTTTATCCTTTTCGCAAAAGTTTCATATGTTGAACAAATCAAGAATGTGATAGTGATCAATTCATTGAATATAGAAATCGATGTGGTACCTTGAAAAGTATTGCCAAGCAATTATTTTGTCTATTCACTTTGGATACCTTTGGAGCTTTTCTTTTGAAAAAAGACCAAAACAAAAGGATTGCCACATCCTACAATGTGGTCCGTAAATGAGAGAGATCCAATCATCCAAAGACGATTAACAAACGAGTGGACTAACAATCAGAGAAATTCAAGCATATTTATAGTCCCTGCTCCCTACTTAGCTTCAGTGAACGAAAGTGACCCTCAATTAGCTGTACGCATGTTGTCTTTATCTCTTTACAATTCTTAATTGTCGTTGTTTCTGTCCCATTGACTTAATATTACGAAGATATACACCTACATTTTTCTTCCCGTTGAAATGAAGCTAATTAAGAGGGTGTTTGGGAGTGCTTATTTTGCAGTTTATAAGCTTTTGAAAAAAAGTCACATACTTTTAACTGTTTGTAGCTTAGGGCATGTTTAGGTGGATTGATTTTTTTTTTTAGGAAAAGACACTTTTTTTTTTCTTGAAAAGATTACATTAAATTTATAATAAGTATTTAATTTGACTTTCACTGAAACTATGGAAAAAAAAAAGCTCAAATACAACCTTTTTTTAAAAGCTAAAAATAATTTTTAACTTCTCAAAAAAAAATTTTCAAACTATTGAAGAAAAACGCTTTTAAAAAAACCCAATCCAAACAGGCTCTTATAAGCCACAAAAAAGAACTCCTAAACACCCTCTAAGTTGACAAATTAAATAGTGACTAAAATCACGCTTTCTAATATTAAGGATCTCGTGCAGATAACATACTTCTTAGCATCAATAAATAAATACATCCAATTCTCTTCTAATAACTTCAGCTTCAGTTTAAGTTGTAAGTACAAAACTCTCTACTACTCATCTAATAACATCAAGATTACTAAGTACAAAACTCTCTGCTACTCATCTAATAACATCAAGATTCGTCACATATAAGGTTAAAAATTAATTCACATTTGCACGTAAAGGAATATATTAAATGCAATAAACAAATAACTGAAATCAAATTTTCTGCATGTAAGAGAATACCTTAAATGCAATAAATAAATATAATTATATTAATCCCTCTCTAAGCTTACTATGAATCTCTTTAGTCGTTCAAATGTAACTGTCCTAATTATATACTATGTTTCTTAATGTAAATAAAATTTAATAATGATGACTTATGAAAAACTATATTGCTATAATTATATTAATTTCATTTTTCTCCATGAGGTTTTTGTTAAAATCCAAACTTGCCCATGTACTTTTCATATTACCTAGATTCCCCATAGCCATAAATTGGGTCAAACAAAGTATTAAAAGCATGATATTTTTATTCTTTTATTTTATTTTTAAAAAGAACTATAATCCCCTTATACATAGCAGACTAACTAAACATTACACCACAAGAATCCTTATATAAGGGGATACTATCTTGCTTAAAATAAAATAAAAAGGAAATAAAAATTTTAGTATAATGTGTACTATTTTATATATTCAGGATTATAGTTTTTTAATAAAATAAAAAAAAGTTTAAAAAGATTTGTGGTGTAATATGTAATATGTGTCTACGTAGCGACAAATTGTAATTTTCTTAAATAAAATAGAAAGACAAAAATATATAAAAAGTTTTGTGTTGTGAATGCAGTGTGTTCCTTTATTTGGGAATTGTTATTTTTTTTCCTACAAAATAAAAGGTAAAGATATACAAAATATTTTGTGGTGAGATGGGTGGTGAATCTACGTAGTGGGGGTTATAATTTTTTCAAAAAATAAAATAAATGGAGAAAACATTTAAAGTTTTGCTTGACATAATTTAATACCATGAGAGAATTTGAATAATATGAAAAGTTTATTGAGAACTTTGAGTTTCAACCAAGAACCCATGGGGAAAAATACAATTATCTCTATATTATTCTTTTGACCTTTTTTTAAAATTTCTTAATGTTAGGAATGAAATATCCAAATGTGAGGCATGGGAATTAAGTTGGGGAATGGGAAATGATGACTTTACTAACCAAAGCATTATTGCTGACGAAACAGACAACCCAACGAAACCCCACAGATTTTGGAAGGCCTTCCGTGAAAACCCGGACCACGCTTGTCCACAGGTGCCACTGAAGATGTACATCAGCTGCGCCACCACTATGAACCACCACGAAACGTTCAGCACCACGGCGGCCGCCGGCAATCCCCAACCCAGCTTGAGCATGAACAGCCAGCTGAAGAAAGTGTGGAAGGTTAGAGCCACCACCGAAATCCAGGTCATCACCATTATCTTGCTCTGTGCTTGCAAGAACTTGGCGATGGGAAAATTCATCGCGTACGCGTAGAGCTGCGGGATCATCCAGATCGCCAATCTGCCTGCTGCTTTTGATATGTCCTCGGTCTGGCCGAGTAATCGCAAGAATTGCTCGGCGAATATGTATAAGAACATCAACAGAAATGCAGTGGAGTTGAGGATGACCCACGAGCGTTGCATGTACACTCCTAGCATGTCTAACTGTCCGGCTCCGTACGCTTGTCCGCACAATGTTTCTAATGCACTTCCCATTCCCATCTGCTCACATTTTGTTTAACCCGAAAAGAAAAGGAAATGAAATTAAACATTATTTTCGTAATGTAAGAAATGTTCTATACATGCATTAAGAATCGAGCAATGATTTTTTTTTTAAATTAGCAATGACTTGAGCTCCAATTCTAGTGCAGAGGACAGGACAGGATTGACTGGGATGGGGGTTATATTAAAAGGAAAATCATTAGCAATGGCGGAGTCAGGAATTTGACATAAGGGGGCGACATACTAAATTCTTTTACTCAAGAGAATCAATAAAAAAAAAAAAATTGTAATAGAATGTTACATAGACAAAATTTTTTTTTTTCTTTTGAGTTAGGGTGGGCAAAATACACATATAATCTTATATTTTGGTAAATATGTAAAAAACTTTTGTGTTTTTTGGGCTGGGGGGGAGGGGGCAGCGCGACTGCCTACTTGGCCCCTGAGCTCCACCACCGATCACTAGAATTAAAGTTCATTTGATTAGTTTTCTTCAAAACATTTTTTTTTATTTAAAAAATATATTTTTTTTTAAATTAAGAGTTCAAACTTTAAAAAAAAAAGTTAAAATTAAATTTTTCCAAGTTTTAACTTTCTTTAAAATCTAATTCAACTACTTATCGTGAAAAAGAAAAGGATGTTTTTCAAAAGAAAAGAAAAAAAAAAAAAGAAAGGGCCAATTCAAACAGGAGTGAACTTAGTAATGAGAGTGCTTAATTTAAACAGCTGGTGTTGTTTGTACCATGGCACCGAAGCAGAGACCAGCGATGACAGAATTTTCAACAGAAAATGCAGCAAGATCAAGAGTGCTAAGATGGCCAGCCAAGCTTTGGGTGATAGCACCTAAGCTGTACTGGCAAACAATGGTGATGATGGCGGGGCCAGCGAGGTACCAAAGCTTCCTGGACTCGATCGTAATCTGGCTGAAGAAATCTCTGACGCCGTTCACCGGAGGCATGTCGTCTGCATCGGCGACGAAGGACAAAAGGAAAGAAGAATGTGATGGCTTGAGAACAATGCCTGCGGCTTCTTCGTGATCATCTTCTTCTCTTGGGGACAGAAGCGGCTGATTCGAGGTGCTTTCCATTGGGTGGTGGGGGAGTATAACCATTTCCAGTTCTCTCTACTTGTAAATGGTGTGGCAACTCTGGCTTGTCTCGGAGGTGTCGCATGTTTGTGCTTATAATCCAACATTTATTGGTCACTCTTTTCTTTTCTTTTTTTTTTTTTTCTTTTTTGAGTGAAATCTATTTTTCTTTATTAGCTTTCATTTAAATCTAAAACTCTCCTTTATGTCTCGAGTTGGAACAAATTACTATAATTCGTCCCCTCCAAACCTTACATTAAAGGCATTTCTTTTTATTTTTATAGCCCACAAAAGAAAAGGAAAGACAAATAATAGCAAAAAAAATTAATAAAATTATTCAATAAATAACTCTATAATAAAATGAAGAAATAAAAAAGGAATAAATTTCAAAATGAGAAGGAAAAAGATAAAAAGCAGCTTCTTTTACAAAAATTTTCTCGTGCACACTATTAGAATAATTCTTTCTAACATATACATCTCAATTGAAGCACTTTTTTCCCATCGTTATGCATTACTTTTGCAGCCATCTAACCATCTAGAAAAATAGAAAATGAAAAATAGTGAATATACAAAATTTACATGATTCACAAAATTAAGAAAAGAATTAAATGAAATATTCTTTATACATACATACATATGTGTGTGTATATATATATCAAATTAAATCTAATACTTTAGCTTAAGGTATAACTTTCTTATAATGAAATAACATTTTAAATTATAAAACAAAAAATGAGAGAATAATTAAAGACAAGGCACTGTTTGGCAAAACTAAAATGATAAGAAAAAACAAATAAAAGTAAAATATGATGGAAGAGTTCGGGATTTATGCTAAAACTCATGGAGAGAAATAACATTTTCTCTTTCTTTTATGTATATCTAATTAAAACTTTTAATTATTTTAATATATTAATCAAACGCTACGCATAAATGTTTGACCATGCAATCTCTTGTTACAATTATTATTAGACCAAAAATTGGCCACAATATATAGAATCTTTTTCTTTCGCAAGTCATGTGAGTGCTAGCGTTGTGTGAGTGAATACTAAAGTGTTACTAACTTCAAATTAACAATTAAAAATATGCTTATTAGGATAACAAAAACAACTTTCGTGAATATGTCTAGTCAAAAAAGGGATATACTCGAGAAGGATAACTCGAGAGAATATGACCATGTTGATGGCAGGCATAACATTTCACTTGATATTGTAATTGAGTTTTTTGTGAAAGATTAATAAGATTTACGTAGCAGCTTATTGCACAAATTCAGCTTATAGACTAATTCTCTTTTTAAGAAAATGAAAGTTGATGTGGCAAGACAGCAATCCACTAGTAGAGAAGTCCCAAGCGGCAGTTGATTAGACACTAACGTGGTACTGATTAAATTTTGCATTAACAGTTAGATGATAGTGGCATAGGTTATGGGAGTGTGTAACAATTCGTTTATCATATTAAAAGTCACCGAATTTTTATTGTAAAATTAATTAGTCAATTAAAATAGTAATTCAAAACTTTTAACGAATGTTAACTTTTTCAAAATAATAAAAATGCTTCATTAGAAAAAGATGTATGGTGAGAGCAAAAATAGTCGTCGCCGTCGTCGTCGTGGTTTCAACTTCCGTCCACTTTCCCTCTGACAAAATAAAGTGGACCTTTTGGCTAATTTTTTGTGTTTTTTGGTCAAGACGAAATAAAGTGGACCTAGACATCGCAATGTGCATCGCGTGCTTCAGTTCTGGCCATTGCAGAAACAGCACGTGGTCGATTCCTTTTCTGTGAGGATGTTCGGTACGCCTTTTCTCCTTTCTTTTTATGTGGAAGGACATTGATTATATTTGCTGAAATACATTCATTCGACATAAAAAATAAATAAAATTTAAGACTATTTTGTCTAAAAATTTAAACTTATAAAAAAAATATTAATATATTTATATGGTTGTATTAACCGGCCTCTTCATGTATGGGTGGAGTGTGAGAAGAGCCTCAAGACAGAGAGAGAATAACATTTTGAGAAGAAGAAGATATTTTTCCACTCTGATTCAGCTTATTTTTGCTTATACACTTACATCCCATCTCAAGCTAACATTAGTTATGCCAAAGGTAGCTTGCAAGGCAGGTAGTGAAATTGAGAAGTAGGCAAGGACTTGGTGAATAAATCTGCAACTTGCTTTTTTGAAGGAAGATAAAAAAATCTGGAGTTTCTTAGTTGAAACCTGCTCTTTAATGTAGTGATAATTGATTTCAATGTGTTTAGTATGACCATGAAATATGGGATTAGAAGTTAAAGCCAAGGCCAAGATATTATGATAAGCAAGAGTTGGAGTTGGGACTAACAGATGTAGAGCTCTTAGCAAGTATATCAACCAATTTATTTCAGCAACACTCTGGGCCATTGATTGATATTCTACCTCAGTAGAATATCGTGAAACTGTAGTTTGTTTATTGGATGTCCAAGAAATAAGATTCGAACCCAAAAAGATACAAAACCCTATAGTGGACCTGTGATAATGACAATTATAGGTCCAATCACTGTCAAAAACTGGACTAATGAACCAAGAGTGAACATTGTGATAGAGTGCCTTAAATGTATCTGAGAACTCGTTTTAATGATGTATAGTCTTCATTTGTGGGGTTATGCATTTTCTGGCAGAGCATGCTTACTGCAAATTGTCATTCAGGTTTGGTAATGGTAATATATTGTAAAGCTCCTGCTAAGCTCCTAGTAATGAGTAGGATCTTTGTATGGAGCCTTAGAGTCTTGTGATGTTGATTTAGACCTAGAAGAAGGTGTTGTAACTGCTTTACAATCAATAAAACTTGCCTACTTTAAAAGATCCGTAGCATACTTGGTTTGATAAAGAATCAAGCTTGAGGAGACCTCATGAACTCGATATCTAAGAAATATGAAAGCTAGCAAAGGTATTTGATTACAAAAACTGATTGCATAGTAGAGATCAAATCAGAGATTATAGAAGATGAACTCCTAATGACTATAATGTCATATATATAAACAGGTAAGAAGATAACACTTTGTGATGTACTCTTGACAAACAATGAGGAATCTATAGTGTTTGTTTCAAAGCCCCGTGTGATCAAGAATAAGGATAGCTTAAAGTACCAAGCTCTTGGAACTAGCTTAAGACCATAAAGAATCTTCTGCAACTTACAAACTAGATATGGATTGTTTTGATCCTCAAATCCTAGAGGCTATACCATGTAAATGTCTTCTGCAAAATGTTCATGAAGAAAAGCATTAACTACATCCAATTGATGTCGAGTCCAGCCAAAATGTAAAGCAATAAAAATGACAGTCTTTATAGTAGGTTGTTTAACTATAGGGCTAAAGGTTTCTGAGTAATCTAAACCTTATTCTTGATGGAATCCCTAGCGTACAAGCTTAGCCTTGTAGCTGGCTATGATGTCTTATGCTTTTCTTTTGATTTTAAATACCTATTTGTAGCCAATAGAAGCTCTATCTGGAGGTAAAGAAACCAAAGTCCATGTGTTTTATTTAAGAAGAGCATCATATTCTTCCTGCATTGCTTGTATCCATCAGGGATGTTGAGATGCTTCCTTGATAAGTCTAAAATAAACCTTTAATTCATAATTAATTGTACTTAATTCTTGAATTGAATGCTCCTTAATTAGTGTTTTTGATGTGTTTTTCCATGTTTATGCTTGGAAAAAGGAGGTTGATATATTACATAAGGATTCACGGAATTTTTGGGTATGTTTGTAGCTAATAAAATTAATTTTGCCACCTTGAAAAATATCATGCAATTTCTACGCGGGATTAACCAAGCTTTGACCAAGACTGAAGATATTTTTACAGCACTTTTGAAAAAGAATTGCATTAAAGACTTGCCATGTTTTGGAAAGGAAGGAGATTAATTCTAGAAAACTTTTATTAAGGATTTTTACTATTTTATTTTCCTAAGCTTTAAAGAGTTTCTTTATGTGAGAAGGACTTCAGTTAGGAACTTCTCCTATATATTTTCCTATGTACGATTCATAGGGAGATCTAGACTTTATTCATAATTTTCTAGTAGGATATTTTCACCTGTTAGGCACCATCTTGAGGACATGGAATTCTAATTTTCTTTTCTAGCCAATGGTTAATTAAGATTTTAGTTCTTCAACTCCATGAGATCTAATTGTTTTATTCCTTTCATGCTATCTTGATATCTACATATTTACTGTTTCAAGAATTAATATGGTTCTGTGATTGTTTAATTTTGTGCACAATTATTCAATTGCATGATAATAGGTAGCCAATTAGATTAACTTAATTAATCCAAGAATAGTGGTAATCAGGTTTCCTGTGTAATTACGCAATCTAAACGAGCGATTACCACGAAAGTGTCAACTTTTAAAATTAGGTCTTTCAAAAATTTTATTGCTGTTGTTAGATAGACTCTGCGAGCATCTCTAGGGGTTAAAACGCCTAATAGGTAAGACGATAGCGGAGAAAAATCATAGGGGATTTTAAATCGTTATCAACACTTAAGTATAGATGAGGTTGTTAGGCCGTGCCGATAACCATAACTAATTTATCAAAATAGTTGGAAGTATCTTTGCATCTAGGATTGGATTTGTTGACCGAAATTGCGATTATACCTTAGGCTAGATTTAATTATCATTGATTTCTTGTTTTTCTAGTTTTATGTGAATTTAGGATTGCATGCTTTAGTTGTTTTTATTTTTATTTATGTTTTTTTTAGTTTCTATCCAACTACGTGCCCACTCTCAGCAAACTAATGGCAGGACAGTTTTGTTTATTTTACTTTTTCGCCTTAAAAACCCCCTAATTTTGATTGTGACTCGCTTGATTAATATATTTGACATAATTAACATATTCTAAATTTCTCCAATTCTTGTGGACTCGACTTTTTTCTCACTGCGTACACAAATTAAATTAACGAGGTAAGAATTGGTATTTTATTTGTGGTGGTTTCGACACCCATCAAATTTTGGTGCCGCTGTCGGGGATTGGTGCTAAAATTATTGTTTTTTTATGACCAGGTTAGATCGTATAAGTGAATTGCATTTTGATCCAGAAATTGAGAAGACCGCAAAAAGCTTGAAAAACGAAGCAAAGTTGCAAAAATAACTTGAGAAACAAGTCGAAACATCCCAAGCTTTGTTTGAATTATATAGCGAGTCCGAAAAAGAAGAGGAGATGGCCGAAAATAATAGAACTTTACGTGAATTCGCCATTGTCCCTTTGAATCAACCATCCCTTTGCATCATTTATCCGGAGCTTAATGAAAATTTCAAGCTAAAATGGGGATTAATTCGTCTTTTATCCACTTTTTGTGGGTTGGAGAATGAAGATCCCCATAAACATCTCAAGGAGTTCCATATAGTTTGTTCGACTATGAGACCCAATGGTGTAATGGAGGACCAAATTAAATTAAGAGTATTTCCTTTTTCCTTGGTGAATGCGACAAAAGAGTGGTTATTCTATCTTCCATCTGGTTCCATCACTACTTGGGGAGATATGGCTAGAGCATTCCTTGATAAATTCTTTCCAGCTTCTAGAGCTGTAGTAATTAGGAGAGAATTTTTTGTCATCAAGCAAAGGGATTCAAAGTTGCTGTATGATTATTGGGAGAGATTTAAGAGACTTTCTGAACACTCTCTTATCCAATACTTTTATGAATGATTGCTTCCAATTGAGAGACAAATGATGGACGTCGCCGGCGGAGGAGCACTCATCGACAAAATACCTCGAGAGGCTAGAGATTTGATTTCTATCATGGCTGCAAATGCACAATGATTTGGAAATAGATACAAGCATTCAAAAAGAGTTAATGAGCTAAGTATTTTTTCCCTTGATTCAAAGTTAACTCAACTAACTTCTCTTGTTCAAAGTTTGGTTGCAGATGGTAGTGTTTTAATTCAAAAAGTTTGCAGAATTTGTGCCATGGTGGGACACTCAACTGATATGTGTTCTATGCTCCAAGAAGAGAATCCATAACATGTTAATGCCATTGGAGGGTTTTTCGATCCACCATAGCAAAGATATGATCCTTTTTTGAATATATACAACCCAGGTTGGAGGGATCACCCAAACTTAAGCTATGGAGCAAGGCCACAAAATTTTAATTCACCAAATTTGCAATATTTCCAGCCACAACCAGCCCCACCACTATAGCCCATACCTTCAAGTTCAAGTACTTCTCTTGAGGATATTGTGAAATCTCTTGCTCTTAACACTCAACAATTTCAATAGGAAACAAGGACAAGTATAAAGAATTTGGAGACACAAATGAGCCAATTAGCCACATCCGTGTGTAGGTTGGAGTCCCATGATAAATTACCTTCTCAAACAGTTGCTAATCCAAAGGAAAATGCATGCGCAATCTACAAAATGAAAAAGAATTGCTGGACAGCCACTGTCAGACTAGGCATGGACACGCAAGTTAACAGCACCTGAAACAGAGAAAGAAATCGAAAAAGAAGGTGCAGAATGCAATGAAAAGGCACTAGACAGTGATGAAATAGAGCCTAAAAATGGTACAGAGCTGATGGTTAAGCCTCTTTTCCCCGAAAGATCCGCAAAGTCCAAAAAAGAGAAGGAAGATAAGGAGATTTTTTAGCTTTTTTGCAAAGTAGAGGTAAATATTCCCTTGCTTGACGCAATTGGGCAAGTACCTCAAATCTCAAAGTTTCTAAAAGAATTGTAAACTAACAAAAATAAGCTCCTCGGGAATGAAAAGATAAATGTGGGGGAGAATGTCTCCGCCGTGCTTAAAAAAGATTTGCCTTTTAAGTGCAAGGACCAAGGTATATTAAGAAAGCTCTGTGCGATTTAGGAGCGTCCATTAATGTCATGCCTAAATCCATTTATTCTACTTTGAATACGAGACCTTGGAAAGTAAAACATTTGAAAGAAACAAGAATTGCTATTCAATTAGCTGATAGGTCTTCAGTTTATCCTGAAGGTGTCTTAGAAGATGTTTTAGTGCAAGTAGGTGATTTGGTATTTCCTGTTGATTTTTATGTACTTGATATGGAGGAAGATTCATCTTCTAAGTCTTGTAAAATCTTGCTAAGCAGACCATTCCTCACTATGACTAGAACTAAAATTGATGTGCATAAAGGTATTCTCACTATGGAGTTTGATGGAGACATTATTAAATTTGATGTTTATAATGACATAAAAAAATCCTAGTGAGGTGTCTTGTGTTTTTGCTTTAGAAAAAGTTGATAATAATATGCTAAATGTTACTTCTTGTGAAAGTCCTACTCTTGAAAAGTCGAAAGAATTTAAGAAGACTTTTGCAGGTAGCACTAACTTGCAGAAATTAATTGCCAAGTGGAAAAATTACGGGAAGCCAATGGGAGAAATTCAAAGCCAATTGAATCCACCTATGGTGGACAAAAGGGGTGCACATAGGAAGTTACAACCCCAAGAGTTGGAGAATAAGAAAAGCAATACTTGTGAGAAGGCAAAAGGAGTTTTCAAGAAAAAATTGTCGATGGAAAATGATTTTTAGTTGGATAAAAAGTTTTATATCATCGCTCTGGTTTTAAATTATTTTCCAATGATCCACGGACTAAATAGGCAAGTCCTTTTGTTATTACTAACTTGTTTTCTTGTCGTGCAGTTAAAGTGAAGAGCTTGAGTACTGACAAAGTCATCAAAGTTGATGGACATCGTTTGAAGCCCGTCGGTGAGAGAATTGAGCCAGAAAAGCCGCCGAATAAAGCTTAGATGAATTGGTTATGTTGAGCCAACGATATTAAAAAAAAGATGCTGGTGGGAGGCAACCCACAGAGTTAGAAATTTTAGTTTTGAGTTTTCTAGTATTTTCTAGCTAGTTTCTAATTTTTACGAATTTTTTAGGAATTTTTTAATCATTTTTGGTCTTCTTCTTCCTTTAGAATTCTAACTTTGGTCTGAATATGTTCTATGAGCCCTTTGATGTTTACAAATAGGATTTACCTTACAATTTTTGTGAGTTTTTTAGCTGATTCTTAGGGGGGAAAAAAGCAGCACTGGGGGCTTAGGCATAGGCACGCACAGGTGCTATTTTGAAAAAGCATAAAAGTCAGCAAATATATTTTACTTTTATTTTCAATTCTACCTCACTTTCTTCTTCTCCAGAGAAACCCACCACCTTCTTCCACCATAACCATCACTCCAAACACCAAAAGTCAAACCTATCACCAAACCCACCACCCCTCACCGGGTGAGCACCACCATCAGCAGCTGACCAGAGCTGGCAACGCATGGCCAAGCACCACCCCAGCCCCCGTTGCTCCCCAACTTGTTCCCTTATGTTGTAGATCCCAGGTTTCAAAGTGCCCAACATCACATGCTTCGAAATTTGATTTTTTGCAAAGTATTTCCCTTTGTTTTTTAGATTTGGCGCAATAAAAAAAGGTATTTCAAAATCTTTTCATGTTTTGTTTATTTCTTGAAAATTTTTACATGTTGAGATTTTGGAAATTTTGTGCTTCAAGATTGTGGTTGACGGACTCTGTGGTAATTTTGGTTGGATTTTTTAGTCAAGGATTGTATATTATGATTACTATGGATTTTGTTAGAAGTTTTATGCAAGAAATAGGCATGCTTATCATGAATAAAACATTTTTAACAATCCAGAAAAATTTATTTTTAAATATTTGGGTGTTATTTTGGCCTATCAATCATTGGAGTTAACTGGAAAAATCTTTGATGAATACTAGCATAACTTCTGAACAATTTTGAGATGAGAATTGATTTGATTGTATGATTAGATTTAATCCCAAAAGGAGATGAAGGTGTATTTCTTTGTTTACGCAGATCAAAGTTCAAAAATTTGATGAATCTCGTTGAGTACCATGGCCCTAATCGGACGAATGACAGTCAGTTCCACCACGTTCCGCATCTCTCTTAAGGGAAGTCCTCTTGCTTTTTCTTTTTTTTTTTAACTTTGTTTTATCTTTCTTTTATTTTGTTGCTTTCTTTTCTTTACACATTGAGGACAATGTCTGTGATAAGTGTCGGAAGGAATGCTTCGTTTTAGTCTTTTATTTTGAGTATTTTTTATGCTTAGATATGTTTTAATGTGGTATATTGAGTCTTGTAAATATATGCATTTTAGTTAGTATTTCTTCAGTCTTTTTGAGTCTTCATGGAAAAAAAAGAAGAAAAAAAGAGAAAAACCAAAAAAATGAGCAATATATATATATATATATATATATATTAAGTGTCTGGTAATTTTTTTTTTTTTTGAGCTTTTTAACGTCTTTGGTTTCATGTTTCCTTGAGTTAGAGTCAAATTAGTAAGTTTCAAAAGCTCTTTTTGTCAAATTATTTTTCGTTTTACTCAACTTTCTTCTTTGTGAACTTGGCATTTCTCTTAAAAAAAATATCTAGTCCCCATACTCAGGAAACTTGTTTTGGTTGCAATGATAAGTTAGTACATGCGATAAATCCATCCCTATTGTATTTAGTTCATCGATAGTTATTTTGAACACGCTGCGCTTGAACCTCGCTTAATCTTAACTCGAGCTTAAAAATATGCATGTGCTTAAATTGGAGGCCAATGCTTAGTTTGAGTTTGACAGATACTTGCCTTGATTTCTTTTTTGTGGTAAAATTGCGAAAGTACGTACCTAGAAAAGTTATGTCAGGGTTAAGGTCACTCCTGAAAAAGTGCTGAAAGTTAAATTGTGAAAAAAAAAGGCATATGCAATTAAATTAAATAAGCGTCTTCTTACTATGCTGGTCTTTAAAAAAAAAGGGAAAAAAAAAGGGACCATGAGTAGAGCTAAAAGCCACCTAGAATTATGTCCAACTAAGTAACCCGGAGCATTCATAACAAATGTTTGTCGTCGCATAAAAAGGTTGAGTGGCATTTTAGGCAAGTTATGAAAGTAATGTGGAAAATGAATAATAGAAGTTGAAGTGATTCGGTCTTCCGACAGCTGGGCCTAGGCACAAACTTGCTTTTTTGAGAAAAATTGCACATTGAGGTGATGCTTTTGATTTCTCTTTTTCGTATTGGCATATTCACACTTGGCTTTAATCATTTATGTGTGCTTTAACTGGCATAAGGTTCATTTACTTAGTGTTTGGGGTACTATCCGATTAATTTATACGTGTGGTGATAATTGCTTTGTCTTGCTAAAAGTTGGCTTACCTTTGTTTTCCTTCCCGAGTTTTTTTTAGTTATGGTGAAAGAACTTTTGAAGGTTTGTGTGCCTAAGTTTGCTTTGTAAGAAAGTTGAGTTATTTCGAAGCTTGATGGAAATTTTTTATGGGATTCTTTTTGGTAAATACTACATGTGGCCATGTTTTCTTGCTAAAAATTATTTATTTTTGGGAGAATTCTTTTACTAAAAGTTGAGTCTTTTGGTTGAGTCAAGTCTTCTTATTTGAAGTGTTGCAAAAGTTTTTGAAATCTAAAGCTTTTTAGTGTTGAAGAATCATTGCATGACTGATGAAGAAAGAAAGTAATTTGGTTTGTGTATTTGGGAAGTACTTTGAGAATACGTGTTTGGTCCTGTATACTGGAGCTAGCTTTGGATTAATGCTTGTGTTCACAATTGAGTTTAGAAAGAATGTGTTCTTGTGTTAAATAATGGCATCAATTGAAAGATGTTTGTGTTGATAAGATGAAGTTCTGATTGCTACATGTTTTAGTTGTGACTGGCAATAATCATGAAATTAGCAACTGGTTGTGAAAAAGAAAAGTGCAGAACATTGGCTGTATGCTAAAGAATATTATATTGTTTCATGAAAAGGCTTATTCCGTGGTTTTGAAAAACTAGCATCCAACTTGGCAAACATTGTTTCTTGTCAATCCTGCATGTATACTGTTCTTAATTGTTTTCATGCTCGAGGGCAAGTATGGTTTAAATTTGGGGGAATTTGATAAGTTTAAAATAAGCCTTTAATTCATAATTAATTGTGCTTAATTCTCGAATTGAATGCTCCTTAATTAGTGTTTTTGATGTATTTTCATGTTTATGATTGGAAAAAAGGGGTAGATGCATTATATATGGATTCAAGGAATTTTTGGACATGTTTGTAGCTAATAAAATTGATTCTGCCACCTTAAAAAATATCATGCAATTTCTACGCAGAATTGACCAAGCTTTGACCAAGACTGAAGATATTTTTGCAGCACTTTTGGAAAAAAAATTGTATTGAAGACTTGCCATATTTTGGAAAGGAAGGAAATTAATTATGGAAGATTTTTATTAAGGATTTTTACTTTTTTATTTTCCTGAGCTTTAAAGAGTTTTTTTTATGTGAGAAGGACTTCAGTTAGGAACTTCTCCTATATATTTTCCTACGTACGATTCATAGGGAGATCTAGACTTTATTCATAATTTTCTAGCAGGATATTTTCACCTCTTAGGCACCATCTTGAGGACATGGAATTCTAATTTGCTTTTCTAGCCAATGGTTAATCAAGATTTCAGTTCATCAATTCCATGAGATCTAATTGTTTTATTCCTTTCATGCTATTTTGATATTTGCATATTTACTATTTCAAGAATTAATATGGTTCTATGATTGTTTAATTTTGTGCACGATTATTCAATTGCATGATAATAGGTAGCCAATTAGATTAACTTAATTAATCTAAGAATAGTGGTAACCAAGTTTCCTATGTAATTACGCAATCTAAATGAGCGATTATCGCGAAAGTGTCGACTTTTAGAATCAAGTCTTTCTAAAGTTTTATTGCTGTCGTTAGATAGACTTTGCGAGCATCTTTAGGGGATAGAACGTCTAATAGGTAAGGCAATTGCGGAGAAAAATTATAGGGGATTTAAACAGTTATTGACACTTAAGGAAAGATGAGGTTACATCTAGGATCAGATTTGTTGACTGAAATTGTGATTATACCTTAGGCTAGATTTAATTCTCATTGATTTCCTATTTTTCCAGTTTTATGTGAATTTAGGATTGCATGCTTTAGTTGTTTTTATTTTATTTACGTTTTTTTATTTTCTACCCAGCTACGTGCCCACGCTCAATAGACTAGTGGCTGGACAGTTTGGTTTATTTTACTTTTTCGCCTTAAAAACCCCCCAGTTTTGATTATTACTCGCTTGATTAATCTATTTTACATAATTAGCATATTCTAAACTTCTCTAATTCCTATGGACTCAACCCTTTTCTCACTACGTATACAAATTAAATTCATGAGGTAAGAATTGGTATTTTATTTTTAATGGTTTCGGCGCCCATCATTCCTTATATGTAACAGGTTCCATTTGTGTTGGCAATAAAGTGGTATGATGTAATCTATGGTATGGAGGGGGAAAAGACCTAGTTTTGGATCTAGTAACCATAGGGTGAATGTTTGTATTATGGGATTGTACAGGTGCTAAAACTAAAGATTGAGAGGTTGCAGAGATAAAAGACTGCTACTGAAATGATGATGATGATGAAGGATTATTAAAGGCAGTTGATGAATGATATAGTTGTTCAGTTTGAGATTCAAATTGCAGTAGAGAAAGATATACAGGAGTATGAGGTGATAGATTAATGTTTGAGATAGGACTATTGAGAAGTGGTAATATTGTGAACTCAGATTGTGATAGATTTGGAATGACAGTGTTTACAGATGGCAAATGTTAATCAGATAAAGCCTAAGGGATGTTTAACTGAGAACTATGAAACAATGAAGGAAAATGAGTAGAAGTAAAAGTGGAAGAGATTTGATTTGCAGAAGGAAATTCATGCAAAATTCATGCTGAATGAATTTAACATGCCTAGACAAGAGTACTTTATTAGTTTCAAGATCTAAACATCTATAACCTTTTGTGGTATTGGAATATCCCAAGAAGACACATGGCTTGGACCTATTCTAAAGCTTGTGATGATTGTAAGGCCTTAGCCAAGGGAAGCACAAACAACCAAACACTCTAAGACTTGTGTATTCAGGCTGCTTTATGTAGAGAATTTAAAAAGAAGACTGATTTGCAAGATTTGGACTAAGCAGTCTATTAATGAGGTAGTTTGCAGTAGCTAGGCCTCAAACCAAAACTTAAAGGGAAGTTCACTATGATTTAGAAAGCAAGAATAGTTTCAATAAGCTGTTGATGTTTCCTCTCTACTCTACCATTTTGCTCAAAAGTGTAAGGACAAGAAGATTGATGAATAGTGCATGCTTACTGAAGAAATAGTTCAAATTGTTTACTCATGAACTCTCTTCCATTATCAATCCTTATGATCTTGATTTCAGTGTTAAACTGTGTTTTAATCATAATAGAGAAACAAATATAGGTAGCATAGGCTTTAGATTTAAGTTTCAAAGGATACAACCAAGTAAAACCAGAAAAATCATCTAGAAAGATAAGGTAATATTTGCAGTTCATACAACTATCCACTAGGGCAGGACCCAAAATATCTGAGTGTACAAGTTGAAAGGGCACTAACTATAGAATTAGACATTGAAAAAGGTAACTTTGTGAGATTTTGCTACTGAACAATCCATACATTCAATTGTAGAATGCTTTATTGAGGTATGCGCTAAAGAAGAAAGAAGCAGTAAATCCTACCTTGAGGTGCCATGTCCTATCATTGGTGATAGTGACACATTAGAAAGCTGAAAGTGTGGAGACTGAAGTTTGTGTGTTAAGTGTAGATGGAAAAGGATATAACCGTTTCTTAGAGGGGCCCTAGAATAGAACCAAACTAGAGGGGTTGTCCAGGATAGTTACCTTCTGAGCAGAGAATATAGCTGTGCAATTATTTTCTTTTGGCAGTTGATAGACAAAAATCAAGTTAAAGGATATGGAAAGAACATAAAGCACATTTGAGATAGAAAAGGTAGCAGTAGAAGTAACAAATGTACTAGATCCTGTGTTTTGAATTTGCAGGTTTGCTCTATTACCAACAGGTACTGATTCTAATCCCATATAAGACTGCACCTATTTCAATTGACACAAATCATTAGTTACATGACTTATAGCCTTAGTATCTAAGTACCAATTGAAAGGCCATGCTAAAGTAGTTCCACTTTGAGTAGTATATGTAGTTTGCTTTGGCTTGATGTAGTAGTAATTCTCTGTATCCAATCTATGCCAACATTGTAAAGCATTATGGTTAGGTTTCCCACAGATATGACAAACAATTGCTGGAGTGGACTTTTAGGAAGGAGATTGAGCCTAGTTCTGAGATTGCCTACCTCTTATATAGCCTTTGGCTTGCCCTCTTTGACCTTTTCCTTCTTTGGAAGAGTTAAAGTTGCCCCTTTCTGTTTCTTTAGTTGAGGCATTATTAGTGTAAAGTGCATTATGCAGATCAGTATGTGAAGGGGATGTATCAGTAACAATAAGCTTGTTATTGAATGAGAAAGGTTCAATTCTTCATTTAAGAGAATACTAGTAAGTGTAGGAATAGTAATACGATTCTCTCTACATCTAATAGATCTCTTTAAAGAGTCATAGGTAGGAGGCAATCCATTTAGAAGATAGAACACTATATCTTCCTCCTTTGCTTCCTCATCTATGGCTGCAAGATTATCACAAATAGATTTAAATTCATCAAGATATTGCTGCATTGTCTGAGTGCCTTTTGTAAGATTTAGCAATTTGTGCTTAAGTTGATGAACTTGAGCTCTACTTCTAGATTGACACCTGGTTTCTATCATGTGCCAAATCTTAATAGCAATAGATAGTTGATAAATCTGACTAATAATTGAAAAAGAAACTAAACCATAGAAGCAATTCTTGAGATGTTCATCTATAGTCATCCATATCTTATAGTCAAGATTAGGTTCACTTGTACCATTAAGTAGTCTAATAAGAGTTTTAGGACACTTTGAAACTCCATTAACTAAACCATTTGCCTTTAAAACTCCACGAAATTGAGTTCTCCAAGGAAGATAACTGAGATTATCAAGTTTGATGTTTACATAGGCTAGATATGTTGAAGTAACATTTGAAGGCCAAATGGCAGAAAAGAATCATAAATCACCATGACTAAAATTGAAGATTTGAAGATATGAAACCCTAGAAGAGTAATTAAGAAGATAGAACCTGTGATACACTACCGAAAATAAAAATTCAAACTGAAGAAGTTAATCGCAAAGCTTGCAGAAGCTTTATCAATGGCAGCTTTGTAGAGATGAAGGAAAAATTTGATTCCCAAAAAAAATTCTCTCAAGATCTCATTGCTCTTAATACCATGTGAGAAAAGCTTCAAAACAGAAAGAGAATAACATTTTGAGAAGAAGAAGATATTTTTCCGCTCTGATTCAGCTGATTACACTTTAAATATATTTATATCAAGTTAATAACCATAACTACCTTTAACTAAAACACTTCTAGTTGGGCCTTACTTATTTAACTAACTTCCACTAACTGAGCACGTGACTTTTACTTAGACACTCACATGGAGTTTGTTTGTTAACCTTGCACATAGACAGTATTAATGTTTTTAAATAAGTGATAGTTAGTTTTGAACCCATGACCTAGACTGTGATACCATGTTGGAGTAGCTTTGGTTCCCTTTCCAAGTTTTTTTAGTTTTTGTTTTAGATTTTCTCATTCTTCCAATTTGATTCTTGACAAAGATGAACTCATCTCAAGATCCATTTACTTAATGTTGCAGAGATTACTCCGCAATTCGGTTATCAAACTTAAGTTGTTCTCTGACCACTTGAGTTTAGGCTGTTGAAGAATTTTTCCATTATTAATGTTATTCCTTTTTTTGTGGTATTCGATTTAGCAATAAATAAGTTTGTTTTCTTTTTTGTGTTAGTTTTCCTTAATATATTACCATATTAGTATAGTTTTCTAATATTGGTCACTAAATTATGAGACCAATAAATAGGCTCCTATTGTATCTATACTATATATTAAAGCAAAACCGTTCACCACAGCATTTCTCTCATTTTCTGTTATTAAGCTACATTGCGACATATGGCTATCTTAAACTATTACACATGCCCACTTGAAAGAAAAAATATATTAGGTTTGATTAAACTTATATATGGTAAAATATCAAGAAAATAAAACTTATAATTCATTATAATTAGTGTCAATGAAATTTATATATAGTAAAAGATCAATAAATTTAATACGGTAGGGTTTTTTTGTTAATTAAAATAGTACTCAATTATTTTGGAAATTATATTTATTAGATGAAAATTTTATTTAGGAAGGAAAATTTAAATGACATGATGACACGTGGTAGTGCTAAACTAGGCATGGACTCTACTTTATATACTAGTTGTTTACCCTATGCAGCGTTTTGGAATAATCTTAAAAAGAAGATTATTTGTTATTTATATGTAATGAATGTTAATAAGAATTATAAATTAAAAAGGAAATATATATTAGTATAGATTTAGATTTTTAATATTATATTATATTATATAAATATTGAAATCCGTACATTGCATGAGAAGACACTATAGTTTATAAGATATCAAGAATTTATCATGTAATTTTTAGTTTTTTATAGGTATTTCTTTTCCAAAGCCGCCATCACACACTCTTTTTTATTTATATGATTTTCACAATATTAAATCCGATTGGATTAACTTTTGTTTCTTATAAAAAAAATCTTTACCAAAAACTTTGGTTTATTTTTAAAAATTATAATTATTTTGAATATTTCAGGAAAAAATGAATATTTTTTGAAAAGACAATTCAAACAATTCCATATCATGGATGTCTCTCTCTCTCCTATAAAGTTTTCCGTTTTGCATTTTTTCATTGACAACTAACTAGGACCATCGGCATTAGGACCCTCTCCGACTTTCTGTTTTGAGCTTTGTGATTAGCAAAATTTTTTAGAATACCGTCTCCAATTTTTTTTCTTCATAAAAAAAAGATGGATGATTGAAATAATGGTGCTTTTACGACATGAGGTTAATTAAAACCAAATAATATTTGTGATAAAAAAGTATTATATTCAAAATGATAGAAATAAGTAATGCAAGTACACAGACTAATCAATCCATTGCAAACTATCAAACTAATTTCCTCAACATCTTTCTATATACATAAAATTAGTGTTCTTTTAACTCCTCTTTGGATAAGTTAATTTGTGCTTAAAGTATTTCTGCTGAATTACATTGTCTGGTTGAATAATTATCAACTTCTAATAAATATAGTCGTATGTGTGTGTATATATATATATTTCAAAATAATATTTTTTTCTATTATAGACAATGTTTAAATTCGAAACGTAAAATTGGAAAACGATTTGATATGGGAAAGAAAGCAAAAGAAGATGAAAAATATATATACGGAGTTTAGCTCTATTACACACACACACACACATATATATATATACACATATATATATGTGTGTGTGTGTGCGCGCGCGCACGCATGTGTGTGTATATATATATATATATATATATATATATATATATAAAATAAAATGTAATGAAGACATGTGATATTACAAAATATATAGACTAAAATATTTATGTTGTACGAAACGTGAATATCTGAACATAAATTTATTTAGGGAGGACTAATTGCGGAACATGATTTTGAAAAAGAATGAAATTAATTTAACAAATTTGTGACAATAGAATCTCATGTTTGATAAGTCCAAAATAAGCCTTTAATTCATAGTTATTTGTGCTTAATTCAAAAATTAGATGCATCTCAAATGGTGTTTTTTTATGTGTTTTTACATGATTATGCGTGGAAAAAGGAGTTGGAAACATTATATATAGACTCACAAAACTTTTGGACGTGTTTGTAGCTAATAAAATTGATTTTGTCACCTTAGAAAATACTGTGAAGGCTACGCAGGATCACCCAAGGTTTGACCGAGACATGGAGATATTTTTGCATCACTTTTGAAAAGAATTTGCATTGAAGACTTGACATATTTTGGAAAGGAAGGAGATTAACTATAAAAGACTTTTATTTCATCAAGAATATTAATTAAGGATTTTTGCCTTTTTATTCTCCTCAGCTTTTAAAGAGTTTCCTTATCCTAGAAGAATTCTAGTTGGGAATTTCTCCTTTGGATTTTCTTACTCACGTTTCATAGAGCATCCAGACTTTTATTCAAAAAATACTTTTCTAGCAAGTATTCTCTGAGGTGTCATCTCTATGTTCATGGAGTTCTAAATTTCTTTCTAACCAAGAGTTAATATAGATTTTGGTTCTTCAATTCAATGAGATCTATCTAATTCTATCATTTCACTTTTATTTTGGTACTTATGTGTTTACTGTTTTGAGAATTAATATTGTCTTGTAATTGTTTAATTTGTCGACATTATTTAATTACATGATAATAGGTAGCCAACTACGTTAATTTAATTATTTTGATAATAGTGGCAACCGAGTCTCCTATGTAAACACATAATCTAACTGAGTGATTGCCGTATGAGATAATCAACTTTTAAAATCAGGTCTTTCTAGAGCCTAGTGCTGCAATTAAATAGACCTTGCAGGCATCTCTGGGGGTTAAACTGTCTAATAAGTAAGACGATAGTGGGAAAAAATCGTGAGTTTAAACTATTATCAACGCTGTATGAAAAAGATGAGGTTGTTAAGCTGTGCTCACGACCATAACTGATCTATCAAAATAAGTGAAAGTTATTTTTGCATCTAGGATTGAATTTATTGGCCAAAACTGAGATTAAACTCAAGGCTAGACTTAATTCCCCTTGATTTCTTGTTTAATACTAATTTTCCAACATTTATTTAGGGTGAGATCGTATCCACAAGGTTGATTATTGTTATTTACGTTTTTTTTTTATTTACTGTCCAGTTGCATGTGCACACTTAAGGGTCCAGTGGTTGGACAGTTTTGTGTTAAATCGATTTTTCACCTAAAAACTCCCCTTTTTTATTGTGGTTTATTTGATTAATCTACTTGAGATAATTAGCATATTCTAAATCTCCCAATCCTTGTGGACTCAACCCTTTCTCACCACATGCTCAAATTAAATTTGGGAGGTGAAAAGTTAAAACTTATTTTTAGTGGTTTTAATGCCGACTAGTGTTCGTAATATAAAATTGACATACATTGATTTCTTTTTTTTTTCATGGCTGTTGATCGTATAATGGAATCCCACGTCTATGCCTCAATATATATAATTCTTCCTCTCTTTCACGAGTAAATTTTGTTGCTTTTTTTTTTTTGTACAAAAAATTTGCTGTATGAAACGTGAATAACTGGATATAAATTTGTTTAGTGGATGAGTAATTGCGGGACGTAATTTTTGAAAATGAATAAAATCAATTTAGACGGATTCTAACTTTTTCATTTTCTTTGGATGGCCTAATAAATGAATGATGACATCTATTGTGTGTTCGGAATAATCTTATTTTAAAACACTTTCTTATTTAAATTTGGAGATATGTTATAAGATTTAAGATATCTTATCACATGTCCCATACATTTTATAGTTGTTAAAAATAAGATAGAATGAATTACTTATTTTTTATAATATAAAAAGTATGGTTTCTCTGAGTTTTTTTAAAAGATACATGATAAGATATCTTAAATCTTATAAGATTTTCCCTATTTCAGTCGGATAAATATCTTAAAATAAGACTATAGCAAACAGAGCTCTAATCATTTAAATATTTTTAATATATATACATATATATATAATATTGATTAAAGAACAATTAAGAAATGATTTAATTTGGTGAAAAAACAATTAACAAGTTTCAAAATTCTGCGAAGGATTTAAAATATCTGAATTTGATAATAATATATGCATATTCTATGTTTTTAGATGAGCCTAAAAAATACACATTAATGGGAAAAAAAAGATTGACAAAAAAATTTATCAAAAAATAAAGCAACTACTAAAAATAGCAGTTAGATTGATGGAAAAATTCATATGCATATAGCTATACAGCACAAGTCCTAACCACAAAATTGAAGTTGATGTATATAGTATAAGTAGAAAACTTAATTTATTGCCAAATAAAATTGACAAGTAACGAAAAAGACTTTTAAAAGGGAAGCGTATAGTGCTGCGTTTTTTCCCTTTTCTTAATATTAAAAAAAATATGTGTATATATATATATATATATACATGTATATGTATCTTTCCCAGCTCCTAGGATGGGCACATAGTCTTCAATAATTGTTAAGGTCGGGTTCACCAGTCATTGCGCTTGTCATGATGAAGCATGTGCCAAAATTTGGGAAACAAAATGAAGTGATAGAAAAGCACTTTGGTCCATCGTGCGCAATGTTAACGATAAGAAGGGGGGGGGACCATTCCTGAAGTAAATTGTCTTGCCGCCTCTTTGTTTTCCTTGGTGTTCTTTTTTTTTCCTTCTTTTGTTTGATACTATGGTCGATGGCCTTTCAGTTTAGAAGTATGGGTTTTGGAACCCGGATTTATTTATTTTATTTTTTATTTTTTATTTTTTTGGGAAAGAGATCTTTTGCTTGTGTTTATGTGCATTATGTGTAACGAACGTTTATCAATTGAGATGGACTAATTTTAGGTTTCAAAATATATATAATTGTAACTAAATTATCAAAAGGACATTCTGAATCTAATAGTTGCAGACTATTATTTGCTTTCCGGAATCTGTTTTTTTGGTTTTAGTCATATTCTAATTTTTTGAAAAATTCTTAAAGAAATTATAATTATAATTTAAAGAATATTAATAATAAAACTAAAAAATATCATAAAATATTGAAGATAGTCGAGAGGAATTGGAGGGAAAAAAGGGGTAGGTATTGAATATCATAAAAATACTGAGAATATTTCTTTTTCTAACAAAATTTTAAGAATTCAATCTCGAACACGATAAAGGAGAAGTAAAAAAATTATTAACTTCATTTTAAAACCAAAACCTCCGTTAACTTTGACTCATGTCGAGTTTTAAGATGTAAAATTATTAAATTAAACATATTTTCTTTTTAGATAAATTTTCAGATTTTAAAAGTCAATATCGACTCTCTAATTAAAAAATCAAATTAGCCCTAATAACTTGGTTGTGTCAGGTGCACCTCTATATCATGAATTTAGCAATCCCGAAGTAAATTTATAATCTTACCTAGTTAGAGTTTCTCCAAAGGGGAAAGTAATCACATCTTTTTACGTGTACAAAAAGAAGGGGGGCAAGCTGATGGAGCCAAAACGAAGAAGACAAACCGAAACAGAAAAAAAAAAAAAAGAGCTCGTTTGAATTGATTTTTTTTTAAAGTATTTTTTTAATAATAATTTTTTTAGGAACTGGAAATTCTAATTTTTAAAAAAATTATATTTGAGTTTTTTTTCTTCAAAATTTTAACTTTTTTAAAAATTTAATTAAATAATTATTATAAATTTAATATAATTTTTTTTAAAAAAATACTTCTCTTTAAAAAAAAATCCAAGCAGGCCCAAAGCACGCAAGGACAAAAAATAAGTGGCTGGCATGGAAGTGGGCCTGTAATTAATGACAACCACGCCAGCTGGCTGTGCAATCTTACAAGCCAAAAGTCGTATAAGTTTTTTCTTTGGTTAAAAAAAAAAAAAAACCTTATAAATTGAGGTATCTGTTGTGGTTGTCGTCGTCGTGGTGGTCGTGATCGCAGTGGTGGTGGGTTATCGGTAGGGGACTATCAATAAATAATTTGGCACACTCATATTGATAAGGACACCCATATGTGGCTCATATTTTTTGGATCTCCTCTTCATTTTTTTTGGAAATGAAAGATGACAAGGCAAATTATTCATAACGAAACAAAAACCAAAAAAGTACTCTGACACTTTATCACGCAGCTGGTGAGCTGGATAACCAATCTTCGTCAGCAACACTGTTCTCAGGTTTCAACCTAGTCTGCCCACCATACTGCAACTGAACTGGCAAATTTGATTTGATTTCATTTGATACGGCTTTATTATTATTATTATTTTTTTTTTGGTCGAAATTTGACAAGGCTTCAAATTTTAGTCCGTGAGCACATAATCGTTGGTAATGTTTTTTTATTTATTTTTTCTTTTTCACACAATGAGTTGGTGGACGGATCATGCAACCAAAAAAAAAAAAAGGTTTGACCAAAAAGATAGTAAGTGATTTTTTAAAATTTTTTCACGGACAAAAATCGTCAAAGAATCATGCAATATGAGTCAAATAATAAGATTCTGCTATATCAATTGTGTCATTAAGGGATAAAATGATGTTTTACGGATCCAGTCAACTTTTCCGTTGACAAAATTGACAATAACATTATAGAGGAATGTAACAGAGAAAAAAAGAAGCAAATGTACCTATTTGCTTTAATGCCAAAAGAAGGAAAAAAAAAAAAAAGAAGAAAAACTAGATGTCTTTTTTTCCCTTATTGGTTTGCAAACATATTACATTTATTTAATTAAATAAAATTGTAAAACTACATGTTCATAATAATGAATAAATTAAATTCTTATCATACAAATACAAAATTATAAAATTTAATGAGAGACTTTATACTAGATTAATTAAATAGTGAACGACCTCAAGTGATCGGAAGAGATATTCTATACTTTGTTATAATTGAAAATTTTAGTATCTTTAATCTTGTTAATTAAGTTTTGGTCCCTCACAATCTTAAATTGCTGGCATTGTCCCAATCTTTTTCATTTATTTCCTTAACAATCCTAACAAAAAATAAAAAATAAAAAATAATCCACACAAGCCACGTTTACTCCATCTTTATTCTAGCTAGCAATAAGTGTGGGCAAAAAATTCAGAAAATTAGCCAGACAACAAAAATCTTTCTTTACTGGGAGGTCCTTGGTTAACCATGAATTGCTTCGCTCCAAAAGAAATGGCACATGAAACAGCAGATGCGTAGTCTGGCAAGCCAAACGCCCATTACTCGTCATGTCATCGACGACCTCAGTGCTTACCATTCCCGGACAACCTAATACTATCACCCTGTAAAGTTATGACGATGTCGTTCTCCAAAGGCTTTGGTCAAACAAATTAAAGGCATCCCCATCTGGCAAATTCATTTTAATTTCTCACTCATTGTTGTAAGATTTTTTTTTTCCCCATTCGATTCAGTCATTTGTTGTTTGGGTTTAGTTTATAAAAACTTGTGCGCTTTTTACTATTTTTAACGTGAAGAAGATGCACATACAATATTTGATTAAATTCGGAGGTTGTCGAGTTGTACTTATTTACCTGTCTACAGAAAGAAGGAACAGCCCACTTAATTAGAAGCATGAAAACGAAACATTATTTATCATAAGAAGAAATGAATTTTCTGCCTTTTTGTCAAAAAGTTAACGTATGTCATTCTTCAATATCTCAAGTTCAATTAAATGCGACTGTCTTACTCATATATTTAAATACCATGATTACCCCCCTCCCATCCTGTAGCTTAGCTTTGCAATAGTCTTTAGAGGGTGTTTGGATTGGCTTATAAAAAAAATACTTAAAGCACTTCTAATTTTAAGTGATTTTTTTTTATTGTTAACTTTAAGTAGTTACGTGTTTGAATAAAAGTTATAGTTATAAAAATAAGTATTTACATGTTTGATTAAAGTGGGTTGAAAAGTAAGTTATATAGTTAAAATAACTATTAAGGACATTAAAATATAATTTAAAAAAGGTAAGTATAAGATAAAAGAGAAAAGAATATTTTAGTAATAAAAATAAAAAGGTAAGGATAAAATAGTAAATGATTTGGTCAAACTTGTTTTTTTTCAATGTGCTTAAAGCCATAAAAAGCAAAAGCTGGGGTTGAGGAGCTTTTTATTTTCTACTTAAAGCTACTTAAAAAAAACACATTTTTAATTAAAACAAACACTTCTATTAGCTTAAATTAGGCTTTAAGTAAATTTGACCAGAAAAAAAAGTCAAACCAAACACCCTCTTAGCGCTTAGCAATCAATAAGTCCAACTTTCCATTTATAAATAAAATTACAAAAAAAAATTCAAATTCAACAATTAATAAATGAGGCTCCATCGTATAAGATAAAGAAGAGAGGCCAATTCATTTGGTGTCTCAGTTGTAACCACAAAATACGTGTGCCTTTCTTTGGCAATATCATGGGTGGAAGGTGCCATCGTGTTGATCAAGGATGACAAGATATAGGAAATCGGCACATGCTAAATAAATCATTTTCCAATAGTTAATGACAAGATTTAAAAAGGCATGTTCGTGAGTCATTTTCTTTCTTTCTCTGGGATAAAATTGAAAAATTTTATTATTTCAGTAATTGATAACAAGATTAGATTTAAAAAGTCATCTTCGTGAGTCATTTTCTTTCTTCTTTGAGTCATTGTCTTTCTTTTTTCTTGGACAAAGTCTGAATTGTTGCCAAGTGTTTTCTACTGCAATCCTCATCCATTTAACCCATTTATTTAAAAAAGTTTAATTGATCAATATGAACAGTAATTCAAGACTTTATAAGGTGGTGTTAAATGTTTAGATCTTTCTATATGGGATAAATGTATATCTTAAATACTCTTCACAACAATCATGGTTAGATTAATGTAAGTGGTGTTTAATCTTGAGATTTTTCTAATGTTGTACCAAGGTATGTAAACAGGAAAAACAAAAAAGAAATAGTGGAATCTAAGCTCCAAGTTATTTGAAATGAATGGATGGTTTTAGTTTTAAAATTGATCACTTAACCTTCATTAAAGAATATTATTTGTATAATCATAAGGTTATGAATAATAATCTCTT
Organism: Cordia subcordata; assembly: GCA_028554755.1. Taxonomy (NCBI): domain Eukaryota; kingdom Viridiplantae; phylum Streptophyta; class Magnoliopsida; order Boraginales; family Cordiaceae; genus Cordia; species Cordia subcordata. The sequence continues at coordinate 2,616,496 of JAPTOF010000020.1, forward strand.
TTTGGGAAAGAAATTTCTGGATCCCATTTTAACAATAGGTACAAAAGAATTACATGTAAACGGACTTGAAAAACTAGAAGAATAAGAAAGTTTCGTTGCTCCCTAATTCAATTCGACAAAACTTTAGAAGTCAATTGTATATTTGCTCGTTTTGTGGACTGAAATCTGCGGTGAGCTAAGCTAATCCAATACAGTCACGGCCACGTCGGTTGAATATCCACAGAACTCTATTTTTCAAACCCTACCACAATTATTACTATTGGGTTTGTTATATACTTAATTGTAATCTTAAATTTGAAATACATATAAACCATACTTGTGCTTACTTTACAACTACATTTTTATTAGACATAAAATAGTTGGTTGTGTCCAATACATTTTTACATGGATTTCTTGATGAAATAATATACATGGTTTACCCTCAAGTATTTGTTAATCCTGCTAATTTTTAGTATATTAGAAACTTAATAAATCCTCGTATGATCTCAAACAAGTTTCAAGAGCTTGGCATCATATGCTACACCCAGTTCCGGCATCTAATTGCACTCTTGTGGTTTTAATCAACATAGATGATTTAATTATGAGGGAACTCATCTCGAGTTATCTAAGATCTCATTACTACTATGAGCTCGAAATTTGCTATGAAAGATCTAGGCAGCTTATCCTATTTCCTTGGTATTGAGATTTTCTCAAAATGGTTCCTCTATGGTTCTAATCACACAAAGTATGCTGCTGATCTTTTCAAAAAGGCTGGTCTCTCTGGATGCAAATCTCATCCAAATCCATCAGTTTTTAAGCATACACCAATGCAGTAGGATCTAGAGTTGCCATATGCTAATGCCACTGAATTTAGAAGTCTTGTTGGTGCTTTGCACTATCTCACTATTAGCAAGGCTGACTTACAGTTTGCAGTCCATACCATTTGCTAGGCAATGCATCAGCCTAGAAATGTACATTATGCAACTTTTAAGTGGATCTTAAGGTTTGTTAAAGGCACACTGTCACATGGTCTTTATTTTTAACATAGATCGTTTCAATCGTGGCAGTGATTGGGTTGTTGATCCATTAAAAAAATAATCAACCATAGGGTCTTGTATTTTTCTTGGTCCAAATCTCATCTCCTAGCACTCTAGAAAGCAACCAACAATGGCAAGGTCATCTACGGAAGTAGAATATAGAGCTTTAGTTTAAACAGTTGCTAAATTGAAATAGATCACATATTTACTCAAAGATCTTCGCGCAGTTCCTTGTCTTATCAGTTACTCAATTTCAGCTCTTACTCTTGCTTCAAATTCAGTGTTTCATAGAAGAACTAAACATATTAAGATAGATTACTAGTTTGTGAGAGAGCAAGTTCAGTCCAACAATTTGTAGATTTACATTCCAACGACTACTTGTCAGGTTGTAGATCTTTTAACTAAGGCTTTTCCTAATTGCAAATTTGCAAAGCCCAAGGCAAACTTCTCCTTACTATCTCAAGGCTCAACTCAGGGGATGCTAAGGAACCAACTCAGCAAAGCAACACACAAGCTGAAGAATGTGGTGGATTGCAATTAGTTAAGTGTTTTTTTTTTTTTTGGCGGATGAGTTAGTAAAATTCCTTAAAGTTAGTTATAACTAAATGTACAAATGGCAAAGTGAAAAATTGAGCTACAAGCTAGCATTTCATCATCTTGTAATCATTTGAGAGATTCAATAATATCAGAATGTTCTCTCTCCATTTTAGCTCAAATAGATTTACTTTAACAAAAATGTTTTTAAAGATTGAATAAGCAAATACTAATATCTAAATGTTTAAAAGATAAATAAGTAATTAAGAAGTTTCTTTTTGCCATATAGTGCATTGGATAATAGTCTAAGTTTGGACTATTTATCTTGTCCATACATATAACAGAAGATTCAATGTGGGCCTTTGATTTGCAGATTAATAAATGGTTCTAGATGTGGCAATTTGTGGTGGATGTAGTGGCCTAAATCCTGTTTAGGCCCAATAGCTTGGATACGGAAGGGTTGCATCACATGACCAAGGTAAAGCCCAGGACAGGCCCATGCCTTAGGACTAGGAAATCACGTCTGAGTCAACTCTTGACAGTTATAGATTTGAATCTCGAAAAGCCGGATTATGGTTGCAAACTGCCGAGATCATAGGATTATGGTTGCGGGATCCTCAATTTCATGTAGGGTGGAAGGCCAAAACTTAGAGATGATGTAGAAGTGTAAAGCAAGAAAACAATTTAAACTTTTACCAACTCACATAAATTATAAATTTAAACAAAAAGCCCATGCGCAATTAAACTACAGATTATTAGATTTGAATTTTGACAAACTGGATGAAGAAAAAGAATTCCTTTTTTTTTTTTTCTTTTTCTTTTTTGATCAGAAGAATAAGAAAACTCAAAGGGTGGAGGGCCAAAAACGTGATTAAAATAAATCATATCTAAATCAGTTTATCTATATTTAAAAAAACGACCATAAATTCAATTGACGATATTTCAAATACTGTTAGACCTTATCCAACCTCACCCCCATCGGCCTAACAATAAAGCATTCCGCCCAATATGACATTTCAAATTGTAATCCATTCGCAAAGTACATTCACCTCATTTTTCTTCAGTCTTCTTTTGCTCTTTTTGGGTCACAGGTGATATTTTAATGTTAAACTATCAGCCCAAACCTATTGACTTTTAGCCTTCGTTTGTTTGCAGGAAAATGTTTTTTCCGATCAAAGGAAAACTCTAGTTAAAAATGGAAAAAAAAAAAATGTTTTCTATTGATTAAGGGAAAGAAAACATTTTCCAAATAATAACTTCCTCTCTTAATCCATCCCACACCTAATCCTACCCCCACCATGACCCCATAAAAATAAAAAAAAATAAAAATTTAAAAATTTTTAAAAATTATTTTATATTTTATTTTTGTTAATATAATATATTTTTAGTTTAATTTTTAATTTCTATTAATTCTAATTTATTGATTTTTATTTCTTATTTTATTTTATATTTATATTTTAATTCTAATTTCTATTAATTTATTAATTTTAAATTTTATTTTTAATTTAAATAATATATTTTTAGGTACAAAATACATTTTATTTATAAAACTTTCTCCTTTTCAAATGTGACTATCAAACAGTCATATTCACATTTCGAGCGCTTCTGCAATGATTATCATCAAATTGGGGCATGTCGTGGCGGAGTCTGGTTCTCTACTTCTCTGGTTAGTTGTCCTTTTGTTGCTAATGGGCTTTGCACGAGTTCTTTTTTTCATTTTCTTTTCTGTTTTACGAAGTGAAATCCATTTTGTCTATTCTGGAGAGCTCTCTGTTGAGTCTCCACTTCAACAAACACTCACTCTTTTAGTTAGCTCAACATTTTATTTTTTAACCTTTTATACTTCGACATTTAAATTTTGGAATACATGCCTTTATTTTCTTTTCCAAGAGCCGTATGTTCTTTCAATTAGCTTGATATTTTCAATACTTTATGCTTCAATTTTCTCCCTTTCTTCATTCTTTTTGCGTCTCTCTTTTTGTTCCCTCTTTTTTTTTTTTTGTGGGGTCTCAGTCTCAATCGTCTAATATGATTTGAATTGTTAGGATTTCACCTCCTAAATCCTAATCAAGTTACACGGCTAATGTTACTAATGTGATAAATGATAATTTAGTTAGACTTGAGAAGCGCCCTTTTGGGCGAGACCCATTCCCTGTTACTCAATCCAGGTTACACCCTTATACATACGGAATGAATAGGACATTAGAAGAGTCCACTTAGGGAAAAGAATTCACAAAGTGGATGGGCTGTTTCAAAGGTCATCATATAATTATACTATTATCTCACTTCATTATTAAAATCATCTATCATAATTGTATTATTTCTTTATTACAGTATTATAATACTGCGCTGCACAAAATTCTTCATCCACGAGAAGAGCCTATTTGAATTGACTTTTTTTTATAAAAAAATATTTTTAAAAAACAAAAATATATATTTTTTACAATAAATATTTGAACTAGATTTCCAAAAAGTCAAATCTCAAAAAAAAAAATAGTTTCTTTTTTAAAGTCAAAATTTTTAGCTTATAAAAAATATACTTTTTTTTCTAAAAATTTTAGAAAAAGGTTTTGTAAAAAATCAATCCTAACGAGCACTGGATGGAGAGAGCAATCAGAAACATTAGGTTGTCAGGCCAATAAAAATTTGTAGACATTAATTTGATTAGTAGTTCTAGAACTTTCGCTACAACTCTGAGTCCACAAACGATCACATAAAAGATTCTTCTAAATGGGGCCTTTATCATAAATTTGTTGTTGGACGGACCTTATTTTTTCATTATGTATTTATGGGATGGTATTACCTTTTTTTTGTGTAGTTATTTATGATTCGTAGATGCTTTTATTTCAGCATTATGGACATTATGTTATCAATCGAATGCAAGCATTGCCTCTACAACCGAATGGATTACACGTGATGATTGAAATAACATCGCATTTGTTTGAGACATCTCAAAAGCAATGTAATGTAATCTTTTAATATTGTTATGTAATGTGTGTTAGTTGTAATCTTGTAATTTTGTTAAATATGTATTAGTTGTAATCTAAGTAATCCTATTTAGTTGTAATCTTGTTTTGTTTACTTAGTTGTAATCTTATAAATGGTTTGTTCACAATTACAACATAATGTTCACTTGAACAGGAAGAATTAAGTGTATAATGTCAAATTGATAACATAATGTACATAATACTGAAATAAAAGCATCTACAGATTATAAATAACTACATAAAGGCAAAGCGTAGCACCGTCCTATAAATACATAATGAAAAATAAGATCCGTCCAAAACAACAACAATAATAATAAAGTGCTACTAAACTACAAAGTTGGCAAAAATTCTAGCGCATTTCGGGAACGAGGTCCTCAATGCATTGCCAGAGTGAGATTGGATCAGTTTTGAAAATTTACCCAAAAAATGATTTATTTTTGCAATGAATGTTAAAAATTAGGTCAAAATAATTCCTCATGTGTGTTGTATCCACCACTGCCTAACGGTTTACCATGGATTGGGTTATGGTATGTCAGGTGAATGTGAGGAGAATCTGCAAAACAAGGGTGAATATGAGGAGGTGAATAGAAGGCCACGTGTTACTGGTTTGGAATGTTGCCTGTCCGTTTGTAAGGCCAGACAACTGTATACTATACATGAGATTAAATCTTTGATCCATTATTTTTTTAAAAAAAAAAATTAACAGAATTGGCGCTTCTTACCCCAATTTGCACGATACAAAGGACGACGCCACAATTGCACCGGTGAGGTTGGGCCACGTCTGGTGTTTCGCACGTTTACGTCTATATGAGTTTTACATAAGTAGCAATAACAAATTACAATCTATATCTTGACCTCCAATAGAATTCTTTGCAACAATTGTTAATGGGTTCGTATTATTTGAATCGAGATTCCTTATCTTTTTTGAGTTTAGACTAATTGCCTAATGAGTTATCAAAAAATAAGGGGTTGGATTGTTATATTTTAGAAATAAAGAATTTTATTGATAAAAAAATTAAAATAAGGAATCACAAAATTATATTTTAAAGATAAAAGACTCTATTTTAAAATAAATAAGAATAAGGGACCACACAATTGTATTTTAAGGATGAAAAATTTTTTGGGTAAAAAAAAAAAGATAAGGGAGCACACAAATTATTTACATTGATATATAAATAAACCATCGCGACGAAAACCCTCCTCTCCTCTATTATTATTCTAAAAAGCCTTAAACCACCGTGACATAAACCCTCTCCTCCCTTCCCTCACACCATGGCGTCACGGATCAACCCCGTAAAGAGAGCCACAATGCAAGCTATCGAAAACCTCTTTGACATACATAAGCGTCAGAAAGCATTGTCAGAGGAATTGAAAACACTAGAGGAGGAAGTGAAGGCATTGGAGGAGAAGCAAGCAAATCTGAAAGAAGTATTTGGTTCACCCGTCTAGATTGGCGTTCAGCGTGCTGAGTATGAAGCTGCTTGCCAACCTTGACCCACAATACTTTCAGCAGCTTCAAGCTAACAATAGCAGGATCAAGAGTTTTCTGCTGAGCTCGTGTTTAGTAAGCCAGACACTCTTTGTGGTAGGCGATGTTCCTCAAAGGATGACATTGATAAGGTCTTCTAGATTAAGCAAGCCTTTGAGGTCACCTTTGTTTGTGAAATCCGTTCTAATCTCCCTGAACATATGAAACATCAACACGACACGTCTCGGACACCGACACTCTCTAACACGTGTCCAATAATTTTAATATTTTCATTTTTTTTTCAACACTCTCCCAACACCTCTCGACACTGGCGTAACACTTTTCCAACACCGTCCGTCATACACCGAACAATGTTTTAATCTTTTTTCAATAATTAAAATGAAAAATTTTTGCGAACAATGTTTTAATCTTTTTTCAATAACTAAAATGAAAAATTTTTGCGAACAATGTTTTAATCTTTTTTCAATAACTAAAATAAAAAATTTTTGCATTTCTAATGTAAATGCGCGTCTATAATTTAGAGGTAAAATATAAAATACTCTTTAAAAATATAACCTACGACTTTTTAAATATATTTGTTTAGAATATTTCTAGATATAATTTTATAATATTTTAACTATTATCTTCAGAATAATAAATAGTTAATATTTTATGCTAATCTATTTAACTCTCTATTTCACCCTACATTTGGATGAATTCTATCTACTTTCTATCTTTGTAATCCCTATATAAAATTTTATTCTAAACTTGTCTAATTTCAAATCTATTACTTTGCTCAACAATAGGTAGTAGGTGAATATATTTAGTTTATGATAAAAATTAAGTTTATTTACTATATAAATAAATTTAAATATGCTTTATGGAACGTATTGCAACGTGTTGTATCCTGATTTTTAGAAAATATACGTATCGGCGTGTTGTGTCATGGTATCGAATATGCACCTTATAGCCCTGAACAGATGAAAATGCAACTGTAACAACTTGCGAGGGAGAAGATGCTGGAATGCCATGAAACCATCCTCGCCTTTCACGACACGAATACCACTCAAGACACCGTGCGAATCATGGAGGATGTTAAAGAAGCTGAGAATCAGAGATATTAAGGAGGATGAATGCAAACAAGATTGAGAAATAGGTGAGTTTTTTTTTTTTTAATTTCTGTATGTCTTTATTATTTGTTGTTCAGCGTGATTATTCTGATTATGTCTTTTTTCTAATTTCTGCAAAGGAGATGGAGCTAAGTAGAGGATTAACACAAACAAGATTGAGAAATAGGGTGAATTTTTTGTTTTATTCTTTATTTTCTTTATGTATTTATTTTTTGTTGTTCTGTGATTTTTTTTTTTTGGCACAGGGGATGTAGCTGAGTAGCTGAATTAGCTGGGTTCAAGTTTTGTTTGAAGTTTTGATTTAGAGTCTGTAAAATAATTGCAGACAATGTCTGACTATTATATCAATTAGATACTAAATGGTTACCTATGTTAATGGGAATGGTTATCCACGTTGGTTAATGGTTTATGTTTTTGTAATGGTGGTTTATATTTTACGATGAATGGTTAATGGCAATGCTACTATCTAATTAAATACTTGAATGGTTATCTATGTTGGTTAATGGTTTATGTTTTTATAATGGTGGTTTGTCTTACAATAAATGGTTAATGGCAATGGTTCTATCTGATTAAACACTTGAATGGTTATATATATTATAGCTTATGCTGTGGTTTTTCTTTAAACTTTATGTGTTCGTACTTTAATATTTTGTAAGATACTCTCCTTCTGCGCCTTCAGCACAAGTCTCTTTGGGTGGGCTTTCGCATTTTGCAGGAGCAGAGAAGAAGGATAATAAAGTTCTAGTGCCTGATTTGGGCTCATTGACAGATATGATAGGTGGGTGTTTGATGATGCTTGCACTTGTGATTTTATGCATTTTGTTGTTCCATGTTCCTGGTTATTTTTTATTTTTATTTTTTCTTTCCCCTCTGTGCTCCCTTTTTGCAACACTTGATATGTTTACGTTTCCGGGCACGTGAGCTTTTCTATTACTTGAAATGAGGCAGAGTTGATTACGGTGAAGAACACAGCAAAGCACGTGGACACTCTCAATTTGGGAGGATTTATGAAGAAGGTTATATTATTAAGTAACATTTGTATTAGATTTTGTTTATGTGGTTTGTCTTGAGCGGTATGATTGACAAGATTTACTTGTTTGGTTCAGTATCCTGAATGGGATGAGGATCATCCTATTCATTTCGTTGGGTTTCGTTGGGCATTTAGCTGGATCTCAGATTGTTCGCATTCTGCAGCAAATGCTTGCTGGTAAGGGTAGGTTTTCAATTATTAACCATAAATGATATATGGAAATCTATCCTTGATTGACCTAAAATTTTATTCTACTTTCAGGCATTTAAAGGATACGAGACTTCAGAGAACTGGGTGCTAAGCATAACAGCATTATCTGGACTATTAATGGGACAACAAGGACTTATTTAGATGAATGAAAATATCAGTACCAAAAGTTTTTAAAAAGAGAATGAACTATTTGATTAGGCCACTTTTCCGTCCCAGTCTTTTCTTTTTTTTTTTCTTAATAAATATTTGGGTATGGGTCAAAATTAATTATCTCAAGGGACATTTTTGTAGGACTTCCAAGTATACTGCTAAGTGGAAATTTAGTTTTGAGTTGTCAGATCAAAACCTTAGTCATTGTTGTAATGGTTCCAACTACATAGTGAAATGAGAATGAAGTATTTGATTAGGAAAATTCTTGGTGTATGATAAGGGCCTCTCTGTATTCGTTCTCTCTGCTAGCTAAGCTATTAAGAGCCTATTTCAATTGATTTTTTTTTTTCAGAAAAATATTTTTTCCTCTAAAGAACACATTTTTTAAATAAACATTTGAATTAGATTATAAAAAAATTCGAATTCAAAATCTTTAATTTTCAAAAAAAAAAAAAAAATTTAAAAAATTAAGCAGAGAGCATGCAGAAACATTATGTAGAATCAGGCGAATAAAAATTTGGAGGCGTTAATTTGATTATTAGTTCTAGAACTGTCGTTACTAACTCGAGCGCACAAAAAATCACATAAAAGATTCCTCTAAATGGACCAAATTCTAGACTCATCTCGCCGCTGAATGATGTTTTTGCCCAACAAACGGTTTCCATTAATCGATTGACGTCTGACTTTGCATATAAAAAGGCTCTTTTCTTTTTGGACGACTTTATTTTGACATTTATAATTGTCCACATAAGATTTAGAGGATGAGTTATTTTTATCAAGAAGGAAACTCTACATATATAACAATGCGTTGAATTATTTAATATTACGAGAATATATCATTTTGTATCAATAAAAATAATTCATATGAAAGGTGTAAATCCCAAGCCAAAGAAATCCTATCCTAATTAAAGATCAACAGATGACACTTACGTGGTTAAATGTCTCATTTTTGAGTTATATTTTGTTGCCAAATTATATAATATTATAATTTTATTTAAATATTTATAAAGTATATTTGCATTAGACATACAGATAACTAGTTTTTTTTGGTCGAAGAAATAAATATTATTACTATATACGGATAAATAGTCATTGTTGATACGTTTGAATCTTCTATTCGAATTTGGTTTACACTAAAATATTTTATTCATATTATATATTGTCTTTATTAAACAATAGCATTTAAATATAACAACTTCCAAAAATCTTAAAACATTTCACAATCTATCCTAGTAAGCTCTTTATTTTTTATTTTCTTTTTCTTTTTCTTTTCGTTTTGTTTTTTTCTTTTTCTTTGGTGCGTGTGGGTCAAAGTAAGCTCTTTTGCTGAGTTGGTCACTGGGCAGCCCGCTTCATGTCGTATTGGGTGTGTTGGTCTACCGCGGACCAGCCTTTGAAGCTAAAATTAGGGATAATCTTATTATAATAAACGATGACCATTGGGCATTTTCTATTTATTTTTTATAACAAAATTCATCCTCATCACAATAATAGAACTATATATTCAATTTATTTAAAATTATAATTTTTGTACTCCAACATCAACAACCAATATTGGCCCTTTATAGTTAATGGATAAAAAGGAAAAGCAACAATACTATTAACAAAATTAAACAAGGCACCAAAAGTCACACTGACTATTATCGGATTGGACACGCCTATAACTAAAATAAAATGCAGCAAGTCATAGCAGGTGGGAGGCCAATGCCCCGTCAGATACCACAAACCACAATCAAATTAGCGACATTCACCTCTCGCAGGTCGTAAGGGGCCTTTGCCGGAGTTCACAACGGTGAATTGAAATTGAGTAACATTTGGACCCACTAATAGAGTCTATGAAAAGCATTAACCTCCGCTAAAGTGGTGTTTATGAGCTAAAATGCCCAAAAAGGGAAAATTTACACAAATAGAGCAATTAAACCTTCTGCCAAGTGATGCGTGATTCGTGAAATTGTTAGATAACAGTCTATCATATACACATAATTTACTACAAAAAATTATGCTGCCCTCAATTAATTTAGAGTGTCAACGGGGACATACTTCGAAACAGATATTAAGCCCACCTTTGAACACAAAAAAGACAAATAAACATTTTCTCTTGGTCAACTAAGTAACTGATGAATTAACTCGTCACGCATTTATACCAAAAGAGGACTAGGCAAACTAACAATTTCGTTACTTCTAATTAAAATTTTATTTTATTAGCATTTGTTTTATTTAAACAAATTATTCTAATTTTTACAATATATGTACATATATATTTCAGTATAAATGTTGGCATTTTATGATCAATCATGGATTATTTTTACTATTTAGGATATTATTATTCTATTTCTATTATTAGTATTTCTTTTGTAATAGTACTACTTTTTTTTATTAATGATTGGTTATTAAATAACTACTTTTTTTAGTGTTATCAAATTTGAGGGCTTTATTGGAATTGGGCTATCATCAAACCCAAGCAGAGAAAAAAAAATATAAAAAAATATAAAAACACATTTCGTAACCTTCAACGTCACGAGTCCCAACCTTGGGACTCTAGGTCGGACATTAACGCAGCAACAGAACAAAAGGTACCAACACAGAATTAAACGCACAGGAGAATAAATGAATGAATGGTTTCACAAGTACAGAACAAAATCCTAGAAAAAACACGACTTTAAAAAAATTTTCCCAGCTTAAACATTTTCTTTTAATTTTTTTTTTTTAATTTTGACTAACCGATGACTTGTCCAAACACAGATATCAAAAGAACGCACACATCACACAGTTAAAACACAAACAGAAAAAGTTAGGAGAAGAGTTTTCTTTTTTTTTTGTAAAATCCTATGAATCAAATGAAGCCTATGGCTGCTTCAACAACAACGCAAACATCGTCGTCGCCAACAACGACGACGACAGCAGCATCGGACGAAGAGAAACGTATCGAGCACGTTTTGTCGTACCCGATTTTGTTATCGGACCGGGTCCGCGCGGCCCTCGGCGAAGCCGATTCGTTTAAATTCGAGTGCTCCGAGATAGGCAAGCAATCAGACCGTCTCTGTCAAATGCTCCGCTCTGTGGTCCGGCTAGGGACCTCGACCGGCGGTTCGCTCTACGAGCGTCCGGTCCGGCGAATTGTCTCCGAGGTGTCGAAGAACCTCGAACGGGCCTTAAGCCTAGTGCGGAAGTGCAAGCGGCGCAGCGTCATCTACCGGGTGATGACGATTGTGTCCGCCGCCGATTTCCGGAAGGTCCTGAACCTCCTTGACTCCTCCGTCGCGGACATGAAGTGGCTTCTGAGCATCTTTGACTACGACGGCGCCGGGGGCGGAGGAGGTATAGTGCTTTCTTTGCCACCTATTGCTAGTAATGATCCGATAATTTCGTGGGTTTGGTCGTTTATTGCTTCTTTGCATATGGGTCAATTGAGTGATAAAATCGAGGCTGCGAATGAACTTGCTTCGCTAGCTAAAGATAATGATAGGAACAAGAAAATTATAGTCGAAGAAGGCGGTGTGACGCCTTTGCTGAAGCTATTGAAAGAGAGTTCTTCGCCCGAGGGGCAGATAGCCGCGGCTGTCGCGCTTTGTAACTTGTGTAATGATGAGGAGAGGGTGAGGGTGATCATTGATGAGGTAGGAGTTCCACTTGTAGTTCAAGTGTTAGGGGATTCCCCAATGAGGGTTCAGATACGCGTGGCTAATTTGGTGGCTGTGATGGCGGAGCATTCTTCAATAGCTCAGGAGGACTTCGCGAGGGAAAATGTGATTAGGCCGCTTGTGACCTTGTTGTCGTTTGATATGTTCATGGATGATGCCAAGTTGAAACTTGGGAAACAAAGTATTCATTCCATTGTGCAAATTAATAAGGAGATGGAGAAGAAGTCGGTGAATAATAGGCCTGAGTTGGCTTCTTCAAAGTCGATGCAGTATCTAGAGGGGAGTAGCAGGGGAGTGAATCATCGCAAGGATAGGGAGAATGAGAAGCCCGAAGTGAAGCTTCAATTGAAGATTACTTGTGCCAAGGCTTTGTGGATGCTCGCAAGGGGAAGTATTTCAAATAGTCGGAGGATAACAGAGACAAAGGGGCTGCTTTGCTTGGTGAAGCTTATTGAGAAGGAAGAAGGGGAGTTACAAATGAATTGCTTGATGGCAATTATGGAGATCACAGCTGTAGCTGAATCTAATGCTGATCTTAGAAGGGCTGCATTCAAGATGAATTCTCCAGCTGCGAAGGCTGTTGTTGATCAGTTGTCAACCGTAATAAAACAGTCTGATAATCCGACATTTCAAATCCCAGCTGTAAAGTCCATTGGTTCCCTGGCCCGAACATTTCCAGCGAGGGAGACAAGGGTCATAGGTCTCTTAGTCGAGCAGCTTAGTAGTTGGAATCCGGATTTGGCAACAGAAGCTGCTATTTCACTTGGGAAGTTTGCTTCTCCTGAGAACTATCTGTGTGTTGAGCACTCAAAAACAATAGTTGATTTCAAAGCCGTGCCGCCCCTTTTGAGAATGTTGAGGGGCCATGAACGAGCTCAGTTGCGTGGATTGATTCTTCTAAGCTACCTTGCATTGCATGCTGGAAATGATGAATCTCCGGAACAAGCTAGAGTTTTGAATGCTCTCAAGGGGGTAGATCGCACACTCGTTGCCAAACATCCAGAGTTGAAAGAGCTGATATCAAAAGCATTGGCCAATCTTAATGTGTATCACAGTGGTGTGTTGCTTCAAAGGCCGCTGCATGCCCTTTAAACACCAAATGTCAAAAAGTAAATAGTGGGAGAGTCGGAAAAATTGATGCTTTGGCTAGAAGCAATTCTATTCTGGAAGTGAGGAGCTATTTTGTGTACAAGAGAGGGTAAAAAAGGAAATCAGCGCTTACAACTAAATCGCTTTCTCAAAAGGTAAATTGTCAATATACAGAATGAACTATCATACCAGGTTAGCTATTCATGTGTAACTGGATATTATACCATTGGTTACCAAATAGCAAATATTTGCAGACTTGTCTCTTTTCTCTGCCTTCTTTGTTTCAGTAAACCTTTACTAAAAATGTGCAACATGGTACAGTTGTTTAGCAGTTTGTTTGCCGAATGAATTCTCTATTTTCTTCCCCTAAATCTCCTCTTTTACTTCTCTATCCTTTTGCCCATGCCAAGAATGCTTTTCTTCAGATCAAATTGGTTCACATTACACTTGGAATTCTTCGAGTAAATTGGTTTAGTTTCCGACTGATACCATTATGAACCTAGAGTAGGCTGTCATGCATATTTAGTTTTAGAACTTCGCTGTTCTTGCGTGGAAATCTTCTCTGGAAAAGGTTGAAGTATATGCAAATTTTGTAGCCCTGATTCTCATTTGAGTTGTTTTCTTTTAGAAAAACCATGGATGATATATTGAAAACTGAAACATTTTGAAAGTGCCAATATCATGGACTCTTCTCAAATTTTACACTTGTAATCAATGTTTTGGATTATCTGAATTAAGAGAGTAACAATTCAGAAGTTTCTAAACTCCAGGATCGAATCCGTATGCATATGTTGATACGAAAGAAGGTTACAAGACACACGTGATATAATGATATATTAGAATTGAGAACTACTACTTATAGTTTGTCTTGATTTGGTCTATGGTCCGCGAATAATTTACATTATCATGTCTGTATTTCTTTTTGTTCTTTGAGTTTACTGGTACCTTCCTTTCGGCGCTTTTACCAAAAATAATATGAAAAAAAAGAAATTATATGTCCGAAAATAGCATCGTTTGGGAAAACATTCTGGAACTAGTGTACAAATTTTGTTCAATGGTTGACAGGGGGTCAATTCGCAGTCAGTGAAAGCAAAGACTTTCCCTGCAGGGTGCAGAGAGCTTCAAGATAATGTCTAAAGGAATCTATCTTTGGTTTGTTTTCTTTCTGCTCATGGTATTCTAAGAATTTAGTGTCTGTTCTATCAATGTGAATAGTTTACTTTCTTCTTTGAACTTTCTACTCTTACTTATCCTAAATTCTTATCAATGTCTCACAAAATTTGTCCCTCGTCACGTGTTCCTTTCATAAGCAGTGATCAAAGAGCGAGGATCTCGTCGTAATAATAGTACACGTAAAAGTTATTAATTGTAAATTGTTTCCATCTTTCCATCGTTACCATCAATTTGGGATTGCAACGAATAGCAAACGGAACTAATAGCCTTTTTGCAGGGACTGCACATTCCAGATTCTTTGAATGTCGAAGATTTCGTTGTTGAGATAGATTCTCTAGTCACTTTCAATCTTGTGACAGGATCTATTCTATGGGATAACCCCAATAGACATTTTTAGTTCTCTCAACCAAAAAAGGGATTATAATGTGAGATATGTTTAATCGTCATTAGTGAGGTTTTAAGGCTACTCGAATCCCTATTGGATATGGATAGAGCAGGTCTCTTGGTCCTTCCTAGAGTTCTAATTTAACTAACTTCATGCCTTTCGCGCAACTGAAAAAAAGGTTTCATTCCCAGAGTATTACAAATTTAAACATAGGAAAGGGTTTTCTCAGAGTCCACCGGTATAAATGCTCAAAGTCTTCAAGCCAAGAATATAAGAGAAGCTTGACACCTTAATACTAAAGGAAATGAGGAATGAATCGACTCAAAGTGATGGTAGAACAAAGATTTGGGCACAGCCCTCCGTAGACGAGCCCAGCTAGGGACCAAATTAAACCTAGTATATCGCTGGTCCAATAGTAAAGGGGCCGCCCCTACAAAACCAGGCATGTAGGTTTGAGCCCAATATCACCCGTGAACGCCTTCGTCTAACCCAGATGTTTGGGCTTTTAAGGGGAAAATCCCGATTAAGTTCATAAGAACATCTTACTTTTCCAGACTAATAATTCACCATTCAACACACTCTCTCTCTCTCGCGCACACACACACAGAGACACAGAAAAGAGATTTTATATATAATTATTAAACAACGCCACAAGATTTGGCATCTTTTTGTACAGGCAAAAACATTTCTAATGGGAGATTTTAAGTCCAAGAAACAAGAAGATAACCAATCTATCTTGCTCATGCAACCACTTGATTGACATTACATAAAATATAACCAGACCAAAAGAATGATTAGCACTAGGAGATAAGAGACAGTGAAAGCTTAATGACATAGCATAGCCTCAAGGTGCCCAAAAACATTCAAACAATTCATGTGTATACAGCATTTCTCTTGTTTCTCCTGCTGTGATGCATTCGAACCAACTATAGATTTTATTGAGAGGTGAATCCTCCCACTGAAATCATATATGAGACTTTCATCTTGTAATTTACTTTAGGAGTAAAAGTGTAGTTCTCACATAATTATATAAGATGGTTGGTATTTTCTATTGTTTTTTACAAGTTCGGAAATTATAAAGGTGCTTATGGTTTACTTGATAGTATATTTAAGTGAAATCGTTAGTTAACTCAAGTCACCGAGTCGATTGAAAAGTTTCTTATTGAGCAAACGCATAATGGTGATAATGTTCATAATTAACCCATTAGTGCTAATTAAACCATATCAAATATGACTAATGATTATTAGTGAACTTGGATTCCCTTATAGCGTATAAAGTGCTTTCACTAATAAATTTAACTGGTTAACAAGCACTATGCCCAGTGGAATTTGTCGAATTACGATAATTAATTACTCGTTTAAAGATGAATACATGTACGACTAATTCATGAAATGACAATCACAAAGGGTTATTAAGTAATTAAATTACAAAATGCATGGTACCTCTAATCCGAATTTAAATAGTCAGTGACGTAAGTGACCAGTAAAATTGAGAGATTATTATTTTATATAAAGACTAGTTCGACCTCAAAATTTTGATCCATAAGCATATTCTGTGCAAATAAAATATCCCGCGCTGTCTCGTTCCTCGGTGATGTTCGAAGAATGCAAACAGAATTTTATATTAAAAAGAAATTTGGCCACGATATGAGAAACTGCCAAGCATTTTAAAGCCCTCTCATGTGCTTGTCTCTCCAATAATTGCTTCAAACTAGACATTTAATTTTAGTAACTTATCTAATTGAAAGACAAGACGTGTTTGAATATTATTGCTTCTTCACTTACTCTGATCCCAAGAACCAATTCTTTATTACACCAAATGGAAGCTTGATTGGGTGACCTTCCCATTATCACTTCAGTTTCTTTTTTTTTTTTTTTTTTTAAACAAAAAGAAAAATGAGAGAAAAAATTTCATTATGCGTCAACTTGATCATGCAACTTTCCACTCATTTACTAATGGGCTTCATGTAGCTAATGTACTAAACATTCCATAAACTAATAAAAGTGGGATAATTCTTCAATTCAGATAGTTGAGTTATTTGCCAATCGAAAACTAATCAGATAACGTTATATAGATGTTGATATTAGTCTCTCTGTTTTTATTAGTATTTTTTCTCGTAACAAGAGAATTTAGCTGATGAAGTCTAACTACTGAAGCAATCAGCAAAGTCTGACCATCAACTAGAAACTTTTGGTGTCCAGCACATTCCCTATATTGAATACTAGATAAGTCGACAATGCTCACTCAAAATAAGAAACTGAGATAAAAAACGAGTCACTCGCATTCGATTTCAACTCGATGGGACATCTTTGAGAGGCTCTCTATTAGCAGTACTAACAAAGAAAATGGGAATTAATTAGGACCGACTATGTCATTATCCAAGCTACACGAAAATGCTAGCTAGGTTGGATGCTCATGCGAACCCACAAATGCAACAAGTGCCATGCAATTGACATAGGATTCTAATCCATCAACCCATATGTTATTTGTCTTTAGCCTATATACTCATCACATAAAGTGAATATTTACAAAGAACCTTCCCACTATCATAGGGCTCTTTCCTAGCTAGGTGGGTGGAGAGGAGTCATTGGATGTGGAGGGTCATGTACACCAAAGACTAAAGTGAGCTGCACGTTGACTGAAGAGCATAAAGGATATGTTACTCAAGTGATACGTGGCTTTGAGGCTTATGAGGAATCTGTCGTAGTCAAATCGAAGTTTTAAGAGCATGTATCCGCGCACCATCTCATCATCCTATCAAAAGGCTTTGAAACTTTTTATCCCTTGGCTTTAAATTTGCACTATTCCTTAGTCAAGAAAAGTCTTCAAAACAATAATTTTTCATGAACGTACAATTTCTTTGGAAAATAATTTCGTAAATTTGACTTGCATGGAATGCGTTGCTTATATCTAATAGAGAAAAAAAAGAAGCAGCAATTAACAAGTTGCTAGTCAGATAGTAGTGCTCTCACATCTTATGAGGAGGAAAATACAAATTAAATTAAATTTAAAGAAACGTATTTGTTAGAAGAACTTTTCTTCCGTTACTTCTAGCCTTTGAGGAATTAAGCAACTAATTTTCAAATATTTTAACTCAAAGTTTAAACCAAAAAAAGAAAAAAGAAGAAGAAGAAAGATGGAGCAGCAAAACAGGACAATCATGTATATTCAGAACTTGCCTAAAGTGATAGTAGTTCTGCGTTACACAAGCTGCTGCATACATGCAAGCACAATTATCATCACTGGTCATTATTTTCTATAATAAAAAAGCTGTGAAATCTGGGGCTTACAAGAGCAAAAATTTGGGGTGGGGGGGGAATCTAATTTTCTTCCCAAACGGGCTCCAATAGTTTCATAAATTATCGTTTTGAAGACTTTTTCTTAAAACAATAACTAGAACTTCCAAAAAAAAAAAAAGTAAACAAGCAGAAACTTTCACACAATATCAACAAAGGAGACCATGCAAGCTACTGAAGATCCTAGCCAAACAATAAGTCATCACAGAATCAGCATGTGACAAAGTAACTTTTTTTTCATCAGAAGTGATAATTAAGCTAAACTGAACGAAGTTAAAAATGAGTTAATACATCAGTAAAACATAAGCCCATATTCTAAAACTATAAATTTGGGGGGGTGGGGGTAGCGTTTAGCCTCTTAGGCCTTTTCAACGCGGCGTATGAAAACGGATTCCAAATCAGGGGGCTGAAAGAACTCTCTGACGCCATTAAAATGGCATCTTGAAGAAGGCTTTCGCTTTTTTGGAGCAGGTGGACATGTTAACCTACTTGCCATTTTTGAGTCTTCTGATTTTGGTGTGGTTAAACACTCTTCTTGATCATCATCATCAGCAGCAGCAGCACCACCACCACACTTCTCCACTGGCTTTGTTAATATTGGCTTCAATGGAGTCTTTAGTGTAATCCCAGCAATCATCCATTTTTGTGCTTCAGAGTCTACTACACGAAAAGCCATGGCCAAATATGAAAAGCCTAAAGATGTTGTCACCAAAATATATATAGCAAAAAAGGGGGGGAAAAAAAAAAGTTGAGCTACTGTTTAGGAAACAGAATATATTCTAAAGAAACAAGGAGGAAAAATCTTAGAGAAAGTGAGAAAGGAAAAAGAAAGGAAGAAAGAAAAGCTTCTAGCTGTTTGAGGTGGTGTATGTTTAAAGAAGGGGGGTTTTTTTTTTTTTTTTTTTTTGGGGGATATGGAGAGGTGTGTTTAAAAGAAAAGGTGTGTGCAGTAGTAAACGAAGAGGAAGAGTAATGTTGAATGTTGTTGGCTGCCCAGAATAAATAAATATATATATATATATATATATCCCAGAATAAATAAATATATATATATATATATATATATATATTAAGAGATGGGGAAAAAAGTACCCGAAGAAACCGTGAACTTTAGCAGAGAAACAAGTAAATTAAGCCCGTGAAAAATGATGGTTGCTGACCACGGGCGGTAAAATTAAAGATTTGTGTGCTTTTTTTCCTCTTTTCATGACGAAAAGTTTGTCTCATATAAAACTATATTAATATACGACATACATCAATATATATTTATTATTCAAAATTTATAAGTTGGTGGTCGAGTTCTTTCGCATATATATAGTGTTCTGGTTCCATTAATTGAATAGAAGAAAAAAAGTGGAGATGTGAGATTTTTCTTTTCTTGTATGTATCCATTAATTGATTGGAAGAAAAAAAGTAAAAATGCGAGATTTTTCTTTTCTTATATGTATGAGAAGCGTAGCCAGTGTTAACACAATAAATAGTTTAAGTTTTTAGATAGTATGATAACTCTAATAGCTGGAAGTACTATATCTACTGTCGACAACAATTCCTTTCTTATCTATTAAATTTCTTAGATAATCCAAAAGTTACTGAAGTGGTCGATGCTTGAAGGGTTTTATTAAGTTATGATCGACTAACCAATTTACACAAACATTACATTCTTGTAAATGTAATTCACATAATTCCTCCAGGAGCAATTTTTTTTTTTTTTTACACTGCTGAGTAGTTTGGCTTGAGGGGACTATAACGTAATTTTCTACAGAGAAATATAGAAGTCAGATTTATGATAAAATTATAAAGTTTAGGTTCTTGGCGCCAATTGTCTGCTTTCAGCCGTCAAACGTTTAATCTTTTTCCATTTTCGTCCTTGTTGGTAAGCTGGATTTGCTTCATTTGACATTGTAATAATGCAGAGAATCTTTACCTTTTGTGGTTTGGTTGTGGTCCGCTCATCTAATCCAAAAGTTTGATTTTCTCTTCATTCTTTTATGAAGCTTCTTGTTTTTGAGCAATCATTTATATAAGCTTTTCTGCAATCTATTACCATTTCTTCACTTTTTTTTTTTCCTTTTTCCTTTTTTAATTCAACAGTAGCCTCTCTGAAACAATTATTTAAAAAGAAGTTTCTCAATTGTTATTTACTTTACAATATTCTACTATATTTATACTACATGACATATTACGTACAATAATACATATTACGTACAATAATAAAATATATACAATGATAAGATTTTAGATATATAGATTACAATAAACAAATATTGAATAAATCAAAAAATCTGTCATCCTTGTCACGCCCCCGCAAGCAAAGTCGTATCTCGGATGGCAAGCTTGGAACATAATTTAGTGAAGCAGACTACTAACAACCCCTTAGTCATTATATCGGCTAACTGGTCAACAGAAGATATAAAGCAGACATTTAACAGTTTTTCACGTACAAAGTGCACGTCTATCTCAATGTATTTTGTCCGCGCATGGAACATTGGATTAGCCGAAAGATAAGTCGCCCCAAGATTATCACACCAAAGTGTCAGACTTGAGGGCAAAGGAATACGAAGTTCAGACAAAAGAGACTAGAGCCAACAAGTTTCAAATGTGGCATATGCAATTGCTCAATACTTTGCCTCAGTGCTTGACCAAGCCGTGGTGGTCTGTTTCTTGGCAAACTAGGAAATGAGATTGGGAACCAAAAAAATACAATATCCGTTCGTATTTCGTCTATCATCCGGAGAGCCAGCTCAGTCAGAATCAAAGTATGCATGTAAAGAGAAATCCAAAGAGGCTTTTATCAGCAAACCATAATGCATTGTGCCTTTTAGATATCGCAATATGCATTTTACTGCAATCCAGTGTACTTCAGTAGGCTGATGCATAAATTAACAGACTTTATTAACAGCAACAGCAATGTCTGGTCGTGTAAGTGTTAAATACTGTAATGGCCCTATTATACTGCGATAGAAGGATCAGGAAATAAATCACCATTATGCATAGACAAGTTCTGGTTTGGAATAATTGGAGAGGAAACTGGTTTGGCATTTAAGAACTGGGCACAACTAAGCAAGTCGTGAACATATTTTGATTGAGTAAGAAGCAAACCATCAGAAGTACGAGACACCTGAACCCCCAGAAAATATGAAAGTGATCCAAGATCCTTTAAGGCAAATTTGGAGTGCAATGTAGCAATAGTGGATGCTATTGTTTGAGAACAATTTCTAGTGATTATGATGTCATCCACATAAACAAGCATCATCATAGCCAAAGAGTCGTAGTTGTATAAGAACAACAAAGAATCAGATTTGGATGGAGAAAACCCAAGTTGTAGAAGGCACGTACTGAGACGAGCAAACCAAACCCAAGGAGCCTATTTGAGGCCATACAATGCCTTTTGCAATTTACAGACATGCTGAGAATAAATAGGATGAATAAAACCTGGTGGTTGTGTGATATACACATCCTCATCAAGAAAACCATGTAAGAATGCATTGTTCACATCCAATTGTCTGATATCCCAACCAAATGACACAACGAGTGAAAGAATAACATGAATTGTAGTCGATTTAACCACAGGGCTGAAAGTCTCAATATAGTCCACTCCTTCTTCTTGACTAAACCTCTTGGCAACCAAGCGTGCCTTATAACAATCAATCGAGCCATCAGGTTTTCGTTTATTCGATAGTCCCATTTGCAACCGATCACGTTAACAATATAAGGTTTTGGAACCAATTGCCAAGTCCCATTTTGTAACAGAGCATTATACTTTGCAGCCATAGCCATTTGCCAATGTTGGTGTTTTTGTGCCTGACTATAACATGTAGGCTCAACGTCCACAAAATTATTAGTAATAGTATGAGCAGTAAAGAGAATGTAGTCAGAAAAATTATGAGACACCCTTGTATTAGACTTTGTCCTAGTGACCATCGAATGGGTATTTGGTGGAGCATTGACAGTTAATATTTCACCATGTGACTCAGATGATGATGGTATGCCATCATGTGTAGCCGAAGTAGGGGAGCTAGACGAGCCAAACAAAGACAATGGTGAATAAGAATTAGCAGACACATGAAAACGTTGGTCACTAGTGGAGGCTGGTGGTGAGGCTATGTGAAAAAGAGGATTAGAAAATACGTGAGTTTGTATGAGAAGCCGATACCATGAAAAGATTATTTAAAAAGAAGTTTCTCAATTGTTATTTGCTTTACAATGTTCCACTATATTTGCACTACATGACAGATTACGTACAATAATAAAATACATACAATGATAAAATTCTAGATATATAAATTACAATAAACAAATATTGAATAAATCCAAAAATCTGTCATCCTTATCACTCTATTTGTGTCTATAAATGTGTAGGTTTGGATATATATATATACCTATACTAATTCATTTTAATTTTTAAAGAAACACTATGCGCTCGTTTGAATTAGCTTTTTTTCAAAAACATTTTTTTAAACTTTTGAAAAATGTGTTTTTTGATAAACTAAAATTTATAGCTTCTAAAAAAAGTTAAAATTAATACTTATTGTAAGAAAAATGTGATTTTTTTAAAAAATAATACTTTTTTTTATGAAAACAGCCAATCAGAACAAACCCTGTATATATAAATGGTGATTTATAAATGAATTGTCTACTTATATTGGAATGATCATTTTGAGTCGATAAATTTAAAACCTAAAAGTTTGAAACATGACAGTAGTGCATTCCAAATCAATACAGCTCCAGCTAGCTGGGTATATTTAAGATCAGAATGTGCCGGTACAAAAATCCAAATCAAGAAAAGCTCATGGAGCTGAATACTTTCTGAGATAGGAATATGAGTATTACTATCCAAATCCACAAAGCTCATAAAGCTCACATGAGAAGAATAACTTTTGAGATTGGAAGATGACAGAATCGCTAGTCCAAATCAAAGAAAGGTCCCAACAAAGTTCATGCTAGCTGGATAACTTTTAAGATAATGTCTTGTTTATCATTTGGTAACTGGAATAATGTCTCAAATCGAAAAAAAGAAATTAAAAGTAAAATGGTGTTAGAACTCTTTCCGCATCCGTTAATAAGGTGACGAACTTCAAAACTCTTGTTGACAGTGACAAAGTGCTGAAGATTATCGGGAAAAAATACATAGACATTTTAATAAAAGAGAATTTCGAATTTGAGACTTTTGATCCCGAATCACACCTCTAAAGGATAAATTAGCAACTTTCTTTCAGCTTTATATATATACCAGGGCATGATCCTGGTCACTCTCAGAAGTCAGACCCCACATGCTATTCATCTCTTTCTAGTTGGAGTTTGTGTATATTATATTATATAAAATGGCCAGATAAGTCAGTGAGACAAGTCAATGACATATATGCAGGCAACGAATGTTAAGTTGTAGAAACAACACGGCAACTAGATATCAGAAGCATTATAGACAATGCAGAGAGAGAAAAAGGATTATGTTTAATTACTATAACACTAGAATTTTGGCAACAGCTGACAAGGATTATAAGCTTTTATTAGCTGAACATTATATATTATAAGATTCTTCACCAATCCTTTACATTCTTGAATAGCCTCTATGATCCTCATATTGCTCCACGAACTCATCATTGAACTTCTTGAAACCGGCCATGATTGCAGGCATGTCTTCCTCAGCAGGCAAGATTGTCGTCCTCAAGTGGAAAACCCTGTTCAGAAATAGTTTATATATCAAAGACATCAAACTC
This sequence comes from Cordia subcordata, assembly GCA_028554755.1. Lineage (NCBI taxonomy): Eukaryota > Viridiplantae > Streptophyta > Magnoliopsida > Boraginales > Cordiaceae > Cordia > Cordia subcordata. The sequence continues at coordinate 2,640,323 of JAPTOF010000020.1, forward strand.
TGCGGAGAACTTGAGTACTCGAGTAGGTGAATAAACCCAAGCAGCATAAGGCTTTCGGAATTTGCTAGACGCAAGGATGTGAACTATACATGATGAAATGGCTCCAAGAATGAAAGAAATAATACTCACCCTTCCTTTTGACCAAACCCAGAACCTGGGACAGTAGAAATGCCGGTTGCTTCTAATAGCTTAAGACAATAGAAAACATCAGGAACTTTTCTGGCCCTTTTCGCAGCCTCTATTGCTTTTGGGGGTAACCGTATTTGTGGGAAGGAGTACATGGCACCTGGAAATATTTGCTTGAGTGCAAATATCTTTATGCAGAACATGAAATGGAAGAGTTCATACAAGAAGAACATACCTTCTGTGAAGTTACAAACAACATTTCTGCAGCTGTTGAATCCATCAGTCATGATTTGTGCTCTCCTCCTCAGTGACTCGAGGATGCCCTTGCTGAAACCCAGAAAAGGCTATTTACACTCTGAAAGTACTGCTAGAAAGGAAATAGGTAAGAGTTTAATTTAGCACAAATATTCTCACAAACTAAATATTTTACCAAACGCAAGATAACAGGCAAACACCCATTGAACCATTGCCCAGTAGATAAAAATCTTCAACAGAATACGGGCTATAAGATTAATCTGCTTGGTGTTAGTATGTTTCTGACTTTCTAATGAATTTTCATCTTTATAATGATTAGTGAAAGATTAAGACAACTCTTTATTGAGGGCAGAAGATAAGTATGAGCACTATGACTTTTTGTATCAAGACCTACCTTTCTCGAACAAATCTGTCATGTGAAATATCTCCAGGCTTTGGTGGATTGACCATTACCCCTAGCTGCCACATAAGGAAAATAGAACTCTCAACACTGAAGTCTGAAAGTATACGTTTGGGTAGGGAGAAAAGGGAGTAAGCAAATTTTGTGAAGAAAATTTCGGAACAGGAAAAAGATGTTGCAAGTTCAGGCATATAAATTCAACTTATTGCAAAAGATAAAAAGCTCTCTTACAAATATCTGTCCAGGAACATTTGGGCTAAGTGAAATTGAAGCAACCTTGCAGATCTCCTCTACTGTCTGCAAATAAGATGATAAAAGTCATATAACAGAAACTAGTCTAATTTGAGAGCTTCGGAAATCAGAAATTTCTATAGAGCTCCAAACTGTATATCAGACAGCAAAAGTTTAATTGCATTGCTAGCCTGGGAAAACCTTCCTTTTATGTCAGTTTAGTACAATCATCTTGTTTCCGATAACTTCTCCATAAAAACTGATTAAAATCTCAATGAAGTGCATTTTTCAGTTCCCTGAAGACTTTTGCCTATTTAAATATTTTAAATGTTCATAAGATCCAAGTCATCTACCTGGTATAGGGGGGGGAGGGGGGGAGGGGGGGAAAGTAAAATTATTTAATAAAATCGTCCAGTTCCAGAATTGCATGAAATGGCATGCAAAAACAAACCTTTGGAGGAATGTTAGTCATCTCAAAGTATGCACCACGCTGTCCACATTCACCCCAAGCTCCTTTGGAAACAGTGTGGAAAGAAACAAGCTGGAGCTCCTTGCTTATGGGTGAGTGCATGTCCATCAAAACCTTTCGAGTTTTGGAGGATAGTAGTTAGTCATTCTATGTCTCCATGAGGTCAAAGCGGGATGTCCAATGGAACTCCAACTAATACATACCTTTCTTGCACTGATGAATGGGCGTTCGTCTTGGTAAATGTTCCGCTGGTAAACTTCGTCCGCAAGTAACACCAAATTTTGGCTGTAACAGAATTTTATTACATCTCTCAAATTTGCTCCACTAAGACACTGTCCAGTAGGGTTTCCTGGGTTTATAATAACCATTGCTCTAACCTGATAACACATATGCATGAGAAAGCAGCATGTAAGACCTCAAAAGGACATTTTCATGCACAAATATGAGTAATGCAAACAGGAAGCATCACGTTTCAGTGAAGTCCACAGTATCAACCAAAGCAAATTGAAATCTCCAGGTGTCTCCACGGCAAAATGCACACAATTTCAGCTCCCTTTCGTCAACCAGTGCAGTTAGATAAATATTTATGGTTCCAAAATAGATTTTGTGTTTAAGAATAAGTGAACATCAGTAAGTATGATTTTGTGTTTAAGAACAAGTTAACATACGAAGCAATCATACTTACTGTTATTCCATCTGAACGAGCCTTTGCAACAGACTGCCCAAGGTCATTAATGTCAAGCCCCAGTTTGCAGTTTCTTCAAGGTAATAAGGTACAAGAGAACCACCTAATAAAGATATTGTTGCTGAATACAGTGGATATTGTGGAACAGGGACCAATACCTGGAAATTGATAGAAATCATTGACAACAAAAAGGTGGTGGTAGCACAGAGAAAACAGTGCCTAGCTAAGGATGCAAAATATAAGATGAGAGCAAAGAGGATTAACCAATGAAGATTACAATCTTTCAAGGAACACTAAATTACCCCATCGCCTTCACCACGAATGATAGTGTTCAAAATCTGCATTACTCCCTTGCTGGCGCCATCAGTCAGAAATATAAGTTCTGGATCACTGTCATGGGGAAATGACAAAGCAAAGATTCTCAGTTAGAGAGTCTAAAATTACCTGGTACAGATTAATATACAAAATTTTTTATCACCTTGGATACCCATCACGTCTCTCAATAAAATCTGCCACTTCTTTCCTTACTCCAGGAATGCCACGTGAATCACTGTAAGCACCTTGATCAACAAAGGAATTTGTGTAAGGCCCTTCCGTCTCCAATAAATTGTATTAACTACTAGGTCAGGAAGTCAGCTACATTTTGACTGAACTAACAATGCTGAAAACTAACAAAACTACAAACAAGACAAGTGAAGCAAAATCAATCATTGAGCAGTAGGACAGCAGAATGGGAACAAGATTTCCAACACATACAACTAGGAAAATCTAATAGTAGCAAGAATCAGTAATGTCATGAACTAAAGCATTTAGCAACTTGCTGATGGTGAAATTTCACAATGTTATCAAGAGTGGTAAGCAAAGGGATACTAATAGGCTAACAATGTTTCTTGGAAAACGTTGTCCAATGAAGCTGGCGAAAGACATGCTTCTATGACACTCTTCTCATATTCAATGGCAGCTCAAATGCTTAGAGCCCCCAGCTCAACCCCCGCCCCTCTCTCCCAGTACACGTAATACTAGTGCAGTTAGAACAAAAATAGAGGACAAATACATATGTTTGAGTAAAAAGAACAAATTGCTATTGGAAGGATAAACAAACATTTTTACACTCCCTCAGAAGCCAATGGAAATGGCAACTTAAATAACAGTCATTCTCATGATGATCTTCTCATACATTTTTGCATTCGAAGGCAAATCCTTTTGAGCCAATTATACAAGCTGTGTATATCCCAGAACAGCTAGATCGAGGAACTGACAAGAAAGATACCTAGACCCCCTGAAGTCATTGAAAGATAATGTTTGGCTCTTGCAATTGCATCGGCTGGGAATAGGAGTCCTACATTTGGATCATCAAGCAAAAATGGGGCTTGGCAGAGAGCAACCACCTGTTATAATATTTTTAAAAAGTTGTACAGCAAGTGACAGCAATAAGAGCAAGAGCAAGAACCTCATCTGGATGAAGAAATTATGTTCAAAAGTTACAAACAGACAAAAGACAATGATGCAGTTGTAACAAACCTGGCGAGGAAAAGTCAGGGGATTTTGTCCCAAGGCATGGGGGTTGCCAACATTTGTGAAGATGATCTGTAGGAGAAATAGAATGGTGAGAGTGCAAAATGATCAAAGATAGGAGATAGAATCCTCTTTAGCAAGTAGAGCAAGACTGCTTCTTGATGCTTTTGATAAACTCTAGATCAGCAATTCTTTTGATAAACTCTGGATGAGTAGAACTAGCTTATAAGAAATCTGTCACCAAGGCACAAGAGACTCACAGATAATTTCTCCTTATGTTAATCTTACAACATAACTGGTTCTCAAAGGCAGTACAAGAACACAAACAACCAACAAGAATTATGATCAAGTATTTAATCGACCCTTAAAATTCCATATTTCCCGACCACAAACTAATAAAATCATATTTCCAACAAATTATCTAGATCAATACCAGAAATCTAAGACATGGTGCCCTCAGTAAAGAGTTCAGGCTAATCATATCTTGATGCTTAACTCTCGATTCTCGAATCATGCATCCATACAGACACTACTCTCACCGATGAAGAAGTTTTCAGGAATGGGAAGATGTACATTGACAAATAGCTATTGCAGTTACCAAATACTCTTAAGTATCCTCCATCCCTACATGGATATTCAAACAGTACTTTACATTCTTCAATCTGCTTAGAAACAGGAACTTAGACTAAGGGCTTGTTTGGATTGGCTTCTTTTAAAAGTGCTTTTTTTTACAACTTTTGAAAAATAACTTTTTTTAAGAAGCTGAAAATTCTGGGTTCTAAAAAAAGCTGTATTTGAGCTTTTTTCAAAATTTCAACTTTTTTGGAAGCCAAATCAAATAGTTATTGCAAATTTAATGTAACTTTTTCAGGAAAAAAAGTGCTTTTTCCTAGAAAAAAGTCAATCCAAACAGGCCCTAAGACATTGAGAAAGAATTGCATCTGAGGATCATGCATGATCTCTGTTATCCATGTATCTTGGAAGTGACCTATTATTCACTAAAGTAAGACCAATAGATTAAACTGTGGCCATCATTTGGGCATTATAATTTCCAGAAAGAAATTTTATCTGAAAGTATAAGTAGGAGAATGTTCGAAATGCAAATTAGAAAATCCCATATGAAATGTACCCTTTTCCCTTCTTTCTGAAGCTCAGAAGCCCGGAGATATAGCTCTCCTCTGACAGCATATTGACATTTCTTGACATTTTCATTCAGATTTTCATAATCTAATGGCTTGGAAGGCATGATGAAGAATTTATTTCCTGCTCAAACTGTGAAGAGAGGCCTAATAATTTAGCTCAAATGTAAGAACATTAATAGAAATCGCCTGCTACTACTTAGATGATTAGATAACAGAAACAAGTCAATTGTCATCCGTAGATGATTAAATAACAGAAACAAGTCAATTGTCACCCAGAATTACATTCTGCAGTTTCTAAGATTTAAAATGAATATTGCTTCCACTTTAATTCGACAAGTAAATGGCAAATTTGGATCACTAGGTCGAACAGGACAATTTAATGATAAAAAAGATAGACATGTGAGTTTCAGGCTAAAAGGTTATTTCAATAGCATCACAAATTTATCTAGTTACAACAACTATAAGGAAATATTTTGGGAAGGTGAGGAAGGGGACAGATTTATAGCACCAATCAACACACTCTTCTTAAGCATGCCGTTGAGATATTACATTCCAAACTTGGAATTGAAAAGGACAAAGCTAGGGGTGTTCATTGGACATTATCCAATCTAAAATAGAGTATTATTGTTTCCCTAAAATAATTCTGGAAAAAAAAAAATTTTCACCAATTTTTGCACAATTCCCCAACGGGGAATACAATTTGGATAATGGGGAAATTGGACAAAACTTCTTGGGGAATGGAGATCTCCAATTTAAGAAAATACTTTAAAGGTAAACACAGACTAAAAATAAACACACTCACAAAAAATAAATTGTTTTTATTTTCTCTGGAAAAAATTTTTCATGGTTCAGTTGTCACGTTAAAAATCCGAGCTCCGGCACCCCAGGGTCCTGGGACTCAGCGCCCCAAGACCTAGCCCGAACCCTCGGATCCCCACCCCGTGCGCTGGCCTCTGGCGACCTGGGATATCAAGGACAGCGTGCGGGCCCTCGAGACCAAGGATGCAGCCTGGGCCCCCCGTTCTCAGCCTCCCGTGCCCCAAGACCCCGGGGGCCTTGCATGGGCCTCAGGACTAGGGACGCGGCCCTGGCCCTTGAGTCTCGCCCCCTGGCGGCAAGCACCCTAGGACCCTGCTCTTGGCCCCCGGCCCCCGACCCCCAGTGCCCAGAAACTCAACCCGGTATCCAGGACGTAGCCTTGGCCCCCGGCACCTTGAAACCCAACTGGGTACCAGGAACGTGGTCTGAGCCCCTGGGTCCCGACCCTGACGCTTGTGTCCACAGCGGCCCAGGACCCCACTATCACAGTGCCCCGCTACTGCGATGCCCGGCATCCTAGCCTCGACGTCCATGTCCATGGCGGCCCCCCGGCACCGGTGATCCAACCCTCGGCCCCCCGTGCCCTGACAGCCAACACTCAACCACTAGCTCTCGGCGCTCGAGCCGGGGTGCCGAGGTGCAGTTTGTGTAATGTGTGTAGGGTGTTAAATGTGTATAGTGAGTGTAGTGTGTGTAATATGTAGTGTGCAAAATTTGTGTAGTATTTGTAATGTGTAAAGTGTGTATAGTGTTATATTTGACCTTTTAAAAAGTTGGTCTCCTTAATTTTGGATAAATTGAATAATATCCAAAATTTAGAATTTTATCTAATCTCCAACCTTTTTTCTAAAAAATTTATCATATCCAATCTTTTTTCTCCAATTAACCATTCTCCATATCCAATTTCTTCAAACTCCAAAAGTTCAGTGAAAATATTAGAGATCCCGAATGAGTGAAGACCCCTAAACAAAGCAAAGTCCTTTAACATGAACCAAAATACATAACCCTTGAACTCAATGCCCTGATGCAAATACTAATAGTCGTCTAATAGCTTAGACTCTCCCGAAGGCCAAGGAATAATTACATAAGAAAATAAAGGAGTTCCTTTTGGGTTGGCCTTTTTTTATTTTTTATTTTTTAAAAAACTCTTAAAAAAATACTTTTTTCGTGAGGAATAACTCCATTTGCAATAAGCATTTGGATAATCTTTCAGTAAAGCTGAAACTCTAAAAGACGTTTGCTTTCTTTTTTTCTATGTCAAACTAAAAGAAGCTCAATTTCGGCTTTATTCCAGAAGTCAAACAAGTGAAACTTCTCAATAAAGATAGTTATACCAAGAAAAAATTTCAAAAGCCACTTCAATCGACCCCTTATTTATTGATTCATATAGGACATCACCCATCAACACCTAATGACAAATTGAATGAAACACAACTATCTTTCCAATGCAAAATTGAATGACAAAAAACCACCTTGAGAAAGAATGTAGAAACAAAAAATGGGGGAAAAGACAACGATAACTTTTATGATAAAAATCAACTACTCACATGAGACCACTTAATATCTAGCAAACCCATTAAAGATATTCATAAACAAGCTCAAAGTCATAATTAAACAGATAGAAAATTTACGTAGAAAAATAAAATACCACCTAATAATTCTTCAATATGTCAAATAAATCCCAGTGAGAACCATGCATTAAAAATCTAATCTTGACAGCTAATTTTATTGTCTTTTGAGTATTTACAGTTCAAGAAGCTACCTTTGAAGCCTCTAAACAAAGCTCCGCAGAAGCAATTTTTTCTTTTTCCTTTTTGTTCGCAGGCAGCAATTGGAGCCAATCAGCCAAGTGTTTTGCTACTGTTGCAACTGAAGGAACCAGTGGGAATAAAAATGATGGCTTGGTTGTTTTTTCCCCTTTTTTTCTCGGCATTTGTGTGCTGTGTTGAGTGACACTTAGGGCATTTTTTTTTTTTTAGAAAAAGGTATTTTTTTTAGAAAAATTATAATAAATATTTAAATTATATTTGAAAATAATAAAACTTAATGTTTTAAAAAGAATTCAAGTTTACCTTTCTCTTCAAAGTTAAAATTTTAAATTTCTTAAGAAAAATATCTTTTTCAAAAATTTTTTAAAAAAAAGTATTTTTGAAAAATTAATTCAAACAAATCTTAAATACTTGTTCTTGGATTCACAAGGAAAAGGGAAAAAATTAAACAAAAATTGTCAAAGAAAAAAGGGATTCCTGGTTGAATAGTAAAAATATATTAAAGAAAAAATAAGGACAAGATTTTATCCTTGTTTCTTTTCGCCCCATTTTACCCCACTTACACGTTACCTTAGAAAAAAATAAAAAGGGGGGTTCGTCATTTCTTTTTTGTCTTATCCAAATAAAATATTGATATTTTACTAGTTGTATGTTTATTTGGCATTGTGACAATACAGAAATTATTAAGGTAGCAAATCACGGCCACTGGACACTGGAGAGTGGCAGACTCAATTATTTGGATTTTTGCTTTTGTATTTAATCCTTTTGGGCATAAAATCACATGCGTGAAAGTGTGGTGCAGCTTCACACTCTTGTGCTATTGGAGGTAGGGGTATTTATTAGAGATTATTCGATTTAAAATGAAGGATTGTTGTTTTTTCAAAATAATTTTGGAAAAAAAAAATTTCAATTTTCGCACAATTCTCCGGTGGAAAATACAACTTAGATAATGGGAAAATTGTACAAAACTTTTTGGGGATCTCCAATGTATACTTCAAAGGTAAATACACACCAAAAACACACTTGCAAAAAATAAATTGTTTACGTTTTCTTTGGAAAAAAAATTTTCGTTACTTGATTGTCACAGTAAAAATCCGAACTCTCCCGCCCAGCGCCCGAGAACTCGCCCCTCGACGTCGACACTCGTATCCACAATGGCCTAGGACCCGCTACCCTGGTGCCCTGACCCCGATGCCCTCGACCCTGGCTACCTAGGATCCCAGCACCCGGCCCCAGTCCAGGCTACCATGGACCTAAGCGGGCCAAGTCCCACGGCCGAGCTACATAGGTAGTGTGTGTAATATGGATAATGTGTAATGTATAGTGTTTATAGTATGTATAATGCGTGTAGCGCGTGAAATGTGTGTATTGTATGTAATGTGTGTAGTATGTGTCACGTGTGTAATATATAGCGTGTGAAATGTGTGTAGTATTTGTAATGCGTGTAATATGTGTATTTGAATTTTTTAAAAATTGATCTACTTAATTTTGGATAATTTCCAAATTTTAAAAATTTATTCGATCTCCAACTTTTTTTTCTCAAAAAATTTTCCATACCTAATCTTTTTTTTCCAATTAACCATTCCTTATATCCAATTTCTCCAAATTCAAAAATGTTCGAAGAAAATATTCAAAATCTCTTATAGGTGAACACCCTTGCTTGGAAGTCATTAGTCCTCTTTTCGTGGCTTTGACGAACAATTTCATTTTCACATGAGAACATAGCGGTTTTAGTTCAATTATGGACTGACACGAGTTCTTTTTTTCTTTTTTCTTTTTTTTTTCTGTCTAAAATTTTCTCTCAGAATAGACAATAGAATATTTAAATGGGAGAGGAGAATGAAAGTCACGTATATGTAAAAATTATCTCATATTAGGTCTAAACAATACAATAGTCAGTCGCATGTGTGTGCAGACCACATGCATGCGAAACCAACCCCACACCAACGGTTTTTTTAGCTTTTATCAATGCAATAGCAGTCCTGAATAAGAATAAGATAGCTTACAAAATGTCCAGATTAATATGCGCGCGAAACCACATGCATGTGGAACCACCCCCCACAGCCGCGGCCCGCAGGCGGCCCCAGATTCGGCTCTTCTTCTGCATAAGATACTAACATTTCGATAACATATTTAGAAACCGAAATGCTTTATGTCATTATAACCGGTATGCATCAACTTCCAACTCATCATCTTTAAAACTTCCAACAATCTTGCCACAAGCATTTCCTTAGAATACAACAGTCATATCATCTTGGCAGCAAAATCATCATAGCGACCAAAAGCCATGTACACGTATGGGGAGGTAAAGGAAAACGCAAAAAGCAAAAACAGAGAAAGACCTATTTGTGGAAAACTCAGCAACTATATCTCCCTATATAATATCCACTTTCTGTCAAACTTCAGAAAAAATTACAGCACTTCACAACTATGAGAGAGAAATGAAGAAAGAACCTGTCGTCACCCAAGCTTTTTTACTTCACTTTGTTAGAAATCCTTATGTAATTGAGAAGCTTATTTAAGGCCTTGCCACTGTCAACAGCCTCTCTGGCTCTGTCCAAAGCGGAATATATATCTTCTGCCCCTTGACATCCGAGCAAGTGATCAACCACTCCAGCATTTAAGATGATACGATCATACGCTGGACATTTCTCACCACGTAAAGCTGCTAAGCCCAACTCTATATTCTTTGTTACCTACAATTTTTGAGAATGAAATATAAGTCTGAGTAATCCCCAGGGATTTAATGATTGTCTGAGAAAATGGAAAAACTAATGTCAGTTTTGTTCCATTGCTGATGATTTACGAAGGCCAGTTATGAATAACATCACAGAATGACTACATATGATGGATACAGAGACCAAAAAGAAAAACTGAACAAGCCATTTGAATATAATCACCCTTAAGATGATCCTAAACCGAATACTTCGTGTTCCATAAAAGTAAAATTAGAACAGCCATCAGAAAAATTAAAAATAAGAATAGCAGAAACCAAGAGGCTTACTGATCTATCAGTTCTAGGCGTATCAGAGGGTTCAAAACTGTAATCTTTTGCATTCACAACCAGATTGAAACTCTCACGTGATACACCTGCAGAAGCAGACATTTGGATATGAATAATATACTGAACGTGCAAAAGATTTATAGGCCAGATGAATGATGAATCGTAGAAACTTGAACAGAAGTCTAAAATAAACGAACCATCCACGGGATCAGTAGGTGTCACATTAAGTGAGCGGAACCCTGAACAGTAATTAACAGGTATCCCCTTGGATGCGGTTTCTGACCGCAATCTTGTAGTCATTGACAGGGCTCCTTCCTCACCCTGAACATATAAATGGTTTAGAGAAAAGACAAAAGATGTTTTACTAGAGAAATTTGGCTATGGTAGACCATATTGTCTAAACTAGAGTGAACAGCGCACCTTAACCACTAAACCAGAATGAACACCTCTTCTCCTCATAAGCATTAATAGTGATTCTTCATAACCATCATGGTAAAAACCAGCAACTATGGCTTCCTTCCCTCTGGCCTGATGGGAAACATTTCCTCTTATTAGGATGATGCTAAGGTTATTATTAATAAGGCATCCTCAAGCTGAAGCAGGTAGGATACAGCATCTTCATAGAAATCAAATGTAACTTGGCACAATCTCACAGCTTTCAATCTCTTGCTGAAGTAGCTATTACATATAGAAGAGTGAGTAAAAAAGCTAAATGGTAACTGTAGGATACTGACCACTTACTTTAGCATAGTTTTCCGAAAGAGTTAATATGCATTTAAAAGCTTAATGTACACATCATATTTTCTTAAAAAATAAAGTTAGCGGGTAACCTAGCTCACCCGCACAATTTGCTGAACCTTTTCCGATGTCGCCAACGGTGGACGTTTTTTAATATGTTCCCTCACCCCAATCAATGAATATCTGCAGATACAGTGGCAACAATAAAAACATGTACTATCATGGGTTGGTTATGTTTTGGAATAAAAAATCTAGCATGGAAGTAGAGCAGAGTCCATTAAGGATAAAGGATTCATAAGTACATACCATAGGAAAAAGAACATGACTTCTAGAGGGCATTTTTAAAAGATGCATTTTGAGAAAATATATCTCCTCAAGGTAGATAATATGTCCATGAAACCACCAGTCCTAGTCAGAAAAAGAAATCCTCCAAGGAAAAGTTTGAATTTCTTAGTGGCATCAGCAAGCATGATATATAGCTGCTTATTGAATTCAAAATACTTGGACAACAGAAGCCTAAGACAGAAGATAGAGGTCTCGCATCAAGTAAAACACTTTAGTCAAAATGGTGAACCGTCATAATAATTGGTGATGTCATTTTTTTGGTTGGTTTTTCATCATGACAATCTCCAGGTTAACATCAGTTTTATATTCATTTAAGAATTTTTAGTGAAGTGTATTCCAGCACTCATGTTATTCAAGTAGTTTTAGAGTTGTCAACTCAAGGAATAAATTTCAGTTACGAGTCATTTAACTTTTTCTAGTTGCATGTGGAGTAGTTGTTGAACTAGTCTAGAAGATAATGGTTTCATTTATTTCTCGTAGAGATCAGAATACTCTCTTAATATGCTTTTGTTGACAAATACAATCTTTTTCATGTGATCAAATGGTTAACTATCAAAACTATGTCACAATTATGGATGTACTCCATACTTTAGAAGGGATTCTTCTTCTCCTTTATCATCTCATGAATCTTGTACTTTTTCTTAAGATGACTTATCTTGCATCCTCTTTTAACAACCAAAGAATGATTATTAGCACTAAGATTCACAAAAGCAATGATATGTCAATATTGATGCTTCATGTGAAGGCTGTAAGAGTAGGATGATCCTTAACCCCACGGGGTTGTACTAGTTTATCTCCAATGACTCTGTGACTAGAAATTGAACCTCAATCCAGTGCAACAGAGTTGCCCAGTAAACAACACTAGTCTTGATCGATAAATCTTAAAAAGGAGACTGATAGATCATGCGGATAACAAATTGTATGGAAAAGTTCACTTTATTCAGATGAGTTCTTCAGGGTAAGACACAAGGTGGTCTATTATTCTGGTTGGGGAAATTTATCATTTTGGAAATAATAATCTAGTGATACTTCAAGGATCTACCAATCATGGACCTCAAGCATGCAGCTGGAATCCTTTCCTATACCAATACTGAATTAATGATGGAGTATCAATCTTAGTCAAGCTCCATACTTGGTCAGGTGATTCCCTTGATTCAAGGGCTGATGCTATTAGAATTAACTGAATGTGAATAAGATATGAACAATTTTCAGACCCTTACATGAAAGAAGCAGGTCTCACATAACTGAAGCCACGTATTCGGCTATGATAAAATTTTGCCAGTTTAAGGTATTTCAAAAGTTTGATAGCAGTTTTGCACAAGTGGCAAGATTTTAGTTATCCTAATTCCTAAATAGTATAAATATTATATGGAGTCTAAGTCATATTAAATACAAAAATATACAATTTTACTACCCACGGGTTTCGTTTTCTTGGTAAACGTAGGAGTCGTCCTAATCTGGTTACAGTCGTAATTTAGTCAAGTTAATTATCATACAACTATGGACATTTTGCTGCAACTACAAGGGTTTTCATCATTCTTGCCTGCCCTAATACCGTCATCCTTTGAATTTTTTTGAGATGTGCACCTGCTCGCAGACCTTCAGACAATTTCTTTAATACCTCAGCACATAATCTTAAGACAACCACAATCAGCAAATTTTCAAAAAATTATGTTCTTCAAACTTAGAACAGCACTCTATATCCATCTTTCTTTGCATCTTTGATGTCTGAAAGACGCACCAATTATCAATCATGAGCCAACAAGACCTAGTTTTCTTTTAAAGTTTGTGTTTCTGCAGATTTTAGTTATCCTATTCCTACCATAAATCCAAGTTTCTTATGTTTAGCAATTACCAACTTGCAGCTTTAGTTCTGCCCCTTAGAATTATAAGCTAGTGTTTCTGCACTTATTCTACATCAGAGGATCTAATCTAATGGGTTGGACGTAATAAATGCTCAAACTTCTAAATATCACAAGAGGTTTACTTCAAGATATTTAAATAAAAAATACAATAGAATAGAGATCAGCGATACGGAAATTTCCGCCAAAGCCGAAATCCCACTTTTAAGTGTTCAGATATGTAAGAAATACTTTTATGTAGGCATTAAAGACCTTCAGCCAATTTTGAGTGCACTTGAATCTAGTTTTTAGCGAAACAAATTACTATTCACAATAAAGTATTTGGAGAAAATTTCACAGAGAAAAGTTTAGAAAGGTAAAAGATGTGTATCTCTCTGCACAATGAAGAGAAGAAAAGAGCTCCATTATATATATATATATATATATATAGATATATTGAAAAGTAAGAGAGCATAATATTAACAAATAGGACTAAGTCATAATAAGTTAGATTTACGTACAGAGATGGGCTAGCTTCGCGTTGACTTACATAAGCAAAACCAACATCCTCATCCTGAGGTCAGATTGAAATAGATGTTAAAACAGTTACAAAAACCTGATGACGCATGAAAAGAGAAACGAAAGGGGGTGCTGGACATAAAGCAGGTAGACACAAGGACCTCAAGAAGCTTTTTCGCTTGCAATGGTGACAAGTGTGTATTAGCCCCCATGAACTTCAGCATTTGTTCTTCAGTAATACCTCCCTGAAAAAGGAAACTCAGTTTCTCAGGCTTATGTATAAACACAAGTTAAAACATTCGAAGTCTCTTTCCAGAAAATGTGTTGCAGAAACAAAGATAAATTGCTGAAGATACCTTTACGTTTAAAATATTCCAACCTTTAGCAAATGAAAGAGAAATAACAACCATTCATATATAATGTTTCAGTTCAAGAGAAAAACTCAAATTCAATGACTAATCACACTAGCAAAATATGCTGAAAATGACCTTTGGTGGCATCCAGTCCACACCGTGAAGCAAACTAGATTCACCATAGCAGGACCTAACCGCAGCAACAAAAAGTGTACTCTTGAAGAAGCGTGTGTTTCCATCATAGGGTTCCCCATAGTGAGTCAGTGACCTAACATCAGCAAAAGGTGGAGGACCTGATGATCAAAGGTAAGTACTGAGAGTTGGGAAACACACTCCTTATCTAAATCATTCAGATCATCATACCCACTAATGTGTAATTCAAAATAGATAACATACAAAGTTCATCATCAAATGCAAGGCAGTATGCTTTTAGCTCACGATCTGTCTCTCTATTCATCCTTTGACCTATCAAAAATGCTGACAGCAGTGACTCGTTTACACAAGTTGATACCTCATTTTCTGACTTAAGAGGAAGAACATCTTTTAGCACACCCTGAACCTCCTCATATCCGAGATGACCCCCAGCCAAAACTTCCCTCAGGGCACCCACTAATCTCATCTCAGAAGTACCATTGCCCACAAACTGTGGACCAATTGAATTGCTAATTCCCATTATAGAGCCTTCAGGATCAGCTATAAAGATAATAACTGGAGGTAGCGCTGTAACTAATTGTGGCCAATAATGATTCATCGCGCGTCTCTCCCCTTCGCTCCATTGTGTTGGTTCGGGGAACACATTTGCACGGATAGTCATTGCTGCAAAAAACGCACCAAGTTGTGCTTTTGATACTTGTTCTTCATCTTTTAGTTCTCCCTTAGCTGTAAATTAACATAGCCATAGTAAATATGCTTTCACAATGACAATGACACTACCAAACTCACTCCCCACCCCTCAAAAGAAAAAGAGCGAAAACACAAAAGCAAGCTTTTCAGGAATAATCTGAAAATTATATTACAAAACATGCAGAATTGGATCTTGCATGAGGAGGGGTTGCATCAAATCTGCTAAGAATTGATGCCAAACAATAATGTGATATAGTTAATTGAGGTGTCGTAGGTTATGCATTGGGGTTGTAAATATCACATTAACAACAGATACATTATCGAACTTGGTGGCAAAACACTGCAGGAAGTTTAAATTATGCAAGGTTCACACCAATCTTATCTTGCTCTTTTTGCACAATATTGTCTTCCGAGTGGAACTTGTCAAAGGGCAACAACTTTACACCGTGCTAAGCTCTTCTTCAGACACATTTTCTACCAACTGGGTTTTGTGTTCATACAATTTCTTTACATAATAATTAACATGTTAGCTCACGAGATGGCCTAAAAAAGTTTAAAAGAAAAAAAAATCATTTCAAATTAGTTTTATCTACAACAACTTGCATTCTAATTAACAAAGTAAACAACGATTCAACCTTACCAACCTGAAATCGCTGCAAGGAAAAATAGCAAAAATAAAATGAAAATAACTACAATTACTAAAAAGAAATATCATACTTAGTGCACGAGCCACTTGCAAACACAAACTAATACAAATTCAAATTGCAAAGCTCCGTGGATACTCTTAACAAAAACAATTACAAAGACTACCTGAACGTAAAATAGTGTCTAGAACCTTAAAAGCTTGTTCTTCATTGAGAGGCTTGGTAAGTGTGGGCCCAGTGCAGACCTTGGTCTGAGCATCCAGAACCGTCTGATTGGGCCTGGGAAGATTCGGGCTCCGATACGACGTCGATACGGCCGGGTTCCGAATATCCGACAGGTCCAGCCCAAGTTCGTCCTGAATCACACTCGTCGACGTGGAATCCAAAACGGCCCGTAATTTCAGCTGATGAAAAGAAGAATTGCGGTGCGTTTTAGCCCAAACCCACCTGAAGCACGCATTCGGTACTGAAAACTGTAGGTGTGATTTGGTCGGGATTGAATTGGGGATGCGTGGTGCGATTGGGTCTGGGTTAAGCAGAGCTTTCATGGCGGTTTTGAAGACGAAGTGTTTGTGTTTTTGACTCGGTGAGTTGCGTAGTGTTGCAAGCTTATATTTCCGTCATGTTTTTGTATGTGTGCGTTGGAATGGTCGCCATCGGAAGTGGTTTTATTAACGGCGTCACGTCTGACTGGGTAGCCTCCCGATGCATTTAGAGGGCGTTTGGATTGGCTTATAAAAAAATATATTTAAAGCACTTCTGATTTTAAGTGATTTTTTTTATTATTAATTTTAAGTAATTACGTGTTTGAATAAATATTATAGTTATAAAAATAAGTATTTATATATTTGATTAAAATGGGTTGAAAAGTAAGTTATATAATTAAAATAACTATTAAGGACATTAAAATATAATTTAAAAAGATAAGTATAAAATAAAAGAGTAAAAATATTTTAGTAATAAAAATAAAAAGATAAGGACAAGATAGTAAATGATTTGGTCAAACTTGTTTTTTTTCAAAGTGCTTAAAGCCATACAAAGCAAAAGTTGGGATTAGAGAGCTTTTTATTTTCTACTTAAAGTCACTTAAAAAAAGTATATTTTTAATTAAAATAAACACTTTTAAAGCCTAATTTAAACTAATAAAAGTGTTTATTTTAATTAAAAATGTGCTTTTTTTAAGTGGCTTTAAGTAGAAAATAAAAAACTCCCAACCCCAGCTTTGCTTTTTATGGTTTTAAGCATATTAAAAAAAATAAGTTTAACCAAATCATTTACTATCTTATCTTTACCTTTTTATTTTTATTACTAAAATATCTTTTCTCTTTTATCTTATACTTACCTTTTTAAATTATATTTTAATGTCCTTAATAGTTATTTTAACTATATAACTTACTTTTCAGCCCACTTTAATCAAACATGTAAATACTTATTTTTATAATTATAACTTTTATTCAAACACGTAACTACTTAAAGTTGACAATAAAAAAAAACCACTTAAAACTAGAAGTGCTTTAAGTAACTTTTTTATAAGCCAATCCAAACACCCTCTTAACATGATGTGTATAAATGAAAATACCGAAATTATCCTTGCTGTATTTGATGTACGAACCACGTTATCTCGTAATTAGTATATTAGATAACGACTAATTGTTTGAATACCTAAACTCACTATTTAGGAAGCCGACATTTGTTAAGCAGAGGTTCCACCTATTTTTTTGCTTGGTGTATGTTGTGCGATTATAATGGCGGATCAATTGGACAACTAGTTCCTCAATCAGGACCTCAACTTTTTTTTGAGCCAAAATTCTTAAAAAGATTTTCCTTTCTCGATGTACCATACACTCAAAATTTAGAACGAAATTTTGATTTTGTTGTTGGTATTAGAATTTCGTATATAAAAAACCAAAAGAATAATATCAAATTATAAAATGATAGTAAAAGGAGATCCGTCGCTAGTTAGAGCCAATTTAGTTTTCCGTTTTAGAGAGTTAAACTAACTTTTAAAATTTAAAAATTTGTTAAAAAAAAAAAACAAAAGTGTTTGGTTTTACATTCTAAAAGTTACTTTCATTAAAAGTCAACTGAGTTTTGAGACTAAACAAATAAGTTGAAATTTTTAACTTCTTTGTTTGCCGTTTTGTCAGTGGTATTGTAATATATTTTTTGGATAAAAATATCCTCTTTAATTTTTCATTATGCCAATAGTCACTCCACTTTTTTCTATCCCTATTTTATTTAATTCGGCATTTTTAGCATCTCATCAAATTGCGGTGATATATGGTTTTATTTTTGCTAATATATTTTATTTTTGTTTTAATATTTTGAATTATAACTACAATTTTTAAAGAGTTTTTTCAAATAAATAGAAATATGAATAAAATAGTATATTATAGAAAGCAAACAATATTAGTTCAAAATATCTATTTCAATAATTTATGCAACCAACAGTTATTTACAAATACAAAACCAAACACCATTTCATTTAGTAAAAGTTTATTTCACATATAAATAACCAAACACATTTTTGTTTTCGCCAAAAATCCATTTAACTAAAAGTTCATTTTGAAAATATCCTTTTCATAAAACTGAATTTCTCAACTGAATGCCAAACTCGCTCTTAGTTATAAAACTCCAATAAAGTATCAATTAGTTATCACAACCATGTGCAAAGCAATTACTTCTAGTAGAGATGGAAAGTATACAGAACCTAACAACTCAAATAAGCGTTTCTTTTTTTATTTATTACTAGTAAATTAGCACACAGCTACATTGTCCAATATTATTAAAATACAAAATTTAAATTATATAATAAATAATTATTAAGAAAATTCAGTAATCTTGCAATGAGTCAAATAAGTTGTACTTATATTTACACATCCCTTTGTAAAAATTGAAACAGAGAAATGTGTTAATTTTATGTCTATACTGTTTTGACAAATTTGATATAAGATTGATTATAAGGTGGAAAAAAAATTACAGAATATAATTTAAGGGAATTGGGTGAATATGAGAGTGGGCATATATGCTGTTCTTCTTCTTCTTCTTTTTTTTTTTTTTGAATTTTACTTGATCAAATCAAACTAGACACTGCAAAAAATGATACCAGTAACTATATATATTTTGATCTCTAGTTACATTTAAAAATATAATTAAACAAATTTCATATGCTTGTTATAAGAGTAACTAATATCGATGCAACAAAAAATATTGCTACACTTAAAAATTGTAGCTAAGGTTTACTACATTTGAAAATGTAACTAATATTAGTTACACTTTGAAATGTAGTTAAAATTTACTACACCTTCAAATAAATATACATGTATATGTATGTGAGTGCGTGAACACAAAAAAATTAAAATTAAAATTAGAATAAAACTTGAATTGTAATATTCTAATTTATATAAAAGTTGGATTAAGGAAAACCAATAAAAAAGAGTTTTCCTCAATTGATTTTATAAACAATATGATATTGCAACATTCTCAAATTCATCGATGTGGGACAAAGCACGTGTTATACGTTTCAACTTCATGCTTTTAAAGTGTACTAAACAAATACCGCTTGTACTTACCAAATATTTAGCTACACTTGAAAGGATAACTAATTTAGCTACACTTGGAAGTGTAACTAAATAGTGGTATATAAAAAATTATACAAAGATATTTTGTTATACTTTAAAATGTAACAATTTCAAAATACTTTTTATATTTCCTTGAAGCATAACCAAAAATATGTACCTATATTTGTACTTACTAATTATTTAGCTAAATTTGGAAGTGTAACAAAATAATTGTGATATAAAAAATTATACAAAAATATTTTGTTACTCTTGAAAGCGAAACAATTTCTCTAAACTTGCTTCAAGTGTGACAGAAAAAATGTAATTACTGGTATAAAATGTTATAGTGAGAATTTCTTATGTAAAATTTATATATAAATGAAATTGAAAAGTTAATTTTTTACATTTTATTCTCATAAATCATTTTGCTAGGGAAGAAAAGGAAGAAAAGAGTAAATATAAAATTATAATTGTGTCATGATAAATATAAAAATTACAAACTTGTCATTACAGATATTATACAAATTTTCATTGATAATCATGCATTTTTTTTTTAAATTGGTACAATATTGCCACTTTTTTGGTTCAAAAAAGTGAATCTTTAGTAACTTAATATAATTTGAGATGATTTTACAATTATTTAAACTCATATATTGTAATTTAAATGAACTTAAACTTTTTATATTTAATTTTCTTCAACTTTTGATATATTTTTATATTTAATCCCAATTAGCACAAAGGGATTTAACAAAAAATAAAAACACATAAGAAAGAAGACAATGAGAAACTCAAAGACCAAAAAATTGGGTATTTAAATTATGATTGAGTTTTATAATTTATATTTTAATTTTGTTCTTGAAGTTCAAAATTCTAAACTAAAAAATTCAGAAACACAAATCAATTTTCACTCTTATGTGAAAGCCAAAATCTAATTTTAAATTTAGTCTAAATTAGCAAAATACGATTTAACAAATCTATATTTTTTTAATTTAGTCTAAATTAGTAAACCTAAAACCCAGATGTCCAAAAAAAATTAAGTTTTGTGATTTTAAATGTTTAACTTAATAGTTTTTTAGCTCTAAAAATAAAATATTTGAACTTAAAAATTCAACCAAATTCCCATGTCTAACCCCGATCGATTTTTTTTATTTATAGTTTTTCCAACTTGGATTGGAAAAAAAATAAAAAAACCAAAAGTGAAAATGTGTGATTAGTAGAAATGAAAAAGAGAATGCACATCATTTTAATTGAGAAAGAAAGGGAAAAAAAAGATAAAATATATGTAAGATGATCTAATCGCAAAGTTTCTTGGATTTTAATAATAAAAATTAAAAAAATTGAACTCAGAAACTCGAACCAATTCTCTTAACCCGATTTGAGTTTTATGACTTTTAATACCCAATCATTTTTTTATCGCAAAACTCAAAATATTAAAAATTTAAATTAATATCTGTTCCAGATAAAAGTTGAAATACGTGATTAAGGGAAAAAAAGAAAGAAAAGAAAGAATAAATCATTTTGCTATGGAAGGAAAAAGAAGAAAAGAGTAAATATAAAATTATAATTGTGTCATGATAAATATAAAAATTACAAACTTGTTACAAATATTATGCAAATTTTCATTGACAATCATGTATTTTTTTGAACTTTATTACAACATTGTCATGTTTTGGTACTATTCATTCATGGAGCTTCTCCATGAATGAATAGTGCTCAACAAAGTGAATATATTTTATACAAGTAGATTGAAATACCGCAAGTGTTTCGCTTTGTTACATTTGAAGATATATCATAGGGATAATATAACTTAAAATATAAGCATAAAATAGTTGCTACTTTGGTGATCATGCAAATGTAATATATATTATTCAATCAAAATAATAAGGTGATATTTATGAATTATAATCAAATCCCTCTCAAATTTGAAAATGTTGATTGAAAAAAGATTAGAAAATGGGGAAGACATGATAAGAATCGAGAAATTGTGGGCTTAAATTGGTTTAATTTCAAAACGAAGTTCTTATTGTTGTCATATTCTTTAAGTTAGTGGTCATGGTTTTAAAATATTGGAATTAACCCTTAATGTTTCAGAATAATGGAGAAACTAATTTGCACTTTCCAAAATATTCATACTAGTTCTTAATAATTTATAAAGATAGTTATATTAATCTTTATTATTTTAAAAAATTCATATTAATCATCAATATTTTATAAACTTATTCAAATTGATTCCATTCTAAGAAAAATAATAAAAGAATAAGGAAATAATTTGAACAATTGTGTAAAACATCAAGGACTAGTGAGGGTGTTATTCAAACAATAGAGTCTAATCTTGTGGGACATTAAAGATCATTACGAGTATTCCCAAATATGAATGTTCCTAAATATTTGGGATTGATTTGTGAAATATATAAGACTATTTAAATATCTTTGTAATATTAAATACTAATTTAAATATTTCAAAATAATATGATCAATCTTAAAAAAGTGTAGGATTAGTCTTCTGTCAGTCTAACTGACATTAGTTCGACTGATGGAAGAGTTTTCCAATAGTGTAAGAATAACGGAAATCATTTGTGTAATTAAACTGACGAAAAAATTAGTGAGGGATATAATTTTCAACAAGATAAGTGGACTGGTTGGGTTCATAAAATGGACCCACCAAGTAATGTGAGACCTTGGTCAATGGCGTTCTCAGTTTTGTGTTAACGTCTTTGCAGCTGGTTTGTTTTATTGGGCCCAACCCTTGTTCCCATTTTTGGGCCTGTCTTGGCCTCCATATCTTTATCGGTCTCTTTGGTCTGTTGGGCCCGTGACTCTGAAGAAACACTGTACGTAACGCTGCATGAGTTGTACGATTCGACCTTTATATATCAAGGCGCCTAAAACGCAACCGCTTGTTTCGTTGAATAAAAAAAGGCATTTTAGAGGTTACTTGAAAAATGGCGGGAACGTTGATGTCCGCAACTAGCGAGCATTTGGAGACTACAAAGACGGTGACGATGGAGACGACGTCGTTCTCGCATTGTTTAGCGCTGTCTTTGCCGATAAGGGCCGTGATCGACGAATGGGAGTTGGTGGAGTACGCGCGCTTCGTGAACTTTCCACCGCTTGATCGTATCTGCTCCACTCATCCTTCTCTCGCACCTCACTCTCTATTTTTTCGCAAGCGCTCCAGAGGCGGCACGTGGCTCATAAACTCCATCGATTGCGGCGGCGCGTCTCTCAAGCTCATCCCCGGTCGCTTTGCCGGCTTCAATGACGCCGTCCTCGTCGTCTCGCTACGTCAGAACATCCTCGTAAGCTCGCGAGTTTTTTGTCCGGTTATTTTACCAATTAATTATTGTTTTAGAAGTAAACTAAATTAATATTTGATTTTCCCTTGATTTTTCAATTTCATACGTAAATTTGACTTGTAATTTAGCTTGACATTTGGCGATAGGATTCTCTCGTACCTTGTCTTTTACAATTAGTTGATTAGATAATTAATTAGAAGAGGTAAACAAATTTTTGAATGTTAATCATATTTAATCATAGACTTTTTTACTTTATTTATTTGTTAGCTTTTGATTCTGCCTTCTTACTTTCCTCTTATTTCTAGCTTCGGATGAATGTTACATATCCTGACAAGAAAATGATTTACTTGTTACTTTAGCTGACTTTGAAATTCAATTTATCTATTTAATTATTCATGTACTGTGATAAGCGAGAAATCTGAGGTAACATTTAGTTTCTGATGAATGCGTACAATTAGTAATCTACATGCTTGTAATTCTTAGTTACAGTTGAATTTATTTTGGCATTTATTTATCCTTGTTTTTCTTTTTTTTTTTTCCCCCCAAACTTTGAAATTAACTAGCAGTTTGGTTTTGACGTGATGTTATGCATACATCGATCCAGTTTTACACAATAATATCGAATTATTTCAGCACATAGCTATTGAGTGATGAATTTGATTGATCTGTCACTGAACAAGTAGAAAATTCTGACATGAGAATATTAGGTTGCGTTTGGTTTGCTTGTTTTTTGTTTTCATTTTCTAGTTTTCATTTTCTAAAAACAATTTTCATTTTCTATCTTCTAAAATATAGAAAATGTGTTTGGTTACTAAAAGTGTTTTGTTTTTTGATGTTTATTTACAAAATTGTCACCTTGTTTTTTAAATTTTTTTGGAGATATTTACAAAATTGCTACCTTATTTTCTAAATTTTTTGGATATATTTGTAAAATTGCCACTTTGTTTTTTAAATTTTTTGGAGATATTTTCAAAACTGCCACCTTGTTTTCAAATCTTTTAGAGTTATTTACAAAATTGCCACCTTATTTTTAAAATTTTTAGAATTATTTACAAAACTGCCACCTTATTTTCTAAATTATTTAGAGTTATTTACAAAATTGTCACCTTGTTTTCAGATAAAACACTTTTTTGATATTTTCTATTTTCCTAGAAAACTGTTTTCTGTTTTCTGAAAATGAAAACAAAAAATGGTTAACTAAATGAATTTTCTATCATAATTTTCATTTTCCATGAAAATGAAAACAGAAAACAGGCAAACCAAATGCACCCTTAGTTTCTTTCTTATCGATCGACCTGTTAGTATAAAATTAGTGCCCTTATAGATGTGCATAAGTATGATATTTTTAGAAATAAGCAATTAGAGATGTGTTGACGAGGTCTATGACTAGTTGAATATAGAATTTTTTAGAAGTCAATAGATCAAGCGAGATGCTGCAATAGTATGCCGTGCTGTTTTCAATTTTTTGTGAAATAGTATTTAAGATTCTTATATGTCATATCCATCATGATACCATGTGTATCTTCAGTCCCAGAGTTGTGATTTGGTAATCATGGTGGATTTGCAGAAAGAAGTTAGGTCGCTTTTTCCTACTAGCACTCAATGTTTCCTCGTTCTAGTATGAAGACCATGAATTTAGCCGCATTCAAATGCTTCTTTTTGATTAAATAAGGGAATTTGTCTTTGACTAGTGAATTGCATGTGTGAGCTGACATATTTCTGGTCTCTGTCTCTGGTGCTTCGTATGCAGCTTTTTGCCTAAAATATATTATCTGTCAGATTAACTAGTCTGTTATTATGTGTTTCAGTTTAGCTCGTTATCCGAGTGTCGGAAGCAAGCGAAGAGACAAAAGAAATGATCTGATAATTAGTGTATCTTTAGTTTTTGACTGCTGTTTATGTAGGTTATGATCGATTATTATAGATCTATTTTCTTGATATACTGTAAAATTTCAATAAACTTACTTGTGCCTTCAATAACTTATGATGCACTAATGTTGCTTGGTCCAGGATCATCTTTTTGGTGCTTTCTGATTCATATAATATTTCCGTTCGGTCTTAGTTTTAGTGTTTGGTTGACTTTGTATATCTGTTTATTTCTGTTCTCTAGGCTTATGTGATGGTATATTTTTGCAGGAAGAGCACTATATGTCAAAGTTGCATTTCACATGGCCTCAGGTGTCTTGTGTATCTGGATTTCCATCAAGAGGTACCAGAGCAGTTTTTGTGAGCTACAAAGATAGTGCAGGCCAGGCAAGCTTCTTGCGGTTATTGAAAGTCCTCAATAGTCGTGGCATTCCATTACCCCTAATATCATTTTGTTCGTATGTAGTGGCTTCCCTTAGACAGTGATTTCTTTTTTTCCTTAATGAAGAATTTTGGATTAGACTTAAATACTTAAATGATCAAATGTGCAGAAAGGCTTTCTTGTGGAACACTAGAACTTCTCCAATTACTAGTGGATTCATGGCAGAATGACAAAAATAAGATCTCTGAGACACCATGAAATTATTCAGATTAACCTGAATTAGTGGAAGAAGGCTCATAGTATTATAAGCGTGGAACAATGCCTTTGGCATTGACCCTGATGATTAACTGACTCAGTCCTCTCCCCAGTAATCTTGTCATTTCATCAGCGGAAGAGGGAGATGGGACAAACATGGATGCTGCCACTGCCAGAACTGAAGAAAAGAAAAATGATTCTTTGTTATACAATTTTACCTGGTCAAAACAATTTCTAGATGTCCCAGAAAATTAGTTTGACTTTCTTTTGTGTGGCTCAAGTGCAAACCCACCGGATGCACTCACCAGGCCACCAAAGATAATGAAAAGAGAATTGATTGATATGCTTTTCTCAAACTTTTATAGGTCTCTTCATGAATATATCATTTGATGCCTGCTTTGTGAAGTAAAGAATTAGAAACTGAAGTTTAGAAAGTATCAGGATCCATGGCTAAAATCTATTACCTGTACCTAGGATTCACATTACTTTACTATTAACCAGGTAACAAGACCATCATGGGGCCCAGGTTTATCTCCATAAGAAAGGAACTCAAAGCTCAAAGTAATGAGTGTACTTACTTCATTTGGAGAGGCATATTTGTGAAATGTTGTTGTCTCATGCATAAAGATGGTATGGACTTCCACCTATTTCATAAGAGTGACACGGCAATAGTCTCTTAACTGTAATATTGTTGGTGTCATTGTGAAGTTTCAGTCCTCTGATCTAGTCTCCATACCATATTGGTCATATGCCTTTGAACTTGTTCTTGAACTACGCGTGTCTTTGGGGCTTTTGGCCATTTAAATCTCTCAACTTCATGACCCAGCTTTCTGTTTTTGCAGGTACAGAAATTTGCCTTACGTTTTCTGACAATCAATGAAACAGAAAAATTCATCAGCGTTTTGAAGGTGCAAATGTTCAACTTTTAATTGCATGATTTGCTCTACAGACAGTGTGTAGTGTTTGTTATCTCCCCAGTTAACTCTATCTAAATCTTGCATTTTTTTTATTCACCAGAAAATTTTGGAGGATGCAAGGCCTGATCGTCTTCCTTGTGCTGAATTGCAACCTGAAATATCATCTCAGTCAGAGTTTGTCCCTTCAAACTGCCCTTCCCGTGAAAGGTGAATTGGCTTTCGCTTAAGATTTGTTCTCTACTTGGCAACAGTGGTGCATAACCAGCTTAAAACTAAATAATTAAATTCTAGCGGAGGTTTTGGTGATTGCAGTTTTGAGGAAGGTTCAAGGTGCACGGATTCTGTGGACTCTATCATCCATCCGGTTCAAACAAGCAGGAAATGTGAAGTTGCTCAAACCTCCAATAGTCGTGAAATGGTACTACCTAATGAAGCTGACGAGATACTTTCAGCTTTCCCACCCAGTTTCACTTCATTTCTGATGAACTGTTGCCCTGTGGCTGAACAAGGTGGTTTATTCGCTGTTGCCTCTTATCACATCAAATGTTCTTGCTTTTGGTCTCCTAGTAACCCATTTTGACAACTAAATTATACAGGTGCAGAAAAACATACTGTATCAGAGGATGTTGATGTCAAAAATGAGATAAGGGTATAATCACGTCTAGTCCTGATTCTCATCTCTGTCTAATCTTCTTTCGTCTTATTTCTGCATATTGTATATAGAGATGTAGTGCATTCTTATAAGAGTAAATTACTGCCTCTTAGATTACTTTTTCTCTTATGTTTGCAGAGATATCTGAAAGATCCTTCCTTCCAAGGTATGGTCTTTTGTGTCCTATTGATTCTTAGAAGCTAGCACGTTGTTGGCTATTGCTTGGCATTCTTCGGGCAATACCAGAGAAAGCCACGCAGTGTGAAAACTTTTGTTGTTTCTATTCACGCGACCTTTTCTTTTACTAACATCTTTTTTACCTTCATTACCTGAGCACTAACACCACAGCCCCATGTATTGTTGTTAGATGTCTTGTTTAAAGCAGAGCAACTGATCGCTGAACTGGGAGATGACATACTATTTTAAAGAAGAACCCAGGAATTCACACCCTCTTGACATCGATCTTTATGATACATAACTGTAAAGCAGGTACAGTATAAGAATTTCTTCTTCTTCAATTTTTTTTTTCCAATTTCTCTTCTTGTATGTTGTTCAGAAACACAATACATATACTTCTCAATGTCTTTTCAGCATCATTAACACGACACAGAGAGAAAGTAACTCTTCCTGTCCCCTTGTCTCAATTGTTCAGCTAAGCAACTGGACATTAGGAAATTAATTGCAATGGTGGATTTTGTGAGCCCTTTTCGATACATATTATTCTGTGTTGATTGATATATGCTGAAATTGATGCAAATGATAGTGAAGAGAAAGAAAGTGAGATCTCTAACAAATTTGTGCCCGGAAGGCTTCTAAGAATGGTTGCTTTCAGTTGACGGCCTGGCATTGTTTCCTGATTTGTCCTGCGTCTCCTGCTAGCACTTCAATCTTTGACATTTTAACCATAGCTGCGGCAAACTCTTTAAACCATTGGTTCTGATCATTTGCGAATTTCTCCACTAAAACACGTGTTTTCAGGTCATTGGCCATGAACTGGTCTGATTCGAGTAGTCCTTTATTCTGCAATAGCTGCTTATAATAGTAGGAGTCCAGCTGGTATTGTGTAATCGAGTCAAACGGCAGGGTGCTTTTATCATCTGCACATATGAATCTTATAACCGCAGTGAGTCTGGGATCTATCTCCTTGACCTTAACTTGATCTACCGTTCTGTAAGCAAAGTTAACGCAATGAGCAGCCCCAATAGAATGTGCTCCTGTGAGGGCCACCATTTCCTCCATCGTCAACCCTTTACTGGCAAAGAGGTCTATGATTTTGTTGTTAAAATCATCAGGAAGAGGCAAGTTGCCTATAACATTTTCTTCAAGGGAGGAAACACCGTCCCGGCGACCACCGGGCACGTTGTAGCTGGGCAGACCAGATAGAACCAGAGCATCACGTGCCGCATACGTCAATATATCAGCACAAGACACGACACCAGGACATTCCTTCTCGAGCTCGGCCTTGATCTCACCAACGAGTTCAGTGCCCCGAATAAACACACCATTGGGGCCTGCTACCTTTTCAACAGGTTTACCTGAAGGATCCTGGTCCAGCAGGATTGAGCCATCACAGCCCTGCAAGTTCCATTAATCAATACCATCATCAAACAAGTACAACAAGTTCGTGCAGCATGCCGTTTGAGAAGATTCATGCAAATGCGAGAAAAAGCTACGTATAACAAAGTGAATCCAATGCTCTCCTAGACCCGTCGCGTATAGTTGGAGTATCTTGTTATTATCAAAACAAGCTTAACTTTTAAATGAAGTGGTAATTCTAATATAGAATCAGAATTTAGAAGTCTAACAGTGTCAGATTTAATATTTATTTTTGCCCAAAATATGAAAATTATTTACGTATATGATTCTAAACAAAATACGCTTGTAAGGGACGCTTTTACATGAGATGGTAAAGAGACATGCCTGGACGAAGCAATCATGTGCATGAAGGCGAACAAGCGCAGCAGGCAATCCTGAATCATTCAGGCTGGCCTTTGTCAAAATGTCTTTCACAATCTGCTCAGCTCGAGGACAAGTCGTTTCATAAAAACCGACGCTTAATCCCTCAACTTGATCAAGGGCTATCTCGGGTTGCCCATTTGCTCCACCCTTGGCATTCCCAGACGCGTCGGCGTTGGCGTTTCCGCTTCCAGAGCCACCAAGAATAGCATCCAATCCGGGAAAGACAAAATGGTTTTTCCTATCTAGAGGCGAGACCTCATTGGGTGTGAAGGAAGAGCCAGAATCATCTTCTAGCAAGACGCGAGGCTTGAATTGTGGGAATGCTGAGGCCAGCGGAGGGAGGATTGAACAGAAAACCAAAACTCCAGAAAAGATTGTCACCCTCCCAACCATGTCCTCAGCAATTCCTCAACAATTCCTTTTTGAAGGGTGATTGTTGATGCCTGCATGTTCACGCCTCCGGAGGAGAGACTATATATAGGTGGGTGATTCAAATGGGAGGAGGGTAGAGATTTTACGCTATTTTTGCTAACTATTTATTTATTTATTTTTTGTTGTTGTTGTTTTTTGAGCATATGCATAAACTAATAATGCTTGAATATTGGGATACCAGGAGGATTGTGGCAGATTGTCTATAGTCAATGCCATTTTATCTGCGCCTTCGCATGACCTTATATTGACCATGAAACGAAGTCCTGAGCTTATTTAGTAAAAGAGAAACTTTGTTATAATATTTGCCATGGTTATTTATCATAGGTGAAAATTCACTGGTAATATCATAACGTTATGAAAAAAAAATTACTGACTAAAGATTATTAAAAATCATTTTATTATGATTTTGTATTACTAATAGTGATCATAATATCATAGTATTGATAAATAAATTCATTCCCGTCTTTTATAGTTCTTTTCTGAAATTTCATCAAGGTGCATTTCCTTTTCCCCTATTTGACTTTGACTTCATAAACTTATTTTTCCATGTTCCCACGATTAAGAGTGTTTTTAGCCCAACTTTTACACACTAAAAAATATTTTTTTATGAATTTGAAAGTTTAAGTTCATAAAACTTTTGACAAACCATTTTCACATTATGTTAAAAATCATTTTTCTTCTTCTTTTTACTAAAATACTACTATATAATTTTAAAACTTGATTGCCCTGAAAAACCAAAGCAAGCATAATTTTTTTTATTTAAAAATTTGGATCCTCGCGACACTACACTAAACGCTGTTACACCACCATTCATGTGGACCATGGAGCTCAAGGAGGAACTTTCCTCGTTTTTGCAAGACATGGTCTTATCCACTTCTAACAGCACACCTCATTTTTTCAATATTAACTTCGCGGTTCAATTGATATTAACAGAAACAGGGAGGAGACTATCATTTTTAAGATAGTCTTGCCTCAGCTTTTAACGACATGACAATTTTGCTTATTTTATTTGGTCCAATCAACAATCATTATTTCATTGTAAAATGGTGAGTAATCAACACAAAATGGAAGAGAGCAAAATGGTAAACTAACACTATTGAATGATTATTGATGATTAATCCTAAATTTCACCACCAACAATGACCCAAGAATATGATATTCTTCCATCGGATAGCAGGAAGGGAGAGAATGATCCCAGGAATAAGATAAAGTATAATGAAAACTTCCACATCTATTATCAATACTCAATCCAACACAAGAGAATGGAGCACACTTTAACATTTAGAACAAAAATTAATCCTGAAGTGCAAAATTTCCAAAATGGAGCTCAAGAATCTAAAGATTTCCATGACTGCGACCAATTTAATCGAAAAGACTGAAGCCCATATCCTGCAGCAATCAGACGAAGAACCGGTCAGTGATGTACTTATGCTACCAAAAGAGGTTCAGTGCAGAAAGCTAATTCTATGTACTTCATGTGGAAAAATGACAACGGGAAAGAGTAGGCGTGGATATGGATAACTTTATGAGGACAGAACGTGGATACTGTTTTTTAAACCGATAACTAGTAATCGATGATGGGTGTGTGTGGGTGTGTTATATAATGACCACTACATCAAGCTTTCATTCGCTTGTTCTAAATCCCACATAAGATGGGAGCACAGATTGATTATACACATGTTGACCATACACGAGAAATAAGGACAGTGGACTTTATGTAGACAAAAAATAAGCTAATAACAATGGCTTTGCTAAAACAGGAAAAACTTACATCATCAGACTCCTCCTTCTCCTCAACTTTCTTCTCTTCTTTGGCTTCAGCAGCAGCTGGAGCAGCAGCACCACCAGCACCACCAGCAGGTGCAGCAACTGCAACAGCTCCACCACCAGAAGGCACAGATGCTAACTTTTCACGTCCAGCAGCAATTAGTTCAGTAATATCTTTACCCTTAACTTCCGACCAAAGGAGATCAATCCTGTCGTCATCAGCTTCTGCTCCAACTGAAATAACAAAACAACAATTTCAAATTTAAGTATTGAAATAAAAACATTGCCATTTAAAAACAGCATGCATCATTGATATGGTCAAACTTCACATAATCACCAAAGGGGGAATAATGAACAAGCCCATATTGGTAGCATATATGAATAGAATAAGTAGAAAGGTTGCTGATCATCTAGATTCAGGAGCAAACACGACAATCAAAATAGACTGACAAATTTCTACAATACATTAAGAACGTGCTAGCGGATAGAAAATGAAGTCAAAAACACACCAAATAGAGCAGTCCCAACAAGTTCCAATCCTACCATATGCATGGACATACCATACTTATAGACATTCCATAATTGATAGTAATCTGCAGCTGTTGCTGAGCAAATACCAAGACTGATCTAGTTTTGATCCCAAAAACACTATGCTGATT
The DNA here is from genome assembly GCA_028554755.1 of Cordia subcordata. Classification (NCBI taxonomy): domain Eukaryota; kingdom Viridiplantae; phylum Streptophyta; class Magnoliopsida; order Boraginales; family Cordiaceae; genus Cordia; species Cordia subcordata. The sequence goes on from JAPTOF010000020.1 coordinate 2,671,766, forward strand.
CAGTGGTGGGGATAATTTTCCAATTTCATTCAGTGCTACTGAAAGAAAATGTATGTGCTGAGGATAACAGACCATAATTTTAAACAATTCAAACAAGAACTTCAGAAAACTAAAAACAATTTAACGCCTTCAAAGCAACGCTTATCTTTTCTCTATGCTCTAATCCTCTAGTTTAGACATCTTCCTACAGTAAAATGTTCCAGAAAGTTAATTTTCTAACATTCGAACCAACTAAGTTGCAATGCTCCTTCATTATCTCTATTTAGAAACATCATTAGATACTTTTTCAATCTAAATGTCTGCAGCGCTCTTAGGAAGGTAAAACATATACGATTCCAAAAGTTGAAGCCAAAACTAAGTAATCAACTTGTGAAACTGAATATCCATACTTCTTCACTCCAAGTTAAAAAATAAATAAATAAATAACAACCTTTTTAAAATTAGTTTTCTGGTATTAAACAGTCAACATAAGTTTCTAACAAATACTAAACCCTATTTACGATACAATCAAATACAAAACCAATCACATTGCAGCTCCTCTTTTGAGTAAATAATAATTCAACATCATCACACACACACACACATATATCGGTATATGAATTTATATGCTTTTTAACTAATAATTCATCAGTGAGAGAAACACAAGGTAAGTATACCAGAGGCCAAGATGTTCTTCAAGTTGGCGGCGGAAGGGTTGGTGTTGCCACCCAAAACGGCGAGCAAGTAAGCTGCTATCACCTTCATCTCTGATCACACCCAAAAAAAAAAAAATCAAAAATATTTTAAAATATCTAGATAAAATACAAAATACACGCGCAGCTACGTATTTTAAGTTTGTGATAGCGTACTAACTGGAAAGAGATTAGGATCTCCAGGAAGAACTTTGAGGAAGACGAACAACAACAACAATGGCGAGAGCCGAGGGAGAAGGTGCCAAAAAAGCCTCGTGTTGATATAGCCTAGGGTTTTGGTTTGTTTTGGGCTTTGAGTGTTTGGGCTTATTCTAGTTCTTTTTAGATTTGGTCTCTTGAGCCCGGCGTGTTTAACGCTTCCAGTTGAGCTTTATATTAGAAGCAAGCCCAAATCTTCGGCCCAGAAGCAGCTCATCATCATATGTCAAGCCATTTAGGGCTCGTTTGGATTGACTTTTTCTAAAAAAAAGTATTTTTTTTAATAACGTTTGAAAAATAGTATTTTTTAAGAAGTTAAAAATTTTGGCTTCTAAACAAAGCTGTATTTGAGTTTTTTTCAGAATTTCAGCTTTTTTGGAAGCCAAATCAAATGGCTATTGCAAATATAATATAACTTTTTAAGGAAAAAAAAGTGTTTTTTTCTTGAAAAAAAGCCAATCCAAATAGGCTCTTAAACCGAGACGGCAACTAGAGTCGTCCAGATATAAAGAAACTATGATCCGTCATAGGATTTGTTTGGATTAATTTTTTTAATAAAAAAAATTATAAATTTTTTAAAAGTTAAAAATTTTAACCCAATTCAAACAAGCCTGCAATCAGCTAACAAATTTTTTTTTTAATTAAAAGTTACTGGGAAACTATGATAAGAAAACATTTGTTTAATGCCTAATTTTGATTAAATACTACTAATAATCATGATAATATAATATAAACAATCCATAACTATTAAATTTTACTTTTAGAATTGGTGTCTCCGACATATCGAATCAACATAATTCATAAGGCAGGTGTTCTTGACCAAAAAGATAACTAATATTTTCCAAAAAATTATGCTCATCTGGGTCACGAATCTGCACACAATCTTCATTCATGCCCCCCACATGTTTGATCACCATTCACCAAATAGTAAAACTGCTAAAGAGGGTGATTCGATTCTTGTAAATTGTTTCCACAACAAGACATGCATCAAACTACCAATATCCAGTGTTCTTGCCTAGCTGTACGTATAGGGTAACTTTTTCTTTTTGTTGCTTCCTAGTCAATGTATCATTTCATAGCCAATAAAAAGAGAAAAGAAAACTAGGACATAGTCCATATGGCACTTATAGTATAGTCTTCCACAATTTCATTTCACACACACACACACACACACGCGTACACATGCATCTAAGTGTATATATCATATATGTATATGTAACTTTTTTGAAACTTTTCATATTACTTATCATATATATATGAGAAGTGTATACAACGATAATAGTAGTTCATGTTAAGTCCATCACTTCTTACAATTCAATTTTTTAAATTCTATTTTTTTTGATGACGTCTTAAGTTAAGATTTTAATTTACCAATAATCAAAAGTTAGTGAAATAATTAGGTAGCAGGAAAAAAGCATTTTCTACAACCTAATTAAAAGACAATATATTTAAATTTTTGTATTCTAAATGAGTGAAAATTGAAAATGGAGCACGACTTTGTCAAACTTTGATTTGCATTATCACTTAACGAGGCTATTTCAACCTTTTATTCTTTTATCTAAATTGCAACCGCAACCTTTTATTCTTTTATCTAAATTGCAGTCGCATGATTTAATTCTTTTGATAATAACATACCAAAGAATCCGACAAATATCTAAACCAAATACACTTTTCCTCTCAAATAAAATATCAAGAAACCTTTTTCCATGAAAAACAAAAATAAAAAAATAAATCGACGTCATATCTTCCCCCGACCCACACAAACGGCCTCTTGCACGTGAAGAGATCAAAAGCGCTTGATCCTTCGTGTCCACATATTTTCTTGACACGTGTCCCAATCCAAATGGCCTCTATATATAGCAATCCCGTCTTCAAACGCCACACTCCACAGTGCGCGCTCTCTTCTGAAGCTTCTTCTCTCTCTATAGAATCGTTATACTCTTCTTTTTTTGTATTTTTGAAGCTCATTTCAAGGTAATCTATGATTAAATGTGGATCAGAAGCTAATTTTTTGCGAAATATTCAGATAATTCACCGTGAATTCTCATTAATTTAGCTGAATTTTGATTAGAAAGCTAATTAATTCACGAGTGTATATGAATATTACATATATATATATATATATATATATGTATATGAATATTATACACATACTCCATCACGAATTGTCATTGTTTTATCTGAATTTTGATAAAAATTGAAGTTCCTCTATGTTTTAATTTATATAGTATGTTTGCAGATCAATAATTACGCTGCAAGTTTTGGCTTGATTTTCATTTAATCCTCACACTGAAGCATCTGTCTTTGCAAATTTTAGTTTGATCTTTTCAAAATACTTTATTTAGTTAATTGATTGAAATTTGTGAGAGACCACAGTGTATGTGTGTTTTGCTAAATTGCGTGTGTTGTTTGTGTATGTATATATGTTACATGTATATATATTTTGTGTATGTCTTATACGTACAAATGCATTTGCATGTGTAATATGTATTCTCATTTTACATGTTATCTACACATAGTCATATAGAATATTCTCTCTCAATTCTTTCACCGTCTTTGACTGTGTATATGTGCTAATGTATGTGCACTCGCGTTGATGTACAACATGGACAAATATTAGCAAATTAGTACCTGCAATACATAATTGTATATACGTAATCCTATGTTTTTGGTTGGAGCCTATACTTGGATGTACTCATTCCATTTTTTGTAGATTTTATAGATGTATATATGTCACGATCATTTAGTCTTTAATTGTCGCTATCTGCAGCAGCAGCAATAAAAAGGGGGAGACATGAGTAAATCGTTGGGGAATAACTTGCTGCATCAAAGTTTACTTCCTTCAACTGTTCTGCATCATGAAAGCAGAACAAATTCGACTTGTACTGTAGGGAAACACACTTCTCTTCGACCTCAAGCAACTTCACGAACAAGAGAGTTGCCTTTTTCAACCACATTTTGCGGCAACACATTGACATTGAGGAGAAAGAAATTACAGATGGGAAAGCAACGTGTATTTTCTGGTTTTGCGCGGGCTGTTTTAACCACTAATCCTTCTTCTTCTGAGGTAAAAAGATGCAAGAAGTTTGTGCTTTTATGTTTTCCTTGTAATGTACTTGATTGGTTCATTAAATGCTGGAGCTTTATTGGATAAGTTTTAGTTTACCTGAAAGTTCGGTGCAGTGATATGCTTACACTTTGAAAAGAAAAGAGAGACAAAAGACATGAGCTTTTCTCTTTGCCAATTAAAGGGGCAGCAAGGTTGATTTCTTTTACAAACAAAAGCTTAAATTGATTTTCATTTTGTTTTGACTACTTTCTTTGCAGCAGCTTGCAGAAAAGTTCAACCTCAATAGAGATATTGAATTGCAGGTATATCTCAAACTATAACTTTGGCCTTGATAGGTTGTTTTGATGATTCCCAAGTTCATCCTTAAAATGGAAGAAAAGTGTGCCACATGCTTATTGGATTTGCCTGTGCAACTGAGCAGGTTGATGTTAGTAGTCCAACCTCAGGTTCTTTGTCAATTTTAGAATTTAAAGTTACTACCAATAGCGAAAGCCTATTCCTTCACTGGGGTGCCATAAAATCAAGTAAACAGTAAGTTCAGTTGCAACATAATAATTATACATAGTCTGATACTTATTATACCATTTCTCAAATCTTCAAGCATTCTTTTACAATGTTGTATTATAGAAAGTGGATACTTCCAGATCGTTCTCCAAATGGAACTAAGGTTTATAAGAACAGAGCATGCAGATCTCCTTTTGTGAGAGTAAGTTTCATTTAAACATTTAGTTTCAAATGGACTTCATTATTCTAAAGTTTTAGAGAAGTATCATTTGACTTGTTTATGTGATTGGACTGACATTTAGTTTTCTCTAACCTCTTAGTCTGGGTCTTTTGCCTTCCTGAGAATAGAGATTGATGATCCAGCCATACAAGCTTTAGAGTTTCTTATATATGACGAAGCCCAGAATAGATGGTAAAGCAACATCTGACTCAGATATAATGCATGCTTCGCAGGTAAATAATCCATTAAAATGACTTCATTCCTTTCGACATGTGCAGGTTCAAGAATAACGGCAACAACTTTCATGTTAAATTGCCTCCTAGAGAGTCGCGGGGTCCAAGTGTCTCAGTTCCTGAAGATCTTGTACAGATTCAAGCATATTTGAGATGGGAGAGGAAGGGAAAACAGATATATACTCCAGAGCAAGAGAAGGCAAATTATTTGTGCTATTTGATGAATTGTTTCCATTTATCCTTAAATTAATAGCTTTCATATTTTCCTTTTTATCCCATTTATATTTAAGAAAAACTATAAAAATATGTTTCATCTATATAGCAGCAAGGCCTTTATTGTTTTCCTATCATTCATTTCCCTGAAGGAAAAAGAAATTGAAATTAAGCAATCTATTCTTCCGAACAGCATGAATAACTATAGTACTTCGTTATATGCTTTCCAAGTAGTAAATGACTTACTTTAGCTTCAAAAATTTCTTAGAACCCTAAAAGCAAGAATCGTTGTCTACCAAAGCTTTGGAAAAGATAACTGCTTTCACATAAGCTGTTACTTTCATGAATTTGATGTCAAACTGTGTTTCAGTTGTCTGATCATTCTCTTAGTTGAATGTGGAACCATTCATAATTGCAGATCAACAAAGAAAGGAAATTTTGAACACTGTCGATCACCATATTACTGTTTCTCTTTCTTTTCAAGAGACTTTTTGACAATGTGCAAAGAGAAAGCATATTAGATTTTCTCTTATAGTTTATTCGTGATGCAATGATATCATGTTAAAGGCACTTTTTTTTTTTTTAAAGGAATAGAATGGAATTATGAAAACCATTAAACTGTCTTTTTCTCTGTTTACTGTTAAAGAGGGAATATAGTCTCATATTTGCAATTTACCATGGAAAGAAATGAATCTTGATTCATTAATTCTGATGTGGACATCTTTTCACTATCTCCTAAAATGTTTTGGGTGCATTTAGAAATGTAAATAGCTAACAATTGATATGGGTAAGATAACATAGAGGTAGTTATGGACAGCAATTGATGTGACCTGGGAGCGTGAGATGAAACTCTCATCTAATGCAAAAATATTGTACAGGGCCAACTAGGGATAGGGTGTATGTGGAATTCATGATTAGCTGGACAAGTTTCATTTGGTTCAGTTGCATTTTGTGTCATTTTGACTTGGTGAGTGCTTGGCTAAAATCATTTAGGATTTCCTCTTCCATTTTTCCTTAGCATTTACTTATTCTCAATTTTGTGTCACTTTTCCTCTCTCCTTAGAATCTGAAAAAAGAGTAAACTACAATATCCATTGAGAACCATGTAAAAGAGTATTGCCAATTTGAAACTGGTTTGGCTTTTAAGAATTTCCTCTGTGCAAGAACATTTAATATTTCGTGTTCTTTTCAGTTGCTTGTAAAGTTTAATAAGAAGTATCTTAACTCTTATAGGAAGAATATAAGGCAGCTCGAACGGATCTGTTGGAGGAAATAGCTAGGGGTACTTCCATTCAGGACCTACGAACAAGGTTAACAAACAAACCTGACATAAATGAGAGTAAGGAGCATCCTCTTTCTGCACCAAAGGGCAAAATACCTGATGATAAGGAAACTGACAAAAATGAGAGTAAGGAGCACCATCTTTCTGCACCAACGAGCAAAGTACCTGATGATCTGGTCCAAATTCAAGCTTTTATGCAATGGGAGAAAGCTGGAAAACCAAACTATTCTCCAGAGCAGCAACTTGTAAATCTTGAACCTCATGAATGCTTTGCATACACACACGTGCATCTTTTGCATAATTAGGATGTTTGCAATAAATTAGGTTCATATACATCCACCTTTCTCGTCCTCTTTTAGAAAAGATCATTAAAGGAATCCCATTCTCTTTTGCTGTAAGCTATACGGGAATCCTGTAACTTGAAAAGAATCCTTTAGGAGTTGAAATACAGATCATATCAAATTCTCCCATCAAGACAATTGATTTGATTTTCTTTGTTATAGAGTAAAGATCTCCCCTGGAATGGATTTAAACCAACTCCAGTCAAGTTTACTCAATATACATGAGGCTTCATCTTTCTTGTCAACAATTCAACATTGACTGGGGTTTGCACTCTAACAGAAAGAATTTGAAGAAGCACGGAAAGAGCTACAGAGAGAACTGGAGAAGGGAACTTCACTTGACGAGATACGGAGAAAAATTACAAATAGGGAAAGACAACGTAAGGTTGCTAAGCAACTGGAGAAAAGGAGTTATTTTTCAGTTGGAAGGATCCAGCGGAAGAAGAGGGACATTATGCAAATCTTAAGCAAGCATCCTGCTGAGTCTATAGAAGGGAAGATATCAAAAGAACCACAAGCCTTGTCCACAGTCGGGCTTTATGCTATGCCAAAAGAAGAAGTGGATGGTCCCATTATAAACAAGAAAAAATACAGGCTCACAGGAAAGGAACTCGTGGTAAATATGTATTTATGTTTGATATTCACCTTTTGAGTGTGTAGCATGGACGTGTACTAAGAAACTTAATTCGTTGTGCGCTTGAAGGTACTTGTAGCCAAGCCCTCGGGTAAGACCAAAGTTTATCTGGCTACAGATCTTGAAGAGCCGATTACTCTTCATTGGGCTTTATCCCCAAGACCTAGAGAGTGGATGGTAAGATATTCTAACTAGTGGACTATCAATAAACATAGACTTCACGATCTTCCATGTTTCATGAGCATCGTGTTTGTTTTCTATTTGTTGTACCTGTTGTTCCTTGGGATAAACTACTTATAAAGATCCTTGGCCAATTTACAGGTGCCGCCTTCAAGTGCTTTACCATCTGGCTCAGTTTTATTAGATAAGGCTGTTGAAACACCGTTTTTGACCACTTATTCTGACAATCCAAATTACAAGGTCAAATGCTGTAATTTTTTATGCTCTTTGGGCACTTTTCTGTTGAATTAAATTGAGAAGCTGATCTCAAAATTTTTGGATCTAATTTTCAGGTCCAGTCACTAGAAATGGTAATTGAAGACAAAAAGTTTGTCGGGATGCCATTTGTTCTTTTGTCTGGTGGGAAATGGATTAAGGACAATGGATCAGATTTCTTTGTTGCATTTGATGCTATATCCAAGCAGGTTCAAAAGGTCATGCTTTTGTTTCTAATATAGAAACCTTCTTTATATGTAGTTTTCTGTTAGACGTAAATTTGATATAAAACAGATGCCACTCGCAGGAAGTGATTAGTTGAATTTGTCATATTATGTAGTTTCTGTTAGAAGTTAATTTGATATAAAACAGATGTCACTCACTGGATCTGATGACTTGAATTTGATTATAGGATGCTGGGGATGGCAGGGGAACTGCAAAGGCTTTATTAGACAAAATTGCAGAATTGGAAAGTGTGGCTCAGAAGTCTTTCATGCACAGGTAAATTCTCTCAGTCTCTCCTTTCTCTCTCTCTCTCTCTCTCTCTTTCTTTTTTCTCTTTTCACATTTGAAGGTCTTCTTCTTCTTTACCCATTGTCTTTATACATGATCCAAAGTCTATAATCATCATGTCAGGTTTTGCATATCATTGTAAATTGGGTTCTCCAGCATATAGTGTAGTATTGAATAGTGTGCTGTCTTGATCCGCGTTCTCCTGCTATCTGAACAAATTTTACTTGGATTTAATTGATAGGTGAGAATGTATCTTGATTAACTTACTAGTCATGCTTCTTCATGCTCACTAGATAGGGAGGACCGGTTGCTTGAGCTGGAATTCTGCCCAAAACTGTTATTGTATGCTGTGAAAACTATCTTAGCTTTCTATGATTGCTGACTCACATTTATTTAACTGAAAAAAGTTCTAGTCCACGATTTATTAATTTCACACTATAGGATTATTTTGCCATTACATTTTGATTTCAAAGCATTGACAGATCATTCTGCATTTAGGACATTGATGTACTGTTGTTTCTCTTCCTGAATGGGACTTATAATGCCTCAATTTCATGTTAATGCCCTCTGTCCTATGATGCAATAGATGTCAAATTATACGGTTCAATGTTGCACCTGAAATCTTTTTGGCTGAGTTATACATTCTAGTTATTCGATTAAATTGCTTCATTTCTTTGGTTTATAATTGAAATATCTCCTTTGTCTTTCTACCCTCTAGATTTAATATTGCAGCAGACCTCATAAATGATGCCACAACTGCTGGTGAATTGGGCCTTGCTGGGATTCTTGTGTGGATGAGATTCATGGCTACAAGGCAGTTAATCTGGAATAAAAACTACAACGTAAAGCCACGGTATTATTCCTGCAAGATACTTATTTAATGTTTGTCTGGATTTCTTTTATGGAATGTCTTTCCTTTGGAGTCTCCACAATTGTCTTGCTTATTCTGCTGACTATTCACTGTTATCTCTGTTCCATTCTGTCGTCACTGGTGCAATGTCATCTTTCCCAGTGCATTTAGAAGTCTTTCTTCTAAGATTGATGTGCTCTTGTGCCTCTTCCTTGCAGAGAGATAAGCAAAGCTCAGGACAGGCTAACTGCATTGCTCCAGAATGTTTATGTAAGTCAACCAAAATATCAGGAACTTCTGCGCATGATTATGGCAACTGTTGGTCGCGGAGGTGAAGGGGATGTAGGGCAGAGAATACGCGATGAGATCCTGGTTATCCAGGTGAATATCTGAAGTCACATCTTTACATCTCACCTCCCCGTTCCCCTCTCTTAGGCGAAAGTAAATTTCTCTTTCATTGCAAAGTTTAGTCTTGCTTTGCATGTAAATACTGTTGCTTATAGTCTTCTACAAATTACAGCGGAAAAACAACTGCAAAGGCGGCATGATGGAGGAGTGGCACCAGAAACTGCATAATAACACTAGTCCTGATGATGTTGTAATATGCCAGGTATTTGGAATGTTATGGAAATGATCTTTATTTGCAGGATCGCTTTTGGGATTTGTTTCACAGAGTTTGTCTATGCAGGCACTAATTGCCTATCTCAAGAGCGACTTTGACATAAGTGTTTACTGGAAAACTCTGAACGAGAATGGAATAACAAAAGAGCGCCTCCTAAGTTATGACCGTGCCATCCACAATGAACCAAATTTTAGGAAGGACCAGAAAGATGGTCTCTTACGTGATCTAGCGCACTACATGAAAACACTGAAGGTGGGTGACCAGAATATATCTGAAAATTTTGTTTTTCTGTTGTGTTCCTTTAAAGTATAAAATCTACATGGTGACTAGAATATTGGTGCCAAACCTAGGGGAGATTTCAAGCTGCAGAAGACCACGTATGCAGTTTGTAAGAACAAATGAATCTACTCCCACTTGAACTGCAGTCCTTAGTTTTGTGAATATACATCTTTTTGAGAGTAGCAACTCTGCAATGCCTGAAATCGTAGTATGGAATACAAGATAATGAAGTCAGATATTACTTTTTGGTTTTGTATTTTTCTTTTTTCCATTTCATTCTCTTTCACCCCCATATGTTAAGGAGTTTTGGCAATGATGGTGAGGGTGGGGCTCCTCTAACTAGAAGCTAGGCTTCCCGTTTTGTATTTTGTTTGACTTGTTTTAGCTCTTAAGATCTTATCATATCAAACATTTTGACAAGTTAGCCTAACCAAACTCTTTCTGTAGGCAGTTCATTCAGGTGCAGATCTTGAGTCTGCAGTTGCAAATATCATGGGCTACAGATCTGAGGTAGTGTTTCTAGTATGCTTGTGATGCTTTACTCAATCTCTTTTCTCTTTTGCATTCTATTTGTGACTGTAATCCTCATCAGGGAGAAGGCTTCATGGTCAAGGTGGAGATAAATGCAGTGTCAGGCTTGCCGTCAGGATATCCGGTACTGTATCATGGAATACAGCAAGTTATAAATTCTGTGACATCAATTCTCTAAACATATTTGTACTAACATCCGATGAATCCATCAAACAGGAACTGCTCCAATTTGTATTAGAACATGTTGAAGACAAAGATGTGGAAGCCCTTCTTGAGGTATGCCATTCTTTGGTTAACCTTCTTTTTATTTTCTTCCCCTAAGACGTTTATTCCCTTTCCCCAATAAAATTTAAGTGTGCTAGGAAATTTTTTTCTTCAGGGGTTGCTTGAGGCTCGACAAGAGCTTAGGCCAGTGCTTTCCAAACCAAACAACCGTCTTAAGGATGTTCTATTTTTGGACCTTGCTCTTGATTCAACTGTTAGGACAGCAGTAGAGAGGGGATATGAAGCATTGAATAATGCTAACCCCGAGGTATATTCACCTAAATGCTAAGATTTTATTTATTCACTTTTCTTGCCTGTGTTTTGCCAGTTCGTTGAATTCCTTTTCTACTTGTATGGGATACTGTCATTGTGTTACTCCAGTCCTTATCTAACTATTTATGCATTTCGCAGAAAGTTATGTACTTCATTTCTCTAGTTCTGGAGAACCTGGCACTTTCCTTGAATAACAATGAAGACCTCATCTATTGCTTAAAGGTAATTTTGAACCAGTCAGGTACTTTATTTCCACATTTGGAATGACATGTTATCACAGAGAACTCTGTTCCATTATATGGAGCACATCTCTTTTACTATCATTGGTTATCAGATACGTGCTATAAAATGCTGTCTAATAATTCAATCTTTACTGTCCTGCAAAGGGTTGGAATCAAGCACTAAGCATGTCAAAAAATAGAGATAATAACTGGGCATTATTTGCAAAATCCGCCCTTGACAGAACTCGACTTGCACTTGCAAGCAAAGCAGAGCAGTATCATCAATTATTGCAGCCATCTGCAGAGTACCTTGGCTCACGTCTGGGGGCGGATCAGTGGGCTGTATGTTAACTCTTATAATTTCATCTTTCCCTTTCATACAACATTATTTTAAAATCAAACTAAATAATTACTTTGTTTAGGTGAACATATTTACTGAAGAAATTATACGTGCTGGGTCAGCTGCTTCATTGTCATCACTTCTTAATCGACTTGATCCAATCCTTCGGCAAACTGCTAATTGGGGAAGGTTGGCGAGGGCTGAATAATTTGAAGATCTTTAGTGCAGTACTTGTGAAATTTTGAAAACTAGTTAGCTTCAGGGGCTAGTGTGCTCAAGCATAGTTTTTATGGGAACTAAATGCAACAGTAAAGCAAATATAAATTTTAGATATCTTATGTTCAATATGGAAAAACTTAAACTCTATTTTGCTTCTTTGGTGCCCAACAGTTGGCAGGTTATCAGCCCTGTTGAAGCTGTTGGATATGTAGTTGTTGTGGATGAGTTGCTTTCTGTTCAGAACAAATCTTATGAGAAGCCAACCATTTTGGTTGCAAAATCTGTAAAAGGAGAGGAGGAAATTCCTGATGGTACTGTTGCTGTTCTAACACCAGACATGCCAGATGTCCTTTCCCATGTTTCAGTTCGAGCAAGAAATTGCAAGGTAGTGCTATAACATAATGATTCTGAGTTTAAGGATTCCTTAAGTGAAATTGAGTGTGAGATGTGAATCTTCAAGTGCTTGTTTTTCGTGTAAGGTTTGCTTTGCTACATGTTTTGATCCCAATATCTTGGCTGAACTCCAAGCGAGCGAAGGAAAGTTATTACGCCTACGACCTACATCTGCTGATATCAGTTATAGGTAAATTCTTCTAGTGAAAGTTATATATGCATACCCAAATAACACATTTTTCTCCTCCCATGCGAGATCCCTTTCTTGGTCTGTTTTTCTCATAAGTAAAAATTTTGACGCTCCTGGAAATTGCCATGAAAAGGGAATTGAAACTAAAAAATTTCATTTTCTTGTTGTGTTAGTGAGGAGGAGGGTGGGCTAACAAGTTCAGTTACGTCAAAAGAAGTTGGCACTTTGCCATCCCTGACTCTAGTCAGGAAGCAATTCTGTGGTAAATATGCAATATCCTCAGAGGAATTCACAAGTGAAATGGTGAGGATTGGCTTATCTACTTCATTTAGTGGTTTCCTTTTTCCCTCTCTCTGTTCCTGGACACATATTTGGAAGTAAATAATTGATATGGTCTCACAAAATCAGATCAAGATTCTGTTATATATGTCTGAACATTCTGTATGACTCACCAGATTTTGATTGCTAGGTTGGAGCTAAATCACGTAATATTGCACATCTGAAAGGAAAAGTGCCTTCTTGGGTTGGAATTCCCACTTCAGTTGCCCTTCCATTTGGTGCTTTTGAAAAAGTTCTCTCAGATGATCTAAATCAGGTCTAATTCAGCTTATGAATTTACAATTCCATGCCTATGTTATGTCCTTTCCTGCTGAAGTCATCTACCATCTCTTACATTAAATAAATCCTGTAATTTCATGCACGTATATGGTGCTTACATCATTTTTCAGATGTCCTTTTTTAATATCCAAATGTTAATTTTCTTCCCAGTTGTATCAAGTCCTGATCTGAGTACTGCTAATGTACCAAATTATGGGCTTTCCTTCTGTGGAGTTTGAGCTTACTTCATGTGAAATATAGCTTTAACCATGACTATCAATCAGTTAAAACAATGTGCTTAATTTACCTTAATTTTTCTATTTCATTTCCATGCGTTGGTATGAGAAGTTGTTATTTCTCTCCAAAGGTAATTTTCTAGTTCTTTTCCATTTCTGGATTATGCACGTCCAGTTATTTTGACAAAGGTGACATTGCAGATAATAAATTTTTATTCAAATTGATATTTGGCAGGGAGTGGCAGCAAAGTTGCAGGTTTTGAAAGAAAAATTGCATGAAGGGGAGATTTCTGTCCTTGTAGAAATTCGGAAGACAGTGTTAGAACTTACGGCTCCATCTCAATTGGTGTGTCCTCATGATTCCATTTCTCATTTCATTAACCTGTAATGCTAGTGATCTTAAGCAGGAATATATCTCCACAGGCGACCAACTTGAAGCTTTATGTCTTGGGTGCTTTATTGTATCCTCATATTTTTCTAAATTCTGGACCTCAAATACAATATTAATTTGGGACCCTGTTAAGCTGATCTAGACTGAGTAATTACTCATATAGTTGAAACAGCATTATGCCACATTGGTTTTTTCTGTGGTCATCTCCTTATACTAAGAGTTATTATAGGTCAAAGAACTAAAAGAAAAGATGCAAGGTTCTGGGATGCCTTGGCCTGGTGATGAAGGTGCCCAGCGATGGGAACAAGCATGGATAGCGATAAAGAAGGTAAAATCAGCAATCAACAAACATCTTACACCTTTTACAGCAGTTTGCATATCTCTTTGCTTTCAATTTGCCAGGTCTGGGCTTCAAAGTGGAATGAGAGAGCATACTTTAGCACAAGGAAGGTGAAATTGGATCACGACTATCTTTGCATGGCTGTCCTTGTCCAAGAAATAATAAATGCTGATTATGCATTTGTTATCCACACTACTAATCCGTCCTCAGGAGACCCATCAGAGATATATGCTGAGGTAATCTCTTAGAACCATCCTATTCATTTGCACTGAATATGGGTTTAGAATCAAGGTGTGAACTTTACAAGAATGGAACCAGAACATCTTTCATCTTGCTACAATCTTCTCCTCAAACAATATTGGTGATGTGGGTTATATAATAGATGAAACTTAAAATGTCACGTAAATTTTGAAAATTTACTTCACTTTTGTTAATACAATAAATAAATATACCAATATCTTTTCTACTAGTTTAAGCTTTTAGATGAGGTGATAGATCTAACATGGTATCACAGCCCAGAAACTAAACGGTCTCAGGTTCAAAATTCACTGTTATCCATTTAAATATATTAAAAACTGTCCATGTGGAAGGCTCAAAACACGTGGAAGGCTAAAAAAGGAACCTTGGTTGCACATGAGGGGGCATGTTAATACAATAACTAAATACACTAACATCCTTTTTTCAAGCGTAGGCTTTTAGATGAGGTGGTAACTCGAACACCTATTTTCTATACTTCAATTTTTCCCTTCCTCTTTACAAGTTTAAGCTTTTAGGTGAGGTGATAACTCGAACAACTATTTTCTGTACTTCAAATTTTCCCTTTTGGTATGTATCGACTGCCAGATATTTATGCGGGAGAATCTTTCTTGTAACAGGTTGTTAAAGGCCTTGGAGAAACTTTGGTTGGAGCATATCCAGGCCGTGCTTTGAGTTTTATCTGCAAGAAAAATGACCTGAACTCCCCTCAGGTGATAAAATCTTTTCTTCTTTCGTTAAAAGTACCTTGTTTATGTATCATAAGAATTAGTTTTACACAAGAATGATGCTGATATGAGCTGAGCTAGTGATCATAAGTATATGACTTGTATATCACGCAGTTCCATCTATGCCTCAAAATCTAGTACCAAAATACACCATTTCACCAATCAAATCAAACCATGGAGACCTCTCATGCACGGATTCTGTGGTCTGCTCATTTTTACATGATGTTGTGTAGCCACATTCTTAATGAGACTGTTTCCGAGCTATGTATTGGTCTTTCAAACTGTCATCAAGTCTTTGGCCAAAAACAAAAAGAATGTTATGAAGTCCCCTTTAGCACTATTCCAGTTGCATTGTAGTTCTTTTCCACAGGTCTAGGGATTCCACTTCTTTTCTTTTGGCTGCTCCAGCATTCTCTGCAGTGTTCAACAGATGCTTTCTCTATGCTTAAGACTCTTAATATTTTCAGGTGTTGGGTTACCCCAGTAAACCAATAGGACTTTTCATAAGACGGTCAATAATCTTTAGATCCGACTCCAATGGTGAAGATCTAGAAGGTTATGCTGGTGCCGGCCTATATGATAGGTAAAGTTCTCCTCCCAAATAAAATCACTATACACTGCAGTATACTTCAGCAATGAAACCTGTGCTGCAACTTTATCTGCGACCTTTTTATCTTACCTCATCCTTGGTTCATTATATATTGTCAATATGGTCATCAACCATGACTAAATTTTGTTCATCACACACGACTCCATGCTGTTCATCTGCTTTTGACATCTATCTTCATGGCTAACGTCGTTTATATCTCTCTCTTTTGGCTCCCACTTTGTAGTGTGCCAATGGATGAAGAAGAGAAAGTTGTACTAGACTACTCATCTGACCCATTGATAACAAACAGTAGTTTCCGTCATTCAATCCTCTCTAGCATTGCTCGCGCGGGTAAAGCAATAGAGGAGCTGTATGGGTCTCCACAGGATATTGAAGGTGTTGCGAGAGATGGAAAAATATATGTTGTCCAGACAAGACCCCAGATGTGAACATACTTCTCATCCGATCCCAGGTTCTGATAGCTCGGAAGAATCACTCTCTGCCCATTATAGTGGCAACAAGAAGGCACAGAAGAGCAAGACGATTGGTAGACTTGCATGCACAATCTGCAGTAAACGTCATCCTGTTTCTTCACCGACCTCTATACTTCGCATCACAGCTTATACTGGTCATCAAGAATTTATTCACTGATTATACTAATAAATTATTGTAGGAAGACATGTTATCTTAGAAGACAAGATAGCACGGCAAAGATTTCAGTGTACTTTCTTGTTGGTCTGCTTATAAATATATCAGGTCATACCATTTGTATGAAAATACTCGGACTATGGGATAAAATATAATCCGGGTGTTCAATAACTATTTTTACTATAGTTCTGGTTATGTTCTAAATGTTAGCTTTGCGTTTCTAGTAAAAGGTATGCCCCTATAAAAATATCTTTTGTATGTCGCTTCTCAGACCTTGCATACTGTAGAAATTTCGTGCATCAAGATAGGATTTTTTTTTTTTTAACAAAAAAAAGTTATTTTGGAAGAAGAAAGGAGTAGCAACATCTTTGCAATTTCTTACTGGGCAAAGGACGGCTCCATACATACACGCAACAAAGTCAATTTATTTTTGTACATTTATGCCATCTTACAAACACAATAGGGTGCAACACGAGGACTTGTCAGGGATCAATACGCTACTCTCAGCTTCGAAGTTTTGAGAGGATCCAGTATATTTATGCCACCTTCGGAACCCTTTGATCTCACTATGCAGCATAAAAGCCACAAAGTAACACTATTTCCAGTGATAAGATGCACAGTCCGCCGTAGCTAAATCCGAGACAGCGGAGACGTTCATCCACACCTCGTTAAGCCTTCTGGAAACGCGAAACGGAGAATCATATTGAGCAATTGTGAAGGAATATAACTTATCATCGATAACATCATTCTTAACATTCAGCAATCGATCTAATGTGACAATGACTGCTTTCACTTGTGTATCGATGTTATCATCTTTAGCAAACCTGGAAAATTTCCTCACTGCTACACAGGTTAAACCCCATTTCTCCAGGTGTAAATTTAGCTCAGGCTGAGGCTGTGGAGGAGCCTTTTGCAGCTTTGCGGGTATATACAACCTCACCAAGTAATCATTAGCTGATCCATGCATTGCTTGGACATTAATGCTAGTTAACGTTGGAGCAGTCCATGGGATCTTAGATGAGTTAAGGTTGGCCCCGTGAGTGTATTGGTACAACCTGGAAATAGAAAAATCGTAAGCTGATGAGTGTTTGCATGTCATGTCTCTAGTAAGGGTTGTTTTTATGGTATTTGGTGATATTTGGGGTTTAGCCGTAAGTAACGTCTTTAAAAAGTCAAAAAATAAGCCTTTATTTATATAAGTCTAAACTAATTGGGCAGTTTCAAAAATGAGTTTATGTTTCATAAACGAAATTTAAGTAATTCTTCATAAATTGATTTACGTAACTTTATTAATAACACCCAGTGGACTTGCTTGTGTCACAAACAAGCATTCATTAGACTTGAGCTATGGATAGACTAATGGGTACAATTCTAACCGTGTATTCAAAAACAACCCTTTGAGAAAGTCAAAGATATCTGTATTGTATAGTATTAAACTATTTGTTAACATCCGAGGTACATTTTAAACATTTGTCCGAATACAGCTGGTCGAGAAATCCTAGACTAATTAGTGTAACAAAGTATCCTATACTTCATTAAGAAACTAATAGGTATTATGTGGAGTAACCTTCTTGATAAATATATGCAATTTTCTAGATAGATAAATCAAAAAGGAGATGATAATGACCTGTGAAAGCCATCTTCAGTGGATCTTTCAAAAGAAGTGGCACCTTGTACTAGAGCAGAGACCCAGTAGGATTCTCTGTAGAGCCTGACCTCAATGTCAGACCCTGAGTGCACCACCTTATATTGTGGAGACTCAGCGCCATTAGCAGTGCTGCATATTATTAGCGCAACAATGGTGAGGCAGCGTGCCACCATGATCGGCTGATGCCCCATCTTTCCCATGCTAGACCACAATCTGCTTTGTGTGCTTCTTGTTGACTTAATTGTTGAGTTTACTTCATGAGCTAATTGCTTTTGGTTCTGGCCGCTTATATATATAATCAGTATATTGGCACCAGGAACTCAACTTGGTACTTGTTTTCCCACAGGAAACGTAAACCAGAGTGCTTGTTTGGCTGTATTCCTGATACCAGAAGGAAAATGGTTTAGCTTTTCTTTAGACGTGATGAAGTTTAAAGCGTAGTTGATTGACCATTAGTCTTTTGTCTTTTTTCGATATACGATGTTAAGGTTCTGATCTTGCAAGAATTTGTTGTACTTTAATGGGTAAATACTTATAAGTCAGATTTGGTTTCCAATCTTGTTATCCCCATATCAGTAGTCATTTTAAACCTTAGAGAGCTATGATTTCAGCCATAATCCTAGATCAACGACAAATCCTTTTGTTCATCTACTTTGGTGTGTCGCTAAAAGACCTCCAGATGCTGCCAACCGTAGATTGCCCTTACTTCTGTTTTTTGATAAAAATTTATATGAAATATCAAATCTCTCACATATACACACAATAATTCGCCGAAAATAGCTTCATGATAAGGCCGCTGGTTTATATATTTGATGGCAGACAAGATAAGCTTAGGTCTGAATTGTATATATTAATCAAACATAAAATCCCAGCAGCCTTTTCCACTCCCATCATTACCTTTCTGTGTTTTATACACTCCAACTTTGCACTACGGAAGTTGGAGTTACTGAGTGGAGTACGGATTATGGCCAAGCAGGCCAAAACCTACTGCCTGGATTAATCTATAAGTCCTGCATTTATATACAAATTAAATCAAATCAAATTAAATTTTATTCTACTAAATGGAGACGATAGCATAAATTAAATGGTTTTGTTTATTTTTGTGGAGTGCTATTCCTTTATAGTTTCTCACGCATAGAAGGAAAAAAATATTTGGTTTCGCTACATTCTCAATATACGTCTCCCGAGCACAAGAGAGGATTCGGGATTTTTGTTTAGTATGAACTATAAAGCACACATTTTAGCACTAATATATGGATAACTTTTATGTGAGAATTAAATGAATTTTTACACCTATATCACCTGACTACAACTTTTGCTGGCTCGTTAATGCATCAGTCAATACTTGAGCAAAGCAACATTAGCCTCGTCTGGTCCAAGATCCAGTCAATATACAAGTCATTGGCGTGCAAAACATAGCTCGTTTGTGACGAGTTTAACTTATCTTCAGAATAGTGGATGATTATCTTTTGAGAAAGCACAGGTGTTAAGGAGATCAAAATCCAAGATTCGACACAAAGGCATGTAAAGTCTCTCTGTCTCCCTTTTTTTGCTAAGTAGTAGTTGATCTTTTTATTTATCAAAACCAAAATATAGTTACAAAAACGAATACAATTCACGAAACCTAATCAAGTAAAGGGATGAAATACGAAACGTTATATTGTGCTCTATTTGTTACAATATCAATAAACTTCCTTCAAGCTAACATTTTGTGTCGATCGTCATCCATAATCTTCTTGATAATCTACTCTTCCGCTGCACCATTGTTGTGAAGCTTTGAGTTTCTTTCTCTCCATAGATGATAGGCACATGAAGCCATCGTCAATTTAAACAAATGAGCTGCTAAAGAGTTAGTCAAATTTGCATGCATGAGACTTTCGAGTTCCTTGAATGTTTAATTGTGCTTCTTGATTTAATTAAGAGCTTGACTTTTTTTTTTTTCTTTTTCGTTTTTGCGTCCAAAAAAAAAAAAAAAAACCCTTGTGCTAATAATACGCTATTGTACCAAAAGATACGGTCGAAGCCAGGAAATTCTATAAGCCAAAAAAAAAAAAACAAGAAAGGAAATTACATGAAGCTCGGAAATTCATAGTCAGTAGAACCCAAAAAAATTCTAGAACCCGTTTGGAAGAGATCCAGTCCCTTGTGATAATATGGACTAGACTGCACCATATTTGGTTGGGTTTGGGCCAGACATTTGCAGAGCTGCGATGAACTACTGCTCATTACGTGGTCTATTTTCAAGTTTAGGCTACGCATCCATTATTGGACAAAACTAACGGAGCCCAAGTCTGAGAGAAACCTAATATATTTACAGCGATCCAGTTGTAGAGTTATCTGGGCAATGAGATACGAGGTTGGCTCGGGCGTGAAGTCCAGGTTGATTCTCCGCCCAACAGTTCTCTCCTTTTTCTATATAATCTCCCATGAAACAGAAATCACTTGAGGGAGTCCAGTTCATCGTAAGTTATATATCTGTTAGTACAATGATATGCTTCAAAGCTCACCTGGTTTAGGCTGCTCCTATTTCGCTCGCCGCTATTACGGGAATTACTGTTGCTTTCTTTTTCGCTAGCTACTAAGATGTTTTAGTTCACTAGGTTATCTCTTGCTTGCCCTTGGGTAGAGACTGATGATATTTTAGTAGGTAAATTAATGCCCCATATAGTAAAAGAATCTTCGTATGCCTCAGAAGATAGATTGTTATGAGCTATACTATTTAAATATCTACTTTAAAAGAAACTTGTCTAAAACTTATAGAAACAATATTATTTTAGGTGCCATTATTCTTATTTCTGGATATCTCATTCAAACACATCTTCTCTTTGTTTCCTGGGCCTCTAGTGAGTTACAAACAACGTTCGAAAATGTCAAATTTTTGATAATTCCATCATCTGCAATTCAGTTAAAAATTAGATAATATTTGTGATAAATTAGCATGAATTTTATCTTCGAACATTTGATCACAACGAATCACTACTGGATGGATGACTCCGCGCAACGTTATCCTAACCTTGCGGCAATAATGTTGGTGCAAAATGCTTGGTAATTCGTCAACATCCAGAGTTGCGGGTTACATCACAACTTTAAGGAATTTGTGCAAAGTCAAATAGTGGTGGCCACCTTGGTGCAATATGCCTAATTGGTTGCAAAACTTTTGATCTTCTTCTTGTGTTGCCTTCCCAGTCGAAATTGCCGAACCTGCCGACCATATCACATTAGATTCTCTTTAGCTTTATTACTGAAAATTCGCAGGAAAAATGGCACACACTTGACGCTTCACTTTTAATTGCTCCATTTTACTTGAGAAATACGGCTTAATGTATGTCTAGATTACAAGATTTCTTTCTGACTAATAGTATATCGATCGTTATATATAACAATAATCTTGTATAATAAGATTTGGGTAAATGTCCAAATGATTTATTGAAGCGACAAATTTCAGTCCTAGGTTTTCAAACTAAAGAAAAATAAAATGGAGCTTCCTAGCAAAGTGCATAATGCATGTTAAAGTACGCCTTCACTAATCAAACAAGAGATAATAACTGCAAATTTCTCATTCTCTCTTTTTTCTTTCCTCTTCTTGGAGGCCTAAGTCAGATTTAAAGTCATTCTTTTTAGAAAGAGTCTCCACTCTTCTACCTTTCTTCAGGGGTACCTAAAATAGGCAAAGAGTACCAATAACTTTTCAACTACCAAACGGCTTGTTGAAACGGGCAAGAAATATTGACAACTTTTCAACTACCAAACGACTTGTTGAGACTTTGATTTGCCAACCAGTTAATGCAACTGTTGCCTTCTCTGAACACATACCACTGAGTACGATTCATTCTCTCATTAAGAATCTATCTATAGTGTTTTAATAGAGCTCTATAGGGCTAAAATATGGAAGGAGATCATTAAAAATTAGAAGAAATGTGGCCAAAGAATTGGTCTCGATAGTGAAATTCTCAATATTCAGAGTCCTCAATTTTTCATTCTCATTCTTGGTGAATCATACTTGAATGTCGCATGTTCAACTTTTATAAATATATCGCTTCTATAAGAATGTAAGATAAATTTGTTAAAATAGGTACTCCAACCTTTATTAGATTAACAGACACCAAAAATTTGGTATACAAAACTATCTTTATTCTTGGAATCGAAAGACGTTGAGCCATGGTACTATAGATCAAATCAAAGAAGATGGGATGCATGCAAAATAAGAATCATGGAATGTCCCCATACGAATTTCTATCAACATGGTTTGTGTCCACATCGTGTAATTGGCATGAGAAACATCATCATGGACATCATGATGACGGCAAATTAAACGGCTCGATTGGCCCATGAAGATGAATGATTCGGCAAAGCATGCTGCAATTAAACCAAAAGAAATAGGTAGATAAACATTCTTAATTAATTTTCCAAATGGTTCCCACACCCCTTCCTAATATAATGAATGGTTTAGGAAAATCTCCACTTTGGACGTGCATGTGTGGGTGGGGGATTGGTCAGCCACATCTCTCAATGGTTATGCCCCTCTTTGCATTTATATATACTCTTTTTTCGTGTTAATCTTTCAAACGTTGTTTGGTTTAGATAAGAAAAGCTTACCCTAGCTTAAGCCGCTTATTGGACACAATCATTGCTTAACATTTTCTTTTTGTGTTCCGAAGCCTTTAATCACATGTCACTTTCACTCAAATGCTTCTTTGAGGTTCTTAAATATAGCAGACATATTGATGGTTTGTACCTACAGCAAGGCTCTACTTTTGTGTTATTCTATTGTGTGTTTTTAAGTAGGTTTGAAAAAATGAAAAATTTATGTCATTCTTCACGTATAACAAAAATGAAATTTTTTTGGGTCAGAGAAATAAGAGCTAGATTTGAATGAAGCTCAAGTTGTTAAAGACGCAACTTGTCAGACAATATCTCAAGAGAGTTTGAAATATGAATTGGATACTCTTCGATTACCTCAAATTGTATGTCTAATTGATTTGAATTATATCTTTTTTAAATAAAGTCCCATATTTTAGTTTGCAATCACGATTTTTAGAAAAAGAGATTATTATCATCAAAGTAAAAAAAAAAAAAAGAAACGTTTTTTGCACCATAGGTTTTGAATTCAATTTTGGGGGATGAAATATCTGTGATTTACTTCAAGTCCATCACATCATCTTGTGCACAGATGCAAAGAATAAATGATAAAAAATTCTTTAATTCTATCCTAGCCAAAGATGGATAACAAGAATATTTTTTCCGAGATTACAGTGCATTGTTCCACTTAATTAATATTCCTAGTCTGCCATATGTGGCATGAATAATTACTTCTCGCAAATTGGTGTCCACAGGTCGTGAAATGATCATCTTCAAGTTTTCTATAAGCACCATTCTTTATTGTAGGTGCTATTTTCCTCTCCTTTTCATGTGTATGCTATAGTGGAACTCCTTTTCACTATCATTCCACTTTTCAAATATTCCACAGTAAAGGTTTTTCGATGTTATCCATGCTGCTCGTCAGGACTTAATCCACAGGCCGTATCTTTGTAGAGTAAGGTTTTATCTGACTTAATCGCAAGATTTTAACTGATGAGCTGTAAAGTGTATGTTTAGTAATAGAATTTGAGTAAAACTGTTATATGAATAAAAGCCATTACTTGTTTTGCCTTATATTTTAGGAGTTGACAGTATACTATTGGATTTTCAAAAATATAGGGTAGTATTTTTGATGAAAAAAGAAAAAAAATAATTTCTTACATAACATAAAAATAGTTTTTCTAGAGCTTCTACTTTTCAACGTTTTTTTTTATTGACTGACTTTTATATAATAAAACTCCTTTCGAAATGGAGGCAAACAATTTAGCTTTAATTATTAAACTCACAGAAAGTATTTTTAAGTGCGTTTAGAAGTTAAGGCAAGCAGGCTCTAAAGCTCTTTCGTACGGTCTAATTTTTAGTTAATTAATAATTTGACATACAAAATTCTTATTGTATACGAAATTTAAAGAAAGAAATTGACTCGTATTATCTGTTGTTTGCAATCATATTCGGATGGAGGGTTTGAATTGTTCTTGTTTTTTTCTTAAGAGGGAAAACCATGACAAAAAAGATTGACTATACTCCTAGAGACTAAAATCCTCAAACTCTTCTAAGTTCAAGGATTACGTAACATCATGTGATGCCAGCGAAAAAAAGGTCCTGGTCAAATTAGGTGCTATAGTTAGGTTCAACGCAAGGAGCACAACTATCTCATCATGATGATGAAGACTAATAATAATTCTTGTGGGAGTGTTTGAATTCAATCAAGTAAAATGTAGTCTTCATTCTGTTTTGTATCACCATTTTCAAGGTCTTCAGCAACTGTTCAGGCCCTTCTATTGTTATCATAACTATTTCATTATTATTATTATTATTATTATTATTATTATTATTATATTTTATGTGAGTGGTTGAGGCCTCAAAAAGCTCACTTTTGGCTTTTGTGGGTTCTTTTTGCAGGGAAAATTGAGTCGTAATCAAAGCCTCTTCATCCCGTTGTTTGGTGGAGATTTGGTCAAACAAGCCCGCGGGAAATGATATCTACGTGGTCAATTGATATCAACTTTGTCCCTTAGAATGTGGCTTGGGCCAACGTACCATGTGGGCCCTCAAATGGGCTTTCTTCAACATCAAAATTGTCGCAATATCGAATAAATTATTTTATATTACTTTTTCATTATTTCTTGTAAAAGTTCATATATTATATACCATTTACGTCTACACACGAAGAAACGTGTCAAAAACCAACCCCTATATGAACGAATTTATGATCGAATGAGGTTTTAGTTGTTCCATTTTTTGGAGAGGGAAAGGGGGGAAGGAATTAAAGATATTGAGAATTTGATTTCCTTTGCATCTTATCTTGGCCAAGGCTTTTCTATTGATTCTCACAGGATAAATGACAGAGATAGAAGCACTAAATTACCAAAAAAAAGAAAAAAATCAGAGACTATATATGTAAAGGCTCATCGATCGTTTCCAACATCTTGCTTGGGGACCAAATCAGCTTGGGGACCAAATAAAATTTTTTCTCAAAGAAAAAAAGTGAAAATTAAAATGAAAAATTGACTGCATCTCATTTGGGCTACACACATGTTATCTCTATTTTGTTTTCTTTATGTCATCTTATAGACATTACTGGAGATTCAGCTTTTATCTTTTCTCCTTAGGTATTGAGAAGTGGAACAATTGAACAATTGACTCTGTTGTGAATGTAACATCACAGTGTTACGTGCAACAAGGTCATGATCAATTCCCCTCTACCTTAAAAGGGGAAATTAGAAGTAAAACTCCTTTTCTTGTTTGCTTCACCTTCTCAAAACAAAAGATTATATATTAAGTGATAATCTCATTTAGTAATTAAATATTTTAGTTTTTACATTGATATATATATATATATATATATATATAAATCTAAGTCACTAAAATAGTTATATAAGTGTAAATCTCGCCACTATCCAAAATACGCTAAGGAAACAAAACTCAATTTTAAATATTTGACTATATATCAATTATCCAATTTTTTTTTCCTTGTGAGGCTAAGCCATATTACAACACTGCAACATCAATTCCCTCCAAAAGTTCAAGTAATTATATCTTGCCATGTAACCACAATTGCGCCCAAGTGGTTAATTGTTGCCAACTTAGCCAGTTTAAATGTTATTTAATCCGTGTATAAATCTAATTTATCTATATAACTTGTATACAATATAATAAAACAATTATTAAATTCACTAGTTTGCTTTCCTCCAAAATGATATTGCACTAAGCTGTGCCACGTGTCACATTTTGCTAGTATCTACCAAATTCTACATGTCAACCATATAACAATAGGGACCTTTGTTCTAGATGGAACATAAACATTTGCTTTTGATTTTGTTCGGTCATTTTTGGTTGCTTATTGAGTCAAGCGAGAAAAAAAAAATCTTCCATTTATTTAAAGACATATGTTAAATCAACAATTTAGTAATCTTTCCTTGATTAATTTGTCATTCATTGATATACATAATTACAATAACTCATTTAAATAACAAGAAATATATAATTGTTTTACATATAATTACAAATTTAAATACAATGTTTCATGCTATTAGCTAATAATTAAAATTTAATAATATCAAATTACAACCAAAACCAGAGTCCAAATACCAGTATCTCCCAGACTACTTCGTCACCCTTTCGTCAATATCATATAAGTTGCCCATGCAAACATCTCCAGCTTTATCATGGCCCTCACGATTCATCACGAGTTACAAAAATGGCCATTGGAGAAAATTAAGTCTAAGCAAAAAAGCAAAATGATCGAGATGTGATAAAATCAAGCCAAGATATATATATATATATATATATATATATATATGCCATTGTTTCGATCAGCATAGAGTTCTTTAGTAGCCATTATATTGTTTAGGCATACGACTACAGTGTGAGACACATGCCCATGAGCATCAATATATAATTACACTTGTTTGTTATTTTCATATATTCATCATGTGGCCTTATAATTATATACTTGTCCTTCACCTTGTAGAAAAACTATATATTGGCCCCTCTTCAAAAAGCAACCGAGGCTTTAGCAGCTTTTTGTTATAATGTCATCAACTTTCAGAGGAATTTTCACTTTAATTATTCAATTGGTTTCGCATTTTTATATAGAAAAAAAGCTTATAGCTCATTATTACTTACGCCTGCATCAATAAAAATACACCATATTTCACAGATTTAGTCAGAATAGGATAGAGAGAATTATTCTTCTCGTCCGACTCAAAAGAAAAGTAAAAAAAAAGAAAAAGAAAAAGAAAAAAAGAAAATCCTCTTGGCAATGGCACCTTTTAGACTAGAAAATCCTTCAACTGATAATTTAAGATTGGATACTTCAAACATTTCTATTTCCAAAACTTTTAATAAATAGAGCTCTTTATACTATAACTCTCCTCTCTCTTTGCACTCATCTAAATTATAAATTCTAGTCGTAATTATATGAAAATTTTAGATGATGCCTATTCCATTTTATTCTTTTTAATTGTATAAACACATACAACACTCTATGATCATCTAGAATTAAATTTCATCAGACATGGAAGTTGAGTTGAGAGTGAGAGTTTAAAAAAATAGGACTTTTGACAATGTCATACAATGTATAGTGTAAGCGTTTTAGCTCCCGAAACATAAGCAAAATAAAGCGCGCATGCACATGCATGGATGCTTGCATATACAAGCGTGCGCCATGCACTATACAATATACATACATAACCAGATGCGCGTGCCAGTGCCAGCGCCAGCATACCAAATTCATAATAAAACAATTATAAATATGCTTACCAGAGAAAACGACAGCTTAAAAAGGAAGCATGTATGCGTAATAAAACCTTAGTATTTACTTGGGAAAAAAAATAGAAATTAAAAGAAATGGAAATCGTGTTCCATTTTAATCCAAAAGATTCCATAAACGGAACTCTCATTTTGTGTGAACTCTAAGAAAAATTGAATTCCCCTTGTAAAAAAATCGAACTTGTGC
The DNA here is from genome assembly GCA_028554755.1 of Cordia subcordata. Taxonomy (NCBI): domain Eukaryota; kingdom Viridiplantae; phylum Streptophyta; class Magnoliopsida; order Boraginales; family Cordiaceae; genus Cordia; species Cordia subcordata. The sequence continues at coordinate 2,699,253 of JAPTOF010000020.1, forward strand.
ATGAGTAAATATTACTCGGAATTGTACCTTCAATTAGTTAAAAAAATTCCGTGTACTCTTTAAAAAAATTAAATATACATATATTTTTATCATAAAAATTAATTAGCTTTCAGCCTTTCACCAAAAAAAATATTTTTTAAAATTTAAAATTCATTTATACGTAGAAGAAATGGGAGATAAGAAAAACTATTTAAAAAAAAAAAGAAACTTAAGGAAAGAACATCTAGGGAAGTGGGAAAGAGAAATACCCACAAAGCAAAGAATTTTGAGAAACTCAGAATCAAGTGTAATTCCATATCTGTCTTCAAGCCCAAAGTAAAGAATATATAACAGAAATCATCATCAGTATCCATTATTTTTCTCCCTATAAAATTTGACACAAAAAGCCAGAGTTTCAGTCTTTGTATTGGAGACTGGGAACACAATTACACAAACACCTTGACCCAACACCCACCCCCGCCCCCCCACGCCACCCCCTTTCATTCTCTCTCCACTCGATATTTCTTTATTTTCGAAATTTTTAAAAATTGTGCATGTCTTGGTCACGACCATGTATTTATTTCCCCACCCCACATGGGTGAAACTTTGTTAACAATTACACATAGCAAAAGTGTGTGTGTGTGTGTGCGTGTTTTTTTTCTTTTAATATTATTAACTCATGCCTAGGAGTTGTACATAGTCAGAAAACGCAAACCCAATAAGGATATAGAAGCTGAGAGAAGAGAGAAGAAGATTTTGCAATATTTTTCTTGGGGAGTTTTCCAAGCTTCTTAGGAAATGGTGAAAAGAGTGAAAGTGGTTGCTTAGAATGGTCACCCTGTGTTGGATGGATCTGATGGGAGGTGTGCTTCAGCATTTTGGCAAGTGAAAAGAGAGAATTTGATTATTATTTTTTCTTGATCGCAGAAGAAGACGAGGCTCATGTGTACAAAAACAAAGAGTTTTTAGAAGCTAAGAAGAAACAAAGGCATAAAAACTCCTCAGAAATGGATTATTCTTGCAGCTGCAAGATCTCTCCAATCATTTCGGTTTTTGTTTGGTTTCTGTTTCTTATCTTCTTCTATGTTTGTCCGGTTCAGTCACTTGACGATGCCAATAGTTTTAGTAGTCAGGCCAACCAGACTTTCCGGTCGGGTGAAGAGACACACAAGTTGAAGATGATTCGTGCTCATCTCATGAAGATCAATAAGCCTGCCCTCAAGACCATTCAGGCATGTTTTTCCTATTTCTTTTCTTCTTTTAAAAATTTGTTTGAAATATTTCACACTTTTGATTTCGGGTACTTATAAGCATTTAATTAAGCACTTTCAAATGCCCTCTTAGTCTATTATTCTTCTTTTCAAGTGTAGCGTTTCGGCTGCTTAGCCTGGCAGCACGACGCTTGAATTGCTGACCCACCCCCCTGTTTTTTCTTCAATGTTGTTGCATTAGTTTCTGATTTGTTGTTCTCTAAATGCAGAGTCCTGATGGTGATATCATAGATTGTGTTTTATCTCATCAACAGCCAGCTTTTGACCATCCTCAATTAAAAGGACAAAAACCATTGGTAGATAAAAATTATTATGCTTGCCTTTCATTTCAAGTAATTCACTTTTTCACTTTTTTCTTCTTTTCAAGTACAAAACTAACAGTTGATTATTTTATTTTATTTTATTTTATTTATTGCAACATAGGATCCACCAGAAAGACCATCAGGACATAATTCAGCTACTTCATCATCGGAGGATTTTCAGGTTTGGAGTATGTCTGGTGAATCATGTCCTGAAGGGACAATTCCTATTAGGAGAACTACAGAAGAGGATATTTTAAGAGCTAGTTCTATCAGAAGATTTGGAAGGAAACTTAGAAGACCAATTCGAAGAGACTCCTCTAGCAATGGCCATGAGGTTGGTAGTCTACAACAGTAGAGTTGATAATTTTGTCCTACCCTCCACATAAAAATTTGCAGGCCGTGAGAATTATAAGTTTCATCACTAATATTATATTTTTCGGTCATTTATCATGAACCTGCTCGTGACAGTCAATAACTAATGAAATTATATAAATACAATTGACATCTAAACAACAACTATAAATAAGATATCAATTTCCAAACAAAAGAAAATTTTATATCAAATTAAACGTTGGCCAGAAAACACTGCAAATTAAAGCACATCATCAATTTTTTCAGCTTTTCTCAGGGTGGCAAAATTTATACTCCGATTGAAACAGAAGAACTGTATGATTTTTGTACCTACCTCTAAGATAGAAACTTCTACCCTACGTTTTTAATTTCTCTTTCATTATTCTTATTTAATACGTGTCAGGTTTCTATTTTCAGATTTTTTACAGACTTTCATGCAACTTTTCATTAATGTCAAATAAAACGGCACGCATGCAAAATTTGCTGTCTTACCTGATGCGTTGCACATAAGGAACTTTTTGTCCTCTTTTTTTTTCTTTGAATTAGAATATTAATTATTAAGTATAAAGAAAAGTCATTCGCTCTGAAATTACTAATTAATTTATTATAAAATCTCGTCATAATTCTTTTGTGGATGAATTCACAAATTCAACATATGAAATTTAATCAGCCAATATAACAAATTCAAAGCATGGGAATTAAAACATACTACAATATTACCCAGGTCATCACAACAAAGCAGTTATTTAAATAAAATACTCTCATCTATAATTATATCAGTTTAAGTGATTTCTGAATTAGTGATATATACTATGTATGTGCAGCACGCAGTTGGATATGTGGGTGGACAACAATATTACGGAGCAAAAGCAAGCATAAATGTGTGGGCACCTCGTGTTGAGAACCAATATGAATTCAGCTTATCACAAATATGGGTGATTTCAGGTTCATTTGGAAATGATCTCAACACCATTGAAGCGGGATGGCAGGCATGTATACTATCTATCGTCTTATACCCTTCTCAAGTTTCTCTTTTTCCTTATTATAAGTGGGTATAGCGAGAACCATAAAAAATTTAGTATAGTACCAGTCTTACTTGCAAACCTAAAAGTCACAAGCTCGGGGGTTGAAATTAAGAGCTTATTTGGCTAGTTTTTAAACTCTCAAAGGTGCTTTTTGTGAATGCAAAAGTTAAAAGAAATTTGTTTAGTCTATTTTTAAAAGAGTTTTTATATAAAAACCAAAACTTAAATGAGTTAAAAACTAAAGCTCCAAATTGGAATTTGGAACTTTTCAAAAAAAAGTTATTTTTACATCGTGTGAGAAATTATTTTTCTTCTTTTCTTTTTTGAAAAATACTACTCTATAGTAATTTTGCAAGTCTAATTAATATTGCCTTAAAAATAATTGAAAGTGTAACTCATAAAATATAATGCCAAACAATCAATAATTTTTTATTGAACAATATTTTTTATCCAAATCTCTATTGCTAAAAATTTACACCAGTTAAAATCTCACGATTAAGCCAAGCAAGACCTATGTCTCCTTTTAAAGAATTAATTATCCGCGAATTGAACATATATAGATCGCACTCGAAAACACGGTTTCTGGGGCTGTAATGTCCCAACCTTGGCCATATTTTCTTCAATGCCATTTAAAGCAGCTATTACTATCTTCAACCAACAACGACAAACAATTCAATTGACAATAACAGTAATGTAATTAATATATGCTAATTAATTCATTTTAATCCCACAGGTTAGCCCAGAGCTGTATGGGGACAGGTACACTAGGTTCTTCACGTACTGGACTGTAAGTCTTATTGTCCTCCAACTATATATTAATTAATTAATTAATAAGTGATGGTGATATAATTTTTATTAATTTCTTTGTCAAATTTAATAAGCAGAGTGATGCGTATCAAGCCACCGGATGTTATAATTTGCTATGCTCAGGGTTTGTTCAGACTAATAACAGAATAGCCATTGGAGCAGCAATTTCTCCAACGTCTTCGTACCGTGGTGGTCAATTCGACATCAGCTTATTAATCTGGAAGGTATGATAAAGGAATAACTTACGAGTAATGCGATATATCACCTTCTTATTGCTTTCGTGCGGTGCATAATTTCCTATAAACAACTCCCTTTTCCTTGCATGATGCGATTTCGATACAGTGATAACTAAGCAGAATAAATTATTCCTAATTTATTTTTCTGAAAAATTATTTCTCATCCTAATTTGATTTACTTACATCCAGTTCTAGATGTTGTTGAGTCACTTTCAAAACTTTAGCATGAAACAAATTTAGAATCCAGGTCTTATGGGCCCAGTAAACTCGGACAAACTGTATTATGTGTCCACAACTCGTGCACCAATATATTCTATGGACGGGGATGAGTATCTTATTATTCTCATGATTTAAATTTGGTTGAAGTTGGAAAAAGGTTCGTACAACAAATGGGAGACATTTTTCCTCTCTTTGTTATAATTTTATTTTAAAATACTTATCTTATTAAAATGAAAATACATCTTATAAGATTTAAGATATTTTATCACATACATTTATGAAAACTTAAAAAAAATCATACTTTTTATCTTATAAAAAATAAATAATCCATCTTATTTTATTTTATTTATAACTATACGATATATAGTGCATATGATAAGATATTTTAAATCTTATAAGATATTTCTAAATTTTAATAAAATAAATATTTTAAAATAAGATTATTCGAAACACACTATTTCTCCATAGTTCCTCATCCCTTTTTGTCGTACATCTTTTCTACTTTGACTAACTTTAAGTTTCTCAAAATTATTCCTCTAGTCCATTCAAAAACTTTCCAAGTATACCTTCTTGTTAGGTGATGTTAAAGAATAGCGAATTTTTTTACAAGTAAAAGGAGTGCTTCGTTTGCAAAATCTTACCATATTCTTAAGAAAGTGAAATTATGAATGTAAATATTCATATGTTCGGTTCACGAAAATGAAAAAAAAAAAAATGCTCCTCGACATGTCACATTCCCAAAAATCTAATATTTCCATGAATTTTTCAAATTTTATTCTTATGTCAGGAGTGAGAATCTTTTATACGCATATTGTAAATATGTTTAAATAGAACAAAAGACAAAATACCCATCCTAACTAGAGTAGAAAAAAATTCTTTTATTTTTTTTCTTTTCTTCTACTTACACACACTCTTACTCAAAAAATAAATAAATAAAGAAATAAATTTGAACAAGAAAATATAGTTACACGATCATTTGTGAAGCTTGGAACGGGGACGCTAGGATCTTGGCCTAGATAATTTTTGTAGTCATTGGAGAAAGTTGTAAATCTTTTGGGTACTTGAAATTAATGCAATTCACTTGCTTGCCTAGAAAAAAAAAATATTCTTATAATACCAAATAATTTTATCCACATTTCTGAAAATTCAATTCCTAGAAATGATTAAAAAAAAATTTCTGAACCAAAGCCTCTAAAGGTCTAGAATTTGAACTTATACCCTTTAACTATAAATAATATTTTGTGCCATTATAAGTAAGTAAGGGGGGAAAAAAAAAGAAGAGAAGGAATTTTGACACACATTTTCCCAAGCAAGGAAAAAGCAAAAAAGGAAGACCAGCAATATATTGTTTATGGTAGACCCACCATGCTAGTATTTGTGTCCACACCAGACACTTGCAGCTGGTAATTTAGATTATACAGATGTGCATGCCATCTTGCTAACATACGCCAGTTTTGGTACATTATACGCGTGGGCTCTAGCATCCATTGTTGGATGACACCACGAGTAATTATTTTGCTCATGCTTTTCTCTACTTTGTAAGATTCCATTGACTCTTCTTTTACAAGCAAAAGTGTCCTGACTCATTTTACTTTGCTTGATCTTTCTATTTCTTTTCCTTTCCACACCATATAGGCCACCATGATCTTCTAAAATTTACATTTATTTTTGTTTTCTAAGGGAAGAAGTCAAAATACGTTATAGTTGGCCATTAGTTCTTTAACCCTAATTAAGGATGAGTCTAGTGGTGGAGTCGGGGCCCATTGTGATAAATTTTGTCCAACTAAATCAGATCATATTTCTTTTAACCAGAATCATGTGTTTCTAAAGTTGAATTTTCGAGATTCTTGTTTTGGCACATATGTGTGTAATTAATGAAAGATCTAGTTCACTCAACCAATAAGATCGCCAAAGAATGAAAATTGATTAAATAACCTATCTTTATGTCATTTTCTGCAGGATCCAAAACATGGGAATTGGTGGCTAGAGTTCGGATCCGGAACCTTAGTTGGCTACTGGCCATCTTTTTTATTCACACACCTTAGAAGCCACGCAAGCATGATTCAATTTGGTGGAGAAATTGTTAATAGTAGGCCATCAGGTCCACACACATCAACCCAAATGGGTAGTGGACATTTTGCAGGCGAAGGTTTTGGGAAAGCATCATATTTTCGAAATTTGCAAGTGGTTGATTGGGATAATAGCTTAATCCCACTTCAAAATCTTCGAGTTTTAGCTGATCATCCAAACTGCTATGATATACGAGGAGGAATTAATAGGGTTTGGGGCAATTATTTTTACTATGGAGGACCTGGAAGAAATCCAAGATGTCCTTAAAGAAAATATAGTAAATGGGTGTTTTTTTTTCATTTTTTTTTTCGTTTTAGTTATTGGGTTTTCTTCTTTCGAGCTTTCGGATTATTCTTTCCAATTCTTCTTCACTAACAAGTGAATATCGATTAATTAGATAGAGTAATTTTAGGGAGTTGTGTAAATTGGGGAATTAAATAGTGAATATACAATGTTATAAATATTTTGTGGTGTCAAATTTTGATCTCGTGTCTGTAAGAACAGTTTCGATATCATTTCTCAAAGATATAAATATGAGTAAATTTATTATATTACGTCCATTTTGGGTCCATCTTCAAGTGTACTGATCACTGGGTACGGCTTTTTATGAATGCTTTAATCATTTTGATCTTAAAAGGTAAAGGCTTCTCATGATGCAAGCCAATATCATGCATAGGTAAAGCATTAGTGCTGCATGGTAGAAATTACTTCAAATTGAGAATTTTTATTTCTTTCTTTCGTTTTTCCTTTTTGTGGAAACGTGATCGTTTTATTCTATTACCAAGAAAAGAACTTTACAAAGACAAAGATTAAATATTTGAAATGCTATACAAGTGCTGTCCTCCAAATTCTACACAAAAATCTATTTTAAAGGAGGATTTTATACTTAGGGCCTGTTTGAATTCATTTTTCTAAAAACATTTTCAATAACTTTTGAAAAAATTATTTTTTTGAGAAACTATGCCTTTTAAAAAAAGTTGTATTTGAATTTTTTTTCAGAGTTTTAGTTTTTTTTATAAATCAAGTCAAATAATTATTGTGAAAAGAATTTACTTTTTTGAAAAAAAAAAAGTGTTCTTGTTTTAAAAAAAGAAAAATAAATTCAAACGACCATTACATATCTTGAATCTGAAAGTCAAAGCTTGAGGGGACTGGTCTTGAAGCAAACAGTGCAAGGTCTGATAAATTACAAATAGGACAGTACCATAACCATGTTATTTATATGGGCAGCTTATAATTTGCAAATTCGAAATTTATTGAATGGCATTGGTGGATCCCAGTAACTGTTTTCTTCTTCATTCTTTATGAATCCCCCAACCATAACAATTGATGACTGACAATGATCCATCATCGCCAGTGCTTACACACGTTTTTCTCACGTGAGAATCCAACCAACAATTTTCTCTCTTTTTTCAAACAACCGGTCCAGATCATTGTAGTTGTACAACTTTTAGTCGCGAGATTGATATGTGCTGACATTGTTATGGTTTGCGAGACATGTTATTTCTTTTCCTCCCTATTTTGGTAACAGAAACTCAATTGACGAGTCAGAGTCCATCATAGGGTATTTGCATAGCTCAATTACCAATTGATAAATTTTGAGGGAGAAGACCGACCTATAACCTAACCACTAAATAAGTCAGATATGTTTCGTCCATGGAATGAACCAAACAAAGTAAGTTTATCACCATTGGATCTCCTCGCAACATACCGGAGAATTGTTACGAGAGCATTCAAGTCGGTGTTGTTGCTTGGCTAATTCATGGTGTGTCTTGGGCCTGGCCGGGGAGCGTTGTGGGGTAAAGGGGCATGCATTATTTTGTGAGCTTGATGGATCATGCTCATACCTAGTGGACTTGCGTATCCGCGACTTTATGCACAATTAAAGCTCTATAGCAGACCTGTTTATACAGGGAAAGCGACATGAAGGGAAGTGATGACTGTTCAATTCTTGCAAAAGAGGCGTCTCCTTTCGTTCTAACTATCGAAATGGTAATGAAAATATATATTCAATGAATATGCACATATAGTTTACACATATTACTAGATATATGTATTTTACCATGTAATACTACAATCAGTGTGAACTGACTTTTGTGGATCACTTGCAGCATACATGACCACGTATGATTCCTTACACTTTGGAGGACTTTTAAAGCCCAGATGTCACTTGGGTTTATACTCGATTCACGGCTCTTTAGTGGACTTGTAAGGCCCAATCAATGAATGTCTGCTTTTGATGGACTTTACAGGCCTAGTTACAGCAAGCTGGATAAGCCCAACACAAACTCATATAACCGTTTAATAATTCTAGCTCAAACTAAAACTCGATTGGTCAATTTTATTGCTATATTATCACCTGAAACCCCTCTAAAATCATCTTAAGGACACTCAATTTCTAGATGATGGCAACCCCGCGACTTGCAAAGACCTTAGTTTTAATGCCATTGGTTGAGCCACATGGTTCTATATCCCATATTCTTTAACATCCTTTAGAGGCGGAAAAAAGATCCTTGGATGAATGTTATTAATTTTCCGATTTCCATGCTCGTTCAATGTGATCGGGGATTAGTTCATAGCATGGTCTAGTGCACAAAAGAAGTTCCGTGTGACACGTGTTTAATAACACAATGCTGCTTGCCTGAGATCTGGTTCACCGGCCTCGTATGCCCATGCTACGTCACGTGTACGTCCCCTACTTTATCAAGTTTCCTATTTTTCTTTTCCTTCTACAAAAAATCTTCAAAAAATGGGTGACCAACAACCACATGCAAGCCTGTTGACCAAAAAATAAAAAAGTAATAATAATAATAACAATAATAACAACAATAATAACAAGAACAACATAACAACAATAATAATAATGTAGAAGTTTGAGCCATCTGGTTTTAGTGCTTTTCAATTGGAGAATGTTAAATTTCTTACCACATAATTGAGTGAAAATCGCATGGCGTTACAATATTTTATGTAATCAGAATAATGATTATCAAACTGTAAATCATATGAAGACTTAAAATCGTATCGAATTATAAATATTATCATCAATGTAGAGATCGGATTCTACAATCACGAACCGGGGTCGACTTGGGTCCAATAACCTGCAAGACCAAGATGGGGTGAATGACGTAACCCTTGACACCGGTGTGGTGCTGACCAAAGGTACTCCGACGCTCAAGTCAGCGTTGGACTTGGAAAGAAGCGAGGAATGGAAAGAAATAAAGAGTTGTTGTATAATGAGTGGTGGATGAACCTCAAATATGAATAGGTTGGTATTTGTTATCTTTTTCATCTCCTCCTTTGTTGTCGAATGGTTCTTTTATAGCCTCTCAGGTAGAAGAGTCCTCTAAATCTTTCATGTCCCTAAACGAGTTTTGCTCAACGTCTGCCTCATCGTGCTTAGCCTTATCATATTCCCGGATTGTGCATATCACTCCAATGTTCATCCTGAAAATCGAGTCTTCCGATTAAGAATACCTCTAAAAGTTTTGTCCCATACGTAGGGCCATAACCTTATTCTGGGCCTTGACCTTGGACCCTTCAACGAATGATACAATGGACCGAACCCTTAGCCCAATCGCAATTATGGCCCCTTAGGCCTTCCCAAGCTTAATTATTTTTGGCCCAAACAATTGTCCCCCCCATTCTCTAAATTGAAGTATTTCAAATTAGAGAGTGGTACTGCCAATCGAGACCCTTTGACATGGGAGCTACGAAAATCAACTTAGTCAGTTACCGTCGCGACGTGCCGTTCATGTGTAGTCGCATTATTTAACAGCGCATCACGTTCGCAACATTCAACACATAACCCATCAGCATGCTAGCTCAATAGTTACTACCGCCACTTATATGCTTGAATTCTTATTTCAACAGATGTCCATACGTCAAGTCCGAGCCTCCTCCCTTTTTCACATTCTTGATATGCCCACTTGTCACTTAGTGTGCAATCCCGCTTGCTAGGCCAACGTAACATCGTAGTACATTCACGTCAGTAAATAATTTCTAGAACACATGCCATCGCAGAACTAAGGTGACTGTGAAGCATCCGCTAGAAGGTTCCCTATGCCCATAGCTGGTTCGCACGTCATGCATGCAACTCACACTTATCGAAGGCCTTCGAACCAGCGAGTAGTCCTTTCAACCGTGGCCTTGTAATACTAGAGAGACTTGTTGTCACGTAACGTCACAAACATGTTTTATGAGCCATGCAACGCCACCGATATAGTAACGCCACTAGCTGTTCCCAAGCGCTACTTTTGACATTGCAAACACTGCCCCTCGACTGGCTTCTTACACGGGCTTATATATCAACAACATAGCCTCAGATCTTTGGTGTCCGGGGGTGTGCAGAAATAACTGGGTTTCTTTTATCTTGCTCCTCACCACGCGTGCAACTTTAAATTAACAAGACACCCCATTAGTTGTTGCACTCCAAGTGTTTGGGTAAAATCCTAAGAAAGGATGCTAGGTTGGTATTATGCTGAAGTAATGGTTACAAGGTGTTTGTGAAAATTCCTTACAAAACGACCAAGCAACCTTTCATGTTCCCCAAGTGTTTACTAAAATTTCACAATGACCAAGACTTGAAGACTGTGTTTTTCCTTAATGCCATACCATAACAACTACTCCGTAAGCCACGCACGACTTTTCCTCCTGACATAAGAGGGATGACAACTTCAAGTATATCGTTTGGCTTGCTACCTTGTTCGTACCTGGGAAAAACTCGAGACTTACATGCTTCGTACACCCGACGCTTTTCAAGGTTAGGAACAAAGGAGATGCTATTCCTTGACGGATCCCGGCATAACCCTTAGTGGGTCGCAATATTACCGTCATTCTCTAATGATTCGATTAAAAGCATCAGCATATCGGTGGCATATCTTAAGGGAATAATTCCGTCGTATGCTTCACCATGTCACGCTGCACTCATTTTTTTTATCCTACACCATCGAAATCTTACATGTTTGTTTTACTCGACAGGTACCTTAAGCAAGCTCAGCCAATTCAACCTTTAATCAAGAATTCATTGCAAATCTTGGTTTGGCAACCTATTCATACGCGTCGAGAAGCAACCCCTCCGGCAAACCGCTTGGCTTATTCCCATATGCCCCTTTACTTGCCTCACTCATACCTTAAAGATGACATTCTTTTTTAAGCAAACAAACGCTCTTTGGGGTGACTTCTCCTCGTCCATCACTCTTCTTCTTCACGCTCTTCATATTATCTTCCTTTGCATCTGATTGTAATTTTTATATTGCTTACGATATAAGTTTGACTGCCCAACTAATCCTTTGCATCGTCTGTCCTAGAAGAGTTCTCCGCTACTTCTTCTTAATAGTTGCAATGCCGCACTGTAAGCAAGCCGAGCAAACCATGGATGACCCCCAAATTACGCATTCCAATTCTTTTTGGGATGCGACGGAGAGAATCCACTAGGGAGTTTTTTGCTAAAAGAATCTAATGCACCACTACAGAGGAGGAGTTCAAATATTACAGTGAATCCAATCAATTGAGCGAAGATGTTGTGATGGTTCAACCGAGGCCCGGGGACTAGTCAAGCTCTTCTCTTGAAGGAGAAATTATGATGTTTCAAGATGTCCTTGACTTGGGGATTTGGGTCTCATTGCATCCCCACCTGTGTGTGATTTTTAATTCCTTTGGGATCAATCCTGGCCAGTTGCACCCTCGTGGGTGGAAGATCATGTTAGCGGCACTCATCTTTTTGCAACACAGGGGAGTTTGCTTCTCCGTGCCGATCTTCAAGATGTTATTTTCCCTCGTCCGATCCGCCATGAAACTTGGTTGGTTCGTCCTTTCTGCCCGCGGATTTTACAAGCTCTTTAATCCTGACTGGTATGATGACAACGGTTTATGGAGAGAAAAATACTTATTCCTTGTTTGAATACACGGTGTTTGGGACGTCCCCCAAATGTAGGTTACTACCACAAAGAATGAGCTTCCAACATTAAGCGAGAATACTCATCGTGCTTTGTTAGCCTTGGCTGCAGATGGTAGAAACCAGTCTTATCGCATGAGAGATTTGATTACACGCGACAACCTTGTCACAGGAGGCTTTGCCATTCCACTAGAACCTGGGATATGCCCACATGTTATAATTAGCCCCAAGGTAAGACCCCCAACTTGTTCGAAGAGAAGGGCTGGTCATAAGGCTGGTGAGTCTGACAGACGTGGCGCGGCGTCTTCCTCCATGCCTACCCCCTGCCTGGTCAAGTTGAAAGTTATCGTTAGTTCAAGAGTCCAGATGAGACGAAAAGCGATCATAGGAGTAGAGAGGAGAACGAAGAGGATGAGTGTGCCGATGACTCTTCAGATAGTGAGCTTCCCGAACTTCTGCTTGACCTAAAGATCATCGGCTCATCTTCTTCTGACGGCTCAAGTATGACTGGACTTATCTTCCTCTTTTTTTTGCCCTTTTTTTATATTTTATTATTTTTTTTGTCATCATTTTTTTTCTTTCTCTCTTTTTTTTACTTCTGACCTGTCCTTTTGTTCGTAATTCAGATGCAAAAGAATGTCAGAACGCTTCCCTAGCTGTGGTTGAAAGGCTCGCACATGATCAGAAAAAGAGAGGTGATTCATCATCCCGGGTTCCGCCCGAAGGCGACGCCCCCTCTAACAGCCGCCAACACTTAGCCATGCATTCCACTGCCCGTACCCTCCCTATTGTAACTGAGGGAGATCTATTTTCGAGCTTTAATAGGAAAAGTGCTGCGGTACGTATATACACCTTTCTTAGGGAACATTTTACTTCTCATTGCTACTCACAGCCTTTCTGAATGCATCTTGTTTATGAAATTTCCACTTTTGCAACGATGGTGCCCGAGATTGTGAACAAGTGTCAGGACCTCCAACATCTACTTACAAATGAACGAAGAGCATGTGTTAAAGCTGAAAATGACCTTATAAATAAGCAAAGACGCCATGCTGAGCTAAAAAAGGATCTTAAGAGGGAGCGATTGTCCCAAGCAAAGGTGGAAAAGAGTCGTGCAGATGCCGAAGCAGCCAAGGAAGGTCTCGAATCTAAATTTGATTCTTCAGTCGAGAAGGCCTGGAAGACTGCAGTGAGTGATTACAAAAAGAGAAGAAAGTTTGGTAAGTACGTTACTAGTGTGTCAAGGCTAAGTTCAGAGAAGGCCGCTGAACAAGCTGTCAAGAACTGTCCACGATAGGTCCAGCAGGTGTACTCAAATGTTGACATCAACCGTTTTAAGGCCATCATAACTCCCCCAATGCCTCGTCCCGATCGAGCCCTGTTGAGTATTGATCCTCTGTCCATATCTGGCCTACCGAACACAGACGGGACTACTTCTCCGGGCTCTGCTAACACATAATGTTTGGTGCTTTGCTACCAAGTTATTCAGGATATATTACTTTTTGAACTTGTACCTTGTGCCACAAAATTGCAAATCATGCTAGTTTTTGAAATGCGCTTTTTTTTTTGGTAACGAGCCTTCTGTATGTCCCCTTGGTTTCTTATGTTAATGAAAATCTTGTTCCTTGAGGGAGTTACTTTCTTAAATCATTGATGGTTGTATCTCCGTGCTTCAAAAAGGGGTACGGGGTCGTTGTAGGTTCCTTGGGGCGTTATCCTAGTCTGTTGGCTAATAACGCCTTCTGCTTGTCTAAGGCTCAACGGCAGTGGTTTGGAAAAGTTGTCTGTTAACGGGGCAAAGACTGTTTATTAGTCTCGCAAAGAATGTCAGAGAGACTGTATGCGAGTCTTCTGCAAACAGAGATTGTTTGCTAGTCTCGTAAGAATAGCGAAGACTGTAAGCAAGTCTTTCGAAAGTAGAGACTGTTCAGACAATAGACAATAGATACTGTTCGCTAGTCTTGTAGGAATAACGAAGACTGTAAGTGAGTCTTTCGAATTTAGAGACTGTTCGTTAGTCTAACATGAAATAACAAAAACCAAAGGAGAGATTGTTCGTTAGCCTCACATGCACAATAAGACTGCAGGAGAGTCTTTTTGAAAGTAGAGACTGTTCGTTAGTTTCACATGAAATAACAGAAACCAAAGTAGAGACTGTTTGTTAGTCTCACATGAACAACAAGACTGCAGGCGAGTCTTTCGAAAGTAGAGACTGTTCGTTAGTCTCACATGAAATAACAGAAACCATGTGCAAGTATTACGAAAATTTATTGGAATATTTCATAAAAAGGAATTATCGAACTAATTAAATGACGTTCGTCGCAACGTCATCTTCTTCAGAAATCATGGTCTAAGAACTAATTCAAAAGAAAACAAGCCTTCTAACTAACTTTTACGGATCTTACCTCATCAGAGATTTTCTATCCTAAAAATGATACCTTTTCAAGTGGATTGTGTTCCAGCTATTCGGCACGTCCTTTCCCTCCTTGGTGCTAAGCTTATATGCCTCTTGGCTGACTTCCTTTGTGACTTGGTACGGTCCTTTCTAGTTGGGTCCCAACTTCCTTGCGTTCATTTCCTTTGTGTTTTCGAAGACCTTCCTTAACACCCAATCTCCTGGCTTAAATGTCCTTGCCATTAGATTTTTGTTATAATGCTTAGTGACTTTTTGTTGGTATGCTGCCATACGAATAAGGGCTTGCTCTCTTTTTTCTTTAGCAGCATCCAGGTCGTAACGCATTCCTTCATCGTTTTGTACTTCAGAGGCCCAGACAACTCGCAGAGTTGGCAAGCCCACTTCCGATGGAATAACTGTTTCGACCCCGTATATCAGCGAAAATGGTGTCTCTCCAGTGGGAGTTCTAATTGTGGTACGGTAAGACCATAGCATTCCTGGGAATTCTTCCACCCAGCGCCTCTTAACACTATCCAACATTTTCTTCAAAGTAGAAATTATAACCTTGTTGGATGACTCGGCTAACCCATTAGCTTGAGGGTGCCTCGGGGTAGAAAATGCAAGCCTTATTTTCCGTTCTCTGCAAAATTTTTAAAGTTTTGGCTGATGAACTGGGGACCATTATCAGTGACAATTTCTGAGGGGATTTCGAAGCGGCATATTATGTTTTTCCACACGAAGTTTTTGACCTCCTTGTCTCAGACCTGATGATAAGATTCAGCTTTTATCCATTTGGAAAAGTAGTCTGTAGCCGCCAGCATATATATTTTCTGTCCTGGCAAGGTAGGCAATTTTCGTACGATGTCCATTCCTCACTTCATGAATGGCCAGGGTGAAATGATAGAGGTCAATGGCTCAGCGGGCTAATGTGGGATTTGAGCAAACCTTTGGCAACTATCACATTTTCTCATATAGCTGAGGGCATCGGACCGTATGGTTGGCCAATGGTATCTTGCCGTGTGTGCTCGGTTAGCTAGAGTCCTTGCTCCCGCGTGATTCCCATATTGCCCTTTGTGTAACTCAGCTAAGACGTAATTGGCCTCGGTTGGGCTTAAACATCGCAGATAAGGCCCCAAGTATGATCTTCTATATAAACTCCCGTCGATCATGTAGTATCAGGTTGCTTTAGCTTTAAGCTTTCTAGCCTCTGCACGATTCTCAGGGATGATATCATTTTTGATATATTGGACAATCGGAGTCATCCAGCTTGGTTCATCTGTCATACACACGACCTCGATTGTTTGCTTGCTCCTAATAGCTAGCCATTGTAAATATATCACTAGGATAGTTTTCGAAGTGACAAACTGCGTTGCTGCTCCCAAGCTCGCCAGTGCATTTGCGTGACAGTTGTCATCATAGCTTACCTGCTTTATCTCAAATTTGTCGAATGCAGATGCTATCTTCTTCATAGCGGTGAGGTAAGCTATCATCTTTTCGCCTTTTGCCTGGTAGGTTCCTAAAACTTGGTTTACTACCAACTAGGAATCGCTTTTTACCACAATATGCTTGACGTTCACATCTTTGGCTAACGTTAATCCTGCTATGAGGGCCTCATATTTTGCTTCGTTATTTGTAGCCTTGAATCCGCATGTAATAGACTGTTCAATTTCGTCTCCCTCGGGCGACCGTAATACTATTCCGAGCCCGCTACCTCTTGCGTTACTCGATCCGTCTACAAAAAGTACTTATCTTCCTAACTTTGGATTTTCAACGAGGCATAACACCTCTTCATCTGCTTCTAATCGGATACATGGTGCGAGTTCTGCTACAAAATCTGCAAGCACCTGGGACTTCATTGCCGTTCTTGGTTGGAATGTAATATCGTACTTGCTCAGTTTGACAGCCCACTTGGCAAGTCGGTCGGATAGCTCCAGACTATGTAGGGTCGCTTTCAATGGAAAAGTGGTCATTACTTCAATAAGATGGCTCTGGAAATACGGCCTCAGCTTGCGGGCAGTGGTAACAAGAGCTAATACCAGTTTTTCAAGCTGGCTATATCTAGTCTTGGCATCAAGCAATGTTTTGCTGGTATAGTATATAGGGAACTGCTTTTTACCCTCATCCTGAACTAACATGGCGCTGACGGTGGTCCTCGAGACCGCCAAGTAAATAAATAAGTTTTCCTCCTCTTTTGGTTTGGATAACAACAGAGGGTTGGTTAGGTATGCTTTCAACTCTTACAAGGCTTTCTCGCATTCATTGGTCCATTCAAAGTTTTTATTTCTTCGAAGCAAGTCGAAGAACGAATGACATTTGTCTAACGAACTTGAAATAAACCTACTGAGCACCGCGACTCTGCCGACGAGTTTCATAACTTCTCGGATGTTTTTTTGGAGATGGGATGTTGAGATTAGTTCTCAACTGATCAGGGTGCACTTCGATTCCTCTCTGAGTAATGAAGTACCCCAGGAACTTCCCTGACTTGACTCCAAAGGAACATTTGGTGAGGTTGAGTTTCATCTTGTACTTTCTCAAGACATCAAAGGCTTGACGTAGATGACTGACATGTTGCTCCGCCGCCAAGGACTTTACCAACATGTTGTCAATGTAGACCTCCATCATGTGCCCTAATTGATCAGCAAACATCTTGTTGACGAGGTGCTGGTAGGTTGCTCTCGCATTTTTTAGACCAAAAGGCATGACCTTGTAACAATAGATACCTCATTCAGTAATGAACGATACTTTTTCCTAGTCCTTCGGATGCATCAGTATCTGGTTGTACCCAGAAAACGCATCCACAAAACTGAGTATTTCATGACCGGCAGTCGCGTCTACCATCACATCGATGTGAGGGATAGGGAAGGAATCTTTAGGGCACACTTTATTCAAATCCGTAAAATCAATGCAAACCCTTCATTTCCCGTTTTTCTTCCTTACTACCACTACATTCGCCAGCCACTCGGGATAATGTACCTCCCTGACAAACCCTACATCGATCAGCTTCTGCACCTATTCATTAATTACTCAATTCCTTTCATAGACAAACTTCTTACGTTTCTGCTTGACCAGGTGAAATGCTGGATTTGCTTTCAATTCATGAACGATTATTCTTGGGTCTATCCCTTCCATGTCGGCATGCGACCATGCAAAATAATCTCGGTTACTGCCAAAAAAATCTATTATCTGACTTCTCAATCTTGGCTCCAACTCCGATTCGATTTGGACTATGTGGCTCAGCTCATTTAGGTCAATTTGCACTTCGTCTAACTCCTCTAATTAAGGACGATCAAGCGAAGTTGAGGCAGAAGCTTTCTCTACATGGTACGGGGTATCACGTCGGGTCTCCCTTATCGCGGTGCAATAGCATCCACGGGAGTCTGATTGCTGCCCCCTTATCTCCTTGACTCCCTATCTCGTTGGAAACTTTAAGACCTGATAGTAAGTGGATAGAATTGCCTTCATGTCACGAATCCATGGTCTTCCTAATATGATGTTGTACGGGGATGGGCTGTTTATCACTAGGAACCTGACATCCATGTTGACTCCTTCAGCTAATATTGGCAGATGTATTTCTCCAATAGTGTGCTTGTGTTCTCCGCTGAATCCTACCAGGGGTGGATCACCTCACGAGTCGTTGCTCGTCAATCCCTATTTCCTTAAAGGCGTTCAACATCAGAACATTGGCTACCAAGATCCTCCGGACCCAATAGTTGGCCATCATAAGTGCGATTACCAATGCACCGTCGTGTGGGTTATTTAAATGGAAAATCTCATAATTAGAGAATGATATTATCATTTCTGGACCCATGTCGAGTGGTTACGGGGGACGATAACTGTGTTCTACTGCCAAGTGTGCATGCCTTTTTGCTGCAGAGACACGGATCCCACTGATGTACGACCCCCCCCATAATGCATTTCACTGTTCGCTCTCGTCGCGGTGGTTCTGGCAGGGCCAGATCTTCGGCTCTCGCTTTCCTGTCAAATATCCTTTCTTTAATAACTCGGTAACTTCCTATTTAAGACCATTGCACTCCTCGGTGGTATGTCCGTGATCTACATGGAACTCGCACCACTGGGATCTGTCTCTTAATTCTGCCGGGGATCTCAACTTTCCTGGCCACTTGATGGTATTGTCCATGGTCCTTAAAGTGTGAATGAGTTCGGACGGGGTTACAGAGAGGTTATAATCTGGAGCCTTTACCTTTCGCTCTGAGTCTCGATTAAGGAGTTGTCTTCTGTCACGAAGTCTTCCATCAGTTAATTCGCCTTCTCGTTGGCTCCTAAGGGGGTAGGGTTTATGCTTCCTTAACTGTCGTCCTATGTGAGTGTCTCCTTGCACATGGCTTGTGGGAGTTCGTCGAAGGTTAGTGCGGTCATCTTCCCACTTAATCTGAGCCCTTACCTTTGCCAAGGCATCTTTCATAGTCTTGGAAGGGTACTTGTAAGTTCTTTGTAAAGGTCTGAGTCTGGCAAAAGCCCTCTACGGAAGGCAGAAACTACTGTTGCCATGTTGCACTGAGGTATAGACACTTTCTACTTGTTAAATCTCCCCACGTAGTCCCTGAGGGTCTCCCCCCTCCTCTGTACGATTAGGTATAGATCATGTGACTGTTTTTCCAATTTCTTGCTGCTTGCGTATTGCTCTATGAACATGTTAGTCAACTAGGCAAAAGATGATATACACCTATTTGGGAGGTTGGTGTACCATTGCAGAGCAGGACCTGTCAGGCTCAAACCAAAGCTCTTACACATACAGGCTTCCTTTTTGTCACGGGGGATAGCCACAGTGTACATCTTCTACTTGAATTGCATAATATGGTCATCTGGATCTGTGGTCCCGTCAAATGGCTTCATATTTGGAAAGGAGAATTTGGCCGGTAATTCTACCATTGTGATGGCATCTACAAAGGGAGACTCTGCGAAACTGTTAGAGGCACTTTTTTTGATAAGCGCAGGTACCCCTGGAATTCTTTGGATCATTCCAATTCAGCGAATCGCTTAAGCATGTCTGGGTGTAACCCATCTTGCATGTGGGTCATGTGTTCCCCTGCTTCTTTGTGTTGGTTCAAAGTGCCAGCTGCATTAGTTGCGAATGTCAAGATTCCGTCCCTAAGTGTCTGGCGGGGTATAGAGTCTAATGATTGCATTGGATCTACTAACTCAATCAGCACGACCTTTCCTTTATCTCGGGGTGCTGCGTTTGCCAAGAGAGCAGTAATTTTTTCTGTCAAATCCATATTCTCTTGACGTATAGCGTTATTTTCTGCCTCTACGTCTTTGAATTTGTTTTCATACATCGTCAGCTTCTCTTCATAGAGCGCCATCTTGGCCAAGATGGCTTGCATACTACTGCTCTCACCAGCACTAGTACTGAGGCTGGATGCCATGGGAATCACTGATTAAGCGCAAAAGTACCACTCTTGATTACAATGCTAGGCGCCAAATTGTAGAGGTCGGATTCTACAATCACGAACAGAGGTCAACTTAGGTCCAATAACCTGCAAGACCAAGATGGGGTGAACGACGTAACCCTTGACACCGGTGTGGTGCTGGCCAAAGGTACTCTGACGCTCAAGTCAGTGTTGGACTTGGAAAGAAGCGAGGAATGGAAAGAAACAAAGAGTTGTTGTATAATGAGTGGTGGATAAACCTCAAATATGAATAGTTTGGTATTTGTTATCTTTTTCGTCTCCTCCTCTGTTGTCGAATGGTTCTTTTATAGCCTCTCAGGTAGAAGAGTCCTCTAAATCTTTCATGTCCCTAAACGAGTTTTGCTCAACGTCTGCCTCATCGTCATACTTAGCCTTATCATATTCCCGGATTATGCATATCACTCCAATGTTCATCTTGAAAATTGAGTCTTCCGATTAAGAATATCTCTAAAAGTTTTGTCCCACACGTAGGGCCATAACCTCATTCTGGGCCTTGACCTTGGACCCTTCAATGCATGGTACAATGGACCAAACCCTTAGCCCAATCGCAATCATGGCCCCTTGGGCCTTCCAAGCTTAATTATTTTTGGCCCAAACAATCAATGATTTAGTTATAGTTTTAAATGTAGTTCTAGAATTGTACAACATCCTTGCGTGAAACTCAAAGAGTAGGTGCGTCATGATTGTCGTTATTAATTACAGTTGACAAACTTTATTATGGTTTAAAGAAATAAAAAATAAATAACGTAAAACAAATTTTACCTAACCCCCCAAAAACAGAAAGTAAATTATCTAAAAGTATATTGTTGTATCTTAGTTCCTTTTTTTTTTTTCCTTTTTGTATTATCGTAATTCACTGTGACTGAAATTCAGTTGACGTCTCCATTTGTATATTATCTATGTTCACATCTAAAAAAACACACATACCCTATATTTTTTTTTCCTCTAAAGATCTACTTCGCCATATTATCTTACGTGCTAGTAGCATATGCTGCAGTTTTATTTTTAAACTACATTATATACATGCAATATCAAATTTGATCTGACTTTAAAAACAGATTTAATATATATGAGATAGTCTTTCAATTTTACCCATAAAGTTCATTTACATTTATCTAAAGTGGTGTTAATCACTTATAATTTTTAATTTTTTTTAACGTTTAAGCTTAAAAATTTAAAACACACACTTATTCAAAAAGTTAATTTAATAATTATAAAAATTTATATTATAAAATCAATATCGATACACCGGTAAAACACTAGTTTTGTTTATAAATTCAATCCAAAGTATATTAAGTTATCCAACTGACAAAACCATGATCTTGTTCAGGACACGGTGCACGTGACACAGAGAGAGAGAGAGAGACCTGATTTGTATAATGATACAGCAAATAAACCTGATTAATTACCGGCATAATCTATTAACTAATCCATGATGTTTCAGATGTAATCTAATCTTAAACGCTTCCTTAAACGACTACCGACCAAACACAGGAACCATATATGATATTTTCAAGGCACAAAAAAAATTCCATCTAGTGTACTTTTCACAGTAATCCATTTTCCTTTTTCCCTATTAAAAAAAAATCCCTACACTTTTTGATATAATCTAATAAATTCTTATCGTATTATTGGATTAAGTTTCTACTGTATCAAGTATTTTTTTGTTAATAGGACGAGAAAAAAATTTAATAATTTATTATGAAAAAATAATTGATACGAGATCAGTCAATCTAGATATCTTTTAATTCTGTGGCATGTTTTTGGTGAGCTACTTTGTGTGATGCAAATTAACACATAAATTCTCACCGTACGGGTGATTTGATGCGTATGTTTAGTAATGTTCGGTAACGTTTGACTGGATAACTTCTTGTTAGTCTCGCACAAGAAGCAACTATGTTTCTTATGATAGATACGTTTAACAGTGACTCATGAGTAGTATATGATTTCTTGTTATCTTGCATTTAATTTTGTAGGTCACCAAAATCCTAATTCGTAGGGAATGCTACTATTTTTAAATCTCTTTTACTGAAAAATAAATGTTACGAGAGTTTTTAGAAATCAGGTTCTTTTAATTTGCAGAAAAAGAAAAACTGATAAATTAGGTTGAACATACATATGAGCCCAATTAAGATGCCATCTAAAATGAAATGGTTTGAATTATTGGCTTTATTTTAAAGAGTTTTTCTAATAATTATTGAAAAAAGTATTTTTTGAAAAGTCAAAATTTTTTACTTCTAAAAAATTATTGAATTTGAACTTTTTTCAAAATCCCAACTTTTCCGCACCAATTGAAGTATTTCTTATAAAAAGGCTACGTGTTTTTTTTAGGAAAAAGGTCATGAAAAAACCAATTTGAACAAACCCTAAACTCAGTTATATTTAATGTTATCTGTTCACCATTTTATTACATGATAAGAGTTCTTGCACGAAAAGTAAAGTTTATATAAAATACAAAAGATTTATTATATAAAAAAAATTACTTGAAGGTGTAATTTTTTTTAACGCATCGAAGGTGAAGCATCTGTGAAACACCTTCGTAGATGGATGGTGGACTATTTATGAAACATTTTCAAAAGTTGATTATATAGTCTTTCATGCTTCCAACAAAAAAATTATAAGAGCAAAATATTGCAGAAAAATATTCGAAACAGGTCATTGTTTAAACGTCTGCTAATCATTCGTTAATCATGAAGTTAACTACCACACGAAGTCCAATCATTTCAATGAACCAAAAGAATTTGCGTAAAGCAGGCAAATCCAACTGAGTTTGCACTTTAATATAGCCACAATGAGATCTGCATGTGCGCCGCATTACCGACTTATTCTCTGGCCTCTAGTTTATTTGGCATGCCCACAAATGCCTTGGGGACCGTGTACAAAACGTTCAATTAGATTGAGAAATAATTCTAAAAGATGAAAATTCTTATTTTTAAAACACACGATCATTCGTCCGTAACACACCAGTTAGTTCTATTTATGAATTAACGATATCATGCTAGTGAAATGGTAATTCAATATTATGTTACTCACTTGGGACTATAAAATTAGAATAAAAAAAGGAGCAAACAAATTTTTTACTATAAAGAAGACATGAAGATAAAGACAATAAAGACCTAGAGATAAAATACAAATAACAGGATAAGTTATTGCAAAATGTCATTTTGCTCTATGATGTTTCAATGTATACCTTCTAGTCATTTGTGTTTTTTTACGTAAACTATCTTATTAGTCGGTCTAATTATTTTTTATTCGAGATTATATATATATAAGTCAATTTGTCTTCCACAAAACATACATGTATATCTTATTATCATTTTTAAAGAAAAATGTCAAGTTCAACTGGCAAGACCCTTATATAATGAAGAACTAAAAGAAAAAAAATAAAATATCAAAAACCATAATACTAGCGCTAAATTTTCAAATTCTCATTCATTTCTCGTAGAACAAAATCAACTTATGAAAAGAAAAATGAATTGGTTTAAAGCTGTAGGCCCCGTTCCTTAGATTGTGTGTTTCCTTTCTTCCTTTCCTTCTTTTTTATTTTTTTCCCCTTTTGAGCAAAATAAGGAGTCTCAGGCTATGAGAAAAGAAAATTCAAAAGGTGTTTGACTTTGCTTATTTAGTGTTTATAAATACTTAAATAATAAAAAATATATAAAAAATATATATTTTTATAATATTTATAAACACTTAAATAAGCAAAACTAAATGCCCTCTCAATTGGTTTAAAAGTGCAGTCCACGTTCCTTAATTAGGTTGCGTGTGTTTCAGAACAATGAAAAAAACTATGAAAAACGAGCTGCAAGATTGCATGGATAACGTGGTGGGTGGGACCGTTGGCAGTTGGTCTGGTAAAAAGATCCTTCCAGCTCTGATCCAGCACATCCACGCTTGGAAAGCTTCGCCTAGATTCTCTCTTGCACAAAATTTACCACACATAGATAACCCAAAATAATAATCAAATCCTCCCCTCTATTTTGGATTCTCATGCGTGACATTAAACCATCAACTCTTCGTAACATTTTTCATTTCTTTGAAATGATATTACAGGAAAATGTAAGTTTGATCAACAATTTCGTAATAAGATTACCGAAACATCTAATTTTGACCATCCTTGTGATATTTATTATAATAATATTATGGGAAAATCTAAATTTGATCACTTGCATGTATTTGGCTTTGGCTCCTAATATATAGGTCCCTTTTGGATTAATTATACACCAAGGATGTTTTGTATCACTAATCCTGAGTTTTATCCCTAGTATTTAGGCACCCTTTTGGTATGGTAATTTGGATTGTTCCCCAAAATTCTCGTGCTTAACTAAGACCCAGAATCCAGTTGCTTAGGTTGTTTCAGAATTTCTCTTGTCCTAAGCCCAGGGCCAAAAATTTATCCTTACTTTGGGACCCACTGACCAATGAAGTTACTTGAAAGAGGGTAAAACTAGCCCACGTGGCACCTACCCTCACCAGCCTTTTTTTTTCCTTTTTTTTTTTCTCCCGCTCTACAAATGAAGAATGACTGAATGCTAACGTTTCTACAAAAGGGAGCTAGCCCACATGATTGGCCATTTGGTCTCTAAATGTTATATACGCATGACCTTGTAAGGTAGAGAATATGAAAATTGTGAGCAAAAGATTGAATCTTTTTCTATTTACTACAAGAAAGAAAAAAAGTCAATTTCTCAAAGTCTGCATTTTTTCAAGTCAAAGGTAGAAGAGCAACCCCTAGAATAGACATAACAAAGATTGCCAATATCTTTTCTCAATTGAGTATTCTGATGTAAGCTTTTCCAATTGTGCAAAAAGATTGAATCTTTTGAATCTCAGGTACAAGGGTAGTGCAAAAAGGTTGAATTCTTTGTAATGTTTTAGAGCCTTCTTCGATTATTTTGCAGAAGAGGGCTCTTTACAGGTGAAAAGGAATACACATTTGGGGAGGTTTTCTGGGTGGGTGTAAAAATGATAAGATGGTGGATATCAGCACTGCAATTAATAGAGTTGTTTGTGAGTTCTATGGTGCATATGCTATATGGATTTTACATATTCAGCACAGCTTTGGCTGGTGATATTGCCCAAGCTTGGAGTGATTTGTTTTTCAAGCCAAATCTTGATGTTGGTTTGAAGGAATATGATTCAAATGAGACAACAAGTGCAAAAGACTTGCCTCCCATTGTTTTGGTGCATGGAATCTTTGGTTTTGGCAAAGGGGTATGCTATTTGTGTACCATGCTTTTCAGGCTCACAAGATTATTTGTTTATTTATTTATTTTTTATTTTATGCTTTCAAATTGAAAGAATTTTGGTAATTGGAACTTGGTTTATTGGTATTTACCATGCTGTGTGTAGAGACTGGGAGGGCTTTCGTATTTCGCGGGAGCGGAGAAGAAGGATGACAGAGTTCTAGTGCCCGATTTGGGCTCATTGACTAGCATATATGATAGGTGGGTGTCTGACGATGAATTGCTTGCACTTGTGATTTGTATGCATTTTGTTGTTCCATGTTCCTCGTTATGTTTTCTTTTTTCCTCTGTGCTCTTCTTTTGCGACATTTGATATGTTTTAGGTTTCAGGGCTCGTGAGCTGTTCTATTACTTGAAAGGAGGCAGAGTTGATTATGGAGAAGAACACAGCAAAGCTTGTGGACATTCTCAATTTGGGAGGATTTATGAAGGTGGTTTTATTATTAATTGACCATTGTCTTAGATTTTCTTCATATGATCGGTCATAAGCGGTATGATTGACAGGATGTTACTTGTTTGGTTCTTTGATTGGTAATGCAGGGGAGTATCCTGAATGGGATGAGGATCATCCTATTCATTTCGTTGGGCATTCGGCTGGAGCTCAGGTTGTTCGTGTTTTGCAGCAAATGCTTGCTGATAAGGTTTGTTTTTCAATATTAACTCATAAATGATGTATGGAAATCTATCCATGATACACCTAAACTTTGATTCTAATTTCAGGCATTTAAAGGTTCTGATACTTCACAGAACTGGGTGCTAAGCATAACAGCATTATCTGGGGCATTTAATGGGACAACAAGAACTTATTTAGATGGAATGCAGTAAGTATGCTAAAGATTATGTGTTTGGATGTCTTGCATATACTAAAATCTCCATCTTTAATGAAGATAACTAATCTTTAAAATGTGTATTGATGTAGTACATATAGCTGTCAATCTAATTGAATAAGTTGAGGTTTTATATATCTTGGCTGAGCAGCCAAGCTTATCATGTAACTGCTGAAGATGAATGTTTCTGATCATCTGCCTTTTGAATTTATAGATAAATTTTTCTGCCTCTGTCAAGTTGTCTTTCAAATTTATGGGATAACTTTTAGTGCCTCTTGTTTGTCATTTCTGTCATTGTTCTTCAATTATTAACCAAAATTTTACAATAATTTTTGCTCTACATGATCTAGAAGTTCATGTTTTATCAATTTCAATCATGTTCAGGACAGAAGATGGAAAATCCTTGAAACCGATCTGTTTGCTCCAGCTTTGTCGTTTAGGAGTAATCATTTATGACTGGTTGGATATTCCCTTGCTCAAGGCCTATTACAATTTTGGGTTTGATCACTTCAACATGTCAAGGAAGAAAATTGGAATTTGGGGTCTTGTTGATTGCCTTTTGGGAAATTCTGGTCCATTTGCATCAGGAGACTGGATTCTTCCTGACCTTACCATCCAAGGGACCATAAGATTGAACAGCCATTTACATACGTTCCCTGATACATACTACTTTAGCTATGCTACCAAGCGCACAAGAAAAATCATGGGTGTTACGATTCCTTCTGGGATACTCGGCATACATCCTTTACTCTTCATCCGAGTCCTCCAGATGAGCCAATGGCGACACCCTTCAGATGTTCCTCCCCCTTACAAAGGCTACAGGTTTGTGCTGTTTTTTGAACTTTTAACTCTTATCCATCCTATACTTATTTATGACCACTTCTCTGAGACTATATTAGCTGCTTATCGTGTAGTATGAATGAGTTTCAAAGCTTTTTGAATTTCTATTCTGTCTGCCAAAGCTGATTGCATCGGAAGATCTCATTCGTCTAGAAACTCAATAATTTAGGTTGCCAATGCATTTTGCAGCAAGTCTGCTTGCAACTTTAATTGATGCCTTCTCTTTTCCAACTTTTGCAACATTTATTGCTAAGCTTGTGTTGTTTGCTATGCTTCCTGAGCATGAGACAAGGATGGCTGGAACAAATACATGAGTTGCATTAAATCATATTTGCTTCATGCATATCCTTGCAGGGATGAAGACTGGTGGGACAACGACGGGGCTCTAAACACTATATCCATGACACATCCTCGTTTCCCCATAGAGCATCCAAATCACTTCGTCCTGAAAGATTCTGACTGCCAACCTTTGCAACCAGGCATCTGGTTCGTTACTACACTCTTGGCATTTTGGTCCCTTTCTCTGTTTTTGCATGTAAAGCCTCAACAATCATTGTGGAATATGTTCAACCTTGTATAACGCGTATATAATTTTTCTTCTTTTTCACATTTTACCTCTTTTACCGTGTTCCTTTTTGCTTAAAATTGGAGAATTCATCATTAGATGTTATGGAGCTAACCGAACGAATCTTCTGCCCTTCTGGCACAGTGTGTCCAGAAAGTTTTTTTCCATAATTTCAAGAAATTTTATGTTACTATTCTATTATAAGATAAAACAATGCTGATGCTAGGATTAGAGCCTATGTCTCTACCTTCTATTTGGTAGCAATGGTCATGAGCTAAATCTGGCTTTACAGAATTTTTTTTTTTTTTGGTTAACAATAATATATAAGAGTCTCCATAAAGGAAGAACATATTTATTTCAATACTATTCATACTCAACTGATACTCCAGAAACGAATATAAACCCTCCTCTTGTTCCTCACAGATACAAGGACTATTTATAAACATAAGTGTGGTTTTGTTATAAGGAATTTCTAACTTATTTCACAGTCATCATATGTATAAGCCATCTTTTAAGTGCAGGTATTACAAACTTGTGGAAGGCGATCACATACTTTTTATTGTGAATCGGGAGAGAGCAGGAGTTCAATTTGATTTAATCTACGACAGCATCTTCGAACGCTGCAGGAAGCATGTTTTTAGGAAGAGACCTACCTTGCCAAACGAAGTGCACCACTAGCACAAGCTGCTGGCTGATGCACTGATATACTACTGCTAGAAGAAATTAGAGACTTAAAAGAAAAATTGTTCAACTTTGATATTCTCTTTTCTTTTTCTTTCCATTTTCCTTCTGCATGCAATTTAGATGTAAATATGAATACCTTCCCTTCTACCTGCTCTTATTAGAAGTGAAATTTTTGCTGTTAAATTTAGACATGAAATGGATTGTACTTATAAAATGAGTAGTTGAGCATCGCAGTTTGTTACTTATTTCTTCACTGTTGCTGCTCTTCCTCAGCCCTTCGTTTTGAAAGGGGTGAAAAAATAAGATAGAAGATGGAGAAAGAAACTAACAATATGCTAGTGAATCGTAAGAGAATTAGGGTTGGTTTAGATTAACTATTTCTTAAATTATTTTTTTTCTATAATTTTTTAAAAATGTATTTTTCAGTTGCTAGCAAATACCATACTGATCTTACTAAATAGGGGACTAGTGTTTTCTTTTTTTTCCCCCCCTTAATTTATACTATATAATAAAACAAAATAAGTTGTAATTTCGTACTGCCAAGTGGCGCTTTATATGGCAAACTTTCCATAGTTACTTATCAGTTAATTAAATATGCCCATTCTTAGGTCATTTTTATTTTTCATCGTTTATTTAGTTCCATTCATCTATTAAACATTTTAATTTAATTAATATTTTGCCCTTTCTTTGTATATATCATCATTGTTTCATTAATTCCATAGTATATAATTGTTTCAATAACTATTTAGTAAGATGTAAAAACTCTATAGTATTAATATATCCAATCATATATATTGCTCCTCATACATCGCACGGGTGTTAAACATTAAAACAAAATACTAACAGAACAAAAAAAAGAACCAAAACGAGCATAAGTGTGAAGCATGGATAGCAACAACATTACATGTGAGCCTATAATATTAATATCGTTTTCTTACGAATTTAAAATTTTATGTTTAGGACATCATAATTTATTTGTTCTACTCTTAATTTTTTTTTGGATATGAAATAAATGCTTGTCTCCAAGTCTTAGAGCAAATATTTTGCATCAAGTTGCTCTATGACCCAAAGAAGGAAATCATTTTAAATAATCCGTGTGTAAATTGTATCCGCCCTCGTCCATTGTACTTTTGTCTAATTCATTTAATCTAAACCAACCAAACTTATCAAGTTATTTTTTGGTTTGGCAAAAATTAAATGCTTTTTTCCATTCCACAGAAATCAAACTCATAATCCTCCACGTTTCTCGTTTACTAATCAATCTGGCAGACTTAATTGTGAACAAAATAAGTTTGTAAATTTTGTTTCATCGGTCCCCAATGTTTGATTAATCAATCATAGAAGGAGAACTTAACATTAGACTAAAAGAAATACCAATTTAATGAAGATGAAAACTCACTAGAAATAAAATTTGAATAATATCTCTCTTGTCTCATAAATTATTTTAAGATTTTTTTTTGAAAATGAAATAAAATTTGAATAATATCTCTCTTATCTCATAAATTATTTTAAGATTTTTTTGAAAATAATATATTTCTTCAAAGATTTCAAAAATTTTGTACTAAACACTAATTATCATAATTAAAGTGTGTTGGAAAAATATGCAGGCACATTGTTTCATGAATAGGTACGTCCAAATAGCTTTTCTACAATAGTTGAGTTGTGTTTTTTTGCATTGAAAAGACATGGGTCTGTTTGGTTTTTAATTTTTTTTTAAAGAGTTCTTCAAAATATATTTTTTTAAAAAAAATTTGAGAAAAAAGATCTTAAAAACTTGTTTGATAACTTTTATGGGAAAATAAATATAAACTAGAAAGAGATTAAAGAGAAAAGTGTTTATCATTATAATGGTATCTTAATTACCAAATTATCATTACTGAGGTAGACTCATTATTTTTATGGAGTTTTTTTAAAATAAGATGTTGAAAATATTTTTTCTTGTTCTTTGTTTTTTATTTCTAAAACAACTATTCAGAGAATTGTTTGTCAAAACTAAAAATAGGAAGTCTTTCTAAACAAATTTTTTTTTTTGTTTTTCTATTTTTAAAAACTAAAGCCGTTTTTAAAAACAGAAACGAAATAGGCTCATGACTCTCCGTTTGTTGTCTAATTTATATAAACCCCGTACGCTCCATTTGCATCCATAAATTCTATTCTCTCCACAAAAGGAAGTACACAGCCAACAAGTTTTTGGTTCATGGAGGTAAGTTTTCAGTTTTTAAGTTATATATTGTATCCTATATATAATTGATAAGTTCTAAATAAATATTTAATTTATATGTTAGATGCACTTAATTTTAGAATAGAATGCTTCTTAATCGATGTTTTTAATGTAATTTTGCATAAATGTGCTTAGGAAAAGGAGCTGGACGCATTATATGTGGATATTGAAGCTTTTTGGACAAGTTTGTAGCGGTTAAAGTTGACGTCGTCACGTGGAAAAATGCTGTTTGATTGCTACGCGGGTTTTGACTGGGTTGACCAAGATGGAAGATATTTTTCTGAGTTTTTGGAAAGAATTAGATTAAATATTAGCAGGCTTTTTATTTTGTTGGACTTATATTCAGGCTTTTATTTTTTATTCTTTTTGAGCCATGTTTCCTGATCTAACAAGAAAAATAGGTTAGGGTTTTTTATTATATAAATACCTCTTATTTGCACTTTAGAGGTAAACAGCTTTCAGCAGACGACAGTAAATTTTCTCTTTATTCTTTGGGCAAAATTCATGGACAAGCTGTTCTAATTTTCTTTTCTAGCCAAGGATAATCAAGATTACGGTTCATCAAATTCGTGAGATCTAAGTGTTTTTATTCCTTTCATTCTATTTCGGTATTTGCGTATTTCCTGCTTCAATAATTAATATTGTTCTGAGATTATTTAATTTTGAGCGCGATTATTTAATTGCATGACAATAGGTAGCCAATTAGATTAATTTAATTAATCTAAATATAGTGGTAATCAGGTTTCCTGTGTAATTACGTAATCTAAATGAGCAATAACCGCGAGAGTATTGACTTTTAGAATCAGGTCTTTCTAGATTTTTATTGCTGCCGTTAGATAGATCCTGCGGGCATCTCCGGGGATTAGAACATCTAATAAGTAAGGGGATTACAGGAAAAATTGTAGTGGTTTAAATCGTTATCAACTATGTAAGGAAAGATAAGGTTATTAGGCCGAACCAATAACTATAACTGATTTATCGAAATAGCTGAAAGTATTTTTGCATCTATGATCGAATTTGTTGGCCGAAACTGCGATTGTTCCTCATGCTAGATTTTATTCTCACTGATTTTCTGATTTTCCAGCTTAGCATTAATTTAGA
Source organism: Cordia subcordata (assembly GCA_028554755.1). Taxonomy (NCBI): domain Eukaryota; kingdom Viridiplantae; phylum Streptophyta; class Magnoliopsida; order Boraginales; family Cordiaceae; genus Cordia; species Cordia subcordata. The sequence goes on from JAPTOF010000020.1 coordinate 2,730,714, forward strand.
ATTGCATATTTTAGTCAATTTAATTTTTATTTACGTTTTTTTATTTTCTGGTTAGATTGCGTGCCCATGCAGCGCGACCAGTGCTCTAGACAAATTTTTTAATTTTACTGATTTCGTATTTAATTCCCCTTTTTTTGGTTGCAACTTAGTTGAATAATCTATTTGGTATAATTAGAATAAAATAACCTCCCAATCCCTGTGAACTCGACCCTTTTCTCACCGTGTACACAAATTAAAGTTGTCAGGTAAAAAATATGAATTTATTTTTGGTGGTTTCGACGCCCATCAACAATTAAAGTGTTCCCCACTGCAAATTAATATTAAGGTGCAAAACTACAATTTTCCTGGTCTTTTGGCAAACATATTATTGAATTCGAGCTGATCATGTTCGCATTATTTTTAAAGAAACAAAATCCCTGGTTCTTTAATGCATTAAAGATAGTCATTATGCCATGCTCTATAAATGGAGACAGTACAGAGACGTGATACAAGTGAAGATAGTAAGCCATATTATTCTCTACCCTGAATCGAGTGAGAGCTCATTAGTTATCAGTGTTTTTTTCCCGCCTTCAGAAACCAGAGAAAGAAAAAGAATGTGTGGTGCAGAACAAGCCCTCGTTAAATGCTCAGCACCCTCTGCTGCCATTGCTTCTGAAACAAGAGAAAATGGCATATCCTCGGATACCGTTATCAATCTTGATCAGTAAGTATCTCAAACTGTAATCATTGCTATTGCATATTATCGACTTGTGGAAAATAAAATGTACGTTTGATGTAATATAGCTGACTCCACCTAGTGGGAAAAGACTTGGTTCGGTACGTGTCGCTAATTATGTGTTTGAATTTTGCGACAGTGGTGATCCGACAGCGTTCGAGGCTTATTGGCGAAAGATGGGCAACAAATGTACGATTACATTCAATGGGGACCAATCTCTGAGCTATTTTTCTAATATCAAAAACTTGTGTTGGTTTCTGGAGCCAAAGCTTGGAGAAGAGATCAAGAGGCTGCACAATGTGGTCGGCAATGCCATTGTAGACGATTACCACATCGTTGTGGGAAATGGATCAAGCCAACTCATTCAGGCTGCACTCTACGCTATTTCATCTCTAAATGATCAGGCTTGTCCCATCAATGTTGTCTCAGCTGCACCATACTATTCAGTAAGCGACTAACTACCTATCTTTCAATCAAAATTATAACGCTGCAGTACAAGAAAAACGGACACGAGTGATAAAAAATTAGAATCCTATGTAAAAAAGGTGCACGGATGATGAAAATTAGAACCGATGATTTATCATCAACCTCATGCCTAATTATTTCTAAGTAGAAGTTATTACTTTGTGAAAATGTTTTCTCTTGATGGTTTTTTGCAGTGTTATCCAGAAATTGCAGACTTTTTGCGGTCAAGACTCTTCAAATGGGGAGGTGATGCTCGAAGTTTTGGTGAAGATGGTCCATACATTGAGTTTGTCACTTCTCCAAACAACCCTGATGGAGCTGTGAGAGAGCCTGTTGTGAACCGAGCTCAAGGTTGGGTAGTCCATGATCTTGCTTACTATTGGCCACATTACACTCCCATCACCAAGCCAGCCAATCATGGTATTATGCTGTTTACTTTCTCCAAATGTACCGGACATGCTGGTTCAAGAATTGGGTAAGCCTCTTTTTTGCACAAGTCACATCGAGCCCGTGTGATTTCAAAGCTCGCCCTTACCTCTGTGGTTTAAAAAATATTGCATATTGACCCACCGTTAACATTTTATTTTGTTGTTGCATGTGAAGGTGGGCTCTCGTCAAGGACATGGACGTGGCTAAGAAGATGATAAAATTCATAGAAGTGAGCACAATTGGCGTGTCAAAGGAATCTCAATTAAGAGCTGCAAAGATCCTTAGTGTGATTTCTGATTGCTGCCAAGCTGTTAATGAATCCTCCGACATGGCTAACTTCTTTGAATACGGTAAAAATCTCATGGCTGAAAGGTGGGAAAAATTGAGAAATGTCGTGAAGCGCAGCGAACACTTTAGCCTTCCCAAATACCCAATGCAAAATTGCACTTTTAGCAGAGACTTGTTCGAACCACATCCTGGTAACGCCACTTGAATATTTTTTCTAGAGTAATAATTATATCACCCGACTAATGATTTACGCCTCGTATTATGAAGCGAGGAATGAGGCATTACTCGAATGATATATAACGTATGGATAATATATAATGTATGCTCTTCTTTTAATTTTAATAAACACTGATAATTTTGTAAAGCAGCTTTTGCATGGCTGAAATCCAAGGATGTGGAGGACAGTGAGAAGCTCTTGAGAGGGCAAAAGATCCTGACAAGAAGTGGAAGGCGCTTTGGACATGACCCAAGCTTTGTGAGAATAAGCATGCTGAGTAGAGATGAGGAGTTCAACCTTTTCACAGAGAGGCTGTCGACTGTCCAGGGATTATCTCCATGAGAAAAGTTATAACGCTAGCTTAATCTTAAGCAGATTATATAGCGTAAGACGTTTTACAATTATATATGTTGGAAAACACCGAATGTTATAAGTATCAAATATTCTCTCGGATGAATAATTCCTTGTATTCCAAGACGTGGCAAGAAATGATTCCCGCTCTTGTTTGAGATTTTCGATATATTGTATTTTATCTTATGAAATTTTAATATAGCCTAAATCCTTTTATGTATTATCCTTGAAAGTCCTATTGATTCCATTAATTATTTTGCTACAAAGAGATTAATGAAGCCTCAATAAATAAAATTAATAATAAGAAAAGACTAATATATCCGGTGCGTGTATCATGAGGAGAAAGCGAAAATAGAGAAAAAAACGAGAGGAAAATATAAGAAAAAAGTACAGTTTTCACATTTTTTTTCAATCTAAACAGTAAAGATTGAAACACTAGCAGATTTCTAATGACTTTCTTCTATTTTTCCTTTTTAATTTTCCCTTATTCATACATTATTACAATTTACAATAATACGTTTTTTTTTTTGGGTAAATAAAAATAGATTTCTGAAAAAAATTTAATTCCCAAGTAACAAAGCCGTAGATGCCCATTGGATCCATGGGCTGACCGCGTCTTCATCTTGGGCTTCATTGAGTCCAATAGACTTCTCTACCAAGCTTCCTAAAGCAACCAAAAGGAAAAGCAAAAAAAAAAAAAAAAAGGGAAAATCCTCTAACCAATTTTGCCGCCATTTTCAAAGCTAAGCTCTCGCTTCACAGCAACGCTCTGATTATCTCTATTAGCTAAAAAATCGACGTGAGAAAAATCGAAATGAAGACACAACCATTATCGGACCTCACCAACAGCTTCAACCTCATCCCTATCTCAACCCTTCGTGAGCTCTGCGAATCCACAAACCCTAAAAGCAATTATGGCGCAAGTTCATCGCTGAAATCGTCGAATTCGAGGAATAATCTCGCCGATGCATTTCCGGCGAAGAGAGGATCGGATGATATTGCAATAACAGATGCAACAGCAGCAAATTCCAGTGGCTCTACAAAGTCCGATAATACAAGCAGCATTGGATCCTCCGGTTTCAATCACGGTGCTACTCCCCCTGCCGATGTGTTCACCACCCCATCCCGCCGTGTTGCTCCGCCACCTACGCCGCCACTTGGTACCTGCTCCATGTGTGAATTTTGTTGTTTATTTTGTCATATTTTTTGGTGGAATTGAGATATCTAGGGTTTATGGGATATAGAGACCTTAGATTACAAGTGATCGCTCTAATTGAGGAGGCGGATTATTTTGATTTTAGAAAAATATATTGTAAATTTTTAATTTCAATTTGGTTAGTATGCTGATAGTCCATCATTGTTGCTTTTCTAGAGCCAGTTTAAACATCTTCTTGTATAACATCCATTTTTGACGAAATTGCTGGTTAGAGTTTTCTTAAATTAAGGTTTTATTGGGAATTGGAGGTCATTTGATAGTTGTGAAGATGAAGTAGCAGCTCACACATGTATCAATATTTTTCTCGTTCCTTTTCTCTTTGTCATAAGGTTCGGGGATTCGTATCCTCATCACGAAATTCTAATTGATCTTAAGTTATTAGAAGCCAAGTTTGCTCAATTTTGCCATTCCACTCTGTTGTCGGGGCAAACTTTCACCCTATTAAATCGTGTTGTAGTTACATATGACAGTAGTACTTACTTCTATCATGCTGTATGAAGGTTTGCCTGCATATGTATGCATGTCAGGACTTGGATTGTGCTGAGTATATGAATTGCTAAGCAATTGGGAGCTGATATACTGAGTGCTGTGATCTTGTATTTTTTCAGCAAACATTTTTTGGCTCAAACAAAGTTGTCTTCTGAGTTATTGAAGGTAAATTGGGTTTCGCCTTCATACTTTTTGGTTCTGGTCTGCAGGCAATAGGGGTAGTCAAGTTGTTTACAATAGAAGACAGTCTGATGTGGAAGCTAAGAGGGCAAGGGAGGTATTGTCTGTGCCCCTGAGTTCCTGTACTCCTGAGAAGATGAATGGAAAAGGGAAGGCAATTACTATGCCTGATATTCATCCCACTACTCTTGGAAAAACAGCGAACAAAAACAAGGAAAATGCTGTACCATTTATGCCCTTTGCTTCAAGTCCTCTTCAGAAGGCAATGGATAAAGGCAAGGCAATTGTTGAGCCCTCCAGCTGTCCAATTCCTGAAAAAAGCATAAAGGAGAAAGGCAAGGCTATTGTTGCACCATCTGATGGTCCTCCTTTAGAGAAAAGGAACAACAAACGAAAGGCAGTTCTATTTCCTCTTAGCTGTCCCCCTCGGGAAACAGAGGATAAAAGGAAATCTGTTGCTAAGCTTTCTGGTTCTGTGCCTTCTAATGAAACAGAGCAGGAAAGGAAGAAACAGCTGGCACTTTTTAGTTGCCCTCCGTTGCCAAGGACAAAGGACAAATGGTACTTCTCCCTCTCTCCATTCCAGCCACTTCTTTGAACGAAAATGTCTGTTGAGCACATTCAATTCGCTTGTTGGGACTTTTAGGACTTTTGGATGGATTGGGTCTTTGATGTCAAATTTGGTTCCTATAAAATATAATACTTTTCAATTAAATGTTAAGTGCATTCATTATATATTTGGGATTTATCACTTCTTAAACTTAAATTAACATCAAGATGGCTTCATGCTAGTTGATCTATCATCTACCTATTAAGTTGCTTTTTATGCATGCACAATATATCCTGATTTTTGGAAGTTCCACAACTAAACACTGTCACGTTCCTCTTACGCATTTGCTCATGAATTTTGAGTTGGTCACAAATATGTTATTTGGTTTGATTCAGTTAGTTGCAAGGATTTAGTTAGCCTGGTATTTTCTGCTTTCTAACTGTTACTACCCAGGTAGTACGGAAGAATTAATCTTTTTATTGATTATATTTATTGAGACGTGGATCAATTTGGGGCTACTAGCCTACTATTGCCTGTAATAGTAGGGAAAGTGTATTGTTGATGAGTCAAATCCATCTGATATCTTATTGCTATGAATACAAAAGTATTATGCCTTTATGAGGCCATGCTATTTTCGTAATGAGCTTCGTTTGAAACATTTTGCGCTCTTGAGGTGAGCTATGGTTTCTGATATCTTGTGCAATAAATACCACAATACAACAATAGCATAATTAGCTTTGCAACTTTTTCTCTTTTGAGATGGATTGCCTGGTTGGGTTTTGTTTTGCTAAAATACCATCACAATGTCATGGTTTTGAATAGGACACTGGATAGAACTGTCCTACTCTGCGTTAATAATCATTTGTGGGTTTGTAATGCATTTACTCTGTAGATGCATATAAACAATTTTTTACAAGCTCAGTTTTCACACAAAGGCTTGGATTAGTTTAGATGATTTTAACTGATTCTGACTATATTGATAATCAATGAAAAGATTATAGATTTTGAGCTACATTTTTCTCTAGAATAAGTTCTTTCTGAATGTAATTAATACTTTTCAAACAAAATCTCAAAACTAAAAGTTGATTTAATCAAATTTCCAGTTCACATTTATTTTGCAATTTCATTTACACCTGTATCTATATAATTTTCCGCATGCAATGTCACATGAGGGGAAAGGAGGTAAGAGAGAAGTTTCTTTTTCTATTTTGTTCTCTGTGTGTGTGTTGGGGCACGCTTGGCTGAGGGAGAGGCACAGAAATGTCAAGTTTAGCTGATTGCTATCTTGGAGGGTATTCCTGTTCTCTCCTGTGTCACAGATTGGTTTTTCAGGGTTATTAACATTTACACTTCACTATGATTTTACATGGCTTGCCTCGAGTTTCCATTTTTTTTAACTAATTCTTTCTAAATGCTTCTTTCCCTCTAATCAGTAAACGTAACAAGAATGCTGGAGAAGTTGAGCACTCAAGGTCATGGACAGATCCTCATCAAAAGCAGAGAAAGGTATGCCAGAGTAGTTCTCTGTGATCCTATTTATGCCTCTATCAGATTCTCCGTCACCGGCATGCATCCATGCACTCGCAGTCTACCTAAATGACCCTTACAACCTTATCACTTGATAATTCTGAAAAAAGAATAAAACAATAGGGTTTTGGGCATTTGGCCTTTCTGTCTGTCTTGTTTCCTTGTCATTATGATTTTTGCAGATCTTTTTGACTTTCCCATCTGTTATGATTTTTAACCTGATTGCTCTTTCCACCTTTTTTCTTTTTTTTTTTTTTTTGACTTGGAAGCTTCAGCTCATTGAAGAGAACTTTAAGCCTAAAGTTGCATCTTGTAGGAGAGAATAAATTAACTGTTAGAATACGAGCTTGTTAAATTTTAGGCTATTGTATGAAGTGGCTTCTTTGTCACTTAATTTTTTGAAATTGAAATATTAACACAAAAGGAAGAATGAGAACAACATATTCATATTTGAAGCCCTTGCTTTATGGTAGATGCTGGTCTGCTAAAATATGGTTGCTGCTTCATAGTGTTAATTATGAGATTCTGATTTTCATAGTGTCTAGACTATCTCCTATTGGAGCCTGTGCGGTGGTTAACAGTTAGAATACTTTTGCAGCGAAGATGCGCAAGGCAGGAAGCCAATTCTGAATTTGCTTTGCCACAAGAATTTGTTGAGCAGCAAAGAGCATATTTCAAAGAGATTGATGAATTTGAACTGCCAGAAGAGGAAATATCAGGCGATGAATTGGATACATAGACTTGTTACAATCAGACACAATGAAGGTGCACTCTAGACCGTTAGTTTTCCTTGTACAGAAATGTCATGTAGCCCACATACTGGTAATTTTCCCTATTCCTAACCAGTCTTATCAATGTACATCCATAATGACCTTTCGGCCTACTTAAAGCTCAATTGTCGTAATGGAGGTATGTTGGACTACTCTTATAATAGATGTAATCTTCACCACTACTACTGCTGATTTTCCTTGTTTTGTAATTGGAAACTAAATCTGGTAGCTTGGTCACATGGACTGGAGAAATCAATTAAGAGCAGTCGTCCTGTTATGCTTATGTTGTTCATAATTAGAATATGTTTAAACCTATCTTATTGAACCAGAAGTGAAGAAGACTGGGTGAATTCAAGAGTTCTTTCTCATTGTTTTTGTGCCGCCATCAATTGAATTTGTCGGGACCGCGTACTAAAACGAATTTTTAGATGGAAAACCAATCACAGAGTTTTTCCTTATCTTTTCCTGTCGAAATCAATCAATCAATCACAAAATTAGCCAACAACCACAGAGCAGCGTTTAGTCGAACAAAAAAGATGTGGACAACAAAATACAGTTTCCAAGGATGTGCAGAAGCACTTAGCTTATTATTCAGCAATTTACAGGTACAAAAGTACATGGTTAGACAAATGCATCAAAGTCATCTTACTGCATGTGAAAGTCATCATTCCTGCTAGACGAGAGATTGTCAAACATTGTAAGTTTCTTCAAATCCACGGATGCTAAGATCATCAATCCAGCTCCACTTGCCCAATAAAAATCCATGATTATCAATTATGGGTAAAGCAGACATCATACTGAAATTGATGTCCTGACCATTTGGATCTTGCATTATCAGTCCCTTCACTGAATCTTCCTTATTATGCATAGTCTCAGCATCAAACGTGCTGGTCTCACTTCCCCCACTATACCAATCCCAACTCTCAGTTCCAAGGACAGAAGTCGGAGACCTATAAGTCCTGTAAAACTTCACACTGTTGTCGCCCTCTCGGCCACATTCAATTCCAGAAACTTCTTCCGTTTTCGAAACATTACGCATAACGGGACTTTCGAGCACTGAGCGTTTAGTCATTATACAACTGCCCCCATGGGAGGAATCAATTTTTTCCTCCCGCAAAGAGGGACATTCCTGTGACGGATGATGATTTGAGATTGCTAAAACCTGTTCTGTCTTAGACCCTTCAATGTCTTCCATTAGCACATCCTCCTCCTTAATCTTCTTTGATTTCGAACAATGGCTTGTTTTATTAATTTGCTGTATGGATTTCTTCTTCTTCTTCTTCTTCGACGCCTTTTTCTTTTTCCTTGGCTTCTTCTCCCTCGAGACGGCCGGTTTTAATCCTTCATTGTTATTGCTTCGCATTGGTGCAACTTTTGTCCCAATCTTTCCATTGCTAGAATTGCTCGCTTTGCCAGCCTCACGAGGCAAAAGAGCTGCAACTTCTTTCTCAAACTGAATCTTCTTAGCCATCCAAGCCTCGCAAGCCTCTTCAGCGGTGTCGAAAGTGCCCACCCAAATACGCTTTTTCCTAATCGGATCTCGAAGCTCACCAGCATATCTTCCATTCCTTCTCCTGATTCCCACATACTTCTTCCTTGGATTTGCTCCACGTGTAGGAACCTGATCCGCTTGATCAGACCTTATAACTTGTTTATGCGAAGCTGCTTCTGCATCATCATCAGTCTTCGCTGAGTCAATAATAATCTCACGAGCCAATTGCTTTTTCGACCCGTGCGATATTTTTCCTCCTTCTTCATCTGAAGAAGAATCAGTGGCGTGAGGATCTGAAACAAAAATCCTGATTTTTCTCATGATCTTTCCATCGTCATACTCTCGATAACAATGATTGAATTGAATTGAATTGATTATACACTCCAACACGAATTGACGAGATTCAAAAAAGAAAAAAAATAAATTAAAAAAAAGGAAAACAAAAGAAAACTCGCACGAAGAACTGATTGTTTTTGACGGAGAGAAAGTGAAGGTGAGACAAGAAGATGAAGGCGGCTTTTGGGTGATAGGGTTCGGGAAATTGTGTGGTGTGGGCGTGAAGCAATTTTAACGCTGCTGTGAGTAAAAAAGGTAAAAATTTTGTGTGTTCGGCAATACTAAAAAAAGAATTCTTAATCAGCAATGGTAAGTAGTAGCATTTTTTTAGTAACTTGACGGTTTTGATTCAGGTCAGGTACCATTTCTCCAGTTATTTTTATTCGATAATATTTTAAGTAATTTTTTTCTTTTGATAATTTTTAGCAGTTCAACTAATTTTTCAAATATTAAGAATTCTAATGTTTCACAATATATTTTAATGTTCTTTTTTTTTTTTTTTGAAAATTCTACCATTACTTGAATTTTATTGGCAATCTTAATCTTTCTTTACATCTTTACTTTTTTCGCAATAAATAAAAAATAAAAAAAATTAATTACAAAATCTATCCATAACCAAATATTCTAAAAAGTTATATGTTTTATTAGTTCATTTATTATTTTGTTTTGACAAAATGAAATTTGAATTTATTAAAAAAATATAATATTGATATGAACTCTTCATTAAAGAAATAAATAATAAAATGCTTTTAATAATAAAGTATTATTATAAAAATTATATATCTAATAATAAATTAAATTATCTTATTCTAATAATAATAATTAATTATTATCATACTAACAACAAATAATAATGATATCAATGTCTTTTCGTCATTTTGCTTTCATCAAGTAATCTAACTATTATTTTTAATAGAACACAATTTATTCCACCAATGACTTAAATATTTATGTGTCAAAAACTAAAATATAACAACCATCACTAACCCAAGCGTAATGTTTAGTTGTGCTTGTTAATTTTTTTTTTCCTTTTTGCCAAAAGAGTAATTATAATTAGACTTTTATGGCGTGGTAACTTTTGAATAAACGGATTAGTCTAACAACCCTAAGCGTCACATAAATCAAGATTCTGAATTTAAAATAGGAAATTGGGACGGAATCCGAGTCATAAATGACGTCCCAGAGCTGCTACATTAGGGCAAAATAATTGCATTGTTATGGATACAAAGTGCAACTCCCATGTTTTTTCCCCCTTTTTTCTTCAGAAGTGTTTCCCCTCGATTTCTTCGTTATTTTTCTTCTAATTTTTTAAATTTTGTAAAATTTTTAGAAATTGGAGTTTATATATTTCTGATTAAAAAATTGAATTTTGAATTTTTTTTTTCCAAATTAAATTATCATAAACAAATCATTGATAAGCATTTATAGAAATTGGTTGCTTTTGGTTTAGGCATTTTCTGATTTTACTTGTACAGAAAATAAAAATTTTGGAGAAAACTTATGGCATTGAGTCTGATTGAGAAAAACTAGCGAGTAGCCGTTCTAGGAGGCATTGTTGATTATCCATATCATTCATGAAAGGGCAATGGTGGCAGTTCAACGCGGGTTCGAATCTGTGTGGTGGCAATTCCCTGTTGAAATATTGTGGGGCTACTGCTAGGTTCGTGATCCGTTGGTCCTCTCCCTGGCAGGGCTGCCACTCATGCACATCCCTGATTTTCAACCCACCTGGTCATGGGGCCTCTGGCACAGGTGGGAAAGGGGTTCGCCTTTGGACTAATCCTTTTAAAAAAAATATATGAAAGGGCAATGGAGCACCTGATGTTGGCTTCTTTTTAACTTGTTAGTATTCTCTTTCTCCTCTTTTACATCCTTTATTGTGAGTGCTTGTATTGTTGTCAGATACATATAACATTCAATGAAAGTGTGACTAGAAGTCTCATTTCAGGGGCTTTAACTTGTCAGTATTCTTTTTCCCCTCTTTTTTTAAAACTTCGGTTGTGATTACTCTGAATGTCATTGCATACACATATTATTTGTTAAAGCACGATCAAAAATCTTATCATACGAGCTAACGCGACTTTTAGTCTCAATTTAACTTATCAGTGTCCTCTTTCCCTTTCTTTTATGACCTACATTCTAATTGCTTTTAATTATGTCATGTACATATATCATTTGTCCAAGTGCAATAGGAACACTAATCTCACAAGCTAATGCAACTTTTGACCTGATTCCAAATTGTTGCCGTTCTTTTTTCCTCTCTTTCAAAAGCTTTGTTTTGATTGCTTTTAATGTCGTCGCGTACATATATAATTTTTCTTTCCTATCTTTCAAATGAGCCAATGCAGCTAACAACGGGGTGATACGGCAATTACTATTTACTGCCAAAGAATCTTACTTTTGCAACAAAACTAGAAACAAGATGGAAATTGGAAATCTAGAGTGAGTACTGTTGGAATAAACATTACTACTACATAAAAAAAAATCATAAAGTATAAGACCACCTTATAAAGTTTTGGATTATTCCACATATTAATTAATTAGTTTTTAAGATAGAACCTTGATCAATGATTCTTCACAAATACTAACATATAACAAATTTGATCTTTTTTTAACTGGAAAATGTTGTCCAAAGCCAATAAATAAATAAATAAAAGACTAGGAGTATTGAGTTATTGAAAAAAGAAAATTATATACTTATGCCTCTGCTTAATGATTTTCCCTGGCTTGGTGAAGATATTTGCAAGTTGAGACTTAGTCGGATTATAACAAAGCTGAAAATTATCCGTCTTGACTTTATCGCGGACAAAATGTATATCAATCTAATTTAAATATATTTACTCCTATTATGAATTATAGGATTGGTTTGCAAATTGAGACTTAGTCGGAATATAACAAAGCTGAAAAATATCTGTCTTGACTTTTTCGCGGACAAAATGTATATCAATCTAATTTAAATATATTTACTCCTATTATGAATTATAGGGTTGGTCGCCATGTCAATAGTGCTTACATTATCGCACAGGACCCTTGGAGTAGACCGAAGTGCAATACCAAGAAACTGGACAATGTGTAAAAACCCATAACACCTTTGATGCCAGTGAAGCAAGTGATTAGCCTTTCTAATGATAAGAAGCACAAGTATAAAAGATAAGTCTATCCTAACTGAAGTTTTCAATTCATACACTCATATTTTAAAAAATCAATAGAATGTTTATCAAATACATGTTATCAGTCTGCACTAATCAAATTTGGTAGGCCGTCACTGCCAGCGATCGTTTGACATCATATCACTACACAGAAGTAATATTAATGTTATTATATCAAAAGAAATTTGGAAATAACTGAAGAGATTGTAACTATTTATCTAATAGTAATGACCTGTATTCAAATTTTATAAGGGCTAAAGGATAGAGTTGGAGAGTGAGGATTTGAAAGAAAGAAATATGTTACAGCATATGAAATTCTCTGAGCAAATTTTCGGAACTTGGAAGTAAACTCCACAATAGACAAAGCAATTTAAGTATTAACAAAATGTTGATTAAGGTAGTAACGGCCTCGTTCTCTTAAGAAGAAGGATACAAGTTCATATCCCCAAAAATGCAATTGTTGGGTACGTTTTTTCTTAAGCGTTTTTTGTTTGATAGGGATTAATTTCAAGATGTCCTATTTCAAAGCAAAAAGAAGAAGGAAAAAAAAAATGCAACTTAGGTCAACGACAGCTAATGAAGTAACGTCTGAGACAAAATAATTAATACATACTAACTTCACCATCAACCCACGTAGTATACGTACAAGATAAAGTGATCGCCCCAAGCATGGAGGAAAAATACAAGCTTGCACGTAAGAATCAGACGATGCATTCATTGTTGGTCAGACAACGAGATTCTTTTCTCAATTTGAATATCCCATCCAGCTGATGGCAGCATCTAATATATATTATAATATGTATATTACTATTAGCCTCTAGTCTTTTTTTTATTTTTTGGTCAGACTTCTTGCCTATAGCTAGGTGTAATTAAATATAACATTACTTAAGGGTGTTCAATGACGAAAGCACCCTTATGAGATCCTGACGAAGCTTTTCCCCCACCTACGAGCAACAGGATTTGAAAAATAAAAATATGAAACATCTCATCTCATGAGCTAATATAATTCTTGGCCTTACTTTTAACTTGTTAGCATTTTCTTTTTCTCTCTTTTAAAACTTCCACTATGATGTTTTTCAAGAATTCAGTGGAAATGATGCATAGCACATGCCTGTAGGATTTATCGATTTACAATACTCTTTTAAAGATGTGGTTCAACCTATACTTGTGCAATTAAGGTTTTTACTTCTTATATACAAACTAATGGTAAAAAATAGTGTTAAACTATTAAATTTAGCTATTGTTCGAGAACTTGGTTGAAATGATTTGTTGTTTTTGCTTTTCAGTTTTAAACTTTTATAATTGAGCATATAGTATATCAAAGTACTTCAATAGTCCTAAAAATATTTCATGAGGTTAGCAGATATTGGTACCAACTTGTTTAACATGTCATTGACCAATCACTTTTTGCTTGAAAAAGAACAAATGTTGGCAGGCAAGAATGACAAAAAGATGCAACTTTAGATGTGTAGAAATCAACCTTTTTCGGTTTTCTTATCGAAAGAAGGATTTTGTTTTAAACTAATTTTTGATAATTAATCTTAGGATTTGTATCTCCTTCAATGTTAAGGAAATGTAAAGGTTGATCTTTTTAAATTGATTCATCACAATCACATTATAAGTTAATCACCATTAGATGTTTTTTACAACGTTAATCCTTAAAGCGAGGCTGGTCAGCTTTTCGCGTCCTAATTTCTTCAACAAATTAGATGGCCATGATAGAGTGAAGGAGGAAAAAGGATTGAATGGTCATTTTGCTTTTTTGGGGCCACTGAATTGTCATTGTATAAGAAATGGAATCTTTTACAAGTCAACCACTGCACATTCCATATATTCCTGGTGAGCTCTCCAGTTTTTCTTTCGTGGGTTGAGGAATGAAATTGTCAAATCTGTGTTGATATAATTTCTAAAATTATTAAATAAGGTTTTAGACTAATCTAATAAGATTTATGGCAACCAGGTTTCTGATATGGAATTAAAATCTGATCGATCAAGTGAAACGAGGCAGTAAGCCACACTAAGGCTTATACTTTGGGAAGATCGTTGGGTTATTCATATCAATCGGTGAAAGAGCGTAAAAAGTCTTATCTCGCAAGTTAACGTAATTTGATCTCACGTTAACTTGTCACCATTCTCTTTCTCTCTCTTTTAAGACCTCTTTAATGATTGCTTTGAATATCATCGTGCTCTTATATCATTCATAAAAGTGAGATATATAGAAATCTGATCTCATGAGCTAGCGCAAATTTTGGCCTCTCTTCAACTTGTTAGCATTTTCTTTTCCTCCCTTCTAAAACTTCCACTATGATGCATCTAGTGTCATCATGTACATATATTTGTCATTTCCTATTCATCTCATGAGCTAATGCAATTTTTCGCCTCACTTAAACTTGTCGGCATTCTGTTTCTCTCTTTTTTAAAACTTATGTTGTGATTATTGTTATCTATATATATCTTTCAAGAAAGTGCAATAAAAAGCGTTATCTCACGAGCTAACACTACTTTTGGCATCACTTCAACTTGTCCACATTCTTTATCACTCGCCTGTCAGACATTAATTTTGGTTGCTTTTAATGGCGTCAAATATATCTTTCTTTTTCTATATATCTTACGAGGTAACATCACTTTTTGCTCGTCTCACTTTATCTCTATTCTCAATATGTAGCACTTGCCTGTACGTATATCGCCTTATCTAACTCTTCTAGGGTAGAGGTTGCCCAACCTAGGCTTGTATGTACAAGGTTTTTATATATGAACTCATGATAAAAGAACGTGTTAAACTACTAAATTTAACTATTATTCGAGAATTAGGTGAGTGCTATCGCCTTATATGGCTCTTCTAGGAATAGAGATGGGCCAACCTAGACTTGTGCAATGAGTTTTTTTGCACAAACTCATGATAAATGAACATGTTCAACTACTAAATTTAACTATTGTTTAAGAATTCGATAGAAAGGATTTATTACTTTTGCCTTTAAGACTTTCATAATTGAGCATAATATTAAATCTCACACCCTTTTCCTTGTTTCTTTTTGTAAGTTTAACTAATTTATAACAAAAGATCTTGAACAACTTTCCTTACCACTAATTGATTTCAATATAAAATCCATATTTCCTGATATATTCTCTTTCCTTTTCTACCGATGACATTGAAGTGCACTCAAGTGGGCATTAAATATCATACTTCAGAAAACAATTACCTCCCACAATCTCAAAGTCACACATAAATTTCGATCTCTCAAGCTTTCGACATGTCAAACTATTAAGGGTCTGTTTGGATTGACTTTTTTTCAGGAAAAAGTATTACACTAAATTTGTAATAACTATTTGATTTAGCTTAAAAAAAATTGAAACTTTAAAAAAAACTCAAATACAACTTTTTTTTAGAAGCCAAAATTTTTAATTTCAAAAAAAAATTATTTTTTAAAAATTATTAAAAAAATACTTTTAAAAAAATCAATCCAAACGAGCCCTAAGTAACGCTGGGACTCGGCGATTCTGCAGCGGTTTGGTACCTAGGATTTTCCTTTCTCACTCAGAATCGGCCAGCTGTCCTAGATGCCCAGAAAAATAAAATAAAAAGACAACAAACTGCGATGAAAATTTTGAAATCTTCCACGGCTATAAAGAAAGAAGTCTTGCTGGTTCATCATAGCTTACCCGTTCAAGATTACTAGATTCTTTTCTCAAATTGAATATCCCATCCAGCTGATCATAGCAGATGGTATATATTACTCCTAGGTGTTAAATATAAAAGTAATACTTTGGGGTGTTCAATGACCAAAGCACCCTCACGAATCAATAAAAGTCCTGTCGCTGCAAAAATTGCCACCTATGTCCACTTAGTAGCGGCGGTTCGTCAACAAAATCGCCGTCTATTCTATTATCGCCTATTCTTAATTTTTTTGTACGTAGTGACTTTTTTTAAAAGGATAACTATATGCTTTAACTAATTTTGGCCTCTTGTAGAATGAAAAGAAAAAATATGAAAATTTTGTAGTTTTCTATAAACATTTCCCTTTCCAATGTCCGTTATACATTTTAAGCGGAGACAAAGACCAATTTGGTACACTTTATTACTCAAGAATTAAGTGATTTTTGGAAACTAAAACTAATGATCTTTTCGGAATCAAATGACGTTTTAGATCAAGCATATCAAAGTACTAGTAGTTCTTAAAATGTATTTTTTTTTGCGACAAGAGAAATCCAGCTATCAAATAACGTGTTAAATCAAGCATAGCAAAGTACTAGCAGTTCTTAAAATATATAGTTTTTAGACAAGAAAAATTTTGTTAATGGAACCCAACCACTAACTTACGTCCTTTATATTGTATACCAGTTAAGTCAAAAGCATTCAACCCATGATAGAGGATTGGATTCGAACTCAAGTTATGAGCTCTATCCGTCTTCAATTCTTATTGTTGTGGCATCCCCTCTCTCTCTCTATATATATATATACATATATATGTATATATATATATGTATATATATTAAGCTCTCCGAGCAAGTTGCTGGAAGTAAACTCCACAGCACGTAAAGCAACTTAGGCCAATGACAGCTTGATGAAGTCATGTTTGAGACAAATAATTAATATTTGCTAGCTTCAACATCAACCCACGTATATGCGTACAAGAAGCGATCGTCTGAAGCATGAAGGAAAACAAACAAGCTCGTACATATGAATCGAAGGGTATATTTGTCATTTCATAGTCATGTCACGCAGGGGCTGAATCAAGAATTTTTCATTGGGGTCGGGATCCGAGATTTACTTACGCATTTAGATAAAAACCATTGTCCAGATAATGTTGAGTAAAAGAATTTGCATTCCTCCCTTATAATGTGAGGGAGAACATATATTACATATAACAATAACCATAATATCAGAAGTTTGATAACGTTATAATTTTTAAACATAAATAAATGTATAACAATATTATTTATATATTAAGCTCTCCAACCAAGTTGCTAGAAGTAAACTCTACAACTAACGATGGCAACGGGACGCGTACCCCACCCATAAAGAAATCTCAAACTCACTATTCGGATAGCATCCCAATTTTCATTTTCATCCCAAACCTAGATAAAAATTAAATGGGAATCCCATTCCCGGAACGTCCCAAACCTGATTAAAAATTTTTTAAATTTAAATAAAAATTTTAACAAGAAACGTTTCAAATCCAAATTTAAGATATGTTCTCAACCTCGGAAACCGAATTAAATTACTAAATTTTAAAAAACTAACCATTTAAATAAATTTTTCCCAAAAAATCTAAACAATATCCCTAAAATACATTAAAACGATAAAATTTTAAAGAATAAAAGGTTAAGGGTTCAAACCTTACTATTAGTAGAAAGTAAAAATCTTTTCTTAATCTTTAATATATATAATATGTATTTATACTTAAAACTATAATTGATTAATAAATGTAAAACACCTACACACATATACATGTACATATATGTATATATACATAACTGGGTTTGAGAATGTGGGTACCAGGGGATCAATCCCAATTCCGTCCCAAACCGTAATAGGTATTTTTAATCATTCCAAATTCTTAATGGGACGAATTTTATTAGATTTTAATCGAATCGATTAATGTCGAGTATCTTAAATTACTTGTCTCGTTGCCATCCCTATCCACGGCAGATAAAGCAACTTAGGCCAATGACAGCTTGATGAAGTCATGTCTAAGACAAAAAATAAATATTTGCTAACTTCAACATCAACCCACGTATATGCGTACAAGGTGAAGCGATCGTCCCAAGCATGAAGTAAAGCAAATAAGCTCGTATGTATGAAGCAAAGGATATATTTGTCATTTCGTAGTCATCTCACGCAGGGCTGAATCAGGAATTTTCCATTGGGATCGGGATCCGAGATTTACTTACAAATTTAGATAAAAACCATTGTCCAGATAATGTTAAGTAAAAGAATTTGTCTTCCTCCTAAAGTGAGGGAGAATGTATATTACATATAACGATAACCATAACAACAGAAATTGATAATGTTAGAATTTTTAAACATAAATAAATGTATAAAAATATTATTTAGAAAAATAATACAAAATTATATAAAGAAACATTTACTAACTTAGTTGATAAAGTTAAATTCTTTCTCATTTATGAAATTATCTAGCCAAAATAAATACATAAATAATATATAAAAAACTCCCTAAATAAATAATTTTTTTATGAAAAACTACTTAAAATTTATAACTTATTTAAATTTATCTTATAAGAAAAAGCTCTAAGTACCTAACTAGCAAAACAAATAAATTAAAGATTCCAGGAATTTACTTGTTAAAATTACTTATTTATTACAAAATTTTAATCATTGAAATATCATATACATAAAAAATATATATACTAAAAAGATTATTACAAGAATAATTTTAGAAAAGAAAATAAGAGAGAAAATTAAACAGGGCCAGAATCGAGTGAAGAGAGTAAAAAGAATTCATGGTATCGCACAAAAGAATATTCAAAAAGGGAATCTTTTTTCAAGTCAACGCCTGCACATTCCTTAGATTCCTGGTGAGCTTCCTAATTTTCTCTTGTGGCTTGAGAACTCAAATTGTCGAATCTCTGTCAATATAATTTCTAAAATTATTAATTAAGGTTTTAGAGAACACATATACCCTCGGTCCTTTGGTGAGTTGAAAGCAACTAACTAAAAAAACTCTCTTCTTTCCCCAAGCTAAGCTCTAAGGAGTGAACATTAATACTTTCCCTAGGGCAACCTCTTGCAGTTAATCTTATAGTTTAGATAACCCCACACAGAAATGTTCTCAAATACGCCGTTCTCTTTGCTTTGTTGGAATGCCCCTCTTGTTGCTTGAGAAGGACTAATCTAATAAGATCTATAGTAACCAAGATTCTAAAATGACATTAAAATCTGATCGAGAGAAACTATAATGTGTAGAAAGTCTCACCTTATAAGTTATCGCAATTTGATCTCATCTCAACTTGTCAACATTCGCTTTCTCTCGTTGTTAAAAGCTTTGTTGTGGTTGCCTCTAGTATCATTGTGTACATATATCATTTATGGAAGTGTGATATATAAAAATGTCATCTAATGAGCTAACGCAAATTTTGGCCTCACTTTAACTTATTTACATTCTCTTTTCCTCCATTCTAAGACCTCCACTATAAAGTTTTTAGTGTTGTCATGTATATATATTTGTTGTTTCCTGTTCAACTCTTGGGCTAATGCAACTTTTGATCTCACTTAAATTTGTTAGCATTTCTTTCCTTTTTCTTAAAACCTCTGTTGTGATTACTTTTAATGTTGTTTGTATATTGAGAAAGCACGACAGAAAGTGTCATCTCACAAGCTAAAGCAACTTTTGGCATCACTTGAACTTATTAGCATTCTTTATCACTCACCTTTCAAACCGTCATTATGGTTGCTTTTAATGGCGTCAGATATATTTTTCCTTTTCTATATATCACTAACACCACTTCCAGTCTCATTTAGCTTTATTCTCAATATGTAGCACTTGTTCGTATGTGCATTGCCTTATCTAACTCTTCTAGGGATAGAGGTTGGCCAGTCTAAGTCTGTATGATTAAGGTTTTTATATACAAATTTAATATAAAAGAATGTATTAAACTACTAAATTTAGTTATTATTAGAGAATTCGGTAAGTTTTATCACCTTATACGACTCTTCTAAGAATAGAGGTGGACTAACCTAGACTTGTACAATTAAATTAGCTATTGTTCGAGAACATGATAGAAATCATTTGTCGCTACTACCTTTTTAGACTTTCATAACAGAGCATAATACTAAAACTCACACTGTTTTTCTTGTTCTCTTTTTATAAGTTTAACCAATTTATCACGAAAGATCTTAAACAACTTTTTTTTACCACTAATTGATTTTCAAATATAATCTATATTTCCTGATACATTCTCTTTCCTTTTCTACCCATGACATTGAAGTGCACACAAGTAGGCATTAAATATCTAACTTCAGAAAATAATTATCTAGCTATCACCATCTCAAAGTCAGCCATGAATTTCATCACAGTCATGAATTTCAATCTCTCAAACTCTCGACATGTCAAACAATTAAATAGCACTGGGACTCGGCGATTCTGCAGAAGTTTGATACCTAGTATTTCCCTTTCTCACTCAGAAAGGGCCAGTTGTCCTAGATTACGAGCTCCCGATTCACAGAGTTGACACCAAACCCTGATGAAAATTTTGAAATCTTCCACGGCTCTAAAGAAAGCAGCAATAACTCTTTAGTCTTGCTGGTTCGAAGAACTAATTAGGGCCCGTTTGAATTGGCCTTTTACCATTAAAAAAGTATATCTTTTTTGCGATAACTATTTAACACTAATCAAAACGAGCGCTATATATAGTATGTTATCACCAGAGCTTACATGTTCAAGATTTTAGCATTATATAAGCAAGACAAAAGTATAGCAAATCTCTGCACATGAAGGCAGAAGGTATGAGTCAGTTCATGTGCGCGAGAGAGTTCTAAGACTTCAAAATAGAGTCATCCAAAAGTGAGTACTAGCCCTTTTGTTCTGCAATTCTCGATACTTTTACCCAAAGGTGCTAAAATGGAGTCCTTTAGCACTTCATCTGAGCCTGTCAACAAGAAATTTTCGCTTCCTGTGGACTCTGAGCATAAGGCCACTGAACTTAGAGTCCACTCAATTGCAGCACCTCATATGCGCGCATTCCATCTGTCTTGGGTTTCCTTCTTCGCCTGTTTCGTCTCCACTTTCGCTGCTCCACCCCTCTTGCCTATCATTCGCGACGACCTTGATCTCACGGCCACAGACATTGGAAATGCTGGAATTGCTGCAGTTTCTGGTGCTGTCTTTGCTCGAATCGCCATGGGGACAGCATGTGACTTGTTTGGTCCCCGTCTCGCCTCTGCAGCTATCACCCTGCTCACCGCTCCGGCAGTTTATTGCAGCGCCGTCGCCAATTCTGCTGTCGCGTTCCTCCTGGTTCGATTCTTTACGGGTAAGGGTCCACATGGTTTGGTTTAGTTTGATTTTGATCATATATCAAACCAAACTAAAACTAATTAGTTTACATTTAAAACAAGATAATTGATTTTTTATCATGTATATAACCAAATCAAATCACGGTTTTCCTAAAAAAGTAAAAAAAAACTCAAAATTTCATAATAAAATTTTAACAAAAAATGACTCAATTTACTATCCATATCACAAATTTAATGTCATAGGATTTACCACTAAAACAAAGCATAAGTGTAACTATAGCTTAGTCGTTAAAGCCTGAAAATATAGTTTTGAAGTTAGAGGTCCGACTCATAAAATACATGAGGTTAGGAAGGAATATAGTCCGATTTGATTTAATTTTGGTTTTATGTTGATTTATAGATTTATTTCAAATCAAACTAAATTAATGATTTTCTTTTGAAACTAACCAAATCAACCTTAACTTTTTGATTGGTTTAGTCAGTTTAACCACCCATGTTCGCCTCTATTCACAGGGTTCTCACTTGCCACCTTTGTGTCTACACAATTCTGGATGAGCTCTATGTTCTCTGCCAGAGTTGTTGGCACTGCCAATGCTTTAGCAGGAGGCTGGGGCAATCTCGGCGGCGGAGCAACACAGCTTATCATGCCATTAGTCTTTTCTCTCATTGAAAACATCGGTGCAACAAAATTTACAGCCTGGAGAATCGCATTCTTCGTCCCGGCCCTGTTTCAGACCCTATCAGCTTATGCAATCTTCTTCTTCGGCGAAGACATGCCTGACGGGAACTATTCCCAGCTGCACAAATCCGGAGACAAGCACAAAGATAACTTCTCTCAGGTCCTTTATTACGGAATTTCGAATTACAGAGGTTGGATTCTGGCACTGACCTATGGCTACTGTTTCGGAGTTGAACTCACTGTGGACAACATAATTGCACAGTACTTCTACGACAGATTCAATGTGAATCTTCACACTGCTGGAATTATCGCGGCCAGTTTTGGATTGGCGAACATATTTTCCAGGCCTGGAGGAGGATTTCTTTCGGATAATATGACAAAGAGATTCGGCATGAGGGGTAGGCTTTGGGCGCTATGGATAGTGCAGACATTAGGAGGCCTGTTCTGCATTCTTCTGGGGAGAGTTGGATCTCTGAGTGCATCTGTTGCTGTGATGCTTGTGTTCTCCGTTTTCGTTCAAGCCGCTTGTGGCCTTACTTTTGGGGTTGTCCCTTTTGTCTCCCGGAGGTATGATCCCTGTAATCAAATTCGGATTCTCTTGTAATCTTATAATTATATAATCCGGAGATTTGTACAATTAGCTGCTTAAATTGCAAATGTAGCACTTGTATATGCAAAGAAGGCCCATGTAATCCAGAATAAGTTATTTTCATAAAAATGCTAAAATAGGAGATTTTGTATTACTTTTGAAAAGTATAAAAAAATAATGAGATAAGTTAAGTTCTAAACCATAGGGGATAATCAGCCAATTAAACAACCCACAGGAGATGACGCATTTACCTTATATAATCACTTGTTAATCCTTAATCCCTTACCCTCTTGCTTCACCAGGTCATTGGGCATAATATCTGGGATGACTGGAGGAGGTGGAAATGTGGGTGCAGTTCTAACTCAAGTGATATTCTTCAGAGGATCGAAATACTCAACAGAAACTGGAATAACACTCATGGGTGTGATGATCATATGCTGCACACTCCCTATTCTCTTCATATACTTCCCACAGTGGGGTGGGATGTTCTGCGGTCCATCTTCCAAGGGAACAACAGAAGAAGATTACTACATGTCTGAATGGAGCGCGGCGGAGATCGAAAAAGGTTGTCACCAAGCAAGCTTGAAGTTTGCTGGAAACAGCAGAAGCGAAAGAGGCAAAAGAGTTGACTCTGCAGCTACACCACCTCAAGGAACTCCAGATGTGAACGTGTGAAGGGAAAAACAATGTTTCTTAGCCTCTCTTTGTTGAGCCTTACTAGTGTTCTTTGAAAAGTCTTGTAAATTGTGATGGTGTATGTGACGTTTAAGTTTTAACAGTTGAATCTGGTTGCAAGTGTGTGTAAATAAAACCCAAGTTTCTGTTTTGTATATTCAAAGTTTTATTAGCTAGCTCTATGATGCTGTTTCTTGCAGGGAATCATGTGGTTTGTTGAGCAACTAGCTAATGTTGTTAATTAAAAGTTATCGTCTTGGCTCAAGCAAAATGTTTATATCGAGATTGGTGGCACTAATTCAAGAATGACTACTTAGTTCTCAAATTAACTAACTTAGAATAGTCAACTTAAGTTGTATTAGAATAGTCGTTTTTCTGCTCATGTCAGATATTGCAATTGGAGCAATATCCCCATTGAAGCTTGACGTTCTTGTCCAAGCATAGACATCCAACACCAATGATTGTTATGATAACTTTCTATCATGTCTTGGACTTCAACTTCTGCTAGTGTTATTATTATAGGTTTAAAAGTAATTCTTTGAGCCTCATATCTACTAGTTTAAACTGATTACTCTCTGATATTACAAAAACTTTTAGTAATTGCCTCTGAACTATTCATTTATTACTTTCACTCATTAAAATTTGGATATTGCATCCTCATTGACCACTTGAGTTTAAATTTCACTGAAGACAGAATTTGAGTTGGGGTGGGGGGTTAGAGAAACAGAAACCGAATAAATAGTTTGTTTGAAATAGTCTTATCTGAAATCTGATAAGCATCTTATTTGATAAGTATTTTATAAAAAAATAAGTATATAATACAATAAGACTGTTTGGTTTGTTAGCTGAAATGCTGTTATAAGTTACTTTGATAATAATATTATCAATTTTGACTCATGATATTTTAATTTTATAATTAAATAATAAATTATAAAATGTAAATATTAATTAAATTTTTTTGTTTTAAAAATTTTAAATTTTTGAAATTTTAATTTTTAACATTTTAATTTTTTTATTTTTTTAGTTTTCAAATTTTAAATTTTTTATTTTTTATTTTAATTTTTTAATCTTTAAATTTTTAAATTTTTAAATTTTAATATATTAATATTTGATATTTTATTTTTAATTTTTAAATTTTTATTTTTAATTGTAATTTTATTTTTAAATTTTCTTTATTTTTAATTTTAAATATTTATATTTTAAAATTTTTATTTTTATTTATTTTCTATCTGATAAGATATAAAAAAAGATATAAGTATCTTAAACCCAACTTATTTTTTATAACTACAAATAAGAAATCTTATAAAAAGTATCTTATAAGTGTCTTATAATAAGCTAATAATAAATAATCTTTTTCACATAAATTATTAAATAAAATAAGTGTCTTATAATAAACTCTAAACAAATACAACAAAAAACAACTTCAACTTGGAACAAAGAAAATATCTGTGCGTATTATACATACATAACTGGATGGCCAAGTAAAAGTTGGACCAGGCCCAGTAGAATCCTTTTTCTTTTGATTTGGTCCACTCAACTAAGGAGGACTGGCCTGTGAAACCACTGCAGCGTCATGTGACTACGCGAATTTCATTGTGGATTAGGATGCATGCATACAAACGTGACGGCAGCATGGCTTCCCGACACGACATTTTTCTCACTGGGTCAAGAGACACGGCACTTTTCAAAACACAAAGAACATGTTAAATTAAAAATAATATAAAATTAGTCGGTGGATATGCGCGACATGTAATATGAATTTAAGCTACTGAAGATCATACTGAAAGTTTTTCAATTTGATATATTTTATTGCATATATCTTATCAAGGTTACATATACATTTTAACGTAGTCAAGTGATATAATATTGTTAAGTATTAATTACGTGCAAAGTTTTTAATTTTAACATATTGCACGTAATTAGTACTTAATATATTTTTCTTAATCATGATATATGCAAATTGTTATTATCAACTTTGTTCCTTTTAAGGTATAACTTTATATTTCAGCCCAAAATAATTCTCTTCAAGAAGTTATCAAATGGTGTATTAAATAAAGCATCATAACGTAGCATTATTTCCATGGCAAAAGAAATTACATGTTGGCACAAACTATTTGCCAACTAAACATTGGCAAATAGTTGATGGATTACACATTACTATACTGAATATGCCAAAAAAGAAAAACAAAAAACTTCAAAAATTGAAGGGGATAGCAATTGAGATGGTGGTCTTCTATAGATAGATAGATCGATAGACAGATAAATATAGATTTAAACATAGATGTTAGTGCCTATAATTTATTTTACTTTTCTAAATAAAAGACACATTTACGGGGCAAATATTTTGTGAAAGTCCAGAAAAATCAATAAGTTCAAAAGCAATTACGTCATCAACTCCAAACCAGTAAATCTACATACTCCGAAAACCCATTGAAAACCGGCCATAAAGGGCAATATTTAAAGAACTAGGGTGAATTACTAACTTGAGGAGAAAAATAAAAAGTAACTAAATTCCTGTTTGGATAGGGTTTTTCTTCATAAAAATACATTTTTAATAAAAAAATATTAATTTTTTTTGCAATAAGTATTTCACTTTACATTCAAAAATGTCAAAAGTCCAAAAAAGAGCTCAATATTTTTTATATTTTTTAAATTTAAAAATTTTAACTTATAAAATAAGTCAATCGAACAAGCCTTCGAACACATTTTTTTTTTAAAATGTGAAGACAAATAATAAATAACAACATCACTATTTAAACCATGCAGAATTTATAGCTCAATAGTTCATGGTTAGGTTCAAATAAGGCTAATGCCACAGGCGCGATGCATGATGGTTTTTATGTCAGACAGGAAATGCATAGTCTAAAAGGATTCAGGCTAGCAGCTTTAGCTTTAGAATTTAGATGAATCATCTTTTATTAATATTTTTAAACCCCATATATTAATTGTTCGTGCGCGTGCTATGAAATATACACACACATAAGTGGACGGTGCACACTGCACTTTTACGCCCACCATCGCCCTTACACACTCCCTGACCAATTAATCAAATGCTGCAACATGCTATATATATATATATATATATATATATATATAAAAGTAATTGCTAGTATTTAATTAATATGTGTGGTTTGTGTTTTTCTGGGGTCGGAGTGGGTACGACTGTGTGGTGATGAGTCGTTTAAATTATCTAATTTATTATTATTGAATTTTTTTATCATGTTAGCGGATTTACATCTAAGGTGGTGAATTGTGGAGAATGAACATATGAAGTCAAGTATCCCGATGGCTTGCCAAACTCATAAAACTGGCCAAAAAAAAATGGATAAGTATACAAAAGACAAGAATTTTATAGAAAGGTATTTGTAGAAACTATTATTACAACCAATAGAAAAAACTTAATTACAGAAAATTGATGCGAAATCGCATGTAATTGTAAAGAATAATATATGGTTTAGGAAAAACATTTATTGGTGATGTAATTACTTATGAAAATGTCTCCAAATAAGTATTCCTCTAGTTGTATGCTTCGTACTTAAGGGCATGTTCGGCAAATTTAGTTGTTAGAATAGCTGATAGCTGTTGTATTTTAGCTGTTATCGGATAGCTGTTTAACTAACTGATTGAACAAAATATGTTCGATAAAATTAACTGTTAGATTAGCTGATAATGTTAAATAATGTAGAAGGACATTGATATCATGTTATTATTATTATTGTTATTATGATAATTATAATTACTATTACTATTATAGGAAAAAAATAATATATTTCATAACTAGATATTTATTCTCATAATCAAATTTTAATATTAAAGTATAACTAATTTTTTGATAAAGCATTTATATCAATATTACAAAAGTTAATCTTAATAGATTCAAAATTATTTTGTAAAAAAGAAGATACTAATAAAACTTATGCTTTTAGTAATGTTGATTATATAGAAATTGAAATTCATTTTTCTATTATTTCTTATTTATCTTTGTGAAAAAAAAGGTAAAAATATAGAGAGAGATTAGAGAAAGAATAGAAAAATCAAAAAATGTAAAAGGGTAGAATTGCCAAAAAAAACATGAAAAGCTAAAAGCTACTTGAAACGCCAAAATTTTTAATTTTTGGGAAACGCTAGTTGAAACGCTAAAAGTTACCTAAAAAGCTACTTGAAACGCCAGTTTACCGAACAGTAATAATTTAGCAAAATAGCGTTTTGACCAATCAAAACGCTAAACGCTACTTGAAAAGTTATTGTCGAACACGTACTAAGTGTAAAATGTGAGGTCATTTCGGGATAATTAACTTGGTATTGAAGATGAAAGAGAGAGTTGCTTAATTTAGAACAATCAAATGTTATAACAAAATCAATTTAACTATAATGCCCCTAACCCAACTAGTAGTATGCGACCACACTACCTAATCAAGCGGATCCAAAATGCTTAAATTTGTGACGACAATAGTAAATACAAATCACACACACAATCAATATGAAAGGATGTTACAATAACCATCACCCTCCGGCAGCAAAAACCTTGCGGAGGGGAAGCAATGGGAGCGAAGAAAACCACATATGAAAGGAAAAAAAAACACGTGCTTATCTCTAAGATCATGTCATCAACTAATTTACCGACAACTAACTTCATGTGATCTAGCAATCCTCTTGACCAAACCACTCCCTCTTCTTACGCAATAGTCCATGCTGGACGGAAGCAGTGGTGCTTGTGTTTTGCCATACGAATTCCAGCACAGGGCCTGCTGAAACCCGCGATGCCTCGGCGAAGGTTTCAGTTGAATAGCAATAAGATCGATGTCTGTGCATGGGATGGAGTTGCTGCAAGCTATATGAATTGGTTGGGCCGCATATGTTCCGATCATCTCATCAAATTTAACCCCTGATATCGCCACGGCTCCTGTTTGGTTCTTGCACACACCCTTGTCACAATAGTACTGATCAATCATTATTGGAACCTTAACATCGGACACTTGAATATTCGAGAATGATACATTGCGAACCGACCCCAGACCTCCCTGCATGCCCAATTTTATTACCAAAATTAATTTAGAACAACTTAAGCACATCACTACTAGGAAATTGCAAATTAGTTATGGAAGGATTCGTCGCTGAATCAGGGATGAATTAGTAACGGAAAACGTCTGTCTCCAAAATGCTTATCTCAACAAAATAAGTATTCTAATTTCGTAGCAGTATATAATTTGGTCTTTCTTCATACCTGCCATGTCTTGATCCGTGCACCATATAGTGTATTGGCCATGAAAATATTCTCAATAATGATGTCCGAGACACATGCAACACTTCTATCTTTTCCTAGGCCTCCTAGACTGGCATTAAACGAAGAAACATGTTAATACAAATTTTAAACTACAAATCTACAATCTCAATTTAAAAGTTGAATATAAATTAAGCAAAATATTGTACCTTATACCATGCCCGGGACCGCAATTTATATGATGAACATGAACATTGGAGCAACCTGTTTGTATTGAGACACAATCATCTCCTGCCAAACAATTATGAGCCTCGAATTAGATCCAAAGATTTTCCAACTTTAGTTTTTTGTGTGGATCTGTGTCCAGGAACATAAAATGTTAAGTCTATAATTTTTCTTTTCTTTTTTTTCTTTTTCGTTTTACTTTTTCTCTCTAAACAAAACACTTTACTATACATTACCTAGAACTTCTGCAGAAGTTTGCTTCAGTAGGGACTGTAACACTTACATGTTTTAGTCGGGGCAAGTTTGGTTTTTCACACTATAGATACTATTGGAGTAATTAAATTATTTAAAAGTTTAAACTTATAGAGATAGTATTGATTAATTTATTTATTTATTATATTAACACGTCTCTTCACGTGTAGGCAGGATTGAGCCTTGCACATGAACAGTTTTAATATTTTTAAATGGCTGATGAGACTTGAATCTATGACCTGACCTCTGATTCTATTGGGGTTATCACCTCATTTAAGAACTTTAATTTATAGAGAGGGTATTGATCTATTTATTTATTGTATTAACAAATACATATGTTTTAAAAAAAAATAAAATAATACGCATATACTTTTTTAAAAATAAGAGTTAGAAAGAATTACAATCTTGCATAAAGTTATTAATGGTCGTACTTAATATGGAAAAAAAAAAAAAAGAAATAGACAGACATCATACTGATTAAATAATTAGGTGCCGGTTCCTAGTTAGGTTCGATTACCTTTAGTCGTCAAAAGTTAGTTTGTGGTGACCGTTTACCGTTTTTAAGAAGTACAGAGCATAAATGTTAGTGCGCAACACAAAGTGTAAAGTGGACAATGAAAGAAACGTATATTAGATTATATAATCCAAGTTGGATAAATTATTTTATTACATATTATTTTTTTCATGCAATATTTGTTGTAAAGGCAAAGAAATTTTTTAAAGATATCTTACCACATCCGATATTGGAGTGGTGGATTTCCACGTCTCGAGTGGTCTGCAGGTGAATGCCGTCGGTGTTTGGGCTGCTGTCCGGCGCCGAAATCGTAACATTGTCGACCTTCACCCCGCCGGAATTATCGAACTTCAGATGGCACTGTGGACTGTTTACGATTTTGATGTCCCGGACCGTGACATTGTAGCTCGCATAAAATCTCAGAGCCTGTCTCAACCGTAGGAGTATTTAATCATGCATGAAGATTTTGTGGTTAAGCATACATCTCTCTTAATGGGTTGCTCTTAAAAATTGTAATTAAATCATTTTAAAATTCACTAATTATGGCTTTTTTTTTTCCCCTTCCTTTCAACTCAATTCTCGGTTATTTGAGATTAGGGTATCACTCATGGGGCATTTCTGAGGAAAAAAAAAAAAAAGAAAAATCGATGAATTTATATAAGATTCTTACCGTTGGTTTGATATCTGGAATGTTTTTGGATCTCTTCTTCTGCAAAACAAAAATGTCGAAGAAACGTTAAATAATATGTCCTGGAGGCAAACTGGCAATATATCTAACCGTTGATGTTATGAAATAACATGCATTCCAATTCCATGAGACACGGGTTTGGGTTTGGGTTGGGGATGGGGATTAAAAAGATTAACAAAAAAAAAAAAGCGTGAACCTGTTTACATTCCATTTGAGAAAACTTCCACCAGTTTGAGCCTTGGCCATCAACAGTACCGGAGCCTTGGATTGTGAAATTTTGCACCCATTTGAAATTAATCCACTGAAACAGACTAGATTTTGGCCATGAACCTATGTTTGAAGGAGCCAAGACAGTACCGTCTATCTGTTAATTAATCACTTATATTAATTAGTACATTAATTATGCTAATAATAATGTTTGATGTCTCAAAATGTAAATTAATTTGAAGGTGGATTAAGGAAATAAAAAATTAATGACCTGAAATTTTAACTGCGGCGTGCATGGGCCATGAAGTGTTACAGGTTTTATCAGAAACTTGGATTCCGAAGGAATCTCTAAAGTAGCTCCAGCGACTTTACAGGCGGCTTTCCATGCCGCTAAAAGTGCCTGTCTTGTTGATTCATATTAGAAGATTACAATAACACCAATTGCAAGTACTCCAAAACACCCCCCGCCCACCTCCAAGAAAGACAGCCCAATTTAGTTGTGTGCGAAGTTCGAAAAAGAGTCGGACAAACATTTTGGGGTTTTTTTTTTTTTTTTTTTATAAATTTGGCAAGATGCACGAATATTTTATGATTTATCCAAAGTGCGTCGTACCCATAAAACTACTTATAATTCCTCCCTATTTTCTTTGACATATGATATGTTTTAGGAAATAGAGGAAGGACATATTATGTTTCTAAAAAGTAGAGAGAAAATTATAGAGTTTTGATAACACAACCACATTCTTGACAAATTATAGGAGTTCAATGTATTTCACCCCTTATTTATATGTAAGAATTAAATTTCTAAAAAAAGTTAATAACAATACCAGTAAAAAAATAGTTATACCTTGGAGTCATCAGAAACTCCATCACCCTTGGCTCCGAATGAGAATAAATCGAAGCTGTTCAACTTGGTCGGATACGCACCACCATTACGGGGAAGTGGTGATGGTCCAGCAGCCGGACCGGCACCTCCTGGAACCCTTTTTCCACCATCACTCTTTTGCTTCTTTTTCTTATGCAGTTTGCTCTTCTTCATGTGATTTTTCCTCGCTTCAACTGATATAATTGAATATGAAGTGAAGAGAACAAGCATTACAACAAGGAAGCAGAGAACAGGCGAGCTTTTGCTTCTCTTCATCTTCGATGGTTGGTACTATGTATTTTCACACGAGGCAGTTTTCAATTATTTCAGTTGAAACTATGTTTGAAGCTGGGAAATTGGAGGTTAAGTGGCAGTTTATATAGTTGGATATCTCAGTGCTATTCTTGATAAATTATGCATATTGCTGGGCCATGCTTGATGCTTCATGTATATATGTTAATATTATTATTGCTTAATTCCCGAAATGTTCCATTAATAACTTATGAGATGTATACGGGGATTAGAATCTTCACATTTTTTTCCCTATTATAATTAACAAGAAAGTTATTATTCCAAAAGTGCATGCAGCTTTCTAAAGCTCTACCTAAGAAGTAGTAATTAAATAATAGTTTGAAATATTAATTATATTCTTATTAGAAAGAGGTTATTTGAAGTCCAATAATTTGATATATAACCTCCATTTGCAGTCACTTGAATATATTGTGGTGTCTTATCTTCTAGCACAAACTATTTTAGACTAAAAATATATGCTATTTCATGAAGTTAAAAGTAATGGGAAAAAGGTGAATCACTTGTAATTTATCTAAATTGTGTTGGATCTCTTGTGTCTTAAAATTATTTTATGATTCTTCTCTATTTAATAGAGCACAATACCCTTTTGAGATGGGGGGAAATATGCTAAATATTACAATTAAAGTAAAGAGAGATAACGTGAGAGTTTTAATAATATGAGATCTACTACATTTTAAGTAAAACATAGAAATATTCTATTCTAAAAGTAATTATAGCAAATCATGCATGGAAAAGTTTAATATATTTTACTTTAAACATAATTATGAGAAAGTTGAGATCGTCTTAGCATAAGTAGTGCGATTGAGTGTTTACTCTTTACTACATGAATTTTGAGAGAAAGGGGCCGGGGGAGACATTAAAGTTTTTCCATTTATGTTTAAAAAATGGAGAAAAATTTAAACACTTTATAATCAAAAAGAAAAAGCGATAGGATTATTTCCTTCCGTTACCAGGTGAGCACATGTAAAATAGAATACTCAGATACATCATAATATTGCAAAAAAGAATTACATGTAATAGTATGATCATGATGTTAGGCACAACATAAAAGTAAAGAAGATAAATACGGCTGCAGTTTTAAAACAAAAATGAAAATATTGAAGAAACAAAAAAAGTAGTTTTGTCATAAAATTTTTCCCAAGATAAAATATTGAAGCATTCGAAGGGAGTGAGGGCATTCACTAAAGCACTTGCACATGGTAGACTTAAGCTTTCTGGAACAATTATTGCATGTTCAATAGAAAAATATAAGTATTAATTATATGCTCTTTTTTTTTTGTTTTAACCCTTCACACCCCATGAGATTTGAACTCAGTACGTCATTCTGGAAAGTAATTTCAACAACTTGAGCTACTTTCTAATCCCTTAATTATATGTTTGTTAGGTAATATATTCTTAACTTGGTAAGTTATAATTATAGAAGGATTTTTTTTTTTTTTGCTGTCTCCCTTGTGAACTGCAGTTTAATTATATCATTAAAAAGAAAGCCAGTTCACTAATCCTCTTTCTCTTTCACCTTAATAGATATATATAATTTGCTGTCGTTCTTTTCTTTATCAGGTTACATAGCAAAATGGATTGCTTGTAAGGTTATCCAATAATTGGCATAGCGGAACGTTAGCATATAAAACATGTCTTTCAAAATATAATGTAGTTTTCGGATAACATTTTATACATTAATCATGTTTAACTGGATGATGAATTAAAAACGGTGCCAAATTTTTCTAGGAAGCAACAAGGAATCTCTCATTGTGCAAAAGAAGAATAATTAGTGGATAAAATACTTTGATCACATTTGAGAAATTAAAAGATGCTACTATTTTAATTCTCCCGAAAGTTCCAGTAATTGCGTAAATTAAGTACAACTTGGCTAAAGAAAATGTCTACCTCACACAATATGATGTTGTCTCCTCCATTTGATAACAGTCTCAAATTGGTATTTATCCAGGAAATGGAGTAGGTAGATGATAATATGGCTATAATACATACCAGTACTATAACGTACAAAATTATAAGTGTTAATGATGTTCAAATATTATTTTGTGTTGTCTTAAAGGATTTCTAAGGATTATAGTAGTAGTACGCGAGTAACCACTATGTAGATTAAAACTACCCAAAACAAGCTATAATTATTGTATTGAAAAATATCAGTTACATAAATTTAATAGCGCTATTTATTCTATCTGAAGTATATATCTTTGTCTCACGTATATTTCTCTACTTCTCTTACAATGTAAGAACTCCATATCAACATTTGTACATTTGAACAAGTGTCTCTATAAACTGTCTCAACTAGTTTAACTTCTTTTTGTTCTCAAAATGTGTAAATTAACCCTAACTTTTTTTTTGTGAATTAAATTGTTACGAGTCTTATATATATCACTTCAATATATTATTTGCAAAATCCATTTCAACATGCATATTGATCTTGTCCGCACCTAAAGCAATCACCATCCAAATGTACATTTTTTTTACATTGTGTGGTTAATATCAACCAAGGGCAACACGCCATTATTCTCTATCGCTGGTGGTCCTAGGTTTCTAGTTCTATACCAACCTATGAACTCTTGTAACCACTTTTATGTCATCTTATGCGCGAAGCAACAAAAAGAAGTCCATGAAAATGCAAGTATATATTATATATACTGGCGGGAGAAAAGCATCGAGGGGCCATTTTGGAACATCATCAGTGAACAAAAAACAGTTTATTTAGTTACCAGAAAACGATCCCATCACACAGCTTTGATCTCTCTCTCTTCTTTTTCGAGCTTTCTGCTAAAACATATGTTAAGTACAATAAATAAATAAATTAATATCTTATCTATAAGTTTAAACTTTTAGATAATGTGATAATTATAAAATGATATTAGAGCCTAAAAGCCAAATGATACAGGTTCAATCTTTACCGCCACTCATTTGAAAAAAATTAAATTGTCTATATGCAAACTCAAACAAATTACACAGTACGTGAAGGGATGTGTTAAGTATAATAAATAAATAAACAAATATCATTATCATTTTTACAAGTTTAAACTTTTAAATAAGATGGTATCTTTAAGAATATTTCCAATTTACATACGATTAGAGACTACTTCTATTAGGCTAGGAGGGATAAAGCAAAAACCTTTTTATATACTTTTTAAAATTTAAACTTATATTATTTTCCTTACAAGATTAAAGTTGTTACCACCTCGATTAACAAACTCTTTTTTTCATCAGTATATTAACTCTTAAAAGCACACAAGAACATGTTACCCATGCTGGTGGTGTGGTAGGAGGGAAAAGAAAAAGGGAGAGCTGAAAAGAGAAGTGGTTTTGTTAATTTGTGGAAAAACTGATAGTGGGGGCTTGAAGGGCGGCTTCATTGCAATGCACAATCTGTCTTTTCTAATTGCACGCCGAGGGCCAAATGTGGGACATGGTCGGTGCACCTTTACACCACCTGTCATTGGTCGAGAATTTTAAAGTAGGTTTCTTTGGAGAGGGCCCTGCGGAAATGACCAATCGGCTTTTCAAATTCTGATTAAAATAATTTTTAACTTATGTCTACTAGTGATACATCACAGAATTCTTACCTGTTCAACCAAAGCACAATTATGTTTCACGAAGAATCATGGGTTGCATGATAAAAATCAATTATTCAATGTGAGCGGTACTCTAGTACCTTATAAAATAGTCTTATATTTTTTGAATTTTTTACGTGAGGCATGTGACACGATTTAATAATTAAAAGAAGAGTTATACATGGACAAATTAGAACATGCAAATGGAGAAGGGTCACACGTGAACAAATATAACTAGCTCGTAGCGTGGGCTCTAATATCATGTGAAAAATATTGAGATTTTATTATGAAAATCAATTGATCAAGTGGCCCAACACCTTATAGGATGGTTCTATTCTTTTGAGAAAAATAAAATAGTTCCTAAGAGAATAGTTTTCTCTAATGTTCTTTTGGGGGGAAAGGACATATAGGTAGTAATTCACAATTCTTAGCTAAGGTTATTGAAATCGACTCTATGTAAGGACATATAGCTAGTAATTCACAATTCTTTTCAACTGCCGCTAACAACAAAACAGCATCTTACTTCTTGCACGATTTGAACTTGAACTGTTTATTATTATAACGCTCTATAATCATTGCACCTACCAAACAAGCTAAGTATTCATTCGTTAACTATCTCACATAAAAATATATTTCTGTATTAAAGAAATTGCAGCCTATCATGGAAAAAGGCTACGTATCACACCAAATAACCACTTATAATTTTTTTTTATTTTTAAAAATATTTATCACTATAGATGGTGGTTATGCTAAAACCTCTGCCTATAGCTTTCTTAATAATTCAAAAAAATAAAATGTAATATAAACTCATTTTTATTATTTTGGAAAAATAAAATACAGGACGATTATGCATGGTTCACAAGGAAACCACCACCTATATCTGTAATTAGTGTCGATTAGATAAAACTGTCGCTTCTATAATTTATGGCGGACGGTTCACCCAAATCGCCGCCATAAAATCATTGCCTATTTCCATGTTTTGTTGTAGTGGACAAGGATAATGAAAATATAAGATTTCAAGATTAATTCGGATTATTTCATTCATTGTTCATTTCTTGGTTAGGAAAAAGGGGAAACAGACCTTTTTCTTTCCCAATAGAGGTAGAGTTGGGAAGATTAAATGTTAGGAGAGGAGGCTTCCCTCAATTATATCTTCTCCTAAGAGGTTCTTAATAGCATTTGATGTATTCTTAAAAATGTGCATCATTAATGGTAGGATCAATTTAAAATTTGCAAGTCAATAGGATCACTTGTTTATTTTTCCATAAATATGCAATATCTTGAAATTTGAGCATTTTCTTACATTCTTCCACAAAGGATAAGGGAGGCCCCATCTATTGAGTCGAGCCATTAACCCTTGTGTAAGTATTTCTGAATTAGTCTCAATCTCGAGCGTTATTATGCCTCATCCAATGGTGTCCTGTGTAAGCACTTGGTAAAGGGACTTTTCATAGCATAGATAATGTCATAAAAATCATTTGAACGATGAGTTGAAGGTGATGTCAAATTTGTCTTAAGCTTTTGTTTCTTCATACTCAATTGTTTAGAAATTGCGACGGTAATTTTTTAATTGTCTTCTAAAGGGGGCAACATTGAGAAGTGGAGGAAAATATGAAACTTCTTGAGAAAAATGAGATGAAAAATGAGACAACCCAAAAAGAAAATTGTGTAAAATACTGCATAGCATATTGCATTCAGGTGCTCCAGGCCCATTTTCAAGCTGGCAAGATGTTAAGTTCATAAGCTGGCCTACCATGCTTGAGATTGGGCCTGGGCAGGACAGAGAGTTGTTTCTTTCTTATCATTGTTAAATAGGTGCAACTCCGCCATTTATGTGTTTAGGAAACGTTTAAAAACCAACTTTGGATAAATTATTAGTAATAATTTTTTAACTTTGTAAAGTTCTTAAGATGATTGTCATCGTAATAATATTCTAATTTGAACATCCATCAAAGCCATGTCCGGGGTAGGAATTTAGAAGTGCGTAGGTGTTATTTGCTCTTTCAACCAAAATAGTTTGACTTTTCAACCAAGACTCACAAGTATAGGATATCTATGGTCTAATACGATCAAGAAATAAATCAACATGTTTGATAGTAATGTAATTGTTAAAATATAAAATTCTTCGAATTTGAAAAATTGTAAACTTAGAAACCATTCGTGTAAGATCTTGAATGATTAGTTTCCGGATGCAATTTCACAAATCTAAATATAACAACAACAATAAAACTGAACTTTTGTCATGTCCTTTTACTTGTGACACATTTATCTTTTCAATTTTTCGATTTCTCAAGCCCTAATAAAAATAATAGAAGTATCGTTTGACGAGAATTAATCGTCTAAGCAATGTTATTGCGTATGTACTCCCATTTATATTATTCTAAACATGTTCTTTTTACTTTATAGGCCTATTTGGATTGGCTTTTTACACAAAAATAATTTTAATTTTCTTAAAAAAATATTATTTTGTAATAAATATTTGCGTTGAGTTGAAAAAGAAAAGTTAAAACTCTATAAAAAAAAAAATTCAAATAATTTAGCTTTTCCACAAATGTCAAAAAATTATAGTTTCTTCAAAAAGTTTTCAGTAAATAAAAAGCTAGATTAGGTGCTAATGTGTTTATTACTGTTATATCATACCATACCAATATGCCATATATATATGCACATGATGTAACAACTCCACCACTCCCACGATAACCATGATCTTAAGTTAATGGACGAACGTTGACTCTTGGTTTTATAAACACTTTTTAGTAGCCAACAAGTAAACAACTGCTCCCCCATAAATTAAGCATTTCGAGTGGAAAAATATATTTGCCATTTCTGCAAGTGTAGGTTGCAGTGGAAGACCTAGTAAGCATAAGCGATT
The DNA here is from genome assembly GCA_028554755.1 of Cordia subcordata. Lineage (NCBI taxonomy): Eukaryota > Viridiplantae > Streptophyta > Magnoliopsida > Boraginales > Cordiaceae > Cordia > Cordia subcordata. The sequence continues at coordinate 2,768,524 of JAPTOF010000020.1, forward strand.
ATATATTGACTGGAATCAAATTTCTTAACTTAAACTTATCGTATGGTCTAAGATGCCGATTTTGATCGAGACTGAGATCTGGAAGTTGGACCGCCGATTACTAAGAAGTAATTACTTCATCTAAATTGTAAGTTAATAGAAAAAGAGTTTCTTTTATATATATATATATATATATATATATATATATGTATTTATTTATTTACTATCTTCAATATATGTTTTGTCCCCGTGTAAGTGATATGATCATTTTTTAACTTAATTTTGCACATGAAAACTTTGATGCTTTGAAACGAATGATGTTTTCATAAAAATTACGTGGCTCGGTTATAAGTTCGAAACGTACTGCCCGAGACCTAAAAACATTAAAAATGACAGTACTAAAAATATCCATGAAAATAATATTAAAAATATCCACATGCAAGTTTTAGAAACAAATGAGGTGCCCAAATCTTCACGCGTGCAAGTTTTAAAAATAAATCACGCCACATGCCTATACATAAGGGGCATATTAAATACAATAAATAAATATAATTAAGTTTCTTCTATAATTTTAAACTTTTAAATAATTAAGATAACAAAAAAAGACTCAACACTTGTTTGGCGAATAGCTGGTGTCGGAACAATGCAAGTACATGCTGGCAACAGTTCTGTCAAATGCTCGATAATGGAAGCATAAATTAAAGGCAAAAAGATCTTTAATTTAACAAAGTTAAAATTACTTGACCAAGAATTCAAAATCCACGTAAAAAATAGCCTTTAATTTCCATACCAGGGAAAAATGCTGTCACATGAATATTGATGATTACCGTGATCACAGGCGATTCAGCTTGGACAATATCCCAAATAAGATTAGCTGGTATATAATGTACATGAATGTATTGAACGCCTTACGATGAAGCACTACATAAAATATAAATGCATGATCATCACGGCCATTCTTGATGTCAACTATTACGGCTGCAATGATTCCTAGTAAAAAACAGATTGGTCTGAATTGGACCAATTAGGTCTAGGAATCAACGCGATTAGTCTTCTCCTAACAACATCAAGTCCGCACGTTGCAATGTTGGGTTTAATAACTGTTGGGTACAGCGGATGACATGAAACATTATTCGTCGTAAAGGACAAATGCGAGGTCCAATTTTATTTTCTTAACATATATAGTGTATTAGCTTAATTATCTCGAATACTTTTTTTTAAAATTATTTGAATAAAACTCAAATTAACTTATTGGAGCAAATATTAATGCTATAATTCTATTACCCCTTTCGTTGTTGAATAACTGAAGCTGGGGACATGAATAACCAGATCCCTGTGTGATCGCTCTACTATCGACTCTAGCACACCCCATTAATTATATTGATCCCTAGAAATGGTAAAAAGAAAAAAAAAATCACACTCTTGTCAGTGTAGTAATATTTTATAATTAAGAAGCTTAAATAATTTATCATTTTTATCCATTCACATTGTAATTATTCATTTAGCAGATAAATGAATGTCACCGAATTACATATCTTAACTTTAAGAATTAAGTGGAGTAATCGAATTTCGACTTGTTGTAAGTGAAAGTTTTAGATTCAAACTCATACTCAAGTTTTAAAAAAAGAATTTTATATATTATACAAAAGAAAGTACATATCTTTTTAGTTTATGCTACATATAATCATTTTAAAATATTATCTAAGTTAATCTATTTAATCACCCATTAATACTACCATTTTTCACCTAAAAATAACATTCAAGAATCTTTTTATTACTTTTTCTTTTCCATATTTGATGATGTTCTAATTTTACTTTTCTCAATTTAAATATTTAATTTAATTCAATTAATGAAAACCTCTCATGAACAATTTAACATTTTATTCAATTACTAAAATATCTCATAAAAACATGATTACTATTGAAATTTTTGTCAAGAATTAAATTAAAAATATATATGTATATATTTATTTTAATTATTACATAATATGTAAAACTTGATCTTTAATCATAAAAAATATATTACAAATACACATTCCTTCCGTGCATTGCTTGGGAAATACTGTAGCTGAAAGTATAAGAAAGGAAATGCATGAAAATTTTAGGATTTATTCCCCTAATAGTCCATGAACTATTAATTTTATCGCATTTTAGTCCTTTAATTTTTTAAATAAACCTGTTAGTCTTTGTACTTTGATGAATGGGATGTTATTAATCATTTGAGCAATTTCTTTTACATTTTTAACGTTAATGCAGTTTTTATTTCTACCGAATAATATTATTAGTCGACCGGTTTGTACGTCTCACATGGATTTGGCGTTAAAAATATAACAAAGTTATCTAAAGGGCTAGCGGCTTCCATTTATCAAAATTCAAGTAGTAAAAGATTTATATTAAAAGTTAATGAACTAAATTACGAAAAAACTAATAGTCCGAAAACTACTCGGAAAATATACCCCAAAGTTTACAATGGGAAGCGACGTTGGACACGGGGCATACCCGCAATGAGGGAGGGTAGTTTAGCGTTTCATGTTGGACGGAACTGTTAAAATCACAGACCTGACAACGTTTAGACAAAAGAGAAGCTTCAGTAAAATAAACCGCGCACGTCTTTGAAAGTCTATTCCCATGAGCGAATGGACCTTATAAAGCTTTAATATGAACGATCTTATCCAAATTCAAGTCCTCTCCTTTTCTTCTTTTCGTATCCTTAATTATAATTATTATTTTTTTGAATCGTTTCTTTCATACCCTTAATTCGACTTCTTCTTCGTCTATACATATATATAACATAATAGCCTTCACCACTTCCACTTGCTCTTATTATATCTCACCTCTCTCTCTCTCTCTCTCTCTCTCTCTCTCTCTCTCTGTGTCAGCAGCCATTGAAGGAAGCACAAGGGTCGTGATCATACTTGAAGAATCGATAAGAACTTACAGGTATGGTACTTAGACTGTCGAGAGTAATTAATTCTTAGTAATTATAGAAGATAGATTAATACTGAGCATGATTATTTCATCTCTCTGATCTTGGTATCTTCAGAAATGAAATTTTTATACATTTTTCTTGACCCCCTATTCCAATTCACCAATCAATTCGACGAGCAGTTTCAATTAGTCGAGCTACTCATTGATTGACTTCGAATAAAGTATGAAGTGAACGAATTAAGTTTATACTTGGTCGTTTCTCATAAATTGGATTACTTACGAAAGGGAAAACGATTGAATATTTCTCTTGATTCAAGTCTGTTGAGCAGCTTGATGATCGACAGGTTTTGTGGGGAAAATAGTTTGAAGTTGATTGATAAATCAGATAACTCGTATTGTTTCTTAGCTATCTTCTTCGATGAATTGCCAGTTGTATTCTCTTTTCTGACTTTTCATTCTTCCTTTTGAAAGTGATGTCACTCGCATTTTTTAAGTTTGAAAAACGATAAAATTACCTTAATCACATTTGAAAAAAAAAAAAAGAAAGAAAAAAGGATAACGATAGTTGTGTCTTAATTTTTTTTTTAATATAGTTTTTTTTTTGTCTGTGGTGCCTAGTATTTTGTATACATTCAACTTCTCCAAAAAGTGAGTTGAACAAGTCTGTTTATTCTGACAAAGAAAAAAAGAAGTTGAACAAGTCTGTTTATTCTGACAAAGAAAAAAAGAAGTTGAACATGTTGGCATTTTATAGAATATTAAAATATAGTGAATGGAGACATATTGTAGAAATTCCACATTTAGTAGGAAAATTAAAATTTTTAAGTTAGTAAGGAGTATAGCATTGATATTCTTTAAGGACTATTGCATTGATATTCTTTTTAATGAAATGAATTTGGTTTTTCATGCCAAAGCGAAAAAAAAAAATTTGATAAATATGTGTATTCAAGAAAATAAAAAATCAAACTGAAACATATATCCCACTGATTCCATATAAATCAGTCATGGTTTAAAGTAAAGATATGAAAAAAAAACATTCTCAAGAAGATAACATGGTAGATATTTGCTCCACACGTGGAATCATCAGGAATGCTGACCTGGTAATTTTAGGCCTTCAATTTTAGGCTCCGCTTGTTTTATTTTATTATTGTTTTTTTTTTTTTTACATTTTTTGATGTTGGTTACTAAAAATAAAAATATTAATAGAAAACATTTTTAATTAATAAAAAATAAGGTAATTTTCTTAAGGAAAATATTTTTCACAAACTTATCAAATCTTTGCCCAACACCCCCACCTTACGCATATGCATATATTTTCCAATGTCATTAAAAAATATTTTTTAGTTAATTTTATTGTGACAATTAAATAATAAAAATATTTTCTTAACAGAATATTTTCTAAAAAATATTTTGTAAAACAAGCTATTTTTCGCAAAACAGGCCGAGCTTTAATTTCCTATTTCTTTTGTTTTTCTTGAAAAAATTAATGCGGGTTGGTATTTTTGGTGTTCACGTGTCATTCTCAGTATTCAATACTCGTCTTCATTTTGGTAAGCCGACTTTTGAAGTAATATATTCATATTTGCTTTTTTGAATTCTTTTCCTGTCGCTTTCATCACCATATCCACGCAGTGATTATTGATTTGTACACCTGTTTTGTCTTGCGAAATTTATAGCAATACTGTTGCAAAAAATTGTTATTTGAATAAGATTAGATTCAAAGAATTTTATAAACATCATAAATCGGGAAGACGATATCAAAATTGATTGATCGTGATCTCGTTCTTAATTTAAAAGGGAATTAGGAGATTTTTGCGGACTCAGTGGGGACGGATCGAGCAGACAGAAATGTCTGCTGGAATTGACTTCTCACCTGCAGGATGCTAATCAAACAAACAATGGAAGCTGAATCCGCTTTCTGAAATTAATTCTACGGTGTGAATCAAAACAACTTATACCAACTCTATTATTTAAACAAGCTGCCCTTGACTTCGTAAATTATAAACAACACACGACATCCAATATTTGGGCCAAATAGTGATTACTTCATGACTTTCTGGAATCCTAATCCTTCCAAGTGGCAGTCTTTTTCCTGAATCATACTTTTTATGCTTAATAATAACATTCAGAAAAGTCAATTTTCATCATCTAGGGGTGATTCAACGCCTTCATTATGCAAACAAAGTTACAGTCCGTTGACGGCCTTTTTTTTGAGGGAAAAAAAAAAAGGTTATAATGGTATTTTTAATTTGAAAAATCAATTAGTTCATGTTGGATGAATAAAAAGTCGTATTTGTGTATTAAATTGTGCGCTATACCCGAACCAAGAAAAGTCCTGGATATATATAGCCTGTGTGCTGTAAATGCCACAAACGTTAAGTTTGGATTGGTTTGGTTTGTTGTGGTATGCGGTTTTTGGATACTTACTATTGCTTTTGCTTCTTGATATTTCCTCAAATGGCTGCTTACGTGTTTTCATGTATCTGCAACCAAATAATCCTGTTCAATTGAAATTCTCCTATAAACAGGCCTGCAATCAGAACCTGAGCTGACCCAGAAGTCTTTCTCCATCTTCAACATGGAGAAAGTAGGATTCTCACTTCTCTCTCCCTTCTTCATCGTTGCGATGATCTCGCTCTTTCCAAAAGAAGCAGTGAGCGACCCTAGAGCTCAGACAATAAACATGACGTGTGGGAACCAACGGGAGCACAACTCAACGCTTTACGTAGCAAACTTTGTTGCTACGATGGAGAATATCAGCGAGCAGGTACGGGATGAAGGCTATGGCCTAGCAGTCACAGGCCTGGAACCTGATGCTGATTATGGTCTAGCGCAATGCTATGGTGATCTTTCCTTACTGGACTGTGTATTATGCTACGCTGAGGCGCGTACCAGGCTCCCTCAGTGCTTTCCGTTCACTGGAGGGAGAATTTTCCTGGATGGCTGCTTCATGCGAGCAGAGAATTTCAGCTTTTTCCAGGAGTATAGGGGTCCAGAGGATACAGTTATTTGTGGGAATAGAACGAGACAGAGTGTTTCATTCCAGCAGACGGCCAGACAGGCAGTCTTGCAAGCAGTGGCAACTGCACCGAGTAATAATGGCTATGGGCGGGTTGAGGTGCTACCATCGGGTACATCGAATGACTCGGCTTATGTTCTCGCTGATTGCTGGAAGACATTGAGTGCTAACTCTTGCAGAGCGTGTCTGGACAATGCATCATCTGCTCTGTTAGAATGCTTGCCTCAATCTGAAGGCCGAGCACTGTATACGGGATGCTTTATGAGATATTCTGACACCAACTTCTTGAATCCTATACCAACCAGTGGGAGTTCGAGGGGTAAGAACTTTTCTATTACCTGTTTTCTTCCATTTTTTTTTTTTTCTCTTGGGATGTTTCGAGAATTAGAAATTTTGTCCCCGATAGGTATGAATTTTCAGTAATGATTCTTTTCAGGAACCTTAATAGTTGTGATAGTAGCTGTTGTTAGTTCTGCAATAGTTGTAGCAGTGGGAGCAGTCATTGGAGCTTACATCTGGAAGCACAAGAGAATCGAGAAGAAGAGAAAAGGTACAAGATGGTCTCTATGTGACAATTATGTGCAAAACCTCAAGAATTCTCAGAAATAATGAGTTCTTAGACAGTTTTAAATGTTATCCGTGGAGCATTAAGAACAAAATCGTCAATGGCTTAAGAAAATTGAGCTGATTCGATTTATAACAACGAAAGAGTACAACTAAACTATCTTAATCATTCTCTGGACATGCCAACTTGTCAGGTTCTAATGATGTGAAGAAATTGGCTAAGACCCTTAACGATAGTAGCTTGAACTTCAAGTACTCTGTAATTGAGAAAGCCACCAGTGGTTTTGACGAGGCCAACAAGCTTGGGCAAGGCGGATTTGGTACGGTTTATAAGGTAATGACACAACCGCACTATCTAAACACATTTTGTTAATAGTACATTATTTTGTCAACGCTGCATTATGCCGAATCAAAAATTTTGATCAAAACCACTAGTACCATTTTGGGTTTAAGCTGGAGTTGCTTTACTAATTGCAGGGAGCTTTGCCAGATGGAAGGGAGATTGCCGTCAAAAGGCTTTTCTTTAACAACAGACATAGAGCTGCAAATTTCTACAATGAAGTTAACATTATTAGCAGCGTGGAACACAAAAATTTAGTCAGATTATTAGGATGCAGTGCTTCTGAATCTGAAAGCCTTCTCATTTATGAGTACTTGCCAAACAAGAGTCTTGATCGCTTCATTTTTGGTGAGAGCACACTGAGGTTGAAATGATTTTTGCATCTCTCTTTCAGGGATAACTGAGAGGTTACCCCCTTTAATCATGTCTTCTTTATCATATTTATGAATTTAAAAATTACTGTTGATCAATTTCGCAGATTCAAATAAAGGCAAAACACTAAACTGGGAGAAAAGGCTTGAGATAATTATAGGCACTGCAGAGGGCTTGGTTTACCTCCATGATAACACAAAGACACGAATCATTCACAGGGACATAAAAGCAAGTAATATCCTCCTAGATGCGAGGCTACGCGCTAAAATCGCTGATTTTGGTCTTGCCCGGTCCTTCCAACCAGATAAAAGTCACATAAGCACTGCAATAGCCGGAACATTGTAAGTATTGTTCTACAGGCTCATACTACGACTCACATTGAACAAAAAGCACATAATGTGAGTATTCCTATTTCTTGACTGTTAAAACTGAGATGAGTTCTTCCACATTTACAGAGGATATATGGCTCCAGAGTACCTAGCTCATGGCCAGTTGACCGAAAAAGCAGATGTATACAGTTTCGGAGTGCTTTTGTTAGAGATTGTCACAGGAAAACAGAATAACAGAAGCAAAACAACAGAATACTCAGACAGCATAGTCAATATTGTAAGTATTAGAGCTTTGGTTTCTGTTATTTTGAGCATTACATGAACCTCTTGTTTTTACCCACTCAAGATTTTACTTTGAAAACAGGCGTGGAGGCATTTCCAGGAAGGGAAAGTGGAGGAGCTGTTTGATCCAAACTTCATGTTGCATAACTACCATAACATCAGCAGTATCAAAAACCAGGCTCTAAGAGTGGTTCATGTGGGGCTTTTGTGCACCCAAGAGATCTCGTCATTACGGCCATCAATGTCCAGGGCACTTCAGATGCTGGTGAAGAAGGAGGAACACCTCCCTCCACCAACTAATCCCCCATTCATGGATGAGAGGACCATGGAACTGAATGACTCGTTCGACAGCCCATCGTTCCCCCTCAATTCTGGAAGTTCGGCTTCAGTCGCTAGCATCTCTCAGAGTATTTTCTATCCAAGATGATGTATCCATGACGCCTGGAGGATTGGAGTGATCAAACCAGGCTTGTATAACATCTTTTTTCTGCATCAGGAAGCAATTAATCAAGCATCTCAAAAATCAATCTTGCACTTTGCTTGGTTCCTGTACCTCGGAAGCATTCCATGATTTCAACAGAAAATGTTTTTCTGTGAATGTAAGCGTGTGCTAATCGTATTGGAGTTAAAACACACGACTACAGAGGAATGAGACGATGAAGGTGATACAAATAGAGATTTTTGTGCCACAGAGAAATATAGGCAACCCTTTTTTCTTTTCCTTTTTTTTTTAAATTATTTTTGAATTTTCATTTGTAGTGACGCCTAGAGTAAATTTAGATGTCATGTCTATTATTTGAATTTCTCTTCTTTTTGCTTTTTTTTTTTCCTGAAAACACTATTCCTTATGTTTTTGTTTTAGTGTCTAGAGAAATTATTACAGTGATTATAAAAATCGTAGTCTCAGAAGATACTTTTTTCATTTATTGAAAAATTCAAATTTGTCACTTGTAAAGAAAACTTCAATTTGAGTTTTTTAAAATTTTAATTTATTTAAAAAAATAATTCAAATACTTATTACAAAAAATATAACAAGTTAAAAATAAACACCAACTCAAATGGGTCCTGAATCAATGAGAATGAGACACTGAGCTAAAGCAAAAAAGTTTGACCAAAAGAGAAAAAAAGCTAAAACAAAAAAGAGAAAATAGATACAGCAAAACTGGGCTGAGCCCAACCAGACTAGCCCAAAAACAAAATCCTAACCCAAGAGAACAACTGGTAGCGCAAATGACAAATCAGCCCCTCTTCTGGTGGGGCGCACCAGCCGGCAACCGGTCAGACGTTTCACTCCCAAACACCATTTTGCTAAACACACTTTTTATAACGCAAGAGGTATATTAATGAATTTAGAAAAGGTCAAACGTTCTATTCGAGTCTAGCAAAACACAAGATATAAAATGCTCTTTACGAACCTTTTTATAATGTACTTTCATTTTCTCAAGAAACAAAAACTAATGCAAAAGAGATGCTTATAGATTGACGATAACCCTTTGAACAAAAAAAAGAGAGAAAAAAAAGATTGACGATAACTCATTTATACTCATTTATCCATCAAGGAACGTAACTTGATTATCACACACAATAGCATAATAATGACTATTGATAATTGGGAATTGTAATTACTGGTGTTCCTTTTCCATTTCCCTATGTACTCTAGTCATTCTAATTAGCAAAACCATTAACCAAATTTCATAACAGCTCAAGAGCCAAGACTGCTAGTCAAAAATAAACAAATAAATAAGCAAAAAAAAAAAAAGCCGTAAACCCGTTATCATATGTGTCGCAATTGTATATTATGCACTCCATTCACGTTTTCATGATAAGAAACGCATAATATAATTTAGCAAAATAAGAAAATACATATAAAGTAAAATTTTGAACTAGTATTCATATTACGAGTCTTTTTAATTTTGCACAGTAACATTCATTGCTAAATACAACAAATAAATATATTACCAAACACTTTTCTACAAACTTAAGTTTTCGTACAAAAGTCTAGAAATAAGGTAATGCCTACGTAATAGGATCAAGATTCTACCATGATACCCATGCTAATGTATACAAAGCATAGTGTGATGGAGTGCGCACAGTAACCCCTATCCAGCTTCCAAATTGTGGAGATTGCTGGCTAAATACACCAATCACACAATCAACAAAATTACACATTAAAATACAAGGTCTGAAAAGGGCAAACAGACCTAAAATCCAAGGATATATCCGTTAATATCTCAATTCAGAGCGACTAGTGGAACTTGTCTCCAAGAACAGTATCAAGGCATGAGGACTAAAACTCTGAGCATGAGACATAATTTCCCACCCAATCCGCTAATGTCCTTATAGCGGACTTCAACTGCGGCACTGCCATTTGCTGCACACCAAAGTATCATAGCAAGGCACTACAAGCTTGCATCGACAATCAAAGCGCGTTCACCACTAACCAGCTGCTTGCCTGTATCTTGGACTACTTTCTCAAAGCTCGCTTGTCAACCAACCATGATGAAAGATTTGGAATCGCTTGGCATGAAGCTACACCAAGACGCCAACACGGCCTTGAGCAAATTGTGACCACGCTAGGATGAACAGTGGCTACACTTACACTTTTGGGATGAGTAGTCCCACCTAATTCGCCCGAGATGGCGAAAGAGTTACACACCAAACTCCTTCCCAGAGAAGGGTGCTCCTTGCACCACACCAGCATCACCCACTGGTTCCTCACGAAACACCACGAAAAGGTCATTGTCGAAACCAAATAAGCCGACTAGCTCTGATACCAACTCTGACGAAGCGTTCGCAGCAATGCCAAGCTAGGCTCCCTAATTGTGAAGGTTGTTGGCTGGGATATGCCTACCACGCGGTTGACAAGCATTGCACTTTGAAACACAAGGTCTGAAAAAGCTAAGTAAACTTAAAATCCAAATATGTATCAGTTAGTACAACAATTTAAGGCCACTAGCGGAACTTGTCTCCAGACACAATACCCAAGAGATAAACATCGCTAGTAGAAGGAACGAGCCAAGAGATAGAAGGAACGAGCCAAGAGATAGAAGGAACGAGACGACTAGTGCTCACCTAAGGTAAACAGATTGACCTATCCTAAAGTCCAACCATGAAACTCAGCATTAACTAGTTTTAAACATCAAAACTGACTACACGTAAGATTTGAAACAAATCACGTCTGCATATAAGAGAGGAGCTTGTTAATACAATAAATAAATACATTAATATTATTTTTATAAGTTTATACTTTTAAATAAAATGTTGATTATATTCAATACTCAATCCCTCTTACAACCACGCAATTACCAAGAGCTACACTTGCAAATTTTAGCAAGACTTGGATTCTAGAAGGATCATCCATCATAAAGTTGCAGGCTTTCCTTTTCAGCAGGCATGGTTAATTAGCATAAGAATTTTAGCAATGCACCTTCAAAACTTTCCCCTTTTGCTTTCAATATATATATTTAGATAATGTTATAGTGTCAGAATAATTCAATTGTTCAAAAATATACATTTCATAGGTATCAGCAGGAGGGGTTGTCAGCAGTTTTGCCGCACTTGATCACTCCCCTATTCATCTGCGAAGAATTGTCCAGCAGAAAGATTGTTCATGACAGCCAACTGCATGTTCTCCGAAGGTTTCCAATGCCGTTTTCTTTGATTTATAAACCAGTTGTTGATTTGCTTCTGATCCAACCCAGTCAACTCAGCCAGTGAAATCTTATCAGCTTCCTGGATCACCAACTCATAAAACAACCTTAAGCTTACAAGTCTTAGTTTAAAGTTAAGTTACATAGAAACTAATTGAATCCATACGCCATGATTATTCTCACTGGAGATGATGAAAAATAAAAAGCGAGAAATCTACACCTCAGTGAACTGCAAACATTATAGAGAAAAAGCAGCAAAAACAAGAGAGAAACACTACAATAGAATGAATCTTGAAGGGATAAATCGGGTAAGGGATTGATAGAGTTACCATATAATCGAGAGCATATGATTTTATTTATTTATTGTATTAACATATTTTTTTATTCTGTCGACATAACTTATTTTCGAACTTTACACGTAAAATAAAAAACTCATTACAGCCTAAAACCTCATACCATGTCTTGATAGAGTTTTACATGATCTAATCCCTTAAACTTATAAAGAAAATATAATTATATTTATTTATTGTGCTTAATTGAAATAATAGATCAAACTAACCGTGGGATAAGGCCATTTATAGTGAACATTCCACCATTCAAGTAGTGTTTGCCGTGCCTCTTTTGGTAGCTTTCCTTTCTTCTTCTTCTTTGAAAATTCCAGCTTTAGGGTACTAATGTGACTACCATATTCCCTTAATAGCCTATCTTTAAGCTCTCGATCTTCACGTCTCGTTTGCACATCTTTCGCTTCGGTCTCTCCGCCATTAACTTCTTCATCTGATGATACCACACCGTCGTCTGGAGAGAAAATGAAAAACAAATTAGTACCCAGATTTTTTATCATGTTATTTTTTTTAAACAAAGAAGGCCATCTACTTGATATTTTAACGTATTAAAGATTTTAAACTAATTAAATATCGAATATTGGAGTCCATCACCGAAAAAAGCCAAGATCAACCACACATTCAACTAATTAATAGTTATTTTATTTCCAGAAATAAGATAGTCCAAGTTTCTATTATTTTACTTATTTTCTTTTCTTTTTAACATATTTAGGATTATGCAGTGGAAACTGGCTTTTAATTGCCACACCCTAATGCAAAAGGAAAAAGAAAAAAGATTAACCATTGTCGAATAATTAAGAAAAGCTTTACAGAATTATTCTTTAGGTGAATTACCAAAACAAGAGAGAGAGAGAGAGAGAGTAGAGTAGCAACAGTAGCAGTTGGGTTTCATCAACTTTTTTTGCCCTTTTCTTTTCTCAATTGGGTTCAGTTGTCGTGTCGTTTCAACTCAGTTGCACAGACTGTACGGCCATCAAACCAAAAGTAGCAGTAACAGCAATTCTTGCCTGCTATTGTCTATGGGCCTGCATGCTAATCTGCAGTAACCTTGGTCATCTTTTTTTTTTTTTTTTTTTTTGGGGGGTCAAGAAGCCTAGGTCATCTCATTATCTTTTCTTTCATTGTTCTTCTCTTGTTTTGCTTTTTAGGTTAAGCTCTCTTTAAGTCTGAAATAATCAAATAATAAATGCCCTTTACCATGGTGCTTACCAAATTAATTTTTTAAAAACAAAGTAAAGAGGGCAAAAATAAAAGGGATTTTGAGCCAGGGCTACAGCCAAAATGGAAAAAAGACAGGTTTATCATGATCTGACCCTACAAGGAGGAAAACAGATATAAGTTCAAATATCAACAAACGTATCTGTTAAGAAAATTTTTTCTTTCACTATTTTTGATCCGATAAAATTAATTTTAAATTTAATGTGATTCGAGAATACACTCTTAATTCAATTTTTTTATATAAAAATAAAAAACAGGTTTTCTCCAAAGACGACACAAAGGCCCATGCCTAGACTGAACAAAATGTTGATTGATTTGACTGCCACTATGCAGAAGCCGAGTCTCGGTGCGTGCGTTTTGATGAGTAGGAGAGAGTGAAGATGTGTGAGTATGTGTGTGTGAGTGTGTGTGTTGTTTGATTGCTCATGCTGTACGATAGAGAAATAAAAGCTGAAAGGTTTCAGCGTGAACCCCGGGAGTCCATATGAATTTCGACCACCCGCCGTACCCGGGCTCTCCAATGTCTTACCCCACATCCCCCAAAGTCCCCATTACAATGTCCCTTTCTCTTTGATTTTATGATGTTCCCTTTCAACTCTCATCACTCCACTAACTTTCAAGTCTCCGTCTCCATGCATTTTCTAGGTTTCAATTTTTGCAAATAAATAATTCAGTATATGAACTCCTTATTATACTACACAAAGCTTTGATTTACCAAAAAATAAATAAATAAATAAGTTTTTGGTTAGCTAGTAAACTCCAAGTAGGTGCAATACTAAAAGATCGAATCCACTTTAAGATGTATAGCACACAATTTTATAACAAATAATTTATCAAACCAAAATGATACTAATATTTACCATTGCACTAAGAGCTTCACCTTAATATAAAAACTCTGAAAAACAATTTACATGTAGAAGATACCCTGGGATCGAATTCGCATCCCTGGTTGGAATGAAATATGCTTTTTCTCTTCTCCTTTTGCCCATCGTTAATTAACAACATATGCTTGACATTAACAATTCTAATGGTTAATTTTGTCTTCAAATTTCCATGAAGACAGTAGAGAACAAAGAAAATCATGGTAAAAAGAGGGTCATGCAAAGAGCTCAACGTGCCCATAAAAAATTTATGTTAAGTTGCTCTCCTATAAATGGTATTAAGCAGCTAAGAGCATACACATAACCAAACGATGGCTTTAATTATTTCGTGCAAAAATCTCGAGAGAAAAATGAAACTACACGCAAAATATGTTGGAAATGAAAATTAGCCGCAAGCGTACGACAGTTTTCCAAGGTGATCATTTCCTTAACTAGTTAGAGATCTTAGTCCTCTAATCAGGATAATAGACTGAAAATTAAATACAAATAAGATATCTTTATATATATTAATCTATTGTAGCGGGTTCAGTTTCACTAAAGATACATAATGACTTGCAAAATTTCGGTATAATATTTTTAGGGCCTCCAATAAAATGCAAAACAAGATATTAGAAAAACATAATTAATTACTGGGTCAGCTGCATCTACATGCCGTGGCCAGACATCATAACTAGTATCCATATCCAGGACAAGTCCTATAATAAATTAAAGGCCAGATATAGATACGAAGTATTATTCAATAATAGCTTCAAAGTGAAAAAGAAGTATATAATTCAAGTGGGTTACTTGTTTTGCAAATGATCGAGACAGCCTCAACCAATATATGTCATGTTAAGATACGTAAAAAACCCGATGAACTCTACCTAATAATTTAATCCACTAAGAGAATGTTGATAATTTATAAATTTTAGCATATAAACAAGCTAAAACTAATTTCTGACTCCGTCACTGTCCAAGTAACACAAAAAGCAAAATATAGCGAAGAGACTATTTAAAGAGAGGAAGAAGGATCAGGTATATTTGTTTGTCTGGAGTCATAATGGGGTAAAACTATAATTTCGTATCATATTGTCATGTAGCAATATGTATAGTTTAACTATCATATGAAGCGAGACACAATAAACACTTGATTTAAAAGCCACAGTCCAAAATACTAAATGAACATATTTAATAATGAAGATTCTTGCACATTCTTCTGAAGCCAACAGATGGAGAGCAGAAAACATATGTTGCGTGGATTTATTTTTAGGTTATAAGGGAAGGGACTTCTCCCCAAGACTAGCGTCTCATGGATGTTATTGTTGACAAGTGCATCAACTAATTGTATAATCAAACAAGCAAATGGTGAACACCATGAGCCTACACAATTACAAAGGATTTCTTGATTCAATTAAGACAACAAAGTTAAGCAAACACGAATGCACCTCAGGACCTTAATTAAACCTAAGCACGTGAATATATGCTGATGGAACATTCAGATTGACATCTACATTTGTCTAAAGTATGTTTTCCAAAGGAAAAGAGGATTAAGTGCCAACTGAACATGAATTAGGACAACAAAGATTCCATTAATTTTATTAAAATCCACAAAAAGGCAAGATTTGTACTTCCAAACTGAAAAAACAATTTATATTAGCAGATCATAACTCTTAAAAGTTACTATTTTATTCATCAGTCCATGATCAGCAATGAACTTCCAATGCTGTTATCTGACAATTTGCATGACCTCTGCTCCATGAGAGATGGAGACAATAGCAGCTTTTACACGATAAAGATACACAAACAAACACAACTTTACACTTAATACACAATTATATAGGTTGGACCATGTAGAGATTTTAAAGCAAGATCATTAACAGATCCCAATTGTACTTGGTCCACTTGATATTAGTTTCAAATGCATAAACTAATACTATGAAAGCCGCCAGGCTAGAATGGATTATAAGTCTCAGAATAAGCAACTTTTCAGTTGTCCACTGAGACACCATGCTCTCACATGACACAAGTATGAACGTGTATATTTAGCTTATGATGGTGCCATTACTGATAAGATTGAGGACGTAGAAAGATAACATTTGGACTGCGATTTTGTCTAATCACTTTTGATAAGGAGGAATCCAAAAAAGAATTCGAAAACAAAGCTGGATATAAGTGCTTAATAGCACAGCACTTAAGAAAAGTGAAACTTATTACCAACATCATTCTCAAAGACTCGACATAGCTTTAACTGCAAGCCAATCAGCTTATAAGAAACTTTAGAAATTTATTTCTTATCTTTCATGCACGCTGAGCAACACACATGCTCTATGGGAACTTGAACTCTTAAAAAAGTTATCTTAGACACTGTTACAGACCATTTCCTCGCATTTAAAGAAGCATTTATCAGATTCATTCAATAGACTATAAGAATTTAAGCAACTAAAGATATTGGACAAAGATTGCACATCAAATTGATTACAACAAAGTACGAACTAACCAACAGGATTGGACCGTCCAGCCAGGGAATGGAAGTTTAAAAACAAAAGATAAAGAGATTTAAATTAAGAAAAACTCATGCTCACCATTAAAAAAGAAAAAAAAAGAAAAAAGGGTTCTGCAACATCAACAAATGTTTCATGTTCTTCCTTAAAGCGCTGGGTTTTGTGAAAGTTTTATTTAAAATATATTACACAGAAGGGTACTATATTTTTAGTAGTTTGTAATCACTTTAAATTTCCTCATTTTAGCGCACTAAACAATAAACATACAAGGGGAAAAGTAACTACGCTTGAAGATGTCTTCTTACTCATCTTAATGGATTACAAAGTTTATCTGAGAAATGATATAAGACACATGAACCTTAAAAATGCACCACAATTTAACACATTAGATTCGTCGGGTGAGCTAACGCGACTGATATATCAGCTAGCTCTATTGTAAGATGGTAATTGCAAATGAATTTTGATGCATGCATGATGAATAGCATGGGTTTGTAGCACCATAAATGTAAATGAATCCTGTGTATACATATTATTCTTAAAAGACGAATAAGATTATTTCAATACTTTTAATGATTGATGCGTGAATTAAAATTAAAGGAAACAAGTATTAGAATGCAATTTCAAACATTACTCACAACCTGTAAGTAGATAGTACAAGCAACATTTCTGGTATTCTTTATAGAATCATTATAAATGCACCTTAGGAAAATTTTTTTTAAAAAAATTCAAATGGAGTAATCACTGTTTTGAAGCAAAAAAAAAAATACTATTAGCATGTCATCCAGGTTCCTGAAACGTCAAATTCAGAATCTTTAACGTAAAAGGTTTATTACCAAGCTCAGACTCTTTAGTGTTCGCTGACACAAAAACAAAGATCGAGAGAATATAATAATAAAATTAAACAAAAAACCAAATAAATACTATATGAGTGCGAGCATGAGAGTAACCCTATATATATATATTATCCCAAATGTGGAGACTGCAATAAAATGTACAAAGACAAGGGATCTGATGAACAATATTTGCAGGTTTCTTTCACTGTATACTCCTTGACTTCTAGTGACATGGTTACCTCTTATACAAACTAGCAAGAAATTAAAGTTCACGTACGATAGAATTGGCTAGCAACATCATCAACTAGTAGTACAAAATGCTAACTCTAGTAAAGTTCGAGTATGAAAACATTTTCTGACTTAGCAAAAGAAGAAAAACGAAAACACTAACCTACCCACAATTATATATATATATATATGTATATATGCACAGCAAGAGCAAGAACTACGAAAGAGAATAAACAGCACCTAATTATCTAAGACAAAAGTCTATTCTCTTTTTGCCTTTGAGTTAAGGTATACTTAAACTACGTTAAGTTTGAAACTAATCATTATCAGGTTGGGAAGTGAGGAAGGAAAAACCTTCTAACAAGTACGATTCCAAAATTCAAACTTGCATTATTGCTATACTTGAGGCCTTAATTGGATTATACTTAATTAATTTGCCAGCAATCAACACACATCATAGTGGATCCTTTCACTGTCATCTTAAGGCGGCTAAAGATTAGGGGTGATAATAAGCCTGTTTCTGTAAGAGGGTGTTATGCAGCAAAATGAAAAAGTATGTGTGTAAATGACGCGGATAATGCAACCACGGTTACAAAATATAACTTCGACAATAACTAAAAAGAATGTTAGAAAAATGTAAATGATAACAATTAAAAATATCAAAATATAAAAATAAAAAATAAAAAAATAATTGTAGCATCATCATAATAAAAGCTAACCAAAACGAAAGGGGCTGGTAGATAAAACGTACCTTTGCAAAGATTGCCGAGTTGGGTTTCGATGTTGTTGAGGAAGGTGGTTGCCTCATCGAAGGGCCTCGAGAGATCTGATTTGTACTTCAACAATATATCACAGTAGCTCTCCTGTATATATGCGAGAAAGAGAGAAGCTTAACAGTTGAAAAGTCAAGCGACAAAAGCAAGAAGTAGCTTGAGCTTCAGTGTGTGTTGTGGTGTGAGAGAAAGAGAGACAGAGAGATGAAGAAAAGATGTAGAAGAAAACCATGAATTCATCCAGCTCAGGGTCGGCTCCAAAGCATGTCGTGACAGCGTTTCCATCACTTAAGTTGTTCTCTCGCCTTATTTCTTCTAGCAGAGAAGCTATCTCCGGCGGTGCCCCTACCTGAGAAAAAGGGATCATTTCTTCAAGAAATCTCACGGCAAAAGCACAAACAAAAGCAGTTCTACATATCTTTAGCTTCCAAAAGAAAAACCCTCATCGTTTTAGAAAAGTTGAAGAACAAGAAGCAAAAACAAAAGCAAATCGAAGATACATAGCATGGTGTTTTGCTGCTTAGGTCAAAATATTCTTATAAGAAGCATCAAATTTAGATTATGTACTTTTACTTAAACCTAGCCATGATCATTATTTAAGCAAGAAACAAGCACAAAAAGAATGAAAAGCAGTTTATAAGTTAAAGGGTTTTCTAAATCTACTGATCTCTTTCTTTTTTCAATTTGATATATATAGTTGCAACCTTCTGGCAATCAAGATAGGCATCTAGCAGTCTGGGATAAGCAGGATGAGAGGCGATTTTAGCCTTCATCAAAGTGTAAGCCTCATCATCATCCTCATAATCTCGATGATGGTCAGCTTGTCTGCTGCTTCTTCGAATTTGTTCAGGAGTGATGGAAGCTGCTTCTGATGCTGCTGCAGAACACTGAAATCCATTTCCAGCTGCAATATCATCTGAAACTAGCAATGAAGCATACCCATGATGATGATGATCGCTTGATGAAATTAGGTTATGGTAGCCATAATCTGCTGGCATCATCATCAAATTTTCAGGAGACATCAAGGCCTTATCAGCATAATCTCCAGCTGAAGAATGACCACCTCCTCCATATATTTCATCCATGAAGAGATTCTTGCACAGACAAAGGATAGTTCGAAATTCAATAAAGGGTTGGTACTAGTTGAGAGTTTATTCTTTTATGAGCTATAAGTCAAAAACATATGAGTATTCTATGTTTTGGAGTTGTTTGCTTATAATCATGTGAAGCTTTTTTTTTTTGCCCCTTTCTTTCTTTCTTTTTCTTTTTTTTTTTTTGTATTTGGTTGGAATTGGATGATTTAGCAGAGCTGAGAAAAGAAGTGGTAACGTTTTTTCTTGTTGCTGTTGTTGTTGAAGTGTGTGTGATGTGATCACTTTTGCCAAACACACAGAAGGAGAGATGCTGAAGGAGAGGCTGGAGTTGTGATGTTGAATGAGTTGAGGCCCCATTGTTTCCATTAATAATTTGTTTGTAGTTCTTTCTTGAAATTCTTTCTCCTACTTGTTTTTTGCTTTTTCTTTTCATTTCTTTTTTTAAGGTTTATGAATTACGATTTTTGGTTTTTACTATGCTATTAATTCTGCAGAGCACTACAGTGCAATATAGAACTAGTAGTCCACTAAAAGTCAGAAGCAGAGACGTTTTCTTTAATGACTTAAATGCCCCTGGGATGTGTCGCTGGAGAAATTATATAAAGCACAAAGCTTTGCTTTTCTTTTCTTTTTTCTCTTATTGCTACTTTAATAATTCACCTAGGAAACAAAAGTACTGCTACTAAAATAGGATTAATATCCAAATGAAATCAAACTAGACCTCTTCTCTTAAGTAGAATTAGCTACAGAAATCTCATGATATTGCATATTTATTACATACTCATCCCATCTTAAGCTTCGTTTACGGAAGTACTCTTTTAAGTGACTTAAAATCTCGTTTTTACCTAACTTAAATTAGATCTCATTACAAAAAAATTTTGAATTTTTTATCTCAAACTTAAAATCTGTCTCAAATTAAATTTGAGATAGAATTTAAGACAGAACTTTTTCTTCCAAAAAACTTTCGTCTCAAATTTTGAAACGAAAAATTCCGTCTCTAACTAAAACAGAAAATTTTTGTTTCAAATTTCCATCTCAAATGTGTATTAACTTATTAGAGAATTTTGTCCAAATTTTTCATTTCAAATCCATCTCAATTTGAAACATAAATTTTTCATCTCAAATTCATCAATTTCTAATAGTCTCTTTAAAACATATTACGTAAATCTAATTTATATATTCACATCTTTATAATAGGCGTGTCCAATATTGCATCTTAATTAGCCTAACTTCAACAATTTATTTTATTTATTTTTTTACATTTAGAGGTTTTAATTTATTTTTTTAACATTTAGCTAGAAACCTCCTATTATTTCACTTACTTATATTTTATATTATATACACAGATATTGTTAATGATTCACTGTTATTAATTATTAACTTTTCTTCGTCATTGGATTTAAGGGTTTGGGAAGGGGGTGGGACATGGACCCCTAGGGATCAGAAGAAAGAATTGGTTAGAGTCCCCTAAAATTTGAAAGGTAAAATAAAACCGGTATTGGAGTGTAATGTAAAATAGGGGGTTTAACAATAGTTTTGTTGGAGTTGATCTAACTTTGTTATGGAAATTTCAAATAATTCTTCTTCATCTTAGTTTAAATTAAAACCATCCTCATTTCCTTCGTAGTTCGTATCACCTCGTTTCCGATCTGTTTTCCCTAGTGCTATTGCACATCCAAACAAAAAGCAAAGATGATTTCCGACAAAAAAAAAAAAAGCAAAGATGATAGGATCAACGAAGAAAAGTAAAGATAGCTTATAGGAAATAATTTCACTATGTTGTAGGGGTCAAATAATTTGAGTCCAGGTCTTGATTAACCATCAAAGAAGTAGTCCTGGAGAGCTTATTGAGCATAAGATGTCGTTTTAGGCTTATATATTCTGGTAGAACAAAATACAAGTTAAGATATGTGTTACCACTATCTCTATGGAAGAAATGGGATCATATTTTTGTAAAAAGGGAAGGCATATCATTCCCACAAGTGATGCATGCATGCTGGATATGTGTATATGCTTTTGTTTGCAGGAAAATCATTTGATATTTAAATACTTTTTTAATATTTAATGATCATATCAGGAAAAAAAAAAAAAAGATAAAGAGAGATCGAAAGAGTAGAGAAATCAAAAGTGCGTGGGCAAAGATAATCTGTTGAGCTTTAAATAGTGTAAAATATTTTTATAATTGTCTAAAACACATTAAATATTCTACTTTTCTTGTAAGTCTACTTTTCTCTTTTTCATTAATTGGGCAATAAAAAAATTCAACCAACTTATTATACTCTGAAAAATTAAATTCTCCTCCAAACAGACGAACCCTCAGTCGCTCTCCATCCATATTCTTGTGGCTCCAGTACAAGATATAATGAGATTAAGAACTTCTCATATCAAATATCTCTCATATTGATATGAGGAAAATTTTGACTATTTATATCAGAAGCATATCATTTTAACCATTCATGAAAAATTAAGCTTTAAAAATGGATATTTTTTAAAAAATATTTATATGAAAACAAAAAGCTGTAATCTGGAAAACGAAACCTAATTACTCCACTAAGTAATTACTAAGCAATGAGCATATGTTTCATATATATATATATATATATATATATATAGATATATCATTAGACGTTTGATGCATTAAGCTACCGATTAAAGCACCAACCAACAACTGTAAAATAAAATTTTAAGATTGCCACGAGATCAAAATGTTGGATGACAAGCCTTATAGCAATGCCAATTTGAAAAGAATTATTTATTTTGGTGGTGGGATGCTGTGCATAGAATGAGGGTTTCCTTTCCCCCTAAAACTGTTCCCACCTCTTACGCATTCTGAGACCAAATTATTACTTTAGGGAAACGGAGATTTGTTCCAATTACTTGAGATACTCAATAATAATTTAGAATAAGTTTGAAATATTTAAATCAATTGTGATCTTATGTAAAAAAAAATGGAATTTATCAAATATTTTTTTGTTAGTTATAAGAAATAAGATAGATATAGTTACTTATGTTTTATTGAAATAAAGAGGGAACTAATTAAGCTTCTAAAAAAAAGTTTAATTTTATGATATCAACATGTACAACTCGTGATACTTAATAGATAAGATATCTTTGATGAAATTTTAAATTTAAGATAAATATATTTTAAACACAATATTATACATTTGAAGTATTTTTTACATGGGACTAGGCTATGTTTGGTCTAACTATGAGAATCCAACTGTTGAGTTATAGAGTTTTTTGTAGTTTTTAAGTTACCACTTCATTTAAAAACAGTAGTTCTTAAGTTACTACGTCATCTATATGCGATTAAACTCTGTTTGGTTTAACTATAAGATTTCAACTGTTGAATTATAAAGCTTTTAATAGTTCTTAAGTTACCACTTCATCTAAAAGTAATAATTTTTAAGTTATCACAACATCTAAAAGTTTAAGCTTGTAAAGAAGACATTGGTTTATTAATTTATTGTATTAACATGCTCCTATTGGTTTATTAAATTATTATATTAACATGCCTCTTCATATGTAGTGAGATTTGTTTAGAGCTTGCACATGAACAATTTTAATATTTTTTTAAGACTAGGTGATAATAAGGTTCAAACTTAAAATCATTTAGTCTCTAAACTCTGATACTATCTTAGGTTACTACCACATTTAAAAGCTTAAGCTTGTAGAAAGGATATTGGTTTATTAATTTCTTGTATTAACATTAGTAGAGTTCTAATTAAAAGTGTCGTTGAGATAAAAGCCGTTGATTTGTTTGGTTTTGTACTTTAGGAGTTGAGTTTTTAGCTATTGTGAAAGCAATATTAGAATTTTAAAATTAAAAAATAATACTTTTGAGAAATGAAGAAGAAATATATTTTTTTGACATGATGTAAAAATAAAATTTCAAAAGCCTTTTTTCGAAAAGCTTCAATTTGGAGCTTCTAGTTCTTTTAGCTTTTTTCATCTTTCGCTTTTGCATAAGAACTTTTAAAATTGAGCCAAACATGTTAGTTTACCTTTTAGATTGGCAAAGAACAATTTTGAGTGTTTAAAGCTAGGCCAAACAGACTTTAATTAGTATATTTTCCTTCCTTGACTAGCAAGGAAAAAAAGTTTGAAGATTGGCATGAATGTTAAGGACTGACAAATGTTTTATCATAAAACCAATTAGTTGATATGAGGAGTGGTCCAACAGATGCAACCTTACTTGCAGGGAAGCCACCGCATAAAGGGATGTGCATGATGAATGAGAGTTGGATGGGTCACATGTGGACATATGCTTAGCATAAAAACTGGATCAAAACTAAAGCTTAACTTTGATACTATGTTAGAGACATCAATGGTACCCCGCCTCGCAAGAGCATCGGCGGGGTAGGGGCGGGGTTTTTGCAAATAAACACTTGGGGCGGGGCGGGGTAGGGTTTTTTCTTTGTACACCAATGCCGGGGCAGGCCAGGGTCGGGGTTGGGTGACCCAGCCCCACCCCGCCCTGGTATATATATGTATATATATATATATATGTATGTATGTATGTATGTATGTATATCATATGTTATGTTTAATAATTATGATTTGGAATAAGTTTGGATTTAATGTGTTATTGTTGTAAAATTATGTTGAATTTTAAGTATTAGAGTTTGAATTTGATGTGATAAGGTTTGGTGCATGATTTATGTTATTTTTTATTTATTTTTATCTAATTAAAAGTAGGGATTTCACTTGACAAATAAGGATTTAATAAGTATGTGTTTTGTCCTGATGCTACGACCCCTTTGACTTTTGTTGACAGGTGCCCCGTAGGTAGAGGCATAGTGTAAAAAACACCGGTAATGGCGGGGATGGTAGTCTGGAGAAAACCCCGGTATAAGTATAGGGGCAAGGTAGGGGCGTGTGGAAAAATATCAGGTGCGGAGTAGGGGTTTGTGAACCCCGCCCCATTGACATCACTATACTACGTTAAAATTTACTGATGTTCTATAATAAAAATCATTTAGTCAATATGAGGAGTTGCTCAAGATATTATATGATAAACTTAATTCTTGATATTTTTTCATGTAAGGCTTTTATATATTTTAACATGAAATATTGCACTAGCCAAAAACCTGTGGTAAATAATTCTCATTTGGATTTACATCCAGTACTTTGTGTGGAGTTCACTGAGATTGTTTTGTGTATTTTTTTTGTTTTTTCAAATCTTAAAAACGTGATTTAAAATTGGCGTGTTCTTTTATTTTTTTAAATGTTGTATAGACTTGACATTCACATTCAAATACTGGCTATGATATTAATATTTACTTGATTAGTATAATAAAAGTACTCGCGCATTCAATTCGTCTAATAAATGTGAACAATAATTAGAGAAGTTTTCAAGTTTAAACTACAGATAGGAAAAAAATGAAAGAAACAATATGAAAGAAGAAGCAGCAGCAAAAAGAAAAAGATATTTTGGTATTGTAAAATAAATAAGTAAATTGATTTGTAAAGTTATGTATAGTTGTAGTTTAAGGGTGAGTATGTGAGAGACAAAGGATAAAAAGGAAGTTAGTAGAATCCAAAACTAAAATGTGACACATTCCAAGACATTTTAAAACATGACTGATACCTCTTCTAATTTCTTAAATTTTTATGTTGTAAAACTTTATTGATAGTAATTAATTTTAAAGTTTAAAAGTGGATCTCATTTCTTTAAATGTCGAAGAAACAAGTACCTATCATAACGTCGACATCATAATACGATCTTCTTTTTGAACCATTTGAAAGGACGAATTCAATTTCTATAAAGGAAGAATCCACTTTATTGTTACGTATTAAAATATTATTAATTAGTACCAAACTTTAGATGGAAAGCCACAAATTTTATGTTATGGATTCTTATAGAGCGTCATTGTCTTTAACTTTTCGTAATTTTTTATTATATTATTGATCAAGTTTGTTTTATTCTTGCAAACAGTCCATCTCTGCATGAAGTTTGCTAATTAATCACTAGGAATTTGCAGAGAATTGATGAAGATAGAATCAAAATGCAAAAGACAAGGTTCTTAAACCAAAAAGGCAGCGTAAACCCAGCAAATAAAAAGAAAATAGTGCACGGATTGGTTCTCAATTCATTGTTAGAGAGTTTTCCTCAAAGAAACAAAAATTCTCTCTTATAAGTAAGACTTTGTGTAATTATTTTGTGTGTCTTACAATTGTTATAGTCTTGTGAAAAAGAATTATTGTAAATATTGTGAGAGAGAATTTAGACCTATAAAACAATTTTTAATTCACGGACATAAGCATAACGTTGAACCACGGTAAATTGTGTTTGTCCTTTATATACACGTTCTATATACTGCGGCCGTATAAGCTAGTAAATGAAGAAAAGCAGGGGATGGGACAAAAGTTTAACAAAATGTCCTTCCTTTTATAGCGGTAAGAATACATGCTAATAGCAAAACAAGGTGTATGTTAAGTGCCCAAGGAATAATTCTCTGGCACTTTAAGTGTAAAATTAAAAGAACATTGCAATTTTCATGAGCAAGTGTATTTTATCTAATGCTTAGAGTAATTAATGCCCACTTTCTTAGGAGCAAGAACATGGTGATTGTGGTGTTCTTTTCCTCTTCTTTTTCTTTTTCCCTTTTTCCGATAATTATTATATGAATTATTTCTCCTTTCCCATAGTTAATTTTTCTCTGAACATCACCGAGGGGAAGGGTTGTACACTATATCAGATATCTTGTTTCACCCATTTAATCTTTTTATCTAGCATGATTTTAGCTAATTATTCATTTCCAAGGTCTTGTTATTTGATTTAGTTAAAGAACTGATGATTATATATATATATATATATATATATGTATGTATATATATATCACTTTTAATTTATATTCTACATATCTCTATTTTTTACATAAATGAAGCGACAAAAAAGTTCTAAGGCTTTAAATATACACATTGTTTGTCTAACACAAAGATTTAATAATTAAAAGAAACTACTTATTAAATATTTGTAGGTGCAAATATCTTAAGAAGGGGATGAATTAAAATATCAAATTAACTTTTGTATTTAAAAATTCACCAAATAAATCATACAATGTCTCTTAAGAATATATCAAACACAGATATCAATGTAAGTGAGTAATGGAATTTAAAAGTAAAAGAGTAAGAAGACAAACGATTTTTAGGTGGTTCGGCCGTACCTATATTCACTGCCTAAGGATGCTTCCCTTAGAACTTCAACGACTTCACTAAAAAACTTCTTCAACTGCAGAGATGCATAGCTATTCACCAAATTTATAAATAGCTTTTCTATTTATGTGCAGAGATGCACGAGAAGATGAAACACAAGCAAGGATTAATTAAGGATTATACTGTTCATTCTGATAATGAAAAATAAATGATGCTATACGAATGATACTATGTTAATTATATGATGTGATAAATCAAGTTCCACTATTTACAGGTTAGCAGATACATAACGCATCATACAAGCATTTATAACATCCAACAATAGGAACCAATTAAATAAGAGAAATATTACAACAAAAATGCTGCCTACTAATAAAATATAAAACTTGATGTCCATATAATAACTCTTTTTTATAGCTAATAACACGTTAATTTTTGGACTAAGAAACCTAATAAGAGTTGCAATTATTCTCTTATACATTGCCACTTTATCTATATGCCATTTGAAAAGTCCAAGAATCCGTTTGATTCTTGGATTCAAACCGGGCCTGGTGTCCAATATAGTAGAGCCGTTCATGGAGTTAGCTTCATTTTGTGACGACCTAGAACCTACACACAAGTTTTTGTTTTCTTAGTAGAGTTTATTATCTTTCATGTTTTTCAATGTTAATTTAGCATTTTTTTGTCCAGATATAATATATTCGATTTCATACTTCACATAATCTTTTGTTTGTGTACTTATTTTATATAAGAGAATAAGGAAAGTGAAAACTAATGATATCCTCGTCCATCTCGTAATAGTAATTGCAAGACAATCAACTTATCAAAGTATCAATTCTAAATTAAAAATACACCTATATGTTTTATCCAAGAAAAGTTTATTCCAAGAATGTGATCTTTTTGGACAAATTTAGACTAAACATAAAAAATACAAGTAGTCGCTAGTCCCACATTAAGAATTTGCACAAGACCAGTTGCTTTTAGTTAGTAGATGATCCCACACTTTCCTTCTTGGGCGAATTTAAAATTTTTCTAAGTGCTATAATTAGAATGCAAAATTTAACTATTATAAGAATGATACTTTTTGCAAAAAATTAATTAATTTTCAAACTGAAAATACATGCTAGACAAGTCTACACATACCTCAATACCAGAGGCATGCGATTGACCGATGAGTCGCATACTGCATACCTGAAAGTACGGAGTTTTCAGCACCATGAAAACCTTTTGCTTCCATGTTTGAGATTCCTTGTGTCACTCTTGGACATCTGAAAATGAGACCCAAAATAAACCTTTACAAAATGAGAATTCTCTATATATTGATCTGTATACATTACATGCATGTATAATAATCAGAGTGTATATGTAATATATATGTATACACACACATATATATTTGTATACACACACACACATATATATATATATATATGTATATGTAATGGGGGTGTGGGTGTGCATACGTATAGGCTTGTGTACTTCCGAGTACTATGCTAGCTAGATATATACTAATATATGGAAGCTAGTAAAGCACACCTCTTCAACCCTTATTTTGGAAATGAAAAGATTCCATAGATAACTTATATATTTTAATATATGTTTTATTTTATGCCTCCAAAAGTTAAAAGATAGCATTTGATTCGAATCAATGAAAGCCAGATTTTCATGGAGAATCTATAACTACACCTTTTACTTCTTGCTTTCTGGTCGGAGATATTAAAAATACTCTGAGCAAGAAAAATTAAATTTTCAGAAGCCCCATATGATGGCTGAATTCGTGGCCCATGGACCCGCTTTTTGGGGTTTTCCTTCCGAGACATTATTTGTAACTTGTTATAGTTTTGAAACTTATCGTATAGTTGGTAAAATTTCAAAGCAAGGAGGTTTTTAATGAGCGAGAGTTAGTGAAACTTAAAGATTTTAATTGAAATTATTTTTCAAAAAATATTTTCATATAACATTTCTATTATTATTTTCCCCATTCTTCACGCATTAATCAGTAATTCTATTAATCTATTTGTCATTTTGCGTGCATGAAGCAGGCATGATAATAATAGCTCTTTGCTAGGGTGCTTCAATTTGTATTCGTCTGAACTTTAATGTTAGCATTAGACAATACATGACTAGAAGTGCAGCAAAAGTGAGATCCCTAACATAGATGATAAGAAACAAGGGAATTATTATGTTATTTGTTACTTTCGACACATTTTCTCACGTGTAGGTTGAATGGTTTTTTATTTGCCACTTTGTATACACATATTATCTTAAATGTTAATGATAATACTTTATCATTTTGGTAATCTAAACTATGATACCATATTAATTTATTTCCTCAATTCAAAATTATATCATTAAAAGAGGGTTTATTATATGATTCCCGATAAGCCAAAATCCAGCAGGCATCATCATTAAGCAAAATGAGAGCATTCAAAGTTCTCATAATCAATTAAAGGTAAAATGCATAAGGATCTAATGGTGAACCAGCAAAAGGAATTATTTCCGCCCTTAATTAGTGCAAATCAAATTAAATATAATGGCTTTTATTCAAGTGATATCCTGAAAATTGACTTTGCTCATTATCAGGAGATGCTCTAGCGAAAAGATGAAGCTTACAAGCGGTAGCTAGGATTTCTTATTAATTGACTTTACGTGCACATAGCGCAATCATCCTTGAGCCACGTAGAAAAAGTTCAATGCCCTGTAAAGTTTCAATTACCAAGAACATATTATCAGGATAAGCCATTATGTGTTTGACTGATAAAAAAATACGGAGGTCTATCTTAAAACTAAATAAATAATTGGCACCAGTATAAAACTTTATATTTTTTACGATGGCATAAAAAAAATCGCCTTGATCCGATATTATTCATCTCTATTTGATCTATTTATTTATGATTCAAACGTTAATTCTAGTATGTAACTATTTCAAGAGCAAAATTAATAAAAAAAATATTATCTCACATGAATAAATTATAAATTTCAAGAACAAAATATGAGATCTTAGAGAACTGCACCTAATACTAATAAATTGATATATAAGTGATCAAAGTATCATGGCTTATAAGTGACACCTTCAAAGTTGACCTTGGTGATTATCATGAGATACCCTGGTGAAGAAAAAGTAGCCTAAAAGATGTTGCTAGGATTTTTTACTAATTGACTTATAAGCACATAACACGACTATCCTCAAGCCACGTACAAAAAGAGCAATATCGTCATCAAAGATTTCAATCTGTCATAATACGAAAATACTATCAAGATAAGCCGACAAAAAACGCAAAGTGAAAAAGAACACGTTTAACCTTAAATGTATACTAGAGCCGGTTAATTAGCCACGTAAACATAGTATTGACATCGGATCTCTCCACTAATACTAATGTCAAACTTAGAATATCTTTTCATATGCAACTTAGTTATAACTAATTAATTTATATGCTTTATAATTCACGAAAACGATTGATTATTAGTCTTTAAACCTGTCTGCTCAAGAATTTGTCTAGTAAAAGCACGACATTAATTATGTACATGAAAATATAGTAATCTTTTTTAAGTTAAGTGGCTTCCGACTTTAGGCGGCCAAAAGGTCGACGAAATTGGTTTGCGAGGCGGAAGCTAATTGGGTGATCTTGGTCGCCAGGTATCTGGATGGTCAAAGATGATGACCTTCATATTAATATGAATACAATAAACAAATATATTAATATTTTCTAGACAAATTTTAAAATCTTTAAATTAAGTAATAACTCTAACACGACATTAGAAATTAGGTCATGTGTTTCAATTTCATCTTTATTCATTTAAAATATTAACATTATTTACGTACAAGTTCAAAATAAATCATGTCTTTAATTGACTAGACATGTTAATACAATAAATAAAAATATTAATATTTTTTTATAATTTTATATTTTTAGATGAGATAACACTAATACATGGAAAAGAAGCCTCCAACTTTTGTTCTACCTCATTATTTCCATCACCGTAGACTCATTCTTGGGAATCTATTCACAATCATATTTCATGATTGATTGCTAATGAATGAAACAAACAGTTCTTTTTTTAAAAAAAAAAAATGCACTAGAAGCAAAATGAACTTGAGTAAAGTATAATCGTCCAAGTTTATCAAATCTGTAAAGCTATATGTGTTGATTTTTTCAGGAAAAAGTATTTTTTTTTTGGGAAAAGTTATATTATTTTTGTAATAATTATTTGATTTAGCTTTCAAAAAAATTGAAACTCTGAAAAAAAAAAAACTCAAATACAGTTTTTGTTAAAAATCAGAAATTTAACTTCTCAAAAAAAACTATTTTTTAAAAGCTTTTAAAAAAAGCCACCCCAATCGGGCCCTAACATTTTCTGGAATATTTTTATTTTTTTCTTAAAAATTATTAATTTTAATTTCAAGAGCTACTTAATTTTTACCCTGATAAAATTGTCTTTTAGACTTGTCCTTAGCCACATGTGAATTTTCAAATTGTCTTTGCTTAACTTTTACCACTTTACATAATCTGTGTTTGTGGTTAAAAATAAAGATAGCACAGATCACAATACCCTAAAGTATGTGAGCATTCTCTACTCTGGATTAATTTAAGATCATACATTATTATGATAATAATAATGTACATAAT
This sequence comes from Cordia subcordata, assembly GCA_028554755.1. Classification (NCBI taxonomy): domain Eukaryota; kingdom Viridiplantae; phylum Streptophyta; class Magnoliopsida; order Boraginales; family Cordiaceae; genus Cordia; species Cordia subcordata. The sequence goes on from JAPTOF010000020.1 coordinate 2,799,624, forward strand.
AATTATGATATAACAATATATTAACACGTTTCAAGTTGAAGTATATGCTATATATATTAAAAGACTGCTACTTTCTCCCAAGAATGGCAAAGAGAATCTTGACTTCTTTTGACCCAAAACAGCAGGTTCACACGTTGTACGTTTGGGATATCGAATAGCTATTAATTAGATTGTATAAACAAGTAGCCATAAGCATTATATAAGTTAATAATTATTAGCCTTTATTTATTTATGTTCTCGTCAAACTTGAAGACCAAGCAGCTTTCTATTCAGTCAAGAATTTCTCATGATGAGTAGCTTGGCTTTTAGAATGCCATTAAAGTTAGTGGATTGGTTATTCTATTCGGTTCTTTCTTTTTCCAAGTATTATTTATTCATATAGTATACATGAAAAGGGTTTAAGGACAGCTCAAACCGTTTAGAGTACCTCTACCAAGAGTAAAGTTCTAGGTTCAAAATCCATCCAAGTGGGAATTAGTATAAAAAAAATATTGTTTATATGAAGAGGATTAATATATCATACTGCAATGAGTGAATATTTTCTTTTATAGTAAGTGAGATTTTTAGAACTAAAATTTGTAATAACGCCTCATATTTCTGGTCACCAACTGGACCTTTGAAAACATTTTTATGTATTAAACAAACCTATTATAGAGAAGTTCCAATTATTAAAACGATATTTAGTACTATATTTATGTACTGTGTTCATCGACATGCCCTCTTACTGGGGTAGATAATTTGATTTCCTATCTCCACCCATACAATAGAGCTCATTGCCTCCGCTGGCTCCAGATAGACCGTGGTAGACACATACATGGACAGTGTATCAAGATCCCTTGCTCTGATCCACATAAGAGTGGACTAATATGAGCTTATTAGCCTAACCCACACGGGCCATGATTCGGTCTACACTTAGTCCATATATGGTCGGGCAAGGAATCCCCAGCCCAACCTATATGCGTGTTTGACCACGCGTGTGTTTAACTATATATGTGTTTGAAAAAGAAGAGAGAAGGAGAAAAAAGAGAAAGAAAAAGAAATGACTCTTCTTTTACTCGGGGGATATTTTTGTTTTTTAATTAACATTTCTACTATTTGAGAATGTCATATTCTCATTTCCTCGTATAAATGAAAATTAAGCAGTTCATGACAATATTAGATAGACAACAAGACAAAAAAATATTATTATTCTGCAAGCAACATGGGAATCTAACACTCTGAACTTCACTTTTCAAGAAGCCTAGAAGTTTGAGCCTGATGGAGCCTAAGATGATTAATATCTTAAACTACTCAAGGTTTCATTGTAGAATATCGATAGTCAGCAACTAGGCAAGGAACATGTTTTAGTTCAATCTTAGCTCGAGGAAACTTCGTGGGCTAGGCTGACTGGACAAATTCTTCGGGTTCAAAAAGAGATGGGACGGGCGGCCCATAACCATTAGCCAGAACCCAAAATCCTAACCCAAACAAATGCAGCCCAACACAAGGGCCAGACGCAAAATCAGACTTTTGGATAGCATTTTAGCAATGGATTCATCATCAACCATTTGCATCTAATCATTTTAGATGGTCATTACACGTATGGATCCAATAAATTCTAATCACTTAACACTAATTTAAACGAGCAACAGTTGTATTATGTTGCATTATGACCATAAAAGGAGTTAAATCAAAATACCAATGATAATGAGGCTAAGAAAAGATGACAGTCATATATATATAAATAAAAAAGAGTCGATATTAATGTATCAAAATATTTAGAACCGATCTATCAAAGAAACTCATAAAGCAAGGTTTATTTGGTCATTCACACTTCACTCCAACTAATGTAAGTGTCACGCCAACTTTGCCCCACCTTACTTAAAGTGGCATGTTACATCTATAATAAGCACTATCGATAAATCTATCAAAGATCTTGTCAAGCTATGATTATTTTTCCATTGAGAATTGCATGCATCATAATGCAGCTAGCCAATAACAGCAGTGGGAGTTGTCAACTGACCTAATTACCTAATGGACCAACTATAAGATTCTGTAAAGCAAACTTGAAAAAGAAAAATGAGCCGATAGGGTTCCTTGTTTGAACTAATTAAAGAAAGAGGGACAAAGAAAAGCATGAGTGGATAGTCTAACTACTATTATTAGTGGGTGCATTTCTGAGCAGGAGGCCACTACCCTTTTGCATAACAACCAAAAGAACCATCAAGATGAAGATGTGACTATTCACTCGTTCAAGTAGTTTAAATTATTTTTCCGTAGGGAAATGATTCGAAATTAAATTCTATTAGAGTCAAAAATTAACTAGGTCAAATAAAAAACAGAAAATGAAAAGAAATTAAGGTCAAAGATGTTAAAGTTTAAAGAAATGTAAAAAGAAAAAAGAAAAAAGAAATGAAAGTATCTTCATCATGTTCAAACCATGAAATGCACCAATTTTGCAGCCCCACTAGAGGACATGTACCTATGTTTAGGCCAAATGGGACTTGACGCGCATTTTTGTCTTTCAATAATGGGATTATTGGAACAGCACAAAAGGCCCTCTTGGTGGAATCCCACATTCAAGAGAGGGTCATCATTGAAGTTTGCCAATATTATGTGATGGGACAACTTTTACTAGCAATCCAAATCAAAAGTTTTTCAATTTTCAATAATGTTCATATGTCGATGGTTCAAGAATAATGTCCAAAAATTGTTTTTTCAAATTTATTCAAGCATAATTGACAAAAAAGATTGTTCTTAATAAAAATAAATGGTATTACTATATTCTATAACTAGTCTCACATAACGAAGTGGAACTTAATTTGATTAAATAGTGTTACTGCATGCACATATAGTGCAAATAATTATATATTAGAATCTGGGAATGATTAAACTATCAGCCACCAGCCATCACAAAATCCGAAAAACTGACATAATCCATGCAATTAGTGGGTTATATAGAGTTGATTCGAGATTGAGGATGAGTTGACGAGTTGTAATTGAGCATGATCAGCTAGCGGACTCATTGATATATATATATATATATATATATATATATATATAAAAAAGAAAAAGCAGTATATATATCAACATTAAAAATGATGCACGAACAGAAGAAGTAGTCAAGAGGGCTTTGTGATACTTTTATTACATTATTTACAGCACCAGTGGCCATTCTTGGCCGCCAAGTTTTTAGGATATCCGCACTATTTATATTATTATTTAATAATGACTTATATTAGTGTGGATTTAATGTTGCGTTACAAAATTTATAATTTTTGAATAATTAATCATGATCTTATCTAATTAAATACGTACTTTGCTCTATTTTGAGAAATACACTAAAAAAAATTCTCTTTTTTCGAACAATAAATTTGCAAGGTGCCAAATACTACTTAGAATTATGTTACTACAAGAAATTAGATATTTTGTGATGCTCAAATTTGTCTCTAAAACTGAATATTTCGTCACCAATATTTTTTAGTAACAGTCATCACCGGCCGTCACATATGTTCAAATTACTAATAGTATTAGTGAAGAGTTTTTATTTCCTCACTAGAATAGCATTTAAAGTGACGAACAGTAATGTCACTTTTATTGTCTGTGCATAGTGACCAAATTGTTGCTACAATTATTTTTTCCAGTTGTGACTTCGATTTAGTCACTAAAACGATTAACATGTAGTGACAGTTATAATTGCCACTACATGACTTATTTTTTGTGACAAAACATTTGTCACTATAGAGTTGCATCATTTGTGGTGCATGATATAATCACCAGTAAATTATAATTATAGTGATGATTAATATTATTAGAAATTCTCATTATACTACTGTGACACCAATGTCGTCACAATTTAATTAATTTTTATTTAAATCTATTATATTATTGTGACAATAATACTATCACTAAACTTGTTAGGTCGATCGCAAAATTTCAATCGCCTATAGGTTCCTAAATCTTTTTCTTTGTAATTGGAGTTTAGCCGATGACCTTCTAGTTAGTTAGTTTGGTTTTTGCTTTCTGCTGCTCTTTTTGTAGTTCCTGGGGATGTAAAGAGGAGTTTTGCTGTTAATGAGATTACTTGCTTGAAAAAATTAAGTCCAGGGCAAAATTGAGATATTAGGGAGTCACTTTGTAATCATATAGCTCTATGAACCATGTCAACTTTCATTATCCAATGTAAAAGTGGAAAAGGTGAGGGTGGTTGCGCCTAGTATTGACATGGTTCATAAAGCTATATGATACCTGGCGTAATAACAAACTATTATATATCTTTCCATTGTAAATATTGTCGTCCGATTTTTACTAACGTAAAACAAACATTAAAGTAATGCTAATACAACTGTCCTACCGAAAGTAAAAGAGAAAACACCAAAAGATTGGCTGTGGAAGATGACGTAAGGATTAATTTGAGGTCTCATGCCAATCATAGTTTTTCTTTTTCAATCATCATCTATATAAAGCCACTAAGTGAGAACATGTACACTTCCTCAGGAGCGCTGATAAGAGCCCGTCCATGTAAGGAGCAGCAGTAGCAGCAGCATGGCATGCACTTGGAGTGAAGTGTGGATACAAATTACACCCTCCTCCAAAACAATATACATATAGACAGTTTTGCTCATGGTTGGCCACCACCTCTGCTTGACCCATCCGCTGCATGAAGATTTTATAATGTCTCAAATGATGATGTAGCAAGCAAAGGTTTTGAGCCAAGTAAAAAAGCAAAACCGGCAAGTCACGGAACGGCAATGGACTCTCCTTCGAGTCTTTCATGGCTATCTTCATTTTCATTTTCATTTTTTAGTGTATTGATGTGTTTCTTGCTTCATGTAATGTGATTGATTCTCTTGTTACAAGCTTTATATGTACTATCTAGTTTTTGCTTGTGAATAAAAAGGTAAATAAATCTCAGTTTGTTAAGTCCTCGCCGTGGATGCCTCTTTTTCTCTTCTCTAAAGTTCACAGCAAACAAGTGGGAGAGGCAGGAATCAGGTTTATGAAGAAAAACTTCAAACAAATTTACAGTCTGTTGTTTTTAACCACTCCGCCACTCTCCCCTTCCTAGGCCGAGGGACCCCCCTCAATGGGCTCTAATTCTAAGAAGTGGGCAGCGCGCTGAATCAATCAAAAAGCTTATTGATTGATAAAATTGAAGGGAACTAAGACCATTAGCTTAGCCAGTGTTATGAGAGAATCTAGTGTGGGTTGCTAACTTACCATGCATGTCCGGATGCCATTTGCTCCAATGTATTGCCTGTAAGAGGCCATGAGGGAGATATTAGCTTTCCAACAGCACTTAACCAACGAGTGATGCGTTTAGTAAGTCAAATAAATCGAAATAATGCTATAATTCTTTTAGGTGGAGTCGGGAAATAATCTAGTCCAATAGTTGGAAAAGATCCGAGTGTATTGTCGATTCTGTTCCAAACGACTTACTTTGCAGCTTATCACACCATATGCTTGTGACTTCTTGAGTCTTTGCAGTTTGAACACTCGTAATAAGAAAATCTAACTCTCATCAGTTGCTACCAATAGTAAGACATCTCTATGCAGTTAATAATATGCTAATTGTTGCCAATATGAAAAAGTATGCATCAGAAAACAGTTTCCTTAATAAGTGTACAATGTACAACAAAGAATCATTCTTCACTATGCGTGGTCGCATCAAAGAAAATCGTGTTGTAAACATATTTCCAAACACTACCTATTCATATTTTTAGTAGGATTATGTTACATTTCTCAGCGGCATAAGCAATATTATCGTACAAGAGACATGATTAACATGACTAACAACTTAACTGCAGAAAGTAAGAAATCTTGGTCGGAATGCTGTGTATGTTTCAAGTTCTCCAAGATCCACGTTGACTCCTCAGTAATGCTGCGTAAAGCAACTCATTCCAAGTGTCAGGTACACCAGGTAAACACCAATGGCTGCAGTCTTCAACATGATCACCCACAAGTTGTTCTGCAGGTTTGTATTGCTTTCGATAAATTGAAGGATGGGCATCTTTTCTATAGTCTGTAAGTCTACTTATGTTCAGATATATCACAGGAGTTTTCATATCTTGAAGGACATGCTCGAAAGCTCTCATTTTAGAAGGGTACTTTGCCAAATAAGCATCATTCACAATTGGTTCAGTTTCTTTATGGCACTGCCCTCCTGAATTCCATGGGCCTCCCCTGCAAGAAATGCAAAATCAAACACTTGTGACAAATGAATAATATATTTCCATTCATTTATATAACATGTTTTGTCGCAGTAGAGCGTAAGAAACTTAGGCAATAAATCATTATGGGAGGAGTGACGATAAATGGAATATTAATATGAGCTTCTTTGGGACCAGAAAGTGTCAATTAACACCAGAACTTAAATTGCACTTCCCTCAGTCCTTCAGAATTGATTAGTTATTTGATGCTCAACCTTAGCGTCTAACAACTCTCAGAGCAATTTAGAAGTCAAATTTTAAAAGATATTGCCAAATTCAACAATCACTAATGCACGGGATACCACTCATAGAAGAATTCTCACCAGTGACAAAGATCAGGACGCAAGATAAGCTTTAGTTACCGATCCATGAGCAAGAAAACTCAGTAGTCAATATACCATCTCTTCCACAGTTGTAAGGCAACAAATACATCATAGAATCTGGAAATATGTCGAATCAATTGGATCATGTCTAGCACAGACAAAGAATTACCTCCAGCTTGGAGCTTAATACAGGAAAAATGACAAGGATTATATGCTGGAAGCAGCTACTCTCCATATCATTTGAATTCTTCACAAGGAAAGGAATCCAAGGGTTGATTAATTTACAGCGGTTTATCAACATTATGAATTTCTAAATACTTCTTTCTTGCAAATTATGCGAAATACTTATCACACTCATGATTCCCTTGTTAAAGTTTTGGAGCTACTTTAGACTTGAATAGCTAGCTGATCATTTTGTACTTCAGTTAAATCCCCTTGCTGCAATTTGATTAACCTCCTCCACTTTAAAAATAAAAGTTTGAAAATTGTGGCTTCTATTTGTGAACTGCCAACCTATTCAGTCTTGATAATCTCAGATGTTCAAAACATCTATAAAAAGTCAGCAATATGACGGTCGAATTAATTCAGTTAGACCATAAGCAGTAAGCAAATATATAGTATCCTGGTCAAAAAGAAGTAGCTTTTGGGCAAATAAAAGAATTTCAGTACAAGCACTTTCTGTTTAAAAGGTATTTTAAGTCAAAACAAAATGCTGAACATGTAGAAAGCCAAGAGCTTTCACAGTACTGCAATCATTGTCCAGACAAAGACATTCAGGTCAGTCATGAAAAACTAGCCACTAGGGTGTATTTCTCGTGGAAAGAGAACCTGAAAATCCTTTGAACATGGAAGCCAGGTGCCAGAACAAGTATTTAAAGTGGCCGACTGAATGCGAAGTTGTCCCTAAAACTAAACCGAATTGGAATATCCCCAAAACCTAATACGAAAATATTTAGCGATAGCAATGATGGTAGGTACCCTATCTATCTGCATGTGCTGTAGTTCTTCTCATCAATAAAGTCTTGTTACTAGAAAAAAAGGGGAAACATTCAAGCAGAATGTTGCAGGAATTTAATCAAACAACTCTTGTAAAACAAGGAAGAAAAGTAAAAACAATGAGGCAACTGGGTGAACACAGATAACAGGTAAATAATACAGGATATAGTTCAAAGTAGCTAATTTGCCTGGGGTTTTTTGCTTACAGACCCCCTGTGTTTAGGCATAAATACACCGCTAGTTTCTAAATTCACAAAATAACAATTTAGACCCTCTGTCTTTTTCCAAAAGTTGCACATTTGGTCCCTTCATTACGCTTTCCGTCAATTTTGACAACAAGTGTCCAACACACGCCACAAATGAGATTGGGTTTCGTTTTTTGTCCTTAATTGCCCATACACCCCCTGTGTTTTCTTTTTTTTTTTTATTCATCATATTTCGAAAAAATTAAAAATAAAATCACCATCACCCCACCCCCCCTTCCTGCCGCACCCCTCCACCACACAACCCCCAACCCTACCACCACTCGACCAGTAAATGCAAATCAAAATAGGCCACCATCCATCTACAAATCAAAACTCACACCAATCTCTTTTTCCATTTCTACAGGCTAAAGTCTGATGAATGAATAGAGAATGACGTAAGTCTGAGTGCTGCTATTATGAGGAAATGTGAATTTGTACATTTTGGAACAATGTTACAGAACATGAATTTATACACCAAGCCTCAGAAGATATAATCCTTCTAATGCATAACGGCTACAACAAATAAAGAATTTAAAAATTAAATAAACATGAATAGGTCAAATGAATTTATCCCTATCATTATAGGGTTGAAGATGTTGATATACACTAATGGGTCATCTTCATCATCTTGGTCTTAATCTGGAATGGATGGATGTGTGTTGTTTGGGGCTATTGGCGGCAGCGCGGGGAGAAAGGGGAAGAGATGGGGCTCTTGGGGGTTGGCAGCAAAGGTGGTAGCAGGGTTGGGGATGGGGATGGGGCTGTTGGTGGCTGTCACGGGGGATGTTGATGGAGATGTCAGCGAGGGTGGGAACTGGGGGGAGGCAGCGAGGGTGGGGTGGGCTGGGGTGCGTCAGGGCTGGTGGGAGTGGGTGGCCGAGGTGTGGCTGACCTTTTATGGGGGAAAGGAGTGTGGCGGCGGCGAGGGTGGGGTGGGAGGCTCATGAAGAAGATGACTTTTTTGTTTTTCTTTTTCTTTTTTTTGGTTTTTTAATGAAAAAATTAAGTAAAATAAGGGAAAAATAGATATTTTACTCAAAAATGATAAGGGGGATATAGACATTTTGCAAAATCCGTTAATGGCGTTGTGGTGTGTTTGAAATTTTTGGAAGAACACAGGGTGTCTCAATTGCTATTTTGTGAATTTAGGAACTAGCGGTGTATTTATGCCTAAACACAAGAGGTGTATGAGAAAAAAAACCAATTGCCTAACATAAACTTTGTTGCATAAAACTCCAGGATGTTTAAGATTTGACGCAAGTGTTGTAAATAATAATATCTTATCCTACGGGAACAGTGTCCTCACATGCAAATTATGTTTGATTTTCTGCTATAATTGACTAGATAATACTGTACTATTAGTCTGTCAGTCAATAGAAACAACATCTTCTAGATTGTTATGTCCTCACATGCAAATTATGTTTGATTTTCTGCTATAATTGACCAGAAAGTACAGTACTATCACTCAATAGAAACAACATCTCCTAGGTTGTTTTCATTGATGATGGACAAATATATCACATCCATGAATCTACAGTGACCAGCACCACTGCACCAGCCCACAACCATCACCATTGTAAGACATTCTTAGTATTTCATTTTAGCCTTCCCCACTTCTGCTGATATCCCAACTATCCCATCCGAAAAAACTTGTCTAAACACTGCATCAAAATATATCAATCTGAAAATCTTGTAACCTTGTATTTCTCATTAACAAATAATTGGAAACTCAAAGTATGAATAATTTTATATCCAACTAACCCTCATTTACTCACAATATGAACTTTATTACATTCTGGAAACAAAAGATTAAAAGAATAATAATAACAATAAATAAAGCAGAGACTGACATATATGTGTAATTCAAAATCAACTTTGAACTCTGATGGTAAACAATAACCAAGTAAAAGAAGTCTGATTGTGACAATAGTTGAGATGAGATCACAGGACACTAAAACCAACAGTGCTTTACTATATTTGAATTCAGCAGCAACCCACCAGGAGATACATGCAACAACCCTCCATGCCAGTAAGCATAATTGTGAACATTGAGGATACAGAGAGAAAATTACTCATGCATGGAAATGATACAAGGATAGTTTCCGAAAAAGGAACTCTATGAGTCTAGACATGATTTTTGATATTTAGTTCTTCAATGAGGGAAGAGGGTGGTAAATATTTACGTACCTGAAATGTGTGACTGAATATCCTCTAAAAATGACCTGAGTTCTACTGGCGTCAATGTTCTTGTCCACCCACCGTGCCCACGTGGCAAGTGCCCTCTTATATGCCTCCAGAACTTTAAGTCGTGGGTGTACATAATTACCTTCCTGGTAATAATCTTCCCTGAAAAACCACAGAATGCCAAATAGACGTTGATAGGATCATCCCATGAATATAGATACATAAAGGGAAAAGGCAAAAACAAAGTGGACAAAACTTTTATCCAATGATTTTCCATTTACGTCTTTCCAAGAGAGACGGAGATATTGAGACAGAAAGAGAGAAGGGAAAAAGAAGGGAAAATAAAAAAGAGAAATTCCTTGGTGAAACCTTAAGTACGAATACCAAAACTCGTAGGCAGTTCTCAGGTACTACCAAATGATATTTATAACATCATAATCTATTGAGTAACCTATGTTACACGGATCCTCCTTAGTGTCTGACATACCCCTATCGGACACTTAAAACTCCAACAAAGGGTGGTAATTCTCTCCTATAAAAGATACAATGAGTTAGAGTTAGTATCCTACTAGTAGATTGTTGCATGTTCTTAAACCAAAATGAGTTTGTTGCATGAATTTATACCTTTCCCATTAAAATTAAGTCGAGCTTGTTGTAACTTCAGATCTTATTATCAAACATCCGTTATATTCCTCTTCCACATTCAGCAAGTAAGCATTTAATAAAGGGATAAAGCATTACCCTCTAGCGGTTTTCTCATGAGTCCACCAATGCCCTGTGTTGAAGATGATCACATCCGCATCGTGATACATAGAAGTTGTCTGGTCCATCAAATCCAGACTCAATGTGTCAAAAGAACCATTTTTACCAATATGTGATGATTCTTTCACAAGGAACGGAGAACCGACAAAATCCACCGAACAGTTATAGTCCTGGAAAAAAGGCAAAGTATAAGTCATAAAACACGAGTTCTTGAAGAACTATACTGCATAATAGGTGGGAAAGCTTGCCTCAAATCTAAAAGCATAGAAACCCTTCTTCTTGAATTCTGTCCTCCCTGAGATCTCATAAACTCGTTTTTTGTTAGGGACACTGTGGCGTAATATGCAAACAAGAGATTCCCACATGTTCCTATTCAATGAATCCCCCACGAACACCAGCTTTTGCCCTTTTAGTCTCTCCAGAAAGTCAGTTGCATTCAAACTGAGACAACATTAAGTGCGAACAGAACTTTTTTCATTAAGTAATTTACGCTTCAGAAAAGTAAATTTAGTACGTACAAGCTATCATGCTAAATATAAGTCCTCGAACATTGAATGGCAGTTTTCAACTTTAGACATAAAGCAACAATTGCAGACTTCATAAATTGATTCAGATACTAGGGGGTATTAGTATGCAACATGGGACATTTGAGAGCCCCAAGCTTTGATAAAATGACACTTAATTTCATCAGCAAAATTCCAGCAAAACAACTTCCGTTAATGAATGAATAAGTTATAGATATGCAGTAGCCAGAGCTATTGAAATATATGTTGACATACTAATGAATCAAAACGAAAACAGCCATATCAGAATACATATGACTCTGTAGTCAGCTAATGCATAACTCGCAAAGGATATGATGATAAGTGATCTTCAATAAGTTCATCAATAGCCGTGTGTTACTACTACCACATAAGAACATCTTGATGCATGATTTAGAGCTATTTCATATGCAAGAAATCTCAACATAAGCACATTTCTCAATCTATGCTACTCTTCCAACATTATAAAACATATAAAATGAATAGATTACTTTGCTTCTCTCATAGCTAATTTGAGAAATCTTACCTCGGAATGCTGCACCCATACGGCTGCCATTTCCATTTCACATACCCATCCTCTGGCCTTCCATTACGGTGACAATCAAAATCTCTATCAATGTAAGGGCAAGAACCAGGAGGATAATATGGTTTTGTATCATCTCTCACCCATCTTCCATGGAAGATATCACATTCCCCTTGTAAACTCTCATTCGCCATTACAGACTTGGAATCATTACTAGATACGGTACTATTTTTGCCCTCAGATAGAATTCCTCCGTTGCTCACATCTGGAACTGTTTTCCTCGCATCTCTTTCGACATTTTCATTACTGTATGACACATTGCCTTCCTTACCAACATTTGAAGTCATTTTAGATTTATCAAAACCATTTTGCTGCTTAACATTCTTCTCAATTGCTTCACTTTTAATCATGCCCTCTTCAGCAATACTACTTCCATTTTCCATTATCCTCGAAAAATTCCCGTTATCAATCCCCAAAATCATTCCTTTCCCACCTGCACTAGGAAAGCTTGCATTTCTATCAATTTTTGACCCATTCGCAGTATTGCTTGTATCTTCTACCCTTCCATCTAAACTAAAGTTTCCATTTTTCACACTATTTGGATTCTCAAATCCTAAACCCTTGTCATAAACAGTAGTAAAGTTTTGATCTTGACCATTTTCACTCACATTTGCATTAAGGGTTTCATTCAAGAACCCATAATGTCGCAATTTCTCAGAAGTTGCAGTACTACTATTACTTGAACTTGTACCATTCAAATATGAAGAAGAGAAGGTGGCATTACTACTTGGAAAAGAGAAGGGCCAAGAGAGAATAGAAGAACCATTATGTGAACCCAAATTATTAAACCCCTGAAAAACTGAGTTCAAGAAAGGTGCTTTTAACGAGACATTAAACAAAAGAAAACTTAGAATAATAAAAGAAGATATTAGACCCAAACCACAACCTGAAACCACCTTTCTTCTTGCAGATGACAACTGATCTGTGAATGTAAATTTCTTAATATCCATAATTATTGAAGTGATAAAAAATGAAAAACATACCATAACCAGTGTAAGTGAAAACAATAACACACTTCTTGTGGCACATATGTGTGAATAGTATTGTTTTTGGTAATAATATTCACTGTGTGAATGTGTGTTTGAAAGGACAAGAGTGTTCTGAGAATACAATGTAAAAAGTGTACAGTGTAGTGACAAGTGAGTGAGTTTTCCTCGAAGCCCGTTTTGAGAGAGAGAGAGAAAGAAAAATGTTGTACAGAGTGGTAAATGGTGATGTAGAAATATTCGTGAATGTGTTGGAAAAAGGTTTCTCCACGCGCATGCAAAGGCACGGCTAGACAGCAGAGAAAGAGGGAGGTTTACTCAACGGTTTTGCTTATTTTGTTGCTTATAAGCGAAAAATTAAATGTAGAGAGTGTTTGGTTTAAATGATTTAAGTGTTTATAAATATTTAAAAGTACTTTATCATATGTTTTTTAATATTTGGTACTTGCAAGTTCTAAATAAGTATATCTTTTCATAAGTCAATAATAAATAAGAAGATATGTTTTGTAATAATATATTTTTATAAACTGTGAATATTTTTTATATATAAATATTTATAAGTAATAATATTAGTTAAAATGATTAAAAAAAATCTTATTGATTAATGCTAATTGAGGATGGTTATATTATAATTTTGTTAAGTATTTTAAAGATAAAAATATTTTTATAAATAGTCAAACTTAAGTGCTTATAAAATATAAAATATGAAAAACTTATCTTTTACCTACTTATAAACTTTTAAAAGTGGCTTATAAAGTCGTGTTACCAAACATATTATTTTCCTTTTTTGGCTTAGCCAAACAGCCTCTAAGTGCAGTTGAGTTTTGTGGTGACAAACAATCCCCATAAAGTTTTTTCTTTTTTGCTTTTTTTTTTTTTTTGCTAACTATCCCCTGAAAGTATTTTCAATCACAATTTAAGTTCGAAATTGCTTTTTGTTCCCCATTTCGTTCTCATCAAACAAGGAATTCTAAAAAGATTTTGAATTCTTTTGTAACATAATATTATTAAAAAAAGTTTAATCAATAATATTTACTTATTTATCATTATTAAATCTTTATTATAACGTTGTCTCCACTAAGAAACTATGGCGGGAGATATTAGGGTCCTAACTCCGGATCTTTTGGGAGGTTAGATAGAGAAATTATTTTCCAACAACTCTCCTATATTTAAGAGATTTTAGGACTTTAAAAAGAAAATTGTTGGAGAAACCTAAGTTAAGGAAGGTGGAAATGGAAGGCATGGCATTATCTTTGGCAATTTAAAAGACATAAATTACTCATAACTAATACAAAAGAGATGGGAAAAGTTAAAAAGATAATACTTCTTTTTCCTTTTTTTTCAAGAATAACATAGTAGCTACTTAAATAAGAGAATCCTAGAAAAATTCTTTTGGGACATGTAATTAACAAAGACTAACAAATTTTTTATCCAACTTTAAAGAATAATAGCCAGCTTCTCTTATTTGCATTAGGCATATTCATTTATCATTGATGTAATTTAGGCGTGTAATTGTGTGTGCTACTTATACTTTTCAAGAATAAAGGCCTGTCTGAATTATATCTTCCGACTTTGTTTGAGTGTAAAAGTTTATATAAATCCTTTTGTACAAAATTATTTTTAAAATATACTTTTTAACACAAGTATTTGAATTGAATTTTTTTAAATTTAAAAAAAATTAACACTAACATTTTTTAAAAAAGTTATAGAAGTATAATTTTAGAAAAAGTTGATGCAAAGGAGTTAAAAACGAGTAAAGACATTGAAAAGCAAGAAAGGTTAAGGGCTTGTTCGGCAAATTTAACTGTTTGAGTAGCTGATAGATGTCATATTTTTGCTATTAGCGGATAGTTGTTTAATTAGCTAATTGAACAAAATGTATTTGGTAAAATTAGCTATTAGATTAGCTGATGAATGTTAAATGACGTCAAAGGACATTGATATCATGTTATTATTATTATTATTATTGATATTATGATAATTGTAATTACTATTACTATTATAGGAATAAGATAATATATTTTATAATTAGATATTTATTCTCATAATCATATTTTAATATTAAAGTATAACTAATTTTTTAATAAAACATTTATATCAATATTACAAAAATTAACTTTAATAGATTCAAAATTATTTTGTTAAAAAAAATGTACTAATAAATCTTATGTTTTAGTAATGTTGATTATATAGAAATTGAAATTTATTTTTATATTATTTCTTATTTATATTTGTGAAAGAAAAAATAAAAATATAGAGTGAGATTGGAAAAAGAATAAAAAAAATCAAAAAATGACAAAATAGTAGAATTGCCAAAAAAAACATGAAAAGCTAAAAGACATTTGAATCGCTAAAATTTTTAATTCTTAAGAAACGTTAGTTGAAATACTAAAAATTATCTAACCAAATAACAATAATTTAATAAAATAGTATTTTGATCAGTAAAAACACTAAACGCTATTTGAAAACTGTTACCGAAAAGGCACTAAAAATGGGAAGGACAGCACAAGGCGCCGACAGATATCTTCGACGACGTATAGAAATGCCGCGTATTCACAAAAATCTGATTGGTTTGGAATTCGTGCGGCACGTGCTGCTGTTTCTTCCCCTGACACGATCATCTAAGCACCGCCACACGCACATATGCATATATATATATATATATATGTATGTATGTGTATGCTCTTCCTCAAATTATTACGTCGAAATCTTATTATTACTAACGATAATATAAATAATGGCTGTAATCATATACTATCATATTGTTTGATTACTATGATCGTACAGATCACATAATTAGACGACTATCATTCATCGTACTAAGTATTTTTTTTATTAACTATAAAGATAAGATAATCATGTCATTTTTTTAATTTTCTTAATAGTATAACATGAGATTGTTTTACGGAAAAATAGAAAAGGACATACAAAATTCAAAATATAATATGTAAAACCCTTTTTTTTTTCAAAAAAAAAAAAGAACATGCATAGAGTCATTTATGTACTTGTAACCCTTTTGACTTTTGGGCATTGCTCATTTACTCGTATAACAGATTAATTACATTGATTCATCAAAATCTTCATGATGTACGTAGTTGGAGAATGCATGGATCGAATATACATGTCGCATTATATGATGTATAGATAGATAGGGCTCCATTTGACAAATTATAAAGGACAAAGTTCAAAAAAAAAAAAGTGAAATGCAAAGTTAAAAAAAAAATGTGAAATGCTTCACAATTAATATCATGCATGAGAAACCATGCTAAGATTAGTTCTCAGGGGAGAGCTGAAGTTGAATCGAGGAAATGGAACTACAGTGATGCTTCCTGAGACTCGTCAAGTTGGAAATCAGGGGTGGCTCAAGAAATAACTGAGGCTTAAAACCAAAATTTAATATGAGTTTTGGTTGTTATTTTTAAATTATTATGAATTACAAAAAATTTAAATATACTTGCAAGAATATGAATCTAGAACTAATATAAAAACATTTTAAGGTTAGACAAGTAGAACTTAATAATAAAAGTTTGATTGCAAAAGAGATCACTTCTTAAAAGTCATCTAATAGAATGATAAAGCTTTTCAACAAGAAAAAAAAAAGGAAATTCTTTGCCTTGCCATAGGGGATAAATATGATAAATGCAAAAATAGAGTGTAATTGAGAAGAAGTTTGCAAATAATTATAATATAGTGAAGAATATTTAAATTAAAAAATCATTAGAGTTTTAAGGAGAAAAAAGGAAATAAACATTGGTATTGGAGAAGAAAATTTTGATAGAGTTAAACTGCACTAAGAAATAAATATTGAGGGATTTAGTGAAGGGTTAAAAGTTAAAACAGTTGTTTTAATTAATAAAAAAAACAACAGTTGATGATTTAGTATTAGAAATGATAATTATTATTTGGAGAGGATTGAAAAGAAAAAATAGGTCTTATTAAAAATATAATAATATGATTTTAATTCATTAATTAATTAACATGAACAAAAATGAAGATGAGATCAATTTATTAGATACTATGGCCTCAACTAGAATGAAACCTCATGCACACAAAGAATGGGCTCAATTTACATTTACGAACGTATATCTTCTCAGTCATTAAAATTGGGTGATAGATTCTTAAAAGATCTTATAGGTGACAGAGCATTATTACTTTCCGAAATAATATGTGTAAAATCTCCAAATTGTATCTTCTTTTTGTCTTCATAGGTCATACTTCTTCACCCACAAGCTTATACTGCGATATGATAGTCATCTAAACAAGTACTCACCACGATGTATCTCTATAGCTTACAAAAGGGAGTAAAGGAGGGGTCTTCACCCTAACAATCATTCCCACAAAAAGACATCGCCTGCTTGCGTCCTCCAGTGGTTGCCACCTCTCACCTTTTCTAATCCAACTTGTCATTCATTTCTATCCCTTCTCATATTTAATTATACTTGTAACAGCCATTACTTTGATTTAAAATATTTAATTACATATTCTTTTCACATCGAAAAATTTCAAGTTTTAATTAAATTCACCATATAAAGTTCGGACATATAAGGTTCAAGCTACTCCTCCCTTTAACCGATTGATTTTTCAGATGGAATCTTGATGTTTCTTATCATGGAGGTCGCATGCAATCCATGGCGAAAGCTCGTGGCCGCTGCTACTCTCCTGCAGTTCTTCGGGCTCAAATTTTATGACATTTTGTGATTAACTTTAGTCTATTATTCTACAAAAGCTTCTTTCTTTAGGGCTTATCATCATTATATAGTTAAACAATGCCTCACATTTATCTAAAGATTATGTGGATCCAAAGAATAAAGATGTGTGAACTTTTCTTGTCAGCGTGCTTTCTTATCAATTTGCCGATTGGAGTTGAGACCACGCACGTTGGCGCAAGTTGTGTTGATACAAACAAAAACTAAAGAATCATTAACATATGTAGAATTGAAGACATTTCGATTGAGATCTATCAATTCTCTCGTAATATCATAATTGTATTATTAATTCACTATGATCGCATTTCGCTTGGCTATAAATACAGCACTTGACTTGCTTCTCGGTACACACTACCAGCCCAGACTTGAAGTAATTAACCATGGCTGCTGCTTCACCTTTAATTAAGTTTCTCTTGGTGTTTCCCTTCTTTCTTATGCTATTTACTTTCACTTATGCCGCATCCATCTCATTCTCTTCATCTAATGTCGCGTCCGAACAATTCAAATTCTGGTCAGAAAATGTGCAGAGCAACATGCCTAACGCAATCCTCTCGAAATTGTCTCCCCTATCTCTGCATGATTCTGATTCTTTGGCCTCTAAGCAATCCTTTTCCCTGGATGCCAAATTTTGCTCCCTTGCTAATTTGGCTTGCGCGGCTAATCTTGAAATCATTCAGCCCTTAAAGAATAAGTACCTGAATTCATATAACAATGGCAGGTTTGCAATTCCATCCTCTCACCTAGCTGAGGCTGACCCTTTTTCTTTCTTCAGGCTCTCGATTCTGAAACAAGGCAGAAGAGTTCATCTCCCTGATTTGCGGGACACAAACCCTTCCAGGGCGTTTCTTCCATCTCGAGTCGCATCGAAGATTTCGCTGAGCTCAAATGGACTCAAAAGAGTGTTTCCCGACTCATCTGTCCCCCCAATAACGAAAGAAGCCATACAATTGACCCTTCTGCACTGCAACGCACCAGCTCTGGAGGGCGAAACAAAAAGCTGCCCGAAATCACTTGAGGAAATGATTCAATTCTCACAGAACGCCTTGGGACAGAAACAGTTACTCGCATTAACATCAAAAAGCACGAAGGGCTCAGGGAAGGAGCTTATCATTGGAAGCGTAAAACAATATGAAGCAGAAAGAATTGTGTCATGTCATGAGGTATTCCTTCCCTTTGCCACCTACTTCTGCCATTTGGTATCGTCCTCTCGGCTCTATGCTGTAGATTTGCTTGAACCTGAGACGAAAGTTCCAGTTAATACAATTCTTGCGGTGTGTCACATGGACACCTCCGAATGGCCTGCGAATCACGTAGCCTTCAAGATTCTAAAAGCCAAGCCTGGAAAAGGCGAAGCATGCCACTGGTTTTCACAAATCGATCTTGCCTGGATTGGTGCATGATATGAACAAAGTGTTTTATTTTCCAACTTGTTGCTGAAGTATGTATGTACCCTTTCCTTCATTGGGTAGTTCATTAAGGAGCACGACTAAACTGTTTGATGTCTCCTGGTTTGTGTGTTAATTTCCATGTACTTAGAAAATAAATTATCCTGAGAACTCCTTTAATTTATGTAATGGTCAGTTTGAATTCCAGTTTCAGTAAAAGGTAATTTCCTATATATGGAGCTGCTTGGTTCTGAGTTGACGTAGTTTTCTGTATTTTCCTTTCATTCCATCATCGATTCCTGGAAAACAAAAAGTGCAGCATGAATAAGGGTCAATCTACAAGTTTTGTTCAATATAAGTTAAACATATATAATTGGGTTAATATCTCATTTAAACTCTCATTTTTAATCCTTTTAATAAGTAATAACTAAGAACTTAGCTCGTTTATAAAACACCACAAATCAATCACTTTATTCTTGCAATTTGTGAGTGTTACTCCTCACGCAAAAAAAATTATCAAAAAGAGATATAATTTGGACATGTTAAAAAAGTCAACACATATAATTACTTTTATTTTAAATATATCTTATCCAAACATGTATATGTCATAAGATCATTAACCAATGTAGGTGTCACTTGTCCAAATCATTGACTTTTTGTCAATTTTTAATCAAAGAAGTATTTAGCGTCACAAGTTACAAGAATTATGGACTTAATCATCAAAAAAGGGACTAAATAGTATGGCATTACAAATTATAAAAGTAAAGGACTTAATCATCAAATAAAAGACTAAATGGATCATTAATCCTATATAATTTAATGGTCATATATAAATTGATCTTTTGAATAAATGAAAACTTAGGAGAGATTCCCACTTCATGCACAGTGTAGGGATTTCCTTTTCAAAAGAAAACTATGCCAAATTAATTACTGATCATTCTCGAAGGACCCCTCGAATGTGATTAATTCTGCAACGCGAGCTGAGAATGGCTTAGGCAGTCTTGGTATGTCGCCTCTCTCTTCCAATGTGGATCCGGTGTGTTGTGTGCGGGCTCGCCTATGAATGACACTAACATTGGGTCCGAGCAACCAAACCTAAATTAGGAGTAAGTATTATTCGGTTATAATTGAATAATCGAGCTGAACTTAATTGAAATATAAAATTTGGTTCAGTTATTTTTGGGTTTAATTCGGTTTTGGTTGTTAAAAATGGGAAAAAAAAATTTTCAATTCGGTTTCGATTATTTCTCTAAAATTTCGGTTAATAACCGAATAGTTACTTTTTCATTAAAAATTTTTATTTAGTTATTATTTTTCAAGTTTACATTCATATATATTTATAAGTTTATATCATTCTTCTATGCATAATGTAAATTTTGATGATAGATATTGGAATTTGATTATCACAATTATAAAGAAATTTAGTTTTTTGAATTAGTTTTGAATAATATATGATTTTTTAAAATAATTCGGTTATTTCGGTTATAACCGAAATTGAGTCAAAAAAATCCAGTTAAATAATTTTGGTTATTAATATGTTTGGTTCTATTTCGATTATCAATTTTTAAAATTTCAGAAATTCGATTTCGATTTCGGTTCGGTTAAACCCTAAATAAAAATGGAGAAATAGAGCAAAAGACGAAAAATCAACAAGCCTAACGAAGAGCCCAACTCATCACGGTGGCGCTAGCTGAAATACCAATTGCTGGTAAGGTCCAAGGTACAACCGAGGAGAAGGCCTAGCCTAAGAACCCCTTAAGAAACCACTCCATTCTCATCATTTTTGTCCATATCATTGGGCAAACCGAAAAAAATATAAAACTACCCAAAAAATTATTTGGCTATTAAAAGATTAAATATATATTCAGGTATGTTGTTGAACTAAGAAATTTGTAAATTTGGAAGAAATTTACTATTATTCTGTCTAAAAAGAAATCTTAGAAAAATAAATAGTCTAGTTGGATCGCTCCCAAGATCAACATGACTTTCATTTTATAAACTAAGACTTTTTCTTTCTTTTTTGGTTTTAGTATGTCTGATTATGGTTTAAGGAGGAATTCAAATAATCTCATAAATGGCGAGAATTGGGCCGGAAGGAGAGTTTAGAAAAAAATATAAAGAGAAGAAGAGAAGTAAGCTGAGTCAACTGGAGGTGAAATTGAGAAAATGACATCTATTATATAATCCAGCACAAAAATTTTAATTTTATGTGAGGCTCTCGTCTTTGTTATGTTTTTCACTAATTTCTAAATGATATAAGCTACGAGTCATTAACCAAAGTACGTTATAATTTGTAGGAGCCATTCATATTCATGTCATTCAAGTCCAAGAAGTAGCTCATTATCACTCATCACTTATTTGGATCTATAATTAATCCATAACCATGATTACAAAAGCAAAAATCAAACAAAAAATTGCTAATCAAACAAACCACCGGCAAAAATTAAATTCCTAGAAGAAAATATACAAGTACACTGAAGAAAATATATAAGGAAGTACACTAACACTCGAAAATAAATTATTATTATAATACTAAGAGACCATCCGACAATATGGGCACACAACTGATCAACAGGTGATTAGGGCTCGTTTGGATTAATTTTTTTTAAAAATATTTTTTTAATGACTTTTGAAAAATAATTTTTTTTAAGAATTTAAAAATTCTGGCTTCTGAAAAAAGTTATATTTGAGCTTTTTTTAGATATTCAGCTCTTTTGGAAGCCAAATCAAATAGTTATTACAAATTTAATGTAACTTTTTTAGAAAAAAAAGTATTTTTTCTTAAAATAAAAAAGCCAATCCAAACAGATCCTTAGAGGGTGTTTGGCTTGGTTTATTTTGGAGTTTATAAACACTTTAAAAAAAAACATTCTTTTACATATTTTTTATTTAGTGCTTAGAGTTGTTTCGCTTTGCTTATTTTGGAACTTATAAACCCCAACAGTAAAAAGTTATTTCTTTGCATGAAAATATTTTTGTAAAAATGAAATATTTTTTAGTGTGTGTTTGTCATACAAAGAAAATATTTTGTTTTTTTGTGTGTGTGTGTGTTTGATCCCCACCCTAAAAAATATTTTCATTATAAATTTTTCTTACAATGAAAATAAATTACATTTTCCCCTCATAATATTATTTATTTTTTAATTTTTCTTTTTTTATTCCCTCAACCTTCTTCTGCCCCCATTCACAAACAGAATCACACTTAGACAATTCCATATCACAAGTCAACTTGCTAACTCGACCGAGTCAACTCACCACGTTTCACCGTAAAACTCCAATTCGCGCCACTCATAGCTCGCCGCAACTTGTCCACCCCAACCTCTACACACGTGAAGACCATCCTCTCCATGATCTGATCCCTATCAGCCTCGTTCTTCACACTCCACCACCTCCACGGGCCGCCGCCGCCGCCGGCTACTGCCTCCCCAACGACCACCTCCTCCACCGCCGCTGCATTGTACAAATACAAGAAATCTCCGGCCGCACACGCACTGACCGAAGAAACCCCAAACGTTTCACTCCTCAGCATCTCGATAAACTCCAAAGGCACCTCTCCTATCTCTTCTTCACAAGACAGTTCCTTCTCACCAGTATTCACTTTGTAAATCTTCACTGCTTCGAGATTTTCGACGGTTCCGATCAATCCGATCAAGATCAGACGGCCACCAGACGAGCTTAGAATAGAGTGAAATGTCCTTCGATCCGGAAGTAGATCGAACGGTTCAGACCAGCTTTGGCTTTTCGGATCAAACCAGTGCGTCACACCAGATGATTTCTCCATCACGAGCAGCTTGTTGTTGGCCACGGCGGTGGAGAGCCACGTGGAAGCAGCTGAGTCCTTGAAAGTCATCGGCATGGGCTCGCACGACTGCCACGTGCGGGTTTTAAAATCATACATTTCAACTGCTAGACGATCATCTTCGACTTCGCATGTGCTACCAGCAATAATGATGGTGTCGTTGACTAGGGCAACAATGGGGTCGACGTGCCACATGGACGGGCCATCCATGTGGTTCCAATTCAAACGGAAGGGGTCATTCGTGAAGGAAAACCTAGAAGGGGAGAGCATGTAGAGGAAATTCGAGTGGGAGGATCGGAGGGTGGATGTGTATTGGATGGACGGTTGAGATATCTCGATCCACACGTGCGAGCGGGGATCGTAAGCACGTACGGATACCGAAGACGGGGCACGTGTGGATTGAGAATGCACAATCAGCCATGGCTTTGGCCTATTAAAATTGGTCAGAGAAGATATAACTGCGCGTCTCCAAGACTTGGATACGCGAGACGCATGGCCTAAGTCGATGAGTGGCACGTGTGAGAATATGGTCTCTAATATGTCTCCATACATGGGAACTTCCCCATTAGATGCATCCGGTTCTTGTACCTCGTCTTCTCCATGCATCATAACCGATAGCGTACAAGTATCGTGAGAGAGGACCGTAAAAACAATACTATTTAAGGAGTACAATAGAGAACCTAGGAGAACCGTAAAACTATTTAAGGAGTACAAGAGATGACTTGAGATTCGATGTAGAATGAGAGACAATGATATATGGAACAAATATGACTACACATTAGAAGCTTGTATGTGTGGATAATTGAAGATAGTGAGGGAGGGGATTTATATATAATTCTACGTGGGGGCAGTGGTGGTTGATGAAGTGATGGAGGATATTTTGGATAAAAATTTTTGTGAACAGATGTGAATAAGCATTGCTGGATTATTTGGACTGACGCTGATTTTCATTATCACAAATTTTGATTGGGTGAATGGCATTAAGCGAGGTCCTACAGACTGAAAACAATTTTTTGACGCGATCATCGATCACCAGGCTGTATAAGGTGTACCCAAAATAAGTTACACTTAACGACTCACGGGTATCTGTCCTTGCGTTTACAGTACGTGCTCGAGTCAAAGAAAAACAAACAAGCTATGTGCTGTGTTTTCTGATAAAAAAAAAAAAAAAAGTGTACTATTGTACTGTGTTTTCACATGGGTCAAGCTTCTCAAACATTTGTAGCCATGCATTCATTTTAAAGCTTTGGCTGCACCAAATTAAGAGAAAAGAAAGCTGAAACGGATTAATGTTGTGTTTGTTTGACAAGATTGTTTGTTATCAACTTATTATAAGGCGTTTATAAGATGCTTTTCATAAGATGTCTCACTTGTAGTTATAAAAAATAAGCTGAGTTTAAGGTACTTATATCTTATCAGTTAGAAAATAATTAACGATAAAATTTTAAAATTTAAAAAAAATTAAAATTTAAAAATAAAATATTAAATATTAAAAAATAGAATTGCAAAAATTTTAAAATTTTAAAGCAAAAAAATTAATTAATATTTATATTTTATAATTATTATTTAATTATAAAATTAAAATACCATAAGTCAAAATTGATAACATTATTATTAAAGTAACTTATAACAGCATTTCAGCTAACAAACTAAACAGTCTTATTGTATCAGACACTTATTTCTTATAAGACATTTATTAGATAAGATGCTTATCAGATTTCAAATTTCAGATAAGACTATTCCAAACAGGCTATAAGTGAAAAACAAAGAAAAGTTTAATTTTTTTAAAATTTAATTTCATTTTCTTTTACTTTTCTTTTATTAAATTTTAGAAAATTAAAAAACTATTGTTTAAAAAGATATATATTTCATAGATTATAATTTTTATACTACGGTAATAATTTTTGCACTATATGTTCCTAATTTTTATATGTTCACAATATTTATATATTGCATGTTCATAACTTTTTATACGTCGCAATTTTTAAACAATACGTTCAAAATTTTTTTACATTCAAAATTTTTAATTATTTATGTATTTCATATTACATTTTCACAATTTTAACATTTATGGTCAAAAGTTTTAATTGTTCATAATTTTTATATAATATGTTCATAAATTTAATTTATTCACCACTTTTACTCTGTATGATTAAAAATTTTTTATTTTATGTTCACAATTGACGATTCACAAGTTTACAACCTTTTGCTAATACATTCACACCTATAACCAATACGTTTACAATTATGGCCGAAATATTTACAATTATAAACATCATTTTCACAATCTTTTTACCCCTGCCAACCAGTCCATCTTTTTTCTATTCTCTTTACAAAGCAAAAACAAAAAACAAAAAAATGGCAACAAATCCACAACCACCACCGTTGACGTCACCACCACTACCACTCCAACCACAACCTAAACAAAAGTATAAATAATTAAATTAGTTAAATTAAATGAATTACTCACTGATTGTTTATAAGTTTTTTAGGCTGCAGTTTGGTACAACACATATTGATAACAACAAAGCATTACTAATATCTTCTTGCATAAGAATGAGTTGTTGGACACATATATATACGATCTAGCCACTACGTATGTATATGATACTAACTCTATGACTAAACCACCATTCCATCATCATTAAACTCACATTTCAATCTTTTACAAAGCATAATAAAAAAACAAAAACAAAAAAATAGCAACCACTCCACAACCACCGTCGCTGTTGCTGTCGCTACCGCCACCACTACTCCAACCACAACCACCATTACCACAAAAGCATAAAAAATTAAATTAGTTAAATTAAGTGAAATAATTCACAAAAAAAAAAAAAGAAGGCACTTCCACCACTACCACCATCATCACCACCACAAAAGCATAAATAATTAAAGCATCATCGGAGCTGATGGTGCGTCTATTTGTGTGTTGGGGGGTGGGGGAGGGAGAGACAGAGAGAAGGCGTCTGTTTGTGTGAAAGTGAGCAGAGAAGAACATGTAAAAGAGAAATTATTTTTTCCTTATATAAAGCACGTGTCTTACATGTGCCTAAAGGTGTATATAATTTGGTGGGTATACGTAGATTAGGGTGTAATAATTTACAATTGATCACTTGTAATAATCGATCCCCTCTAGTAAGACAAAAAATAATTAAATTTAATTTACCTTTAACTTTGGTGTTGGATTCTAAAATTTAGTCTTCACATTATTAATTGATGATATTTTTGTACTTAAATTAAAAAGGCATTTCCTTGGTGAAAAATCGAAAATTTGGTCTTCACACTATTAATTATTATTGATATTGATGGTATTCTTGTATTTTTATTTGTCAAATTGAAGTGGAAAAGGCATTTTCTTGCTAAAATCTAGACTTATCTTCACAAAGTTGATTTAGCTATAATGTCTATTCATTGGCAAACACCTTGAAGCATATGATCATATTTGAGGATTGAATTGTAATTTAAGGGATCGAAACTATTTTCTTTTAAAACTAACGACTACTTGGATCAAATACCTCGAATATGGGTGGGGGTAAACTTAAAGAAAGTGTCTTGGATTCATCCCTTGTGACAAACAAATTGATTCAAGTAAGAAAATTGGAAACCATGGCATGCATGCCTCTTGTGGACAAACGTGAGAAGTGATTCATGCCAACTCTGCATAAGCACATTTTCATGTTAAAGTGTACAAAAAGCCTTACATAGAAAAATCTCAAAAATTAAGATCATCGTATAAAGAAATGCGCCACTTCTTATATTAATTAATTAATTTTTATAATGAAACTTGAGTGATTTTTCACATTTCGTAAGATACAGCACGTTTTCGCATTACAAGATTGCTTTCATTCTTCGTTCCGTTTGCTTGGTTTGTCCTCTTGGAGAAATGTTCAAACCATTGATGGATACGAGCAACAACTAAATGGATAAGGTAAAAAGACCTCATTCATATTCTGGCCCATATTTTAACTGCAGACAGCTACAGCACTCAAACTAAATGCATGCGAAGATATTTAAGCTTACTCTTATTTCAGCCTCAAGAATGAATCTAATGGGCCCGAGTGATTAGTAAAAAAAATGCTAGCTGAAGTATTTTTCCCCTAGGCTCGTTTCGATTGGTTTTTTCTTTTTTTTCTAAAATTACTTTTTTTTAAAACAATTTTTGAGAAAATTATTTTTTTTGAGGATCTAAAAATTCTAACCTCTGAAAAAAGTTGTATTTAGCTCTTTTTTAATGTTTCAACTTTTTTTTTTTTTAAGAGTTGAGGGCAATAAGTAGTTGATGATAATTGAAACGTGAATGGCTACGGCTGGGATTATCAATGAATGCCAAAATTAATGAACATTTAAGCGCGACGTAGATGAGGGGCCTGAGGCAAACTGCGCAAGCACCACAAAAGCAGAACAAAATATCGTACCTGAGGCGTAGGTGACCACAGAGAGGACTTTCATTTCTGGCATGCACTGGAGTGAGTCACCGTGGCTTTAATAATCCCGTCAAGATCAAGCTTTGCCAATGATGCCCCACCCTAATGGATAACATGTATACGTGTACTACATAATAACGATGACATGGAATTTGTAATCGTGGCTTGAAAGTGTTTGTAATTACGAAATCAGTTCATTGATCATGAGAAAGCATTAAGAAATGTCTAAAAAGCTGAGCATGTATTCGACCAATTAAATTGAAATAAACAGAATCCTCAAGTCAATACAAAAGTATTAAGCATCTTTAGTTAGAAGCTGCACATAAATCGACAGCCTATTTGGCTTTGCTTATTTTGGGGCTTATAAGCATCAATAGTAAAAAAAAAAATACATGAGAGGAGCTTTAAATGTTTCGTAGATGGATCACAAGGTTTAATTGTATATTTAGAGTATTATCTCGTACCATTACTCATTTGGCCGTCAGAATTTAAAACTTTGGGTGTTAATTTATGATGGTTAGCCTCAGACTTTTTCTCTTCTTTAGATATCAAATCATCAATATTTTGAGAGTTATGTAAATTGGAGTAAATAATATTTCGGCTTACGGTTATTTGCTAGTACAGGTACTTTGAGCCATTTCAAATTAATCATTTTAAGATTATATCATTGTTAAGATTTAATCTTTTTAGGCAAGCAACGATTATGTTCTCAGGTTTGCCTCCGCAAAATCAGGGCCTGGCGAAGGGCCAAGTCAATCTTCAAGCCTGAGCAATCATGGCCACGAGGATTTATTTGCCAGCAAGATGCAATCTTACTTTAAACTATTCACTAAATTTTTGGTGCTCGGTGATGGTTTTGCACTGCACAATTTTAATCTTCAAGATCTTTTATGTCCTTTGGGTTCATATTCCATTCTTAAAATTCCATTACCAACACCATATTATACTGCTTTGGAGGTAATCTGAAATAGAGGGTGTTTGGCAGTGTACATTTGGATGCTTGTATCCAAAATAAAAAGCTCAAGCTCCTCTTATTGTCTTTTTATTTTAGTTGATTACAAGCACCCAAATAAACACTGGCCAAACATCCTCATAGTTTCTTCTCGTGTATTTATTAAGTCCAAAGTTGGTTCAATATTAGAAGATTCATTGCAATTCATTTCTGCAAGCATAATCCTGACCCTTATTATAGAAAGTCCGAAATGCACTTTCCATTTCACGTACAATACTAAAATGGATTACAAAACATAAGTAGAGAGGAAAAATATTCAAAATGAAAAAGAAAAGAGAAGGAAAGAAGAAAAGAAAATTAATATAACAGTTTCTTCGTCAGAGTTGATAGCCTCATGCAGCTGCAGTGATGTACTCAATTGCCTGTTTGCATATGCCAGTCATGGTTGCCTCAGGTCCATAGACCTACACCAAAAGAAACAGCATAAAATTTTCAACCCTGTTGACTATTGCGTAAATCGCAACTGTAACCAGACTCATGACTATGGCAGAATTGTATGCCTTGATCAAAATTCAGTACTACATGCAGGCTAACGAGACTGCTTGATTCTGCTGAAAAACGCTATGGTTTATTAGTGTTAGGGTGTCAACTCATACCTCAATTGGGATGCCGATTTCTTCTCCAAGACTCCTCATTTTTGCAAGACCCCTTTGATAGTTTGGACCTCCTCTCCTGACATAGATGTGCATTCTCGCAGCTTTGAGCTTTGCTTCCTGTCATGAGGAAAATCGGATCAGTGTTTTCTGCAGCAAACAGGTTAACTTTATATTAGAATTAGCCGTTAATTTGCATACCTTCTCTTTCAGAGCCCGGATTATACCATTGAATGTAGCAGCAACATCAGTGAAATTAGCTATTCCACCACCTACTACAAGGGCTCTCTCGCGGCCATCAGGATTAGCAGTTGCACACTGTACAAGTACAGAGTCATAGCATTTTGAGTTAATGGTGTCACTGAATTGCCAAAATGGTATCGCGAAAATGTGAAAGGAATAAACCATCCCAACTTTATCCCCACGATACTTACATCAATTACAACTCTGGCATATTGTAAGACCTCCTCCTCATTTGGAGCCCCACTGTACTCCGCATAATTTCCAAGCTCTGAAGCATAGCCAAGATCTCCAACCTGGTTAGGCAAAATGGAAAGCATGAGGTCAATGATAATCAAAGTAATAAATCGAAAAACATAAGCCTACTAAGAAGAAGTTCTAGGGATTAGATACATACGGTATCTGCATATATGACACTGGCACCTCCTCCAGCAACCATAGTCCAAATCCGTCCCTTGGGGTTTAAGACTGTGAACTTCAAAGAGGCACTTGTCTGCAAGTTAAACAAACAATTGAACCCTATTATAAGATATGATTGAACACTGAGCATTCATTTTCTGAACCTTTAAAACTGACAGACTTGCAAGTTCAGGTAGACATAAAGCTAATAAAGTAGTTTACAAGTTTTTCAAACCTAAAGTTTTATCTGGCAGAATATGGAAAAGAATAGCTATATTATTCATATCAATCAGCATCACATTTAGCCAAAAGAATTACATACTTCTAGTGATAGACAAGGGAAGATATTTCTAACAAAGGAGAATGTTAAAGTATCAACTAATCTAATTTTTCAAAGAGCAAATTTTTCGTAATTGAAACAGTTTTCAGGTTGGTGCATCATGACATACCTTTTCATCTAACCCATGAATGAAGCTTTCAGTTGGACTCATAACTCTTCCAAATGGCATTGGAAATTCAATATTTCCCCATCTGCAAAATGGAAGAAATTTAGTGAAAGTACTTAAGCAGTAAGTTGACATAGATTGTACTGATGCCTGCAAACAATAATGTTGATCGCAGAGTTAGCATTCTATATATTTGACAGTAGTGACAGAGCTGAAAGTCCACAGAACGAGGGATAAAGTTACTTTTTGAAGTTCTTGAAAGCAGCAGTATCATCAAGTTCTCCTCTCATGTCCAAAGGATAGGGCTTTCCATCAACCAAAGTAAAGGGATTCATTTCTAGGAATGTGAAGTCCAAATCTGAGACATAAAAAAGTTACAAGGGTCATTATCAAATGCAAGAGGTAAAAACTATTTACAGATGACTCCACAGGTAGGAAAGATTTTGCAGAAGTTCCATAGCATACCTAAAAACAAAGAAAAAACGGCTTTGATATAGTCCTCGATTACACTTTTGATCTGTATAATAGCAGAGAATCTTATATCAATGAACTGAGATTAACAGCATAACAACAGTATTTGCCAGAAAGGAAGGCTACAGCACTCAATATTCTCTCTTGGCACAAACAAGGATCGTGTAATACGGAGTTTTACTCAACAATATGCAGCAAAAAGCCTAAGTAAAGAGATAGAGACTCTGACTGAATTAATAAAAATCCATGTATTACCTCCAGAGGAAGAGTGGCCACAAGAGGAGCACATAGCTCTGATGAGAAAGAGGCCCCAGTTGGCACAAAGATGGTTTTGACCTGGAGTGGAAAAGACAGAGAATGCTCCCATAAATGGCCGAAACTAAAGAAAAACCATGAAGTTTGAGTTACAGACTCCACATGCCTTTCCCATTGGCTGCACAAGAACAGAATACAGATTACATTTACAGTACCTTATCCCAGTTCTCTTCTATTTCAATTCCTCCACATTCTGAAAAGCTTATGCTACAACCAAGCCGTTCTGAAACAATATTCAGGTAAAACTCTTCATTGTGGGGAACAAATGGCTCAACAATGAATGTTGTAATGGGTCCTTTGCATCCTCCCATTTCTACCTGTAAAATCAAAGATGTATGATGCCAAATTACAGATAGGCAATAAGCACAGATATATCACGGAAAGATAATAATGGATCCTAAGTAAAACTCTGATGACTAGATTATTTACCTCTTTGCCGAGCCTCTCTTTCACAAATGCAGAAACTTGAGCAAGATCGAGGTTCAAGGCAACTAGCCCACTTTTTCCACGCTTCCCAAACAACATATCAGGTTTCACAACCAGCTTGCTAGAGGAAAGCCATGGCTCTTTCTCTACTAGCTCATTGAAATCAGTGTTCTCAGTGATCTAGCAA
Organism: Cordia subcordata; assembly: GCA_028554755.1. Lineage (NCBI taxonomy): Eukaryota > Viridiplantae > Streptophyta > Magnoliopsida > Boraginales > Cordiaceae > Cordia > Cordia subcordata. Next base: position 2,830,836 of record JAPTOF010000020.1, read on the forward strand.
CAATTGATAAAAGTAACCAAATAAATAATGAAATAACGTTCAACTTAAAAAAGAAAACAAAGGGCATGGAGTTTTGGTGCAGACCACGTATGGTGGGCTTGCTCAACATACCAAACACATGACTTACAGAATATACATACAGCTATAAGTTCTGAAAATAGATTCACATTTTAGGCTTATTTAAGATATAGGTTCAATTTGGAACCAGTGTTAACAACACAAGTGCGTCTGACCCTAACGCCAGATAACTGCAATAATGAATCCATCTTATAGTAAGCGACCCTTTTTGCATGATGAAACCAATTAAAACTTGAAGGAAACATGGTAAATTGCTCATTCAGATTATAATCTTTCCTATTTTGCACTCCTTAAATCGATACAATCACTGTTTGGTTCAGGGCATATAATCTGGCAGTTAGAGCTGCATTGGCTTACAAAGAAAAACACCATTCAAAGCTCCATGCTTTCTCATTATAAGATTCATTTCTCTCTAACAGATCCGATAATTACACAATTGAACAACTAATCAATCCCAGATTGTACAACTCTATACCGTGCAGAGCACATTGCATATCTGATCATGTAGCCAGAAAGCTCCACAGATACGGAAAGAAAACTGAAAATGCATAAATCACTTACATGCACTATTTAAACTTAATGCTGCAATTAGGCAGCTAGCAATAACAGCTTTTAAGCTACGCAAAATTTCCCTCTTTTCCACCCCACCACCAAATTAAACACTATACAATTTTTTTTACCAGTAACCAACCTCAACATTCAGTTTACAAGATTCCAGCTCTCTCTCTCTCTCTCTCTCTCTTTGTCCCCCGCGCACACACGCACATGCGCACACGCACCGCCACCAAAATTCATTATTTAGGTCTCATTTGGATTAGCTTTTCGTAAAAGCGCTTTTTTTAACAACTTTTGAAAAGAAAAAAAAAAGCTCTTTTGAGAAGCTAAAAGTTTTGACTTCTGAAAAAAGTTGTATTGAGCTTTTTTTTTTTTTTTTTTTGTTTCAGTTTTTCTAAAAGCCAACTCCATCTAGTCATTGATATTTTCAAGGAGAATTAAGTGTTTTTTCCTTGAGAAAAAAAGCCAATTCAAACGGGCACTTATTATTACTTCCTTCCGATAGTTTCCTTTTCTCTTCTTAATTGCAAATCTTGCGAATCAAAATTTCTCTACAAAAAAAGCTTGTATAAGCAGAATCAGTAACAGCCCATTAACCATTAAGGATCTGTAATACACTTGCTTATCTAAAATATAAATAAAAAACAGGACACCAAGGAAACTAAAAAGACTCACCTGGGCAGATTTGATGGCCAATTCATAACCAGCCAGCCTCTTGAAATGCTCTTTCAACAATCTCTTGGAGTCATACTCTCTGATCTTCTTGCGCGCCATTTCTCTTCACCTGTTTTGCAGCAACAAAAAAAAAAAAAATCAGATCCATATACCCAGATCAGAATGAGAAATCACTACACCAAACATATTCAGATCTTTTGCATACAATCATCACCAAACCATACACATCACCAATATACATAATCTTGAAATAAAATAAAATAAAATAAAAAATTTAAGAGCAAGGTTGAGATATTTACTGTTTTAAATAGACCACGAAATAGGCTCTTCAACAGTCTTTGGGGTGCGAAATGTGATTTAAGTATAGATGTTTACAAGGCAGGGGGTGAGATCTTAGAACTAAATTGCAGGTATTTATAGTTGAAAGATTTGGGTACGTGGAATGTCAGAATATATTAAATTTTCGTTTAGTACAGCGGGAAGTTTTTTGTTTGACGTTAGATACGAAATGCAACCAAACAACCCAACCACCCAAGTTTTTCTTTTTCTTTCTTTATTTTATTTTATTTTATTTTTTTGGCTAAATTGCCCACCAAACTAGTGGACCAACTAAATTGGTAAAACTCGTCATGCTACGTTTGGCTTTTCCGCTCACCACATCGTTCAATATTTTAATTAAATTGGTAATATATATTAAGAATGTTATACTTGAGTTTACGGGTTGATGGCCATGGTTAGATTTTATCAGATGAATTCTCTTGTAAATAAATAAATAAATTTGGTTTTATCCCCAATTTGATGCTAAATTTTGGTGTTAGTGTTGGTAGGAATAAGTTCTCTTATAAAATTTTAGATTTGCGAGTAAAGTTATTATTAATGAATTATATTATTCAAGGAAGGCTTAAGCCGATAAAAGCATTATATTTCATTGAGTTGTTCCACCCCTCCCTTTTTTTTTATGAGAACATGTAAAAGTCTAAACATATATGTGACAAGCAATGTGTATTCATATTAAGAACTTTGAGCTTGTAAAAAGGATTATGATAGAATACACTACAAGGTTTTTAGCAATATATGAGAATTATAATTCAAATCTTTTTTTCTTTTTCCCCTACCTTATTTGGTTAGCAATATATGAGACATTATAATTCAAATCTTTTTCTTTGTCCCTACCTTATATGGTTCAACATGGTCCAAAACTTGGAACCTTGGTGATGGATTTTTCTTAATTTCTCTTTTGGCACCTCTTTACATTGTTTAATGGTGCCGTTCAGGAAAAGTCCACAAAAGGGTACTAATTGAAAGTTCAGCACACCTTCACATTTCTTTTGTGCTCTATTTTGGCCGCTACAGCTCTTTTCACTCTCTTCGATAACAAAGTATGCACCTGGCTTATTTAAAGTCATAATCAACCTATATTAGTGGGTACGAAGTCAAAATTTATTTTATTAAAATTAGCATAAAAGTAATTTATATATATAAGAATTTCAATATTTTCTCATAATATAAATATTATAATTATATTTAATAGAATATCATATTTGAAAAGTATAGTTTTAGTTATTTCATTTTTAATATTATCAGATGCATCTTTTAATAAAAGTAAGTCGCAATTAATGTTGCAAGTTGGTTAGTTATTTGTCGTTTATTGTGTCAAACATATATTATGAGTGGATTCAAGTGAATAATTTGGCAAAATGGTATAGTCGTCCCCATATATTAGTGCCTCTAATTTTTGCCGCTACTCATTCTCTCGAAGAATGATAAAAAAAAAAAAGGAAAAAATTATTATTTGATCGATTTTCACATCTTCTAAAACAAAAAGAAATAGAGAAAAAAAAAACTACTATTTAATAAGATGATACTATACCAAAAAAGTCGCTCAACGCCAATTAAGAATGAAAATGTGATATCACCTATCCTTACTCATTCTCGATGCGTATTTTATTTAGTCAAGTTGAAGATGATTCTCTGCAAGCTATTAAGTTATAGGCATTTATTTATTTACTTCCGAAAGTATTGATGATCTTCACACAAATGCCAGTCAAAGTAAGAAATTGACTTAACCCAGTGAAGATTTTGGTCAATGATGGAGTGCGGCACGCACACTTGCTCAATGCCCAATTGACTGGATCATGTTTGCGTATAATGTTTCCAAACTTCACGTTTTCAAATAATTCCATCATGCTTCCATTTATTTTTTCTGAAATCAATCCTAACCCATTTTGTAGTACCGAAGAAAAATTCATTTTAAGTAAGCCCATATTAAATTTATCTTAAAATTATAAATCTTATAGCATGAGGCCTAGCCAACAGCACACTTAACATATAACTTGAGTCAATCAATAGTCTCGGATAATACTTATGATGAAAAAAGAATACTCATTAGTTACAACAAATTATACTATACGATCATTGAACCATTTTTTTTTTTTTGCGGCAAAGGAAATCCAACTGGTGGTGTTCGACCACTAGAACAACCGACTGATCCCAACCACCAACTAACAAATATTGGATATGTAGCACATCCTATATACTGAGTACTAAGTAAATCGATAATACTCACCCAAGTAGAGATTGGGATCAAACCTAAGTCATGAGCGACATTCAATCTCAACTCTTACCACTAAAGCATTCACAGAGGACTGCTGCACCTAATTGTTCGGGATACTGAGTTTTTTTGTGTCCTTGGAATTTAATGAAAGTGTTGGTATGCTGTACAGTGTTGACCAATGTTTGTGGCTTTTTGAATTTTTAATATTTTTGCCTCCAATGTTTGTGGCTTTTTGAATTTTTAATATTTTTGCCTCGGCAATTTTTTCAATGGAGATCACATGGTTGTAGATTACATATACAACAATTATTCAATGTGTTGTCCAGAATCCTATTTATATTGAGATTGGTGACCAAATCTACAGCCTTCTGCTTTTTTTCATTCATATCATAGTGTTTGGATGAATCTTAAAGTTGAGGTTAACAATAATATAATGTATTGGTTCCCTCATGTGCTCTTTTAGAATCTTACAACTCAAACTAATTGTGCTATGTTATCCACAGTCGCTAAGTAGTTAATGGTCTTTTGGAAAACGAAAATATCTTAATGCTTTGAATGTCTTTTTCATCATTTATAATTTTCTTTTATTGAAGTATATGATTATAGAAATACAATTTTTGGACAACATAGAGTGTGTAGGAAAACAAAATAACTATTATTTATTCACAACTCTTGCAAATAAGAAAATAATATATAATTTAGCTTACCCTATATATTCATTTTGGGATTTAATCTTAGTTAAACATTATCATAAACAAACTGTTAAAATAAAGCCACCACTTTGGCGGGCTATAAAATTTTATTAAGCATAAAATGCACATCACTGTTTTGATTTGTCTAAAGTAGTTAACTAGCTCTTACATTTTAAAACCTACTATGTCTACCCCTTATATTTTTAAAAAGATGGCACATTTTTACGTTTTTTGTTATTATTTTTTATGGGGATTGGACTATGCTCTTCTCCACCGCGAACCAATAATGGATTTACGGTCTAAAAATAATCAAACAGGCCACATGTCTAAAGGGACACCCTATAAATAGCCCACAAGCACACTAAAGTATTGAAAATTTTTTATTTTTTATTTTTTTGTGAAAACATCCACCTTGGGGATCGAACCCAAGCCTTCATGCTTGAGAGGAAATAGTCTTAACCACTTTAGCTATTCTTTGATTATAAGTAAAGTACTGAAAGATGAACTTATCATCTAATCTAAATAAGGGTACTTTTGTAAAAATGTATAGCACCTTATATGTCTTTTAGATGCAAAAATAGCGTAGGTAATGCAGTCTATGTTAATTTGGATGAAAAATGTTAAAGTGGGTAATTATGTGTTATCTTTTGAAAAATACAATAGGATAATGTGGTACGTTTTACAAGAAGATAATTAACTAATTAAGTAAAACACACCAGATAAAGTGCATTTTAGCCTTTTAATTTATATCTTTAAAATTCTAGTTTGTTTGAATGGAAAATTAATGAATGTTTTACATCACCGTATAAAAAGAAATAGTCATGCGAATTAACAAAAAAAATACTAACTATTAACAATAACATTAAGTTTATATTTGACTTAATCAAAACATGTTTATATATTTTACACTTACTTTACAAAATAACATGAGCAAACTCCTTTTTTAATTCTAACACACTCTTGAATGAAAATAAATGGTAGAGTTCGAATTCAAAAATTGTAACTTTTATTTATTAGTTTAAAGTTGGAGGTAGTAGATATGTGAAATATGTAGCTTATTTAATTAAGAAATATTTTCTGAGGAATTGAATATAAGAAGTCCTAAAGTTTTGTAACTATTGGGTTAGTGGCGTACTTAGTAGCCTAGCTATTGTTATTAATTATTGTTAAACGTTACAAACTTTTTTTATTCTATCTAAATTTTCACCTATATTATAAGAACAAGATGTTGACAGAAAAAACCTAAGGTTGTAAACTAATAGTTTAGGTAGTATGATCATTGAGCAAGAGTATACTAGAATTATCACAATGATTGGTTTATCTCGTTTAAGGCTCTGATTTCGGCAACCTTATATGTAAGTTGGGACTTTCCCTTTTAATATAGGTAAGTTGGGACTTTCCCTTTTGATATTTATGCATTATTTTAGTAATACATATAAACCAATTTTAAAAATATTTTAGTAAACATAAATACATATACAAAAGTATTTTGTTCTTTTTTATGTATTATGTAACTTATATTGATATTTGAAAATGATTATTTTTATAAGATCCCAAACTATTTTATAGGGAAGGGCCCTTTTACTGAGTTATATACTCATTCTTTTTAACTAATATATTCTACAGAAAAGGATAAATAGAGTCTTTTCGGAGAAGAACCTTGCGTAGCTTTTCGATATGGAAATATAAGTTTAGCTTTCACTTGATTTTTAGAACCCTTTTTGAGCTAAGATTTGACCTTTTTTTAAGTATTTTGGAATTGACAATATTTTATAAAATTAGACATTTATGAATTGTAATCTTTTTACCAAGATTATCATTAGCTTTTAATTGTGAATTTGAATTGATTGAAGCCTCATGGGCGTAGATAGGATCTTCTTCCTAGGTACGCGGTGGTCTCGCTTCTCAAATATTCAAAATGTAAAATTTTGGGGCGTGACAATTAACAATAACATTAAGTTTATATTTAACTTAATCTAAACATGTTTACATATTTTACACTTCATTTACAAAATACCATGAGAAAACTCCTTTTTTAATCCTAACATGCTCTTGAATGAAAATTATTTCCTTAAATAAGATGAATAAACTCAAATTCGCAATCAAACCAACCTAATGAAAAATGATTTATTTGATTTTTCTTAGACACATTTTAGAAATCAATTTTTATTCCTTCAAAAGATGTTTTCCAACTAAATTCTAGTTATTGGACAAAAAAAACTAAATTTTAGTTGCAGATTAGTCAAAAATAAGCTCAAACAAATAAACAACAAAACAAATGGGGGGAAAAAGGCAAAAAAAAAAAATTCAGAATTTCATTTCAACGAGGAGGCTAGATTAGCCTACTAGTCAAGAAAGTCCGGCTGAAACTATAGGGTGCGAACTTTACGGTTCGGGTAAAAATTCTGGATCTTACCATATTTCCAATTCGGATCCTTTCCTTTTTCTTTTTCTAAATTTTTTTTCCCCTAAACTTCTCCTGAGCGTCTCCAGAACCTTCGATCCATTTCCAATCGGATACCTTTTCTCGATCAGGTAAAACCTCAACGTGCCCGCACGACACCGTTCCTTCAACCTTGTTATATATATATATACATATGTGTATACATATATGAATTTTGATCTCTTTCTTTCTTTTTTTTTTTGTGTTTAGGAAAATGGAGAAGGAGAAGATCGAGGAAATAAAAATGAAAATGCTGCAATGGCTGCGCGAAGCTGAAGAGTACATTCATAAAGTACCACAAAATCAACTGTACATCGCCATTGGAGTTGTTTTATTCACTATTATTCTCTTCTTAATCAGTAATTTCACTTACCTATCGCTTTCATTCTCTGCGTTATACCTCGTGTGTTTTCAGTCGCTTTCTTTGATAGTTTTAAACTTAAAATTTATTTGAATATGATGATTGAATTAATTGATTTTGATCCTTAACTGTTTAGAACAAATAGCGGATAAACGTTGAATTTTACTAGACAATTTTATATATTTTGTTTTTTGCGTTTGCTTAATTGTGCTCAACTGTAGAGTGAAATTAGAGTAGCACGGTTCACGATGTGACGGATTCGATAGACTTTATAATCTATTATACGCAGTTTTGCCTTGCATTTTAAGCAAGAGACTGTTTCCATGACCTGGATTCGTTCCTTTGAATCTCAGTGACAAGTATGCAGCTTACTTGGACACACTTGAGTGCATAATTATGCAGTTTTATGTTGTAATTTGGTAAAAGAAGATTAGGATTATTATGTTGTTAAAATGTGTCTGAGTAGAGCTGCTGCGAGAAAATGTGGAGATAGTGTCTTCTGCAAATGTGGGAAGCATAGCAAACATAGCCGTGAGTGGACTTGTTAGAATTGTATTGCAGTTAAAATTTCAAGTGGTTTCGTAGTTATAAACTGTGGTTTGGACTGCTGAGGACCCTAAGAGGGTCAAGGATTGTCATTGGCGAGAAGATTTTAACATAGTTGTGATGGTTGTAAGAAAGGAGTACTTCCAGAGATGGCTTTGGCCAAAAAAAAAAATGTTATTTGCACTATGCAGAATAAAAGGGAAGCCCGGTGCAAGAAACTGATGCAATGTGCAGATCAGAGGTAACTTTTCGGTTGTAATAGTAAGGGAAAGTAAGGACGTGACTGTGTCTAATCGACGCAAAGTAATTATCGCTGAAGATCAGTTTGATAGAAAACTCATTCAATCAAGATCAGACCAAAGCCCATTACATCTATACTCAAATCCGGCTTGGTGAAAGATGAAAAAGTCATGCTCAGCTTGATTATGTTTCTGAATTTATTGCTCAAGCTTGGTGTGGATTGCAATCTTAATGAGCCTATCTTGAACTTTGTATCCACAACTTCCTACTAAACAAGAAATAGTTCTTGAATACATACAGACATACAATGAAGACTGACACTCTTCATTGAAATTGTGTAATTTTTAGAGATTACGAATGGAGAATCGAGGGTGTACTGATAAGGAAATTTGGACTTTTTGTTTTTTTTAATGATGTTCTTGAGAATGTATTCTGTACATTGTAGCTAAAGGCTTCATGTTTTGAGACCATTGGTCGAACACTGTTGTTTAACTTCTTCCGGCAGAAGCATAACAGAACAGTGTTTTCCCGTTTCGATGCAGCTCGTTTGTTCAAGCGTAAATCATCAAACACCATAATACTTACCGGGTTAAGTGGAAGTGGAAAAACTGTTCTCTTTTACCAAGTAAGTTCCCTGAAGATTATTGCATAACATGATTGCTGGTGAGCAAGATTTGGGGAACATTTTACATGCTTTGTGGATGTTATGTTAGTTACTGGTAACTAATTTATTATCTGCTACCTGAACCAGATAAGGGATGGATCCTCCCATCAGGGTACTGTAACCTCAATGGAACCAAATGAAGGCACTTTTACACTGGCCTCTGAGACAATGAAGGTAATGTGCTTCTATTAGCAGGAATAATATTCATAAGATCTAGAGCATGCTTTCATGTTACAGCCCTCCGAGCATACTTAATCAGTATGCGTCATTAGAGGTTGAAATCTATGTAGTGTTTTAGAGATAAGATAATACTGTCTTTTTCATAAATTGATGAGATAAAGGCTTGTCTTTCGTGCATTAAAAGACTCTGGCATTCCATATTCAGTGATGTCATTCATTCTCTCCTTTCCTGCTAACTGGATTTCAATTTATTTATTTTTATTTTGATTTCATTTTCAGAAGGGCAAGATAAAACCTGTTCATGTTGTTGATTTTCCTGGGCATTCTCGTCTTCGTCCCAAATTAGATGAATTCTTGCCTCAAGCAGCAGCCATTGTTTTCGTGGTGGATGCGGTGGAATTCTTACCAAATTGTCGTGCTGCTTCAGAGTAAATGACTATCACCACTCTCTTCCTGAACATGCATCACACACGCTTGCAGATGTATAATAATAACTTGCTGACTTGCTCATTTTACACCTCATTGTTTATCCATACCAGGTACCTCTATGATATTTTGACTAATGTGAATGTCGTCAAGAAGAAGATTCCAGTGCTATTGCTTTGCAATAAGGTGGACAAGGTTACTGCACACACTAAAGAATTCATGAGAAAACAGCTGGAAAAGGAAATGTATGATTATTATCTCCTCATATTCCTTATTCTGTCTTCCAGTTGCAAGCTTCAGGATTATATTTGCATTAGTCATTCACGTCACAAAAGTGGGATTTATGCTGGTTATTATTTTAGATGACACTAGTATGTAGGATGATATTAAATTGCACCTTTATGTCCAAAAAATATTTTTTCGTCTTGTTATAGCCTAATTTATTTGTTTACTGTTGATTCAGTGATAAGCTTCGTGCTTCAAGAACTGCAGTATCAACAGCAGATATTACTAGCGAAATTACACTTGGAGTACCAGGGGAAGCATTTTCTTTTTCTCAATGCCACAACAAAGTTGTTGTTGGAGAAGCTTCTGGTTTGACCGGTGAGACCTCTCAGTTGGAGCAGTTTATAAGGGGGTGCGTATCGCCATAATTTGATAACGAGCAATATGCTGGAAGTAATTGTGTGCATCGCTTATGAAATGATAATTTCATTTTCTTTTGAGACATTCAAACAGAACGGAGATTACTATTTTGTGTGATAGTGAGAGTTTAGAGTAGAAAGTTTTTTTTTGTAAACTTCACCTTAAGGTATGACTAGATTTGATTTGATTGGAAATGTTTTTGTCCTTCCTTTCGTTGGCTGTCATTTAACTACTTGTAGTATGTCGATGCTCCATGAAAATTCATATATTAAAAATTGGGTATTTTACAAAATATTCTTTGTGGTTTGTCTAAATTATGTTGTGCCGATGGTGATATGGAATTTAATTCATAATTCTCTTAAGCTTTTTAAATATAGTCACGTATTTAAAATTACTTGACCTTGTAATAAGTTTTAGCAATCGGAGATGATCATTGACAAGTTAAGGTGTTTTTTGTCCACCCACAAAAGGAAGAAACACACCTTCCCTCGAGTCACACTCCTATAAATAGTATATTGACTAGCATTTTTTTTCCGTGCATAGCACGCACTCTAATCTATTTTTTATTAATAATTTTATATTTTATTATCCTTCATTTTAAGTGTTATTATCAATTTAAATTTCATTATACTTCACTGAAAAATGCACTTCTAAAACAATGAATTTTCCTTATAAGTCGACCTATTTGATCTACATATATCGTTTAACCACTATAATGGTCATTCATATAGATCTTTTTCCAGCCACTATAATAGTTATGTTTAGGTATGATGTTATAATACTAGTATTTCTGCCCTTATATGGAATGTGGCTAAATATATTCTACAATACTATTCAATCAAAATCAACATAACTTACATTATATCTAACTATATAATATCAATCCAATACATTATATCACATTAAAGCAATAATAATAGTTTTAAAAACTAATATTATTTTTAAGTGACATCTTAACTTCCCGTTTGTTTAGAGAGCTGCTGAAATCGCTCCTTCAGTATATATAGATATAGATATAGATAGACAGACTTCCTATTGCAGTCGATATACCTTGACGATGTAACTTAGAACTCTATCGTAAACTGCCGAGAAAGAAATGGATTTTCCATATACAAGAATCACATTGTTGATGAATTCTGATACGCTATCAAGATAGAATGAAGAATTTTCCGAACCCATCATCTGTGTAACTCCCCCTTTATGATATCTGCTAGTATTAAAAAGAAGGCATGAATCAAGTGTATAAGAGCCCATCTCCTATCTTCTTTCGTTCAAGTAGAATTATGGGCATAATCTTGACAGCAGAAACTGCTTTGCCCTCGTAATGAGAGCAAAGATACCATAGCATGGAAGATGAAGCAGACCAACACCTAAGTACCTGTATTAGAAGTAACATTAGAATTAGCTTGTGGAATGCCATATAAAGCTGATTGCGACACAAAAATACCGGTTATCAAGAAATACTCGAATTGATCATTCGTCCCTTCAAAATATAATGCCCAGAATCAAGAGAAATTAGAGAAACAATCTTGTTACTTGTCAAATGAATTGAAAGTTTAGTGAGATAGGATTATATTGAGAACAGCATATTCTGTGTAGGATTGAACAGAAAAATGCTCAAAAAACCAACAAGTATTGTTTTTGTTTTAGAGCCAAAAGCACTATATCAGATCTAAGAACCATTTCTGCTGACAGGTTCTTTAGTTTACTCCTACTGCTATAGGTTGAAGCGATGCTCCATATATGCAGACACTAAATAAGAAGAAGAATTTTCTTCTATGATGGTTTAACACTTACCATAATGGGGCATACTGAGAAGACAAGTCCAAGAAAGTGTAAGGCCACCTGTAACATGAAAAATTAAGTAAATTCATACGTCAAACAGGAAGTAGATGGTTTCTGTTCCAAAAAAGCAGCTATTTGTAATGAGAAAAAGCAAAACTTACCATAAGGAAACACACATGTGGATGATCCATTGGAAAATGACGAACACACATGTCCATAGAGCAAAATATGCAATCCGAAAGAAAGGGAACCGCTAGGAAAAAGTGACAGATAATTTAGTTACTCAATGAAGACATCAAGTTTCAAAAGAACTTAACCTTTAAGGGACGGATATTTACCAGATGGTTTAAGAACATCTCTCCAAGCAAGCAAACAGCATTGACAGAATGCATACAGACAACCAGCTGCATAGATTACAAAATCTCCAACTTTTAGCATGAAGAAAAATGAGATATAGTGCATGTCACGGTAGCCTGTTTTGCTTCTATAATGTGTTCATATTCAACTATATGACAACAGAATATGATAATGGTTGCATAACATATGCACAGATTCTCTGGTTTTGACATTCACTACTAATTTCATAGTCCCAAGAAGAGGTGAAGCATTCAGGTAAATTGGTGATGGATCTCTTTCAACTGATTCAGAACTTTGTCAAAACTTGAAAACTGTAATTCTAGGGGCATCACTTGTTTTTCGTAAATAATTGTATGGCAGAACAAAACAATTGATAAGTTTATCTAATAGTGAATTAAGCTATTCAACTCTAATTTCAATTTTGCTTTTAGCTCAAAATTCCAGCACTATCTTAACAAGAAATGGAATTGTGAACATGTATACTTTCAGATAAAAGATTCACTCTCTGTATGTCAATACACTACTCTGAAGAAAACAACTTTTTCTTTTCTGTGTAATTCTCTTTTGCCGCTCGCCCCCAATAAAACAAGCTGCGAAATGGAATAAGAAGAAGAAGACCAACTGACCAAGTGTCAAACTAATTTACGTCCTAGCACTTACAAAATGTAATCTGTAATCTTTGTCGGTGAGAAATGGGTAGATTATGAGCCAATAGACAGAATCAGTAAGTGCCACAGCCCCAGCACACATCTACAAACAGAAATAAAGAAAAAAAATGAATGAGATGCAACATATATGCAGCAGATATACAAAGTTATATCCCATGTTTCAAAGTTACATCACATATTACACTTTTCCATATTGCACCTATTCATGTAAAATTCTCATCCAAAAACAAAACTTTAATTACATTATTCAATAAAAAGGAAAAACCTTTAATAGATCGTAGAAATAGTCTTGACTGAGTAGATACCCATCATTAATATAGAAGATAATCGATAAGGTTGAATCATTACCAACTACCAGAGGATAACCTAGAAGCTTGATTCTACTATATCGGAATGACAAACAACGTAATAAAGGACCACATATCATATATAAATTTTAAGGAATGTAATTTCTAGGAGAGCACTTGCCTGATATACTATTTGAAATGCATAGCCCCAAAAGCCAGCATTTTTCTGAACAAGAGGATCTTTATGGGAATTCAAGCTCGAGAGCATACTCGGAATATGTTCATGGTCCCCGAGAGTGGGAGCCATGTAAGTTCCTGTCTCCGAGTCGTGATTATCAAAATCAGCTCTACCATCTTCAACTTCCTTCCAACAATGAAGACAGCCATATAGAGATAATGCAGATGCTAGCTACAAAATTTTACAATACTCATATCAGGCAAATTAAGTAGAAATTGGTACAAAGTGGCTTAAGTTTCCTTTTGTAAGAAATAAACGTTCTAGAAGAATCAAGAACAGTTTAGTTTCTCTGGAAAAGCATACAAGATCACAGATCAAGCACAACAGTCTAGAAATGGCATGAGGTTCAGAACAAGAAATGCATTGTTTCAGTGCAGTCAATGTATCTGCAAAAAATGCATGTAATTGCAAATGTAAAGATAATTAACATACCCCAAAGTAGATGGTAACCAATGCAAATGTCCACCTATTCAGCAACAAAAGAAGAACAGAAAATGAGTCTAAGAATAAGAAAAGATTACATACTAATTACTGCAGAAATGTCTTGCAACCCAACCTCATCTAAATTAGTTATTATTTTTTAAACTCGATTAGACAACACTCATTGGCAAGCCTTCACTTCACCAATACAGTGGAAATTAATATGTTCCAAATTCTTACTGAAGTTCTGCAATAGGCGAGGAATACATTTTCTGTTTGTTTTTACTTTCCCTTGTTGATAAATTTGAGGACTCTATCACTCGTAATTAATAGGGGATGAGACCATGAGACCTCAACCTCAAGTATTATCCAAGGGTATACCAGTTAGTCTCTTCAGAGAATGCAGTAGTCAGTCAACAACATTTTTGAAAATATTGAAAGAGGTTGCACTTCATACTGAATATACCATGTCATGAGACACAACGAACAGAGGTACAAACATCTTATGCTAAATCTTCCCAGGAGAGCCCAAGAATGGAGATAGGGGAAGTAACCAAGCAAAATTCAAAATCCAATTTGGCGAAAGAAATGTGCAATTGTCTCAAGAGAAAACTCAACGCAGCTGAAAGTACTCCGGTCTTGCAAGCAGGGCCAGATGAATTCAAAATGATAACCAAACAACTTATAGTTCATTTCTCGTACAAACCACAAGCAAACATGAACATGACCCTACGACAAGTAGATGCTCTTACTCTGTGTAAAAATAAAATATGCCAGCACCATTGACAATAACATCAGCAAGGAGCAACGCCAAGAGTATGCAGAAAGCAATTAATCTGTAACCAAGCAGCCACTTGGGATGGATCGATTTCAGGCATGTGTTCCAAGCTTCACCCTGATATACAGACCCCACAGTTTCTTGCCGATCCTCTTCTTGCTGGCTTTTCCTTGATTTTTTAGAACCTTCAAATAGCCATATGAAAACTGCAGCCACTACCATAGCTATCAGAATCCATATTGCACAGAGGAAAAACCTCCAGTTCAACCAATAACTAGGGTCCGATGTATCGGCTGTCATGACTGGTTGCCAAGTATGATTTGAGACTCCTGCAGAAAAACTCATTACTATGATTTTAAGCTAATAAACATCAATTCCCAGTATGCACCTCGACAACAAATTTACTTCCCAAGAGAAACACAACACAGTTGCTTGCAGAATAGGATGAAAATTTCTTAATACTCAGTTCCAACTAAATGTTTTCACCACTACAAATCCTATTGGCTTTCACTTAGCATTCATGATATTTCATTACAATTGCCAACTAAAACAAATTTGATGAGCAAAGAGCAAGAATGGGAACTATTTTGGCCGTGCTAATAGATAAAATTCAATGGGGTTATCACACATAGTAATGCAAAACACTTTGAAAGTTAATTAGGCAAAAGCATATCAAGATTCCAAACAAAAAAAACGTGGGAATATTACAGTGTACTGAACAAAGAGCAGAGATATGAAACGCCAGCTTTACCATACACAAGAACCTCATGGTTCTTTAACCAGACCTATCTTGTGTGTGTAAAATATTCATATACAATTGTACTCTCAAACCATAAACAGAATTAGAGAGTCATATGAAGAGAAGAAAAGAGAAAGTTTACCCTTTTGGGATCAAGATTTCCTCATGCTTTTGACTGAGTGATGAAGGCTTTTTTGGTTTTGTAATGAGTGGAGAAAAGCCTCTCTTGATGCCCCAAAAGCCTCTGACAAAACTCAGAGATGAGAATATGCTAAAGAAGTACTTGATTTGTTTTGTTTGGGTTCGGAGTTGGACAGTTGGTATAGATTGAGAGGTGTTGGAGGCTCTCTCGAGGAGAAAACCCAAAACAAACGAAAGGTGCAAATATATATGTCCAAGTTTTACATTGACTGCTTGGAACAAATGAAACAAAATTTTATAAAATTTATTTACAAATTTAATTTTTTATGCTTAATAATACTTTATTAGAGTATGAATTTCAAGATTTGCAAATCTTGAAGTTGTTCCTAATTATCCTCAAATCTTAATCCAAAAGGTTGAATTTGTAATTTCACAAAAAGTAAATTCACAACAAATCTTTATTTATGGGAAGTTATATCATGCATCTTAATGACTGTACACCCACTAAGTACTGTGTATTTTTAGTATACAAAGACTATAAAATTTATGAATAAATAGTATAAAAATTATGAACAAATACATCAATTAAATTATTTATAATTTTTTTACTATTTGTTCATAATTTATTAGTTCACCATTTAACATATATTTGTTCACTACTATTGCACACACATGTATACAAAAAAATACAATCACGCACCTAGGCCCACACAATATCGATATTGTAAACAAACAGGATTAATATCATGAATAAACAGTATTAATATTCTGAACAAACACTATTAATATTATGAACAAAGGTGAGAGAGGCGAAATAGAGTGGTGAAGGAGCATGACATAAATTGCGATATCACTATAATTAGTAACATAATACAACACTATATATTTTTTTTATATATATAATCCTATTTAAGTAAAATGTACATATAAATTTAATTTCACATGTGTTTCAAACACAATTCGGATTTACAAATGATAAAATACACTTAAAACTATTTTAAACATCTAAACAGTAGAACTCATTTGCAAATACAATTCTTTATGAAATTCTATATTACAAGAGCATCCAAACACTATGTAATTAATATAAGGTCAAGAAAGCAACAACCAAATCCAATTTGACAACTTCCCGTACTTCAATTTCTTCTCTTTTTCTCTCTTTATGTGTGTGAGAGATTTAGTTAGTTACGTGTATCTTCTAAAAATATTTTTATCTTCTGTAGATAGTCAAAATGTTGTTTAAAGATAATAATATGAATTTTTCTCATCTACAAATGTTAATTTTAAAATATAAGTATATTATTTACATATTATTTTATGCTTTTACATGCATGTTTGGATTGTTACATACAAAAGTGCATTCGATTTTATATGGATGGCAACGAGATTTGAATCCATACTTTTATATAGAAAATTTAAAATAACATTTAAATCAATTAACTTGAAATATCAAAAAGAGGTAGATTTTCTAGCTAGTGCTTGTTTAATAGTGTTTATTTGGACACTAAATAAAAAATAATCTCTTATATTTTTTAAATAAAAAATACTTATAAGCATCCAAAATAAATACGATCAAATGCGTACTAACATAGTCTCTATCAAAGGTTGATTAATTTTGTTAGCAACACTTTTGCTGTATTGACAAGATTGTGACTCATGCTAACATTTGTTTGATGTTTTGCCACTTGTGCATGTATTATAGCCCTATGAGCATACTTAATTAGTACGCCTCATTGGAGGTTGAAATCTATGTAGTGTTTTAGAGATAAGATAATACTTTTTTTTTTCTTTTTCATAGATTTAATGATAAAGGCATGTCTTTCATGCATCTAAAGAATTCATGAGAAAACAGCTGGAAAAGGAAATGTATAATTATTATCTCCTCATATTCCTTATTCTGTGTTCCAATTGCAAGCTTCGTGATTATATTTGCATTGGCTATTAACATAACAAATGTGGGATTTATGCCTTTTTTTTTATTTTAGATGACACTAGTATATGTGATGACATTAGCTTTCACCTTTATGTTCAAAAAAATTTGCTGTCGTCTTGTTGTATGCTAATTTATTTGTTTCCGGTTGATTCAGTAATGGTCATATTTATGAATAATATTTTATTAGTAGTATCTGCCATTAAATTGAACGTGATCAGATATATTTTACAAATACTATTCAATTAAAGTCAACAAAATATACATTTTATCTAACATCAATACAACACATTATATCACATTAAGGTATTAATAACATTTTTAAAAATTAATATTATTTTTAATTGACATGTCAAATTCTTGTTCGTTTGGAGAACTGATATGTCAAGGGCTGCAATCTCCCCTTCAACTTTAGTGTGCATATGTGTGTATACATATACATATACATAAATACACACACACACATATATATATATATATATATCTTGATTATGTGAACTTAGAAGTCAGCCGTACACTGCCGAGAAAGAAATAGATTTTCCTTATAGAAGAATTACATTGTTGACGATTTCTGATACGTTATCGAAACAAAATGAACAATTTATCAAAAACCATCAATTTTTGTAACTCGGCCTTTATGACATCTGCTAGTATCCAAAAGATGGCATGAATCGAGTGTATACGAGCTCATCTCCTATCTTCTTTCATTCACGTAGGATTATGGGTTTAATCTTGACAACAGAAACTGCTTTACCCTCATAATGAGAGCAAAGATGCTATAGCATGGGAGCAGAAACAGACTAAGAGCAATGTACCTGTATTAGAGGTAACATTAGAGTTAGCTTGTGAAGTGCTATATGATGCTGGTTGTGACACGAAAAAACCGGTTATCAAGAAATATTCGAATTGATCATTCGTTCCTTCAAAATGTAAAGTCCAGAATCAGGAGATATCACAGAAACAATCTTGTTATTTGTCAAATGTGTTGGAAGTTTAGCAAGTTATTGATAGGATTATTATATTTGAAAACAACATATTCTATGGTTGGATTGAACGGTAAAACGCTCAAAAAACCAGTAATTACTGTTTTTGTTTTAGAGCCAAAAGTACTATATCAGATCTAAGAACCATTTCTGCTGACAGAATCTTTATTTGCTCCTACTGTTATAGGTTGAAGTGAAGCTCCATACACGCAGACACAAAATAAGAAAGAAGAATGCTCTTCTACGATGGTTTAATACTTACCAGAATGGGGCATACTGAGAAGACAAGTCCAAGAAAGGGTAAGGCCACCTGTGCCATGAAAAATTAAGTAAATTCATACATCAAATAGAAAATAGATGGTTTTTGTTCCAAAAAAGCACAGCTATTTTGTAACGAGAAAAAGCAGAACTTACCACAAGGAAACAAACATGTGGATGATCCATTGGAAAGTGACGAACACACATGTCCACAGAGCAAAATATGCAATTCGAAAGAAAGGGAAACGCTGGGGAAAAGTGATAATTTACTTGATGAAGACCACAATTTTCAAAAAGAACTTAAACCTTTAAGAGACGGATTATTTACCAGATTGTTTAAGGACACTTCTCCGAGCAGGAAAACAGCATTGACAGAATGCATGCAGACGGCCAGCTGCATAGATTACAAAAATCTCCAACTTTTAGCATGAAGAAAAAATGAGATGATAGTTCATGCAATGGTAGCCTGATTTGCTTCTATAATGTGTTCATATCCAACTTCTGACAATAGAGTATTATAGTATTTGGCTAACATATGCACAGATTCTCTGGTTTCGACATTAACTACCAATTTCATCGTCCGAAGAAGAGGTGAAGCGTTCAGCTAAATTGGTGATGGATCTCTTTAATTAATTCAGAACTCTGTCAAAACTCGTAAACTGTAATTGTAGAGGCACCACTCGTTAAGCTATTCAACTCTAGTTTCAATTTTGCTTTTGGCTCAAAATTCCAGCGATATCTTAATGAGAAATGGAATTGTGAATACATATACTTTTAGATAAAATTGATTTCACTCTCTATATGTCATTACGCCAATCTGAAGAAAACAACATCATCTTTTACATGTAATTCTCTTTTGGTGATCTTGTCCCCCTAATAAGACAAGTGGCAAAATAGAAGAGAAGACGACCAAGTATCAAACTAATTCAAGTCCTAGCACTTACAAAATGTAATCTGAAATCTTTGGGCAAGAGAAATTGGTAGATTATGAGCCAATAGACAGAATCAGTGAGCACCACAGCCCCAGCACACACCTACAGACAGAAATATGGAAAAGAAATGAATGAGATGCAGCATATAGGCAGCAGAAATACATAGTTATATCCCATATCTCAGGGTACATCACAATTGCACTGTTCCATACTGCACCTATTCATTTCAAATTCTCATCCAAAAACACAACTTTTATGGCATTATCTGATAAAAGGAAAAATCTATAACAGATCATAGAAACAGTCTTCAATGTGTAGACAACCGTCATTATCCACTACCAAAGGATAACCAATAAAGTTGAGTCATTATCAACTAACAAAGGATAACCTAGAAGGTTGATTCTACCATATAGGAATGACAAACAATATAATAAAGGATCAAGTTTCATATATAAATTTCAAGGAATTTAATTTCAAGGAGAGCACTTACCTGATATACTATTTGAAAGGTATAGCCCCAAAAGCCAGCATTTTTCCGGACAAGAGGATCCTTGTGGAAATTCAAGCTTGCATCCATACTGGGAATATGTTCATGGTCCCCAAGAGTGGGAGCCATGTAAGTTCCTCTCTCCGAGTCGTGATTATCAAAATCAGCCCTACCATCCCCAACTTCCTTCCAACAGTGAAGGCATCCATATATAGAGAATGCAGATCCTAGCTACAAAATTTTACACTACTCATATCAGGCAGGCAAATTAACGTATTAACTGCCACAAAGTGGCTAAAGTTTCCTTTCGTAGGAATTAAACATTCTGGAAGAATCAAGAACAGTTTAGTTTCTGTAGAAAAGCATACAAAATCACAGATCAAGTACAACAGTGTAAGGTTGGCATGAGGTTAAGAACAAGAAATGCATTGTTTCACTGCACTCAATGTATATGAGAAAGTAAAGATAATCAACATACCCCAAAGTGGATGGTAACCAAAGCAAATGTCCACCTATTCAGCAACAAAAGAAGAACAGCCAAAAATGAGTCTAAGAATGAGAAAAGATTACATGGTAATTGCTGCAGAAACTATCTTGCAACCCAACCTCATCTAAATTAGTAACCATTGCTTAGACTCGATTAGACATTATTTCATTTGGAAAGCCTTCCAGACTTCACTAAGACAGTGGAAATTAATATGCCCCATATTCTTACTGAAGTTCTGGAATAGACAAAGAACACATTTTCTTTTTTTCCCCCTTTCCCTTGTTGATAAATGTCAGGACTCCAGAACTCGTAATTACAGGGGACCACGAGAACTGAACCTCAAGCATTATCCAAGGGTATATCATGATATAGAACGAATAGAGGTTGCTGTGCATACATAATATTCCATGAACAGAATGAATAGAGATACAAGCATCTGATGCTTAATCTTCCTCGGAGAGCCTAAGATTGCAGATGGGGGAAGCAACCAAGCAAAATTCAAAACCCAATTTGGCAAAAGAAATGTGAAAATGTCAGCCAAAAAAAAAAAAAAAAAACTCAATGCAGCTGAAAGTACTCCAGTCTGTCAAGCAGGGCCAAATGAACTCAATGATAACCAAACAACTTACAATTCATTTCTTATACAAACGACAAGCAAACATGAACATGGCCCTAAGAGAAGTAGATGCTCTTACTGAGTGTAAAAGAAAAGTACGCGAGCACCATGGACAACTATCTCAGCAAGGAGCAATGCCAAAAGCGTGCAGAAAGCAATTAATCTGTAACCAAGCAACCACTTAGGGTGGATCGATTTGAGGCATGTGCTCCAAGCTTCACCCTGATATACACACCCCACTGTTTCCTGCTGATCCTCTTCTTGCTGGCTTTTTCTTGATTTTTTAGAGCCTTCATATTGCCATATCATAACTACTGCCACTACCATAATTATCAGAATCCAAATTGCACAGATAAAAAACCTCCAGTTCAACCAATAACTAGGATCCGTTGTATCGGCTGCCATGACTGGTTACCAAGTATGATTTGAGACTCCTGTAAAAGAGCTCATTGCAATGACTTTAAGCTAATAAATGATCAATTCCTATTATACGCCTGGACAACAAATTACTTCCCAAGATAAACACAAACTCATTTACATAGTTGCTTGCAGAATAGGATGCAAAATTCTTAATACTTAGTTCCAACTAAATGTCTTCACCAGTAGAGCATAAAATCCTATTGGTTTTAACCAGCATTCATGATATTTTATTATAATTGCTAACTAAAACAAATTTAACCAGCGAAGAGCAAGAATGTGAACTATTTTGGCCATGCAAATAGATAAAATTCTAACCCAAAACCTCCTCACTCAGATGGGATTATCATGCATAGTCATGCAAACCACTTCGACATGTAACTAAGCAAAAGCATATCAAGATTCCAAACACAAAAAAACGTGGGAATATTACAATGTACTAAACAAAGAGCAGAGACATGAAAAGCCAGCTTTACCATGCACAAAAACTTCATGGTTCATTAAACAGTTGAATCTTGTGTGTGTAAATATTCATATGAAAATGCACTCTCAAGACATAAACAGAACTAAAGAATATATATATATATATATATATATAACATAAAGGAAGAGTGTACCCTTTCTGGGGATCAAGATTTCTCTGTAATGAGTAGAAAAAGCCTCTCCTGACGGATTACACTTCCATCCAATAGACTAACATCAGTCTAAAATCTCAACTATTAATTTTGCAAGCATTGATTTTTAACCATTGATGGAACAAACGTTAATATTGTTTGACTAAAGATCAATGGCTCGCTTACATTCATTAGACTGATGTCAGTCCAGATGAATGGAAGAGTTTTCCCTGTCTTGACCCCCCAAACCAAGAAAAAAGCCTCTGACAAAACTCAGAGACGAGAATGTGCTATAAAGTACAAGGTTTATTCAGTTTGGGGTGGTTAGTTGGTATAGTGTGAGAGTTCGAGAGGAGAAACCGGAAACAAATGAAATATGTAAGAGCCACATATAATAATGTCCTCGTTTTACATTAATAAAAGGTCAAGAAAGCAACTACCAAATCCAATTTGACAACTTCCAATGCTTCAATTTTTTCCTTTTTCAAGATTGAGCTAGTTACGTGTATTATCTAAAAATATTTTCTTTTGTCAATACTCCAAATGTTGTTTAACGATAATAATATGAAGTTGTCTGAGTCGCTAGAAATTGTAGGCTTAGCAACCTGCCTTTTGACCAGGTTACTAATATTCCTTATATAGGCATGTTTCTATTCTTGGTAAGGACTTGGACCCGAGTGACATCGGCTAACTTTCCTCTATTCTAATGAAATTCCCTTGAACCGAAAAAAAAAAAAAAGTTGTCTCATCTGCAAATGTTAATTTTAAAATAAAAAGTATATTATTTATATATTATTTAACACTGAATTTACAGTCGATTTTATATGGATGACGACAAGATTCGAATTATTACCTTTATGTAAAAAATCTAAAACAACATCTAAATCAATTGACTTATAGTATTAAAGAGAGGTAAATTTTTAGTGCCTGTTTGATAGTGTTTATTTAAACAGTAAATAAAAAATAATCTCTTATAATCTTTTTAAAAAATATTTATAAACATTCAAAATAAATATGGTCAGACAGGTACTTATATAGTCTCCATCAAAGGTTGGTTGATTTAATTAGCTGACACTTGTTGTACTGGCAAGATTATGACTCGTGCTAACGTCTTTTTGATGTTTTGCCACTTGGGCATGTAGTATTGACAACAAGGACTAAACCATGCAGAACGAAAAGTTTCCAAAGTTGACCACAAAAAAGAAAAGTTTCCAAAAGATTGGTGGAGACGTTGACCCACGTAATAAAACAACTGATGCTGCTAATCATGTCTGATTCTCATTGCAATCATCATCCTAACCAGTAACATTTTTGTACTGATTCCTTGAAGGAAACCAGGACCAACCTTGACAAGACTAAAATAGCGTATGGGTGTTTTTGTGGTCTATGATGTGCTTCAACAATATTTCTATTTTTTCACACATATTATTCGTTTATAAAAACAAGAGCATAGTAAAAGTAAAAAGCAAATTAAGAGGACACGAAAGCAAAAATACTGTTGATGTTGCAAATGATGGACATTCAAGATTCAAGTTAAAGGTTATTTTTAATGCATTAAATAATGTGTAAGAAGTCATAGCTAATTTGTAATATATAAAGTTTGAAGAAGGGAAGCTATCATCTTGAGAAAAAAAAAATCTGTTAAAAAAATTACAAGCTAAACATGCATCATATAATGATAAAGAAAAATTTAATTCTTTAGTAATCTTATATTTAATGATCATCTATTGATTTGTCTCTAAATTTTTCTTATAAATAGCATGGCTTGGAATAAATATTGATATCCAAGACAAAAAAAAGTAGAATAATATATTTTGTAAGAATAAGATGAAGTTCAGCTCTCTTTATATGTTCTCTCTCTTTCATAAATATTTTATAACAGTTCATTGATTTTTAGCATATCTTGAGACGAGTTTCAATAACTATTAATATCGTTAGCAAAAGGAACAAAATGAGACCATCCTATTTTAGCTTTCTCGGCCGTCTTGCTATCGTCACTACTTACTGCAAAAATACAGATCATATCCCCCTAGGATCTTTTCCTCTCTCTCTCTCTCTCTCTCTCTCTCAAATAGAATCTCCACCCACAACCCAATTCCCTTTAAACCTAGCTTATCACTCCAGATAAAGTAATTTCAACCGTTTAAACTGTTTTAGGATTTTTTTTTCTCCAAACGTCTTGGTTTATGCATTTTTGGACGGCACGAATTGTACCTTATCTTTTACTGAGAAAAGTAGCTCTTCAAAATTACTTGGCGCCATGTCAAAATCCTCTTGAATGCCAAAGGCCTTGGCGCATGTTATATGGCAAGGTTGCTCTTATCCTACCTCAATGATGGTGGTTGAAATTGTTCATCGCTTGCTGGAAGCTTGCTTTCCCCGTGTGCCTCCACAATTGTAGATGGCAAAAGAATTTCACCATTTTTCCCAGTGAAGTTACATTTGCTACATGCCTCTCACAGTGGCCAAAGCATCTCTGTTCATAGTTTTTCCTATTTTTCTAAGAAATATAGGCACGCGCCACCCCCATAGTGTCCAGGTAACATTACAAGTATGAGAGGCTAACGGAGATGCCTTGGCCACCAAAAGTGCAATACACTTGCAAAGGACATGCATGCGACCATTAACTATCGACTGCCGAAAAGCCTATGGCGACAGACATAAATGGTTAAACAGTAGAACTGAAAATACTTATAATACTTCTAGGACAAATAGCAGAGAGGAAAAGAAACTTTTTATTGCTAATCGAACATTTTCAACATTGATCAGGAAATGAATAACTATTAGAACATTGAGATTCATTCATCCTGTTCTCTGAAAACATATCTTGCACTCTTCCTATTCTCTGAACAAATCCAAGAGGACTAACTATTTACATACAGTTGGCACACAAAAATATACAACTACATGCAATCACTTTGACAATGGCGAGTGCAGCAATTAGATCAGCTTATCAGTCATTATGGACTTTTTTGTTAGATATCTGCAAAAGATGAAAGCACCCGAGGCATAATAAGAAAGTATAATATTCCTTGTCCGGTTTGCCATGTCAAAAGTAAATTAAATTCTTCTTCTGTTGTCAATCCGTGCTTTCTTGGAAGAGCCAGCTTCTAAATGCTCCGCACTTGATTGAATCTAAAGAAAATGAAAAGAATAAGATCACAGAACAAAATCCTTCAACAATTAACAAGGAAACAGGTAGGCATTGATAATCAACCTTATTTAATTTCCCTCTGACCAACTGCACAGTACGATTCATAGATGGTGATGGGAAATACTCCTGATATCACACAAAAGAAGAAACATTATAAGCCGAGCAGAAACTACAAACTTTTACTTGTAGCTTACAGAAACTGGCCCAATTATTAGCCAACTAATAAACATTATAGCTACTCAAACTTGCAGCCCTTGTGTGACAATTTCAGGGAGAGCACTGGGCAGGGTGCAGACTAGAGGAAAGATGGGGCTATGTGAGTAGCAAAAACAGAAGGGCAAAAGTGATAACTTGTATGGAAACTAAAGCCCCCAGGCAGTATTGAACCCTAACAGAGGAGTCTCTTTTGAATCACATCGTTGACCCGAACAATCACAATAAGAAAGGATAATAGGCAACTAGATTTAGCCTAGTGGAACACAGAAAACAGTAATGCAACTTTCTCGAAGCCAGCAGCTAACTTCTTAAATTCATAAAATGAGACGAGCATTGCTCATAGCTTATAACTGCACAGAACAAAGAAACAAACTACAGCATCTGAATGCCGGTCTACCCCATTTATGAAAAGAAAGAAAATGAATGCTTAAAGCAACAGAAAATAAAATCAATTTCATCCCTTAAGCAAGGGCTGCATATGAAGTAGTTAATCAGGACGTAAAGACAAATCTCGATGAATTAACTTTTCCTTAATCACAAATAAAGAAAAGATACATCTGTAGATAGCCTAAAGAAGTAAGCAACAAACTTAGTTACTCATTTAAAGTGCAAAATAGGCTCTCTGCCGTTCAAACAGTTACCATTCTGAGGCTCAAAATTAGTATTTATGATAGTGAATAGTCTTGCATTCTGTTTTCTTTCTTGTCCATTTGTTTGTTTGTTCTTTACCAATGGCTGACTATTCTATAACATTCTCCAGCTGAAAGCAGCCCAAGCCAAGCAATTGCATGAGCTGCTTAGTGGTAGAAACTGTTTACCTTGCCACCATTGGCAAACTGCACAAACAATTTACCTGGGGAATGACCATGAAGTTGGTTAATATATTGCCGCTTAATACACTAACCTTATCAGAAGATACCCTGGACAGTGAAGAGGAATTTCCTGTAGAAGCATCATCTTGAAACTCAATGGTAGTCCTGAAAGGGAAAGTCATCCATCTTATATTAAGATGACAATGAAACCAGCAATATATCCATTCTAAAGAAGAATTGGCTGATAACCTTTGACTGATTTGTGACGGTTGGGAAATGCGATTGATCTGTGCTGGGGAGGAAACTGACAACGATTCGCTAGCTGTATCCAGCCCAGAAAGTGCTGCAAGCTTCGACCTTCCAGCTGGGTTGATAAAAAAGCATGAGTCTTTCTGTAGGCATTATGTTGTGGTCAATAAGGTGAAAATCCTGTGATCTAGGTGGTAACAGTTACAAGCTTCATCAACTCAGTGAATATGGACTTACGGTTCAGCCGTGCTAGAACCTCCTTTCTCCTTCCTTCCAGTTTCTCCTTCGTGTCAGCAAGGCTTTCATATTGAGGGCCATATGAGACCTGAAGTCGGTTCCCTAGGAAAACAAACTCATCCAGTTTCCTTTTTGCAAACCTATAATAAACAAAATATCAGCTTCAACATTCTAAAGTTAAGCAGAACATCAGCTCGAAGATGCTAACACATAATTATGCAATACGTACAGGTGAACTTCATGCATGCCTTTGTCATTGCTTGCACAACAAAAATTCATAACACGGATCCTCTTAGTGTAAAATTTCACAACTTGTGAGCAACATAACAAGTTCATGAAGCAGTCATCATTACCTGGCATTGGAGACCTGGTGAAACTTTATCCAATAAACATCAGTATATGGTTCACAGTCTTCTGCATCCATCGGCTTACATCTGAGCAAGCAGACAACAACGTCAATGCGACCCTCTCATTGAAACAATACTGCCATAAACTCACATCATGAAAGTAATTCAAACAAAGAAATAATCTAGAATATATCACCAAAATTAAGGGATCCACCCAACCCCCAGGCCCTTAAACTCAAAACAAGAACAGATGTATTTATTGCGCCAATTTCCGGAACATAATCCTATTACACTCTTTTATTGAGAAAAGTGACAATCAATGCTGTAAAATCACTGCTACAGCATATCGCAGACCTCTGTTAAACAATACTCTATTACACTCTTTTATTGAGAAAAGTGACAATCAATGCTGTAAAATCACTGCTACAGCATATCGCAAACCTTTGTCAAACAATACTCTTCAAGGACCAAATAAAACGATCAATATCATCAAATCTGATCTATGCCCAAACTCCTCTACTCCTCAGTTCCAACCCTTCCAATCTTCACCTACGACACATGTCCCACACCAAAGAAAGACACAAGATCTGCAATAAACATCTTGGCATGCTGAGGATAAAGGGCAAAAAGACCCCATGTTTGTTCAAATTACTCGTTAAACCCTCCAATACCGTTAATAATCTAATATCTCCCATGGTTTATAAGCGGGGTGCTAAACCCTCCCACCATTAGACATAAGAGGATACAACTCTATTAGATTATTACATTACCACAGGTCTATTATGCATCTTTAGCTGACAAGTTTTTTTGCTCATTACCCGGAACATAGTGTGAAATATTCAATCACATTTCAGTTACTTTAACAACAATCTCCACTTATGAAAGCGAAAATTTTTAAACGGAAAAATCAATCTTTAATAACAACATTACGAAAAGACCAAATAAACTAACATCTCACAACCCATTTCATTGAAAAAGCACAAGATTTGATTTTTAAGCTTACCCTTAAAGCTAAACAACAAAATAATCAATAAAACCAATATACATAATCAAACATACACACATATATACATGTATACAAAGCAAAAAAAACACACAGAACACAAACACAGAGAGGGGGGACTTACTCTTCAACTTCACCATAAGTTCCAAACAACTTTAACAGCTCATCACCACATCCCAAAGCTGGAACATTTCTTACAATCAAGTATCTGTATTAATTAAAAGGTTACTAATTAAAATAAAAAAAATTCAAAAATAAATTCTTGCAATTTTGAAAAATGGCTTACTTGGATTCGTCACAAACTGTATATACGCGCACTGCAGGAGGCTCATCTTTGAAACGAGGCATACCCTTGTCCAAATTAGATTCAAATAGCTCAAATTTTGCTTTGCTGCAGATGCGTTTTATATGTGCCTGCGATGCTTAATGTTAATGGGCCGTAGATTGGGCCGGTATGGCTACTGTTTATTGGGCTGGTGGCCCTATATGTGATTCTTATGTCCTTTTAAGTGTTTGATCCATAAATGGATCTCTGCCACGGGCTTTAACGGGAGGATTCGGAATATTAATTACTAATTTATTTACCTCATTAGTCACAACATAATGATGCTTGAAAAATGGTTTACCTATCAAAAACAAAGAAGCAATTGTGGATTCTAAGATGAAAAAGGATTTGAATTTTGATGATCTCTTTTTATTCAATGATTGAAATATATCTTATAAAAATATGATCAGTGTTAAATATTTATTCAAAGGTAAATTTTGAAGGGCAGATGGCTTATTTGATTCCTTAGATTCATTTGTCGAAAAAATCATTGTCTTTAAAAGGCAATAATTTAGTCCCTTATTTTTAAAACATAACAATTCAGTTTCTTATCTTTAACTTGTGACGCCATTAGTTCCCAACTCAAAAAATCCAAAAAAATTAATGACGTTAAGATTAATGGTGTTATAAATTATAAAAATAAGGGACTAACGATATCACAAATTACAAAATAAAAGACTGGTAGCGTCACAAATTACAAAGATAAGGGATCAAAAAATATTATTTTGACCTTTTTTTTTTAGCTTAGGGCATCACTAATTGCAATGCTAAGAGACTTAATTATTGCGTTTTAAAAATCAGAAACTTAATTATCAACCAACAAGATTAAATATAAAGAATTAATGAACATTTACCCATTTTTGGAAAAGCATAATTTCATCTTCACATAAAATATAAAAAATAAATCATCAATAATAAATAAACAGTAACATTTTTCTCGTGCATGGCACGAGATACTCTAGTTACTATATGATTAAAGTGACCATGAGATCCTTCAAAATCTCGCCTGCGTTAGTTGTGTAAAGGAAATGCTTTTCGTTTATAGTAACTTGAATTTTCTACTAAGATGATAGACAAAGGTTTAAGCATTTCGAACCACTAACTCAATGTGTCGGAGGATTATGTGATGAAATCCTGTTTGCTTCTACTCCAGGAGCTGGAGGATTACGTGAGTTGGTTATCAAGATTCCAAGGCTTACCATAGAATGTAGATGAGAAAAATTGCAGTAGATTTATCATCATCTGTGAGCGAGGTTTCAGCTGTTTTCTCAATGCCAATCTGGTCTCAACTATAAGGCATGCATGGTCCATTCTATGTTAGATTTAATATTGGTGTATTTGTTATACGCCCCTCACACGTATTGGCGGGTTTGTTTTTGAGTCTAACATGTGGACATTTTTAATGTTTTTCTAAATAAGGTGGTAGTGAATTTCGAATTCATGATGAGAGCTCTGATTCTATGTCAGTATTACCACCTCATTCCATTAAGGTTTTGGATATTGTGCATGGTTGAATTCTTGCTACATTAGTTGCATATCTTTCCAATATTTTTGCAGGCAGAGAAAATCTCAGCTTAAGGGTGTAAGATTTTAATTCGTATAGATACTAAATAATCAACCTTCTACGTGCATACAACATCATCTTAATTATGAAATTCAAATCCCAAAAGAAGTGGATAACGGCAGAGATAAAAAGCATTATGGAAATTTTTCTCTACCATAAGACTTCTGGAGCAAACAGAGCAGAAATATTATTATGCAATGAAAAGAGTAACTTCAGATGTGATATAACACCCTGTTTGTTCTCTGAAATCAGTAAACAGGTCAATCTTTGGTTGTTTTTCTCCCACATTGTTTTACCACGTACATCATACAGAAAGATTTTGTTGTTGAGATCATGTTAGTTAAGAAGTGTTGACTATTGTTGTCCGAATAATATGTGGAATAGGGTCAAGACAGAATCTATGTTGAACACTTTTTCTGACTGATGAATGTCAGTTTGCATTATAACAATTCAGATTTAACACACCCTGGCTGAAGAGTAAAGCAAAGGTCTCAAATGTTATATTCTTACACTTGAAGTGTGGGCATGTGGGAAATATAGCACCTTCATCTACTTTCAAGCCAAGCCATATAATCACATAAATCCCCCTCCATTTTCTACTGCTAATCTGTATATATAAATTAATACCGATGTCTGCAGTTGATTTATGTAAATCAAGCAATCGTGTAAGGCCTCCAAAAACCATTAAATCATGGAGAGATTACTATTTCTTTCCTTCCTTCTCTGGTTTATGGTTTCTCTTGGCGCTGCAACCGATAAGCTTACTGACGACATTGATGATATTGTACGGGAGCTTGAAACATTGGATGCAGAAGAAGGGGACGACTTTGATGTTTTTGATACCCCATCATGGGAAAGCAATCATCACAATAGGATATTAGTCAATGTGGATGCCTTTGGTGCAGTTGGGGATGGAGTCTCAGATGATACAGAGGTCTACAATCTATTAACATTCTGCCGAGTTTAACTGTCCAGTCCATCGGAAGCAGATTTTATATCATTATCAGATAGGATATTAGCTCATGAATGGATTAATTATCTCCTTCAGTATTTGTTCTTCATTTGCTATCAATTTTGTTTAACTTTTCTCTCTCTAATATTCCTGTGAAATAATTATCAGGCCTTCAGAAATGCATGGAAGCAAGCATGCTCTACATCAAGATCCGTCCTTCTGGTTCCTAAAGGGCGCCGCTATCAAGTCAAAGCAACAAGATTTAGAGGACCTTGTGAAGGCAAGTTAATTATCCAGGTAACTACTATAAGTTCATGTAGCCCCTCTCTAATTGTTACATATTTTCTAATCTATCCTGATGGGAAGTCCTCATAGTCCGTCTAATTGATTATTCTTACAAGCATTTGTTGACATGTAATTTTTATAGATTAATCTCATTACACATTCTCTATCTAGATGGATAAGGCCTAGTTCGGTAACTTTCACAGATTGAAGGCGCAATTATAGCACCAGACGAACCCAAAAGCTGGGATCCAGAGCACCCGCGCATTTGGCTTGATTTCTCCAAGCTGACCGGAGTTTCTTTTCAAGGAGGCGGAGTTATTGATGGATCAGGCAGCAAATGGTGGGCTGCATCTTGCAAAAAGAACAAGTCAAATGTAATTGACATAACAGAGTTCTTTGAATATTTCTTGATATGTTATAAAATGATATTAATATTCTTATTCTCCATGCTTGTTTTTGTTCCAACAGCCTTGCAAAGGAGCACCAACAGTAAGGATCTTACTACTCAAGCAGATGTTCATCCAACATTTGCAGGAATAGTTTTGATCGAACATTGTGAAATTGAACTAATGAGATGAGGATCCAATTGCAGGCATTAACTATAGATTCGAGCTCATCTGTGAGAGTGAAAGGGATTACGATTCAAAACAGCCAGCAGATGCACTTTGTCATTGCAAGATCTGACTCTGTACGCGTGATTAATGTGAAAGTTTCTGCACCAGAAGACAGTCCCAATACTGATGGAATCCATATCACCGCATCAACAAATGTTGTTCTTCAGAACTGTAAAATAGGAACAGGTTCTCACATTCCTCCTCATAGTTTCTTACTTCCTTCTTACTTAGCAGCCAAATCTGTTGGAAGCGAAATGCCTGCTCAGATTTATCATTTTTGAAGTTTCTTTGATGCTGGAATAGATATAAATGACCATTATGCAATCAAGAACTCTCATTCAGCAGATGATACAGATTCGACTTTGCTTTTGCTTACTGACATGAAAATGCTTTATACGGGAAACTTCAAAGCTATTCATTTGTACCTTCTAATTTTAGGCACGCACATCAACCTCCCCTACAACATAAGGTATTTGAGAGGGAGAGGCTTCCAATAATTTTGTAGGTAAGCCTTAAAGGAAATTTGCGACAACGATATTAAATTTGGTGATCTTGCATGCACAGGTGATGACTGCGTATCCATTGTCAATGCAAGCTCAGCTATCAAGATGAAGAAAATCTATTGTGGACCCGGTCATGGAATCAGGTATATGTATCCCAAGTGTAATTTTCTAGGTCGACAATGTCCGTTTAGTTAGAATTTTCTGTAGCACTTTGGTAACATGATTGTTAACATTTTGCAAAATTCTGAGTGCTTTGTTGATGTCCTCCTTTTACATGATTTTGATGCGGCAGCATAGGAAGCCTAGGGAAGGATAACTCGACTGGGATAGTTACAACTGTAGTGCTTGAAGGGGCATTTATCAAAGATGCCACCAATGGCTTGAGAATCAAAACTTGGCAGGTAATGCGTGTCCTCATTTTCAAAAGCAACTTATAGTAAAAGCATGTTATGGCATTCCTGAACTCTTAAGGCTCTCCCATTTCATTAATTCTCAGAGGGTCTTTAAGACAGGTTATGTGTTTGTACAAACGATATTGAACCGGAAAATGTTCATTGTCAAAATTCAAAATTTTCACATTGATAGTAGGTGATCTCCCTTCCATGTCACAGCACAATCTCCTGAAACTGAAACTGAATGCATCGCAGAATTCTCTGAAACATTTCCAAGCTTCAAAGTCCTTTCAGTGGAATAACTTCTTGTTGCAGAGCACATACAGTATCTAGCTTCACTTAGTATGTTTCTTGTTAAGTCTGCATATATGTGCTTACTAGTTAAACAATTGTGTCAACTCTGAAAACTAATTTTCATCAGTCATCATGGTGCTTTGCATCTGTTCTTACTTCATGGAGCTTGTGAAAATTACAAGAAACTCTGGATTTGTAATAGAAAGATTGCTTGTATAAGAAAAGGTATCAACACTTGGAATAAATTGTCATCAGGTCAAGATGCCCCATCTTTCCTTCTTGCTTGCATATAAAAATCTCAGCCTTCTCTTGTCTGAGAACTAGAAGAACCATATTTTGCAGGGAGGATCTGGTTATGTTCGTGCAGTACGGTACCAGAATGTCAGGATGGAAAATGTTGCCAACCCCATAATCATTGATCAGTTTTACTGCGATTCACCCACAACTTGCCAGAATCAGGTACAGTCATTGAGCTACTGGTTCTGAGAATTTGCTAGCTAACCAATTTAGAGGTTTCTTAATCTGTCAATGAAGATATGATTTAAATCAGCTGAAGTATTAGACATCTGTTAATTGAAAAATAATGCAAACACAAATATCTTTTGCTTTGATATCTTAGACATCTGCTGTTGAAATAAGTCAAATCATGTATCGCAACATTAGTGGAACTACAAGAAGCAAGAATGCCATAAAATTCGCTTGCAGCGACACTGTTCCTTGCCACCACATCGTGCTCAACAACATCAACTTAGAGAAGAAGGATGGTACAACTGAGACCTACTGCAATTCTGCCACAGGCATTCAATATGGTTATGTGCATCCCTCGGCAGAATGCCTCACCTCCTCTGACAAAAACAGCGCGATTGAGCAGAAAACGGATGCTGAGATCTCAGAAACCAGCGCAGAACGCCTCATTCACACCGAGCTATGAATTGGCTTTGCTTTTCCATATAATGTAACATAATTATAGTGGATCTTCATACATTGATTGCCAAATTGTAATATTATAGAATTGATGCGAGTCATATTAGAAGCTGGGGATTTTAATTAGCATCCAAAGTAAAATACATATACCATATGAACTTGTCACAGTAATTATGTAAAACTGCCTGGAGGAAGTATTTCCTTGTAATGTGCTTATATGATGAGAATATTTGTTAACTGAGATCAATTATTATATGCTAAAAAATATGAGGAATGTTTAAAAAGCATTTTGTGGAGTAAATGAGTACTATGTAACTACTTAAAACCAGTTACGAGCTTACCACCACATTGAGCCTAATAAACTCACAGAACTAATTTATAAGGGTATTACAAATTCTTCCCTTTAAAGACGCAACATCTTCGTCGTGTCAAACACATACCACACTCTATGACCCTAGTTGGCGTGGAGTCCACCTAAAACCTGCTATGATACCACCTGTAACAACATAGGTTCAACTGCTGATAAGCCACCATATTAAACTTAATCAACTGGTCCAAAATACTAAAGCACGTGATAACAGTAGCAGTGAGTCCAAACTATTATAAAGTGCATACAAATCTCATGCATAACCAATGTGAACAGCGTTACACGCTACAACTCAATAGTGCTTGAATAAATTCGGCCCGTGACAAGGCAAGAAAAAAGTGCCCAACAATATCCTTATGTCGTGCATTGCTGCTAGAGGTGGCAAAACGAGTTGAGACCCGCGGGTTGACCCGTCTAACTCATCAAAAAATAGGGTTAGGGTAGATGATTTAGTGACCCGTTAGACAAACGGGTCAACCTGACCCAACCCGTTAATTTGGCAGGTCGGGTTGGGTCAACCTGCGAGTGACCCACGAACCCGTCAAAAGTGACCCGCTAACCCGCCAAACGTGCAAAAACGACCTATAAACCCGCCTAACCCACATAACCCGCTAAAGTGACCCGCAAACCCGTCAAAAATTACCTGCGAACTCGTCAAAGCTACTTGTCTAACCCGCTATAATAACCCATCTAACCCACCAACCCATTAGGGTCGGTTTAGGGTTTAATATCCCTGACCTGGTTATTAAACGGGTCAACCCGACCCGACCCGACCCACCAACATGCTGAACCCGCCGTAAACGGGTCGGGTTGACCCTGGGAACCCGTTTATCACTTCTAATTGCTGCCTGCGGCTCCAACTAGCTAAAAAAGCAATTCATGTCTTAAAGCTTGTATAATCAAATCCCTTGCTGAATCTGACAAAGACTCATTGTACCTACGTTGATAAAGGACAAGTTAAATGGTTTGTCTCAACAACCATTTTCCATTTTTTAAGGCAGACATCAATCACTTGTATAGAGAAAATCAATGTATCAAGCTATTCTAAATACCATCGTCGTAATGCTACCAAATTAGTGTCTTTTCCGGAAGATTTTCGAAATCTTGATTCAAAGTTGTATTTTCAGTTCAGTTACGACAAAACCAATGTCTAACAATCCTCATGAATCTAAATAATATAGATTTTTATGTCTGCATTTGACAGCAAAGTTCAAGCAGCGGCTCTTGGAATGTTTCAAACTGAATTGGTCTCGTTAATTTTTGAAAAGAATTAGAATAATTTGATTGAGAAAATACAAACAGTCTTCTCGTATTTGGCTGTTGGGAGGTCCTCATAGAATCTCAACTAGGATGTATTAAGGAGTGATTACTTTAATACTAGAGATTACTCATTGGCAGGCAATTTTTGGTTAAGCTAAGGGAAAATGGACTAATAGTATAGTATCTGATTAAAATATAATTTCCTCTTGCTTTGCGAGTTTAAATTTGAAGGATTAAATTGTCATAGACCTCTTTTGGTTCAGATGTACTATATATAATTATTGAAAATAAGTATACGTCTTTGTTCTGTCTAAAAAAATTATCGTTTTAACATATCAATGAAGTAGAAAATATGGCAAACAATAGTTAAAGAGAATTAGCGAATCAACGATCTAGACAAGGACAAGAAAGAATGAAAACAGAAGTAGAAGAATTAGTTTAAGATGCCAACATAAAGAAATAGAGGAAGGTGTTTATTTAACTTAAAGCATCGAACAAAAGCGTAAGATCAACGTACCAAATCCTTCTTTTCTTAACAAGAGTGGAATAATACAATAGGGGAGGCAACTAACTAAATTAGCAATTGCATATATAATACTATGTGCAATTTGCAAAAACAATTTTCATTTTTTCTTTCTCACTTTAATTTATGCACTTTGAAATCGATGCAAAATTAAACCCACAATTTTGATTTTGTTTTTCGTTTTGGGATGACATGAAATACTCCATAATTAAAGTGCTTCGAGAGTCGAGGATCAATATTTTGGACGCTTTTTTTTGTTCGAAAAAAGACATAATAATAGTGAAAAATTTATGGAGTTAAATTTCAAAAGACTAGTTTTTGGAACAACCCGCTAAATAATTGGTAAACATATTTTATTACCAAATATGTCCGAACTTTTGGCAGTGTAC
Source organism: Cordia subcordata (assembly GCA_028554755.1). Classification (NCBI taxonomy): domain Eukaryota; kingdom Viridiplantae; phylum Streptophyta; class Magnoliopsida; order Boraginales; family Cordiaceae; genus Cordia; species Cordia subcordata. The sequence goes on from JAPTOF010000020.1 coordinate 2,867,442, forward strand.
GTAGCAGTCATTGTTCGATGCTCGACAGGTGAGGCTGGATCATGTATATACCTAACAACTAGTTGCTTATAATAATTATTTTAATATATATTATAAGTTTGTCATGATCATTTGTTTTCCCTTGTACGCGATACTTTTTATGTTTAAAGCAAAAACCAACGGCAAAAACCACTAAACATAATCCACGTTCGCTAATAATTATTGAGTTCTTGAAAGCGCTACACTCGATGCAAGGATCCCTCCGTTTTCTAACCATTTTTTATGACGAAAAATTCATTTTAATTAAAATTATATTTAATAAATTTTAAGATTATAAATATTTGTGGTAGAATAACATGTTTTAATACATGTGTTAAATTAAGAGATAAATAATATTTGTGACAAAAATATAAATTAAATTTAAAATTTTTAATCATAATAACAAGTAATTATTCAACAAAACTAAATTATTTAATTCTTGGCGGCTCATTATCAACATTTTATATAGGCAGGCCGGTACACAAACTATTGCCTACGTAATAAACATACGACGTAGCCTGATTTATTGTGGCTACACGGGTCTTTGTTTGTTAGATTTGCGGGTGGTCAAGACAAACCATAATCTTGCAATATTATTCGCAGGAAGTCAGCCGAAAGAGTAACGGCAAGAGAAGAAGCTCAAATTAAATTATAGGGAATTGCCCTAAACTTTCTTATAATTTATTATAAATTCATGTTATTTCAAAATAGGTGTAGAATTCTTGTGATATTAAAATATATAGTACACATACTCTAAAAAATACAAGCACGAGTTTCTATGATCATCAAAATGTGTGACACTTATGTCTCTTAGAATGAGTGTTCGTGCAAGGGTAACATGCACTTATCATAAACCAGAAAGATGTTGTTCTATCCAATTTAAGAAGGTCATTACACCTACTTCAACACGTACATGATTAAAAATATTTAACAAAAACGTAATTAAAGTTTTAAACTAAACTATATTTATATCTTTTTTGAATTCATCAAACGTTGTAGCCTCTAGTACCCGTCATATATATATACAAATCCGTATATCATATTTATACAGAGTGGCCCATATTTTACATAGATCTCAGAAATCCTTGTTTTAGCCAAAGAAGTCGACATGTTCCTACCTGGTTTTGTTTCTCCTTATAATTTATATATTCTAGTTTAAAAAATAGAGCTAGAAAACAACCCGAACTCTCTCCATCATGTATTTATACATCAAATAATGAAATTATTTCTTGTCTGTCTGTAGATATAAGTGTTAAGTCGATCGAATCATATAAATTTTGTGTGTCTATCATTGTATCTTTTTCTAATTTATTTTTAATCTAACACCTAAATTTCCAACAATATTTTTAACTAGAAGAAGTAATATTGGCTAAAAGGGAAAAACTTAAGGTCGTCAAAGAAAATCCGTGAACGATTATGACTATATAGACCATATGGCTTATGGCGTCTGTTGGCTATGTATTTATTACAATCTCTACTTTTATCTTTTATGGTGCAGACAAAAAAATGTGGCGACAGACAGATTTTTCGGCCTCAAGTTCATAAAACTGAATTGGGATCATACACGTAACTGTATAACAAGGCCTGCAACTGAAGTTTCACATGTTGAACAATGAACAACGACCACCAACGTACGTTAACAGCAGCTGGAAAACAATAAAAGACCGTCATTTTATATATTCATATACATATATATATATATTATATTATATGTATGTATGTATAGCTATATATATATATATATGTATGACTCTGATGATTGTTGTGTTTGGAAGCTTAGAGATCGATGGGACATTATATGTTTCTTGTGAGCGGACGAAAAATTTATTTGTGCATTGCAACTTGAAGTTCTAGAAAAAGCCGTGAACCAGTAATCTTTGCCTATCTTCACTAGGATTATGCTGTGTCGCATTTGGCCGTATAGGCTGAAAACCATTTCTCACACTCTGTGGAGATTTATTTGTCTGCTTCCATACAGAAGCCAATGGCTAGCTTGCAAAAGGAAGTTCGAACTTCGAATTTATTCTTTTTTATTTTCTTTTTTAATCTTGACATAGGATATTTTCAAATTATATTATGTGTAAAAATAATTTTTATGGGGTCCCAGGAACAATAAAAGAACAGCCCTTCCAACAAATATGCTTTTTAGAATTCGAAATTATGTTCTCCTCCTTACGGGCCGAGATCAACTAGTTAACACAATAACCAATAACTTGTTAGTTCGAATCTATTATTTATCATATAAATTGATTTTTTTATGTTATGATTGACAATTGAAAATATCACTACAAGAATTTAGGTCAGTAGTCATGTATTTTTTTTATTACTATTGGAATAAGCATAAAAGAGTGAAAAATGATAATTGTTATTTTCAGTTATGATTTTAATTATAACAAAATATTTGTTACATTTAAAATCGTAGAAATAATATTTGAATTTTTCATATTTAATTTTTTTAATATAGCAAAATTTTGTTATAGTTAAATGTATAACTAATATAAATTTGAAAAATCTATTTGAATTTCATTCGGTCCATGCCTAAATTAGTTGCACTTTCAAGAGTAACAAAAACTAACTACACTTTGAAATGTCACAAACATTAATTATGCTTTTGTTACAGTTAAAAATGTAACTAATATAAATTTGAAAATCCATTGATTACATCTAACAAAGTTTGAATTTCATTCAATTCACGCCTAAATTAGCTACACTTCCAACGGTAACAAACACTAACTACACTTTGAACTATAACAAACATTAATTATACTTGTAAGTGTAGTATCAATTTTTAATTTCATTGGAAATTTTTACACTTAGCCGAACTGAACTAATTAATTTTATTACAATTCTAATTGTAACTAGAAGCTACAATATACATACATACATACGTATATATATATATAACTATACTAGCTTGATTTCTTATAATATACATATTGAAACGCTTAGTCGAGAAAAATCAGCATAGTCATTTTTAGAACTAGTTACTTCTCATTAAAAAAAAAAAAATAGAGAAGCATTTTAGTAACATGCTTGCTATCTCCTACATTTTTATCACATGCCGCTGCTATTCACCATGACATAAGGTGACAAATTAGTGATATACTATTGCTGTCAGATGAAAGATACTAACATGTTCGCAGCTTTGTGATGTTCCGGAATTTACATATTCTTTTTTAAGAAAAGTAATTACTAGCCCTCATGCTTTATACTTGATCGAAATTATAATTATATAAACAATTTATTATCATCAAATATAACTTTTTGGTAAATTACAACGTTATAAGAGTATTTAAATTTATGTAATATTTTACATACAGAAAGGTCTAGTAGTTCATTTGTCAAACGCATCAATTCCATAAAACAACCATGTATCTCATGGATTTTATGATCTCCAGTTTATACATTGAATAAGTATAAATATTTTCCAGATACATAAAAAAAAAACACACCTATACGCTGTCAGCTTGTCACATATATAAGATTTGCTAGTTGTGGTACAAGTACTGTTATATATGTATTCTTATTAGATACTTTTTTCAGTGATAGCACATGCACTATTTTCTTTTCCCATATGTTAGATCTTTTAACCTAAACTAATATTGTTATGCACTATTAATTAATGATAATTAGTACTTTAAAACATCCAAGAACAAATATGAATTTATTCATTTCCAACTCCAAAATAAGATTACCAATAATGTATGAGATTACGTTAACGGTTGTAGATTGTCGTAATCTTCGCTCACTCTACAAATTGAAATATTTTAAAATCTAGCCTATCGCGTTTGAAGAAACATGTTTGTGCGAAATTTTTGCTTGGTTGTACGTCAGTGTGCCTGTACCCACGGAGTTCACGAGAGCGCCCAAAGTTCACGAGCATTCTTACCAAGAAAAAAAATAATAATAATAATAATAAATTGCTTCGTACACAATCTAATGATCTATTGTTTCCATCTGTCTGAATCATATTCATCGATGGTGGTCAGAAAGCGTACTGATCAATTACCAAGTAGGCATACTATGAAATTAATTGTCCAATAATTATTGTGCATGGTGGGTATTAATAATTAATTATTGTACCATTTATTACTATTAGGTATATGTGGCTTTTATGCCCTATTGTTATGTAGAATATATAGCATACTTATGATGAACAATTAACAAGTAGGCATACTATGAAATTAATTATGTGAATGATTATTAATTATCATGGTGGGTATTAATTATCGTAATATTTTTTGTATTACTAAAGTATATGTAGCCTTCATGCCTCATAATTATCTAGAGTAGAAGAAAGAGTCCTTCCTCATGTGCCTAATGTGTGCTAATTTGCGCCTAGATGAACATGTGATGAAGGTTATTGTCAAGATCATTGAATAATATGCTTCCCTATCAATAAATAATATTCGGGTACTAGTTTCTTTTTGTACCACTAGACGTTTTATTTTTGACTTATTCAATACATTTTTTAGAGGAAAATTCTACACCCAAAAATTTATGAGATGATTAATAATCGTCTATATAATGGATGTAGATTGGCCAATATTTAATATTGCAACACTGGACACTAATTTAAAAATAAAAATCAGGAGTGCTTGCATCAGAGATCATTACTAAAAAAATAAAAATCAGGAGTACCTGTATAAGATCATTAGTTTCAATTTTCAAGGGCTTTGTCAATGACTACTCACGTGCATATATAATTTGAAAAATGATATAAGCTGGACACATGTTCTGCTATATATTGGTTGAGGACGTAAATCATTTTCAGTCTGTTTCTTTGCGTTGTATAATAAATTTTATATTAAAAAAATAATATATCAATTTTAAAGTCTTTTGTATTATAGGTGATTTGATGTATAGTTTTGCACCCACTCCGATCCTTCGCACTTCCAAAAGAAAGGTTTCCATGATCTTCCAAATATCAGGTTAATTAGTTACATAGCGACTCGTTGTGAGTAAATGCTTCAAATTCAAGACGTCATTTTTTTCACCGTAAAATTATATGACTCTTGAGTAACTACACATAGGACTCGTAGATGTGCCACAAGAATTATGAAACTAGAGTGAATTCAATATAATCCTAACTAGGTGGGGTATTCATTATCCAAAAAAAGATAAAGAAAGGGTTCAAACTTCTGCTCTTCCACAATTTGACGCCAATATATCATAATATATCATTGGATAGAAACTGGGCATGCGTGTTTTCAAACTTGTCGTTGTAGTTGTGTATCGATGTGAGTGTATATATGCTGGTAGGGTAAGGTTGGGGAGGAGGGGGTAGGGGTGGGGGGCGCTAGCAAGAGTGCCATAGCTGTGAATTACAGATTTCTGCGATGGGGACTTACAGATTCGCATACATCCACATAACATGGAGCAGAAAAGATGTTGTGGTCATAATATTTGTAGATATATCAATAAAGAGATAAGCGCATACAACAATAACATACAAGGGTTTGTGGTCATGAAGGGAAAAAGAAAAAATCGCACACACATACACACTCTAGAGGAATCACAAACATTTTCATTAGAATATACATAAAATTTTCCTTTTGCAGTTCTTTGGACAATATTTAGTCATTTTTCCTTTTCATTTTAGGGGATGCAATAAACTTAAACAATAAATAAATATAGTAAATTCTTCTATAGTTTAAATTTTGAAAGATATGGTCATTTAATAACTTATATATGGCAGCCTAAACATTTTTTTTTTAATTTTAATTATAAGAAATTCATTTTTGGCAAGATGGTGAATATATGATTCTACTGGGGATGTGACTAATAACTGTTAACTCACCAATTCAAAAAAAGGTGAAGAATGCCTTCAATATTCCGGAAGGGATATTCGTGAGTCCCACTTTTTCTCTTTATACAAATTGACGTTCACATTAAAGCCATCTAAATCAAGCATGTGATCATTCTTGATTTACTTCATTTCATTGTCATTGGAGCTATAATTATTGTTGGTCGAAGACTTTGGCAGTTGCACCTTTTTAGTAGTTGTAAGAATTTTCCGAAAAATTACCACGGTTTTTTTTTATTAGAAACATACAGAGAGAAACTTTTATGAATATAGAGGAAGTCTAACCAACTCTAATAGAAACAAATACACAATTTAATATATTAAATAACCACCAAGGAGAATCAGCTACCCAATCCTAGGAAATAGAATCTAATATAACGTTTTTAGCTAACCTATTAGTCACCCCATTAGTACGTCTCGGTACGTGAGTGACATGCCATGAAAGACTTTCTACGATATTATTAGTTCTAACATCCTTTGCAAGGTGCCCAATCAGCCGCCTAAATGCATAGTACATACATGCTATAAATTAAATGCGGCTGTGTGTTCTATTATTTTTAAATGCACTTTGATTATTATTTCCGGTTTTACATATCATGCGCATGGACATACATATGCGCATGGACATACATACACATATATACATACATGTTTTAATAGTATGAAATATAGATTAAGGGATGTGTTTCGCTTAATATTGGAGAGGGTAAAAAGATTAAATACTTAATTAATTTACTACATAGGAAAGAAGAAATGGGAGAAAAGCTAGAGAAAGATTTTCAAGGCTTCGAGCAAGCTGAGGCTTAGGCAATCAGGCAAGTACATGTTGATGGTTAAGAAGACAAAAAATACAAAACTTTAGCCCGTGAACGTTGCATGTGATCGTCAAGAAGCTGTTATTATCAATGTATTTGACAATCTTGACCCACTCACGTGCCCTTTTTGGCTTTGATAAGATAGAATAACAAATTAAAACTCTTTCACACTCATTCTGTATATTTAAAGTGAGGCTAAGTAATTTATTAAAATTAAAAATCTTAAATTTAAACATATATTTTTTGCAATTATAGATATAAGGCTTGTATGGATTGGCTTTTTTGAAAAACGTTTTTTTAACAGCTTTCGAGAAATAACTTTTTTTGAGAAGCTGAAAATTTTAGCTGCTAAAAAAATTGTATTTGAGCTTTTTTCAAAGTTTCAACTTTTTTTAGAGTTAAATCAAATAGTTATTGCAAATTTAATGTAACATTTTGAAGGAAAAAAAAGTAATTTTTCCCCCAAAAAGAAAAAACCAATCCAAACTGGCCCATAGCCTGAATCTTATTAATTAAGTGAAAGCATGCCTTGAGATACCATTATATCATGAACTTTATAACGTGAATTTAATTTTATTTAATTTAGACTAAATTCCTAAACATCCAATAAAAAAGGAAAGAAATAAAACCCATGGATAAGAAAAATATGGCGAGGAAAATACCCCTGTATGTCAACACTCTAGAAAAGTATTTCATCACAAGGAACCTAATATATGATAGCTGGCATGAATGCTGCAAGGTTTTGATGATATTATTAACAGACAGAAGCATTTATGCTTAATTAAAGCAGCAGAAGTCTAATATGAGCCACTAATTTCAAGATACAAATGATTTTTCACATGGTGGCTTGTGGAAATGTACCACAAGAAATAGATTAGAGTCTAAAAGAGAAGATAGCATAGTATCTTCCATATGCGTTATTTGTGTTGACCGGGACATAGACAAGACCACTATAATTGCCGAAATTAGGGAGCTAATTGAGTTTATTAGTTTTCGACATATTATCGTATATAAATTCGTATCCAATTTAATGAGAAAAATCAAAAACTTGTATTAGAGAATTTCTCACAATTTAATATAATATCAGAGCTCTAACTACAAGTAGCGATCATGATCTTTCCCTTTGATTGAGTTGCATCATAAATGAAAAATAAAGAAAACTCTGTTGTATGGTTCTCTACTTAAGACGAGCCAATAGTTTGGTTGCTTGTCCGGCAAAAATGCGTTTGCATGGACAATCGGATGAGTCACATGCGACAAAACATCTTTGTTAGGGGCTGTCGCAGTTAGTTAAATAAATTCTTCACGGAATTAAAGGTAATAGTTCCCAATTAATGAAAGTGAAAGGGGATGAGGGAGAATGTAACTACATAAATATATAGTTGTCAAATAATTTCTACGCATGTTACGCATTCAAAATTCGTTTACATTAAGAATGATAGTTATTTGGAAAATCACAAACAATTGAGAAAATGGTAATCAAGACCATTTAGTAAATCTTAAAATCGAACAGGAAACATAATTGGTGGGAGGACTTTAGCTTAGTTTCAAACATAATGTAACTTAGAGATACTCTAAGTTGTCAAAAGAAAAAAAAAATTGAAAGCAGACCATTTTTAAGAAGTCTTTAACAATGACTGTAACTGTTAGGTTTTCAAAAACCATAAGTGATTAGTAAACAAAAACATAAAATTTCAATTTAAATAAAAAGCCATGAGTTCTGATATTATATTAAGTGACTATTTCATTTAAAAACTTAACTAAACTATTAAATAATGATTTGTTATATTTATTTATTCTGATAATCAAACACCTTCTTTTCTTTCCTTTTCTTTTTTTCTTTTTTCCTTTTTTTTTTTTGGTTTGGTTTGTCTTTAAGACAATCTGCACAGTTTCCTTAGCTTACTGTATAAATCCCCGGCCAGGTCTTCAGCTGCTATCTCGAAAGTGCATCATAACCACAACAACCCAGAAAACTATTAACCATCTCCCTCCAAACACCTAGTCTTATTCTTCCACACACATTAAACATGAGGGGTTCTTCTTCTAGCATCAGAAGTCTATTATGCATGCTGATTATTGCATTTCTTGTTTGGTTTTCAAATATTGAGACCTGCAATGCAAGAAGATCAGGCAAGCATTGGAGGCATAGCAGAGGTGGTGCAGCCATGGCTTCACTGTCCAACAAAATAGGAAAGTATCGCAGCAGTACTAATCAGCAGCACCATGGCAATGGCAATAAGCCAAAACAGAATTATAATGCACCATCCACAAAATTGGGTGGTGGCTTTGTCACCCTACGAAGTAAAGATTATGATGATGCACCTTCAACTGCTATCTTTAATGTGTTAGATTTTGGTGCCAAAGGTGATGGAGTCTCTGATGATACCAAGGTAAAAATTCATTATCTTTTCATCTTATGACTCAAACTACAATAAATTTGAGATTAAGAGTAACTTAAGTGATTGATTAAGTGATGTCTTGGGTTCAAATTCCGTGAAAGATGGAGGGTTTGGATTGAAGATAGGTGGTCTGGCAAGGAAAAAAGAAAACTATAGTTAAAATTCTTATTTTAGTCTCAAAATTGCAAAAAAATCTCGGACGCAACTATAACATAAAACATTACATTTTTGTTTTCTCTTGTTGACCCTTTTTGAACAAGACACTAATAATAATATCATAGTTTAGAGGGCACAAAAGCAAAGCTACTATGAATTCTATTTTTTCTTGTTGTTATGGAATGATGAGTTCAGATACAAAGCAATTTTACAATTGTCAAACAGGGTCTATCTGTTAAATTACCATTGAACCTTGTACGTTGATATATTTTTAAACCGATAGTAATAAGACTTACAATCAGATTATATAGAGTATAAATTACGTACGGTCTCGTTTAAAAATTAAACTATTGAATATTTATTATATTATTTATTATTTCAACACTAACATCAAAAGAGAGAGAGAGGAATAAAAAAAAAAAGGAAGATTCTAAATTAGTGCATGTGAAAATTAGGAGGGTCCCGCTAAAATGATTCTTGTCACGGCTGTTAAAAACTGATTCCAACTATAACTTGTATACATTTTTTAAAAGGACTGACAGCTGTCGTATGATGTAAAATGTAAAGTTTTTTTTTTTTTTCTTTTTTTCTCCCTTCAATAACATAGTTGACACCTGAAATTTTAAGTTAAATAACAAAGGAAATAAGCATGTAATTATGCACTGACAAAATCTTATGGTATTCATTGTTCCGCAATATTAGGCATTTCAAGCTGCATGGGCAGCAGCTTGTAAGGTGGAGGCATCAACAATCATCGTCCCAGCAAAGTCTGTATTCCTCGTGGGACCCATTTCCTTTTCGGGCCCTTATTGTCAACATAATATTGTCTTTCAGGTAATGTCTATTCTCCCATAATATTTTTAAGTCAAGTTGAATTATTTATTGTTTGATGAAATAATTGGTTGAATCCCTCAATGACGTTATAATTTTGTGGGGTGTCAACCAACAAATACAAATTTTTTTGTGCTTATGCCTATTTCATCTTTTCTTTTATCTTTTGCAGTTGGATGGTACAATAGTTGCCCCTACAAATGCCAAAGCTTGGGGTTCAGGTCTTCTACAGTGGATAGAATTTACAAAACTGGTGGGCATAACAGTTAAGGGAAGTGGCATAATTGATGGAAGAGGCTCAGTTTGGTGGCAAAGTTCTCCATTGGATGATCCCATAGATGATGAATCAAAACTCGTTGTTCCTCTGAATAGCACGGTGTCAGAACATCCTCCAACGCCTGTAATTTTTTATCCTTTCTTTTTTTATTCTGACAAACTCTTATATTTAGCTAATCGGACCATTCCAATTGAAGAATCTCCATTCCGCCCATCCCCTAAATATGGAGTTCTTCTATCGAGACAGTCAATTTCAAGTTAACTAGATCGAAGAATTTTCAATTTCTAAAAGAAAACTCTTCCATCCGGCTAGCTGAACTATATGGATAGAAGAACTTCCAATCTTCTCATTCCTCGATACAGGGAATTTTTCTATTCAGATGGTTCGTTTCAAATTACCTCAACCGAAGAATTTTCAAATTTTATAATTTTCTGACATGTGGTGTTTGTCAACCAAACCTGTGTGGCAGATAAGCAGCTTGCTTGATTCAAGAATGCCAAGCACTAAGCCAACGGTAAGGACCATCACATGAAACAACCACAATCGCAACGAGTAATACTTGACCATGTAATGCGTTGCAATCTCTGCAGATGTATTAGCAAATTCTTTTAATTTTTTTTTTTTTTTTGGTGCAAACACAGGCATTGAGGTTTTATGGAAGCTTTAACGTGACTGTCACTGGCATCACAATTCAAAACAGTCAGCAATGCCACCTCAAGTTCGATAATTGCATTGGGGTATCAGTTTACGATTTTACTGCCTCGTCCCCTGGTGACAGCCCCAATACTGATGGCATCCACTTGCAGAACTCTAAGGATGTGCTCATCCGCAGCTCCAACCTTGCTTGTGGTAAATTATCGATAAACAAACGATACTAGTAATCTGTTTAACTAGCTAATAAATCGTGCATAAAACTCTCATAATACGAAAAATTAGTAAAAGAAGAATGTTGATATAATCCAGATATTTATATCTGAATCAGCGTTCTGACTTACTGTGCTACAATCTTGTCCAGCTTTCAGCCAATAGCAAGTGGACAAATGGCAACTACCCATCTAGTTTAGACACCATTTTCAACCACAAACTTTTGGCCCCATTTGATTGTCACACCTTCCCAGCCTAAAAATGGAAAAACTTGAACCCCACACACACCAGACAGCTTCCCCGTGTCATATAATTGTTTCACCTTCTGATTTTCATCATCTATCAGAGAGCTGCGGAGCCAAAAGCTAAAGCTAAAGCTTAAGGACTTAGAAAAAAGAAATCGTAAAAAGAAAGATAATAATAGAATACCCATTAATTTAAAGGATTAATTTAAGAAACATACTCACAAACATAAATGCTTTCACACAGGAGATGATTGTGTGTCGATACAAACTGGGTGCACAAAAGTATACATACACAATGTGAACTGTGGACCAGGGCATGGAATCAGCATTGGATCACTGGGGAAAGATAACACCAGAGCCTGTGTTTCAAATATCACTGTTCGCGATGTGAACATGCATAACACAATGACTGGTGTTAGGATTAAGACATGGCAGGTAAGAATACCATCTATGTAATCCCAAAATCTCGATTAATATCATGTAAGAAGTATTTTCTAGAGTAGATCTACCTGACCAACAGATAAACTTGGGTCGAGGCAGGTCAATCGCCTGCATACCAGATTGGTGAGAGCAAACTAATCCTTACGGGAAGTGACAATTTACAACATGCCTTGAAGTTAAATTTTCAGAATTTGATCTAATTACTCTGACGTATCGTATATTTAAGAAATGACTACTTTTGTCTCAAACCAACTGACCCGAAATGATAATTACTGGATGCAGGGCGGATCAGGGTCAGTGCAGGGGGTGTATTTCTCAAACATCCAAGTATCAGAAGTCCAACTCCCAATCGTAATCGATCAATTCTATTGCGACAAGGGCAGATGCAAGAACCAAACATCTGCTGTGGCTCTATCGGGAATCAACTACGAAAACATAAGGGGAACATACATAGTGAAACCAGCGCACTTCGCATGTAGTGACAACGTCCCATGCACAGGGGTGACCTTAAACGGCATACAACTAAAGCCACTGCAAGAAGGCTATCACATGTACGATCCGTACTGTTGGCAAACGTACGGGGAGTTGTACTCTCCGGCCGTTCCTCCGATTGAATGTTTGCAGCTCGGGAAACCATCAAGCAACCATGTTCAGACAGACCCTGATTCATGTTAAAAGCACAGAATTAAGCACATTGATTCTGGTGTAATACTACTTTTTTTTATGTGTGGTCGGCGCATTTCTGCTGACCCCTTCCACATATACCCATTAATTACTTATACTTAAAGAGCTAAAATGATTGCAGATGTAGCAGTGGTAGATGCCATAAATTATTTTGAGGAATATTAAATATTTGTTTTGCAACTTTAATTTTAAAGGGATCGTTATTTTATTAATACGGATTTAGTCAATACTATGGATACAAAGGAATATTTCACGTATAATTTTGCTCATGCACTTTGATACGGGTACTTGTCAAATTACACAAACTGTTTGAGTTTTTGCGTGCAGAGGCAAATTCAAGATTTTTGTCTAGTGAATGTTTAAAAAAATACAAAATTTATAACTTATATGTTAATTTCTTTTCTTTTTTTTTTCAATTGAGGAGACATTGATTTTTTAACGTCGCTCTAGTCAAAATTGTTTAGAAACTCGCACTAAACCCAAATATTCACTTGAACTGTGGCAAAGCCATGACATTGAGCTCGACCAAAAAGGACAAAAAATATCATTAAAGTAAGAAAAAGAAAATATTTCTCTCTCTTTGTTTTCTCCTCATTAGAATTTAAAAGGAACTATTTCTTAGGTTGTGGAGAGATAAATCACGTTTTTCTTAACTTCATCTCTCTACATCCTTCTACCCAAATAGGGGGAGAGATTTAAAAATCCCTCTAACCTCATTTTCCTCCCTCCATTTCGCTCAATCCAAATATAATTTAAAATTTTAAATTTTTATATGACGTGATAATTCAATATTTACAATTTATTTTTTGAATTTCTAATTTACTATATAAATATTTAAAATTTCAAGTCATTCCCCGTACAACGATCAATATTTACAATAATGATGAATACTTCTTGAAGGGTTCATTCGGAGTTCTTTTTGTATAACTTTTGGGAAGAGTGTTATTTTCTTGAGAAATTTTAAATTCTGACTTTTGGAAAAATTAAACTTAAGCTTTTTTTTTTTTTTTCTTTAGAGTTTCAATTTTTAAAAAAAATTCAATTCAATTACTTATTATAAAATAACAATACTTTTTTCTAGAGAAGAAAAAATCGTGTTTTTTTGCAAGGAATTAGGAAGTAGCTCTTGCATATCAAACTATTCCTAATTAAGGAATAATAATTTGGGCTCAAATCTTATAAAAAGCGGAGTGGGTTAGATTGGGATGAGACTAAGGGTTAAAGGACGTGATTTTTTATGAGGGAAAAAAAAGAAAACCCAATCTAACAGGCCCTCAGCAAGTTAGCAACATTCAAAGTAAAAAAAAAAATTAAAAATTAACAAAAAAGAAGAAAATCGAAGCAGGCCAATCGTCAGCTCCCACTTAACCAATCCGACCACACTGTTGATGGGCTTGTTAGATCCGTTCAGACCATCCTGACATCACCTTATCTTATCCAATCAAAATTCAATGATCAACTGATCATGTAAGATAACGTTAATAATGCATTGACTCATGCCATTACAACTAACACAAACCTAATTGTTTCAAGAAAAACTGAAACAACACACTCAGCAATGGCGGGCGTGACGGAGAAGGACCTCAACGCAATGAGAAGAAGGGTGGCTTCTGTGGCCAACCATCTCATGCCTATTCACTACTCGACTGGTCAAAGTCAAACACATGGTCCTTCTCCTGTGGCCTTAGCAAGTTGCGGCTCTTCATCAACAAAGAAAATGGATAGCTACCACAGAGTGCATGGTGAAGTGCCGACCCATGAACCGCAATGGAGGCTCGCGTGTGATGAGTCTGGCAAGGAGTACACTGACATTATCTATGAGAAAGCAGTTGGTGAAGCCATTGCTAAGGTGTAATAATGTTTCCAATTATTATGTTAGACAACTCAATTATGGCCTTGTTTGCGCTCTTGAAAATGTTGAAATTTTTGGCTTTCATAAAAGTTGCATTTGAGGTTTTTTTGGCCGTTGGCTCTTTTTTTCTCTCTCTTTTTTAATAGCCAATTCAAATAAAAATGAATAGACTTTTTTAGGGGGGGAAAAATGTCTTTTCCTAAAAGAACCAATCCAAATATGCATAACTCATGTTAAGAAACCACAAAGTATCAAAATTCCTGCATAAAAAATTGAGTTATTTAGCGTAATGTACAGTATTTAGGATGGACCCGTGTTTGGAAAAGGGTATAAAATTCGAATCTTGGTCCAATCTTATCCATCCACAAAAGATTATAGTATTTGGTTTTGAAGTGATCCATGTCTGATGTCTCTTGATGTACTGAAAACTTTATTTTCTGTAACATTGGTTCAGGTTACTGGCTTAATTGCAACAGTGTTAGAGGTATAGTTATCATTTGATAGAGGAATAAGCACATTGGATATGATGGTTTTTGTGCTCTAGTGGTGTGTCTCTTTGCTTTTGTACAAGATCAAATTAATTCGTATACATTATCGGCTATAAATGCTTCCCTTGAATTAAAAAAGAATAAGCACATAGGATATGATCATTTTTGCTGAATTAAAAAAGAAAAAAAAAAAAGACTAAGCACATAGGATATGATCATTTTTGCTAAACAGTTTAATGTTGAATTGCTGCGATGATTATATAGAAGGGGTCCCAATTTCAAGGCTTTACCACGGTAGTAATTTGATTTTGTTTTACTCTTGGTTACTTATATTACTAACCCCTCAAACGCTGTGCAGGTCAATTCTAGTTCCTTTAACCCTCCATAAGTCTCTAAAGTTCACTACTTGTACAAGTCTAACATCAGAATTTCTACTTGTTTTGTTGCTTGTAGATAACAATCAATAGGCCAGAAAGAAGAAATGCTTTCAGACCACAAACAATTAAGGAGCTTATTCACGCTTTTAATGATGCCAGGGATGATGGTTCAATTGGAGTAATCATTCTCACAGGGAAGGTAATTGTCACTGCATCGTCTTTTCAAATTTTTGTACAATTATTGCAAACTGCAGAAGTTGATTTCTTCCGTTTTTCCAAGTTCAACCTAAAGCAGCACATCTGAAGTAAAAATGTTAAAAGAGTATGATACCCCTGTGTTCAGCTTTAATCAATTTTGATAACAATATCTAGCAACTGATAGTCCAATGTCATCCAATTACCTGAGCTGATTCAAAGCATTTGAAATATCTGCCAACTAGTGGTATGATTGAGGATTCATGACCGGAGGAAAACTTTAAGGAGATGATACAAAGCATTTGAAATAGCCATGCTCTAGTGTTATGATTGAGGATTCATGACTGGGAGAAAACTTTAGGATGCCAGACCCTCATGGTTATCTACACATCGCTGCATAAAACTGAGGTGCTGTCCTGTACTTAAACTGAGGATTAAGGTCGGCAGCTATTCTTATTTAATCTAAGATAGGAAACTGAGTGCCAGAGCAATGTGTGCAGTTTTCAGTTTCTCTTTTAACTTTTAGACCTTTTCATCAAGCAGAGATCTATATTTATGTGATCTACATAAATTGATCTTTTTGTTGCATGGCTTGTTAGTACAGGGATACTTTGAAACTCATTTCTGGTCTTATAATTGCACTTCACTAGGGCAGCCTGGAATAAAAGTCTATTTAAGTGTACTATATAGATATACCTAAGTATGATTGGTGCAGTCCACAAGCACATGTAGAGTTTCTTGATTCTTTTGATGAGTGGATATTCGAGATTCTTCTCAAGTCAAAATCTGGGACTGTTTTGTTTTTCCAGGGAACCCAGGCTTTTTGTAGTGGAGGCGACCAATCATTGAGAAACAAAGATGGCTATGCTGATTATGAAAGTTTTGGCCGCCTAAATGTTCTAGATTTACAGGTACATTGATTTTGAGAACGTCAAATGTTAAGAAGACATCTATCTTGTTCTTGTATTTGGCTTTTCTTCTTACTCAGGAAATCACAATCAGTCTTGTACCGGGAAAATGAAATTCTGCAAATTTAGCTACCAGCTATAGAAGACTTTGTGATTCATTTCTCACATCACTATCAATTACTGATTCAATTTAATATTACGTGATGTAGGTGCAAATTCGCAGACTTCCAAAACCAGTAATTGCTATGGTAAGATTTATTTGGTCCTTCTGAATTGACACATGTAATAGTCATTTTTGAAAGCATAAGGTCTTCTTTGCTGAAACAAGGTTGCAGGTTATGCTGTAGGCGGGGGTCATGTATTGCATATGGTTTGTGATCTAACAATTGCTGCAGATAATGCTATCTTCGGGCAGACAGGTCCAAAGGTGCTTTTCTTCTCTTTCTAACAATTTAATATGTCGATAAGAGTACCTTTATTTAGATATCTTTTTCTTTGTACCTGAGAATATTGAATTGGAAAAGTTTGCCCAAAGTCCTTGTGCTATTGTGCATGATAACGTCTTATGATGTCTTGTATTTCCCTGCTTCATGACCTGATCTGTTTTGAAATCCGGTATAACTTTGAGTGTGACTCTATCTGATTCTGGGCCTGTATGGAGAAAGCAAGCAGAGTTCTATGGTCAGATTGGAATGGGGGAAAGAATACATTCTTTGTTTTCATTTTGATTGTCATTTATATGCGTTTCC
Source organism: Cordia subcordata (assembly GCA_028554755.1). Lineage (NCBI taxonomy): Eukaryota > Viridiplantae > Streptophyta > Magnoliopsida > Boraginales > Cordiaceae > Cordia > Cordia subcordata. Next base: position 2,884,550 of record JAPTOF010000020.1, read on the forward strand.
TGTGCTTGTCCAACCACCAGTGAATAGTCAATCTCACGGTGCACTGTCATTGGTTTTCATGAGCAGTGATTTCAGATTTATTTCCACAAAATTAACTACATCTTCTGTCTAACTAGTGGCAGAGAGTAAACAAGCAGAGACAAACAAACTTCTTTTACTTTTTTTTGTTTTTTGGGATCACTGGTACTGACTACTGACCTCTCATTTCTAAAGAATCATATTCATCCCAACAAGAAGTGGCAAGTCCAATATCCTTCGAAATGTTTTCTCCTTCAAATGGCTACAATCATTCATTTCTTACTTATCACTTTCTTCAACCTCTGGTCTACAAGAAACACGCCACGGAATAAATGATGTGAGACTGCATCAAGAATATATTCTTCTGGGTGAAATTGCAGGTTGGAAGCTTTGATGCTGGATATGGGAGTTCCATAATGTCTCGACTGGTATGCTTGAAACTGAATATTCTGCTTTTTGTCTTATCATATCCACATTTTAACTAAGCACTCCCGAGAAGAATAGCATCTCTGGTTTTCTTGTAATTAACCTATTTGGTTGACAGAGAACCTTCGGGAAATGCATCTGTATTACAAATACTCATACTGCTTGTATTCTGCTTGGATAGATTGGGCCCAAGAAAGCTCGGGAAATGTGGTTTTTGACAAGGTTCTACACAGCTTCTGAAGCTGAGAAAATGGGGCTTGTCAACACTGTAGTTCCAGTAAGTTTATCTTAAGCTGAATGCACTTAATTATTTAACTTAAAAGCCTAAACTATACTATTTTGTTGATCTTTTCTCAGAATTCTCAACAATACATCTACCAAAAGGGAAAATGAAGCAGCGATCCTTATCATGCGCTTTTTTTTTTTTAAATAATGAACAATTCGGATTGATGGGTGATATTGAATCACTTGCTTACTCAACCTGGAAAAAATCAAGAAAAAACTTGCACTTGCATTCTATTGGGTCCAGTGATCTAGAATTCATCGAAGGAAAATACAAGCATAGTTGTTTTGGCAAATCGTGCTTGGAAAATAGCTCCTTTAGTACTCTTTTATTCACACAAAGTAACATTATGGTGGAAATCAAAACTCAGTTTGATCAGTTCTGGAAACATATACTATAATTAGCGCCTAGGAGGATTAGCTGATACACAATTTAATCTCTCTCTTCAGCTAGAGAAGTTGGAGCAGGAAACAATTAAATGGTGCCGAGAAACGCTAAGAAACAGCCCCACAGCCATACGAGTGCTCAAATCGGCTCTAAATGCGGTTGATGATGGGCATGCTGGACTTCAGGTATCATTACTATCAGTATAAAGGATGACAGGATACCAGTATTTACATCCATTTTCTCCAGATTTATGGATACCGGTATTTACATCCATTTTCTCCAGAATTATGTTCCTTCTTACCGTTTCTTCTTTTTGTGGGTTCCAGTGTCAGCATTCTTTCATGTTTCGTTAAGCTTCACCTCTTAAGACAAAATCAGCGTCCATGTTGTAGATACACCCTCATCAGCTTGTATATGTTCTTATGACAGGCTCTTGGAGGAGATGCCACTCTTATGTTCTACGGAACTGAGGAGGGTAACGAGGGGAAGAATGCATTTGTACAGCGCAGGCGACCAGATTTCTCGAAATTTCCCCGGTTACCATAAATCTTGCAGATAGCTTTGTAGCTGGATCACCATGTTCAGCATTGCCATGTACTTGTGAGGGCTTGCAAGAGAGCATGAGAGAATGGAGACTGAATAGTTGTAATTCTGATTGTAATTTTTCTTTTAGTTTGCTTAACTGCCACACCAATGGCTTGAGCCATTTCTGCATGTAATTCCCAGAATTTTTCACAGCAAGGAGATCAAAAAGCAGAGTTTATTATTATTCAATGGACGCTTCTACAATTGACTTCATTGTGCTGCACTATAAACTTATGATAAGTAAACTGCAAATTTCTCAAAGGATGAAAATTGTTTATCACTTTCATAAAATATTTTTAGAAGGTAGTGATTGATAAATGAGCTGAATTGGTCTAGAGTCTTGAAGTTTTCCTTGTTAGTCTAGCAAACCACCATGTGTCTTCAATCATATCAGTAACTATAAACATAGTCATCAGTAACTACATTTAACCTCTTTTTACGATCAACATGCACCCCGAATATATGATAATGGATCACGCGCCTTTGATGATAGCATCAATTCCCTCTTCTTTGGATGTGAGCTTCATTTTACAACCTTGTTTTATTTAATTTAGCCAACATGTTCAAATTATTTTCACAATCTAAGTAATTACTCCAATTATCTAAGTAATTACCCCAATTATCCATAACAATTCTTGGTTAATTTAAACACTACCTAGCTTTGCTTATCTTTCCGTATGCGGAAAAAAAAAATAATAACCAACGAAAATTTTTCCAGACACTTATAAACATAAGCCAGATTCAATGTAGTCTATTATTATAAAGGACTTGTTTAGATTGACTTTTATTTATAAAAAAAAAAAAAAACCTTTTCTTCCCCTTGAAAAAAACACTCTTTTTTACAATAAAAATTTAAATTAAATTTAAAAAAAATTAAAACTCTAAAAAAAACTAAATTTTAACTTTTATCAAAAGTCAAAAATTTTTGCTTATCAAAAGATACTTTTTGAAAAACTTAAAAAAAAATGCTTTTGACTAAGCAGCCCTAAGGTGGAGAATTGGAGCTAAAGAAAATAGTAGAGAGAGAGAGAGAGAGCATCAGGACTGGCCCAGTGCTTGTAACCCGACCGGATATTAACAGCTAAACCGGTTTAGCAACGACAGCGAGGTGAAGCCGCAGACAGAGACAAACTCATAACTTCTACAAAAATAAGTAAAATTACTCCACACTTTTCCAGCAAAAAGAAAAAAAAAATTCAATTCCAATTCCATTATGATAATACACAGCTTTCCAATTCAATAATTTCCAATATTACTCCTAAAAATTTTAGATTGAAGTAAAAAAAAGAAAAAGAAAAAAATGGTGGGCGCGAACGAATTTCGAGTCTTTCTATCGTGCGACATCAATCTTCCGGTAACGTTCCGAATCGAAAGGTTGGAAGGAAAGCTGACTCCACCTAAGCTCCCTAATTCTGGTAATTTAACTCAAAAAGAAAAAAAAAATCAATTTTGTTTTTTTATTTTTTTGTTAATTTTGATAATTTGGACTTTTATGTTAAGATGTTAATTTTAATTTTTTGCTTTTTTAGTTAAATTTCAGCTTGTGCAATTTATCCATTTGCTAAAGTTTGCATTTTTGTATAATTAAGTTGGAAGATTGAGTTGCACACGTATGAGTATATGGATTACATTGAATTTGCGGAAGCTTGTTTCCTGGTTTCTGTTTTTCTTTTTAATTTTTTTTGGGTATTTTTTAGCTTATGTTGATTATGCGATAGAGGAGAAAAAGCCAGAGCTCTATGTGGAGTGCACGTTGTACATTGATGGTGCGCCGTTTGGTCTTCCTATGCGTACGAGGTTTGCTACTGACATTGATCTTATACTTTAGTTCTGTTATTCATTCGAAAAAAAAATGACAGTGTAATGATATTGCATTATGTCTCAGTATTTCGTTTCGAGAAATTGATCTTATGTTGCATTGGTGTACTATTCTAAAAGATGCATGCTTGCTGTCTTTGTGATACTCCAAGCACAACAGCCATTCTGGGTCGTGATGCCCTCCCCGATTAGAAAGACAGAGCCTTCTTATGGCCATTCAGTCTATATTTATATGATGCTTAGTGTCCGGAACAAAATCTGATATCTTATTGTTCATTCAAAAATTTCTGTAGGCTGGAGTCGGCAGGTCCGTCATATTGCTGGAATGAATTGATTACATTGAGTACAAAGTATCGAGATTTGACTGCAAATTCACAGTTGGCACTAACTGTGAGTCAGAATTCCAACTTTTTTATGCTTGTTCTAATGTTAATTGGATTTTGTTGTGTATTTGTGGTGTTGTTAAATTTAGGAAGTTGTTGCAGTGAAGCTTAGTCCAGGAAGTCCTGTTTTATGATGGTGATTTAGTGATGTGATTGGCGTCTATATTTACGTTTGTGCTTACTCATGGTGGTCTAATGATTATACCTTTCACACGCAAGTAAATTTTTTATTCTCTCATTTAGCATTCTTTTATTTGAGTTGCACCTAGTAACAAAGAGGCAAGGTATCTATGTTGGATGTAGAAAGAAAGTTTGTCTTGTTTAATAACTTTTTCATCCTCCATCTCTCCTGTCATTTTCTTTTTAAATCAGAAAGTTTTTTGTTTTCTACAGACAAATTGGTTTAACTGAGGTTTTGTTTATTTTCAATCTTTGTGTGCTGTAGGTTTGCGATGTTTCACGTGGAAAAAATGATGGAATTGTTGGTGGGGCTACCATTCATCTTTTTAACATGAAAAAACAACTGAAGACTGGAAAACGTAAGCTAAGGCTGTGGCCAGGTAAAGAAGCAGATGGATCCATAAATACAACTACTCCTGGAAAGGTGTGTATCGGTCGTCTACATTATGTTAACAATCCAATGTTTTCTGGTTCCTGCTCCTTGTCCTCACATGGTTATGTTTCTTTAAGGTTCCAAAAGAGGAGCGAGGAGAGTTAGAGCGTTTGGAAAAGCTTGTTAACAAGTATGAGAGGGACCAGATTCAACGAGTTGATTGGCTTGATCGGCTTGCATTTAAGGCAATGGAGAAAATTAAGGAACGTGAAAACAATAAAAGTGGCAGTTCTCATTTGTACCTGATTATTGATTTTTGTAGTTTTGAACATCGAGTTGTTTTCCAGGTAACTTATGATCAGTCTGTGGATATTCACTTTCTATCTTTTGAATCAAAAACAAATTTCATAATCCTGACTCTTTCGTAGTTAGAACACCGGTAGTTTCATCAGATACCTGCCCGTCTAACCTTTCTCCTTTATATGCTGAAAAACAAGGTAACAACAAAAACAGATAAGAAGGAGAAGAAAGGAACAGGAAAAGAAAACATAAAGAAACTGGAAGAGCAGAAGTTGGAATATCTCAATTGACAAGGTCCCTAAGGAGAGAAATATGTGCAAGGGACTGCTTGATTATGATTGTCAAACAAGGATGTCCCGTTTACAAACAAAACTGATTCAGATTCCATAAAGGAGTTGAATCATATCCTACATAAGTCTATCAACATATAATTTTAGACAAACTAATATGATGAATTGTTATTGAACTGAAAAGCATATGGATTCTTCTTTTTCTTGATTTCTGGATCCATATTTTCTAACGCATCCGATTGTGTCTGCTTATATTTGTTGAATTTCATTTCCAATATCTGAGCATGGAATTTCTTTGGCAAAGCTGCTGCGATTCAGCAAATGATTTTGTTGTATCTATTAGTTTAGCTTTTGCAGTCACGTCTCACACTAAGCGCATCATGAAATGCATCAAAATTCTCTAAGTTCATCTTTTTCGTTGAAAACTTACAGCTACTGTTGCAGATGAGTCATTGAAATTTCCCTTTCAAATGTAGAATAAGGTGTGTGGTGACCTAAATAAAGATTAATAAATACATCATGTAGGTATACCATATGTTAACGTCTCCTTCATGTATAGCTGGTAAGAGTTATACTTTTGAACTAAAGCTGCATAAGTTGATAGCATAAGCATATTCAAAGGATTGTTGGCAAGAGATACCTGTGGCTGGTTAAAGAAATCATATTTTTTGCTTCCTTATCCATGTATAAGATTTTTCTGACATTGTTTACTCTACTATTCAAAAGTCTTCTTTTGGTATTGCCACCTCCTAATCAATTTCTTGATGTTGGTTTTCAGTTGCTGGTACTGTTGCCTTATTATATTGTCTGTTTACGCAGGAGTCAGGAGCAAATTTCTTATTACCATCTCCAATTGCTTCAACAAACGAATTAGTTACCGTGTGGGACCCAGAAGTTGGAAAAATTAATCCTTCTGAGCACAAGCAACTAAAGCTTGCCAGGAGCTTAAATCGCGGCATCATTGACAGAGATCTTAAACCAAGTTCTACTGAAAGGAAGTAAGTTTTGATCCACTTCGTATTTTTTTGTATTTCATATTTTTTTAAACTACAATGTTGTGTTAAAAAGTTCTCTTCATTTGAAGGTTACATCTAACTTGGCCATTGATTTATTTATCTTTTTTCTTGCTAATAGATTTTGATTAAATGAGAACCCAGAGATTCCCAAGGTTTTCGAAGTGATTGTCTAAATTGGTTTATACTCCATTACAGTCCAAATATTGTGACTGCAGTTTAAGATTCTTGGGAAGACCTCTTCTGTCTTTATTGAACTTCATCTCATTCGGGCAATGGTAGTTGTTATGCTTGGAAGAAAGAAATAAACCATGTAACACCAATATGCACCAAGTTTATGCTTTTGCAGAGAGAAAATGCGAGTGTTTTAGAAGTATTATGGAACACTTAAAATGAGAATATTAATGTGTACTATAGCAAACTTCAGGGTTATATGCCATTTAATCAGAAACTGAAAGGGTATATCTGTTATGGAGAATTACGAGCCAACAAAAGAATTTTGGGTCTGCTCTTGTACACTATTGAAGGTTATAATTTTGTCCTCACCATAAGTATTTTAATTGACCAATTGGCATCTTGCCCTTTTCTTATGATTTACAATGAGATGCATATGAACATTCACTTGATGAATAGTCGGAATCTTATAGCAGGCAAAGATGCTTGAGCTGCAAAGTTGAAACAGTCTGACTTAGTACTAGGACACTCCCCTCTGGATTTGAGAATACTTTATATGGAGAACCAATTACAAACTTTTCACCATCATCAAAATGCTTCAAGATGATCTTCTAAGCGGTTCAAATGGTATCAATTTGATTTAGATAAAATTAAGTTTTAGTACTTGTATACGAGCAGATTTAGTTATTGTGAAATCCTATAATCTCTTCTTCTGTATAGTTGCTGCCGTGCTACCTTAGTCTCTCACTTTCTTGGAAGGACGTCAGCTGGAGAAAGTTACTTTTACAATTTAAGCTATGACATTGCTGTAGCATAGCTAGTGTTTCATTTGTCTATGACTTTTCCAGATTGAAGCCAACCAGCTCTTTTACATGATTATCAGGTCAATACAAAGAATACTAAAATACCCACCAACCAGGATATTGAGTGGAGATGAGAGGCAACTCTTATGGAAATTTAGATTTTCATTGATGTCAGAGAAGAGGGCTTTGACAAAATTCCTTCGGTGTGTTGAATGGAGTGATGTTCAGGTATATTTCGTTTCTGCTAAGCTCATCAACCCGTGTCTGGTAATGTGAATTTGACATGTCTGTCATTGTGCCACTGGATGTCCATTTCCATGGAGCAAGTTTTTTTAATACACATGTTTGACACCATATCATACCCTGAAAGTCTTGGAAGCTATCTTGACCTGAAGCTGTAACTTGTTAAGTCTTTAAGTTAAAACCTACATCAAGATTAACAGGTGGAACTTGTATTCTGAATTCCTTGCCCTGTTGATTAAAGAATAATGAGAAAATGAGAAGAAAGGACTTGAGTCTTATTGAAAATGGAAAATATGACAGCCACCTACAAGTTCTGGAAGAAAAGAAAAACATGTGCAGCAATGGTATCGCTCTCAGCTGCTCCCTTATCCTTCCCTGGGAATTAAAGATCTTATGCTAAGTTCTAAAATGTCCTGAAAATATAATATTACAAAATCTGTCTTCATAGACAATGATAGAAACCCGGTAGAATTGTATTACAGGGTTAGATGAATGAACCACATGACTGTTGCCCTCTGTCGAGGATCCACTTTCAACCTTCAAAACCAATATTGAAGCCTAATCATACTGCATGTGGCTGCTTCGGTGTGTTTTTTGATCTAAAATATCCATTTTCTTCCCTGAGTTAGCGTATGAAAGGTGCCTTACTCTCACTGATGGTGTTTTCCACTTGTATATATCTGTGCCTTTTTTGGCCCTTTAGATGCATGAAGTACTTGGTAAGTGCAAATGAATTTATTCATTACCTTTCAAGTTCTATATGATACTGCTTATATCTTTTTCTAGTTTCAGTACACTGATAAAGTGTTAGAAATAAATGCCCATGGGATTTCAGGAAGCAAAGCAGGCTGTAGAACTCATGCACAAGTGGGAAACTATAGATGTCTGTGATGCATTGGAGCTTCTATCTCCTCTTTTTGAAAGTGAAGAGGTCAGTATTCACCTGCCTGCTTGCTTGTGTTTGTCTTCCTGTGGATATGCATTCCAGTACTCTCATTGACATATTACTGATGCTATATCACTACTTTAGATATTGTTTCAGTAATTATCACTTCTGCAGCTGTTGTCTCAATGATAGTGAGCATGTCGTGACATAACTACACTAAGGGTAAAAAGCCCTTTGAAAGTTTGAAGCATCTCTTAAATCAAGAATTCCTTTGCCTTAAAGTGCTGCAGCTTGATTTGCATATTTTGCCTGATAACTGGCAAAATTTGCTTTACATGCATGACAACATGGTTACAGTTGCAAATTGTCCAGATCAGGACATTACTTAACAGAACATCTCTGAATAGGTCCGCGCATATGCTGTCAGTGTGCTTGAAAGAGCTGATGATGAAGAGCTCCAGTGTTACCTTCTTCAGCTGGTTCAGGCTCTTCGGTTTGAGCGCTCTGACAAATCACGCCTTGCTCATTTCCTTGTGCAACGATGTAAGACTGCTATATTGCATCAAACTCTTCTATCTATAATTTTATCAATCTAGTAATCTCTTCTAAGCATTTGAAACAATCCCTGAATTTTGGCAGCCTTGTGTAATATCGAGTTGGCTAGCTTTCTCCGGTGGTATGTTGCAGTTGAACTTCATGATCCAGCATATGCAAAACGTTTTTATTCTACGTATGAGATTCTAGAGGAAAGTATGTTGAAGGTATGGATCCTTAATTTCCATCACATCACTGCTTAGGCATCTATTGTGACATGTCTGTAGTATCATTAGCAGAAGCACTATTTTCACAGAAAAAGAAAGAAATTTGGGCATCTTTAGTTTAATTTCTTTTTCCTTATTCCGTTATCTCTTTATGCTCATGGGAGAGTGCCTTGGGTTTCTTATGGTAATTGTAGTCCAATGACTAAACTCTGGACTCTAACAGTTGGGACCTGGTGCAAATGGAGAGGAAGATGGTTTTAAGCTATGGCAGAGCTTGGTGCGTCAAACAGAATTGACGGCTCAGTTGTGTTCTATAATGAGGGATGTAAGAAATGTAAGGGGTGGAACTCAAAAGAAAATTGAAAAGCTTAGACATCTTCTTTCTGGCCTCCTTAGTGAGCTTACCTACTTTGACGAGGTACTTTCATTTGGAATGCCTTTGTATTGATCTCAATGGTTGGTCCTGCAGGGACGCGCATGTCCCTAATCAGTTTCCAACGGTATCATGTTGCTTATTTTCATGTTTTTGTTTTTTTTGAAATTTCAGCCCATACGATCACCTCTGGCTCCTACTGTTCTCATAAATGGGATTATTCCATCAGAATCTTCAATATTTAAGAGTGCATTGCATCCATTGCGGCTGGCTTTTCGAACAGCTGATGGTGGGTGTTGCAAGATCATATTTAAGAAGGGAGACGACCTTCGGCAAGATCAGCTGGTAGATTTTGAACAACTTTTTCTGCAGTTTTAAGAACATTAACTCATCTATCCACTTGCTCTTGTGACACATGTTGTCTGCTTTGTTTCTTTCTTGCAATTACTTTTGATCTGACTCCCACGTAATTTATAAATATAATGAGCTTTTTTCCTGCAGGTTATTCAAATGGTATCACTTATGGATCGATTGTTGAAATTGGAGAATCTTGACCTGCATTTAACTCCATACAGAGTATTAGCAACTGGTCATGATGAAGGCATGCTCGAGTTCATACCATCCAAATCTTTAGCACAGGTTATTTTATTGAAGAGATAATTTAGTAATAAGTGTTTTATAACCCTCGTGTTGTCTGTATAGTTGATTGAGTGTGATTACTGTTCTTACTTTCTGCTCTAGTCCTTGGAAATCAGAACCTTAAGGTGTTTTCAGGGTGTCCTTTTCAATATAATAACATTTCTTTGGTGCTAGGTCCATCGTTCTTTCCAGCTGGGTTGAAATATAAATATATTTGTCATAGTTGCTAAAACTTCCCATGTTATCAACTTTCACTTTCATGTAATTGTTGAAGAAAATATGACCAATGAATAAGGAAATACTGTAAGTGCTAGTTAAACCAAAGCTTTTATTAGAGCATTGGATTTTATAAATTCTTCCTATATACACTATACTCTTAGATAACCATATATTTAACCATGCGACTTGATCATCTATAGCATAATAGCTATCGATGTTTTCACACTTGGGTTTCGCTTAATACTTTCATTAGGTTCATATTATGTCTTTTATCCTTGTTAATTGGGATCATAGCTGAATCTTCTAGAACTCTTTTACCTGTGTTCTATGTGCTTTACAACAGAAAAATCTTATGCCTTATATCATGTTTATGGATAATAAAACTGACATTAGATGGATTTAAAATGTATATAATAGGTAATTACAATTGCTGATTAAAAATTTAGGAGCTTCATTAGTCCTCTTTTCATGCAAATCCATTTAAATTTTTTTTTTTTCAGTTGTCATATATAATTTTGCCATGGACTGGATGAGATGTTTTTCCTCTCTGCTATGGGCAGTAATATTTTGTAATTTCGTCTCTTTCTAATTTCCAGATACTCTCTGAGCATCGTAGTATCACAAGCTACCTGCAGAAGTTTCACCCTGATGAGGATGGGCCATTTGGAATTACTGCCACATGTCTTGAAACATTTATAAAAAGCTGTGCTGGCTACTCAGTCATCACATATATTCTTGGCATTGGAGATAGGTAGTGTTAAGAACCCAGTATGTTACCTCCTAATTTTATTCTTCCACTTTGCTTCTCTTCCATCATGGCAGGATATTCTCTGATGTACACTATCCTTCGCAATATCCTATGCACTAGAGTCTAGTGCTTCACAATATCCTACGCACTAGAGTCTACTCCATTTCCTTTATGGTTTATACTCCAACTGTGAAATTTGTTTCATGTTGCAAACACTAGAAAAGTAATTTCCTCTTTGTATTCTAAGCTTGCAACTGATGAGTTGCTTTCATGAAACACCAATGAATCATGTCCCACAAAGTGGACTCGTCTTCTTCTGCACATAAGTTACATAACTTGTTTAGAACTATTTTATCTTATAGTGTTCTCTGATCCTTCTCCTTTTAAATTGGATTCCCATTCTAATTTTGTTGATCTTCTTTGTTCATAGGCACCTTGATAATCTTCTGCTCCGGGATGATGGTCGCCTTTTCCATGTTGATTTTGGTTTTATTCTAGGTCGAGATCCAAAGCCCTTTCCACCACCTATGAAGCTTTGCAAAGAAATGGTTGAAGCTATGGGTGGAGCAGAAAGGTATACAGTTTTAGATTAGTATCTTCCATTCAGATTTCTTGGTTATTTTATTCATCTGTTTAAGATCCAATCAAGCAGTATATGAATTCTTACTCACAAACAGAAGGAAGGAAGATTTGTGTATGTACATGTATCTGTATATAACATATTTGGGTCGGTGACATGGCAGGATGTTCATGCCGGCTTCTTCAAAAAAGTTGTCCTTTTTCTCATATTCAATTTTATTCCTCTAATCTTGCCTTTCTATTGCAGTCAATACTATACAAGATTCAAGTCCTACTGCTGTGAGGCTTACAACATTCTCAGAAAATCGAGCAATCTGATATTGAATTTATTTCATCTGATGGCGGGGTCAAACATTCCGGATATTGCTTCTGATCCTGAGAAAGGCATTCTTAAGGTGATTTCTCATTGCCAATTATTTTATTTAGATTTCCAGGAATATAACTTTCTGTATTTTCATTATGACCCATTTTCAAACTGCAGCTTCAAGAGAAGTTTCGACTGGACTTGGATGATGAAGAGGCTATACATTTTTTTCAAGACCTTATCAATGAAAGTGTCAGTGCATTATTCCCACAAATGGTTGAGACAATTCACCGCTGGGCCCAGTATTGGCGATGAATATGTTTCGGCTAAAAGCTACTTGTCCCAAAGAGGGGGCTGAAGCTTTGCAGCAAGGTCAGTGCAAAATAAAATCGGTATTGTTCTAGAAGTGGTTTTTCTTGTTGAAGATGTTATGATGCATTTCTCTACAAGCGTTATGTCTTCATCTTTTCACTTGTTGGGGAAAAAGTTAATTCTCTTCGTAGCTTAGTATTTAATATACCACATTTGAGTGACTCACCTTCGATGACTTCCCATTGGTTGTGTTTTTTTCCGTTTAAGCTTTATTTGATCACTATTGTAGTAAGACTATCAATTAATCTACTGTCATTTTATAATCGTAAAAAATAAATTAAGGATAGACTGTTTAAATCTTATAAGATAAAAAATATGACTTGTTTTAAGTTTTTATAAGATGTTTGTGATAAGATATCTTGTATTTTATAAAATAAAAAGAGACAATGAATATTACCTCTTTCACGTTAATAAGAAAAACATATTACAATAAGTTTATTCCAAACACGGCATTAATAAGTATCTGAAGATTTTCCCCGTGCTCGTTTCAGGTCATTTCATCAGGGAAGGTATAAGAATGACATGAGAAGACTTCTCCGGAAGGCTTTTACGCTAGGAAAGTTTCTCTGGTCAGTAGCCTGCTATAGTGCTTTAGTGACAAGTCGAGCGATGGTAACATGTGTCATTTCATTATACGACAGTGACACCTTTGCCATTTTTAATACTTTATTGTACACTTTGCTCTAATTTGCACATAGAAATATGGGCTTAGTTTGTACAGTGTCTCTCCTGTATATTACTTCATGACTTTATGTGCCAATGTGTGTGTAATTACAAAAATAGTGCAATTTATGTTTAATCTATAAAATTCTTTACCATGCACGTTAATATGTTCCCACTGAACCAGTGGCAAATAATGTGACACTCGACATTTATTGATTATTTTCTTGTATTTTAGTGTTTAGAACTTCTTCTTTCGTTTTCTTTTTTCTCTTTTTTTTTTTTTGGTCAGACGTGTTTAGAACTTCAATTGCAATTTTTTTTCCTTGTTAAATATTCCAGTTTTTGGATAAGTTTGAATTTCACTTTACAAAAAAGGTCCAAAGATGAGCCCATGACCAAATTTGTTAGGCATTACCATCTTAAATGTCAAATTGGGTTTAGCTCATACTGACAAGATGCAATCCAAAAGCATCGTGGATCAATGTTTGTTTCTATCAAATCTTTGATATAAACATGATTCTTTATAAAAGTTATTTTACTTAATTTTTTATAAGAAGTGTTTATAAACGTTCAAAATAAACACAAGCAAATAGGCACCAAGTCCCTGTTTCGAACTCTTTTTCTTTTAATAATTCATAGCGTTTCAAACTAGCAAAGTTGGAAAGATACAATATTTATCCCACATCGACGCGGTAAAGCTCATTTGCAAATGCGTTCACATCTAATCCATATATAACGTACAAGTCGAGTCAAAAACATAGTACAAAAAACAAATGTATATGTTTTAAAAAAATATATTTCTTATAAAAAATCAATTCAGACGAACTTCTAGTATACTCAAATAAAAAATTCTTTTTCCTTTTTGGTCAGAAAATAGAAAATTCTTGGTATGTTTTCATTGTGAATGACATCAAGCACGAGGGCATCACCGTCTATTCATCCTTCAAAAGCACTGTATAATAAACGCATTACCACACGCACCCCACGCGCTGACTGGTCTTCGATTCTCATCCCTCGCATTCCCATATATTTTTTCACCTACATACTAAATAATGTATAATATATAATATATAATATATATAAACAATAATATTCACTTATTAATTTCATTTCATTTTCTCGCGTTCTTCTTAAGCTTCCTTCTCTTTCTCTCTCCCTCTCTCTTCGATAAGGCTTCTTGAGGTAATTTTTGATATATGTGTATGCACATATGTTTATATTTCTGTATGTATTTACGTTTATATTTTGATGTTTTTCGTATATATGTGAACGACAAGCATCTGATTTGAATTTTATATATTGATTTATATCTCATGTGCCCTTGGTTTTTTTATTAATTATTGTATTGATATCTCAAAATAACTGTTTTACTTGTCTTTTTTTTTTTCCCCTAAAACATAACTATTCTTCTGAGATGTACTTTCATTTGTTTCGAGTTTGTGTCGTTTCAGATAGGTTGTTTGATTTTGCGTTAAAAACTTTATTTTAATTTTTCCGATATGTTTTCGAGTATTATTTATTTGTACAATTGTATTGATCTGGATCCTTTACTATGCGTTGATTTCGATCTGTAAGTTAGATTAGCTTTCGGAATCAATTATTGATAATTATATGGACTATCGATGATTCTATAGTTGTTAAGTTGTAATCGAGCTTTACAATGCAGATTCCCATTACTAGAAAAGAGCAATTTCGTGTTAATTAGGTATGTTTGGTTTTGGATTATATGTTGGCTGATTTGATCAGAATAAATATTAACTATCACGATTTCTAAATGATTCCTTATTTTTTAAACCATCACTTCACCGAAAGATATAATTTTGGTAGTTAGATAATTGATATGATGAAAGCCAGCTGGAGTTTCATATTGATTATCTATAGTGTCATAACTTTTATGTCATGATTGAGCTTGAAATTTGGATTGTTATTTCAAAAAAAAAAAAATTGGGGGGGGGGGGGGGAGCAATGTAATGATTTATTCAACAATGTTAATTATTGCAATTTCGATTTATTCTAAAAAGTTGTAGACTTAACCATCACTATTCACTAAACTGAAAGATGTACTTCCGTAATGTTTACACAGTCCAAAACCGAATGGAATCTTATTCCATGATAGATATGTTCGCGTTTTCTTGGAGATCTAGTTGGTATCAATGACATCTCAGAAGATTGCTTATCTTTTGTTACATGATTATAACTGCAGGTAGTTCTAAGTTGATAGTTTTGATGGTTTTCTATGTATATTGTTTTTGCTACTTCTCAAAAGAATATAAAATTATTTAGCTGTTGGATAATACATCTACTGTTGAGCAGGAAAAGGAAAAATGGGCCTGACATTCACGAAGCTGTTCAGCCGGCTCTTCGCTAAGAAAGAGATGCGAATTCTGATGGTTGGTCTTGACGCTGCTGGTAAGACCACCATCTTGTACAAGCTCAAGCTCGGTGAGATTGTTACCACAATTCCCACCATTGGTACGTACCTACTGTCTTTAGAAAATTCAAATGAAACTGCAGTTCTTTTTATATATTTCGCTTCATTTTTTTGCAGTATGGATGTTCAAAGATCATTTGAAAACATGTAGTAGTTGAAATTTGAAAATGAATTCTCTCTCTGTTCAACTCAGATGGTTCGTATGTACAGCATTAAATGGCATCTCATATGATCCTGTTGAGAATGAGTTTTGTTTGGTTTGTCTTGCTGAAAAGACAGATAAATTTGTTCTGGTGGGCTTTTGGGCTTATATCCAAACTATGAGTTGTAGAAGGAAAAAGAAAGCAAAAGTTTTCTGGGCTACAGTTCTTTTTTTCTCCCTTTGTCTACAGTGGATAAATAGTCAGGTGAAAAGAATCCCTCTAGACTTCTAGTTCTAAATGTTGCTTATGCTAGTCTATAAGTAGAACACTCTGTGCATTTGCATGTATTTTATATTAGAAAGCCACATGCTTGAATTGGTGCTTGTTGTTTGCTTGTATTATTCGCTAGTAAAACTGTGAAAGTAGTAAATATTGTAATGCCTTAAGTTTCAGGTTAAATTTTGTATTCTGCCTTGCAGGTTTTAATGTGGAGACTGTTGAGTATAAGAATATCAGTTTCACCGTATGGGATGTTGGTGGTCAGGATAAGGTATGGGTGCACTTCAATCTCTGTGGTGACTAAAAATCTAATAATCCCTTCCTCTTTGTTTGCCCCTGAAAAAAAGTTGAGTTTTTTGCATTAACTTATTTAACTTTCTATCGCAGTGAGTTTTCATAAATAAAGTTACATTGAGTTTCCTTTTACAGATTCGTCCACTGTGGAGGCACTACTTCCAGAACACACAGGGGCTTATTTTTGTTGTTGATAGCAATGACAGAGACAGAATTGTGGAGGCAAGGGATGAGTTGCATAGGATGCTGAATGAGGTAATTAACCATGCTACGTAATTTCTTGGTATGGGAAATTATTTAGCCCGCTCATCTCTTTTTGGTTAGTTAAACTTATGAAGAAAACAATTGAGATTTATTATGATTTGTAAAAGGGCATGGTTGAATTTATACAACTTTGAAGTGTCAAAGATAGAAAAGAAAGTTGAACCTTCTCCAACCCTGCTAATCGAAAGAGGAAAAGAGAAAAAGAAAGGCAAGGAAAATTCTGTTAAGAAAAACTTCAAGGGGGAGGGAAGGCGTGGTTCAAAGAAAGTCTCACACTTGCAAATGGAAAATCTCCGTCATAGTATCTCATGGAGAATACTTATGTTTTATTCCAAGTTGAGCTGCAGATTGCTCATTAATAATGTTACAGAAAGCTTTGTCTTTATAATAGTCGTGACTCGTGTTTGCTGCTACACTTTATCTGCCATTTTCTGTTCACATTATTCAATCTTGTCTTATTTCCGAATACACTACTCTACTGAAGAGGAGTATAGTTTTCTGTTATTTACGAATATTGGAGTACTGTGACTTCTTGCTCCAGGATGAGCTGAGAGATGCAGTTTTACTTGTATTCGCTAACAAACAAGATCTTCCCAATGCAATGAATGCTGCTGAAATAACTGACAAACTAGGCCTCCACTCTCTGAGGCAGCGCCACTGGTAAACTTCTAGCAAGCTTGGCTCTCTGCTCATGTTTATTCTATATCCAGCCTGTCATTTTCACCTTTTGTTTGTGTGCACTTCCAGGTACATCCAGAGCACCTGTGCAACCTCCGGAGAGGGTCTTTACGAGGGGCTGGACTGGCTTTCCAACAACATTGCTAGCAAGGCAAGTGTTTAGATATCCTTGGTGGTTGCTTTTACACGTACTATCTGGTAATCTTGGGGCTCCTAATACTGGCTTCCTTGGTTAAATTTCTAATCTGGTTTCTGTTCCTGCAGGGTTAAGGTAATCCGGAGTTGAGTTTGTGCGTTAATCCTGGATGCAGGCAGGTTTTTATCTAGTTGTTTTCCCGTTGTGCTTATGATTTTGATGCTGAAGGTGTTTTTCTACTTGTTTAGGTTTTCTATATATAAGAACGACTGTGTAATAGTGTGGGCATATGTACTTGAACTGCTTCTTTGGCCTGAATACAAGGCTTATATCTGCAAAACGATGATCTCTTGTTACTGGTTTAATACTCGAGAATTTTTGTTAATAATCTCTTGGCTTTTGGTATATGATACTCTACATTCCTCGACGTGTAAAACACAGAAGGAAAGCAGGGAACTAGTGATATGAGTACATTGATACTGCAAATTTTTTCAGCTTGGATGGCTGAACCTAGTGTGATTCTAATGTTATGAGCACTTTGTTTTCAATGCTTTATTTCTTTTGGCTTTTCATTTTTGAACTAAGCTATTTTTCTCTCCCTGTTGGAAGAAAAAAAAGATTAAACAGGTATTCTATTTGGCTTTTGTAGCATTCACTTTCTACCAGTTGCACTCAAAAAGTGTTACCATCCTAGTACTCATCGGGAGTTTGGACTTTCCTAATGATATAACATGAGAGCTGCAATCAGGGTTGGGAATCAAATAATCTCTCGTATGTCGTTATAACTTCAAAAGTGTCGTTTAAGGTTAGATTGCAATTTGCAAATACGTTTCCTAATAGACTCCTTGTACGGCACATACTAATATTATGACTCCATTACGTTGCTCGTGCTGATATTATGACTACATTACATTGCTTATAGATTTAGGTAGTATGGCGCATAAAACTCTCACGTGACACGTTGTCTGAAGGACCCCAAAGAAAAAAATGCGATAACATCAAGTCATGACTGCTAGAACTATGGACATGATATCAAGATGAAGGTCGCTGTGCCACTACCGAAACCTCGAAATGTATTTACACCTAGCACACATAATAAAAAAATCATCAACAATATTGAATGTTGCATACTTTATGGAAGCATCAATTCTTTCCAGTGGATTTATATTCATTAAATATGCACAGAAGAATAGAGAAGTTACCACAGCGCATAATCCGAGAAAGTTAGAGATCCAGAGAGCTAAATTCTTCTTCATCACCTTCTACATAGGCTTCATCCAGGAGGTGTGATGTTTGAAAGCAATCATCCTCAAAAAGAATATTTGCAGTGTCGTCTCTGTTCCTTCGGGGCTCTCTATCATTTATCCCTATGGCAGAAATTATCCTCTCCCTGATGCAATGTTCAACAACATTTTTCTCCATCTCAGGAAATTGAATCCCCAGAAGAGAAGAGCATTCTCCTTTAAAGTTCAAGTCGTTTGAAGACAAGATGAGCTGGGCAATTGTTTTCGCAAGATCAGGAGCATAATTGCAAATCTGAAAGAAGACAAAAAGATTGTCTGTCAGCACAAAAGGTCTCAGACAACCGAAAGGTTAATACATTACATTTGATGGGCAAGGTAATCCTTCATGAATACCATGTTCATACGTTGATACGATGATCTGAATGTGCTAATAATGCCAGCCACCAGGTAGAAGAACATATATATGAAAAATGATTAAGGAAAGGGGAGAATGGGAGGGATCAGGAGAGGAGGTCTAAATATACCTTCAGTGCACGTGCACTAAGAAGAACGCCTTCATTCTTTTCCTTCAATTGATTCAATGCATTGAGAACAGCTTTCCTGAGAGGAGTTCCCACAAGTTGGCGACTCCTTGTGCACAAGAGTTTCCCAACCTTGGAAGCAAGTTAAGAAATAGACAGACAAACATGACACATGTAGTCTATGATTCTGTTCTCTATGAGATATTCGTAACACTATGGAGGATATTGTTTATGATAACTATGAAGGACAATGTTGATGTGCACTTGTGGTGGCAAGTTCTCCCATTCCAAATATGCACGGCCATCTTGATAGAAAATGCTTCTCAGACTTGAACCGTAGCTTTTCCACTTGATCTTTGTTAGTGCATCCAGAGATGATTGAGAGATTGAACTAGGAGCAAAGTCCTCGAAATATAGAATCTGAACACAGATATCTCAAACAAATTAGATATAATAGAAAAGTAAAATCAGAAGCTAATAACAACCAAGAGCCAAATTTTCATCTTGAGCTCTTAAGATCTGTTTAGAAGTTGGATGCTCAAGCAGACAACATCATGAATAAAAAGAAAGCCATGAGATCATCACCTATTTGAATTATCATTTCCTTGAGAAATTTAGCTGCAGGATAATTCAGTGACAATGCTAAATTAGACATAGCATCTAAAATTAATTCATCACACTTGCTCCAGTTGGATATTAGACATTTAAAACATCTTGTTTTCTGATTCACTATACTCAACCTGGTCTTGCATCAAAAGTTCACATCATGTACTATTGCTTTACAATATAATTTTTATGGAGACAATTGTTCTCCCTGAGAGTGAGATGATCAGGATGTATGATAGAAAGGAAATCAATTTGTACGCAGCTCAATAATGAAATCGCAAGCAGGTACTATCTAACTTTCTCCAGAAGCAAGCTACAGTACAAGTAATAAAGCCTTATTAGCTTTTTAACTGCTTTTTAGAAGCATTAGTAAGAATATGGCAGATCCCCAGCATTACTAATCCTAGAAGGGCATGTATCTTTCTTCACCAAATTATCCTCCAGAGGAACAATAGAAAATAGTGAAAAAGTTAATACAGATCCATGCACTAATCAACGAAAACAAACCTCTGTTTTGGTGTCACCAATCCTGCAGCAGGAAGGAGAAGCATGCTCCAAATATTCACTAATTACTATAACAGCTTCTACAATCTGTCCACTACTTCGTCTGCTTCCTGAGCAGCAAGCTACCCCAGTGCCAACCTTTAAGTGCTCCCTGAAAGTTGCAAAAGTCGTGAACCCTTGACATGATATACGAAAAGAAGAAACTTACTTCAAACACCAATCGGAAACAATACTGCCATATCAGACGCGACTGAATGCATAAATTCATTCCAAGTATATGATGCATGCAGAGTAAACTAAGAATTTTTCCGTTGAACTAAAAGGATATCCATACGTGTAATTTTTGTCGGCCACTACCGCCATTAGAGCATGCATACTATTCATCCTGATAACCTGAACTGATTAACAAAAAGGATAGCCTGTACGATACATAAAGAAACTAGAAGTTGTGCGTGAACTCACCTGGTTGGGAAGCAAGAGTAGCAAATATCGTTGCCTTGGTATCCATGTTTAAGAACATAATTCTCAAATCCCAACTTCATTGATTCTAGGTAACTCGTGGAGGAAGGTAAAGAGCTGCAGTCAATTGCTAGGGCACGCCTGTCATATTCTGATCGAGATGTGCTACCAGAATATACCAATAACTCAATTGCAACCGTCTGGAAAAGAATGGTAAATGATCTAAATTAAGTGCTGCTGAGCAATCGAAAAATTGTAATTTAATTGAATCCATTAATTATTCAGTCAATTAGTAGGCAATGATTAAAAAAAAATGGAATATTTTCAGTGCAAAAGTTGCAATTTAATCAAAGTCAACATATATACAATCACTTCGTTAAGTATTTGCACCTAAAATGAAATTTAGAGAACTATGAGCAAGTTAAACTTACAGGGTATTTCAAAACGAGCATCTGCAAAAAAAGTACCGGAAAACTTAAGTAAGCATATATGATACATTGGGAAACTGCAGTGCGTGATCCATCATACAGATAAAGAATCCAACCTTCTGTACAAAGAAAGTCAATTTTGCCAGTAAGTCATCAACACCGTCAGATGTTAACAAAGATACCTCAGTCCCACTGGAAAAAGAGAAGAAAAACACAATTACAAATGAATGCTCCCAAAAATCTATGAGAAAATGTCTGAGAGAATGACTGGCCTGAATTTTGCACCATTCTTGGTGGAGGAAGGTAACTTTGTCAGTCTTCTTGAAGGAGTTACTTCATTCAGGTTTACATTTATATGGTGTAGTTCACTATCAAAAATGCCTGTAATAATAACATGCAGTGATTTGAAAAACTGAAGACAATGAATCACATAGAGAGAATGACCGTTTGGATTCAACTTCAAGAAGATCATTAAGAGCGTAACATCAGAATCAGACTTCTCTATTTGAAACACATTCCGAAATAGCAAAATGTATAAGTAATCAGTATACTGAAAGACTTATGGTCAGCAGATTCTCCATGGACTTCCCCGACAGCCAATCTATACCTGTTCAATGCTAAGATATACTTGAATATTGATGCTGCTAAACTAATTCTTTTTTTGGTCTTTTTCTGGTCAATATGCTGCTAAACTAAAATGCAGAGAATTACTTGCAGATAATTAGCACTTGGTGAAGTAACTGCCAAAACAACCAGATGTCACAAATCGATGCCAAACAAAATCTAAAATCACAAGACAGAATCACAAGAAGCAGATGCATTGGCAGTGCGACAATTCCCATCACAGGAAGCCGATTTGTTGCACCAGAAAGACTGGAAGCCTGGAGATAGGATGGAGCCCATAGTCAAATATATCTCGGGGTGGTGGAACTCTATACTTGAACAAGTACTTGTTAAGAATGTCTTTCTAGATGAAAAAAAGACCAAAAACTGCTTAACTGCATTTTAATGGTAGTAGAATTTCCTTAGCAACCACGTAATACACGTGGTTAGTCAGCCAAATCTTCTTCCTTTCCCGCTGCTTTTCCAGTAATGGAAAAACAACCACAATCATGCTTAAAGTTGAAATTTTTTCTTTAGTGATCTGAGATCATACTTCCAGTATAGCTCATAAGAAATAACCTACATCAATACTTAACTTCTAAATGAACAAATAATTTTTTGATCACTGTGTGAGAATGACTCTTTTCATGTTATTCAATGTAAAGCAACAACTATCACACTCCCATGAGAAATACAAAAATCAATTACATAAATTATGGTACTGATATAGAAGAAATTATATATGTCATTCATAAGAATGCTTATTGCAGACAACACATAAAATGTTGCTAAAATTTCCTCTTCTCCAGAAAGCATACAATAATGCAGTGATATTTTACAGATCAAATGTGAGTTTTGTGAAACAAAATGGAACTTACTGGTAGTTGCAACAGAGATCATCCCATCTGCAAACCGATAAAGATACTTGTCACAAGCCACACAAGCCACACAACCCACAGAGAAAAACAATAACAATGAGTGGTGTAGATAAACTTAGTGTAGTGAATTAATGATGCAATCAGATGTTCATAAGATACTTATGATTCATGGCAATTGGCACGGATCAGACCCTATGTCAAAGTAACAAAGTAAAATTTTGAAGTTAGGACTCTTTGACATTTGCTTGAGAAGACACCAAAGTACTTCCACATACCAGAAAATGCATTATAGAAAATCAGAGCTGCACTGCAAAGGAAATTAGAGAGGTCATAAGTGAAGAACCTATTAAGCAATCCCATGTTAAAGGCATGAACTGATGTAGCATCAATTTTGTGTACATCACATATCAGATTTCTCTTGAGTTGACAATCATAACTAGTCAACCGAGAGGAAAGTGCATAACAATTATCATGTCATGAGACCATTAGACATATTATAATGGAACAATTCCAAAACTACCACGTCCGGGGCTCAAGCATTAGCTGGTAGATGATAACAGATGTCTTACTCCATTTACTAGCCAAAACAGGAGTAATGGCATATCTTAAATCTTGAAACTCCTCCAATGTGCTTCCGACACCCGTATCAGAAACTGTCCATAATAAAACCAACACTAAGATCACAGCTTCTTTAAAGATCAAAAAAGCATATATCAACCATGAATTCCGAACAATTCAATTCTGAAAACTTATTTTAATTCTTTTTGCACCTGATGATAAAAATAGGACAATCCAATATATGCAAACCCCAAAATAGTGAGACCCAAACAATAATATTAGTTTCAGCATTCAAACATCATATTTTAGCCAGATTTCGTCGTAAATGGAGCTCGATTAGATGTAAAAAAAAACAAATTCCAAAAAGGAAAAATCATACGTGCATGTCTTTGCCATTCAATGTTTATACATTTCCAATGTTCTATATAATAACGCCAAATCTAGTAATCCATATAGGAAGCTTAATTTCTCGTAATACTAGAATTTTTTTTTTTTTTGGGGTCAAAATAATACTAGAAATTCTAATATCCAAAATGTACAACCAAACTGGAAAAATAAAAATATAAAAGAATCTAGAATCCAATGCATCATCTCGGCAACAATTTATAAATCCCAATCAATGCAGAAATTTCAAAAACCAAATATGTCATACAGGAATATGTATACACACACACAACCACCACATGTATAGTGTGTATTTGCACTTCACAAGTTTAGAAATGCAGACATCGAAAATACGTATACGCTTGTGTATACATCCATTTCACGCGTGTATTTGCTGGAAATTAATAGATGAATAACATGAACTAGCAGTCAATTTACGTGTATATCTCTGTAATTTCTACTTAAGCATACGTAAATATAGTCTAAAATCCAACTCGTACACACACTTAGGTTATACATAAGCGCAAGGGCGCGCACACATATTATATATGATACACACATAAACACATATTATATATCATACACACAACTTACAAACACATAAACATATGCATAGGAGAGAAAAAATGCCTGAAATGCGAGTGAGAGCTGGATTGGATTCGAGACACGGCTTCAGCGCAACAGATATTCGGCAGAGATCATCATGCGTTCGGCACCTTTGAATTGAGTAATATATCAACTGCAAAAATATTCAAAAAAAAGTCATTTAAAAATATCGTGATATAATTATTAGATTTCGAAAAATAAAATCGTTAAAGTGAAATTGTTATAGAGAATCTCACGATTTCGCAAAGCCTGTGCACGGATGAGAACTCCATTTGCTTTGAGAAGTGAACACAGTTTTGGCGCAAATTTTGTAGAGTTAAACAGATAGATACAACTTGACCCCAAAAAATAATAATAATAAAAAAAAAGATAGATGCAAACCAAATGGGCGGAAGAGAAAAAGGAGGGCCCAACAGGCTTAGCCCAATTAGTCAACTAAGCCCAGCTCTGCTCTCGTTTCTGGGCCATCTCCTTCGGTCTCCTTTTATTTTTCTACTATGGAAAACCCTCTATTATAGAGAGTTAAAATAGGTTTCTATTTTAAATAATTTTCTTTTAATTTTAGACCAAACACTTTGTATTTATTTTGACTGGTATATTATTAGTTATTTTTTATTAATTTATTTTTATTCTTTGTGGCTCAATAATGTATTTTTTAAAGCATTACGTTCAAAATAATGATCGAATTCTTTTCTAATGGCTATGATCATACTTTTATCTAATGGCTAAGTTTTTCAATGGTCAAAGTTTTCACCATTTCGTTTATCCATGTGAAGCAAAAAATAAATAAATAAATTATCATTACCCTAATATAATATTGTATTACTAACTATCTCGTGTTTATATATCTTATATATTATTTTATACTGTAAACTTAAGGGATAAAGTTGCGACAAAAAAAAATCTAAAAAAATCATGCATACTAAATTTATGACTTTGTTGCACTTAAAAACAAATGATAAAAAAAAGATAACAAGTGACCTGGGAAGACAGTTGTCCAATAAATATTACAAATATGGAGCTTGTTGGATTTATGGGGAAAAATATTTTTTGTGAAAAAAAAAACAATTAAAATGAACCTAAAATACAAAATCAAACAAACAACGATTATTGTTTAATAGTATTTTTATCCAAAATATGTAACGTAACAGTTAAAATTTCGTAGTTAACCCATAAATAAAGGCAAAAATGATATGATCATCCGCCAGGGTTTGTACTCATGCCTCCTCAACATTCTTCACCTATGATTCAACTGACCAAAATTATTTGGATAGACACAAGATTTTTGTGGTTCGATAAAATATATCTCTAAGAGTAAATAGAAAAGCAAGGAAGAAGAAATTAAAATTGTTTGGGTACATACTATCTTTGTATGAGTTAGAGTTAACATCTTATCTAAAAATTTAAATTTTTAGAGTGGATATTCATTTATTTATTTATTTATAGTACTTAACCATCTGCTATCAAGCATTGAACATTTGAACACTTGTGATATTTAACAGCATGAAGCATTTGTATTTAGATTCTAATGATGTCAATGGTTTTGTTTTTTAAGACAAAAGGTGTTATGGAGATTGGAAGATCTTATTTTAAGGGAATACATACTTCTTATATCTTCTTCTAAAAACTCCCTGATAATATTTGGTGGATTATCAAGAACATGCATCTTTAATAGTAGGGTTAATTCAAAGTTTACAAACTAATCAAAACACCTATTGGCCACTTTATTAATATGCGATATCGTGAATCTTGGATGCCTAAGCAACCTCTTACATTCCTCCACCAAGGTTGAGAGAGGTTATATTTGTTGCGTAAAACTACTAATTCACTGTGTAAGCACTATTTTGAATGCAAGTTGTCTGCAATGAATTTATTCATAATATTAAAATATTATTTGATGAAACGATGAGAACAATTTCGAATCTTTGAATTTCACCCAGGATATTATGAATTAAGGAATATTTACTCATGCTATCTCCCTTTCCGGCTACATCAACGTTTGTAGGCGTGATTCAAAAATGCAGTAGGATGTGCAGTAACTATCGTGTTTAAAATTCGGCGCCATTTGGTCAATCACTGCAGCAATGTTTGGTTCAAGACGGCAACTGTAACCATCTTGAATGCTTTTGTACACAGAAAGTGTTGGTTTCTCAGTGAATTCTCGTGAGAGTTGATGTGCTTGTTTCTCTGGTTGCTTTTGTTGTTTACCTTCCAAAGGAATAGCACAGCATGTGCCCCCACCAATACCAAATACGATTTTTAACGTGCGCAATATTGTACTCATTAAAATGAATTAAGTAATTTTATGTATATGAGATTTTTCATTTTTAATCAACTTTACATTAAATATAACTCAATTCTTGAAAAATAAATCACTAAGAATAGTAAATTTTTATATCAAGAAAACATTAACATAATATCAATGGAAATAATTGAGTGACAAATGGGAAATTTATAAAAAGTTACAATCCCCTCAACAGAATAATACACCGGCACGCTTTCATCCACATTGTTTTTCGATCGGAAGGCCAAGAGCTAATTATCGAGACTTTAGACCATACAAACACATAATTCGTGAAATGACTCGTGTATGTTTACGCTGGTTAAAACGATCGTACCAAACAATCGCCTGCTAGAGTTGCCAGAACATTTGTGATGAATGTCCGTGAACAGTGACTAAAAGTCCCTCATATGTTAATGGGGGTGGACCATTCTAACAGCCCATGTCTCTTGACCAAACAACAAGGGTACCACCTGCAGGGAATGGTGCCATTCTCTTGGCTGGGTTGAACGATATTTTGAGGACGGGGGTAAAATTCCGAGGTCCTTTTTCCAACGTCGTCGCTTCCGATGCGAGTGGGAAAACGACCATTCAAGGTGATGGCAGTAATAATTCACACTTTTACAGTAGTAATTGCTTTCTTGACTGGAGATGGGGAAAGACAACTTTTTTTAGGAGGCAATGCAAAGTTTGTTGTAAACATCTCTCTAACCATTCCCAAAGTAATTTGTTTCTTGATTGGAGAAAAAATTTTGGGAAGGACGGTTTTCTATTAGAAGCAGGTGATGCTAAGTTATGTTATAATCACTTGGACACGTCTATAATCATTTCCGAAGAGTACTCTTATGGCATTTCAAGAGGCTCTCTTAACCAGTGCATATCCGAGGAGAACTTACGATTATAATAAATTAATTTATTGACTTCTCCGTAATGTGATTATATATGTAGCAGGGGTGACTTTAACAACTTCTCGTACTCTTTGGCACTGAGAGATTAATGCTCCTTAGTGACACTAATTGCTACGAGAACTTATGAGTCAGTCTCAACTTCAAGATTGTCATAACTCTCTTAAATGCTTCCTTCAACTCTTTCAGAAGGCTGACAACTTCAGCCGCATTATTAGATGCAATGCATAAGTTAATAGCAAAACCATACTCCAACGAAGATGGTACAATAACATCAAATATGGATTGGCAATCGTCCATAAAAGTTTGAAAGTAACAAGATGCATAACATTATTTTTGAGTTTATTGACTTGCAAGTTTTACGTTATATTGCATAACATTATTTTTACAATTTAAACCCCTAATTTCTAGATCAGATGCTCTGAATATTACAGTTGTACCAAAAGATTCCTCCACAAAAGGGAACATAAATAAGATTCCAATTTTCCATAATGGTGATTGTAAGCCAAAATTGCAAAGGTCACCAAAATTGCTTTGACAACCCATTACATCTTCTAAAAACTATTATACCATCATGAATTTTTCACTTGTACATAACGAAAGATTATAATTGACTAGGATACACATAAACTACCCTAAATCATTAACATTAGAATTAATCATTAAATCAAAATATACAAAGAAACAAAGAAAAAGGCTTTTACTATTTTTAGAAAGGATGAACATTTCTGCTCATTCCACCATTGACATTAGTAAAGAATCCAAACACTTCCGGCCTGTACGGCAGGTATGATCGCTTCCGATCATCCTCCTTTGCTTTACTTTTTAAATAAATCTCGTGGGGCGATAGCACTTTACTTTTTACTCCCTTCTTTGCCTTCGCTTTCCGATCGTTGACTTTGACCTCTCCCCCAGCACCACCAGCAGTAGCAGCCTTCTTCTCTTCTTTTTTCACCACGGACGACGTCGTTGGCTGACTATTCAAGAAAACAAAGGCATCTCTACCATCACTATTACTTCTGTTAAGAAGATCTCGAAATCTCCACAGCTTCGAAAACCCAGTTGAGTTACTCTTCTTGCATCCCTCCGGAGCCGGCGCCGGCGCTGGCTTGTCCTTTGACCACTCGCAATACGGCCCGGATACTTCGCCACTTTCGGCAGAGACTGCCGCCGCCGCCATAAGCATAGTACCTCCTCGGCCATCGTTATCATCGTCCTCGTCATCGTCATCGTCATCCTTCATTTCCACGAATACTTTGTTCACCTGCGGCCTCGCCGGCAACCCCTCTTCAGTCCCGAGCAATTCCCGGCCGAAAAGCGGAAAAATGGGCTTGATTTTCCCGTCCGCGAAGGCGTCCTCCGCCGCTATCGGCGACGCGTTCCCTCCACCACACATAAACGAAAATTCCTCCTCCTCCTCTTCCTCTTTCTCTTTCTCTTCGTCATCGTTGCGGGTATTATCCAATTCTTCGTTTACCCTCAGCTGAAGTTGAAGATCTTCACTGAGTTTTGCTGCAAAATCTGAGCCAAGATCATGATCATGGCCATGGTCATAAGTCGCCTGCATCGTGTAAGCTACCAATTTTGCTCTTTCTCTTTCTCTCGCTATGTGTGAAAAGAGAAGAAAATAGGGAGACGAAAAGATTGAGAGATGTGATGGAGAGTGAAGAGGATAGGGATTGAGATTGTAAATGAGGGGTGTGTGTGAAATGTGTGTTTATATAAGGAGAGTAGTTGGCTGGTAAGACAAAGGTTGGTTTGGTCCGTTAAGTAGATATGTATTGAATGTTTGAAGTTTGAATGAGAATATATTATTATTTTAGTTGATTAATATATTATATGTATACGGTATTTATTTAGCAGCGTGATTGAATTGGGTGGTGGAGTTTGTTTTGTTTGCGAAACAAGAAAAGAGACGAGTAGAGAAAAAAAGTGTGTGACAGTAAGAGCGAGAAGTTGCCGCGAAGGGTGTCCTCGCCTTCACGTTGTGTGTTGGGTGTCGCTTTTTCCTTCCCGTTATGGGTAGCACGAAGGGTATTGTCCTGCTACGAGATAGAAAGTTCATCGAACCGTGTCTCACGCATGTCCTATATGTAAAAATTAAAAACGATCACGACTTATAATTTTAGTTCAAATCTAATTTCTTACCCTGATTTGAGTGTTTATTAGTGTATGTTGTGTCCCTGAGATTCGTCAGACGTACCGGTGATCGGACTACGCAATTGAATTTTTCTTATGACAAAAATAAAGTTTATTAAACCAACCCCACTTTCAACCCCAAATGGTATAAAACAATTAATAATTAATAATAAAACATGGGTCATTTCAAAGAACCATACAAATACGGGTTATTTAAAATAGAAATTGTTGAAATATAACTAAAATACGAATCCTTTTAAATAAAGTTTTAAGCGAAAGTAAAAAAACTATCCTGAGTAAAGTTAAAATAGAAGGTTATCAAATATAGAAAACTAATGAAAACCCCTAAATGTGAAATAATCTACTCAAGCTGGTTGTAAAAAGGATTGGGGGTTATGGTGATAAGGATATTGGTAGGGATAGCAATTTCTTTTTGAGCAATAGATAAGTTTTACTGTGACTAGTATTAACATAATAAATACATACATAAATATCCTCTTTATAAATTTTAAATTTTTTTGATTAGATGATAAGTT
Organism: Cordia subcordata; assembly: GCA_028554755.1. Lineage (NCBI taxonomy): Eukaryota > Viridiplantae > Streptophyta > Magnoliopsida > Boraginales > Cordiaceae > Cordia > Cordia subcordata. Next base: position 2,914,247 of record JAPTOF010000020.1, read on the forward strand.
AATATAGTATTAGAATCTAAAAATTAAAAAGCATTAAAACTAAATTTAAAAACAAATCACAATTATAGGTGAAGACGTGTATTAATATAATAAATAGGTATACCTGTTAAATAATATGATAAGTTAACAACTAGATAATTACACAAAATCAATCTAATTGTCAATTGTCATATTCGAGATTTAGACATATATCAATTGTTTTAGACGGATGAGTGAATCTTAAACATAGAAAATTAACCATAACCCCTCAACATGAAAATAAGTTACTCTAATTGTAAGAGGGTGTTTGGTTTGGCTTTTTTCTTTTCTTTTTTTTCTTGGTTAAACTTGCTTAAAACCTAATTTAAGTTAATAAAAGTATTTATTTTAATTAAAAATATGTTTTTCTTTAAGTGACATTAAGTGCATGTTCGGCAACAGTTTTTCAAGTAGCTTGTAGTATTTTGACTGGTCAAAACACTATTTTGCTAAATTATTGATGTTCACGAAACTAACGTTTTAAGTAGCTTTTTAGGTAACTTTTAGTGTTTCAGCTAGCATTTTTCAAAAGCTAAAAATTTTAGCCTTTTAAACAGCTTTAGCTTTTCATGTTTTTTTTGGCAATTCTATCATTTTTGTATTTTTTTGTTTTTTGTTTTTATCCTTTCTCCAATCTCCCTCATCTTTCCCTTTTCTTTACAAATATAAATTAAAAAAAGTAATATAAAAATAAATTTTAATTTCTATAATCAACATTACTAAAAGCATAAGTTTTACTAGCATTTTTTTTGACAAAATAATTTTTAATCTATTAAAATTAATTTTTGTAATATTGATACAAATGTTTTATCAAAACATTACTTATACTTTAATATTAAAATATGATTATAAAAATAAATATCTAATTATGAAATATATTATCTTATTCTTATAATAGTAATAATAATTGTACTTATCATAATAATAATAATAATAATAATAATAATAATAATAATAATAATAATAATAATAATAATAATATGATATTAATATCCTTTTACGATATTTTACATTCATTAGTTAATCTAACAGTTAATTTTACCAAATACATTTTTAGTGTGTTTGGAATGATCTTATTTTAAGATACTTATCCTATTAAAATTTAGATATATCTTATAAAATTTAAGATATCTAATCACATGCACCATGCATTTTATTGTTGTAAAAAATAAAAAAGGATGGATTGCTTATTTCTTATAATATAAAAAGTATGGTTTGTTTTGAGTTTTTTAAAGGATGCATGATAAGATGCCAGATATCTTAAATCTTATAAGATTTTCCCCTATTTCCCTCATTTCAATAGAATAATCATCTTAAAATAAGACTATAACAAACAGAGCATTTATTCAATTAACTAGTGAAATAGTTATTAACTAATAGCTAAAATACAATAAGTATTAGCTACCCAAATAGTTATCAGCTACTCAAATAGATATTAGCTACCTTAACAGTTAAATTTGCCGAACAGGCCTTTAGTCAAAAATAAAAAGCTCCCCACCCCACCTTTTACGTTTTATGCCTTTAAACACCTTAAAAAAACAAGTTTAACCAAATCATTTACCATCTTATCCTTATTTTGTTTTCTTTATTATCAAAATATCTTTAATCTTTTATGTTATACTTAGCATTTTAATTCTATTGTTATGTCTTTAATAGTTAATTTAATATTATAAGTTACTTTTTAACCCATTTTAACCAAACAAATAAATACTTATTTTTATAACTACAATTCTTATTTAAACACATAACTACTTAAAATCGAATATAAAAAGCTGTTTAAAGCCAAAGGTACTTTAAGTAACTTTTTGAAAAGACAATCCAAACACCCTCTAAACAATCTTATAAATATTTCATTATTAGTTATCTAACATTTTAAATTGTCAACTTATACTGATTAGAATTTGGATTTGGCTCAAATCCGACTGTGTTTAGATGGATGAATGAATCTATGATATATCAATTGGGCGGGGAATAATTCTTTTAGTAAAAATCTGATCAAGTTGCATTATAATCAACTTGACTAATGCTACACCATAATCAACTTTTATTATAATATTTGCAAATGTCTAAATCTCGGTGGTGACGATTGACGATTAGATTGATTCTATGCAATTATCAAGTCACTGTAACATATCTCTTCTAATGCCTCACTATGGGTAATTGGGTATCCAGCTTCACCATGTTGAAATTCGTTCAAATTATTTGCAAAAAAAAAAAAAGTCATTTCTACCAATATCCTTATCACCCTAAGTATAGGGTACGGCTTGTATTTTGAACAAATTATCAGGTAAAGAGATTTGTTACTCTTTCCATCATGTATTCAACCTCAAATTTAATGAATACGATGTACTGCGCTATATCGTACTACATTAAAAGTTATGTGACCGTTGTTGTGTGTTTTTTTTTTTTTCCTTATTTTATCTTCGTTTAAACACTCTTAATTCCCAACAAGCTAGACTAACATCTAGATTGCAAATAGACTAATGTTTTGTAGAATAGACCCCATTTATGGATGATGTTGTGTGTTTTGTTTGATGGAGAAGGAAAGAGGAAAAAAAAAAAAGAAAGTGAAAGTGAGAGGAAGAAGCGCCGAGAAGGGCGTTTGCGCGTTCACGTTGCGATGTGCGTCGCTTTTTTACTGAATTATGGGGCTGCACGAAAGGTGGTACTTTCTTGGAATTGGGGGGGGGGGGGGGCGTGGGGATATTGACATTTCACTTGGTTTTTGACGCTTTTAAACTTCACGTTCTGATATTCGTGTCTAGTACTAACTCAACTTGCCCCATGTGAAGATTCACCATCCACCTACTCCGAATAATTGTGTCTCGGTGCAGAAAAAGAATTAGATAAGAACTTATAGGCTTTTTGATTTTGCTTAATTGGTATTTATAAATATCTAAATAGTAAAAAGTACATGAGAAAATATTTTTTTTTTCTTATGAACACTCAAAATAAGCAAAGCCAAACACCCTCTTATTATCCTCAATAATTTTGACTTCAAACTCATGTATATTGCTTAATTATTGACTCCCTTAGGGCTTTATTTGGATTGATTTTTTGTAAAAATGATTTATTTTACAACTTTTTTTAAAAAATACTTTTTAAAGAATTTAAAAATTCTAACTTCTAAAAAAAATCGTACTTGGATTGGATACGTTCCGAATTCTTAACTGGACAAATTTTTATTTGATTTTAATCGGATTAATCAATGTCGGGTGTATCTATTGAAATGTTCAATCATCTAGAAGATATAAAAGTCCAGAAAATATAACATTTTGCACAGACCAGGTCGTTCTCATGTTTTCCAAACAAGAGAACATAGTTTATTTTCCATGGATGACAGCAAGAATAATTTTCATAGGAGTCGAAATTTTCATTGTGTTTGTTTGTTTATTTGTTTGTTTTTTTAATTTTTTTAATTTTTGCACCATACCAACCGGCAATTATAAATTAACTTAACAAATAGTATAATTCTTAAACTATGCTAGTCCACGGTTTTGATTTGGTTGGAGGCTGAGCAGAGATTATTTATTGAGATTAGGATAGTAACGGCATACAAGTTGTGACAAAGAACCAAATTAATGCATGCAGGTCTCCTATCTTATATTTGTAATTTATTTGACGAAAGCAAGAATTATCACTCCAAGTAAAACGAACAGTCAATCGAGTTACGAATTGGGTGGCAAGACATACTCTGTTGGACGAGTTATTAATTGGCTAAATTTTTACTTTTCCCCTTCTTTTAAGGGAGACCTTTGTAAATGACTTGTACCCAGTGTGGGTTAAACTTTTTATAATTTTGATGCATTAATTTGAAATCCATTTCATCCAAAAGGAACAAGTGATATGTTGACAAATTAATAATTAGTACTATGGGTACATTATATTTAGGGCCTGTTTGTATTGGTTTTTTTTTTTTTCCCTAGAAAAAAGTATTTTTTTTCTTAAAAAAGCTACATTAAATTTGCAATAACTATTTGATTTGGCTTTCAAAAAAGCTGAAATTCTAAAAAAGTTCAAATACAACTTTTTTTAAAAGTCACAAATTTCAACTTCTAAAAAAAATTATTTTTTACAAGTCCTTATAATGACTTGTAGATCATTTTTTTGGTTATTTTCCGAGATTATAATTAGTAGTTAGACTTCAATTGTTATATTTATGACCTCGTAAATTACCAAGATAACCGAAGGAAGGAGAAGAAGAGCTAGACAACAAAATTTAGAAAGAGGATCTTTACCATCGGTCTTTTTGAAATGTGTAATAAGCGCTAAAGGCATAGGGAAAATGTTGTTGATTGAATTCTTTTTGGATATCTTCTTTACTTCAGTCTTAAGCTTAAGATACTTCAGAATGCCAAAAGATAGGAAACATGTAGGGGCACCTTGCTGGAATACGTGTCAGGGCTACTATTATGCTATGATATTTGATTATTTGTAACATTGAGATGGTATAATATAATTATGTGTTGTGAATTTCTCATAATGAAAAAAATACATCAAAGATATTTTAAAAAAAAAAAAAAAGGCGAAAAAGACAAGGAAAAGGAAAAAGAAGCTTCAAAATTGAGGGAGACGATCTTCCTTGGACATTGACAATTTGGCATGGGCAACAATATTTTCAACTGCTCTTTTTGACTATAAAAAGAAAAAGGATTTTATTTCATATTTAATATTACCATGTTACCTTCGAGGTCAAGCTACTGATGCTAGATCCAACGTTCTATGGGAGTTTTCGAAGTTGATTTGTTTGTGGATTCTTGTTGGTATGTGTGGTTACATACGCACTAGCTTTTCTTTTCTTCTGGTAAAGTTCAAGTGTAAAAACTCGAAAAGTTCCTATGGTGATAAAATTTGATTGATATGAAATGAAACGACTCTTGCATTTATTTTATATCAGATTCTTTTTACTATTTAAAAACTTGTTTTATTTCATTCTATTTTTTAGAATTTTAAATTTGTACTATTCATTATTATTATTATATGTTATATATGAGAATCCCAAGATATTCATGTGGGATGGGGTGGACTTTGAAATCTCTTGATATGTGTCTTATTTCCTTCTTTTGATGATATATTCATATATATATATATATATATATATATATATATATATATATATATATATATATATATAAACAGTTTAAACGAGTAGGAAAGTTATAGTGTCAAAGATGGAGAGCTTGAGATGTAGGGTCATTATGAGGGTGTTTGGCTTTGCTTATTTGGTGCTTAGAAGTACTTAAATAGTAAAAAGCATTTGAGATGGTATCTTTTTTTAAGTACTTATAAGCACCCAAAATAAGCAAAGACAAACACTCTCTATATTTAATAACTTAGCTATATGAGCTTTTGTTTTGCCATGTCAAATATTTAAAACAACTATCACAATTTTTTTAAATAATACTTAAGTCTAACACAATTAATGTTGTGTTTGGTATAAGTTTATTATAAGATGCTTATTTTATTTGTTAAAGATATTTTTACAATTACAGATAAGACATCTTATAAATTTCATTAAACTTTCAAAAAAAATTCCAACTGTGTCTTTTTTTATCTTATATGATATAAGCAATTTATCCTTCTCTTATTCTTTACAACTATAGATAAGCATATTATGAAAATTCAAAACAAATTATACCTTTTTATATAAAATATTAAATAAGATGCATTTGTGATAAGCTTATTCCAAATAGAGCATAAATAAGAAGTTGGGTTTAAGCAAACAATACTTGTAAAAAGCTTAAAATATGATTAAAGTTTTGATTTTTTTTTTCAAATTCAAAAATAAAAAATTTTAAATATGAATTGGTATATATAGCAATTCCCTTTTCCAAGTATAAAATTCTATTATAAATTAAGTTTAATCTATGAATGGATTATCCCAAAGCAAGATACGAACTCTAGTCGTTAACTATTCCCTTTGCACTGGTCAAAGTCTCTCGCAACTTATCATTGACTTTGACTCGTCAAAGACTCAACAAATAGAAGCTTCCAAACACTCTATGGGGCGGCTTGACCAGAGCTGCTCGATGCTTGTTTTTTTCCTCTTGGCGTCTCAGTCTATTCTATGATCAAAATTGCTTCAATATATTCAATAAAATCAATCATTGTGGAATGTCCAGATTCGATTCATCTTCCTACTGAAAAAAGAGATTTTTCAACTTCTCTCGGATACAGACATTTCCTAGTATGTCCACCATGTAAAAGGTGCCATTTCGTTCTCGTAAGCACGATTAAAATGAGTCTTGACAATGATTTTGGAGTCCAAAATTATTAGTTAAAAAAATAAAATTTTAATTATTAGCTAGAATTACAATACTAGCTTATAAGCTACTTCAATGTTAATTATATCGTACACTAATTTTTGACTGACACTAAGGCATTTCAGGTCCTTAAATGAGGGATTTTTTTTTTCTTTGTCATAAATACTCTTTTAATCTTTTTAAAAAATACCCTTGTTCTCAAAGTATTTTCAAAAATACCTTTTTTTGGGGTTTGAAAACCCGAAATTACCTTATCAAACTCCATTTCAGAGAATAAATCTCCGAATTTGGACTTGCTAGAATTGCTTTATCAACCAAAAGTTGCTTTATCAAACTCTGATTTGGAGAATGAATATCCGAAAAGGATATTTTTTAAAACATTTCGAAAACAAGGGTATTTTCAAAAAGATTTTAGAAAAATGATAGTATTTATGAAAAAATCCCTTAAATGAGCCCCCCCCCCCTCCCAACAAGGGCCTCAAACCCCAAAAAAGAAGAAAAGAGTATAATAAGCCCTCTAGGTTCTTAAATCTTGAAGGAAAATCAAAATAAGATTCATATAAATTATGAGAGATATGAAAGAGGAAAAAAAACTTTTACTATTATGCTAATTCATGGAGTTCTCCACCAACAGGATCGGATGTACATGTATGATTCTACATGCTATATAGTGTGATTGGAATGATCTTATTTTAATATGCTTATCCTATTGAAATTAGGAGATATCTTATAAGATTTAAGATATTTTATCATACGCACCATACATTCTATAGTTGTAAAAAATAAGATAGGAAGGATTGCTTATTTCTTATAAGATAAAAAGTATGGTTTTGATTTAAATTTTCATAGAATGCATGATAAGATTTCTTAAATCTTATAAGATATACCCTCATTTCAATAGAATAAGTATCTTAAAATAAGACTATAACAAACAGAGCAATAGTCTCTATAGTAGAAACCTTTTTTTGGACAAATATGCAATATTTTTAAAATATGACACTTTGATCAAGAAACAAATCTAATATTCTTTGTAAAATATTAAAGCTTTTATATGTGTACATCGTTTTCCTTTGATCCTAGTGAATTTTTTTTTTCTGGAACCTTTCACTGTCTATACTGAAAACTTCTGAAAAATGAAGGGATATTTTTTTTGTGTACATTTTAAAAATTAATAAATCCCCATGAAAAAATTACTTACTTATGCATATTAAATTGTATATTACAATTCATTCAAAACAATTCTGGATTTGTCGTGTCCTTTTCCACCTAGGAGATTCACATTTGGGCTTGCTAATGAATGCTCATTTTTCCAAAGCTTCTTAATATAGCCTTCATAAAAAGTAATTTTTATTGTTGCGCCATAATAGAAGAACTAAAAGTTAATGTTAATATAATAAATAAATACATTAGTATTCTCTCTATAAGTTTTCAAACATAGACATGAGTTAAATAACTTTAATATAATATCAAAACTTAAAAATCGAAATGTCTCAAATAAGATGGTAGCTCTATTGACCTATTCTAATCCTTATATAAGCACATGTTTTAAAAAGATTGAGTTGCAATGTATGCGAAAGCTACCTTGGCATAACTCATGCTCATTAGTTAAGGTGTATGATTCATCAACTTCTAGCCATTTTCAGGGCTTGACAAGTTAATTGCCTAGATAAAATCTCCATGTGAATAATATTTCATTTGACAACTAAATTAAGCTAATGGACAATGACATCTTTTTAGTAGTTAAGCAACGTGGAGATGTGTATTTAAGATTTCTTAAGGTGGAGATGTGTATTTAAGATTTCTTGCCAAATCTTCACCAACAATCTTATCTCATATTGCAATCGCCTGGATTGGTGTACGTATTGAAGTGCATAATTTTTCTATTTGATGCGATAGGATCAAAAGAGATCACGAAAGTGATGGTGTTGTTGACCTGCTTGCATGTGTGTGCACGAGCACTTATTTTGTTTCGTCTCATTTTCTCTTGTTTCTAGAATTTAGGATAAGTTCTTAAATGTAAAGATCAGTCAACAGTTTTTTCCCCTCCTAATCCCTGCCTCAACCCTACGCCCATCCCTTGAGTCATCCTCACCTTCTTCCGGCTGATTGCCGGTGATCTATTCAAGATCGATAGCAATTAAACACGAGAATTGCGCTATGTGATTCGAACTCAAATTATTATTTTGAGAAAATTAATTTTAATCACTTAAACTGATCCCTGAATTTCAAGATCAGTCAATAGTTTATCATTAATTATTAATTTTTCTCATAATTCATGACATTCTAATTTGCGTGTAGTAAAAGAAATTAAATTTGTTATATGTTTGGTTGTAAGCTTGAAAGCCCATTGTAATTCAAGCAACTCAGCTTAATTATGGGCCCATTTGGATTGGCTTTTTAAAAGCACTTTTTTTCATAGCTTTTGAAAAATAGTTTTTTTTTAGAAGTTGAAAATTCTGGCTTCTAAAAAAAACTGTATTTGAATATTTTTTAGAGTTTTAACTTTTTTAAAAACTAAATCAAATAGTTATTACAAATTTACTGTAACTTTTTTTCAAGAAAAAAATATTTTTTCCTTAAAAAATAAAAACCAATCCAAACAGGTCCCATGTCCTTGACCACCATGAAAGATAGATAAATTTTTTGGGCTTCAGTCGGGCCTTAAAATTCTCATTCTTGTCGGGTTGGGATTCATGGCCTTCTGGACTGCGATCTATTTGCACTTGAAAGATGGCTTGCAGAAGGTGGGCCTTGAAGAACCCAACGGTCCAAATTTAAATAATCGAAATTCTCAACTTAATTCAATATAACGATTCTTATTATGCTTAATGCACTTTTTCTTTCTTTTTTGGGTCAACATGGATGCGACTTCTAATGATATGTAAACAAGTTATTTTTAATTCTGAATTACATATATATTAAGTACTCATTAGTATTTAATTAGTACTTAAAATATAATTCTTTCTCTTGGGACTAAAATGACTAATTATTATTGAGGGAAAATGTGCAACCCCCTGAAGCAGTAACTGGAGTGAAGCATCAAACCTAACTTGGGCATTATTATTCATCACAAGAATTATTCCTGGGCACTATTATTCACCATAAGAATTATTCCCTTTGTCCCATAATTTGAGTCACTTTAGGGATCGAGTTGCAGCTTATAGAAGACACATATCCTAGCTACTTTTTCTATAGTATATTACTATTAAAATAAATTATATATTACTTTCTTGTACTCTGACCTATGTGCACCATACTCTCTGTAAGATCAAAACTAATTAATTACTCCCCTGTACTTTGACTTATATGCACCATACCTTCTGTAGCATCAAAACTAGCTAATTATCCCCCTGAAGTTCTTAAAAGTGTGCAAAATGGCCCCCCTGAAGTTTTTAAAAGTGTATAAAATACATATTTTGCACACTTTTAAAAAATTTCAAAGGGTAATTAGTTAGTTTTGATATTATAGGGTGATAAGGTGCATATATGTCAAAGTACAAGGGGCAATTAATTAGTTTTGATAATACAGAGGATATGATACAAATAAATTAAAATATAGGAGAGTAACATGTAATTTACTCTTACTATTATACCCCAAGGAAGAACATTGGCAAATAGGGGTGTAAAGTTTTAATAAGGCCATGTGAAAGGGATTATAATTTGGAAAACCAATTCAAATTTTTTAAAGGAAATTTAACAATATCCTAGGTGTCTTATAACAATGGATTAAAACATGTAACACATAGCGAAGACATCGTCTATTGCTAAAATTAGCCAAAAAGCAGAAAATTTCGTCAGAATGCGTTAAAATAAAAGACAAACTAAAGAAATATTTCCCCACTTTCTTGTAAATAGAAGATGAAGAATTCATGGTGAGAAGTATGTTTGAAAGCTCCGGCGTTTGCAAATAAAACTAGGACAAATTGAAGACATCACATGTTCACAAATCCCACATATAAAATTAGCATCAACCATGCATGCATATACTCCCAAGCACAAAAGTATTAAACTTGAGAAATTAACAACAGAAAACCCCACCCAAAACCTAGTAATTCAACTAACATGTTAAATCCTCTCTAAGCTCAATGATGCATCGAACCGGGTTTGAAATCTATATGATCATCAGCAAATCTCACTTGTCCTTTGCCCGGTCCACCATGATGATATGATGGCTTGAAGTTTCTGAAACCATCGCTTGCTGCAACTTTTGAACTTGGGATCGGCTTCATCTCGAACCCCAACTCAATGTCCCCTCCTTGTTTGTGTGGATGAAAATCATCATACTTTTGCCTACCTGATGATGCTTTCTCCTTCGACCGGACCGGATTTGCCGGTTTAGGCTTACTAGACTTGTGATGGCGTTTGCTGCATACCCTTCCAACAACACAAGCCACAACAGAGATGACAAGAATTATTGCCAGGATTATAAAAACCGGTCCGAATGAACCGTCCGAGTGGCCGGATGAAGGTATTTGATCTCTTGGGACATTATTCTCAGGGTATAGTACCCCCTGATCAACTGGCTGTGACATTTTTTCCCGAGGTTTGTCTAGGCAGATTTTTTTTTTTTCGAATAAATTTTAGTAATATAAACTAAATCCTCTTTGAGGTATGTAAATTCTTGGAGTATAAACAGAGGAAGGATTAGGAGAGTTGCAATAGGGAGATATTGAAGATTGGTTAAGCAAAAGTGCTGTTTGTGTTATGCATGAGCGCGGGGTCTTAAATTCAAAACAATGGGTAAGGCCATCTTTATTGAAAGGTACAAGTAAAGATATTCCTAATGTTCTTTAATGAACAACAAAGTGAATGATTGTTGCTTTGTAAGTAGAGAAAGTGAGATTTTGGGATCTTTGAGCATTGTTAAATCTCAGTGCCCCATAAAAGGGTCTGAAAATATCACTCTGCTGCTTTCGCTTTACTGTTTATAATTATATATATAGGCAATAATTAATTATGTTCAAGTATATTTAGATTTTTAATGTATCTTTTAATTTTAAAATGTCAGGCTTTTGTGTATGGAACGTAATTTTTTAGGCAATCATGAATTAATGATTCTAAACATCAAGCAAGGATCAGTAATTATAAATAATGAATAAAATGTTCTGAAGTACATGGCCTCTGGTTTATAAACATAAATGAAAGTATCTTCTTCTAATTCCTAAAATCAATTTAGATTAAACTATATAACCATGAAGACTCGAAACTCGAATCCCAATGTACATTATCGCTAAAGTGATAAGCAAATTTGTGTATAACTTTTGACCCGTGACTTTCACTGTTCACTTTCTTATTCATACTCTAATTTATTAAGACATGCAGCTATTTTTGAATTTACTCCTAATGTGAAGTGTGAAACATGAAAAGAAGATTTATCAAGGGAAACCCAAAGAAAAAAAAAAGAAAGAGGAACAAAAAACACAGCAATTTGAAGAAACAATTATTTTCAGACAACTATCTGACTCATTGTCGCAAGCTTTTCTCTATCTGTCTATATTCCTCTTGCTTTTTGCAGAATTGTGTAGGGTTCGATGCTGTTCGATGATTTGACCAATATTACATTATACTAATAGTAACAATACAGTCATATTTTAGAGTGTTTGGCGATGCTTGTTATTTAGATACTTCTGAGTTAATTTTTTATTTTTGAGTATTTATAAACACTTAAAAAAATATTATTAAACACCCTCTCCGAATTGGAAGAAACTTTTTCTTTCCCCTTTCAAAAAAGCTAAAGACCGATTATAACATAAAATTAACGAGAACTTATTTTTAAACTTACTCATACCACTTAATATTTAACCACTAAATCTTTGGTAAATTGGAAAAAACTTTGACGACCTGGAGATTCAAGAGGAACAAGCTGGCAGATAACTACGTAGAAAGAAGCTTCTATTCCTGCTCTCGTGCCACTCCATTCAGCTGCCACTGATATTTTCTAATTATATAAAACTCACTTAAAATATTGGAACTTTAACTAGTTAAAGGACCCGTTGTTTTACACGACGATGCACAAATTGATTCTTTTCATCATTATGCACTAATAATTAAAAGGATCTCGAAATATTTTTCAGTGATACTTTAATGCATACTACTTTATCATTACATTAATTGAGCATATATACGTACTTTTTAGTGAGATAATTGATCTAAATTTTCCTAAGAGAATGAAAGAAAAGAAGTTACTGCATTAAATTATAATACTCCCTTGTCATTTACCAAATATGTTATAAGTGCGTGCCCTCTTATCGTACAAAAATACTCCTATAAATACTTAGGTCTTTCAATACTGTGTCCATGAGTCTTTAACTAATAGCACAAGTATCATAATTGAAGTCTATACTTTTTGGGAAATATGTGCATCTCCATGATCACATTTCATAATCCACATTCCATATATTATATCCTCAATTAGTTTTATATGATTTTGTGCAAGCATTAATTCTTTGTGAGAGTTTAATTACTTCTTATTAATAATACTTTCAATCAAACCTGTTTATACTCAGACTAAGGGCCTGTGCTGGATTGGCCTTTTTTTTTTTCTAAAAAAAAAAATATTTTTTTTCTTGAAAAAGTTACATTAAATTTGCAATAACTATTTGATTTGGCTTCCAAAAAAGCTGAAATTCTGAAAAAAAAAGCTATAGAAGTCAGAATTTTTAACTTATCAAAAAAGCTATTTTTCAAAAGCTAATAAAAAAGAACTTTTGAAAAAAATCAATCCAAACGAGCCTTAAATTACAGAACCAAATAATCATTTTTTAGGTTTTAGTGCTATTGCCATTAGGCAAGGATTAGGTTAAGAAAACCAAAATGCATGATGTCCAAAATATTCATCAGACATTCCCATTGGAGGCAAAATCATTAGCTCACCAAGATATGTCATGCTAATTGGATGATCAATTATGGCTATACTCATGATTTCTATTAGCAAGTTTTGAGTTGGCTTATTACTATATCAGTCAATTGAAATATAGACTAGCAAAAATATTTCTTATTATTGTAAATATTTTATACACCAATTTTTTTTAAAATGATTGTAAATATTTTCTATAAACCAAAACCTATACACTCTTACGTAATATATGCGAGGCATGTCACGCATGTCACATTTCACACCATAGATAAAAGGACGTATACTTACACCACTCATTTTTACCAACAAAGAAACACCTCAACCAAACCAACGCAAAAAACTTCCACTAGACACCTCAATTAATTAAAAATAATTAAACTGATTTACCAATCGAATCCAAACCACCTTACTGTTATGAAAAGGAAAAAAAAAAAAAAAGAAAAGAAAACCAAGCTATAACCACATTTTCCACCAAAAAGATCATCGCAGCAGGTTTCTAACCCAGTCAAAGGAAATGGAACCTACCCAAATGCCGGTAGATTTCTTGCAAAGGGTGTCGAAGGATAAATAATTTAAAAAATTTCTGAACTATAGATTGCAATCTCTGATCAGGGCCCGAAAGCACAGGGAGCAATTTGCAATTTACTCTTTTAATAACATAGATTATACGATAGATTGAGGATTCAATTTTAATAATCAAATTGTGATAAACTACCATAAATATGTCATAGAAATTCACATTTATGGGGAAGCTAACAAGAGTGCCAATTGGATCACAAACTATGAACACGCAGAAATAACTTCATGGACAACACTGGTCATCTTGGTTGCACATGAACACAGAACAAGCACAGAAACACAGAACTTGACAAAGAGCACATGAAGTTAAGCAAGCTGAAAAGCAAAATACTGCATTGCATGTCAAACATGTTTGGCGATTCCATAGGCTAGTCTAGCAGCAGTTAGCTTAGAATTCCTTACATGCTTCAAAAGAGCTGTTAACAAGCTAGTCTAGCAGTAGAACTGTTAACTTAGCCACGAGGCATGGGGACACGGAAATACACAAACAGGGAAAAAAGGGAGAGGTGGAGAAAACAGAAGCCTAAATGGGAGTTTACATTCTTATTACAACCCCTTCACTTGTTCAGCATCAGCACAGCTCTAACCTCCTCTATCACCTCTGCAAAAGATCAACATTTAGCTAAATCAACATCTTATAATTGAAAAGAATGTTCATTAATAAAAATGACCAACAAAGCTCATTTGCACATGCAAGTTCAACAATAAATTCACCAAAAAGGATAAAAAATGATTACTGAAACTACTTATCAGTATCATTCAAAGACACTTTGCCATTATCATAGTTGTCAGCATCATGGCCTAGGTTAACGCATACTAAATATTTTTCACCAACTTGGACTATAGCTATTCCATTTAAGAAGAGGGAAGACACAAGCGTGATCTATCTGTTATTGCATCATGCCCAAAGGACCACACAATCATCTCTCCATATTTATTGACATATCAAATTTTACAGTCAAACAGATTTGTAGAATAAAAGACATGCAGTAATAATCACCAAGCAGGGGACATAATGTGTAAAGAAATATCAGCAACCAAACAATAACACCAAATGTTCATACTACCTAATTAAAGCTAAAATTTAACAAAGGAGTGCTCCGAAATGCTTCCTAGATTACATGAATTATTACAAAAGCTACATAGCTTAGCACCTAAACCCATATATATATATATATATGTCTACAAATTTTTTTCATCTAACCCATAAGCAAACCATAGAATTTTTTTTTGGGTCAAAATAAACACTAGAATTTGACACTAAGTACATAATTAGCACATCTTAAACCAAAATGTAACTACAAGTAAACTGTGTGAAGAATCTTGAGCTTCCATCCTAAAAACCAATTGGTCAATGTGAGGAGTAAGCCCAAGATCTTGGTCTTAGACTTTGTTGACTTTGTGATTTTTTCATGTGGGAGAAAACACTCACAAGTAGCTTTCCATGTGGGAGGAAACACTCTAACAAGTAGCCCAAGATCCAATTGGTCAATGTGAGGAGTAGCCCAAGATCTTGGTCTTAGACTTTGTTGACTTCGTGATTTTTTCATGTGGGAGAAAACACTCACAAGTAGCTTTCCATGTGGGAGGAAGCACTCTAACAAGTAGCCCAAGATCCAATTGGTCAATGTAAGGAGTAGAAACACTCTAACAAGTAGCCCAAGATCCAATTGGTCAATGGGAGGAGTAGCCCAAGATCTTATTAAGTGATCTTAGACTTTGTGATTTTTGCATGTGGGAACAAGTAGCCCAAGATCCAATTGGTTAATATGAGGAGTAGCCCAAGATCTTACTGAGTGGTCTTAGACTTTGTGATTTTTGCATGTGGGAGGAAACACTCTAACAAGTAGCTTTCCATGTGGGAGGAAATACTCTAATACTTCCCCTCACGTGTGACCTAATTTGACAATTGAAGTAGCCCAAAATCTTATTAAGTAGTCTTAGATTTTAAGATTTTTCCATGTGGGAGGAAATACTCTAAAACTTCCCCTCACGTGTGACTTAATTTGATAATTGAAGAAGAATCACAGGTGGACAAATTAGAACATCACACAAGGATGAAGAAGGGTCACACGTGGACGAATATAATTGGCCCATAACTTGGGCTCTGATGCCATTGTAAAGAATCTTGGGGTTCCATCTTAAAACCAATTGGTCAATGTGAGTAGTAATCTAAGATCTTATTAAGTGGTCTTAGATTTTATAATTTTTCCATGTAAAAGGAAATACTAACAAACTGTACTTGGTCAAGCATTTTCTTCTTGGCTCAGTGATCTGAATCATAGGCCTTGCGTTTGCGCTTGATTTCGCACTTTTCCTCCTTCTTGAGAATAATAGCTTTAGCAATCTTCTCGTTATCGAAGGATAAATGCCTAGCACGTTTCTTGATTGCTCGCAGTTGAGTACACACACTCTAGATCAGCAACCACACATAGAGGAGTCTTTATTTTTACATAAAGGTACTTCACGTCGTCAACATCTTGCCTCGCTGACACACAATAGGCCCCCAAACTTCTTCACGCGCAAAAGCATAATCATGCAATCCGATCGCGTAGCAGTTTTTGCTTACACTTCACACAGTTTTTACGTACGCAAAAACAAAGACTCCTCTGCGTGTGGTTGCTGATCTAGAGTGTCCTCAATCAGATATAACCGAAGGGATAAATCGCTTAGCACGTTTCTTGATGTTTCGCGGTTGAGGACACTCACATAGAACCGAAAGCATAAATTGCTTAGCACGTTTCTTGATGTCTCGTAGTTCAGGACACTTTAGATCAGCAATCATACACAGGAGTCTTTGTTTTTGGGTACACCTCGCCAGTAGACCCAACCTAGCTCATTCCAGTGCTTCCTTCTCTTGGCTACTAGCTAGCTGTCCAGAAGAGTGAGCTCACGTAGTTGCTCACGAGGAATTTCCACCCATTTTATTCATGTTTTTTCTTCTTCTTTTTCTTTTTTTTTTGGGCCCGCCAGAACCCTAGGGTTATTTGTTTATGTATATTTATATGCATATATTTCAATTACTTGTTAATAATTTCCCCTTCTGAGTTGCTGGAGGTTGCAAACTAGTGGTAGCATGTGAGTAAATGCTTTTATGGGTTGATCTAGTAGCACTAATACTTCATCCACTTGAAACTAACTGGCATACTACCCGTGCCATGTACGAATTTTGATGACTATTAGATATTATCAAAGTCTATAATTAATAATGTTATAAATTACATACCATTAAAAGCAATTTCTATCCATGCCACGTGTACAATTACATATTGATATATCTTTTTAATTCAAACATATGAATCTAAAATTTAATTTTGAAAGCTTCAATTATATCTATAATTTTAATTTGATTTATATACTATTAAACAAGGTTCGTGCAAACTTGAACAAAAAGTTATGTAAAAATTAAGAAAACCCTTCTTAATGAACATAATAAAAAATTATTTATTCCTTTTCTTTTATACATGATCAGAACTAAAGTTGACTTGTTCTACCTTAATTACATAGTTTTAATCTAATATACCTACTCTAGTCTTGCATAAAATTAAAAAAGATAAATAAAAATAATGTAAAATAAAATTTACATAAAAAAAATTCTTAATGAACATAGTAAAACAAAATTATTTGTATGGATAGATATTAAAAGTTGATCTTGAGCGTCCACTTATAGACACCTAATTACCAAATAATATGAAAGAATTAAAAAATAAGTTATTATTAACAACATTAATAGAAATATGAAAAGAAATCTCAATTAAAAAGACATATTAAAAGATTCCACTAACTTCCATTAAATTATTGGGAAGTTTTGTTGTGTCTTTTCAAGAAAACGGTACCCAAAGGTTCTTCTTTATTTAGTATTTATTAATAACAACAACAACAATAATAATACAAAAACATATTTCTAAAATAACTACATATTATTTACACATTGTTATATATAATAAATTAAAGTAGCATCAAATTGGACCAAATGACCTTGGCTTATGAGTTTTTGCTCATTGGTAAGAAATTTTGTTCGTGGCTTTAATTCGTTGCTTTTTTTCTTTCAATAGTTTAAAGTAAGTTGATATCATTTGTCTTCATAATAATAATAATAATAAAAGAGATATGTGATTTTGATCCATTCAGATGCTAGTGATATTTTCTCATTATATAAAACTCACTTAAAATATTCGAACTTTAGCTAGTTAAAGAACCAGTTGTTTTACTCCAAAAGTCTTGATTCTTTTCATCATTATGCACTAATAATTAGAAGGATCTTGAAATATTTTTCAGTGATATTTTAATGCATACTATTTTATCATTATATTAATGAAGCATACATACTTTTTAGTGAGATATATAACCGATCAAAATTTGAAGTAAAAATACATAAAAAGCAATTGAACGATGAAGGTTACAACCCCATTAGACGTAAAATACAACCGCGAATGGCTAATAACTAATCTAAATTTTCTTAAGAGAAGAAAGAAAGAAAGAAAAGCAAAAAGTTACTGTATTATTTTGTAATACTCCCTTGTCATTTATCAAATATGTTATAAAGTACGTACCTTCTTATCGTACAAAAATACTCCTATAAACATTTAGGCCTTTCAATACTTTGTCCATGAGTCTTCAACTAAAACGACAAGAATCATGAATGAAGTCTACTTTTGGGAAATATGTGTATCCCCATGACAACGTATCATAATCCACATTCTACATATTATATCCTTAATTAGTTTTATTCGATTTTGTGCACCCATTAATTTTCTGTGAGAGTTCAATTACTTCTAATTAACAATACTTTCGATCCAACCTACCTTATACTTGGACTAAATTACAGAACCAAATAATCATTTTTGAGGTTTTAGTGCTATTGCCATTAGGCAAGAATTAGGTTAACAAAAACAAAATGCATGATGTCCAAAATATTCATCAGACATTCCCATTGGAGGCAAAATCATTAGCTCACCAAGGTCTGTCATGCTAATTGGATGATTAATTATGGCTATACTCACGTCATATCCATTAGCAAGTTTTGAGTTGGGTTTTTACTATATCAGTCAATTGAAATATAGACTAGTAAACATATTTCTTATTGTTGTAAATATTTTATACCCCAATTGTTGTTAAAATGATTGTAAATATTTTCTATAAACCAAAACTTATACAATCATGTGTAATATATGGGAGGCATGTCACGCATGTTGCATTTCACAATCTGTAGTTAATTTTACCAATAAAATTTACTTATCAAAAAAAAGTTACAACTATAGTTTTCAATTATGGTACTACTGAGAAGTATAATTCTCTAGGTAAAATCGCGTACTAACACCACCCATTTTTGTGTTTAAACTGCATGCTTCAGCTACCTAGTGAACCAACACAACTATATAGATATAAAATTTGATATTTAAAATTTTCCAGGACAAAAAAAAAAAAATACACTATGGCCATTTCCAGAAAATCAATATATAATAGTAGAACCTATTCAAATAATTCACCAAAAAAGAATAGAAAAAAAAGACCTGTTCAGGTTAATTTGAAATATAAAGCCTGAAGTGTTGCATTGATCTTCGCTTTCCTGAATTAATCCGTATCCACACCGACATTTTGATAGTTTTGATGTCAAATCTATGAATTCTTTTGTTTTTTCGATTGCCTACAGAGCACATCTCAATGAAACATAGAGAACACATGTGACAAGACCCTCTTTTTCCCTTTTCATTGAGCAAATCTCACAGGAGTTTAAAACTCAAATTTCAAAATAAATGTAAAGCAAATATATTAAGAATCATTTTTTATGTTAAGCAAATGTTTAATATCGGGAAACGATATAGAAACAATTTTTGGGACATAGCTGTTTGTAGAGTTTGCAATGTAGATATAAGTGTTTTGACCTTTTCTATTTTTTGCTTTTGATCGTCGTCCTTTAATTTGTGATAGTATTAAATATTCTTGAACTTTCAATAATATCATTTGTTTACTTAACAAAAAAAAAAAATCATGATGGAATAGAATGCTATAAAAAAATTATCATTGGAATCAGACCAATCTAACCTAACGTCTCTCTGCAAAAGATGGAAGTATATTTAACCACGATATATGGATCCATTGTTCCCAAAGTAACTCACTAAGTCCCTCTCCGTCAAAATCCACACATCGACAATGAAAATTCAAGATATCCTTCCGTATTTAGCCTCGACATTATCTGTTCTCATTTTACTTTCTCGTTCTACAGGTTTGATCAATACCCCTTTTCGCAAATTTAAACTTTGCTATTGAAATGCATGTCATCGTACAAAATTCTTGTAATGGCGTTGATTCAGAGAAACCCTTTGAACCCCATTTTGAAATTTATTAAATGCAGGATTTATCTCCCACTTGCAAGAAATCGATTTTACGATCTTTCTTGACCCCATCCCTTATCCATTCCTAACTCCTCATGAGTTTTATCCGAAGATATTTTAGTAGTCTCAGCTTCTTAAACTACTCCCTAAACTCAATAGTATTTTATAATTTGAATTGCAACTCGATTTTTTTGACTAGGTGCCCTTTTCTATTTTTTTTTTTCTCTTCTGGCAGTTGCTGCACCAGTTGGAGTTTGCTATGGCCGAGTTGCAAGCAACCTGCCACCATCTCCAGATGTAATCAACCTCATCAAATCCAACGGCATTTCAAAAATCAGGCTGTTTAATCCCGACCCTGAAGCACTCTCCCCATTTTCAGGCACAGCAATCGAGCTCATGATCGGCGTCCCAAACGAAATCCTTCCGACACTAGCAAACGGCACTGTCCAAACATCAACAGAATGGCTTCAATCGAACATTTTTGCCCACGTTGAGCCGAACCAAGCGCGTTACCTAGCCGTTGGCAACGAGGTTTTCCTAAAAGATCCGTTTTACTCGCCATTCGTGGTCCCAGCAGTTCTCAACTTACACCAAGCTCTTCAAGCGTTAGGCCTAGCTGAAAAAATCAAGCTATCTTCATCTCATGCAGCTTCTGTATTATCCAGCTCATTCCCTCCATCGTCTGGTGCTTTTGACCCTAGTCTCCGATCTTTCATGTTTCCGTTGCTACAATTTCTACGTGACACAAGCTCGCCGTTGATGGTCAACGTTTACCCTTTTTTCAGCTATTTAAACAACAAGCAGTATGTTTCTCTAGACTATGCTCTTTTCAGGTCTCTAGATGCTCAGCTTGATCAGAACTTGGCTTATTACAACATGTTTGATGCTACTGTGGATGCGTTTGTATATGCTCTCGAGAGGGAAGGGTTCGGTGGGGTCCCGGTGGTGGTTACGGAGACCGGGTGGCCGACGGCCGGTGGTGATGATGCTGCGAGTGTTGACAATGCATTGGCTTATAATGGCAACGTTGTGAGGAGGGCTTTGAACAATGTTGGGACGCCCAAGAGGCCTGGAGTTGGGGTTGAAGTTTTCTTGTTTGATTTGTTTGATGAGAATGGGAAGAGTGGGGAGGAGTATGAGAGGCATTTTGGGATTTTTGGAGTTAATGGAGTCAAGGCCTATGACATTAATTTCAACTGATTCGTAACTAGTATGTTTTGGTGGGTAAAATGTATGTGTTGTAACCAAAAGACGTTTAGTTTAGTGGTGTATCTCTCACTTTGAGTGCGTAAAATGTTCGGAAATCAATTCTTGTAATCCGTGTCTCTTGCTCTAAATATGAAAAGTTCTGGATCAATTCTTGAACCGACCTTCGCTCTCCGTTGAATTGAAAAGAAAACAAAATGTATGTGTGTGTTATAATTGTAGTTGCAATCGCTGGTCGCTCACAAAGGCCCAACAGAAAGCTGTCACCTGGGCTGCAAGTAGTTGGGCCAGAGAACTAAGCCTGGCGGGCTTCAGATTGACAGTGTGTCAAAAGAGTAACACAGATACATTCTCAGGCTTATGCGCCAAAGAGAAACTATTGTACTAAGTTCTTGTGTTTTGTTACTTGGGCTATAATTACCAAGTGGGCTATTTTCTTGCAGTAAAGCGATTAAATTGATTTTTTTTTTGAAAAATGAGAGATTAAATTAAGTTTTTGTAAAAATAATATGGACTAATCTACATATTATATCGATTTCGATTTTATTCGTATGGCACAACTTATTTCCATTAAATCTAATTGTAACTGAAGGAGTTTTTAGAATATAATAAGGGCAAATTTTAAACTGGTAAAATAATAAAGACTAATTACACAAGTATTCCACCGAATTACTCAAATTACATAATTCAGTGTCCGTTATTGAATCTGCACGCAATTTAGTGACAAGTTCATTAAGGAACAAGGACTAAAACAGTGGTCCAATTCAATATTTTCACATTTAACCATACAAAACTTATACTTATCGACAATTGGTTACAAAATTTCTTTTCAACGGTAAATAATTAAGTGATAAGAACAAACACTAAAATAGTCCGCCATGCATTATTCCCTTGGTTAAAAACACATTGAGAATTGATTGAGACATCTCTCTAGAATCAGCACACAATTTAGCAATCAAGTTCATTAGGAGCAAAGGCCTAAAATAGCCGTCGAATATATTATTCCTCGTTTAACAGTACAAACTCTATTATTACTTCTTTTTTTTTTTGGGTCGAGAAACTTCATAATTATTCGCACTTTTTTTTTTTTTCCTGGTCGAAATAATTACTCTCACTTAACAAGAGTAGCATGCGTACAAAATTTTCAGGACTCCAGCAAGAAAGAAAATAAAGAGCTCAAAAATCTTGAAAACTCCATCTTTCGACAAATGGTTGGTTGATAAGTGAACCCAAGATTCATTGGCACGCAGTCACTTAAAAGACGATAATTCACTAAGTGGAAACTAGCTAGTGAGAAGAAGATAAGCAGGTAATAAGCACTTTTGAACCTGGAAGCCATGGAAGCTCTCCTCTCCTCCACAACTCTCCTTCAACTCAAACCATCTCACAACATTCCTCATCACCCCCTCTCCTCCAAGCACCAACTCACATTTCCATCCTCTGCTTTCAGGTTAAGCACAAACAGCTTAAGCAAAAGCTTTGGACTACAAAGCCTGCAGTCACCAGGCCAGAGTTTAAGAATCTGTGCTAGTTCACAGGCTGCTCCAGCTTCTTCTGAAGCTTCAGCTATAAGCACTTCTGTACCCTCTAAAATGAAGGCTTGGGTTTACAGTGATTATGGTGGAGTTGATGTGTTGAAGTTTGATGCTGAGGTTTCAGTGCCTGAAGTGAAAGATGATCAGGTGTTGATCAAGGTTGCTGCAGCTGCTCTTAACCCTGTTGATTTCAAGAGGAGACTTGGGAAATTCAAGGCCACTGATTCACCTCTTCCTGTAAGCTTCCTTTCTTGGCCAACTTCCAATTTTTCCATCTTCATTATGCCCATGTCATATTTTAGTTGGAACGCCCTCCAACATTGGTTCTTAAATATTTTAGTTGTAACGCCCTCTTATATCCTCCCACATTGGTTCTCAAATATATTAGTTGTAACGCCCTCCTGCATGGTGCTTTGAGATTTGTGCGTACTTTGTAACAGCTTTTGTCCACTGCTATTGTCGTTGCCATTGCATTTTAGGCCAGTTGAAAACTTCACTTGTGGTGGCAAGCTCGCAGTTAGACCTCATGTAAATTCATATAATCAATCCCATATAATGGAAAGGAATAAAAATTGGCTTCACTTTGTTTCCTTAAATTCGCTAAAATCTCTATATTTAGCATAACAAAATTCCTGAGATTTTCGTTCATTTTGTTGTTTCACTTTCTGCAGACTGTTCCAGGGTATGATGTTGCAGGAATTTTAGTCAAAGTTGGAAGTCAGGTGAAGGGTCTGAAAGTAGGGGATGAAGTATATGGGGATATAAATGAAAAAGCTCTGGAGGGGCCTAAACAATTTGGTTCCTTGGCAGAGTACACAGCGGTTGAGGAGAAGCTATTGGCTCTGAAACCAAAGAATCTTGATTTTGCACAAGCAGCTGCTCTTCCTCTTGCAATCGAGACTGCCTATGAAGGACTTGAGAAGGCTGGATTCTCTGCCGGGAAATCAATCCTTGTTTTGGGAGGTGCAGGTGGTGTTGGATCCCTTGTAATTCAGGTATGCTTCTGAAGTCTTTTTTCGGGATCATCTCATCAGGCAGGTCTTATTTGAGGTTTTCTATAGTTCAACATATGCATTTATGCAAATGTGCCATTATACTTTGACTTCTCACTCAAACTTGTAACTTGCTTGGAAGTGTCTCTTAATTTTTAATTTGTGTTCTTATAGTATTTGTAACTAAAAGGATATGTAACTAAAAGGATATGTAACACAGTTGTATTGTTTAATTCGTTAGTTGTCTGTTAAAGCAATGGCAACACCCTATAGTTTCCATTTGATTCTTCTCTTCTTTTCAGTTCGCAAAATCATTTCAAGTTATGAGATAAAGTTGCAGATGTTAAAAAGTGATATTCCCTTTGATTTAGTTGCTTGTTTATATTACATTTACCCTGCAGCCGGCTTGCGCCCTTATGGCCACCCCTAATACGCCATACTACACCTCTAGCACATCAACTTACATTAATTTTCAATCATATATATCTGCAGTAGAGATGGCATGAATTGGATATTCAAGAAATGAGAAGAACAGCTTATACTACTAGTCCCGTTCATTATGTTGTGCTGTTTCTTTTGATGTTTGATTCTAATAAGTTAATCTATGGTCTTCTTTTGGTGGAAATTGGATGATGTGTGAGATAATACCAAATCCATCATGGTGTAACCCTTTCCTTTACTGCTGATTCTGGATATGATGCAACTTAGTTCTAAGAAGTGGTAACATAGTTGTTTATGGCTAGACCCAATGTCTAGAGTAGAACTTATAATTAGATTAGTGTTATCTTGTTGAATTTGTTTCTACCAGAAATGTTACTAAAATCATTTCCTTTCTCTATATTGGTGAGACAGCTGGCGAAACAAGTGTTTGGTGCTTCAAAAGTAGCAGCTACTGCGAGCACTGGGAAATTGGAGTTCCTGAAAAGCTTGGGTGCCGATTTGGCAATTGATTACACAAAGGAGAACTTCGAAGACCTACCAGAGAAATTTGATGTGGTTTATGATGCAGTTGGTAAGGCAAATACTCTAATTCTTTTGATGCTTCGAATTGAAAATTTTTGTTATTTCAGATGGTAGAGTAAGACACCCTGAGGATCCTGTGTTGTGTGATCATGTTAACAAGCTCAAGAAAGGTGTTTGGACTTGTTAAAATCGTCTAGCAACAGAGTCTACTTGCATAAGTTTAGAATGAGACGTGCAAATTAGTAGCCTGGCTATCATTCTCAATGGCCTCACTGCATATCTCTCTCTCATCTGGATTTGATTATAATTGTTAATAGATGAAAATCTGATGTTCTTTGTTAACAGGCCAAGGCGAGAAGGCGGTCAAGGCAATTAAGGAAGGAGGCAGTGTGGTCGTCTTAACTGGTGCTGTCACACCACCTGGTTTCAGATTCGTAGTCACTTCCAACGGAGAAGTCCTGAAGAAACTGAATCCATATCTAGAAAGCGGAAAGGTGAAACCAGTGGTCGACGCTAAGGGACCATTTCCTTTCAGTAAGGTTGTCGAGGCATTCTCTTATCTTGAGACAAACAGAGCCACTGGAAAGGTGGTTATACATCCAATCCCATGAAGCGAAGCCTAAGTTTTTGCGAAGTATCATGGTGGAGGAAACAGGATTGAGGATAAGTTTATGCATATTGTAGAGTCGTATATTGTTATGAGGTTCTAGCCATTAAAAGGGAAATTTCCATCTTCATGTACAATTAGAGGCAAGATGCACGGTGCTTAACGAGTATGTGACAATTTGCGTATGTTATAGTTCCTAACTTGATAACAACAATAAAGGGCTCGCTGCGGTTTACCTTTTATTAGATGTCTACCGTGTCAGCCTGTTTGTCTGAGTTTATTTGGAGCTTATAAGTTGTAAATAGTAAAAAAAAAAAAAACACGTGAGGGGTATTTTTCTTTTACGAGCTTATGGGTTGCAAGATAAGCAAAGTCAAACTGGCTTGCGGATCTATCCCTTGTGCTGTCTCTTGAGGTCTGAGGAGTTTTTCTGGGACTTGATAGCATTTCTTATAACTCTACGGCCAAATTTTTATGAGACTTTTTTACTTTGCATCCCGATCATTTATTTCATTTAAAAATATCTAGCATTTCATTTTTCTCCATTTTGTCGGGGAAAGAGAGGGACACGTGGCAGCTCGACCACCAGCTCGATAACGAAGAAAGAAAGGAGTACTTAGCCCACTACGTGTTGTATTAGAGCAAGACCAAAGGGGAGACTTTACCTATAAAAGAGAATAATAATGCAATTGGTTTCGCGAGAAAACGGACAAATATCAAAAAGACAGCAAGGATATATTCGTGGGGCAGGTTGGGCAACTCGACTCCTTTATAATCATTTCCAGTTTCCACCAGTCTCTAGAATGGTAGCGGATCAGTTAACTGTAAAAGATAATTTAGTATCACTTATAATTAAAATTATAATAATTCTTTAATGAGTTTAAAAATCAATAACAATAATTATAACTATTAAGCATCTAAAAAATTGTAGATTATATCGTAACATTTATTTCTAAAAAAATTAAAGACAGAAAAAGATAACTTTGGGTTTAAAGGAATAGTATTTGAGCTTAGCTCATTTCTTGATTGAGTTTGATGAATATATACTTAAAGAATGTGATTTAGATATTACGGTCTATTGGTGTAATTGCAAAATTTTAGTTTTTTAAGTCGTAGAGTTTTCAAAAGTGGACTTTGGTTAGAAGTGCTAATGAACAAAGATAGATGATTATTAAGTTTTCAACTGTTTCAAAAATAATATTAGACTTTTAAAAATATAAAAAGTTATTTTTATTTAAAAATAGCTTTTTACATGATTTAAAAATTGTTCCATACGAGTCTTTTTTGAGAGTGCCATTCAGAATTTCTTATTTTACAAGCTTTTTGGTTTTTACAAACTTCTAAAAATAAGTCAAGTAAGTTATTTGCAGGCTGCAACTTCTAGAGGCAGAAGAGGTGACTTTTTAAGGGCCTGTTTGGATTGATTTTTTTTAAGAAAAAATATATATTTTTTTAAAAAAAATTATATTACTTTTGCAATAACTATTTCATTTGATTTTTAAAAAAAATAAAACTCTGAAAAAAACTCAAATATAACTTTTTTTAGAAATCAGAATTTTCAACTTATAAAAAAAATTATTTTTCAAAAACTGTTAAAAAAACTTTTTTAAAAAAAGTCAATTCAAACGAGCTCTAACCGTCCCTACAAATTGAGCTAAACAGAAGCTTAATTATTTAGGCTAACAAATAAATAAATTATTTTTTATTTTTTAAGTTATAAATATTATATAGGTGTCACGTGTGTGTACATATTTGTTAATAAATTTAACCATTAAATTTTAAGTTTCAAAAACCATTTAATGATTAAATGTTAACTCGATTGCTAATTATGGTTATCGCTGACAGAAAGGAATAATGAATTATCGCTGTCAAGATTCTTCCCAATCAAATTTATACACATTGCCATTTTCCACCACAAAGGACATCTATCTTTATCAAATAATTACAGGTATACATGTAAATCGAAGTTGGTTTGTTAGAGAAGGTTCTATATAAAATTCACCTACTCATGCTTTTAGCTCAAGCAAGAGTAAAAACCTGCGTTAACTTGATCAAACTTTTCAAGAATGTCTGCTACTTCACAAGCTGCTCCCACTTCTATACCCTCAAAAATGAAAGCTTGGGTTTATAATGAGTATGGTGGAGTTGATGTGTTGAAGTTTGAAACTGAAGTTTTAGTGCCTGATGTGAAAGATGATCAGGTGTTGATCAAGGTTGCTGCAGCTTCTCTCAACCCTATTGATTTCAAGAGGAGACTTGGAACGTTTAAGGACACTGATTCACCTCTTCCTGTAAGCTTTCTTTCTTGGCCAGCTTTTTGTTTGCTTATTACTTTTCTGTTTGCTCTTCTTTATGCCTATGCCTATGGCTTATGTCCTTTCTAGCATATAAGATTCCTGAAGATTTCCTTCATCATCATGTTTTAAAGTTCATTTGGATGAGTAGCATCTTGAGATTCATATAGCTGAAGTCCCCTTTTTTCGCATGTCAAGATTCCTGAGGATTTCCTTTATTTTGTTGTTTCACTTTCTGCAGATTATTCCAGGGTATGATGTTGCAGGATTTGTGGTTAAAGTTGGAAGCGAGGTGAAGGGTCTGAAAGTAGGGGATGAAGTATATGGGGATTTGAATGAAAAAGCTCTGGACGGGCCTAAACAATTTGGTTCCTTGGCAGAGTACACAGCTGTTGAGGAGAGACTATTGGCTCTGAAACCAAAGAATCTTGATTTTGCACAAGCAGCTGCTCTTCCTCTTGCAATTGAGACTGCATATGAAGGCCTTGAAAGGGCTGGATTTTCGGCCGGGAAATCCATCCTTGTTCTGGGAGGTGCAGGTGGTGTTGGATCTCTAGTAATTCAGGTATGCTTTCGAAGTTTGATTTTATCTAATTTCGTAGGTGGATTCAGGCCCTTTCGACAATTGTGTTAAATAGTTGCCAGCTACTCAAATAACTAAATGTGCTGAACACGCGTTAGTTCTGACCCAAAAAGAAAAGAAAAAACACAATTGATGCTAACATGCTATTACACTTATATCGCTCGCTCAAACTAGTTACTTGTTTGGAAGTCTCTTTTGATTATTAATTTGAGTTCTTATGTAATTTGTAATCAAAAGGATTGTTGAGAGGGTTGTATTATTTGTTTGTTCAAATGTTACTAAAGCATGTCCTTTCTCTATATCCTGGTGAGACAGCTCGCAAAACAGGTATTTGGCGCTTCTAAAATAGCAGCTACCGCGAGTACTGCAAAACTGGATTTGTTGAAAAGCTGGGGTGCCGATTTGGCAATTGATTACACAAAGGAGAATGTCGAAGACCTACCAGAGAAATTTGATGTGGTTTATGATGCAGTTGGTAAGCTTACGTCTAATTCTTTGATTCTTTCAAGTGTTAAAAAACTTTAGTTATTTGAAATGGTATAGTAGTTGAGATTCAACTTCAATCTGACATACGAGAATTTATAATCTTGAAGCAAAAAACTACTTTTTCTATCTTTCTAAAACGCAAGCACGTATCCGTTCCTACTGAATGACACCCTGTGTCTGAGAATCCCTGTTGTTTGACCATGTTATCAAGTTGATGAAAGGTGTTTGGACCTGTAAATCATCCAGCATCCTCTAATTAAACAATGCAGCCTACCTGCACGAGTGTAAAAGGAGATTTAAAACATTGACTCGCTTATCATCAGCTTTGCTAATTCATGAAATTTTAATGAGAAAGCACAAACATTTGAATCCTTTACTGTTCAGCTTCATGTGCGCAAAAACTGCAAATCATGTAATTGTTCTCAATGGCCTTAATGCATGATCTTTCTGCTTTCTGGACTTAAATACACTAGCTAAACGTATGAAATCTAATGCTCTTCGGTAACAGGCCAAGGTGAGAAGGCTGTCAAGGCAATGAACGAAGGAGGCAAAACAGTGACCATCATTCCTCCAGTCATACCTCCTGCTTTCATATTTTTACTCACTTCCAATGGAGAAATCTTGAAGAAACTAAATCCATATCTGGAAAGTGGAAAGGTGAAACCCATACTTGACCCCAAGGGACCATTTCCTTTCAGTAAGATTGTTGAGGCTTTCTCTTATCTTGAAACAAACAGAGCTATTGGAAAGGTGGTTATATATCCAATCCCATGAAACAAATTCTAAGTGTTATGAAAATATGAAGTTGGTGGAACTGTTGAAGGTTGAGAATAAGTTGATCCATATGTAGACTTTTATATTGTTTTATGCTTTTAGCCCTTTAAGAGGGAAATGTTCATGTTCATGTACAACAAGAAAGGAGATGCAGTTAACGTGTGTATATTGTAGTTCCCAACTTCTGTTTGCAATAAATAAAGCTTGCTTGCACTCAATACTCTTCCAGTTGTTAGATGTTTATTCTCTCTGTACTGTCCTTTCAGGAGTTTCTCAAAAACTTGATTCTCCTATAACATCATAATAGTGTAACATGTATGTTATGAAAAGATTTAAAGCATTCTATCATGATACAGTAATTCCAAGAGTGGTAAATTGATGATATGACTTGGACGGTTTTATTACTATTGCATATTCAGAGATTTAATCCATCTTTTGAGATCTTATAAGTGACAGAGTTGTCGCCTGTTTACAGAAGCATAAAAGTTCATAGTTTTAGGGGTGCCAGAAATATCAGATTTTGAAGCCTCCGGTAACATATAACAAATGTTGGTGAATTATTCAGATTATTTGATCGTAACTGAATCCAAATCCTGGAATCCCAAGCGTAAATGATTATTAATTAGGAATCTAATACAATTTACATAAGAAGGGCTAGCCATATAATTCTCAAACTGAAGAAGACAGATTCTTATTTTGGTCAAAGAAGTTGTCTGTGACAACATTTGCACTATGCAATGTAGCTAAAACTCTCCCATTTAAAAAATTTAAGCTAATGACCAGGCCCCTCATGCGATGTGAGATTAATATATTAATGTGCCATAGAGAGATTTGGATCGACCTTAGCTTTGCTATCTTGTTAATTTACCGCCTCATTAAAAGGTTGAACTGTTAGACAGAGTTTTGTTTTGTTAATTTATTAAATCAACACTGTTAGATCCTAAGTTTGAATCTTTTTTTTTTTTTTTTTTGGTAATGACTAATACCAAAATGTTAACTTTGGTTATTCTTTACCCCTTTACTCCCATCAATTATTGTTATAAATAATTGTGGAATTGTTAATTCCACCACAGAGGATCTATCTTTATTAAATAATTGTAAGTTTATATACCTACCTATATCCAGCTCAAGCAAGAGTCAAAACGTGCAATCACCTGATCACATTTTTCAAGAATGTTTGCTAGTTTACAAGCTGCTCCTATTTCTGCTGAAACTTCACCGATAAGCACTTCTACACCCTCTAAGATGAAGGCTTGGTTTTACAATGATTATGGTGGAGTTGATGTGTTGAAGTTTGATAATGAATTTTCAGTACCTCAAGTGAAAGATGATCAGGTCTTGATCAAGGTTGCTGCAGCTTCTCTTAACCCTGTTGATTCCAAGAGGAGACTGGGAATGTTTAAGGCCACCGATTCACCTCTTCCAAGCTTGGCCACCGATTCACCTTTTCCTGTAAGCTTTCTTTCTTGGCCAACATCTTGTTGCTAATTCCTTCTGTTTGCTCTGCTTTATGCCTATGCCATATTTTTGTCTAGATTGCATTCAAATGAATAGCATCGTCAGATTCACAAAACCTATCCTCCGTTCGTGAGATAAGGCTCGGTTTCATTTGGTTTAGTCTGGTTAAATTGATTGGAATCCCTTTTTAGCATATCAAAATTCCTGAAGGTTTCCTTTGTTTTGTTTTTCACTTTCTGCAGACTGTTCCAGGATATGATATTGCAGGAGTTGTAGTTAAAGTTGGAGATCAGGTAAAGGGTCTGAAAGTAGGGGATGAAGTATATGGCGATATAAATGAAAACGGTCTGGATAGGCCTAAACAATTTGGTTCCTTGGCAGAGTACACAGCTATTGAGGAGAAGCTATTGGCTCTGAAGCCAAAGAATCTTGATTTTGTACAAGCAGCTGCTCTTCCTCTTGCTATTGAGATGGCCTATAAAGGACTTGAGAGAGCAGGATTTTCGGATGGGAAATCCATCCTTGTTTTGGGAGGTGCAGGTGGTGTTGGCTCCCTAGTAATTCAGGTATGCTTCCAAAGCTTAATTTTTTTTTATTTCATTGGGTAGATTTGGACCCTTTGGGCAACCGTGTTAAATAGCTATCAATTACTCAAGTAACTAATTGTGTTGCACATGCCCTCCTAGTTCTAACCGAGAAGAAGAGAAACTGATGCTAACTTGCAATTTGTAACAAAAGGATTGTTAAGAGGATTGTATTGTACTGCTGGGACAGCTTGCAAAACAGGTATTTGGCGCTTCTAAAGTAGCAGCTACTGCAAGCACTGCAAAACTGGAGTTGCTGAAAAGCTTGGGTGCTGATTTGGCAATTGATTACACAAAGGAGAACTTCGAAGACCTACAAGAGAAATTTGATGTGGTTTATGATGCAGTTGGAAAGCTTATATCTAATTCTTTGATTCTTCCAAGTAAAAAGAAAAAACTCTAGTTATTTGAAATGTTATGGTAGTTGAGATTCAACTTTACTCTAACATAGAAGAATTTATTATAATCTTGAAGTGGAAGAATATTCTTCCCATCTTTCTAAATTGTACGCACGTATCTGATCCTACTGAAATACACCATGTGTCTGAGAATCCGTGTCGCTTGACCATGTTATCAAGTTGATAAAGTAAGATGTTGGAGGAACTGTTGAAGATCGAGGATAAGTTGATCCATATGTAGGTTTGTGTATGTTTTTAGGTGGGACATGTTCATCTCATGCATAGCACTTAATGTGTGTGTGTGTGAGGATCTATGTAGATTGTAGCTTCCAACAACAATTGCTATAATAAAGCTTCCTTGCCCTCTGCACGCTTCCAGTTATTAGACGTCTAATTCTCTCCATATCGTCTCTTCAGGAATTTTTCGAGTATTTGACTTTCTTATAACCTCGTGACATTATGATGCATATGTTTTGAGAAGGCTAAAGCCTCCAACGATGATAAAAGTGATTCTCAGAGTGGTGACGATAATACTTACAATGATATGATTTGGACAATTTATCACTCCTGCATAATTTAGGCCGCTTAAGATCTCATAAGTGGGAATGGCTGAGGCATAATTAATTCATGGTCAAACCATCTCCCTGCTTACAGAAGCATAAAAATTCCCAAGTTTAAGTTCCTCTCATAACATATAACAAAACGGCGACAAATTATTCAGATTAAATTATTTGATCATAGCTGAATCTAAGTCCCGGAATCCCAAGCGTAAATGAATGTTATTAGGAATCCGATTTGATTTACACAAGAAGAGCAAAACCATAAATTGCTCAAACTGAAGAAGACAGATTCTTATTTTGGTCACAGAAGTTAACTGTGGCAACATTTACATCATGCGAGGTCGGTAAAATCTAGGGAAGAAAGTTCTACAATTCTTATACAGATGCAGAAGGGCAAATGTGAAATTCAAGACTCCAAAGCTCAAAACTTCCCTGAACAAAATCATAGTGTCCACCCTTCAGTGAAAGGGTCTTCTTTGCTGCAGCCTCCCTCACAAATGGGTAAGTTAACAAATTTCCCAATGATATATTCACTGCCTCCTGTTCAATTTCCATGGAAGAAAAATACACCATAAGATTATTGAGTTACTAATATTGCAATATCTCCTTGAAAAGAACTATGTATGACACAATGTAAACAGCATATATTAATGTCCCATATAGAGATTTGATTCGTAGTTATTTTAACTGACCTTAGTTTTATTACTTTATTAATATACCATCTCATCTAAATGATTTAAACTGTTACACTAGAGGAGTTTGTTTCGTTAATTTATTAAATCCACATCGTAGATGGAGGTGAGTTCATCCCACGGTGCAAATGTTTAACCCTATCTTGCATTTCAAAATCAATTGCATATTTACAATTTAAAAAGTGGCAGCAACATTTGACTAAAAATTACCTTCTCCAAATGTGTGCACTGTTCTGCAATGTCACAACCGCTGTACGCTGCTTTCACCTTGGCCTTTGCAGGCATACAGATCTTCACCCATTCCTCAATAAAATCACTGCCAAAGTGAAAAATGCAGTTAGTTCATCATTCGTTTATTTTCTTTGTTACAGTGATATATTCAAGTTCTGGACAGTCTCCAATAGAAGAGAATACATAAAAACTATCTTAAATTAGCGAGCCAAAGAAATAATGTTCTAAGCTTTATCTATCTTAATGAGTATTTTAGAGAAAAGTGAATCTGACCTGCGTGTGGTCCCATCATCAGGGATAGACATGAGTCCTTTGATCCCTCCACAGCGGCTGTGTCCAATAACCAAAATGTTTTCTACCTGAAATAATCAATTTTGCTTCAGTTCAGAATAGGCATAAAAAGGGACAAAATCAAGTATTGAATACAGATTCTTTTTACTTGTTCCAAGTGTGATTAATTAACAACTATAAAACTTCAATGACCAAAAAACAAAGAAAAAGAGTATGGAACTTCAGACAACTTCATCTTTATAACCGAATACTAATATCCGATAAACAACCACAAGCTATCCATTCTTGTTTATTATGGATAAATACTACAAAAAGTTAAAAATATTTTGTTGAAGTTGCATGTTGCTCATAGAGCTGCAATCATCTAATAAGAGAATATTAGATTCTTTTACTACTACAAGGATTAACGTGTACTAATTTACTTTTCTTTTCCAAAATGGAAAACGAATTGGTGGACATTAAGTTGGATTTGGAAAATGACATGGAGGAAACCTTGTGGTGGGGCAGGCTTGGCAACTTGCAGCCTCAGCATTCCCTGCTACTTGTTTCCCACAATAAAGGCCCTGTCTCTATCAAATAATTGAATACGCGTGTAACACTAAAGTTGGATAGTATAGAGAAGGTTTTTGTATTTACCTTTAGATGCAATACTGCATATTCAATGGCAGCTCCAATTCCACAGTACTTCTTCTGCACCAGGTACAGAAGTGTCCATATTAGAGTATTAACAATACAAGAAGGAAAAGAAACTTATATCGAACGTGCATTACTGGGGTATATGTAATAAGTCAGAGAATCTCTTTTCGATAAAAAAATGATGGGTAAAATGAAAGTCGTTCTCCTAGAGCTTGTCTGAGTTAACTAATTACCACCTTTTCTTTAAAAACTATGTTAAAAGCAATTAGTTCTCCAATAAACGGCTGCTGATTGAACATCTTAAATCTGCTTGGTCTTCGTAGGTAAGATTCTGATTGTTGTGAGGCTTAAACAGCAAACAGCTGTGATGTATCACTATACAACTTCATTCAAATTTTTACTATATGTATTCCTTTTCTCTGGTGTAGTTTGTGACAACATGGCAGAATTACACTTCGTGCTTTTTGAACTTTTAAGAGCTCCTAAAAGCGATAGGTTGAAGAAATTTGATCTGGTCCAAGTCTTGGAATAGCGTAATTTTGACTCCTCAACGTATTAAAGAAACAATTCAAAAAATGTTTTGAAGTCAGATATCTCAATGTCTGAATCTTGATTAAGTTCAAATGACTACTCTTAAGAATCATTTTGTCAATAAAAGAATTCGATAAAATGTAAACGATCAAGTGAGCAAAAGTGCAGACAGAAAATTCAGTAAAATGTAAATGATCATGGGAGTAAAATTACCGGGTCATATGGTGGGACCATGTTGGCAATGTTTCGGACCATGAACGCCTCCCCTGGTTGAAAATTGAGGACGTGAGATGGGCAGACGCGGGAGTCAGAGCAAGCAAATACCAAGAACTGCATGTTCATTTAAAAACAATTTAGTCAACATTAACTTCTCTTGTATGCAAATATGCACTCCAAAGCCTGCCATGTATGAATTTCAGAGCCTGTTTGGCTAGTTTCCCAACACTCAAAAGTAAGTTCGAAAAATGAAATTGACTCATTTGGAATATTTAAAAAAAAAACTTTTGTACAAAAGTCAAAGCTAAAAACAAAGCTAAAAGATCAAAAATTTTAAATTAGAGTTTTTCAAAAAAAGATTTTTTTGATGCTGTTTTTACGTCATGTCAAAAATTATTTTTCTTCATCTATTTTTAGAAATTATGCTACTCCATATTTTTTAAAATCCAGTATTATCCTTAAAACAACTAAAAACTCAACTCTTAAACAACAAGACTAAACATGCAATGATTTTTATTCCAAAGCACTTTTATCCAAAGCTTTATTGTTAAAAACAACTCTGCAAATTAACAGCTAAAATCTCACAGTTAGGCCAAATAGAGCCTAAGACAACTAATTCTCATCAAGTCCACTGGAGCTAGCAATTTTTGGGTTTTTTCAAAGAACAAAGAACACTTCCATAGATGAAAGTTCTTTGGATCTATTCTAAGGGTCAAACTTAAAATTACGAACAATCATGAAGCATACATCAAAACAATCAAAAGTTTGATTTAGAATACTTCGAACCTATGTATACCCACATATGATATGATCCAACCTTGGGAGCCTAGCTAGCAATTTTTTTTTAATATCCATTATTTGGCATTTTCAAAGTGCCAAGTACATTGAATGCATAAATGAATCAATCAATGGAGATTGACACGGTTTGAACTAACCTTGGGGCTTTGACCATCGGCAAGTTCCGCAAACAAGTCAGGGTTCTTTCTGTACACATATATATAATACACAAATTATTAACATGCATTATGATATATAAATCACCTATATTAATCTAATTAATTTTTCATGTTAAAAATAAGTGTGCCAACTTGAAAAACCTAACATGGAATGTAGACTAGATTCTTATTATTATTATTTTTTTAGCGAAGCAAAATGATGACCGAGTAAAATGAAAATTGATCTTGAGGTCTTTTTACTCGAAATAAGAGATGCACCACTAAATTACTAGGCTTTTGATTACCCAACGAAGTGCTTATTTTTTGTGTAATATTGTCACATCTATATAATCGACTCCATTTCATGCGAAGAGATTTGGACTCTATTTAGCCTAACTTTTGGAAATTTAAAATGCTCTACTGAAGTTAACATATGTTTGAACCATCTTTTTGAAGATCTTTTAAATAAAAGTCAATTCTTTTTGGGGAAAAAAACTAAAAATTTAGAAGGTTCAAAATGTAACTTTTGGAAAAAGACTTTTGAAAAAATATTTTTGTATAACATAAGATTTGTTTTTTGTTTCTTTTTTACTTTTTTTCCTTTAAAATGCTATTATATTTTTAACAGCTCAACATAATATTAGAAAATAATAAAAACTTATCATTTAAAATATAAAACCAAATAACTAATAGCTTTTATTCAGCAATTCTTCTATCTAAAATCCTATTGTTAACAAGTTCCAAATTTTCCCTTGTTTTTTTCTTGGGTGAAGCCAATCATTTTATTGGGTACCCTTTACTGTTTGGGAGTTGACCAATTTATATATTCTTCCAGTACTAAAGGACAACCTCCCCGCACTTTTTCTCATGTGTCGCTAATCCAAAGCATTTTTTCTCCAATATTCCATTCCACTAATTAACTTCGCTAAACCCCCATCTAACTTGTAAGGAGAGTGGACAGATAGATAACCCTACAAAGACACGCATATATATATTACAACTATCAGATTCCCACCTTCTAATTAAAGACTAACGACAACCACCCACTATACCGACATCTGCTATTATTACGTTATTTTCTTTAGGCTCGAAACTCTTTTATGTTCTTCAAATGCGTTACACATAGAGTTTATTATGAGAGTTTGTATTTATTCAAAAATAATATACATTTGTGATAAATGATGCGAGAGCATAGCATTATTTATCTTTTTCTTTGGCTTACACCAGCAAAGTTGGCCAAAGGCGTGACAATATGCTCTTGTTATTCAACGCTCGATGCTAGCAAGTTTTCATGCCAAGAGTGTCTTCATTTCGCAAAGGATATACCACATTCCACAAAATGTTCTTTAATATTTTCCGAAATTAGACAATGTATTAATATTGTAATATAATCTAATAATATTTATGTTTTCTATAAGTTGCTTTATCAAAATCACGACGCATTTGCTATTTTACGAAACCCAAAGAGTTAATAATCGAAAATCTACCAGTTTTCTTGTAATATTATAAAATTATAAGAAGAATTAACATTTCACGGCTATATTAACATTTCACGATGGTTGCATCTCACGTATATCATCATCCCAAGGTTACTTACTCGTAATTCTCCTTTTTGAAGTGAGCAAAGCCGGTTTTGATCCTCTTGACCGGATCAAACGTTTTGTCAGCTTCTCCTTTCAATTCGGCCGTTAGTTGACTTATCCTTGCGGCTGCCACGCCTTCCAGCTCACCTTTCTCACTGCAGAAAAGAAAAAGAAACACACACACACACACACGTTTTACCAAGTTTAGACATGAACAAATGATAAGGTCCATGTGGCTCCCGCAAAAAGAGTGGGTGAGGATAATCTCATGGCGTTTAATGCGGGTAATGAAGCAATTACAAAAAGTTGCATGCGTAATTACGGATCAGGACAGTTATAATCATATGAATTACTACGTCAGATTATTGGGCAAGATCCTAATGGGGAATTGAACTTGAAAAGGACAGAACAGTAAAAACGGAAAGGGCAGCAGTACCAAATTGTACGTAAATGTATGTACTAACCTCAAAAGCTTCTGCAGTCCTGCAATGGCTTCCTCGTATGAATCAGTCGCCATTTCCGTCTGCGGATCAGAGCTTTTCTTGTTTTAGCCAAAGAACCAATATAACAAAACACATAGTAAATGCAATCTTTTCCCATGCACGCAAGTGGAATGCATCCATGGATCATTCACGAGTTCTTTTGTAATATTATAACGTAACAAGAAGTACAGAAAATTTGGTACGTATTGAATTGAAATTCGGAGAAACTAAAGAAATGCTATTGGAAATGGTGAATTAGAGTCAAGATTATGAAGAAAAAAAAAAAAAAAAGGAAAGAAAAGATGAATTTTGATGGCATCTAAAGGGATATTTTCTTTTACCTTTTTGTGTGGGTTTTGACTTGTGATCGCTGCGGCTTCAGGGAGAGCACAGAACCGGTGAAGACGGACACGATTTTACACCACCAGGCGTACTTCTTGTAATTGTAATGGGAGTACGTGGTATTTATAGAATGGGACCGGCTTAACCATGGTTAAGAAAACATGGTTGGACACTTAACTCGGGGCCTACCCAAAAATGGTTGGTGCTTGATGCCAATGTTTTTTTGTCTATTTTTTTAATGACGAGAAATATCGAACTTTGAGTTCCACGCATACATCCAGCCAATCAAGGACCCTTTAAATCTCAAATGCCTCTTGGAGACTACACATAAGCTTAAAATAGGTTTCTTTGGGCTTTGATTCGTATATTTAGATAGCTGATAATTGTTCGGTAGTTAATAGCTATCTATTTGGATTGGTTTTTTAAGAAAAAAAATTTTTTTTTTGCAAAAAAGTACATTTTTTTTTGCAAAAATATTTCAATTATATTTTAGAAAAAGTTGAAACCTTAAAAAAAAAAGACTCAATTTCAACTTTTCCACATATTAGAATTTTTAACTTATAAAAAAAATAACTTTTCAAAAATTTAGAAAAATGTTTTTCAAAAGAGACACTCCAAATGAATTGTAAATCTTGTTTTCGAGTAACTTTTCTTAAAAATATTTTCTTCCTTTTAGCTTATATATAAAAGTTATACAATTGGAAAGTATAAACAAATGTACTATACAAGTGGAATGTGGGGGCGATGATGTGATTGGGGTGTCAAATTGAAACAGTAGGCGGTGGTGATTGTGATAATGTGATGGTGAGAGTACATTTTTCTTAGCAAATTTTCCACTTTTAAGGGGGGCAAAATGAAACATTTGCGTAATTAACAAAAGAAAAACGCATTGGAAGCCAAAAATCAACAAGAACAAGAGTCATCACGTAACGTGATCCGAAGCATTTTTCTAATCACTAAAAGGAGAAGATACCAATAATATATGAGATAGTATATTATTTGTTTGAGAAATTAAAAACTCAACTAATAATTTATTCATATCCTTGAGGTTTATTTTACAAATGACCCCTATTTCTTGAAGTAATATTCAATGGTTCACTTTTCTAATATATGTTTTGTTTTACTCATAATACCCCTTTGACTTGATTTCGCGCAAGCCTAACCATCCTGGCATATATTGCAAAAAAAAGGTATGTTTTCTGCTGCCCACCCGGTGGGCCTGCTCAATCAGAAATGTAAAATTAAAATATTTTAATATTTTATGCATCTTTTATCCATATATTTTTTCTTTTCATTCATACTAAAGCAATCTTGAATTACATAGTGCACGGATAATTTACAATTATGGCCATTGGATAAGAACTACTGTATTTGATTGGCCAACCTCTGCAATCTATATATAAAGTCATAATAACATAATTACATAAAGGAAAATAAGATTATATACATACATACATCTATACCAAAGTCGTTCAAATGCAATTGTACCCCACCTCCCTCTACTCCGTAAAAGTACCACAGAAGCAAGGGCGAGGAGTTTTTTGGAAAAAATTCCTGCTAGGAATGTGGTAGGAGTTAATCCACCCCATTCTGCCTACCCTGCTATATATTTATATTTATTACTATTACTATATTTTTTATATATTTTTAATATAAACATTGTATCATTTTGTATATACTTTTTAGAGATATCTTTGGTTTAATAATAAAAGTTAACTTATTTTTAATATGTTTTTATGTATTAGTATTTTCTTCTAAAAAACTAATGTTATTGACTTTGTTACCTGATATTCCATAGGAGTGGGGTCATGATACCAAGATAGGGGCAAAATATCTGAACCCACTCCAAACAAGGGCTTTTTGCTAAAAACTTAAACCCACCTCCTGTGATAATAATGCAAAACGGAATGAGATAGAATACTATTGCTATTCTTAGTCATAAACAACATAACATCCATCGTTCACATCCTTGTGAAGTCAAAGTTTATCCATCTCAGATTTGAGAAAAATGTGACAATGGTGAATCAAACTGGTCGAAAATGGTGTGCGGAGGATACAAATTCAAGAATGATTATTATCGGTGGGAATGGAAGGCAATTTTAGGGATACTAGATACGATAAATCTTCAAAATTCTACACCTTATTTGTCCTACTTTAGTAGCCGCCTGGAAAATTCGTAAGAGCAATTTCACCAAATAAAAAAGAGGGAGAGGAAAATGAATGATTTCCCTCTTTTATAATAGCAAGTTTAATTTAGCATGTGATTTGTAAAGGTATATAATTTATTTATCATAAAAATTTGATTTTTAGTAAATTAAAATTTACTTAAAGAACTGATTAATAACTCATTTTGTGGCTAAATTTCTAGAGATAACATAAACTATATCTAATATAGACTGGAGTGCTATACTAGAAAAAAAATAGAGATGCCAGTAAGAACTTCCACAAACCTAATAGAGAGTCAATTAAGTTGGTTTAAAAATTGGTAGCCTTTGGTCAACGATAGAAAGTCAAAGTCGATTATTGAAGATGCCTTTCCAGATAATATGGTCTGAATTATGATAATTAATTAATTTATTCTCTGACCCTTCTTTGCTTTCTTTATCCTTAGCAGCAATTTCTTATATGGAGAATATATTTTCGTAATTAAAAAAAGCTCACAGGTTGGCCATTTAAGGGTGGCAAGCGTCGTGATTAAAATATCTTACTTTATTTCTTTACTTTTTTGTGGAGGTTATGGTATATATTTTATAACTACATAATTTTTTTTTTTTTAGTTTTCTTGGATGGTACTAACTCAGAAAATTGTAAGTGATGGAGAAGTTTTAGACCTTAAGTGGATGACTCCCCCTAGAGAAAAGATTATCAAATTTTGGGATTTTAATATTGGAATTAGTTTTAAGGAAATTCTCAACACAATATAAAGTTGTCATGTGAGTTAGAGGTTATGGACTCAAGTAATTTAAATAATCTCTTCCAAATATAAGGTAAAATAGCATATGATAAACTTAAAAACTCCAAAAGAGAAGTCTTGACGTAATGATAAAGTCGTCGTGTCTTACACAATTTAATGTTAGGCAGCCTACAAAAGGGATTACATGAAATGAAAGCCTCTTCTATCCCAAACATTCATTTAGTTCTTTTTCGGTAAAATGATTGGAACTATGGTACTTTTAAACCGTTTATGCGAATTCTCTCATTTGCTTTTTTTTCTGTCTGATTTTTTCCCCCCATTTGCTTATTTGGCCTGAGTTCATGAACCTGTTCTCTTGTTCCTTTTTCTTCCCCCTCTCCCCAGGTCGAGGAAACAGTCGAAATTGACCGGAGTTAGGAAACCAAGATTGAGCCCAAAAACGATAGGCCCAATGAAAATTAACAGTCAAAGTACATGGGCTAAGCCCATACAAGACAGACCATTAAGCTAAAGAATTAGCCAACAACCATGTTCCAAGGAATGGACCATCTAGCTATACAATAACAAATGCTGGCACTTGAAATGATTTAAGTGCACCAAAAATTTAATAGTCTAGTGGTATGTCTTTCACTTAGTTTAAAGATTAATTCCCTCTTGTTAAATGTAATTAGTCCTTGGCCTCCCTTATAATAAAAATAAAAAATGGTTTAAGTGCTACATCAATTGAATAAAGATTTTCTCATAAAATTGTGAGGTTTATGAATGAGATTTTATTGTGCAAATTCTTCATAACCTAACTACATTAATTTACAATCGTTAAATCTAACTGATAGTATCATAACTTTATAACGTTGATCTTCATTGATACATAATCAATTGTGACTCAAATCTCAATTCTGCTTGCTACACCAGCCGACTAGCATGACCTGCAGAGGTGAGAACATTAAGCAAAAACCATTTCTTTGTCTAAATTTTTTAGTGTTGCACTTTCAAGTATTCAACTTTACCATAATGAGCGCCACATATATTTGCACATAATGAATAAGTGAAATACGTAAGGAGAATTTTCTTTTCTTTTCATCTTTTCTCAAAAAAACCATATCAGATTACCAAAAAAAAAAAAAAAAAGTTACATTTCAACGAGTTTCCGACGGGGTTACATGTGATAACATTGAATGCATAGAGAAGAATTGTAAAAGAGGAAAATAGAAAACTCGACACCATTATAATGATCACATTGATTCAAAAAAAAAGAAAAAAAGAAAAAAGAGAAAACCTTACAAACAATTGATTTGACTTATAAATGCTAGCTGAGATTGTCGTAGTGAAAAAAAAAAAGACAGGTACGCCATGTCAAGGTCGCGGCTGGTGACAAAACACGAGGGTCAACATTGCATCATAAACTTGGGGCCAAGGGTTCGTTTGAATTGATTTTTTTCAAAAACGAATTTTTAACAGCTTTTGAAAATATTTTTTTTTTAGAAGCTAAAAATTCTGGCTTCTACAAAAGACCGTATTTAAGCATTTTTCAGAGTTTCAGCTTTTCTGTAAGCCAAATCAAATAGTTATTGCAAATTTAATGCAACTTTTTAAAAAAAAAAAATTTATTTTTTCTTGAAAAAAAACCGATCCAAACAGGCCCCAAATGTAATTTATCATCGGCCATTTTATACGAGAGAAAAGATCATAATCATGACATACCTTCTTGCCTGTATCCTTATGTAGGAAACCCAATAATTTTAGCTGTTGTTCCCCAATTATTCATTACCTTTGATGTCCAAATTAAGTTCGTCCATCAATCATCCGCATGTTCACTGGAGGCGTTATATATGAGTCAGTGAAACTTAATTGTTACTACTAGCTAGTCACGAGATTAGTAAAATTTTGTAATTTGACATAAAAAATTCATCTGTCAACCATTGCACATTCACAGACGGAGTTATGTATGAGTTAACAAGAAGTAATTAAGGTTGTAGTCTTGGAAAAATATATCTTTTTAATTTCTAAGATATTCTTAAGTTGGTATGGAAAATCTACATTATATTCTGTTGCATTACACACAGATGATGATATGGTGATGTAACATGTACGTTAAACAGTAGTAATTAAGGAAAGGGCCCTGACGATTAATAATATGGCTACTTATTTCAAGCTGGACTAAAATATTGAACACAAAACTAAAGATGATGATAAGCACTTTGACCGCAAATGAAAAGAATATAATCATCCATATTGTATTATTGCTTGGCATGCACCAACTTATAAGTCTCAAAAAAGTTGTTTTGGTTGATCAAAGGCAGGCATGTCCCATGTGCATATGTGTGCTCATAATATTTATCATGTTTCTCTTTTGGTGCGTGGTTGCTCATAATTGCCCACAATCCAGTAGTGTGGTGTAATACTTCGCGGGAAATTATCACAAACTCCACAATCGGCCGGATTATGGGCCGGCCTGGGGTACTATCGCCTCCTCTCATAGTTTTTTGCATTCAAGATCTCGTTGTTACATAAAATCGTAGGTGAGCAATATGTTTCCGTAACAATAATAAATCTAGCTGTTGATTAGTTAAGTAGGTAATAAAGAAAACCCGCCACATATATAGGGTTAGGGGTAGTTCATGTGGTTGAAACTACTCCTTCAAGAGTAATGAGCTGAGCTCGAATCCCGTGAAGGATGGGGTTGGGCTTCAGGCAGGGAGTTTGTTAAAAATAAAGATTGAGACAACGGCATACTTCCAAAGTGATGGCCTAAATTGGAATTCCGAAGAGGACGGGACTTGGGCTTGAGGCCTAGGAGTGTTGGTTGTTAAAGGAAAAAAAATTGAGATGACAAGTATCAAATTTCCCATGTGAATAGGCTTATTGTTATTGTAGGGGTTACGTTATTGGCAAAATGGAAAAAGGTCAAAGAGAAATAGCCATATTGTTCAGTTTCCTTGTTATGACAAATTTGATTTTGAAATATAAGTAATTATTGGACTGCTTTTAAACATATTGCATATTAGATAGCTATTGTTGGTCAATTTCATTGCTTACTATGTCAAAAAAGAATCATTTTGGATTCTAATTTTCTAATGAAAATCAGCAAAAAGAGGGCTTCTTTTCTTTAAATATGAAAAATACCAATTTCACCAACCTACTTTAATTGCATGTTCAATGGTTCTGGCAGGAAGCATTTTGATGTGATTTTTTCACACCAACTTAATACCCATTGTGTAGTACACTATGTTATTCTTTTGAGACCAATTTAATGGCAAATTAATGATTATGTTATAAGTGAATTTAATGGTAAATTGATGACATGATATGATGAACGATTCTGATAGGTGATGGGTATTGACCCTACTCAAAATATAATAATGTTATGATAGAATTTTCTTTTCTTTGGCTCATTCTGTATTAATAAGAGTAGAAATTATTTATCTTCATAACTATTTGTTTTTATCTCTTATAGTTTCACTTGTATTATAGGTTGAGATACTCCTATATAGTAAACTTGTAGATCATCAGTTGTT
Source organism: Cordia subcordata (assembly GCA_028554755.1). Classification (NCBI taxonomy): domain Eukaryota; kingdom Viridiplantae; phylum Streptophyta; class Magnoliopsida; order Boraginales; family Cordiaceae; genus Cordia; species Cordia subcordata. Next base: position 2,959,106 of record JAPTOF010000020.1, read on the forward strand.
ATATACAAATTTTTCATGAGAAAGTTTACACCTTTTTCATGGTATCAAAGATATTGTCTTTGCCACTAACGAGGTTTGCTGGCTGCAATCCCAATTTGGAGAAACTAAATTTCTGTCACCTATTAAACTTAAATTATGGTGTGACAATATTAGTGTCACGTATTTTACTGTCAATCTAGTATTTCACGCAAGGATGAAGCACATTGAACTTGTTGTCCACTTTGTGCGTGATAGGGTCATAGGTGCTTTGCAAATAAAGCTCATTTCATCATTGGATCAAATAGTTGACGTCATGACTAAAGCTCTTTCCGGAAATATGATTTTCATTTCTATGGTCCAAGTTTGTCATAAAAAATTTGACTTCGCTTGAAGGGGCATGATAAAAATAGATATTGTTTATTTTCATACTGCTTGTTAGAGTTATTTTATAGTTATCACTTGTATTATAGGTTTTATTATAAATACTCCTCTCTACCAAACTTGTAGCTCATCATCTGTAATATACAAATCTTTCATGAGAAAATTTACATTTTTTCATGTCTTGAATCTAAAATTTCTTATGCATAATAAAATATTTTATTATATAAAAAAGGGTACATCATATTATTCTATTGACAATGGATTTTTTCATTAGGTAATTATGTTATAGGTGAATTTAATGGTGCACTAATGATACAGTATGATGAATGATTTTGACAGTTGACAGTTATTCAATCCTGTTCAAATAATATGATGGAATTTTCAATTTATTTTTCAACCCTTCGCTCCTTTCCTTTGGCTTGTTGTGTATTGAATTTTAAATTTCTCGTGCATAATAAAAAAATTTTATTATATAAAAAGCTACAGGATGACACATTAATATGTAGGATTTTAAATATTCCAGACCATTCAGCATAAAATTCTTCAACCCTCAAATATGTCATATTTTGGAGAAAATATATATTTACTATCTATATAATGATGAGCAATTCATCATGAAGTTGGTCGTATTATTGCACGATGTTGGTTCTGTAAACGGCGGGTTGCACCCAGGAATCTTTATCATTTCCTAGTTCTTTTATGATATTGAGCTTCCAACTTTTCCAAGGGATATAATTATATATATATATATATATTGTATTATAAGACAAATATATTTAGTCAATATATTAACAAGTTTGGAGCAACCAAAAGAAAAAAAAAAAAAAGAAACACTCTAAGATTAGGTGATTAAGCCCCCAAAACAAACCTATGTAGGTTTTTGGGCACCATCTCACTTCTTTAATTTGATTAAGAAAAATGGGCCAACGTCTCACTAAGATTATAAATGACTGTACGAGGCAACATCATAGCTTGACCAACTTCAGAAGGAATCAAGAAGATGCTTCTAAATTTTCATCTAAGAAGCTAATAAATCATAAATGTGTGAATTAACTCGTAAATTTCGATTAACTTTTTCATCGAGAGTCTGCATTTTACAGAATTCACCAAAAGGAATCAAAAGAATAATGATAGACGATGCAAGAAGATCGAATCCCGTTTTCTAGAATGATATTTCCTCACAACTACCTCCTTCCCAAAAATAAAACAAAAGAATATTAGCAGAACTCTGAAATTATAGTGACTTCATATCTTACGAAAATACGGATCAAAATGTGCACTTGAAGGTAATTCAGAAAGCATCCCTAGTGTTGTTGTGATGTAAGCTATACTGATTGCCCGAATAATTGGAGAAGCATATAGATATGTACGTAGACTTAAAATTATATTAAAAACGAAAAAGAAGAAAGGAAAGTTTTATTAAAGGACAGTATGAGAATACAAAATTCTCGTTATTTGTGAAATTTGAGAAACAGAATAAAAAATTATCAAAAGGACATAATGTGCATCAATAAATTATCGCTTTAATTTAATAGATTTTTCTTGTGGCTGAATTAAATAGATTTAATTTATATCTATATATTATATATAGTAGAGTTGAGTTTCTCTGTTAATATTCCATGTTTTAGTTCTATAACTTGTTTACCCTTCAAAAATGAGTCAAATTTTAATAAATAAATTATTCGTTTTCTATTATTTTTCTTTTCCTAAATCAAACCATTGTTTTTCTATTTTTTATTTTCATTTAATTCAGAGGTTCTATTCAATTAATACAGATCTATTGTAAAAAAACATAATTAGTGTTGACGAGTTATCAAGAGTTTATTTATAAATAAATTTATATTTTATCTTCACCTTAATAATAAAAATTAACCATTAATGACAGATAAAAATTATAAAAAAATATTTACTTCTCTCTATATTAAACAAAAATTGTCATAATATATATGATAGGAGAGGACAATAGTCAAATAAAAGATTTATTTAGTCTCTCACATGTGAGTGGACAAGCAAGGGTCAAAGACTCGAATCTAATAGAGTAGTTAACATTAATAGAGTGATATCATGTGATTAATCATCTACAAAATGGAGATTGTTATTATAAAATTGACAAGTTTTAGAATTAGTTAAAGTCGAAAATCCTTGTCAGAGTTATCATGCATCATCAACAACATTCGCCATGTGGGAACCAAAACACAACAGCTGTAGTTGTCCCAATGGAGCATTACAAGAGTTCTTGAAGCCAAACAAGAAAGCATTTTTTTTCCATTTTTCTAATTCGTGTAATATGGCACCCATTAAAGTTATTTTAATTATATATAATATTAACTTTTAGTGATTTTTATATGACATATAATCTAATTCTTGAAGGAATAAATAATTGAAAATAGAAAATTTAATGTCTGAATAATTAAAAACGATAAACTTCTATATTGATGAAAATATTAATCTCGCATTAACAAATACATTGATGCATGACTAAAAATTATTATTTTTTATTTGTGACATAATTTTCAGACGGACAAACTCTAGAGATAATCAGAATATAATGATTCGTTCCGACAAAAAAAAAAAAGAATATAATGATTCGAACTCTTGAGGGAACATATGCGTGATTTTCGGTATGGGGAAGTGTTGGGTTAAAAGCCTATATTGATACACACTCCCTAAATCCTAGATACTTCTTGTTTTTCATCACATGGGTTTACAGGCTTGAATCAGTGGTCCTGTTCAAAAGAAGAAAATGGCTTCCGCCTTTTACGAGAGGGTATTTTCGACCGGAGACGGATTTAAGATTTTTTTTTAAAATTTATCACAATTATAAAAAGAAATAAGTAATTTTGAAAATTATCATAGATTAATTAAATGCAAAAAATTAAATATATTTAATAATATTTTAGATATTAATAAGACTGTAGCGCTACTTGTACCCTTATACATTCAGTATTGAATACTATGGATAGGCATTGTCAATAGGGAGACAAAGATCAACCACTTTTCATATCATGTTTGGTATATGACAACACGGATCAGTCAGTGTGGTAGCGATCTTTCGCTAAAATATTGCATGCATTCTTTGGATTTTCACGCCCGTTGGTTCTCTCCCTGGTCGGGCTGCCACTCACGCACATCCCTCGATTAACCTCTCGCCTAGTTAAGGGGCCTCTGGTCAGGTAAAAAAGGGATTTCCTTTAGTTAACTTTTTTTTTTTTTTTTAAAAAAAAGGTTTGGTATGTGGAGACTGGAGAAAGGGACACATTAATCATACACCACTGCCACCAAACTGCTGCTAAGAGATGCCAATTTTTGTGGGCTAGTGTTAGTCTCTCCTTTAGCTTATCGTATTGGTACGAGAAATTATATAAATAAATGTGATGCATACATTAATTATGTTATCCATTCAAGTATAAAACTAGTTATACCCTACATCGGTACGAGCTTTTTAGACCTTTATTGTAAGATCGTAAAATTGTTTTCAATCGAAGGACGGGTTTGACTATGACACATGTTTATGGAAAACCAAATAATTGTGCTAATCAGCTTATTAATTATATAGTCTTGGTAGACCTTTTAGTTTTGGAACAATTATTGAAATTTCAAAATAGTTGTACTCTTTGGCAGAAAGAGATAAAACCAAAATATTTTTTTTCAAAAAATTATCATGTAATTGACCTTAGTCTTCTTACAAAATAAAGAAAAAAAAAAAGGCAACTGATAAGTTAGTGTTATGATCTCATTAATTGGTATATATAGTAGAATCAACATTTCAGTCACCAACTCAAAGACAAAAAATTGAATGTAGATTACGCGACAAGCCGTACGAGACAGTTGCCCCCTACAGTCCCACGCAAGCTCAGACCAACTATTTTCTCCATATTTATTTCTGCCGGATAAAAGCTTCTAAATGCGTGCCTAACGTCTTAAACTGAACAAAGAAAATGTAATGCAGGTAATGGATAAGATATTATCCGGTTGTGCGGACACTTTAGCTCATATATCTTAATCACATCAACAAAGAGTGATATAGTACACGAAATTTTCGTTATATATTTACGAAGTTGAAGGGAGGTGGAAGAGAAAAAAAAAATAATGATTTTTGAGCAATTACCCGTAGTTTCTTTAATCTCGTAAGAAAACTTGAAGCATTTGCCGAGTTTTTTAACTCAGCTTGCAGATGAGTCAATATTCAGCAGCTAAGGGAATGTGCAAGCCTAGCTGTTCAGCATTTGGTTGTAATGATTCAAAAGTTCGATTTTTGACACAATAGTCTTCACGAAAAGGAAAACCAAATTAGGCAATGGTTGACCTAGCGTCACTCTCATTGACGTAGAAGTTATACAACTATATTGAACGTACTTTTTTATTTTTTACTTATTGTATAATAAGTCAGATCATGTTAAATTCATCCCAAGTTATAAGAATTTAAATTTTATGACATAATATATGCATACATACATATATATATATATATATATATATATATATATATATATATAGACACACACACACACTAAGTTAGTCAAGGGATTTACTCAAAAATTCATCCCAGGTTGTAAGAATTTAAATTTTATGACATAATATATGCATACATATATATATATATATGTATAGACACACACACACACACAAAGTTAGTCAAGGGATTTACTCAAATTTTACACTTTTAATTAGCTCATAAGTCACCATTTTTACTGTTTATTTTCACCTTTGAGCGTATAGTGGTATAGTTACTCACAGCATCCTATGTACTTTTTCAAAAAGTCGTCATTGTTTCAAACTGAGATCTTGAAAATACTGCAAAATGAACTCATACACAATTTCAAGAAACTTGAGCATCGGATGCTAGCAAACTGTTTCAATAAATAGGTTTTTTTTCCCCCTAATTTTTCCATTTCTTTTTTTAAATTTTATGGTGTCAAACAACTGATAGGTTAACGCCTTAAAAGTTAGGCCATAGAAGGGATTTTTTATTTTCTCAATGCATCTGAGTAGAACTCTCCTTTAGTGCAACACCTCCCTACAATATGACCCAATATAAAAGTCATCGAACCAAATTTTATATTTGATTCTATTTGATACAATTATTCAGTTATATTTGAATAATGCTCACTCCTATTACAAATAGTACATACACGCTCTACATTTGCGATTCCTTTTTTCTTTTTGGGTTTGCAGGCTTTAGATGGAAATGGTCTCCCATATCTACCGACTGATTCAGCACCATGCTCACTGAGTTAATGTTCTATGACGATAAATGGCCATCTTACTTTTACCTCCGTTCCAAATTTACCATGTACAAGAAAAAGCAGTTGATATTGCTGGGCATGCATCTCTTTAAAACGGTATGAGGTTGGGATTTGAGTATGAATGAAAGACTTACTTATATATGTCTTAAATTCAAATGGTCGGGATTTTTAGTATGATCGAAAGACTTGTTTATATACATTTTAAATTCATATCTTTTTTGCCAATTGGCAACAAGAAGATATTTATTTATGTGTCTCAAGTACAAATCATTGACAAAACTATTTCCCTTGGAGTCCGTCTAAGAAGCATTTCCGAAAGCAACTCGGGGGGGGGGGGGGTGTTCAACTATGATTAAAGAAACGAAAAAACTCGATCGTGACCCCAAATGATAAAAAAGGATCCAACGGAAAATACTAAAATTTTAAAGAATTTCTCGAGCAAGAATAACATATATGTGTGTGCACATACATATACATATATATATATATATATATATATAGACACACACACCCCCCAAATTCGAAGTGGGAAAACCACACGGCACCGCACAAATCCGCCTGTGAACACACATTGCTAACAAAGAAAGCTGTCGTACCCTATATAATATCAGCAAGCAACAAATGGAGTAATGTTTTTCGAACTGTATTTGGGGCCATTCCTTATCCACTCCTTTGTCTTTAAACCCTTACAAAACCTAGTGCAATCTCAGGAAATAAAATTTTCATTTTATTGGAAAAGCTTCTTGGCTTTTAGCTTTAATTTTGGGAGAATGTCATTTCTCCTCATGAATTGTAGCATAAATCCCAAACTCCCCCATCAAAATTTATTTTTACCCACTTTCCCCCATGATAGTAAGTTTCACCAAACAATGCCTTATCTTAATTATTCTTTTAGTTTTTGTGTTAAGTTTTTAAATTGTTAGTTTAAAAAAAATTGTACTTTGAAATTAAAAAAAATTAATTTGATACACACACATATATAAAAGAAGATTTTATTTAATTTTTTTTATTAATTTGTATAATAACTATTTTTACTTTCTTATTTTTATTTCTAAATGGTTAGTTAGTTGAAAACATGATGTGATTAGATAGGAAAAAATAATTCAATTTGAAATATATATTAGAAAATAATTGTTTTAAAGTGAATTTAATTTTTCTTTAATAATGTGTATAGGGCAGTTTTTGTAAAATAAGTAGCTTTTTTTTCTTTTTCTTTGTATTTTTATTTTTTAATTCTTTATTTTATTAGTGACTCATCGATCTATTGAATGATTTTATTAATTTTTTTTTGTCTTCTATCGTTCTTTTTATTTTTTTTCTCTTTTGGGTCATAAAATTGAAAAAAAAAATAAAGATGCCTTTAATATACGGCTTTGTTTAGGAAAATTGAAGTCATGGGAGAATATGGGTAAAACTAAAATTTCATGGAGGAATTAAAGATTTAACTGAAAACTCATGGGGGGAAATGGGATTTACCCCTTTAATTTATGCATTCATGTATTAGATGAATGACCATTTCTACCCTTTGTATTACCATTTCTTTGCTCCATAATAATAATTTAAGTATTTTTTTATGAGTTTAAAAGTTAAAGCTAACTTGTTTAATTAATTTTTAAAAAGAACTTTTACGTAAAAGTTAAAGTAAATAAAAAAGTTGAGACTAGAAGCTCCAAATTGGAATTTTTCTAAAAAAAAGATTTCTAAGAAATGGTTTTTATAGTATGTAAGATTTTTTTCCCTTTTTCTCTAAAATAGATTCCATATTTTTTAAATTTAATATTGCACCAAGGACAATTAAAAGTTCAATCTAAAAATATAAGGCCAAACAATTAACCATTTTTATTCTACGTTTTGGTGCAAAAATCTTTACAAGGTAAATAGCCAAAATTTCATAGTTAGGTCAAACATTGACTAATTAATATTCATTATTAATTGCAAATTTACTCATATTCATTATTTTCACCTCATATATGTCACGAATTATGTAATTAGCAATATTTAAATACTAATTGTCCGTTCAGAGGCATTAAGAAAGCTTTGTCTAGTTAATGATATATGCAAATTAAGTACTCAGTTAAAAAAATGAATTAACCTTACATAAATGAAAATTGTACATGAGTTAAGAAAAGGTTTCTCATTAATAAGTGCTAAGAAGAACTCTTGATAGGTTTGATCCCTTATTGTTTAGAGTAGATAAATGCTTTTGACATCCAGAGATGAAAGCTAGACAAAAAAGTAAAAGAAAATAATGAATTCTAGATGTCTCATTTCCCAAAATGTAGTTGTAATTCACTTATATATATATAAACAGAAAAAAAGATAATCACAATGGGTTATCATAAGCCACATATAACTCATACAAATAATATGTATAACTAAAAACCATGACTAATGAACTGTATTAAAGGTCATGCCTATTTGTTGAACATGATTTTTTGTTAATTCTAAGAAACTCAAAATCAAGCAAACCAAACGCAACTTTGATTTTCGTGTGAAATGTATGTGCATTCATCCTAGAATTCATTGAAACATTTGACAAAGTGGAAAAAAGGACTTGTTTGAAACATGCATGAATAGCCATATATTCCCATCATGGAAGTATTTTAAAAAGCAAATTTTGCCACGTAAAGATTGTTTTCTATAACCATTGTTCAAGTAGGACTTTGTTTTATTGAACATGAATCTCTTCAATGATTAATTTGACTTTTGATCCCCATATATAATGGCTCTTTTTTTTTTTTTTTTTGGCTCTAGAGTTGTCGTGAAGATGTTTATTGGCAAATTTAATGCTCAAAATTTAAATCACAAGTCTTATAAATTTAGAATAATTGTTTTAATATCAAAATCTATTGTTTAAAATGATTAATTTAGATTATTATTATTTAAATACATGAGACATACGGATCAAAAGAATTAATGATTGTGGTTGAAATTAGTCAGTAGTTTCTGGAAAAGGTTTGCATCATCAGGGGAAGTTCATATCAATCCGCAGTAGGCATGTGAGTTGAATTGGCGTACCAACAACAAGACAAGCAGACTCGAAATTTCTCGTAGTGGCTGATGCTCAACGATTAGTTTCCACGTCAATAATTTGAGAAATATTACTCAGTAATTATTATTTAATTAAAGCTCTTAATATATAGTCGCAGATATGCCATATGAATGCTAAAATTTCATTATAAGGTTTGAGGTCAGGAGACTTCATTTAGACCCTTGATTTCGTTTTGGATACGTGACTTTAATCAACACTATCATCGAAAAAATTGTCAAAAAAGTATGTTTTTTTTCTTTTTCAAAAAGTCAAATCTATCAAGTACACGGAAGAAAATAATCGATATAAACTCTAAATTCTATGATTCCGATGTAACAAATTAAAATATACTAGCTAGTGTGCGTGCATTGGGTTTTTTATCAGAACTTTAATCTGTGATAATTTTGTTTTTATTTTCTTCATCATGGAAAAGATTATAGGCTGTGTGATATCCTCAAAATTTGAAAATATTTATGTTATTACAAGATTTGAAAAATATTTATATACTGTTAATGCCCCCATTAAGGATATTGAATAGATAATTACACTGAACAAATAAAATCAAAGGCATTATTGTAAATCTTTGTTCAAAATTTGCAAACGTATAGGCATAAAAATAGACCGTTATTACGATGTCACTACATTAAAAAAATGTGTTTATTAATTAATTTCTAGAAAACGTTGACTGAACTTAACCAATTTTTATTTACATTAAATGGTTATTGAGCTCAAAGTGATGATCATTAATTACAGAATGGACTAATCAATTTAAAAAAGAAACATATATTCCTTTCCTGCCTGTTTTCTTATCACAAATTTACCTTTTTTTTATCTAACAATTTTTTTTTTTTTTTGGAGTTGATTATTTATCTGTTTCAGTTTATAATCTTTACTTCAATATATAAAGCCATAAAGAATTCAACAAATTTCGTGGTGGACTTGAATGAGTGATAAGGACTTGAAAACTCTATGGAATATAATACTTGGTAAACAACAAAATGGGAGTGTGACAAGAAAAATAAGATTATGAGAACATGAAAATGACTTATTGAGAACTTTTAAATTGTTTAAAGGAGCCCCACAACTCACATGTTTCTTTTCCTCTTTCTTTTTTCTTTGGTTTTCTTTTACCTGCCTTCATCACTTGGGTTAATTTTTATGACAACTTAGTTATTCCTTCTTCTTTTTGTTGATATATAACATTGGAAATGAAATACAAGAGTTATAATATAATCCCTCTCAATGAGACATTAATCATCAAAATACAATGAAATCATTATTTTGAAATATTATTGACCCAATTGAATGGAATCGACTTTTTTTTCTTTCCTTGTTTTTTATGAGGCAGGTTCTCTGAGTGAAAGAGAATCTTTTATAACAACTTTGCGACTGATATTTGATAGGATATTGGCATTTCTCAATTGGGAAATTATTTATCCTAACCATTTTGCAAGGAACATATATATATATATATATATATATATATATATATCCTCCAAGGGGTGCGCGGAGTACTAATCAATCAAGTGGTACTTATAATCAGATATTTTTTAAAAATATATACTCTTGTCACAAGTATTACTTATTTATTAGTTAATAAAAATATGAAGTATCAGAATGTGCTTGTGTACTGTAAAATTTATATCGTCGAAAAGGGAAAATGAACAAGACTATGGGTATGCTTAAAGCCAATGTTTTGAAATCGGACTAGACCGGCCGGTCGAACCGATCTGACCGGAAACTAGTAAAATAGGGGGGCCAAGTAGCATTTAAAAATCAAAAAGCTAAAAAATAAGAAAAAACTGTTTAGACCTGGCGAAGCAGTTGGCCCGCTAAAATCGGTCAAACCCGACTTTTGTAAATTTATTAGGCTGCATATTATTTTAATTTGTTGGGTTTAACTTTATTGATTGCCACAGCCCAAAACAACTAAAAGAGTGGGAAAAAATAAGAAAACAAAATCTATAGCAATAAGCATGTAATCAGGAGTTAGCAATTTGAATATTTGATTGCCAATGATGTTTATGTGACTGTTTATCTTATTTTTTGAAACATTTTTACATTTCACATATAAATTATGTTATAATTTAGTCTTTACTCTTTACTGAACGCAGAAAAAACTAAAATATGGAGATAGCGTTATGTGAAAGTCAGTCGAGTCGGACCACTGGTTCGATCAGTCAGACTAATTGACCTGAGAACAAGTAAGGTGTCTGATTCACTAGTCGGTCTAATTTTTAAAACACTGTTCAAAGGCTTATTTATTACAGATTTTGCCCTTGTCACGGGCTTTTTGTCCATGAGGCTGATGTCCAAGCTCCAAGTTCACTCATCGCCTTTACTAATAATGCAAATTGTTGGAAAGTGAGAAGTTGAGTGACTGGATCACAAAAAGTTTTGACAAAAAAAAGAAAAAAAGAAAAAAGCCTTGGCAGCATAAAACAAAAAACACTAGAGAGAGGGTTAAACGCGTTTAAGGATCCAGTTGACGAGCGACTGTCAACCAACCACGCGTTGACATTTGTACATTTTACGCGGCTTCTTCCCCAGTTAAATCTCAAAAAAAGAAAAAGAAAATTCTCACCTCTATTCTTTTATATGCTTCTCTCTTCACAAGTGCACCATACATGGACTGCTTTTGGCCCCCACTTTTTGATCAAAATCCTGTTTTTACTATTCTCATCTCTGTGTTTGTGCTGATGCTACGTTCGATAAGATCAAAAGAATAACGGAAATAACGAGTCGTTCAAGTTGTTAATACTATTTTTTTTAGAATAATCGTTGGTTCAATCTAATTTTAATTACAAATGGAAAATTTTAATAAAAAGACTAATTTAAAAAGAATAAAAATAGTACTCTAATGAAGATACATGGAATGCATTAAAAGAAATGAGAATGTCTTTTATTGAGATCATATGTATGGTAAGACATTTTCGACTATCGTGTGGAAGAAATTTTTTAATATTTCTTGACAATTCGATTGTAAAGGTTTGGTAAGCATAAACCTTTTTTTTATTTGTTACGAAATTAAATTTGGAAAGTAAAAAAAGTGTATAATTTTGTTAACAGTTACTAAAGGCAGGACAACAAAACCCAAAAAAAGAAAGAAAAGAAAAAGAAACATGCATTAATTATGTTTCCGAACAAAATCTCCCACGTCGTAAAGTAAGACACCGAGAATGCAAGCACACATTAACAAAGTTAATTACCATAAATTATTATCCAGTTACTAACAAAAACCAAACCAAAATAGGAAAAAGGCAAAGAAAATATAAGGAAAATACAACCCTATTAAATAAATAAAAAAGGAAAAAAAGAGAAAAAGGCAAAAAGCAAAATCTGCATTAAATCAGCCTTAAGAAACCTTTTCTGCAGAGGGGGAAAAAAAAAGAAAAAAACCCAGTAAACACCCACATAACCACCTCCCCCCGCCCCCCCCCCCCCCAACCAAGAAAACACCCCACAATCTGTATAAAACCAGCCCCTTCAACCAAAACCAACCCACCAACACTCAGTCATCCCTCACAAACACACACTCTCACACACAAAAAAAAAGACACACATATTCACAGTAAAACAATGAACAAGCTTAAGCAGCCCACCCCACCACCACCTCTCATCCTCTTCTTCCATCTAACCTTGTGCTTCTTCTTACTATCTCCATCTTTCAATGTAAGTATATCAAACACAACCTTAACCATATTCCTCGTAGCTTTGTTTGTTATTGCAAGTTCTGTATGTTTTTAACACTTTTGTTCAAATGTATCATCGTCTGTAATATGTTTAATGTAATGTATATTACTTTCAAGCAATGTTTTATTTTTTTTCCTTTTCCCGCTTACAAAGTTCTTTCTTTTTTTTTTTTGTCCTTGTTGCAAAAATTTGTATAACAATTTGACTAATATCTATGTATGGATACAAGCTGTGTAGATACAAGAACTCCCTATGGTAATATGTTATGTTATTCGGGTAACACTTTATTAGGTAATATTACATTAATGGTATTGTGTTAGGTAACTCGTATGGTAAGAATTTTATTATTGAATAAAAAACCATGGAAGTACAGTGGAGTGTCGTGATATGTAACAATGCTCGTGTTTTGAATTAATTAACTTATAATATGTCTTGTCTGGTATCAGGTGTCGTGATATGGAACAATGCTCGTATTGTTGAATTAATTAACTTGTAGTATGTGATATGTAACCATGCTCAGCGTTGTTGAATTAAATGACTTGTAGTGTATGGTGTTTGGTGTGAATGCAGGTGGGAGTGACCGGAGAGGGCGCCGGAGGGAACCCATTTACGCCGAAGGCTTACCTGATCCGTTATTGGAAGAAGCAAATCTCGAATGACTTGCCAAAGCCTTGGTTCCTCCTCAACAAGGCATCACCATTGAACCCCGTGGAATTGGCGACTTTTTCAAAACTCGCGGATCAAAACTCGCTCTCAACCCAACTCCCGGCCTTGTGCAAATCCGCTGACCTCCTTTGCTTCCCCGATTTGTCCCCGAGCTTGGAGAAGCACGAGTCCAATGCGAAATTTGCGAGTTATTTGAACAAGAACTTCACCAACTATGGGACGAATCGACTCGGAGGTGTTGACTCATTCAAGAACTACTCTGATGGGGATAACCTCCCAGTTGACTCGTTCCGTAGATACAGTCGTGACTCGACCGGTCACCAAGATAAATTTTCCGGCTATGCCACTGATGCCAATGTCGTTGATCAGAGCTTCAGTACCTATGGCACCACTGCGACTGGTGGTGCCGGGGATTTTAGCACCTACAATGATCAAGTCAATGTTCCAAATCTTCATTTCACTTCATACTCAGATGCGGCAAATGGTCGGAAGCAAGCTTTCACCACTTACACAAGTAATGCGAATTCAGGGAATGAAGCATTCACTAGCTATGGGAAGAATGGTAACGGAGCTAGCAACGATTTCGCATCTTATGGTAAAGACTCGAATGTCATGGGCTCGAGTTTTTCCAATTATGGCCAAACAGCCAATGGAGCTAATGATACATTCACTTCCTATGGTCCTGATGGTAATGTGCCTGAAAATAACTTCAAGGCTTACGGTGATGGTGGCAATGCGGCTGCAGAAACGTTCAAGAATTATCGTGATCACTCCAATGTTGGAGATGATTCTTTCCAGTCTTATGGTAAAGGTTCCAATGCAGCTGAGGTAAATTTCTTGAACTATGGCCAATCTTTCAATGAAGGCACTGATAAATTCACAGGGTATGGCCAAAATGCAAAAGGTCAAACCGTTGGGTTCAAGACTTATGGTGTGAATAATACCTTTAAAGAGTATGCACAGAAGGGTGTGTCTTTTGCTAGGTACATTAATGAGAGCAGTGAAGTTTTGGCTTCCTTAAAGGAGAATGGCAAAGTGGTAAAGAACAGGTGGGTTGAACCTGGGAAATTTTTCAGGGAAGAGATGTTGAAATCCGGAGTTGTGATGCCTATGCCTGACATAAGGGATAAAATGCCCAAGAGGTCGTTTTTGCCCCGGCTCATCGCAACCAAATTACCATTTTCAACTTCTAAAATTGGTGAGCTGAAGAAGATTTTCCGTGCGGCAGATGACTCTACAATGACTAGTATGTTGACTGATTCCTTGAGCGAGTGCGAGAGGCCGCCTAGCCGGGATGAGACTAAGCGGTGTGTCAGCTCGGCCGAGGACATGATTGACTTTGCCACCTCAGTGCTAGGCCGGAATGTGGTGGTGCGGACAACAGAGAACACGAAAGGGTCAAACAGTAACATCATGATCGGATCAGTTACGGGAATCAATGGCGGAAAAGTCACCAAATCGGTGTCTTGTCATCAGAGTTTGTTCCCTTACTTGCTCTATTACTGCCATTCAGTTCCTAAGGTCCGAGTGTATGAAGCAGAGATATTGGATCCAAAATTGAAGGCTAAGATCAACCACGGAGTTGCCATCTGTCATTTGGACACGTCAGCATGGAGCCCTGGCCATGGAGCCTTCGTTGCTTTGGGTTCAGGTCCTGGAAAGATTGAAGTTTGCCATTGGATCTTTGAGAATGATATGACTTGGACAGTAGCAGATTGAATTTGAAGGGTGTAGCAAGTTCGTGTTAAACTGGGTGTGTTACAAAAATGTGAACCACTGGTTTGACCTGATATTTAACTCATTTATAGTGTCTTTAGATTCATATTTAAGTTCACAATTGAACAGTTTATTGAGTTATTATTACAATTATTATGTTAATGATCTAGACTTGGATTTATTACAAATTGAGAAAAAGAAAAAGTTGTTCGAAACTCCGACGAGCAACTTTACTTCACGTTGCACCTTTTCCAATAGATGATTTCCATGTCGTCTTATAATTATATGAGCAAGCAATGTTAGCGCATGTGATTCTACCCCATGTGTACTGCTTTTTCTTTGCCCCTTGTTGCTAATGTTCACAGAATATCCAAAATCGAGACTTTGATTTTCTTGTAACATTATCATATTGCTACCAGAAAATTCAAATCCGTTCGGATTTCGATGGTAACGAGTTGTAATGGTGTTGGAGGCAGATTGACTGCAATGATGGGCATGGCCGTGAAAGCATGGCAACTTTCACGCAAGAATCAGCTCAATGTTTAATTTGCTGCAGAAAATCTAGTGAGAAACTGGTGCAGAGAGTACTACAAATATGGTCAATGGAGACAGTTGAGAAGTGAAACATCCCAGGCTAGCACACAAACGATGTACACTCACGTGCACGACGGAAAAGCCTTGTGGCAACAATTAGGTGGTCCTCAGAACCCCCCCCCCCCACCCCCAACAGTGTGGTCTTATAATGGATGGGATAGGCCATCCGCCAGCTGTTGTGGGGCCACCGCTTTTTAACTCCTCTAACTTCATCTTCAATATCTCCAACTGAATTAGTGGGGTAAGACTTGATTATGATTTCCGATCATCAACTTTTTAATCCAATGGCCAAAATAAGAATGGTAACTCAGCTCCTAAGTACTGCTACTGCAGATGATACCTTTTGTCTTTTAGGAGCATAAAGCTGTCATCAATAGCTCAATCTTGCATTGAATGTGAAGATGAGGTGAATTATTTGTGTTGGGTAAGAGTTATTTTTACCAAAATCTACGTTCATTTAATGCTATAAGTATAGGGTCAATTGATGATTGTTATCTTGATAAACAAACCTGCGTGCTACACAACTGATCCTGGCTTGCAGGGGATTAAGAAATAGTTCAAATGGTTGAAATTATCTATTTTGGGGTGTGAGGTTCTATGTTCGATTCCATGGAGGTGGGGGCTTCACCAAAAGAAACAACCTGATTCTGGCTTGCAGCAACAGATAGATGAACATGACCAAATTCAGAATTCTAGTAATGAGCATTAACTTTACTACACCATCCTGGGGTGCAAGAGATTAAAAACGTCAAACTTTTTGACCTAAAAAAAGAAAAAGATCAAACCTATTAGCCTTCCAGGACACGGTTTCAGATGGAGTTATCAGAAGCCTAGTGACGACTACTGGTCAATTTTTTACCAGATTCATTAACTCCGAAGCAGGTATCAGACATACAACGTGAAATTGTAATATGAATAAGCGTGAAGTCATAATATGGATGAACATTAAGTCGTAATAAGGGACAATTTAACACAAAATAGAATAATACGAGGATTTGTAAACTTGATGTCAAGCACCGAATTGACCTTTTAGTTTTTCCATACAAAGCATGGCAATTGAAAAGCTTTCTAAATTTCCATGCATTGACGTGGTTGCAAAACATGATTCATTTCATGTGGATCCAATCTATAAAAACAAATGATGAGCAAATATATGTCTACCTACTTAGCTACCAAAACTTAGTTTTTCTTGGATCAATAATTCATCAGTATCTACGGATGAAAATTTGACTTTGGAGCATATCAAAAAGACTTTATTCTTGTTTTTTTCCCCCAAACCAAAAAAAAAAAAAATTCGTTAGGCCCATATGGAAAAGAATATAGAGAAGTTCATGTGCCTATTAGTTACCTAACATGATCAGGGATTTGTTTAGTCTTACACAATAAATATAATAGACATATCAAATCCGTCATAATTTGATTTTTATTACTTGTATTTTTGTGTGACCTCATCATTTCAAGATTAACTTTACAATATTGTAGTACACCCTAAAACATGAACCCGATCAATCAAGATAAGAGTTAAACTCAAATTTTTGTTGCACCGATTAACACTTTCACCGTTTGTTCTTTTTCCTTATGAAGAAGACGACCAAATTTCTGGAAGCAAAACTGAGTTTCGCTGTAGCTTGAATCATACATTGCAGAAGTCTTTGTCATGAAATCTCTTTTTTTTTTTTTTTTCCCTATAGACAATCAAAATCCATGCGAAGCTGTCAGTGAGCAATTGAGCATTTGAGCCAGGTGCTTAGTTTGAAAGGATGATATCGGTTGCTTTCATATAGTAACGATGAAAATTTGTTAAATCAATTGGAGATATGTATTATATCATAATCAGTAAGAGTAAATTGAACATAATTTAGTGGACCATCCATAATAATATCCTGGAACTTTCAAGATTGCTACTCTAGCGAAAACAATTGGCACAATTGTTTAGAAGTCTCCTCACCTCACTGAAAATAAAAGATTCAACTGTGTGTTGGAGAATAGCTGCTTTTAAGGACGAAATTAGACTTTGAAAATAACCTTTTAAAAAGAGAAAAAAATAAAAGAATTGTCTTGATTGTTGTTAAAAAAGAACAGAAGGGGGGCAATGTGGTTTTTAACACTTATTTTATAAGGGGCGCAAATTTGAACTTTTAAATTTTTTAATAATTTCTTAGACAACAATTTTTTTAAAAAATATAAATAAATACATAAAGGTCAATTGCCCCCTTCTCCATAGTGTACCTTCGCCCTTGGTTGCTTGACATCAGCAATAGTAAAACCGACGCAGACAAAATCGTCATCTACATTCTTTAACGCTCTTGTAAGACCACTCCAAAATATATAGATGTTTTACGTGAAAAAATCTTAACATTTAAGTATATCGTATAAAGTCTTAAGTCATTTTTTTTGTTAACTAATTAGTCTTTATGTTGAAACCTCAGTGATTCTTAACATAGTATAATAGTTAGGCTTTTGATTTAGTCTTTGCGTTACGCATATGCATCTCATCTGTTCCAGGCTGGTAACCCATCCCTACAAGACCATCCAAGTTTAATCCGTTTATCAACGTGGTGTAGACATTATTTCGGTTCATATATGAAAGGTTATTAAAACACAAATTGATTTTTACGACGAATCCTCAATAATTCTAAACAACTATCTCATCATCCAAACGTCAAAATGTATCCTTTAAACATAAAAATGTGATGCTTTTAATTAAACATTGCGCGTCTATATGTTTGCTTGAGAGAGTGTGAGTAGTAAGACTAGAAGTCACAATCTCATGGGGACAGCAACAGCATGATCAACATCAAATTTTGGCGGAGCAGGTACAAGTGATCTTGGATTCTCTTAACCGAAAAAGCATCATTGGTATATTACTCCTAAGGATTAGTTGCCGTAATTTATATGGGGTTTGGTATGATCTTAAAATAAGACATCAGTCTTATTTGTCAGTTTATGTAAAGATAATCTTTTCTTATTTGTAATTGTATAAAATTAGATGGATTTTGATTATGTAAATATTATAACGCTCGCTAAAATAAAACTCTGGATCGCCTTTGACGACCCAGTGTGCTGAAAGTGAATTCGCATCAACCAAATATAGAACGCACATTAGAACTAGAGATAAATTTGGGCTGGTCACCAGCCCAAAAGAGAAAATTTCGCAGCGTGGAAGTTGGATCAATAGGTTGATGTTCGGAAAACTGAACCTGGGCTTTTCAGTAAAACAGATGAAGAGCCCGTTTCATTTACATTGTGCAGCTGGTTTGCTCATAGGTGAATTGTCTTTTTTCTAAAAGTGTTTTTTTTATATATTTTTTTAAAAAAAATTGATAAGCTAAACTTTCTAACTTCTAGAAAAAGTTGAATTTAATTATTTTTTTTTCATAATTTCAACTTTTCTGGAGGCAAATTTAGTACTTATTACAAAAAGAATATATATTTTACCCAAAAACAATGCTTTTTATGAAAAAAAAAGTCAACCTAAACAGGCACAAGGCCGATTTAACATTACTTTTTTTGCGTGCTTGTAGGTACCCAAAACAAAAGCAACTCTTCGGTTGTAAAAAATACTTATTAAGACCCAAAACAAAACATTGTCAAACAGGCATTTAATGAGAGAAATCAATTATCCAAATATTACATCTTTTTTTATGCAAAGAGGACAAAGCTGGAACAACTAGCAAAATTCGGAGGATAATCAAGGACATGGGTTGCTAAACTTTGTTGAATTGAAAGATTATAATTTGAGAGTCAATTTATACGGCAGTTAGTTTCTCTATAATAATACCTCAAAAATTGTAATGAATATTTAACCAACAACTCTATTTTAATTAACTTTTTTCTTATGGGAGTGCTAAATTGTTAGTCCATTTCAATGAGAAGAGACCCAACTCTTATCTCAATTATCTACCGCAATCATTCACATGTTGTAACCAACTTTGCCTTGTTGTTTGAGACCAAACACTAGCTTCACTATTGAAATTGATAATCCCTTAATGAAATAATATAGTAGTCTTCTACAAAATAAATACAATGATTTGTCAATAATATGCATAAATATAATATAAATACATTAAAATAATTATAGTGACATATTAAACTTTGAGAATTTAAAATAATCCCAAAGCAATCATACTTGAGATAAATTCATCATTTTTTTTTTTGGTCGGATGATAAATTCATCCTCGTGAAAACGAAAAAATTTAAAGGCTCCTCCGGCGTTCTTATATTCAAAACCATGATAACATTTTCTTTTTCCTTTACTTTTGTCGTCAAATCATAAAGACATGACATATTCATAATCAGCAAAAAAAAAAAAAACATTTGACCGTTGGCACAACGTTCCAAAACCCCAATTTTTAAATTTGTTGGCCCCTTTTGTTGTTCCTCTACTTACCGTTACCCTCATACCCACTCCACAAAAACAAAAGGCTAATCTGCTTTCACCTCAACACCAAACCCCTCTTACCAAACCCCCCCCCCCCCCAACAAACATCGCTTACTGTTTTCTTGAAATTCAAAATATCTTATTTTGTTCTTTTGAAAATTGATTCAAGAATCTGAGTGATATTTCAGTTTTTTGTGAAAAGAAAAAGCATGGCTGCATTAGGACCTGGGGTGCTATTGAAGCTGCTGAATGGGATGAATTCAGGGGTTAAGCCAACAAGTGAGTATAGAAGCTCATTGCTGCAGATAACTGATATTGTGCCTGCTGATCTTGATGAGAAAAATCTATGGCCAAAGCATGGATTCTACATAAAAGTTTCGGATTCTTCGCATTCGATTTATGCAAGTTTGCCATTTGATCAAGATGATCTTGTTTTAAGCAACAAGATTCAGCTTGGGCAGTTTATTTATGTCGATCAGCTGGAGCCAGGTTCTCCGGTTCCAGTCGTGAAGGGCGCGAAACCGCTCCCCGGGAGGCATCCGTTAGTAGGCACTCCTGAGCCGTTGATGGGGTTGAGAGGGAAAGGAGAGAAAAGCGAGCAGAAACTCAATATGAAGCTTTCAGCACCACCTAAGAGGATTTCTTGGGGAACAGGGGAAAAGGGTGGTGTTGAAATTCTTGCCTCGCCCCGGATCCTAAAGCCTGTGCCACTGGATTTTGATCAGTGCACACCCGTAAAAGACAGGCCTACTTCTGTGAAATTCGAGAGGAATTTCCCAATGTCACCGATTATACGAGGGAGGGTGGCGAAGGATGGCTGCACGAGTGGCGCGATGGTTAGGGCTTCGGTTGGTGGCGCGCTACTGTCTAAGATGGCAGATGCTAAAGGGGAAAGTCCTGCATTGGTGAGGAAAAGCTGTGTCACACCTTCAAGATTGAAGTTTCCAAGGAGCAAAAGTGTATGTGACAGAGAGCAAAGGATTGCAAAAAGTCCCTTCAACTCAGCTGTAGGTACATTTTTCCTCTTGGATAGTTGAATGCTGAAAGAAGAACATACTTACTTTTTTCTTTTTTTTAATAAAAACTTCAAATGCATCATATAGTTTGTCTATAGAAAATTGAATAAATTGACTCTCTTGTCAAACATTACAGGAAAAGAGAAGCTGCACTCCACCACCAATTACCAGGGATGCGAAAACAGCAGCTTCTCCCGGTGCTGGTGCAGATGCACAGAATTGTTACAATTCAGAAGTGTTTTCACATGCTCAATCTCAGTCTGATAATACACCCGAAAGTGGCACCGGTCTGCCAATTAATTTGCCCGGAAAGCTTAGCATGCTGGGGAAGGTATGAATCTGTATGCCCGGTCGTTTAAGTCTAATTTTGTGCACTGATTCTAGTACCTTTTTTTATCCTAATTTCTTTGCTAAACACATATAGGAAGCTATGCAACAGCGCGAAACAGCACAGAAGATAGCGCTTCAAGCACTACGAGATGCATCAGCTATGGAGAACCTAGTTCGGACTCTAAAGTATCAGGCCTATCTTGCATCTTTCTCATCAAGTTCACGAAATTTGTGACCAGTTCTGACATTGTCATATGTTGTGCTATCTGTGCTTGTAGGATGCTTTCAAAATTGAGCAGGTCAGCTAAAGCAGATGCCCCAGCAAGCTGTTTTGATCAATTTCTTGAATTTCATAACCAAATTGAGCAGGCACTAGCTGAAATGGCTTCTATGCAAGCAGCAATCGCAGCTAGTGAAATGACTCAAGTGCCGAATTCAGAACTGAAGGGAAACAATCCAGACGAAAGCAGCCCTGTTTTGCACGAAATAAGACACAACTTAATGGACCAGGAGCAGAACTCTGCATCAAAAAGAAGAGCAGCACTTTACAAATCAATAGCAGCTTTTCCTGAAAGAAATGATCAGAAGTCAATCCTGGGAAAGCATTTGAGATCATCATCATCAAATGTTACGAAGAGAGGAGCATCAACTCCATTCAGTAAGCTGATTTCAGATACTGCTTCAGAGAACGATGAGAACAAGAAACCAGTGTCTTCTAGCAGCCTATCGAACACAATCAAGTTAGGGAAGCAGATCGCGACTGAAGCTGGAAATTGGTTCATGAACTTCCTGGAGAAATCCCTGGAAAAAGGTCTCAAGAAAGCAGAAGGGACCGCGACATCATCAGATGGGGGGAAAGTTCCCCAGTCCCTCATCTTGAAAGTTATTAACTGGGTGGAAATGGAGCAAAGTGACTCTAGTAAGCGGCCAGTCCACCCTAAAGCAGCACAGATAGCCAGGAAGTTAAGGATCAAGATGAAGAATCCTTAGATGGAAGACTCCAATTTCATCAGTCATGATTGATTTGTTTATTTGCTTCACAAAATAGGTCCTAATGGTATAATTAATTTTTCTCAGACATTATGATGACTGTAATATTACATTTCTCCAGGGATGTTTTGTTTCTGCAGCATCTGTTGGTAGTGAAGATTCTATGTATTCCTCATTGAATCAATACAAACACTTTTGGCTTCTGAGGCTCCAAGTTAAAAAAACCTAATTAGGTAGAGATATTTGCTGATCAAATTTACCATCTACTAATTTTTTTTTTTTTGGCTAAGTCAGCAGTGAATCATTTCATTCTCATCTCAAAAACAAATTACAGCATCAAGTCAGATGATACAAAAGAAACTCTTAAAAACCTAATCAAGAATGGGGAGAATGTCCCACTCTCCACCATCTAGTAATATTACTGTAGCATATGATTGATTTTCTTTAACTATTATCGTTTTCAAGGCGCGTGTCCTTCGGGACTCCATGACAAAATTTTCACCATTAGAAAAGAATTAGTAAACTACATTATTTGCCATCAGACTTTGAGTAATTAATGGGTTTTAAATTATTCTTCTTCCTTTTCTTCTTATTGGTTCTATGGGAAATAATTGTGACGGATAGAGTGATTCCCATTCTATCATTCTCTAATAAAGAAACCAAATATTGTGGGATTCTAATAAGGGTTTATAAGTCCAAAAAGTCTACCAGATTATAGTTAGTTGAATAATTTATGTAGCTATTGGCTTTTTTATTCACATGCTTCAAATGAAATCCTTGTGTAGTTGAGAACTTCTTTGTAGTCATAAAAAAAAAAGGTCTAACGAGACTAGATTGTAGAAGAGAACCGTTCATTCAAAGAAAGGTAGCTAAGGAGTCAATGATAGTAACGCCATCTAATTCCGAAGACTAGTCCATGCGGGGTCTTCCCACAGGGTAATTAACTCATCTTTATTGTTAGTTGATTTACAATGAAACTAGCTTTGTAATCATCGTGTTTATCTCTAAAGAGCCCACCTAGTCTTCAGTTAAAAAAAAATGTAGAGATATATCATTTTGTTTTGGGGTCAAGTAGAGACATATCATTACAATGGTGTGAACACACGTTTCTTTTTTCTTTACAAGGGGCGCTATGTTAAAAGTTGTCAACTATTTTTACCAATTTAAAATACGGCGCTAGCTATTAAGGGTAACGACAAAAATGTCAGCGGGGTTATCTAACTAATCAGAGAATTGGTCCTATTTTAATGGAAAGTACTAGCATGTAGTCCCGTGCATCGATATAAAAAACTATATTTAATTATTTATTTTTAAAAATTTTAATTACGATGCACTACTAATTATATGTTTCACATATTTTTTTTTCACGTAAATTATATCACATATAGCTCACGTAATAATAAAAAAAAAAAAACAACATAAACATGATATTTTTCGTGCTGCATTTAGAAAATAAGCAATAGTGCATATTTAAATTATATGCATATATTTAATATATACTGTAAAAATTTTATTAATAAAGCTTCTTTGATAATAACATTTTCAATTTTATTCAACATTATAGTTTGGGAACTGAGAAATGAGAAACCATTAACAAAGGTAGAAGGGAAATAATTGGGGGCAAAGTATTTATACGGTTTCTTTTTTTCTTTTTTGAAAATTGTAAATGCTGCTGAAGATATTTTCCTATTAGCTACTTCCTATCTTTGTTGTTGTCTTTTGCTGAGCCTGCATCTAATGTGGCGTCTCTGCTATGTTCTAATATTAGAAAGCTTTGAGGGTAGTGACTAAATGAAGGCACTTGTTAATATTAGGGACTAGGAAATCATCTTGCTACTAATTTATTTCATGGAACAATGGATCATGAGTTATCCTTAGCACAGCACTATGCTTGAAAGAAGATAGAGGATGACATGCATAAGGGTATCTGGGCTGACAAGGCCTAAGCTTGGCTTGGAAATTGTCTAATGGGGTCGCATGTAAATGTACAAGAATTTTGACTTTATTCATTTGTGAATAGTGTTTGATTCATTCAAGAAAAGCACTGTTGCTAATGCATCGCGCGAGTAAATGTTAATGGAAAGAAGTGGAACTGAAACACAAAACAATCTTGACATTAAATATCTAAAAATATGTATCCACAAGCAATATGTTCTGACACTCACTGCCTTGTTTCTTCTGTCAATAGCAGTGGATAAAATAAGGAAGATTAAAGGAAAACTTACTTGAAGTTCATTTCTTACAGTTTATTTATCAAGCTCTGTTAGTCTCATTCGACCTTACATGGAGCAGTGTTCCCACTTCTTTATGTATCTCCATATCTGGGTTCACATTTGGGTCTATATAGAGAACTCGGCTTGTATGATTGTAGGTTTGCTCAGAGGTTCTTCTGGAGCATGTTGATTTTGTGTTGGAATTTTCTGCACACAGACAAATTATAAGGTGGAGAAAATAATCCCATTGTTTTGTTCATGATCAAATATTTTTGTTTGCTTTAGTGACCGTGATTATTTCCATCTTCCTAGAAGTAATTTAATCCTTTATTTAGCGTGATCACTTCTGGCATTACAGGACCCACCACTTCCTCCAGATCTCAAAGGAGAAGATTTTTGCGCTTTTCTCGAAACTCATACCAGGTATTGTTCAAATCAGTCCTCTTGTACCTACTATTTGCTTTGCTTGGAAGTCACATACTGTGTGTATATGTGGATGTTTAATTGCAAATATGCAGGTTATTCTTACAATTTGTTCCACTTGAGACCTCATGCAGTGGCAAAGTTTACGCATTACTGTTCTATGCCGATACGATTTCAGTTTCCACTTCATTGCTCCTCGCATGAGTAAGTATTTTATCCTTCTTTTAGTTGTCGTTTCTTTATCTTTTGCTGCTTCTTTCAGTCCTCATTTTTCAAGCATGATTTACCTTAACACTTGAGTTCGATATTTATGTCTTATTGCAAGTGAATTTTGTTTAAGTGCAAATTCCTGTCATTTTCGTGAAAAGAACAAATTCTGACTGAAGCAATCTTTGCAGCGCTCTGGAGCTGTTTTTGATTAAAAGGAAAATTAAGGACCTTCCTGGTTTGTCAATTTCTAAATTCTCCATCTGTCCTGACTCCTCAAAGGGTGAGACTTGCTAAGCTTTACCTATCCTTATCTTCTATTTGCCTATGTTTGCATACTGATGTGGAAATTGAGTTATCTAAAGGTGATTCTACTTTACACATTTTGCACAGGTAAGTTGGTGCAAATTTTAAGTTACCGCTGGCTGTCCCAAGGACATTAAAGTTTCAACCTTGTCAAGGCATGCGGCATTGATTCCTCCAGTGGTTGTTACAGCAATCAATCTCAAAACAACTATAAATGAGATAGCAGAATATTAATGAAATTGTTTCTGCATCAGTTGTCAGCTGTCACAGGGCCAAGGTATTGCATGGAGCTTCTTCTTAAGAGTTAACATGTCATTAAATTTCCCGCTTATGGACTCAATAATTGTAGTGTATTCTCTGTTATTTGACATTTGTTTGCTGTGCTGAAGAATGGGTGGTGGAGTTGTTAGACTGAATTGCTTAATAGTTCTGTTGCTAAACTACGTAGTTTGCTTTCTATCTCTGGTTTTCTGTTTTTGTTAACTGTGTTGATGTTCCAGAAAATTGGTACAGCATTTTGCCTTTGGCTGTTATTGGTGAATATTTCTGAGTGGTTTTACCAGGTCTTCATAACAAATAATAAAGTGTCTCTTGTGAGAAGTGAGGCTACGTAAAGCATCTTGGGATGGACATCGTTTAAAGCATCCTCGGATGGACATCGTTCACATGATATTCAAATGCCTTCAATGGTATCTAATTAAGAAGAAAGTTATGGTTTGCCAAAGACACTCTCTGATTGTATGACTAATCTTTCCAGATTGACACCCCCATGTTAGCCTCTGAGTAGACAACGCCAGATGCAATTAGCCATTTCACTTTTCCAATGGGATTCACAAAGGAGGCGACAGAGAAAAATTTAAAAGCTAGGTCAAATGTTGCCATATTTGAAAGCAGGCATGTGTAGTTACAACTAAATCCAATTTTCAAACTTATCTTTCAGTTTCCATCCTTTAGCAGTTAATTTTCTGGACATATTCTTTAGCCTCTCTGTGTGTGTGTGTCAATGTGAACAATTCAGTGAACAAGTAACACAAGCATTATAATGCTTGTGTGTCAATGTAACACACTAACTTGATATAATGCTTGTCAATGTGACACATACACACACTAACTTGTCTCTGCACTTACATTGACAATTCAGTGAACAAGCATTATTGAAGCGTTTGATGCTTGAGTTACACAAGCTGGACTCTGACTGGAGTTGATTGGGTTCTATTAGGTACGAGTACCTTACACTTCCTGTTGGATTGCTTACAATTTGGCGGGCTAAAAGACTCAAATTAGTATGACAATGCTATGTGAGCCGCTTGATGAACTAAAGCTTTTGCGGACCCTTGTATTAATCACAAAATACTTGCACTAAAATAAGCCACCAAAAACATACTCTTTACGTCAAAAAACTTGGGTCCATATTCCAAAATCTGCACATTTTTCTGTCAAAAGCATTACTCCTAACCCGTATTAGCAAAAGACATTTTCTGTCAAATTAATCGATAGATCTCATATATTGGTCAGTGAGCACTCTCACATATTGACATCTTCTCTTATAAATGTTAGCATGATTTGTCACATGACCAGAAGTATGAGGGGCGTTTCTTGTACAACGACTTGGTCAAAAGAATACGAAGCGAAGGAGAGTACAGTTTTACAAATTGAATTATATTATGCTTAGAAAGTAATTATATATCATTCTGTTAAGATTGTACATCGTATTTTTGATAGATTCGATTCCGATTTCTTTGTATAATTTATAACGCCTAGCTTATAGAACGTGATAAATAAGTGATATCGCATCTATTGCTTCTATTATGAGTGTGTGTGTGTGTATATATATATATATATATATATATTCATATCTAGCTGTATTAATGAGAGATACTATGTCAAGTAATGATTTTTACTTTGGTTTTATAATTGGCATTATGATTAGATAAAGAGAAGGAAGAATTTCCCACATATCCATGTCTACAAATCAAAACATGAGCAACATTATTCATTGGGAGAAGAAAAAAGTACAGACTGAGCAGAAGATGACGAACAATGTTTGACAATGCTAGTAAACTAGAGCAAATACAAGCCGTTAGACCTCGCTGAGCAAGGACAAGTTGTACGAAAACCAAACAGAGAATTTCTTTAATGAAAAACATATTCCTTTTACGTCTGAGGATGGTAATATTTTGGTGCTTCTCTCACTAAAGCTTAATGCTTACTTCGTCGAAACAGAAATTTTGACCAGTATGTTGAACGGATTGTGTCAAACCATAACTTGTACCGAAGCAATGCAAAAACAATTACTGGGATGCACGCAAAGCCACCGATAACTTTGGGTATCCACACCCTGTCGTGCTTGTAGATCAAGAAGAATGTGGAAGTAAATGCGACCACCATGCTAAGTATTGAGACAAAGAGTGCAGTAAGCCCAAGCATCAACTTTGTTGGTAATGATACCTGAAAATCTTCTTCAGCATAACGAGACGTTAGAATCGACAAAAATGCGATTATAGAAGTTGCCGAAGTAAACATCCCCACTGCATCTGATATGACAAACACCTCGAACCATCTTGCTCCGAGAAATACTGGAGTGCCTGTGTCGTTATGACTACCACCTGGTACCGTGAAGGCTGCAGCAAATACCACCGTGGCAATGAATAAACGTCTCACGGCATCATGTTTAAATAGCACCGGGATTGGGACTTTTCCTAAACTGAAAATTTCAATCCAAATCTAGTAATTCAAAGGTAACAAAAATATTTTGATTATAAACCTATAGATGGAAGGGTTTAAGGAGTACTCAAGTGGTTGAAACTCAAATATCCATGAGTGATGATTTGGATTTGAATCTCATGAGGGGCCGGGCTTGAGTTTGGTGACTGTATACGTAGTCATTTCCAAGTGAAAGCCCTGAGTTTCTGCCAGAGGATTGGGAGTTAAAACTAAGTTGAATAATTTCCAAATAAGCTATTATATCAAGTATTAGGTCCATGTGTCATCAGACAAGTAGCTAGATTTTTATGTGCATATCAGAAGCAAATTATTTTTCTCTTGCCATATGTCTCACCTTTCTTTGTTCTTGTTGATGAAAATAAGTTAGTTGTTTACTTTGTTCGTGAAAATGAAGTAGATGTATCCCAGCTGCCTAAGTTGACGATTGTTTAAGTTAGAGAAGTTACTGTAAAACCATTCTCTCAATTTAGAAGATAGGGTGCTTATACAAGATCGTCAACTTTCTGTTGTATACATAATAGAAGAAAAATAATTATTTCAGCTAACTCCAACTCGATTTAGTATGCTCGTTTGTTTACAATAGTTGGATTTCATAAAGTTAATAAAATCTAATTTTTCCAGATCACTTTTCATGACTGAGCTTTGGAAACATCCTTGTTCGACCGATTGTACTTCATGTGGCTCTTGAGTAGCTGCCCAGCAGCAAGTGCAGACATAAGTGAGAGTTCGCCAGCAAGAGCAGAAGCTGCCACAATTTTGGCCAACATCCTTGCGTTTGATCCTGATACTGAACAGAAGTGCAGACATAAGTGAGAGTTCCGCCCCTCATGAGATTCAAATCCAAATCATCACTCATGGATAAATAAGTTTCAACCACTTGAGCACTCCTTAAACCCTTCCATCTATGGGTTTATAATCAAAATATTTTTGTTACCTTTGAATTACTAGATTTGGATTGAAATTTTCAGTTTAGGAAAAGTCCCAATCCCGTGCTATTTAAACATATGCTCGTTTGAACTGATACTGGGTTTGGTCATGTCTAGGCAGTTTCCTTTAGGAATCTGTCAACTGGTTGATTTTCTGAATGCTTATTCGTGATACTCTTGCTCTTTGATGGGATATACATAATATCTTATATAATATACATCTGAGTATTGCAGATTGAATACGGTGAAACAGATGCATGGTTATCCATGGAACCCATGTTTCATCTGAGTGTTCTTCCCTTAACACGACAGCTGACTAACATCAGTGGTAATCTATGGGGAAAAACTCTTCAGGTAAATTATTACAACTTGCTTCTGGTATTTTTTTTTTTCCACATGTGATCAAGCTTTGAATACCTCAAAAGGTAATAATTATATTTAATTTTTATGTCAGGGTGGTAGGGCCCAAAGAGTGGAATATCTTTTATTGCATGCATTCCATGCAAATAAATTTATTGTCCCAGACAAGTTTACCTTCCAGTCAAAGGAAATGAAAATGACCAAACGTAAACTAAGTCATGGTGTGGAGGACAAAGAAGATAATGATGTGGAGACTGATGGAACTACTTATGAGGCTGAGCTTCCTGACGGTAATCGCATAAAAGCCAGAAAAGGACCTGCCTATTCCGGTGGGCTGGTATTGGAGCCAAAAAAGGGGTTATATGACAAGTACATATTGCTTCTTGATTTCAACAGTCTTTACCCTTCCATCATTCAGGTGAATTGTGGATCCATCCCATTAACAATTTTCCATGTTTCATCTCTAATATTTTCTTGACGCCGGGATGTGATAAACTGTATGGTCTAAAAGAAAGCACCCATAACTTCTCTTCTGCAGGAGTATAATATTTGTTTCACTACCGTTGAAAGATCTGTGGATGGGTCGGTGCCCCATCTACCATCAAGTAAAAAGACTGGAGTTTTGCCAGAGGTAACGCATGTCAAGCTGCATTTGGATTTGCTTGTCTTGAGATACAGATTTTAAGAACTCATACTGCTCTGCATTAGTGTTATGTTAAAAAGCTTATGGTGCTATATTGTTCTAGTTAAGACATGTGAATTAAAATAACCGAATGGCATTTCACTGGAAGCTGTCTATTCACATGGTTTTTGTAACTAAAAGCCCAGAGAGTATGAGAGTAACCATTGCAATCTGTTCATTCGACACTAGCATAGAAGTTTGTCGTTTCTTCTATATCATTTTCTTTTTCAGGAGTCTCATTTTCTTGTCATATTCTGTCAACATTTCAATGAACTATAAGTTCTTGTCTAAAACTTTAATACAGCTTCTCAAATTAGTATGTGATTAATTTCACTTACAAAAAAGTAGGAGATGGGTAATTCTTCAACAGCACCCAGCCACTTTTTATGTAAAAGGCAAACAATGGAGGACAACAAAACCAGCTCTATTTTAGGTTTTTATTGAGCATGCTCCTATATAGACAGCATGACCTCCAATCAATTATAAAAAGAAAAGATGAAAAGTGAAAGAAGGAAGAAAGAACTAAAAACAAAGAGGCAATATCAGTCAAATTTCTGTACTAAAATTCTTCTGTAGGCTTGAAATAATGTTTTGGTAGTTATAATTGATTAGTGGGCACATAGCTCCTTGAACTTTCTGATAAATCTCTTCCTCTCCCCCTCCCCCCCCTCTCCCTCCTCCCCTTCTCTCTCTTTTTTCTTTTGGGTGAATTTGTGCTGGAAAAGTTTGGTGAATGGGGTTGGAAGTGCAA
Source organism: Cordia subcordata (assembly GCA_028554755.1). Lineage (NCBI taxonomy): Eukaryota > Viridiplantae > Streptophyta > Magnoliopsida > Boraginales > Cordiaceae > Cordia > Cordia subcordata. The sequence continues at coordinate 2,989,721 of JAPTOF010000020.1, forward strand.
ATTAGTAGAGGGTTAGAAGGATCTGTCTACTTCATCTTGGGATTGTGAAAAACTAATATCAAATTTTCTCATTCAGTTTTTGATAACTAAAAGAGAATAACTCATCCAGTCTTCCCAGTGTAGGCCAGGAGATAAAGTACATTCAGTATTTTACGATTTATAAATGTCTCCAAGATTCAAGTGGAGACTTCCTGGAGCACTTCTCTTTCCTATGCTTCAGCAGTTAGACCTTAATTGTGATTCCACGTATTGGTTTATGAATTTAATTTGTGTGAAGAATTTCGTTTGCCTCACCATTTTAAAGGTTCTTTCTCGCCATAATTGATATTGTTTGTGCTTTCTTTTCAGCATGTCCAACATCATACCTTGTAAATTGTCTTCATCCCATTGATGAATTTTGTTACGCCATATGTGCATGCTTTATTGATGCTTATCTAATATGATCTTGTGCAGCTGCTAAAAAATTTGGTGGAGAGAAGGAGAATGGTGAAATCATGGTTAAAGACAGCATCAGGTCTAAAGGTCCAGCAACTCGACATACAACAACAAGCTCTAAAACTGACGGCAAACAGGTATGGTTTTTATCTTGTTTGTTAATTTGTGTTCTCTTTTAGTCAGAGTCTTGGCCATATTGCTGTCTTGTTTGTTTGAAGTTTCTATTCAATGAACTTATGTGGACTGCAGCATGTATGGATGCCTTGGATTCTCCAATTCCAGATTCTATGCCAAGCCGCTTGCAGAACTTATAACATCACAAGTAGGAAATTTTGTCTTTTCTTAACATGTTGAAGAACATAATTCTACCAGCAAATGTCGGATGGATATGCCATTTACTAACCGTGTTGATATTATTTTCTTCTATATGAGAGGGAAGAGAGATTTTACAAAGTACAGTAGACCTCGTTCGGAATGTTCTTAACCCAGAGGTCACTATATTTATTATTGTCGTTTCTAAACATTGTACCCCGTATCTTTCTGGATATTCCTCATTGTACCCCAGGTGTTTTTTTTTGCAAAAAACCGCCCTTACCCCGCCGGTACCCCGCGGGGCGGGGTACCGTTGACATCCCTATCTACTGCTGACTATGCGCCCAGTTGAGGAGCAAAGGTGAAAAATTTCACATTAGAACCTGATTTTGCTCTATACATGCAGTTCCACAACAGCTAGGATTGGCCAGTTGAGAATCAGCAAAGAATTAGAAGGTTCATCTGTTGATGATTCTTGGCATTCGTCCACTTTTTCCAAACTGCACCTGATATGTTTACCGAAAGAACGTTAGTATCTGATTGTAAGTCATTTTAGGAATATTGTGTCATAGGTTAAATGTGTAACTACATGTGAGGAAATTTTCTCGTCAGACCATTATTGTACATGAAACTCAAAAACTTCGTAAAGTTTACAATCATGACTGAAGTAAAAACAAAACCTGAAGAGAGAGAGGAAAACCAAGAAAATATACATATATCTGTACTTTGTTATGCAGGTAACAAGATTTATTCCTCTTAGACTACCGGTATAAAACACAAGGATACAAGAATTAATCCCTATTTGCTCCAAAAGCTCCACCACCTTCACTGTGGTTATTACTTGATTTCCACATTTTATGACAATGATCACTACGTAACTCACGTATAGCGCTTTTTACTGCAACTCCCCAACAGGTGCCTCATTTAGCCAGAGGAAGTGAATGAAGTCGTATAGCTTCGGGCTTGCACTAACCTGTTCAACAAATATGTTAAGAGACACTCAAAACAGGAAGCTTGATGAAGAGGGTCCCACTGATCTGTAACTTTTTGATTGGGAAATTTATCATGCACTGCTCATAGGCTGGATTATTAGAAGTGAAACTCAATATGCAATCAGTAAAGATGGATTGAGTTCACATTTCCAGAAACAAAAGAAAGAGATTGCTAAATTCAATTAGAAAATCTAACCCAAATTGCCCGGCCAAAATCACTTCAAAAGCTCTTCAACACGCTGTGGCACCACATAGGCTCTCTTGGATTCATTGAATGGATGACCACATAAAATTCGTTCACCAGCCTGCAGAAACAAAAAGTCATCCAGACAAGCCCAGAGGAGCATATGTAATATGCAAAATCTAACCAAACCTTTAAGATTTCTCTCACTTGGGAGATAAAATTGCTAACCACCCCAATAACTGTCAAGACACTAGTTCCACCACATATCTTCTCGTTCCTTTGCCTCCACAAATGCCATATGCCTACAACAATTACAATACTCCACGAAATACCAAAGCAAACCTTCGAGAATTTAATATTGCTTGAGATTTATTTCTCCCATGGGCCAAGGGAAAAACATTCTTTTTTTTTATCGTGATAAAAAAGATTCACCAAACAGTCTTAGCCTCAAGATAGAACTTAATAATATGCCCAATGTCTCCCTTAACGGCCCCACAAAAACCACAAGAGAGATCACTCATAACATTACTTTCTACTAATTCAGTTTTAGAAGCAACCTTGTTATGAGTAGCTTGCCAAATGAAGATTTTGATCCTACGAGGAAATTAAGTTTTCGAACAGTCTCCCACGACAAATTAGCCAACCAGAGACCCCTTGCAAAGCCTCAAAAGCCAATGCCACTATAAAATTCCCCTCTAGCCTAAACTCTAATTGATAAAATTCTCACACTCATCATTCTTCCAAACTCTGCTGTTTGTAATCCATCGCAAAACTAACATCAAAAGTTTGTCATGGAAGACTGCCCAATTGCAATAACCATCATCATAGGCATGATCCGAGACCAACCGCTTCATTTCCTCTAACGAGGCCTCTCCAATAATAGTATCAATCAACAAGCATTCACCAACCCATCAGTCCAACCAGAATCTAACTAATAGACAACTGAAACATTAGGACACCATTGTAATTTCCTAATTAACAAGGGAGCTTACTGTTAGTAATTTTCTATAGTTTTTAAATGTAAAATTAATTAAAAATAATTGATTCAAATATAGCACACTAAGGGCTAGTATGGTATTGTTCTTGATTGTTGTTTTGAAAAATGTTGAATTTAAATGTACTGTTAAAAAATTTATTTGCTATTTTGTAAAAACTTAAAAAAATTACTATTAGATAAAAAAGCAGTTTGGATTGCTTACTTAAAATTATTATTCTAAGTGCTATTTATAACTTTATTTATTTAGTTTCATTATTTTAGATTTTTTAATTTTAAAATGCCTTAATTTTTATTTTAAAATTTTTAATCTTTGTTTTGTAATTTTCAACTTTTTAAATTTTTAAGTTTTTTTTAAAATTTTCAAACTTTCAATTTAAATTTTTAATTTTTTAAGTTCCCAAAAACGTTGTGTATGCCTTTCTTTCCCATTCCTTTTCTTTTCTTTTTTTCTTTTGGCTAAACCTCAATTCAAATAGGGTCCAAGTATTTTGTGAATGTGTAATGTCTCAATCTTTCCGTAAATAAAACTAAACCAATTGATATTCATTTTTTTTTTTTTCCTCTATCGACCCTTCAAAAATCTGCCTGATTTTAGACAGAAACCCTAAACCCCAAATCAAATCAAATTTCAGCTAATAGACTCTTCTTCTTCTTCACCACTCAAAACATCAAATTAGGGTTTTCTCTCTGTACATTCTCTCTCTAGAATTGCCAATGGATCTCCTACAATCCTACCACGATGTAGACGAAGATGGCGACGACTCACCATCTCAAATCTCTGTCACGAATGACGAAGAACATAACGGCGTCAAGAATGACGAAGAAGATAACGGCGACGAAGATTCGTCGCCTCCGAGGATTTCGCTGCCGTCGAAGTCAGCTGCGCCGAGGGTCGACGATACGATGTTGGCGCTGACAGTGACGGGTTCAAGGGCGCAGACCAAGCCGCTTGACCCGACTCAACACATGGTGGCGTTCAACCCGACCTACGATCAGCTGTGGGCCCCGATTTATGGCCCGGCACATCCGTACGCCAAGGACGGCTTAGCTCAAGGGCTTCGCAACCACAAGCTCGGCTTTGTCGAGAACGCCGCAATCGAGCCGTTCGTGTTCGACGAGCAGTACAATACTTTTCACAAATTTGGCTACGCCGCTGACCCCTCCGCCAACAATTATATTGGGGATTTGCAATCCCTAGAGAAGAACGGCGCCGTTTCGGTTTATAATATTCCTCGGCAAGAACAGAAACGGCAGAAGTTGGAGAAAAAGAAGGAAAAGATGGATATAGGTGATGATAATGAAGCCAACCCTGAAGTGGATTTATCGGAAGTTGATAATCCGGCTAGTGATGCTTGGCTGATGAAGAATCGGAAGAGTCCGTGGGCTGGGAAGAGGGAGGGAATACAGACTGAGCTGACCGAGGAGCAGAAGAAGTACGCAGAGGAGCACGCGAGGAAGAAAGGCGAAAAGGAAGGTGGAGCCGAGAGGGAGAAAGGGGAGGCTCTGGTTGAAAAGAGTACCTTTCATGGGAAGGAAGAGAGGGATTATCAAGGGAGGTCGTGGATTGCGCCACCCAAGGATGCAAAAGCGAGCAATGATCATTGTTATATCCCAAAGAGATTGGTGCATACTTGGAGTGGGCACACGAAAGGTGTTTCTGCAATCAGGTTTTTCCCTCAGCATGGGCATTTGATACTTTCTGCTGGTATGGATACTAAAGTGAAGATATGGGATGTGTACAATTCGGGCAAGTGTATGAGGACTTACATGGGACATTCGAAGGCTGTGAGAGATATATGGTTTTGTAATGATGGTACCAAGTTTTTGACTGCGGGGTATGACAAGTATATCAAGTATTGGGATACAGAGACAGGGAAGGTGATATCGACATTTTCAACTGGGAAAATACCGTATGTTGTGAGGCTTAATCCAGATGAAGATAAGCAGAATGTGCTTTTGGCTGGGATGAGTGATAAGAAGATTGTGCAATGGGATATAAATACGGAGCAGATTACGCAAGAGTATGATCAGCATTTAGGCGCAGTGAATACGATTACATTTGTGGATAATAATAGGAGGTTTGTGACATCAAGCGACGATAAGTCACTTCGCGTGTGGGAGTTTGGGATACCTGTTGTTATTAAGTATATTAGTGAACCACACATGCATTCTATGCCATCTATTTCTTTGCATCCTAATGGGAATTGGCTTGCAGCTCAGAGTTTGGATAATCAGATTCTTATTTATAGTACAAGGGAGAGGTTTCAGCTTAATAAGAAGAAGAGGTTTGCAGGGCACATTGTGGCTGGGTATGCCTGTCAGGTTAATTTCTCGCCTGATGGACGGTTTGTCATGTCTGGAGATGGAGAGGGAAGATGCTGGTTCTGGGATTGGAAGACTTGTAAAGTGTTTCGAACTCTTAAATGTCATGAAGGGGTATGCATTGGTTGCGAGTGGCATCCATTGGAACAGAGTAAAGTTGCCACCTGCGGCTGGGATGGTTTAATCAAATACTGGTAAGAATTCTAATCACTCACTCAACTTGAGGATTCTTCATTTTCCTAACAACTACAAGCTTGAGTTTGTCTACGGTCTCTTTGTATGATATTAAATCGATGTCCTTCACTTGTCTGCATGCCTTCCAATGATTTAGCAATATATAGTTGTGGACGTATTTAAAGTAATGCTCTTCAACAGTCAGCTATGTAACTGTGGTGGGGTTTTAGCTTACATCTGCTGGGACAGTTGTCCACTTGTCAGATATTTTTACTATACCTTGCGCAATTGATGGATCTGCAGACTTGTTATGTATTCTTTTGGTTGGAAAATGCTGCTTGCCTGGTTTGATTATTTTTTTTATCACTTGTATATGAAACCGAAAATTTTCTCTTAGTCATTTACAGTTCGGACATTTCAGTAGGTATAATCACAGTTCCATGCTGTTAAGGTTTACCTTTCAGGTCTGACTAGTGTGTTGGCAACTGATTGGTATTGGCGTTCTTTAGAGAATGAGCTTATCAAGGTGGATTTAGTGTTTAAAGGTGTTAGCGTTGTCTCTTTCCTTTTTTCCATTCTTCTGTTGGAGTATGTTTTGATCTTTAATATATATTGGGTTCTGAAAAAGCTGAGGATAGTGAATGGTTTTGGATGAGGTACTAGTCATAGCAGGCAGCTGGTTTTGTTAGTTAATATAAATGTAAAGAAAAACTTGTTTCTCAAACTTGTTTCTCCTTGATTCTTCTTTGACCTCCAGCATGTTGCTATCTCTTCATCTACCATCCTTTGATTTAACAGCTGAATGTCTCCCTGCAATCTCTATACCTTCAGGCTCTTTAGTTTTAGAGATGCTGGGTTGCTTTCTAGTCTTGCCACCTTCAATGGGGTCATTGTGAAGTCCTTTTGCTTCTTCCTCTTCTACTGTCAATTTACAATTTTTGGAGGAATAAGGTTCTATGTGACTTCCCCCTGTCAACCCCAAGCCAGGGCCCCATTCCAGAGTGTCGAGGGAGAGAGGGAAGAATGGGTAATTGGGTGACACTTGTTGGCCAGTCTGCTTATGCGACTGCTAACTCAGCCAAGTGTCTGTGCTTTGTCATAGGTCCCTTGAGTTCCAACCTGAAGATCACCTCGCAAAGCTCTTACTGCAGATCTTATGTTTACTGCTTTCAAATGCCTCTTTGGATCTCTGAACCCTCAATTGCACCCTGTTTTTCTCCTTCAGTTATTAGGTTGCCCTATTTTCACTTCCCTTGTGTCTTCGTATGCCTCTTGGCTATTTATTTTTGAATATCTTTTGGGAGCAAATGACTTTCTGATGGTCAACTTGCTGATACTTACATGGTTACTGCGTAGGTAATTGAATCTGTAATAGATAAGCCATTAATTTTCGTTGCTCCGAGTATACCTTGATCCTTGTTTTACCGTTTCCTGCTCCTAAAATCTCCGAAAAAATTATTTTTAATTGTTAATTAGGAAGCAATATGGGTTTGTTTTAACTACATGGAGAAGAATATTGGTGGATTTAATGTTATCAAAATTGACAAGTTGTTCAGTGCATGTACCACATGTATACATGCGCATGTTTAACATCTTATTAACTTCACATAGCTTGTGGTTTCTGTTAGAACTGTTCAAAACATAGAAAACACTAACACCACTCTTGGTTTGCAGGGACTAGTCTTTGGGCTAAGATATTCAGGATTCAGATGATTAAACATGTTTGAGATGCTGGAGTTGAGGACGTGACACAGAAATATGGTACCAGTTAATTAAACTTTCTGCAAACCTCTCATATCACTTATTGGCAGATAAGAGACAAAACCTAAAGTACTCCTGCAGTTGAACCATGATATTCCTCTCAGGAGGTCATGTCACGGAGACGGAATCCATTCATGTGAAGGAGTGGGAGTCCCTGGAAATTGATCAGTTTAAATTTTCCCGCTGGCATATAGAAGAGAAGCAACTGCTAAACTTGTAATCTTAAAGTGGCTTTTGAATTAGATCTGATCTGTATTTCTGCATTGCATTTTTGTAGATTTACGACCTTTTTTCATTTTAGTAGCTGCTTGTTTTGCTCGGCACGAGGAGGCGGCCCCCTGCCTCCTCTGTTCCCTTTTTATTCTCCTTCCTAGCATACACGTTTGGAATAATATGCTAATCGTGTATTGTAGCTTGACCATCCAGGGCCACCCTGTTTGGGGTGATGCTATGGGATAATGCTCTTCTTTCTGATTAAACTATTTTGGTGTCTGCAGAATGTGGCCTGTGTTGCTGGTCTGTTTTGCCGGTTTGAGACCATGTGAGATGAGTGTCCGTTAACCTTTTTTCTTACGTTACTCGTATTGTACTAGGTTCAGGGGCAGGGAAGGGCAGGTTATTTTTCACCAGTTATTGGTTTGGAGTATGTGAACTCCGCCCTTACTTACTCTGCTTTATTACTATCCCTAATCCCGGATATCAGACGGAAAGATATACCCTTGTCTGTGTGATACAGCAAATAAGATCTGAGAAACAGCATAAACAGTGGTCCAATGGAATACCTCTTTATATAATAAACTTTCAGTATATATCGATAGCCATTCTTGTACAAAAGATTTTGGAAAATAGAGAAGGGGACACTTGCAAACGTCCAAATGATCATAAGGGGGCAGCTCCTAATGCTGCCTGAAATTGGGCAGGCACTCGCAACAAGGGAGCCTGGATTTCACCGGGCTTGCCAAGCTGACCACAGGCAGCCATCTGATCATTGCCTCTACTCAAGCGAAAAAACACGACACACCCTGCTTCAGCAAGGATATTACGAAACTCAATTATCTTCTCCCTCTTGGTTGGTTTAAACAGGGACCCCGAATGAGGATTGAAAGATATGAGGTTGATCTTGCATGGAATGCCCTTGACAAGAGCTATGAGCCTCTTTGCATCTTCAATACTGTAAATAGAGACAGAAATGTGATGCCTTAGTAAGAGGTGATACAACAGATTTGATTTCAAAAGCAGGCAGTCGGATACTTGCCAGTTGCAATTAAGGAGATGACGGAAAAATAGAACTTCGAGAAATAAGATGAGATTTTCAACTTCAAGTCTTATATACTAGTGAACCCACAACTCAAACTACTTGGGGGTAATAGATTATAAAATAAGAGCTTGCAGTTCAACTGATTGGGGTATAATGCCAAATAACATGTAAAAGCCAAGGCATAAGCGGTCTAACCTGTCATTCACTCCTGCAAGCATTACATATTCAAACAACACTTTATAATTATGTTTAAACCGAAGCTCCTCTCTAAGGGTTTCCAGAAGCAATCCCAAGTCATACTTGCGGTTGATTGGCATGATCCAGTTTCTGACCTGCAATATATGACATAAATTATCTTATTTTTATGACACATGCGTGTTTGCGTGCACATTCACATATATCTCCACATTACAGCAAGATTAAGTTATACAATTGATGCATATGTTCACATGTAAATTACATATATCTTCATATTTACCTTGCTTCACTCTATGTATTTCATGTACAGTCACATCATCTCCACGTTACATAAAGATTAAATTATACGCATGATGCATATGTTCACATGTAAGTTAGATATATATCTTCATATGTATCTTTCCCTGTAACCATGTACCACCTCTTCATGTTTGTCTAAATTAGGTATCTAGCAAAGAATGATATACCTCGTCAGTTGTGGCATTCAAGCTGACTGCTAAAGCACAATTAGATTCACGGAGAAAACGTTTCAGCTGAGGAACAAGACCACTAGTTGAAATGGTAACCTTGCGTGGGCTGAAATGAAGACCTTGATCATCGACCAATATGTCTGCAGCTCTCGTGACATTTTCAACATTGTGAAGTGGCTCTCCCATTCCCTACAAATTCGTTAATTAAAGGATCATAAACATATACAATAGAAGAAGCCACTGTCTTCATCTTTGGAAATACAAATAAACCTACCATGAAGACCACATTGGTAATGTTGCCAACTTCACTTGATAGCAGACGGCGTGCAAAAACGGCCTGCTCTACTATCTCGGCTGCAGATAAGTTCCTCTTTAAACCCATCCTAGCAATTAATACAACATAGATACCGCCCCCTTCAGAACCATCCTTGAAATTAGAAATATAGCAGACATAACAAGCTGATAGTAGGGCTCACCTTCCTGTATAGCAGAACTGGCAATTCATTCCACATCCAACTTGACTAGAAACACAGACAGTTGTCCTGCCCCTATTGGAGGGTATCACAACAGTTTCAATGACCAGTCCATCTTCCAAAGTGAATAAAATCTGAAATCTCCTGCAAATTCCAAATGAATGAGACAATTCTCAAGCAATAATAGTTACATGAAAAGAGATCCCATATGCAAATTACCAAAAGATGGGAGGAAATGTCGAAATATAATGGCAAAAGAATAGGAAGATAAAGAAGAGCAAAAGAACAGAAAGATTAAGAAGATCCTCTTCACCTTCTTAGTTCCATCAGACGCTGTTATAGCATCTTTCAAATGTAGTGCCTTGAATTCAGCATTCTCACTCAACATTTTCCTGAAATCTTTGTTCAAACCTATCAAGATCAGAAGAACATAAAGAGAGTGTTAGACAATGAGAAATGGCATAAGCCTGATAACAACACATGTATATGATGGAATAGCAGAGAAGATTATGTAACAAATACAATCATCATCTTTTCACATTAAAGTCATCAACTAAAGCATTCCACATCGTGAATCCTTTTTGGGAAACCAACTAGTTAACTCTGGGTTTTGTGTTTTTAAATTTGTACAAAGTTGTGGAATTGTCAAAATCAAGCAGTTTAATTGAAAAAATCCTTGGATAAATTTGGAATGTGGAAAGAACTAGTATCTCCATCAAGGAAAAGGAATTTTTTAGGGATGGACTGAAAAGGAAATAATGGAGCTAATTCTGCAACAGTGGTTGTATCCTCCAACAACATAGGAAAGAGTAACAGATAGCTCAGAAACAATTAAAAAATAAAAGTAAACTACCTTCCAGTTCCTCTGGACAATGTGCCCAATGATTATCTCCATAAAGGCGCTTCCATAACATCAAAGCCTGAGCTGGCCTGTAGCCATATGACTGAACCCATTTCTGTTAAAGCAGCTAAAAGATTAGAAGTAGTTGTAAAATTGAAATCTGACAATTATAATGGTAAAAGTACCAAAGCCATTTGCCAATAAATAGTAATGTGTTATTTTCAACCATCAATGTATCTTCTCCAATAACTATCAGTTAAAAGTCAAAGAGTAGCATCAAGAAGCAATATAGGGAGTCCGTTAGGCAAGAACTTGGTAGTTGCTGAAGCTGGTCTGTCAACTGACATTGTATATATTCCCATTTATGCATATATTACAATCAGGCACAACCATGGTCTCACTTTTGTCTAGTATAAGTCACAAAAAGGACAGGACAAAAGCAAATTTATGAGTTTGTGTTAATTATATAACATCTAGTCACCTAAATGCAACAATTACTTCATATTCTAGGGGACCTATTCGCAGTTTATCTCTTCATGCAAGATTGTTGAGTTTAGATTAGTTTGTCGATCTAGATTCGGTTACATCTTTTTGTTCCATTGAAACATCCATTTTTCTAAAAGGTTGATTAAGCGATCTTCTAAAACTAGCTTCAGAATCATTCTGATGGGGCAATCTGACATCCCCCTATCATTTTTCATCATAGTTGGTTCTAGCATTTCAATTCACAGGATGGAATCTCACCACCTTAGTGGTTGACCCAATAAATTGCCATAACCACTAATACATTATGCTAGTCTAGAATTTTGGTACTCTCTTTCACTTGTTTAAAGTACTTGCATTGGAACTCTGACTGTCCTTGGACCTCAACAATTTCTCTCTTCATAAATTATACTTGTGCCTGACATCTGGTTTCACAGCTAGGAAGCCATCAATTTTAAACAAAAGTGCAGACAACATTACTCATTATGCCTTGACAACACAATATATTCCAAGAACGAGAACTTCTACAAATCATATGTCCTTCTAAGCCCCAAAAGAACACTGCGACTGGAAGGACAACTACTGTGTACCAATGAATCTGTTCTAACATTCTCTTTCTCAAGCATTTGTGGTCTACAAGGGCTCACTAGTGGGGCCACAACCAAAGTATTCACGGCAATCTGATCTAGTTCAATTCCATTGGCCTTCAAGATAATCAGCCTCATACAGAAGTTTTTTGTGTACAAACCACAAATCACGCTTCTGTTATAGGGAAGCCTTGTCATGTAAAAATATGTTTTTCAACTCGTGTTTCAATGATAATAAGATTGTCTCTAGTCATATGTTGTTGGTCATCTCTTCTATAATAGGAAGTCTTAGAATTATTTAGTTTGGTTTGGAGTTGTTTGGAGTCTTAGTTTGTGTTGCCCAACCAACTTGATTCCAGGAGGAACATAAATTGTTGACTTTATAGGTAACTCCAACTCTATTTGGATATCAGTACAGATTTATGAGAGATTTTTACCCAAGCTTTGGGAACGTTGCTATAATTGTGTGATGCAAGCCTTTGATTTGACAGCTACGGCCTCCTCTGAGTAAGTCCTAGTTTCTTCTTTTTATCAACAGTTCATTAGCTTAATTGCATATCTACCTATTCTTAGGCCTTTAATTCCAACCACATAATGCAGATGATAACAACCACCCCGATATCAATAACCCCTTGAGTTCAGCAGCTACACCTTTCTTCACACCACTGCTGCATCAATTTAGGAAGTAGAGCCAAAAGATCCAGGGGAATATCTCGCCACACAAATTTTTAGATTCTAAGAATCAGCTTTTCCAATACAGATCAGTATTTCATTCTTGGAAAGCACAATCTATGCTATCCAATGGCTTTCCAATAAGTTTTTGGCTTACTTGTTCAGTCACCAGCTTTAATTGAGCAATTGTAATTCCAAGATTTTTGGAAAATTTGACATGTAAAGATAATAAGAAGGCATGTAGGTTTCCACGAATTTGACTTTTCATATCTTTCCAAGAGCCAATAAGCCATCCTTCCTCCTCCTTCCTTTCTAGTATTCAGTAAATTGGTCTGTTTACCACTTTAGGTAAACAAACCAAGTTTGCAGCTTTAAGTAGAAAATCCAAGTTTTCACAAGATTGCCAAGCTAAACTTATCAAACCAAGCTTGAACAACCTAATTTCAGCTGTGACTCTGCTCTAATTCCTAAAAGTCGATCTAATGAAATAATCGCGCAATTGCAAATAACTAGTGAAAGAAAACGGCATATAACAACAAGAAGTAACTATCAATAAAATAACCCGAAGAAATCCGCCTTTAAGACCTGAAATGTATACCTCAAGTTCATGGTATCGCATATCTTTTAACATCACCTTTGATCCCTCCTTTGAAACTTCACTTTCTTCATCACTCCCTATTCAACAAAAAGCCAAAAAGAATTGAATAAACTAAAACAGTAAAGCGCAAAAAATAAAAAAATGCCATATGCTTAATCCGAGTATATCACGACAATCTAATAAGTTTTATCATAACAAGATTCTTTTTAAAAAAAAAAAATTCAATTCTAAGTTAAAGAGACCCAGTAAACAAAAACATTGAACAAGAGATAAAGTAATGTTACATGAAATAACTAAGACGTTACCTGCTGAAATGGGAAAAGGGTCATGCTGAAAGGTGGAGGAAGAGTAAAGAGGTGTGGCAGTTGAAAGATGACGGCGGTGGCGGTGGTGGTAGTGCTGCCGCCAAGTGAGAGGTGGTGGTTTTAGAATTGGTTTGAGGGGGAAGTGAAGAAGTGATGGCGGTGCGGTGGCGGTGGCGGTGGCGGTGGCGGTGGTGGTTGAGAAAATGGTGGTGATGGACATGCCGAGCAGAGAGGTCGCACCAGGGTTAGCAATGGCTCGCCTCATCTTCATACACCTCTCAGCTCCATATGCTCTCATCAACTATTCTACTTTCGTAATATCAGAATCGCCCTTGTACAATTTTCGCAAAATAACATTTTAGCCCTTATCTTTTTCTGAAGAAATCCGAAATAAAAATTTTTAGTTTAATAAAAAAAAATTGTGACCAACTCCAAAATTTGAGACTTATTTTAAATTAACGACTGATATATATATATATAAATACTGTTAGGCGAATCCTAAGATGTTTATTATTGTTATTCTTCATTAAAGAATATTTATTTGTTAAACTATAAATGTTTTAAATCAAAACATTACTCCCTTTTCATAAAATGGGATGCAGCCTTCAGTTTTTATTTTTTGTTTTTATCCAAATTTTAAGGGCCTAATTATTTGTTGCTCACATGCAACTTAAAAATTTGCAAATTATAAGAAGGAAAAGTAAGAAAACTTAATTTTCTTTTTATTCCCTTTTTAAATTCAGTAAGAAACTTTTATATTTTTTTTCACTTCCAAGCACATATTTTATTATAATTATATTGATAATTCAGACCTTTAAATCTCACTCGCAATATTACAACAAATGAATGCAATAGACGTCCTGAGATAACAACAAAATGACAAAAAGCTAAAGATGTGTTCATTAAGCACATAATGTTTGAGAAATATCACATGTATGATGTTCATTTACATGCAGCACCAGACACTTTTGCTAAGGCAACTAAGCAAGGGAGTCATTTCCCCCATTTGTTGTGACCAACAAAATACAATTTTGACCCCATACAAGGGCTTTCTTGAATCGCCCGATATCAAGCCTGGTAAGAAAATGTTGAAATAATCTGGAAAATCTACTTTACAGCTCAGTTATATACGACGATCTACTGGAAAGTACGAATCAGATGACACGAAAAATGAACATTAACATCCCAGGCATGCTACATACACTTCTTCCTGGATCATCGGTGTTAGATGAAAACTCCAGCAGCCAAACATGACCGATCCATAAATTCGTCTAGGTTAGAGCATTTGGATGGACATGTCAGCCAGGAAAATATAATGCTAATCAGAATTGAAACTAATGCTGGAGGCTTGATGGAGTCAGCAGTCGTATATGATCACTACTTCAATTAGTATGATCCTCATAATCAACAAGCTAAGCATCAAGAAGACAGTTATTTTCTTTAGCCTTCTTGAATTCTTCTTTGAGTAAATCACGAATTGTGTGCCTCAACCTAGATGCTTCTTCCGGTTTGAACCACTGCCTACCGAACTGAAAAGAAACATCAACGTGGAAATACATCTCCATTCCTCCAAGATTAAAAGAAAAAGAGAAGGAAACAAGAAAGAAACAATGAAAGAAAGCAGAGGAAACATTACCATGGTTAAATCCCCGTTCACCCTTTCAGGAGCTTTCTCAGTGAAGCGCTCAATGAAGAAAAGAACAAATAGCCCACAGTCATATTCATTTTTTTGTTGTGGAACCTGCTACCGCCAAAAAAGAAGTAAGCATTGAGAACGGGAAGTAAAATGGTGACACATTTTACAAGACACAAGTTATAAAATATTACTTGCAAATAGTTTTCTGCTTCAGCTCCCAAAAATTCTTTTCTTGAAGAGTATAACAACAAAAATTAACATTAGCTTTTTTTTTTTTTTTTTTACCACCATCCCTCATAGGATTCAAACCCAGTGTAGAGTCAACCACTTGAACAACTCTGTAATCCCAACATAAGTTTAATATGTGTTGCTCAAGGTTCAAATCATTTGTGTTTCAAAAACACTCTAGAATCTGATACACAGTAGATACGGTGGGAAGTATTCCCTGCACAGCTGATAACCCGCTACAAGCACATTAAGTCATTTTTCCAGTCAATGAGCGCAAAGCACTTCTGAAGCAAAATTTAGAGGTTTGCACGAACTCTTACCCACTTCCAGAATACCAGCCAGAGTAAAATGTTAGACATGACCCTTTCAAGTACTAAAAGATTTATTTTTCAAGATAAATATAAGGTGAAAATGAGGTCAAAATAGGTTTAAGGCAAGAATATGTGAATAACATTACTATGAAATGTCCACCATCACCATTAAAGCCAAACTATGTTTTAAAGAGCAAGTCTCTATAGTATGGTTTTTCTTCCTCTTTTCAATATGCTTCACATGCAAGGACAAACACAATTATCATAGCCCAAGCAATTAAGCAAGAAAGTGAAGAAAACATTTGTTAAACTCTAGATGAATTTAGAAACTAAGCATCAAATGTCAGACTAGAAGAAATTTACCTCAATTGTCTTCTCGTCAATTCTGCGATGGAGGTTATTCCATATCCTGTTTGAGAAAGGAAGGTTCAGATGAGCTTCTTTCCTCAGAAATTCCCACTCTCCTATCAAGAACCTGCACAAAGCCATTGATATAATTTTCATCTAACGATTACTGAGAAGTTACATACCACTCAGAAATTTCTACCAAATAATGATATCAGCAGAAGGACATGTGAAACTGTTGACAAATTTATCAATAATTAACAAAGGCAGACTGTTGTGGACAGTTTTTGTTAATTGTGGAGCATATTTGGCAATTAAGTAAAGGAACAGAAAGAGGCATTGCATTCACAAAATGCATCCCACTAGACTTAGTGGCATTCAAGAAAATTCTGATTACCTTGGCTAGAAATTATGGACCAAGCCATGTTATTAAGATTAGAACAGAAAGAAATGCTCTAGAAGCAAGCAATCTGCTTGCGAGAGTTAAAATGGATGCTCAAACACATATTTTTGCAAATCAAAAATGGATGAAAGGCCAAGGTTGGAGATAGTTTTCTGCTGAATCTATTTCAGTAGAGCGCTTCAAAAATGTATTACCTAAAACTTCACAACAACCAAAGATCTAACTGCAAAAAAGATGTCAAATCCAAATAACAGTTCGTTAATGCTAAAGAAGGCAGATAGATAGTTTCTTGATGAAAGAGAGATATACAGTGATGTATAGATAGATAGAGATAGAGAGGGAAAAGGGAAAAGGGGAAAGGGAAGGAGGGGCGGACTCAGATGCTTGAGAATAGCTGGATTCTCTGATACTTCAACATCTAGGTTTCAGAAATTTTCAGATTGATGTTCCATCTCTTAGGTGGAATTTTCAAGATAGAGACTGCAGCTGTATCTCTGGTCAGCATAATATGGAAATAAATTACCCAATTGAGTAAAACCTCATGAATTCTTAATGAGTTTTCTGAAAAATGAAAAACTATCTTCAATGCAATAGACTTTTCAAAAGTTTAGCAGCGCATTCCAAAAGCTTTATCAGATGTTTCATAGATTCATAGTCAACTCCACTTCACTTAATCATCAATTTGACAAATGCACATATTAATAGGCCATTTAGTTCCCACAAGTGATAATAATTACTAAGCTATCTTAAAGTAATGTTCTTTTAACACTTATTTTCCCACAAGCAGAGCTTTAACATGCTTTCTTAAGTTCTGTTTCTCTCATGGTCTCCCATTTAGTCAATGTTGTTGGATATTTTGCCCATTAAGCAGGTGGTATTTTCACTTACATGAACAATGTTATTAGCTTCACCAATTTCTTGATTGTAACTCAAAGAAGAAACTAAACCCCCCCCCCCAAAACAAGAAAAAAAAAAACAAAAAAACAAGAAAAAAAACAGAAGAAGAAAACCCAACACACCACCCCTGAGATCAACGTGGCAGCATCACATTCTGCTGAAAAAATCAATCAGTCTCTGGAGTGGAACCAGTCAAAATTTGTTCATAATTCAGAAAGCTCTCTCAAAAACTGAATGCTACAGGAGCTTTTTCTCTTTCCTACTTGCCCTATACTTTAAGATCTCTCAGATATTGTTGTCTGTTACCTATATTTGAAATATCCCGTACTCCATGCAATATCTGGTACTTGATATGTTGGTTATCGTCAACAATCATGGACTTGACAAGCCCACTGCAAAATGTGACCAGATGTTTAAAATTTTCAAAAATCTGAAATTGGATGACACTTATCAAGCTCTGGGCATTATCTCATAACAGGAATCATAAGATACTACCAATATAGCAACCATAGAAACTGTTAAATGGACAAGAATGCACTTCCAGAAACCTTTTTATATTTTCAAAAATCAAGTTGCTGGAGTGAAGCCCAAGGGAATCCAAATGCAGTATAAGAGGTCCTCTTCCAGCTTCCCTATCAGGCATGCAGATAATCACCAAGCTCCAGTGAAGTCTGCACAAATATAAATAGAGTGAGAAAAGGATACCAGCCCAAGCTCAAGAATTATTAAAAACAAATTATAAACACAAACATTTGTAAAATTATACACTACAATTTATTTCTTATATCAGGATGAAAACAAGAAAAGCAGTGAAGCAGACTTTGTCTTCGCGTAATGGTTGAGAATTGGGATAACTGTAATGAAACCAAAGAACAAGAGAAAAGGAAAAGTGAAAAATTTTACCATACGAAAAATCTTCAAAGGCACTTTGTGATTTACACCTAAATTTGCAAAAGACTGCATTTCACTCCAGCCCAAAATTGAAAGATGACAATCCAGTCACAAGGTCCTCACAACTTCCAAACGACCACAGAGGAAATGACATTTTCTATCCCAGATAAATCAACTAAGAATACGGCACCTACTAGGATTATAGCGAAGACAGCTCAACAAGGCAAGTAACAGACTTTCATAATGAAAGCTATAGGTTCAAATAGCATAAGATACCATATTACGTCATCTATGAGAATATTATGATGAACACTAGAGTACAACCCAACTCAGGCACCTTATTGCATGCCATTTCATTGAAAGCTATCAGCATATTGCCTTGATCTGGTTTCTTATTGGCCCATGTGATCCCTTGTCTCCATAAAGATCATCCATATCAGCTTGCTAACGACCAAGGTACAATTGTTTCAAACCAGCTTGTCTGACTTATGGCATTCAGCACTCACCACCATACTGGAAAAATGTTTTTGCAAGCCACCTCAAGGAAATGATACTTGCACACACAAACAACCAATTGTGTCTTGAGGCTAGCCTGATCAAATGATTTATTATCTGGTTTCACACTAACCACAAAAACTATATCTGGGTAGGTGAAAATGACCACTCAAAGCATATGATCTGGGATAATGATATTCATTAACAACATTACTATAGTGTTGGTCGACATTTGAGTAAATGAATTCTACTTTACCAAGTATATGGCTTTTGGCTTCAAAAATAAAGATAAACGATTAAGGCTAATAGAAAGAATGTGTCTCTCCAAGCATGTACATCTATAACTCTATTGGAACTTCCTTCAACTTCATGCCAACGGTTTCAAATTTCATGGGTTTTTGTTGACAACAGGCAGTCATATTTATCAAGTCTAGAACCAGATTTATCAAAACATTATCCAAAATGAAGCTTCAAAAGATTAACTAAGCAACTCACTGCTCATGTATTGGCATGAATATATAGGCTTTCTCAAATAGCTTGACACCCTTCCACCATCTTCTGACCTTGGCAAATGTCGTTTCTCTGTAATTCTACAATTATGCAAAGGCAAATTAATGTCAACACTTGGATGGTAGATGCTATTTAAGAGTTGAAGATTCAGATGCTAAAAACTGCAGGAAATACTAGTTTTATTAGATAAGCATATTTTGCAAAAAAAACACTTACGCAAATAAGTTTCCACATGTTTACATAGGTATAAAATTATCCAATGGAAATCTCATTACTTATATAATCCTTTTCTATTAATTTTGACAGTAACATTTACTCAAAATATTCTAGTAGGAAAGAATGGCAGACCTTCGGTACAGCCTCTTTCAACTTCTGGTAAAAATAGGTATTGAAGAACTGATAATCTACTTGGTTCCTCTTTGAATACCTATGCTGCTGCAGATACCTGAGAATTACCATCTTAGTGAGATTGCCAGTGACAATGTTAAAATTGAACCAGATGTGTCCTCCAAGTCTGTGTGTTTAAAATGGATTTCGAGTAAGAGCCAATAGGTACCAACAATATGCAATCTCAATCTCAATCTCATCAAAGCATATATTCAACCAGTTCTATTTGTAACCTCACACAATTTGGGATCTGAACTTGGAGGAAACTCTATTAACCTTACAATTTTGAAGCACAAAGATAATTTTGGAAGTTAAGGCTATTTATTCCCGTGGAAAAGCATAGGAATTTCCATGATGGAATATATTCAGTATAACTGATTAACATTCAAGAACTTCGTCATCCTGATACAAAGTCAAATTTTGAATTTGTAAGGTCCAATTTTGAACATTATAAATGGAAAATCAGACTCAAGGCCCCATGAAGCCAGCAAAGAGGAAAACTTAACAGGACAGCATGCAATGTAAAGTTATACATGATCTTCTATCTAGTTAAATCTAATAATAGTACAATTTAGATTCTGATCCTCCTGCTTGCCCACATCATAATGCCTAGTAGAACGGTGTCACTCACCAATTTATGACAAGTAAAACCTAGGTTCAAGACATCCAAGTGACTAAACAAAGTAATACTACAGCGAGATTGTTGAAATTCAAAGGAAAATTACATAGGCCTACGCATAAAATCAAGAATTCATCATATTATTAGATGAATATGATATATCTACCTTAATCACTAATCAAGTATAGTTGTCATGCTGCTATGTTAATGGAAGCATCAGGTTTTTCTTTTCTCAGTGCCCAGGTTACTTCAAAGAATAAAAATTTTCCTCACAAAAAAAAAAGAATAAAAGTTTACGGCTGAATCAGTCCATATGGTTGGTTCTAAAATGCCCTAAATTCTCATCAAATTATCCGAGATTATAATTCAGGTACTGATGGAATTCACATATCTAATCAACAAAGCAAGAACTTGGCCTTTTCTGATTCGTCTTGCAGACATGCAACAAGCAAGGTCGGCAGCAAGAGAACGCAGAGAGAGAGTGAGTAGAAATGGAGTTCAATTATTGTTCACCACAGGCTCACACATGTTATGTGTCCCTGGGCAACTTACCGAATGTAGAAATTCATTATAGTTGAGGACACATATGCCTCAGGAGCAAGGCATTCCAAGTCTGAATAACGAATTTCCATCGCCTCCGGATCATCTCTATTGTCACATATGAGAGGGAGAAAAAAATGATTAGAACGAAAATATATTACTTGGGGAAAGAGTTCGGAACGCAACGACTAAGCATATAATGGCTTAACCAGTCAACGCATAACATGTAATGCTGGATAAGGGTCAGGCATACCATACCTTGAAGGATAATATATTCTAGACTCTTTCATGCTGAAAAAAGAATAAACAACTATTAATGGCTGACTCAGCCATAAATCCAATGGTTGACTTGCCAAGGAAAAGTTTAAGAAACAAAGCACAAGCAAAAGTTACATTTCGTACCATTCGTCTTGGTCAACTTGTGTCGTCTCAGCCGTTTCATGTTCATCCTCATCCACCACAACAACAGTCTACCAAAAATTTAACAGTAGAATATATTAAAAATAATAAACAATCAACAAGATTTGGTAAGAAACAAGACTGTAGAATAAACTGAAAAGATGAAAAGAAATTATTGAAAGCTGTTTTTTACAGAACTACAATGGTAACATGTAACTATAGAATATTAAGCAATACGAATGAACAAATGAAAATGGAAGCAAACATGGACCACAAGGTGGAACTACTCACATTACTGCTTCCGAGATTATTAGAAGGTTGCGCTTGAGAAAAGTTCCTCCTTAAAAATGAGAGGAAGGATATCAAAAATGGATATTAATACATATAAATATTCCTTAATGTGATTAAACACATCCAATCTGGCTTTTCACATTAGAAGCACGTAAATTCTCAAACGTAAAAGAACAATCAGAGGTAAACTACAGAGTGATGACACATACTTTTTGGCAAGTCGTGTAGCCAAACCATCTTTACAATGATCAAGAGAAGGACTGGTGCCATTGTGATCACCATTTGGTAGGTTTTTATCAACATCTATGGACAGGCTACTAGGACAACGGAATGGTGTTTGTCTTGATGATAAACCTCGCTTATGCTTTTCCATTGATGAATAATGCCCATTGGATCTTGTCGTTTGGCGGTCACAACGATTCAATATAGATAATTCCTTCCCGAAGACATCCTCCCTAGCAGGCTCTCTCTGCTTGATTAATTAAGGAAATTAAACTTGGGCATAATTCCCCAGCTAGATAGTCACAATTAACTGAGCAAATGATTTAAGATGAGATCATACTTTCTTTTCCATTTTCTTGAGAAAAGTTGTGTTAAACTCAGACCCAAGGCTTGGTAGTGACGATGGAGCTTCCTCCTGAGAGCCACCACATGTACCTGAGAAGAACAAATTTAGAACAAATTACTTATTGAAGTCACTAACCTTGCTACTTCATCATGCAGTGTCACTCTTTCACCTTAAAGTCCCATCACAACAGCGATAGCCAAGTAGTCTTCATCCCCTCCTTCCACCCGAAATAAAGAAAATTAGCCGATGAAGGAGGACGAGAAGACAATCTATCCATCCCTTTAAAAACACGTCAGATAATAAATAGAATTTTACAAAAGGAATTTCAGAGGAAGAGAAGGAAAAACTGGTGTTCATCCACCACTAGAAGGTATTCGTCAGACTCTATTTCTGTGATGCTAAGGATTTGTTGAAGATGGCCTAAGTTAAGATCTGAATAAGTTAAGACAAGGCACACTTAGACATTGGATCTTTAGAAAATGACAAAATGCACAAAGACTAAATACCCCAAATCTAAGAGCTTATGTAGCATATTGGTATGCTTCATAGACAAACATGTCACTCGTAAAAGGTAAAACAGGCTTTAAGAATTGCAAAGCAGCAGTAGCTCACCGGAGCAACTTAGATCATAGAACTCTGCTAACTTCTTGGACCTTTCATCATCCTGTCCAGCAAATACAGCACCAACCATTAAAATTGAATGTCTAAGCATATGTTTCTTTTTTGCTGCGCAAAAAACATATCAATGTTGTAGAAGAAAGAAGTGCAAGAAGTGCTCACAACTCATAGCATTAACAGACTGCAGAGGAGAGGCAATTGGTACTTTTTATGGTACCATTTCTTAACAAAATCTTTAGTCAACAAAAAGTATATATATCAATTGGTGATTGGCATGTTAGCATAAAGAAGACTACGCAAAGTTAAATAATGAAAACTAGAAATCAAAATTCAAACATGCAGTAAACTTGAAATCAAGGTCAAACATGAAATACTAAAAACTTGAAATCAAAAAGTGGAAAAACAAGGGAAGAAAACCAAAATGGTTTTCTGAATGAGCATTAGGTCCACAAGATCATGGTCATTGTCCTACTCTGTTAAAAGGAAATTACAAATTCCATCACACATGACAAAACCAAATAACTACAGGTTCTAATAGTGAAAGCAGCTAGACCTTAGAGAAGACTTAAAACAATAACAAGAATAACAAGAAAAGCAGGGACAGAAGAAGAAACTGCATTTCCCTATAATTAACCTACCACCAGAAAGCACTTCTATTGGAAGCTTACATAATAACAATAAAAACTTCATAATGTAGAATAAATGAATACATATATAATGTATGGGTGGAATGACAAACATATAGAAAACTATGCTAAATTGGATTAGTTTTGATTTCATCAAAACCACTGTCGGCACCCCTTCCACCAAAAACACTGCTGCCGAAAAATAACAGAAACAAGCAGAAAGAGATGAAGGAAAATTATTAATAAATAAAAATCCAGAAACATATTTAACCTTGACATTACATACTGATCCATTAGAGATTTGCAAACTCATAAAATACCCATAAATCATTTTTGGGTAGTATGACAGTTTTCAGGTACTTATAGCACTAAACAACAAACACTAACATTTCTTCACTGATTTTTGTTTCCAGTTCTTTTGACCCAAATCCTGATCATCAACCCAATGCAGGCTTTCTTGTATAGAAGCTTACTTTGAGGTACAGATCTAGAAAAAAAGGCCGCAAGTGATAATTTTCTCTTTTTTTCTTTCTTCTTCTGTCTTTTGATTGATTTTCCTTCCTATTTTTGTTATCCAAACAAATCACCAACGAAAACAAAAAGTGGGCAGTTAACCTCTTCTTTTGCCCAGAGATGGAGTAAAATGGACATGGCTTACAGTTACAAGAGCAAAAACCAGAAAACAAGCCAAATATCACCCAGCTACAATGATTAATCCACAGCGACTACTCAAGCTCAGATTATTATTGACTCAATTATAATTCATAAAAAATTGATTCTTCATGGCATCAAGCCAAACTAACATGATCTTTAAGCCCATTCCAGGTCAAGTCAATCTTGAAGAACCTAGTGTTTGGTTTAGCTCAACATACTTACAGCCTAATATATTAGCATTATTGACAGCACTACACAAGTGAGCCTGAAAAGCCTCATATTAGCACTTCAAGAAACTTTTATTCCAAAAATTAATCATTTAACAACATTTGATCCCTACACTCATCCGAAACACTCTTACATGATCGTAATTCAGAGCACAAAGCATCAGTTAATTATTAAGTAACCCAAATTTTACCAGCATTATCATTCTCTCAACATTATAAACCTAAAATCACAATCTTTAGCTAAAACCTACTTAGCGAAAAGCCAATAACTAATACACACAGAAAAAAACAAAAAATTAAGTACATTTCTCTATCAATCATTAATTAACCTGCATATTCATATAATTCTATACACATCATACAAGATTGTGGTATTCACATACAAAAAGTTCAAGAAGAAAAAATAAAAGTTTGAACCTTTTGTCGCTGCAGAAGGCGTCTACGCTCCAGCTCATCTTCATGGCGCTTGATGTTGATCCTATACTTCTCGCCGCCATCCGGCAACTTGAACGCCGTTAAATTCCGCTTCATCCGGTCAATCTTTTCGACCAATTCCTTATCGGACAAGCCTCGGAACTGCTCAGACTGCTCGTCGTCGTTATCACGATCACCGCCGCTCTCGTCCATCTCCACCGATTTCCACTTCCTTTTCTTCGCCGCCGATGTTTTCTCCACCACCAGCTCCGGTTGCTCCGCCTCTTCCTCGTCGCCTCCCAATATCTTCTCCCAGTCTATCTCTATCGGCCCCTTCTTCTTTCTCTCCCCTCCTTCCATGCATCTATGTGTACCTATTATGTGTGTGTGTATATATATATTATGTATGTATATGTGTATGTATAGTTGGAAAATGATGATGCTGCTGCTGGTCAATTATCAACTAGTGTCTGTTTCAGCGTCGCTCTACTGTGTTTTTGCTCTTCGTCAAATTTTTATTGCAACCATGGGCATAGAGGTCCATTGGTATAAAAGGGTTCATTTTGGATAGCTTTTTTTTTTTTTTTGTAATGAGAAAATATTTTTTTGAAGAAATATAATTTCCTGTATTTAGTATTTAGTTTAATATAAGAAAAATAAAAATTTTAAGACATCTAAATTCAGTTCTTTTTCAAAAGTCATAAATATATTCTTTTTCAAAAACTACAAGAAAACGCTTTAAAAAAAAAAACAACGTGAAGGAGCCTTCACTTGTATTGCATTTGAGAGGTATTGAGTTAAGTTTGAGAAATATATATGTTATCGATATTTTACTTTATTATTATTATTATTATTATTTATTATTTCATAGAATTTTTTAATCAGTATGTAATATTAATATTATAGATATTTATTTGTTTTCAGTAATAAACTTTAAGTTTATTTGTTTTTAATAATAAACAACGCATGAAACATGAATCTTTTAAAGAATACAAATAAATAGCATTTTAATTACTAATTGATCAGTAAGTAAATCCGTAAATTAAAAATTTTAGTGTATAGCGTAAGAAGTAAAAGAAAGAAAATAAATAATAAATTAATATATAAATTAAATAAATGAAGAACTACCACGTAAGTGTTCACATAATGTTTTAAGAGGAAGAATTTGTTATTCACAAAAAAAAAAATAAAAGAAAAAAGTTATGCATTGACTAATAAGATCTTTACAGCTGGTTTAGATTGTACCATTTCATGAAAAGGTAAGAGTCGCTGTGGGATTCTCTAAGATTTTAGTTCTTCTAAAATTGGAGGTCTAGAGAAGAAATTTGTTTTCATCGGACAAAAATATTCTTGCAGCTTTATTTTTATTTATAAAAATTTATTTAAATAATTAATTTATATGCATCAAACGCTTTGGTCTTAATATTTATGTACTTTAAGATTGCAAATTGTTTTCATTTTTTTTTTTCTCTAATTCAAACATGGTATTCATTTTTCTCACTACTTTGTTTACCATTTAAACAAGCAAATCATAAAACCCACGCTAATGTAATATAAAAGATTATGTAATCATCATTTCGAGGCATTCTCTATTTACAATTAATTCTATTAAATTTCAAATATTTAAATCCATTTTATCCCCTTCATCTAATTCTCTGCCAGTATTACTAGTTTCTCCTGGTAGTGACTAGCAACTTCTCAAAGACCAAGGAAAACTGATAATAATTCAGGGCAAAGAAACAAACTGTCAAAGCGCCAAAGTCTGGATTTGGATCCCCTCGAGATTCAATTCTGATAAATTGTCCAAATTAATTAAAAAAAAAAGATGCATAACTTACCATCATTAGATCTTTCTCATAACATTTGAACATCATGACAATAAAATGATTTGTATAACATACCATCACTAGATACTTCTCAAAATGTTATAATGTCATGATGGGATACAAATCTCAAACACCCTCTACACATCCTGCAAAAAACTACAGCACGCTGAAATCGCAAAGGACAAACATATTAAGAATTTTATGAATAGTCAGTTTTGGCATCAGTAAAGTGAAATTATAGAGTTGAGAAAGGAAAGCATGATTCAGCTTCAGCAGTTCTCCAAACAAATAACCTGGAGCCCAAAGCACCTGAAGCTAATGCTAGCAAGAAGCCAAGAACTTTTTGGTTGCATCCACGAGAGAGAAAAGATATAACCTTTCTCAGGTAAATGATGCATTACAGAATTAACTGAATGTATACATTTGTACATATACACACAGTAATTAACACCCCTGCTCAGATTTGCTTTCTATATACATCAGATTGAAAATCTATGTCAGTATGTATGCTATCTCCCAAAATGGCATCACTTGGCCACTGAGAAAGACGGGACTGCAACTCTATCAGACAATGGTTCTAAATTACTGGTAGCAGACATCTTCGTCAGTGTACAGGTCCTGCTCCAGGTATGTATACAGGATGGACATAATAATATATATCTGAGGCCTTTGCAAGATTAGGATCAAATTGCAAGTTACCAAACTAAAGTATCCAGCCAAAGCCATATTAGACCCAACCTCCAGCGGAGAAGATTAAAAACTTAGCAAAAACGGTATCTGGCTAAAGTAATGTAGTCTTTCCTCGAGAAGCAAGATGTAAGTATGTTTCACTACAACAGAGATGAAGTTAAACAGATAATTCAGCCACCAGAGTCTCTCCTTCGCTTGCTTACCCTGGTCCTTGGTCTTGTATTTTCTGGAAGATCTGAATCAGGTGTCCTTTGCATGGATGGACTGCCAGGCTTTGAGGTGGTGGAACTTTGAGGTGCTTCCTGATCCAACACGCAAGGTGGCTTCAGAGCTTCAGTTGCATCATCACTTGAAGCAGATTTCTCATACAGAATGGCCGAATCCAAGGCGTATATGCGCAGAGCAAGAGCAGAAACAGTAGAAGCTTTAGCGGCTGCGGATGGTGACGACCAATACCACCAATCATTTCTCAAGTACTCTCCTTTAATCATGTCCTCAAGAGTGATAGTAGCTTGAACCATCTGAAATATATATGACAGTAAGTATCCTACAAGTGCAAGAGGTATACGGCCCAGAAAACAGAGGAACAAAATCTAAATTAGGACATTCGAATGCAAGAATGCAACTCTTACACCTTCCCCGTTTCCCTTTTCTCGGCAGCTATCATGAAAAGGTGGCTTTTACAGAGTGACAGTTTACAGGATTTATTTACTTATATGCAACCAAAATATCATAAGTGAACAGGAGAAAATACCTCTGGAATCTCGAGCAAGGTGAACATACAAAGTGATCAACCATAGGACCAGGTAACAAAAGAGATCATCTAAAATATATGTAGCTAATACTATAATTACCTTTGCGAAAAAAGGATGGACTGACCTCATAAATTGTATTAGCAGATTTTGTAAACAAACGCCAGGCCCGTCTTCGGCCTCGATATGACCTGGAGACTCTCAATGCTTCTTCAGGTAGTGCAGCATCCATATCCAGCAAGTTGATTTTAAGACATCTCAAAATTTTAGAAACCCTGCCTACCAATGGTCTTAGCGCAAATTCATGTATTATGGAACTTCTATTAACAAAGAATAGTGAACTTCTATCCTTTGCAGTAGAGGCTTGATTCCCTTCAAGAGCAGACCTTAATTTAATTCTCTCTGCACCTGGTCCCATGTTAATTCTGCTTTCAGTATTACTTGTTAAGTTGTTTGACATGCTCTTATGCTTCAAGTTAGCCACACTGGTAGCCGCATTATTTGATCCTTGCCGACTTTCAAAGCTTTCAGATATGCCTTCAGGAGTAACACCATTTATCTTCCCAGGAACCAGTGCAGCATCAGTGAGATAAGGAGATTCACCAGGCGCAAAGGATGGGATACCCTTAGAACCAAGAAATCCTATCTCCTTTACCAGCTCCTTCAGGGAGCTTGGAATGATAAATTTTGCCTTAATCTCCTCAAAATTGAAAGGACATTCCAACTCATGATGATTTTGGGCCAAATTAGACCCTGTATCATGCTTATCATTTAAATCCACAGAGCACTTCTCAAGTAAAGTCTCATTATTCTTCATCGTCTTTTTGCATTTTGAGGAATGTTCAGTGTTCTGGCTACTCCAAGGGAGAGGTAACTGCATTTTGCAATTTTGATTGCTATGCTGTGCTTGTTCCTGACTGGTGAAAAATGTCTGATGGCATGAGAGGCAATGGTGCCTAGATAGCCACAGTGGTTCGAGGCACTGACACCTATACACTGTGCCCTCTTTGACTTCCAAAACTTGACTTTGAATGTCCATGGGCTTTGGCTCCAAGCAGGGACCACATTTCTTCTTCAATTTAGTCAAAGCTGCGGTGACTGGAAATTCAGAATCAGAATCTGTTTTGTGGTTAGATGTAATGAAATCTCTCTTACTCTGAAGATCATTCATACCGCAGTTAAAGATTTTGGCCTTATTTTTTTGCCACTGCAAGATTGACTCTTTCAATTCGTTCTCCCTTTCATCACTATCATGTAACCAGCCTATGAGTTCTGCAATTTCAGAGTCAGAATGGAAACACATCCATAAACCACAACCTGGAATGCCATAACTCTGTTCAGATGCATACCACTTTTGGACGCTAAACTCCCCTAGAGCCGAAAATTTCTCTGTATCATATGGTAGCAAATTTCCTGATGACACATCTCCAGAAACTACAGAGTTCACTAGTATGCCCGGACGAGAGCCAGGCCTGCTGTAGACCCAGTAAAGTCTTCCATGAGCATCCCTTCCCAGAAATTCCCTTCGTAAAGATACCTTAACAATCTCTGATTCCAGAGTGGCAATGGAATCCTGCAAACCGGAAGTATCTTGCTTTTGACTTCCAGACTCAAGGTCATGGCTTTTTGACGAATTCATCTCATCTTCATCCTTACTTTTGTTGCCATGGAACTTATCTATGGAGTCCATCGGCATGGAAGTTCCATTCTCCACTATGTGATTGCCAATGGTACAAGATAAGTTATTTGGGATTACCAGCCCAGCAGAATGCACTGGACTACTACCATGTCCATTGTCTGGCTGTGAGTCAAAAGTATTTGAAACAACATCTTGCAGTTGGTCTGTTTTCTGTTGATGCGAAGAAACAGGCAGCTTATCATGCCCACTGACTCCTTTAACACCTAAATGGGAATCGGGTATAACATTCTCAACGCTAGTGTGCTTAATATGACTACTTCTGTCAAGTAGATTACCCATCAATTTATTATCATTGGCAGGCACAGAAGCCAAAATACCTACTCCCAGTTCTCTATTCTCAGTGTGCAAAATATTGTCTTTCAGTGAATTTGCACTTAAAATTTCTTCCCTCAATTTCTGAATTTTCCACTCGGACATGAGAGAGCGCAGTTTCTGCTGCAAATCAGTGGACAGAGACGCACACTGATCCATGTGTTCACGGAAAACGACCAAATTCAACGCTTCATCACACAAAAATTTCATTAGGAAGACTCTCTGCATGATGGAAATAAGAAGGTTTTACTAAGCCATAATTAGCACCCAAGAAATAAGAAATGCATATCAAGAAGTCATAATCATAAAAGCTTGGGGAAATGAATGTAACCAGGTTATAGACAGCAAAATTTGTATCCAAGGACTGAAGCAAAGTAAAATTTGCAACCAATTTTTCCCCACCCCTAAGTTTCCCCATTCGCAGAATACTATTAAGATAGCCACACTGGAAATCAACCCCAAACCTAAAGGACATACAAACAAACTTTGAACCCAACCATGGATAAAATGTATCTGAAAACTGAACCATTGGTAATATAATTAAAAACTGAAGGCTAGAGATGACACATGATCTTGACTCAAATACCAAGATAATCAATTTTCAGAAGATTATCTGTGAAAGAAACTTATTCAATTTTCAGAAGATTATCTGTGAAAGAAACTTATTCTTTTGAGCCGAAAAAGAAAAGATCAGCAGCAGCAGCAACCCAATTCCAGAAAGAAATAAAAGCTTGTAATATTGATTCCTTTGGAAATTAATATATTTTTGGTGAAATACTAGATAGCCACATAAATATATTTTTCAACAGATCCAGCAAAGAAACATTTGACAACAAATAATCCAGTCATAATCCTACCACTGACAGTTAAGGAAAAGGATCAAATGTGACTAAAACAACCCTTTCCTTATAAATGCAACAGTTGATATACTGCAATATGGAAAGTCTCCATGGTCACAGTTCACACAACTCACAAAAATCACGGCCAAAATTATACAAGATAACGTCATTATAGAGGACCTTGGCAAAAACTTAAAAATCTAAGTAAACATATTCTTGTCAATATTCTTTCTCAGATGAAATTGAAATATTACCATTGCAAAGAGAATGTAAATTTTGTTTCACAACCATGCCATTATTAACTAATTTCTCTCTAAGTGAAGGGCCTATTTGGATTGGCCTTTTTCATGGAAAAGTGCTTTTTCCTTTAAAAAGCACATCTTCTTTTTGCAATAAATATTTGTATTGTATTGGATTCAAAAAAATCTGAAACCTTGGAAAAAGCTCAATCTCAGCTTTTTCCAGAAGCGAGAAAGCTCCTCTAAAAGAACTTCTTTCAAAAGTCTAAGTGAAAAACGTTTTCGGAGAAAGCCAATCCAAATGAGCCCTAAACCTACTAGGGACGACTATAGATCCCCGAAGATGTTTTGGGCATGTACAAGTGATGTCCCATCAATTGTAGGTGTATCAAAGAGGTTATACGAACTAAATCATAAAACAGCCTTGAATAGATATCATAACACAGCTTTGAATGCAAGTGAATGTGCACAGCCCTAGTAACCAATAGAGATACTGAAAAAATACTAGCATACTGCAATAACAGCAAAACACTACAAACAGACACATGCACAAGCAACTAGTGGAAAGGCAAACCTCATCTGCTGTCAACTCCCAATATTCTCTCATCACCATTGTATTTGCTAACTGGGACAGGGTCTCCAAGTACTTGTGTGTATATTCTCCTCGGTATTTCTTTCGCTTGCATTGGTTTACAAACGGACAGCCATAGGCTGCAGCTCGGGACATGGATTGACGGGCAACACATGAAGGACAATACCAGTTTCCTTCAGGAATTCTCACCAGTGGTGGATTTAAGCAATATGTATGATACTCCGAGTCACAACCATCACATAACAACACATTGTCATCATCTTTATCCATACCACACACTTTGCAAATTCCTTCTTCCCATGGTGCTTTAGGAAGAGAGCTATCACTCACATAGGCCAATAAATCATCTTTCTGCTTTTCAACCTCAATGTTTGAAGTAACGTTTGCATATTCTGCAATTTTTTGGGCAACTGTAGTAACCTGGAATGAGAAGAAGCACCTACAGTGGTGAGCAGAATGATCCACACATATTTGGAGTAAAACTCCAGCAAATCTGAAGCATCACATAGACAGAAAATCATGCAACTAAAGCAAAGTTTCCATGGTTCCAATGAGTGAAAGGAGAACCTTGTGAATTACATGAGAACTGCTTAAGAAACAAATTAAAATTCTAAAGAGATGAAAAAGAAAAGGACGTAAGCACATTAGAGCCCACATTAGAATTGGTCACATAAGGATAAAGTTATACTTTAAAAGCAAAATTCTGTGGTAATGAGCACAACCTTTCAGGGGTTCTATTGCCAGAAAAGCATAAATCATAAATCTAGCCAGTTCATAATAGGATTTGATGATATGTGAAATGAATTAATACAACAAAAATCACATGGCGAAATTGTTTGCTCTGATACTCATGTAAAGAAGAGGTTGTTCTTGTTAATAAGAAGAAAGGAAGGCCAAATCATAAAAGAAACAATACAAGAAATACCATTTTAGCCTATTGTGTGTCAAGTAAAATAGGAAAAATGAAAAGAAACAGGAAGTAGGAAAATACCAACTGACCTCTTTACTGTAGAGTTCTTCAAATCTTTGGAATAATCTTTCAGCCAACTCAATCAAGTCAGGGTGGTCTCTATATGCAATACGTATACTATGCCAGACCTGCAGAAAGCACAGAAAAATTTAACGATTTGATATTCCAAATGGACAGATATCATAGAAGATCTTGTGGAATTATGAGGGGGAAAAACTAATATTTAGCAGAAACGAAATAAAGAAAAGATTTTCGACCAATAATAATGCAAAGTATAGATATGCAAACATTTCAAAGCCATTACCTTTCTGCATGGAAATATCTGCCAAATTAATCCATGCTGACCAGTTTTTGTGTAGTTTCTTCCTTATTAGTTAAGCTTCTTCTTCAATTACATGAGGTGATCAAAATTCAGCAAGAACCACACTTCAGTTCCTCACTTGTGAATTAATGACAACACACCTCATACTAAGAGCTAATACTCAGGTCAGACCCATTACTGCATGGGGTTTGGCCACAAAAATTTTTGAAGATTTTCTTTTTGGCTGAAATAAAAATTTCAGGCATATAATCCATACAGAGTCAATAGGTATTCAGAAATGCATAGTTAGTTCCCCAACTCACAAGAATCAGGGAGAGGGAGATACTACCATCCATGGACTTTGTGTCAAGGTACCACACCATAATAATTGCCAGCAAAGTAAATCATTAATACTCCTTCAGTTTCAAAAGGAATGTGCAGTTGTCCTTCCTAGGCTGCTCAAGATAATGGTCACTTCCCAAGATTTCATCTTACTATATTTAACTCTTTCTAGATAACCTATAACACACAAACACTTAGCTGAGCCACTTTGTCCTGTCAAATGCTCATAAATAGAAAGCAGCAACTTGTGGGCCCATCTTTTAGATAACCTATAAACAAACATACAGCTGAAGCCCACTTTGTCTTATCAAATGCTTGTTAATAGAAAAAAGCTTCATATGTTTTTTTAACTCCAAACTCAGAAGTTACTTATGATTTAATTTGGATATCTACTTTTGAGCCTACACAATAACATGCCAGTCATCCAACCACAAAGGAAGACACTCAACAAGCAACCATCACAGATAACAAGTATAAGCAGATGATCAATGCAGAAACATGTCTCAATAAAAAAAATTGCTACTTTTTACTAGTAAGACATTACCACAGTACTTGACCCTCAACAGACATCCAACTATTTGCGTTACCATGTTAACAAAATAACCAATAGAGATGGTTTAAGGTGAAAAGATACATAATGAAATGGCAAGTAGAAAAATGATCGGAGAAAATGAGAGTACAGGTCAAACACAGACAACGAGCTTACAAATTCCTTGATCACGTAATTGATTAATGTCATACCAAAATCAAATGTTAGCCAGAACACAACTTCTTGACGAAAACATACCTCTTGAACATCTTCAAAGAAAGCTTCATGTGATCCACCGTAGGCTCCAGCGGCCAATCTCAAGTCAATGCTTCTGAAATCTAAAGGCCGTGATACCATTGCAGGATAACCAAGAAGCCCTTCGTCATCATTATCACTTGGATTCAAATGTGTTCTTCCCAACAGATTGCAGAAGACTCTATCTTCATCTGCTGCAGCAACCCGCCGTAGTACAATTCGGCATTGCTTCATTATCAGGTCAGATACAGTCTTCACAATTTTCACCTTCTCTTTCTTCTCGCTCTGTTGCTGCACATCTTTCTTTCCTCCCAGCTCTGTAAGCACTGAGATAACTGCTCTCTGCATCAATCAATGTATTAAAGAAGAAAACATGCATCAAATTCAAATTAACTTACAAGAGTAACATATGAATAATATTATAGGAAAAAAATAAACCAGAAATCTTAATCTGACAGTGCGAGGGAATTAGCACCTTTGTTGGCCCCGATGCATTTCCTTTATAGACTTCTTTACTTATAGAATGCTCCAATCTCCTCCTCGCCCATTCAGGTGGATTTTTCTCTAAAGCTTCATTGATGCACTTTCTGATTCGGGCTCCAACATTTGTGGGCAACTTCCTCACAGGTTCTAGTACCTGTGCCCACTCAGGGATGTTTCCGGTCTTTGTCTCTATCATTTTAGAAGAGCCTGAAGCATCACATTGTTCACGTTCCACACTAACAAGGTCACTTTTAGTTTTTAGTGAACCAAAGATTTTCTTTGTAGCCTCTGCAAGAAGCTGAGAATCATATGTCTCCGAACATCAGTTCCCAACAAGCTTTTTGTAACGAAAAAGATTGCAAGAATTATAAATAGAACGTTACACAGGAGACGCAACATAAGCAGGAGATCCAGAAAGAGGCACCAAATTTCAAAGGAAGCAAACAAGAGTTACTTTCAACACAATTAACCTGCAAGGCAGAAGATTCTTGGAAAAAACATAGCCTAAACAGAGATTTCAGACTACATCAGATGAAAAGAACACTTCCAGATTGGCAAAGGGAAGTCAAATATCAAATTCCTTAAATCTGGTATGAACTAAAAGGTGGACTTTTTTTTATTATGGTAAGTAAACCATGGAGAGAAACATACTGTTCTTTCTTCTTTGTCCTTTCAATCATGGGAGGTATTTTACTCAGTAATACGTTCGAGACATCAAGCATATTACTAAGGTAAATTCTTGAAATCAAATATAGATATAAAGTTATTGCTGTAGTGATGAAATTAACTAGGAGACGTTAAGTGAGTGAAACAGCCTAGTTATGAATGCCATCGGGCAATCGTATGCTATCTCCCAGGGAAAAAATTACTCTAAAAATGTAATATCCACAAATCATTGACATAAATAACAAGATAGATATGAATCTATCTATGCATGGAATAGATGACATACAAGACCTACAACTTTTATCTTATATATAGACATCAATGCTTAAGAATACCAAGAGGATAAAAAGTGCAACAGTGACACCAATGCTTAAGAACACCAAGAGCATAAAAATGCAATGGAAGGCATTTGAGACGTACAAGTGAGGTCAATGAGGAAAAGAATACCAGTTTCTTTGCTTTAAAAGAGAGCTAAGAAGCAAATACTTCAAAGTTGAAAGCGTGTTTCAAGATGATAGTATTTGAGGGGTTTCTGGCAAAAGACAACAGTACTTATAAAGAGAAGCCTGGACAAACCTTTGATCTTATGAATGTCCCAGTCTCCTAAAGTGGTCAGAGAAACCAATAGGAAGAAACCAATATGTTATTAGATTTTTATTAAATTATGAAAATTTAATAGAGAGCCCGATCAATAAAAAATAATGGGACCAAGAAAAATGACAGGCCCCAGATAACTATTAGATCTATTAGATTGCACTGAGGCAAGATATTTAAAGATAAAACACCTAGTATGCTCTTCAAGGTGTCCCCTTAATGTGATTGCCAAAAAGTTCTCAATGGGAAAAAAAATGTGAAAGGCACTTAAAAAGTCTGAAAAATGTAACATCTGTGCCATACCAATAGAATGCATGTATCTGCACAAGCATAATATGTCTGGAAAGAAAATTGGGTCTTAGTAATGCAGTATCTCTGTCGTACCATTAAATTGCATTTACTAGCACAAGCATAATATGTCTGAAAAGATTTGAATCAGATTACAAATATTCTATTGTATGCACAACTGTAACATATGAAATCCTGCCTGCACCTAAATTATCTTTCCAGCCACATAATGAAGCTAATATTCAAAATGCACTAGGGTTTCACCGCTATACAAGCTCACTCACGAGTAAAGGATTTCATGGGCCAATAAACTTTTTGCAATGGTATTATATATGTCATTAACAACCATTAGATAAATTTTTGTAGGTAACAGTTCATAAAATAGTACAAACAAACAAGCTTGAAGTTTAGTGGTGAAGACTTGGTGAAGTTTTATGCAAACCTTGATGTTTGTGGTTTAGTCATATTCACGATCATAGTTCTTTCTTCTTGCAATTGTAAGATTTTAATGGCACTTGAAAAAGAAAATTGGCAAGAAAAACTCAAGCACCCTCCATACTAAGTAAAGACATAAATTTGTGAACCAAAGATAATAATGTTTAGTTTTTCTGCAACGGACAATAACTTTTACCTCCTAATATTCAAGACTAGAAGTCATAAAATCATAAGTTTTCAATCACACTTACCATCGCATCAGCTTCTAGTGCAGCAACTCCCGTCAGAGACCCACAAAGTGTACCGCCGTCACCTCGTAAGCACTGAAAAACTTTGCCACTCTCACGGCAAGCAACCTCTGAGGAATCAAGGTTACACCCCATGGTCAACACAGCTAATATGTACCGCCGAGCAACTTCAGGCCAAGTAAATTCATTGATGGGTAGCATATCCAGCATAATCTTCTTTGCAGTAGCTGATATATCTGAATCTCTCTTTCGTCCTCGTCTTGATTTAGATTCTCCAGCATCAAAGTTAGGATCTACATATACTACAACTCTTGAGAGCAGCTCGCCTGCTAGCATTTTTAGCAGTGAGCTATGCATCTCTGCCAAGAATAATCCTGTATATCTACTGTGAGTCTGACAGACCATTCTGGCTCTAGGGATGTTTCCCTTGATTCTGCCAAAGGTTATACCCTCTACATCAGGGATGCCACGCCAAGGTTTCACTAGTGGGTGTAAGCTGTCTAACCAAGGATTTAGAAGTTCAAATTCAAGCTCCTGGAAAGAGAAAGGTTCTTCTAGCCCTAATATCTCTGAGAAACGCCATGAGAACTCCCAAGCCTAGATACATCAACAAAAAGATAACATAAATTTATGAAACTTGCAAAAGTTCTTCTGATACCAAAGGTGTTATATTTCAAAATACCTGGAACGCATCACCTATCAAATAAGCAGGAAGCAGTGAGCTAAGTGGCTTGCCCGCAGGAAATGGAGCTCTTGTTTCAGGCTCTTCTGACTGCTTCCTAGCCCTTTTAGAGCTTCCAAAGAGATTTTCTGAAACTCGTATAGTGCTCTTCCTCTTGGCCAAAAGAAAGCCACTTCCAACAGTATGTAAAGCAGAATTCAGATTTCTTTCAGTTAGAGGTTTATATGCAGTACAGGAATTAATCCCAGGAAGTTGTTCTATGATTTCTTGCACAAATTCTGTATCTAGACCGAATCTGTCCTGTCCTAACCACTTCACTAACATCTCAGAGGTTGTACTGACAGAGTCATCATCCTGAACTAAATCTGGGATGTTATCAGGCCCCGCTAAACAAGAAAACTTAGATAAAGAATCAAGACATCTAATTTCGTTAGAACTCATTCCATGAACATCATGATTACAGCAAAATTGAACAGCACCTTTTTGCTTGTATGCCTCTCCCAAAGCCTGTAAAAGTTTTTGAGAGGCCATCTCCCAAACAAGTGATGCTGACCTCCCTTCCACTAGGAATTCACCAATGACGTCCATGTGCTCTGAGATGTCAAAACTTGCACTTCTACATCTGTCAGAAGGATGGTCTGTCTCTGATGTACAAATATTCGGCCCTTGAAACCTATAATCTTCATTACCTCTCTTACTCAAAGAGATGTCATTTCCCATATGTGGGGGACTGCATTCAGTTAACATCATTTCAATAGCACTAGTCTCATCGTCAACCAACCCAAATACAGCTGAAGCAGCCAAACCTTCTTCCTCGATTTTGTTCTCCATGCCAGAGGAGCTCAGTTTTGGCCTCAAGATGGTTGCACCAATTGGAATAGACTGTGTACTGCATGGATATCTTTTTACTCTAAAAAATGGACCAGAATCACCACCATCTGCAACTTCACACACAAAAAGGGACCCTGTTATCTTATCATGCCAGTTAGATTTGTAACCTACTGGCCAGATCTGGCTTGTGCCATGGTAGGAAGGCCGTACATCAATATTCCCAGCCGAAATAAGAAAGAAGTCCTCAAACTGAATAGGGAAGCCATCCTGTTATAAAAATCAAAGACATTTAGAGTAGATTTAAGCATATAAAAAAACCACATGCATCCAGAACAACCTTCCAGCTCTGCAGGGAAGGTCAAAGAAGATTTAAATGAAAAATATATTAAGGATACTTACATGAATATGGTGAGATTCACAATTAGCATTATCTACCAGCCTACTGTCTATCAATTCATGATCACTTATGATCCCTGACCCTGCTGACAAGCCCATGCCCGAACTGCCCATCCATATATTCTGACTTTGTACATGGCCACTAGACCTTGAAGACCCGGTGGCTTCCTTTCTTTTCCTGCTCATGCCTGATGCTTTCAGCACTATAGTAGATCCATTATCTCCATTCTTGGCCTCCCGGGTATGGCAGCTGGATCTTAATCCCAGATGAGAAGCAACATCAGGCATGGATTCAAACTTACTCCCATCTGGGGCATGGTAAACTGCAAATGTTTTTATTCGATTGGGGCAGAACACAAATTCCACATGCCAACCATCTCCCAGTACACCTCCCCATTCAACAATATGTTCTCTAAGAGCTTCCAGATACAGCTCATTTGGACTTGGTGGATGGTTACTCAATACTGTTAACTGGCTAGCTGACAGCTTTTCTTGACAGGTCAATACTGGACCAGTTTTCTTCCTATCAGAGTATGATATGCGCTCTATTGCATTTTCTACACCAGACTTACCAATATCTGTGTTCTGTGAAGCCTTCTGGAGATTAAATGAATTCTCCATTTGCCACAAATTAGAATGAGTTGATCGCGCATTAAATGGATGCCCAGTGAAATAAGTAAAATATTCCCCCTGTACACTACAATGAAAAAACAGAAGTTGCATCAATCTTTATAGTTTTCTTAAGCAGGCAAAAAAGAACACCACAATCTTCTGACAACCAGCCCAAAAAACTCAATGTTTTGGAGATAACTCAATCAGAATCATTTTTCCACCATGACCAACTGAAATCATACTCATAGGAGATAAGGAAGCAGTACAGGTTCATTTGGTTAGCCCAGCGAGCAGAAATGGGGACTGGATATTTTATATTCTGTTTCCTTATTCGGATAGGAGAAGGTGGGGGAGATAGGGTATAGTGTCAATCATACCCCAAACCAATTAATTGATTACAAACAAAATTAACTCTTAGTCTCTGTATTAAACATCTTTATTTTATATACTTTCTCGTTTTTCAAATTATCTAAAGATAAGTAATATAATTGTATTTCCAGCACACGAGTGGTTTTATAATTATATGATGCATTTTAACTTCAAAATAGATGCAAGAAACTACTTCATTTTCATCTCAGGAAACACACTATGCAATCCTGCATATGAGAGATAATCAACTCTGAACAAAGACTTTCCATCTCCATTTAGATATTTAGTAGTCCCCTAGTCTGCTAGGTTTTCTTTATCTCTCTTTCACACAATATACCACAAAGATGGTGGAATTACAGTTCTAGCAAGACTCAAGAATACCCAGATTTAGCCAGTGGTTATATTAAAGATTATAAGTGAAAACTGACAGACATCAAAATTGGAGAACATGGTTCAACAAATTAATAGTATTTTTATGGCATCATATCAGCAGAAGATACGAGTTTATGACAACAAAAAATTGTGGGGCGGGGAGATTTTATTGTAACAATGATTTTTGTCAAGAAATAGAACAATTAAACTCCTACTTATTTAATAGCGCAAACAGTTCATTACCCCCTAAAAGGAAGCAAAGGTGCCCACTAAAACATCTAAGTCTTCACATAATTATAATTCTGAAAAGGTCAGGAGTCTTCACTGTCAAGGATTAGTTGTGTGAAGACAAATCAGAAAGCATAATCAAGTATCTAGACAAGATGGACACAGGATCTGTCTCATCCTTGCAAAGATTTGCACTTCCTATTCAAATTATTCATCTTTAGGAAAGAAATTAAAACCTACTAAGTACTTATACAAAATAGACACAGGAATTATCACATTCTAACAAAGATTTGCACTTCCTGTCCTGATCATTCATCTATAGAAAAGAAATTGAAAGCAAATTAAGAACTATTAACTTACATTCTAGTTCCATTCAGTTAGCTTCTTCTGTGCAGAGAGAGGAAAATTTCAGCCCAAACCCCACCCAATAGGAAGAAAATGGAGAGGAAAATAAGGGCTCGTTTGGATAGGCTTTTTAAAAGTGCTTTTTTTAACAACTTTTAAAAAAGTGTTTTTTTCAGGAGTTAAAAATTCTGGCTTCTAAAAAAAGCTATATTTGAGCTTTTTTCAAAGTTTCAGTTTTCTCAAAACAAAGCCAAACAGTTATTATAAGAAGAACGTACATTTTTCAGGAAAAAAGTGCTTTTCCCTGGATCAAGGGATAGCTCAAGTGGTTGAGAATATCTCCCCAGGAGTGAGGTCCTAGGTTTGATTCCTATAGGGGTGGGGTATTTTTTTAATATAAAAAAAGCAATTTTCCTTGAAAAGAAAAGCCAATCCAAACAGGCCCTAGACCCTATGCACCACCACAACCTCCACAAGGATGCATCACTGACAAAGGCTAAAAAGTAAACAGTATAAGTTTCCTCTCCCAATTACTAAAGGGAAAAGGGAAAAACAAAAGGATGAGGGAATACTGAAAGGATTACCAGCACCCTAAGATGCATCGGAGGCAAAAAGTCCTCCTAGAGTTGTGACTTCCAACCAGAAGAATAATTTAGGAAAATGAAAAAGCAGGAT
Organism: Cordia subcordata; assembly: GCA_028554755.1. Lineage (NCBI taxonomy): Eukaryota > Viridiplantae > Streptophyta > Magnoliopsida > Boraginales > Cordiaceae > Cordia > Cordia subcordata. Next base: position 3,030,412 of record JAPTOF010000020.1, read on the forward strand.
TACCAGAATAAGAGAGTGAATTGAATAGAATTTTAAGAAGAATGGTGAGAAAGACCTAGAAGGGTACAGAAAAGGAACAAAAATAAAGCAAAGACGAAGGATCTATGATCCCACAATTTTAGAGCCAAAAAAATAAAAATAAAAAATTGAAAAAGAAAAAGAGGTCAAGAGAGAGAGAAAGAGGAGAGAAGAAGAAAAGGAATAGGTCATAAGATAGCGAGAAAAAAAGTGAAAAGTAAAATATGAGGAGACAAGAGGTAAATAATCAAGAAGCCGAAGGGCTGAGCCAAGCACCACAACCACATTCTTTTTATGGCCAACTATAGAATGTGACAACACAGATTTAATCATTACAGCCGAGCAATATATAAGCAGCAGGGTACCCACTTTTGAGTTTATTGTACGCAGCCTTATATTTCTACAAGAGGCTGTTTCCACAACTCAAACCCATGACCTCCAGATCATACAGCAGTAACTTTAATTATTGCGCCAAGGCTCCCTTCCTCACAGTTACTAGTGATAATTAAACATATGCACCCCATTTCTAAATGTAGCATATGATACATATCTGTAATAACCAAATATAGATAACTTCTCATGTGAATATTAGGATTTCTTCTGCAAGGAAAGAAAAGGAAAAGAAACTTTCTACTCTTAGAAAATTACCAAAGTAAATATTCAAGTACATACACCCGTATGTGTGTATATACAAATATTATATGTCTATTCATATATACTTCAGCCAATCACTCATATGATAATTATTGCTGGAGGACCAGGAGTAGGATTCACTAGAATACCTATTCATAGAACAAAAAGGTTAACAAAGTCAACATACTGTTCTTCAACAACAGCTATCCTGCCGCCTCTTGAACATAAAGACGCATAATTCATATCGTGGATTGCAAACAGTTGAGACAGAACTTGGAAGCAGGAGACAAAACAACTGGTGACACCAAAGATACCAGGAGCTAATTCAAACTATGCCATTCTACTGAATCCCCTCTTTCACCCCACACCAACACGCCCAAAAAAAGAAAGAAAAGAAAAAAGGCAACACATACACAAGAACGTAAAAAGAACAGAAAAGAAAATGAAGAAGCTAAAGAGGAAAAACCTCATGTTAGCAGTTGAATTTGATTGATTTAAAACGGCAACAAATTGAACTGAACTAGTAGGTATTTTAACTACTTAATTTTTCTTTTTCTAATAATACAAAGCAGGAAGTGGTCATGAGTTAAAATTATATGTGTCCCTGTGCAATGATGTAACTCAATCCTGAATATTACAAGGTTTAGAAAAGTCCAACTCAACATCAATATTCAAGAAGCATGATCTCTGCTTAGCCCCAAAAAACAAAAGCATGATCTCCAGACAGCATGATAGCCTTCAATGAAAACTATGAGATGGCGTCAGCTAATTCGGCAATATGAAGAAACTAACTTAGATGTGAAGTCCTATATCTTTCCTAGCAACATAATGTACACCAAAGCACATGCTTTTGCACGACCAAGAGCAAGTATTAAATAGAAGGAGCATCTAATTTCGGTCAATTAAAGGCCTTTATTTCCTTTAACCTAGCAGTTTCCCCAAGTAATTTCATACTCTTCAAACTGCACTTTGCAGAAAACCTATAACTCAGTGCTTCCCTTATAATGGTTTATCTGCTCCTTTATCCGACGCTCCTTAACTTATCCATCTCTTTCATGTTGTCTAGGACAACCAGCTCATAAACCAAACAACAATTTCAGCATAAGTAATTCTGCTTCATGAAACCTCAAGTCCCAATAGGTTTCCAATGTGCTAATTTTGGTCAGTTCTTTCCAAAATGCAAAACATCATTTCAACATAATATTATCCATAGGTTCTCCTCTTCTTCTATTTGTTTGTTTTAATTTGTTTATGCGTCCTCCTGCCTATGAAGTCTGACTTCGCTCCTACCTCGTAAACAACTTTTAGGAAGTAGAAAAAAGGGAGTAAAGATCAAAGCTTAATACCACATTACTTGCAACTTATATATTTTCCAAGTTTGTCACAGAAAGCTTTTATAGATCGAGCAATAAAGCACTCAGACTTCACAAAATTTTTTATTTTCCAAATAAGCATCATACGGAGCAAGAAGCAATATCTTGCATATTTTGTCCTTACCATACTCGCTTAGCTTTTCCTTGTATTATACGCATACACTAACAAGAAAATAACCACTAAAAAGGAATTAGGAAGGAGTGGTCCATTTCCCTTCTTCATCTAGTGACATGAAAAGGGAATATAACAAAGAAGCAAAAGTTTTACAAGTTAATTGTCACCATCTGTGAAACAAATTGAAAACCCATGGCATAGAAATTTGCACTTTCTAAGCAATAAACCATCTTGAAGTAAACCATCTTGGAGAAAAAGTAAATCACCCTCAATAATCCTTGAAGTCCAATACAGTATTCAAAGCCATCTTGACCAGAGGATAGACCTAAATTTGAAACATCCAAAAGAAAGCACCAAATCATCTTACGTACACATAATCCTTTAGAAATCTTCTCATGTCGGAAGCCTCAAAGAACTTGAGAAAATGAATTTCTGTGGAGTTGCGTTAGTCCTTTTTTTTTGTTTGCCTCTGAGACTCTCACGGTGATGCAAACCTTGCAAACCAAAATAGATACTGATGGCATGGTCAACAAGATAGGTACACAGTTAATTTTTTTTTTTTTTTTAAAACAAACCCCTACCCCATCCCAACCCCCCGTTCCCCACGGGATTCGAACCCAAGATCTCATACCTGGGTGAAGGTAGCCTTACCTACTTGAGCTACCCCCTATTATAGCACCAACAAAGAAAGCCACATTAAAAACCCATCACAATTAGGGATCAATATGATTAAGTAATTAACAATCATCAATGAGGTTGATGACTAACAATCAATAAACTTCAATGAAATGATGTCACATACAGTCAATATGAACATCAAGTTTAGATACGTTTCCATCTTCACTTTAACACGTCCTGTAATATCTCAGACTAAGATAATGATGTCCAAATCTAATATATTTGGTAGATACTTAAGTTAGTTTGCTTCCGAGATGCTTGTGTCTTTTGTTCAGGCGATAAGGCACTTTGAAGAAAAAGCGAATGACCCTCAATAATTCCTCAACAAGTGACAACCTAATGCATCATGAGCAAGAGCAAAGACTTAAATTTGAAACATCGTCGACGTCATAGCTTTTCATACAAAAAGCCTCCAACTAATCACAAAGGTTCTTCACCTCAAAACTATAACAAGAATCAAATTGCCCTACTTCAGGTCATGATGTTTAGTCTCCAATTACTGACAACTTGCAGGAGGATGTCCATTAACTTCCCTTAAAGTGTGTGTGTGTATATATATATGGAGGCACATCTTATTAGCTAGAGACACTACGATCGCATACATGTAGCCATACTAGACCAAAACAACAAGAAAATGGATTCTTACTTGCCACATCCCTTGGTTTACCTTCTGCACCATTAATAATTATCTAACATTCATGGCCCATCAAGAAGCAATTAACCTAAGCAACAAGTCATCTAACATAAATATAATCCTTCCAAAATTTTCTAGTGAAGGAAGTTTCAAATAGTTCGGCATAATGGAACTCCATGGATCTTTGGTCGTACTATGTTTTTGTCGTTTGTTAGTTTTGGACTCGTACTCCTAGTTCTCACTATGTTACATTCCATGCAAACTAAAACAGATATAGCTTGGATGCCCAAATACCTAGTAGAATAGTTGATAAAGTTTGTGCATTACAACATCAACATTAGAAGTCATGTTAAAAACCCATCCCGATTAAAGGAAAAATGTAATTAAGATATTAAAGGCCATCAATAAGGATTGTTGACTTCATTAAATACTATACAAAGAAAAGATATTGAAAACCCTCAATATAAACATCAAGTGTGCTATGTTTTAACTATTGAACTAATTGATGCTTCATTATCTAGGATCGAAATAACTATGTCCAAATTGAATACATTAGACACTTAATTTGTTGGCGTAGACTTGAGACTTGTTTGGTTTGCTTGCAAGACGTATTACTAATACCTCATGTCAAATATGAAACATCTCTTTCATATTGTTTCCAAATTTGGATATTGGTAGCTCCATTCCTCGTAACATTAAACTATACGCATTTGGCTTCACAACTCTAATGAATGCCATGTGGTTCTCAATACCAAGTTGTATGTCAACTCGGCCAAATCGACTACATCTTCATGCTTCTTCCTCGGGCAGTAGAAACCAATAATGTCAAACCCATATGCTTTATTCACCATCCACTCAATAGACGACAACTACTTTCTTCCATTGGATCTACTTTAATCCTTCTTTCATAAGAAACATAATCTTCTACATCCCAAGATAATCCCTATAGGCTTCATTGCAAGAATAAACTCCTACAAGGATGGGCCAAAAATTGTTAACATTCTCTTATTTCTGATGTTGTCATATACAATGGTACCATTTATAACAAAAAAGGGATAAACGAAAAAAGGTCAAGATTCCAGTCATTTCAAAAGTTTGATAATCAAGACAACAAACAAGAGAAAGAAATACGTCATAACTCGACATAGGAAATAAAGAAAGAGAGATGAAATTACAGATGGTTCGAGGTGAAATAAGGGTGGTGCAATTGTATAAGAAAGCTCATAAAGGTCGTGAAGGCAAAGAACAAAGGGATAACATAAAGAAATATATGCCCTCGTCATTGTACTTATCTCTCTTTTGTACTCCTGTTCCACATTTCTCTTCCCTTTGACTTCTTACTTTCGCGGCATCTTCAAGGGTCGAGTTTTATAAGAGAGTGAAAAACATATACACTATGGTCAATTCTTGTTAGTTCAACAATTCACTCAAATGATTCAACTTTTACAAAGTGAAATGAGAGCAATCGATGTATTTTCACTCTCTTCTCTGGGTAAGCAGCAAAACTCATAAGATCACTTACCACCTTTTCATGAATTGCTAAAATGGATAGATATTATCATATCCCATGAGAATAAGCACATATAAGAACAAAGGCCAAGCCATAAGTTAACAAACACGAGTAACATTCACCTATATACATGAAAAGGTCTCCACATCTTGTAATTGAAGGTGCGGCACCTTTTCCCAAGAAGAGAGAAGAAATTTCATCTCAAACCCGACAAGGATGTTTTCTCCAAACAAGAGACCTAAAGGACTTAAATTGTGTACATATCTCAAGTGACTATAAATAAGGACAAATACCCACATAATAAGACATGTTCTAACTACTGGTGATCTAGAAGCACCCATCCTACAAGGAATAAAAGTAAGAAGTAAAGCTTCACAATAATGGTTCTCCAAAGTTTCTCAAGACTTGTACTCTCCAACTCCCATCCAAAATAGCATGGAAACCTCATAATTTACTTTTTCAACAAGTGCTGAGTCCATCTTCAAGACAACGCGCCATAATGCAATCTGCTTGAGTAGATGGATAAATCTTTGTAGATGAAGATAAACTTCTTATGGCATATTCTCCGCAACTTCATGCCATACAGCATATGCATCAATCGAGATCACAGCTTCTTCTAAATGGGCCAAGGAAAAGTTTAACATCATCGACCAAAGTTCTTGGCAGTGAAAGAAAGGCTACATGACTACTATAATAAAAACACACAGTTTTGAATGTTTGTGTAGATAACAGATATTTTGTTGCAATAACAATACATCTAGTCAAGGTTTTGAACTCTTCCATAAGAATGTTGTACACTAGAACCAATCACAACTTCAACTCTTCACTGTGTGCTGCAATTGTTGTGCAGCACCATAGGTCTTCTTACCCTTCTTGCACACATGGCTTCTTCCAGAATTTTCTAAACTCTTGGTCCTTAAGAGTACATTAGTAGTCTGTCTAAATCACGTTTCTACATGACCATACATGCATTCACATTGTTACAAACCCATCATATCGACACCTTAATTCATAGTACAGGTATGCAAATTAATTGCAGTAATAAATTCAGTCGTATGCACAAAATGGGAAAGGATAAGAACAGGATTATCAGATGCCAACAGTCTAATCACCCTTAGCCATCCACGCAAGCACCACCGCAGAAATAGGGGAAGTGGAAATCTTTTCCATGCATGTATATGTCTCCGTCTCTGCAGACTTTATACAAACCTAAACTTCTATAGATATTAGACATACAAATAACTATATCATCCATGTAGAACCAAATTGTTCATCAATTAAGCACCCATGCAGACATTAACAAACTAAGAAACAAACATACTAATTTAACACGCAGGGAATGCGAAAAATTCAATCTTTTATCATTTAATCTACCGGAAAATTTCTGAATTTAATTATATACATGACACGTACCGTTCAATTAAACAAGAATTAAGTTCTAATAGAAAGAAATGAACGGATAAACAAAGAAATAAAATTCATACTTGCTGCTGCCGCGGTTGCTTTCCACGTTCCGCTGAGTCACCGCTGCCGCCGGAGCTGTTGCTACAGTTAGGTGATTCCTCACGTCTACGAACACTTCTCCCTCCCCCTCCGCCTCGGGCGGCATTGCATTCATATCCAAATCCAAAACCACTCCTCTCCCTCCTCCGCCTCCGGCACCACCGCCGCCTCCTGAACCACCAATAGCACCGGCGCTTCCGCCTCGACTGTTGGCCTCGGCTATGGCCATCAAACACTTCAAGCACTTCCAGTCATTCCTCCACTCCCTACCTTGATGCTTAACCCCACACACTGAACAAACCAAGACAACATTCTCCACCGCCGCCGCGCCACCTCCGCCCCTCCCCTCGTCGTTCCTCGTCTCGCGGAGGTAAACGACGTCGTCGGGAATTTCGTTAAGATCGATCTCGAACGGCACCGTTCTGCCCGCTGCCGCCGCATTCGAATTCTCCTCCATTTCTTCCGAGGAGGAAACCCCCAACAAAAAAAAAGGAACGCCGCAAAGCCAATTCTCTCACTTAAACATCAAACAAAAGCATTCCACGTCAAATGCTTTTCCAGTTTACATATACATATATAGAGAGGGGGGGGGGGGAAGAAAGAGAAAAAGAGAGAGAACAAGCTATGTGTATCTATATATATGACAACATATACATATATACATATGTATGTATGTACTTATCTAAGTGCGTATTTGGGTGTTTCTGTGTGTGATTTCTGTATGTGGATAGCTGGTGGAGAAGGGGGGTTTGGAAAAACTTGGAGAGTAAAAGCGAAATGGGAAATCTGTTGAAAACGTAAGAAATGGAGAATGAGAAAAACAATGAAATTTGAGGGACAGGGTTTTTGTATGATTTGAATGTGCTTTTTTGTTTTTTGTACCCGGGGGGGGGGGTGGGGTGTGGCGGGGGCGTGGGTTGGGGGTGTCGAAGGAAGAGGGGGAGAGGAGAATTGGAAATGGGTTTGGGGTTTTTTTTTTATTTTTTTCTTTTTTTCTTTTTTTTTGGGGTTTTCTCGAGGATGGAGAAGAGCGAGGGGGGTGGTGCACATGTCTCGGTTGGAGCGGAAATGACGAGTTTACCCTTGGGAGTGTTTGATTTGTTCGAAGTTGTGGGGAAACGGGGGATTTTATGAGATTTTGGGGTTTTGAATTTTGAATAAAAATATGGATTATTTGTTTTTATTTTTTTATCGAAAAAATGGTAATAGAATATTGGGATTGCTTGAATTTTGAGGTGATTGTAATATTTGGATCGGTAGAATTTTGAGGTTATTGTAATATATTTGGATTAACAGAATTATTTGATGTTATTGTGAGAATTTGGCATAGTATGGCAAGTCGTGAGGGATGGTTTATTGGCAAAGGGAACAAGGAAGTAGAATATGAGGTGTCAAGAGGCTTTTATGTTTTGAATTTTGCATTATGATTGATTAATCTTAGTTTACTTGAAAAAAGTAGTAAACCATTGTGACCAATTAGTGATTACAAAATTTGAATTTACGAAAGTGAGATAATTGTGACAACGCATGTTTAACAACTAGTAAGAGATGCCATGTTTCAGCAACTGGAATAAGTAAGTGAGTAAGGTATATGAGGTATCAAAAGATTTTTGAGTTTTGAATAAAAATTTTGGAGGTTTTTTTTCTTCCTTTTGGTTTTGGGTTTTACATTTCGAATAATGGTGGGTTAATTAATTTACTAGGGAAATAGTGATAGAATATGGGGATTACTGGAATTTTGAGGTGATTACAATACTTAGATGGACAAATTTTCTAGGTTATTATGAGAATGTTGCATGTTTGGCAACTAGCAAGAAATGGTTTATTGGTAAGCAAAATAAGTAAGTGAGTGGAATATGTGGTGTCATAAGGTTTTTGGGTTTAGAGGAGTTTTAATAGTTTCTGGAGTATTCTCTTTGTTTTTGATTTGGTTTTGAATTTGCATTATAATGTTTGGACTGACAAAATTAAATGATTGTCACAATATTACATGTTTGACAAATGGGTATAGAAGGTCTATTATAAGTGGAATAAGTAAGTGAGTAGGAAATTAGGTGTTACCTGTTAAAAAGTTTTTTGTAATGATCTAATTTTAATAGTAGAATTACTAGAAATTTGAGGTGATATAAGCAATTTCAAGGTAATTGTGAGATTTTTGCATGTTTAACAATTGACAAGAAATGGTTTATATGGTAAAAAAATAAGTAAGCGAATGAGATATGAGGTGTCAAAAGTCTTTAAAGATTTTGGTAATTTTGGATGAAATTTGTGGAAGGATTTCTTGGATTACATATTTTGAAATTAAAAATAAAAAAGTAAGTAAGTTTTAATTTTCTTGTGAAAATGGCAATAGAATATTGGGATTGATAGAATTTGGAAGTAATTGTAACATAGGAATTAGTAGAATTTTAAGGAAATTCAAAAAAATTCAAAGTAAATAGGTAATTGTAAGAATTTTGCACACTTGGCAATTGGCGGGGATGGCCTGTATGGTAGAAAGATAAGCAAATGAGCAAGCTATGAGGTGCCGTGTGTTGTATTAATTTTCAACGAAATTTTGGAGGGATTTGAATTTTTAGTTTTGAACAAAATTTGTGGTAACAGGACGAGCAACTTACTAAAATATGAGATGTCAAAAGGCTTTTGAAATTTGGTAATTTTGATACAAAATTTTATAATTATTCTTTTTGGATTTTGAAATTTTAATTCAAACAAAAATATGAATATTAACTTTTAATATCCTCTAAGAATGCTAGTAGAATATGTGATTTATATAATTTTAAGGCAGTTCTCTATGTGGTAAGACAATAAGCAACTGATGCAAGAGGTGTGAAAAGACTTCTAGATTTTTGTCATTTTGGACGAAGATTTTGGAGGGATTTTGTATTATTTTGGAAAATATCATATTGGGATCCTAAGAATTTTGAGGTAACTAGGATAATATTGCATGTTTGACATATGGTATAGGATGTGCCAAAAGAACTTTTACGAGTCTGAAATTCGAGTGAAGATTCTGTTGGAGAGATTATGATTTTGAAAATATTAAAAGTGTAAGATTTTTTTTTTATTTTGAGATAATTTAGAGAACTTTGAAAGAGTAATAGGTTGGGGGTGACAGAAAAGGGGCAAATAGTTAGGTGAAACTTTCAAAAGATGGCTTAGAATTGTATGTTAAACAAGTGTCTTAGACAAGTATTCAGTGACTTCTTTAATTTGTTTGTGGTAGGTGTTTAAGGATAGAAAAAGTTTCGAGTTTTTTTGGACAAGAGTTAAAAGAAAGTGTCATTCATGTTTGTTTTGGTAAATTTGAAAAGATAAAAGGGTCTTTAAAATTACTATTCTTAATATATAATTAAGAAAAGAATAATAATTTGAGATAATTTTAAAAATTTTGGAGGACTGATAATTGGGGATAGAAAAAGGAGTAAGCATGTGGAATATAATCTGAAAGATAGTCTAGAATTGCATGTCGAACAAGTGTCAAGATGAGTATTCAATGGCTTCTTAAATTTGTTTGTGTGATAGGTGTTTAAGGATGGAAAAAGTGTGGTATTATTTTGGCCAAATGTTAAGCGTCAGGCATGTTTGTTTGCAAGTTTTAAAAAAGGTAAAAGGGTCTTTAACATTATTGGCTGTTACCAACAAATTGTTAGTTGAGATGGTAATAGCTTTTCCTCAGTATGGAAGAGACTACAAGTTTGATATGTAATCTAAATAATAATAGTTTGAGATACTTTTAATAAAATTGGAAGAGGGACAATTGATAAATGATAGAAAAGGAGTAAACAAGTGGAATATAATTCAAGAGCGCTACTCTAGAATTGCATGTTGAACAGGTGTCTAAGACGAGTATTTAATGGCTTCTTAGATTTGTTTGTTTGGTATTAAGGATAGAAAAGTTTGGTATCTTTTCTGACAAATGTTAAAAGAAAGCATCATGCATGTTGCATGTTTGTTCACTGAGTTTGAAAAGATAAAAGAGTGTTTAAAATTATTTACTCTTATTAACAAATTGTTAGTTGATATGGTAGTAGTCTCGCCCTAATAAAAATAAGAGCACAAGTTTAATATGTAATCTAAATAATAATAGTTTGAGATAATTTTGAAAATTTTGTAGGACTGATAATTAATGGATGACAGAAAAGGAGCAAAAAGATAGATATATTTGAAAAGATAATCTATAATTGTATGTTGAAAATGTGTTCAAAAGGAGAATTTAATGGCTTCTTAAATTTTTTGTTTGGTAGGCCTTTAAGATGGAAAAATCTAACGCATTTTTAGCGAAAGTTAAAAGAACGTGTCATGTTTGTTAAGCGGTGACGGGCTTTTGAGATATTCAGAATGCATTTGCTAGATTGCTAAAATCTCTGATGTAATCCATGTTATCATTGATGTTCATTGTTCAACACCTATGGTAAGTGGGCATGTTTACCAATAATTTGAAGTGGTGCATTTTTCCTAAAATGGAACTATTTTGGTTAAATTAAGTGTAAGCTTTCGTTACATCTTAGAGATTCGTAAAATTTAAATAGTTATTTTAATTTTCAGTATAATACTAATTAACATCGTGTGTAACAACTTGTTCTAAGCACTCTACTTTTGATTATTTTCCCCACATAGATTTATTTCGATCGAGCTTCTATATAAAATGCTAACCTGAGACTTAAAATTCACAAGTTTGAAGCCAATAAATGTTGTAGACTGAATAACGCTTTTGTTATACTTTTATGTTCTTAAAGAGTCTTGAGTTGAAAAAACTTTCGAAAAAATATATTAGAACAGTCTCATCAGTCAAAATGATCCACTATTAACTCTCGACGTCAGCTCCAAACAAAAAAAAATCTCTTTATCCATTTTTTAAATTATTAATACGAAATGACAAACTCGCAAAAACATGAGAAAAAGATTGGTAATTAATGCATGGAATGTTGACCTTGAAACTAGTCTGATAATTTTATGTTGACCCATGTAATATGAACCAGCAAATGCAGCTTTGGCGATGATAAAGGCAATAATTTTAATGGTATTCAATGAATGGCATGGAAAGGAAAAAGTAGTCATATAACATAAATAAGTCCTTAAATTTGGGATCGGTTTTTTTTCTACTTTTAAGGTGCCTATGAGGGCCAAAGTCCGTCCTCATTTGACTTCAGAGGGGCAAAATATACTTTAAATATCGCACCAAATATTTATTGTGTTTCTCATATTTAAAAATGAATTGCTTGATTTTTAGATTACGCATTTCACTTATAATTTTTTCATAATATCGTAATATTATAAGTACAATTTAATTGATTAAAATTACAAATACAATTATAATTGATTAAATCACACTCATAATTACATAATTGATGGACAAATTGGTTGAAATGTATTTTAGGGGCAGATCAAAGGTGGTGGTGCATGTTGGCCGCGGCCACCCTTTAATTTTTAATTTTTGCAAGTTAAGATTTAGTGGTCTTAGAATATCCTTAAATCATATTGAGCTTCAAATTAATTTCCATCAAGCGAGAGCAATTTATCGATTATAATTGTAAATACAATTATAATTGACTAAATCTCACTTCAACCAACAATTTGTTGGTAAAATACATGCTTTTGCCACCCATAAATGACAAAGATATCTTAATTTGGATTAATTATCCAAGTATAAAAAGCTTATTTGATTTATTTGTGTTAAATAACTATAAAAATCTATAATAAATTTATTGATATATAATATCTTATCTTATTATTATTATTATTTTAAAAGTTATTAGTTTGTACGTTGGATTGAAAACGAGAACTGAACAAAAACTTAATATAAATACTCTTTAATCGTCCTGCATTTCAAATATTAGGTCTGCCAGTACGTGATTCCTCCATCACGCAAGACACATCATTTAAGCAGCAAATGATAAAACCCAAAAAAAAAAAAAAAATCTGACAAAAAAAAGATTAAAAAAAAAGAAAATTGAAAATGGGAACAGAGATGAAAATGAAAGGTCAAAGTTGTCATACGCAATGCAGCTTGTCGGGGAGCGAGAAAGGGTCAATAGCGGATAGCGGTGCTGAGCTGGACCTTCATCAGTGCGTTTTCGTTGCTATTAATGTTGTCGTGGCGTGCTGACGTGGCAAGCAGGCTTCCGTTTGAAACGTCGACCCCACATGCGTACATCGTACGTGTCAAGTACCAAATCCATCCAAACTAACTCCCTCCCCGAAACACACTCGTCCGTAGATTTATTAATTACTACATAGGTATTTTTGTGTTTTATAATTATTTTCTTCAAATATTTTGCTCTCTTAATATTTTCTAGTTGAATTGATACTTGTGTGTTGATTGACTCTGATATAGTACAAGTTTCTTGTGTCCATCGTGATTTTTACCGTTATTAAAAAATTTCTCTTGTCTTCTAATCCTAATTATGTAGTACACATTTGTAGTCATTCTAATAATGTGGGAGATATGGTCGTTTATATGATTATAATATGTTTCTTTTTTTTTTTGGTTATGACTTGTGCTAGTTTTTCAACAATTAAAACATAGCATCTGAGGTTCCATTTTTAGAGCCATACTTGTTTTTGTACAAATTTTTTTTTTTATTTTGTATCTTGTACTTTTCTGTTTTCATATTAATGTAAATTTCAAGTTGAATCTAGGCAAAAAAAGTTAATTATTTTCAAAAGAAGTTAATGAATAGTTATGAATACTTTAGTACTTAAAAAATGAGTTCTATTTTAAATATTAATTATAATTAATAATAGATTTTGGAAAAAAAAAAATATCGGCACCGATCTAATATCTGTCACAATTTTTAAAATAGAAAAAACATTTTATTTTATATGATAGATCCGATGCCGCCCGATTGCCCGAAGATTTGCACTAGGAACTTTCCACGTGATTGCTGCTTTACTATTTTTTTTTTTTTAATTGTTCTCCTCGGCCGCCTCCTTATTTTCTCTCTCTCGTTTTTTTTTTTCCTTTCTCGTTGTCTTTCTTTCTTTTCTTTTTTTTTTTTCTTCCCTCCTGGGCCCATTTTTGGATGAATTGCGCCTCGACGGAGCAAAAATTCTGATATTCGCATTTTAAATGGAAAAAGAAAAACTACCATATTCGACCCATTTTTTATGTCGAGTCCCTTGGAATTTGGATATAGGATACTTTTGAACATTTTTTTTCTAAAAAAATAGAAAGTCAATGAGAATTTGAAGATTTTAAATATTTTTGAGATAAATAAACACTAGGAAAAAAACTTCTAAATAGACAGGTGAAAAGTTATGTGCCTGGCTTATATTTTATCTACGCCTTATCCTTTCCTTTGGTCAAATTAAAACTTGATCAGTAGAAAAAGAGTATAAATATATCCAATCCGACAAATAGGAAAATCACGCGCCAAAAGATGTCCTAACAAAATTGGGATGTTATCTAGCAATATAAATTTAAAAAAAATTATAAATATTTTCCGGGGATTAGCTAGCCAATTTTATAAATTAAAAAATTATGAACTTGGCCTGGACAACGAAAGTGTGCCGCACGATTCATGGCTCTATTTACCAAATTAAAATTGACGTGTGGCAAAGAGGACGTAAAGATCACGTAAAATTGTATATCACGCCAGGTTTAACCATAGGTGCACTTTTTCCATAACCATAAGTTCACTTCATCCATTTGAAAAGAGTCAGATAAGATTTCATTACATCCTTGTACAAATAATAACAGTGTTAAAATTTTCTGATGCAAGGAAAAGCAATTAGTGAAACTCGATTATCGACTATCAACGGAATTTAACCATTAATTAATAAATTTCAGGTATAATAATTCTCCTTAACGACGTTACGTATGGCCAATCAAATTAACAGTAATAAACACAACTAAAATTCGTGTACGATTGGTGTTTTTCCTATACCTTTATTATCCAAGCATATCCAAGCATCCCTTGTAAGGCAAAAAGTATTTAAGATTGGCCATGTTGAGTACAGAAAAAATAAAGAAAAGAAATATATGATTTTATTGTCCTTTTCTTTTTCAAGTGTTTAATTTTATTATTATATGCAGCATAATTTGGTTAATTACTCGATGAAAATTGTTCTAAGAACTATGAATTTGGGATGTTTGTAGAATTAGAATAATTAGATCTAGTAAACTATTATCAAACTAATGGTTAGAGCTTTATTGGATGTATACACAACTACATCGAACTTCGAATGCACTTTATTTTTAACCACGAGTATAAAGATTATATGAAACCATTATTACAAGTTAGAAAAATCTATGTACAGATAAATATATAAAATAAAATCTGAAGTAGAACTCTCTTGGGTTGGATAGAGTACTAGATGGCTGCTCATGTATCTTTAAAAACTAAAAAGTGGAGTATTTATATATTTGTGTGTGTATATGCGTAAATATTCATGCCTTTTGTAGAAACACATTATTATACTTTTCATTTATGCCATTCTTAATTCTTCCCATAATTTCAAATTTTAATTAGTTATTGATTCCTTTAGTTCTTGAATGATCGAAAAAACCTTTTATCTTAGAAATTGGGCCTTTAACATCATCTCGGGCTGACTAGGCCCTTAGGATATAGATGGGCTTTCCTACCATTTGAAGGAACTACTTTTTCTTGGTTTACATGAGCCTTGAATGACTTAAGAAATGCTAAGCTGACCCAACTTTCCATTCTATATATAATTGAATTTTCTTTTACATTCTATACTATCCACTCTTTTTTTTTTTTTTAAAATTTTCACATGCGATCTAACTGACACTTTCAACCAAAAGAAAAAGTTATTCACTTAATAAAGGAATTGAACTATTAACGAAATTTGAGTTCTTTCATAATTTTACGAACAAAATTCAATGATACAATATTATAACGAGATGCACAAAGTACTCGATCGTTGAAAGAAAACTGAAAAATGTTGTATACAAAATTAAGAGAGTAGAGGGAAAAAGTAACAGAAGTGCAGCCAAGAAGGGGGGCGCATCATGTGATGGCATGGTCAGCAATAAGCAGTCGTCAAATCCACCTTAATTATTTTGGTCAATTTATTTTGTTTTTATTTTATTTTATTTTTTTAATTTCTGATTCCCTAGATTCATGTTGCCTTAGTTAATATATTACGGCATCCAAAGCTGCAACCTTCACAGAAAATTTTAACTTCATACAATCCGTACAATGTAAAGTCTGCCAGGTTAAATTTTTCCTTTTGAATTTTATTACACAAAATATCCAATGACACACATTCGCCGAAGAGGACAAAAATGATCAATAAAAATAATTGTAAGATTAAAAAGTGTTTCGCGTACTTTTTATTTTATCTTTTTTTTTTACGATAACAAAAATTCAACTAGATCACTAAATTAGTTGGCAGAATCTTAAGCATCATTTGTCAATCCTTAAATGGCCAACATGTCTCCTATACTTAACACTACATTGGTTGAAAAACTCATTCAGGACAAATAATTGAGATTAAATTCGAATCATGAACTATACCCGACCTTAATTTTAATTGCTGGAGCCTCCCTAACACCACGTACCCTTCCTTTTTTTTTTTCTTGAAATCATGCACCAATCAGAATTCCACGCCAATAATGTCTCCATGCACACCAAAAATGGTCGGCTACACGACCATTCACGTAGCCTTCTTCCACGAGCCCTTCCCATACTTGTCGCTCTAAATTAATGCCATCATGCAGTTGGCTCTCTCATGAAAGTCCCCATGAAGTCTCGTGCTTGTAATCCCACCCCTCGCTCCCACCCTGTCCACCATCCCCACCGTTGCTTCTCCATCAAGATATGACATTCTTACACGTGTCCTAGTCAAAATTCCACAACTTCCATGCTATATATATATATATGTGTGTGTATATATGTATGTGTATATATATATATATATATATATAGAACAATGCTATCTCAATAAGCCAGAACACACTTTTCAAATACTACATACCAAGAAATATTCAAAAAGTCAAATATCTTTTAGACTTTCCTTCTTGTATAGTTCCTGAGAAAATCTCGAACCTTAGCATTTCTTGAGCTTTCTTCTTCAATGATCAAACAATTCGACGAATACCCTCGCCGGATTTTGAGTTTTCCGGCAATTCGTCCCGATGAATCTGTCCCGTTCCCTAACCTTGTCACTTCTCTAATCACTTTAGGCCACAAAATACGCAACTTCAAGTCCAAAACGTTCATTACCAACAAGAAAAACGCGAGAATCTCGATCCGTTTGATTGAGGATCTTCTCATTTTTCTTGAAGAAGTCCGAAATGGTCAATCCAGGGTCGATGATTCGATCATCTTGAGCTTGACTGAGCTCCATTTCGTCTTCCAGAAGGTTCAGTTCTTGTTGGAATACTGTAAACACTATGGTGCAAAGCTGTGGATGTTAATGAAGGCAGAAGAAGTAGCAAACCATTTTCGAGAGATTGTAAGAGCCATTGGGGTGTCTCTGGATATTCTACCTCTAGAAGGATTGGATATTTCGATTGAAGTTAAAGAATTGATTGAGTTTGTAAAAAAGCAAGCTCTGAAGGGAAAGTTTGTGGTGGAAATGGATGATACAAGAGTTTCAAGAAAAGTTCTACAGGTTCTGGATCAGTTTGAGAGTGGAATTGCTCCAGAAGCAGAAGCTTTTAAGTTGGTTCTTGAGTATTTGGGCGTTGCAAGTTGGAGTGAGTGCAATGAGGAAGTAAAATTCCTGGAGAGTGAAGCTGGATTGGAATGGTTGACAGATGAGAAAAAAGAAGTGGGATTTCTCAGTAGTCTAATGGGCTTCATGATTTATTGCAGATGCACATTGTTTGATGTGGTAGACAGTGTAAGCACTAAGCAACCCGGTGATGAATGCAGTGTTGAGATGAATAAAATGATCAGGTGCTTGAATCCTGATGATTTTCGGTGTCCGATCTCCCTGGAATTGATGGCTGAACCAGTGACATTGTCGACAGGGCATACTTATGACCGATCTTCGATCTCTAGATGGTTCAGAGCTGGAAATCACACCTGTCCCAAGACAGGGCAGAGGCTGATAAGCACAGATCTGGTTCCGAACGTGGCGCTGAAGAGGCTTATTAAGCAATATTGTTTGCAAAATGGTATCTCATTTCCCGAATCAGGTGGGGATATTAAGCGAGATATAGCAAGGATGATTGATGTAAATAATAGTGTGGCAACTCAGCAGGCTATGCAACTGCTTGCTGGTTATCTTGTAGGCAGGCTTATAGTTGAGAGGAGTCAAGTGCAGAATAAGATTGTTTATGAGGTGCGTTTGCTCACCAAGACAAGCGTTTTTAATAGGTGTTGTCAGGTGGAAGCGGGTGTAATCCCAGCCCTTTTGATTCTTCTTTCTTCGATGGATCCGTCAACACAGGAGAATGCCATAGCAGCCCTGATGAACCTCTCAAAATACTTTGGAAGCAAGAGTGTGATAGTTGAGAATGGAGGTTTGGTGCTGATACTTGATGTCCTACGGGAGGGACTAAAGATGGAAGCTCGACAGCACGCAGCAGGCACGTTGTTCTACCTCGCTTCAGTTGAAGAGTACAGCGTAATGATTGGGGAAATCGCAGAAGTTATTCCAGCCTTGATGGAGCTTCTCAGGAATGGTACAGATCGTGGCAAGAGGAACGCTTTAGTCACAATCTTCGGTCTTTTGACACATCCTGGCAACCATTCCAGAGCTCTGGCAGCTGGATTAGTCCCCTTGTTAATTAGTCTGCTTAGATCTTTCAAAAGGGAAGATCTAGTAACAGATTCTTTTGCAATTTTAGCAACTCTTGCAGAGAAGCTAGATGGAACAATGGCCATACTGCACGCTGGAGCTGTACCAATAATCGTAGAGGTTCTTGGCTGTTCCCACTCCAGGGCAGCAAAAGAGTATTGTGTGTCATTGTTGCTCTCTTTGAGCATAAATGGCATGGAGAATGTGGTTCCTCTTTTACTAAAGAACCCGTCTCTGATGGCACCTTTGTACTCCCTACTCACGGAAGGCACCTCACGGGCGAGCAGGAAGGCCAGTGCCCTCATCAGAATTCTTCATCAATTCAATGAGAAGAGTTCCTTGGGCTCGATCACTCCTGCTCTTCCACAGGAACAATCCGTTCATGTGTGGTAGTGACCAGTTTCTTTCTGTCTATTGTTTTCTTCATGTATATACACCTATCACTGTGTATAGGATGCTTGTATGTCATCTCCAGTTTGCTTTGGTGACATTAGCTCGAGTTTTTAGGAGCGCGTGACCGCATACAGCTTTGGTTTTTTGATGAAGCTTTGTACAAATTTGTGTTGTATTGTGATTCTTCACCCTCAAACAAGTGCAATAAGTGTGATATGTAAACGTATATAATTGTAATATTAAGTTCTAATAAGATTTATGTCTTTCTCCTCTTTAATCTTCTTGATTCTAGTTATTATTTGTCTGCTGACTTCATGATCTGCTTATTATCCAAGAAATGAACATTAATCTTGCAAGACTACTGGTATTCACTTCAGAGTTTCAACAGACAATTATACTTGAGCGTCTGTCCTTGAAGCTTTATACAATATTTATTTGTAATATGCTATTACGCTAATAGCATATAGGCAATATATATGTTGGTAAAGAAAAACCACAATTATCATTCACAAGTTCTAGCTAGATGGAATATCTTCTCCATTTCGAGACCTGCTATGGAGTGAGAGTTGATACAGATCAATTTTGTTGAAACCTCAATAGCCTTCTCAAGCCGAATGACCACCTCCCCCATGGATGGTCGTTGCTGCTTAAGCCCTGTGCATAACAAAGCTAGCTTGAATACAAGTTCAAAAGCTTCAACGGGGTATTCCCCATTAAGTTTCGGATCTGCGAATTCTGTTACATTCCTTCCCTTCGTCAACATTTTTGCCTGGGAATTGGAAAAAAAAGAAAGTAAGCGACTAGAGAAACTTTGTCAGTTTATCTTTCAGTAGAGAGGAAAAGTGAAAGAGAGAAATGTTTATTTTCCCACCATTCTGTGGAGAGGCATTGGCCTGTTCGAATCAATATTTATAACCCTCTGCCCAGATAACAGCTGCAGAAGTACTATTCCGAAACTGTACACATCTCCTGAAGGATTTACACGACGGTTTTTCTGGTACTCAGGATCTACATAACCAAATGTACCCCTCACTTCTGAGCTCACATATGACTGGTCTATGCTAAGAACCTTGGATAGCCCAAAATCTGCTAGTTTGGCTTGAAAGTCGGAACAGAGTAGAATATTTGTAGGCTGCAAAAGAGATGAAAATTAAGAGAGAAGCATCGGAAATCTGATACATTATTAGACTAGGATACAAGAGATTACCTTAATATCGCGGTGAACAATGCAACCTTCAGGGTATGTGTGGAGAAACCAGAGACCCCTGGCACAATCAATTGCTATATCCAGTCTCCTGATCCAAGATAGAAATTTATCTTTGCCTGTTTACAGAGAAAACGCTTCTATTGTAGTCATAGAAGATCAAGTCTGCATAAAGATCAACCAAAATGGAATACATTTATACCGAATAGCCACTCCGAGAGATTCCCATTGTGACAAAGCTCATAGACAAGAAAACACTCATCTTGTCCTTCACAATGGCCCAGCAATGCAACTAGATTTGGATGTTTAACATGAGACAAGCTTGTCACTTCTCTTAAAAATGATTCCAGTTGTCCATCATTTAAGATGTGCTTAATTGCAGCATGCTGACCATTTGAGAGAATACCTCTATACACCTTCCCTGGAAAAGTTATAGCATCGAAACGTTGAAGTTTTAGAGAAAATTTGGTCCTACAACACAAACAAGGTCTATCCAAAATTCTAATATACAGATCAATTATGGAGATGTTTCAAGAAAGCTGTTGAATATCAAAATAGCCTTATCCTGTAAAAAATATCAAATTTTCCAAAGATTAAACTAGTGTTTTTATTCTGGTTGGAAGACAAAATGATCTCTAGTTTGCATCAAATTTTCCAAAGATTAAAATTATGATCAAAACTGCTCATTAAATAGCTCTGAGGTTTTAGCCATCATGGGAATGAAGACTTTTCTTGTCCTCATTCGTGGTGAATGCATATGTATTTCTCTGCTTGTGCACCACACATGAAAATTCGAGCAAAGCAAGTGCAACAGGAAAATCAGAAGTTTTCACCTGCTATACCCTGACCGATGAAATTTGAAGGACTGAGGTTGTCGGTGGCAGAATAGACTTCTCTGAGTGTTATCTCTTGACTATTCAATTCTTCAGAATATGAAACTTTGGATGCTGTCAAGTGGATAAATCAACTCCTGAGAGCACTGATCAGCATTATAATGAATGTTACCTGAAACTGTAAAAAATCCATACTTTCTCTTAATATTGTGAGTTTTCTTCTAGTTGCTTTTCTGTACAAGATCCATGAAGCAATTGCAACTACTACTGCAAAAGCGGCTAGGCCACCAATAAGTACATAAAGACCTGCAACCATAAATTTCTGAGAAAGCTTCTTGCTGAAACATGATTTATTTTAAGCTTATTTACTGTTTCCATCCTTCAAGAAATGCGAGCACCTTTGTGAAACTTCTTTTTCTTTACTTCCTTGCTTTCTTCAGCAGCTGCAGAATCTGGTTGTTTATCGAAAAGGGTCTAGATTAGTATTGGATGGAAGAAATCTCATGAACTAAAAGTGTGCATCTAAATATAAAAGTGAAGCCTAATTACCTGCTGAAATGCTTGTCTCTCCAAGGCAACTATAAACTGCTTGGATCCACTTCTCATCATTAATCTTTTGGCTTGTCAATGCAAGCAGCACCGAAAACCTACAAAGATCAGCTTCCGATTTTGTTAATCGATTGCTATTTATGAATGTTTCCTCCATCTCTTCCCACCTCATAACACACCGACTACAATTGCTGGAAGATTCACCATTGGGAACTAAAACTTTGCAATCATCATCTAAGTTTCTTAATCTGTGACCAAGCTCGTTAACAACATCTATTACATTGTAGTCAGAGCACCCTCCTGATCCACTAGTTAGCTTCTCAATGCCACAACGGAGTATATGCCCATCCGCGCTCTTCATTGATGACAAGCAGTCCTGCTGCTCAGCAGAATTCAGAAAAATCCTTCCTGTTGTACTCGTCCAATGAGCCAATGCCTTGAGATATCCCTTAAAAGGTAGGCTGCAGCATTTATCTTTTGGAAATCCATTCCAGTTGCCCGAAGTGCAATTTGCGCTACTGGCATCTGAAGAAAATCCGATGTCTAGGACGCACTGATTGACTGAAGCTGAAGATTTAGTAGAGCTTATGGTGGTACAAAAGGTCAGGAGGTATATATAGTATGAAACCTGTATTAAATAGTTCATTGACATCTTAAAACCAAAGGGATCCTTCAAGAATGTAGTCGTGGCATCATTCTTTACGAAGGAACTGCAATCTCAGAATACGAATCAGATCGAGAAAAATGCTCGTCTGTTTCAAGCAGGAGCCATCACAGTTCTGCAAAATGCGGGTTCTGTCAAGCTGATGGAACAATACATGTATCCACCATCAGGATGTTGGATACTCCTTGGCATATCACGTCAAGTTCACGAACAGCTACGCGAAAGAGACGTGAAATCCAGAAGAAACTATTTTATGATGGAACAATAAGAGGAGAATGAGTCTGCATTTTGCAGAGACAAGATAAAACTAAGGACAAAAATTGCTGCCAAGAATGAGAGCTATTCATTTTTCCCATTTCTTCTTCTTCATTTTTTTTGGCATTAAATAACAAAGATTTGTTTACCGAGACATATAAATATTGCATGGTATCTTGACATAATCCGAATAAATTGTTATACTCTCCAGTGAGATGCAACAAATGACAATTGCCGGACTAAGGCCAAGTCAAGGGGACCAACAATGCTAATGTTTGCTTGTGTTCGTTTTCTTTAGAATTTCTGATATACTTATGTTACTTGTGACATAGGACAAGTCTAAAAGAACAAATCAACTGAATTTTTATTGTGGTTTCGCCAGTTGGTTTGAATCTTTGCCATAAAAGAACATGAAAACAAGTCCAGAATGCTTAGGTCGGATGATGCTGTCACGCCCCCCGAGCCACTCAAATATCACTCCACAAATCAATACGGGACATTACAAATGCACTTTGATCATGTCCAAGTCATGTATTTTGCTTCTGATGAAGTTGATAGGGAGTTGCAACATGCCAGAGTCCTTAAACAAGTGTGTCTGCGGTCTTGGATCTGTACAAGGAACCGGAGCACCAGTTGTCAGACTAGAGGAAGTGCGACACATTTTAAAATGATAACGGTTGGAAACTCAATTAAACGAGAGTGACATGGCAATAATTAAAAAATGAATGACCCGTGACAATATCGAATAATAGAACATCGGCAGAAATTAGTTTTACATGATGAAGAAGGCCTGGCAAAATTACTAACCATATAATTTGGTAGACGCCACTGGCCAAAAAGAAAAGAAAATATCCTCGGCTTAATTATTCTGGATCGAATCAATATTGAAGGATAAAAAGTGCCGGCAAATTCAAGTCATCTCCCTTTTCTTTTTGTTTTATCTTTTCCTTTCTTCTTCTGAATCCTTTTTTGTAATAATGTTTAAATTCAGTTTAAATTAATTAAATATACATTTCCTAGTAACATCCAAGTGTGACAAAAAAAATTAGTGCAAAAATGATATCACTTAATGAATCAGAAAAGTATTCTCTAATAATATTTGCTGGACTAGTTTTTAAGTATTTCACATGGATAAGATTATGATTTCTGAACTATTATATTAATTTTTAAAATAGAATTTCAAATTAACTAATGACATTAAAGCTGGGCCCTATATTATTTATTTACATTTGATCCATTTGTGTTTTAACCATTGGGCCTTTAAAACATTGAATTTGGCATACGACTCGTCCAAATTGTCCATATTACCTTGCATTTAATTGTTCAAATGTACGGTTTCTTTCCATCACGTCGCATTCATACATTTGGAAAGTACTATTCTACACGAGCACCAACTTGACCTTGATTGTGAACGCTGCCACAGTAAACATTCACTGTTACTTGTCCATATGAAAAATAGCTAGTTTGAATTGGTTTTTTTAAAAGTATTTTTTAATAATTTTTAAAAAATAAAATTTTTTTAGAAGTTAAAAATTTTGACTTTTAAAAAAAGTTATTTTTGAGTTTTTTTTCAGAGTTTTAACTTTTTGAAAACCAAATCAATTAGTTATTGTAAATTTAATATAACTTTTTCAGGAAAAAAATATTTTTCTTAAAAAAAAGTCAATCCAAAGAGGTCCAAAATCTTTAAATTCCAAATTTGTTATTTAAGATGTTTAAGATGGGATTTTAGCAATTATTAATATGGTACCAGAATTAGATCATAATTTTATTCATCGTGCATATTCATTTATGTATAGTCCATCTCTTTGTTAGGCTTTTGATCCAATCTTACTCATCATAAATCTAATCCATCAAGGATAATCTTGTTCAGCGTATATGTGTTAAAGTATATTCTAGTTTCACGAAGAAAAAGGAATTGAATGATAATTTAAGGAAAATTTACGATGTGAACGGTAGCAACCAGATGGCAAATACGCATCCAATATAATGAGACATATATCAAACTTTTACGTGATTCAACAATTTGCTATAGTAATTATAATAAAGAGATTATTCAATGCCCTCTCTTTGATATTTTCATGCGTGGGGAGATTTAGCTTATTGGTCCCAAAAATTTTCTGTTTAAAATTATTAATATATTTTCAAAATCCAAATTAGTTATCA
The DNA here is from genome assembly GCA_028554755.1 of Cordia subcordata. Lineage (NCBI taxonomy): Eukaryota > Viridiplantae > Streptophyta > Magnoliopsida > Boraginales > Cordiaceae > Cordia > Cordia subcordata. The sequence continues at coordinate 3,054,655 of JAPTOF010000020.1, forward strand.
CTAAAAGCATATATTTTCCTGTAATTGTGAAACAACGAGTTATAGTCTAGTTATTAATTTTTTTTTTCTATAGATATGTATCCGTAAATGTTTGACGAAGGACAAAGACAAATTAGTATGACCATGAAAAATATAAATTAACCAATCTAATACTTTAGTGGTATGTTTCTTTTTTAGTGATTCAAGAATTAATTTTTGATAAATATATTTATCATGTTATTATTTTCAACCTATGTTAAATAAAGAAAAAACAAAAAGAAAAAAAATCGTGTTTGTTTCCTCTATGATGAAGCAAAGAATCACTAACCCACTTCCCCATGTGCTCTATCTTTAATTTCCGATTTCTATCAGCCTTCAGTCTATGCTTATTGCTGCACGTAGATTAATTTAATTCATAAGCATATGTGTGCGGCGCCTAAAGAATCAAAATCATCACTAATTAATAATAACAATTATACTTAAAAACTTAATCAAATCTCACCATAATCTCCATATAATTCTTCTGGATTGATACACTCAATTTCTGCATGCAGCTCATGTTAACAGATGAATCTTAGCATTAACTCATTTTGGGAAAAAATTATGATCATGCCTGTTGACATGTGAACAAAACGTCATGCAAAATAGAAACTGTTTGATTATTTTTATGTCAAACATCATGTAAAACAAGACAAAAACTGCGTGATTACTTTATGTCGCTGCAAGCTAAAAATTAATTGGACCACTTGGTATACTTTGTTTCATCACTTTTTCATTTGTCTTACCAATCAACAGCTGTTTTGAGAGCACATAAATGCAATTTGGTAGAATGCCCCAACTATTATGACTGTACGAGAACTTCTTGTCCTTTTTCCGGCTTTCGAGCCAGCTAATTTCAGACCTCATTGACAAATAACAGTCCTTGATGATGTGTGGACAACCGAACAAATCTTAGAATTTTTCTTTGTAATATTATGATGCTATTCGATGATATAATTAATTATTTAAATATTCATTTTTAATAAATATATATTTTTGTATATATAATATTTCATGCTAAATAAGTGTAGTGAGTATAACCAATAACTTGAGTTGATCATTTTGTTCGGATTGATTAGAGGACCCAACTAGATATTAGTTATATCTACAATATCATTCTCGTTCGCTGGGGCGTGACAAGTTGACTTGATAGCGGCTTTACTTTTGTAAAAAATACAAGTTTGAATCTCAAGAAGAACACTTGTTGTGAGGACTTTCCTTCACCATTTCTAGTCTGACGAAGATTGATGTCAAATTTAATACGGAACGAGAATACCCAAACTTAAAACAAAAAAAAAAAAAAAAAAGAGATACAAGTCCCAACAGAATTTAGGTAATATGGCTACTTTATTCTCACTTGGCCACCACTTGATAGCAAGGACCAAAGCCACTTTCCAAACATGTCATACTCGTAGCCACATGAATACCTCTCATCAAGAATTAAATGAGATTCTATGAAGGATACAACCAGCTTGCAACAACTAAGCAAAAAAGATTTGAGGATCTGTAGTTAGCTAGAGCTCAACATATAAATAGCCCAATTGTGCAAGCATGTAGCATGATCATCACACCTAAAGGAAAAAATGGCAAATTTGCAGCAGAAATTTACCCTGATAAGCTATCTAATCCTAACTTGTATGATAGTTGGTGTTTCTTCTCGTGGTGCAGTCTACACCCCTCCGGAAGTTGAGCGGCTAACCGATCGTTTCAATCGCGAATCAGTTAATCAGGGTTACAATGTGTTTTTTGGAGGCTCTAATATCCATTTCACAAATAATGGCTCCAATGCTGATCTTTCTTTAGACAAAGTCTCAGGTAGCATAAAATTTCGGTGTAACACAAGGGAATGACGTGCATTTTATTCGTAGAATTAGTACGATAATATTTGATAGAAATATGGCATGTTACCAATTTTTCTCTTTGCTACAGGATCCGGATTGGCCTCAAAGAACAAGTACTACCATGGCTTCTTCAATGCTGCACTGAAGCTGCCCCCTGGTTTTACTTCAGGAGTAGTAGTAGCCTTCTATGTGAGTGTTCCCTACTTGATGCATGCACTGCAAAATAGTTAACCAAACATTTGTGTTAGTTTTTTTTTTTTTTTTAAGCACTTTCTTTTTAATAACTTTTGAAAAGTTGAAAATTCTGAGTTTTGAAAAAAGAAATATTTGAACTTTAGCTTAGAGTTTCAGTTTTTTTTTAAAAGTCAAACCAAATAATTATTATACAAAAACAAATGCTTTTTTCTGGAATAAAAATGTTTTTTTTCCTCAAGAAAATCTAATACAAATGGCTTCCTAACGGTGATTGCCATTTTACCAATGCATTTCGCATACACTTATTTAGTCCATAACGTATATTTATACAAATAAAAGATATATATTCAATATATGAATTCTTAGCATACGAAAACTATATGCTTGAATTCTAATGCAGAAACTCTTTTTTTTTTTTTGGTCCAAAATTCAGTTGTCCAATGCAGATACTTACCCAAAGAACCATGATGAGATAGATTTCGAGTTGCTTGGTCATGAGAGAAGAAAAGATTGGGTCCTTCAGACCAATCTATACGGCAATGGAAGTGTTAGGACAGGAAGGGAAGAGAAATTTTACCTTTGGTTCGACCCAACTCAAGGCTTCCATGATTACAGCATTTTATGGAACAGTCATCACATAGTGTAAGCTCATCTTTTTCTACGTACATTTTCTTTTCTTTTCTTTTTGGTGTGTGTGGAAAAGGAGGCAAAGTCAAATTTTCGGTTATATTAAGAGGGTGTTTGGTTTGGCTTTTTTTTTTTTGTCAAATTTACTTAAAGTCTAATTTAAGCTAATAGAAGTATTTGTTTTAATTAAAAATGTACTTTTTTTAAGTAGCTTTAAGTAGAAAATAAAAAGCTCCCTAATCCCAGCTTTTACTTTTTATGACTTTAAGCACATTGAAAAAAAACAAGTTTGACCAAATCATTTACTATCTTATCCTTACCTTTTTATTTTTATTACTAAAATATCTTTTCTCTTTTATCTTATACTTAAATTTTTAAATTATATTTTAATGTCCTTAATAGTTATTTTAACTATATAACTTACTTTTCAGTCCACTTTAATCAAACATGTAAATACTTATTTTTATAACTATAACTTTTATTCAAACACGTAACTACTTAAATTTTACAATAAAAAAAACCACTTAAAGCTAGAAGTGCTTTAAGTAACTTTTTTATAAGCCAATCCAAACACTCTCTAAGATAAGAGACTCTTCTAACATCTTCTCTTAATAGTTTTTTGATTGTCTGTTGTGACTCTTTAAGTAAATGAATTAACCAAAATTTGCGAACAAATCAACACATCTTTTTACTTCTCGAAAAATGTGCAAAGGACAGGATTCTAATTATCCCATCATCCTCCTACATTCTTCAATAACATGGTAGGTATAGCCTTGACTATTGACCAGGGTTCTTGATCCAATGGGTAAGGATCACAAATCCATTTCAATCTCAAGCTTTGTGATTCCTCTTTTGATAGCTTCCCGTAGTCCCTGATCAATCTCAATCGAACATTATATTACTTTCCTTTCTTTTTCCTTAAGCCTTCATGATCACCCGAGACTTTTCGTAAAAACATTGGTTGATTAAAATGGTTGTTTATGATACTTAAAAGTTCCATTTAAGTTATTAACGTGGATTTACTGATCGTTACAATTTTAATGACTTACCCTAATACTCTAATATGATAGGTTCTTAGTGGATAACGTACCGGTAAGGGAAGTAATCTACAGCAAAGCCATATCTCCAGTTTACCCATCAAAGCCAATGTCAGTTTATGTGACAATATGGGATGGATCAGAATGGGCTACTCGAGGAGGAAAATACCCAGTGGATTACAAATACTCACCATTTGTTGTGTCAATGAGTGGAGTAGAAATACAAGGCTGCATTTCATCATCATCATCATCATCATCATCATCATGTCCCAAGACTAGTAATCCATCAAGCTTGGACCCTAATGTTGAGGGAGAAGAATTCTCAAGGCTATCAAAGCAACAAGCCACAGGATTAGAATGGACAAGAAGGAAACACATGTTCTATTCATATTGCAAAGATACTAAGAGATACAAAGTCTTGCCACCAGAATGCAATTCTTGATCATATATATATATATATATATATATATATATAATGAAAACTCTGAGATCTAGAGTTTATATAATTAATGACCATAACCGAAAGATTGTTTAATCCGACTCTTTTTGTATTGTTAACAATGTAAAAAGAAAATAATGTCGAAATGGACAAACAGAAAATTAATTCCTTTCTTTACAAATTCCTTATTAGACAGACAAACGATCTTTTTTTTTTTTAATTTATTTTTGGGTTGCCTTTGTTTTTTTTTTTTTTTTTGACTCTGCAACAGTCAAGGGTTCTGTTCATTTACTTTTCCAAAGCCCGAAAAGAAGAGAATGACTTTTACGTTTATGTACGCGTTCGACAACCAACATCAATATCGTTGGATTCTTATTGTGAATTTCAAATAATGCGGCACGATCTCCTATGATTCAATAACTCATCCAACCAAGTGGAGTACTAAATGCTTAATTTGATTTGACGGATTTCTTTTTTTTTTTTTCTCCTCCTTTTTCTTCTTCTAAAGGGTTAATCAAAGGAGAACCCCTTTCCCACCTGGCCAGAGGCCCCTTAACCAGGCGGGAGGTAAATCGAGGGATGTGCGTGAGTGGCAGCCCGACCAGGGAGAGGACCAACGGGCGTGGAAATCCAGCAACAGCCCCCGCAATATTTCAGCGGAGTACTGCCGCCACACGGACTCGATCCCGCGTTGTCAGGGTGTCTCCACCCTAATCACCTGGCCACTTACCAACTCACCTATGCCCCTGGGGGCTCTCCTCCTTTTTCTTGGCCACTTGCATGGACGATACATTACGTCTACGTTAGTTGTTTGGTTGGTGTTCGTCGGCTCAAATAAGTTCTCTAGTTTATCGAATGGGTTTACATCTTTCATCCGAAAATTAACAAACAAAAGTAAAATGAACGACTTTTTTGTTCCAAAATAACAAACTATAAGGGGTTTAAAAATTAGTGTTTTAAAATAGGAAGCTCATACCAAAATCGCAGAACCTGAGACTTTTCATGTCCTTCACCCAATGCACTCAAGGGTATCCACCTCCGGCGAACATTAATGCTTCACAATGTTGTAACATAAATTGGGTCTTTCAGTGATGTCTTAGAATAGAGACTGACATGATTTATGATTTAAATTTTAAAATCTAATCTTCTGCTCTGGATTGAGTACTATCGATTTAACTAGTGCACAGCATAGGGGACGTGTTGTGTACCTAAAGTTTGTTAGTTGGTGGTCAAGCTCCACTGAGCGTTTCGGTGATCAGTCTCCGCCAATTGAATTTTCTTTGTCGCAAAAGAAAAATGTTATAACATAAAAGCCTCTTTTATTTAATTTACGAAATAAAAGTATGTTAAACAATTGCTCCTCATCCCAGTTTGATTATGATATATTAACGATGAGGAATCTTATTCTGAACTGTGGTTTCACACGACAAATCAAGTACAAATATATATGGTCTACTAAAATTATATAATTCGACAAATATACAAATATAAACCATTATTATATATTAAGTGTAAGAAAAATTTAATAAACGACAATATTATGAGAGGCGTTCTGATTTTACGTGTCCATCATGACACGACTTGGTAGTTTGTCGTATAGTATGAAGGGGATGGGATATTTATGAACAGATTTGGTGGCTGGCGGTGGTTCTGGGTGGAATTTTCTGGGTGGGACCGCCCACCAAGCGGCGGAATAGCGCATCATATGTCTCGTTTAAGCAGCAAGTTGTACCCAGCCTGATCGTTGATTTTTCAAAAATAAATAAATATATAAATGAAAGGACGCTATGCCGAATTAACTAAAACTAGCCTTGAGGGGTAATCTCTCTCAAGTCTTCTCCAAAAGATAATTTTGAATTGGTTCGGAAGAATGTTACATTGTTAATTCGATGTGCACCAAGAGATAACTTCAATCTTAATTAACATTGAAATCAGCACTCTTATTAATTTTCCTATAAATGTGTGTGAGAGAGAACTCTTGATCGGTCATTTTTTAGTTGAGAAGTTTACTTGTTTTCTGACTTCAATGTGATGCCATTTCTACCCTCTCATGATGTATGATAGACATGACATCGTGGAAACCAGGGGCTTCATAGTGATGTATAATCAAGCTTTTAACTCGTCTAGTTTATTATGATGAATTAATTTGAATATCTTAAAATGATTAAAATTTGTTAATAAATTATAATGTTATGAAGCGATTCCCATCCATTATTATATAATTGTCGAATTGTATGTTACAGTCCAGTCACGAACTACAAATACAAACTCAGGTTGCAACAAAATGCAAATACCATTCTGCAGTAGACAAAATTGTCAACAAAATGAAAAGTATTGAACAAGACAACTTTACTTATCAATAAAACATTGCAAAACTAGAGAAAATAAACACTTAAGTAACTTGGATTGCAGCTTAATTTGTTTATTGTTTCCAGTAAGAAAAACGCAACTGCTTCAAGTATTGACAAAATCTCAAAACCAAGCGTGGATTTATCATCATCATCAACAAGGCAACCTAAGATTTCATGTTGTTGTCCTTGCCAAAAATAGCAAGGGATATAAAGTAGAAGATAGATCACAACCATGCTGGATTCTTCAATGGGGTGACAACTGCTTTTACTTGCAAGTAATTCTTGAGACTGTATTCTCCCTTTTCTCTTCCATGTCCACTCATCTTATATCCACCAAAAGGGATTGCGGCATCAAAAACATCAAAGCAGTTAATCCACACCGATCCAACTCTTAATGCGCGCATCAAGGTGTTGGCAGTGTCAAGATTCTGTGTAAAGATCCCTGCTGCCAGACCATAACGGCTGTTGTTTGACCTCCTTATCACTTCATCAAGATCCCTGTGACAAGAAAATGGATCCAACATATAAATGAAAGAAAAAAGCAGTGAAATCTTTGATGATAAGCAATTATGTACAATCGTACTTGTATTTCAAGATAGTCTGCACTGGACCAAAAATCTCTTCCTTTGCGATCAGCATTTCGTCCTAGAAAGAAAATATTGGTTTAAGGCAATCACATGTTGGCCATACCATGAAAAGCTAATCAAGTGTTTATTCTGGTTTAAGAGGATAGATACCTTAACATCAGAAAAAACAGTAGGCTTAACGTAGTAACCCTTTGTGCCAAGTCTATCACCTCCAACTTCAAGGGTAGCGCCACCCTCAACACCAGATCTAATGTACTTTAGAATCTTCTCAAACTGCTCTGTATCAATCTGGGATGGCACTCAACTTGGCTTAATTATTTTCATGGGAAATATACACATAAAGGCAGAAGAAAGAAAGAGGTGGTACAAGACAGTATTCACTCTAAGCAGAAACAAAGAGGTAGTACTAGATGGTATTTCACTGGCTATCTTTGTGTTTTATAAGCATATACATAATCACAATTTAAGCTTTTCTTTCCTCTAGATCTTTTGTCTAAATTAAAAAATTGCTATTTTCTGACTCACAAATCCAATAAATATGGATAATGCCACCACATGATGGACATGCTAGGAGCAGTACTGCTAGTACAGTAACGATGAAGCAACCTAAACTTGAGAGGTCATGCTGGTACAGGAAAGGTGGTGACTGAGGCAGCAATGGTGGAACACAAATGTGGGTTAGGTGTTGGTGCTGATGGTAATGGTGGGATCAGTAGTTAACCTATCACAAATTTATTGGAGATATTCAACGTGCCAATTTCCACGTCTAGTTCATTACATTTTGTTCAAAGAAAATATCTTTGGTTTATCAACTAACAAAAGGATAAGAAACTTTTCCCCTGTAAAACATGTTCTCTATCTTTCTTTTCCATTCATAAACTCCAACACTACACAATCTGAATGTTGAAAGAAGCACTGAACATAGATAAAGATAAGGAGATTCTAATATAAAGCAGCGTATGATCAATGTACCTGAGGGCCTTGTTCGATGCCATTCTTAAATGGATCACCAACAGTACGCTTCACTGCCCTTGCCTTTGCTTTCTCCACAAACTCATCATAAACACGCTCATGAACATATGTTCTAGAGCCAGCACAGCAGCATTGTCCCTGTAAAAGGAATATAATTAATTGGCAGTTAGCCTGCTTTCCTTGAACCTGTTGTCATATAGAAAAGAGTCAGCAATACCTGGTTAAAGAATAGAGCAAAATGAGCTAGTTCAACAGCTTTATCAATATCAGCATCCTCACAAACAATGAAAGGGGATTTTCCACCAAGTTCCAGAGTAACCGGCTTAAGATTACTGCGAGCTGCCAATTCAAGTACAACCTTCCCAGTCTCAGTTGATCCAGTGAATGCAAGCTGCAAACGGAAAGATAAATGCATCATATATATGAACAGTGCATAAATGTCAATATCCTGTTGGGAATATGGAAAATAAAGCAATAAATCACTAACAATAACATTTTAGAGATCCCTTTCTAAAATATGACCTTTCAGATAAACAATAACAAACTATCTAATACCATTTACTAGAAGACCAGATTAGATTACTCAGTATAGTAGAGCATTGTTGTTCCATAGAAGATGAGTATGATAATTTAGCATCACTTAAGTGCACAATCATAAAAGAATGATCCATATGTCGGAAATTTACAATATACCTTGTCCACATCCATATGGCTGCAAAGAGCTGCGCCAGCTGTTGGACCGAATCCAGAAACCACATTCAAGACACCTGGAGGAAGCCCAGCCTGTGGGACAGATATAAGAGAAATGTTAATGGCACAAACATGGTATCAGCATCACTAAAAATGAAAAGAAAACATAAGATAGAAACTTTTGACCAAGCATTTGTGTTTTCATAGAGGGAAACTTTCTTACGCTTTGTTCAGTCTTGCTACAGAAAATTGACATGATGATACTGCTCTGTTAAAATTTTCTCACAAGTTCTACTACACAGGACTAAAATGTATCATTGATGTGACTGTATTGTGTTCAAAATATTAACTTAAATTTATATGCACAATACTCTGGTGGATGTTGTCCACTGACCTAGGCTTCAGGTTTTACCACTAGTTGTACATAGATATATTTGGCTGATAAATGGCTGAAATTTCATTAATAAAATAGGGAAGGCGCTTCCCCAAATTTCATAAAATTGTTGACCATCTACCAAGTTTTGGAACATTCTCCACCTAGTAGCATTATGCTCTGTTCCGCCATGAGTTTAAATTTAATATCCATGTCTATGGACACAGCAAGTCATACTTTCTCAAATGGTCAAGCACGAAAGATGCCTCATGGGGGGGAACTTGTTTGACCACATATGTCGCAGATAAGAACAGTGCTAAGGGATGCAATAGGTTGAGCTATTTCGAGAATGGTACAAGCTGAAAAGCAGCCAACGAATGGAAGTTGCATTATGTGATTACCTCATGCAATAGCTTTGACACATAGAGAGCAGATAGAGGTGTCTGCTCTGCTGTCTTCAGAACAATAGTGTTGCCACATGCTAATGCAGGACCAACTTTCCAAGCATACATGAGCAGAGGAAAGTTCCACGGGATGATCTGGCCAGCAACACCAATTGGTTCATGTAAAGTTTGCACATGATGTGCCCCATCAGCAGGAATTGTCATTCCATGAATTTTATCAGCCCAGCCTGCAGAGTTCAAAAATAATATTAAATACTGATCAAGATTGACGGTTTTTTCCCCTGAAAATTGGAAGAAATAGTAGAAAAGTCATTATGTATAATTTCTAATTACATCTTTGTCTTACCAGCATAATAACGGAGGAGACGGATAAACAATGGTAATTCAATCTTAGCAGATTGTTCAAATGGTTTGCCATTGTCCCAAGTCTCAAGTGCTGCAATTTCATCATTATGCTTTTCAACCAAATCAGCAAAGCGCCACAATATCTTTGATCTTTCCTACAATTATCAAGAAAAGCAATAGACATGACTTATCCTATCAGATTTGCGAGAGAGGCTTAATACCAGACTAGAGCAAGAGATGGTTACATAAGCAGTCATTTTGGGCCATGGTCCTTCATCAAAAGCTTTACGCGCGGCAGCTACTGCTCGGTCAATATCTTCTGAATCACCTTCAGCAACATTTGCTATCACATCCCCTGTTCTGGGGTCCAGAGTGGAAAAGGTTTTCCCTAGTATCACAAATTTTTGAGAATCAGTTCCAGACAAGAAAATATTCAACAAAAATCAAACAAATTATACTATTCTTACAGAGGAATAAAACTTTTTACCATGTGAGCGAGTGGTGGGTGGCTTTCACAGATATGAAAGAAACGGAGAAAAACTCACCGGAGGCTGCGTCAACAAATTGTCCATTTATAAGCAGCTGAGTGTATTCGATGTTAACGGGTGGCTTAATCGCTTCCTCGATGGCAGCTGCTGTGCTAAAAGGATGGATCCGTCTTCCTAGGTAAGAGGGTCTCCCTGAAAAACAGAATTTTGCTTTCTTAGCATAAAATTCTTCCTGTTTTTGCATAGTGTGAGCGAGGAGGTTTGGCAAATGTTATGATTTCTACCAATTCAGAAGCTCCCCTAAAATCTTTATCTCGATTCAACCAAAAGTCCAAAGAATAACAACAAGATTATGGATATCAAATGCGAAAAGGAGACATCTGCAAATTCAAGAATTACAACTAAAATTCTTCTTCAAAATTTTCCTGGAAATTACAATTTTGATGAAACTTTGCGCTTATGCTGCAGCCTTTATTAAAGCTTTAAGCTTCAAGCACCAATCCAAAATACCATCTAGAATACACGGCACATCTAGATCATAAACATCCAACTCAGACCATATTCCTTGGCTTATAGCTGCATTTTCATGATCTTAAACATGTACAAGAAAAATATTGTGAATTGTTTGATCTTCAATTGAACAAGAGATGCTTCAACATAACATGTTAGATCAAACCTGACCAAACACACATTAATTAAAATAATCAAATCGAAAACAATATATATAAAAGCAGAAACCAACTTAAGAAATGAATAGAAAAAAAAAAAAAAGGAAGAAAGAAATTGTACTGTGTGTGCATGCATACCCCGAGCAAGCGAAGGAAGAGAGCGAGAGAGAAGAGAAGGGATCCTACGAGCAGCAGCCATTGATGCAACCACACCAATTATTCAACAACTCCACTGTGCTTATCCTTAGCTTCCACTCTATATGTAAAATCTATTTTAATAGTATATACAATACAATATTTTGATATCTATAAGGGAAAAAAAAAAGAAAAAAAAAAGAAAGAAAAATGTGTACAAGATTTTTGAGGTGTCAAAATCAACAAATCGTCAGTATGGAATATATACAGCTGACAAGCTAAGATTATGAGAGACAAACAGAGAGAGAGAGAGAGAGAGCCAATGGCAGCATGAGTCACCAACCACTACCAATATGAAAAAGACGAATTTCATATGATCTCTTAATGCGGATTTTAAGGGTGATTCTAGTTAAGCTTTTTTTTTTTTTTAAATGTAAAAATATATAAAAAATATTTTTGCATCATAAATATATTAGCGAAATCCTTGCTTATTTTAGCCAAGAAGGGCACTTGTGTGCAAGACTTAAAGACTTGCTTGAATTGGTTTTTTTTGTAAAATAATTTTTTTTTTAAACTTTTGAAAAAAAGTATTTTTTTAAGGAGTAAAAATTTTTGACTTTTCAAAAATAATTGGAATTGAGTTTCTTTTTCTATAGTTTTAACTTTATTCTATACATGTGTCCTGTACGTATTTGATACCTTATCATACAAGGAAACTAACGACACCAACTCCATTCATAATCCCATCAATTACTTGTTGTTAAAAAAGATAGAGTTGATTCAGTCAATCCTCTTACCCTTGATGTTCTAATAAAAGCATCCATGTAAGTTGTGAGCATGATTATAGGACCAATCATATATTCTTTAACGAAAGATAAATCCATCCAAGTAGGTCCTTTACAGTGACTGCATGTTTAGATTAATTTTGGCATGCTTTTTTATATAATTTTATGACCATATGAAGGGATGGTGATTTTTGTATTAACTTTAGAAGTGGAGCACCTGATGATTTTATGTAATTGTTATTGTTAGATAATGCTATAGATTTTAAGCTAGCTAGCCTTTTTGGTGCAATATATGGTATCGGATTATTATTAACGATCTTTATTCTTTCTTTAATATTAATAATTATCGGAAATGTCTCATAGTCAATCGGCCCGCTCCTTAATTTTTTGCTCTCATATATTTATAAGTATAAAGATAATGTTATAATCTTACAAGAAATCTATATAAGGAGACTTTGATGCATGTAAAAGGATTTGACAATGTTATCGTTTTTCTTTAGCGCGTGGCTTTGAATGATACTGATCAGAGTCATATCAGTAGACGTGATATGATAAAGAACTCTCAATTATTATAGTTATATACACTTATAATAATAATAATAATAATAATATTATTTAAGTCATTTTTGAGTTCTAAATTTCAAAAAGAAGTGATAAATTGAAATTTAATGGAGGATATAGATTTCGCTATTGGGGTCATTTTCTTTGCTCGAAATTTGGGAGAAATCTGAGAAGAGAAAGTATAGTTTGCAAAAATAAAAATAAAAATCTCCCATACTGCTCACAAAAAATATGATCCCGTCACCAACAGAGGCTGCTTGGGAGCAAGTCGTAGACCGGAAAGCTTTTGCCAGGGGTGAGTTTGAGTCCTTCTAATTATTTTATAAATTTGGAGATCATACTCTTGACTAATAATTGTGTTTGGAATGATCTTATTTTAAAATACTTATTCTATTAAAATTTGGAGATATTTTATAAGATTTAAGATATCTTATCACATGTACCATACATTTTATAATTATAAAAAATAAGATAGGATAGATTACTTATTTCTTATAAGATAAAAAGTATAGTTTTGTTTTAAATTTTCATAAAATGTATGATAAGATTTCTTAAATCTTATATGTACACTCATTTAAATAGGATAAACATCTTAAAATAAGACTATAACAAACAGAATATAAGTCAAACTGTAAGCCACAAATATGCTAAGACTTGTATTGATTTTGTTATGCATCATGTGTTGGGCAGATTAAATTGTTCTCCAATGTATCAAAATATAGTTAAATAACAGAAATACCATTCCATCACATGTTATTTTTGTACATTTTCATAATTTTACATAAAAATTTATCAGTTTTTTGCCTTTCTTTCTCTAATATAAATTGGAAATCCTAAAATCTCTTCTTTTTCTTTATCTTCTATTTTTAGAAAAGGTTAATCAAATCGTACACAATCAATCGTCCAAACAAAAATCCATGTTAACGCCCCCAGGGGCATAAGTGAGTTGGTAAGTGGCCAGGTGATTAGGGTGGACAGACAACGCGAACGCGGATCAGTCAGTGTGGCGGCGATCTCATTGAAATATTGCGGCTTTGGATTTCCACGCCCGTTGGTCTCTCCGCAGTGCCATTCACGCACATCCTCGATTTACCTCCGCGGTTAAGGCCGCGCGGGGTGGGAGGGTTTCTTAACTTTTTAACTCGGCGAAAAAATCCATGTTAACCATTTCCGACAAAAAAAAAAAAATCCATGTTAACCATTCGCGCAACTTTACCTGTTATCCTTTTCCTCGGGAACCGCAAAAGAATAAAGATATACGGCGCAGTAGTCAAAGTCAAAGACATCAAAAAAATGTAAAATTAAATTAGAATGAACTTAGTCTGCAACTTCAGGCTTGTACAGACACGCCACGTGAAAGCCCACACGTGATGTATGATGATTATTGACCATGATCTCTAAATAAATTCTCCTTTTTTTTTCTCTTTTACGAGATTTATACTGAAAATAAAATTACATTAGAGTTAATTTTTTTGGTCAAAATATTAGGGTCAATTTAAACTTATAATTTTATATTAAGTTACAATAATATGTTAAATAATATTTATGACAAAATTATAAATTTGAGTCTAAAACTTTGGTCATAGCGATAAATTTTATCCAACCTGACATTTTGGGCCATGTAAAGTATACTGTACGTCCCCACGATAGACATTGTAATCCACGTAAATAGATAGTTCGACTTGTACAAAAGTAGCAAGAACAAAAGTCGCCGTCTTTTTTTTTTTTTCCGTTTTTTGCGGCAATATACCTAGAGCTAGTCTGAATTGTTTTTTCTCAAAAATTATTTTAAAAAAAATATTTTTTGATAATTTTGTTTTTAATTTTCTTTTCGTTTCTCCAAAATCGTCACCAACAGCTTCAAAAAAAGGACGAAATATACACGCAAGAAATATAGGCTTTACTGCCCCGGAAAAACCTTAATGTTAAGAGAAGGAAAGAGAATATTGCTTATGATGGGATTCTAACACTATTATGGGCCTGTTTGGATTAATTTTTTTTTAAAAAAAAATAATTTTTTTCTTTAAAAAGTTACATTAAATTTGCAATAACTATTTGATTTGGCTCCCAAAAAAGTTAAAATTCTGAAAAAAGCTCAAATACAGCTTTTTTTAGAAGCCAGAATTTTCAGTTTTTTCAAAAAAACTGTTTTCCAAAAGCTGTTAAAAAAAACGCTTTTGAAAAAAACCAATTCAAACGAGCCCTATATCACCCTTGTTAAATACTTGAATCGAATCATGATTTGATACGAATATTCTTTCGTCACGGGTTTGCCACTATAAATCATAAATAATCGTCTGCTTAAATTTGAAGTAGCAGCCAAAATTGCCCCCATCCATCAAATGGTACTTGTTTCTTTGGCGCTGATTTCAGGCACGAGTGAGGACCCATAAGTTGGTGAAAATGTCTATCAACGAAATCTATACGTCGTTATCTTATCTCAACCATGTGACAGGATGGGTTTGAGATTTTTTTTTTAATGAAAAATAGTAAGATATTTATTGACGATTATTACACAAATATTTTCTTCTTAAATAATCAAAATTAACTAACTTATTCAATTAAAAATAAAATCTCAAATATTCGTACGTACAAAGGGCTCGTTTGGATTGATTTTTTTTCAAAAGTTCTTTTTTAACAGCTTTTGAAAAATAACTTTTTTAGAAAAGTTAAAAATTCTGGTTTTTAAAAAAATTGTCTTTGAATTTTTTTCAGAATTTTAATTTTTTTAGAAGATAAATCAAATAGTTATTACAAATTTAATGTAACTTTTTCAGAAAAAATAAAATTTCTTTAAAAAAATCAATTCAAACAAACCCTAGATGAAGAAAAAAATTGAGACAGAGTGGATATATACTACGTCATCCCCCTCCCTTGAGGACTTTGATCTATCAGAAACTATGGACTTTTCCCCTAATTTTGTGTAAATTATGCTCGTAAGTAATTATGTGGTAGTTTATAAGAACTCGTAATATCACCATTTTAATATTCATCCCTTGGTCAAATCAAAAATAAATTTGCTTTTTGTGAATGAAGATATTGGCATTCTCATTAAAGAGAGAAAAAAAAAACTTAAAATTTCTAGTATTTTCAAGTACAAAATAAGATATGTTCACGTTCAAATTTTCAAGCGAGAAGTACATAAAAAAAGGTACAAATCCTCAAAGAATATCCGACATCATAATGAAGCAAAATCCGTAAATTATTAAATGAAGGAATCCACTGGCGTCACTTAGTATATATGTGCAAATGCTTTTGTCCACTGACATTAATTAGTTACGTATACATATACATATGTACATTTATATGGATGAATGTATGTGTTTGTGTGTATATATATATATATATATATATATATATATATATATATATAAAGACGGCTTAAAACAAAAGCTGCTGGCTATCAGTCAATCAGATAATTTTATATAATTAATACAGAGCATAATACGAAAGATGCACCTAGTTATTTTATATGATAAAACTGGTTTTTATAATTATTCTGTTTTCAATTATTCCCAAAAAGTTAGAGAAAAATAAACTCTTTTCTCTTGCCAATGATTCCTTGAATGTTGGGTCGGGTCACGTGTCAGCAGCTAATCACTTTTCAGACAATGATCCTCAGTCAATTAATATTTTTATTTTAACATTTTAGTGTTAAATATTAACTAATTAATCCAATTAAAGATTTTTTTAGAAGAGTATCATGCATCAGGGCTGGATAAATGTGAGAGCTTTTAAACGTCAACTTTGATGGCATGATATGATTTTTCATATTTATAAATAATTAACCGACGCCCGCTACATCAGCACCATTTTTTGCTTACACGCAAAAACAGTTCTACTAATTGCAAAGACCACATCTAAAATAGTTAGCAATTTAAAAAAAAAAAAAACAAAAAAACAAATTGATAGCTACTGCCTAACAGGGTAGGCGAGCCTTTCTCTGTCTCATTTAATTGGTATAAAAACAAGTCGAAAATGTCAAATTTTTTAATATCTCTGGCCAGCGCCTCCAAATTTGCCTTCAGACGGAGCATATATTTGAAGCAATATTTTCTCCTTATCAAATTAATTTTCAAAAGCACAAAAATTTGCAACAAACTGTGACCCGTTTCATCATCTTGCTTTTCAGCTTTAATTTCTTAAAACTAGAAAATTTTTATTATATACTTGGTTGGATGATGGTTCTTGTGACAATTAGGTAAAGTACAAATATCATATACCCAACTTCACCATATTCATGGCTATATATATATATATATATATATATATACACACGCGAGACCGTACCCTTGTGTACTAAGTAAGATCTTTAAACAAATTAATTTATAATAAGCTTTTAAAAAAATAAGTCCTTTTCACTAACATTAATATTAAAAAAAAAAAAAGAGTTATAATGACAAGCTAGAAAAAGAATGCAGGTGACGGGAATTAGCGACCGAAAAAAAGGTCACTAAAATGAGACAGCATAGCGACGAAATTAAGTCCAGTTTAATTAATTAATGAAATAGATAGATATGTTCTCTTGAAAACATACGACCCAACCGGTGATATTGGGCTTGGGCATTTTCTTACTTGAGCCCAAAGTTCGTTCACAAGGAAGCATCTAAAGAAGTTTGTTTAAAGCAGAAAGGTATTTGGGGAAACTCAATTTAAATTGCAGGAGGAAAAGATAAAATATTAAGATACGTATTAATATATAATTTTAGAGGGGGATAACAGAAGTGGCATATTAAAGAGAAAAAATCTAGTTCAATGATTGATATTAAAGAGAAAAAATCTAGTTCAATGATTGAGTTTGATTCAGATGAAATGATGTATGTATCCACACTTGTACAATGATTGATGTACCAAAATGCGAGTGAGTAGTACTGCAACTTTTACTCACCCCAATTATTTTTAATAAAAGAATGTTATTTTAAGATATTCTTAGTTTTAAAAAAATCAATTTATCCTTTAATAACAATTAAATAAATAAATCCATCCTGATAGTGTACATTAAGAAAAAAATATATTACCATTATGAGGGTGCTTGGATTGGCTTTTTGAAAAGCTACTTAAAGTATCCTAGATTTTAAGCAGGTTTTTTTTTTTTTAAATATTTGACTTTAAGTAGTTTCGTGTTTGAATAAGAGTTGTAGTTAAAAAAATAAATATTTATATGTTTGGTTAAAGTGAGTTAAAAAGTAATTTATATTGTCAAAATTACTATTAAGGACATGACATTGGAATTTAAAATGGTAAGTATAACATAAAAGAATAAAGATATTTTGGTTATAAAAATAAAAAAAGTAAGGATAAAATAATAAATGATTAGGTCAAACTTGCTTTTTTTTGTTTTTAACTGTTTAAAGCCATATAGCTTTAAAGTTAGGTGTGGGAAGCTTTTTACTTTTGCTTAAAAGTCACTTTAAATTTTTTTTTAAAAAAAAAAATTAAAACAAGCTTTTTCATTAGCTTAAATTAAGTTTTAAGTAGGTTTGATAGAAAAAAAGCCAAACCAAACACCCTAATCACAAAAATCATTCATCAAGTGTGTTAGTTTGATCAAATATACAAATACTTCACATGTTAAATATTGGGAAAATTCCACAAATAGTCCCTATTGTTTATAGAAAGTGTCAATTTGGACCTTATTGTTTTAAAAGTGCTCTATTTAGTTTTTAATGTATTAAAAAAGTGACACTTTAGTCCCTATTATTTCAAAAGTGATCAATTTAGTCCCTAACGTTTATAAAAAGTGACATAATTGATCCCCATTTTAGCCTTAAAAATTGTCATGTGACCCAATTTTAGCTTTAAAAATGTCATGTGATGGTCACATAACCAATTATGGAGATGAGAATTTGACATTTTTTGTAAATATTGATGACTAAATAAGTTATTTTTAGAACAACAAGGATCAAATTGACTTTTTTGTGTAAGCATTAAGGATTAAATGGGTCACTTTGAAACTAATAAGGACTAAATTGACACTTTTTATAAATAATAGAAATTATTTGTGAAATTCTCCCATTCAAAAATTATCAAAACTGTCCAGCAAACAAGTCCTGGGAGAAGAGGTTCACTTAATTGGAAGCTTGATGTGTTTATTGACAAAGGAATGAGGGAAGTAAATCAAATGGTGAATTGGTAATTAAGTATATTATAAGGAATGCAGAGAAAGTTGCATATTGCATTGCCAAATGTTGTCGTACTAGAGGCCTAAAAGAGAATTGGGTTTTAGAGCTTATTTGGCTCTATTTATTTTGTTACTTATAAGCATTTAAAACGAAAAAAAAAAAAAACCTCTCATATATATATTTTTTATTATTTACAATCTATAAATTCCAAATAAACTTAACCAAACAAGCTCTAGAGCTTCCACCTGAGCTTAAGAGATTATGTTGCACTAGGAATTCCAACTGTAGGGATGGGACACATTATAGGGCCGAGCTGGATATTTATTTTTGTAATCGAACTTTGTTGTTCTACTGTGTTTGAATGAAAGCTTGTTATTCTTGCATAATTTTTCTTATGTGGTCTCTTATTCCTATGCAGTCTGTGTTTTTAGGTACCACTGGTTTGGTTAGACCGTGCAAATCATACTGTAAATTTCTTTAGACATATGGATCGCTTTTCTAATAATATCTTTACTTATTAGCCTTTATATCTTTGTTTAATTTGAAAATATCAAATATATTAATAGTGATAATAAAATAAAATTATTGATTATGACCATAATTCGATATTTTGTATATCGAGAATGAAAATGTAACACATTTGTCCGCAGCAAGGCTTTCTACCTAACCTAATTATCTTGTACTAGCAATTTACTTTTTTTAAAAAATAAAAATTAAGCAGTTTTATCAAGTGATTAAATGGTAAAAAGGAAAAACACTCTTTTTCTTCTCTCTTGTTTTATCTTTTTTTTTTTTCTTTCCTTAATTAGTTCTTTTGATTTTCTATTTCCCCTTTCTCGCAAGCAATAATGATAGAGGTGAGGACTAGCATATCGATTCTCACCCACCACTCAATTCGTGTATTTGATTCTCATCAAAGTGTGATTTATTGAAACGAATCCACATCACAAGGGAAATGGAGTATGATTAAGAATCAAATAAACTGCATTACTTGAAAATATATATATATATATATATATATATATATATATATATATATATATATATATATATATATATATATATATATATATATACTCATCATAAAAACACCACCATTCAATACGAGTGGAGATTGATTATTTTATCTAATTTACAAATAGTGGGAATTATTTCTCTTGCATTCTTGAACTACGATATTCTTGCCATTACCCGAATGTCTTTCCTTACAAGCCAAGAGTTGCATTTTACTCCATTAGCTAGTAGACACGGTTCATAACAACAATACTAGAGAAAAGTTATTAGCATCTAACACAGGTTGGGTTATAAACCCATAGAGAATCGATATGATACCCATCCCAGCTACACCGCATCAGTCTCTTCCATCAGCCTAACTGCCATCGTGATTTCTTCGAGGTAGCCTAAGATTAATTCCTGTCATAATGCAATCTCAATGATGTGAACGTTCTTATTATACTCAAGGGGGCATGTCATCCAAGTTTAGGTTTAATTAATAAATGTCCAATTTCTTCTCCTCCATCATCGTCATCAACATCAGCAGGAGCCGCAGCAGCAGCAAGAACAATAAGAATAGAGAGATACATGCACACACATAGGCAACGGGCATATAGATAGATAGATAGATAGATAGATAGATTCATTGACAGATAGATGCGTATACATAGAGGGTGTGAGAAAGTAGAGAAGAGCTGCTGGTTCATTATGAAAAATGAAACCACAGGCTTTGCAAAGAGAGGCAACCACCTTTGTACAAAATCCAACTCTCTTTTGCTGCCAAGACACATATCGGATCACTCAGAAAGGCATGTTAAAAAAACTGAAATTGTCATCAACAGCCTAGTCTATTTTAACCAATGCCACCACCGTATCGATGAAAGCAGCATGCAGAAAAAAGGAAACAAGAAAAAAGAAGAGATAGATTTGATGCTCAATGCCACACAAAACATACACAACAGGCAGGGACTGAATCAAGTACCTACAGTTAACCTGCATCAGGTATTCATCTTTTAGTTAACTATATATTTCCATACCATTACCAAGCCTAAAATATAGTGAAAAATCCTCCCATTTTGATAGATATCAACCTTTACACGCTAAGAGTGCCAAAACAGACACTATTCATGATTCAATCAATCTGCTAGTAACAAAAACTTGCATAAAGAGAAAACTGTGAAGATATGTTTGAGAAAGTTTTGAGTTGTCATAGTATTTCTAAGTGTGGAACCATCAAAGGTTTCAGAATCTCTAACTCGAATCGACATCGTCAGAAGATATATCAGCAGATTGACCATCAGACATACAATCCAACAAAAGAATGAGGCAGGGAGCGTAATTTGGCTAAGCAGAGACGGGTAATTTGGAAAAGAAAATTTCCATTAAACTTTTGATAATTTCGAGCGTGTCCCTCGTGTGGAGCTTATAAGATTTAAGTATCAGAATTGTATCTTATTTCTTTTGGTTATAGAAATAAGATCTTATCATAAAAATCTTATTTCGAGCTCCAAACAAACACCACTTTTTAAAATAAAATCTTATAAGAAATAGGATCTTATGATAAGATCATAACAAACACAGCATTTGTGTGTGTGCCCTAACTTTTTAAGTTGGAATTGAGCTTTGTATAAGAGAAAGAATAAATTTATTTAAAAGTTGAATTTTCGTAGGTAAATTATTTAAAAAGTTGAACTTACAAAGGATGTGCTTTCGGTCATCATATCTTTAACTTGGGCACTATACGATGAGTTGAGATTTTGTTTTACCAGTATGTGTTGGTGTATTTTGGTTGGTATGAAATAAATTTAAATATGAAGGTGTTACGGTTAATCCATCAAATGTGGTTTCAAATGTGTTGTCCCATATGAAGTTTGGTATGTCCGTTTCTCTTTTCAATAACAGTGTGTTTCATTTTTCAGGCACAAGAGAGAAAATCTAGCTTCCGAAATCGACGAAAGTTGGAGAACGAATAAGTCAGAAACAATTAAATCAATTTGGATGCCTCATTTGATAAACAAGAAAGAAAAGCAGGTGCAGCAGCATTGGCAAGAAACTGCTCGGGAAGGCTTCATGATTGAAGCTAAAGCTCAATATTCTATACTGTTGTTCAGCTCTTGAAGCTGAGGCAATGGCTTTCAATCTTGGATGTCAAATGGTGAAGATCTTGAATTAGATAATTTAGAGAAAAAAAAAGGGGTAAATTCTACAAATAGTTCATATTATTTATAAAATGTGTCAGTTTGGTCTCTATTATTTTAAAAATGACCTATTTAGTCTCTAATGTATTCAAAAAGTACTACTTTGGATGCTATTGTTTCAAAAGTGATCAGTTTGGTCCCCAACATTTACGAAAGTGACCTAATTGATCCCACTTTAGCCTAAAAAATATAATGGTCATGTGTCCCAATTTTAGCCTTAAAAATGGCCATGTGATGGTCACATAATCAATTAATAGAGATGAAAATTTGACTTTTTTACAGATATTAAAAACTAAATAGATTAGTTTTGAAATAATAGGGACCAAATTAATTTTTTTACAAACATTTGAGGGCCAAATAAGTTATTTTAAAAATAATAAGAATTAAACTAACACATTTTATAAATAATAAGGATCATTTATAAAATTTTTCCTTAAATATATAACATATATAATTTTACCTAAGATGTGTGTAATTGGCATAGATGAGGAAGAGATGATGAACACAAATTTCTAAGCTCACATACATGGTAACCGTATAAGCCATTAAAATCTGTGCATGCCAATAATCAATTGGTAGTTAGTACAAACAAACAACTGTTACACGAACTAATCGAAAGTCTTCAGCAAAATGAATGGTGTACCACGCAGGGCTAGCATAATACATATACATACACACACACATATATATATATCTACACTATATAATAAAGCAAAATAAGTTGTAATTTCGTACTGCCAAGTGGCGCTTTATATGACAAGCTTTTCATAATTACTTATCAATTAATTAAGTATGTCCATTCTTAGGCCATTTTTTGCTTTCCATCATTTATTTAGTTTCATTCCTAGATTAAATAATTTAATTTAATTAATATTATGTCCTTTTTATATATATATCATTATTATTTTATTAATTACATAGTATATAATTGTTTCAATAACTATTTAGTAAGATATAAAAACTTTGTAATTTTAATATATTCAATCACATATGTTACTCCTTGTGTATCACACGGGAGTCACACTAGTATATATATATATATATATATATATATGTATATGTGTGCGCGCTAGTTCACTAATTAATATTCACGTATTCTATTCAATATCGTGGTCATCTAAACATTCCCGGTTCCACCATGGGAGGCACTTGGTACATTGCTTCCATCGCCTTTCTTCTTTCTCTTTCCTTCCTCTTTTGCCATCCTGTAATAATAAAGAGCACAAGTTATAATTCATAAACTGGATCCCTTCCCCAGTCTCTTGCAGCAAACGAGGAAGCACAACCCATCCCGCTCAAGCGTGAAAGAACACTACGAGGGTGTTTGGCTTTACTTATAAGTAGGTCAAACATACTTATAAGTAAAAAAGAAAAATTACATATTTAATAAAATTTTCTCATAAACAAAATTTACGTACTTTTAAGTAGGTAAGAAAAAGGCATCATCAGTGTTTCTTTTTTTACATGTTTGTAGATAAGGTGGTTTGACCAAATAAATTGACTAACTTTAACTTTAAAAAAGAAAAGCAATACTTTCTTACTTTAATCTGTAAATCTAAAGGCTTGTTTGGACTGATTTTTCTTTTAGAAAAAGTAAATTTTTTTTAAAAATTATATTATTTTTGTAATAACTATTTAATTTGACATCCAAAAAAACTAAAATTAAAAAAAAAACAGAAATACAATTTTTTAAAAAAGTCAAAATTTTTAACTTAAAAAAAATTAATTTTTAAAAATTATTAAAAAATATTTTTTAAAAAAATCAATCTAAACATACCCTAATTCTAATGTACTAAACCAATATAAAAGTTTTCTTCATATATAATATTTGAGTATATAATTGTGTGTCTTATACCGAGGGCGACGTCGAAGCCTAGACGATCAAGCTGACGGTAGGCTTGGCAAAGAGAGCAGGGATGGCAGAGGCTGGCGATGACGAAGTCAGTGAACCAGTCACCATTTAGCATGTACTTCTTTCTCATCTTAGCTCGATAGTACCCAGCATACAAGAAAGTCAAACTTGAGACCGTTGATAAACACATCATCAGATAAATCAATGTTCCTTCCCACCATGCTGCATGCATGCAACACAAATATATTTATGGTAAAATATTCTCAGATGATAGAAGATTATTATTACGATTGAAGGATAAATGGCTCGTCTTTAACCCTTTTGACAATGACGTATTTTAAGTTTAAAACGCCACAATTCAGTCCTTTATCCTTGCAATTACTAATAATGCCTTTAGTCATGTATTTAAAGAAACTAAAAAGGAAACATTTTTCAAGAAACTAAAAAAGAAACATTTTTCAAGTATTATTTTTTTAATTTGTGACCCCGTTCGTCCGTTGTCTTTATAATTTGTAGCGTCCCATTAAGTTTGCTAATTTGCGGCACAGTTAATACTAATGCCATCAATTTCTTGACAAGTTTTCAAGTTTTAAGCCTAACGACATTGCAAATTACATAGATAAGGGACTAAATTATTGTGTTTTAAAAATAAAAGATTTTAATATCAAAAGACTCAAAGATAAGGGAGTAAATAAGTTATTTACACATAAATAAATTTAGAATGATCTTACGTGTTTGTCCTTCATTTATGATTTCAGTGATTTGTCCAAAAGTGAAGCATGGACAAAACGTTGTAATAAAACCTGAAAGAGAAGAAGTTTAATATGTATATAGCTATGATTTCGCAATAAATATATATAGGCTTAAAAAGATTCGTGAAATTATTAGCTTACTGTTCTTGAGGTCTGAGAAGCAATCGAAAAGGCCGGTTGACCAAGAGCGCTGCATGTGTGGTAGGAGATTATCATTGTATATTGTGGTGTTGAATCCAGCTGCGGTTATGGGGTAGGGATGCGGAAATGGTTGAAAAAATGGGAAATGGTAATGCTGATCGGGAGGATGATGATAATGCGGAGGTGTCGGCGGCATCATCGGCGGTGGTGGAGGAGGGTAAGGCACCGGAGGAAGCGGCGGCGTCAATGGCATCTGATGCGACGACGATGTTGATAGTCGACAATTTGTTGCCGGGATTGTCAACGCCGAGGCATTATTATTTGGGTGGTGGTGTTGTGGTGGTGATGATGATTCATTTGATGATTCTGATTTTGTTGGTGACGTGGCGGCTGGTGGCTCCGCGCCGTGCGGTGGATATTGTGGAGGTGATTCGTGCATTGGTTGGTCAGCTGCTGGTGGTGGTAATGCTGAAGGCAATGGCTGCTGCAATGTTGATGATGAGGCATTTGCTGGAATATTCTGGACTATCGATGGTGGTTCTGGCACTTGCCGCGGAGGAGGAGGCGGCGGTGGTGGCGGCGGCGACGCATTAGTTGGAGATTTATGATTCTCCTCCGCGTTGGCCATGATGATTCAGAATAGGTTGTGCCTCCAAGAATGAAGGCAAAACTAAACCAAATAAATTAATGACCATGCAGGCGTTATCGATTATATGAATTTAACGAGAAAGAAAAACAAATGTAAGACAAGCAAATAAATTAATGATTATGCATGTGTTATCTACTAAGGATAATTCATATTGTTAAAATTATCTCTTCTAAACGTGACATCTTAGGTTCAATTTCACGAGGATAGGAGTTAATCAAAAAATAAATAAAAATATAACACAAGCAAATGTAAGAATCAATATATGGCTATTACATATATGTTGTTTTACATGGAAATGAGGCTGAAAGAATTTCACTAACAGGCATTAATCAAAATGATTTATAAAAGATGTATTTTTTTAAAGCAAATAAAATGAGGAATATATAGCTACCTATGTGATAAGAGCAAACAAAAGGGTTTCCCGTGGCTTCTACACGGTGCAAACCGTGTCCAAATTGTGTACATCGTCATCAATCAAAAGTTTGTAAATGAATTTCGCATGAGAATATCCGTTAGTTTTTTTTTTTTTTCCTTTTTTGGTTATTTTGAGCTTGTGAATTAAATATGCTAAGAATGACAAGTGTTTGGTTCATAATTATAGAAACTAGAGAAATTTTTCTTTCTCTTTTGTGCTAATTAATTTGAGAAAGTGTTGCATTGAGTAATTGTATTGCAAATTGTAGGCTAAAGCTAGCGTCTAATAAAGCCGCTATTTATGTAAATTAAAGAAGGGTTGAGGATTGAATAATTATTCCTAGATCCGTTGGAACGATCTGGTAGTAATTTATTTTGACAAAAAAATTTAGTTCGAATATATTATTTCTTATATCATAAACATAATATTATCTAGTTACGTACCATCTTAAAATGATCGACTTAGAACATGCATCACAGGACTGGTGGTGCGTAGCCTTAACATAGATTTGATGGTCGTCGCAAAATCACAAACATATATCTGAAAGGCATCCTATTGATTAGAGCTTTAATTGGCATAGAGCAAAGAAATCAATCATTACTTTCTTACCTAAAAATGAATAATTAGGATAAATTCATTTTGTATAGAAGAGATGAACTTGAAATTTGACAATTCTATACCACATAGCCAAATAACTAATTTAATTGTATATGAAATCAACATCGTTCCTTTGTGTTAAGTACAATAAATTAATAAATCGATATCCTCTACGAGCTAAAACTTTTAAACAAGGTGATAACTTCAATATGGTATGAGAGCCTAAAAAACAAAATGGTCTCAGGTTTGAAACTCATTGCCACCTACTTAAAAAAATATTAAAAGTTTTAAATAAATTACGTTACATGCGAAGGGTACGTTAAGTACAATAAGTAAATTTAACCAAATCAAGGGCGGAACCAGAAAACCTCCTTCAGGGGGCCAAGACCTATATACTTATTTGAATTAACATCATTGTTAAGATTGCCAAAAAAAAAACAAGTCTTCTCCTCTTCTAAGGTGAGAGAGAACTTATTATATAAATATTATTAGATTTTTTGAACATAAACAAATATAAAAAGTACTACTTAACAAAATGATATAAAATTATATAAGAAAAAGTTTAGTAATTTAGTCGATCAAATTAAGCTCTTCTCTCCTTTATGAATCTTTCTAGCCAAAACAAATAGTAAATAGTATATGAAAAAACTCCATGAATAAATAAATTCTCTATGGAAAAGCTATCCAAAATTTATGAATTTCTTAAGTTCATCTTGTAAAAAAAAATTTATTCTAAATACCTAACTAACAAAACAAATAAATTAAAGATTATTGAAATTTATTCTCAATGTTCGGTAAAATTGCTTATATATCACCAAAAATTAATCATTAAAATATAATCGATGTAGTAAAATGTATATGAAAAATTATTACGAGAATAATTTTAAACGAAGAAAAGAAGAGAAAAATTAAGGGGGGCCATAAGAAAAATTTTTGAAAATTTTATATGCACACACACAAATATATATTTTTCAACGCTGGGCGAGGGGCCCCGCACCAGCCCCCTAGTTGCACCCCTAAACCAATTCTTTTCTATGAGTTTAAGCTTTTAGATGAAATGGTAACTCTAACTTAGTATATGAACCTAGCACATGAGTTCAAGTCTCATCGCTACCCATTTAAAAATATTAAATTGTTCACGTGCAAATTTTAAAGAAATCACGCTGCACTTGAGGGGTTCATGTGTTCGAGTCTGTCCGTCATCCATTTAAAAATATTAAATTATTTATGTATAAACTTTAAAAAAATTACGCTTCCATGAGAAAATGTGTTAAATATAATAAATTAATAAATTAATATCTTCTCTACAAAGTTAAATTTTTTGATAAGAGGTAACTTCAATACTTTGATATCTTCTTATAACCCAATAAATCAATCTTTTCTCTTTTGAAAATTGAAATAAAAAACTGCCCAGCTTTCTCTCTCTCTCTCTCTTTAAGTTTTCTGTCTAGAATGTGGGTGGAGCCTATCTCTAGCGTGTCTAGTCGTCCTGTCTGTCCCGGCCGGTGAATTCCTGGTGACTTTGCCAATCGAAGGCATCTTTTTTCTCCTCTTTCCTCTTTTATTTTCAGTTTCGTCCTGTTTGTCGTTTGTTCTCTGTTTGCGTTGGCGTATTGGTTGGTTAACCAGTGTGGATATTCGATCTTTTTCGTCTTTTTTTTTACTAGTGTTGTGCTCTTCTTCGTCTTTCGCTTCTCATAATGTCTTGACTTCAGATTTGGCTGTTTTGTTCATGCTTCTTGGTGGTATTGCAGTGGCTTGTGCCAATGGTTATGGGCCTGCAGATTTCGCGGATGTTGCCGGTAGCGTTCTTACGTTTTCATTCTTGATCCCGTCTTTGTTTTGAGTACAGAGGTGATAGAGTGGTTTGTATTATCACTTGTTTAAGTTGTGGTCCTAGAGGATCTGTCCTACGTTATGGAATGTCTAGACCATCTAGGGTTTGAATTCCCATGGCCCAGCCTCTATTCCGGTTGATGAATCCCGAAGAACTCCTAAATTTTCTTTTTTGAGTTGTTGTCGCTTTTCTTTGATTGTTGCTTCAGTGATTTTTGTTTTTAAATTTCAGGAGATTGGTAGTGTTGCTGCATTAATGATCTTGATAATGCCTTTGACGCATCCGTATACAAAGATCCCTGTTGTGTCTGACAAGAATTCTTTCTCTGGCAAAGCTTTGCTATGCAGTGGCTATGGCAATTGGGCTACGTTTGTTGTTGGTTTTGGGTTTATTGTCTTCTTTGTTTGTGTGTCATGTTTTGGCGTTAGCCTGGTTGTGTTTTATACGATCGTGTGTTTAGCCTAGTCTCTGTCAGGCTTGGGTTTCTCTGTAATAGTTTTACTGTGTTAAAGGAAGTTCTTTTTGGACCAAAAAAAAAAAAAATCAATGAATAATTAAACCAGTGAATTGATTTGGAGAAAATTAAATTTTGTGGTTCTTATGACGAATATATAATTTTGATTAATGGTTCATTCACGTTCAATACATTCTTGTTTCAAACGGTAACTCTAGAATATGCAGTAATTTAATTTAGAAGTTATTTTAATTTTATCGACTAATTTGTTAGTGGACAAACGTATGACAAAACATAGTATGTTCCCATAGAGATCAATTGGGAAAGGATACTGTCGTAAAGCCCTTGTCGCATACTATTACTCAATAATTATTTAAGTTACTGATTACATGATCTAATTAAATTTAATAAATTATTAAATCAGACTATTAGTTGTCGTTTAAATTTTCCTTATAATCTTTACGTACGAGACAGTAAAAACATTGTGAGCAGGTAGGTATTTGTAGCACAGCGCCAATAGCTATTTAGCAGGACAAAAGATATTACATGTATTTAGTGGTCCATTGAAGTAGGGGTATTCATTAGAGATTATTTAGTCCAAAATGGAGTATTGCTATTTTCTCAAAATAATTTTGGAGAAAAGTTTTTTCTCTAATTTTTGCACAATTTCCCAATGGAGAATACATTTTGGATAATAGAAAAATTGGACAAAATTCCTTAAAGAATAGAGATCTCTAATTTAAGAAAACACTCCAAAAGTAAACACACACTCGTATACAAGTATTGAGAGAAAAAGTATGGCTTCGTGTGTGTGATCAGAGATTGTCGGTGCTTGAAGAGAAAGCCGACGTGCCGTTGTCTTTGCCGTTGCCGTTGTCGTCGAACGTGCCCTTGCTATTGCCGTTGTTGACGTGCTGCTAGCAGCAATTAGGGATCAGAGAATTTTTTATTTGGGAATTTTATTTTTTAGGATTGAAACTCTAAAAAAAAGAATATATCAAGGAAGGAAACGACGCAGTATTATTAACAATAAACGAGTCATTGAACAAATTTTGCAGAATTGAATATTCTCCAAATTTTAAAAAAAATTTCCATTGCTCATATTTTTTTTCCAAAATTATTTACAATCCCTAATTCTTTTTCTCCATTATCCAATTATACACCTTTATTTTCTCTATATCCAAAAATTTTGGACCAAATATTAAGGATTCCCAATGAGTGCACACCCTTACATTGAAATTTTGTGTCTCATATTAATAATGCTTGCTTACTCATGGTTAATTGAGTCTTGTCTTGCCTTATAAGATGACATTCTCTTGTTATTCAATTTCAAACATGGACCATAGTGGGGGGTTAAAGTAACGTCATGGGGCCAAAAAAAGAAAAGGAAAAAACCTCTGCACCAAGTGGAAGAGCTTTTTTAGGATGACGGTGGAGGAGTCACTACCCTATGTTGCGTAACCAAATTTTGCAATCGAGCATGTCAATACAGATATAGTAAACACTAGAGTTATATACTATATCCTAAATGAGGAAGGTTTTATATATCAAAACATTCAATTTATCACTGCTAAATCTCTATTTCAACGTTACAAATATTACCTACCAACAACAAAGAAAGTTGCATGCTTAGATTCAAATATATACATACATACATATATACCTCGCAGAGATAAATAATCATATCTGTGATGCCTAGTTAGCAAGAAAGAATTGAGCTGGACAATCTGAAGCAATAGAAGGATGACGTCACCAAGACCAAGCAAGCGGTGCATAACGTGAACCAGTGAGAAAAGGGGAAACATAACAAAAAATTGCCCAACTACCTTGCAGATTACGTGACTCATTGAAATGAAAGGAAACAGTACTAAGGGAACATAACAGAAGCATGACGTCCAGCTTATAAATAGAGCACAATAGCATTAGTTGAGCAGGCATATTGTAAACTCCTAAAAAAAACTTCTCTGTTTTTTTCTTTAATGGAGCTTTCCAATTGCTCGAAAATTGGCCTATCTTTGTAAAATTTCCTTCAATTCAATATTATTTCCAGCATCTTCCTTTCTCCAACACTTTACTTCTACAACACCCATTACAATTGGTGCTTTCATTCCCGAACCATGGCGACGGCGATCATTCCAAAGCCATCGACGACACCCTCAGACAACAAAATCAAGTTCTCACTGCCTTACGAGCAGCTATCACCAATCAACAAAAAGCAATGGAACAATTGGCCCTTCAAGTGACCACGCTAGATTGTAAATTCACCCAAATTCTCAGATTTGAAGTTCAGGCGTCTTCTGGTCAAAACCAACCAGCCACACCTCTCTCGACCACTTCGTCTTGAATTTCCTTGTTTTGACGGCACATATGCGATCACTTGGCTTGCGAGGGTGGAACAATATTTTGATTATTATGAAGTGGATCACAATCGACGCATCACTATTGCATCTTATCACATGGATGGCCTTGTTCGTCAATGGTACAATTGAATGGTGCACAATAAGCAATTGAGTTCTTGGTAGGCGTTTGCACGAGCTCTAGAGGTACGTTTTGCTCCGCCAGAATTTGAAGAACCCTTGGGTTCCTTAACTAAATTGCAACAAGTTGGGAGTGTAGCAGAGTACCAGGCACTTTTTGAAGCTCTAGCAAATCGTACTTATAATTTGCCAACGGAGTTTTACCTCCATTGTTTTATTTCGGGCCTTAAACCAGAGATCAAACATGAAGTGCTTGCTTTCAAACCAACAACAATGAGTCGGGCCATTGAATTGGCCCGTGTTCAGGAGACTAAACTCATAGAGCTCCGCCAATGCCATTCAAAATCAACCACTCACAGGTACCCACAACCCATATCTCTTGGCCTATCTACATACAATCTAACTAACCGCTCACCAAGCCCACATACAATTCCTTCTTTACCTATTCATTCTGATACTAGCCCACCACGTGTAGTTTCTCCATTACAACCACATTCACCATCGCCTCAAACATAAAAAAATTCTACACGCCCAAACACAGCCCTTGTCACCCCTTTACCTATGAGGAACCTCTCAGTAGCAGAACTTTCTGAGAAAAGAGCCAAGGGATTATGTTGCACCTGCGATGCAAAGTGGACAGCAGCTCATCGATGTGCAAATGCACCTAAGTATTTGTTGCTTGAGTTGGATAGTTCATCTAATCTTCCTTCACCTACTAACATTCTGCAACAATTAATTCCTGAATCCTCTGAAATTTTTGAAGATGGCAATATTCCGGAAATGTCTTATAATGCTATGGCCAGTCATCAATCACTCTTTACACTTCGATTGCAAGGAATTCTTAAGGGAACTCCTATTCAAATTCTAGTCGACGGAGGTAGCACTCATAACTTCGTTCAAATGAGAGTTGCACATTACTTGGCTCTACCAATCGAGCCAACACCATCCTTGGCTGTGATAGCTGGAAGTGGTGAGCGTTTGCAAACAGAAGGTTGTGTGAAAAAGGCCCGAATTCAGGTTCAAAATCATGAGATATGTACGGATTTATTTGTTTTACCCCTTCACGGATCTGATATTGTTTTGGGTATTTCTTTGTTAGCCACGTTAGGAATCGTCAAAATGAACTATTCTGATCTCACTTTGGGTTTTCTTTCTGATGGCAACGAGGTGACTCTGCATGGTGAATCGTCGTCAATAGTGAAACCGATGCAATTCAAGGGGTTTCGCCGGGTCTCTGACATTCATGGCATTGCTGAATATTTTAAATTGGAGATTATGCATGTTAATACCATAGTACAGTAGGAGCCTAGTCCCGATATGTTAGCTTTGTTACAGGACTTTCAGTCAGTATTTTCTAAACCGCAGGGGTTGCCACCTCGAAGAGACCAAGACCATGCGATTGTCTTACAACCCAACGCCCCTCCCGTAAATGTTCGCCCGTATCGTTACCCTCATTTTCAGAAACAGGAGATTGAACGTTTGGTTAGGGAGATGTTAACTGATGGTCTCATTCGTCCAAGCACAAGCCCCTATTCATCTCCAGTGCTTTTGGTTAAAAAAAAAAAGATGGCACTTGGAGATTTTGCACAGACTATCACGCTCTCAATGCAATAACAGTGCCAGATCGTTTTCCCATACCCACCATTGAGGAGCTTTTCGACGAATTACATGGGGCTCGTATTTTTTCTAAACCAGACCTCCTAGCTGGGCATCACCAAATCAGGGTCCGGAACGAAGACATTCATAAAACAGCATTTCAGACCCACGAGGGACGCTAAGAGTACTTAGTGATGCCGTTTGGCCTTACAAATGCCCCTGCGACATTTCAGGCTATCATGAATGCAATTTTTAAACCATATCTCAAGTGGTTTGCTTTAGTTTTTTTTTACGATGTTCTTATTTACAGTACATCTTGGGCTGATTATTTGTACCATCTTCGGTTGGTTCTTATTTTACTGCAGCAACAAGGATTAGTAGCCAAACGTTCGAAATGTTTGTTTGGCCAAACAAAAATCCAATATTTAGGGCATGTTGTATCAGTCGCTGGCCGAGCGATGGACATGGACAAGGGGCGTGCGATGCTGGATTGGCCTATACATCAAAATATAAAGGCTTTGCGGGGATTTCTCGGGCTCACAGGCTATTATCGTCTCTTTGTCAAAGGCTACGCTCAAATTGCTAGTACGTTGACTGACTTGTTGAAGACAAATTCCTTTCTCTGGACGGAGCAAGCTCAAATTGCATTTGATGCTCTCAAAAAGGCCATGACAAATGCACATGTACTGGCCTTACCGGACTTCTCACAACCATTTATCTTGGAGACAGATGCTTCCGGAGCCGACATTGGAGTAGTATTACAACAACAAGGGCACCCCATAGCTTTTTACAGTCAAAAGTTATTATCTCGAATGCAAGCATCATCGACTTATAATAGAGAGATGTATGCAATAGTGATGGCAGGACAACGCTGGAGACAATACTTGATCGGGAGAAAGTTTATTATCAAGACGGATCAACGAAGTTCGAAAAACATCACCACTCAGACAATCCAAACTCCTGAACAACAAAAGTGGCTTTCTCGGCTTATCGGGTACGATTTTGACATTGTATATCAACCAGGAAAAAATAATAATGTGGCAGATGCTCTCTCCCGCTTACCAAGTAGTTCTTTTCTAGCCATCTCTTCTCCAACTTTTGACATCATTGCTGAGATCAGGAATGAAAATCTTAATCATCGTAAGTTGCAACAATTACACAAACAGATTGAAGATGATATGATAAGTCCAAAATACATTTTAAATCTATGATTATTTGTGCTTGATTTTGGAATTAGATGCTTCCTAATTGATGTTATTTCTTATATTTTGGCATAAATAGGCCTGGAAAAGAAGATGGAAGTAATATATATGGATTGAAGGGACTTTTCAACATGTTTGGAGCTGTTAAAATTGATTTTGCCACCTTGGAAGCGAGTCCGAAAGTTCTACGCGGGATTGACCAAGATTGACAGGGAATTGGAAGATATTTTGCACGTTTCTTAAAAAGGAATTGTCAACCAAAAATAAGTATTAGTCTAAAAGGAAAAATAATATTTTGGAAGAGTTTTGTTTTGGCAAGGATTAGATTTTTGGTTATTTACCTTTTTATTTTCATTAGCATTAAAAGAGTTTCCTTATCTAAGGGAACTCCTAGGTCAGATATTTTTCTATAAATTCTCTAGGGCACTACGTAGGAATGGGGGGAAGCTCTTATTCATTATTTTTTTTCAGCAAATATTTTTCTTTCTTCTAGGCGTCTAATCGTCAGATTTTTATCGTAGCCGGGGTTAATTCGAAGTTTATGGTTCTACAAAATTTGTGAGATCTAACTGATTTTCTCCTTTCGCTTTATTTTGGTATTTGTGTGTTTACTGTTTTAAGAATTAATATTATCTTGTGATTGTTTAATTTTCTGGCGATTATTCAATTGCTTGGTGATAAGTAGCCAAATAGATTAATTAATTAATTAATCTAAAAATAGTGGTAACTAGGTCTCCTGTGTAAACACATAATCTAATTGAGCGATTGCCGCGAGAGAATCGACTTTTAGAATCAGGTCTTTCTAGAATCTAGTGCTGCCATTAGATAGATCCTGCGGGCATCTCCGAGGGTTAGACCATCTAATAGGTAAGACGATAGTGGGAAAAATCGTAGGATTATCAACACTGAAAGGAAAGATGAGGTTGTTAGGCCGTACCAACGACCATAACTGGTTTATCAAAATAGGTGAAAGTCATCTGTGCATCTAGGATCAGATTTGTAGGCCTAAATGGGGAACACACCCTCGGCTAGGTAGTTTATCATTT
Source organism: Cordia subcordata (assembly GCA_028554755.1). NCBI lineage: Eukaryota > Viridiplantae > Streptophyta > Magnoliopsida > Boraginales > Cordiaceae > Cordia > Cordia subcordata. The sequence goes on from JAPTOF010000020.1 coordinate 3,089,502, forward strand.
AATTCTTTTTCTTAATTATCTTGCTTGATTTTAATTTGTTATTAGTTCTTTAGTTTTATTTATTTATTTAATTTTAATTGTCAACCCCCCTTTCTTGTATTTTGCTTGTTCTTTCATCTTGGCATAAAAGAATATATTTTAAATCAATCCCTGTGGGTTCGACCCTTCTCACCACTATTGCAAATAGTGAGGTAGAGTAGAAACTTTATTTTTGCTGGATTCGACACCCATCATGATCCTCAGGGACATCCTAACTTCACAATTCAAGAAGGCATTCTTCTTCGAAAAGGAAAAATTTTGATTGCCTCCGATTCCCCTTTGCGCAAACAAATTCTGCTTGAATTTCACACTTCACCAAAAGGGGGACATGCTGGCACCTTACGTACTTTTCACAGAGTGGCACATGGATTTTTTTGGAAGAATATGCGTCACGACATCCAACAATTTGTTAGTCAATATCGAGTATGCCAGGAAATGAAAATAATTCAATCTTATCCAACAGGAGTCCTTCAACAGTTACCTATTCCTACACAGGTTTAGGAGGAAATTGCAATGGATTTTATTACGTGATTACCTCACTCAGAAGGGAAGTCAGTCATTCTTGTTGTCATTGATAGACTCTCTAAATATGCCCATTTTGTTTCTCTGGCTCCTCCACTCATTAGTTATAGAGTTGCCACAATATTCGTCAAAGAGATTATTCGACTTCATGGGATGCCAAAAACTATCGTCAGTGACCGAGATCCAATTTTCCTCAGCACTTTTTGGCAAACTCTATTTAAGCTTTAGGGAACCACTTTGGCCACCAGCGGTGCTTACCATCCACAAAGTGATGGCCAATTTGAAATATTGAACCGGAGTCTTGAACTCTATTTGCGTTGTTTTGTTGCAGACGCACCAACCACATGGAACAAATATTTGGCATGGGCAGAATACTGGTATAACACTTCTTTCCACACTTCAGCAGGAATGACACCATTTTAGGCTTTGTATGGTCGTTCCCCACCGACTCTGATTCACTATCTTCTAGGCAAAACCAAGAATCAAACAGTTGACGATGAATTACAACAGAGAGACGCCGTACTCAAGCAACTCACACAATTTATTAAAAGCTCAAGCAAGAATCAAATTTTATGCTGATGAAGAGAGGCGAGATGAACATTTCAATGAAGGAGACTTGGTTTGGCTTAAATTGCAGCCTTACAGACAATTATCACTCAAGGGAGCACATCACCATAAACTTGGTCGTCGTTTTTATGGACCATTTCTGGTACTTGAAAGGGTTGGACCAGTGGCATATAGGTTGCAGCTACCTCATACTTCAAAAATACACCCTGTTTTCCATGTTTCACTCTTGAAAAGATACAAAGGTGCTCCAGATGCTCAGGTAATTCCACTGCCAGAATTAGTATACAATTCTTTTCCTATGGTGCGCCCTATTGCAATTTTAGCACAACAAACATTACATACAAAAGGAAAGACAAAGACCCAATGCTTGGTACAGTGGGAAGGCGTTCCAGTTGAAGAAGCAACTTGGGAGGATGAACAATCTCTTAAGAACCTTGGGGACAAGGTTCTGTTTGAAGGGGAACGCAATGTGATGCCTAGTCAGCAGGAAAGAAGTGAGCTAAACAATCCAAAGCAACAGAAGGATGACATCACCAAAACCAAGCAAGCGGTGCATAACGTCAACCAGCGAGAAAAAGGAAAACGTAACAGAAAATTGCCCAACTACCTTGCAGATTACTTGACTCATTGAAATGAAAGGAAACAGTACTAAGGGAACATAACAGAAGCATGACGTCCAGCTTATAAATAGAGCACAATAGCATTAGTTGAGCAGGCATATTGTAAACTCTTAAAAAAACTTCTTTGTTTTTTTCTTTAATGGAGCTTTCCAATTGCTCGAAAATTGGCCTATCTTTGTAAAATTTCCTTTAATTCAATATTATTTCCAGCATCTTCCTTTCTCCAACACTATACTTCTGCAACACCCATTACACATGTCCTTGTTATTTTCAGAAAACCTATCAATTGACGATCATAAGAAATATGCCAACACGCATTCCATTGCTATTTGGTCACACATAATTAGGTCGGCAGTGGAAACTGGAAAGGTGGCGAAGCAAAGGGAATTTTGCGTAATTAAGTGAATGAACGCAATGTTCATAGTCAAAAGGAAAAGCACGAACTACAAACACGAATATTGCATGTAAAGAAAAAAGTTTACAAGCTTTATAGCATGCTTGAACGAGTGAAAGCTAAGTTTGAGACTAAGGAAAAATTATTAGCTAGTTACGTTATAATGTCACAAAAGAAATCTAACATGATAAATTATTTAGGAGATGTTTAGTTAACAGAATGATTTTTGTATTCTCAAATATTGTTAAAACTGTTTGTTATAATATTCTTTAAAAGATTAATGATCTGTTTGTTATGCTAAAAATATTCTTAAAAATATTGATGATAATCGTGTAGATATTTCATTAACATTAGATAACGTCAACGGGTTAATATCCAATTTTTTGTGGGAACTCCTCCAACTCTAAAGTCAAAATATTCTTCTAGAAAAGCAACATCTCCATTAAAAACTAAAGCAACATCTCCATTAAAAATTAAAGGAAATAATCAAAATGCTGTCCCTTTTGTGAGGACATCCATCCCCCAGAGTCAAAATTTTCTTCTAGGAAAGCAACAGGCCCCTAAAATGGTCTTCTCAGACGTGTGATAGCTTCTAAGTGCTCTTTGGCTGTAGATAATTGTTTTAAAAATAATAGACACAGTTTTGCCTCATTTACATAGATGGGATTTAATTTATTTAAATCTATTTATCATCTCATCATTAATGGTTATAAAAATAATAGACATAGTTTTGCCTTATAATTTACAAAAACGGAACTTATTTAAATCTATTTATCATTCATCATTTGTCAATGGCAATATTTTTTGTGAGGGTTAAATTGAAGTTTTTAGCTTACAAATACTTTTAGGTGGTGATTAGTACGTAGGAATGGATTAGGAATGGAATGGCATTTCCACTCTTTTAAATCCCATGACTGGTATAAAATAATGAACCAGATAATGGCATTCCCAAAGAAATCCTATTCCCATGAACATGGGAATAAGCATTCCTTAGTAAACACGTAGGAATGAGCCATTCCCATGTTCGTGGAAATGAGATTTTTTCTATTAATAGACTAAAAATATTGTTTTTAAAAAATAACATCTGTTGTTTTACATCAAAAATAAAAATAAAAATATAGAAAAATATAAAATAAAATTATAATTATAATTAAAGTTTTTTAAAAAAATAATTGAAATGGAAAATAAATACAAAAATAAAAAGGACAATAAAAATAGAAATAGAAATAAAAATTAAAAATAAATTACAACCATAAAAACAAAAATTAAATAAATAGAAAAAATAAAAATAAAAATAAAAATGGGAAATAAAAATTAAAATAAAACTAGAAATAGAAAATAAAAAGTAGAACAAAAATAAAATAGAAAATAGAAAACAAAATCAAATAATAAAAAATAAAAATAAAAAATAAGAAAAATTAAATTAAATTAAAAATAAAAAATAGAAAATAAAAAACAATAATTTTGAAATAAAATATAAAAAATAAAAAATATATCTATACATTCATTCTTATCATCATTTCTAGAGTATACCAAGCATGGTATATTTAGTCCTAAGTCTATTTCATTCTTAAACTCATATATTTCTTATCAAATTTATTCCTTTATACCAATCGCCACCTTAGAGTATAGGTATTTTGGAATCGAAAATTGCAACTCCAACTCACACTTCAATGAGTCCGCATTAGGATGAACTAGAATTCTAGTCCCTACTACAAATACATCGGCCCGTGGTATTATCCATTGAGGATATATATCACGCGATAATATCAAAATCTAGAGGAGTGAACAAGAGCGTTAATATAAATCACCACTTTATTTCGTTATCCAAACTTATACTAAAATTTTTTTTATTATAAATAAGTGGAAAAGATTTTACATTATGAGAAAACGAATTGCAGCTACCTGTCCATATTTCCAGTTTCACTCCATTCTCATTTCCTCTCAACCTTCTCACTAAAAATGCCATCACATTCACCATGATCAAACATTTTCCGGCTAAAAATCAGTTATGCGTGCAACAATTTCTATGATCATCACAATCAGTTTAAAACCGCCCGCCACCTAATTCTGCTGTCTTAAGAATGCATCAGCAAATGCTGCAATCTGATGAGGAGTAGGTTCATTAATTTAGTAAGCTAGAGTTTGACTTCAAGCAAATTGACTATGGTCTTCATTTACGTACCTCCCGGAAGTCATTTGGTTGAAGCGCCTCCTCCTCGTACTAAAAGTTTGTTGTAAACCCAATCCAATTAATTCCTCGCCTTTCATGAGATTCAAACCATGATTATTACTCTGAAGAGATAGTTCAAATCACTTGAGTTGCTCTATGAATTCCAATATCAAGCAAATCCTGGAAATAATTACAAAATTATTAATCTAGCTTATTTTAGCTTCTTAGCTTGATGTCGCACTGCAAAAAATTTTTGAATTTTCACAAAAATTTTTTGTCTAAAAAAATCGTCGTTTCAGATTTTGAGACAAAAAATTCCATATCTAATTGAGATGAAAAAATTTTACATCTCAAATTCCGTTTCAAATTTGTATTTACTTATTAGAAAATTTAGTCCAAAGTTTTCCTCTCAAATTGAAATGAAAAATTTTTTATCTCAAATTTTCCGTCCCAAATTGAACAGTTTCTACTAGTGGTTGGTTATCTTTTATTTTTTCCCCATTTTTATCTCCTATATTAATTCTGCCCCCTAGCCTTTCTTTTAACGTTTAGAGTAGAAAACAGGAAAAGAGAATATCAAAATCGAAAAGGAAAGAAAATTAATGTTGCAGAATTTCATTTTTCATTAGCTTTAGGGTTTTGGGGCAACATCAGTTGGTCGCTTGGTGTGTCACTTTTCACTAGGTTTAGGGTTTTAGGGCATGCAAAATGATTTCTTGGCATCTCTCCTTTTGAAATCTTTAACGTTTTTCGAAAAAGTGCGACGATTAGTTATCGGATCTGCACTCCTAATTGAGTATCACCAGCTTATAGCTGGACCCAATGTTTTCAAAGCGTGCGATTAAATTAATTACACGCTTGCTTATCATCACTTTCATCATTACCATTTCTTTAATTATATATTTACTTATCACTTCATATATTCCCCCTTTCTCATGTGGGACTTCACATTATTCCACTACAGGTCATTGCCCCCAAAACGATAAGTTGTGAGTGGATTAATGGATAGTAACTTATTACTATGATAACATGTTACGAGTTTAAACTCGTTTCTTCTTATTATAAATATTTTATGACTTTTGGTTGATCCAAAACATAAATTATTATTTCATTTTCGTGGTGAATATGAATTTCTCAGCATCTAACGTTATAATATTTCTCATATAATAAAAGTGAAAGAATGCGAATCGCTGTGTTGTTTGCCGCCCCTCTTAGACCTCTCAAATCAATGTCAATATCTTAATCACTCGTTTATCAAAAGAGAGAAAAAGCAGAAAAAGGTATTATCATAATTATTCCAACTCTAAAGCGTGCGAAATAAACATATAAATGCAATGTAAAAGTACTTGAGCAATGACAAAACACACAATGCAATTTTTATAGCAAAAAGTGGGTATGATGCATGTAAATTAATTAACCCTTATGAGAAATTAATGATTGGTCTTCAGACCACAGTACTTTAGTGCAAATTAATCAATTACTCGACCATGTCTCAAGTAAGATTCTAATGCAGTAATGCACAAAAAGTAGTAATAATTTCATTCAATTTAATTGAAGATTGCAAGTTCAAGTAGTACATATATAATTGAAATGAATGCTAAATAATGGCACATATGTAATATATGGCGAAATTGATTCGTTATCTTTGTGTGGCAAAACAATTATGCGTTCCAGTAGTGTGGTGAAGTTGGCTTGGCATACAAAACCTAAAGACATTTATGTGAGAAGGATCTTGAAAAGAAGTGCCTTCAATAATATTAGCCAACGACTAATTTTTAAAGAAATTAACTTTCCAAATTTGATAGAAATAATTGACAAAATAACCAAGGTGATTCCCGAAAATGAAAAAATATTTTGTAAGCTAAATGTCCCTTTAATATTAAATATAACTATTCTATTTTCTTGTTGAGAATGTAGTCTACAAAAATATTGTTCTTTAAATGAACAAATGCCAAATTAAAATAATATAATAGGAAACGGTCATTATTCTTTTTTCTTTAATAGAAAAAAGAATCATTTGTTGGTCAAATGGTCATGGAGTTTAATCATACCACTACAGTAAATTTAATATAATCTTACTTAAAATAAAAGATTCATCAGAAAAAAAAAAAAAAAAACTTATCGACCTACCAATTGCAACTCTTCAAAATACAAAAGAACAACTGAAAAGTTTCGCATAGTGAAAGAGTAGATAAAGCACTCCATTTAAATAGTGTAGAAAACCACCACTGCTTTAATTTATACTACTACTGGAAAAGAGTAGAGCATCAAACAGGTTTAGTATAAGACCAAAAGCATAAAACAACACGAGACCTTGATATTGTAAAGATTCCCCTCTTGCAAATGCTTTGAGCAATGAGCATCTCAATCCCCAGGCAATTATCTTAACCTCGCATTTAGTCTCCTCGTTTTTATATGTCATCCTTGTTCGAGTTACCACCTCATTTAAAGATTTAAATTTGTAAAAAGAATAATATCGAATTTATTTATTGTGTTAATACGTTCCCTCATATGTAGGCTTAAAATTTTATTTATTCTAAGATTTAATACCATATCAAGTTACTATCTCATCTAAAGTTTAAAGTTTTAGACAATTTTGGTATATTTATTTATTTGTTATTATTAATGTATTTATTTATTTATTCTAAGATCTTATACCATATTAGATTACCATTTCATTTAAAAACTTAAGATTTTAGAGAATTTTGGTATATTTATTTATTTGTAAGAATTCTATCACATAACCAACGTAACCTTTTGGTCCTGGAGACTTTAGTGAATTGTCAAATGGTTATATTTAAAGTTTCCAACTTCAATTTTATATTTGTATATTATTACCGATATTATCGGGCTTTTGTTGATTTGAAAAATGCATTTATTACACCTAATAAAACACTATGTATGAGATTTATAACTTCTAAGAGGATCTAATGTGATTATACTTTTAAAAAAAAAAGAAAAATATTTGGTCATTATCACGAAAGAAAAAGTGGAAATTCAATACTACTCTTTTTCTCAGTCTTTCTTTCATCTGCTATCAAGAGCGACAGCATTTTATTGCTAGTGGAAGTTGCAAGTTTTACAGGCTACAAAGAAATTTAAATATTAATCTCTATGTCCTTAATCACTATCTAACAAATATATATGTGTGTGTATTGTCCTTAATTTTCTTTATCATTTTATATTTTTCGTTTCTATGACAAGCAACTTACTATGAATTTGGTTACGTCTAGATGCATATTTTAAGTGAGCGAGTAAAAAACCAAGTAATATTTGATGAAAAAAAGTATTATTATCATTAATATAATAACACAAATGGGATTTTCCTGTAACTCGCAAATATAAATTTAGAAGTAATGCATTTTATTCTTATTGTTATTACTAAAGCATACAAAACATGATATATTCGTCTTCAAGCCTATTCCATTTCTAGTTTCATTTCATTACCTATCTCATTCCATTCCTGTCAAAATCATTCCAACGTACCAATCGCCACCTTATACTCTTCAAAAACAAAAATATTTTCTTATGAGATAAGAATATATATTATGTTTCAAAAATTATAAAAATAAAGAATTACAAAAGAGTTTTAATAATATAAGAATCACACTTTACACAAACCATTTTACCCAAGATTCCGATTGCCATAAATAAATCCCAAGCAACCAAAAATTTCTGCGGAATAAAAACCTTTTGGGGTCAGTCATCACAACTCATTATATTAAATTCAAATAATCTCTGACCACCAAAAAAAAAAAAGAAATTCAATAATCAATTGTTTATTAAATCAATTGCCGTTAAGTGCCTAATTATATATTTATAGAATAAAAAACAATTAAAAAAAAAAAACCCCACAAGATTTGCTTTGTGCGGCCTCTCTTTGGTGCCTACTAAAGGTGCAGCTTTCAGGGTTTTAGAGGTACAGAAAAAATCACCAACCTTTACACACACACATCTCTCTCTCGCTCTATATATATACATAGATATTTATATCTCTATATATATTTGTATGTAACTGGATATATAGATGGCGGAGGAAAGTGGGGTGTCTGTGGGGGATGGTGAGTTGCCATTGAAGAGAGCAAGAGAAGACCAAGAGATGCCACAGGATTCCATTAACAGTGACGATAATGGTGGCAAAGTTGCATCAGCTGGTGTCTCTGCAATTATGCCTGGATGGTTCTCTGAGATTAGCCCAATGTGGCCTGGTTCGTAAATATCCCCATCTTCCATTATTATTTTTTCTATATACAGCAATATATATATATATATATATATATATATAATGTGTGGAAATTTCTTCTTGCGTTATTGTTTATTGTTGTTGTTGTTTTGTTAGTGTGTATGAATGTCTTCTTTTATTTGGTTAAAGATGTCTACTGTTATTTGGTTTTTTTATTGCTAGCTGTTTTTTTTTTGGGTTTTATGTTGTCAAGATTATTTTTTGACTCATATATGGGCCTGTTAGGATTGATTATTTCATCTATTTTGCAAAGTATTTAGCTTGATTTTCAAAAAAAATTAAAATTAAAACTTTGAAAAAGACTCGATTTCAGTTTTTCCATAAACCAGAAATTTTAACTTCTAAAAACTCTTTTGCCTAAAGTTAAAGAAAAGCGCTTTTAAAGAAAATCAATCCAGACGAGCCCTATGTCACTGGGTTATTGTTTTTCAGCTGGGTTATTGTCTGTTGCATTACTGATTATTGCTGTGTTAGGTATAGAATCTACTGTTTTTAGATATTTCTGACAAATTAGTATTGTGTTTTTGTTGTTTCTAGGGGTTATGTAGTTATGGATGTACATATTCTTATATATATAGCTGGAGATATTTGTATGTATTCCTATATGTATATGTATATGTATATTTGGGTCACATTCATAGAAAGGTGGCCTTTTGAGCTTTATTGGATGATTGATTGAAAACATGAGTTGATGGTTTCTTCTTATGTAATTCTCTATATTTAATTTTCTTTTGTTTGATAATTAAAATTTGTTGATTATGCAATTCTCTATATTTGATTATTTCTTGCAGTCTTACCGTTTTGTTTTTTATGTTTGCCATTTAACTTTTTGGTATTTTGTGATGATTAAATTGACCGTTCCATCGCTTCTATTCTCTTGGAGAATCATTTCTATCTATTTCTGAATAATTTCAATGTTCTCTTTTTGAGTTACATTCTAAGCAACTTACACAGACAAAATTTGTCCAGGAGAAGCACACTCATTAAAGATAGAAAAGATATTATTTCAGGGGAAGTCTGATTATCAGGATGTCATGATCTTTCAGGTATCATCCAGTCTTGAAAGTTTATTAATAAACAAGAAAAAACAGACTTTTCTCTGCAACTTTGATAGCCTAATTCTTGGTTGATGCTTGCTGCAGTCGTCAACATACGGGAAAGTGCTTGTCTTGGATGGGGTAATTCAACTCACAGAGAGAGATGAATGTGCTTACCAAGAAATGATCACTCATCTCCCACTCTGCTCGATTCCTAGCCCAAAGAAGGTTCTGCATTACTTATTTTGACTTCTATCTTAAGTAGAACTCCCGAGAATGATTTTTCTGTTCTTGTAACCTAACATACTAAGCTGTTTGATGCCTGCTATTTGTGCAAATTCCAACTTCAGTAGCATATTAGCTACTAAATTCACCAGGAGAAAGATCATTGAAAAATGTAATTGTACATAACTATTGCATTTTTATCACTATATCCGTGGTCTAAATCTTCAGCCTATATCTTCTTCTCTACAGGTTTTAGTTATTGGAGGAGGAGACGGGGGTGTCTTGCGCGAGGTGGCTCGTCATTCTTCCGTCGAGCAGATAGATATCTGTGAAATTGATAAGATGGTGGTGGATGTAAGTCACCCTGACACTATTCTCTGTATTCTACTTTGATTTTTCTCTTATGATCACTTGGAGTGTCTGGATTACTTTTGATGTATCAACCATTTCTACTAAGAATGAAAAACTCGTCACTCTATCCCCGTGGATAGTCTTGCAACAGCTTTTTATGGATTAATTTCTTTGTTGTGTTAAGTTGTTATTGGATAGATTTTCAGCTTGGTTGATGAAAATGTGGTGCCTGCTGTTTAGGTTTCGAAACAATTTTTTCCCTATGTAGCTGTGGGTTATGAGGATCCACGTGTTAGACTTCATATTGGTGATGGTACAGTGAGACATTCTCTTCTCTTGTCCTTTGATTGACCAATTCTTCATCATTTCTGTTTATAACTCAAAATTCAGATTTTGATGAAAAATGTCTATTGACTTTGTAGGAGTTGCATTTTTGAGAAGTGCTTCTGAGGGAGCTTATGATGCAATAATTGTTGATTCCTCTGATCCAATAGGTATAACAATCTCTCTAGCCCATTGCTTCTCTAATAATACATGTATTCATTAGTTTCGCATCAATAAAGTTGCTCGTGTGCATCTTTGTGTGTCTAAATTCTAATATTTAGGTCCAGCACAAGAGCTATTTGAAAAGCCCTTCTTCGAGTCAGTAGCAAGAGCTCTTCGCCCAGGAGGAGTTGTGTGCACGCAGGCTGAAAGTATTTGGCTTCATATGCACATAATTGAAGATATTATTACTAACTGCCGCCAGATTTTCAAGGGATCTGTCAACTATGCCTGGACTACTGTACCGACATATCCTAGGTATCCCCTTCTAGTCTTCTCTTCCAGTATATATCATCATGGATTGGTGTAAATACGAATAGGCCAGGGTGGTTATTTACCTTCCCTTCCACTCTTCCCTCAACCCTCCCCCTGAAAAGGAGTTGATTCTGAAATACATGTAATTCGCAAAACTGATTGCAGTGGAGTCATCGGCTTCATGCTTTGCTCTACCGAGGGTCCTCCTGTTGACTTCAAGCATCCAATAAACCCAATAGATGCTGATGATAGCAATAGCCAAACAAGACCCTTGAAATTCTACAACTCAGAGGTACCATTCAACTCTATAATGCCTCTCTTTCGAATGCTCTTGACATTTTCTTCCCTGTTATTCAATCTTTTATATTGTTTCGTTGTCTTAACAGATACATTCTGCAGCATTCTGCTTGCCATCTTTCGCCAAAAAGGTGATAGATTCTAAAGCAAAATAATCGTCTTCTTGGAGCACCCAGAGGAGCAAGACGAGGAAGGGGCTGTTGTATCTCATGATTTTTCAGTCTCTAATTTAAATTAAATGGTCCATAGAGTAATATGAGGATCAAGTGTTAGAGAACTTATGATTATAGATGCTTTTAGAGGTGAATTTGATCTTTACGTACGACGTTTATGCACCATTTCCTTATTATACACATCGCCACATCATCTGTCTAACTTGATATTCTGTTGCAATTTATGACCACTCGCCGCTGTGGCTTTACTAGTCCCCATTGTAGAATTTACTCCACCATGGCATGCAAATGAATTATGTATGTCTCAGAATCTTTCCTTTAAAAAAGGGAGAAAAAAAATAGGCCTTCTATGACACCATTTTTATTTGGTCGATTTTTCTAATTCTTTTTCTCGGACTTTGAAGAAAGAACAAAGAAGAAGGAAAACCGGTGTGCTCCAAACTTTGAAGGTATAAAGAATCGTCAGGTTACATTTTCACACTTCATATTTGTACTGAAAATCAGAATTAAGAATTTTATCCTTCCATTTCGCTAGATATTTTTATTTTCTTTGAGTTCATCTTAAGGCACCCGCATTGAAATAACATAAGATTCCTGGAACCAGTTACCCATCATTACGCACACACTAAGCATAAACATGTATGGAATTGAATTTCATCAGGCGACCTTTTGGGTTCCCCGGAGGTAATTAAATGTTATCGAAAAGTACAAATGCCACAACCAATCACAAATTTTTTTCTTCGGTCAGAAACCAACCACAGAGATCTTAGATTGTGTTTGACAGTGCTTATTTGGTGCTTAATAAAAATTCGTAAGAGAACTTTTTTCTAAGTATTTATAAACATTGAAATAAGCAAAGCCATACACCCTTATAGGTTATACATTTAACTACTGCAAATGCTAAAAACAGTCCAAGATTTTTGGACATTTTAAATGACCAACACGAGAGAGACGGAGAGCGAGAGGGAGAGCGAGAGAGGGAGGGAGGGAGAGAGAGAGCGAGAGCGTGTGATGTAAGTTGATTGTGACATGATGCAACTGAAGAGAGAAGAAAGAAAATGGTTGTTTTGAGGAACAACTGTTCAACTAAAATCAGCAACCATATGCTCCAGTCAGACGGATTCACGTATATGAAGGAGACGCAATGGAAATAAATCCAAATCTTTAGGAACGGTTTACATGGTTAAATTTGATCCAAAAACAACCTTAAAAAAAACAAAACATGCTTTGTTAATGGAACCATACTTTAAAAACAAAATCAACTGTATGCAAAATCTAAAGGGATCCTTGGAGTATCCGGATACTGAAGAAGGAAAATTAAACACCTTTACGAACAAGAAAAATGGAATTTTCCCGAAACAACCAATAAAACAAAAAACGGGATGATGCAAAAAGGGCAGGCTCCTGCTCACCTCATAATAGACGGTGTCACAGATTCATCTAACATGAGGCAAAGCAACTGATGTAGACCAAGCAGCTAATACTACTAAAGCAACGGATGTAGATGAAGCAGTCAATGCGACTAAAGCAACTGATGTAGATGAAGCAGTCAATGTGACTACAGCAACTGATGCAGATGAAGCACTCAATGCTACTAAAGCTTTGCATCAAACCTGAACGTGCCACAATTTGGTCTGCTGCAAGTGTGCGTATCTAGCAGATGACATGAAACAGAAAGTGGCACATCTAGGACCTTGTCTCCTAGTTTAAAGTGTGGCTCAAGACATTGTCAACAAAGGGGTGTAGACTGCTTTGGTCTTCTTCCACCAGCAGGCAGAGAAGGTCGTAGGTAAGCACTGTTGCAGAGGTGGTTTTGGGAAAGCTGTGTCCCGGGAATGCCACAGGGCAACCAAGGTTGAGCATTTGCAGTGTCAATTGTCTATTCAAACTCTTTAAGAAGCGCAAAGACCAACAAGTAGATGACGTGATGTGGAGTAGCAGAAAGGGTTGCAAAACAGGTGAAGTATGCAGTAAGTGGCGAAACCACGTGGTCTTTAGCTGATAATCACACCTCAAAAACAAAGAAATACAAAACCTTTTTAGAGAAAGCTACTTTAGATCATACCATATGTTAAAAAAAAAGAGCTAAGATCATATTGATAAGAGCATGCTATCAATTCAGAGTATGAAAGAGACCTCCACTTTTCACGAAGCTGAATATTGCGAGCCAATGGAAACACGGAGCTAGCATCCATTTGACAGCTATATAGCGCAGAAGTTATCCAAGGTCCAAGTTCAAACACACCTATTCTCATGATAATAACTCAAATACTAAAGCTCTAGTTCACCAAGCCTATCAGACTACAAGTCACAAGACCTCATCTTTTTGCATTCACCGTCAACTCCAGCTCGAGCATCAAACTCTGTAAGATAAATACAAATTTCATTAGGATGCACTCATACAAGGCATGTGAAGTAGATTTCTTTGTGTCAATGAAAGAGACGGCCCCCCAACTTACCATTCCCCCCGAACCCCGTGCAAGTCAACAACACAGCAAGGGAGGCAGTATTATGGACTTGCGTTAGCATTCACATTATTTCTTCTACTCATTCAATTGATGCCTCCTACCACAAAATGCTTGAGGGAGGTAGGACATGGCTACCACTAGGAAAATATTATCAACCATTCTATCTCCTACTTACAATAACAACCATCAGTGGCTACTCTCAGAAATGTGTCAATAGAGTCCTGACATACCAATATGCAAAAGGTGAATAGCGATGACCGAGAACGATAAACTGGTGACCTGCTGTAGCTACCACGCCCATGATAAGGTGATATGCTGCGTGTGTGATAATGACAACAGGTGTGCTCATGAACAGAAGGAAAGCAACTAAAACAACAGTCATCTGACTGCAGCTTAAGTGCTAAAAAGACATACCCGTTAGCATAAGGTGACTCACGATAACGGCGATAGGGGGGTGGTGACCTGCTGTAACTACGCCCACGACGAGGAGAAATGCTGCGGCGGCGAGGTGATCTTCTTCCACGAGGACTGTAACTCCTGCTTCAGGATACATGAAATGTAAAAGGCAATGAGAATACTATCATAATTATCCCAAAAACTATTGAAAAGAGGGAAAAGATACATGGTGTATGTATAGTAAAATGTAAATCTAGCTGTAAAGCTGTCAAGTAGCATGACAGTCTCTAAATTTCTCTTTGTTTCCTTTGCCAAAAATTGCCTGAGATGTACTTGTTTTCAAAAACACGAAGCATCATTATAAAAAATCAACCAATACATCATGTCTATGTGTATATAAAAGAAACCAGAACTTAAGTTTAATGAAAGATAATGAAGTAGGAAAAGCAATAAAGCATAATCTAAATGATAATTTTGTGATACTTCAGCAGAAGTAGAATGTATATGCAAGTCCATTCACGGACTAAAAATACAATGGTCCCCTATGGTCCCCTTTTCATGTCAACATCTAATTTTGCTATGGCATTTGGTGAATAGCATATCCAGAAGTAACTAGTTTTTCAAAACTAAACAAAAGTAGTCTTGATAGCATATAGGCTAGATGACTTCGGAACAAGCATCTTCTGCTTGTCAGCCAGAATTATACAGATGTCAAATTGTACATACATCGTCTGACTTCTAATCAGAGAATAATCAGTAGTAATTGCCTCATTTGGGCCTTTTAAATCCAAGACATGCACATCAAATTAATCTAATGTTCTCAAACTTCCTCAGATCATTACTATGCAATTCAAACAAGCACAACTTTGGATTGCATTTTGAATGATAATTTTGAAACGTTTTGTTCTCCGAGGGCAACGTCGTAACTAGATGCTTAAGCTCCTGAGTTGCGATATGAAGTTGATAATAATTCTAAATCAAATGTTCCCATTTGGATATTGTTCATGGTAAAGCGTTTGCAACTGCAGGCCAGGAAAAGACAGAAAAAAGAGGAGAAGAGAGTGTTGTGGAGAGAATATACCTCCTCCCATAGCTTGGACTCCTACGACGTCTAGGACTAGGACTTCGTCGCCGGCCACTTCCTATGCCTCGTGGACCAATACGCAAGCGACACTCGCGAGCAAAATGACCAGGTTCACCACATTCGTAACACTTTGAATCTTCTCCACGACCACGCCCACCACGGCCTCCACCGCCTCCCTTAGAGTTATGCGAGAGCTCCACGCGCCAGCCATTCTTACCTGTTGAACAAGATTCTTCTGTAAATGGAACTGCCAAAGACTTTGCTGAACACATAATACTTGTGAAGTTTTATCAACAAACAAATAAAAACAGATGCCAAGTCCAGTTCTTTCTCCAAGACAATTTTGTGAGGTCAACCGCTATCATATACAAAAACAAAGTTAGACAGACTGAAGCCAATAAGAGGTGAACTGAGAGAGGTATTACAAGCAAACAGAAAAGGCTTAAATATATGGCAGGAGTAAAACTGAAAGCATGTTAATTTAAAATGTGCACAGATAGATGAGCTGAAGGTAGATCTTGACAAAAAAAAATTTGCATAAAGGTTTTGGCAGGTTATCTGGTTATTTACCAAACTTATTTGCTTGTCAGGAGAAGAAGAGAACTTGACAAGGAATACATAAAACAAGTATCTTACATATTTCCTTTTAATTTGTATATATGAGGGCCCAGATATAGCTAGAAATGACATGAATAAATATCATTGTCAGATAATAATAGTAATACTTAAGCACTGCAAAATAATGGCACAAGAAACTTCAATGTTTGTCAAGGAAGCATCATATTTGGATGATTGATACTACAGTCAGCTACTAAGAGAAACACACGCATTCATCTTGGAGGATACGCACATTTTCAGTTGTTCTCATTCAAGAAACAACCTAAAAAGAAATTTTAATGTCCATCACATTCTCTTGTAGTCCATGTCTTCCAGATCGGTAAAAGCTCAAACATTAACTAACAGATCAGGGAGCATTGATTGCCTCCCCAAAGGTCAAAAAGAATTAGGTTCTTGTTCACAAATCAACTGCAATAATACATTTCCATATTCAATGCCCTCAGGAGAAAATTTAAAGAACTACCAAAGCACTACGCATATTTCTTCATGCACTGTGAAAATTTCATAGCTTTCTTGGCTTAGACAAGAGATTGTTACAGAAGTGAAGGACAGCGACATATTTTCTTGGACCATATCAAAAAGTGACCAGGGAAAAGTAAATTTACCATAATCAACTAACATATATATGAGAATATAAACTAAACCAAAGAAGCAAGAGGTAGAAATCATTTCTCCCAGTAGCTAATGAAATATTCACTTAATATTTACCATCTAACTCACGGATTGCGTCCAAAGCATCCCTGCGATCATCAAACTCAATAAATGCATAACCTGGAGGCCTTCTAGCAACCCACACACTGCATTAATGTCATTGACAACATGCAAAAACACTGTAAGCAGAAAAGCAACAACACTCGCAAACCAAGTAAACATAGAACTTGCACCTACTAGAAAAACATAATTGGGCTAAAGGAGCAGCAAACTCTAATTACTAACACAGTTCGCTAATGATCAGCAAGGTAAAAGGCTTTGAAAGCACGAGAATCTAATTATTGATATTTACACTGTTCATTAACAGAGAAGAATAATTCTAATGGTTGCAGTCTAGGTTTCTTTACAAGGTAAGGAACAGAAACTCCTTCATTACTCACAGAATTAGTCAGTCAAGTACACAAGAGCACAAACAATCCCGTTGCATAAAAACACAGGAACATCAAACTGAGGCAATTTTAGTCAAGTAGAAATTAACAATGAGAATTAATGACATCAATAGCAAAATTAACCATGACAGTTAATGACATCAATAGCAAGCAACTCTATAGGGCAACTGTCTTCTCAGTTATCTAGGGTTAAAAGAGCGCAGGAAAAAACATACTAGACAACTTCTTCCTCGTCCAAAAAGTCCACGAACACCAATCAATAAGTGAAGCTAATTATATCTCGTTACGCAGTAATGGTGGTGCTTTGTGCAATGGTCAAATGCTCACTTTTTGTTTGGTATTCAGGTTTGAGTCCTCGGAACCATGTTTCTTGCAATTGGTTACAACCTTTATATCTCATATCACAGCCTTCGACACAAAATATCAGTCACAATCTCTAGCACAACGTCTATATGCTGCTGAAAATCCATCTAACAATCACAAACTAACCACTGAACTTTCATCCAGTTTACCCCTAGAATAATATCAAAAATCTCCATTCCCTTTAACTATTGCAGCCTCGAGGTTCGTAGATAAATAAGAAACAACACTACTGCAATTTCATCTCAAATGATACTGCCAGCACAAAACATATTTCCCCCAAAAAAAAAAAATTAACGTTATTTAATTAATTTTTACGGTTGCATATATTTAAGTACAAATTTTTAAAACTTTTAGAGTGCGAAGCAGCTAATAGATCAACTAGACAATGCCCAAAAAAAAAACACAAAAGAAAAAGAAAATAGCAAATTTACCTTCGAAGAACACCGAAAACGCGAAATTCATCCTCGAGGTCTCTCTCCGACACCCGTGGATCCAAGTTCCCCACATACACCCTTGCCATTCTCCAAAACTATACAAAAACACCTCAAAAAATAAAAAAAAAAGTATAAGATTTTTACACTATAACGGAAAAAAAAGGAAGAAAAAAAGAGCCAGGTGTATAGTAAATAGGTAAATTGAGAGCTTACGGAGAGAGATTCTTCACGAAGATATTTTCTTTTTTTCCTTTTTTTTTTTCCTTTGGTTACGAATACGGAGAGCTCTAAAACCCTAACTTTTTAGGTACTGAATTTGAATGCTTTTCTTAATACCTGCTTTTAGGTATATGGAGGCTTCGAGAAGTCGACTGGAGCTTTTTCTCTCTTTTTTTTTCTTTTTCTTTTTTTTTTTTTTGGGCCTGGTGCTGAAGACACCTGTCCGGAAGTTTATTTGAGAACTTGAAGATATTTTTTTTTTTATCTTAAAAAGGGTTAACCAAAGGAGAACCCCTTTTCCACCTGGCCAGAGGCCCCTTAACCAGGCGGGAGGTAAATCGAGGGATGTGCGTGAGTGGCAGCCCGACCAGGGAGAGGACCAACGGGCGTGGAAATCCAAAGAATGCCCATGATATTTCGGTGAGATCGCGCCACACTGATTTCGATCCCGCGTTGTCAGAGTGTCTCCACCCTAATCACCTGGCCACTTACCAACTCACCTATGCCCCTGGGGGCAACTTGAAGATATTTTTGCAGCATTACACTTCGTTTTACTACTGTAGCAAAAATATCGCTCTAAACGAGGTTTAATAATTATGAATTATTTTATTTTTATTATAATTTATTAATAATTAAAATCATTGGATTTAATTTTGCAGCGTTACCCTTCATTTTATGTTTGTAACAAAAATATTGCTCGGGGTGAGATTTAGTGATTACAAATTATTTTATTTTTTATTATAACTTATTAATAATTATAATCATACCACGTTTATAAGAAGCAAAACCCTTCCACTTGCAATTCAAAGGGTAAATAAGTGATACATTAATAAGCTAGTTAAACGATTGAATGCTCAATTATCATTAATTATTTTATTAATTTGTTGTAATTTATATCTCGTTAGAGTTATTGAGTGTTTGGGGAAATTCTTGCGAGTGAATTAGAGAGAGAGATATTATTTCTTGACCCATAGAATGAGTGGATCTCAAGAAACAAAAGTGGTTTAATGACATGATCTTTAGATATCCAAAAAGGATGAAGGCTAACAAGTTGGAGAGTATGATTATCTCTTAAACCAAAGAAATTACGGGAAGTATGGAAGCGCCATCACCCATCAGATGAGGGAAATGTTAGATATGGTGTGAGATGAAGATAAAAGGAATGTTAGATATGGTGTGAGATAGATATTGGGTAAACTATGTTGAATAAGGAATGCATCCGACTAATCTATTTATTTGACGAGCCATCAAAATTTCGGTTCTTACATTCTCTTTTGGTGAGTTCTGTAGGTTAACCTATGAGTTTTAATCTGTTTTGCCTGCTTTATTAATATGAATCTCATAATCACATTAAACAATTAGGTGAGAATAGTGTTCATATATCAAAATCTCTTAAATATGAAAAACCTAGTATTGAGACAAATTTCCCAATCACTTTTAAGTTTGGTGAACAGTCTACTTCCGTGTATTGTTTGCTTTAGACGACTCTTGAAACATAGAACATTCTCAATTGCATGCGGGGATTCTTGCTTTGTCACACACATAAATCGGCCAAACACTAGTGTGAATTGGCCAAGAAACAATAGTTAGAGCAAATCTATTAGTTGTTGGGTCTTTTCTAAGGTTTCTGGGTAGCACATTGATTTGTTCGGGTAGAATAAGAACGAGGTTAGTGTTCCCAAGAATATTGTTATTTAACTAACTTTAGCCTCCAACAAAAGTAAAAAAAATTGTAAATTATTACTTTTGAATTTATCCCTTCACATAATCTACTTTATTTTGAAAATGGCTAAATTTGGAAAGCCCAAATATTTGTAGGTAGAGATCACAAAATTTAAACTGAATCGATGGCCCGTTTTCATAATTTATAGATTAGTTTCGGGCAGTTCATCAAATTTGGGCCTCTGTCTTTAGTCTATCCCCGTATTTTAGGTCCACTGAGTTATAATCACCAGTTCTCTTTTGCTAATTCAAACTACGTAGTTAAAAACGAGATCAAAGTCGTTAAAAAGCCATTCGCATTTTTCTGGATACTTACATTAATTTACCGCAATGCTACACATTCTTTAATATAATAGTACATTGGGAACTATATTACAGTTCAGTTTAAAAATTAAAAAAAGAAAAGAAAACTGTGATAAAAAAATATAGATTTGAATTTATAAATTTTAGCCACAGCAAATGGTTAAACTTTATAGATCATGAGTTTTATGTTACTTAGAGATTTTCTCCTGGTGCTGGTACAAAAGAAAAAAAGAAGAAAAATCTAAGGGCCTGTTTAGAACTATTTTAAAAAATATTTGTTGAATATAACAGTTTTATTAGTAGTATTTGTACTAAGTCTCTCCCACATCGAAAAAGAGACCTTGTTCTTCTCCTTTTACAATAATATAAATAGGAGGCTAAGTATTGTGATAAAGTATGAAGCCTTTTGCTTTCTTTCTTAATTCCAAGATGATACCGAGCCAATAAAAAAATTCAACCCACCCTTTCTTTGCCCATTCTTCTACATAATCTCTTTCTCAAAACAACAACAACAAAATACATTAAACCCTAACTCTAACCTCCACCACCACCCTTCGTGCTACCCCACCCTCAACGGCGACCTCACCTAATTTCTCCCCTGGTGTTGACGAAACTATCCTACCACTAGCTGCTACTGGCCATCAACACCCATAACCCTAAGCCCTTTTCTTCTATCTTTTCTCTTAGATCTACACCACATAAAGCCTTATCTCACAAAACTAACCTCACCATCATGTTCTACAACAAATTCTAACCCAACCCTTTTCTCCCCGACAACCATATTTGACCAGTACGGTCGCCATCACCTACTGGTTTGCTTTATGCACTTCATTTCTTCCACAGCCCTCTTTAGTTTTTTATATTATTGAATAATAGTATCTGCTAAAACAACAACAAAAAAAAAGAAAAAAAATAGAAAATAGAAAAGAAAAAAAATGCAGCTTCATGTTTGATTTTTTTTGGAGACTTGAGTTGTTCATTATCCTTTTGCGTGTGGGAGTTGCTGTGTTTAGTACAGGTTATTGCACATTCTTCATTTTGTTTTTGTCATGGAGATTGAAAGGAACAAGTCTACCACCTCTGTGAACTCTGAAGCCATTACTAGTATATCTAAGCCATTGGTAGTAGTTTCATCTTTTTCTAGCACTCCTACCATCATTTCAGAAAATTTGAATGGAAATAACTATTCCTATTGGTCTGTTGTAGTCGGAATTTGGTTTCTTGGACAAGGCTTAGAAGATCACTTGACATCTGAATGTTCTTCTAATCTGTCTGATGAAGAAGCCCATACTTGGCATCGTGTCAATGCCCAATCGGTTAGTTTACTATAGGAGTCTTTAGAGCCACCAATTATATGGTTTTCGACAATGCAAGACTTGTAATTCTATTTTGTTTAATGCTCAAGTCCTGTATTCCAAACAGGTTATTAGGGTTTATGATATGGTTTGTGATATGTTACGTGGATCATTTCCTGATATGGATTTAACCACATATTACAATCAGTTTCAAAATTCTATGATGGAGTTTCGGGATTTAATTCCTATCACCACTGATCCGAAGAAGATTAAGCAGCAATGGGATCATCTCTTTCTTGTTCTTTAGTTATGCAGCCTTTCTCCTTAATTTGATTCTGTTTGTTCACAGTTTTTGTCTGAATCCACTTTACTAACTTTGAAGGATGCTTATGCCCAGCTGTATTGTGCTCATCTACAGACTGTGACATCTGGTCCACTTTTAGATCAATATGCTCTTGTCACCCCTACCCCATCTGACCAGTAATTGTGGGGGCCAAGGTCGAGGATGTGGCACTCCTAGTCATGGGAGAGGCTACTCCAATAATGGCCAACGCCCCCGTTGCATATACTGTAATAAGTTGGGACATGTTCATGACACTTGTTGGAGCCTTTATGATTGACCCCTACAGGTAGCAAATGCTGTTCAAGCCTCTCAACCTAATAATTCCATTAATTAAACTCATGTTAAACCCGCTATGGTGATTATAACTGAGAAGTACTCTTAGCTCTTACAGTTGCAAACATCTCAAAAAGCAATGTCTCCCACTCAGATTATCGCTACAGCTTCCTATGCTAATGTCAATTCTTCCACTGCTTTACTTTCTAATACCATGCCAAACCTTAGTCCTTGGGTGATTGATTCTGGTTCTTATGACCATCTCAATGGTATGTACAATTACTTTTTAATTTTTGTCCTGGTTTATTCTCTAGTGTTGCACTTGCAGATGGTTCTTCCACTTCTACTCGTGGTATTGGTAGTGCTCATCCCACATCGTCTATTACATTACTATTTGTGTTGTATCCCACATCGTCCGTTACATTTAATCTTACCTTTGTGTCTATTCTAGATTTAAATATCGGCATGAAGATTGGTACCGAGTGTGAGAAGCGTGGACTTTACTACCTAGATCGACATGTCCCAACCACATGCATTCTAGCCCTAACACCGGATCAAGTTCATTCACGTATTGGTCATCCTTCTTTGTTTAGTTCAAAGAAAATGGTCCTTAGTCTCAATCATGCTACTAAGATTTTCTACGAGTCATGTCGGTTTGGTAAACATAGTCGTAATTCCTTTCCTAGTCGAGTCAATAAACGGGCTGCTGCCCCATTTACCCTTGTTCATTTTGACATTTGGGGCACTAGTCGTATTGTTTCAAAATCTGGATTTCATTATTTTGTTACTTTTATTGATGATTATTCTCGAATGACTTGACTTTTCTTAATGAAAGACTGCTCTGAAGTGTTATCTATCTTTATTAACTTTTATAACAAAATTAAAACACAATTTAAGGTTCCAATAAAGACCTTTTAGAGTAATAATGCCAAAGTGTATTTATCTGCTGCTTTTACTTTGTTTTTGCAATCTTATGGCATACTTCATGAAACATCTTGTGTACACACTCCACATCAAAATCATCATCTCATTGAGACTACTCGTACCTTTCTCCTCCATATGCATGTGCCGCTTCATTATTGGGACGATGCTGTTTTGACTTCTTGTTATCTTATTAACCGCATGTCTTCCTCTATCCTTCATGATCAATTTCCTTTCTCAATTTTATTTCCCCGTGAGCCCATGTATGTCTTACCTTTTTAGGTCTTTAGATGTGTATGTTTGGTTCATAATTTCTCGCATGGGGTAGACAAGTTAGGGCCTCGATCTATCAAATGTGTCTTTCTTGGGTATACTAGGCACCATAAAGGGTATCATTGTTATTATCCACAACTCAACCGATGGTTTGTTTGTGCTAATGTAATCTTTTTTTAGACTACTCCTTATTTCCTCTCGGGTACATTTTCTACTCCGGTGCTTGAGTCTTTACCCCTTCCAGTCCCCACTTCTGATGCCTCTCATGTTCTGGCTCCTGTTTCATCGTCTCTTGTCACCTATACTGGTACCAGCTGACTCATCAGCTTTGGATCCTGCCCCTACTGTCTTGTCATATGACCTTGATCTCTCTATTGCCTTGCGTAAAGGTATTTGTTGCACTACTCATCATCTTATTTCTAATTTTGTCATATATGATCACCTATCTCTTTCTTATGCTGCCTTTATTACTTTCTTATCTTTTATTTCTATCCCAAATAATGTGGCAGAGTCATGTGCTTATCCCAGTTGGCGCCTACAATGCTTGAGGAGATGTCTTTTTTGCACAAAAATGAGACTTAGGAGTTGGTTGACTTAAATCTTCAATTGGTTGTTGATTGGTATATACTGTCAAAGTCACTGCAAATGGACAGGTTGATCGCTTGAAGGCTCGCCTAGTGACTAAGGGATATACATAGGTTTATGATCTTGATTATGGTGATACATTTTCTCTTATTGCGAAAATGTCTTTTGTTCATGTATTTCTTGCTGTTGCTGCCATACATAATTGGTCTCTGCATCAACTTGACATTAAAAATGCTTGGTGATCTTGATAAGGAGGTGTACATAGAGCAACCTCCAAGGTTTGTTGCTTAGAGGGAGTCTCGGAAGGTGTGTTGCTTAAAGAAAGCTCTCTATGGCCTCAAGCAATCTCCCCGAGCTTGGTTCGGGCGCTTTAGTGCAATGGTTCTTGAATTTGGATTAACACATTGTGATGTTGATTATCTTGTCTTCTACCGATATTTTGAAGAAAAATGACTTCAGCTAATTGTATATGTTAATGATATTGTGATAACTGGTGACGATATTACAGGCATAAAAGACCTAAAAGCATTTCTTCATGAGAAATTTCAAACCAAAGATTTGGGAGAATTACACTATTTCTTGGGAATTGAAGTGGTAAAATCAAAACAAAGGGTGTTCATGTCTCAGCGGAAGTATGTCTTAGATATGTTGACTGAAGCAGGATTACTTGGTGCAAGACCATGTGATTCACCGAGGGATTTGAATGTGAAACTTTTGCAAGAAAAAGGAGAATTGATGTTAGATCCAGGAAGATACAAAAGATTAGTTGGAAAACTTAATTATCTCACTGTGACTTGATCAGACATCTTGTTTGCAGTGAGTGTTGTGATTCAATTCTTAAATGCTCCACGAATAAGACAATGGGATACCGTTCTTAGAATTATGAGGTTTATGAAAGGCTCACCAGAAAAAAGATTGCTTTATAATAAGAAAGGGCATATAGAGATTACTGGATATCATATGCAGATTAGGCAAAGAGTTCTTCAGATAGGAGATTTACTTCTGGGTATTGTGTATAGAGATTACTGGATATCATAAGCAGATTGGGCAAAGAGTTCTTCAGAGAGGAGATCTACTTCTGGGTATTGTGTATTCATTGGTAGAATTTTGGTCTCATAGAAGAGTAAGAAACAAGATGTGGTTGCACGCTCAAGTGTGGAATCAGAGTATCGAGCTATGGGCCTTGCTAGTTTGAGTTGATATGGGTGAGGTATCTTCTCACGGAAATTGGTTTTGGTTGTTCTGGACTAATGAAGCTTATATGTGATAATCAAGTTACTATTCACATTGGCACAAATCCGGTGTTTCTTGAACGAACTAAACATATAGAGATTGGTTGTCATTTGTGAGAGAAAAATTATTATCAAAAGAAATTATTATTTCCTATGTTAGCTCTAGTGACCAGTTAGCCGACTTGTTTACAAAGTCACCTAGTGGTCCTCAAGTTAAGTATATCTGTAACAAGCTGGGCATCTGTGATATATATGCTCTAGCTTAAGGAGGAGTGTTAAGTATAACAGTTTTATTAGTAGTATTTGTCTCTCTCCCACATCAGAAGAGAGACCTTGTTGTTTTCATTTTATAGCAATATAAATAGAAGGCTACTTTGATAAAGCATGACAACCTTTTTCTTTCTTTCTTAATTCCAAGAATATTCTTTTTTTTTTTGAAAAAAAAAACTTATTTGGCAAGTTGTTTAATATATTTATCTTTTGAGACTATTTTCAAGAATGTGTTTTTAAGAACAAGAAATTGAAAATGCATTTTTATTATTGTCTTCATATAATGTTAACTTTTTGTTTCCAAAATAGTAAACTTCACCCCTACCCCCCCTGACCTCCCTCTTAGCCCACCCCTACCTACCCTCCTCAACCCCAACCTAGCCCTTAGTCCTATTACCCCTACCCAAGCCACTTCTGATGAGTCCCTGTGTACGTGTACACGCACACACACACGTATATATATATGTAATTTATGTACATTTAAATATGTGTATGTATATTTGTATATATACACCTATATATATATATATATATATATACATAGATATACATAGATACATGTCTACCACATCAATCAACAACTTGTTGGTGATCTATTTAATACTTTAAAAAATAAATAAATTTGTCTTACATTCAAGCAATTTTTTGTTCTATGTTTCTAAAAATTGTTTTGAAATATTATTTAAAAAAATGTTCTTTAAAAAAAAAAAAACAAAAACACCTCCAAACAAGTCCTAATTTCCCCCATACATGAACACTGTTATCAATTGTTCCATTTCCAGGAGTAGCATATGGCTTAATTGAGACTGTTTGTGATATTTCACGTCGATTTGTGGGGTGACTTGTGACTTGTTTATAAGTAGGTGGTGTGGGTAAAACTAACAACTTGGGTTGATCTTTTTGGGCCAGTTGATTTGAGGTCCAAATAGTTATTAGTTATGCCTATAATATTAGTTTTGCTCGCGGCCTAAGAGTCTAGGCTCAAGGGCATGACATTGTTAGTTGTTAAATTCTTTCTCACAAGTGCATTTTTTATTTGATGGCCCTGCCACTCCAAAAAATCTGAACCTAATCTTGTAGTTCCTTTCATTCCAAATGTGGCAAACAAAAATTTTGAATATTTTTTGTAAAAAGATTGGCTCTGACAAAATTAGAGAACTCAGAATGTTATACCAAAACGTGTGAACTGTAATGGTTGGATGACTTTAAGACATCATTTAGAGATCTGTTTATAAAGTTACAATCAAAAAATAAATGATCCGTAATGTTCAAATGCCTGTGAAAAAACACACAAGTCCCTAGTAATGAGATACCTATGAGAAAAATACCCATTTTAGAGCTGTTCAGATTAACTTTTTTCTACAAAAAACACTTCTTATCGCATAAAAAGTATATTTTTACAAAAAGAATTTAGTTTGATTTGTAAAAAGAATATGAAACTCTAGAAAAGGTATAAGCTTTTTTCAAAAACTAAAAATCTTAACTTAAAGAAACACTTAAAAAAATTAAAAAAGAACTTAAAAAAGAAAGTCAATCTAATTGTCAGCCGGACATGTAGTAAGGGCTTGTTTGAATTGATTTTTTTTTAGGAAAAAATAATTTTTTTTTCTGAAAAAGTTATATTACTTTTGTAATAACTACTTGATTTAGTTTCTAAAAAAGTTGAAACTATGAAAAAAATTCAAATACACATTTTTTTAGAAGCCATAATTTTAAATTATAAAAAAATTGTTTTGCAAAAATTAAAAAAAAAACTTAAAAAAAAAATCAATACATGCATCTTCGCATTTACTCCACACAATCCCCAAGCAACTTTCCTCCGACTTTGAGATTTCTAAAGGGAAAGGTTCTTTCTCGTCAAATAAACTTGACGAGGGTCAATAATCAATTATGGTACATAATTTTCTCTTGAAAAGTTGTTATGGTGAGAAAATTAATTAAAAAGAGAAAAAATCGAAGAAACAAAAAGAAGAAAGCAGACGCTATGGTGTTAGAAAAAATTGAAATTATTCTGGTGTTCGTAGGTATTAGCTTCTTTTTTAAAGTGTTTTTTAAATAATTTCTGAAAAAAGAGTTTTTGAGAAGTTAAAAATTTTAGTTTTTTTAAAAGTTATACTCAAACTTTTTTCAAAATTTTAACTTTTAAAAATCAAGACAAATATAGTTACTGTAAAAAAAATATTTTTTTTTAAGAAAAAATATTTATTCTTGAAAAATCCAATCCAATTCGACCCTAAGAGTGTGATTGACATATGAAGATAAAGTTAATATTGACTTTTTGAGGTGTGGCAAGAATATATAATTAGTACTCAAGATGTGCGATATAAGAACATTATAAACATAATTTAACGAATTATAAATTCTTTAAATTATTTTTATTATAATGTATTAATAAATTGTATAACGATCGCAACTGCCTCGCGATTGATCATTATGCGGATTGATTACAAGCCGTCCATTGCATGCATCCTTTTTTTTTTTGGCCAAGTGTCTATTGCCTGCTTACGTAGGTTGTGCAAATGACGACCTACAAATTTTTATTACAAGACCAATGACAAGAAACAAAAAAAAAAAAAGAAAAAAAGAAAAAAGAGGATTTATCACAAGACAACTTTTCGCGTGACATAATCACGTGGATAAGAATATCATACATTCTAAATTATATATACTAACATAACATAGTATACCTATTTATAATTTTTATATTATATTTTTATAAATTTTAATTATTTACAAATTATAAGTTATAAACATTTGATGTTTAAAACTTCTAATTGTTCATAATTTATTTATCTATTACTTTTATATTATATATATTATACATTTAAAAACTTTATATCATATATTTATAATAATAAATTATCTATTTATGATTATTCAAGATATGTTTACAATCTGTAAACAATATGTTCATAATTTGTGAATAATTTCGAAACTTACTGTTGGAGGTATTACCAATATCCGATCGATGATCAGATTCTTGTGATGTGTTCATCTATATGAGGAGAATAAATTCGTTAAATTTTACGTTAAATTATGAGATTTCCCGATCCTTATTTAAGTGTACCATGATATAAATATATGGTATAATTTACGTAGTTACGTAGCAGAAATAAAAATCCACACAAGTCGCTAGCAATAATGGAAAAAAAAAAAATTGGAATATTTGCATGTGATGCGCCCGGTACGATATAAAATATTGGCAGAGCAGTGTACAAAACTGGCCCAGACCAATATCCAATGGGCAATAGCTATCTTATGTTTTGCCCATACAAAACTCAAGATTTTCTTCTTCTTCTTCGTGGGTTCGTCAGAAAATCATTGACCCCCCACCTCTTCCTTCTTCTCTTTTGTTTATAACAATTTAACATATTAATACAAGTTCAGTTGAAAAAGAAGTTAGACAATTTCTTGTTTATTGTGTCATTGTTTGCAGTAAAGGTAGATAAAAATGAACAAAGGCAACTTTATTGTTTCTACTAAAGAGTTGAAAAAAGAATAGTAGCTAATTGTGATGTTAGAATGGAGGGAATGGATAGGATAGTGGAAGATGAAGAGATGGAGGAGGGTAGTGTGAGGTTGTTGGGTAGTTATAACAGTGGAGGTGGTGGGAGTGCAAGGTGGGTTGATGGTAGTGAAGTGGACTCTGAATCACCACCACCATGGTCTTTGTTTTATAATGAGGATGGTGAGATTAGGGAGGTGTATGGGTCATCATCAATTAGGAGGAGGCTTGTCAAGAAGCCCAGAAGTGTTGATTCTCTTGATGTTGAGGCTATGGAGATTGCTGGGGCACATAACCACCATGTCAAGGTAAAAATACAAGATTTTTTTGCACTTCTGCTTGTAACTGAACTGCCTTATTAATTTGCATATACATGTATCTGATATTATAAGTATTTCAATTTTCTGGTGCTTATGTGTTATAGTTGTAGTGAGAAACTAGTATATGTTGAGAGTTTGGGGCTTTTCTTCAATTTTAGGATTAAGTTATTTTTCTTGGAAGTCTTCAGTCTAGGATTTAATCAATTCAAACATTCATTAGTTGCTTCAGAATATTTCGACCTATGAGTGTTCTTTTCATGGAAATGAGAAGTTCCCCACTTGGTTTGAGCTCTAGACCATGTGATTGTTCGTTTTCTACAATATTGTTTGTTCAGAATTTAGGGCTTATAGATTTTCTTTACTCTCACTTTGAAGTTCTGCTCGGTCATCTGCAAATTGCATTTGATGATTCTGGAAGACTAATTCAACAAAGTAAGCAAAATATTGAAGATTATGTTTGCTGTGATTTTGTTTTTCTGCAAGATTCAAGTAGAGAATGTGCAAGGCAACCTAGATGCTGTAAGAATTGGTTGATTATGTTTCTGAATTTTTAAATGGCAATGAGAAAGCGAGATAGGCATCAGAAAATTGAATTTACTTGCTTATTTCTTCGCATAGAAAAGGATGAACAAGCTTTATGTTGCCTCCTTAGAGGCAACAAGAAAAGGCACTATTGAATAAAAGGGTTCAGGTATTTTCTATTATGAATCTGCATCATGAACTACCCACATAGGTCATGGTAACCCCTCAAGTACCAACACAAAACTTTATTATCCTTCCTTGTCACCACCTTCCCTGCCCTTCAGCTGCACACTTACGCTCACAATAAGTAGCAACACGAACCTTTTAAGATCACCAGAACTTCTAGCATAAATTTTGTCTCATGAGATATCATTAAATCTGCCTTCTTGATGTTTAACTTCTTGAGTCTATTGGATTGACTTGCCAAAACCAACAGTAAACAACTGTAATAAGGAATTTGTTTAGCGAAGTTGGGTAGTTGATGTAGAGATTTCACTTGTAATACTCACTTAATGCTGTGTACCTAAAGCCTAAATTAACTTACTGATCCCTTTGCTAATTTGCACTTTATGAAAATCAGGATGCTTCTATTTGGCGAACTCTTGCATTGGCATTCCAAACTCTTGGTGTTGTGTATGGTGACATGGGCACCAGCCCTTTGTATGTCTTTTCTGATGTATTCAGCAAGGTACCCATCACATCAGATGTTGATGTCTTGGGAGCCTTGTCACTAGTAATTTATACAATTGCTCTAGTCCCCCTGATAAAGTATGTTTTCATAGTCCTCAAGGCCAATGATAACGGTGAAGGTACAAGCTTTGTGCTTAAACATGTTTTTTCCTTCATATGTCATACCTTAACTTGTTAACAACACAATAATTACTTTGGCAGGAGGAACATTTGCATTGTATTCATTGATCTGCAGGTATGCACATGTTAATCTTCTGCCGAATCGTCAGCAAGCTGATGAGCATATCTCCAGTTTTAAGCTCAAACTGCCCACTCCAGAACTTGAAAGAGCATTGAATATAAAGGAGGCACTGGAGCATCATTCCTCATTGAAAACCCTTCTCTTACTCTTAGTTTTAATGGGCACATCTATGATAATAGGGGATGGTATACTGACCCCAGCAATTTCAGGTATATGCGTGTATATGACTGTTGATAGAATAGAAACACGCAAAAATAAGGTTTCTGCAATAATTCTCGAGCAGCTAATTTAAGCTTCATCTGGATGCTCTGGCACATGTCTTTTTTATAAAAATGTAATTGCAAATGTAAGGTTAAAAGAGGGTGAAGCATCATCCAAGTCCCAGCTCTCTGTGCTGTTGGCCTTACACCTTTATTTGATTGAAGGAAGAAAAGAGTGACTTTGATTACTGGTCTTCCCACTTTCTCTTTGCTTTTCCTTTCTGTTTGAGGTAGGGTGTGGCAAAGAATGTGTAGATCATGACATTCTCATAGTTTCACTTGCCAAATTGAATTTACGGTGCTTAGCCCGAGATATTAGCTTTAAATTGAGTTTAATACAAGCAAGACAACCAGAGAAGGGGGTGGCAGCCTCGTTTTAGCTGGATATAGGCTGCATGTTATTTGGCTGAAGCAACTCTATTTTAGTGGAGAGCGGAGATTTTTCTAGGCTAGGACTGATCATACGATGATTTGCTTCTAGCCGTGGTACTACAGGAGCCCTTGATTTGCCTGAGCCAGTGACTCCATAAATTCTATTGCTTTTCAACTTGCATCCCTGTAACTTCCTGGGATGGTTATAATACACTTTCTGTTTTCTTTTCAACTTGCAACCCCACAACTTCCTGGGATGGTTATAATACATATAAGTGGTGTTTTATTGTAATGCAATTGTTAATGCAATTGTTCTTGTCAAAGTGGATTATCTGTAAGACGTGTTTGGATCACCATATTGTCTTCTAATACTACCTTTCTTTTCTTACAGTCATGTCTGCTGTTAGTGGTTTGCAGGGTGAGATTCCCGGGTTCGGTACAAGTGAGTACTTCTTTTTTCCAGTCTCAGTTGCAACATTAAGTGGCTATATAAAACTTAGGGTTGACAAGAGTTGTTAATTAAGTTTCTGGTCATTTGGGTGTTAAATCTGAGAAGTATCTCAGTGTGATTACTTTCATCTGCAGATGCACTGGTTATCACTTCCATTTTTATCCTTATTGGCTTATTTAGTATACAAAGGTTTGGGACAAGTAAGGTGGGCTTCACTTTTGCTCCTGCCCTCGCCTTGTGGTTCCTCAGTCTTGGATCTATTGGAATTTACAACTTGTTGAAGCATGACTTCACTGTTTTAAGGGCATTCAATCCAGCTTACATCTATCTTTTCTTTAAGAAGAACAGCACAAAGGCATGGTCAGCTCTTGGTGGTTGTGTTTTATGCATCACAGGTATGTTGAGTATCCTGTAGTCCTTGTAAAAAGGTTTGTGTGTCTATATGCATAGAGTTTGTTGCTGTTTTAGAGTACATGAAGATTGAGTTTATTTAATTCCCGTGGAGAACACTCTACCTTATCATTTGTTGTTGTGCGTTGGTCTTATGGTGAAAACTGATTGTAGCAAAAATCTCCATCCCTTGCTATCTCAAGAAAGCATAATTTGATGGTTAGTATTCAACCTAAAAATAACTTCATTAGAAATATTTATGCAGTTTTCATTAGATGATGTTGAATGTTGAATGCAACCATTACTCTTATAATTAAGTTTACCTCTAGATTTTCTTGCTGAAGAATGAACCAGATGATGCTATCTTATCTAATTTCTTTTGAGTCAGTATCATGCTGGTTTTGATTGCATTACAGCGGGCATGCCAGGTCCTGCCCTAATATATGGTAGTTAGCATGCAACTAGTTCTAAGAAGTCTGGTTTTTAATTTGTTGGTTGTCCTGGTTTTAGGTCTTTAGCAAGTGAAACTATGGTTAATGATCTTGCCTCCATCCCAATTGGTATAGGGAATACATAACGATAAGTTTCCATAACCAAGACAACTGGAATACTCGTGGTTTTGATTTTGCCTTTTACCATGGAAATCTGATGTGATAATTAACCAATTGTAGGACAGACATAATTTGGAGTCAACAATGATTACTAATGTCTTAACTGCTAGAGCTTGGGATTTGATTATTTTGGTTCCAGTTACCTGAAATGGGTGTAGTGTATATAATAATATAACCCATTCAGAAACTTACAGAAAACCTCTGCGTATTGAGCTTTTATTGTCTTTAACATGCTCCCTTAAATGCAGGTGCAATTGTTTTTAATTGAGCCTTACACTTAGTCATACTCTTTTTCAAATGGGTAGCTGCTGGACTTGAACCCTGGAGCTTCTGTTAGAAGGACTCAAATAACATATTAATCTATCATCCTCATTAAAAGTTTAAGCTATTAGAAAGGGCTTGGTTTTGTTTATTTATTGTCTTCACAGGTATATATATGTTTTTGTTTAGTTAGGGAACAAATATTTATATAAGCCAATAAGCTATGATTTGAAGAAGAATGCTACAGTATTGAAGTGTGACAATAATGTCATAAATTTTTTCATCACCAATGTAATTATTGTAGGAATACTAGTGAGTCATGCTGAATCAGGTGGGATTAGTAGATTTGGGAATTGTTTGGATTGGGGTTCGTAGGCAGGTTCTGGTATGGTGATGTGGGAAATTTGGCTGGTCTGACCAGCTGCCACCCCTGATGATGAATATATGCCACATGAAGTGCTCAATGATAATAACAATGGTAAATCAGTCAACAACAGTTCTATAATGTACACGTCGTATTTCATCACTATGCAAAAGAAGCCCGCGTCAAATGCCTTTTGCTTTGTTATAGTCTAGTACTTCTGCATCCACGGTTGTTGTCTTCAATTTTCTTTTCCTTTCACAACTATTGTTTCTTATTATGGTATTTTGACTGCTCATTGGGATTTCCACCGACATGCAATTAAGTATTATTATTAGTCTCATGGTAGAACATAGGCAATCGGATAGGTTGAAGAAGAAATTGAGAATGAATTCTATTCTACCATCCTGTCCCAAATTAATAACATAAAGGATTTGTCTCTTGTTTATGAGGACTTGGGTTCTGTACTACTACTAACAAGGGTTTAAGCATTTCTAGGGCCAAGTCATTAGGCTCAATGTGTCAAAGGGCTAGTAGTTGAACCTACATCTGGTGTTGATCTCTGCCCTTCCAAAGAGCATACTTGCTTCATTATCAAGATGAGGCATGTGCATGTGGACATTGAGAGATATTAAAAGCAAGATCAATTACCTACCTTGATGGGTAGCAGAACTTTATCTTGATAATAGCTGCAATTGCAGTTATTGACGTAATCTGTTTTGATAATATTTCATTCTGCGGTATTATTATGTTGGGTTATCTATGGTATTGCTGTAATTGGCGGACATGTGACGAGTTGTAATATCCACTTAGCAGGAGCGGAAGCAATGTTTGCTGATTTAGGACACTTCTCTGTGCCATCTATACAGGTTTTTATGAGAGTCATTTAATCTTAACTTTCCTCCAACTTTCCTTAAAATATTATAATCTGATGATGAATTTGAATCAAACTGATGGCTGCAGATTGCCTTCACCAGTGTGGTGTTTCCATGTCTTCTTTTGGCTTACCTGGGTCAAGCTTCATATCTAATGAAATACCCTGCTTCAGCTAATAGGATATTTTATGATTCTGTTCCAGGTGATGCTTGCAAAACATAATTCTTTGCTATATATTTTACTAGTATCTTTCCAAATAAGAATGAATAAACTTCTTTATATGGCTACTCCTAACACTTCTGTCTCTGAAAAACAGAAGCTCTTTTCTGGCCAATTTTCGTAATAGCCACAATTGCTGCTGTAATTGCCAGTCAGGCTATGATATCGGCCTCTTTCTCGTGCATCAAGCAATCCATGGCTCTTGGATGCTTCCCAAGGCTGAAGATAATTCACACCTCAAGGAGACAAATGGGTCAAATCTATATTCCTGTCATCAATTGGTTTTTGATGGTCATGTGCATAGTCGTGGTTGCTGCCTTTAGGAGCACAACAGACATAGCCAATGCTTATGGTAATGCTTATGGTTAAGTATCCTTTCTTTAGCTCTTATTAAATTGATTAATAAATATTCTGCCTTCCTTAAAAGGAAACCAAAGAGAAAAGAAAAGGCAAAGGAAGGAAAAAGGAGGAGGCCTGTTGAAGCTCCCTCAATTAAAAGTGGAAATACATCCTTGCAGCCATCTATAGTTATTTTTGGAATATATGCTCACCATATACGATTTCTTTACTACTCTCTTTTCTTCCTTTTTCTTCTGCCTCTTTTCTCTCTCTTTCTCTACACAGGCATAGCTGAAGTTGGCGTTATGATGGTTAGCACTTGCTTGGTGACACTTGTTATGCTCCTTATATGGCAGACTAACTTATTTCTGGCTCTATGCTTTCCACTTGTATTTGGAACAATAGAGCTTGTTTACATGTCTGCTGTTCTATCCAAGATCACTGAAGGTGGTTGGCTTCCACTTGTTTTTGCTAGTTTCTTCCTTTGTATCATGTACACCTGGAACTATGGGAGTGTGCTCAAGTATCAAAGTGAGATGCGGGAGAAGATCTCCATGGACTTTGTGCTCGAGCTTGGTTCAACCCTAGGGACTGTAAGAACACCAGGAATCGGGCTGCTATACAACGAGCTGGTTCAAGGCATTCCCTCTATTTTTGGACGGTTTCTGGTGGAGCTTCCAGCAATCCACTCTACCGTTGTCTTTGTATGCATCA
This sequence comes from Cordia subcordata, assembly GCA_028554755.1. Classification (NCBI taxonomy): domain Eukaryota; kingdom Viridiplantae; phylum Streptophyta; class Magnoliopsida; order Boraginales; family Cordiaceae; genus Cordia; species Cordia subcordata. The sequence continues at coordinate 3,124,972 of JAPTOF010000020.1, forward strand.
AATATGTCCCCATACCAGTTGTTCCTCAAGAGGAAAGGTTTTTGTTTCGAAGGGTTGGCCCGAAAGACTATCATATGTTCCGTTGTATTGCCCGATATGGTTATAAAGATATCAGAAAAGAAGATCATCAAGCGTTTGAGCAACTTCTTGTGGAGAGCCTTGAGAAATTTTTGAGGAAAGAAGCTCAAGAATTTGCTCTGGAGAGTACTCTGAATGAGCCGGAGCTAGATAGCATTTCAGCGAGATCAACAGAATATGAAACCAACAGCGGCGATGGAGTGGACGAGCTTAGGATACCGTTGATACATGACCAGAGATTAGACGCATCAGGAACCTCGTTGACAGAAGGTTATGCTTCAGCACTACCAGCTAGCGGCATGGCGGCAGATGAAGATCCTAGTCTTGAGTATGAGCTCTCAGCCCTTCGTGAAGCCACTAGCTCAGGATTTACATACTTGCTCGGGCATGGCGACGTGAGAGCAAAGAAAAACTCTTGGTTCATCAAGAAACTGGTCATAAACTATTTCTATGCGTTCTTGCGAAAAAATTGCAGAGGTGGGGCTGCAACTATGAGAGTTCCTCACATGAATATAATCCAGGTTGGGAAGACATACATGGTTTGATCTATCCTTTATTTTAGGATGTCTCTCCATATTAGCTTTGTTTAAAAGTGCTTCTATTTTGTCAAAGGCACAACGATAGTTATCAATGGAAAAATCATTTTGGACAAATCAGATGGAACATTATGTCAAGGTGATTTTTCTTCATCTGTTTGAAATTGTTTATGCATATATGTGCTTTATCAACTTGAACAACAATCTTTGTGGCTTCTCTATAAATTTCATGTTACTAGATTTAAGGGCACGTATACTTACCCTTTTTCTTTTAGTACGCCAGCAAGTACTCTGTAACAATACAATCAAATGATGTGAATGCTTATAACAATATAACACTACACGAAAAAGAGATAATTGAATATGAGCAACAAAATGCGGTCAAACTTGGGCCTCAATATTATCTCACAACACTTGAAGCTCAGGAGCCCATTTGACATATGTAAAAATTCCTCGTTGAATGAGTTTGATGATGTTGTCTGAACCAAAAGTGCACTGCAAATAGAACAAAATCATGGACTACTATTGTTTCCCGACCAAGGTTCTCTAAAATTTAACAATCATGGGTTAAGAATCAAAAGATAAATCGCAATAACAAATTTTCATTCTATGTCCTTGTCACGGACACTAGATGTTGATATTGTAAGTGTATTATACAATGAGTTAAAAAAGTAACCGTCCTTTAAAATTTCAATGTGAATCAAATCTTCTCAAGAGCTCGAACAAAGAATCATTGATAATATCTATATCGTACTTGTAAATTGATTGCTTAACCACTTTTGACATTAACATTTCAGCGTGTACACGAGCAGTGTGGGGGGATGTAATTTGTGGTCATTGATTTTGAAAAATATCGATATTCTTTAATTTAGTTTAACTAATATTCATGAAAAAAAACAAGATACTCATTAAGCTATATCAAATAGTTTCAAAGTTCTAGATTCGTTTCTTTTCAAAAAAGGTGAACGAAAAACCTAATTTCGTATTAGATCATAAATAGGCGGGCCCAACAAATTGAATGGCTTGCCAGCTGTACCGATGTTGCCAACCCTGCTTTCGCCTTCAGGTATTCGATATTTTTGTCCGGTGAACAATAAGTCTTGTTAATTTGCTTTTCTAATCAACTTCCCAAAAGTTAGCGATTAGATGATCTCATTTATGCTACAAAAACACATTGCTGCAGCTGGTTTTTAGCGTTAAATCACCAATTAAGGTAAGTATTGTGGTTTCTAAGAAACGTTATTATCGTATCATATACATAAATTTTCATAGTTTTGTTACAAATTAGGCGTCCAACATCTACCTTATCAAGAGAATGATTAACAACCTGATGGGTAGCTAAACTGGTTCATGGTCCAAGATAGATATAGGGTTCCTGCTCAATGAAGGTGAAAAATACATAACTTTACATTCGCGTATGAAATTTATACATAAATTTTTAAAAAATACAATTCTAACTCACTTTTTGTAGTTTCATTCTTTTTGATACCAAAATCTGTCAACTCGACCAACGAGCACAAAGCTATGGTTTGGCTCAACGGAAAAAGCATAGTAGGTCTACCAGCCATCCTTTCAATCATGTGCCCCTCTCTAGCTCAACCAAACCCCCCCCCCCCGGCGCAGAAAAGAAAAAGCCATATAACGATTGCCTCCACGATTAGGGTTGGGGTAATCCAACTGCACGGCAGAATTCTTTGTCAGTAAAATAGTAGTAGATTTCACGGTAGATTTCAGAATTTTGCCCACTTTGATTTAATTTTATTAGAAAGATGTTAAAGTTCCCATCCATGAGATGGCTAGTTTATTATTCAATTCTTAAAAATTACGTATATATCTAAACCCGAATGGTAATTACATTCTTTTTCAGATAAGTGGAGGATGAGTGATCCTAGGGAGGCCCTAGTCAGCCCACTACAGTTTTAGGACAAGGGCCTATCAGAAATATAGGGACAAAATAAATGGTATTTCTATCAAGCAAAATACTAATGGACCACTGACGAGAAGGGGGTGGGTCCAAATCTATCAGGATGTTTGTGCTTATGCTACACGCCCATTCTAGTGGTGTCAATTTTGACGTATCGTCTCAAATGAGGGGAGAAGAGTCAGGGAGCACTAAAGAATTAGGTCTAAGACTTTCAATATTTCAAATTTCGAAATACATGACTCAGTCCGAAAGAGACGAGATACCTGAATAATAAAAAAATTTAGGTAGAAAGCCTAAATGTATATCGTTGTCATTGGTCCGGTTAAGGTGGGGCCGAGTTGGTGTCCTTATAAGAAGGGAACAAATGGAGATATCTTTCTAAATAATTATTACGATAATAATATTTCCAAAATGGACAACACTGAGCCAGTGAAGATTGAAGAAGACAAGTGGTGGAAATGACATACCGACTTCTCAAATGTTGTGGATTTGTTTCCGTCGTGCCATCGACAAATATGTATGACATGTACAGTAATGGGAAGGATTATAATGATAAAGTCATGGAAAAGTTTCTTTTTCTTTTCTTTTTTTTTTCCTTTCACTATTTCTAGACTTGATATGGACAGAAAGTCTGTTTATGTTCTAAATTTGAATCAATTAAGAAATTCTTTTCAAGTTAATTTTGGTACATCTTATGCCCAACTAACTTAAATTATGTTCGTTTAAAATGTCAGGCTTAGGTGTAATGGGATTTAACATATCTTGAATGAGTATAAAAGACTTTCTTAGTGATAGTGATGGAATTAGAATTTTTATTGAGGGTAAAGAAAATTAAATAATTTAACAAAAAATAAGCAAAATATGAATTTTATTAATTTATGATAAAGTTATGAGCGTGCCCTATGAGTTCTCAATTTTTGAAAATGTTGCATAATTATTTTATTGATTTTGAAAGGTTAATATTATCAACTAATAATACAAGAATATATATATATATATATATATATATTACTTTGTTTAACTAAAAACTAAATTTACTTCCCTTTTATCCTTATTTAAACATGAAATACGGCGATATACAAAAAGAATAGAGAAAAATAGAATAATAAGCAATTATTTACAAATTTAAGGTGAATCCATATATAAATTAGCTTTGAATACATTCCAAATTACATATACAATAATAATAATTTGCCACAGCCCACATGCAACGATAGTCCTCTTTCGAGTATACAGATTCGTCTATGCTTACAAACTTATAAATTTGTAAATTTTTAAAGACATATTAAACCCTTTTTTAAATTATATTGTTTGAGAATCAAGGTACAAGCCTCATTACTATCATTTCAATTTGCCATAATAAACAAACCAATGAAATTCCTGAATATGTTCTTTAAGGAAAACGAAGTGACAACATTCAATAGCTCATGAGAGTGGGCCCTCGAAGGTCCACCACAAAATTTTTCCTCAGAAAATTTATCTCCGTACGTGTGTGCTGTCGATGAATATATATATATATATATATATATATGTGTGTGTGTGTGTGATGTATTACCTAATATTTTTTTTTTGTTCAATAAAGAAAGATTTCATTAATATTTACAAAAACAAAGTCTTCTACTAGAGAAGGTTAACATTTACATTCTTCGCTTTCCTAAATTTGTGCATTTTAGACATGATATTAGATTCGATTCTACAAAAAATTTGTTTCTCTGTTGAGATCGTACCATCATTGATTCTTTGATTTCTTTCTCTTCAGATATTGTAGATGAAAACCCCCAAAAAAAGATGTAAGAGAGTAGCCTGTAAAGTATGAGAGTCAACATGCAATTTAAACCATTTGGATAACTCCTTCCAGCTCCTGAGATTTGTTGGACAATTAATCTTCCTTCAGCCTTTCTTCCAAAATCTGCCAAGAAAATGAGCATCCAAAGAAGAGGTGCTCATGGTCCTCGATGCTCAAGTGATAGAATAGACACAAGGGGTTAATGAAGAGCCCTCAAAAAATAAGTCTGTCCTTGGTGGCTAACCTTTTCTTCCAAAATAACCAGTTACAAAAAGCTTGTTTAGGAATGCTATGTTTAAACCAAACCACACTACTCCAATCAATTTTAGGAAGAGTAGGTCTGATAAGATCCTAGGCAGCACACTTCATGTACTCACCATTCGGAGAATTGATCCAAAAAATATTATCGTCTCTCAAAACATTAGGCTTCAAGTTCCCAATATTCTGAAAGATATCAACAATGACACCTGAAGATGATGAACAATCCCAGTCATTTTCCTTAATGAATGCAGCAACTTTTAAAGAAGAGTCAATCTCATGAGGATCAAATTGAAAATAATCGGTAAGGGGACCCAACAGGTACCAATGATCCCACCAAAACAAAATATCGAAGCCCATTCCCAATTCTGTCGGCCATGAAGTATCTAACCACATCGCTGAGTTGCATGATATTCTTCCAGGCCCAGGATGAATTTGTAGAAATAAGGGCCTCCCAGAGAATAAAGTTTTTCAAGTAGTGCCTAGAGATCCAATCCGTCTAAATTGTCTTCTGTTTAGTGTAGAGAATCCACAGGTACCTTAAAATCGCTACTTGACTAGAATCATAGAGTCTCTTCTAGCCAATACCACCTTTTTCCTTGGTAGTACAAACATTGGACCAAGCAAGTTTAGTTTTCCTATGCAAATTTTCTTCACCATACCATAAAAAAGAAGCCATCTTTTTCTCAATATCTTTCAGGACACATTTTGGAAGAATGAACATCCGAGCCCAATAAGAATTGATGTTAGCAAGGACGAAGTTAACGAGTTGAAGTCGGCTAGCAAAGGTTAGCCATTTATTCCTCCAATTATTGATTCTTTTAGTGATACAAGCCACTAAGCTATCACAGTCTTTCTTGTACATTCTGCCAGGGATAAGAGGCACCCCCAAGTACTTAATAGGAATAGTACCCTTTTTAAAACCCAAGATATCAGCCAATTTACATCTTATTACCCCATTGCAACCCCCAAAGTAGATCTCGCTTTTGGTTTGACTGGCTTTAAGACTGGAAATGCATTTGAAGAGCATGAGATATTCTCTAAGGATAGCCACAGAACTAGCTTCCTCCTTGCAGAACAAGAGAAGATTGTCTGCAAAACACAGGCGGTTCAAATTGAGTTTCTTGCATTTAGGATGGAATTGAAAATCCTAATTTTGACTAGCCCTTTTCAAAATCCCACATAGAACTTCCATAGCTAGCAAAAACAAATAAGGTGAGATTGGGTTACCTTGTTTCAAGGCTTTAGCACCTTGAAAGAAACCATAGATACCTCCATTCATAGATATCGAATATCTCGGGGAAGTAATGCAACTTCTGATCCAAGAGATGAATTGATTTAGGAAATTAAAAGCAATCAGAGAGTTCAAATGAAGTCTCAAACAAGGGAATCATAGGTGAGCCAGCCTTCACAATGCATCTGGGGGAGATATTCTTATTCCTATAGCCCCTCACCAATTCCTGCCCAATAAGCACATTATTTGAGATACTACGCCCCTTGACAAAGGCGTTTTGCTCAAGAGAAACCAAGAATTGCATGCACGAACTCATACGATTCGAGATAACTTTGGTGATGCATTTATAAAGAGTGTTAAAACAAGCAATAGGCCTGAAATCAGTGATATAAGAAGGATTATGTACCTTAGGAATCAGCACTAAGGTGGTTGACTTGATTTCCTTAAGAAGCATTCTAGAGTGAAAGAATGATTTGATAGCTTGGGTAACATCAGTCCTAAGAATAGGCCAAGCAACTTTGTAGAAATGAGAGTTAAACCCCTCAGGACCGAGACTTTTGTCAGCAGAAATATCAAATAAAGCCTGTTTAATCTCCTCTAATGACACTGGCCTAATGAGCTCAAGGGTATCCTCTTCTTTTAGTGTTGAATGAAGAATGCTTCTGATATTGAAAGGAGAAATAGGATTGACTTCAAAATCCTTGGATCTAAGCAAGCTTCTAAAGTTTTCAACTATTTCATCACCAATCTCATCCAATGTACTCAAGATCGAGCCATTTTGCTTGATAAGGGTAGTGATAGCATTCTTTGCCATGCGACTTTTAGTATAGTTAAAAAAGAAACTTGAGTTAGCATCGCTTTCCTGGAGCCATTGAATTCTAGACTTTTGTCGCCAGGAACTCTCCTCAATAATCATCATATTTTTAATCTTACCTACCTGATCCTTCTTGATGATAACGAGGGAGGCATCGTTGCATCCATCAAGAATTTTCATCTACACCTCCTTTAAAGAATTATTAACCTCAACAAGTTCCTGGCTAATATTCTTAAAGTACTTATTGTTGAAGTCAGTGAGTTCCTTCTTCAGCTTCTTCAATTTAGTAACCATCTAGAACATACAGCTACCTTCCACGTTTTCTCTCCAAACCTTGTCCACCAGTTTCAAAAAACCATCATGTTTGGTCCAACAATTATAGAATAGAAAAGCTGAAAGCTTCTTCACCACAGAAGGGTAAGGGCAAAGAGAGAGTAAACAATGGTCAGATAAGCCAGGATGATTCACCACCAAGCTTGAGTTAGGATAACTCATCAGCCATTTAGCATTGATAAATACTCTAACCAAACGATTAGCTCGAAAAGAGTCCTCTTGAGCTCTATTAGACCAAGTAAAATGAGGCCCAACGCTTCTATGTTCCTCTAAAACGGCATTCTCAACACATGAAATAAACTCTTTATTGATGCTTGTGAGGGTAGAACAATTATGCCTATCCTCACATCTAAGGATCTCATTGAAATCATCGCCAAAGCAAAGGGGTTGATTCCCATTGATTAAACTCCAATCCTTGAGTTTCTTCCACAATACTCTCCTGTGTTCCGGGTCATTTCTTGCATAGACACCCCCAAAATAAAATACATTTGAACTCTTCAGATCTTTAATAGAGCAAAGTACACATTGATCATTAGCTTCAATTCTCTTGACATCAACCTTCTCGGAATTCCACAAAATCCAGATTCTGCCAAAAGCGTCAAAATCATAGTTGTTGACAAAAGACCAACTCTTGAATTTAGAGTTCAAGATGCTCACTTCATTACCTCTCTTGACTTTAGTCTCAACCAAGCAGCCAAAAACGTTTAGATAATAATGCATTACCTAACGTTGAGGTGGTGCATTATGCATTTATTCTTAATTGCTATTGCTGCTGACCAGTTTCTTTGAATTTTATGACATGGCTGCTTCATGCACCATCAACAAATAGTATTATAAATAAATAATATTGATTATGCAAGCATATTTGCATGTCCGCAAGCTTGACTCATACATTTTTCTGCAGATGGATATCACCTACTCAAGCAATTTCACTTGTTTATTTTTTGAGAAATCTGGACTTTAGCTATTCAGAAATGAACAAGTTTTCGGTATGCAATGAATTACAGTTGGTATATGTACATACATATATATATATATATGTGTGTGTGTGTATCTCTTGTTGAGGTTGGAAAGAGTTAGGGAATAAATTAATCTTCACAACCACTTCTCGGACCTAATTTTAATTTTAGAAAAAAATTTAAGCCATTAAATCTTGAAGTTACAGAGTGATGCAAATGTGTATATATAATTAATAGCTCATTTTTTCCTTAATTTATCTTAGTATAGCAATTGATTAACTTCTCCTTGTCTCCTGAATTCATATATGAAATCTTAACCGAGATAATTTCCAAGATACATGCAAATGATGCAAGTAGATATATCTTTTGAAAACCAAAAAAATATATATATTTTTTCTTTTGCTAAGAAAGCAAGCTTGGATTAAAAACCAAATATTTACAAAATATACTTATCATTTGCTATATATACTTTTCTTCTTCTGGAGTTCTTTAAGTAAGATATATAAGTAAGATATATAAGTAAGATATAACCTTTTGAAATAGACATATAATTATTTCATTCACGAATTTAGAACGCACAATAACATTAATTGGGGAAAAAAAAAAACAAGTTCAATTCTGCAGTCAACTTTAATTAGGATGTAAACAACAACAGTGATTATCATGGAAAAAAAAAATAGTGTCATCATTACACAAAAGGTACGAGTTTGATTGTTATGTTATTATGAAAATTAATTATGAATTAATTAGTTAGTTCACTTTAATAATTACGTGAACCAAACTCTCTCGAATATGTCAAGTATCATATTGTTTTGTTCTCTCTCAATCTTGATCTATAAATTCAAAATTCAACTAATTTTGACATTTTAATACCCGTAATGGAAGCCAAGTCACATAGTTTACCTAATTATGTCTTGGTTTATTTCGATGTGTATTTAAACTAATAAAGAACTTTTAATAAGGCAATGAACAACTATTAAATATATTATTATAGTTATTAATTATCTCATCTAAAAATTTAAGTATTTCAATACCCATAAAAAAAGTCAAGTCACATAGTTTACCTAATTATCTCTTGTTAGTTTAGAGACATTTTTTAAACTAATAAAGAACTTTAAATATGACACTGAATAACTATTACATATATTATATATTGTTAGAGTTATCACTTCATTTTGAAGTGTAAGTTTGTTGAAAAGATACTAGTATATTTGTTTATTATATTAACACGAGTATATAACCATTACATATATTGTTAGAAGATATTGGTCTATTTATTTATTGCATTAATACGAGTCAACAACAATTACATATTTTCCTAGAGTTAAAATCAGATAGTTTAACTCTACCTGCATATGTAAACAATTTTTAATGTCATTAAGTGGGTGAAAATAAGTTTCAAACGTGAGACCTTTCAATTTTAAACTCTAATACCATGTCAGAATTATTAACTCATCTAAAAACTTAAACTTATAAAGAGAAGTTGTATTAACATATATGAAAATAGAATGATAAAAAAAGATGTTAAATGACACAAATAAGAGACGGAGAAACATGTTTAATGAATAATAGATGCTTCAGGATAAAGGTAGTATAGTCATTTTATACATCGAATTGAATTATCGGTAGAGTCTATTTATCATTTTTCAGAACAACTGTACAATAAATCTTTCGTCTTCATGTGTAAATATTTATGCAGGGTTTGGAATTCACTTATTATAAGATGTCCATTTTATTGAAAAATACATTTATCTTATCGCAAGTATTTTATAAAATTTCAAATCAAATCATATTTTTTATCTTATAAGATATAAACAATTTATCCTTGACTTATTTTTTACAATTATAATTAAAACATTTTATCAAAAATATCTTATAAAAACTCAAAACAAACTATACTTTTGTTTATATATAAAACATCAAATAAGAGAAACACTTTACAATAAACTTATACCAAACAAAATTAGAAAATAAATTGCCACGTCTACATTTGCTTGTGTCCATATTGAGTGCTCAAGATCTCAAACCCCTTGATACTCTTTGGAATTCATGCTTAAAGCTAGACATCTGGGATTAGAGAGAGAAAGTATTCATGTTTCTCAAAATTTGACTCGAATTTTGTCACTTAGTATCTAAAAATATTTTATTTTATAACACAAGAAATTTAGTTGATGGAGTCCGACAATTGAAACATCTGGCAGAGCCTGGCCTTCAACTGACAAACTTCAGTCGCACAGCATGTCCCCTCCACTAAGGTATTAATCCAGGTGATGAGAAGTGTCCGTCTCTAACCATTACTGCTGGAGCATCCCTGGAGGACTAAACCCACTTTATTTTCTTATAAACTTTCTAATATTGAACGGGAGAACTTTTAATTAACGTATTTCACAATATTATTAAGCACAAAAAATTAAAACAAATTTTCAAGAAAAAGAATGACGACAAACAAGTGGATGCTAGATATGCCATTAAAGTCCAAAGAGCAATGTGATCCACGTTTAGCAAGAAACTAGATTAGGTTTTCTTTTTTTCACTTTGGATTTCAAAAAGTTAATAATTATAAGTGGTCTAAAATGGGAAGCAGTCAATTTCTTTTTTTTTTTTTTTTTTGAAATGTACGGCGTGGTTCCGCGAGTAGTAAGGGCGCGTATAAAGCAAAAAACTAGAATTCTCTCGATCTTTTGATTCCCTTACGTTTCTATTCGCAACTTTTCGTTTAAGCATGTGCAACGCACGCGCTTTTTGTTAGTAAGAATATACATTGGCCTTCTTGTTGTGCACGCTTCACATGGCGACTTAGAGACGTCAAATTGGAACTAACTTTCTTTAGAACATCAAATTAGGATAAAATAGTCAACTTACCCCGCCAAAAAAAAAAGTAGTCAACTTACTTTTTCTTTTTGTCAATTATAAATTGTATATCTTTTTGTAACTTTTACAAGAAAACATTTCTCAATGCATATATTCTAGAAATGTTTGGCAACGTTTAACTCGAAAAAGTCTTTTAAAAAAATCTATTTTAGTATTATGTCCAAATTTTTTTTATCTTTCCCTAAAATACTATTACATAATTTTAAAATTCAATATTACTTTTAAAATAACTAAAAACTTAATTTTTAAAATATAAGATCAAACAATGAAAGATTTTTTATTCAGTATTATTTTTACCCAAAATTCTACTGTTAAAAGTCTATATCTCAATCGTTGAAAATTTTCAATTAACACCTAGAGTGCCTTAAGCCAAAACCCTCCAAGAAGTTATGTCACATCATCATCTAAAAGAGTAGGATTTTCTGGCAACTTTGGTTAAGAAAATATAATTCTTAGGTTCTAGATAAAGAATTAAAGATAAAGTTAAGGTGTCGCATCTCCCAAATTAATTGTGAAATGGGCATTGTAAATATATCAAGTAGTTTTTTTTTGGCTGGTCGATGCAAAAGTAGTTAGTTAATGCATTCTTCTACTTATTTTCGAAACAGATTAAGATAAATTTATTCACTTCATTTATTTCAACTCCCTAATTCTTATTTCATTTGAGTTCTTTGCTATAGGATCGGAATATAATTAATTAAGTTGATGTAGTAATTAATACAGTTATTCCAATTAAGAATAAAGTATGATAATCTAAATGGTTGATGCAATTATGCTAAAAAAGGATCATCAATGAATTTAAATGTTTAATTGGTTTCATCTTCACCTCTTTAAATAATTATTCTTTTTTTTTTTGGGTCAAAAACGACATTGTTTTGCTTCGAAATGGTATAATTTAATAAGCGTTATTCAACCGCATCAGTACCATTAATTCTAATACCAAAAATTATATCCTATAAATCTTTTCCTCAAACAGACTAGCGACCTAATTAATTTTTCTATACAAGATAATTTTTGAAAATTTTCAATGACGTGGGAGTATGAGTAGCGTGACAACATTAAATTAATTAAGTGGCTACTAAGAAGACGTCAAAAGAAATTGTTAGGATAACAATTCTATACCAGGAAGATTCATAATCAAGCCAACGATATTATTGGGGCTAGCTAGACCCGATGCGACTTACTTAGATAGCGAGGTATATTTTAATTAAATTCCTAAGTATATATTTTTAAAATTCCATGAGAATTTGCTTATCAACTTGGAATATTTATTCATAATACTAGTTAGACTCACATAATGGGAAGCACATTATTCTGTCCAGCTGTTTTTTCCTTGTTGGGCAACATGTTTACATGAAAAAGGAGCACCTAAAACCTTTGACTACAGAAAGATATATATGTAAGACGATATCCCACATCCATAATATTGATGAAGAAATTAATTCTCAACAAGAACACCACTCATGCGCTAGTTCGAGTCACATTGGTTATTGTTAGCTAGGTTGAGTGTTCTATCTTATTTGTTGCAGTAGTCTTAGGGATAGTGATTGCACCCGAAATTTATCAATTGGTGTTTGGGTTCTTTTGGATATCCAATGATTACGCTCTTCTATTTGAGTTTTTCTTGTACCAAAAAAAAAAAAAAAGAATGAGTAAGATACTGATAAAGGATGTCATTAATTGATTTCTTTCCTTTGTATATAAATCACTAGATTGATTCCTTCTCTTATTTTATTTATTTGATTTAGCATAATTTCAGCTATTCACAATGAATATAATTAGTCAAAATCTCTTATACAAGGAGACATGTACTGTACAAAATGAATCAATGAAAGATACACCCAAAATTTATTCTTTTAGATACTTTTAGCTTATATTGCCAAGTGCACCTAATGAAATGCGGTTTGATTTGGTTTGATTTTGGTTTATACTATCTCATTTTAGTGATGGTTTATTTTCTAATTTATTAAAATGTGTTTGGAAGCCCCTAGGCATTTGGTCTAGTAATATGAATTATTCTCTTTTTCAGCGTAGAAAGGTAACAATATTAATTTTTGTGTTAAATCAATTAAAAGCATGTAGGTTAATTAACCATATTATAGAACAAAAGAAAAAAAAGAGAAAAGAAAATAGAAAACATTGGCTTAAGCCAAGCCTATCCAAGTGAGACAAAAAAAATAGCAAATGAAAATGACAAACATCTTATATATATATCTTGTACAAGTCGTAAACATATTTGCAAATCTTTCTCTTCGTTTAAGAAGAAGTTTTTTCGTTTGCTTTTGGAGATGTTTGATGGAGACAAACTAGTAGATTTAAAAACATGGGCGTCGATGTCAAAGTATTTTATTTTATTTCATTAATTATTATTGAAATGGTTTTTATTATTTATTTCCTGTCAGATTTACAGTAGTACTGGAATGGTAATTTTTATCTCAACACCCTCCAAGGGGTATTCAAATAAAACAAAATAGTCTATTATTCACCTCAAAAATGATTTCTCTTAATCTTGATCATCAACTTAATTGATGAAGATAATAAAATATGCCATGCAAAAGCAAATTAATTAATGGGTCAATAAAATGTAAAACAACATTACAAAAATTTGAAGAGGAAAGAAAGAAGAAGAACTACATATAACTATATATATTTTGAATTTATAAAGAAGAAGAACTACATATAACTATATATATTTTGAATTTATAACGTATACTACTAATAAGATTTATTTTAGATCACGTACTTTTTTAAATAATATTAGCTATTAAGATAATACAACAGCACCAAGCTTATCACAGTAAAAACAACCCATCATAGTAAAAACAAAGTACTAGATTTGAATTTATAATGTATACTAATAAAATTTATTTTAGATCACGTGTTTTAAAGTATATGTTTCATGTCAATTAATGATCGATGATATCTTTCATGATTAATCGATAGACAAAGACGGTAAAATGACATTTTTGATGCTCGTCGTGAACCACATGCATCGAGTTTTTTTCTACATTTGTGATGTGTGTTGAGTGCAACCTTTGGAAGGTTCCAAGAACGAACATGCTTTTCTTTTTTAATCACCCACAGAAGGGTTTAATTAATAAAAAAGAATAAAATAGTTGGGGTTGAAATAATCTACAACTTTAAGTACATTATTAAAAATAGTGGTCGGTAGATCTTTACTGACTAATTAAAGCTTTCTTATAAATTGGTCGACGAGAAGAGCTATTGTGTTCCTTGGCCGCCTATACAACAGAAACTTTGACAAAGAGAAGAAAAAAGTATACAAATTTTCGCTATTAATTACTTCAAGTACCTAATGTGCTAAAATAGATGTTGTTCCCCCCCCCCCCCCCACCTAAACTGTTCAAAGTTGTAAATTTTAAATACTTCTTTTGATATTACAGATAAACTACCTGTCTCGCAGTGTTCTGCCTCCCCCCGAATGATCGGTGCGACGGTTGCTTGGGTAAATTCTCATGTCCATTTCATGAATGAGATCTTCAATGAGTTAACTACGTACGTAAAAATCAACAATTTTAACCCACCCCCACATGATGAATGATCACTTTGTGGTCATTGGGTGAATTCTCACGTATGTTTCGTGACAAAGATTCCCAATGAAATAACAATAAATTTCTTTTTCTTTTCTTTACACAATATATCATCACTTTGTGCCGATTTATTGTTAATTAATTTTTTAACCTCATCTAATAAGGGAAAATTGGAGCAATTTTTTTATTGGTCAGTCTAAGTTCCCTTTTCCTCAACCAATTTGGTTCTGTCAGTTAGACAACACTTTTGTGATGAAATTACAAATTCAAATTTGAGAGATTTTACAATATAATACGTCACTATGACTACTCTAACAAACCCTTTAATTACTACATTGAATTTTACCTTATCTCTATGTTCATCTCTCAATACTTGTACATGGAATATGCTTTGACAAAAAAATTGCAAATAATACGAAAAGAAAAGTAAAAAGATCCAAGTTTTTGGGAATCTGTATGGTATACATTTTCTTAAGTTTGGAATATTATTTTCTTGTAATTTCATTAACAAATCGAGATCAAGACAGAGTAGAAGAAAATATGCAATTACAAATATCTTATCCTAAACCTTCAAATCTTATCATCACAGTCCTTGACTTTGAAAGTTTGATCTAAATTGAGTAATATTTAAGAAGTGCTATTAAAAAGAGAGTTAAGTGATTGTAGAACATTAGATGGCATTAACAGAAAAATACTTGAACATTCAAACTTACAATCGTAAATAGACGAATTCTTTTTGAAAAAAATAGAAGAGATTGTAGAAAGAAACTTTTTTAGAAACAATTTGATAACTTAATCCATCTACGATCAAATTTTCACTCACTTATAGATATATCAATAACGTAACTTATAAAGATAGCTTTCTAACTTGTAAGTAAATATTTTGTGTGACTTTCACCCATCACTTTCACTACCATTAAGTCAAACGAACACATAGAACACACACAATCTTTGAAAACTCAAAAATCTTACAGTAGATTACGTATGGTAGTGGATCTACAGTCATACAATTGTCAGGTACACTTTAAGTTGCACACGTATGACACCTTTGCTGTGTTGCCAAAAGCCAAAGTGGACACACAACTGAGATCAACAAACCACCCCCCCCCGCGGCAGCCCCGCACCCCACAAGAAATAAACTAACCTTCAACAGACAAAATCCCAAAACGCAAACTTTCACAATGGTTAACATTAAACACTTGAAAAAGAAAACGTAAACACACACCAACTACATAGAAAAATACTTGAATTCTTGCAATACCATCTTCAAGAAAAAGTTATTTTAAGTTCAAAAAGCCACCCTTTCACTATCATATGTGAAGAATTCTAACTTCTTGTGCTATTGATGCCAAAGTTTTCAGAGACATTTTCACATCACATGTTGGCTTTTTCTTGTTTGTTGTGTGTCTGAGAGGGGTTGTCAAGACTGTAATTATATATGTCTGTACTACACTTTCAATAAACTATTGTTGTTGTTTATATATAATTTAGCGCGTGTGTATGTGAATAATCCTGTCTGCGGTTTTTAGTATTTAATTTTCTTGGAAGTTCTTTACTGGGGAGGGTGGTGTGACTGAAGGGTCAACGCTGAGGGTCTTGAATTTGCTGTGGATATGGCTTTTCTTGTGTTGTAAGAGAACTGTCATGGATCTGGAGGGTGGATTGTATCACAATGGTGTTAAGGTAATTGTGGTGACCTTCTTTTTTGTGTTTTTGTTTTTGTTAATGTTGTGTTCTTTGATTTTTTTGAGGAAGCATATGAATTTTGCTCATGGATTGTGGTAATGTTTAATTTTTATTTTTTTATTTTTTTGGGGTGATGCAGAAAGAGACTTGGAGAACACTGTTGTCATTGGCATATCAGAGTTTGGGTGTTGTTTATGGAGATTTGAGTACATCACCATTGTATGTGTACAAGAATACTTTTGCTGAAGACATTCAACACACAGAGAGCAATGAAGAAATCTTTGGGGTTTTATCCTTTGTTTTCTGGACATTGACTTTGGTTCCTCTGCTAAAATATGTGTTCATAGTACTCAAGGCTGATGATAATGGTGAAGGAGGCACATTTGCACTTTATTCACTTCTGTGTAGGCATGCCAGAGTGAATTCATTGCCTAGTTGCCAGTCATTAGATGAAGAATTATCAAACTACAAGAAAGATATTGTTGGCCCCGAGCCGACTAGTTTTGGGGCTAGGCTGAAATCTACTTTGGAGAAATACAGAGTATTGCAGAGATTTTTGCTTATATTGGCCTTACTTGGTGCTTGTATGGTGATTGGAGATGGTATTCTAACGCCAGCTATTTCTGGTATGTGTCTGGTTCTTGTAGATTTTCATGCCCAATTTTGGATGCTTGGCATTATTATCTACCTTATTTGATTAACTATCATGGCCTTGTTTTGCAGTTTTTTCTGCAGTTTCTGGTCTCGAACTTGCTATGGCGAAAGAGCATCACAAATGTAAGATTCTTGATATGATTTTATGATACTCTATGTGCTTTGTTCTTTCTATTAGTGTATGTCAATACCCTATTATCAATATCAGCGCTAGACAATTTATCAGTATTGGAAGTTTTGTTTATTGCTTTTTTTATATAGTTTAATCAAATACCGAAGACGGTTTTTAGTTTGTTTGAAGTTCACTTAGTTCCCGAAAACATTGCTGAATTTGCTCTTGCAAAGCTTATCCTAAAACAAAGTAATTGTAGTCGTCTTTAGCCAGCATTAAGTTCTTGCAGACAGAAAAATCATGCAAAGATTCTTTTTCTTCTTTCACTATGAATGAAGTTAGTTTTTCCAACTACAGATACTGGAAGAGATAGTAGTGAGAAAGTACTAATCACTTAAGTGCACATGATTAAGGTTGGACTTATGGAAATTCAAGCTTTGAAGTTCCTAAAATGCATAAAGGTACGCATAAGCATACACATCCAAATGCAGTTTTACTTAGGTGATCGTTACACTCCGTAGTCAGACTTGGTATAGGAGGCTGTCTTTACTATCCACATGCATTTTCTTATTAATGTCTCATTAGATGAACAATTGAGACTGCCATCTATGGTCATGTCAAAGGAATTCACATAACCAAGTTTTGGAATGAATGAAGGGTGAGAAATAAATTGAGCTCTTTCTTTGATTGGGGCATCTCCACCCGTGAATGATCAAAACATTAGAAACTTCTCCTTTTAAATCCTTGAATCTGGTATTTTGTTTTGAAATTTGGGTCTAAAACCGTTCCTAAGGGAGAAAAAGATAGACAGAATAGGTCAGCTTTAATCTAGAGATATTGGAGGTCTTCTTTCTTTCTCCTCGTCCTTTCATGTTTCCGGACTAACTCAGAGTCTGGAAGAATTGTACAAGTCATACTCAGTGAGTTGCTGATATAAACCGTGTGGACAATGTCAGAGATCATTCAAATTAACCTGATATATATCTCTATATTTCTATGTATTTCAATTGCTAATTTGTTACTATAATTTGAGAATCATGTCTAGATAATCTATGTTGTCATTCTTGTTGATTAGGTACTGTGTCTTTATTTGTGGGGTCTTAATTTGTCGCCCTGATAATCTTTAAAGAGAAAAACTTGAATGCATTTGTTGACTATGATGTATTCAAAGCTTTTGTATCCTTTGCCGCTCAAAGTATACGTGATCATTGTTTTTGTCAACTTTTGAATATCATAGGAGAAACATGTTTCATAAAAGTAATTATTCAAATTGAAGTCTCGTTAGTAGATGAATAAATACGTGGATATTTTGATGACATATTTTTCCTTCCTTGCATCACATTTTAATGTCAATTATACCACATCACTTCTTCTCCTAAAATGCAAATTTTGCAGATGTAGAAGTCCCAGTCACTTGTATCATATTGATAGCCTTGTTCGCACTTCAACATTATGGCACCCACAGGGTTGGCTTCTTGTTTGCACCTGTGGTTATAACATGGCTTCTTTGCATCAGCGCCATTGGCTTATATAATATTTTGCACTGGAACCCTCATGTGTATCAAGCACTTTCTCCATACTATATGTACAAATTCTTAAGGAAAACTGAACGAGGAGGTTACAAGTCATTGGGAGGAATTTTATTGTGCATAACTGGTAAGTAAATCCCTTTTCTCTTTCACTATTCTGGTTGAGGTTTCAGATAAATATTTATCAGTAACTTATACACATTCATGTGCTTCCAGGTTCAGAAGCCATGTTTGCTGATCTAGGGCACTTCAATCAGTTATCAATAAAGGTATTGTATTCTTTTTAACTCCATACGGTTTGAACTATAGGCAAGGGGTGTAACAGGACATGAACATCAATATGACTCAGTGCTATGACACATTTCAAATTTTTAGTATCTTAGTTTTGTTGCATATTCTGTTCTTTTCTTTCGCTGGGAAGATCTAAGATGCCTGGTTTTTGTAACAAATTGAAGCAAAAATTACTTGGGGCTGAATATAATTTAAGATTCAATGAACTTCAACAAGTGGGGTGAAAAATAGAAATAGTGAATTCCAACGTGGTACGAACTATATGATAGTTCAGAGTAAAGCATCACGCAATAAGATTTTACTTGAGAGCTGGCTAGTAATATACAAGGACCATCTACCCAAGTGAATGAGTAATTACATATTCAAGTATGAAGGGGCTGTGCATGCGCTTCTAAATGGTGATGTTAGAGGCTCTAAGCTGTTGGATAGTCTAATAGGGAGGGTGAGTTTCTAGAAATTAGATTAATCTCTGTATTGTTATTGTCTCATAAGTTGCCTGCTTGGGTTCTGTCATGTTTTGATATGATATCTTGGGCCACGAGGAGCAGAGCAACAGAATACTATGCCAAAGATTTATTTTTGGATTAAGCATCCTGCTTGGCAGCATCATTTGTCTGGGCAGAGGTGATTACCTTGAGAATACTCGATCCTTAATTTGATATTGTCATCACAAGGTGGGGACAGGCAGTTTAGGTTTGGGGTGGGGGGGGGGGGGAAGACCTAGGGATTATAAGATTCTCTAAACCTATACAAGCCAAACTGCATGTAATAGTGCATCCACGAAGTATCCGCTAGTTGAGGCGTCGATAATATATAAGGTAAAGCATGGTTGATTGTCATGATGCCATGACCAAACACTGGTGCAGTCTGCTCCTTAGATATTGGATTTGGCCATGCTCATTCTAACAGTTAATTCTAGAATCAGGATGACTAAGTGGTCCGCATATATGTCCTTTCAATTATGGTATGTTATATTGGCTTCTTTTAGCACCTTAGCTGCAAAAACTTCAAGTACATTACTAACCTTCCCTTGTAAGTTATATACCATTTGGTTGCAGCTTATAGTGTTATCTAATAGACCACCTGGGTTATGCAGATTGCTTTCACATCAATAGTTTATCCATCTCTGGTCCTTGCATATATGGGGCAAGCTGCTTATTTGTCTCAGCATCATGTTATTGACAACCATATTGGATTTTACGTTTCTGTACCTGGTAGGTGTCTCTAGTTGATGCTTTTAAAGGATTAGGGTGTCATATTGAGTCTGCTTAATAATAACTGATTGTAACTCAATTTCATCAGAACGTTTAAGATGGCCAGTTATGGTTATTGCTGTACTTGCTGCTGTTGTGGGAAGCCAAGCCATAATCACTGGAACATTTTCTATTATAAAACAATGCTCCAGTCTTGGGTGCTTCCCAAGAGTGAAAACTGTGCACACGTCATCAAAAGTGCATGGCCAGATTTATATTCCGGAGATCAACTGGATCTTGATGGTGTTATGTTTGGCTGTCACGATTGGTTTTAGGGACACGAAGAGTTTGGGTAATGCTTCAGGTAAGGCAATTTCTATACACATATCACTAAAAAAAGGGCCATGTGAGAGCCTCTGGTATTGGGCAGGTGAAAAGTCACTTCCATTCTAATGTAACTCCTAAATTTGGAGCAGTATATGATTATAGTTTGCTATCATATTGAACTTGCTTAGGGTTAGGCATGTACATGTTATTTAATTCTTTTACACTTGACATCTTGGGTCTTTGCAAATTTTCGAGAGGGGGGGGGGCCGGGGCGGAAAGAGGAGTAATTGATAGCTTTTCATTTTCCCTCTATAACATCTGTCTCTCCAGATGTCTCTCATCTCTCAGCTCAAATTCAATGTTCATTCTCCTCACTGATCTTAACCGTTGTGTTGTTAGTTATATATATTCTGATTCAAATTGTTCGTCTTGAATCAGGATTGGCAGTGATAACCGTGATGCTTGTCACAACCTGCTTAATGTCTCTCGTCATTGTTCTGTGCTGGCACCAGAGTGTGATACTTGCGATCTGCTTTGTCTTCTTCTTTGGGACGATTGAAGCTCTTTATTTCTCTGCTTCTCTAATTAAGTTCTTGGAAGGGGCGTGGGTGCCGATTGCACTTGCATTTATCTTTATGATGGTGATGTTCATCTGGCATTACGGCACACTCAAAAAGTACGAATTTGATGTCCAGAACAAAGTCTCCGTCGACTGGCTTCTCAGCTTGGGTCCTAGCCTAGGCATTGTTAGAGTTCGAGGCATCGGTCTCATCCACACAGAGCTTGTATCTGGAATCCCAGCAATCTTCTCCCATTTTGTGACAAATCTTCCAGCTTTTCATCAGGTCCTAGTTTTCCTCTGCATCAAATCAGTCCCAGTTCCTCATGTTAGACACGAAGAGCGGTTTCTTGTGGGACATGTCGGCCCAAAGGAATATCGTATATACAGATGCATTGTCAGGTATGGTTATCGTGATGCTCACAAGGATGATGTGCAATTCGAGAATGATCTTGTGTGCAGCATAGCGGAGTTCATACGAACAGGAAAGCCAGGATTAAATGGCACGGGTGATGATTTACCAAAAACAAGCGACGAATTGGTAGTAGTAGGGACCCCTTCAACACATTTAGATGGAATCCAAATGTGCCAAGAAGGCGGTGACAATCCAGAAGCAGCCGGCACATCAGAGCTTCGAGAAATACGGTCTCCAAAAACGATCATGCCCCGGAAAAGGGTAAGATTTCTCATACCCGAGAGCCCAAAGATCGAGACTGATGCTCGTGAGGAGCTGCGAGAGCTGATGGATGCTAGGGAGGCAGGGGTAGCTTACATACTGGGGCACTCGTACGTGAAAGCGAAGCAAGGATCTAGTTTGATCAAGAAGATAGTCATAAATTTTGGGTACGATTTCTTGAGGAGAAACTCTAGACCGCCTACTCATGCACTAAGCGTACCTCATGCATCAACTCTGGAGGTAGGCATGGTGAGCTATGTATGAATTATGATGACGTTGTTGGTTAGATAGGTCGATAATATACCATGTACATGTTCCATTTGCTTCATATATAGATCAAAATTAATAGCTTTTGGCAATATTATGGTTCACTCGCATTCATGGTTGATTGAATGTTTTTCTTTTTCTTCGGAAACTCGTCTTAGATATAGGATTACTTTGAATTTGTGTCCAAATCTTCAATGCTCGACTAGGTTAAAGAAGCCCCATCCATTTTTTTTTTAAAAAAAAAAAAAAGACAAAGAAAGATAGAAAGAAAACAGACCAATCCAAACTTTTGGATTGGTTTGTTCGGTTTAACCAATTCATGTTTATCTCTAAATGCACATCACAGAAATTGAAAGCTTTAGGTACACGAGTACAAGAGGGAAACTCGTCTTTAGTTTTGTAACTGATCACGCACACAAAAAGCCTTTTTTGGTCAAACAGACAAGTTTATGAGTAAAACAAAGACACAAATGGACCCAACCCAACTCATACAGGAACAGCTCAAGACACCAAAAGAACAATATAGGGGCCCAAAAGTGCAAAAACCCACAAAAGGCCCAACAAACAACATGGGCCTAAAGTGACCCAGTACACCAGAGGCCCAAAGTCTTAACAAAGCAGCAAACAAACAAAAGCAAGTGGGCCTCAGCCCACAAAGCATCCCAATACAAACAACCGCGACGATCTTTACCATCTGTCGTCGGGAAAGTCACCAGAGAACCGTCCGTGGCCCCATCAGAAACAGAAGGGAACGCCAAACAAGTCAAGCAATTTACTTCACAACCAGGAGAGGCCAGCAAAACCATACCAGAGATGTCCGAGAATAGCGTGAAGGATGCAAAATAAGTTATTGATTTTACAATTGTGCTCATAGTTTTCTTGGGCCAATGCAAATTTATTTATTACCTCCAGAGCGATGTTTCGGTTTTGAAAATAGGGTCACCAGAAAAACTTAATATTTCTTTCTTGCATGGAAAATAAATTGTCGTGAATGCCCAAAGTTAACTATCCTTGTCTCAACATGTATTCTTTTCTTGTCTTTGCTCTTAAAATGTGTTGAATCTCCAAAAGAAAAAGCTATGAAAAACTAATCCTTTGTTTGCTCCTCAGCCCAAACACTTGATGCCACAACATTTCCATTCAAGGGAGGTCACCACAATTGTCCCACTATCTTCTGTCAATTAGAATTATTTCCACTTGCCACATTGGGAAAGCACTACGAAACTTATAACTATAAGGAAAATTTGATACTTTTGTGTCCAAAATAAGTTTTTCGTCATTAAGAAAATATATATTCTAAAAGATTGTCACTTTGATTTGACAAGTTAATTGTCTAATTTCTTACAAGATTTAATTTTTATTTTTTTTAAAAAAAGAATACCTTTTTCGAAGTTTTCCCAGAATGTATTTGCGCATCATCTTAGGGGTTAAGCAAAAATTAACTTCTCTCAAGGATGCACTAATACAGAGTATCTTAATCTAAGTAATTTATTAATTTGTCTAATGTTTAATCTATTTTGGAAATGAATAATCCGAATAATGGGTCCTTTTGACTTATAAGCACCTTTTTTCCCGAAGCCCAACGCTTCTCCAAAAGGAAAACAAAGGCATACATATGCCTACTGCTCTTTCCTTAACCCTAGTTCGTTAAACAGGATAAGGCAAGTTGAGAAGTGGCGAAGAGTCAACACAAATCCGGGTACAGACTTTGAGATAATGTAGTCCAACCAAGCAAAGCTTTTAAATGGAGGGGCGTAATTTCGCACTATGGGAAAGTTATACCATGATATCCCACGTTTGTGTAATACACTATATGTGAATAATTTATAAGTTAAGTGTCATGAATGTTAACTAACAATTCAAGTTAATTACTTTAAGTCAATAAATTTGAGATTTAAAAATATTAGTCGTGAGTTCATAGTATTAGAAGATTTTTTGGCCCAACTTTTAGACATTAAAAACGCTTTTTGTGAGTTAAAGATTAGAAACTAATCTACTTGGTCCATTTTTAAAAAATCTTATTAGGTAAAACCATAGTTGAAAAAGGCCAAAAGGTTAGAAGCTCCATAAATGGAGCTTTTTTTCAAAAGGTTTTTAAGAATTTGTTGTTCCATCATACGAGAGTTTTTTAATCTTCTTGTTTTCCTATTATTTTCTTGCCTTTTTTTTCTTTTTAAATGCTATTCTATATTTTTAAAAGTTGAATTATTACTTTCAAAATAGTTGAAAGATAAACACTACTATATATTTTTTAAAGTTCAATATTACATTGAAATAGTTGAAAACTAAACACATAAAATAAGTGAAATAGTTAACTTTTATTTGATAGCACTTTGCTATGCAAACTCTCATGCTCTCAAGTCCAGAACCTAGTTGACAATCAAGACTGTGTTGTAAGCATAACAATAAATTATTTATGCCCTTAAATCAATTGGCCTAAAATAATCAATTCAAATAATTAATTTTACCCATATTGTTCACTTATAAATTACTCAAATATCTCTTTACAAATTAATATGATACATTTTACTATAATTAAACAGTAAAAAATTTATAGTTCAATCAAATAGAATCTTGATCTCATTAGTGGATCTAGAGTTTTCAACCATTGATCTGACACATAATGGTCTGTGCCACTAACCCATCGAAGTCAAATATTCTTTACCCCAAAACTGTTACA
Source organism: Cordia subcordata (assembly GCA_028554755.1). Taxonomy (NCBI): domain Eukaryota; kingdom Viridiplantae; phylum Streptophyta; class Magnoliopsida; order Boraginales; family Cordiaceae; genus Cordia; species Cordia subcordata. The sequence goes on from JAPTOF010000020.1 coordinate 3,149,290, forward strand.
AATGTTGAGAAATTTCAAGATAAGAACCAGATTTCAATAGGGTAGTCATTGGTTTGATACATACATTGAAACACTTGGGAAAAGATGGGTCTTCCCACCAACCAATTGTTAAAGTTCAGTCTTTCAATTTCAAATAGCAAATTGGCAACCATAAAAGGTAGAATATAAATCTACGCACATGCTGAATTAGAGGACCCCCCCCCCACCCTCCCCCCTCCTCCCTCTCCCTCTTTGTGGGGCCCACTATGACCTTGCAAGTTTCTTTTCAAGGGAGAGTTTTTATCACATTGACATCCCACATGATATATATTATGGTTGCCCTGTCAATATCCCTTATCTGCATGTGTGTTGCAGCCTTGTAGCTTGTCTCTTTCCATGTTTGCTTATTTCCAACTCTATCTTATCCAGTTTTTGCATTTATTTTTGCATGTCTTGAGAAGTTGGAATTTCCATTTCTCTGCATTCGAAGAATTAAATGATTTTCGAAACATTATCGTGTAATTCTCCGATGATGCTTCACTTTCTCTGAAAGAAATTGTATTCACTACTCGGCACCCACAAAAAAATACTTAATTGATTGTCCAAATCTTAGTGATGTTCATCACACGTTTATTTACGTGTCGTGATCTTTAACATTATTTTATAGAGATAGTGATTTTGACAGAGAGAAGTATGTTTCATAAAAGAAAAAAAAAACTTTTACCCTTATAGTCTTTTATCTATTTTTTTTTTTCGGGTTATTTCCCTCTCAACGATGAAGCTTATCCCCCATCATCTCACTAGACCCACCAAATGGCCTGTGCCAAGCATATGTTTTCACCTTGATAGGATTCCTTCCCTTTCTTAGTGAATACGGTGAGATAATAGGAACTTACGGAAATTTTCACTCTTGGAAGTTTTTTAACTTCTCATAACTCTCTTTCACCAACTAATTAAATGGTTAGGTCAAGTCAATCTACACTGAGCTATCCAACTCCAAATTTCTAACATTCTCTTTAGGTTAAATTGCACCAGACCCCTTATAATTTATCATAAGTACATGTTTTCTCTATATTCTTAAAATAGACTTAAACACTTATTTTAAAGAGTATATGTGATCAACATTTGAGGACCATAGCCCACGGGGAGGTCTTATACCTACTTTTAAGAGTATATGCACTATACATTTTAAAATCATAAGAAAATTTTGAGCATATCTTAAAAATACAAAGAGATAATATGCACTTATGATAAACCATAATAATATTTGGTGCAATGAAATCTTCCCTTTATTAAAGTATCGCCTGAGTTATATAATGTATGGCCCGGCACTACTCTTTTTTATCTAGATAATACGCATCTTGGAACTTCACACGCAAGTTGCAACTTCATTAACTATGCAATTCCTTGCCGGGAATTCAGTGGAAGTTATTTCATCTTTTCTTCCACAATTTTAAAGGACAAAATTATTTTTCAAAATGATAATGAAATGAAAAGTTTTCATACGTCTGAGTTCAGGTAAGAGGAAATTTCAGAGTGACTGAAACATTTTGATTTTTTTTAAATAAAAAAAGAAAGATTGGTCTAGCAATTGAAAGTTTCATTATGAAATGAAGGAATTTTTAATAATCATTTGTCTTCTTTTGATCTCTTCTCCTCTTTTTTTTTGTCACTTTACCTAGTCCGGAGGGTCAAACAAACAACCTTATCCTTTCCCAAAATATTTTCAATATGTAATCTCCCAACCCAAAGGAATCTTGACAGAAAAGTTATTGTTAGAGGTAATAAATAAATAATAAAATAAATTATCTTTTAATAATTCAAACTGTTAAACAATAATTAAGTTCAAGTCTTGTCGTTATTTGTTGAAAATGAAAATTTTATGTAGAAATTTAATATTTTGAATGAATTTGGCCTTAAAATTTGTAATTTTAAATAAAATAGCACGTTCGAACATTTGCATGAATTAATCGATTGATGAAGTAAAAAAATGCAATGAATAAGAATCCATCCTATCTTATTCGCCTTTAGTTGTTGGAGTGTATTTGAATAAAATTATGCGTATAACGACTAAATTGAATTGCAAAGGGAAAGAAATTGATTACGTTGAGAGAACCCGTGAATTGTGTAGTTACTTTTCTTCTTCTTCTTCTTTTTGCCTTGACGTTACTATTAGCTTTAGAATGCAATACATGAATGAAGTAGTTGGATACATTTTCATCATTTAGTGAGCATTTTTAGATGAGCAAATTACAAAATAATTTTGCATTAACCAAAGGAGCAAACTCAAAGTCGAATAAGAGGTAAAACAGTTATGTCATGACGACACATGATATTAATAAAAATTGATATAAATATTCCTTTATATATATATATATATAGCTCATTACTTTTTTTTTTGTCGCAAAAAAAAAAAAAAACTCATTACTTTTCAGCAAATAGCTTGCTTCCTTAGGATCGGTGTTGGGGTCCATGAGGTGTGTTTCGTATTTGGGCTCACAGATACGAACGTCAATCAATTCATAAAAAAGAGAAACTTTGATGAATAAGTAGCCAATGCCATTCCTATCGTTGTCCATCAAAAGCTATCTCAAACTTATTAAACTTCTCCTAGTTTATTTATTTATTTTTATAACCTCAAGTTCATCTACAATATATTTTCTAGGGGCAATGATTTATAACTACGACAAAGTAATAGATAGGTATCAAATGCGCAATTAACTTTAAAAGAATGCACGAAGAGGTTACACGAGGTGCAAGAAGAAGGACAATGATTTTGGCTCTATTCTTAACATAAAGAAGAGGCTTACATGCTAACCAAAAGGCTGATTTAGATTATACTTTTGCTCAATTCTCTATTTTAACCATTATTCTTGTGTTTATGTTTTGCAATTCAATCTATTTGCCTATTTCTCTGTTTATGAACAAAGTGAAAGTTATATAACAAGGGAATAAGATTTCCCATCAAATGTCATTGATAACTAGGTTCACCATCTAGTTCTGAAGAAAACCAAAGTGACATATAGTGTGGTACTATGTTTAGATTCAAATTCATGTTTGGTTTTTGACTGGTTAATTAATTTTTGTTAGGCATGTCTTTTGGATGAACATCGATTAAGAACCTCGATCCATGTGAATTTAGTTAGAGAAAGACAACAGGACAAAATATCTTACAAAATTATTAGAAGATAATTGTCGACATAAGCAAAGCCAAACACCCTCTTAGCTACTCTTTTGAAACCCAAGTATATGTTTTGGGTCTGATACCTTTATTATTACAAAATGAAAACAAAAAAGAGAAGAAAACAGAAAGGAAAAAAAGAGAAGAAAACAGAAAGGAATGAAAATAGTATATACGTGTACGCATATATATACTATACCATAAAAATATCATATCACTCCTTGGGAGAAACGCTTAGAACATTCCACTTTTCAAACCAACAAGAAGTGGGCCCCACTAGGGTTTTGGATAGGGACGAAGCCCATTCGCCAAACTTATCTGATCTCTCTCTCTCTTCTCTCTCTCTCATCAGCCCACACGCCATCTTCTTGAGCTTTCCGGAAGCTGCCGCGAAATGCGGCGTTTGTGGATAAAGTCGGGCCCACATCCACCTCCGCAAGCAAAAGTCAATCACCTCACGTGGAATCCATGTGAGAAATCCTGAGGCTGGCCCAGAGTTCGATGACGTGGACATTTCAGGATGGGTAGAATTTAACTTGGGCCCCACGGGCGTGGGTCCCACACAAAGTTAGGTCGACCTTCCGGGAGGCAAGTGATAATTACACGTGGGAGATTCCGTACGACGTGAGTTGGGTGGACGAGGAAAATGGTGAGCGCGAGAACATCCTTGTCGTTATGATAATTATCTACATTGGAGATCGTTAGCAATTTGAGGCCCCATGTTGGTTTTTATTTCGCTTTTGCCACTAATGGCCTCAGGCTATTTTTCTTTTTCCTACTTTGTCTTTTTATTTCTTTCTCTTTTCCCACTTGAAATAACTCATTTAGCAAAATAATATTATATCTATCTCAAGGTTATGAATCTTAGTATACCGTCACGTTACTCCACCCATGCGTAATTCATGACCAAAAAATATTCGTAACAGAAAATTTAAGATTCAAATTTATAATCTATAATCATAACAAGCCCTTAACTTAGAGGTTGTTTGACTTTACTTATTTGATGCTTATAAGTATCTAAATAATAAAAAGTATGGGAAAGAATATTTTTTTTTAAATATTTAAAAGCACCTAAAATAAGCAAAGCCAAACACCCTCTTACTCTTGTTGGCTTGCTCTTAAATTTTTTGATTTTGCTCTTATGCATTTGCTAGTAGCTAGATTATGCGACGTCTCCCTCTGGCCTATATTTTAGGTCAATCAAAAATGGGGAGATATTTATAATAGAAAAACATATATTCGAACTTATGATATTGAATCCCCTCTATCCAAACAATCAAACTTCCCATTTGATCATCTTTAATATTGCTTTCATGCATTTGGTAGTTAGGTAGATTGGGACTTTAACAATATCATAACTAAGAATATTTTGAGCATTTCAGTAGTACCTCAATATAATTGGATTGCTTTTGTGATATTGTTTAATTTGTCTTGTCAGGTATTTTATAATGCACATGTTCTACTTCATCAACTAGTGCTTTTTGATCAAAATGCTTCGTAATTAATTATTGGTGAGGAAGCTTTATTTAACATTTTGTCCAATAGTTGAGATAGGTTTAGAAGATTATTTGTGGATATGGCTCGCGTAAAGTTAAACAAATAGATGAAGCAATCATACGTATCACTATTTGATTTATTCCGAAAGGTCAAATAACCAAAGTAGTATTTTGTTATTGATGCGGATTTTAGCGCACTTAAAAATTAAATTTTGAAAAACAATTGAATCATTGAAAAAGGAAGGATTTTTTTTTTCTTTTCTTTTGCCAACAAAAGTGTAATCAGTTGTTAAGCTAAGTCTTGTTCTATTAGTTTAGCGATTGCTATCAAAACGATTTGTTTTATGAATAAAAAAGTAAGTTGTCCAATCTCAGCGATGCATGTTACGAAATGGCAGAAAGCTGAAAATAGTTTTTTTCATCACATAAGAATATTCTAAGTCAACATATCGTCTCAATTTTTGTGAAATAAAACTGATTTATTTACTGATTGAAAAAAAAAAAAGAAAAAAGAAAGCATAGCTAGGGAGATCTACATTTCCCGTAATTTGCCACACAGAGGATCTTGGCTCCTTAATTCATATTTTCTTTTAAGGTCAATTAAATGGTTTCGAATTAACTTATGAGCATGTTAAATTAATCCACCTCCCTAATTCATATAATTTGCTATAAGCATGTGAACAATGGTGATAAAAGAACACAAAAATAAAAAAAAAGACAAAAACATCATAAACTTATAACTCCAAGAATCTGCCCAAAAACTTTCTAATGACTTGAATTACCAATGGAGGCACTAAATCGTAAATTCTAGTATCCAACTCTTTTTTTTTTCTTTTTTTTTTGTAATAAGAGAAATTCAACTAGTAGAGTCTAATCAACGGATCAATTGGCCAAGTCTAATTACCAATTAATATATCTCGGGTGTGTCCTTATGCACAATATCAAATAAGTCGATGACACCCACCCAAAATAAAGAAAGAGGATCGAACTCATGTCATAAATTGCATTCAATCTCAACCTTCATCAGTGGAACATTTTTGGAAGACTTCTTGCAACTTTTATTTTTATATAGAAGAGGTGATGAACGAAAAGCCAGGGTGGGGGACGACAAAGTATATGCTTGTGGGATAATTCCACAAAAAATTTGGTCAACAAATGAGAGACGTATGTTAGAGAGTGGGGCCAGGAAGAGATTACAACTTTAATTCCAAAGCCAATTAATGGCCAGCTGGGAAATGCTGGCCAAGTAGCGGCGTGATGTCTTTGGTCACGCTCACCATTTCCAACTCACCTTTCTGCTGGATTGGCCGTCTATTATTGACCAGCACATAAGTAGAATAAAAATCAGTTAGGGGTTCGTTTGGCCAAAGTTTATAAGTTGATCAAATTAATTTATAAGTTAACAAATTAAAAAATAAATTTAAATAGGTTTGGTTCGACAGCTTTATAAATCATTTTAGAGACTTATAAATAAGTAAAAAGTACGCCATATCTTTTCCATTAAGCTTATAAGCATTTAAATTTTACCATGAATAAGGACTTTTTTACCCATTTAATTATATAATTTGACAAAAGCTTATGCTTATAAACACCTATTTATCAAATATGTAATTACTCAGCTCAACAACTAGTTTATAAGCACATAAAAGTAAGTAAAGCAAATGAGCTCTATGTCCAAAACGAATTGGGACGGACCATTGCATCGTAAGTTCATGCTTGTAATTTTGTGGTGGTTTAATATGATCCTATTCCTGATAAGTTTCTCGTTACAAACAAATATAAGTAGGACAATAAATGAAATATTGCCACTTTCTTTGTTTAACTTTTAGTTATTTATATTTACAATGGAGAAAACTATTGAAAAGCTTAGCCCCACAAGTTGGCTGTTTATTTATAATTTGCTTGATTATCAACCCAACGAATTTACACCATGATCCTGATTCTTTTCCTATCCTTATGGTCTTCATTTTTTCCGGCCGCAAGTCACTTATAGGTAGGTCATAGATTTTGCGGGCAAGGTCGAAGATTTTGAAAAGATGCTCTTTCAAATCACATTGATTTTGCCAAAAAAAAAAAATAATGATAATAATAAATGATATGGAAGACACAAGCATGATGTGCTTAGCATTTCTATTTTTTCATTTGATCCTTTTTTATATTTCTCAATTTTCTCCTAAGTTTTGGCAAGTCGAAAACAAGGAGCAAATAAGGTTCAGTAGATTTAATTTAAATTCATATCTCTTGTAATCTTATTCTTGGGGTTGAAATTTGTTCAAAATAATATTTTATATTATTGGGACAACGCTTCACTTAATTTTTTTTTTTTTGTGAGGTACGAATAATACGAATAAAATCTCTATTTGTCTTTATAAGAACATGTATCATCCCGATAAGAGTGAAAAAAGCTCAATAATATACAACAATCCTCAAGTTAAAGACGCATGAGAACAACTGAACAAGAAAGAAATAAATTAGAACTATCGAGGTACGGAAGTGAATCAACGTGTACATTAACCATGGTATTATGAGGAAATTTTCAAGAGTTATGAATTATAATATGAATTGATTTGAATCTTTCCAAATTATAAGCCCTAACGTTAAAATATAAAAAGAAAGAAAACAAATTAAATGGATAATTATTAATCAATCTTATATGTTTATAGCGGTTTTACTTTTGAAGGGGAATAATTCATTGTCCATAAATAGATATAACTGCAAATAGCTAGCTTTTCTTGTTGCTGAATGCCAAAAAGAGACAAAAAAGTCGTTTATCCAATTCAGATAATTAAGAGCTCTTTTGATACTTGCGGATTCTTAAAGCAACGCGATCATTTTGAATTCACCTGTTCTCCACAGATAAGATGAAGTTGGAATAGAGAAGGCATTAAAAACTCATCTTTAATAGCTACTGAGCCCACCAAAAAAAATACTAATAATAATAACAACGTCGAACGTTAGTTCAAATTGACCTTTTTTTAAAAAAAAATATTTTTTTCTAAAATATTTTTAAAAAGTATTTAAAGAAAAAACTCAAATTCCTGACTTTTGAAAAAGGTGAATATTAAAATTTTCTAATTTTTTTAAAAAATTCAATTTAAATACTTATTGTAAAAAGATGTGTTTTTTAAAAAACTTTATTTTTAATGAAAAATTGCAATTCAAACAGGGCTTTAATGGCCGACTACAAGATTTTGGTGGCACAGAAAATCTAAGTAAATAAATGTTTTAGAATTGAAGAAGACCGATAAATCACCAATGTGGCAAAATGATGACCTTTCTCAATATATTGTTGTGTCAAGCAAAGAGTGGATAAGTGCATTAATTACTCGAGAATTTCATGCAACATATCAGATTATCTCTACTGTACGTGTCCGGATAGGCTTGGGTATATCTAACGACTAATGTGCTTGTTCGGTGAGATTAAAGACATCCAATTTAATATTTGTATACATATCTACATATATGTTAATGAATGTAATGTTCCGCAAGTTAAGAAAAGATGAACTAATAAATTGTTAATTAATTGAGATAGTAGTAATCTCAACTCGTAATGAGAAGAATACAAGTATGAATTCCAAAAAGCACATTTGTTGGGAGAGTTTTTTTCTAACACTTCCAACTTGACAATGATTAATTTTAAAACCGATGTGATTTGCAATATTGTACCCTAACTCAAGCCAAAAACAAAAAATGGAAAAAAAAAAAAAAAAGAAGAAAGAAGACAAAACTCGGATGCAGATCTTTAAACTTTGAGGTTTTAGATGGCTTGCTGGTGTTTTATTAAGAACTTTGGTTCTTCTTATGGTAACTCAAAATAGACAAGACATGAGGACATGGCAATGCATGGTGTTAGAAGTAAAATAGCATGTTGAAAGGCCTTTGCATACTCGAGTGCTTCATGATTGTATAATTCATTTAAGTTTCTCCCAAAAATTGAAACACATATGGGGAAGGATTTATCTTATGGTTTAATCTATACATGCAAGGGTCATATTTTTCACTGTCTAAGCAAAAAGGGCTATAGTTGTTCTTCATATGACTCGTCTCCAAAAAGAAGACATCTTGTTTGCTTTTAGAGTATACATACATACATATATATATATATATATATATATATATATACACACACGAGTATACATACATATATATATATATGTACACACACATGCATATATATAATTAAAAAAATTAAATTACGTCTACAATTTGAACTGAAAAAAAAGTATCACGAAAGAATAAGCTACATTCTTCTTGATGAAAGGAATCAATTCGATCGTCCTAGTTAACACGTTGGCCTAGTTCTCATTAGCATATTGATGATTTACTTATTTTAAATAGAAGAATATTATGGCGAGTTTATCAAATACACTATCATTCAAAAAATATCACGTACATATCAAATTTGTGATTTTCATAATGCTGCTATGATCCCAGGACTTGAAGATTTTTTTGCTGCAAAATCATGTCTATATCCTTTGGGATGTTATTACATAAACAATTAAAGACAATACTATCTTTCTTCCTTCTTCTTATCCCCATCTTACCTCATAAATTCGAATCCAAATTACAACGTCTTGTAGAATAATCTTAACTGTTTAAACAATTCCTCAAACCTTAATTGCAGGGATTAAGGTTTCGCACGCCATTAGCACTACGCGTGATTTTGGCTATAGTCAAAGTAAGATTATATATTCCCAAAGACTACTCCTTGCTTATCCACATTAAACTTAATATTTTATATTAGATAATGATGTAACAAACACACACACCTTCTTCACTAAACATTATCGAGCTAGGGTGCACTTTTAGTGGATAACATTGTTTATTCAGACTAAACGAGTCTTTCTTTTTTTCCCAATAAATAAAATAATTGATGGTTAGGTGTACCACGTTGCCCTTTGGCATAAAAAAGTCCATGAGGAATTACTTTGCCTACTTATTTTAAACTTCTACAATTTATTTTGTACACTTCTAATTTTGACATTTTAACGTGTATAATTAAAAATGATATTTCTTTCCTCCCCATCTCTAAACCTAGGATTCATATCTTAGTAAAAATGTCCATATCTGATGGCATAAACTAAGTCCGATAATTGATAATCGATATTTTATCTTAAAAAATATAGAACTAAATGGTTTGTAATAATGAAAAATGGGGTTTGAGATGCTCTAATGTGTTCATCTTGTTGCAAATCACTTAACTCTAAATAAATAAATAAAAACTCAATTATAGCTTTTTTTTTTTCAAAAACTAAAAATTTTAACTTTTAGAAAGCACTTCTTTTTACGAGTTTTTAAAAAAAGATTTTTTTAAAAAAAAGTTAATTTAAACGAGCACTAATAAGAGCTAATTGTTAGAATGCCTAAATGTTTTTATTAACTGTACTTTTTTAATTTTTGGTTGGAAAGTAAATGTACTTGTACAAATTACAGAAATACAGAAATGGAATTTTAGTGGGGAATTATGAGAGAGAATACACAAATTTTAGTTGGAAAAAGTAGGTAAGGCCATAACAGCAAATAAATTCCAAACCCAGGGGCATATGTCAGGATCCCAAAAACATGGTTAATTTTACACTAGACTACTAACTGAGGTTAAGGGTTTAGGCTGACTTTTCTATCTCTATCCTCTTCTTCTTGCACGTTATTCCCACCAAATATATCCATACTATTTTTTTTCATTTTTATTTTTTTTCCCGAAAAATAGTCACGTCCAGAGAATGTACACCACGCTCCAGGGCTTGTACATTTTTTTCCCCGAACAATGAGAATTAAACGCGTCAACAAGTTGTACTGTTTGTTCCGGAATTTGTATCTTCACCGCACGATAAAAAAAGCTATCCTGCTGGACAATTTATCATTATCCTTCCCAAACGCACGACTCTCTCTCTCTCTCTCTCTCTCTTCTCCATCGAACTTTTTCTCTCTATACGTATATACACGTATATATATGTATATATATACACCTGTATAAAGCTTCTCGGTCGGTCGGTCGGTCGGTCGGTCGCTGACGTCAGCAGAATTCATCACGCCGATCAGTTCATTTTCTCAAGAAAGGTGAGGAGTGTTGCTGCTCTCCATGATCTCCAGTTCAAATTTCTTTTTTCGTCTTTAGTTTTATTTTCTTTCATTTTTATTTGCAGCCAAATGAAATGGAAAATTTGTGAAAATTTTAATAAAACAGAATCTATAGTTTTTTTTTTTTTTTTCCTTTTGCAACTTTTAAGCGGTGAATTTTGACCTTTTTTTTGTGTAACTTATGAGTTTTATGTCTTTTTCTCTTTTGCGCTGCTTAGGTGATTGGAGATTGGAGTGATTCAACAAGCTCTGGAGAGAAAGCATTTCAGGCTTAAGTGTTGCTTGAATTAATTTAAAGTGAGATTTTATTTTATTTTATTTTTTCTTAGTTTATACTATCAGTTTAGCTTCTTCTTTTTTTTTTTTTTGGTGAATTGATTCTTTTCTCTCTCTCTTTTTTTTTTCCTGAGTAATTGATGAATTTTTTAATACTTTATAGTTTATTTTTCGTGCATGGTGGAGATTTTATCTTATAATTGTTGCTTTGTGTATTATAATTATATGTAGTAATTAATCTGAACTGAAATGAGAGGTGAAAAAATATCGAAAAAGGAAATTCATTGCATCTGGATGGAAAAATGAGATGAAATGTTTTGCGTATGCACGTGTGTTAGTGTGATATCATAAACACACGCAGGGAGAATCATATATGTTTTATGATGCTCTCTGGAGTTGGATCCGCTGTACTCTTGCAGTGGTCTGATAAAGAAGAATTCTAGACTAGGATGAAAACAGTGGTAGCGAATCTACGGAAGAAAACACAAGAACTAAATTATGTTCGTCTGTGACACAATAGAACAATTACATGGGGAAAAAGCTTTAGGAAAAGATGCTGAATGGATCACTTAGGTTGCTATGAGCATATGACTAAGTTTTGATGGTTGAGAATGATTTACAGAACAGATCAATGAGAGTGCAATGACAAGATATTTATGTTCATGTTTTTGAGAGTGTTAAATAGTACGAAGCAATGAGGGCCTAGCGGAGATATTTGTGTTTGGACTTTTGAGGATGTTTTACAGTGATGGAATGGTGAGCGTGTGCTGTCAGGATACTCTTGTTTGGATCTTTAAGAAGTTTCAGATATTGGACCAATGAGTGAGCAACATTGACATGCCAGTTTAGAGCTTTGAGAAGCTTTCGGAGAGTGGACCAATGAGTTTGTCTGGTTGAGATGCTGGTGTTTGGATCTTCAACAAGTTTCAAAGAGAATGGTGTATGATGATGAGATACTGCTATGGTATGTTTTGAAAATAATTTACACTCTGGACCAAATGAGAGTATGATGATTACATATTTGTATCGTGATGTCCAGGACGGTTTTACTGAATGGACCGATGTGTGAGTGATGGCAAAAGTATTCTTTGTGTTTCTTCCTATTTATGTGATGTTACTATGCGTGGTTGTCATGAATGAAATGACAGCACAGGCTTTCTTTTATTTTTATTTTTTATTTTTTATTTTTGAATTGTTTATTTTTTATGTGGAAAGTATAAATGTCTGCAATTGTGCAAACATTGTGCCTAGCCTACTAGTGGAGTCTGTTATATCCTGTCTAACCTCAGTAAAAAGTATAGCAACCTGGTTTTAAATTTGATGACAATTTCCTATTCACTGAATTTCATGTGCATGGGCCTGTAATCATCACGCCATTAAGTATCCTCCTGTCAAATCCAGAGCCTAATGGCTTCTCATTGGCCTTTTCTGGTTTCCTGGGTACATTTGCCTTGGCGGCACCTTTATTTGCATTAAGTGTTGATTTGGCTTCTATTTCGGCCTTTTCTCCTATGACAGTCCTGAACTTAAATATTTGTCATAATGAGATTCATTTTCATGATGCGCGTGTTATACGGGAAGATGTTAATGAGAGAACTAGGTGTTAAATGGTTCCTAGATACACCATCAGGTACTATCTTTTGATTTTCAGGCTAGGAATTCTTAGCCTCTTGGTGCCTATGGAACGCCTCATGCCGTTCTGCCCTCCACCTGCTATTTTGCTCAGCATGTTTTGGTTGTTCTGTTTGATAATAATCTTTGAATGCTTAAGGAATGTATCTGGATACCTGACCATGTAAGAAGTTTCAGAAAGCAGAGAATCTCGCTGTCTCTCTGTGTGTGTGTGTGTGTGTGTGTGGTGTCTGTCTGTCTTTATTTTCTGTGCTTTGCCATGTGGTAGTTTCGTCACTCTGGATACTTTTATTTGGAATTATAGGTGATGGCCCAAGTTAGATCCTACTTTAAGCTAGTTCTTCCAGAGAAGGTAAATGATAAGTTTGCCAGTTACCTCTTGAGCTTTCCTTTTCTGTCTATTGCCTAAGTAGGTTACATTATATTAAGTTTGTTAACTGTTGCAATTGCAGTTATTTGGGATAGTCAAATTTGACAGAGCCTTTAGATTTTTGCTGCAGCATTGAGCCTTTACAAAGCTGCAAGGTTGTAAGCATCTACATCCTCTAATCTTGGTTAAGCTTGAAGTTGTCGTTTCTGCTTAGGTTCAAGAGTGTTGGTCTGATTGTCATTTTTCTTTTGTAACTTCCCTCTTATATGGTTTGGCAAATTTTCTTGTCTAAAGTTTCTATATATTTGCCTCTTGTTCGGGTTCCTAATTTTGATCTAACTTAAATCAGGATGAAAGCATTTGCATCTTTCAGGAATTAATTTGGGCATGTCATATCATGTAAGTTTAATAGGAAAGATACTTGGCTTCGTTTGTGATGTAGCCAGGAAGGTGTTCCTTATAGCAGCATCTGAAAGTTTTGATTCTCTGTTTTAATTTTTGATTTCTGAGACACTGACATCATTTCCCCTCATTCTGTCCAATCTCTTCCATTACTCAACAAAAAAGCCAAAATATATAGATTAAAAGGAGGGTGCATTTACCTTTCTGTAATGTTACCTTGGTCTTTGAGATGATAAATTGCATTAAAATTCATGGTGGCCAATTCAGACATTAGTCAGATGAAAAATTGGGTGAAACTTCAATAATTTTTACGTCACTCTTTATAGTTTGCAGTATTAGACGAATATGATATGTATTACCTGTAATGTGCTGGTGAATCTTGGTTGTTGCTCTTGGTCAGGTTTGTGGATACATGCATCGAAGGTGTTGAAGAAGAAGGCTTCTTGAGAACCTTGTTTACTTGTATACCTGTACGATCTAGTTAATAGTTCTTATCAGTCATGGCGTCAAGATCATGTGCAAACTTACTGGACTTAGCTTCTGGAGAGCTACTAGATATCCCTCAAACCCCGAGATCATTGCCTCGGGTGATGACTGTTCCTGGAATCATATCTGATGGCTGCAATGATGGGGACTCTGATAGTACGTCTTCTATCATCCGTGAGCGTAAAATTCTAGTGGCAAACTTGTTGCCTTTGCATGCTCGAAAGGATGCAGAAACGGGGAAATGGAGTTTTAGTTTGGATGAAGATTCACTGTTGCTGCAAATGAAAGATGGGTTTTCACCTGACACTGAGTTTATATATGTTGGTTCTCTCAAGGCAGATATAGAAACTAGTGAACAGGAAGAAGTTGCACAGAGGCTGATGGATGATTTTAAGTGTGTGCCAACTTTTCTACCTCATGATATCTTTAAAAAGTCATATTACGGTTTCTGTAAGCAGCAGTTGTGGCCTCTTTTCCATTACATGCTACCAATGTGCTCAGATCACGGGGAGCGCTTTGACCGCCAGCTATGGCAGGCATATGTTTGTGCAAATAAAAGATTTGCTGATAAGGTTATGGAAGTGGCCAATCCTGAGGATGATTTTATCTGGATTCATGATTATCATCTCATGATTCTCCCTACTTTTTTGAGGAAGCGATATAATCGAGTTAAGCTTGGATTTTTTCTCCACAGCCCGTTTCCTTCTTCTGAAATATACAGAACTCTGCCAGTTAGAGATGAAATACTGAAGGGCTTACTGAATTGTGACTTAATTGGTTTTCAAACTTTTGATTATGCTCGTCACTTTCTATCATGCTGTAGTAGAATGTTAGGACTGAATTATGAATCTAAAAGAGGGCATATTGGACTTGATTACTTTGGTCGCACGGTGTATATAAAAATTTTGCCAGTTGGGATTCACATGGGCAGGCTTGAATCAGTGCTGAATTTGCCTAATACATCTGACAAGGCCAAAGAAATTCAAGAACGATATAAGGGGAAAAAGATAATTTTGGGTATTGATGATATGGACATATTCAAGGGCATTAGTCTGAAATTGCTTGCCTTTGAGCATCTCTTACGGCAACATCCGGAGTCTCGAGGAAATCTAGTTCTGGTTCAAATAATTAATCCTGCAAGAAGCTCAGGGAAAGATGTTCAAGAAGCAACAAGAGAGACATATTCAACAGCCACGAGGATCAATGAAGTTTATGGTTGCCCTGATTATGAGCCAGTGGTTTTGATTGATCGTCCTGTTGCTCGCTATGAGAAGTCTGCTTACTATGCTGTGGCTGAATGTTGTATTGTGAATGCTGTGAGAGATGGGATGAACTTGGTCCCGTACAAGTACATAGTGTGCAGGCAAGGTTCTCCTAGCTTGAATGAAGCTATTGGTATAAAGGTAGGCTTTCCCCAGAGTAGTATGCTTGTTGTGTCCGAGTTCATTGGCTGTTCTCCATCATTAAGTGGAGCAATTAGAGTGAACCCATGGGATATTGAATCAGTAGCCGAGGCTTTGAATACAGCAGTTACCATGTCTGATTCAGAGAAGCAGCTGCGGCATGAAAAACACTATCGTTATGTTAATTCTCATGATGTAGGTTATTGGGCTCGCAGCTTCATGCAAGATCTGGAGAGAGCATGCAAGGATCACTATACAAAGCGCTGCTGGGGTATTGGTTTAGGCCTTAGTTTCCGGGTGATTTCACTTTCCCCAGGTTTTAGAAAGCTATCTGTTGATTACATTGTCTCGTCCTACAGAAGGACAAATAGAAGGGCAATACTTTTGGACTATGATGGTACTCTGATACCACATTCTTCCATGCTCAAATCTCCAAGCCCTGAGGTTGTTACCTTGTTGAATTCCCTATGTAATGATCCTAGTAATACAGTGTTTATTGTCAGTGGGAGGGGAAGGGCTTCCTTAGATGAATGGCTTGCACCTTGTGACAGGCTAGGTCTGGCTGCTGAACATGGTTACTTCATAAGGTAGGATTACGTTCCCATTTTGATGGTTTGATTTTTGGATCATTACTTTTTTTTTTTTAAATCTCAGTTGCTTTTGGAATTCAATTGCATGTCCTTGAATAACTATTTTGCAATTTCTTGGTGCAGGTGGCGTAAGTCCTCTGATTGGGAGTCATTGACCTCCGAACTTGACTGGAAAGGGGTTGTGGAACCTGTGATGAAACTATATACCGAGGCAACTGATGGGTCCTATATAGAACCTAAAGCAAGTGCTTTAGTGTGGCATCATCGAGATGCAGATCCTGACTTCGGTTCCTGCCAAGCAAAGGAATTATTGGATCATTTGGAAAATGTGTTGGCAAATGAGCCTGCAGTTGTCACAAGGGGTGAACACATTGTTGAAGCCAAGCCACAGGTATCCTCTCCAAACTGAAAAATAAAACACGTGCAATAACATTCGTATATAGATGGCAACATTACGTGCATCAAACTTCTTTATTAATGAACTGTTACCTGCAGGGAGTGACCAAAGGTGTAGCTGCAGAGAAGGTTCTGTCCATGATGGTAGATGGTGGGACTTCACCAGATTTTGTGCTGTGCATCGGTGATGACAGATCTGATGAAGATATGTTTGAGGGCATATCAAGTTTTATCTCTTCTCTATCTCTCCCCTCAGATCCAGATATCTTTGCTTGCACAGTTGGGCGAAAGCCAAGCAAGGCCAAATATTACCTTGATGATACTGCAGACGTGTTGAGGTTGCTACAGGGTCTCGCTAATGCCTCAAGCCCAAAGCCTAAGCATACCGCACGGTTCCAGGTTTCTTTTGAGAGTGCCGCTTTATTAGAATAAAGAAAATGATAATGCATGTATAGTGCTGCGCTTGGGGTTTTTCTACGTAATTAGAAAGGAGTTCTTTCGATATTATTAACTTACTCTGATGCCATTTCACGGGACCTTGGCCCTGACATCTTGTGAAACTCCTGTACTATTTTGGCGGCGTTTGACAAAGATTTCTGGCACAAAAAGCATCTCTGCGACAAATTTTTTCCAGAGTATAGTTTCTTGTAGATGCTCAGCTTGGCTGCCTAATTGATTTGAAGGTGCCATTTATTTGTATAGATATGTTTGTCTTTGAACTACATTAGTTTTGTTAACCATTTATTCGTTTCCTTTCAACTGCTGCGCTTACCAATTATCTAGTCGATGATAGTCCCTCGTTGCTGATCATCTAATCTGCCTTTCGCTTGTGCAGTCAGTTTCTAACACGAACTCATATACATGTAAAGTTTTGTGTACACTCGTTGGGGACCCCTTTGGTGTTTCTGCTGTTTTCATATTTTTGGTTCATTTAATCGTTTGATGAATATTTCTCAAACTGCGGACAGCTGCTGCGCATAAATGAAGCAGCAGAGGTTATAAAGGGAGCACCAAATTGGCAATTGCAGTTCGGAAGACCAACCCATTGTTGTTCTGTGATAGTAAGCCTAAATTACCTTTCAGAGATAACTGCTGGTTCTTTTCTTCCTTGTTATAACTTGCTGGGAATCTGCTTTGGCTTTTATATATCTTGGTCTTTTAGCAATTGCTCCCGGCATGCGGTAGGGCCTTTTTATTTTTTGGGGTCAGAAGATACATTTCATTAAATAGGAAAAATTACAACGAGGTTCACAGGAAATCCAAACAAGGAAGGCCCAAAAGAGGCCAAAACCACCACCATAAACAACAAAGCCAAAGAGGGCTGAAATCCTAATACCAAACAGAAAACCAACACATAGGACACATCCGAAGAAGCTTGAGCTGCAACACCCAAAGGCACATGTGACAGCTTTCTAGCGAACAAGAGTCCTAATAAAGAGGAAATGGAACCATAGCCAACCTTGCAAAAGCTTTTCCCCGGACCAGGCAAGAAAACGAAGCACCACCAAATCAAAGAAGCCCATAACATCTGTTTGAATAGATTGCATCAAACGGCAGCGAGCACAGGAAAAAGAAAAAAGAAAAAGCAAGAAAAGGAGTGATTAATGGGTCATTTCAAGCTTGGCTGGAGGTTGGGCTCAGGAAAGATTATTAGTGGTGAAAACCTTTCCAAAAAGGAAGGGAACTCTTGGAGTCTCAAGCTTGAACAAATGGTTGCCAAAGTCATCCTATCACTTTCAGACAAACCACCAATAATGGTGAAAGGGACAGGCACACGCACTCTACGATGTGAAGGCAACGGCTTCTTACTTGGTTTTGGAAAAAGAAGCAAAGGATTGGTTAAGATCTAGCTTTAGAGATAGCAAAATGGGTTGAGACTTGCGGATTGACCTGCCTAACTTGTCAAAATAGAGGGTTAGGGTTGTGTATTTAATGATCAGTCAGACAAACGAGGTCAACCCGACCCAATACATCAAATTGGCGAGTCGGGTTGGGTCAACCCATGGGTGACCTGCGAACTCGTCAAAATGACCCACCTGACTCGCCAATCCGCCAAAATGACCCGTGAGCTGATCTAATTTGCAAAAAACGACTTGTGAACCCACCTAACCCATTAGGGTCAATTTAGGGTTTTAATACCCTTGGTTCGCCTAACAAATGAGTCAAACTGACCCGTCCCGCCCGCGCCCGCCCCCGCCCCCGCCCCCGCCCCGGGCTAACCCGCCATAAATGGGTCGGGTTGATTTGCAGGTACCCATTTGCCACCTCTATCCAGCTGGAATGGGGGTGCATCACATGAGGACTGAAACTAACAGGAGTTGAAAAGGGCATCTCAAGGCCAAAACACCAAAGATTCAATAGTGAATCCTCCATATCTGCTGCTGGAAGGTTATCTTGGGGGATGAAGATGAAGATAAGCCCATGCAAGGCCATGGCTTTACTGGGACAAAGCAAGCTAGGAGAAGTCTTAGAAGAAAGAGGATGAAGTGGGTGTGCACGCCATCAAGAAGCGGCTGCACAAAAAGGGGAAGGGTATAAAACCCAAGAGAAGGGTCTTCACTAGTAGGGAAGAGGGGGTTTTCTCTTGAGACTGTAGTAGGGCTCAATAACTTTTGCAAAAGATACTTTTTTTATAAGTTAAAAATTCTGACTTTTAAAGAAAAGTCAAAAGTGTCAATTTTTTTTAAAATTTAATTCAAATACTTCCTGTAAAAAAAAAAGAAGTGCTTTTTCCAAGAAAAAAAGTGTTTTTCCGTAAAAAAAAATTAATGCAAACCGGCCCTAGATTCTGGACATAGGCTCTTTACACCAGAATTTGTTTTGATTTCTTGCTGTGCATCTAATGCATGCTAAAATCAAATCTCAGATTATTTTCAGATTCTCTATTTTCATGCTGAATCATCTTCAAAAAGTTCTAAGAATTAACTTAATTATCATAAAATAAAATGTTTAATTTATGTATTTTTAATTTTTCACTAAACAAAAACCTTGAATTCGTCATAGATGGAAGGTATGTATATGTTGGAGATAAATATAATGATTGGAATGCTTAAAGAGAGCATAAAACTTGACCTGCTGTTGTTTTCTGGTGATGGACCTACAGGTGTTACTGTGGATGGGCTAACTTTTGTGCCAGACTGGCTGAACCCAGAAGAGATTGGTCTAGTTCATTCGGCAGGGCAAGCATTCAAGGCCGTGGAGGGCCCACTGAACCAATTATTCACTTCTTCATTGAGCTGAAAATATCCAGAAAGCGTACCTAAATATAAAAACTAACATTCATTAACTTTTTATTAAAAAAATACTTATAAGCACCCAAAATAAGCATTATTATACACCCTATTAGTTAATTTCTTGGTTATTTAGTTTTCTTTTTTCTTCCCTGAAAAAAAAAACTTGTCCTCAATGTTGGAATAGATGACTCTTATTTTACATTTGGGTCTTAGTGAGATTCTTGCTGACTTAAAAAGAAAAATTTGTCTTCGATGGTTGTAATATATCCCATAAAAGAGGTCATAATTTATGCTGTATTTGTTATATGCTTTTCAGATTTAAAATTTTAAATAAGCATAAACAAACACAATATTAATTTTCAAATATCATATTGAGCTACTCAAATTAGATTCGAAAAAGTAAAATTAATAAATACCATAATCATGTATTAAAAAAAAAGACATGGATTTTCTCTTTTTTTTTTAATTCATTTTCATTGATTGCCCCATAATTTGTTACTTGAGCAGGAAGGGGAAAAAAAAAAAAAAACTCATTTGCAATTTGGACCAGGTGAGGAAAAGAGTCATCGGTCTTCTTATTATGATGTGGACGTCTGGATCTTGCTTTATTGCAATAATTATAGGCTTGAAAGCAATGGCCAATAATCCTTTTAGCTCCTTGCCAATAGACAATAGTACGTCAAAGATCTTCAACGGGTTAGAGTGTACAATAACTTTTTTTGGCTTTTCTTTTTCTTTTTTTTTGGGTTTCTTTTTATGGTCAAAAAATACAAGCTTTATTGGCTTTAATTTATGGAAAAATCTGAAAGTAAAGTATCTAAACAAAGGGTAAATTTTACTGAAGACTACTCTGAATAGATTCTTCCCCTTTTTGGCTTTCTGTCTCACCTTTCCTCTTTTCTTCATAGGAGATCAAAAAAAAAAAAAGAGGAGAAATGGGAAAAAAAGAGAAAGAAAAAGGGTTCCTTAGGAGATGCATCTTAGCCGGATAACAAATACCAACTCTTAGGGCCTGTTTGGATTGACTTTTTTAAGGAAAAAATATTTTTTTCTTAAAAAAATTTACATTAACTTTGAAATAAATATTTGATTTGGCTTTCAAATTAGTTAAAACTCTGAAAAAAGCTCAAATACAACTTTTTTTAAAAATCAGATTTTTTAGTTTATCAAGAAAAGTTGTTAAAAAAATCACTTATAAAAGAGTCAATCCAAATGGGTCCTTATTATAGTCCATTATTCTATGATATTGTCGCCAAGTTAATTTAGTGTTGAAGTATGTTGTTCTTCAGCAATTTCAGATATGAGGTATTGATGGAGGATCTTTTTTTTTTTTTGAAGTTTATAAATTTCTTTACAATTAATTAGGATTGTTTTGTATATAACTGATCTAGATTATGTCTCTTTTTACAAGTCACATTTTTAGAATTTAAAATTAGGATAAATTGACGTAATCCCTTTGTAATTTGTCATAAGTGTGCGTTTACCTTCTGTGATTAAATTAGTTAGTTATCCACTTGTGCTTTTCAAAAGTGAAGCATATTATCCCTCTTCATCACTTCTTTCGTTGTTGAACTCGATTTTGGTAAAAAATGCCCTTTCTTTTTTGTTTTCAAAAAACATTTATAAGAGAAAAATCTTGAACCCTTGACCTTAGTTTAAAATATGTAAATTTTAACCAATTATATTACAAACAAGTTTACATTTTATTTTGTTACTACAAGTAAATATTTTTGTTATCAGAAAATAAAAAATAAAAAAAGAAATTGACCTCCATCGTCATCGCGACGGCACAGTCATCGTCGCATTAATTAAATTAATTATTTAATTAATTAATCAATCAATTATTAAATTATTAATAATTATTTATTTCACGTTTTCAATTAAATACAAAGGGTAAATAGTGTCGTACCCCTGTGGCTCGTCATAAGTGCGTTGTATCCCTTGTAGTTGCTATAAGTGCACTGTTAACCTCTGGATTTGAAGGGCAAATTAGTTTTTTGTGTTTTCATCAGTCAAAACTAACGGAATTGAAAAATGGGTGTGTGTTTCACTTTTGAGAAAAATAAAAGGTAATTAATTAATTTTTGAATTACAAAAGATAAATGCATATTTATAACAAAGTAAAAAGGAGTTCGTGCAATTTACCTTTAAAATTATGAGCCAAAAGAATTGAGTTTTCCATCTAACAAGAAAGCGGTTACATACCAAGAAGAGCTACAATATTTGAAAGAGACTATTAGTTATATAATTAAACACTCCATCATAAGAAATCAGACAAAACCAGTAATAAATCTTCCGGAAATTAGCACAAATTACGAGAACGAATAATTTTTTCTTTAGAAAAACGAATAGGTAAATTACAAAGTCAAGGGTAAAACAAAAGAAAAGTTGTGGATTGAGGATACCCCAGGTGTGGATAAAGAACTGGTTGGATTTCTGGACGTTGACAACATCTGGGAAATATTTTAAGAGAATAAATTTCTTATAGAAATCATATATCAATTTCACAAACCCAATTAGTATTTTATCTGGCCACAAGATATTATTTCCAAGAACTTAAATGGTTAGAATTACTTTTCTAACAATAATAATCTTGATCCGAATCTAACGAGGAGGAGCAAGATTGAATTAGAAATGGGAGCTAAAAAGAACTGTTTAAGGGTATATTATTTTTCACTTGCTTGAAGCAGTCAAATTTTGATTTTAATCATTAAGAGGGTGTTTGGTTTGGTTTTTTTTTTTCTAGTCAAACTTACTTAAAGCCTAATTTAAGCTAATAGAAGTGTTTGTTTTAATTAAAAATATGCTTTTTTTTAAGTAGAAAATAAAAAGTTCCCCAATCTCAACTTTTGCTTTTTATGGCTTTAAGTACGTTGAAAAAAGTAAGTTTGACTAAATCATTTACTATCTTATCCTTACCTTTTTATTTTTATTACTAAAATATATTTTCTCTTTTATCTTATACTTACCTTTTTAAATTATATTTTAATGTCCTTAATAGTTATTTTAATTATATAACTTACTTTTCAGCCTACTTTAATCAAACATGTAAATACTTATTTTTATAACTATAATTTTTATTCAAACACGTAACTACTTAAAGTTGATAATAAAAAAAATCACTTAAAATTAGAAGTGCTTTAAGTAACTTTTTTATAAGCCAATCCAAACACCCTCTAAGAAAACTTGTAATTAAGCATCTCTTTGACCCGCAATCACAAGTATACCCTGCAGATGGATTTATCTTTTTACAACGATATAATCCTACAAAACTTACAATAACAATGAATTAACAATATTAAAATAGTATAAATATATATTATAATTAAAATTTTCTCATAACATTAAATCGAGCCAACAAGATAAAAGAAGAAATGACAAAACATATTGCTCTTTCTTCTCTCTCTAAAAAGACAACTACTTTTTCTCTTTCCATCAAGAATCAAAAGAACGACCTCACAAAATAAGGGCCAAAAAAAAAAAAAAAAACCCCCACTGCTCACTCTCACTCTTTTGTCTGCTCTCTCTCAACGCACACACTTCTTTCACAAAATCCCATATCAACAGCAGCAGCATTTGGCCTTCTTTTTTCTGCTCACAATGGATTAATTTAATTTAAATTCACTTGTCACCATTTTTTCTCCAGCAATGGCCTTCATGGGTACCAACATTTTGACGTTTAGCTTCACTCTTTTGCTTCTCTCAGCTTCTTTCTCCTCTGCTTCTGCTTTCTTTTCTTCCTCACCTTTCTTTTCTTCCTCACCTTCAAGTAAGCATACCTACACTCACTCACTTATGTACATTCTTTTATGCATTGGTTAATAGGTATTTCAATTTCTTAAAGATTTTGTAATATTTGATCTGGTTTTTAGCTGTGCGTTTATGTAAATGAATATGAATAAATGTGTGTGTTTTTTTTTTTGTGTTTTTGTTTGTGGAATTTGTTTTTTGGTCATTAACACGAAAGGTCTGAGTTTGAGTTGGGTCATATTTTCATATTCTTTTGAATGTTTGTATTTGTGCAGAGATAGTAAATGGGTTGGTATCAAATGCTATAACAAAGCTGGTGAAATGGTTTTGGTCACTAAAGGCCACTACTAAAACTGGTATGTCAAGATCTTCATTCTTTTTTCATGTTGTTAATTTTCGAAGTATAAAATAAATTTTGTATAATGTGAATGGAGATAATGATATGGTGTGGTGTGGTGGGGTGGAGATGATGTTTATGGTGCTTGCTCCTTTGCTTTTCAGCAATTACAGCCAAGCCTATGATGAAATTCGAGAGTGGGTATACAGTGGAGACCGTGTTTGATGGAAGTAAGCTTGGGGTTGAGCCTTCCTCTGTGGAGGTTTTGTCCAATGGAGACCTCCTCATTTTGGATTCTGCTAATAGTAATCTTTACAAGATCTCTTCCTCTTTGTCTCTTTGTAAGTATTACTTCTTTTTGCCATCCTTTTTGCTAGAATTGTTTTTATTAAGTATGTTCGTTTTGATATTGTTTGTGTGTAACTTTTGGATTTGTGGTTTGTATTTATTTACCAAGTCATTTTTGTTGCTTGAATCATTTGGATTTTGAAGGTAACATGTGTTAGTTAAAAATTGGAGGCTCAATTGTTAATGCAGGGTTGAACTCTTGGCACTCTGTGTGTGTTTCCCCGCACGGGATGGTGGGTAGGGATGAGGTGGGGGGTTGCGTATCTTGGCCTGATGTGGTTGTTAACCATTGTCTGGTTGACTTCTCACCAGCACTGGTGTGAGTGAAAAGTGAAAATGTATATATCAGGTTGTATGTTATTTTCTATATGAGAAGTGTGAAGCAATCTTGGGTGCATTTTCATAATCTTGTTGCAATCTCAATGATTCTTCTCCTAATTAGGCTTGGAAGTTGCTCGTGGCCTATATTGTTTGACATGTGATATAGATTGAAAAACCTAAGAAACATAAAATGATTTCGTCTTACTTTTTTCTTTCTCTAATTTTGTGAAATTTATACTGGATTATATGTACTAAAACTCATTTCGATTTTTATATGATCTACGGGAAACCATGAAATTTCTTAGAAGTCCATGCAGGAATATGAAGTTTTGATTCAGTCATAAATAACAACATTGTCAGAATCAGATTATAGAAATCTCTGTTGTCTGGTCCAAATTTCTTTTTTGCTTTTCATTTTGTGTTTCTCTCTCTTCTTTTATTGTGCATATACAAAAATAATTTTAGATCATGGATATTGCAGATAGCAGACCGAAGCTAATTGCTGGATCTGCTGAAGGATACTCTGGACACATTGATGGAAAAATGAGGGAAGCAAGAATGAATCATCCGAAGGGGCTTACAGTTGACGATAGAGGAAATATTTACATTGCTGACACTGACAACATGGCAATCAGGAAGATAAGTGACACAGGTGACATATGTGTTTTCTAGTTGAGGTGGAGGTTCAGTATGACATGTAAAACCTCATCATTTTCTTGTTTGGGTTTAATTTTTCTAGGATTCATGTTACTTCCAATTGTAATTTCAATGCTTTGTGCTAGCGAAGTGCATATCTACAATCACAACTTCTTTTAGCTAATCTTGTTATTTATCAATCAAAGCACTTATCATGTGGCTTTTTTGATAAGAGTAACCAGCATCAAACAAGTTTGTTCAATTCGTTCTCGTTTAATTTTTGGAGTGCAACAGGTGGATGTTTTAATACATGCTATTGGTGTAAGATGTGTAAGAAATAACTAAAGTCATTCACTTTTTTTTTTTTGCCTTCAGGGGTCACAACAATTGCTGGAGGCAAATGGGGCCGTGGAGGTGGGCATGTAGATGGACCCAGTGAAGATGCAAAATTTTCAAATGATTTTGATGTGGTCTATATTGGAAGCAGTTGTTCCCTTCTTGTCATAGATAGAGGAAACAGGGCAATCCGAGAGATCCAACTTCATTTTGATAATTGTGCTTATCAATATGGAAGTGGTTTTCCTCTAGGTAAATTAACCTATCCAATCTTGTGCTTTCAAGTTTTTTTTGAGCAAAAGATACTTAAGAAGTTTAAAATTTTCACAGAAATTGCAGTCATTATAGCAGCTGGCTTATTTGGTTACATGCTAGGATTGTTACAAAGAAGAGTTGGTTTCATGGTTTCTCCTCAAAATGTGAGTTTCAAATCCTTCTTTTTGATCTTACACTGAGAAAACGTTCTTCACCATCCAAGTGTTTGAAGTTATTCCTTGGCACATTTAGTATTGTGTCTGGGTTCATCTGGAAGGTAAGTAAAGAAGTTTCAGCATCTGTCTTATTTCGGTATTTAGTGTCAATAGAAAAAGAAGTTAGTATTAGAAGTTAGTATTATGCTATCTGTCCTCTGTGATCAGAAATGCTCAATTTTCATTTGATATCAAGTTTCTTAGCCCCTTATATTTCTTAGAGCAACGTGATTTATTTTTCTACGTTGGGTGCTTTAAAGGATGCAAATAAGCAGGAAATGGATACAAATTTCTATGAGAAGCCACTGAAGACCTCAGTAAGGCCGCCACTAATTTCCACTGAAGACAAACAAGTAAAGCAAGAAGAAAGCTTCTTTGGATCTCTTGGGAGGTTGCTCATGCAGACTGGAGCATCGGCAGCAGAAATGTTGGGAGGAGTATTTCCAGTGTTCAGAAAGAAACAACTAAGTTATCCATATGACCAACAACAGTACCAACATCAGCCAATGAATTCAAATGTGTGGCCGGTGCAAGACAGTTACGTAATACAAGATGAAGATGAAGCGCCTTCAGTTGAAGCCAAGACTCCTATGCCAAGGAAAACCTACGCATTCATGTCTAAGGATTCTGAAAACATGCAACAACTTCGACAGAGTCGAGCTTTCTATAGCAGGTGGGAGGGTGACTTCCAGCTGATGCAACAAACTCAGAAACAGCAACATCACCATCATTACAATTCATCCATGCCACAAACTTACTATGAGGAAAGCTCTGAGGTAACAAATGAGATTGTCTTTGGGGCAGTTCAAGACAGGATAGGCTGCAAGAAGCTATGGTAATAAAGCCTTTAGACCATGGGAATCCCCTTTATAATCGTCATAGTATTAATTCTTGAATCAATTCTGTGGGGAATGCTCAAGGTCACTGATCATGCATCTAGAAAATTCTTTTATATTTCAAATTGCATCTTTGCTACAATTCAAAACGTTGGGCCATAACAGGTCCGAAGCAGTAATTTTTGTAGTTGGAACTTGTCAAAGAGCAGCTTTGGCTGCAAATCATGTAAAGGAGGGGAAATACTCTAGGGATCAAAGGATTAAAATGGGATGAATGAAGTCGAAAAGTGCATCAGAAATCAGTAGGCTCTGTAAAACTGTTTAAAAATCAATTGCATGTTCCGTTTACAGTTTCAGATGTCTTTTTGTTAGGTACTGTACAATTCCTGCTACCTACGTAGCCTCTGCATCAAAGTAAAGTGAATATATGAGACAAAGTATACTGTATTGGTGACATTTGTGGTTCTGATTTGTGACAATGATGGTCAGGTTTCTTCCATGTGTTTCTTGTCCTCACCCATCCACCCGCCAGCACAGAATCCCACATAACATGATGACATTATGAGCATGATCTAATAGTTGTAAATTGTCAATATCTTTTTATACTTATAATATTATAACATTATAAGCAGATTCATTCTCCTTTTCAACCCTTTCTCAGCTTCCAAATATTTGTGGATGTCGCCTAAACAACTTTGTATTTGTTTTAGAGGGTGTTTGGTTTGTTTTTTTTCTGGTCAAACTTACTTAAAGCCTAATTTAAGTTAATAGAAGTGTTTGTTTTAATTAAAAATATATATTTTTTAAGTAGTTTTAAATAGAAAATAAAAAGTTCCCCAACCTCAGCTTTTACTTTTTATGGCTTTAAGCACGTTGAAAAAAAGTAAGTTTGACCAAATCATTTACTATTTTATCCTTACATTTTTATTTTTATTACTAAAATATCTTTTTTCTTTTATCTTATACTTACCTTTTTAAATTATATTTTAATGTCCTTAATAATTATTTTAACTATATAACTTACTTTTTAGCCTACTTTAATCAAACATGTAAATACTTATTTTTATAACTATAATTTTTATTCAAACACGTAACTACTTAAAGTTGACAATAAAAAAAAATCACTTAAAACTAGAAGTGTTTTAAGTAGCTTTTTTATAAGTCAATCCAAACACCTTCTTAGAGAAGTTGTCTTTTTGAACTGATATGATACATATTGGACAGAGATTTTGATACTAAATTAGAGTTGATCTGTGTATGCATGAATCCTGATTATATTATGAAAGAGCAAAGAATGTCTGTTGATCTTTCAATGGTTGTTTAAGTAAAGAATCTTCATATAAAAATATAGGATCAGTATGGTGTAAGCATAAATCTTTATTAATGGTTTCCACTAAATGGGATCCATGCATGTGGCCATGTGACAATCTAATGGTAAATTACAAGCAAAAAGAAGAAACACAACAAGAGCTTCTTTAACAAGACCAGTTTTTGTAGCCATCTCTTAAGAATTCTACTACTAAAGCTAGTAATGTACAGCCCTCCACAATTTAGATCTAGAGTTCCTCCACTATCAAAGGCAAACAAAGCCTTCCCCAGGATGAACAGTGATAAGATTGGGATTGGACGTGGTTCGAAATCAAGTTTGATCTTCTTTCATACTCTGGTTTGAGTGCCTTGACTTATCAGTGATTGTGTATGGGGTTGGTCTTTTCACTTGAAATTTACCGATTGATAGTTAGGTTTTACCGAATATTTGGTGGTCAAATTCCATCCTTGAGTTTCTTACAATATAAAAAAAAAGCTACCAAAGCCAATCTAATCGGACCCTATATCCACCACACAACAAATAACTTATTAATAATCGGGAATTATGTGGAAGCACTTTGACAAGTCCACACTCATACACTCAAACACACTCTGGCGTTTCTCATCTTATGCCTTGGAGCTTAGAGAGATCGATTAAGACTTTCCTTTACCCAAAAAAAAAAATGAGAAAGGACTTTACAAAATTGTTTTCATATCGCCTCTTCATCTTTTCATTCATATTTTATATTAAAAAAAAATCTGTATGAATGTTAAATAAAAATTATGTAAGCAAAAAGTTTAATCTATTGAATGAATTATTGCCTATTGGCCCAGCCCAAAAGCTGTTTCGTAAGTCATGAGTGATCAAAAAAGTATACTACTCCCTGAGGCCTCACCTTGTTCGGGCTGGCATAGGCCCAGAAGGAGTGCAAGTTATGAGTGATCAGTGAAGCGTAAAGCTAGAGTTTTTTTCTTTTCCTTTTTTTTAAAAATTTTTCTTTTTGTTATGAGGGAGGCGAAGAACCAATTAAACTCTAACTCTATGAAGAACCAAGAGACCTACTTTATCCATATCCAACAAAGGTTAGAGTTGCCTAAGCAAGTTATCAATGATGGTAAGTCCAAATTGTGGTTGATAAGTCAATCTGTACATGTGTTAACTTCTCTCTAAACATGTCTCAGGGTGTAACTTTTTTTTGATTGAGAATACTACGGCAATCTTTCAGAAAAAGTTTGATGGGGTTATCTCATGGGATGAATCCAGTCACAAGCTTAAAGGTGGCAAGAGAGTTTGTTTCAATAATGAGATCTTCGACATTTAAAGAATCTGAAATTAGTTTGGCTTCACTATTTGTGGCAATCCCCAAGTTGATGATTAAACCTGACCTCCACTGGTTTATCGTGTATCAAAAGATACCTTCTGCTTCTGTCAACCTTGTATTCCTCTAAGAGCATCCATCCACGTTAAACTTTCAATCCTTATCTGGTTTAGTCCATCCAACCCTAATATCACGCAAAGTGGTGTTGCCTCCCATCTATTGTCCTTCTCGTGCTTTCAAGATTTCTTTGGCTAGGGAGATAATTGCCTCAACCGTTCCATTAATCTATCTTGAGCAAGTGTGCCTCCAAATCTTATCATTTCTCCACTTCTATATTAGCCAGAGGATCACAGCAAAGATAATATTCCAAAAGATCCCAAATCACTGCTCAAATGAACAAACATTCCTAGCAAACCAGTCATTCCAGTAAAGCTAGAGTTCGCTACCCCCAATTTTTCCCTCCAAAAAGTCTTGTGCTATTTATCATTATTTGAATCATCACATCATGCTAATATGACATATTTTAGTTATATTTATCATCATTACATGTATATTTTTTCAGTCCTTATACCTATTTGTAAAAGTAAATGAAAAGGTATGATTTCATTGAACATCTAAAGTACATTTCTAATATATATATTATTAATTTGAAGTATAATTTCTAATATTATTAATTTAAAATATAATTTTTAATATTAATATTATTTTTTGATTATATTTATCATTACATATATAATCTTAACCATATTTAATAAATTGATTTAAAATATAATTTCAAAGTAGCTATAAAAAAGTTGACAGTATAAAAATAATATTAAAACCCGTGTATTGACCGTGTCGCACACCGATAGAAACATACAACAGAAGACTAATGTAAGTCTACCATGGCTGTTCACACCCTAAGTTGGTAATTTTAAGGAGGTTAAAAGCTAGTTACCTAACAATCTTTTTGAGAGAGAATATTCTTTTCTATCCTTCTTGAGCAAAGTGTATAAGTGGTCCGAAATCTCAATAATCATTCCAAAATCAAAAGGTCTACTAAAACTATAATTACAAGTCAATCTAATAATCGTTCCAAAATTAAAAGGTCTATTAAAATTATAATTATAAGCCAATCTAACAAGATTATATGTTTCAATGCGACAAGATTGTATATGTACAATGACAAATGTCAACAACATGAAATATTGCACATATGCAATATATTTTGCAAATTGAACCTTCCCAAAACAAGAAAAACTCATCAAACCATCCCTTCATCTCTCTCTCCCTCTCTTTTATTTTCTCCATCTCTCTGATCTCCTATCTATCTCTTTCTCTCTCTCTCTCTTTCGCCACCTCAACGTGCGATGATTTGTTCCTAGACCAATGCATCCACAGGGTTGCAATAATCGTTATCAATCATTTGCACCACCGCCATTGATGCTACCACCACCACCACCACCACCATTATTTTCAGGTGAATGCCCCACCTACGCCCTTCCGGCTGCAGTGCCACCTCCACCGTGCACCCCGCCGCTGTCGTCACCTTTACGTCCCTCCGATAACGTCGTTTACATCTCGAGATCTCCTGTTGGACGTCAGGAACCAATCCTCGAGAGGCCTTGGTCTACGAGCATCTTCGCGTGTTTCAAGGACCTAAAAAGTTGTACGTACCTTAATTTGTTTATTTTTGACTATATAATCTCCTCATAAATAATTGCATGGATTTGCATGCATGAATATATTTATATGTATATATATATGCCTCACAAATCTTTGTTTCTAATGGTTTTTCAGAAATTTTGAAAACAGGTTTCGTAACAGCCTTGTGCCCATGCATAACGTCCGGACAAATTGCGGAGATTGTTAATGAAGGCAAAACATGTAAGATTAATTCTCATTAGGTGTAATCGGTCTTTGAACTATTTAGATTTAGGGGGAAAAAAAGTTTAAAACTTAAATTGATTGAAATGGATATGGTTATTATCACTGGCCGATCCAAGATTCTTTTTTCAGTTGCACTATAACACGTAATTTAACACTGAAAATAATCTAAAAACATCTTTATATCTAGAAAGATTAATTCTTAGTTGTAATCGGTCTTTAAACTTTTTGGAATTAGAAAGAAATGAAAAATTGAGTTGATTGAATTTTTTTTTTGGGTTGAAATATAACATGTAGTTTAACACTTATACGAATTAATTAACTCTTTAAACTGAAAATATTCTAAAAACACCGTAATATTTAGAGCCGGTTTGGCTTTGGTTTTCTAAACTAATTATAAGCAAATAAGCAATTGATACTTATCAGCAGCTTTTGATACTTATAAGCAAATGAGAAATAAGTAGAAAAGTGCTCAAATAAAATGTACAACTCTTAGTACTTATAAGTAACTAAAAGAATTTTAGGGGAGTGGTGCTTTGTTTTGGTTGTTTATAGGCCAATTTTACTTGCTTATAAATAAAATTTGCTAAACTAATAAATTATATTTTTCTGTTCGTAAGTATGTTTCACAAGTTTATAAACACCCCGAAACAGCCGCTATTTCGGGATTAGTGGGAGTTGCAATCTCCGCTATCCTCACTATGCGCCCGTGGTTCGGCCCCACTTATCAAAACATAATCATCATGGCTTTATATCTGCTAATTATATATGGTTTAATTTATGTTGGTATGTTTGAAAGTGTTAAGGTAAATCTTGGTTACTTTTGCTGATGCAGCTTGTCTGGAGGGGACAATCTTGTTTTTGCTACTCTCGATGTTCTTGAATTGCTGCTGCTGCTACACACTATACACACGCAGTAAGATGAGGAGGCTATACAAGTTAAAGGGAAGCAGATGCACTGATTGCATGGCTCATTGTTGTTGCCTGCCGTGTGCTTTGTGCCAAGAATACCGTGAACTCTATCATCAAGGGTTCGACCCTGGCGTCGGTAAAATTATTTATTTATTGTGTGTGTACATATATATATATATATATATATATATATATCGTCCATATAATTATGTGCGCGCATAAAGAAAAGATCGTTGATCTCTATGAAAATCGAGTTTTACTATGTAACATGCGAGAGTATTTAGTGTGTGAACTTTTACTACCGAAAAAGAGGGGTGAAGAGTGTCATAGATTGAGATACTTAGGACGAACATTTTTAATTATATATGTAAATTTCCAGGTTAATTATAACGGGGTTTTAATATATATATATATATATATATATATTTTTTTTTTTTGGTTTTGTATTTTGAAGGATGGCGAGAAAATATTGAAAGACAAATACATGCAGTTGCTGTATTTCGAATCACACCCCCACCAGTGGAAGAGGAAATGACCAGATAGAATTGAATTCAAACTGAAGGCAATTTCATGGAGAGCCAAATGGTACAATTGTTATCTTTAATTTCTCCAATCTACTATGATTAAGACATACATTCTCTTTCATATGATTTCTGGGCCTTGTTCATGTTTCCTCTTGCATATATGATATATGGAAGAAAAATTTATACCGAATCAAACTAAACCTTATTCTATTAGAATGGATCGCCTATGAAAAAGAAATCAATAAATAATTACAATAAACCTTTAAAAAAAAAAGAATGAACCAACAATCTTGCAATGAGTAGTCTATTTTGCTGCTTGAATCATCATTAGTATTGATCCTTATTTCTTGTTTCCAGATTGTTTAGGTCGGAACAAAAATGCCGAGAGAGCAAGAGAAAGAGAGAGAACCATTGGCAGTACGCTGAGAGACAGAATTATTAGCAGAAGGGAGGCACCAGAGGAGGAAGACAACTTGTGTCCTTCAGCAGCCAAATTAAATGGCAAGAGTTCTGAATGTGACATTGTTTTTTCTCTAATTCCATTTTTTGAGTTAATTTGTCATACATAATCAGCATCACAATCCACTTCTCTAATTTGACAAGAAAATAGATGTATGGAGTGACAGCTTTCGCTTTCTTTTTTAGGACAAAGAAAGCTTTTCCACTGTGCAAACTTGCATATTACCTTATTAAGCTAGGACTGTTGTAATACATCATTTGCAGGTAAACCATGTTTCCAAGTATACACCACATGAGGACTAGAATTCAAATTCCCTAGAGCGGAAAAAGACTTCGATGAAGGTTATAGACGCTCTGATTTGTCATCTTTCGGTCACATATTACCATAATTTTTATACTGTTATAAGCGTACAGGTTAGTGGTTTACCAACTTAAGAAGTTAATCTTCTGAGGCCTGTGCAACATCACGGACTTGAGGTTTGCGCCTAGTCCATGCTGTTAGCTCATCTCAGATTCTCTACCTCTGCATTCACCATCAAAGAAAATGTAACTCCTTGTATATCTTGTTGCCTAATGATTAGTCATAGTCGCAGGCCTTCATTACAACTTAGTCTGCATTTTTGTTACTGAAGTTGTCAAGATTGAGAAAAGATAATTGTATATCTCATGTAAAGTTTGTGAATATAACAGTTTCTAATCTCAATCTTTGACTTTAAACAGAGTGTAATAATCCAACTATCTTTGGATGCTGAAGTGATTCCATATCCTTTCACAAAAATGAGGTCTCTGCTCTCCTTTACATCGAGTTTCTGCATAAAGTCACTTGTGAGATGACACAAGGATCCATAATAAAAGTTGATGATTAAGCTGAGTAGACAGGCAAGAATGTATCAAGAGCCAAATGCAGAGGCCAAACCTGGACTGAGAGCATCAGGACTTCTTTTCTTTGTAAATAACAAAAGTTCCGTCTAATCGTCTTAGATAAGCCTATATTATATTCACCTTAAAATTTACACACCTCAATATATATACCAATTAAGTTAAGAGAGGCTCGAACTAGGAGATTTTGATCTACAATTTAAAAATCTTTTAATCTTGATATTCACTCCGGGGGTGAACCAGAATATTTTGACAGAAGTAAATGAGTACTACCTCCTTAGAAGTAGCTCTTGGTGAACTTATTGCTGATTAAGGCATCAACTTCTGGTGTAATATTTACACTCTCGGGCTATTTGCAACACCTTATCAGGAAGCAACAAATTGAGCTTTAAGCTAACGCTCTATGTTGTTAAGCATACAAATTCCAAATTAATTAGGAAATGAAAAATAAACAGAGACTTGACACTAGTTTAGATCAAAACTTTCGCCACAAGGAAAATAGGGAAATCAAACTTTGCAAATGGAGATTTCAACATTACCTATATTCTTCTTTTTTTTGGGTCCTTGAAAATCCATATAATAGATGGATTCTTATAAATGGAATCGCAAGCTCAAGATTTAAAAAGTTTAGTGTGTACTCAAGTGTAACAGGGCACGGAAGCGGAAGCAATTGCCATTCGAAATGCATGTATGTGTGCAAAGAGACTCAAATTCTCTATCATTATTGTTAAGAATGATTCAGAAGTCTTCCCTAAATTAATCACCTCACATGATAAGTTCGGCATTTAGAACTTAAAACATATAATTGAGGATATAAAAAAGATTGCTACTGACATCAACTCGATTAGATTACAAGTTGTTAGAAGGTCGGCTAATAGGCTTATGAATTTGGTAGCAAAAAAGCCTGTTGACTGGGAAGTTGGCATGTAAATGAGCGGGTTGTCTCCCCCCACCCCCGGTCACCGAACTGCTTTTTAATTGACCAACACCCATTGGGGATTGGTTAATCTGCTTTTACTGTTTTCTGTTTAATGCAAGTATTATTATATGTGACCAAAAAAAGGTTAGATTCTTTTATAAATATAAACATTAAAAATATTAAAAATTAAACACCTACGTCCTTAGAGTACGACATTTCACTAATTTAAACAGTCATTGCAAATATAAAAACTTTCGATATCCTTTAGAGAAACAAAAAAAAAAAAAACATGCGTGAAAAATAAAATAACAATAGTTTTTCACCTTTATATTAACAACAACAAGATTGCCCATATTAAGTCTATTTTGATGTACATATTTTACATTTGTATTTGATGTTAGAACAATAATCTTCGAAAACTCCAAGGCCCAACCGCCCAAGCCAAAAAAAAAAAAAAAAGCCAGCCACTAAAATAATATTAGTGTGTGAACCAAAAGTTTTCTGTAATTTCAGAAAATAAAAGAGAGATATACGTAATTATGACAAAATAGAGGGGATGTATGTGTAGTTAACCCTCGGTCTTAATTATATCTTCCTTTTTACCTAATAATACTTAATTATGAATAAAAGAAATCGTTGACTTTATATATACAATCACAGTCACTTCTCTCTCTTTTCTTCTCTTCAATTTTCTACTCTCTCTCTCCCCCTCTCCGTGTGTTTTCCGCATTTGACTCTCTCACGTACTGACCAAATTAAGCCCTTCTTTGTTCAATGTAAGTACTTCTTAATTTCAAATCGTACATATCTATGTATGTGTATGTGTGTTATGTGTGTTGAGTAGAAAATGCTCATGTATGTATGTATTAGTAGAAGATGCTATCTTTTTGCAAATTTGGGTAAAGGGTATTCTTCTTCTCAATGGATTCTATAATGGGTCTGATAAAAATTTGATCTTGATGATGGTCCTTGTTATTCAGATGTTGTGTTTAAAATTGAGGGTATTTATTAATTTAATTAGTTTTATATTTGAAGAAATAAGTAATTAGTTCTTTAATCTGGGATCTTATTCCTTTTTGGAATTCTTTTATTTTTTTCGGTAGTTTAGAATTTCATTTTTTGCTTTAAGATTTAGTTTTTGGGTGCCATTTTTAGTATATGGGTAAATGGAGATTGTTGGGTTTTATTTATATAATGTGTTATGCATACTTACTTGACCATGTTTTTTTACCGTTGTATTCAATCGTTTATGGTACTAGAGCTACTGGAATCACAAATTTCTGTTGTGGGTGAAGCTAATTATACTGAAGGGAAGTGCATCACTGACACTAATGAATATTATAATTGAAGGATTGAGAGATTACAATCTATGAAATTATTATGAAAGATATTGAATTTAGTTGACTGCTATTGAAGTTCGGTGCTTTTTTGAAATTTTTTGACAGTAATGGCACAATGGACAGTTTTCCGCCTGTAGAATGAAAGATTTTTTACTAACTAGTTTGAAATTGGTATACATATTCTTTTCCTCATCCATTTTCATCTCAGTGATTTTGTTATCGGGGAAAGTTTATACTTTTGTACTTTGCAATTTTAAACATCTAGAGATTAGCTGTGGGAGTTCTTTGCTCTCTTGTCACTCTCTCAACTTCCCTGTTCTTTATAGACTATTAGTCTGAATTGACATCCTTTTGAATCTGTTCTCCAGGTATTGCTAGTATGTTGAAGGTTTCTAATTTGAGATAAGTTATAGTTGTTCGTTAGTACACACAATTGCAGCAACTATAAATAAATTTGCATTCCAGAAAGTGGTTTGAATAAATTTCTATGAAAAGATCTCCGGAATAGAACTTGGAGAACATGGGGAGTAAAAGATTCCCAACGCGCTATGTAATTGTAATATTGACCTTCATCTGCACCTGCGTCTGCTATGTAGAACGTGTAGGCTTTTCAATTGCTTATACAGCTGCTGCTGATGCCGTGGGGGTGAACCAAACAAGTAAAGGCATGATACTCTCAACATTTTATTATGGTTATGCCTGTTCACAAGTGCCTGGTGGTTGGGCAGCTCAGAGAGTTGGAGGAAGGCGTGTTCTTCTCCTTTCATTTGTATTATGGTCTATGACCTGTGCTTTGGTACCACTAGACCCAAATCGGCCATTGCTTTTGGTGATAGCTAGGTTACTTGTAGGTGTGGCGCAAGGATTCATCTTTCCCTCCATCCACACTGTCTTAGCACAGTGGGTACCACCCCATGAACGATCAAGATCGGTTTCACTTACAACTTCTGGGATGTATTTTGGTGCAGCTTTCGGAATGCTTGTGCTTCCAAGTGTTGTGAAGCTTAAGGGGCCTCAATCAGTATTTGTTGCTGAAGCAGGTTTAGGTGCTATGTGGTCTGTACTATGGTTTAAGTATGCTAGTGATCCACCTCGTTCTGAGCATCCAAAAGCAACTGCTGCTGGTTTTGGGGAGTCTTTGCTCCCAGTCAAAGGAAATCAGAAGATGAAAGTGGGAAATGGAGGCCATTCTATCAGGACACCCCAAATTCCATGGAAGAGAATTATTCTGAGCTTGCCAGTTTGGGCAATTGTTGTGAATAATTTTACTTTCCATTATGGTCTTTATGTGCTTATGAACTGGCTTCCAACATACTTTGAGTTGGGCCTCAAGCTTAGTCTGCAGGATATGGGTTCTTCAAAGATGATGCCTTATTTCAATATGTTTCTGTTCTCAAATATCGGTGGGGTGATTGCTGATCACTTGATCACCAGGAGAATCTTGTCTGTCACGAAAACCAGAAAGCTTCTGAACACTCTAGGATTTGTAGTGGCTTCTGTTGCATTAGTAGCTCTTCCTTTGTTCCGGACCCCTAATGGGGTTGTGTTTTGTTCTTCTGTAGCTCTTGGTTTCTTGGCGCTAGGAAGAGCTGGGTTTGCAGTAAATCACATGGACGTTGCACCAAGATATGCTGGAATTGTCATGGGGGTCTCAAATACTGCTGGCACATTGGCAGGCATAGTTGGCGTAGATCTTACTGGTCGACTTCTTGAAGCTGCTAAAACTGCTCAATTAGATCTAACAAGTCCAGATAGCTGGAGGGCAGTGTTCTTGATCCCTGGGTCTCTCTGCATTTTTAGTTCTTTTGTATTTCTATTATTCTCCACGGGGGAGAGAATTTTTGACTGAGGAGGTTTGCAAATATGTTATGGCTCATGCAACATTGGTATTAGGATGAGAATGTGCAACATAAACTTATTTCTGGCAGAGATACCTGGTTCTGTCGCAAGCGTTAAATTTCCGAGGAGTAACATGGTCAACTGCTACAAGATGAAGAATGCCAACCTTACCACAGTTGCACGCCACATAATCATATCCAGATTTTCTTCAGTTTTGGTCAATGCTTATTCAAATTTTACATATGTGTACCATATCTTAACGTTATTCCCTCTTGCATGGGAATTAA
This sequence comes from Cordia subcordata, assembly GCA_028554755.1. NCBI lineage: Eukaryota > Viridiplantae > Streptophyta > Magnoliopsida > Boraginales > Cordiaceae > Cordia > Cordia subcordata. The sequence continues at coordinate 3,187,498 of JAPTOF010000020.1, forward strand.
ATTTACTGATCTCCCATATGCTATTGACAGGGTAGTCTGAATTATTTGTTTATCATGTAGCAAGAAATTTTTGGCTACATACTGGTTAAAAGGGCAAAATGTGTTCACTAATTATGTTTGCAAATTATCATCGGACTTTTTGCTTTTGTATTCAGCTGCTTGCTGTTCTTCAAAAACTTGTATGAACGTGGCAGGGGTTCTTCCATTGATCCAAGACACTATTTATATGTTCTCTATGAAATTGTTGGTAACAGCTTTTTCTTACTATAGGAATCATTATAAAAATTTTGAAAGAAAGAGTGTAACTGAACTTCTGTGATGAATTTGTTATCAAAATGGAAACTGTTTCCAGTATATGCATGTTAATGTAACAAGTCATTTTAGTAGCTCTGTTTTTGCCACAGCAGCTTCAAAATTTGTATACTCAGTACATGAAGCCGGTGAAGCATCACAAGTAGAGCTTTTAAGCATTATTTATTCATAAGAGTATTATGTTCTATCTATAAGGTGAATTCTTTGCAGGAGATGCTGATTAGTTCTTAATTATTCTCTGCTGGATCAGTCCTCAAGTTGTATTCTTGAATGCCTAATACCATGTGAAGTGGTAATACTCGTGTAGGCATGTATGTTTAAGAGTCTGATTTTCCTTTTTGTTGTATTCTTATACATCTAAGATAATGTTCACGATGAGAATAGCACTCAGTGCATTATCATGTCTATCCCCCCCTTGAAGTTTTTTGGCTTGGCTTAGAGAGATATTTACCTCTCTCATTTCTTTCTTCTTTTTTTTTTGGTGGGGTAAATAAGAATTTTATTGATCGCAGTTTGATACAAATCCATCTCATAACCCCTCAAGAAAATAAAATGAGACAAAACAAAGCAAGGGCTGAGGGGTAAGGACAAAGAACAAGGGATGAAACTCAATGCGAGCTAACTTCCAAGCACAACAATTTCAAGGAAACAAGCGAGCAAGAAAAGGTGCAAGAATGGACAATCAGTGCAAAGCTGTCGGAGGAGTGTGTGGTGGTTCATCTCTTCCCGGGTATCACCTTCCCTCGGGTCTTCAAGCATAGCCTCAACTTCTTCCTCAACTCTATTCCTTTCAATTTGTTCATCATTCTCAACAAAATCATTTGGTGCCTCATGTTGGGTTGCCCTATCAACTTTATCACCATCTTGAACCGGGCTGCTAACCTTTGTACGCAGTGAATCATTATCTTGCTCACTCAAGGCTTCTTCATTTGTGTTGAGAGCTGCAAGACGATTTCCAACCCGGGGACTTTTTGGTGGTGTAGGCCACAGGACCATGTGCCAATTTTGAATCTTCATCAACTTTCGGCGCAAGAATAACACTAGAGAAAGAAGTAGGATCCACATTTGTAGTTCTCCTCTAAAACTTTTTTGGACTTGAAACTCTTCCAATCACCTTCCTTGTTCTTGTCAATTAGAGGTACTTGCCTAGGAGCATTGAAATGAGATGCATTAGGACACATTCTTGGGGAGTGGCTAACGATTTTGCAAGAAGGACAAATGAGGGGCTTTCAAGCATATTCATCGTTGACTTAGCCCATTCACCATTTATCAATTTCACGAATGGGTAATCTGACAAATTCTTTGAAGGGTTTATTTCACTACAAAGCTAGATGTCTATTTAAGTATATACCATTTTTTATTAGGAATGAATCTTTTTAGTGGTAAATTTGATGGCTGTGATATTTAACCAGATATAAAGAAAAGAGAATATTGTGTTTTTTATTGTAAACTCGGTCATACATAAAGGTAGTATACTTTGTTTTACTTATTCTTGGAGAGTCTTCTTCTCCATTGCATCTCCTAGGGTTTCCTCTTGTATTTCTCGTGATTGGGCCGAGCTCGTGACACCATTCTCTTGGCTCGGCCCTACCATGGCCTTATTTTTGTGTTCCTTTTTCTTTTCTCCTTGTTTTTCTTTTTTTCCCTCTTCTTGTTGGTCTTTATTTGTGTAGTTCGTGTATGGTGTTGCTTGGGTTTGGTTGCTTCCAAATTTATTCATATGTCTTGATTCTCTTCCAACGAGGTTTTTTTTTCCTTTTGTGGCATCTTGTTTTGCATGTGGCTGCATATGGAGGGCTTCGATGGTGGTGTTTTTGTTCAACCAGTGACGGAGTCACATATATGTGAGGGGGTGCATGGACTTTTTGACAAAAACAAATATTGCTATTATATTTATTTTTTACTTTATAATAAGAGGCAAAATTATATGATGTGCAACCCTCGGATTTTTTAACATCCCTTGAATTTTTTTTTGGGCAAAAACAAAACTAATGAATAATCACTTGTATAAAAAAAGATTTTTTTGACTTCCATAGTAAATTAAATAGTCAATCATTTCAAACATGAAGTTATGTCGGAAGACCTTTATAAACTGTAGTTCTATTTACTATAATTATATTTATTTATTTATTTATATTTTTGTGAATTAAATATCAAAATGTTTACCCCTTGGATTTTTGACACCCTTTGAATTTTTTTTTGGGCAAAAACAAAACTAATGAATAATCACTTGTATAAAAAAAGATATTTTTTGACTTTTGTAGTAAATTAAATAGTCAATCGTTTCAAACATGAAGTTATGTCGGAAGACCTTTATAAACTGCAGTTCTATTTACTATCATTATATTTATTTATTTATTTATATTTTTCATGAATTAAATATCATTATTATATTAATTATTATATTTTATGATTAATTTTTAAATTTCTGTAAAAAATTTTACATATGAATGTGCACCCCCTGACCACGAGGTTCTGGCTTCGCCATTAGTTGCAATCCTTGATGATGAGAATTAGATCTCTGCCATGTGTTGCTGGAAGTCCCTCTCGGTTGTTCCTCCTGATCCTTTTTTCTATTTCTTGGCTGCAGAGGCCATAAAATAGTTTTTTTATACCACTTGTTCAAGCCAAGAGACTGGAGAGCTCGTTCTCTTCCAAAAGATGTTTAGACCATCTAGTTTGTATACTTTCGTAGCCCAATCTTTGTCTGGGTCGATGAGTCCCATTGCACTCATCTTTTATTTGTCTTTTGATAGTTGCTTGTTTTTCTCTATTTTGGCAATAAAGTTTCAGGATCTATTGGAGTTCAATGGTGTTTGTTCCTTGGTAACATGTGGAAGTAATTTGGATGATGATGAGGCCAAGATCTTCCTTCTGTTGTTCGAAGTACATCACTTTTGTTGCACTACAACAGCGGCAATCACTGGTTTAGCTTCCCTTGTGTTTCTATTTAGGTTTAGAATTTGTAGTGTCTTTAAGCTTTGTGTTTGGTTGGCCTTGATGTTCGTGTTTGTGTTTAGGCCTTATTTGGCCTGTGTTTTTGTTGTTTGTTCTTTGCCAGCCTTATTGGGCTTAAATCTAATTGTATTTCTTTTGTTGATTTATGAAGTTTCTCTTTTCGACAGAAGAAAAAAACTTTTACATATAATTTGTTTTTTTTATTCCAAGGAGGCTAAGCCGAGACAATCAACAAATCACTACGTGTAGGTAAGTTTTCCCTATCTTGTCTTTCTCCACCCAGAGCAACAAGTCTCTTGGGATAGTCAATAGCTCATGAATACCCAAAAGTTGACTAAGACCATAATTAGCCAACCAGTATGTACAAGCATTTGCTTCCCTATAAATGTGGTTCACTTTGTAGCCTGATTTTTCCCTATATAGCTGATTACAATCATCAACAAGAGGTTTAAAATGACTAAGAGGTCAAGATGTCCCCTTGATCAAAGAGTAAATAACTAGAGTAGTCATTCCTTTGCTACTTGCTAACCTCAAACCTTCCCATAATGCCATAAGTTCAGCTTTGTTATTCGAAGTTATGCGCAAGTTGATAGTAAAGGCTAATTGAACTTCACTTTTCACGTTCCTGAAAATAGCCCTGCATCTGCAATGCCCGGATTTCCCTTTGAACATCCGTCAATGCTGAGCTTAGTCCCTGATCCGACTTAACCCAACCGATTTCGTGTTTCTACTTGTAGTGTATAGCACCTTTGCTATTCTAACCCTATGCCTCCTCAATATCTTTTATATATTTCACCAGTACATTCACTAACATCGAAGCTTGATCAATTAGGACTTGGTTGAAAATCCAATCATTTCTCCATTTCCATGCTATCCATAACGTGACTCCAAATAAGACATTCCAGGTGATACCCTATTTAGTATGACTATTCTTAAGGTTAGAACTCAACCACTCTAACGAGTCAGTATGAAAAAGTTTCCCATCGCATGTCGAGGCAGCAAAATAATCCAAAACTATATACTTTACATTTTTACTCTCTTCCTCTTCATCTACTATCACTCTACACACATATATATATTAGCAGAAGTCAACTTGCCGCTGCTAATGCTTTTCCAAAATTTTTGTTCCCTTCGACTCTTGATTTTTCTAACTTAGTATCTCTTTTTCTAATATCAGTCAACTTGACGAATTAAGTGGTTTCATAGTTTTTAACCACGTGCACCTTTCTTGAACGATTAACTATTGAGGACTCAATTCTCTTTAGTTAATTCACAATCAAAGGTCCTCTTAAGCTAAAATATCTAGAGATTAGAAATTGTTATTGTTTAGAGACTATTGAAATTTCGGAAACAAATCTCGTCGTTCTTAAATTCCGTGGACATGTCCACCATATGTCACTGACAAATGTCCTTGCATTTAATGAATGTTCATTTGGTGGAATATACGTGAAGTATTTAATACTGAAAAGTGGTGAGTTGCCGTTCTGGTTTTCTCAACTACAAAAGTTGGTTATGAATATGGATTTATGTGTTCCTGTAAGTATGTTTCTATATAATACTATTAAGGGAAAAGGCAATAGTTGTAGTTAGTTAAACTTGTAGTGGTTAGTTATGCCAGCTGGTAGTTAGTTAGGCTCAACTTGTAAGCATAACTCTATCAATGTATTACTATAAATAGGTGTCTCATGTAACTGATTTCATAACAGAAAATACAGTTTGTTTCTTCCATCATGAAACTCTCTCTCTCTCTCTCTCTCTCTCTCTATGTATATATCTCTCTGCTTCTACATGGTATCAAGAGCCAATCTGGAGCTTGTGATTTTTTTTTTCTTTCAAAGATCTTGAAACTTCTTCAATGGCGGCACCATCAAAAGCTCTCACACAGCTAGTTTCTTCCTTGCACATCTTGATCTAGATTTACAAATCTCCTTTGGTATCATTTTTCAATGTTTTTGCTGTATCAAATTACTCAAAATTAGGGTTTTTGCTTGATCTCAAACACATCAATTAAGTTTGAATCTGTCTTGCCCAGCTTAAATTTCTTCAGAATCTTCTTTTTTACACACTTGTGAGAACATCTATTGGATTAAATCAGTCTTCTCAGCTGAATTTGGTGAAGTTGAATTCTTCTCTCCTTACGTGTTATAGAGATGGCTTTGTCTTCAGATGAAGCTGTTCCTCCAGGGCTCAAAACTCTTCTTCAGCATTTTCTTCAATGGTGACTGTCAAACTAGAGAACTCCAACTATGTCCTTTGGCGAACTCAACTTGTGCGACTTCTCAAGGCAAGTAAATTGCTTAATCATGTTACTGGTAATTTTCCTTGTCTGTTACTACTAGTGATGGCCAAGAACAACCTAATCCTGACTATAATCTATGGCAAACTATAGATGAATATCTGGTTTCTTGTCTTACTGCCTCTATTTCTCCATCAGTAATGTCCCAAATAATTCATTTAAACACCGCCTTAGCAATTTGGAATGCTTTGAAGGAAAGGTTTAGGGTTATTAGCTGGTCACATATTCATCAACTCAAAATGTAGTTGTGTAATGTTCATAAAGGGCAACAGACTATGCAAATCTATCTGGACAATGTGAAAAATATATGTGATCAGCTAGCCACGTCAGATGAGTCACTCAGAGAAGAAGATATTGTGCTTATTGTACTTAAAGGACTGTTACCATCCTATGATTCTGTAAAAACATCCATTAGAGTAAGACCTATATAGATTACCTTGAGGAACTAACTAGTATTCTGATTCAAGAAGAACTGCATAAGTCTTTCAACAAATCTCTTTTTTTCACTGAACCTACCTCTACAGATAGTCATACTGTCTTATACACAAATAACAATTCCAAAGGTAATAGAGGCAGGGGTGGTAATCATCAAGGGAACAAGGGCAGAGGCAGAGGTCAAGTATTCAATAATAGAGGTGGTAATACCACTAGTCAAGGTACCTAGTCAATTGCCTCTGTGCAGTCTCTAGTTCAATGCCAAATCTATGGTAAATTCAATCACACTACTGTTCACTGCTGGCATAGACTGGACACTGTTAACTATAATATGGACCCAACTCCTAGGCAGACTTATACAGCACAAGTAGCTTCTTCTTTAGGGCAGGCTTATACAGCACAAATAACTACTTCTTCAACTCCCAATAACTCTCAGTGAATACTAGACTCAGGAGCTACTAGCCATGTCACCAATAATCTGTCAAACTTGCAATCTTATACTTCTTTTTTAGGTTTTGACTTAGTAACTGTGGAAAATGGTCAGTCTTTTTCAATCACTAATATTGGTACTAGTTTGTTGTCTCTTACCTCTTCTAAGCTTGTGCTGTCTAATGTCTTATATGTTCCTAATATTTCCACCAATTTGCTCTCTATTCATCAACTAACAAAAGAGAATAATTGCTCAATCTTCTTTGATGCAAAGGTTGTTCAAATACTGGACAACACTACTCATGTAGTAAAGTTCCAGGGCCCCTGTGAAAGAGGATTATATCCACTTCCTTCTGGCATCTACATTGTGTCAACTCTTGCTTCTTCCACTGCTTCAGTTGTTCATACCTATTATGCTTATCAATGTGTGTGCTCTCTTTACTCTCCTGACAAACTGTGACATCTTAGATTAGGCCATTCATCCAAACACATGACATCTGCCTTGACTTCTTTGCTTCCTGTACATACTTCCTATAGTTCAAATAAGTGTTTGGATTGTAGCACTGCTAAGTCTCATTGTCAGCCATTTTCTGTTTCAGAATCTAAGACAAATAAGCCCTTTCAAATTATACATTCAGATTTTAGGGACCATCCCTTATTTCTTCTTGTATGGGCTATAAGTACTATGTACTGTTCTTGGAAGATTTTACTCATTTTACTTGGATATATCCAATAAAGCTCAAATATGAAGTTGAGTTTGTTTTTCAGAAATTTAATGCTTTAGTTAGAACTCAATTTAATGCTATTATTCAAGTGCTCAGAACTGATAATGGTAGAGAGCATGTTAACACTAATATGTAACTTATGTTGCAAAAACAAGGGACCTTGCACCAAACTACATGTCCCTATACTCCTCAGCAAAATGGAAAGGCTGAGAGAAAACAAGCTCATCTTATGGAAACAACTATGACCTTACTCACACACAGTCATATGCCTACGTCCTACTGGCTTGAGGCATTATCTGCTTCAAATTATCTCATTAACAGGCTTTCCACACCTCACTTACACAACAAATCTCCTTTTGAACTGCTATATAACTCACTTCCAGATTACAATCATTTTAAGGTATTTGGATGTCTTTATTTTCTATGGATTAAACCCTATAACCAACATAAACTCCAGCCAAAATCCATTCCCTGTGTCTTTCTAGGTTATCATCCTAATACAAAGGTCTATAGGTGTATGGATCTCAACATAAATAGAGTGTATATCTCTAGAAATGTCGAGTTCTTTGAGACTCAGTTTCTGTTTACTACTCAATCATTAACCTTAAATTAGGTTTCAGTGCAAATTTGACCAATTTTCTCTACATCAGGTTCTTCTAGTACCACTGCACTAACTCCCACTCCAGTTTCAATGGTATCTACATCTTCATCTGCATCTCATACTTCAGCTGATTCCAGTACTGCACATCCTCAATCATCTTCACATTCCTCATCATTTACTGCATCATCTTCTACTTCTTGTCCAATTAATCCTACAACAGCTACTTCTCCAATGGTTTCATCATCATCATCATCATCATCTTTACCTCCTCTTTTGCCTACTCCACCACCTACTTAAAAATTGCCATGTCATCCAATGCAAACCAGGTCTAAAATAGGATCTTTACCTCCTCCATTATATCCATTTCATTCCCTTGTTCAGTCACCACCTACTACTGAGCCTTGTACTTATAAAGAGGCTGCTAAATCTCCTTACTGGGTCTAAGCAATGAATGAAGAGTTTCAGGCTTGACAGAAGCAACAAACTTGGACTCTTGTTCCACCACCCAAGGATAGAAAACCCATTGGTTGTAAATGGGTGTTCAGAATCAAAAGGCATAGTGATGGTTCAGTGGCTAGGTACAAAGCTAGACTTGTAGCCAAGGGGTTTCATTAAGAAGCAGGACTAGACTATCAAGAAATATTCAATCCTGTAGTTAAAGCTCCTACAATTAGGATTGTTCTATGTCTTGCTTTGTATTATGGCTGGTCTATTCAGCAATTAGATGTGTCTAATTGTTTTCTACATAGAGAGCTTACAGAGACAATTTATATGGCTCAATCTCCAGGGTTTGAAGATGCACAGTTTCTAGGTTATGTTTGTCAACTCAAAAAATCACTCTATGGTCTGAAACAGGCTCCAAGGGCCTGGTATTCTATGCTAGCTTCCTTTGTTTGTGCAAATGGTTTCAAGTGCAGTAGTGCAGATACTTCTCTTTTCACTAAACATACATCTACATATACTATCATCCTCTTAGTCTATGTAGATGATATTATTCTGACAGAAAGCTCTTCTATTGCTCTAAAGGAACTCATTCTTCTCATGAAATCTAAATTTGCTATGAAGGAGTTAGGAAGTCTCTCTTATTTCCTGGGAATAGAGGTTACTTATATTGTAGAGTCTATGGTGCTTAATCAGACTAAATATGCTTCTGATCTGCTACAGAAGGTTGGTATGTCTGATTGTAATGCCTCTCCAAACCCTACTTTGTCTAAACCAAAAATTGAAGACCAAGGTGCAGAGAGACCATATCCAGATTCGACTGCATTTAGGAGCTTGGTTGGTGCATTACAATATTTAACTCTCACAAGGCCTGATCTTCAGTTTTCAGTGAATACTCTGTGCCAACATATGCACAATCTAACTTTCAAGGATTTTGAGGCTCTCAAGAAGCTTCTCAGGTTTATTAAAGGGACTATTTCTACAGGCTTGCACTTTAAACCTAGTAGTCTTAATTTGAAAGGCTATTCAAATAGTGATTGGGCTTCCAGTCATTTAGATAGAAAGTCTACTTTTATGTCTTTCTAGGGTCTAATCTCATATCCTGGACATCAAAAAAGCAGGCAACTGTAGCTAGGTCCTCTACAGAAGCTGAATACAGGGCCTTGGCACAAGCTTCTGTTGAAATTAAATGGCTCACATATCTCTTAGCAGATTTGCATATTCTTTATACAATGCCTACTCTTTATATAGATAGTGTCTCAGCTATGGCTCTTGCTTCCAATCCTGTCTATCATGCCCGGATTGAGCATATTGAAATAGATTATTATTTCATAAGGGAGCAAGTTCTACCTAAGCAAATCACAGTGGAATATGTGACTACAGGAGAGCAGCTAGTTAATATCTATACCAAGCCATTACCTACTGCCAGATTTGAATATCTTAGAAGCAAACTTCCCTTAGCAGTTCCAGCTAAGCTTAGTTTCAGGGAGGATATTAAGGGAAAAGGCAATAGTTGTATTTTGTTAAACTTGTAGTGGTTAGTTATGCCAACTGGTAGTTAGTTAAGCCCAACTTGTAAGCATAACTCTATCGATGTATTACTATAAATAGGTGTCTCATGTAACTGATTTCATAAAAGAAAATACCTGTTTCTTTCTTCCATCATGAAACTCTCTCTCTCTCTCTCTCTGCTTCTACAAATACACACAAACAAATATATATAATATATTTCACCATTTTGTTTTACTTTTCGATAAATTTAATGCTCAAATACAAAGTGTTCATCTCAATCTTATCCAGAAGGAGCTTTACGGTACAAGGACAACATTTCCGAAATTCAAAAAGCTTGAGCACTTGGAAATGGAAATACGTATATATCAGAATCAAAGTCTCAAGTTTCTTGATTCCATCATTAGAGCTTCACCCCATTTACACAAACTTGTGATCAAGGTATGCGGTGTTCATGTTTGAAAGTGAGATCAAGTAGCCAATAAATTCATGAAACAAATAGTAGCCAGTACATTTATTGTATTATCCCCAAGTATTTCATATGTTTTTCTTTATAGCCTTCATATGCAAATCAATAAAATCTTAATCTAGTATCTTATTAGTAACAAATGTTTTTTTTTTTTTCCTAAGCGTTTTGAGTTACAATTCTGGCATTGTGTCCTTTAGTCATAGAAAGGTACCATAAGTAAATTCTTTTCATTGTCTAGTATTTTAAGTATTGCATCAGAATTCTATTTGATGTAAGAATAACTCTTAAGCGATGAACCAACTGGGAACATATTGGTAGAGATTAAAATTTCATTTGAAGATCCATATTAACTTCGCGTGCTCTCTACGTCCTCTCATGCAAGAATTCCCAAAATGAACATTGTAGATAGTTTGTTGGGTGCAATTTTGGATTCAATTTAAGGTTCTTAGTAGTAGAATGAGAAAGGAAAGTGCAAAACTTTAGCACAGAATTGGTTCTAAGCTTTGCAATTATTCTTTATTGGCTTGGTGTTCATCAAAATTTTATGTAAACAAGATGGAAGCTTTGCTCAGGAATTGATGAAGTCTCATGTGGCAATAACAAGTGTCACATTTTTTGCTAGATAAGCAAGTGATTCTTCATTGATTCAACAAATCTTTGCAAAAATTTACACCCTCAATCTCATTTCAAAAGCTATGAACAAAAACAAAATTTTCTCTGTTTGGCTGGTCAACAAGGCTCCATTGATGCACATGGTTCAGTTATGATAATTCCTGTTGAACTTCCTGCAACTTCCCAGCTTTAATTTGATTGTTCTTTTGATATCCTCCACAATCTGCTTCTCAGTAGCTGCTGCAACCCCTGTGTGGATACGCCTGTTTCGCTATTTCCGAATTTGTGTACACAAAGGCTCCCACGAAAAGCTTTTACTTCATAAGCTTACACCAATGCCTAGATGCACTAGTTTTGGTTTTGCAGCTTCGAACACTGTAATCCTTAGTGTAGTATGCATGAACCTCTCTAACTCCTAGCATCTCTTTATTTGTACACAGATTCCAGTGGTGCTTCATTGCATAATGTATTATCATTGTCACATTATAACAAGTGCCACATTATTTACATAGGCTGAAGTTTTTGTTTTCCGCTAGCTGCATAGATATGAGTTAATAATGTATGTTGGTCTTCTATGTTTCATTTGTTCCGTGCCCATCTAACTTGATTGATGATCCTGTTTGTCATTGACCAATAATAGGATTTTTCTAATTGACTTAACGTTTTCCTCTTATCATGGATTGAGTTTTTCATCTGAATAACTTTAAAATCACGATAAGTAGATTGTCTAAACTACAATTTTACACAAAAGGGAAAAGATTTCTCAACCTTCTGTTATTTTGGCAGTTAATACATAAAGACGCTCCAAAAGAAATGAAGGTATGGCAAACAATACAATCATATTGTTTACACTCTGTATATGTATGTTCTTATTTAAGTAAGATGTGAGTTGTCTGCATCTCTATGATATAGGGGAGGTTATCGTCATAGATTTTCGCGATCTGATGGCACGGCCATTGTAGATATGTAGACCTGAAACAAGAGGAAGTGATGGAGGAAATTGCTCAAGAACGTGCTGAATTCTTGCAAGAGGAACTACCTCCTAATGTTGATTTGGTGGTACTATAATTTTTAGTATCATTTCTGTATTTTCTCTGTTTCTCAGGACTTCTTTCTTACTGTTTTAAGTATCAATCAGGAAGAACTTGTAGAATGTATTTGTTTATCAATTTTAGTTGCATAAACCTTTCAGCTGCTTAACTAATGCATAGAATCGTGAAAATATGCAATAAGCTCGGAAGTTCTCAGAGGAGATAAATCTTTCTCAAATATCTATCAATTCAGCAAAAATGCATATTGAATACTTTCTATTCTTCGTCCCAAACTGTTTACCGTGTAGTCAGTACACCTAAATATTTTAGTCTTATATAAGCTTCAAATATTAACTCCATATTACTAGTATTTTGCATTATCTGTAGCTCTCTCTTCCACTTGTCATCACTTGTAGCAACTGTCGTCTTTTGAGCATCTCATCCAAGACCAGTCTCTTTGCCTATCAACCTATTCTAAACTCACTACTATGTCTTAAGGTTGTCCCACTTGTTTTTCAAGTTGTTTATATTGGTAATCCTTTTCAGTTTTTATTGAACCTACTAATCACATTCTTTAATCCAATCCTATTGAAATGGATACTTGGTCTATTATCGTCTACACCTCAGCTATACAAATCCTTATATATTTCTTCAACGTAGGTTTATTTCAGAATGCCTTACTTCTTTTATGAGTTTCGTTTGGTGAAAAAGCATTGAGAGTTACTTTCTTTGATGCCATCAATCTAGAAATAATTATAAAATTTAATTATTTAACTACATATATATTACTCACGAAGAAATCACAAATCAATTTTTTAAATCGAAGTATCAAAATCTAGAAGAGCCTAATTATAGATCTTTATATCTTCCTAATAATAACAACAATAATAATAATGGCAGAAAAATCCAGTTCTTGTTGATTTATTGATTAGAATGTATGAGTTATCTCAACAAGAACAAATCAAATATGAAAAGAACGACTTTAAAAAGTCAAGTTCTAAGTAAACAAAAGTAAAATTCTAAAAAGAATGACTTCTAGAAAAAATTAAATTCTAAATAAACAAAAAGTCAAATTGTCAAGATTTTAAGTATTGAAATGATTATTTGTGTGCATATGATATTACTAATTTCTGTTCATGAACCAGTGTGTATTGGCTTCTCTATTTTGTAACTGAAATATGAATTTTTTTTTTGCGCCCAAAAAAAGAAATGAAAATTTTTAAGAACATGTTCATGAAGGGGTTGCAGAGGATGTCCATCATCTGACTCCTTCCATCATTTCGTGCGCATGTCAGATGGTTCTGCTAGTTCAGTTGAATTTTTGGGAATTTTTTTACAAATAACACAAATCAAATAATAAATTTCAAAAATAGCCTTATTTTTTGTCGAGTTTCAAAAATAGCACTTTCGATTTTTCAATAAACGAAATTAGGTATTCAAAAAACAAAAACGTGAGAAATTGGCCCCACCCATTTTTCGGCTATTCAATAGCCGAAATCGGGTATTGAAGAATATATTCCCCCTGGCAACCTAGTAGATTCCTGGTTTTTTAACAGCAAATTTCAGCTATTGAATAGCCGAAAGTTTGTGCCGCCATTCTTACTTCCCATCAATTAATACATGACTGACAAAGTGGCAGCCATATTTGTTTATTGAATAGCCGAAATCTATATTTCGGATATTCAACTAACAAACTCAGTATCACGAATGGCTATATAAACCCCCTCCTCTTTCCCGTTGCTTGCACACATCGCTTGTTTTTTTTTCTTAGCATATCACTAGCAAAAAAGCACTTGGTTATTTGTAAACCACCCAATTTTTGGTAGCAAATCCTAAAAATAATATGAATCCAAACGCAGTAACCATTATTTTACATTATGGAGGCCAAAAAATCAATGGCCCTTTCGACGTACAGTACGAGACTGCAAAGCCAAGGCGCAAAGTCAAAATAACAGAAGAAACGTCATACGATGAGTTCGTTTACAGTGTTTATGAGAAGCTCAATTTGCGTTACGGCGTGGACAGAGTTGTGTTGCACCATCGTTTTCAATCAACACTCATCAACTCCCAATATCCGTATTTCAGCGTTAGTGCAGTCAGTTCCAATGAAGAGTTGCAGGACATATACGAGATTGCTTGTCATCCTCATTACATGTGCACGACAGATGTTTATGTGGATGTAGACACGGATGACGTGTACATTCTCCAGACAGTCAGTGGTACTCCTTATGACGAGGGTGTCCCCGATCTGAATGGAAATTTTACATGTTACCAAGACGAAGGCGACGACATGGCGACGACCATGTCGGAGTCTTCCAACTTAAACGTGACTCCTCGGGAAATAAATAATGTGGTTGGGACATCACATGCCAAAGGCTTGCATGCGATGTTTGACTTGAATATGGACACATTTCAATCCGAGCCCAAAGAAGATGACGAGGATGTGGAGTTGAACCAACAAAATGCATGGTACGATGATGATGAATACAATGAATATACAAACTCTAACATAGAATGTGGTCCGAGCAACGGTGGAGTACCTACGGTGGAGGAGTTGGATAATGTTGAGTTACAAACTGCTACGCAGGAGTACTACATAGATAGCATGGATATACCAGCAAGCAGGCCCGTTTGGAACCCAGATAATAAGGAGCTTGCATTGGGCATGGTTTTTCCTACCAAAAAAGATGTGCTGGTCGCATGATGTACGCACAAGATACAAAGAGAGTACTCAGTCGACCGGTCCACACCGAGCTTGTACGTCGCTTCTTGCAAGAGTAGCAGGCGCGATAATCCATGTAGATGGTACTTGCGTGCCACTAAAAAATCCACGCACCGACAATTTGAGATTACAAAGTACTGCGGGGTATACAACTGCCTAGCTCATAACAGACGGTGTGGGTACAGAAATCTTATCGCTGATTTGGTCGGATTTATGGTAAGACATTTTGTAAAACATAAACCTGATTTCGAGGTCGGTTTTGTTCGAGCTCATGTTAAGGAAGCACTCCAGGCTGATATATCTTACGGGAAGGCATGGCGTGGGGGAAATAAGGCGACCGAACATGTATACGGTGATTGGCACACCTTATATCAGTCCCTTCCACGGTTCTTTAGAGCTTTGAAGAGAAAGAATCCGGGGACGATCGTAACTTACAAGTTCTTTCCGGGTTTGACGGCAGAGCACAAAGTTTCGACTATGTTTTCTGGACTTTTGCACCGTGCATCGCAGTAAGGATGCATTGTCGACCTGTGATGACGCTCGACGATACCCACTTATGAGGCCCATACAAGGGTCATCTTCTAACGTCACTGAAGATAGATGCAATAGGAAAAGTTTTACCGTTGGCATTTGCCATAGTTGATGCTGAGACAACAGATAGTTGGGCATGGTTCCTAGGGCTCGTGTGGCAGCATTTTCTCCATGATATGGAATACGTTTGTTTAATATCTGATCGTCACCCAAGGATACTTGCTGCTGTGGAAAATATCTCGTCAGTCGGGCATTTACGTGTAAAACATCGTATTTGCCTTCGCCATTTGAAAAGCAACGTGATGAAGCATTGTCGAAACCAGTACATCAAAGACTTGTGTTAGGTAGCTGGAAAAGAACATCAAGTTCGCAAGTATAATGCAATAATGCAAAAAATTCTTGAAGTTGACCCCACACCTGGCGGTGTTGGGAGGAAGGCGTACGACTATTTATCTGAAATCAACAAGGAACTTTGTACCCTTTCTTCAGATGGAGGGGCCTGTTGGGGTATGCTGATGACGAACAGTGTCGAATGTTTTAATGGTGTTCTTGTTGGTGCAAGATGATTACCGATAACTGCGTTAGTCAGTCACACTTTCATAAAATTGGTGGAATACTTCTACAATCGATCCATAAATGCTAGCTATTTGGTTGGACAACAAACGCTGCTCCCAAGTAAAACAAGTGAACTTTTTGAGAAGTGGGAGTCTCATTCACACCGTCACTGTATTTTAAATTTCCACTTCCCAACTTGTACGGCACAGGTCGGGCGTTTATCGGCGTCATTCACTGAAAGACCTCCAAAACAAGTTGTAAAATTCAACGAGAAGACATGTACTTGTGGTAAATGAACAGCGTATCATGTGCCGTGTTCGCATGCACAGGCATTAGCACGTTATCTAAAAAAACCAATTGATGGGTTAATACCAGAGGAATATACAGTGGCAGCGTACACTGCAACATACTCAATGTCGTTTGAGCCTTTGGAACATGAGGATTACTGGTCATCAGCACCCACATGGCAACTAGTGCCCAATCCAGCACGATTGCGCCAAAGAAGGAGAGGTAGACTAGGTGATAGACGTATCCCCAACAAAATGGACCAGTCAAATCAAATTGGTCGAAGAAGGTGTATGATTTGTCATCAAGCAGGGCATAACCGTTTAAACTGTACAAGGTGATTAAACATGTGTAATTATGTCATATTTTTTAACCTGTGTTATTCATCGGTGATTAAACCTTTGCTATTTTGTAATGTTCATTGGTGATTGAACCTTTGTTGTTATGTCATATTCATCGGTGATTGAACCTCTGTTGTGATGGCATATTAACCAGCTTTTGAACATTTGATATTATGTAAAACGATAAGACATGATAATAAGAAAAAAAGAAATAAATAACAACAAAAGTGCATCTCAATGACATGTACATATACACTCAAAAACCACCCACCGATACCTAAGCCCTACGACGTCCGGTGCCACAATCTGGAGGGTGTCCCTTCTTCTCTCGTGGGGCCGCTGCTCGGACCACGATCGCGGGGCTTCCTCTTCCGCGGTCCCCGCCACTGGAATGATCCATGATGCTCGACTGCGGAGGGTCCGCCGACTTGCGGAGGGTCCGCCGACTCGCTTGGCCTATCCTCGCCGGCCGTATGGCCGGGCCGCTGCGTGTCGGCCGCACTGGTGGCCGTGGACGGTTGAGTCTCAACCGCGGGTCGCCATGAAGATAATCCTCAACTTGCGCCAGATCATCGTGGGGTTGCCCAATCCTCTGCACTGCATCCACTACCGCATCGCATGTGTCGGATAGGCACGAATGGGGTCGTCATGAACGAGAAGAAGGGCTGACTGCCTGAACCGTGCTGGAAGGACACAGACGACCCCCCAACGCCCTGGCTAGACGAAAATGGCTGCGCTGAATGAACGGAGGGGCTAGGGGTGGCATGAGTGGGCTGTGTGAAGAACAGGGACAGCTGCGTGGGCTGACTCGTCTAATATGCTGGGATATTCCACTGCGTCGGCGGGTAAGGCCATGTGGGCGTGGGCTATGGCGGTGTCGGCTGTGATAAAGTCGGGATATGCGGCTGCGCTGGCGGCGGGACATCAAAGTATGTGGGGGTATCGAGCACATGTTGGTACTGTGCCTGTGTCAATGTCTCACGATCCGCCGAGTACACAATGCATCTCGCCGGCTTGCGAGAAAATTTACCTGCGCGTCTGGTACCTGCGATGTAGGTGGTGATACACGGTACCTATGGTACTAGCCTGCACACAGAGCACATCATTATTACACTACATAATATTTACATCCTCGTTATTACAAAAATCATGATGACGTTGTTATACTCTACTTATCAAGCGATCCATGTCCCGGGACTGTGTCTGGTAGCCGGTATGCGTCTGCTCCGACAACGACTGACCGATGACGGTGATAGAATGACGCCAGTACCACTGCATATACTGAGACAGTGGGACTACATCTGCGCTCTCCTCGGCGATCACCCTCCGCTGCTGATCCCAGAGACCACGCAACCGACCTAACTTAATAGGATCCTTTATTTTCTCTTTTCCTCATATGTGGTCCACTGTCGTCAACGGCAGCGATGCGGTGCGTCTGGGATCGACTGGCGCAAACCAAACTGTCTCAAAACCCTGTCGGGTCTGTGATACTCAACTATTCGTCCCAAGAGCAGTGGGACACATGCTCTCCACCATTCAAACCCCTCCGTGCAATACAATGGCAGCTGGTCCATGGTGCTCATGTACGGCTCCCAATCAAACTGTGATGCCAATATTGTCGCCCAAATAAGTTAAATAGTTATTAAGTTAAAGAGTATATGTAATATGCAGTTATACGTCTTAATATGCTTATCACACCTGATCCGGCTGCATCTTGTCCAATGCATCGCGAATCACCAACAAACCGTAGTTAGTAGTATCTCGAAACTGCTTCAGCTGCTGATATATGGCACCACGGGGCTTCCCCAGTAACCCAACCCAATTACCCTCAGCTGGGTGTGATCGCCGCGCTTGCCGTGCTGGCGGCGGATGGAGTCTAGGCCTAAAAATGTCGAACCTATCGAACAGCCACCACTGCACGTAAACCAATACGTTAGTAACATTGCTATTCATAGAAATTTTATAGATACAGTATGAAATATATATGATACCTGCATCAGACTAAAGCCGCCGCATAAATTCACTATATCACTGTATGCACATAAATCGAGGGTATTAAATATTGTGCCGTTGAGAAGAGATTTTTCGGCTATTGAATAGCCGATTTCGGTTATTCAATGGCCGAAAATTCTTATGTTACAATTATGTTTATATTTTGCACGTTTTCGTTTTTTAAATACCCGATTTCATTTATTGAAAAATCGAAAGTGCTATTTTTGCAATCCAACAAAAAACAAGGCTATTTTTGAAATTTATTATTTAATTTGTGTTATTTGTAAAAAAAACTCCGAATTTTTGTGTAAATTTTGCACGTCACATTTCAATTCGACCTGATTGGATTTCACTTCACGTTTCAATTTGATCGGATTGGGTAAAATCCAAGAGAAAATTTGGATATTTCTATCCCATATTCACCCAACTCTTTCGGCTCCAAAATTCTCTTCCACTCTAATCAATTTCATCCCAAAGTTGTCAGAATAGTAAAGAGACAAAATTAATGCCTTTTTCAATTTCAATTTTTATAAAGAGACATGTACACTTAAATACAACCCTTTTGCCTCCTTGAAGGTTACTAAATTTTCCCATAAAAGTTTATCAACATATTATAAAATTTATATTATAATATTATTGGTGTTTTGCACGACATTATCTTACTAGTAGTAGTAAAAGAAGGCTCTCACCCAGTAGGGAATAATATCAATTCACCAATTAGAAGGAGGCCACACAAGGAGAATAAGATAATAGGTACCTAAGCTGGATAATACATCACTCCAGATTGAATATTTTACATAAGCCATGGACACCGAACCCATAATTATAGAACAAAAAAGCAGCCATCACTTTGATCTTCTCTTAACTAAACCCAAGCTACCCACAGAATACTCTGCCAAAGAATGTTTTGGTGCCTGTTGTGCAAACTCCAAAATGTTGGCTTGTATCATATTATCAATCTTACTGTTGCTCCCGTGAGAAACAGCAGGTCCCTCATCTTGCATAAATAGCGTGTCTGCATCGTCTGAAATTAGCCGGTCTTCGTCAAAAGTTATCAAATCCCTTAGTTGGTCAGCTACCATCTGGGACTTTGGCAATTGGCTGTTTGCCTGGTCAGAATCTAACAAAGATTCTGGCTTCTGAAATGAAGTTTGTGGTGCTACAACTTTAAAACTAAACACAAGAGACCTAAATATAAGAGCTAGATGAGAAAGGCTTAAGATAAGTAGTGTCCTTGGAAGTGAACATGCGTGTGAGCTAACAACTGCGCTTCTGATGTCGAAGTAGAACGTCTGTGCTCGCCTCCCCAGTTGGATTAGGAAATGCTTCCATGTCTTTTTGCGTAGATGAGGTCCCTGCCCTCCCTGTCTACAGAGTTCCATTAGACAATAACCACATGCAATTGAATTTAATAACCAAAAGTAGCACAAGAATAAAATCACTTACTCGTTGGATGACATAAGGACGGACAAATAAGCCAATGGCGAAGCTGAGTAAGCAAGAAACTAGCAGAGCAATAACCCATGCAGAGGTTGTTCCCAAAACTGAGAAAATTAGGGTGTATCTTAGCAATTTAGATATATCCTCAATCATAATACAGACACTATAATTCAAATCCTAACTAGAAAATCTCAAGAATGATATTGGAGAAAAACATTTCAAAGATTCAGGTAATTACCCTTTTTGAAACTTCAGTACAAAAACTGTAGATCAAGTTCAGGTGTGCCATTCACATAAGAATTGATTAGCATGCACCTTTTTGCTATTTGCAATACTTTATCAGAAAGAAAGCAGAATTTTGTGATATGAAACACCTATAACGTTGCTAGTGCTCAAACAGGGAATTAATTTCAAAACGCGTAACGTCATGCTTATGATGGTACTAGGAGACGTTCACCCATCGTTTAAACCATTAAAGAAAATTCCAATGCATACTGTTTTCTGAACTTCGTCTACAGTCTTCAGCCTTCAGATTTATCTGCCTGACCAATCTGTTTCCACGATCCGAGATCATCAAAGCACATTGCATGGGAGCAAAAGTCAGCTCAAAATCGTCTGAAAATGTTGCATTTTGTGAGGGACCATCTATATTGCCTGACTTTTGCGTATATCCTCCGGCAATCGTAGTCACACCTAAATATTCATCATATCAAGTAAGGCCATCAGCTAAAAGCCTAAAACCAACACTAATAACATTCTCAACTGCTAAATGGATCAGTACTACATAGAAACATTGCTGTGCCGTGGTTTTTACCCGACTGGGAAATCTTTCTTATAGCATGGTTACACTGATCAGCAACATATATATTCCTGTTAAAATCAACTGCAAAGCTCTTCGGCTTCTTAAACAATGCTGAACCCAAATCACCATCCTTGTATCCAGCCACGCCATTCCCCGTTAATTTCTTGATCACACTCTCTGCAAAATACATTGTAAAAATCAAAAACCAAACTTAAGTAAAATGGATCAGAACAAGGAAAGCCATTGTTAATACAATAAATTAATAAACCAATACCCTTTCGACAAGCTTAAGCTTTTAGACCAGGTGGTAACTCTAACTTAGTATCAGCGCTTAGAAATCAAATCGTCTTAGGTTCAAAACTCATCCCACCCATTTAAAACTATTAAATTTGTCCGCATGCAAGCTCTAAACAAATTGCACTATATGTGTAGGGGCGTGTTAATACAATAAATTAATAATCCAATATCCTCTATCTACAAGCTTAAGCTTTTAAATTAGGCAATAATATAACTGCTATTAACATTTTTTTATGCACGTAGACACGATACAGAAACCCGAGAACAACCATAGTTGACGGTTCACCAAAAAACAAAATTGACCACATAAAGAAAAATAATAATAATGCCAAGCAGTTTGTTATTTTTACACAACCAAAAACATTAACATTACTTGATGTTTTTCAGAAAGATCGTAATTTTACTAGCATGGTAAATGTACATTTCTTTAAAGAATTGTTCTTGTGTTGTAAAAAAAAAATGTAATTTCTTTTCCAATTTTGTTTCTGTGTAACAAACAAAGATGAATAGATCACTCATGGATAATTTCACTAACATGGAAAGTGTATAATTTCTTGAAAGAATTATTCTAATCACCCAATAAAACTTTTTTTTTAATTTTTAATTTTTTTATTACAGCAGTCATAATCATGTACATATAATCCACTCTAATTATGAGGCATCGTCATATTCGTATAACCGATCCTTAAAACAACAGGGAGTCGTAATTTGGTTTTAATTTGATTTAGAAACGTTAGTGATGGTGTTGTTCTCTACCTTGAGGAGAGGGAAATGATACTGTGTAGAAGGTACTAGCGGAAGAATCAAGTAGCACGAAATCGGACGATCCATAGTGAGCCAGAATCAGCTCAGGGTTTATTTTGACCTTGTCGCCGTAGATCACAGTAGTTACTGTGTACCCTTCTTCTAGGAGTAGCTCCCCTCCTGACACTACCAAATATTAAAAAAAAAATTTTTTAAACGAAATAAAAAAAATTAATTATACCAAGAGAATTTTGTATAAATAACAAAGCAAAAGAGACTCAGAATTTTATTTATTTATTTATTTTACCTTGAGTTAGGGTTAGGTAGAAGAGTAAAGAGAGGAGGTAAGAAGAAGGCGTGACTGCTTTTCTCATAATGGAGACACTCGCGCAATGCAGATTGACAAAGGGCTTGGCTGTTACTTTTTTTTGGCTGGAGACCCCTCGAAATATAATGGATCAAAGTGTGCATACGTTAAAAAAAGGTTTAATAAAAAAAAGAGTAACAAATCCGGGGATGCCCTTGACGCGAGATAACGACAGACACGGCTCATTAATTAATAAAATATGATGCCCTATCATTTGAATTTTTTTTGTCCCAAAAAAAAATGAAACACATACTATTTGAAGTTCGTGCACACACATAATACATAGATTATATTTTCTTATAGAAATAGAATATTAATTAATTGTGTTAGAGTTACTCTGGCTTCATTATGAGCTTTGATTGAAATTAGGGTTTTAAATATTCTTTTAAAAGGTGAAATTTTTTATTTTAAATGAAGTAAAAAATGAATTTTTAAGATTAAATTTAAATACTTTACAAAAATGTATTTTTTCAAAAAATACTTTTTTTATTAAAAAATAAAAACAGATCCTAATATCTTATTGACAACTTATAAGAAGGCCTCCGTTAAAAATTACAGACACTCCCATTAGGAATTAAAAAAAAAAAAGTCTTTGTAATTTTGTATTCCCATAGCAAAAATAAATAAATAAAATACAAAATTATATATATGTGTTCATATATGTTACAATTCAATTTTATAAATTTTTGTAGATATATATCCCATTTGGAGTTATAATGCCACATAAGAACTAGCCATCCAAGACCTGAAAAAAAATGTCACATAAAATTTAAAAGAAAAACAATGTCACGTAAGCGAGAGAGAGAGAGAGAGAGAGAGAGAAGCAAAAAACGAATGCTCTTAGGTTAACATTGTAATTCACCATTTTTCCATATGTTTGAGGCCTACTATTAAAGTTTTTAAAATTTAAATTCTTAAATTCATATCTCATCAATTTCAAAATTTAAATTTACACTTTTTTTTACCAAATAAATTTGAAAGTCTAAGCTTGAATTATTTGTTCTTATATAAGAAGTAAAGCCCCAATTACTCAATAATGTGATATTGTTTGGTTATAATTTATAGGTAAAAGAAGTTACACATTTTGCACGTTATAAAGATTAATCAAGTATTTTAAGAAATTTATAACATAAAAACTCTGCTTTTTCTTTTCTTTTTCTTTTTCCTTTTTTTTTTGACAAAAACAAAATAGAAAAGCCAAGTAAGAAACCCAAGAGACACGTAAGCTGCCCAACAAAGCCACAGTCGTACACAGACGAAAAACACGCAGTCAATTAGATTTGATTCAACTGCATATTTTTATTTTTATTTTTTTGGGTAACAATTTGCTGAAAAAACATACATAAATATATACACAGTAAAAAGAAGTCGATTAAAACCCCAAATCTCTCTCCTTTTTCCATTTTTCAGATCCAGAATTTGTAAAAGGGGGTGTTTTTTTGTTAATTGCGAAGAAGATAAACCAGGATCTGATCGAACCCTCATCATGAATTCCTTCTTTTCCGGCACCCGCCTCAGGTCATTATCTCTCATTCACTTATTTTTTCGATGGATCAATCAGATTTTCTTTTTCTTTCTTTTTTTAAAAATAAAATTAATGTAATTGTAGTTAAAATTAATGTTATTTTTGCCCAAAATTTTGGAAAGTGTGAATCATGAATAGTTGTTGCAATTTGTCATTAAATAATGTAGTAGTGGTGAATTAAGCTCCCGGGTTGGATCCGCTTTGGGAGTTTGTAGCTGAGGGAAAATGGAAACATTAGAGTGTTGAATTCCGAACCTGTTTTGCGAAATTGTTAGCATGAAAATGGGTTTGTGTTTGTTGACACGAATAGTGGAAGGTTGAGCTGAAGAATGGTTGAAGGGGGTGAAGAGAATAAGAATTGATAGGTTGCATTGTGGTGGTTCTAGCAAATAGTGGGGTAGATGTAAGATGGAAGGTTGGTTTATGCAGTGATAGGAGAGGCCATCCCTTTGATGAGAAATAAGAAGGGCGGAAATTTGAGTGCCGGATGAGGGAAAAAAGTATGAATGATATCTCATAGTAGGTGCCTCTTGCAAATAATGGCGTACAAGGAATGTGAGTGTACGTAGGCCCAGAAAAAAGATGCCGTTCTTTTGATGATGAATAGAAAGGACTATTAGAATTATAGTGGTTGATGCTGAAGCTGCTGTTGTGAAACTTGATCGTGAGAAGAGGGGATATTGACGATACTGGAATTACCTTAGTTTGTGGTCTGTTTTAATATGCAAAAAAATGTTCATGACTATTCGGACAAGTGGGAAATTTTGGGGTGAATGCCAGAGAGGCAGATTTCGAGACTGAAAAAGATAACATGATCAATAACTTAATGAAATAGAGAATGGAAATGGTTGCTTTTGTTTAATATTTATGTTTATATTTGTAAGAATTTGAACCTTGATTAAGCATAAGGACTGATCTCTAAATTTGCTAGAGAAAATATCAAATGAAACAATTTTGGTATTGTATTTGAGAGTTATGTGATTGGGTTTGATAGTGACTGATGCTGAATTGTTGCCCTATTGAGGATCTGTAGATCACTTTTAGCATTTTGTGTGGATGTCAGATGGTTCTGTTAGTTCAAAGTATAAAAGAGAAATATTTGGTTATTCAGATACCTTTGCACTTGTAAATGAGCATCTCCAAGAATTCTTTTTGAGCTTTAACAACTGGGTAATTCTTTGATTTGACACAAGAAGGCTCCATTAGTTATGGAGCTCTAAATCTGTGCTCCCAGGATGAATTTGAATATTTGGTATGTAGACCCTATTAAGTAATACAAAATTCACCATCTGACCTGGTGTTAGACACACACACATATGTAATAGTGAGTGTGTGAGAGGGAGAGAGTAATAGTGAGTGTGTGAGAGGGAGAGAGTAATAGTGAGTGTGTGAGAGGGAGAGGGTAATAGTGAGTGTGTGAGAGGCAGAGGGAGGGAGGGAGGGAGGGAGGGAGGGAGAAAATAGTTCATTGGTAAAAATAGTTCAGAGATTTGAATTGATGTTGGTACCTTAGAGTTCGCTTTTTACCTATAATTACTGAGTTCTCGAGTTTTAGTTATATGATACTTTGATTGGTCGATATATCTTAGTGGACTCTTTTAATAATTATGGAAGGACATCTAAGTGCTTTCTCAAAATTGCAAAACTAAACTAAAGATAATTGATAATGTCCCGAACCACTCTTTCCATTTTCGATTCATTTCCTCTCTTTATCCTGGAACTAAGCTTTAGGATGGGTGGTGGGATTGGATGGGGGAGATTATTGAAAACTGGTATAGATTCTGATGAAAGTTTTTCAACTCAACTGACGAGCACCTTTTGGATACCTTTGCCTTAGAAAGTGCCTTTTTGTTACTAAAAGGTCCACGTTGCATTCCTATTGATAGTGTGGTGGTTTCACTTGGAGTAAATTGGATTTGGTTCCACTGATCATTGAACCTTTCCCGTCCATGATTTCGGTTCTTTTTGTCGCTTTTGTTTATATGTGTAATTTGTAGGCCTTGATACTTTATTTGTTACTGATAATTTTGATTGTGTTTGACCAATGATTTTGACTAAATAACTTTCCCACTTGCAAGCACGAGTTACTACTTCTTTATAGTTTTATGTGGCTCATGCCGTAAGATTGCACCAAGGTTAGATTGCCTTCTTGGAGACTTTTACCATTTCTTAGACGCTTTAACATTATTCTCTGCTTTGCTTGATGGTCAATTGGCCATCTTCTATTCCACTATTTCTTGTCTTTTTTTTTTTTTTTTTTCAGTTTCCATTTCCTTCCTTTCCGTTTGATGTAACTTATGGGGGTTTCTCCCTGTTTTACTTTTGAGAGAGAAGTTCTTTGATTTCTTTACTTTGTCATGGGGCTTGTTTGCAGTTATTAACTTGAATTTGTTTGGTGGATTTTCATTGCAGGGACCTGATTCGGGCTGTACGTGCTTGCAAAACTGCTGCTGAGGAGCGTGCTGTTGTGAGGAAAGAGTGTGCTGCTATTCGTGATGCAATTAGTGAAAATGATCAAGAAGAGCGACCTCGCAATATGGCGAAACTCATGTTCATTCACATGCTTGGTTACCCCACTCATTTTGGGCAAATGGAGTGCCTGAAGTTGATCGCATCTCCTGGATTTCCTGAGAAGAGAATAGGATACCTTGGCCTTATGTTGCTTTTAGATGAAAGGCAGGAAGTTCTGATGTTGGTTACAAATTCAATAAAACAGTATCCGCGCTAAAGATAGTTACTTTTTGATAGCAGCTTCATACCTACCTCCCCCTAAAGGAAATTAGATGTATAATAAACGGAAGAGGAGGCTTCTTTGGCATCAAATATTGTGTGATTGATTCAATAGAGTCAGCATTCTTTGATCTTATAGGGTTGGCAAAGATAGTTCTCTTTCCCGAACATACATAACGTGTGTGTGTTTCTGTTATATTTAATTATTCCATTTCGAGAACTTAACCTTTCCACAGAGATCTTAATCACACCAATCAATATATTGTTGGACTTGCTCTGTGTGCATTGGGCAACATCTGTTCTGCTGAAATGGCTCGCGATCTTGCACCGGAAGTTGAACGGCTGCTTCAGTTTCGAGATCCCAATATCCGGAAGAAAGTAAGTTTTCCTTACTTTTCGATGGTATGTGTTGTATAATTTATCACTTATGTTATGGCCATTCTGAAGTTTTTACACTACTTTTCTGGGTTACATTAGCTTATCTTTCTAGATATGAAAGCTAAGTGATGCAATGACTCACAAACTTTTATGTTAAAAGTAAAAATTAGAGTATTTTAATATTTTTACTAGGCTCATAGACATCAGTGTGAGCCTCCACTTTGCTGCCCAAAAGGAAAAAAGGAAATGTGAAATTTATGCAAACCTTAATTAGTTTGCTGCTTGGATGGCAGTTCTTTGTAAATTCTATCTTGTTTTGTTTCCATATTCATCTCTTTTTAAGTCCATTTATTCATAAAAGAGTTCAAAATTTTGACTGATTTGGTAACTATAAGGTGTCATGAGCATGAACTTGTGCTTTTGTGATCACATAGAAAGACTATTGTTTTTTATTGGACAGTTCACCTACGTCATGCTAATTGTCATTAGAAAGATAAGTAACTTATATATGATCTTATTGGAACCATTGCCTAGACACTTTGTTATATGGAGCATTTATCTTGAAAGAGGAAAATGAGGAAAAAAATGCTCTTTAACTCGTGTTAATATCCTAGACTTTGAGTCTGCTTACCTTCCTTCGGAAGCTTCTCTTCTGTCTGAATATTTCCTTTGTACTAGGTGATGCCAAAAGAGTAGAGCTGCTTATTAGTGCAGTCTATGTGATAAAATTAGAAATGCTGTCTTCTTTATGGTAGAAAAATAAATAAAAAGATCTGATATTTCCAATCAGTTGATAACATAGGTAGATTATTCCATTTGCTAACAGAGTTCCTTCAAACTTATTGTGGAAGGAAATATATGTGCTGTTCTTTATTAGGTTACTGAAAGTTAGAGGGTTAAGTTGTACACTTATAGAAGTTTATAACTGGGGTTTTCTATAGATATATTTTTGGATCTTAGATGCACCAGTGGACCTTATTTTTATTAAAACCGAGGAACAAAGTCTTTGAGAGCAGAACATTCTTATGTGGAAGTGTCTTCTATCTGATTGAACGTCTTTTGGCCTTAACTATTCTTCCCTTCCATATAGGATGTATTAATATTTTCAGAAAGACTATATCGAGTGGGCTTTGATCTGGTGAAGTCATTGTTGTGCTGCTTGGTGAAGCACTGCCAGTGCTGGACCCGCTTATGTACCACAGGCAAATCTATTGTGTCTTTGAAACAACTAATCGGAAGGGCTCATTACGTTTAGTACAACAGATCTTTGTAATCAATTCAAATGTATATGCTGTTCTACATTTCCATCAAAATGAAATTAAAGCTTTAACTCACTAGCATGCCAATCAAAAGTCATTTTAATTTTACACAAGTGATCTTTTTAATGAATAGCAATTATTTGCGTAAATACTTTTTAACACATTAGATTATGTATATGTTGAAGCTTTATTGTGTTTGTTTATGTTCAACTTGAACCTCAATGAAGTAGTTGACCGTTTTCTGCTCCAAGCATGTGAATGCTGAGACCTTTTAATAAATTTCCTGGCAAAGGATAAATGGGAAGTCCTATCAATCACTCAACTTGTTCCCTGAAATACATTACACTTAAAATTGACATCTTAAACATGTGAGCCTCTTTCTGTTTTCTCATTTCTTTTCCCGTTGGGCATTTGAGGGAGGCTCAATGAGTCTACAGTCTTCCAGCAGAAGCTAGATTTTGTAATTTGACATTTATTAGTTTGGTGACCAGGAAATTCATTGATGGAATTTGTTTCGTGTGCAGTTGCTTTAGTGTCTGACTTCGTATCTGTTTTGTTTCTTTAGTGTACTTTTCACACATTATTCATTGTTGATCTTGGGGCTTTAGATGTCTCTGATTGTCCTTTTCATCTTCTTCCTCACCCTCCTGAGCCCCTTACTCTATCAGTCACTGTCTCTTTGTTGGCTTCTTGATGGGACATAATCAGACAGACAGCTCCTGATGTCATGATTCACCAAGTGAACCCCATCTAATTGTTTAATTGATGCTGTGAACTAATTGGAATGTGCCCTCAGCTTAATCTTTCATATTAGGGTTCTGATATCTCCAATTCTGCCTTGCCGTTTTTTTCTTTCACATCAGCATATTCAATGAAGTTCTTGTCTGATGCAGGCAGCATTATGCTCTATAAGGATCATAAAGAAAGTCCCGGACCTGGCAGAAAATTTCATAAACCCTGCAGCATCACTACTGAAAGAAAAGCACCATGGAGTCCTAATCACTGGACTCCAGCTATGTGTAGATCTTTGTAAAATTAGTACCGAGGCCCTTGAATACTTTAGAAAGGTAAATAAACCATGCTTACCCCTTTTCTGGATTTGTTTGAGAAGATGCATCTTTAGTGAAGTTTGCTTGAGCTTGCATCTTGGGGCACCTAAAATCTTTTGCATGCTAAAGATTGGCTTGACTGGTAATTTATGCATTGCTCCGTTTTTTTTTTTTCAATTCTTGGCTGCCCCTTTTCCCAGCTCAATCTGTGGACAATCCACTCTTGAGATACTATTAGCATTCTTATTCTCACTTTTGTTAAAGTCTTGTGACTAGTGACCTGTAAATTATTGCCATTGTCCATGTTAGAATGATTTACTGTTGTTTCCAATGTTTTGTATATCACAAGACTGCCTCGGGATTTCTTGACTTCAGAAGAAGTACGGTTGTGACGTGTCTATGTCGTTTAGAAAAAGCTAAGCTATTATATTGTGTTTTCCTAGAAATGTCTAATAGCATTTGCTAATGTAAGCACTAAAAACATGGCGTCTAGTTGAATGATCAAATAGATTGACATAGTCCTCTTAGGGGATTAGAGAATTGGATTATTCTCATCATCTAGGTGGAACTTGTCTAACAATGAATTGCCTCATCATATTAAAAGAAAAGGAAGAATTCGCTTGGCACCAGCGCTTAATTCATTTCACTCCTAACTTCCCATGAGCCTGGTTAAGAAAGGTCCAATCCCAACTTCTGGAAGAAAAGTAGTACATTGACTAACTAACTCTGAGTTAGCAGTCGATTTGGCAGCAGGAAAAGCAAAGACTACTGCGAATGACCCATAGCTGATCTATGACTCAATGAAGGCTCCATTCTAATAATAAAATCTAATTCTGTGATGGCGAGATCATCTTATTGACAAAAAATGAAATTTGTAATGCCATCCCATGCAACTCCGGTAAACACCGACTGCAATCCTGACATCTCCATATTATTCATTGTCAAACCGAAACCAACAATGTGTCACCCTAACTAAAAAATCGATAAACAGGAATTTGTTACCTAATAATGAGATAATGAGCAACGCTGATAACAGCAAATGGTTCATAACCTCAAGAAAATCAGAGTATGGCATATCCAACTATTCAGCAACATACTTGGATAAGTAACGCGATGAACTGTACCTCTATCTCTTGGTTCTATGATATGTAATTGAGGGATGAGAATCTCAATTATTCAGATTACAATCTTGGCATTATTGTTTATAATTGAATGTTTGCTTGTAACTGGTTACACTTATGCCTACTTTGTTTCAACTGTACATCTTCTGGAGCAATATGAATCGCTGAGTGAAGGCAGGTGACATGAAATTGCTACCTTACATGACACTTATAAACATCATAGTATATTTCCTGATGAAGAACTGATGTGTTTAAGGACCTCAACTAGAAAATTTCAGTGCTTGAGAATGGCATTTGCTGTATATTTTGAACAACTTTCAGTTCAGTCCTCTCTTGAGATTGAAAAACTGAATTAGTACAGCATTAGACCTCTTTTATTGGCTTATTAATGGTGGTATTGGCAGATGTTCTGAAAAGTTTATTTTGCTTATTCCTTTATGGGAAAACATGGTTTATCTTCAGACCAGACTTAGAAAATGTGATGGATTATTGATGCTAAGTGGAAGTTTATTTCTAATAAGTAGTTAATGTAACGTTGCTGGGTTTTACCGTATTATTGACAAAATTTCATATTTTATTCCTCAATGGGATTTTAGAAATGCACAGACGGCTTAGTCAGAGTTCTAAAGGATGTCGTCAACAGTTCTTATGCACCCGAATATGATATATCTGGGATTACAGACCCTTTTCTACACATCAGATTGCTGAAGGCCCTCCGAGTATTGGGTCATGGAGATGCTGATGCTAGTGATTCTATGAATGACATTCTTGCTCAGGTTAGTTTCTCATGTGTCTCTGATACGTTTTCAAACATAAGTTATCCCTTCATTTTAGATTATTTTTGATACATCCTGTGCAGGCTAGAGAGTGGTTGCAGCTGGCTTGTTTTTTGTTTTCCTAACAGTAATCATCATTATCCCCATGTAAACTAGCTTTAAAGAAATCCGAGTTTAAAGTTGAACTATTTTCGACGTGCTATTTTGATATTTAATTTGGAGGCTTTTGTTTCTGCTGCTTATTTATGCACTTCTTTTACGCCATCATCAAGTGGTCCTTTGTCAAATTCAGAGCTGGATATTGTTTTTCGTATGGTTGAAATATATTACTTTGTCGTTGAGGTCGGGACTTGCATATCTTTGGATTCGATGGTTCTAAAAGAATGCAGTTTATGGTTTGAGAAAGTCTGGTTGCTAGTTTTCTCTGACATGCTACATTTCTCTTATAGGTGGCAACAAAAACTGAGACAAACAAAAATGCAGGGAACGCAATCCTATACGAATGTGTTGGTACGATAATGGGGATTGAAGATAATGGTGGCTTGCGGGTGCTTGCTATTAATATTTTGGGAAAATTTTTGTCCAACCGTGACAACAACATCAGGTCTCTGCTTGTAATTTATTCTTTTCCTCACTCCAAATTTCTCAGCTTGTTGTCTCTGTCATTTGGTACCAAGCACTCTCATTTTTTAGCAAGGACTAATTTGTTGCTGACTGCCGACTCATTTCTTAACTCAGATTCCATCAATAGTTAACTCCAAATCACTCTCTGCCGTATTTGAACTATTTCATTTGCTTCGAGTTTGTGGTTTGGCTTACTATGAGTTGTGGTGAATGACTTGTTTGAGAATCTAATGATTTTTGTCAACCCGCTGTAAATTATTAGTCTTTTACTGCTAAATGATTATACATATCACACAAGATTCCATGCAACTTCATAGTTTTCTGATTGAAATGCATACTGAACTGCATTTGCTGTGGTTTTCTTCAGAAGAAAAGGACTTGCATTCAAGCATCTCTTGGGGGAGGTTGTGTAGTTGAACGCCTCCTACTTTTCGAGTAACCAGTATCTTAAAGACCTCAGTGTTCAGTTTTCTTGATATGGATTACCTGTGTCCGAAGATTGGTTTTAGTTCGTTTAAAATATGCCTGGTCTTTAATGAGGATACACTGTGTGAAATTACCATTTATAATCAATGTGGTTGATGTTTGAAGTCATAAGACTAAAGCTATGGTCCAACTGTTGGCAAGTTCAATTTACTTTCCAGAGCTGTAAACTCAAAGTGTCCACTTATGACATTGGCCCTTTTCGACCTTTTTGTTTGCTTTTCTTTCGAATTTTCTCTTTCTCTTTTCTTTTTCCAATTTTTTTTTGGCAGCAGATGCTTTTCTTGTCCTTTATTCTTTTGCAGTTTCTATCTTTCACTCTACACTATTGTAATCATCTTATTCAGGAGGAAAACTTTTCCTTTTAAGTTACTTCATTACTTACTCCTGTTATCTCAAAACTTGAAATTCCAGATACGTTGCATTGACTATGCTGATGAGAGCCATTGGGGTAGACAGCCAAGCAGTTCAGAGGCATCGAGCAACAATCTTGGAATGTGTGAAGGTATAATATTAATGTGTTTTACCTAATCCAGGAGGAGTCATGCTGCTGTATTTATTTTCCGTTTGCATATGGTTGTAGATGCAGTTTTTCTCCATAACCTTACTTTACTTTTGAAATGACCCTTAATTACACATCACTAGGTGATAAGTATTTATTTTGCTCATGATATCATTGGTCTACAAGTTTCTCCAAAATTTTCTTTTTCTACTTAATTAGTTATGGTGGCTGAATTTGGAGATATCCTACTTGCTTAAGGGAGCAGTTGGTTGCAAGATTTGATGCTTTAAGTTGTTTGTGGCTTAGCTATTTTTACTATCAGTTATTTTCTAGCTTGCACCAACCCATGTAATGATTCTCTCAAATAATCCATCTTCGACCCCCTTCCTTCTCCAAAGAGAAGATTTTAGCTAATTGTTAAGTTCATATGTGATAGGATCTTCTACTTTGATTCATTTCAAGCATATGTATTTTTTTCTCTTGAAATGCCAATCTTAAGCAAGACACTTATAATTTACGTTTGCACATTTACCATCTAGGATTCAGATCCTTCAATCCGTAAAAGGGCCCTTGAGCTAGTATATCTTCTAGCAAATGAAAGCAATGTGGAGACATTAGCGAGGGAGCTAATTGATTATCTTGAAGTAAGTGATCCAGATTTCAGGGGAGATCTTACTGCAAAAATTTGCTTGATGGTGGAAAAGTAAGTTCACAATGAAATAACAACTAAATATTTTATTTCAATCCTTATATTCCAATTCTTTGTGTTTATAAAGTGGAATAACTTTTATTTCTGACTCTTATGGCCCAATCCTGGAATGCCCAGTATTGGTGATACAGCCCAGAATTTTATATTTTTAGTTAGTCATTAAAAGTCATTAAAATTGGTTAGGGTTTAGGATTTATTATTTGTTATTGAGTCCTAGTTATATTAGGAGTAGTTTATTACCTATTTTGTTATGAAAAGGGTTGTTAGAAGTTTTAGTTTCCTAATTAGTTGGTAGAAGTTTTAGTTTCCTAATTAGTCTTAGATTTCTATTTAGTTTTAGTTTCCTATTTGGTTTCTTATGTAGTTTTGGATTTCTAGTCTATATATAGGGGTGAAAGCTTTTATTGTTACATAACTTTTCAGAATTATTCAATAATATTTATTTCTCTCTCCTAGGGTTTATTATCTTAGGAATTTCTTGGCTAATTTCAACCTTGAAATTAAGCTCCTTGATTCTTCTACTTTCTTGTTTATGTTCTCCAAATATCCGCTGCGTTAGTTGGGTATCAGGGCAAGGTTTTTCTTCAGCTAATCTCACGTTCACAATGCCTCCAAAGAGAGGAAGAGGTCGTGTTGTAGCAGCTGGAGCTCTTTCCCCTGATCAACAACAACGAGATAGAGAAATACAAGAGTTAAGAAAACAAGTTGAAGCCTTAACTTAGCGCCTTGCGCAACTTGAAACTCCAACTCATGATGTTGATGATGATGAGTTGGAGGAAGAAATAATTGAAAACCCATTTCATAATCGTGCACAACGACATATGCCTTATGTACGGGAAGGACAAAAGTGGTATGGAGGTTTTAAAATTGAAATCCCTGAATTCAACGGAGGAATTCAAGCAGAAGAATTTATTGATTGGTTGGTTGCAGTTGAGAGGATCTTTGATTTTAAAGATGTTCCTGAAAATAAGAAGGTGAAATTAGTAGCTTTAAGATTGAGAGGGCGTGCATCTGCATGGTGGGATCAACTTAATTTAACACACCAAAGAAGGGGAAAGCCGAAAATTTCAAATTGGGAAAAGATGAAAAAGAAGTTGCGCGAAAATTTTCTACCTTTCAATTTTATCCAAACCATGTATCAAAGGTTACAAAACCTTTGCCAAGGCAACCGCACTGTTAATGAATACACGGAGGAGTTTTATCAATTAATAGCTTGTAATGACTTATCTGAGAATGAGGAACAGTTGGTAGCAAGATATATTGGTGGGCTCAGGCAAAACATTCAATATACACTCCCTTTGCACAATTTTTGGACTATTTCAGAAGCGTTTCAACGTGTGTTAGTTGCAGAAAAGCAGCAAAACAGGGGCAATAATCGGGCTGGAAATAATCGTGATTTTATGACCAGATTTGCAAACCAAAATCAACAAGGTCAAGGAAGGGGTTTTGACAACCATGAGACACAAACAGGTGCACCAAAGAGTAATTCAGCAAATCGAACAACTAATATAGCACCAAATAATAGAAATCAAGGTAGTGGTTCAGCAAATCCATGCTACAAGTGTGGGGATCGTAATCATAAATCTACTGAGTGTAGAAAAAACAATAGCAGAGAAGGGAATAACTTGTTGAGAATGATGATCAAGAAAACGAAGAAGAAGAAGAGCCTATTTATGACGAAAGTAATGAAGATGATGAAGCTGATATGTTATTCAGAGATGTTGGTGAGTCTCTCGTGGTCCAAAAAAGCCTTATTGCTCCGAAACAAGATTCTATGGACGATTGGCTACGTACTAACATTTTTCGCATTACTTGCACTATTGGTGGAAAAGTGTGTAAGCTTATCATTGGTAGTGGAAGTTGTGAAAATATCATATCTGAAGAGGCTATTTCCAAACTAAGTTTGCCAATAGAGCCACACCCTCTAGCTTACAAGCTTGCATGTTTTAAAAAAGGAAGTGAGGTACCTGTTATTAAACGATGTCTCGTTCCTTTTTCTATTAGTAATAAATACTTTGATAAGGTCCTTTGTGATGTTGTGGTTATGGATGTGTGTCACATGTTGTTGGGTAGACCTTGGCAATATGATCGTAATGTGAAACATGATGGTAGGAAAAATACTTATATGTTGTATAAAGACAACAAGAAGATTATTCTAGTTCCTACTAAAGATGAGAGTGTGTCAAAACAAAAGAAATCAGATTATGTTAATTTTCTTTCTATGGCCAAATTTGCTGAAGAGTTGGAGAAATCTAGAATTGCCTTCACTTTGATTGAAAAGGAAATATCATCCCTGAGCGCTATACCAGATGAGGTGC
Organism: Cordia subcordata; assembly: GCA_028554755.1. Classification (NCBI taxonomy): domain Eukaryota; kingdom Viridiplantae; phylum Streptophyta; class Magnoliopsida; order Boraginales; family Cordiaceae; genus Cordia; species Cordia subcordata. The sequence goes on from JAPTOF010000020.1 coordinate 3,222,866, forward strand.
AACCTATTCTTGATGAGTTTAGTGATGTCATGCCTAATGAATTACCACCAGGATTACCTTCAATGCGAGAAGTACAACACTGTATTGACTTGATTCCAGGTGCAAGTTTGCCTAATAAAGCTAACTATCGGATGAGTCCAAAACAACAAGAAGAATTAAACAGACAAGTGAGTAAACTTTTAGAAAGAGGTTATGTTCGAGAAAGCATGATCCCTTGTGCAATTCCAACATTATTAGTTCCAAGAAAGGGTCAAAGTACGGTTATGTGCATTGATAGAAAAGCAGTTAATAAGATCATAGTCAAGCGACGACAGCGACGACGGCGACGACGGCGACAACGTATTGTGTTTGAAGTTGGAGACTATGTGTGGGCTATTTGAACACATGATCATTACCCTGTTGGAGAATACCACAAGTTTAGTGTTCGGAAGATTAGACCTTGTAAGATTGTTGAGAAGATAAATAATAATGCCTATCGCTTGGAGCTTCCTAATTATGTTACTACTTCAGATGTTTTCAATGTTAAGCATCTTGTTCCGTATCATGGAGATTTGGTCGACAATGATGGTGACAACTCGAGGACGAGTTCTTTTCGCACCTGGGGAGACTGATGCAGCCTAGAATTTTATATTTTTAGTTAGTCATTAAAAGTCATTAAAATTGGTTAGGGTTTAGGATTTATTATTTGTTATTGAGTCCTAATTATATTAGGATTAGTTTATTACCTATTTTGTTATGGAAAGGGTTGGTAGAAGTTTTAGTTTCCTAATTAGTTTTAGATTCCTATTTAGTTTCCTATGTAGTTTTGGATTTCTAGTCTATATATAGGGGTGAAAGCTTTCATTGTTACATAACTTTTCAGAATTATTCAATAATATTTATTTCTCTCTCCTAGGGTTTATTATCTTAGGAATTTCTTGGCTAATTTCAGCCTTGAAATTAAGCTCTTTGATTCTTCTACTTTCTTGTTTATGTTCTCTAAATATCCGCTGCGTTAATTGGTCTCCTTAAAGAGGCAAGGTCAAATGTCGCTGAATTTGCATGTATTAATCTCCTGATGTCTTTTCTTATACTTCTTTTTCTTCTACCGCATGCTGCACGTTCTCTCATTCCGTTTCTTCAATGGGGTTCTGGTAGAATTTCTTTCTCTTTATGGTTCTTTCATTTATTTTGAATATATATTCCTTTTTCTGGTCTTGTGGCTAAGTTGGAACAGAATTTTATTGCCTTTTAAAGCATTTTGAATTGATGTATCTTGTGTATGATGTTTCTGATGTGTTAGGTTTTCCCCCAACAAAATCTGGTACATTGATCAGATGCTGAAGGTTCTCTCTGAGGTATGCATCTATCCTCAGATTTATAATATTGACTTTATGCTGCATGTATGAGCTGTCTTGACATTTAATGTGCCTATCTCTCCCTTTCACTTTTTTAAATCCAAAAGTCTGTTTATTCTTTTTATCCTTTCCAAGGTAATGTACTCTATCCCAAATTAAATGTCATAATTCTTTTTACCTTCTGGGAGGCATACACCTCAAACAAACTGTCTACTTGAGATTCTCCCTCAGTTTGTAGGTCTCTAACACAATGTTAGAGTTCTAGCACTTTCGAAGTGGTATCTTACTGATGTCTAGGTCCCCCCTGAATGGCCTTCTTCGCCTTCCACCTAAGCTGCAGAGGAAAGGCTGAAAGCCTATCCCAGGGAACAGTGGAGCTTCATAGGTCTACCTGTCCAGGTGTAGGTTGTCTGCATCTTCACTACACGTCTATTTCACCGAGCCTCTTCCTTGAACAAAAATCTTCATGTTATTGTGCTAGATATAATATATAAAACATTCTTTTTCTAAGATCCACTGTTCTCCCATTTTCTAACATCTGGATGTTTAAAAGCTCAGAAAAGTTTATTTGTCCTACTTTAAAGTTCTCTAGAATTTTATTGTATTGTAATTCAAATGATTTCCAAGTTGGACTAAACCATGACATTAAATTTGGGCTTGAGAGAGTAATTTTCTGAGTCTCTAATTTATGGGCCAAATTGTGAAACTCATGTGGTCTTAAAACCTGTGGTTTTCTTTGTTTCCTTCTTACGGGTATTTGGTCTCTGTGATATATTTGGCTGCAGCAGAAACTCTGACAGCAGTTGTACGTATAATCTTGCTTTGTCTAAGGTAATCATTTCGATGTTATGCTTCCCAGGCTGGAAACTATGTGAAGGATGAAGTGTGGTATGCACTTGTAGTTGTGATTACTAATGCTCCTAATCTTCATGGATATACTGTAAGGTCATTATACAGGGCAATGCAAACAGCAGGTGAACAGGTATGTGATTTTTTCTTGTTCATTTGATAATGTTTCTCTTAGGATGAAAAGCCATGGAATTGGTTACAAGCTACAACTTTCCATATGTCATAATGATATGTTTGATTATTGTCAATTAGGAAACTCTTGTCCGAGTTGCTGTATGGTGTATCGGTGAATATGGTGATATGTTAGTTAACAATACAGGAATGCTTGATATAGAGGACCCAATAACTGTAAGTTGATGCATTTTTATGTTTATTTTGTTCTGTGGTGTTTAAATTTGCGCCAACTGAATAGAATGCTTTGGCATATATGGGCCCAGAGCAAGGCTTTCCTTCTGGTTTTCTGATTGACTTAATATAGTTCTTCGCTTGTCCATGAAAATGGAATGAAGTTCTTCTCCAAGAATGATTATCTTGACCACATTTTCCATTTGGCTGTAACATTCTCCTTTTGAATGCTTAGAATACTTCTTAAGGATCTGCAATCTGTTATCACTTAAATTGGCATCATATGATTCTTGAGAGTTGGAACTTTATCCTAATATTAGACAAAATTGTAGGAAAAAATTCAGTGAAGGTGTCAAACCCATAAATTGATGGTGGGATAAAGCTTAGCATGATTTCGTTTTTTTTGGTATTGTCTTCCTAAATATAAGTTCTCTTCATGGCACTCTTCCATAAATTTTTCCTATTTGTGCAGGTAACTGAGTCTGATATCTTGGATCTTGTGGAGGTTGCAATCAAACGCCATTCCTCTGATTTAAGCACTCAAGCGATGTGTCTGGTTGCATTATTAAAGCTGTCAAGTCGTTTTCCATCTTGTTCACAGTATGTTGTCTTTTCCTTTTTGTCAAGAATTGCCCCTATTACGTGCAGCATATGGAGATTTTTATACTGTCTGCTGGTTCTTGCTGTTGAATGCTTCGAAGTTAGGTCTTCTCTGTCTTACATTTGTGTTTTTTGTCTTTAGAAATGATCTTTTCACTTTGAAACTGTTTTGTGATGACTTTTTCATTGCACCATTGCTCTACCTCGAGCATTTTTCATCCTTTTTCTGATTCTTTCAAGCAAATTATTTTGGGGGCACTTTCTCCTGGAGGTATATGTAACTTTTTTCTAACACTATTCCCAACATATACCTAATATTTCAATTTTAAGAAGTACTATTCCCACCTGAAAAGTTTTAGATCATCTTGAAGTCCTTAGAGAATATCACAAAGTTACACTGTGACAGATTATGACCTTTAGTAAATTTTCATTTACTTTACATCCTATAGCTTTTCCCATCTCGTGAAGCTGGTTTTCTTTGGGGAAGTCTGTCTCTTTCTCTAACACCAACAACCCCCCCCCCCCCCCTCCTCCTCCTTAAAACTCTGTTTTCCTAACATATCCAAATACAGTTTGCTGATGGCAAGCTGTCTTATAATCCTGTTGAACAAGTTTGTTTGTTGGTCTCGTTTCTGCTGCAGAGGGTCTCTCTTCATTAGAAGAACTCATTTTGTCCTTGTTTACGTAACATTCTCATTCTTCACTATTTTTATGCTTAGACCAGTAGCACCTATTCCAAGCCTTTTCTCACTCTTAGTATTGCAGCTTTTTGAAATGTGATGAAGTCATTAAACAATTCTGACAAAGAATTCGAAACCAAATACTGACATAGAAAATCATGATTTCCTTTTCCAAGGTTTTCTCTGTTTTAGCATGCAGTTTGTTGAAATATGATAAAATCATTAAACAATTCTGTGGAAGAAGTTGAAACCATATACTTTCAGAGCAAATCATGATTTTTCATTTTCATTTCCTGATTCTGTTGCTTCCTTCTGTGATCTCTTTTGAGTGAGAGATTGATTGGGCATGGAATTTGATATAGGAGGATAAACGAAATTACTATTCAGTACAAGGGGAACATTGCCCTTGAACTGCAGCAGAGAGCCACTGAATTTAATTCTATTATTCAGAAGCATCAAAATATCAGGTATGTGTAGATCAATTTATTCTGCTACTGTGCCTTTTGCATTTCTATTGGTGGTCTACTTTTTTCTGACAGCTGCTAAATGTATTTGCTCAGGTCTGCACTTGTTGAGCGGATGCCTGTACTTGACGAGACAACTTATAGTGGCAGGAAAGCTGGTTCAGTTCCGGCAGCTGTTTCAACTTCACAAGGAAGTTCACTTAACCTTCCCAATGGAGTGGCCAAAACCACATCACCTCCAATTGTTGATTTACTTGATCTTAGTTCAGATGATGCTCCAGCACCTAGTTCTTCTGGTGGAGATTTTCTTCAGGATCTTCTTGGCGTAAATCTGTCGGCAGCTTCATCACAGCCAGGTTCACATTTTGATAAAATTTGACATAATTTTCCTGTTCTCAGATGTCAAAGATAGTTGTTTATGTTTGTTGGCAATAACATATCCTGCTTTCTGTGGCCAATCAAATCTGTTCTTAAATATCCCAGTAGTAAACTGGAGAGGCCTTTTGCTTGAGAATAGTAACATCATTCAGTTGCCTTATCCTTCTGCTTGGGTCCTTGCATTTTTTGAGCATTTTTGCTTCCTGTTTGCCTTTCAGGTACAGATCAGGCTCAGAAAAGTCGCACTGATGTTCTGCTGGATCTCTTGTTGATTGGAACAACTCCAGCTCAAAGTAGTCCATCGACACATGACATGTTATCCTCCACTCAAGAGAATAGAAGTTCAGTAAATGTCTTAGAGACATTCTCTTCTCCTTCTGCTCCTTCAGCACAATATGCTTCTCCTGCTGGAAGTTCTTCGATGATGGATTTGTTGGATGGCTTTGCTCCCAGCCCATCAATCCCAGGTATGATGTTCATCTCTTTGGATAACTGGTTTCTATTCATCTTGTTTCTAATTATTTTCATCCCTGTTATCTATCACAAAAGGTAAAAAATAATAATTACAAAGTAAAAGCAAGATCATTAAAGAAGTGGAAGATGGGAATTGTATTGATACCTCTACTTCTGCACAGATGGCAGTGGCCCAATTTATCCATCGATTGTTGCATTTGAGAGCAGCTCCTTAAGAGTAACATTCAACTTCTCTAAGCAACCCGGAAATCCCCAGGTTACGCTAATTGAGGCTCAGTTTACAAATAAGTCACCTAATATCTATTCAAATTTTGTTTTCCAGGCAGCAGTGCCAAAGGTAATACTTTTGCTTATAGCTGTTCTCAACATTGTTCTGGTGTCATTTTCTTTCTTTCATTCTTTCTTTCTCTTTTTCTTTTCCATGGTTTGAAGGTAACTGAATGTTGATACAATCTTCTATTATTTTTTCTGAACTAAATGGAAATATCAGTACCAAAGTTTCACTTCTAATGAAAAGAGAATGAACTATTGATTAGACCACTTCTCCGTCTCAGCCTTTGGTTTTCCTTTTTTCTTCTTTGTATGGGTGAACATTGATTATCTCAAGGGACATTTTTGTAGGACTTCCAAGTATACTGCTAAATAGAAATATGAATGCTGAATTATCAGTTCAAAACCTTAGTCATTGTTGTAACGGTTCCGACTTCATTGTGAAATGAGAATGAAGTATTGGTTGGACGGACAACTTTCCAACTCCAGCTTTTTGTCTTGTTGGGCTCATCATTAAAATTTATAACAGAAATTTTTGTTTGAAATTTCTAGTAAACTGCTTGTTTGTTCTCACAACTTCAATTGGTTGTCTGCTTACTCTTATTTGCTTTCTTACTGACTGTTGATTTCTGATGTTGCATTGGATTTCTTTTCTTTTCTTTTTTTGTCGAAGCCAATGATTTCATATGTTAACCAGTTTTATCTTCATGGACTTTTGACTGTACTGTTTGACCGTCATTGTGTTCATTTCCTCAGTTTCTCCAATTACACTTGGAACCTGCAAGCAGTAATACTCTTCCTGCAAGCAGTAATGGATCAATTACTCAGACATTACGAGTAACAAATAGCCAACATTGCAAGGTATATGTTCTCTCTGCTATTTGTCTAAATTGTTTCAGGGCATGGAAGTGGATATATTACTGTACTAGAATAAATAGTCCTGAGATTTGCAAGTCACAACCAATGACCAAAGTGGTTGCTACATGTTCCCTTGGTTCTTTAGTAGCTCATCTTTATGGTCAATGCGAAGAAATAGCCCAGGACTGGGATTAGTGTTCAGATTGTGCCCTGCAACTGCAGAGAAGTAGATGTTTAAATATATGAACATGAACAAACCTCCATGCCTTCTTTGTCCCACATCTTTTCTCACAAAATTTGTCCAATTCATTGGAATAGGAGTTAGTTAAGCATGAGCATCTATATCAATGGAAACTAAGGATTTGTTTGTTTTAGATTATTGGCTTGTTTAACCATAGAACATGATTATCCGTGACTATAAATTAAAACTGAACTGAAACTAGCGTCAGTTGATTAAAATTAAATCTCATAATATGACACTCAACAGGAATTTGGATAAACTGTCAACATAACACGAAAGTAATGACTTCTCTTTCAATTAACTACAGTAATCAATAGAAGTAATCCAACTCAAACTGGCATTGAATGATTAGTCATCCCTGTTTGTGGTAACCTGAGAGTTGCTACTTTTTATCTGTTTTTTCCTACCGCCATGTCTTTGACAAACTATAAAATAATTTTTCAACTTCCAGAAATCCCTTGTCATGCGCATACGGATAGGTTATATAGTGAATGACAAAGATGTCTTGGAGGAAGGGCAAATCAACAACTTCCCCCGTGATTTGTGAGTTTGGCTGGGCTTAACATGAATGAGATTAAGCTGATATTCTTTCATTTTAGAAATGTATGCACGCTGTCTGTTGCTTCAGCTGCAAATTCATTTCATCATTTTGAGCTGTCTGGCTACTGGAGGTAGGGTCTTTGAGTGGCTTCTGCTCGGGGATGTGTACATTATCACAACTTATTCACGTAAGCAGTTGCCAGAAATGGAGGGAAGATAAAGACAATTTTGCCCATGAGGCACAAATAGAGATCATGTTCTGAAGTTCCAATTGAGTTACAAGAACTTGATTTTGAAATTGTAAACTTATTCTCTCTAGATATGTTTATCAATTCAGATTGCAGAGTTGTAATATAGATTCTGAATTGGAATCTTCAAATGATTGTTGTATGTTCCAGAATCTGCCGAGGGGATGACTCTCAAAGGTATATATCTAATCTGCAGCCTCTGTGATGGGAAATTTAGCTGCATCTGGCACTTACTGAACTGCTATAGATTTCTGGCCCAGCCAAAAAAAAAAAAAAATGCTATAGATTTCTAATGTCTAAACTGTGCTCAAGATTCTGAGAATTGCAACATTTTATTTCCTTCATGCTGCAAAATATTTGTGACTGGATGGTATAAATTTATATTTGAGAGCGCGGAACATAACAAGTTGTTACGCGATCATTTATCGAACTCTTGAGGCGTTTGTTATTATGACTTCCGCAAATTGCAGAAGATACTCTAGTTGCAGTAACCAAGCATTTTTGTCAGATGGACTGGCCATTATTATATCCATTTAAGAGCAAGTTCTGTATAAAATATTTGGTACTTTCACATATATTACATCCTATTTATTTTGTGACTTGTGTTCTAACTAAACAAAAGAAATCAATTGTCTCTTGCCTGTTAACATCCACCTTAATGGCCCAATTCATGATACCCAAGTCTTTGCGGCACCTTCTACAATCTTGAAGCCGAGTCAATGGTGGCCTACCTGGAATATCTGTGTTTGGTTTGAGAAAATTTTTAATGCAAAAATTTAAATAATTATATGTTAATAATCCAAAAATCACGTCCAAAGTCACGTACTTTAAGAAAATATATATAAAATTTAATTACATATTGTTATAACATTATTATGAATGGATTCAGATGAAAAAAGTTGCATCATGAAATTCAAGGCATTAGACAGACCCGGGGAGCTGTCGTTTCCGAGGTCCTCATCGTCACAAGAGTCCCTGGCACCACTTTTCATCGACCCCACCACATTTCTCTCATTCATAGGGTGGGGTACCCAGATTCGAGTAGAAGATAAAAAGTGCAATAAGTTTACTTTACTTCTAAGGAAAAAGCACAAAGTTTGCTCCAACGCTACTTTAGATTTTCTAACCAGAAAAGTCTAACAATAAATTACTGGCATCGAAGTTAGAAACTCAAATCAATATCCATTAATTTCTATTGTCATATGGGTGATTCCTATAAAGGAAACCAAATTAAAACCAATTAAGCCCTTTCTTTACACTAAGCTAGATTTACTATATAAATTAAATAAAATTATTTATTCTTGTTGAGACTCAGCTTTACACTGACAATGAAAAAGTGAAAGACATTGATTGCCATCTTTCTCAAAGTATGATGGCCAAAAAAGCATCAAAGCAAACTGCCCTGAGAGCAAGAAAGAAACAATAGAAAAAGTAAAAGCATCACAGAACTTTAGTAAGTGAATGGTGTTAATATAAGTGAACAAAAAGATTACAATATCTTCAAGCCTAAGATTTAGCAAATCTTGGCAAACTTACATGGACTGAATTAGAGACATGGGAATTTGTGGAATTGGGGAACTTATCTTTCTTGGACCACAGCCAAATTTTGGAAACAGAAAAGCTTTCACGTTTAGTGCCAATCCCAATCTTCTTGCCATTAACATCCCCATCATTTGGAGAATTCCCATTCTGCAGACCTCTCACTTTCACAAGCCTCACATCACCATTCTCAACACCACTAATACTACGACTACTACTACCTCCTCTAGCTGTGCGTGGGGACAATGCCACTTGCAAGTCTGAGTTAGCAACTACGTACTGAAAAGAACCCATTGAAAAACACCTTCTTGCATCAAGATTACTATTGCTAGTCTCCCCCACTTCTTTCACATCATTTTCTGCACCATTAATTGTGCGCACAAACTTTCCAAGCCTAACTGAAAACACCCTCTTGGCACCAATAATGTTGCTATCTTCTTCAGCTGGCTTTGGATCACTAGGAATGGAGATACTTAGATTGTTCAAAAACCCATCTTCAAATCTTGAATCATCAAAATCATACATTGGGTTCTCAATAGAGAACCCTGGTGTGAAAAGTATCCCTCTACAGAGTGGACAAGTTGAGTTTGACAACAGCCATGTGTCTATGCAGTCCATGTGGAAAGCATGGCTGCACAGAGGCAGCAACCTCAGCTTGTCTTGTTCTGAGAATTCACAGAGACACACAGGACAGTCAAATGGCTCTTTGTGACCCATTAAATCTTTGTAAAGAAAAACAGGGAGGGCATCAATGAAGGCTTGATCTAGACCTGAGTCATGCAAGTGAAAAAGCTGTTGTAACTGCCTCTGGAAAGCACCAGAGCTGGACATTTCTGGGTATCTATTAGATTGAGACAATGATGATGATGATGAAGAAGAAGAAGATCTTTGCTTGATGAGAAACCTATAGAGCAAGTGAATAAGGCCAGAGACAAAAACTAGAACAGAGAGTAAAACTATGATGAAAAGAAGAGCAGGGCTAATTTTGTTTCCAGACGAAGATGGCAATGAAATGGGAGGAGGTGAAGCAGAAGAGGATTGTTGAGAAGACTGAATCAAAGACATTTTTACCACTTGAACATTACCACAAGATCATCAATAGCTCAATTTGTTGGAACAAATAGAGTGTATAACCTCTGAAGCAGTTTCAAGAAACCATTTTTTATACTTTATTTCTTTGCTTCTGACACCAAACCCAACTCATATGTTGGCCTGAACAAGTAATGGACCACTATTTTCTTGCATGTACAAGACGAATCCAAATCTTGATCCAGTCTTGCAGTGCAAACTATATATTGCCAATTTGTTGCTAAAGATTAGCACCTTCCCTTCGCTTTCAATAAACACCTCTGATATGCCAATTTTGTAGCTTACCTGCAACAGAAAACTCTTTTCGCAAGTCTCCTTTGCGAATTTCGAAGTCTAGGCTCGGGGGCGTGACAGCGACACTCGCTGCAAAGAACAAGAAACCTGAGGCAGTTCTCTTTCTGCAGGATGTAATCTTCTGTGATATGAAAGAGAGGTATCCGAGAATGGGATTGCTGGGCTAGGAAGTGTCAAAATGTGAATCAAAGGGGTTTGGTACTCTTTTGGTAATAGGCTGGTAGCTTCCAAAAAGCAAAAGGTCAACAGGGCCGGTGGAGCAAGAAAGTGAACAACAAGAATATTTTAGTGATTCTAGGCAGAAGCAATAAAAGATGAAATTGATTATTATTGAATTAACGTTTCTTTTGGGTTAACTACTTGGATTGGACCTTGGATTTTGTAGCAGATTCTAATAAAGTTCTGACTTTTTCAACTTTATTTTGCTCATTTCAGCAGCATGATCCTATATATATATATATATATATATATATATATATATGTAAAATATAAAATTAAACTTAAACGTCAAAAATAAATTTTGAAAGGTGAGTAGTTTTCATTTTTAGATAATGAATCTCTTTATGACTTCATAACCTTATTATTGCTGACAATATTCACGCTTGAATAAACCGTATTATATTATTATAGTATATAGTTATTTAAATAATTTATCATATATATATATATATAATATAAAATTAAACTTAAACGTCAAAATTAAATTTTGAAAGGTGAGTAGTCTTCATTTTTAGACAATGAATCTCTTTATGACTTCATAACCTTATTATTGCTGACAATATTCACGCTTGAGTAAACCGTATTATATTATTATAGTACATAGTTATTTAAATAATTTATCATTGTAAAATTCTTGTAACTTTAAAGTTTGTAATCACTTGGGATCAATAATCCAGGTACGAGATAGCAGCACAAGCTAGCAATGGAGATATGGATAGTTTAATTAAAGGCCAGCTAGATCACTCGAGAGTTTCATCTGGAGTCGCATAAAGCCAAAAGAAAAATCCAATAAAAATACTTTTGTCCGCTAATTGACAAATTTTCATCGGTTGTGCAAAGTTGTAGTCCTCGACAACTAAAAAGAGGGGTACAAACTTATAGAAAACCTTAAACGAATTGAAAAGTAGTTCATTAATCGAGAAAAATAGTATAAAACATTGTAAAAAAAAAATCTTGGACAATTTTAAAATTTGTTTGACGGTATTTATTTGAGTGTTTATATATAAGCATTTAAAGTGAAAAATACTTCTCATCAACTTTTTATAAAAAGTATTTATAAGTTATAAATATTTGAAATGCCACATAAAAAGTGCTAATAAATTTATTCTTCAACCTATGAAGCTAAAAGACAAACATACAAGTAGGGGTAAACTTGGTTCGATTAAACAGACCAACACAAACCAACTCAAAATCTGGGTTAGTTTGATTATTTTACATGATTTAAAAATCAATTGGTTAGTTTCAAATAAAAATCAGCTGATTTGTTTTAGTGTGGTATGTCCACAAAATTAAACCAAACTATGTTCATTCTAATTTTATGTGTATATTAATTAAATTTGTATGAATTTATCACTAATTTATGTGTATATTAATTAAACTTGTAATATAGATAGTGAATTGAAGTCAGTCTACTAGTTAAATTTTTTTTCCTTGAAATTATTGAGTAGTAAGTTTCTTTTTGTCTTTTTGAAATTTGTTATGAAATTAATTTTTTTATTATCTGAAACCAAATCAAACCATACCACCTTTGAAGATGTTAGTTTGGTTTTGTTATCCTTACAAGAGAGCATGTTTAGCTTTGCTTATTTCTGTATACTTATAAGCAAAAAGTTATTTATAAGTAAATGATAAATAAGTAAAGAAATGTTTGATCAATAATATGTGCTTATAAGCTATTAACACATTTGATAAAATAAATACTTATAAATAGTAATTTTGAATTACGATGACTAAAATAAGATATTTCATTAATTAATGTTTTAAAACTATTATTTATGGTCAACCATATATGCTTATGTAACTGGAGGTAAAAAAGCTACTACGTATGGCTTATTTTTTACTAACTTATAACCACCTAAAAATGACTTATAATTTCTTGAACCAAACATGCCAATTTGTTTGGGAGTTGTAAGTTGGTTTAACCAACTTATAAACTTAGTCAAACACACTCTTAAATTACATCCATACCATTGACAATATTCATTTGTGTCTCTAGTAATTGGATTAAACCGATAATACCATTCCATTATTACAATTTTTTTGGCCAACAAAAATTCCTGTATTTTATTTCTCAAATGCAACAGTAGTAATTATTTTAACCACTCATTTCTGTACAAGTTATAATTAACCACTAGGTCGAGTTGGATCTATTCAATAATTCACGGTTAGTGGCAATTTGTTGAATGCTTTCACTGTGACAAATTTTGGTTGAGTATCCATTTACACAACAATTTGATTTAGGAGTGGTTTGATCTCCTAATTATACTTTATTTTTATTCATCAGATGCTTTTATAACTGAATAATATATACGACGAGAATTGATTTCAAAATCTCTTACACAAAAGGCAAGTAACACACCGACTAGACAACATGACTGGAGGAAATTATTATTTTATTTCGCTTTTAATTAGTTGCGGTCAGGTTGATGAACTTGTTAATTTGGTCATAGCTGGGCAAAACCAAATTAAGAGGGTGTTTGGCTTTGATTATTTAGGGTGCTTATAAGTATTTAGAGAAAAGCATATTCTCTTGTTTTTTTTACTATTTAAGTGCTTATAAATACTAAATAAGCAAAGCCAAACACCTAGTAAGCCTTTCTCCATTAGGTGGGGTGAGTTACATAAATTTGATGATACTATTTATTTCCGTCATGAAGCGTCTCCTCTAATAACTCCGGGCATGCACCCTATATATGGTTATGACCCTGTACGGATATATATGTCTCTAAATGAGAGGTGGCACGCGGGGAGAAAGTAGGAGATGTTGGGTGAATCTTGTACGTTAGATGTAAGTGTAGCCGCCGTATCGCATTTTCAAGTGCTCTTGCAGTGTCATTTCACTTTCGAACTATGCAGGCATTCATCAGTCAAATGTGACCTCAGCAATTCGATTACAACCTTTACTTTCGACTGCATGGAGCTGTTAATCAGTCATGATCTAACTCATCACACTTGCAACTCAATAACCATGAGTGATCAATAAAATATAGTGGTGATATCGTCAATCTCTTACGTCCTGTCCCGGATTAGTTTCAAGATTAGGGGTGGAAAGTATGAGTTTTAGTTTGTAATAACTGGGATAATATATCTGACATGAGTTTAAACATTTTGATTCAGTTGATTAGACACGTCTTAATGTGTAAACCGGCTAGTAACAATTTGAGTCATTTCACAACCTATATTTTTTAACTTGACGCGGTATAATTATTTCAGGGTAGATTGATATGTCTCTCTCTGGTACATGATTTTTCATAATCAAAGATTGCCACTTACGCAACAACTGCTATAGAGAGCTAGAAAGGAGACACCCAAATAAACACTGGTTAAAATTTGGATATTGATCACTTGCTCTGTGATCCAACAATGGCAACTCAATATCTGCTGTTGGGCATACTACTTGCTTTCAGATCATGATGATAACCGAAATGCTGACGATCCCAGTAAGGCGACGACATAAACATGCGGTTGGTTTCACCACCATCTTCGTCTTGCCTAATCTCATCATCATACTCTTCCTTGGTCACTTTCTCCATTGCCATCAATTCAAAAGCTCTATTTGATGGTGAAATTTGTGGTTGAGCTTCAGGGTAATAAGCAGACATTGATTGTGATGGTGTTGGCATGACCGAAGGTAGTTTAAAGAGAAGAGCTTCGAGGCTGCTCATGGAAGGATTTACTTCCATAGGCTGATGGATGTGATGGCCAATGTATTCCATTGGAGTTGCCAGGCTAGATTGGTAGTGCCATGCTAATTCTGGTGCACCATGACCGTCCATCTTGAAAGGGTAGGCTGCTGAAGATGGATGTGGTAAGAGCACTCCTGGAATGCTTTCTATGTAACTCAACTTCTTTCTTAGTAAGAGAACATAGCTCGGGTCCTCGATAACCTGTTATAATTACCACAAAATTGACCGTGTCTATAATGTATGTATATGGCTCGTTTGAATTGACTTTTTTAAAAACACTTTTGTTAACAAAATTCTGGCCTCTTCCCTCAACTTCATTGCACCGGGGTCCCGGGGGGGGGGGGGGGGGGAGGAAAGGGTGGTTTGGGAGAAGGGATGGAGAAGGAACCTTGTGAACTGCACCTAACTGAATAACACCTTGGCTGAGAGCAATCAGGGCTATGGTCTGCAGAACATTTGATACGAATTAGTGAAGTTGCAGTTGATTTTAATAGTGGAATTTTCTGATGCTTTGTTCATAATCAAACTAAGCATACTTCTATACCAGACTGAAACTGAGCCTCCCAAGTCCTAGGCTGCTGCACAAACAGGATTATTTAAGTAAGGCAGCATTATATGCAGAGAGCATCAAGCATAACATGCTAGACTTTGTATATTGATTGTGCTATTCTTATAAGTTTGCTTACTGAGCCAGCAGAGTTGTGCCATGCAGACAAGAATTTGCTTCCTTGATCATTTTGCTCTCTGTAGATCCACTTGTGGCTACGCTCTGCGGCTACCTTGCCGATCAATCTGCAAGCAGAAAATCAAAATGTAAACCTGTCTAAATGAAATATAGCAAAAGAGGAGGAGAAAAGTTATGGTTTTGTATTACCCCTCGCCATAGTTGTAGATATCATGGGACATCTTGAAGAAGAGCTCCGGTTGGAGACCTTTGTGGTGTTGATATTCATAGTTTCCACGTGCAAACAAGCTTGGACCCTCTCTAGCATTGATATCTGATGCTGCGGCAGCAAAGTTGCAGAAACCATCTTCCCAGACCAGTATCCTAGCAAAGTAACTTAAACTATTAAGCAAGATTCTGAATCTAAAACAAGTCAAATATTACAGAAAATGCATGGAACCTGAAGCAGTACCAGTTCCTCCTGTTCTCTCTTGACCTGTCACATACTCCTTGAATCATATCCCTCCTGTCAGCAGTAAAAATTAAACCATATACATGTTAGCCAAACAGGTCACATTGCACTTTGTAGCTTGCTTTTACATGCGCGCAAAAAAGGAAAAAAGAACAATAATTTCTTTCATATGCCTACAAATTCGGATTTTTACTTTGGTGGTGGGTAATTTCTAGGTAAGATCCTCCAGAAGACTGCATATACCCATTGAGAGTTTTCATGAGTGCACAAGCTCCTGAGTGTGCATTGCAGAAGATGGGTAACAGCAAAAGTGCTTATTTGCTCCTCCATCAGTCCTTATAAACTATGTTGGACCTTTGGACAATGAGAGCCTCTCACATTTATATAAAGCCACGACCATGGTTGGATGCCAATGAAGGATCCACTTCATTGCCAGTGGGGACTCCCCCACCCTACTGGCATGAAAAGAATTTAAACATCTACTTATTTTTTCACATTTTATGGACTCGAGATATTATATGTTTTGATTCTCAATATAAAAATTTCTAAATCCGTCCCTGACTTAAGTAAATATTCTAACGAGTCATGTCACACGAGTATAATCCTTGTATTTAACTGGGGCTATAAAATTTACCAAAAAAATGATTTTCTGATGACCCCAGTTTTCACTGTCAATTGACAGGCTCTTTTCAAAAGCTGCACTAGTGTATATTTCTAATCCTGCATTGAGTTATCAGGAGGACCAAACCTTATATTTTCTAACACACATCATGAGTAGTTCTCTGATTCTCACATTAATTTGAAGACCTCTATATCATTTTCTCCCCCCTACCCACAGTGGGCTTATATTTTCCCCCACTCTGACATATTACAACTCGTTTATTTATTTATTTATTTTTCTGGGGAAAATTTACTCCACACCAGACCACCAACCAAATTCATTTGTCTGGAGAGCCAGCTCCAAAAACAAAAACTAAAAAAGAAGAGAATTTCATTAAGCCTTTAATTTATGATTTCTGTCGGTGTTAGCTGTTGTTAACCTTTTCCCTTGATTAGGATTTTGATCAATCTTTTTAACGTTGATTGTTTCAAACCTAATAGAATACTTGCTTACTTAACCAAAAGAACATTGGAAGCAAACAACACCGTGATCAGTTTTTCTATTAGTTATTTCCTAATTATCCTTTTCTTTTTCGTAAAGATACTGCTTAATTTCTTTTTACCAAGCCGATTCATAATCAGATATAACTTTTTCAAAAAAAAAAAAAATCATAAAGAATTCAATATTGCCTTTAATTTGCTCCAATTATTTCTTGATTTCATATACAGTGGCCTTCTTAAATTATGCCCAATCGTGGCACACCAAATGTCCAAGACTAGTGGCTTGATTACAAGGCCTTGTCATTAATGGTATTGATTATGTATAGTTCACTAAATTACACTACCTAACCTGAAGCTTCCCTGTGCCTTTGCCCAAAACCTTCCATTCACACTGTGGGGGTACACCCTGATGTGAATTATGAATCAGTAACTCTTCTGCATGCACCTATTCTCATCAATGCTTCACTTAATTACTACTATAAAAACAAATAAGGTCGGCCAAAATATTCCTATATAGCCTTCGGTCTGACATATATAGAAGTGACACCTCAACTACGTAATGTTAGTTTAAAGAAAACTTATAGATCTGAAAAATACTCAAATAAAATCATGGACTAATCTTTCTAAATAAATCGATAGTGTTAAGAATGTTACCCACATGATTCGTAACACTTTTATTAATGAAAGCTTAAAGGAAATGCTTTGCAAGGTAACTAACGCCATAAATTTCATAACATATGTATTGTAGCTTTATATTCCTGCTTAGTTGTAATACTATATAATAATTAAACGGTTTATGTATCACTTTCTAACACTATAATTGATCTGATAGGTGATTCGTACAGATAAGCGTCTGCATCAATACGGGTAGTTGAATTGTCTAGGTGTACTTTCTTTCAATTTAAGGCAACTTTTAACATATTTTGCAGAGTCAGATTACTACATCATGCAAGAAATGCTCAAACAGGCATGCATGCGTGACAAGTCATGTAATTATCAAGCATTACATAATTGCATGACTTGTAACTATCATGCATGCATTATATAGTAATGTAATTTTGTAATTAATTATTAATTAATTAAGTGATCGTGTAATTATATGTAATAGGGGTAACTCAAGTAATTGAGGCTGAGTTTGAATCCTATGATAAAAAAAGATTAGGTTGGGAGTGGAGGGTTTGTAAACAAAAAAATCATGTAATTATCAGTTTCACCGTATTAAAATGATATGATTACCTTGTATAAAAAGTTAAACTATTAAAGAGAATATTTACTTATTTATGTCAACAATGGTTATTCTGCACATATACATAAGTATAAAAAATGAACAATTAATTATTAAGCATAATCCTTAAACTATATAACCTTTTCCTGTTTATTCCTTAATAAATTTGACCTTTAGTCCTTAACCTTAACTCAACCTCTATCGCTCATAAAATTTGATGGAACTTATCTAAAGATCTCCCGAATTTTACTCATGTAAAATTGAGGAATGAAGAGTGGGCTAAAATTGATATTGAATATGCATGGAAGCCCCTTGTTTGTTCTTCTTATAGGTTGGTTGGACATTCCACTTCTTGCCCCCGAAAAGCCACCAAATGCTATTCTTGACGAAAGTGTGGAAGCCACGAGTACTGCTACTAATGAAGATGAGAACAAAATAGATAGTTGTGATCATGAAGAAACTCATGGAGGTAACCAAGTAGCCGAAACTTCAACATTTGAAGATATTGTGAAGATAGGTGCTGATGAGAATACTACTCATGGAATTGGAAAAGGAGCCTTGGACCGGAATTCTCATAACTTGGTCGCTATGGATGGGTCTCCACTAATAGAACCAGGCTCTTATCTATTTTTCTCCTTTTCTTTTTGATGTACTTTTTTTAAACTTATATTATTGTTTTGTTGAGACTCCTCTTATGTATATGTTTCATGCCTCTTAAGTCTAGTCCTTGTTTATAATATTTTATCTTTGACTTAGAGAGTCGTGAATGGTCTTTTTTTACCAATTTGTATTTAAAATAAACTTTAACTTACCTCGCAAAAAAAAAAATTTAATGTCAATAACTTATTAAACTACTCCCTAATCTACCAACCTTTTAATGCTTATTTCGGTGTGCCTTAATATATACGGTGCATGTGGAAGGAAGGGAATCTAGGTTTCACATATTGTCTTTTCCTAGAGAGGATCAACTATGTCAGATGTGAGAATGAAAATTTTGGTAGGGAAAATATTTAGAAGACGTCCACTTAATGCAGAAATTAGGGATAGATATATGGAGGCTTTTTGTAATAGTTTTCCATATTGAAAATCTCAATATTTAAAATCATCTTATAAGCTCTTGGGCACTTTTAATATTGACCAATTGATTTTTATATAAAATATCAAAATTGTTAATGTAGGTTGATTTTGTCTCAATTTCTTGTGTCATGCATGTATATCCTATCTCTGCCATCCTGTTGCCCTTCTCACGCGTGATCATTATAGTTGTTATACCCTAATCATTCTTGTTTCATTGTGGTTGTCACATCGTATCTCTCGTTGCAATGTGATCACTGACATTGTGGTTGTCACATATTCACCTGTTTTAACGTAACCTTTGACATTATGGTTGTCACACCATAATCATCCTTGTTCATGGAGCTCTTGATTCATAATTCTTCTTATCTCAATGTTTGGTTCTTGAGGTAATTAAACTTTAAAAGAATATACTTGTTTACTAAGCAGACAAAAAAAAAAAAGAGTAACTTGCAATTTGATTATCCAATAAATAACTATTTACCAAAAATTAATTGAACTTTTCAAATTTGAAGTTTTCATATTAATCATTTAAAATATTTTTTCAAATCAATCAAAACTACGTGCGTGTCTCCAGTGCCCCATAAGTAGATTTGTCCCTGGCCGACCTCCAGTGCTTTCATTTATACCATGCTGACGAAATGGCGAAGCATAAATCACAGGCCTGAACTGCCCCTCTTCACTTTTTTGACCGTTCATTAACCCCAAAAAAGAAAAAAGGAAAAAAAAACTGTACTGTCATTAGCAGTGAAATTTACGAGAGTGGTGTAGTTTGTGTTGGGCGTGAATGCACGTGAGCGAAGACTTTGAGGCAATTAAGGCAAGCAAAAGGTGTGTTGTTTAACTACGCAATTCAATGAGCTTTAATTTCTCCGAATTGAAAGATATTGATGGTAACATTCATGGTTGTGTTGTATTGCCACTTCTTAAACATTAGATTTTGGTTGTATGCAAATATATTTGAGGATTGAGATGGTGTTCATAACTTAAATGTTGTTTCTAGTCTATGTTATTTGGATTCAGGAGAAGGGTCTTGGATGCAAATCTAGATTAGAGTGTTGCACGAAATTTTTCAAAATCTACAATTTTGAGACTCGAATAAAGAAGTGTTTTAAGTTTATCAGGAGGTATGATATTGTAAAATAATTACTATCATTATTGTAAAACTATTAAAATTATTTATGTCCGAACTTCAAATTGAGAACTAACAAAGTAATTTTAGGGGATTAGGGGATGGTTCAAATGGTGGAGACAATCTCACTAAAAAGTGAGGTACTAGATTTAAATTTAATGGGAGATGAGAGTTAAAAAGATAATCTTGTATATCATGTATGTAATTATAGGCCCAGCGTTTGAAATCTCAAAATTGTTGTGCAAACAAATAGACTCATTGATAAAATATAAGAAATCCACCTTACAATTTGTCAATTTTTTATTTTTCAAGAAGTGTGGGAGAGTCGTGTTCTTTCATTTTTCATGCCCACAGACACGGACACTTACCTTGTGATTGAAGAGTCCAGATAACTTGGTGTCTAGTTCATTTTTCTTTCATACTTGGACTTCAATTCTGATCCATATATATGCATCTAGTTTGAAGTGTCCAAATAGACACTTTGATAAAATATAACTTAAATAGACATACGTCCTTCATAAAATGTATTATTTTGCTGTGTATATTAGGACTCTATAATATTATATTGCTTGGTTTCTAATCTTGATATAAAATTTTAGATGAAGACTACATGAGCCTCCTCCTTCAATCGACGGCCACAATCTTTCTACTCCATGAGCCTTCTCGTTCGACCTCGCCTATCGTAGAGATGCAGACAACTCACAATTTACTTAGACAACAAGAATGCATTAATGTTTGTCGCACCTTCATTTCTTTTGGAGTTTCCTTATGTATTAACTGCCAAAATAAGAAAAAGTTGAGAAATTTATTCCCTTTTGTGGAAAACTGTATCTTAAGCTATCTACTTCTCGTGATTTTAAAGTAATTCAGATGAAACGCTTAATCCATGATAAGAGGAAAACATCAAGTCAATCAAAAAAGATCTTATTATGAGTCAATGACAAACGGGGTGGTCAATCAAGTTAGATGGAAGGAATGAAACAAATAAAAAAGAAAAATCTGATGAAAAATTATTATTAAGTCCGCTAAATTATACTGAACCGCATTATAGTTTAGGTAATTAATCAAATTGATTCTTTATTATTTTAGTTTCCTTAGAATTTTAGTTATCTTATTAGTCTTGTTTACCGAGTTATCATAGTTTTGTTCATCAAGTTATCATGTCTATAAATAGGCTCTTTTATTGCATTCATGAAATATCAACAATTCACAACGTAGTTTTCATGAGTATTTCGCTTCTAAAACCACCATGGGTGGTGGCTCCAACAATTTTTAGCACTTTTACATTATCTTTCTATATTTTATGTTTTATATATTTTCTGCATTTAGGGAGGTGTCTTGAAGGTGAAAGAGTTCTTTCCAAAAGTCGCTAACAAATACTATTTATTTAATAAAGATATCTGCTAGTTTGGCACTTGTGGTGCGGCGATGAAGCGGAATCAAATGCGCATATTTAGAGAGCCTATCAATAACAAAAAAATATTTCTGAATAGCTATTCGATGGTGGCAACCCCTGCATAAAATGCGCATAATTAGAGAGGTAGGCTAAGCTTTTTGCCTTGGAATGAGCAAATCTTGGTCCAGCCGGAGTTCCTTCCACCAGAGGAATCCACTCGGGAAGATGTAAATGACTTTCGCGGCAGCCGTCCTTCTCTAAACCCTGAGGACCAGGTTCCTCTGGACCCAGGGGCAGTTGTTACAGATGACCAAATTACGACCCAGCCCAATACTTGAAGGATGGCCCACTTCAAGAGGACAAGCCCAATGAGCTTAAGAGAATATGAGTTGGTCACAAGAGAGAATAATGGCATGTGAGACCGTTAGGCACATAGATACAAATATACAAGGAGCCAAATGTTCTTTGGCAGCAGAGAAGAAACTTAAGAATTTTCTCTTGTATTTTGTTTGGCGAATTATTAATCAAATATACTCCTTCCTTTCCAGTAGTCTACTACTCTCTTACAGAATCATATTGTGGACGCCTTTGGCTCGTTAACCGCTCTTGATAAACTATCGAGATTCTATGTGATATCTCCGACGACTATTTTCTTTTTTTTTTTTAAATTTATGTGAGAGGTCAAAGCGAGCAGTTTTGTAACAACCTAAAGCTAAAGGGGCTACTCTTTCTAGGATGATAGTAAGTATTTTTTACAACATAAAATTGTTTCACATGAAACATTATTAAAATTCAAGATCACTTTATTAGGTTTAAGACCACTCCTCACATTGATAACTAATTAGCTTGAGGTTGGAATCTTAAAATTCTTTACTTGGTATCAGAGCTGAACTTTGGTCCAATCCTTCCACCATCCTCCGCATGTAACCCGTCAAACTCATTCATGGTACACATACATTTATTGACCTAGTGACCCATCCCTGCAAGCTATCCACCAAACTACAATCTCATGTGTTCCGGAACGTGTTAACCTCTCCTTCCATTGGGTCACAGGTGTAAGGGGTGTTATAACATACTCTTATCTTACATAAAAATTTATCAAAATTTAAATTCACCTTATAAAGTATTGGACTACTTCATATATTGACCAAGGTTGGAATCTTAAAATTCTTTACACGGTATCCGCATGGCTTATCAACGGGCAGGAATATTCACAGAGATAAAGTACGTCTCCAGAACCTCGATGGGGCCATAATGAAATTAGAAACCATTCAACCTTCGTCCATGCACTTGTCATCTCTAGATAGTGCATCGCATGGACGGTGCATGGATTGGTTCAGAGACAACTGGGGACATCCGAATCAGTGGGGGGAGTGCATTCTTACTTTCATGTAATTCACAACTGGATTTTCTTTCTTGCTTGCCATGATTTCCAGATGATACTAATATTATATCCTCTCGCATTTTACCATATTTGGTAGTGATTTTCTCCATCGGAATCAACAAGGTCATTCGTTCTTTTCTTACTTTTTAATATTCTCTCTTCCTCTCTCTCTGTCATTTCATACCAGTTGTCAGGTTATAATTAAGTTAAAAAAAGGGGCGTGGAAAGGATTGCAAAAAATCATAATTGAGGTGGATACTTGTTATTCTTGTCTTAGTGTACCGTCCACAAAATATGCATGCTGACTCGTGCAGTTTTTCTTTTCTTTTTTCTTTTTTTTTTACTCACTACCCTTAATCCAACCCCTGGCCCTTGGGATTCGGACATAAATTATCATGCACGACAGAAATAGTTTTAAACACTTGAAATAATACACCGTAATTCCACTTTCCCTCACTTCTTTTGACAATAGTAGAGGTTTTCATTACTAGGGTTTGCAAAGAAACGGAGTGGAGCTAGGGCATACTACTTGATTTAACACCTTCCTTTTGCTATCTTTGAAAATTACTCACTGACTCGGCAAAAAGAAAAATTAAAAAACTCCGCCCCAGTTTAGACAGCTGCGACAGGTAGTAAACTGTAACAGATTGGATCAATATATTTCTCAGCTTCTGAAAATCTTTTAGCTAATTAACAGGACGTCCTGCAATGCATGATTAATGAAGACCATATATATGATAACTTTGGGGCCTTGAACTGGAAGAGAGATAATATAATATTGGAATCTTTACTTTCTTGAATTGTAGAATACTTGAGCAGAGCCTTTTCTACTTTGCTGAAAGACGTAGCTAGGCCAAAGACGATTGACACATAATCAAGACATGATGCAGACTCAATTTATTTAATTATGCAAATTTTTGCTTTACAAGCATAATATATATATATATATATATATATATATATATATGCTTCTCTTCTCTTTTCTCTATTTCTTTTCCCCTTTCCCGTTAGCAATTTTTCCCAGGAAAACTCCGTGAGAATAATATTTGGTTGAGAATTTATAAAAGTGTAAGTTAAGAAAAAGCTACATACTTAAGACAACCCTTTTTTTTGTTTTTGGGGGGTTGGGTTGGGGGGGGGGGGGTTGTTCAATTTGCTAAGACGATTCAATGCAAAATATAAGATTGTTAACATATATAACTATCAGATTTCAAGTCATGAATTCGAAACTTTAACCTATCACTAAATGATTCTCCCCCCCCCCTCCCCCGGCGCCCCCTACCCACCCCCCAACAAAAAAAAAAACCTATTAGTAAACATGTGATCACGTTGTTTTTGACAGAAGTTGATTCGGATATACAGCAAAATATTCCATCCCAAAAATGGAATTAAGAAAAGGAAAGGCTAGGACCAAATTAGTGCCACATATCTAAATAACGACATGAACTTTACATATATATATATATATATATATAGGGTTTCAGAGCCAACAGTGAGCTATAGCCATAGCAGTCCATTATCTTAAGAAATTTCAACGAGAAATATGAGTGATTATTGCACCATTGAATGAAAGGGTGTTCTTAGAAGGTCAAGTTATATAAATATGTGTCCCTTAATATTGCTCCAAGCGTCATTTTTCTCTTTTCTTTCCATTGTTGGTCAACTGTTTCATCATTTAAGGTAATAGAATGTGTCAAGAGAATGGTATTTTCACAGATGCATCTGTTTTATCTTAATGAAACATTTTCTGACTCATTCGTTCTCTACGACTTTTCCAACCTTAGCATGAATACAATATAGACTATGTGTGTGTGTGTGTGTTCACTACTTTGCGACATATTTTGTGGTGGATAAGCAAAACAGAAGTGCTTATATTACATGGTGGAAGAGTGAATGGATGTTGATGTAAATATAGTGGTATGCCCCTTGTTTAAGTGTGAAAAGTCTTAGCTATAATCGGTCTTTAGCCTCTATAGGAAAAAAAAAAAAAAAAAAGAAAGAAGAATATATTATTTTCATGAGTGCCTGCAGATGGGAAAAGGTCAAAGCAAGTTCAGAAGTGTAATTAAGAATGTCGCAAAGATGGAAAGCACGACCAGAGAGGTGTCTCCTTGAAGAAGTTGGTTTGATAAGTACTCATGAGGACCATCTTTATCTTTTACACTAAAAGTGGCAAGATTGATGAAATAATCCCATGTACTTCTTAAAGCCCTAATATACTCTTTCCGTTTCTTGCAAAAAGCTGCTTTCAGTATTCATACCAGGAATGGCAAGATTTATGAAATAATCACATTACTGCTTAAAGCCCTAATGTACTCTTTCCGTTTCTGGCAAAAAGCCGCTTAAGTAGACAGAGACGTACTAAATAATAAATAAGTGGTCGGAAAATGTGATGATATTTATTATTTCTTTTCACGAAAATGCTCTTTAATCGGGGATAAGAAAAAGTGGTAAATATTTTTTATATCTCTTTATGCAACTAACTTGTCGGCTTAAAAAGAAGAATAAAGAAAAAGATGCTGACTCCTTGATGAATTGGTGAAAGACATCATCTTATATTATGACATAATGCATAGTGAAACTAGGTTATGATATTGAAAAAGTCGGTGGGAGTGCATGGGGTGTGACATGGGTCTCTCATTCGTCTGACTCATCATGTCAAACATGAGCTAGGATTAGGCTACACAATTCTTTCAGCCGTTTGTATAGTTTTATTTTTAAAAGAAATCAGATGAGTCAAATTAATTAGCTGATTCAAAAGGGGGAAAACTTGTTTGGTGTCCGTTGGAAATTCTGAAATGCTAAGATGAAGTTGATATAAACAATAATGAACTCACCAAAAAGAATATATACATATATATATGTGTGTGTTATATGTGTTTTTGATGCATATATTTTAATGTATTTGTATGTCAAATAACAAATAGAGTACTGATCTACGCTTGATAAACAAAAGAATTGCCGAATAGAGGTATTCGAAATATATCATGTGTTTACACGTTATGTATACCATGATGAAGAAAATACATAAACGAATTTGAACTGAAATTGGACAAATTAAGGTTTGAATGTCAACTTGCTCTCCCTGTGCCTGAGCTCGTGCCCTTTAAAAAATTAAAAAGAATTTGACATAATTGCATGCATTTAGGATCGGTAAACGTATATTAAAAAAATTGTAAACATACAATATTGATATTATGAAAATGCAAATGGTAAATTATGAACGAAAACATTTTTTTTTTTGACTATTAAACATAGCCTTCTACCGCACATTAGATGTAAAGTTGTGATCAAATAACATATATATAGAAGTGAACAAACAATATCATTACCGCAAAAAAATATTTGTATACAAATATTAAACATAACTTTTGACAAATACAATACATACAAAGTTGTGAATAAATGGTATATAAATTGTGAATAAAGAGTATAGTGAACAAATAATGCAATTATTATGAACATAAAACACAAGAACACATAGCATAAGAGGAGTGAACATGCAATGCTTTCATTGTGAACATATAAAATGTAAATTATGAACAAATATTTTCAATGAATTTAAGCGTAATACTTAAACAAACAGAATACATTGAACAAATAAATACAAATTGCAAACAAATAGTACAATTATTTTGCATATATGTGACAAGAATACTTGTGAATACAAATGCACTCTAGGGAATGGATGATACATGGTATAATTTGTTGGAACTTTGTAATATCTCAAAAGGATGTCTTACTTCTCACATCAGAAAAAAGCTAAACTTTTACTGACCGTATATTAGTTCATCCAGTAAGTGGATTTGTGAAGATGGAATAAGAAGATAGGCTTGCGTGCATGAGATTTGGTCCGAAAGTTTAATTTAGTGGATTTGCCCCCTCTCCCCCCCCCCTCCCGCATGAAATATACGTGAGGCTTAATCCAAGCCACTCTTCAGATTTTCTTATTTTGCTTTTACGAAAAATAATTTATTTTGCAAAAATATATGTGAGGCCTGATCCAAGCCTCTTTTTGGATTTTATTATTTTGCTTTTAGGAAAAGAATAATTTATATCTAGCCTTACTAGATTTGACCGATTATTGCTCCTAAAACATCATCTTGAACGAGTAAAACACATGTGAAAAAAAATATCCCACTACAGTTGCTTGACGCCTTTCCACTTGTCCAAATTTTGCTATTTTATTATTTTGCTTTTATGAAAAATAATTTATTTCCGGCCTTACTAGATTTGAACGATTATTGCTCCTAAAATATCATCTTGAACGAATAAAACACATGTGAAAAAAAAAAATCCCACTGCAGTTGGTTGGCCCTTTCCCAGTCGTCCAAATTCTGCTCTATTTATTTCTCAACTTTTGCTACCATCACTACCTATAAATAGAGCATTGAGCTCTCTATGAACTGGCACACTGAAAAAAGCCTGAAATTCCTCTCTTCTTTTCTCTTTTTTTTTTTTGGGCTAGGTTTAAAAATATATATTACTATTCTTCTTTTGGCTATTCCTGTTCCTAGCTGCAAATACTAGATGAGCTTGTTGAATTTTGGGAGATATGTTAGTTAGATGAAATATCCTTAAAGACGGTATTTATAACATGCCTCAAGCTACCGTTTTAAGTTGCTATTATTACTATTTTTCATAACAATATGTGGATTAATGTCGCCATTTATTTTCTTGAATTAACAAAACTGGTTTACATATGAAATTTGTCACATAAAACTACGAGTTCATGTTAGTTAAAAGATCATAAAGTGTAAATAATGGATAAGTAATATATAACAAACGAAAAAATTCTGGATTTGGTCGAATTCAGTCCATTGAGATATAATATGTGTGTATATACATATATACGTACATATATATATATGTTATATTTACCCTTCTAACTAAAATAAATTAGTCTTGGAAGTTTTATGTCAAACTTCGTTGCTTCGCGAAGCATTTTCTTACAATTTAGCACACCGAAAAGTTTTGTTTTGACAAAAAGCTGATGAGTAAAACTTCCAAAAGAAAGGACGTGGTCACCGCTCATGACGCACGTAAGGTCATTGCCATGAAGACTATTTCTGCTGACGTGGAAAAAACTTGGAAGTATTAAAGAATTATTTTTATCAGAGAGCAGTTACACTTCATTCCTTTGCAATAATAATATTCTTCAAGCTTCTAATTGATTAAAAAGCGCACTATGGGCGACCACCCCATCAAACGGCTACAAAGTCTCGCCATGAGCCATTCTGATTTTCTTTATTATATTGTGTCATTACTCCGTCTATAGTCAAGGATTTTATTTTTTTAATATTATTGCTCCAAATTTGAATAAAAGTATAGGGTTGTGTTACACTGTACGATAAATAACATAAGAATAATCAAATTATTCACATGGGTCGAAAACATTACAGTTAACGTCAGATCCATATAATGGATGTGTATCTTCTATCGAGATGAGACTTGAGCTCGTTTGGTTTTGCTTATTTTTATGTATTTATAAGCAGTTGATGTTTCTAATCAAGAGCTTGTTTGGTCTTGCTTATTTTGCACTTTATAAATTCTTTAAAAAAAAACACCCCATTATATGCCTTTTAATTCTATTTGCAGCTTATAAGTTCCAAATAAGTTTAGGCAAACAGGTTGTAAGCAAAAAGTTGCTTATAAGCAAGTAATAAATAAGTAAAAAAGTATTTAGAATATATGTGCTTATAAACTGTTACAAGTTTGGTAAATAGGTGTTTATAAGTAACAGTATTAATTAAAATGAGTAAAAATGATATTTTATTAATTAATTTTGTAATTTTTTAGAGTTTTTGGAGAGCATATAAGTTTTTATTTTATGGTCAAAGTTAGGTGCTTATAAACTAGAGAGAGAGAGAGAGAAAAGAAAATAGAATAAACAACTTAATTTTTGGCCAGTCTATAAGTACTTAGGAATTAAGGAATAGCTTAAATGATTGTCATTGTCTCTCTTAAACGTGAGGTCCTGCTTCGAATCCCCAGGAGGTGAGGGATTAAAAAGAAAAAGCACCTAAAAATGGTTTATAAGCTATTAAACTGATTTAACCAGCTTATAACTAATTTAGACAAACAGCCTCCTACTTTCATTTGATTTGGTATCAAATTGTGTCATACGACTGGGCAAATTCCAAAGACGCGTACATTAGGAAACTCCAATATGCTTACTTAGCATACCTACAAACTTTAGGTAAGCTAAGGGACCCAAAAAGTTTATAATTTATAAAATTTTTCTTATTCGTAGGGCCATGATCAATTTAACCACTAAAAGCTACCCAGAGAAATCTAAATCACTTCATTATTTGGCCAATATATAATATACTAAATATAATACATGCTTATTTGTTATTAATCACTTAATTAAAATCCATAAGAGACAAATGTTAGGCGTCGTCCATGTGATCAAAGTTTGTTCCTAAACAAGACCATTTAGTCGCATAAACAATTATCATGTCGCCATCTTTGCTTACGCTAGACACTCGAGTTGCCAATTCCCCAATTATCAAGCAGCTCCACCTTTGCATGAAAGGCTATCTAATTTTATGTGCCTCCTGTTTCAATAACAGTAGGTTTTAGAGCCACCATAAAAGGAGGCCGAAATTGCAAAGAGAGAACACAAGACGACGTAGAGATCAAAGAAGAGAAGAAGGGGGAGAGAGAGAGAGATTGGGAGAGATTGAAAGAGATTAAGAGAGAGAGAGAGAGAGAAAGAGAGAGATGGGTGCAGGAAACGTTATGGGACATGTGATGCCATGCATAGCCATGATATTAGTCGAGGCTTGCACTATTTTCTTGACTATCATGGCAAGCACGGCCATGGCAAGAGGGATGAGCCCATTTGTGTTTGTTGTATACACCAATGCTCTTGCCTCCATCATACTCCTTCCTTATTCCTTCATGCAAGATCGTGAGAAGTATGACCTTTCTCCCTCTATCTCTTCGTTTGGTTCATGCTCACCGTGGATAAAAACTCATTCAACACTACAAAAAAAAAATTAAAAATAGGCGATAGTTTTCTGGTGGTCATTTTTATTTAAATTTGTATTTTTGACATAGGCAGCCATGACCTCCTAGTGTAGGCATGACTAAATAGGCGGCGGTTTGAAAATCGTCGCCTGTGTATAGAAGCATTTCAAAATTGCCACCTGTGACAAAAGAACAGTCGCTTATTCCCTTTTTCATTTTTTCCTGGAGTTCAAGTTCATTAATGCATGTAAGATATGGTCCAAGTATTATAAAGACAACTCATGCTATTGTTTTTCTTCTTTTGCAGAAATGAACAGCCATTGTTCAATTCACACCTTCTCTGGCGAGTGTTCCTTCTAGGTTTAATAGGGTTAGTGTTCTTAATTTCTATCTTCTAAAAGCTTTGGTAATGAAAATAATTGAAACTAACATTCTTGTGTCTGTATTTAATTGCTTTGCAGGGTAGCCATTGCCCAAAACTTCTCATTTGTTGGTCTGTATTATAGTTCCCCCATTGTAGCCATCAGCATGGCTAATGCTATCCCTGCTATCTCCTTCATTCTGGCTGCAATTTTAAGGTTCTGCCCCGCCTTTCCTCCCCCGTTCTTTAACTCTTATGCTTCGATTGTCATATTTAACTTATTGATATTTGTTCCCGGTTCAATAAAATAGTCGAGTACCAGCTTATTTCGGTCAAATATTTGGAATTACGCTCAAACGTCCTATAGAATATGAGTAAAAAATTATTACTAAACCATTGAATCTATTTACATTTTTAAAATGAATTCAACGTAATTTACATAAAATAAATTCTTTCGTTGTCATAAAGAGGGAAAAAAAAAGAAGAAAAATTAACATATTATTATTTTTAATGTGTTAGTTCGCAATGAAAGCCTCAAAGTCTACCCAAGGGTGGGGCCAAGTAAAAGTTGTATCCTGATGTTAGCTAGGATGGGACAATAATTAATGAAGTTTGATAGGCATCAAGATTCACGTGCATTTATCTCAGAATAGCAAAATTAATAATAATGGCCAATAGCGAGAATAGGGAAAGATTCAATTTTGGTTCCATGGGCCAATAATTTCTTACGTGGGAAGGAATATTGAGGGAGAAAGTGATACGGTGTATTTGGTCGGTAGAGGGTTGGACCAGTTCCATGCATATAAGGAATGCTTAGCACACCATTTGGGTGTGGGCACCAACTAGGCTACGTACTAATGATCGAAACTTGCATTTTCATGCATTTGCATTTGCATTTGGACATGTCTATAGAATTTTTTCTTTTAACCTTTACGTCAACTTAACCCTTAAGTCTCGCCTCTAATGAGATTCAAATTTAAGAAATCATTTCTGACAGAAATTATCTTAATCTTTTGAATTACTCCCTAAAGGCCTAAACTCTATGTCTATAAAAGTCAACACATATATTTTTGAATTTTAATTATTGGGAAGATTTTAGTTTGAAAAAATAAACCTAACAATTGCTTCCAAGTTAAAAATGAGGGGGAAGATACATTCAAAATGTCGAAAAATCAGGAGTATGACTTTCATTGAAAGAGACCTTCAAATTTTTCTTAATTTTAAAAAGTCAAGATTATATCATGGGGTGGAGTAAATTAAAAAAAAAATTGCAGGAAACTTCCAATAATAATAAAATAATAGAGATAAAAATAAGAGATTGAAACCTTTTCCCTTTTTCGCTTTTAATTCATTGATGAAATTTCTTATGTCCATTGTCCTCTTTAAGTGTTACAATTCATGTGATGGAAGCCACCCTTTAGTACTTAACAGAGAGGAAACTTCAGAAGTAGCTTTCGTGAATAAGCATAAAGGTGGGGAAAGAACCATCTCCGCTCTGTGAGCTTGCAGCAAGTTTTCTTAGCAAAAAACGACACTATTCCCAGTAGTCATCCCTGAAAGTATAAAGGAAATATTGAACCAAGATGAAGTAAAAAACCTAGTAATAATCTTTCATAACTATGTCAACTTGAAACCCTAACGACTTAAATTAAGACTCTGTTTGCTCCTGCTTTGCGAAACTTAGGGATTGTTTTGATTGACTTTTCTCAAATTTTTTTTTAAATTGAAAAAAAAACTAGGAAACAAAAAATTTTGGCTTTTAAAAAAAATTGTAATTAAGTTTTTTTTAGAATTTCAATTTTTTTAAAAATATCTAATCCAAATAGTTATTGTTAAAAAAAAATGTGTGCCATATTTTTAGAGAAAAAGGTGCTTGTTTGGAGGAAAAAAAAAAAAGCCAATTCAAAGAGGCCCTTAAATGTGTGCGTGTGTGTGTGTTTTTTTTGGAGTTTAAAAGTTAAAATTGAACTCTAATTTCTTTATTGTGGACTGAGTAAGATTTTTATTATTGCAAAAAGATCAAATGATTAATACATCAGAATCTATATATCTGAATTAAGATGATACCTAAGCTGAAATTAATCTATTTTTGGAAAAAGAATTTATACAAAAGTAAAAAAGAGTTAAAAAAATAAAAAGCTCTAAATTGAAACTTGTCAGAATTTTTTTTTCAAAAGTTACTTTTATATCATGCAAGAAGTAGTTTTCTTCTCTTCTCCTCAAAATTAAAGTACCATTTTATATTTTTAAGACTCTAATTTTACTCTTAAAACGGCATAAGCCCAATGCCAACTAAAGTATAAGGCCAAATAATCAATGATTACTTGTATTCAATAATATTTCTATTCAAAGCTCTGTAAAGTTTACAACTGAACAACTAAAATTTCATAGTTAAGTAACATAAAGACTAAATTTGATAATTTTCACTTTGAGACGATTGTCATTTATGAAGCAATAATATGAGTACTTCTAAAATGAAAAAGTTAAAGCTATTTTATCTATAATATTGAAATACTAGCATTCTTAATTACAGGACAGCCAGAATCGATTGGAAAAGTCCAGGTAGCTTGGCGAAAATTATTGGCACATTGATTTCAATATTTGGAGCAATGTCTGTTACTTTCTACAAGGGTCCTCTAATCAAGCAATATTCGAACACCTTATCTTCTCCTCCACAAGCACCAAGGCTTCTCGTCTTCACTTCAACACATGAAAATTGGGTTCTAGGTTGCCTTTTGTTTGCCGCTGGTGCATTGTCTCTTTCGATATGGAATATGATTCAGGTCGATATCAGAGTAGCCCAGAATTTTATATGTCGATTATCTTTGAGTTTACCATCTTTTTTTTCGTGTGAAAAAGATTATATATATTCTAACTATGCACAGGTTTTGATTTATTTATTTTTTATTCAGGTGGGAACTGTCAAAAAATACCCACAAGTGATGAAAATACTCCCTCTTTATAGCTTGGTTGGGACAATCATAGCGGCGTTATTTTCACTTATAGTTGAGAGAGATTTAAGTGCCTGGAGATTGGAGCTTAACCTGGAGCTTCTTGTTATAGTTTTAACAGTAAGCATGTGTGCTGATCATATTTGGATTTTAATTCATGGTTAATTAATTAATTCATTATTGAATAAAAATCTTAAGAATAAAAGTAATATAAGCATGCATGTTCGATTTTCAGGCAATTTTCCAGAGCCTAATCCGAAGCAACATCCAGTTATGGTGCACCCGCAAGAAAGGTCCTCATTTTGTGCCTGCCTTTAAGCCTGTGGGCATTGTTGTTGCCAGCACTTGCGGTTGCACAATCTTCGAGGACACTTTTCACTACGGAAGGTAAATTAAACTTGCGTAATTTTTTGTCCACTCGATAATTACGTCCGTTATCTTTAAAAACGTATGTTTACATATCTTTGTAAGCAAAATTTCTTCTAATGGAATAATGATAAATTTCATTAATTAAATGTTGCAGCATGCTGAGTGCATTTGTATGTGGATTGGGTTACTACACGGTGATGTGGGGAAACCTCAGAGACGAGGAACCGCCAAAAGACGCTGGTAGCAGCCGCGGCGGTGGCAGCAGCAGCCGAGGCAACATGCCGGACGAGAAGGTCCCCCTTCTGGAAGCAGACTCAGAGGTCTAACTAAAAATCTTGCACAAAATGAAGCCGAAAGCTGATTACTTATGAAAAGTTGTGATGCGCACCAGTGAAAATTCTGCAAAGAATATGATCATATCTCAATGTGAATCTACATTGATAATTAAGTTGCGTAATGCGTAGTGTACATATATAATCATGGAAGGGTTTTATTTTTCAGAGCCCTCCATATACATGCCAAGTCCAACGACAGCTAGCTATATCGTGGACTGAGTTTATCTACCTATATATATATATATATATATATATATAGTCGAGTGTGCCATGCACAAAGGTTGATCATGGCCAAGCGTGTTGGTTGTAAGATCATTTTGCTTTCGTCTTCTTTAGTTGGAATGTATATCTATCATGTCATGTATAGTTATGCTTGAACTTTAATAAATAAAATTGTATATTTCCAAGAAGAATATATGTATTTTTTTCATTTAATTTGCAAAATTAAATAATAGTTGTTGAATATATATTTTTCTCACATAAAAAAATAATAAAGTGTAAGACTACCATATAAAGTCCTGAACCGCTTCTCATATCAAATAATTGATTTTCTTAACAACAGTGAGCATATGGAAGGTGGATTCAATTTGCCAAGTTCAAGGGCAGGATGTCCCTTGGCTAGTGGATAATTAAGGATCACCATTTTGAAGTTTTTTGGTGCAATTTGGCGGGTTCATTTCTACTTTAAGGTTAATTTAATAATCTTTATTATAGGCTATTTTGCGAAGTGTTTCGTGGATGAGAAAATAATTGTTTAATTATTAGGACTTCCAAAACCATGTATAAGTTCTTAGGCTACAATTGTCTAGTACATAAATAGATTTTTAACTCTAAGATGATCACCATATATAAAGATGTTATGCTATTTCATGAGTTCTTAGAATTAAGCTTTCACTTGATTTCATGCTTCTTGGCAATGCTATATAATACTTAACTTTGATGAATTTTAATATTTTATATTTTATAAAGTAATTATTTCCTAATCCAATCCTTCATAATGAGCAGGCGACCCAAGGAGCAGGCCTGCGACTTGTATGATATCATCCAGAGACCAAATGAAACCTTGCAAAGTTTTGGATTGATTCAGAATCCGTTTAGATTGGCTTTTTTCAAGAGCATTTTTTAAACATCTTTTGGAAAATAATTTTTTTTTAGAAGCTAAAAATTCTAGCTTAAAAAAAGTTGTATTGAGTTTTTTTCAGAGTTTCAACTTTTTTTAAAGTCAAATTAAATAATTATTTACAGAAATAATGTAACTTTTTCTTATGAAAAAACAACTTTTTTTTTTAAAAAAAAAAAAACCAATTCAAGCAGGTCATCAATCATGAAGGAGTGTCCATCCTTCACTGCAACAGCAAAACAGCTGTGGCGGCCTTCAAAAGGCGCCTCTTACGAAATTCTGAATTGTATGAGGACTTGGTTATGAGGCCATGTTCGGAGATGTCGGAAGTATTGGAGCGGGCATGGAAATTGGTCCGTTGGGAGAATGATCAAGCACCACGACGAGTTAGGCCGAGGGTGGATCGTTTTAATAGTGACTAGTGAGAATACCATGCATATCGTTTAACATGGCATTATTTTAGCTCTTTTCCATGCATACAGTTACGGGTGTTCACTCATCAGAGAAATTCAATTATTGACAGAATATTTCAAGGAACGAAAAAATAAGTTTGGGGAATTGGAGAATTGGGAGAAAAAATTTCAAGAAACGGATTGGGCAATGGAAGAAATTTTTTTTTTTTTGGGGGAAAAACCGGACACCCAAAATTTCTTTTTTTTTTTTTAATTTACACACACACATATATATGTGCTTTTGGATTACGGTGACTCAATATGTACTTTATTTATGTTTTATAGTTTGAATTATGCTATTTATACTTTACATTTGGTTATATACTTTTTTTTATTATATTTTGAATTCTAAATTTAGAATTATTTTGTTAATGATGATCATTCTTATTTATCGAGTAGGGTATATTAGTAGTAGAAATAGCTGAGAATGCAATTGGTGGACAAACATTAGGTTAAAGTTAAGATAAAACTATTTGGACTTTTTCTAAAAAAAATTTAGGAATTTTTCAATCCCAATTAATCATTTTTCTCCATTCCCTATTTTTCCAAATTGTGTTTTCCATTAGTGAATTGAGGCAAAAAACTTACTTCTCCAAAAATTATTTCGAGAAAAAAACTGTAAATTGGGGCATAAATTCCCCAATAAACACCCCTACATACAGGCCTTTTGCCTTATTGATTTCTCCTTTGAGGATGTATGTTTTTGTTGTTCAAGCCACGGCCATGTTTTCTAAAACTCATAAAAGGTGTTAATTGTGAGAATGCCATGTGTATTGTAGCCTTTTAAGCGGCTATATATGATGCGTGAAATTGCGGAGTTTTATCTTTTTCTTAATGATTTTCAACATTTTGTTTTAAGAGTAATACAACTTAGAAATGGAGGTGAATTAGATAATGAAAATGTAAGCCTCTAACTTTCAAAGATTTGGTGGAATAGTTTGATAATAACTTTTTAGGACTAAAGGTCGATGAAGTTCAAATTTTATGTAATCATGTTCTCTAATTACTCATATTATCCTGTCTTTAATTGATATAGTGCATATATTGAGTATATTATGTATTACATGTTTTATATAACACCGCAACTAAAATAAATTAAATACTTTATTTTAAATTCAACTCATTCCAAATTCCTAACAGAAAAGAAAAGGGAAAATAATTGTGATATGAGATCGACGACTGAAAGACTACCACCGCTTTACATACCTAAAATTTGCACATTAAATATTAAAAAGGAGTCTCTCTAAGTGCGATTTGCAATCAACTACCCAAAGACTGCCATTTTTCACCTACCCGACACTTGAATTACCTTTCTAATCTTTACCATACAATTCCTACTCTTGTTTTAGGAAACTCAAATACGGAAGAACAGTTTCTTAGAGGATTACTGCAGGCATTACATAAAGATTTAGTTTACTCCGTATATGTTGGGGAAACTCATGCACGAATGAAAAAAACACGCTCATTTGATTCCCATCATTTTCAGTCTCCGGCGAAGGAGACAGGGGCGAGGCACCGAACATGTTCTATCCTCAACCTCCATCCGTCATTAGGAATCTCAATTCGCTTTTCCTATTCACTAGTACACTGCGCGCTACAACTAGCAGCCCCTTTACTAGTAAGGGAAAACGCTAGCTCGCTAGCTAGCTACAACTAGTTATAGCCCCAACTTTGTTGGGATATTTGAAGAAGCCTGCTGAAAAAGAGAAGCGCGCTAGCGCGCAACGGCTGATGAAAAGCCAGCAACTTGTTAGGAGTCGGTTTTGGCTTGCCCCTCTCTTATTAGGTTGATAGGTTTGGAACCCTATACAAGGGGCTGCTTGAAGAAAACACGCGAGAGATTTACATGGAATAAAATATCAAATATATTAATTTGAAATAAAAATAAACATCGACTTAGATAACTTAAAATTTATATTATATTTTGCCATCACGGAGGTCCACTGAGTAGTACGTACTAAAATTAAAGCCCACCACTGCAATTTTTCTCTTCAAAATCTTTTGGGCCATTTGTTACTATTTGGGTCATCAGATTACGTCAACGTTACATATTTTGACTATATGTTTATCATTACATGTGTAATTTTTTGGATCCTTATACCTATATGTAAAAATGAATGAAAGGATTTGGTTCTATTGAACATTTAAAGTATAATTTCTAATATTAATATTATTAATATTCTATTAACTATATTCATCATTGCATATAATTATATAAATTTATTTAAAGTATATTTTCTAATATTATTAGCTATATCAAATTAATATTTAAATCTGTGCATTATACTAGTCAAACTCTAGTCCTAAATTAAATGTTATCCTCATCTAGTTGGTTGGTTTTGAAGGATTTAGTTTATAATGACGTAATTTTTTTCATTATGATTGCCATAAATAATTAATTAGACTCAATATGATACAAAGTAAGTAGTTTAATTTGAATTTTGATAAGTTTTAAATAAGTGTTTAATTTATATGTTAGATGCACTTAATTTTAGAATAGAATGCTTCTTATTCGATGTTTTTAATATAATTTTGCATGATTGTGCTTAGGAAAAAGAGAGGGATGCATTACATATGGATATAGAAGCTTTTTAGACGTGTTTGTAGCGGTCAAAGTTGACACCGTCACGTGAAAAAATGTTATTAATTTGCTACGCGGGTTTGACCAAGTTGATCAATATGGAAGATATTTTTTTTGGGCTTTTGGAAGGAAATAGATTAAATATTAAAAGACTTTTTATTTTGTTAGAAATTATATTTAAGGCTTTTATCTTATTATTCTTTTTGGGTCAGATTTCCTTATCCAACAAAGAAAATAGGTTAGGGTTTTTCTTATATAAATACCTCTTATTTGCACTTTGAGAGGTAGATGACTTTTGACAGACAATAGCAAATTTTCTCTTCACATTTTGGGCGACATTCATGGACAAGTTATTCTATTTTTTTTTTTTTACTGAGGATTAATCAAGGTTTCGGTTCATCAAATTCATGAGATCTAAGTGTTTTTATTCCTTTAATTCTATTTTGATATTTGCGTATTTACTGCTTCAATAATTAATATTGATCTGCGATTATTTAATTGCATGACAATAGGTAGCCAGTTAGATTAATTTAATTAATCTAAATATAATGGTAATCAGATTTCTTGTGTAATTACGCAATCTAAACGAGCAATTACCGCAAGAGTATTGACTTTTAAAATCGGGTCTTTTTAGATTTTTATTACTGCCATTAGATAGATCTTGCGGGCATCTCCGGAGATTAGATCGTCTAATAGGTAACGGGATGGCGGGAAAAATAGTAGGGATTTAAACTGTTATCAACTCTGTGAGAAAAAATGAAGTTATTAGGCCAAGCCAATAACTATAACTAATTTATCAAAATAGCTGAAATTATTTTTGTATCTATGATCGAATTTGTTGACCGAAATTGCGATTGTTCCCAGGCTAGAGTTAATTCTCGTTGATTTTTTGTTTTTCCAGCCTTGCATTAACTTAAAATTGCGTATTTGAGTCATATTTTTTTTTTTTTTTTTTTTATTTTCTGGCCGAATTGCGTGCCCACATAGCGTGACCAGTGGTCTGGACAGCTTTATTAATTTTACTTTTTCGCATTTAATTCCCCCCTTTTTGATTGCAACTTAGTTGATTAATCCACTTGGTACAATTAGCATAAAATACTCCCCCAATCTTCGTGGATTCGACCCTGTTCTCATCACGTACTCTAATTAATTTTGCGAGGTAAGAATTGAAATATTATTTTTTATGGTTTCGACTCCTATCAAAAAATATTATTCCAATTCTTACCTCGCAAAATTAATTAGAGTACGTGATGAGAGCAGGGTCGAATCCACGGGGATTGGGAGAGTATTTTATACTAATTGTACCAAATAGATTAATCAACTAAGTTGCAATCAAAAAGGGGGAATTAAATGCATAAAAGTAAAATTCAAAAAGCTGTCCAGACCACTGGTTGCGCTGCGTGGGCACGCAATTCGGCCAAAAAATAAAAAAATATAAATAAAAATAAATATGACTCAAATACGAAATTCTAAGTTAACGCAAGGCTGGAAAAACATAAAATCAACGAGAATTAAATCTAGCCTGAAGAACAATCACAATTTCAGTCAACAAATTATATCATCGATGCAAAAATACTTTCAGTTATTTCGATAAATCAGTTATAGTTATTGGCTCGGCCTAATAACCTCATCTTTCCTCACAGAGTTGATAACGGTTTAAATCCCTACGATTTTTCCTGCTATCCCCTTACCTATTAGACGTTCTAATCCCCGAAGATGCCCGCAGGATCTATCTAATGGCAGCAATAAAAATCTAGAAAGACCCAATTCTAAAAGTCAATACTCTTGTGGTAATTGCTCATTTAGATTGCGTAATTACACAGGAAATCTGATTACTACTATATTTAGATTAATTAAATTAATCTAATTGGCTATCTATTGTAATGCAATTAAATAATCGCAGATCAATATTAATTATTGAAGCAGTAAATACGCAAATATCAAAATAGAATTAAAGGAATAAAACATTTAGATCTTACGAATTTGATGAACCAAAACCTTGATTAATCCTCAGTTAGAAAAGAAAATTAAAACAGTTTGTCCATGAATGTCGCCCAAAGTATGAAGAGAAAATTTGCTGCTGTTTGCTAAAAGTCGTCTACCTCTCAAAGTGCAAATAAGACGTATTTATATAAGAAAAACTCTAACCTATTTTCCTTGTTGGATAAAGAAACCTGGCCCAAAAAGAATAATAAGGTAAAAGCCTTAAATATAATTTCCAACAAAATAAAAAGTCTTTTAATATTTAATCTATTTCCTTCCAAAAGTCCAGAAAAAATATCTTCCATCCTAGTCAATTCAGTCAAACCCGCGTAGCAAATTAATGGCATTTTTTCACGTGACGGTGTCAACTTTGACCGCTACAAACACGTCCAAAAAGCTTCTATATCCATATGTAATACATCCATCTCCTTTTCCTAAACACAATCATGCAAAATTACATTAAAAACATCAATTAAGAAACATTCTATTCTAAAATTAAGTGTATCTAACATATAAATTAAACACTTATTTAAAACTTATCACATTTATACTCTAAAGTGACACGAGTCAAAATGAGCTACTCTTGCTTTTTTCACTCTTAACAAAGGAAGGCAAAAGCCACATACCATGTTACAAGTAATTTTCGCTTAGATATAAAAGCATCAAGGAATAACTAATCAAAAAAGTCAATTGAGCCATAATTATGATAGGATATAGAGCCTGATTGGCTCTGCTTATTTTGAGGTTTATAAGCCCCAACAGTAAAAAGCTCCTTTCACATGTTTTTTTTTTTTTTACTATTGAGACTTATAAGCCCCAAAATAAGCAAAGCCAAACAGGCT
Organism: Cordia subcordata; assembly: GCA_028554755.1. Classification (NCBI taxonomy): domain Eukaryota; kingdom Viridiplantae; phylum Streptophyta; class Magnoliopsida; order Boraginales; family Cordiaceae; genus Cordia; species Cordia subcordata. The sequence goes on from JAPTOF010000020.1 coordinate 3,263,394, forward strand.
GGTAAGCAGTTGGCTTTGCAACAGGAGAAGAGGACCAAGAGCCACCACAAACCACTCAACATTTGCTACTGGAGATGGACCACCCATATCTATAAGAAGCAGTGACCCTGTAGCCATATAGCCTGGGCATATGATACAAGAAGGCCTTCTTTTGTGAGGAAAAAGGGGCAACATTATTAGCAAAACGTGCAGAGACATCATCATCCTCCTTGTAAATGGAAGACCAAAGTGTTCTTATAATGCACCACTCTAGTAAAATGCTACATAGAATCCCCTATCTAATTAAAAGCGGAAGGCCTTTTATTATGGTAAAGGTTAAAACACAAATAATAGAAGATTAAAGATCATGTCTGGTTTAACTTTCAATATTTAAAAAATAATTGTTGTAAATTTAAAAGTTGAAAATAATATACTTTGCTTATTCTTTTTAAATAATTTTTATGTAAAAACCAAAATTTTAAAAGAAATTATAAAAGAAGAATCTTCAAATTAAATTTTTCTGGAAAAACAAGTTTTGTAAAACTATTTTTATATCATACAAAATCTTTTACTCTTTTTCTCTTTTCTCAAAAATATTCTTTGATTTTTTTAAGCTACCACATTATGCTTAGATAGAAAAAAAAACATCAGTAAGTAAAAAAGTAAAGCCAAAAAATCAACCATTTCTATTTAATAGCAGTACTTCTAATTACTAAAAGTTATACAACTCAATTAATAAAATTTCACAACTAATCGAATACGACCCTCTGCTATTCTGTTTAAGGATGAGAAAAGAGTTGTTCGCTTGACTTGCTCATGTTTTAAATTCAAACCAGTGAGCATTGAAAAAGTAATTTTAATAATTTTAGTATTTAAACTTAATTACTTGGTGCTCATATATCCGTTAATTTTGTCACTAATCACTTATTTCCCGTCACTGGATTTGACAAAGAATTTAAATCAAATCAAACATAATGAACTAGTGCAAGCTACTTCCCTATTCTGATTCCTTTTGCCAGCTTGCTAGTTTTTTGTCGCAAGGCCAAGGCAAAAACAAAACAACAAGATAATCACTTCTGTCCACTTAATTCTTTTCTTCTTTTTTTTTTCACAATAAGAAAATTTTAATTGGCAGAATTTTACTAACACCTAGTACACCTTAGATACAGAACATTTTTCCTATACTAAATATCTTGTAAATTGACAAAAACAAAAGACTGGGATCAGACCTAGATCATGAATAAAGGGCCTGATCTCATCTCATCCCGTTGAGACATCTTGAGAACCTTTCGTCCACTTCATTGCACTTCTCTTAAAGATAACTCTATTGTTCTAAATGAAAAATAAATTTGATTAAATGAATTCAAACTAAATCAAATCAAAACAAATCGAATCATATTAAACACGACTCCAAGTAAAATCAAATTTCTCTTTCTCTACTAGAAAGACCATGCCATAGCTTCAACACATCAAGCAAAATCTCATTCCACGTATCAATAGGCCCTGGCAAGCACCAATGCACGCAATCATTCTGTACACGCTCCCTAATCCCATCAGCAAAAGGAAAAGCATACATGTAAGGCCCAGGGTGACCATCAGGCCTTAACCACGCTAACTTCGTCACATCCAATGCCTCTAATCTCAAATTAACAAGCTGCTCATGCTTAATCTTCTCTTTTGCTGTATTCACTTCTTCAATCTCAACCCTTCTCATATCAGTATCCATGCCTTGAAGCTGCTTCTCATTCTCCTTATAAGGCTGCGTCTTAGGACATGCTCCAAACTTATCCCACTCTCCTTCAAAGTGGTGTGGTGAAAACGTTGTCAAGAAAACATCAAATTTGTTGCCTGTAGAGGCTTTTCTTTCAAGAATTGTGTTGAGGGTTGTGTTTATTGCCTTCCCAAAAACATCAAAGAATTCGATCTCTGTGTAGTTTTGGTCATGGTGACAATAATGGCAGCCTAGAATCTTGCCCCCATGATAATACACTGCAGGGTGGAGAAACCAATGGCCCACAGATAACACAATCATGTCCATTTCACTCATCTCACCTGCCCATCTCTCATTCACAGTGTCTAGATACAGTTCATTATACTTTGCATCACCTTTTTTCTCAACCCCATTGACTAAAAATGGTGACCAGTAGAGTGAAACAGTGGCATTGTGTGAAGCAAAATGCAATTTTCTAAATCTGTTCTCTTCACCATCTGTGTACACAAGGTTAGGCTTAGTGGCTGTGGCAATCATGCAGATTAAAGACTCTAGTTGGTTTCTAGCCATTGAATCACCCACAAAGGCTAAGTGCTTATTCCTCAGCAGTTGAAGAAAGATTTTGGGGTCAAACCTGGGGAGTTTGCATTGCTTAGGCTTCCACCTCCAATGTAGGTAAGCTTGGTCAGGCCTGCCATGGCTCAAGCAATTTTGACCATCTTTAATTGTGCTGCAACTGGTGCCATTGTACAATGGGCCCCATTTGTCATGCACCCACTTGCCCTCTGTGTAATCGCATGCATGAATCTCGACACTTGTACTACTTCTGTTTCCTGCCAGAAAGTGAACAACATGAAAGATCTTGTACACAAAATGCTAAAACTTCATATCACCATATATAGTTATTGACATAATAGCAAGATTTATGCCCTTTTTGTGATATGCTTATCAAAAATCTTAAATCTGAAAAGCATATAAGTTAATCATACTAGAAAAAATTTACATACCATGTGAAGGAGGAGAATGATGAAAAGAAGATGGGTTGATGATGATGGAGTTGTTAGAAGGAAGCTTTTGGGATAGAGAAATGGAGAGAGACGTGGGGTAGAGATATATGTGAATGAAGACTATAGCAGGAAGGAGAGCATATAATGTCCAAGGCAATAGCTTTTTGTTGATCACTGAATAACATTTCTCTTTAAATGGAGTTTTGGGCACCATTTTATTAACTCAACAAAACATTTACAACCAAAGCTCTCTTGGGTAAGAGAAAAAGAGAGAACAATTGGATCTTTTTCAAAATTTGGGTTTTTTTTTGTTTTTTCCCCTTTCTTTGTGTGTGTGTGTGTGAATGGGTTGGGAGGTTGGAGAGATGGAGAAAGAAAAAAGGGGTGCTTTTGTGGGAGATACAATAAAAGTCACAGCAAGAAACACATTATTATTTGGGTGGTCAATTAATTTGTTAAATCATTGATATGAAGTTGTCTTCTTCTCTGCTGTCGACATGTGGATGCCCACCATTGCCTTTTCCTGCTTCTTAGCATTGATTTGAGCGCTTTTTCATTTTATTTTATGGGATCTAATTTTACATAATACACGTGTTGAATATGTTTATGCTTTAATACTAATCTATACCGGGTGTGTCGTCTATAAAGTGGTTTATTAAAATAACTTATAAGGTTATTTAAATCAAAGTTTTAAATACAATATGTTGTTTTTTAAATAAATTTATATTATATTATTAACAATAAAACAATAATTTTAAACCTTGAAACATATAATCTAACATTGATATGAGATAAATTTGAAAAGAAGACAAAGGTATTGTTTGAGAAAACTAAGCTATTGTTTGATTAAATATTTTGATGGCAAAGAAAAGGGCTCACTTTTTTTTTTTTTTAGAAAACAAAAAAATAAAATGGGAATTTGGTAAAATGAAACAAAAGATAATTAAGGTTGACTTTTAAGTGACAGTTACAAAAAAGAGTAGTTTTTATTTTTTTTGGGTCAAATAATTTGTGGATAATCTTGAGAGCACGAATTTCTTTTATTTTTTTGGTAAATAAATTAAATGGACTTTTAGTCATTAAAAAACACTAACAATTCGAAACTCAAACTTTAAAGAACACACTCGAACCATTAGAGGGCACCAAGTTTATTTTAGAACCACCAAAAAAAAATTTCCTAATAATTTCCCAATTTGACAAAGAGTATGGAATGACACAAAAGACAAAACATTATCACGATTTGCATCAACCATCAATCAAATTAATGATTTGTAATTTGCATAAATCACGATTAATATTGGACCCTAATTTGTGCTTCCACTTTGTTGTTTCCATTTTTATTTTACAGTATTGTCCGATATGCCCCTTGATAAGCTGCTCGTTGGTGGAAAAACAATGAGCATTAATGTCTTATAAAAGCAGTGTCATGGTGGAAAAAAATAATGGGCATTTTAATATTGAAGTGTGCATATTGCGGACGACGTGGCCAATGATAGATAACGACACGTGGCAAACTATAAGAAGACAACAAAATAGGCGGGAACAAAATTTGTACATCCAGTTTAGTTTTATACTATAGTATAGATTTAAATAGAAACTATCAAAATCTTCAACTTAGCCAACAGGATAACAACAATAATAGGCCTTTTTGGTTGATTCCTCATATATGTTTCAACTTGGTCCGCATAATCGCCCCAAAGTGTACATTGTATCCTCATGTCCTTGAATGCAACACATAATGAATAATAAATACATAGGTAACCAAATTTCAAATAAATTATAATGACATAGTATTAAGTGACGAAACCTATTGGCTTGCAACTCCATATCATTTTTTTTTGTAGGACTACCATCATATGTCAAGCCAACCACGTCACCAACACCAACCAACCGTCCAACAATATCTGTTTTTTTTTTTAAAAAAAAACGACATATGAGAAGTTAATTAAAAAAGTGATTTTTCAAACAATGAAGGGATGAATTTTGTACTAACCTATGCTATAGAATTCATCAATACTACTATGCAACACATCTTCGATGGATATGAAATTGTATCAATTCAGTTCTATTTTACTCACCATAACATGTTTGACAGAAGTAAAATTATTAAAAATGATGCGTTCCGAATGACGTGATATCCTAAAAACAGCATTGTTAGGGATTAGAGCAAAATTAACAATAACATAGCATTCTCCTTCAACTATCTGGTGCACAAATTTTGCCATAAGCGACTTTCGAATAGAAGCTTGAATAGTGTCTCCTTGCATGAGATGAGAAAGATTTTTAAGATTAAAAATTAAGAAATAGCAAATGGTGCCCCAAAATAACAAACAGATTATGATATAAAAACAAAGACAGAAAAATTAAGGACTTATTTTGCTGCACATATTACATAAGTAGATGATATGACCTTAGAAGAAAAAAATTCACAATTCTAGTTTAGTATTAGGAGCGCAAATAAATTCATTATCTGGCTGGATATCTATATTAATTCTCCTATCAATTCAAAGCCCAAAACCCCTGCCAAGAAAATTAAAAAGGAAAAAAGAAAAAAGGACCTTCACAAACTGATTAGGTGTTTTTAATTTATATCGCAATCATGGAAGGTATCAAAGAAAAAAACAGAAAAAAGGAAAAAAGGGACCTTACAAAATGATTTGTTGTTTTGAAAAGTGTCATAATCACAACATATTATGAAGTAACAACAAAGACAGAAAAATTAAAGACTTATTTTTGTGTACATATTACATATGTAGATGATATGACCTAAGAAGAAAAAAAATTCATAGTTCTAGTTCAGTATTAAGAGTGCCAATAAATTCGTTCTCAGGATGGATATCTATATTAATTCGTCTATCAATTCAAAGCTCAAAACACCTTCCAAAAAAACAAAAAAAAAAAAGGAAAAAAGGACATTCACAAACTGATTAGTTGATTTTAATTTATATCGCAATCATAGAAGGTATTAAAGAAAAAAAAAGGAAAAAAGGGACCTTACGAAATGATTTGTTGTTTTGAAGAGTGTCATAATCACAACATATTATGAATTAACAATAAAGACAGATATATCAAGCACCTATTTTGCTGTCCATATTACATATGGACTGACCTTATCACATCAAGATTAAATTTTAAAGAAAAACAACTAATTTAAAAGAAGAATTAATCACCATAATCAATAATTAGGGATTGGCATGAACTAAGAAAAAAATATAGTTATTCATCTAGGCAAATAGTGAACCAAAAAGAACAAACAGATTTCACGAAAGATAAAGAAAAGAGTACATAAATGCTCATCCAATAAAAGCAAGTCTATCCCAGCTCATGCATTCCCTTTGGTAATAAACCAAACACGAATGGCTTGTACAATTATATGGTACATTTGTCTTGGAGGCTTGGGATCAGCGATGTAGTTTAAAATAGGTGCCATTTAACGTACAAAACATCAGATTTATATGTATATTATATAAATTCAAATAAGAAAATAGAAATGAAAGAAAATGAAAAATATGACATATAGTATATCATATTATATATCACGAAGGACTTAAAATATCATTTAAGTGAAAATAACGTCAACAATAGTCAATTACTTAATAAAAATAAGATCCTTATGCTTCATACATATGAACTTTAAAATGATTAACCTCCCTTTTCCTTGCTTTTTCGGTTGATTAAGACTTCTTAACCCCACATAAGTTATCAAAATGTTTTGAATATATTAATAAAAATCTAATGGAATTGATAGAATAATACATGTAATTAAAGGCTAATCAACAAACGAATTAAATACACATGAGGTAAAGAATATTAGTAATCCACAACACATGTTATCAAGGTTTTGCTAACTTGTAGTGCTTGTGTGGAATTTGAGCATCAACTCTGGTTAATTCTTGAGCATCCGTCTGTATTCTATGATCTAAAAATTGTGCCCAACATGAAACCAGCTTCTAAGTTTTTTCACGAAATGGGGTTTGCTTTATTTAACTACAGACATCCAAGGGATTTCTCCTTTTCGATTCAGCTAGGACATCAGATCAATTTGTTGATACTCTAGAAATCGGAGCTGTTCGTGAAGGTGCATCTTTATCTTGAAATTTGAAAGGAAAAAAATAATGCAAGATTCTAAAAATTGATAAATTGCGTACCTTCAAAGTATCATCGGAAATAGTTTATTCACCAATGAAAAAAATTGTGCAGTTGTTATTACATATATACAGGACAATTACCATTTAAATGTAAACAAACCATAGTCGGATCTTGCACCATGATTTCTCATATACAATTCACTATAAAATTATCGATCCAGTATAGGTTTGGAAACCCATAATATATCGCACTAAATAAACTAAAGAATATCAGTAGATTCAAAAACAGAGGAATTATATACACATGAGGCAAAGAAGATTACCATACCAACACATGTGAAAGTAAATCTATGCTAATCGTGATTTCTAATAATTAAAAAAAAATCAAATGAAATTTATATAAAATACATGCAATTAAATAAAAGATATGATTTTAACTAAAATTTTGATAACCCAGAAACTTATAATATAACCAAGTAGTATTTAGAAAAATTCAGGTGATTGTGGACAAAAAATAATGTAACAACATTATCAAACCGAGATAAAAAAAATGCAAAGAACATAAACAATAAATAATTTTGTACCTCCAGAATATGATTGCAAATTTCTTAGTCCGTAGTGATAAGAACCGTGAATTACTGGGTACATATATACAGAGCAATAAATAATTAAATGGAAACAAACCGTATACAGAGATTGCGCCGTGAATGTACATATGCCATTCATCAAGAGATGCATTGTTCCGGTATAAGCTTGGAAACTAAAATATATCGCACAAAATGTATTAAACATGGTAAGATTCAATCGATTTGATTGTGGTATTTCAATATCACAGATGCCAAAATAAATATGGAAAAAATTGAGTGAAAATTTTGAATGGGGCGCTAAGGTTTGACACAATGGAAAAGTCTGAAATACCAAAGCATAATCGTTGAATTAGAGAATAATAAATTGGGCAATGTTCCCAGCGAAAACTCTTCGAGATTTGCTGCATAATGCCGAAATAGAGATGGAAAGAAAATTGGGGCCATCAATTAGGGATAATAACATATCACCACATAAAAAGTCTAAATGCCAGAATGGAAGGAGTGTTTTGGTAGCAAATGAGAATGGGCAAAAAAAGTCTTTAATCTCAAATCCAAAAGATAGTTTGTTATTGAACGTCTTTAATCCCAATTACATAAAGCAAGTAAAAATGCATCCAGGCTGCACCACATGGCAAACAATAAGGAATGAACAAAATAGGAGGGAAGCAATTTTAGACATCTAGTTTAACTTTATACTATAGTATAGATGATAAATAATTGTCTTTGGAATGGATATTATTTGTAAGTTTCACCATAATAGTTGCAAAACTAATTAATAAATGGCGTTGACAAATGATTTTCAGAGTCGTAGTGGCAGCCGACACTTCTGAAGAAATTTGTGTTTTACGGCCTGTTTGGCTCTGCTTCTTTTTTTGGGCTTATAAACATTAAAATTAAAAAGCAACTCAAAACAAACTTTTTTTTCCTTCTTTTTTTTTACTTATAAGCACCAGAAAAAGCAGAATACAGGGCCAAACAGACTCTTAGGATGCGTTTGGTTTGCTTGTTTTCTGTTTTCATTTTCTAGTTTTCATTTTCCATTTTCATTTTCTAAAAACAATTTTCATTTTCTGTTTTCTAAAATATAGAGAATGTGTTTGGTTACTAAAAGTGTTTTGTTTTTTTATGTTTATTTACAAAATTATCACCTTGTTTTCTAATTTTTTTGGAGATATTTTCAAAATTACCACCTTGTTTTCTAAATTTTTTAGATATATTTGTAAAATTGCCACCTTGTTTTCTAAATTTTTTTAAGATATTTACAAAACTGCCACCTTGTTTTCAAATCTTTTAGAGTTATTTATAAAATTGCCACATTATTTTCTAATTTTTTAGAATTATTTACAAATTTACCACCTTGTTTTCTAAATTATTTAGAGTTATTTACAAAATTACCATATTGTTTTCAGAGAAAACACTTTTTTGATGTTTTTTATTTTCCTAAAAAACTATTTTCTGTTTTCTAAAAAAGAAAACAAAAGTAGTTAACCAAATAAATTTTTTATCCTAATTTTCATTTTCCATGAAAATAAAAACAGAAAACAGACAAACCAAACGCACCCTTATATTTTGGCTTGGCAGATTTACGTCCCATTTACATAGCTAGATAAACTATAGTAAACTATAACTCATATATTCCATCTGCTAATGTTTGTTGATTTTAAATTAACAATATTTATTAACTGAATTTCACTGACAAATTATAAAGCAAAAAATAGTAACTCACCTGAAAATTGAAAAAAAGAATAGTATAATAGTAATTAAACCCATGAATTATTCTCCTCAGCCTTATTGTAATCTACATGTATATTCTTTTACAAATCTTTTAACATGCACGTAACTTTATTCATGTTCGCAAAAGCAAGAGTATATTGTAATTGTATCTTTTAACTTATGAATAAGTACTTCTACAGTTTTTCTTTTCACTACACTAGTATATTTCTTTGTTCCGTTACGTTGTGTTCTTATAAATCTCCCCACACTTTAATATGGATTCATATTGTTTTTACATATGGTCCTCAAATTTCATATGAAACCAAAAATGAACAAAGCTGAGCATGAAAGCCTATTTTAGTTTAGCCCAGATGAACTAATGGGGTCAATCCATGGATCCATCGAAGTCTGAGCGGATCTCGAGTTGGAGAAAGCCCTCTTTGCCTCGATGAGCATTGATGATATCTGATCCATTTGACGAAGCTTGAGGGTTCGATTGAATTGGCTCTATCAAGCAGATCTTTTAGAAATACATATATATATATATATATATATATATATATATATATATATATATTTTTTTTTTTTATTATGATAATTTAAAATTTCTCACTCTTGGAAAAGGTTGAGTTTGAGTTTTTTTCTTTCTTTTTAAGAGTTTCGGTTTTTTTTTCCTCTGAAAATCAACAGAAAAATTTATTACAAAAGAATGTATTTTTAAGGGGGAAAAAATACTTTTTAAAAGAAAAAAGAATGTATTTTTAAGAAGAAGAAGATGCTGCCTCCAAATGGATTCATCTATGTATATGTATGTATGTATGTACATATATATATATATATATATATATATATAAGCCAATCAACATGGGCAATTTCATTATTCGATTTTAAAGTTGCTTTTCTTTCAAATATACTAGTTTAAATTCTAACTATTGCCCTTCTCCGATCCTTACTGTTCAACCTGAAAGCAGACAGCTAATGCGTTCCATTTATTGAATAGGGTTCTATGATCGGTCTGTGACCCTTGGATGTTGAAAGCGTCCTTGGGGTGATCTCGTAGTTCCAAAGGGGTGGAGATGATGGGGTTGGTCTATGGATTTTCCTTCCTTTTTTTTGGCCGCACTTCGCTCAAAGAGTTGAAGGGAGATAATGCATCAAGCTGTTCGCAAGGGCCAACTTGATCCTCTTCCCTAGGGATCTTAGGTAAGGGAACTCTGGGAGAGCCACTGACTCCAACTACCATCCATGTACGATCTATACTAGATTTGACCAACTGCTCATCCTACCTCTTCTATGTTCTTGACAGCCGTCATTGTCTCAGTAAAGTCTTTCAGTGGCATGTTTTGGTCCTCTTCCCCATTACTTAAAAAAAGTGAGCTCATGCAATGCACATAAGAATGTATATTGTTAATATCTTTAATTTTTGGTAATTTTTCAAAAATAATTACAATTTTATGAGACATTTCCAGTAATAGAATTAAATATTTAAATTATTTATATGACTTTTCTTATTATTTTTTCCTTACCACCCCCCTCCCCCCTCTCCCCCCCCCCCCTCAAAAAAAACCCATCCCCGTCGTCCCCAAGGGGATGATATAAGAAACAAGTGAAAAAAAAATTTTAATGTTATTTTTAGAAGAAAATTAAGTATTATTAGTTGGTGATTATATAAATTTATATTAAGAAATAATAATTTGTATATAATACAAAAGGATATATGCCTTTTCAGTTCATGCCACATATTATCAATATTCTAAATCTTCTCATTCATCAAACAAAGCATTTAATCTACTTCTCTATGTGTGTACAATAACATATTTAAAGCATTAATTTATTCTACAAGTTCATTAAACATTTTACTTATAATACTTTTACGAATTGGGTTGCACGGCAAATTGCATTTTTTAATCTAAAATGCAGTTTGAAGGTATCTATATGCTGTTAGTTATTCTTTTACGTCAATTTAATCTGTTCTATCAAAATATGAACTTTGGAGCGGAGAACACCTTTCCGCCAAAAAATGAGTAAAGCATTGATAGTCACATCCATCAATTAAACTCTTTAGTTTAAGATTGATAATCGTATCCGTGTTTAATCTCTATTGAGAATATATATTTTAGAAAGGAACACACAAAAGTGATGCACTTCTATGGTTTGCCACAATGCCATCCAGACATATAATAGATTTGTTCTCTCCCCCCCCCCCCCCCCTTTTTTTTGCCCTTTCCACCCCCAACCCTAACCCATCCCTTACCTCTTATGGGATTTAAATTTAAATGCAAGTCATCACTCCTATAAGAAATAATCAAAATCACTTAAACTATTTTATAAACCCTATATTAGACTTAATTCACAGATAGTGTTTTTTAAATTCATGAATATATATTTTAGAAAGGAACACACAAAAATGTGCATGAGTACTTTTTTTAAGGTACTTGTAAGCACTTAAAATAAACAAAGACAAACAACCTCTAATTCCCTAATTATTATTGTTTTTTTCTCTTAACAATTTTGCAGTTGCATTTCCTAAGCTGGAAATTGGCAAATAATAGGGGAAGAATAAAATTGATGTCGTATATTAATATATTCCAATTCATGAGACATATATATATATATGTATGTATGTATATATTTGAAGGTCTTTTGTAGTCTTAAAACACTTCCAACACGTAAAGGTTGAAGATCAAAATTCAAAAGCAGATTCTCATGTCGTCAACTTTGTTGATCTCATGACCTTCATGCAGCCGGAGATACCGTTAATATTTCTCTTTTATGCAAATGCATATTCATGGGTGTTTGGCTTTTTTCTGGTGAAACTTGTTTATAATCTAATCTAAGCTAATAAAAACATTTGTTTTAATTAAAAAAAATACTTTTTTTAAGTAGCTTTAAGAAAAAAATAAAAAACTTCCCACTCATAACTTTTACTTTTTATAGCTTCAAGTACTTTAAAAAAAAAAAAAACAAGTTTGACCTAATCATTTATTATCTTATCCTTATCTCTTCATCTTCATTACCAAAATATTTTTACTCTTTATTGTTATACTTACCATTTTAAATTGTATTGTCATGCCTTTAATTGTTATTTTAACAATATATATTACTTTTTAACCAATTTTACCAAATATATAAATACTTATTTTTATAACTACAATTTTTATTCAAACATGTAATTAATCAAAATGTCATAAACAAAAATTTCTTAAAACCAAAGGTTCTCTAAGTAGTTTTTTGAAAAGCGAATCCAAATACACTCTGAATATTTTTTTGTGAGTAATGTTGTGTACATGATTAGGACTGAGGATTCAGTTATAACCGAACCAAATTAACCAAAAATCAAAATTTAAATATTTTAAAACTGAAACCAAACTGCATTATCGGGAGAACTGAATTTTGGGAATCGATTTTCCAATTAATAATCGAATTAAGTGAATAACCCGAGCTTCCTGTTAAATTCGAAAAACAAACTGTAATGACCTATTATACATGTTTACAAATAAAAAATTTCATAAAAGAAGTTATCAAATTTTCACTTCACAAGTTGCATATTCATTCTCCCACACCTATTGAAAACAAAATTTAAATATTAATACTAACTGTCCACTGTCCAGTTTTTGACTTTCTGTTAATCATTGTCCTAGACATGATTTAAGCAACATAATTGACAATCATATTGAACTCCTATATTAATGTTCCAACTTGACAGGTATCAAAGTCCAAATTCACCACATGACCTGAAAATAAAAGCAACATAACCTACTATTTAATTGATTATACAGCTTTTCCAAACTACAGATACAATCACATTCATTAAACAAAAAGATTCCAACTTCTCCAAACACCCAAATCAAAATTAGATCAAACTATACTGTAGAAAAGATAGCAACGAGTGAAGGGTCTGTTGCTTTACCATCCTTGGATCAACCAAAGAAAAAATCATTCAGAACTCAAATAATTTGACATCCATTATACTTGTATACACATAAGTAACCCAACTCCCGATCATGTAAAAGAAGTTAATAAATGCTAAAGATAACATTTATCGTTAAGCAAAAAACTAGTAAAAAAATAAGATACCGCATAATATTTTCAGCACACACACACACACACACACACACTTTTCTTAAACTAATTTTGCAAATTTGTAAAAAAATAAGTAGATACAAAAAAATTAAAAAAAGTAAATAAATTCATTGTTGACGTCCGTCGAGGGCTTGTCATTGACGTCAAGAGGACGAGATCAGAGCATTGCGACGTTGAGAGAAGTTGAGAGATTGAGGGTTGTGGCGTCAAGAGGGCTTAAGAGTTGAGACAGCTGAAAGAGATCGAGTCTCTAACGCTGTGAGAAGTGTCAGCGTCTAGGGACGAGGATGGCCGGAGGCGACGACGAGAGAGGGAGGCGCGCTTGAGTGATTTGGGACTTTGGGGGCTAGGGTTCATAAATGCTTAAATGGTAAAAATTTGATGTGAAAATGTTTTTAAAAATTTTAAGTCTTATTGTTTTTACTTTTAACATTTTAAAGTTATAAAAGGAATAAAATCAAATTAGGTTATTATAAAACCACTAAAAGGACGTCGTTTCACTTTTTTGGATATTAATTGAATTTTTAAACTGATAACTAGAACCGAAATGATATCCAAATTTTCTAATTTTTGGGAACTAAAACCAAACCGACCGAATTGCTAATTCGGTTCAGTTATCGGTTATAAACCAAAATGTGTTCACCCCTGTGCATGATGATGAGTAATTTTGTTAGTATCTAAAGCATATAATAATCTTAGGAATAAAAAATCTAGTCAAGTGGTAGTTCTCTCATTTTTAGTATAGATAGGTTTGGAGATTAATTTCCATTAGATATATTATAATCGACCTTTGACTTCCTTTAAAGTGAAAAAAATAATCTTAGGAAAACTAATGTTTAGAATAGATTTTCGCTTTTTCAAAATTTGTAGCTGTTAAGTGACATTTTGACTTTATAGTTGTCCCAAATCAATTTATACTGTGGTTATGAGGGAAATTTAATGATAACTAAAATGCAATTTTGGATTTAAAAGGGCAAAAAACCCCAAGCTATCCAGTTATAACATATTACCCCATGAATAAGAAAATAGAGCCCGCCTGATGCGCCACGTAAATGGTACCAAATCTTTCGCAATATTTTAAAGCCGTGATTTCACATCCTACATATATATGATATACTCAACAAGCCTAATATATTTCGTACATGGTTTTGGTCAATAAATTTGATTGAGGTGGTAGTAATCTCTCTTTTACAAAAGAAAAATACAAATTTAAATATCGAAAAACACATCTGTTACGAGGATATCTAGGTCCTAATGCATGAATATTTTTTCGTCATAATTTAACAAAACAGAAGAAGAAAGAAATCTTTAATAAGCATAACCTTTAACCCCTTTTCTTTGCAGCCTTATGTCTGAGGCCGGAGATTTGACACAGCAAAAGTTGTGAACCAGAGATGTGACGCATGCCACATTTATAAGATTATACCCCGAATATTATTATACCCATTGGCCATTGCAGATCCGAGGGGATGACTTTTGATGTATAATGACATCTCAAACTAAACATCTTGGTTTAGCACTTTATTCCTTAATTTTATTTATCTGGTCTAAATGTTCACGATAAATATAATTAATGGTGATTTGAGTAGCCTTTGCCTTCTTTTTTTTTTTGGCTTTGGGCATTAGGCATGTGACTGGGGAAGCTGATATTCCTATTATTCAATTATATTAGATAGTAATATAATGCAAGAAAAGTGCTAAGGAAAGCAATATTAAGTTGTCACTAATACTCTTTAATAGTAGTACTTATTAGAATTCAAGAAATTAATTAACCAAGGAATGAATAATTAGTGCATGTCAATCTTCTGCTAGTCCCCCCTCAACTTTATGGCGCAAATAAGCCATGGTCTAAGAGGGTGTTTGCGATTGATAAGCTAATTATATGAACTTAAAGTCTTATAATTTTTAAGTGTTTAAAAATTGGACAAATTAACAACCTTTCGAATGTATATTCAAAAGGTCTCACCTTAAATATTGTGTAGATTGATAAGCTAATTACATGAACTTAAAGTCTTATAATTTTTAAGTGTTTAAAAATTGGACAAATTAACAACCTTTCGAATGTATATTCAAAAGGTCTCACCTTAAATATTGTGTATCTTTCTTTTCTATGTTATAGTATTCGTGCTTAGCTTTTAATTTTAGGCAACCCATTCACCTTTTAATCGATCAACACAAATTTTTTCTTTTTCTTTTTTTTTTTTTGACGAGACTATACTCTATATTTATCTGTTTTTATATTCATAATTTTGATAACGAGAGGGATCGAAAAAACATCAATCAAAATTCTATACATATGAACTATTAATCTTGCCAAAAGATGATGGAAGAAAATTTTATATATATTGGCATAGAGTACGAAAGAGCTTGATAATAATCACTACTTTTGTTGATTTTAATATCTTCAACGTGATACATAATTCAACAAATGTTTTAAGATTTATCAACGATTAGTACTACTACCTCCTTTTATTTAAAATATTGTCAAGATTCTAAAGTAGTGTTTTCATACAAATGTAGAGTTCCTCAAAGCAAAAGTAATATGCTAATAACGTTATTCTATCTTTTTCTTTTCCTCTGTTATTTTATTGTTGCTTATCTTAAGTAAAATATTAGCAATGCATGTTTATGATATCAAAAAGAGAATATTAATGTTAAATGGGATTACATATGGTAGTTGGATTTAAAGTCTAAAGAGACGGAGTTGGGCTGCAAGAGTGGGCTATTAAAATCAAAAACAAAAGAAGTGACATAACATATATGTTTATTTTTTTAGTATATATATATATATATATATATATATATATATATATATATTCCGTGTGTACAAATTACTGAAGCAAGAATTAGAAAACGGGGGCATTTGGTGCCTGACTTAAAAACGATCAATGTGACCATGGATTTTTCTTTAACAGTGTAGACAAGTGGAGATAATTAGATTTCTAGTATATTGTCTTTTCCCCTCTCAAATTAATATTTGTGCAAGTGACTTGGACCAAATTTGGAAAAACCTACAAGTTAGGTGGTCTATACTGATTGTTGACTCTTAGATTATTATAGATTTCATTTAAGACATTATTCCAATCGGAGAAGAAGTGAAAAATGATTCAGTTCGATTGTCAAATCATTCAAAACC
Source organism: Cordia subcordata (assembly GCA_028554755.1). Classification (NCBI taxonomy): domain Eukaryota; kingdom Viridiplantae; phylum Streptophyta; class Magnoliopsida; order Boraginales; family Cordiaceae; genus Cordia; species Cordia subcordata. The sequence goes on from JAPTOF010000020.1 coordinate 3,279,698, forward strand.
TCAAATTATTTAATTTGATTCGACGGTCGGATATAAGCATTTTTTTTTATCCTAAATTAGATTGGCGGAATATTACAAGCATTTTCTAAAGTACATAAATAAAGGCAGATACTGCGATAGGCATGCATATTATAGAATCACGCAAGAAGCCCAGGCCAAATTGTCACGCAGGAGATGGTGCAAAAGTGCAAGGCAACAGGTGAGACAGACTGAGCGTATGCCCAACAAATTTGACATGTCTGCTAATGAAATTGACTACTGAGACCCCACCAAATCTGCCATCTAATCAAAATCTTTGTTTCTTCTCTTAACAACTTTGCAGTGATCTCTTTGTACTTCCTATCCCATTCCGCTATGAAAATAACTTGTCTCTCTTCTCATTTTTATTTTCTCTAATTACTATCAATACAAGTTTAAATTTGATTTTGAACTCACATCACGGCAGGGCCTTAATTTTGTATTAACTTTGATGGTCCTAGATTAAAGTCCCGCTATTTTGTGCATTTGTTTATTATATGTTGCTTAACGAGGAACGGTAACAATAATAAATATTTATAACAAAATTCAAAGACGTATAATATTTTAAGCGGAGTCTTTGATTTGTTGGTTAATTTGTTCAAATACCCTTGAATTGTCGTAGTTTAACGAGATTTATTTCTTTAAACAATTATATTTTCTAATCTAACATGGTCCGTATGTAGAGCATGTTAAGCATTAATTTTCCAAAATAAATGTACATAGATACTAACGAAACACATCATGCACCACACAACATTACAAAAAATTTAAATACAAGCATGCACACATTGTAGCACATAGAAATTAAATAAAATCAAACGTAATCTATGCATGCATTAAGGTCATCAGATTAGTAAAGTTGAGGACATGAGATGCTTTGCAGCTTTATCTTTTACGTGTTAGAAGCAAAAGCAAAGTGTTTCAAGACTTATACAAAAACCTCCAAATGAGTTTTTTTTTTTTTAGGAAAATAAAAAAAATTGTGTGAAGTGAGAGGAAGAAAGAGAAAGGATTCTCTCTTGGAAAGAGTTGCAGTACCTTGCAGAGACGTATTAAGTAGCTGTGCTACTTTGGTTCCTTTCACAACTTTTGGGTCCTGTTTGCTTTTCTCTTTTGTCTCGCTTTTATTTCCCCCTCCAAATTTGTTTCACATTCTGCTTTTAAGTTTCTTGGGTTTGAGCTTTTAAGCCATTTTATTGAGCTGTAAGTACACTGCTGACCTTAAGGTCACTATACTTTCTTGAATTAACATAAAATAAAAGTTTTCTTTATTTTTTAGTTTCTGTTCTTGGTTTTGGTGCCTGTGCATTGAAAAGCTGAGGGAAGAATTTTTTCTGGTTTCAGGTGTTATATCATATATGTGAGCATGGAGATTTTTGGGTTTTGGTGATAATTGCTTTAATAAGTTGTTTGTGGGGCGTGCAGATTTGCTTTTACTGAGCTTTGAGCAAGAAATTAAAGGCAGAAAGAAGCTGAGGCAATGGCAGGAGGAGGACCTGCACCTCTACCGAAGCAAGATGAGTTCCAAGCACACCCAGTGAAAGATCAGCTGCCACATGTCTCTTACTGCATGACCAGCCCACCACCTTGGCGTGAGTCCTCTTTTCACCTTTTTCTTTTTCCCCCATTGACTAAAACCATATGTGTGTATGCTGGGTGAGTTTTTGTGTGTGTTCATATGCGTGATTTGCATGTCTCATTTTAGAGCATTCTTGGAGCATATGAAATCTTCTTGTTATACTCGAGCTTTAGTGAAGGATGGGACCCATTTTGTGGTCTTTCAAAAGAAATTAGACTAAGTCTAATTTGATAATTTGCAAAATGTTTCTTAGCTGTAAATTATTGGTGATCTAGTTTTGGTTCCTTTTGTTCATCACCTCATTTTATGTCAGCTCCATATATAACGTTATGTGTACTGAATAAGTTGATTGTGGAGCAAATATTTGCAAAGAAAACAAGGCTTCTTGCTTGCATTGTGTTCTTCTCGTAATGATGGGGCTTGACCTGTGTATTTTCTTCCTTTATGTTAATTTGTTAGCTTTTCTAGTTTGTATAAGCTGAAATTGGTAAATGGAGAAATGCATTTTTCTTATTATATTACTATGATGAGTAAATTTTATGGGGTTCTGTGAAAATGCAGCTGAAGCCATACTACTTGGATTTCAGCACTATCTTGTGATGCTTGGCACAACTGTGCTCATTCCCTCAACTTTGGTTCCCCAAATGGGGGGAGGAAATGTAAGTCTTCGATTATAATGCAGTGATTATAGAGCAATTCCTTTATTAGCTTTAGATAATTGTTGTTGTTGTTGTTTTTTTCCTTTTTTTTCCTAATCTTTTATCTTGGAAGAGAAAAATCAATGCTGCTTTTGTCAGGAAGAGAAAGCAAAGATGATTCAGACATTGCTGTTTGTAGCTGGTTTGAACACACTGACTCAGACAATGTTTGGGACTCGATTGCCTGCTATTATTGGAGGCTCTTACACTTTTGTTCCTACAACAATTTCAATTATCTTGGCTGGACGGTACAGTGACATTGTCGATCCTAAGGAGGTTTGCCGATGTGCCATCTCATTGGGTTTTGGTGAAGCCTATCTTGTCTGCTTTCTCTTTAGAAATTTGAATATTGATTCATGCAAATTTGTTGTGTGCAGAAATTTGAGAAGGTTATGCGAGGGATTCAAGGTGCTCTCATTGTGGCTTCAACTCTGCAAATTGTTATTGGCTTTAGTGGCCTTTGGCGTAATGTGACAAGGTGAATTAATTTCTTCATGTTCGAAATAAAGAAAGTTTTAGTAGCTGAGAATGTTTAAGTGAAGTGTCAGAAATCCTTGTGTAATGTATATCATGGCTCAGTTAAACGTAGTTATTCTTTGAAGATACAGAAAGTAGCAGCATCTCTTGAATTGATTTGAACTGATTCAATTATATTCATTCATAACTTCAGCTTTCTTTTTTTGGTCATTCATAACTTCAGGTTCATGAGTCCACTTTCTGCAGTTCCATTGGTAGCTCTATCAGGTTTTGGGCTTTATGAGTTTGGTTTTCCTCTGGTAAGCATTCATTTGGTTCCATCTTGGAATTTTTGATAAGATAAACTTGTACTATATTGCTCATCCAAACCAAAGCAAGCCAAGCTCTATCCCACCATGTGAGATTTGTTACATTGATATGACGACACCATGCATTCCTATTGAAAATCATCTCCTAGGTTAGAACTTAGAACCATAACCCTTATCCAACAATATATTTAGAACCATTCATAGTGGTCTTCTGAATTAGCTAAACCTACTGTGCTTCTCGAACATGATGTTTAACTATTCCACTGAAGTGTATGTTTCAACTTATGTAGCTTGCAAAATGTGTGGAGATTGGATTGCCAATGCTTATCTTCCTTGTGATATTTTCTCAGGTAACAATTCATTACGAGTTAAAAAAAAATACCTTTCTTTTCGGAGTCATGTTTTGGATTTTTTTCCTTTGATTATCCTACTCTAATTTGCACTGAGCTCAAGTAAATTGTTAATAAGCAGATTGACGATCAATCTCTTCCCATTGCCTTTATTGAATCTTAAATTTCTGTTCTGTAGTACATACCTCATCTCATCAAAGGGGAAAGACATGTGTTTGACCGGTTTGCTGTTATATTCTCTGTGGTTATTGTGTGGATCTATGCCCACTTACTTACTGTGGGAGGAACATATAGAAACACCCCCACCAAGACTCAGATAAGCTGCAGAACAGATCGTGCTGGAATTATAGGTGGTGCTCCATGGTAAGGCTAGTTGTTTGCTTATAATTAGAATATCAACAAGGTTGCAAGTCAGCATAAAATCTTTATCAATCATTACAAGATAAAGATATGAAATAAATACCATCACGAGCCATAGCAATTCAATGCTTTTAAGTAAATATCATTAAAATGCAAAAGGACAATGGTAAATTATATAAAAGCTTGGAGAGAACTCTGTGGTTGGGCAATTAGAAAATAGAAAATCATAAAGCAAATAAGCGACCAATCTCTTGTACCCTTTTGCAGGATTAGAATCCCGTATCCATTTCAATGGGGAGCTCCCACATTCAATGCTGGTGAAGCATTTGCTATGATGATGGCTTCATTTGTTGCTCTTGTTGAGGTGCAATTTTTAGTTTCTTGTCTTCTCGAGATGAATATATAATAAATCCTATACGATGTAATTGATCTCCTAAATCCAGTATATCTCTGTTTCCTAGCATCATTCTTTATCTACTGATTACAAGAAAGTTAAGTAATCCCTGTTCTGCCAAAAAGAGACCCGAACTTGATGTTTGTTTTACTTGTCCACAGTCCACAGGTGCTTTCATTGCTGTAGCACGATATGCGAGTGCAACTCAACCACCACCTTCAATCCTTAGTCGTGGTGTTGGTTGGCAGGTAAAGGGATTTCATAGTTGCGGATATATTCTTTCTAATTAGAGTCTCATCTTACTGGTCAAGGAATGATGGAAGGTGTTCTCAATCTAATGGGAAATACAAAATGTGTACTCTGTCATCAGATAGTTCAATTAGGAGTGCCTGTATAAGAGTTCATGCAGTAAATGTGAATCATTATTGTGACTAAGAGAATGCTTCTATTTTCATGTAAGGGTGTGGGTATCTTATTCTCTGGAATATTTGGAACTGGAAATGGCTCGTCAGTATCTGTGTAAGATCTTTCAGCATCCCTATTCTCTATGTGAAAAACTTCATCAAGTTTACTCAGAACAATTTCATGTCTTTGTTACTGTGGGGCCTATTGCTTTCTTCTTAACAGCGAAAATGCTGGTTTGCTGGCTTTGACACGAGTTGGAAGCCGGAGAGTAGCACAAATTTCTGCTGGCTTCATGATATTCTTTTCTATACTTGGTGAGTCACCTAATTTATTAGCTAGTCAATGAATGTTGTTTGCCTCACTTGAAATAACGAGCTAAATATCTTGCTGAGCAGGGAAATTTGGAGCTGTCTTTGCTTCCATCCCGGCTCCCATTGTCGCAGCCCTTTATTGCCTCTTCTTTGCCTATGTCGGTACGTGTCATTAATCAGTCTTACAGGCTTCCAAGGCATACAAGCATGGCAAATAATAATTTTCATGCATATTATGAGCAGGATCTGCAGGTCTAGGCTTTCTCCAATTTTGCAATTTGAACAGCTTCAGAACAAAGTTTATACTAGGATTCTCTGTTTTCATGGGTTTGTCTATACCACAATACTTCAATGAGTACACAGTATTGAATGGTTTTGGTCCTGTCCACACCAGCGCTAGATGGGTATGCAGTTTTCTTCTTTGAAGTCCATGAAATAATTTATGACTTCTTAAACTTTGATATACTTGCCATCTTCTCATATTCCCCAATCCAACTAATCTCCTTTATTATTGCAGTTCAATGACATGATCAATGTGCCCTTCTCATCGGAAGCATTTGTTGCCGGCTTGCTGGCGCTTTTCCTGGATGCCACACTGCGCGGAAAAGATAGTGCAACTAGGAAGGATAGGGGCATGCCTTGGTGGGATAGATTCAAGTCATTCAAGACTGATACGAGGAGTGAAGAATTCTACTCCTTGCCCTTGAATCTCAACAAATTTTTCCCTTCAGTGTAATTAAGATCGATGATGTTGTAGCCTTATCATCCTCTGCAACACTTATTTTTGGGCATCGCAGTGCAACAGATTTGTCATTAACCTTGTTCTATACATATTTTGCTCACTTTTGAATATTTCAGATAGGAACTAATCGATCCAAATGAATTACGTACTTCTTTCAGTAGAGGTCACTTCTTTCAGTTTTCCCTCTACAGCCCCTTTTGTTCAAATGCTTGGAGAATATAGCAGATTATGGCCTTATTCCTGAACGTCTTACGTTTAAACTGTTATGCTAATTTCTAATTTAGCCAAGAACCATTTTCTTCGTCTATCGCCCAACCTTCAAGGTTGACAATACGTTTGTCTTGTTTTAGGAATGAACAAGAAGGCTATTTAAGTTGGTTAGAGAACAGTAGTGCAATGCCACTAGAAGGACTCCAATACTTGATTTAGCACTTAAATCGGGATGTCCAAGTAAAGAAACGAAGTGTATAGTAAAGCTAGTTATGATTGTGTACCTTGAGTGCTCCTATAGCTGAGTTCTTATAGATCCAAGAAGAGTAGTATTTGATGACCTCTGTCTCTTAGGTTGGTCATAAGATAAGTCATAAAGAAATTAGAGTCCTATATAAATATGTCACATGTAATATATCTTCTAGTCGACTAAGGTATATTATGTGATTTTCAGGCTGGACCCCACAATTTTGGGGCCACCTGGAGCAAGAGGCCCAAGAGCTTGGAACCCTCTTCAAATTGGCTATGTATCGGAGCCGAAAATACCTGGGTTGGGTCGAGTTATACCCATTTCAGTACTATCAATTTTCTACAATGAATTATTACATTAGATAAGTTTTTTAAGTCATTATGATTAGGTGCATTAAGTACCTTAAACAATCTATGTTAGAAGAATTAAAGATTATGCATGTTAGTTACAAAGTGTATAATGTAAATAATTGGTACCAGGTAAAAGTAATGATATTAACATCATGAGTCTATTCCTCATTCACTTTCTTTTATCTCGGCTGAAATATATTAATCATACAAAAAATTATAGATAAAAAGTTAAGTCAATGTCATTATATACCTAAAATAAGAATGTTTTCAATTACTTAAGAAATTTTATATAGATTTTTTTTTTTAAAAAAAACATTAACTGATTAGAAAGTAAGTGCTTAAGTATCAAACAAAAACAACTCTCCCACACATGCACATAAACCAAGCATGTATATATTTAGTGTTACAAGCTGATGACAAACTTATAAGCTAGCCAAACACTCAAAAGCAATCATAGAGCTTGTTACGGGTACCGACATACCTCTAATTAAATGGCCCCCTGAGGGACTTTACAGAGGATTGCAAGAATCTCTTATACATATCTATAAAGAAACTAAGTGAAATGTCTGACAAATCTCGACTTTCTTGATCTACAATAGAAAAAAAATCAGATATTTCCCATTTGAATGTGTTAATGTAAGATGTATAATGTTAAGTGGGTGTCCAATGTTTAGGGTGTATGATATCCAGGCCATAAAATATCGATGATATTAGAAAATGCTGCAACTCTCCACAATATTATAGGGAAAACTCACTCATTTCTTTATATATTTTAGTTTCGGTTCCCTTTTCGTGCTTGTGGGAACAGATCCACAAAGTTAGTCATTGTGTGAATTATACAACATCTACTAATTCCATAGTAAGGCTTTAGAATACTTTTGAATTATCTTTAATTTTTTATTTTAAGAACCATTCAATTTCCACAACTTCCATATAGTTTTGGTTTTCAAAAAAATATTTATCTGGATAAAATATTCTTTATTCGTCGTGTGTGCTTCCTTATCTTGATGAATACTACAAATGTGTTGTATATGAGACAGTGAAGGCCGCAACTTTTTGGATGATGAGAAACTTTATTCACTTTTCCACCTATCGACCAAACAAATGACTAAGCTTGACCCTTAGTTTTTACATTGAGGAGACAAAGTATTCACATGATCACTATTAATGTTTTTGCCATAGGGTACAAATTAGATCAGAAGTAGAAAGTGAACGCTACTATAGAGACGAAAAAGAAAGAAAGTGAACCCCATGACAACAACAAGTGACACATGACATTCAAAATTTTTATCTAGCAACAAAATTAGAATATGTTCCGTGCAATTTATGACAGAAATTTATATTTTTAATATCTGTATTTATTATTAAGGGTATTTATACATTTCATGTAAGAATTAAATATACATTTTAAAATTTAATTCATGGTAACTTTTAAATATTAACATTGTTTTTATGAGATATTTTCAATAATTGAATGCAGTATTTAAATTGAGAAAGTAAAACAAAAAAATAATCTAATATAAAAAAATAAAATATTTTTGAATGTTATTTTAGATGAAAATTAGTATTATTAGTACGCAAAGGTCAGATCAAATGCTCTGTTATATAGAAGGGAACTTAGCATGATGACATGTAGTATTGATTAAAAAGTCTTGTATCTTCTTTCATATAACATATAGATATTCGGAATGTGAAAGAAAGACTTATTCGCATTTTGTGCTAAATTCAATCACAAGATTTCTTCTTTTCTTTTTTTTTTTTTGGAATCCCTCTTAATAAATCTTGTACTTCATGAATTTTCTAAAATGTTTTTCATCGTAATATAAAAATATGATTGCTGATGTAATGGATAGAATCCCTCTTAGTAAATCTTGTACTTCATGAATTTCCTAAAATGTTTTTCATCGTAAAATAAAAATATGATTACTGATGAAATGGATAGACGCATAGGTTTGAATGTTTCAGCTATGGGGATAAAATAATTATTAATCCACCATGATCGATTATTGCCTAGACCTATATAGGCACAGGAGGGCATTGATTTGATATAGTTCTCATGGTATAGGAGGCACGATGACCACTCGATAGTAGCCGTGTCAATCTCTAATTCATCTTTCTGTCTCATGAGCATGTGTGGCCAGCCTAACCAATGCAAATAAGTACTTAACAACAAGGATTTTTTTTATTCAATTTTTGACGTAGGTTTGCATGGGAAGATCAATAGATATCGCAATCATGCAGTGCAAATTGATTGAAAAAAAGTCGACAATTACGTTACAATAATTCATTCATGCATTTCCTCCCCTTGTAAAATGTAGCTCGGGGTTGCTTTTATGTTTCTAAGTGCTGGTAAAAGTGTCCTTAGGATTTGCCTTTTCCAGCACTTTGTCATCACCTGTCTTGTATGTACCCTATCAACAAAAAATTGATCATGCATTAAAGTTTGATTGCTTTTTAAATTTCGCGTATAATGAAAATTTTGTGTACCAAACTCTAAAAAAGTACCGATGAATTAAACTTTGATATATGTTTTTGTCCCGCGCAATAATAACAGTACTTTATTAGATATTGTTAAATTTGACTTCTCAAAACTCTTCAAAAAGCATATTTATATACTAATCCATCGATATTCTCGAAAGGCATTCTTAATTTATATATTCGTTCTACCTATATCTCACAATTTCTTTTGTAAATCACAAATTAGACGGATTGCTAATGTTTCCAGAAAAAAGAAAAAGTCTTATTACACTGATGAGACCGAGCTCAGCGGTGCAATTAATGTGAACACTGTAAGTGTCAAAAAAAGAATTCTAACCCTCATGTTGCACAAAATTTTTATTATGTTCGCTTCAATAATTAAGTTTATTGTACAAAATCTTACTTCATACATATTTATAATACATTGAAAATTTAAAGTTGCGTGACAAAAGTCTCACCCATATATCACTATCTGAGATTGGCTTAGAAAATTTAAAGTATCAAAATAAAGTCTTCAGAATTTCTTGACAAGAGAGCATAACTGAATAATAGCACCTTGAGCTACACTCACTCTTGACTCAATTTAAAAAAAGACAAAAAAAAAAAAAAGTCTCCGGAATTTCTCGGGGTTGTCTTCCTCTTTAATTTCACTGGAGTCACTTCTTAAAGATTCTCTTCATTATTTGTACTTGTTTAATCAGACTTGTAATTTGATTACACGGTCATTAATTAAAACCTTTTTTCTCGAGCGAAGCGCCATACAGTTGACCCATTGATATTCATAACAAGAAGATATGCCTGCGTGATAATATAGTTTAGTATGTGAATCAGAACATAATCTGAGGAAAAAAAAAAGGCAGGAATTGCAGAAAAGAGATAAATATTCTGATGTTTATGCTCTAAAAGAGATTTAATATATTATCAGTATCTATTATTTTTCTTTCTATTTCATATCATTGCAGAAAATGTGTACATTCTCTTTCTATTGTTAGTCCCCATCGATGTTCTAAAGGTTGATTCTTTTTAGGCTAAAGTGATGTTAATTTTGCAATAAACTACTTAACCATGACAATATGCTCCATTAGTTAATACAGAAACATTTCGAAGATTAATCATGTCATTTGAACGTTTAGCGAACATGATTTATTCAACCACTAAAGGCTGCTGCAATGGACAGGCTTTAAAAAAATTAATTATTATTTATGCTAATAGGATCAGTCCACATTTTTGACTTTGAATAATCATTAGATATGTGTGTGTGCATATATATATATATATATATATATATATATATAACAAATTATTTGTAATCGATTTAACCAAATATAATTACAGATACAAGTATGTAATAATTACTGAGTAGAGTGTACGTAGTGAATTTTTCGAAACTGCTGCAAATCAATGAAAGATAATAATTGCTTCATATAACTTGATCCACTTATCTATTATGTCTCCATGCATTCAATTCAATTATAGCCAGTATTTTATTCTTTTTCTCTTTTTAATAAAATATGTTCGACAAGCTAGAAGGGTATGTTAAAGTCTCGAATTCAAGACTAGTTGTCATTATCGTTACTCATGTTCATAGGAAGACTACTGATTGATGAAGTGGAATATTAGTCTAAAGGTGTGTATTAAGATCTCAGGTTGAATTAAGCTTGTTTTTGTTTTGACTAACTTTGTCAATAGTGATATACATTCTTGAGGATCTATCAACTATTATCAAAAAGCTGATAGAAGATCTGAATATTAGAGGTGCATGATCTCTTAAAATGAATGCTCGATATATCTCCTCGGTGTTTCCTCCTTTAATTTGAAAGGCCAAAAAGAAAAGTATGCTTGTTGCCATGTAGTGCTGCTCATATTCTAGGTCATTGATGAGGTGAATTAGCTTTAGATATGCATATACTACGAAAACACCCTAAAAAAGCCAAGAAAAAGAAGGAAAAAAAAAACACAACAGAATGTACGTGATAATCTCCTGAGAATGTAATAAGCTCTCTGGTTTCGTGCATGCCAATTTAAGGATCTCAATAGCTACTTGTAAACGTACAATTACATCCTTAGGTTGGTATGGTCGAACTCCACTTGAATACAGAGATATCATTTTAGTTTTAGGCATGTTATTAAAACTTTTTTTCTTGTAAAATTAACACTAATAATAATAAAATAGAAGTTCAATTCATAATAAAACAGTTAATTTAGATCATTAATTAAGTATATGTGGAGATTAGATCAATAATGGTATTACCATTCACCATTGTTAATCTTTTTGCAAAATATAAATAACGTCGTGAAGGGAATGTAAATCTATCAATAAGTGGTGTGTAGTGCAAAAACTTCATTTCCAAATTCAAAGCATGGTATCTATATGTGACACGTTCATCTCCTTTGCAGTACCGCTTCAGTTCATCGAACAAGCATAAAGTTTGAACAGCTACTAGTTGAGTACATGAACAGATGAACTAAGTAGCAACATGCTTTAGTTTCTGTCCACTTTCCTCGTTCTTTCATAATCTCAGACATAGTAGTGGTTTTGTACTTTTGACATGTATCCTTAAAAATTCATAGTATCAAACATTTATATATCTTGTACTATCTAGATAAGGAATATAGGGAGAAAGCCTCGTTTAAATCGTCATATCTGTAGAATTAATTAGTTCTAATAATACACATGAACCCCACAAACAATATGTCCATTTTTCTTTTCTGTTTTGAGTCAGTTATCTTCAAACCACATTGAAAACGGGAATAATTCCTATTGACGCTAAGAACTGTGAAGGAAAAATCCTCCTCAGATGCGCTTTCCAGATTCGAACTTGTATTCTCCTTCTCACCGAGTGAGAAAACTACCACGTCAATTAACAAGTTATCGATACATTTGTTCATGCACATATACAAATACCTGTAGTTTGTAAGAATTTTTTGTTCCACAAACAACAACCACCATGTTAGATTGATAGCTTTTATTTAACAACAAATTAGAATGTCCAAGAGCACAAGTACAGACACACAGAGACCTAACAATGCTGCCTCTTCTTGGTACGTAACAATTAAAGATTGAGAGATATCCACAAACATTTAAGGCTGTCTAAACAGGAGAAAACAAAATCACAAACGATTTAATATCAATGGGTTGTTCACTCCATGGCCATAAGAGGTTAAGACCCCTATCATTTAATATTACGTAGTTGTAGTCCCCTACGTTGGTCATGTTTGAACAAGAAATAGTCCCATTCACATTTAATATTACAACCTAAATATCCCCAACACCTCACATGGCTTACATCGCCTGACATTAATCAGAAATTTTCACACCACGTTATACTAATAATTATAATGACATCTTCAAGTTTTGTTTTTGATGAGTTTCTTATAGTTGAAGATAAACTAAGATTTACAAGAGTCAAAGATCTTCCTGAGTAAGATCAAGATCTTTCTTTTAATATTAAATTAATCTTTGTTCGAAACCCAATAATAGTATTGCTGGTAACATAAGCAACAAGTTAATTATCACTTAATTAAAATTAATTTTTTTTTTTTTTTTTTGGGGTAAGTTACAATAATCGAGGGTTTGACATTGTGGCTGGAAATGGAGTTCCAGATTGTTGCGTTTGCCTTTGCCGCTGCTCCAAATATGCAAGTCAGTATCTGAAGGCGGCTAATTATACTGCAATTTTAATGTAATAAGAAGGGAATCTTATTAAAAAGTACTCTATTTGTACTAGGGTTTCTATTTTTAGTATTACCGTTGCAAACACGTCATAAAAAGAGGAGAATAGCATTAGTTAGCTAATAATAAACATAAGAGTCAGCGTCGAGTTAACCTATAACTTTTAATTTGATTTGATTTGTTTTCGAATCTTTTATATTATTACGTATCACTTCTTTACTAGTGAGTCTACAAGCATCCAAATATGCGACGCCAAACATAAAATCTTTTATGGGAGCATCTTGTGAAGAAGAAGCTTAATGCTTAAGATGGCACCACTTTGAGTTTAATTTACTTTGAATTAATCAGACTGAACATTCCACCTTTTAGAGGAAAAGTTTAATGCTTAAAGTTAAAATAATCTGAGGAGATAATTTTGCTTTATCTATTAGCCTTTGCATCAAGTTCTGAAAACAAAGTAAGACCACAGATTGGTGACCATACCAGCTGCCAACTGGTGTCGTGTACACCACTGAACATTGTTTGGTTTGCGATTTGGTGCCAATGTTTATCAAACACAACACAGTTGGCTTTCTTGATAATCACATATGGAAAAAGCTTCTTTGAGCAGCCGGCGAATGGATTAGAATTTTACATACGCAATCACGAGGATAATATATTTGTATACACACACGTGACCATGGTTACGGCCTGCAGGCTGCAAAAAAAGAATAGGTCACCAGGGTAAATAAGCAAGAATAATTATCATCACATTTTTAATTTTTGTGTCTCATATTGATGGGAGATATAATAAGTGAGTAATATGAGCTCGGTCATTCTGTCAAAACTCAGTGTAACTATTTTTCACTTGTGAATTTAACGTTTGAATAATTATTTCTTAAACTTTACATTATTAAATACTTTCTTGCATGGAGGCTTAGAGTTCGGGACTTGGCATGAAATCCAATGGCCTGATATAAATTTTCCTTTGAATTAACTATTTAACGAGGAAATATTTTATGTCAACCTTTTCATCCTTTCATTTTTTTTTCCGAAAGATAAAATTACATATGTACTAAATATAAAAACTCTCTTATATGAGAAAATATATTATTATATATAACAAATGGTACAGTCGAGATGAATTGAATGAGTTACATTATAACATTCTTATACTATCTTTTGAACGTTGTAAGAGACTAAAAGAGAAGATATATTATACTAGTAACATGGTTTCAAGATGCCAAATGGAAGCAGTATTCATGCTGATAATACATGGACCAATAGGGCTATAATTTGACACATTGACCTTTATTTGAAGAAAGTTCTAGCTTCACAACAACTCATGTTTGAATATATTAAATAAAGGGCAAATTTTACAAATAATCCCTATTATTTATAGAAAGTGTTAGTTTAATCTTTATTGTTTAAAAAATGACCTATTTGGTCTCTTATATATCAAAAAAGTGCCACTTTTGTTCCCATTATTTCAAAAGTGACCAATTTACTTCCAAATATTTGTAAAAAGTGACATCATTGATCCCCATTTTAGTTTTAAAAATGGTCGGGTAGCCCAATTTTAACCTGAAAAATGGTCATGTAATAGTCATGTAACCAATAAATGGGGGAAAATTGATATTTTCGCAAAAATTAACATCTTTTGCAAATATTAAGGACTAAATGAGTTACTTTTAAAATAATAGGGACCAAAGTGACCTTTTTTTTTTTGCAAACATTAAGGAACAAAAAAGTCACTTTTAAAATAATAGAAACTAAATTGATACCTTTTATAAACAATAAGGACTATTTGTGAAATTCTCCCTCAAATAAACATGCTACATACCAATTTCTTACAGAAAAGTTGAGAGGTTTCGATCTATTGATATTTATGGCATAATTATCGTCAACAATACAAACAATACTGTGACAACTAAGAAAACATATTAATTTGGCCGGACAAAGACAAAAGATGAAAGCGACTCTTCGCCTGTTAAGTGTGTGCCGGATGCAAACTTGTTCGGGGGAAATAAATTGATTTGCACTTTAAATGTTATTTTCAGCAGATATACAATTATTATGTCAAATTATATTTTTTAATCGGAACAAAATAATTTTCTAAATTAAAAATATAAATATATAAAGAATTTTACGGAGCACCCACTAATCCAATACTACATTGTTACTTGTAATTTTTTATAACAAGAAATTCGTTTTTTATAACAAGTAATATTTAACATAAGAGACCAAAGAGAATCATACATTTGAAATTAAAACTTGCGATTAGTCTATTTTCCGAAGCATGCCAAAACAAAAAATAAAATAAGGAAAAAAGGCCAAGTATGGCCAAGAAGGTACAAAATAAGTCAAGGGGCACGCAAAACGCGGATAAAGAGGGTGGATTTGAGAGAACGGAATCTCAAAATGGCACGCCTTGATGTGGTTTTGTTTAATACTACTATTATTATTTCTAGGCATTGACATTTTGAAAGAAAAGAAAAATTAAGGGAAAAAAAAAAAAGAAAAATAGTGTGTCGACCAAAATCAAAAATATTTGACCCCGGCGACACCGCCGAGCATGCCCTTCCAAGATCACGATGGTAGTTGACTTGTAGCCACGTGGCATTTTACCAGCATCTAAGGGACATTGCCGGCATTCATCAGTTGGTGACGTAAAATATTAGCAGCATAAATATTAAATAATGAGGCCACTTTAATACATTAATTAATTTAATAGTGCAATTATTTTAGTAACTAAACTAAGTAGGGTGTGCGCCATGATGCTATTCGAAATTCTTTCTCCTTGTTTAAGAAACAGTTGATATTTACAGTAAGAAGATAGAAATCCAAATTTATTATTTTCGGTCATGATCAATGGTTACCTATCACTCTATTTGACACTTGGGGGCATTGGCTTTTTTTTTTTTTCTTTTCTTTTTTTTAATTTCGCATCAAAATTTTGAAGCCCGGCGGGTTATAAAATGAGTGATATAGTGGAGACACAAGACCATAAATTGGATAGTTGACAGGGGAGGGACGAGGTAGCTAGCTAAGGTTGACAGAGACCAATTTTACCATCTTGTAGGGTGGTGGGTACGAGTTAGAAAGAGACCGTTTAGTTGCTTTTTAACCTCCAAGCTTACTTCTTCCTCCTTATCTATCTCTTTGCTTCATTCTCACTTACCATATTCTCATACATCTTCTTTCCTTCTGAGAGATTTGCATAGTTTGTAGAGATAAAAAGAGAGAGAGATGGGCAACTGCCAAGCTGTGGATGCTGCAGCATTAGTAATACAACATCCCAACGGACGCATTGAGAGGATGTATTGGCCTGTGACCGCCAGTGAGGTGATGAAAATGAATCCGGGCCACTATGTTTCTCTCATAATACCACTGCCTAACAATGGTGGTGAGAACACAGATGATAAGACGATACGCTTCACTCGCGTCAAGCTTCTCCGGGCGAGTGATACTCTCCTTCTTGGTCACGCTTATCGACTTGTGACTGATCAAGGTTGGTTCATCTTCTGATACTCCCCTGCAACTATTCTTCAAACCTGTGTTGTGTGTGATTTGAGTGTCTCTCAGGTTGTTCTTCTCCTGTAATTCCTTTCGTTCTTGATTCCAAGTCTTTTAACTTCTGTGCTTTGTTCTCTTGACTATAGAGGTCATGAAGGTGTTGCGCGCAAAGAAGCAAGCGAAGATGAACAAGCCCCAGCCGGAATCAGAAGAGAAGATGCAGGCAGGTCTGCAAAGACAAAGTTCAAGTTATAGAGGAGAAGCTGGAGAGAGTGAAGCTGCGAAGAATTCTCAGGTGACAACTTTAAGCTTAGCTAAGAAGCCTTCAAATATACGAGCACCCAAACTGCAAAAGCATAAACCAGTGATGCTTTAACTTCAAGATTTGGCATTCCTGTAAACTTCAAGATTCTGTTACTGAGAAAATATTCAAAGCATTTAAAAAGGTGGCCGCCAACTCAAAAGTCACACTGCCAAAAGCATTAAAAAGTGAAACTATGATCCTTCTCATCAAGGAAATGGCATAAAATTCATTGGCATCAGAAAATAAAAGAAAAACTTTCTTCCGATTATTCCATCTACATGGTTTAGCTGTAAAGTAACTAATGAGAAAAAGAAAACCATGAAGATAGATTGGGAGCGATTATACACACTAGAGCTTTAGAGTCACATAAACAATAGATTTACATATTTCATGAAGGCTATGGGCTATTCTCAGAGAAATATTGTCTTACAACAGCAAATTCATATCTGCAGGTGATGAGGCATGAGAGACCTAGACAGAGGTCAGGATCAACTAATTTTGCTATGACAAGGTCCAAATTATGGCGGCCGTCTCTACAGAGTATATCTGAAGCTGGAAGCTGATAATGGTCGTGTGACTTGTTAATGTACCACTTGTTAAACCAGCAATCCAGATATATTAAATCAAGGAACTTGATTCCAAGCAACATCAGAATCAGCCACAGCTCTAGTCTTAGCAGAATGTTGAGTATATTAATTCGTTCTGTATAGAAATATAGAGAGAGCAACATCAATCAGTACCCTCTCACAAAAAAGATTTTACATTGAAATTACCTCCATGCTTCTCTGATTCAGACTAACTGATCAAATATGAGGATTAACCAGGAGACTAAGTGATCCAATATTAGGTAGGATTAGCCAGTAGATTAACTTGTCATACGGGGTGTCATTTAGGTTGCTTTGCGTTCCAGATCTCCCAGTCCTGATCAACATGATTTTGAGCCCATAAAAGGGATGCTCGTGCAGCCAAAGGTGCTCCAGGAAGTTTTCTCTCCTTGAGTGCAATCATCATATCCGTGAAAGGTTCCACCAATAACGTTCCTGGCCCTCCGTACTCTTGGTGCAAGAATTCACTGAATATCTGGGTTCAGAAAGGAAGCTCATAAACCGTAGCATAAACATTTGAAAAGCAAATATAAAATTCCTCTGGCCATTTGAATCATCCTAACCGGGGAATTTCTAAACAAATGAAAACAACATTTCTAAACAAGACGCCCATCGGGAAGAACTGAAATAGTATTATGATAGTCATGAGCGCAGCCGTGTGTTTCAGCTTGTGCACGCCCGCATAAGCAGGCGTGCTTGTCCATCAGAAAGCGCACCTTCTGTCAGAGGATGACCTGTATCAGCCTCCAACGACTCAGTCGTCAAGATAAAGGAGAGGAAAGAAATATGATGGGGGTATTATGATTAAAGATGGAATTTTGCGGACTTCTATAGACTCATTATTTGTGACAAGTTGTAGTATCCTTATTGATTGCTTCATCTACAATGGTTGCCTCTTCTTCCAGGATGTCAAAGACATTGAGGTACTGAATTAGATAACCTAAGCAGGTATCCAGAATAACTAATTGGTTGACCTATCTACTTAATTATTGAAGAACTCTCTGTCCAAAGTATCAAACAGCCAAACGTCTGTTAACCTTTCCACAAAAATTGCGAATTGCATTCATTATCAACCAGCTGAACTGGAATTAAGCGACTCCAAAATCATTTAAAGGGCTCCAACTCATGAAAAAGTGATGTGTTAAAGGTGTTAGTTGTGTGCTTACGTGCTATTTGTTTTTTTTTTTTTTTTTTTACTTTTTAACTCCTAAGTGATCATTCATAACTGAGACACTTCCGATATTAAATTCAGAATATTCCATTTACTCGGGAAAAAAATATATATATTAGAAAAGAAATTCAGAGAAAAAAGTAAAATTACCTCTGTGCATACATCGACAACATTATCCATATCATCTCCAAATGTCTCCTTTTCCTTTGACAGCTTCTTCGTAAGCTCCGCTCTGAACTTCTTCGTTTCCTATCATACAGAAAACAGATAACTAGTTAAAAATTAAGCTGCAAAAAAAAAAAGGAAAAGTTATTTATTTATTTATCAAATTCAACATGCACCATCACGTGCAGAGCCATATAATTTTTTAATTGAGCTTGCACGTAACATAACACACACACACACACACATATATATATATATATATATATAGAGAGAGAGAGAGAGAGAGAGAGGGGAATCTACAGCTACAGAAAATTCTGGAATGGGGTCAAGATACACATATTTCTGAGGTGGGATTGCATGGAAAATGCTCGGGGAGCGGTTTGAAGAGAATGAAGGGCGAGGGGTGCGTAGGATAAGAGAAGGGGTGCACAGGATAAGGCCATGGGAGGTGATCTTTTTGGCGGGAATGGCCGTGAAGGTGGCTGTGAGAGCGGCTGGAGTGCACAGAGCCATCTGGCTAACGCTGTGTGGCTGTTGCAAACGTACGCTTCGGGTGCGTATGATGAGACTACAGAATATTAACTATTTTTTTAAGGGCCTGTTCGGAGCCCAATTTGCTGAATGTCCATTGGGTAGAGAAAAAAAAATTTAACGAGCCCAGCTTGGCCCGATATGCAACTCATCGTAATATCAATGAGATGCTGTGATAACGTCAAAAGCAATTAACGATAGTATATATCAATATCATTAGTTTACCAATAAAATAATTATGTTATGAGAAAATCAAAATCTAATCTAGTTTGGACCTGGATGGGTGCGGGAGGTTTCTATAAAATGTTTTTAGTTAGGGATGTTAATAGTACTCCGCCCTGTCTCGCAAGGGCACCGGCAAGGTAGGAGTGGGATTTTTGTTAAAAAACACCTGGGTGGGGCGGGGCTGGGTTGGGCGGGATTTTTTCTTTGTGCATCAGTGCCGGGGTAGGGCGGGATCAAGGTTGGGTGACCCCACCCCGGTATATATATGTATATATACGTATAGGTATACATGTATGCATATATATATATATTATATGCTATGTTTAATAATTATGATTTGGAGTAAGTTTGGATTTAATGTGTTATTATTGTAAAATTATGGTCAATTTTAAGTATTAGAGTTTGAATTTGTTGTTTAAGGTTTGGTGTATGATTTATGTTGTTTTTTTATTTATTTTTACCTAATGAAAAAGTAGGAATTTCACTTGACAGATAGGGACTTAACAAGTAAGTGTTTTGTCCCGATATTACCACTCGTTTGACTTTTGTTGATCAGTGCCCTGTAGGTAAGGGCATGGTGTAAAAAACACCGGTAGGGGCGAGGATGGTAGCCGAGAGAAAATCCCGGTACAGGTATAGGGGCGGGATAGGGGCAAGTAAAAAAATACTAGGTGCGGAATAGGGGTTTGTAAACTTCGCTCAATTGACATCACTATTTCTAGTTGATAGCCAACTCGCCTTTTTGTGTTTTTGGGTCATTAATAAACTTGCCTTGGAAAAATGATATTAATTTCAGCTGATAATTGACCCAACTAAACCAAAATATGGGTGGGGCCCAAAAATAGAAAAGGAAACCCAACTATGGAGATGGGGAGCGTTTGGGCTGATAACAGGCCCAAGTTAACTGAATCCTCGTGGACTATGGAAATTAATATACATAATTTTGTAAAATGGGTTGGTGTTTGATTCGACAATTTCGATTCTTAAAATTAGTTTTATTTATTTATTTGTTAGCTTTCTTAGCTTTTTGAGTGTTGATTAAAATGCTCAAATGAGAGGTATGGACATTGATTTACTTGCATATAATTCACTGGAACGACCAAATGCTTTCTTCAAAAGAAGAAAAATATTAGAAGTAGAAATTAAGAATTTTTAAACATATTAATTAATATTATCTAATAGACTGAGATTAGGAGTAGTTTATGTGATTGAAATTATCTCTTCCAAAAATGAAATCCTGATTACAATCCAGGGGAGAAATGAGGCCAGGATGCTAATTGCGGGAAAAAAAATATTGTCTAGTAGATTATAAATTGATAGTACAGTCACTACCCTAATATATGTTTCAGACCAATCAAAAACCACTATAAACCAATAGTATAGTCAATACCCAGCACATGTTCTAGATCAATCGAAAACCGTGCAATATTTATAATTTGATAATATAGATTTGAAATTAAACTTTTTGACTAGTTATAAAAAAACGATTATTATTTAATCATTTCATCTAATCTTTAAGTATTACTCTCGCATGAATTTCTGAAATGTAGTGCACTTAATTTCTAATAATCAGCCTGATTGTTAAGAAAAGAAAACAACGTGCCCATCAAACAACTTGCTAAATGTTTAGAAAATTATCCAAAGTATATCCGCGACTTCTTTGTTCTTTCTTCTTAAAAAAAGACAAATATTTTATGTTTAATCACATGGCTAACTTTTAGCAAATACGACATGTCTCATATTTTTTCTAATCTATTAGAGATTGTTGCGCAAAATATGGTAACAAAATAATGTTCTAAAGGTTTGTATTTTTTGAGTCTTAACTACGTGGACACATATATAATAATCTATTGCCAAAGTGCTTGTTTACGTCCATTATCTGATAACTATATGCTTACCTGAAAGTTTTCTCCAATAACACAGTTACAGTATGTTTTATTCTCCATTTTTCATAAGATTTAAATTTTATAGTGTTTTATTTTTCATTCCACATAAAATTCGAACGAAACAACAATTTTGTCTCTCTTGTATATTTGGATTTAAGTCATTACTCTTGAATAAAATAATTTTAATCATTTAAACTACTTTTTGAACCCATTGTGTCCTTAAAAATAATGTGAAGCAGTCCATATTTCTGGATAGATAATAAAAAAAATTTATATACAACTTACCACGTTTACAATTTGTAGCTTTTGACCTTGTCCGATAAAGTTGTCCAACTATTGTTTTTGTAGGTTTTGACAAAAATCCTTCTTTACGTCTATATCATATTAAGAATAATAAAATTTTATCTTAAAATTAATTTGTACTAAATAGAATAGTCTGAAATGTATATGACGATTTTAAAACTCGTATCTCAAGAGTCCAATAATTGTATACAGCTACTCAAGTCTTTTTCATATTATTTAAAACATACTTATATCCTTTAATTTTTTGAGAAAGAATTTTACATTTTATAATCTCTCAACTGTGGCTAGTCAAAATTGGGCATTTTTCTGGCAGTTTCTAAATCCCTTTAACCCCAAGAAATGCCTTCAAACTTTCGGCTAATCGAGGTGATCTCACTTGTTGATCCCCCCATTTTTATCTTTCAAACCTACTTTACGGGCATAGATTTAGTAATAATTAATGTATACGAGTTTAAGCTAATAAAACTAGTGTCACATTTTATAATCAATCAATCAATCAATATTTTTCAACATATAACCTCACGTGAAAGTATTTTTACTCAGCACATGGCTTCTCGGCCAATGTGTCATAGTGTAATTTTTGGCAGGATCATACTCGATATATTCTAAAATTATGAACTCCACAGCGGGTAGAGAGGGAGGCTAAGTAAAATAAGATAGTCGTGCTATATAAAATCTTACGAATACTACTCCGCACATTTTTTATATTTCCTTCATTTGCAAGGTGAACAATTTAATTTACAACACAAAGTTTTTGCAACCACACTGGCTGGCCAGTCCATCAGCCTTATTGTAATAAGTTTGAAAGAGTCTTCAATTGGAATGCTTATGAGAAAGGGGCATTGGTCGAATGCCATGAATGAATAAGAAGTTGACAGCAGATGAAATTTGTAATTCTTATTCAACTGAGTTCTCGCTAGCAAGTCATCAATTATATATTATATATTGAAAGTTAGTAAGAATTGAGGGACAACGCCCCTAATTTAAGTGGGTTATCAACAAAATAATTGGTATACATACAATATTCATGGAAAAACAATATCTTTGAATTCAAAACTTTTTGTCATCATAACAAGTCTTACTCAAACGTTCGAACTAATTTACAATAAAATACATGGTGTTTGCCTTTTGTGATTGTGACAGGAATGAAATGAGAATAATGTACAGCATGAAATTAAAGATGTAGCTAGAGAGTTGTTGAGCAATGTGTTGATGATTATGCGGATGACTCTCTTTATTGGAATAGAGAGGTCCAGGGGCAAAGGGGCATTATAATAGCGAAAGCAAATATAAAGAAAGAAAGACAACAACAAAATGCGCCCCCCGCTCCCTCGAGAGAACCAAACCCTCATCCCCTTCCTCCTCATTTCCTTCTTTCAGCCTCTTTTGGTGCGTGGCATTTATCCCAATGAAAGAATTTCAAAATCTGAGTTGGAAAGCCAAGAATTGGGCTCCCCATTCACATCAATATCTACACCCTTTTCACATCCTCATTTCGATTCACATGCCATTAATCTTACGCTTGTACTAGTGTAACATCCATGTATTATACAGAGTGATAATAAAATATAAATAGCGTGATTTTTTATGATAAAAATTTTATTTCTCATTTAGAGATTGGCATATTTACTTTTTCTATTATATGTCAAGTATTTTAAAAATTATACATCAACAAAGTATCTGATGTGTAACCAATTACTTTAATTTATTTAATTTGAAAAAAAATAGCAAGTAGAATTTTCGGAAAGAAAAGAAAAATGTAATGATTAGACGCTATATATATTTACTTTAGTCCAAAACAAAACTCTTTTCATTTTTCAAAAATATGGTTGATAAAACTTTGGAAAACTTTGGAAAACAAGGGTGTCATCAAAAGCACTATGTGTGAACCCTTAATGTTGTAGCAATTTAGGAGGGAACTTACCTAGTTGGAGAGGTAACAACTTTAGTTAGATATATAGATATATCTTATGGATACATATGCGTATACTCATGTCACACTATTTTGATCTTCCTTTCTAATGCGTTTCCGTTAGCAGTTGAGATAAGAAAATCTAAATCTTAGATATATACATTCTTGGTGTTATAGTAAAACTTTCAAACGAACCGGATAATTAGGAAACAAGAAAGTTGTTAGACGATATTATTGCTTTGACATTGTTGGATAAGTATCTAAGATCATCACTAAAGAGAGATTTAATTTACTTGAAAACTCTAATTCATTTTCTTTTTCTTTTTATTATAGAGGAGGCAAATCGGGTAAAATCTATATGTTCTTCCATGAAAAAGTTTCTCCAGCAAGAGGTGTAATGAGTGTAAAAAATTGACTAAGATTATGCACTCCCGGCGGCTATTCCAAGCCAAAGTCGGCTAACTAATTCACACAGATTAACATCACAAGGAATCCGTATTTTCTTAACTCTTTGAAAAGGTATATGATTAAAAGTAATTTACTTATATTAAAAAATTATAGTTAAGAAATATAAGGAAAAGATAAAATCATGCCATTATAAGGGTGTTTGGCTTTGAGTATTAGGTGCTTATAAATATCTATATATTAAAAAGCATGTGAAGAGATACTTTTTTTAAGTGTTATTAGTACCTAAAATAAGCAAAGCCAAACACCCTCTATAACTAATCACAATAATCTCTTGAAAAGAAAAAAATTGAATTTTTCTTTTGTATGACCCCCAATCTTATAAACATAAGAATAAAATTATTATTAGAAAAAAAGATTACTTTTACTACATACCCAAAGAAGAAGAAGGAGTTTGCTTTTTTGTTTCTTTCTGGCCGAAAAGAGAAGAGAATATATTTGTTTCCTTTTCCCGAATATTGATGTGAAATGGACCTCAACTTTGGTACGAAAGATAGAGGGGGTGATGCTATCTTCGCTTTCAGCATTAACGCCTTTAGAAATCATTACGCCTTTTGAAATCCTGATGCTTCCGGTGCCGCCTATATAACTTTTTTTTTCTTTTTCTTTTTTTTACAGAAATCCCACGAAATAATTTTTTTTTTTTAACAACTCAAAATATGTATAAGGTGTTGAAAAGCTGAAATTTTAGGGTGTGCATCAATCTTTGTCAATGGCCACATAAAGTTAAAATTTTCCTCCAAAAAAAATAAAGGGAGCTGCAAAGAGCTTTTAGCGCGCTCCTCTCGAGCTACTCTTCCCTACACTATTCCATTAAGGAGGGGAAAAAGTGTATTTTTTTTGGCTTTTAGGGCTTTTAGTACTTAGGATTCTCTGTTAAAGGGCAATTTTTTTTTTTTCCCTTTTAGTTGATGTAAAAGAGAGAATGTGAAGCTGTAGTTTCAGGTTTTATGTCCTTGTATCAGCCTTACAAAATCAGATTCCTTCCATTAACTGGTTTTCCTTTTCTTTTTTTGTTAAGGTGAAATGCATTCCCAGTGTGATATCCCAAATTAAAGTTGATTCAATTCATAATTTATAAATCTGGGAAAGTGGAGAATGCTCACGTTATTTACATTTGCATGGAGGCGAATGAGGTGGTCGTTGATTGGCTTGATAGAAACATTAAACTGGTTCTTCTTCTGGAAAATTGGATTGAAAATCCACCTACTGATATTTCTTAACATACTTTACGTTGTTTTTTTATTTGACCGGTGTAGGTTGAGTGTTACTTGTAATTTTTGTTTCTGATTAATAAGAAACTTATTTCTTTCATCCAAAAAATTTACACCTTTTTTTTTTTAAAGTTTCCTATGCACATATATAATTCACTTAAAATTTTATCATCGTCGACTCTAGAGCACTTTCTTGCAATCTTCAGTCAACAAACTGATTATTGATATATAATTTTTCTCATCGTGGGAGCTTCTCAAATCTCACTATCGTAATTGATTATGGCTGCTATCATAGTCGAGCTAGTAGCATAGCTTCAACACTTACCATGTGGCATTAATGATTTAGGATCATATATAGTGGAAATCTACCATAGAAAATATCCCCAATATATATATTTTTTTTAAAAAAATAAAATCTCCGTAGATCTAGACCTTAATAATTTGTTTTGTCCACCTCTGCTGCTTGAGCCCCATCAAGCCACCCCAGCTTCAAATGTCATTTCTCCAAGTCACACAGGCATGCTATTATCTATGAAATATCTTTCTATATTACATACTAAAAAGTGAGAAAAAATATTAAAAAGAATTGAGTAAAGATCGTGAAAGGAGATCTCATATGTATATATAGAGTTTATTTAAAAAAAAAAAAAGATAGTCTTTTATTTTGTAAAAATAATAGTCATTATCGGCTTTGCTTGATCAATCACACCTAATTAATAAGATAAGACTTTATTTTGTTTTATTTTATTTTAAGAGAGTTTCCAATCATATTGACAAGTAATTAATAGTTAAATAAATTAAACCTCTCTTTTTCATAGTGTAATCTTGGTGCCTCTAATATTAAGTACAGCGACATTGCATTCGTCGGGTTATGATGATGAGTGATGAGTGGCGTGTGAACGTTAGTGTTGTTTGCTTTTTCCATCAATATGTATCGTCCTATTAGTTGTCTGTCTTAATTCGTGTATTGCTAAAAAGTTGTGTCTAATCTAATGGATATGGCAGGCTGGTTCAATTTTATATACCCCTATGGGTTGTTGATTACCTAACAAACATACACATTTTGTTTAATGTAACCTTTTCGGTGGGGACAATGCTTGATTTTTCTTTTTCAACATCAACAGAGAACTTATCATTTTAAATAAAATTACATGGATTTACTATCCTCTCGCGTCTGATAATTATCGGTTATCAATCTGTCACTTATTAGACATAGTTTTGTTTTGTGATTGTTTTCCTTTGCTAATCTCCGTCACCAGCATTCTTTTTTCTAGCGTGGTGACTCAAATGGCGTGCCTTGGTGCCATTTAAAGATAGGATAGTTTTGTATATGGGAAAACATAAGTTTAAATATAAAACTTTTAATCACAATAAGTTATTACTCAATTATCACTCCATACATAGCAACAACTAAGAAGAGTAGAGAAAAACGTCAGATTGCTGGTGATTCTGTCCAAAACCTTTGAGGCAACAACTGATCTGGATTAATTAGGATAAGCCATATATATACATTTAGCAAAAACAATTAGTGAACAGCAAATTATACAACCCATCAAGATTCAATTTTCTTTAATAATTTTAATATATAATCCAGTGGATTCCAACAACAAGAGCTTGGCTTGTGGGAACCACGTCGCTGAGCCAAAGTAAAAGGCCTAATGGGAAATTGATGGATTATTATAGACAGGGCTAGTCTATATCAATATGTCGATTATACATATACATATATGTATATAATGTTCATGCCCTAATTAAATCAGTATTATTATGTGAGGAGATGGTCCGGGGCAGCTATACCAAAGCCATAATTTTCTTCTCGTGTTTCAATGAGAGCTGATTTTTAGGGCACCAGTCCAAGAGAAACCGGTCGAATATACTGCCCCAGTTTCGTCGCCACCTCTTAAGTTTTTGTATGTTCACACTGGTCCATCAAAACAGCTGTTTTCTTGGTGATCAGTTATAGCTTGGTGATTAGATACATGCATACCCCCATTGCAAGAGAAAGGTGGATAGAGAAGAGGACTTGGCAATGACAATGACACATACATGACTAGAAATGGTTGAGCATATTCTCTTATTTAACAGCTATGTATAAAATGCCAGTTTATTGATCTCTTACCAATAGTGTTGCCAGTGGTGGATTAATACTCTTCTTTTAGGGTTCGTTTAGATTGATTTTTTTAAAATAGGTTTTTTAACAACATTGTTTAAAAGCATTTCTTTTTTTCAGAAGCTCAATATTCTGACTTTTGAAAAATGTTATATTTGAAACTCTTTACAAAATTTTAATTTTTTTTGAACTTGAAAGCAAATAATTATCGCAAAAAGAATAGGAGAAAAAGATACTCTTTTTCTAAAAAAAAAGTCAATTGAAATAGACTCTTAGTGTAGTTAAGGTTGATCTCATAATACACGAGCATGCATATTTATGTAGTACAAAGATACGTCAATAATCAAAGTATATAAACAGTTTAATTACATGACCCCTTCATTTTGTATAGTAAGATTTTAACGTCGAATATCAAATATCTCGATCATATGATAAAAAGTTTATTAATAGGTGATATATGTCAATACTCGAACGATATCTCACATGTGGAGCACATAATAGCTCTTGGCCGGTGACTACAGTGCCACATAATTGATCAAACTCGCCAGTCACCGCATGGCAACTGAAGCAGGACCGGCTCCACTGGCCCCATGATCAAGTTATTATTATTATTATTATATATAAAAAGATAGGAAACAGTTAAGGAATAAAGGGGGGGGGGGGGTTTTCGAACGTTAGATATATAATACAAGGTGAGTTGCGACGAGTTTATATTAGGGGAGGCAGACCTGTCTGAAATCTGATGTCGATGGCAGAAGAGACATCGGGTCATTCACGAGCTGGTACAGTCTCTTAAGGCGTCATATTCTCCATTCATTGATTGAATCATCAAGCCCTTTTTTAATTGCCCTTGTGGGACCCCAAACCACCCCCCAGTCAATTCACTGCGAGAAAATTCCATTCTCTTGTACATGATAACTTTTCGCGCTGTAATAAAAACAAATCGCAAAGCTACAAATTCTTCATTGCCCTCCATGTGCACGCCACAGAGTAAGAAAAAAAGATAAAGAAAAAGAGAAAAAGATATATAATATATATTATGTACATAAAAATGGAAAACAAATACTAAAATTATATTTTGATTCATTAACCCAAATACAACACGCATTAGAAAGGCCCCATAGACCTTGGTATGGTTAGGCCAAGTTTTCATTAGGCCGTAAAAGAACATAATTGAGAAAGAAAAATTAGAGATCACACGCGTGCCTCCAACGCATCGTGTGATCAACACTCAAAAAGTCCAATATGATTAAAGAAGATAAAAAAAAGGGCAATTCCCGCCAAAAAAGCACCCATACACACGTGTAGAACACACTCCACTGTAAGTGTGTACACACATCACTCTGAAAAGAAAAGAAAAGAAAAAAAAAGGTCTATTAACATGGAGAGCTGCTATTTTATTCTGCAAGACGATGCTTTCTTTTTTCCCTCCTCCAATTTTGCCTGGCTTAGATGATGAAACTTCAGAGCAAAAATCCCATAATTTTTGCAAACCCCCATTGAAATTTTCAACCCATTTTTTTCTCCTTCAAAACCCTATGCATTATTGGTCCCATCATCTCTTTTCTTTCTTTCATTAATCAATGCAGCCTTTGAATTCAATCTCCTCCCACTTTCTCACACACACACACACTCCATGCCTCCACTAATTATTAATTCAACAAACCCTTCTCTCTCTCCCTCTCTCTTCACTTTTTCCAAAATAAAATATGTACTCTAGATCCCCCTCCCTTGGGAATCAGCAAAGCCATATTAATGAATGGCATTGCCTGGCAAAAAGTTAAAAAAAAAAAAATCAACAAATTTTGCATACTCTCTTTACGTACACTTTTTATACACTAAAAAATCTACATCACCCTCGTCAATTTTTATCCCAAAACCCTCCCAAAAATAATTTAGGGTTTCCAGTGTAGACTCGGTGCACCATTTTACCTTTTTCTTTTGTTTTTATCCCTTAATCTTTTTCGCACGCCCCTCAAGCTTACTCAGAGATTTCTTTGTCATCGTCTGTCCACAAGGTGCTATTTAATTTCCTCCTTTTACAAAAGGGAGATGAAGGGTTTGACGACGCCGACGCCGACGAGTCACTGAACGGGCTACTTGTCCGAGTCATGACTCGGAGCTGCGGTAACACTTTTGGGGCCTTGCTAGGCCTATTGATGTTCGAACTTCGTTGCATCAATTGGTGGCAGCTGATAATATTTTCCTGAAAAGGAATAATTTCTTTTTTTCATTTTTCACATTGCATTTTTTGAAAGAATAATTTTAATGCAATATTAATTTTTTTTCCCTTACTCTGCGCAGGCCATTGCACCATTTTTCAGCATGATCAGCATTAACAAGAGAGAAATTCGGAAGCTCATTGGTTGCACAAAGCATTGATGCAGCTGCAATGCATGATGGCTTGTACTCAAGAAAGCTAGCCTCTGTTGAGAAAACAGTTTTATAAATTAAGACATTATGTCACATTTATTTATTTTTACGATATAATACGAATAATAAATTAATTACGTGTATGCAGATGCATGCATGCATACGCATGCATCGATAAATGTGTCACATATTATGTACCTTTTATATTTGATAAAATAATTTGGCTGGCCCTTGAAATAAGGAACCCAGTGTAGATACTAGTTGAATCAGTCTTGTAAGCAAACAAGCTGAGGAAATCGAATGGGGTTACTGATCGAAGCTTCCAATCTAATACGTTTAGAACAAGAAGCTCCATTCTCAGTATAGTCCTCGGTTCGAAAATAAATTTCAGACCTTCAACCTGTCACAAAGGGTCGTGTTTTATGTCACTCGTGTAACTTTTTTTATTAACGAGCTAAAAATTATGTATTAAATGTTAAATCTTTCAAAATAATTTGAGGGTGCGAAAATTTTTACCTGAAGATCCAAAAGAGAAGGAACAAGAAGTTCCTCCATCTTAGCAGCTACAGACAAGCAAGCAACGGATAGCAGTTGCAATGGCCACCCATTTATTTGCTGAAAGTTCACGAAAAAGGAAATAATTATGATAGGCAATAAATCCAATGAATATGATTACTATATTAAGAATAAGTAATTATTAATTATACTAAATATACCATCAATGGCAGTAATAATTAATAGCGACGATAATAGAGAAATATTAATAATGTTGGGTAGGTAAATTGTCTAGAAATGACAAACAAGCGTTCCACTGACACACTTTTTTGAAAATGACGTTGTTTAAATCATTAACAAGCATGTAGTTGTCAATATTTATTAGAATTTGATTAGGCATGTAAAACAAAGGCGTCTCAAAGTCTTCCCTCATTTATGGTTTTTACAATCAATCCCAGCTGTAACTAATTAAGGGCCTAAATGTCAAGGGGGCAAAAAAATAAATGAACGATTCTACCCAATATAGGGGTGAGCATTCGGTTTTTAACCGAACCGAATAGATCGAACCGAACCGAAATTTTTTTCTAATTTTGAAAACCGAATCGAACCGAACCGAATTATCTAAAAACCAAATAAGCGGAAACCGAAATATATTTTGGTCTATTCGGTTAAAATCGAAATTAACCAATAATTTTTTTAAAAAAAAAAGAAATAAAATGGGATAAATTGTTGCAAGAAAAATACAATAAACCTAAAGTAATCACTCTTATTCATTAAATATATCATAAACAATATATAATGAAGCATAATTATATAAACAAATTCTAATAAACAATATATAAATCCTAATTGATGCACAAAATATTAAATATTTTTAATATATAAAAATACAATTCGATTAATTCGGTCTATTCGGTCATTTTTCATACTAACTAAACCGAACCGAATAGACCGAATTTTTTAAAGAAAATAACCGAACCGAACCGAATAGATCAAATAACTAAACCGAATAGACCGAACTCAATTCGGTTCGGTTCGGTTTTCGCTCACCCCTAACCCAATATATTGTGATAAACGAAGAATGAAATATCTATTATTATATTTTAAATTTGAAAAG
The DNA here is from genome assembly GCA_028554755.1 of Cordia subcordata. Lineage (NCBI taxonomy): Eukaryota > Viridiplantae > Streptophyta > Magnoliopsida > Boraginales > Cordiaceae > Cordia > Cordia subcordata. The sequence continues at coordinate 3,310,672 of JAPTOF010000020.1, forward strand.
CAAATAATTTTATTTTTTTTAGAATTAAGATTTCAAATAAGAATATATAATAAACATGCAAATGAGTAGGTAAATAAGTGAAAGAGGTAATATAAAACGTTACTCTAGGTAGTTAATAAAAAGGACTATAGATACCTTGTCAATGTGGAGATTAATTACAAACTGATAAAAGAATAAAGTATGAGCCTTTATGGCATTACTATTATCACCAAGATGACAAGTACGTGGTGCCAAAAGATGACTTGGTAAAATTACTACCTTGTACTATTACTTGTACACACTTGCGCATACCAACACTATACTTTCTTCAACTTGTCTATATACTTGGTAACATTACTGGCGTCCTTTTTATTATGTCTTCAAAGTCAACAAACTAGTACTAAATAAAAATCACATAATTAAATAAACTAATACATATATATATATATAGATAAAAAATTGATATTTCTTGCTTGACGGTGATGGATTTACCGGCAGTCGACGAGAGTAAAGAAAACGGTCGAAGTAATTGACGGCGAGATACGCCGTTGACGGCTGGAATCCGTAGAATTTTTGTACCTGCCACCAGATAAAGAACATTTCGTGTAAGTCAACGTTTCCACTTTCTTTGCGGGTGGTTTCCACTCTCCAAAAATACACTCCGCACATTTTAGCATCAAGATAATCAACAATTCTAATGTGCACCATGAGCATTTCAGATCATCAACAAGGTCACCCAAAATTCATTAAAGTAAGTTCAAGAAATAACTATATATTTCGAATCCTAAATCACTATTTACAAATTTAAAAAGATAATTATCAATTTATTACACCGCTATCGTTACTCATTTATAAAGTAACACCTTATTATATTATTACAACGAGGCCACATTAAACCCACCCATGCAGTGCAAACGGGGACCCCCTAAACACACACTAATTAAGCTCTGTGTGTATATATATATATATATATGTATATATATGTATGTATGTATGTATGTAGATATACACTCATAAATATACATATAAATGTATTATATTGATACCTTAAGAATCCATGCAATGGAAAGTTCTCTAGCAGAAGCATCAAGTGATTGTGATTGGAATTTTTCCATGTAGTCCAATCCAGGGAAGTAGTTTCTTTCATCTTCGATAAGTCCGGCGATCGACTCATCGATATCCGGCGGGTGGGAGTCGACGTCGGACGAGCACTCCGGCAGGTCTTCTCCCCCCGGACCGGTGGAGGAGAAGACGATGCCGGAGTCCTCGGAGCAGAGTAAGTCGGAGACGCAGTCGGAGCACGAGACCGACATGATTTTATAAGCTGGCGGCGGCAGCAGCAGCGGCGATGATCGACCTTCATCCTCTTCCGATCATCATGATTGGTGAATGCGTGAAACGGCGTCGCCGGAGAGTGGTCGGAGAAGTTGCCGGAATGATTAGTGGAGAGAGTAAAGAGAGTGATGTGTGTGCGTGTGTGGGGCGGAGGGGGTTGGGGGTGTGGTTAGGTTTTTTTAATTTTTTTGAGTGCTTGATGGTTGTTTTCTGTCCATCTTTGCTCTTTGGATATAAATAGTTCTATGATGATAGTTTTGGGACGTGTTGTCTTTTTCTGTGTTTTTCTTTTCTTTTCGGGAAATTATTTTTTTTCCTTCACGACGTTGAAATATCACGAATAGTTGGGTGTTTTCATTCATTTGCACTTGATTTCCCTGATATATTTTCACAAAAAATAAAAATAACTGCAAGAGTTTAATTGAAGTAGAATCTTTTACTTCATGTCTCAACATCATAATACTGGACACTTACAATTTTAAAGCGAATCGAATATGATTTTATTTTAAAGTAAATTCTACGCCAAGACCAAGTTATTAGAGTTCGAAACTAAGTTATTAGAGTACTTAGCACCTCATATATAAAAACTTAAGGTTGTCGAGAGGATATTGGTAGATTTATTTATTATATTAACACACCCCCACATTACACGTGAATTTGTTTTATAGCCTTATATGTCAACATGTTTAATGTTTTAAATGGATCGCAGTGAGTTTCAAAGCTAAGATTGTTTAGTTTCTAGACTTTGATACCATATATTAGATTTATCATTTCATTTAAAAATTTAAACTTATAAAAAGAATATTAATATATTTGTTTATTATATTACACAAGTAATAACTAAAGAAAATCTCAAATCATGTTATGCAGAGGGACAACACATTAATTACTCTAATAACTATTAGTTTGTCCCATTAAATGTTATCATTCTGATTGAGATACCACATAAAGGAGTTCAAGAGAATACAATCAATAAAACAACACAATCCGACCAAACAAATTAAAACGTTAACCAAAAACGTTAATTTAGTAAGAATTATACCACTTATTGCCAACGATATCCAACACCACCTATATGTTCTATACTTCTTATCATGTTTGTGACCAGGAAGGCTTTAATTTAACAATAAATAGAATGCTACAACTATAAATTCACCCCCTTTTGATTTTCTAAGGAGGAATTAGTACGCGATATGCACAGTAATTAGAAATTTTACTAGATTTTCTTGACCATGGTTGGAGTTTGAGAATTTGAAGTGAAAAGGATGAAAAGTTGGAAAAGATCTAAGAAAAAGAATAAGAATATTGCAGTTTGTCTTGTTTCATTCAAAGTGGCAATTGAAGAACAAAAGTACGCTGGACAAACAGTTTTGTGCTATCTTGCTACATTGAAAAACTTTCTGAAACTCAATGATGTTAATCATGGACTAAATATTATTGTCCTGTCATCATAAATGAGTGTAATTATTTTTTACTTTTTGATGTTTTATGACATTGAATTATTTGAATGAGTATGGGTCTCTGTTAATATAATATATATATATATATATATAAAAGATTAGAACTCTAAACAAATGCTTGCTCTGTTAATAGACGCCAAAAAAAATAGTAATATATTGTATAATCCAGAAGGAGAGAGAACCAAAACGAGCTATATGTCTAGAGAGAACGAAAACGAGCTATATGTCTACCCGACATGAAATAATGAGTTTAAATTAATATGTTTAACAAACCTTTTAAGCCCCAATGAGGTCTTTGCTTAGCTATCAAGATTATAGCGAACCTTGAAATCTACAATATTGTGCATGTAGGTATTTATTCAATTAATTACACATACATATATATATATACACTAACTAAAACAGAATTTAATAAATTGATCCAAAATGATTAAACTAGTCATAATAATAATAGTGAACCGAAATCGTTATAGCTTACATAAACTCTCTCCTAATACGCAACTACTCATAATGCCAAATAGAACAAAATCACAATCTGGAACCACTAAATGATGTAGAATCCGCTTAATTAGTAATCAACTTTGATCTATTTCAAATGCCTTTGGACTAGTTAATATATTATTAACCTACTAACATATTGACTCTAATCAATTAATTCAAAATATTTAAGTTTCAGAAGAAATAGCAGTTGCTCGAGCAATAAAAAATGAAATCTCACATGTCAAAACTGATACGGAACGGACATGACAGAAGAAAGAAAAAAAAAATACTTTAATGATTTTAATTATTACTTTACAACTTGTGTGATACATCCTTTCCACTTATACAAATCACTGTTTCTCAATAAACCAAAAGGTACATGAATAAACCCTTAGCAAAGGCCAAAATGAGCAGCCCAGATCTGAAAAATCAACTTTAGATCTATAGTATTGCAAGACAGCATGACAATGCCTATGATTTGTGAATTGAAGCAAGAAGAACTCCAAGGACCTTTTAGCTTTTGGTGGAGCTAGGACATGATTTAACATTTTGAACTCAAAAAAGGCATGGTGGGATGACAGTAGCTTGTAATTAGTATATTAGTTTGGGGGGAATCATGAAAAGGTGACCACTCTCCTTCAACATATATGAGTTCTTACTTTTTCAATCATCATACAATATTATCACAATCACCAATGCCTTTGGCTTGCTTAATGACTAGAATGTCTCGTCCACGACCATCTTAGCCCAATTCAAACAATTATGAGCTTGTAATTAAATTGTCCTAACTGTCCACAGTTAACTTTTTCTCTATAGCAATAAGATTAGGAATGTAGCATAGGAATAACAAATTCATGAGACGGCTAGAGTATTACAGGAGGAATTGTAACGAATCAATCCGGGTATTTAATTTGGAGTTACGAAGGTGTAATTCACGTTTGGTAAAAACTAACTGTCACATCCAGATTTGTGAGCAAGACTTGTGTTATAAGTATTACCAATAGTTATATTACTTGGACTCTCAAATCTACATGCCCAAAATAGTCGATCCGAGCTAGTAGTTAAACCCGATTGTGAACAACTACCAAGGAACTTTCTTTGGTGCCCTTACCACAAACAGGGACCAATAGTTGAAGCATAGATGTTAAGCATAAAGCCAGAATTGTGAAATGCTTCCTCATTTAGGGACAGTTATCAGCAGAAGAGCATTTTTCCAAGTGCTGTCTTCCAACAGCTGCTGGCTCAATTCATGCTGTTAACACATATATCATCAACTGTTGCTAACCTACCACTTACACGATTTGTCAGATCAAATTGATTGCAAAATACAATTTCTCAGGAAACACAGATAAAGTTTATGAGAAGACATTTTCTGAAGGGCATATTGATGATCGTCATGCACTCTATACATATTTATTGCTCTATGGTAAACTAATAAGCTAATGGTCCAGGTTCTTCATGCTGCTTATTCATCTTACACTAATGGACTCTATCTGCTTTCCATCTTAAGAGACCTTTTCTAGCTACTATTCTTAACTTCTGTGTAGAGTAAATGGAGGAAAAATAAATGAACCAACAATAGATGTGGTACTCATTTAGATGAGATTTCATTGACAAGTCATCTTTCATGGACCATTCTCTATAGACCTAACTCTGCAAACTGGGGGCCTTAATAAATCCTGTTGACTCCTTCCAAGTTTTTTTCCTCTCTTGGTTCCTTCTTGTATCTACCAATTCAACACTGTCAATAGTTTATACTTCACAAGAGAAACGTTTTTTCAAATTCGTGATTTTGAACGTACATTCTAGTATTTATGTAATTCTGAAAGTATATATACTCGAGGGTTTATGTTTGCTCAACTTTATAAAGAATATGCTTATGATATTATAATGTTGGTTTATGATAATGGTAAAATGATCATTCTAAGTATCAATATAAAACAACGCTAGTGTATCAAATGATGTATACAATTAGGTGAGCTCTCGGTCGCTAGATCATAATTAAAAGGTATCACTTACATGTGTTACGTCAATCTCCATTAAATACTTGCATAATCGCATGGAAATGGGACAGTTCCCCTTGGTCCAAGTCACGTAAAATAATAGGTAGCTGGTGTATGCTATTCACTTGATGTGCCCATATTGACATCTTTAGGATATACATACATATGCACGAGGTGCATTGTTGAGACAAATATTATCAATAGTGGTCAAACTATCAAGCAATAGTATCCGGATAAACATTTTCATTTTCACATATCTCCCTCATTTTCTTAAGAAATTAAGTTAGATATTTGTAATTGATCTAGAAAACAATGAACGAGATAAATACATGTTTGACGAGTCGAAAACTGCATCTTTCACTAACTTTTTTGAAACTGCTTTAGGGCTTGTTTGGATTGGTTTTTTTTAAAAAAAAGATCATTTTTTTTTAAAAAGTTACATTAAATTTGTAATAACTATTTGATTTGATTTCTAAAAAAGTTGAAACTTTTACAATAAACAAAAAGTTCGTCTTAAATTATATGTCGTAGTCTTATTATTAAAACAAAATCCGAAATCTGCCAAACATTAGATAGAGTATTCACTATTCAACATGTGTGAACATGTCTAATGGCTTTTTGAACTTTTCTTCCTTTTCTTCACCTTGTTAAATAGTAAAGAAGACCACTGAACATATGTATATATGTCCATTCCATGTGCATGTATCATGTGTATAAAATAAAGAAAATAAAAAAATCTAGTCAAGATGCTAACAAGAAGGCAAGCTACCCACCCTGATCTACAATGAAAATAAAGGGATGTGCTGGAAAGGGCGTTGGGGGTCGCGGGCTGTTTCTTATGCTTGTGTGGGCATCTCTTATTGGGCAAAGGCCACAGGGGCCAATATTGCTATCGTTTTGTCACATTACATGACTATTACTTGCACACCTTTTCTTTTTTATTTATTGTTTATTTTATTATAAACACACTACTTGTTAGCAAACTGATGAAAAGTGGTAGCATTTTCAGCACTGTTATCTTTCATCTTTTTTGCTCTATTTCAGCCTTGTATTATTCGCCACTAGCGACCATGACTATAAATAAGAGGGGTGCTTTTTGAATAGTTGTTTTGGGGTCGTTTTATTTTATTTTTCTACTACACAAAAGTAAAAGGAGAAATTCAGATTGGCTTAGCATAAGATGGCCAAAGAAGACCACTTTATACATTTATAGCTTTGTTGAGGACCTTTGGATTCTTGGTATCAATTCTTATCTGAATCTAAACATTTTGCAAAATTTTACCCGTAGGAGCCTATTAACGCTCTTCTTTTGAGTTGGTCGGTGAGATGGACTATGACAGGTTTAAATTAGGAATGTATTTTTTTTTTTTTTTAGTCAAAGTCCTCAAACATGCAAAATTATTATCGTTTTGTTGAAAGATAACGATCTAGAGTCCCATATTATTCGTCTTAGAGAACTAATTCCAAACAATATTAATTTATAATCCATAACCTTCCAAAGTGATGAGGCACGCATCACATAAAGCTAGCTAGCGTAAATCGTGGCATGAAATTTGGATTATGGTGTGGTAGACTTTCATGCAACTTATATTAGGGCTAATTATGTTAATTAAGAATAGAGCTAATCGATGACTATGTATGCACTTTGAAAAGCTTTAGCATCTTGCTTTTATTCACTCGCTAATTTGAGTTTAGAAGTTACTTGGGAATTTCTGCAAATAAAATTGCAATAATGCAAAAACCACGATCGTGGATCCATGATATGTACAAAGCAAAAAGGAAAGATCTATAAGTGATAGATTCTACCCACAACTAATGCCAATATATATCTCAAGATGCATAATGTAGCACGAATATATATCTCATAAAGATGATTTATATATATAATCATTCACTCAATTAATTATCTTGGATCAATATCTATGCTTGCCCGCGAATATAAATCTCAAGATATGTCCCTTGTTGACGCCCCTTGGGGCCCTTCCCCTAGTCGTACCCCATGCTTAAAAACTTGTTTCCTCTCCCAATAAGCTTTTGCAGCTGATCACAGCTTGGCGGACACGGACATGGTAGAACTAGTCTCCCTTGAGTGTAGCATCAGTGTTAAATCCACACCTTTTAGGTGCCAGTCAACTGAATGACAAATACAATTAAGACACTGGTGTAAAGCAATACGTACATACATAGCTAAAGTCCAATTAATATTTGGTTGGTAAGGACCTATTCCATTTAAGTCATGTCTGGATGATCATTGGAAGATGAGAGATGGAAAATAGTCTTAGTGTCTCCATTTGGTATTACTTATGCCAAGTGTGCTATAGTCAATTGGCTTCTGCTTTATATCAAATCAAATATTATAAAAATAATAACAAATGTAATATCATTCTATTCTTTTATAAGTGCTAGATTATTTGCCAACTTATTTGGGTAGGAGATCGTTTTCAATAAATGTTTGGTTAACAGAGATTGCGACTGGACTCTCATAGATATATAGAAAAACCCCAATGTTCTGCAAGTTTGAAAGTTGTGATCATGTGGGCTACTATGACTCCAAACTTGTGAACTGTGATATCGTAAATGTTTGCAAGATGCTTAATGATGTCAAAAACCAAGTGATACGTACTAAATAAAATATGTCAATTAAAATTTAATTTATGTTTCGTGACGGACAAAAGTATGCACTAGGTTTAGATCTTCATTCTACATTGGAAAACTTTTTATTTAGAACAAGAATTAACTAGTTACAAATTATTTGCACGCTCTCATTACCAGTGTCGTATGAATCTTATCTAATACAAATGTTTTCTTGATCTACAAATCTTGTCCTGATTTCAAAAATGAAAATTAGATTATTAATAAATTGTCTATGTTTGTGGGGTCGATCATGGTTGTGTAAGCCATGTGAGAGGCAAGTTTTACTCTAATTTCAAATGAACATTAATCTTGCTATTAGTCCAAGGGTGAACCGATCACTAAATTTCAAAGACACGAGTCTATGGCAAATGGTTTAAATCAATCAAATCAGGGAAAGTTAAGCGCGTTGCTACATTTTTTGTCGAGGAAACAAATCACCTCACGATTGGATATCAATCTAATGTAACGAACAATTTTATGTTGCCAAAAAAATAAAAAAAGGTGGTGAATTTTTTTATGTGATATTATTAAGCATCATTTATCTTGAGTTCCACCATTGTTATCTTTTTATTAGTGGGTATGAAATGTTCCATCTAAGTATTTGTACAACCTAACATTCAATTTATACTCAAAATCTATATACCAAGAACTGATCAACTATTTTGCTTTTCCTTTGTTTTTAAGTAAGTATGACTAGCAAGATTGCTGGTCATGGTAGCCGTACCGTACGAATGAAACACATTGTATTTTTTAGCATATTTAATTTAATTATAATAAGTCAGTACATGATTATTCTACCCAACTTTTGAGGAGTATATATTGGATGTTATTCTTCACAATTGAAGTGCTACTTGGCATCATGGCTTGAAAAATATGCTACGAGTTGATTTTGGTTGATGTGGTCTACGTATTAGAGGTTAAAATTTGGATAATTGCGAAGTTGTTCAAACATGAATTTGCCAACTTGAACACCAAAGGAATATCCATGACGCGATTTCGACCAAAGAACTAAAAAAAAAAAATCATCACAATGTTACAATCTTTTTTGCCAAGAACAAGCTTGATATTTATATTGACATAAAAAATAGTAATAAGAGTACAAAGACATTGACAAAAATATAAGATACAAAATTAAAAAAAAAGTTGTACATAAATAATTATGAATCTAAAAAATTAATATAACTCCTACTAGAAAGAAAGAAACCTAAATGACCAAACATGTGGCTAAAGAGACTTAATTAAGCAAGAAAAACTTTTTTATCAGTTGGACTGATGTCAATTTATAAAAAAAAAAATTGTAGTTTCTTAACAAAAATTTATAAATCAAGAGCAAAAATTCATATGTTAAGTACAAAAATTTGTAGGTCAAGAACAAAAATTTTTACATATAAATTTTTGTTTTTGACCTATGAGTTTTTTTGTGCAAAAATGACAAACTTGGTTTGTTGTTGACCTATAAATTTTTGTTCAGAAATTACAAATTTTTTTTGTGAATTGATATTAGTCCCAATTGATGAATGAGTTTCCCATTAAGTAAATCTTTATAACGAGTGAATGTCAAACACAAGAAAATAATGTTCATTTTACCTATAAAAGTTATAGTGAAATTAAGAATAGGAAAAGAGCGAGAGGTTGGTAGATGATGTCAAATCTGCCATTTTTTGCCATAAAAGAGAAATTTTGGCAAATTATTGAAGTAATAAATAAGAAGAATTGAGGAAAAAAATAAAAAAGAATTGAAAAGATGTCCAAAATTAAACCGGACCCGAGTCAGAACTCACAGTACATTTTTCTTTTCATTTTTTTTTCCCCTTTCCTTGCAAACACACAGTACTGCAACATCCTCACAAGCAAAACCCCACCTGCGCCAAAATCAAAACTAAAGTGGTAATTCTTTTTCTCTTCATTATATGCATATATACATATCATTTACTTGTGTGTGTGATTTTATACGGGTACTGATCAAAAGAAACTAGAAAGAAGGAAAAAAATTAGCGACTTTACAGTTACACTTTTTTGCAGGAATGAAGTTTTAAACTTTTCTGTTTCTTAGGATGGAATAATTGTATTCCATTATGTTAAAAATGTCAACTTTTAAAATTTATATCCGTTTTAGCATATGGGTTCTCTATAAAGTTTACATTTTTAAGCACCATTTTTCTATTTTTTGGGCTGATAAAGAATTGAATTCTAGAATATTAAGCTTTTAAGTTAAGCTAGAATGTTTTCATTGTTATGCATTTCCTTTCATCGATTTGTATTAGTTGTATGATTTAGCTTAATTGTTGCCATATGACGTGAAAGTTCACAGCTTGAGTCCTGAAAACAGTTTATTGCGAAATACAAACTAAAGTTCAGCACAATAGCCTCCCCAAAGTGGGTCCCACCCTTCCCCAATTTCCACAGATAATCAGTTCCATCTGTTTATCTTAATTGTAAATTTGAAAGTTGTTGTAATTGTATTGTTTAAGCTTGTTAGTTTTATTGCATTTGATTTGACGATTAAAAACATGGGTCCTTTCAGAAAATTTGGGAGAAATTCAAAAAAGAAGTTGCTTGGCAATGAGCAGCTTGTTTCATATACGGTATACGGACTGTATTATCGAGGACAGACCGTATTCTCATTAGGAGTTCAATTTGCGGAATTTCTGCTCCTCCCTCATGGGAATCAAGCTTCCAGAATGCAGGTGTTAGGATTGTTAATTTAGAAATTTTTTATCAATAAGATTTCGTGTTCGTGGTTACTCATCTAAAAGTAAGACGTCTAGTTGGATTATATCTGAACCTAAACTAATAATGAAGGAGGAGAAAGAAGCCGTCTTATTGTTCAGGAAGTGGATCTTGTAGGAGTTTACAAAAAATTCGAGTGAATGCCAGTTGCAAGTTGGGACTTCAGCAATCTTATCCTGTCCCTGTGTCTCTTGCAGATTCATTGATTTCATATGTTTTGGTTTTATTGATAGCTAGATGCTCTTTTCAGATGACACATAAGCTCAAGTATGCTGTAAATAGCTTTACTTGTGACTGGAAACTGTGTTTCATAATTGTTTGGTTATACTATATTTTTCACGTGCATCTCTCGTTGTCTTTTTGGAGAATTTGAACAGCTGTTGGAAGGAAATTGGCATTCTTGATGCCTAATTCATAAAGCTGCTCTGGCTGTAGACATTAATTTCTCGAAGATTTGTTTGGTCAAACAATTTCTTCATATCCTATTGGGGCCTGGTTAACCATAAGTTTTCTTGATGTACCTTAGATAAATGGAATAGATTGTTTGGTTCATTATAGTGCATAGGAACCCCAGTTGAGTTCAAGCCTCTTTTCTTTTGTTAATCAAATTGCCCTTCATTTTTCTATTAGTATAAAGTTGATGACATCAGTGCTATTTTGTATTGATGGTTGGATGTGAAGTTGAGCGTGCATTATTTTCTGAATATTACAGTAGTGAATAATAGCAGTAATTGGTTCATAATTTTTTAAGGAGATACAAGAGAAGGTCCTTGAACTGAATGGTAGTTCATTTTATGAAGGAGCATTGAAAATAAGTAGTCATTTTCTGGCGATTATGTTTCTGTTTCCTCTTTTTGGTCGATCATGACAAATATATGGTTATTATGTTGGCACATATCTCTTTCGGATTGTTAATAGGTTATTGTTAGTGTTCTTCCTCAGAATGTTATTGGTGTATATTTGCTTCTGGGCATTTCTCTGCCTCCTTGATTTACTGCACCTTTTATATAACAATACATACTTAAACAAATTAGACAAACATGAATTATATACCCTCTACCTGAAATCAAAGTCTAATTGACCTTTTGGGATGCCACATAACAGATTTCGACTTTCTCATAATAGAGATTTTACCTTCTTTGAAGATATAAATTATATAAAATGTTATTATTTTGAGGCCGACGACTATTACTTAAGTTATATTTAAAAATTTAGCAACTTTATACCCTACGTAAAGGAATATAATCTTCAACTCATTCGTAAAACAGAATGGTAAGTCAAAGGTGGATATTAAATTTGGGATGGATAGAGAAATAAACTTGAAGGAAAGCTTAAAAAATCGTAAAATTTCCTCAGAGCTAATTGCAAAATTGAAATGCATTTGCATCCTTTTGAGGTTTTTTAATATCACTCCTTTGATGCACCAGTTTTAAACTACTGAAGAAGTTACTTCACGAAACAATGTCACCAAAGAGGTTGAGCCAAAGGCTTTCTCTTGTCATTTTTGTTCATTCATGAGTTCAGGTCCATTCTTGTTTTGGTTAGTAGTTGATAGTTGTTTAAGGTTTCAAGTTCCTACTAAAGTTCTTCTAAGTGCAATCTTCTTTAGCTGATTCTCTCTTTAATTCACAGCATTTGTGTAGTGATGAACAGTGCACTGGTGGATATCAGTATGCAGTCTTCTATTGATGTGAATCGACTGGTATACCTATTCCTTTTTCTGGTAGATATGTGATCCTTAGTCAGCATATATAAAGGCTACTCTATGGCCAAGGATGCAGAGGAATACCTTCACTCTTGTGGCTTTAAAAATGCACTCTTTTCTGTCAGAGCTGCGGATCTAACTAAAGAACTTTTTGGTACTCTAATGCCTTGCCCTTTTTTGGTAAGATGCTATTTCATGACCTATACAATCTTTGATTGAATTAAACGAGTTTGGGAATGTAAAGGAGCAATTTTACTCGTGCGTGAATTTCAAAAGATTTAGACAAGGAAAGTCAAAATGAACTGAATATCTAGTTGGTTTCTCACATTTTTACAGAAATTAAGAAGAATCAGTAGGCTGGTCAAGTAGTCCTCTATGGCAGCAGGCATACTCATACTTTCAGACTAAAGTGATTACTTCAGCAAAGTTTGTGAATGGCCCTTGAATTGGCAATGTTAAGTTTACTGTTCTAGTCGTGTTGCATTGAGGTATTAGACTATTGCAATTATTTTCTTTCTCAGTTGAAGATAAGCTCCTTGGTGTGGCTGTAGGAATATCTAATCAGTTCGAAGTAGTGGATTTGGTTTTGATTGAATGGACTACTAGATTTGGTTCAAATTCAAGGCACTACATGGCTCAATTAATGTCATCTGATTTTCACATAAAATCTCCTTAAGATATTATATTATTCTCAGGAAGTCAGTGAATGAACCTGTGAAGAGGAAAGCTTTTAATATTTCACTCTTTGCAGATTTCTGCATGGTTTCATACAATGCAGTGAAGCGTAACATCTTGTAATGAATCAAATCAGCAAAGTAATTTGGACCACGCTTTTTGTTGGTGATGTGTATACTGTATCAAACTATAAGCCTTTCTTTACGTATTCCTGACAAAGGATTATAACTTTTGAGCGACTTGGATTCTTTTCATTAGTTTGTAAATTAGCAAACATCCTAATATTTGAATTACAATATAGGGAGGCACTATTTGAGAGTGGTGATCATAAGGTCCTGTTTTCATTCATTTTGTAGAGATCATTGACAAACATCTGACCTCCACAAATTTGGGCCTAAACGCTTTGGAGAATGGAACCTTAGCTTTTTGCACCTCCTTACTGAGGCAAGAAACTCCATCACATACTTGTGTTATTTATGTTACATTTTCCCAAGGTTGGCACACATGATGTCAAGCGAAAGCCTGTCAGGGGCTTAAGGATTTATAAATATGAGGTTTTTGGGGTCAATTAGTTTCTAGTTATAGAACTGGATCGGGGTTTTTATAGTGACATTATTCTTGTCTTCTGTATTCTTTCTTTTCTCTTGTTTTGGTTATACACATGTATACAGTATGATGAAAGGATCTCTTTATTTTATATCACTGTGACAAAGATAGGATTTCAGCAGGCATAGTGGGTCTGAGTGGTTTCAATGAGTTTGTGATTATTCCAGAACAAGACATTGCTGTATTTTCTATTTGGTTGTGAATTGATCATGAGAATATTAAGACCTATTTTCTTACAGCAACCTTCTTGTTCTGGAGGTGAAACATCCACAGAGCATATGACAAGGAAGTGGTCACATGATTTGATTTAGTCTGGGAATGGGGCAAGTTTGGGCCATTATTGTGTTTGTAAGTTGAAGCACTTCTACAGCTAATAAGTTATGTTTTTGAAAGGCAAATGACTCTTTCCTGAGTGTTGTCTGTTCTCTATTGTAATTTAGTTTTCAATTAAATATATTGATTTTTAGTTTGTCTTCCGATGTTGCAATATGATTAAGCTGACAAAAAACCTTACTCTACTGATTTTGATGAACGAAGTTTCTTATCCTGTAAACAAAGAGAGATTTTATAGACAGGTTACAGATATTATCTTTTGAATTTTCTTTTATTGCCTCTATTCCCTATGAGGACATTACAAGACATCTTTCTGGATAGAACTCCAGATTCAAAAACATATAGAGACAATATAGTTATGATATCTTCAGGTAGGTCTCTATCACTTTATGGCACATGTACCTTTACTTCTCTAAATTGATCCGAGTGCTTTTTCTGGGCTAATGTTGCTGCAGTCAGTCAGGTCCAGGAGGATATAGAAATAGATCAACAGAAATAGACAAATACCTTAGACAAGTCCGTCATAGAGCACATGTATTGGTGGTCATTGAATTTGATGTTATCTTTGGTGGCAACTCACTTTTGACAGATCTTCCCCAGCACAATATGCCAAACTACAAGAAACAATTCGGGCCACAGGATTGAGGTTGATCGCAATCTCTCTCATTTCTGTAACGGTAACAATATCATACATATTTTTAGCTTCAGTTGAAAGTCCAATAATAGGTTTTTCTGTTGCAAACTTGTGTTTTGATAGTCGCTTGCAAGTATGCAACAATAAGCAACAACGAGATGAGATTTTCTCCTTCAACCAAGAGCTTCCTTGTGCATCTTGTTCTCATTCTCTGGCAGTTTAAATATGCATTTCTCAACCATAACTCTTCATACAGTAACTAAACTGGGAAGGTAGGTATGTCACATTTTTAACTGTAACTTTATGTTCTTATTTGAGACGCAACTTACAAGTTTTCTGTGTATGCTCGACCCTTTTTACTTGGATTCATCTAAAATTTATACCTTTTCCTGGAAATGCAATTGTCATATCTTCATTTATCCCATACCAAGTTATTGTCGGAAGCTTTGGGTAATATACCAAGCATATGGCAGGAGATGAGAGTAATGTTAATTGCATGAAGCATTCTTGAAGAAGTGCACAGGATTGGAACCCAATAATTACGAGGTAAATGGTAAAGCAAATTACAAATTTCAAGACCCTGAAGAGATTTCACGAAAACCAATTGAGACTAGAGAGGGAAAATTTGTGAAAGAAGTAATTCAACTTGTAACAACAAACACTCAAAAGAACCCAAAACAAATTTGGTTGGTCTTCGGCCTGTTGGCTCCAAGATCACACTAGTTGTAACATGGCCTGATCTTATCTGGAAGTATTGTCCCATGCCAAGATGTGCCTCCAGGAGCCACACCAGTGTGAGTAATTCTCCTCCTGTACTTAGCAGCTGAGCATGGTTATTGCCTCTGCAATGTCGAGCAGCAAAGCAAAGCATCTCTATCCACACCCCGCAGATTGTCTTCCACATCTTCTCTTCATCTAAAACTTTCAGCTGTTTGGCTAGCTCAACCGCATCCCAAAGTACTGACTTGCTTCTGTCTCCCTTCACCATTTTTGGTGGTACATCTGTGGGCATGAATAAGAGCATTTCAGAAACTGTGGATTCTCTGCTCTTGTTAGGTTGAACACCCCGAGAATTGCGTAATGGCATCATTTTATCGCCCATGGAGGACTTGTGCCCCATCATCCGCCAATCTTTCTTGAAGAACTCTAAGAGCTCAGCACACGTATCTTTGTATCTTATGACCCCTAACCCTGCAGTAGACGATAGCGTGAAAGGACAACTGACAAGAAGATACAACATGTAATGTGATATTAGCTTGCTCGACTCGCAGTACATTTGAACTTCTGAAATTGTACAATCTTGAGAGAAATAGCAAATATCTGTTGCTATGTGCCACAGAAGTAAACTTTCATCGAAATCAACTTTGGAAATGCTCCAATCAAGTTTAGAGGTGTTGTCATCACCTTGTTGAATTGCCAATTCCCCTCTGCAGTTAGTGAAAGTATAATCTCCTTCAGCATCATCATCTTTAGAATCTGACTTGTATTTCAAATCTTTCCAGATAAGCTCTTCTAGTTCATGAGGTATATCAATGCGTCGAATATGTAAGTAATGATCAAAACCTTCCTTAACATCGAATGCAGCAAGGAATCTTGAGAACATTGTGTTTCGATCATGCAGGCAAAATTTAAACAAGCTGTACTGCCCCAAAGAATGAGACCAGCGGGGTTTATCAGCCGGACGAAACTTTGTAAGCATAGAAAAAACATAGTATTCTAACCAATTCAGGTATGCATAGTGATTATAATTTCTCAATAGGACTAGAGTCCAATCAGAGATTACCAATATTCCCAGGGAGACAATCTCTAAAGTGAAACCACCTATGAGCAGCAAGTACGTTATGATAATGTCTACTTTCTGGTAGCCATCTTTACTAGCTGTAAGGAAAGCTAAGCTAGCAATAAGCATCAGAAAGAAGTTAATAACACGAATGATCCAACCAAAAGGAGTCTGAGCAACAGCTGCTTTTGTGTACAACATTTCGTATACAAAATTCAACTCTATTCCTACAATCTGGAAAGCTTGTTATGGAGTAGTTTTGCTAAAAATGCATTTGCTTGCTTGTCTTTCTTTGATGCTGAGTATTAGATCAACAAAGAGGCACTTGAAAATGCCAAAGGACTTATAAGCACTGTCCAGCATCTGTAAAGGATCAGTAATATCTAAATTTTTGTTGGTTTCCTTATTAGAAGTGCGCACCTGGAATTCTGGTAATGTTCGTATTGTTGGTGGATTCCCAGCATGGAGTCTAGCTGAGAAACTATCCATGGTACGCATGTAACTAGGCCCTGGATCTCCTTTGCTTATCATTGATCCTCTCAGGCCATCCATGCTAGCAGATTTGAGTGCCCAAGTCCTCTCACCATATTTAAGGATTCCAGCAATGGACACAGAGAGGGTGGAAAGAACAAGTCTGCTTCCCTCTTGCATATGTATAACCTGTAGCAATAAGTTGAAGGAGCATTCCAACAGCATGGCGCAACCATAGCTGATTGTCTTCCAAAGAGAAGGCAGTGATGGTATCAGGACCACCCAAGTGAAGGAGAAGAAATGGTGTCCAGAAGGACAGTATGTCAGGATTATGCTTTTGGTAGGGAAGAGGATAGCTCAGACTGTTGGATATGATGCCCAAACTGAAAGTTGCGACCATGTCAGCACATAGATATGCTATCCAGAGAGTGAAAGTCACTACTTTGGAGGAGTTTCTTTTCCTGAGATTGCCCGTGCAAATCAGAATTACTTGTAGACAAAGGCTTATGAGAACTGAGCCTCTGAGCTGCCAGTTCGTCCATAATTTCTTCATTGTCCCTACCATCATCGCCATGAGGAACCGCTAATTTTCTTCTCTCGGCCAAAATGATGAAATGAATAGCCTACAGGAGCATGAGGAAGAAGGGGAAGATGATAAACAATGGTGTTATTCTACCAGACCATCTAATCAGTATGTGCTTCTTTTTTCTTTTTTTTTTTTAAATGAACAAAGTTAAAGAAAGAGTGGGAAGAAACTTCTCTATATTGGTATATTTAATGTACAATGTACAAATACAGTGAAGGCCTTGTATAGTTCTGGTGACCAAGTATATCTAATTAAAGAAAGCTATTAAAGAAGGAAAGAGAACAAGAAAGAGTTAATTAATGCTTTAAAACAATTAAGGTAATGTCCTAACCTAAACTACTGCCTAAAACATCTACATACATTAACAAATAGAAAACTCAAAAGCTTAATGAGGATGAGGAGTCTCTCTCATTTGTTAGTGTCATAAACTTGTCCCTGGTTTTGCTTGATCAGTAAATAAGTCTTCTTCTTAGAGAAGTGTTAATACAAACTTCTGGGAAATTAATGCATTGAGATGCCAACTAAAAGAGAGTATAGTCTCATTGAAATATGAATACGACTGCATATTTGTTGTACATCATGAGAAACTATTATCTTTTGCAGCATGAAAATAAAGAAAGGCTGGTCTTATGTGATCTTTCGGCCTTTCAGACTCCAATGGAGCTCTTCAAATCTTGAATCATATTCAAAATGTCACTCTTGAGAGCTTGATTAGTTATCAAATTTATCTTATTCCCCTGCTGCAAAATATGCAAGTATAGCTTTGTCAATTAACTTGTCCGGGTTGCAGCAAACA
The DNA here is from genome assembly GCA_028554755.1 of Cordia subcordata. NCBI lineage: Eukaryota > Viridiplantae > Streptophyta > Magnoliopsida > Boraginales > Cordiaceae > Cordia > Cordia subcordata. The sequence goes on from JAPTOF010000020.1 coordinate 3,328,879, forward strand.
AGTCTGTAGTGCTTTGTAGTACACGGATATTCTTCATTTTCCCCATCCATCATAGACTTTTTCTCTTCCTTCTTGGATATACAACACATTCACAAATTAGAGGTTGACTGACTTCTAAAGCCAATAGCATCTAGGATTTGTATCTTATAAAATATATTCATGGATAGAACTTGTGTAACAGTTGCTAGAACATTCATATTCTCCCACATCTAGTCAACTGTTAAGCTACCACACTTGCATTTTTCTATTGCCTGTTGATACTTTATTCAATGTCAATGGGAACTCTGTCTTTTACATAATTATCTTTCAATTTTCTATTCTAGTAGAAGTGGTATGCACGGCCCTCTTGACAAAAGTAATCAATCTCTAGCTGAGTACTTGATATAATGTACAAGAAGAAACATTATCATGTGCATCCATGTCCTCCTATTATTAGTTAGGTACTTAGTTAAGTCTTCCAGGAAAAACAAAAATTAATGAATTGTGGTTAGACAGGTGCAATAGGTAACAAGAAGTTGACTAAAGGGGAATAATTCAGCTTCCCGTTGTTCGGGATTGCTTCCATTCTTTTGCCCCTTGCCCATCTTTGCTGGTCCAATTTCAAATTTTTATCATCATTTGGTGTATTATTTCCTCATTCTTACTGATTATTATTTTATTTTTCTTAATTATGAGACAAAATGCAAAATTTCTATCCCTTTCAGTCCATGGAATCTTTAGTTCTTTAGTTGACTTTCGAATTTTATATTCTTTGGCATATTTCTGATTTGTTTCTGCAAGTTGTTTATATTTCACTGATATATTTATAGTAACTAACTACCGCCAGCGTGTTCTCATATTTTTAAACGATCTTGTACATCTGTATAACACCCTCTATCAACTAGCTAGTTTTATATAGCTGAGATACAACTAATTATTTCAATTTTCTATTGTCTTAAGCCCAAGGCAGACCATTCAAAGTTTGAGCTTATAGTGATTCAGTTTCCTTCACTTGGCATTGCTTTTAGTAACTCAAAATCTTATATCTAGCATTAAAGTTCACATTAACTCATCAAGGGGCAAGTTGAACGAAATAGAAAACCTAGAAGTGCAGCAATAGAAGTTATATGGTCATGTTGCCTTTGTCCAAAATGTTAGTACCCTGAGTTATTTCCACGAAACTGAAAGCCTCTATTTCTCCACTTCATTTCTTCTCCTTTCACCCAAATAATTTGTCAAAGCAACCAGCACAAAGAAATGGAACAAGAAACCATCAGCATCTGCTCAGTTTTCTTGCAGCGGTTGAACGGCTATCTCAGTCCTAAAAGACCGTATCTTAGCCCAAAACTTCAGAAGGAGTTTGAGATTCTTAGAGAAAAAATATTGTGGATGATGGCACTTCTCGAAACTGACGAATTGCCATATCCGTTCCTTAATATTAATTTGGCCGAGGGAGATATTGAGCAACCTTATGTGCTGAAAGCGAGGAAGCTCGTTTATGATGTAGAAGATGAAGTAGATAAGATAATGGCGGTAAGACCAACATCTTGGTTCTCGTATACCATCTCCAGCTTTTTTGATTACAGCATTGCGAACCACTTGGATCGAATCCAGAGTCTTCTTGATGTCATGGAAGATATCAACTCAAATGCAAGGTCCTCGCGAGGTATGAAGTCCAATGATGACCGTGCAAAATCTGAGCTGGCAAACACACCTAGAAGTTTGATATTAGAGGAACCTCAAGCAGTAGGTCCTTCAATGATCCCTACAAATAATGCAGAAGCGGGATTTGATGAAACAGAAAATAAACTGCTGATGTTGCTGGTTGGTCATGTAGATGATGAGCTCCAGCATCAGCAGTTACGAATAATTAACGTGACAGGAATGACAGGCAGAGGGAAAACCTTCCTCGTTAGGAAGCTTTGGAATGAAAGAGCGGATGTAATGAAGCAATTCCACTGTCGTGCGTGGATTAGTGATGCTTCTTGGCTAGAGCCGAAGACAATCCTCGCTTTAATGTTGGAGGGATTCTGTTTTGGAACCACTCCTTTTGCAGTGGACGGAAAAGATTTAGAATCACTCGTTCAGGCAATTAACTCTTATCTGACAGGTAAGAGATTTCTACTAGTTCTTGATGATGTTTGGGACATCAATGTATGGAACTTGGTTGTCCCTGCTTTGCCACAGGATTGTGGTGGAAGGGTCATACTCACGAGCAGAAAGACAAATTTGTTGAACATTGGTTGCGATATCATCCATGTCGAAAGGTTAGAACATGAACAAGCTTGGAGTCTCTTTTGCAATATCGCATTCCAATTCTCAAATGATCCAGGATGCTGTCCAGCGAGGCTTTATAACACCGCAAATGCCATAGTAAGAGAATGTGACGGTGTCCCTCTTTCTATTATGACCATTGCTGCCAAACTCTCCGACCCTTTAATGGATAATCATCCAAATTCTTGGGAAATATTCCTAAAGAAATTTCAGAAACATCAACCAAACCTAGCGCTCAATGGAGACTTAAGCAAACGAATTGGGCGAGCTGGAGTAGCACTTCTACTAAGTTATAATGCATTGGACCCAGAGCTGAAGTATTTCTTATTGTATTGCTGTTTTCTTCCAGGAAATAGGGAAATTCATGTCAAAAAACTTATTCGTTTATATGTAGCTGAGGGTCTTATGAAGGATGCAGGTGAAGGCACTGCGGAAGAAATAGTAAGAACTTACTTCAAGCAGCTCATAGATTTGAAGCTAGTCATAGCCGAAAGAACTGGATCCACAGGAAGCATCGAAAGCTGCAGGGTGAGCGAGACACTAAGGGACCTCGCCCCTCGCATTGTTCACAGAGCCAAATTCCGAAATTTCTTTGGCTACACAAAAGGCAGAAGTATCCATCTAGAGGAAGTTCGTCGCTTGTCAATTACTGGCAACTCTAGCAGCATTCCTTCTTGTGGGGACGAGGTTGCTTTTGTAAGGTCCTGTTTTCTGTATGACATTGATAACTCACAGACTTCATCTATTTGTCAGTTGCTCGCAGGAGGCCTTAAGCTATTAAGGGTGCTGGACATCAAAGGTATGAAGATCCAAGAGAACATGCTCCACCATTTCGCGCACCTAATCCATTTAAGCTACTTGGGATTGAGGGCAACAAGCATTGCGCGCCTTCCTGCTTCTTTCTCGAATTTACGCGACATTGAGACGATCGACATAAGGGATACATCAGTAACGAGTTTGCCTGTTGCAATGACTAGGCATGGGAAATTCCGGCATATCCTTCTATCAGGCTTCTTTAGAAGGCGGGTGGTGCACTTCCCCTGGGGGAAGAAGAACCAAATTCCTGAATATTTACAAACACTGGCAGGAGTGAAAGCATCAATCTCAATAATTGAGGCGCTTGGGTACTGCACTCGACTCCAGAAGCTGTCAATAGGAGGTGTTAAGCCTGAATATTTACCAAAGTTGCGCGATGCAATAAAGAACATGCCGAATCTTCACTCTCTTACTCTGAAGACATACAGAGTGGAAAGGCTCCAACTGGAAGAGCTATCCTGTACTGAAAACCTGAGACTGGAGACTTTGAAGATTGGAGGACCCATTCACTCATTGCAGGATCTGGTAAGCTGCATTAGCTCATCTCTCACTCGCTTATACTTATGGGACAGCATACTAGATGTGGACCCTTTTCTGTGCCTTCATCAACTATCCAGTCTTGTAATCCTCTCCTTATCAAATGCTTATGCTGGAGAACAAATCGTCTGCAAGCGAGGCTGGTACTGTAAGCTTAAGAAGCTATCCATCCTTCGTACGAGAAGACTCAAGTCCTGGATAATAGAGGAAGAAGCAATGCAAAGGCTTGAGAGCCTTTTTGTTGGCTACTGTCCTAACATGAAGGCTGTGCCCGATAATCTTGATTGCCTCTCTGCTCTTAAAGTGGTGCATGCTTCTCAGATGCCCCAAGAATTCATTTTAGCGCTACAACAGAGGAATCAAGATGGTTTTAAAGTTCATGTTGTTCCTCAATTTGTTCATTTTGAGTAGCCCATTAAAATATGTACTTGTCACGCCCCCGAGCCCAAAATCCCAGGCCTGCGAGCGAGTACATTATAGTACTCCTCCACAGTTGATTGTGTAGGGAAATCAAAGAGCTAATATGCTAACAGATATTAGTTCCTCATTTCTGTTAGTGCTATCAGCATTCCGTTTCATTGTATATTAATTTTAATTCCAAGCTATTATGTCTTGCAGTCAGTTTGATGGCTTCTTGAATACATATAGACTTGTGAAAAATGCGATGACTGACTGAATCGATTTTTGTGATGAGTAGCTACAAGCCATTTTTTATTGAGTTAGAAATTATCTCGGATAGTCTCGCTCATTTTATCTTTCTCCGCAAACTTGTTGAATGGGATTTGTCAACTTATAATCATCATATTTGACCCTAACCCACTAAGAAAAAATGTTTAAATATGTGTTAACAGAATAAAAGTCCAAATTATTATTGACTGAACACAGATCTTAATGGACCAATGTGATACGTGGTATTGGAGGTATATGAAATTTGCTTATGGTTTACTTTTGGAGCTGAGTTCGTTTGAATTGGCTTTTCATAAAAGCATATTTTTATAACTTCTAAAAAAAAATTTTCTTCAAAGGTTAAAATTTTTGCTTTCAGAAAAAAAAAAAAAAGAACTTCAGCATTTTCATAATTTTGCCTCTACTCTGAAGACAAGTTAAATATTTATTACAATAAACTTTACTTTTCTCCAAAAGAAAAAAAAATGTGATCAATGAAAAAGAAAAAGTCCGTTCGAGTGGGCCCTAGCCCAATACAGGCCCAAAATCTAAAGGGCAACCGATCCATCTCTCTTCAAAGTCTAAAATCTCCAAAAAAACCCTACGTTAAACGCAGTCCCACAAAGCTTTCTCTCACTCAAAGTGAAGGCGCTGCACTGCGTCGGTCACCAATCGGCCACCTTTCGCCTCCGTCATCACCACCACCGTCAGAAGTCTTTATTAAGGTTCGGTTGCTTTATTCCTATTTCTAGTTAAAATTCATGAGAGAAAGATTGTCAATTTGTAATTTTTCTTCTTCTTTTTTCTTTTTTTCTAATTTTCTGTATTCTGCTTGAATGAATTTGAAATTAATATGCTTTTCTACTTAGTTATGTTCTTTTTTATTGTGTGAGTATGTGTAAGACTATGACTAGTATTGCTTGTTGCGCTTTTTCTTCGTAATTTGCCTTAGCTTGTCGTAATCAGTTTATGTATTGAAGCTTTAGTTTTGGTTGTAATTTGTGAATGGACATTGATTTGAAGAGTTTAAATGCTTCGCCCGTATCTGATACGTGCAAATTTGTGCGGTTTTTTATTTTTTTCTCCCTTTCCATCTGAGTGATTTTCAATGGTTAATAAATTTGGAAAATCATTTCCATGATGTCGTTGTTGAAACCGTTCGAATGATGAACACTGCAAGCGTTACTGATACATTTCACAAGATCAGTTGGATTAGTAGCAAATTCATAGAGACATGTTTGGGTTTTGAGGTTTTGAATGTTTAGGCACTGAGCTGATAGCTGATAGTTGTTAGTTTATGGTTTTCTTTTTGCAATTTATATCTCAACTGCTGGCAAGGCTAGTGTTTTCAATACTGCCTTGTAAGTTTTCTCGTAAGTTTTATCAATTGATAGACCCTTATTTTGATGCATGTGCTTTTGCTTCTATCAATCACTGTGTTGGATGTGTTCCTCTGTGTTTGGATTATCACCGTCTGAGTTTTAAGATTTTTGAGGGTTTATGTTGGCAGAAAGTCCATAAAAGATGGTGCAGTACAATTTTAAGAAGATTACTGTTGTCCCTACCGGGAAGGACTTCATTGATATTATACTCTCGCGCACACAACGTCAAACGCCAACAGTTGTTCATAAGGGTTATGCCATATCTCGGATACGTCAGTTTTACATGCGTAAAGTGAAATACACGCAGCAGAACTTTCACGAGAAGCTTTCTACCATTGTTGAGGAGTTCCCACGGCTTGATGATATCCATCCTTTCTATGGTGACCTACTTCATGTTCTTTATAACAAAGATCATTATAAGCTTGCTCTTGGCCAGATCAATACTGCAAGGAACTTAATTGGTAAGATTGCAAAGGATTACGTGAAGTTATTGAAGTATGGTGATTCTCTGTATAGGTGCAAATGCTTGAAGGTTGCTGCTCTTGGTCGCATGTGTACCGTGATAAAGCGCATTGGCCCTAGTTTAGCCTATCTTGAACAGATCAGGCAACATATGGCTAGGTTGCCTTCAATTGATCCGAACACTAGAACAATGTTGATTTGTGGGTATCCAAATGTTGGTAAGAGCTCATTCATGAACAAAATTACTAGGGCTGATGTGGATGTGCAGCCATATGCTTTTACCACCAAGTCTTTGTTTGTTGGTCACACGGACTACAAATACCTGAGGTATCAAGTGATTGACACTCCAGGAATATTGGACAGGCCATTTGAAGATCGAAACATCATTGAAATGTGCAGTATTACAGCACTGGCACACCTGAGGGCTGCCGTGCTATTTTTCCTCGATATATCTGGGTCTTGTGGCTACAGTATTGAGCAGCAAGCAGCCCTTTTTCATAGCATTAAGTCATTGTTTATGAATAAGCCATTGATTATTGTTTGCAACAAAACTGACTTGCAGCCATTGGAAGGCTTGTCTGAGGAAGACATGAAGTTGGTCATGGAGATGAAAGCAGAAGCCATGACAACTGTGATAGGACAAGGAGGTGAGCCGACTAATGATGAGGGCGTGCTCTTGACTATGAGTACTTTGACTGAGGAGGGGGTAATTGCTGTTAAGAATGCAGCTTGCGAGAGGTTATTGAATCAGAGGGTCGAATTGAAAATGAAGTCGAAGAAATTGAATGATTGCTTGAACCGATTTCATGTGGCAATGCCGAAGCTACGGGACCAGAAAGAGAGGCCACCATGTATACCTCAGGCTGTCTTGGAAGCTAGGGCTAAGAAAGCTGAAGCAGCTGCTCGGAAAGAGAAGAGAAAGCTTGAGAAGGATCTGGAGGATGAAAATGGTGGTGCAGGTGTCTACTCAGCTAGCTTGAAAAAGAATTATATCTTAGCAAACGATGAATGGAAGGAAGATATCTTGCCAGAAATTCTTGACGGGCACAATGTGGCTGACTTCATTGACCCTGATATCTTACAAAGGCTTGAAGAGTTGGAGAGAGAAGAGGGACTTCGGCAGGAGCAGGAGGGAGATGATGATTTTGAAATGGACAATGCTGAGCTGACCCCTGAGGAGCAAGCTCAACTGGCAGAAATCAGGAAGAAGAAAAGCTTGCTCATTCAACAGCATAGACTGAAGAAAAGCACAGCAGAGAGCCGGCCAACTGTACCCCGGAAATTTGACAAAGACAAGCGGTTCACCACAGGAAGAATGGGAAGACAGTTATCAGCCTTGGGACTTGATCCATCTCGGGCAATTGACTGTGCTCGTAGTAAATCTAGGGGTCGCAAGAGAGAGAGATCACCTGAGCGTGGAGAAGATTTTGGTGATGATGCAATGGATTTAGACAACGACCAACCTAGCAAGAAGCTTAGGTTAAGGTCTAGATCGCGATCTAGGTCAAAATCTAGACCTCCAACTGAAGTGAGCCCTGGAGAAGGCTTGAAGGACTCCAGCCAGAAGTCGAAAGCAATTAAACTGGCTAAGAAATCAGTCAAGAAGAGAAACAAGGATGCTCGGCGTGGAGAGGCAGACAGAGTCATTCCTTCACTCAAACCGAAACATTTGTTCTCTGGCAAACGGTCCATCGGCAAGACTCAAAGGCGCTAGTAGAACAAGGTACATCTGATACAATGTAATCTATGCTTCGCTTCCTACACCATCATATCTATATCTTGAACACCATGTTCGTTTGCTTTAGGTTGTTGGCCATGTTTCATTTCTAACTGAAGTGTCTCTGGTATAATCTTTTGCAGGGATCATCATCATCCCTCTCTCTCGTGCAAAATTGTTATACATGATAGTAGCGACAGCTATGTTTGTTCACCATGGAGAAATTTGATCATACCTCGAGGCCTGTTCAAGCGTTGTTTTGTTGAATCCAATTTTGATATGTAGCTTAATTTTTGTCTAAATGTGTGAAACCTCAGTTGCTTATTTTGGTTCTCCCCTTTGTTTTGTCTCAAACAGATGCGTCTACAATTTATATGATGAGTAAGAAGAAAGATTATTTCCGATATATATGTATATAAAGAACAATGGCCAAGATGATAAGAAACAAGGTGATACGAAGAAAAAGTTGGGAGCGATCTGAGACCAAGAGTCGTTTAAGATGATTTGGATATGTTAGGAGACCACCTATGTAAAAGTATAATAGAAGGTGGTAGTATCTCATATCCAAGATGCATTCAAGGGGGTTTTAAGGGGGGTTTTAGACTTTGTTTATTTGGTGTTTATAAGCATTTAAATAATTAAAAATATGTGATAAGTTTTTTTTTTTTTTTAATGCTTATAAGTACTCTAAATAAATAAGTAAAGTCAAACACCTTTGTAGCGATGACCAGGAAGGGAGGGGGGAAAAAAAGGAAAAGACGGATACTAAAGAGTAAATAAAGCACGGTCCACGTGGACAAATGCATAATTTTGGAGATTGAGCAACGTAGGCCGTTTTGATCAAGTCTATACACGAGTGGAGAAATTAAGTGGACAGACAAATTAGCCGACTTGGAGGCGATGTAACCATTTCCGTCTATTTGAAGATTCTTCACAATCTGAAAATCCAAAAAGAAAATGAGAAATAAATCTTAAAATTTGAAACAAGAAAGAAAGAAAAAAAAGAATAATCTTCACGAAAATGATGATGTTGCGCAGAGGTTTAGGGACGTTAAGAGGAGGGCGTTGCTCGCAATCGATCATTTTCCGGAGTTTTTCGTCGTCTTCAACGGTGTCATGCGGTGGCGTTGCTGACGTGGCGGCCGACTATCTTCTTGCTTCCGCCGCTCCCGCCGCCAAGGTGGAGATGGAGCCCACTCTTCTTCAGCCAGGGGTCGTCATCTACGACGGCGTTTGCCACCTCTGCCATGGAGGTATCCTATTCTTAACACGCACAAACACACACACACATATTATATCTTCAATTTTTCGTTATCATCTCAACCTTATTGTTGATCGTTAAATTGGAAAATCGACATAATCCGCAACCGTAGGTTGTAATCAGTGTTTGAGGCTGTTGAATTTGTAAATGTAAGCAGCTTCATCATAGTTGGTAAAATTTACGCAGTTTTACCTTGTCGCCGGCCAGAGAACTGTTCTGAATTCATTGGATGATCTAAGGAAAATGTAGTTGATATAGTTGTTTTATGTGGTTCTGCGTGTCGTGTGTGTATCAATGCGCATTTTTAGGAAATATTATGTGCAATGATTGGTGGTTACGCTAAACAAAATTGAAACTCGGTTCTTTGCGGCATGAAAAACGTGGAATGTGATAGCTCAAGAAAGGGAATGGACATAACTTCTATTGCTATAGTAGCACACAAGATGTTCTTGACAATGCTGATGAGAGAGGGATTGAAGTTAACCAACATTATGTGTTTATCTATTATTTGTGTCGAGAGCTTCAATGAGATTGATAAGTATGTTTCCTTAATCATTTGGCATAGCCATTTTAAGCAGTAAGGGGAGAGAGAAGGGGAGAGAAGGAGAGAGAACTATAGAGATCTCAATTATATTAGTTCATTGACGTTTACAATGACATAATTATCCTAATTACCTTTGCTAACAACAATCGTAGTCCGTATATTAAGTAGTTTTTTAACTCTAGTTGAAGCTTTGGAATTCTAACTTTCTTCATCTCCCTGTATTATCAATCTAATGTGGCCATAAATTTTTCAAGTTTTAAATGCCTACACTCTTCTCTCCTGCCTTGGTTTCATTTGGTCCTTAATATGGCATGCAAAAAAGAATTTTGCATAATATTTTCTTTCTAGATATCCTGCTTAAGGTTATATTTCAGCTACCGCCTGTTTTGGTATGAAGAGCGATAACGCTTTCCTCATTTATCTAGGCGTCAAGTGGGTTATTGGAGCAGATAAAGGTAAAAGAATCAAGTTCTGTTGCCTTCAATCTAAAGCTGCTGAACCTTACATGAGAGTGTGTGGACTTGACCGAGAGGATGTTCTTAAAAGGTTTTTGTTCATTGAAGGCCCTGGATTGTACCATCAAGGTTCCACAGGTAAATCTCTTTCTCCTAGTCTCTCTTTTCATTGCACCTGTCTGTTTTTGTGCACATTCATGTACTACAGAGTAGTACTAGGTCTATTTCCAGCTCGACATGGTTTTTGATTCTTCTACTTCTTTTCTCGCCAAGTAGATGGGGGACTCAGTCTTCAAGTTCATATAAAACTGTGTTTATCTGACATCCATCCTATGATTCTTCATGTCACTGAAGGTGAACTAATGTAGTTCTGTGCAAATCATGCTGGTAAACGATATCTAGTCAAAGCAAAATTTGTTGCTAATGATACCAAGTTGTTTGTTCCATCCATTTACTGATATAGAACTTCTTGGACTCTGAATATCCAGAGCTAAAGTATCATCTTATAATATCAACAACTTTCTTTAATGCAGAGGCCCATAGGTTGGTTCCCATTCTGCAAGAAGAACACATTTAGGACCATGAAGATAGATTTTTACCCATTGCAAGTTGAGAACTACGAGCATCAGAAAAGCTGTTTCCATAATTTTGGATGAATGGGTGCCGAAGTGCTTCATTTGATGGGATTTCATTCCGCTGTTAATGTCTCCAATATTGGCTGTTACTGATTTAGTTCTGGCGTGGTGTCTCATGGTGTTATTACTTTTTAAGCATTGATGAGGGTTGATTTAGATATTTTCTCATTATGTGTTTTCGAAGTCTAATCCAGCTGGGTTTTCTGCAGCTGCTCTGAAGGTTCTCTCATACTTGCCATTACCATACTCAGCATTGAGCACTCTAATGATTGTCCCAGCTCCTTTACGAGATGCTGTCTACGACTATGTCGCCAAGCGACGCTATGATTGGTTTGGAAAGAGTGATGATTGCTTAGTTCTGCGGGAGAAAGAATTGCTGGAGCGTTTCATAGACAGGGATGAAATGCTGGATCGTGACCAATCAAAACTGTGATCGGCTCTCTCTGATAGAAACAAGAAAGAGCAGCTCCTTAATTAACCAAATAGCAGAGCTGTGTTCAAAAGTTGGGACATGTTTTGCTCACCAGTAGTTTGTGTAGGATAGCAAGATCATGAGCAGAAATTTTCGTACGTGATAGTACACGATTAGGGACAATAGGATTTAACTGATTGCATTGCAGTTGACAACGTGGTCTCACTTTTAGCGCAGATAGAAACTAAAAACTTTTTGTAGAGTTGTTTCCACTGCCATATGTTACAACATTTGTTCATTGAGCTCAATTTGAACGCCTGTCTTTCATAATGCATTTCACCCATTCCCATGTCCCTGCTCTCTATTTTCTTTGTTCTTTTTTTCGTCCGATATCATCTGGAAACTGTTTGATTTTCATTTGAAGTGCTCTTTCTCACAAGCTTAATGTAGATCGCCTTTGTGATGCCGAGCACCCAAATGGTACGGATGAGATCAAGTAGCCACACCGAATCAATAAGCCAAAATAAGCGAACTACTCATTTGTAACATAGATGATCAGATGTTAACATAACCAGGCATGAGTGCGTCTCAAGTGACTAAAAGCCTTATAAGAAAATCTACATAAGAGAATTGCAGTTGATGATATTGTGTAAGGTGGATATGAAAACTAAATCAGTGAAGGCAACACGGATAGGTGCATTTTCCCATAGTAATTGCATAACTACAGATCTGATAAACAGGAGCACACACAAAGACGAGACATGACTTGGCTAAGCAACTAAAGATTGACTAATGTTGGTACCATTCTCAGATACTTTCAACAATTTTTTCCAGAGTTATAATAGCAGTAAACGTAACAAAATTTTGCTATCTTTCTATATCTTTGCTCAAATGGCAGAAAACAGCACATTAAAACTCATATAGACTACATTAAACTTGACCTGTAAATATTAGACTTCTGGGATTGTGTTCTTCTAATTCTTGTTGCTCGTCCAGTCTTTCCAATCCCTGTCAACATATTTTTGGGCCCATTTAACTGCTGCTCGTGCAGCTTGTGGTCCTCCAGGCAGACCCCTCTCGTTTAGAGTATCAGCCATGTCTATGAAAGGGATCACTAAGAGCGTCCCAGGACCACCGTACTCAGTATGCAAGAAGTTACCGAAGATCTGAGCCAGGTAAAAAATTTAGCAGCAAAATATTAACATGGGATTGCACCAATAAAAATTGTCAAGGATTTAACATAAGCAGCCGAAATAGAAAGGTGACTAATAAACCTGAAAGAACAAAAGATTTTGGTTAAATGTCAAAGCTTCAGAAGAGATAAAGGGACAAGAAATGATATTCATTTACGAAAGGCAAACTGTGCACAGAGTAAAATCAACTATTCAAGGATAGATCTAAATCATTTATGATATTAGCTCTTAGCCTCTTCCCAATGAGACTCTAAGACAAGACCCTTACTCCTTATTAACTTACCAATTCTTCCCTCCCTATTATCAATATCCTGTCTAATAAAATAGAATTGATTACAGCCCCCAGATTCCAACAGTTTGTCGGTTTCTACAAATGGTGCATTGGCTGTTAACCAATTAGCACATCAGTGACAGGGCAATGCATAAGCTAATTTGGCACAACTTATCACGATGAAGAAGCACATTCCTAGTGCTTATAAGAACCCTTCCTTGTGAGCTCACTTTGGCCTTTCGCCAATAATTCTAGTTTAAAATCTGTTGTTCCAAAATTTGAGACAATTAATGCTCTGTCTCAAATACAATGTACTCTATTTTGGCTTGTGTTTGCCTTTGGTGAATTGAATCATTTCAATCTACTGAATTGTTTTGTATATGAGCTTTGCTTCCTAATATCGAAAGCTGGTGAAACAGATTCGAAACAACTTACTTCTATGCCTATTTCACCAGTTACTTGAGCTCTATAGTTAATCATAGCATAACTTTTTCTCATAATTCAAATACTTGGTCTGCTAATACACTTTTCATACCTGATAAAATTATATGCAAATGTCATATACAAACACCATACAGGCAGAGATGCAATGTAGGCAAGATCAAACTTGTTTTGCTAACCAATCACTTCATCATTTAACTATCCTGTCGAACCTTACAGACCCCTGCCCTCCCCTTTTACTTCTTTCTTTTCTACTTCTTGCTAAGTTACAACCTCAATGGTAAAAGAAAATTCTCATTGATTAATCTCCTCAGCTAGTCAGATTGTCATGGTATGCCAAAAATGTCATCAAATTATTCATAGTCAACAATGAGTTCTTACTCTTTCCAAATTTGTACAAAAAGGGGACATGTTTTACATAATATCAGGAAGGATAAAATGCAACGTTAGGAAGATAAGTGTGTCGCTGCCTATCAGGCTTCAGAACAGCAAATTCAGAAGTTCTGCTAGACCAAAAATATGAAGATCAACATTTTAGACATTGTTCAAAATTGACACGAGCAAAATATATATGGATCTTGAGTTAAATGACAACTCTTATAGACAACCACATTGTCTTGATAAAAAAATGCAATGATAATAGCATTCAGTAGCAATGTGTGCCGCGGCATGAATATTGATTTGCCGAAGTGATTTACAATATTCTAACTTTGTCTTTAACGCATATATAAACAAAAAACATAATGCAACTTACTATCATGTAATCTTTTAGCACTTCTATCAAGCTCATATTAAGGAAAAACACTCTCCACATTAAACTACTATTTCTTGCACTTTGAGATGTATTTTATCTCCTACATATTTAGTCAGACAAATCAATGCACAAAACTTTCTGCAGGGTGCAAAGCACGATCAGGAGATAAACCGATACGAAACATAGACAATTCACGGAAAGAACATGCCATGAACGACCAATCGAATCCAAACCAACTTCATCTCACTAAACGAGGTCGGCTATAGAACAAAGACACGAAAATAAAGAAAAATTGAAAAAAGAAAAGAATGGATAATTTAAAAACAACCTCCGTGCAGACACCAACAACCTCAGCAACAGAATCTCCAAACATATCTTTCTTGGACAGCCTATTCAGCAGATGGTTCTTGAACTTTTCTGTTTCCTGCACAGACAACATAAAACGATAAGTAAAAACAACACAATCATATCAACTTCTTTTTTTTTTTTTCTATTGCTATATGGAGTGTAACAGTAAAAAAGAATATAGTAGCACTAACAGCATCAGCAAACTCTGGAATGGGGTCAGGGAACTTGTACTCAGCAGCTCTGCAAGTGAGGCTTGGGCTTCTTTTGTTAATTTTTGATGGGTGTGTTTTTAACTGCTTGGGCTGTTGAGTGAGTTTAGTGTTTTTGTGTCTAAAGATGTTTGGAGCTGAAAATGGATTGTGGGAAATAGAAAATGAAGTTGAAAGTTGCCAAGAAGATGATGCAGAAGAAGAAGAAGAAGAAGAGTGAAGTGGAGTGGAGAAGATTGATATCGCAGAAGCCATGTTAAACCCTCAGTGGTGGCCTTATCGTTTCCCAAGTTTGCTCCTCTGCGAAATATCAAAAGGTTTTTGTCCACTGCAAATTCGCGGTATCTCTAATAAATAATCAAGTTCAATTCAGTTCATGGCCAAAAAGAAAACTTTAATTTTGTTATTATTATTTTAAAATATTTAATTAATTTTTAATATTTTACAAATGTAATTAAATTAATTCTATTACATTAAAATATATATTTCAAATTAGTGTCCAAACACTATTTCGATTGTTTTGAACAATTGGAGCTAATTTGCCTATATTTACAAAAATATTGATTTGAATATATTTTAAAGTAACAGGGATTAATTTAAAATTTAACACGACAATATTGGGGATATTTGTGGCATTAGCCCAACTCAAGTTTGCAAATAATTTTTTTTAACCATTTGTTAACTAATATCAAGCAATAGTCACGTAATGATTTTTCTTTTCTTTTTTACTTTTTTTCCACATAAGACTTGTAGCTTGACTTCTATTTGCTAAAGGGAAATTTAGGTGAATAAATAATGAAAGTGGGAAGTGAACAGAGTTTACTTGGAATGGACTATATCGACAGGTTCTTCCAGTATACATCATAAAATTTGAGGTTTCTTGTCATCCAGCACTTCTTTGGTATATACATAACACCAAGCTAAGGTTGTTTTTACAAAGTTCACATTTATACACAGACTACCTAAATCTCAAAAGTCCAAGGATGAAACCAGACAACTTTGCGTTCGCAGAAATCTTGAACAGCTCAACTATAAAAAAGGGCATTGACAGTGCTATTGCCGCCAAGAACCCGGCCTCGGGCCCTAAGATTTCGGTCACCAACTCCAACTTGGGTACCTTGCGGCTGTACAGGACTGCTGCGCAAGCCAACAGAGTTCACGAAGCAAAAGCACATAGTACTTGGTACTACAAAATCAAGCTTGCTGCTTTTTAAAGTGTGCAGGTGCTTATGTTCATATTTACATGATGCACACAGTAGACGAGCATCTCACAGATTCCTTTCGTGTGGTTCGAACCAAGGAAACCCGAGAAAGTCAAACACTTCCTTCTCTGTCTGAAACTTCAAACTCGCACTACCTTTACTCCCCTGTTTTTCATGTTACATATTTCGAACATGTCATCAGAATGAAGTCGAGAAGTGAAAATTTGTAGTGAACAAGTCAGCCAATCCCATACCCTTTTGCTGCCTGAACTTTGAATGGCTGGAAACAACCCTGTATCATCCAGTCGAAACCCCTTGGATTCTGCCAGTAATCTCAGCCTGCACAAAAAACCAAATGTGCTAACTGTATGTACATAGGAGTCGCTGAAAAGCTAACAAGAAGCTACAGACAGTAACCACGTGTGAAGAAGAAAACCGAGCATTACATAACAAACACCTCCCCCAGGCTCCTGGGCTTATAAATTACAACTTAAGAAATTTGGAAGGGGGGAACGACGTTCTTCTTTTGGATTGAATTTAAAAGAAAAGCTCCCTGCTCTTTGTTGATTAGTTTAAAACTCTTCATCAGAATATATACCAAAGTAGATGTTACTGAGTATGCTTGATCCATTGACAAATCCAACCAAATCTCCGATATTTAATAGTGCCAAGTGATAGCCATCATGAAAATATCTAAGATTGCATCTTATTCATTCCCCTAAGGAAGTTCACCAGATGAATTCTGTGCTTTCCTGAAAATGCACATCCCAAGAACTGGCTTTGAAGCCAATAATCTTCTAGCAATTACCTCAAAACTAATCATATAGGAGAAGGTAAAGAAAAAATCAGGTTACACAGAATGAATGTACCTCCTGTTTAGTACATCATTACCAGTCCATGCTATCAGCCCAAAAGCATATATATCCCTAGGATATACCTGCGATACAAATATAGGATAATTCTAAGATACCCACAACTGCATATTACTTTAAAAAAACTACGAAGATCTTATGATGTGGCAAGTGTTGGGTATAGCATTCTAAACGGATTACAGAAAATCCATTTCTCAGATAGAAATCAGATGTTCTATCATCAATCTCAGGGACTTTGGCAGGAAAGAAGAGTTCAGGGAACGGTTACAAAAACAAAGTGTTCCCATAAAACACCTGAATAGGAACTCCCCATCATTTCCCAACTAAAAAGACAAAAATCACGGCTAGATGCAGAGGCAAAAATTGGAGACTATTTGGAGGATCATAAAACCAGTATGCCTCAAACTATACTTGACTTTAACGAAACATCGATACCTTGAAGTCTATACGATGTCGAAGTTCTCGACCAGGATAAGTGCAAAGACCAAAGTATGTATCAACTCCAGAATCAGTACCCTGTGCACAGTATAACATTGAAAATGAAAGTCATGGAGGAGCATGCTCAAGCACCAACATAATGTTATAATTAAACCTTCAGAAATACACTCCTTAGTAACTTTGGGACTTTATGGGATGACAAAATAAAGTCATGATCAAGGGACAACCAATGAATATTGTAACGGCTGTTGCATGATCATTTTTGGACACTTCATCCGAAATATCATTAAGTACACTATAATCTGAAAATGGATGAATAGACGGAACTAAAAGTAAATAATCAGGTGCCTAGTAACAAATGTAAGAACCAGTTCTCCACATAACAAATACTACCAAGTTCAATGGCACTTCATGGCCCGTGTTATCTGCAGGATATCCAAGACAAAGAGATGCCGTCTTTCCAATATCTGGGACTTAAAATCAATCAAGCCACTAGGGTACAATGCTCAGAACTAGATGAAAGAGAATATACTTCCCCAGTTCTTCAAATTCAATCCAAGTAGAGGCAGGTAAGTTTTGCATTTACTCTCAAGGATTTCCAATCATTTTTTCTTTTGTAAGAGTAAAGGGCATAAATTGCTTTACCATTAAGTGCTTGATGTTTATATCAACATTTAGCAAAAGCTATGAAAATAAACATGTAAGTTCAGAACAGATATTACCTCCTCACTGTGAACGCTGAAGACCAACTCCTCTCTTAAGAACTTCATATCCTTAAGTCTCTTCACAAACTTTGAAAGAAACCCAATATGGCTGAGATAAGAAGACATACACTTTCTTAAAGGGCAAGAGAGGGATAAAATAAAATAAAATAAGAAAAGTAGAAGGAAAAGAAATGTTGAAGTAAAAACAAGTGAAAAACTTATTGTTTGTCACCTATAAGAGAGACCTCCAGATATCGAAGAGCTCTCAATAGAAGGTCAGCCACACACATCACTTATCATGCAGAAAACAACTGGATATTAATAGAGTGAGATCGAGGCAACTACGGTTTATACCTTTTCCCATCAGGATGAGTGATTACAATATCCATGTCCCCACATGTATCCTTTCCACGCCTATATGACCCTCCACAAACAATGTTTACCTGCAGCATTTCAATTTACAAGTTAAACAAGAAATGGAACAGAATTATATATACAGGTGCAAGCAAATCTTCTGTACACATTTTAAGAAGAACCAGGAAGAACCTGAACTATTCAAAAACAAATGAGTAGGACTGAAATGACAACAAATGGGTTGGAACTGGCGTGCGTTAAAGGCATGACATGTCTCTTGTTCAGATAAACTATTACGAAACAATCAAAGATCCAACTGTAAAATGGAAATAAAATAATGTTTTATGATAGCAGATGTAAACTATGTCCTCAAGTTCCTTCTTCTTTGTGGCCAGGAACTGCACCACAAATTTTCACTTTTAGAAATATTTTGCAAAGTGAACTTGCCCGCCTTGCCATTTCATCATGAGCACTCACTATCCTAATCTTTCTGAAGTCCCACTTAACCTAAAGCTTCAAAGTACAAAAACTTTGACATCTACTCAAGCTGGAATTTTAATCCAGGAAGTAAAATCCAACCACCATTACCAATAATAGTGCCATAAACTATATACACACTCATAGGCAGATCCACAAGGGGACAGCCTCCAATGGCCCCCAAATTTTTCTTAAACTGTACATGTATTAATCCCAATTTTCTAAAACGATATATATATTTTTAGTATGGAAAACCAAATTAGCCTCCGCTGAAAAAAAATGTTAGTGTTCTAGCCCCAGTCAAACAACATTCTAAATCAGCCCTTTGTGCACTTAATGACCAAATATAGAGTCCACAAATACTGTCAAGTAGAGCCACATGAAACGGGATTGAGTTTATCTCACCCCAGGCAAAATCTCTTCCCCAACTTTCTGCAGAAGCTGTTCCATCTCTTGAACCTACCGCAAGATATATTCTTAAAGTCACTACTAGCTTGAAAGCAACATTAAGTAAATGATCTTAAATCTATTCCAGAAAACACAACACACAAACCTCATGGCGTGGAATCCTCGTCTTGATATCGTCAAAATATTTCAGGCCTATCCTCTGCGCATGTGTTAATGATCCTTCGTTTCTCAAGTCATCCAGAGTACGGTTTCCTTTCTCGTAAAGTTTCTGTGCAGTGGCAGGACCAATCCCCCACACTTCTCCAAATAAGCTGATTGCTTGGACCTAGAAGATCTTACAGAAAATTTAGTTGCAAGAAGGAAAGTTCTCACTCAACTAACCAGTAGCTTAAAAACATCTTCCGGAATGGAAAAAATGCCACAAATTAGTAAACATCAAGGTGATCTACTTCCAAACACCCTCCACAGGGAATCCTACAGCAGTATTACATTGACAGAAAACTAATACAAACTTCTGCAGTCTATTGAGAAGAACAAAATTTTAAAAGCTCTACTGGTTGGACATTCATTTTGCAGCACCTTTTCATCATTCTCAAAGTGTTCTAGCTTGGATAGCTTGCCAGTCATGACTATCTCCTGAATCTGCAACCAAGAGAATTATCTATACACTTGTAAGAAGAGAAAGGTGGTAAAAACATGTACATTTTCCCAAAACATGTACTAAGTCTGTGACAAGGAGTAATACAGCAAGTAAATAAATGTAAGGACCCAACTAACTGGAGCCTTTCGTCTGAAGTTAATTGACTCGCAAGACAGTTTAATAAAATAATGTAGTAGACCCATAAAATAGATTCAGTCTTATCACATATATGCAGGTGTAGATTACTTTCTTTGCATACAGGTACGTTTCATATAAACTTTTGTGATGCAAGAAAAAAGTGATATAGAAAGAGAACAAAGATGAAAGCAGTTACTTTATGTGGAACCGAGGCCATCCCTCACAAAATGCTATCATGCAAACAGTAACCAAAAAATCTAAAGAACCACAGAAACGATCAGCTCCCTCATTGGAAAATTCAATGGTTGTGAATATAAAACCAATGACAAATCTGTTCACTTACATGATCTTGGAGTGACTTCCCAATCCCAGGAAGGTTTTTAACCTCGTCTGCATTCTCAATTTTGAAGGGCAACTTTTCAATAACTGGAATAGCTTTGTAATAGCTAAATGACCTCCGATCATCACCCAGTGCTAATAACATTTAAACAGTGATATCACATGACAAAGAAGAAAGACCAGATGAACATATGCCAAGTTGCACATAAACAAAAGCAGGTGTAACAGATATTAATTTACCTCTATATATGTCGATAAGCCTCTTAAATATATCAGTGATGTTCCTATTCAAATCAGGAGGGCTGTATAGCAAGGATGAATCTGTAATTGTGACCTGATGACCAAATAGTAGAACCATCAAATTTTTTACATCAATTAAACTAGACAAGGTAGATATATTGCTAAGCCATAATGTAGCTCTTTCAGCCCAACAATGTAAGGGAAGAACCCAACAACAGTGCTCGTAGAAGTCCTTCATGAAATTTTACACGTGAAAACCACAAAGTACAATTAAAATGAAACTTAATACAATTTAAAAAACCAAAGAAAGGAAAATGCATGATCTTACAGACTCATTTTGCGCATCAACAACAAGTGGACTAGTCATTTCTGGGCTTAGAGAGCGTGATGAGCGACCAGACCCATTAGCAGTACCTTGCGACTGATGCAGTGCACTGTCTACTGTGGGGTGTCCTGAACTTGCACTTTTTGAGGGCTCAGGAGAATGACGATGCTTCTTCCGCTGCAAAGAACCACTACTACTAGAACGACTTCCATTTCCAATTTCAGGATGTTTTTCCACAGAAAACTTGTCTGGTGAATGTCCATTTCTTGATTCCAGGGATATAATGTAATTTTCTTCGGATACTCTTTTTCCTTCTCTCAAGCTGTCTTCCAGCCACTGGAAGAGAAGAACTTTCTGTAGCAAATTCCCAAAACATAAAAATCAATACTTAGAAATGAACTAGAAATGGAAAAGATCTTCTTGTCAGATGTTGTTCATAGATTAATCAATGCATAAACTGCCTTGTGATCGTAATTCAAATCCACCATTACCCATAAACAACCAACCACATTTTAATTCTTCTTGCCCCTCCAAACAAACTTATCTAAAATCATCACAATAAATTTCACTAACTGAAGTGCAAAGGGAACACTAACTAAAACCAGATAAAGCTGATGAACTGAATTCATTCAACATACACCAAAGAAAAGCATATTCAGTTTGTATTAAGGCATATAAGTCATGAAACAAAGTTAGCTTTAAGGGGAAAAAAACCACTAATTTTTGTAAACATGAAATTTTACCTAACTACCGAAATTCAGATTAATATGATGCAAACTGGAAAATCATAATAGCAGAATGAATATATATAAGGCTCCATTTTCTAATAGCTTTTTGAAACTTAATGAGCTAAAAAAATCATAAATTTATCTCCAAATTCTTTTTTGAGAAAACAAAAGAAAGTATAAAATTTATTTACAAACATCTGTATATACAAAAGCTAATAAAAAGGTAACGTATTTACCAATATTAACTAAAAACATGCATAATAATGCAAATACATAAGGTCATAAGCAAAATTTAAACTCTGACCTTTCTTAGCGCCCGTGATCAACACTGCATAGCTAATATGATAAAAACACATAAATTTGGCTAAAAAAAATTAAAGAAAATCTAATGCACAAAAATGCAAATTGAATTCGTAAAAACATAATCTCAGAAACAAAAATTCACCGCTTTTGAGCGCTCCAAGTGCTTGCAATCAACTTTCTGAAGAAGCGCTTCGACATCATTGGCAAACACGTGCGTAACCTTCTTAGAGAAGCGGTCTTCCACATTAGCCCCCAATTGGATCAACTTTTGCTCCCATATCTGCATATTTTCAAATTATTATACATACGACCCAAAAAAATCACTTCTCAGAGAAAAAAAAAATCAAATAATTGCAGTGACCGCAAAATATTATACACCTGTAACCGACGGCGCATCACGCCGTTTTCCACTAAGAAAACAACCATTCCTGTGAACATGCCTTGGGGATCTAACGCCGTTGATTTGCTCCTTTTCGCCGTTACCTTTGGCGCCATTTTCTTTTCCCCCCTTTTTTTTTTGGCTTTCCTAATTTATGTTTCTTTTTTTTTTTTTTTAAAGTCAGGTCTTTTTTTTTGTGTGTTCTATACTATTCTACGAGTGAGGGAGTTATGATTAGCTACGTTCGAGAACTTTGAGGTCATATTGTAGTTGCTACGTGGCTACTTTTAAGAGTCATTGACGTGTAAAATATTCTAATCTAGATTGGACTAAGTGAATATCTCAGTGTAGATTTTTCACCCAAAAGGGGCCAAAAAAAAAATCTCATTGTAGATTATGATACTGCAAATATTTTATATTTTTTTACTTTTTATTTTATCTAATTTAGATAATTATATAATTATAAATTCAATATTTTTATAAATATAACAATTTATTGATATGTTGAACAATATTTCTTTTTTAGTCTAGACATTCCTGAGATTCAGGGGAAAAAAGTCAAAAAGTTATTTTGTTATTTAAAAATATTTTATCAACTTGTAAACGATAAAAATAGTGACATCAGTTCGTTAAAAATTAAAAAAAAAAAAAAAACAACCATGTATGATATGATATCTGACTCAATCATTAAACAAACACAAAATAAAAATCACTCACTCTAATCATCAGACCAGAAAAGAAAAGGGAAAAAAGAAGAAAACACTTATATGGCACCAACCTCTTGAAACTAAAAAAAAACAAATAAAATAAAATGAAAAAGAAGAAGAAGAAAGAAAGAAATGTTGTACTTAGCATTATAGCTGGGAAGAATCATGTACTTAGCATTACGACTAGGAAGAATCAGGTTCCATGAAACACTGTAACTCAAGTCCTGGTTGACAAGACATAAATTTTCAAGTTATTTTTAATGTGTGGGGTATATCAAAGTATAGCTTTCGAAATTGTTGATGATTCCGTGAAATAGTGTTCAATATCTTCTAGCCTTTAATGTTACCGAAGTTTAGCTTTTTCAATTTTTTTGAGTCAATTCTACCTTAAAGCTTTTATAATTTAAAATCTACCAAGTCATTGTACCTAGCCAAAATCTATTTGAAAAGTGAAAATTTTATTGGTCCATTTATTACTTTAATAATTATGTTGATTGTAAAGAAAATGGTTCTTAATAGATTAAATAAAATATTAAAAATTAAATAAGTCTATCCCTCTAGCTAAAATGAACAAACACTGAACACAGCAATTTTTAGAAGAAAAAGGAAAATGGAAAACTGATTAGGAAAAGAAAAAACTAAAAAAGTAAAATTGTTGAGGGAATTTTTCTACATATATAGATTAGTTTTATATAGCTTATGATTGAATGAACCTCTTGCTAGATTAGTTAAACATTTTTCTTTTTGGCTTTATTCACAAATTGGTTTGAACCATTATCATGTTTGTGAAATAACGCCCAACCTATTGGCTGTCTTGCTAGCCATTATAGTTTTAAATAAGCATGCAACGGCTCTTGCGTTTTTCAAAACACGAGCACATTTGGCCCCTCCATCAAGTTTTTTGTCAAATTTAAAGGTGCATTTTGTAATGCAATTTAAATATATTTTCTCTTATATAACACAAAGAAATAAACCTCCTCGTACTTTCTGTAAGTGTATGATAACGTCTACATTTTTTCATAAGCATTAAAAATATAGTAGAGATTGCTCTTTTCATTAAAAAAAAATTAAAGGTACTACTAATTGAGGTGATTGTCCTCTAGCTTAGCATAGATTCTGTGCATATTTTGAGACAATGGGGAGGTAACTTATAACAAATTACAGTTATAGAGTAAGGTGCTATGTACCCTTATCCTATTAAGAATCTATTTGGCCCAACTTTTGAAAACTCAAAAATATTTTTTATGAGTTCAAAAGTTAAAACTGATCTGTTTGGCCCATTTTTAAAAGAACTTTTATATAAAAGCTGAAGCTAAAAAAAATTAAAAAAATCAGAAGCTCCAAATTGGAGCTCTTCAGAAAAGGTTTTTGAAAAACTAATTTTATGTCATGTCAAAAGTTATTTCTCTTCATTTTTTCTCAAAGATACTATTCCATGTTTTTGAAAGTCTAATATTAACTTCAAAACAACTGAAAATTCAACTCCTAAAATATAAGGCTAAATAATCAACTACTTTTATTCAATAGCACTTTTACCCAAAGCTCTACAGCTCAACAGTTGAAATCTTACAACTACACCAAACAAAACCTAAAACCTACTACCAAGTAAAATTTTGAAAACATTTACAATGAGAAAGAAAAATTTTGAAATAGCCTCTTGTCAAGAAAATGTCTAGAGTTTACTATTTATGTTCGAAGACTCTAGATCTAGCTTGTAGAGAAAGTGTGAAACGTGTACAAGAGAGTAAAAAGTAAAAACTTAACATTTTCTTATATGGAGATAAAATACTTGGAGTTTGTATCGAATTTTTTTTTTCAACGTAAGTGAGTTTTTTATTTGAGTTTTGCATCAAATGTTATTTTAATTGATTTTAAAATTTTGACTCAAGAAAAAACACTAGTTATAAAAAAAATGCGTGACCATTTCGAACGGTCGAATCTCAACAGTAACTTGGAACATTAATTTCTAGACTGTGCTTTAAATCATATAGCTTGAAAGATTTTAATTTTAGACATATATATATATATATAACTTCACATTAATGCTATTATTATTCTTTTATAATTTTCCTAAAACCCATTACAATTGTGCCACTTGTGAAAATAATGCAGCAAGCAAGAGCACTACATAAATGCACCACCAGTGTACTTCACAATCAAAGACAGGGCCAAAACTCATTGAAAAGAAAAATAATATATAACATCACACCGTTCCCCTTGCATGTATTGACATACCAATAAAAAATTAACACAATAATGTCAAGTAACACGTGAAATGAGAAACCACATACAACATCCTACCATTCCCCATTTATGTGTTAACATATCAATCCAAAATTAACACAATAATACTAAATAAAAATTGCTATTAGTTGAATCCTAGCATCCCTACGTGAAATTCATTTTAAATCTAAAAAAAGGGAAAAAGACGAACCCAAAATCAATGAATCGGTAAATAGATAAATAAGGGATAACAAAGAAAGAAACACTAACCATAATCATCTTTCTTGGAGCACCAACAATCTAGCCTTTACACTCTACGGAAGCTCATTACCAGTTCCTTAGCAGAATTTGCTTTACTTTTTTCACACAACCCCTACTTCCCCTTCTTAGCCATATGGCACTCAATGCCTTTAGCATTAGCACGACCCTTAAATTGCTTCAAGTTCACAAATCGTCCCCTACAACCACCATCAAATTAGTCTATATAGCTCGACTGAGATATTTTATGCCTCTAACATCCTCCAGGTTGTTACACCACACCCTAACAGTCTTTGCCCTTCTAGCAAATTTATGTATTCTTCTACTCCAAGCATTGAACTCGGCGTCATACTTATGCAATTTCATTTTAATTTTCGCTTTTGCTTCTTGATAAGATTTTAGAGCCAGTTCTCTCTTCTTGCTGTTCTCCAATAGCAGCTCACCAATTCTTAACATTTTATGTTTCTCGTGCTCCATTTCATTCTCAACCTTCATGTACATACACTTAAGTTGAATCCATTTCGTATCTATATACCATGTCTAAATTTTTATATTTTCTTTATAGACATATCACTCATACATTTTACAATTTCTTTTTGTTTCTTTTTTTATGCCAACTAAAATGTTACTTTTTAACAATGAAAGAGGATAAAACCCCTATGTTTTTTATACTTTTTAAAAAAAATTTCCTATTTGAATAATTACTCACAGTGAAAGTAAGCTAATCAAGCGATAGATTTTCTTGGAAATGAAGTGGCCAAATGTTAGGGTTTGAAAATGGTGTACGATTCAGTGTAACATATATGTTTGTGTCTGCAATGTATGTAAGTGTACTATGTGGCAAAGTGTGTGTAATATATGTATGTAAGTTTAATATGTGTAGTATGACGAAATGTGTGTAGTGTACGCTTAATTATTGTAGTAAATATAACATATGTATAGTGTGCATAATTTTTGTATACTGTGCGTGCACATTGTATGCAATATGCGTGTGCAGTGTGTATAATGTGTGTAGTGAGTGCATTGTGTGTATACAGTGATGAAGAGCTCGACGTGCAGTTGATTAAAGAGATGGAAAAATATCAAGAAAATGATGATGATGATTATGGTTGATATAGAGATCAAGTAATACTAAGATATAACAAATAAAATAAAATGTCATGTAAGTGAAAAATTAACATCAAGGTCTCAAGAAAGGAAAAAGATTTCACATCTGAGGATGAGAAGGAAGAAGAGAAATTAAGAATTTGCATTGTGGCAACAGTAATCAAAATATTCTATTTTTTTATATAAGGATAAAAGAGTCAATGAAGGCTATCAGGTTAGTTGATAGTTGAGCAAGGGCATAGATGTCTTTTGATAAGGACAAGAGAGGGCATAATTGTAAATAACGAGTGTCAGTTAGCTGGTTAGGGCTGCTAGGCGGTTAATGAGTTGGATATAAGCTCAAATCAGCTAAAATCTAAAAGCATTCAGTATCAAATAAAGAGTTTTCCCTCCTCTCTCAATTAGCTTTCCCTCTAAGCAATCAACTCTCTTATTCCATCAATAACAAGGCTTGTTCAGAGGACTTTCCTCTTCAGCTCTATTACGGTTTTATGAATAAGGTTCCTCCATTAAAGGACCTTGATATTTTATTTTTGTCATGTTTGAATCAATAGAGTATTAGTACAAAGTTTTTCATCATGTTTGAATCAATAGAATAGTACGAAGTTTTAATGCGTAAAGTCTTGCTTGTTTTTTGGAAGATGAGTTAGGAGTAGTAACACTGTGAATTAGGGCAAATATGTGAAGCTAGCTTTTGGAGTTAGACCATTCTTTTCCACAAAAAAGAATGTAACAGTACAAAGTTGCTTCACTATATTGTGCTAATTAATATGATTAGTTGACCCAATTTTATTTTAAATTTTATTTTAGTGAAATAACTGAATTCCTATATTTATTATGATTAATGAAATTAGCTCAAAAATTTTTTGTTTGATTTGGATTCCTATGGTAAATAAGTGTGTGCAGTGCTCCTTTATATATAAAGAAATGTTTATTGGTTCTTTCTATACTAGATTCAAGCTAGACGTTGGAAAGATCTTCTTAATCATCCTCCAAGTCTTTCTGATCACTTGGAAATGACAAATGAATTGTAGACAAAAAAAAAAAAAAAGGTTTTACTCCCCAAGAACTGTAACAACTATTTTTATTTTGAAAAGAAATGGTATTTTGTTTCTTTAGAATTGTAGCATTAGTTTCTTGCTTCTTCAGCTCAGGTCTTTGTACAGATGTCCTCATAATGCAGCAGAGATTTCACAAATTACAGAAGAAGAAGAAGAACTGGGGATAGAAAGATGTGGCTGTTGGTATTTATAAAATTATTGGACGAGAAATATGATATTTGGTTATTAGGTAATTCTAAGAATACAAAAAAACAGTTGTTTTTATATATGCATGGCTGGAGAAAGTGAACCAATACGAGATAAAAATATGATATATATATATATATGTAGATACACATACATACATACATACATATAGCTTTTTATTAATTGCTAGTTGATGGTAGCTTGATACATTGCTTTACAATTAATGAGCACTATACATGTTTATATCGTTGTGCTTTGCAAATTTTCTGTTTAGAATTTTAAAATTAGTGACTAAAATAATTAGAAAACTAAGGAGTGATTGATGATTATTATGTGTAATAGACTTTTCAAGATAGACTTTTAATTGAATTTTACATACTTAAATCATAGTAAACTGGAGAATTTTTAACCCCAATCAAAAAATATATATATTTCTAGCAAAAGGAAAAGAAAAAGAAAATTCTCTTCAACCTAAAAGTTCAAATCTGTAACTTTTTGTTTTTTCATTGAATGTCTCTGTAATGGAATTGTATGTTTGAATTCCTAAATAAATAGTGTGTGTGTGCAATATGCGTGCATAATATGTACAATATGTGTAATGTGCTTAGATAGTGTATGTAACGAGTGTACAATGTGTATAGAGATAAAGGGCTCGACAAGCAGATGATTAAAGAGAGGGAAAAAGATCAAGAAAATGATGATGATTATGGCTAGTATAGAGATAAAGTAATATCTAAGATAGAAAAAATAAATAAAATGTCACGTGAATGGAAATTTAACATTGAGCTCTTAAGAAGGGAAAAAATTTTCACATCTGAGGAGGAGAAGAAGAAGGAAGAGGAGAAATTAAGTATTGCCTTGTGGCATCAGTAATAATCAAAATATTCTATATTTTCATTTTTTATTTTATTTTATTTAGATAACTATATAATAAAAATTCAATTATTTTTTATAAATAAAACACTTTATTATTAATATAGTCAACAATATGCTTTTTACATTCCTGTGGGAAAAATAGAAAGTGAAAAGTTTATTTTGTTAGTTAGAAATATTTTTATCGACTTGTAAATGATAAAAAGAGTGACATTAGTTGTTAAAAATTAAAGAAACAATCACATATGGTATGGTATCTATTCCAAGCATTAAACAAAAACAAAATGAAAAAACACACAACCTAATCATCAAACTAAAAAATAAAAAAGAAAACACTTATATGGTACCAACTTCTTAAAAATGAAAAAATAAAAATAAAAAATAAAATAAAATGAAAAGGAAGAAGGAGGAAACACAAGGAATGTTATACTTAGCAGTATAACAAGGAAGAATCATGTTCTAGGTTGCTCTTCCATCTATCTGATTGATGACAATCAAATGGATCGAAGCAAAATCAATAGTCACCAAATCAATAGTTGATATATAGACTAACCAAAATCAAAGATTGATATTTGGACTATGTTGGAAAAGTAATCCTCATGTTCTATGTGAAATTCTAACATAGG
Source organism: Cordia subcordata (assembly GCA_028554755.1). Lineage (NCBI taxonomy): Eukaryota > Viridiplantae > Streptophyta > Magnoliopsida > Boraginales > Cordiaceae > Cordia > Cordia subcordata. Next base: position 3,357,823 of record JAPTOF010000020.1, read on the forward strand.
TACTAGTTTACAAGACATAAAAATAGTTCTTCATGTCATTTTAAATGTTTTGACTAAACCAAAATACTTCTTTGCAAAATTATTATTGATTTAGTAAAATATTGCTCAATATCTTTCAACCTTTAAACTAACTTTTATAACAACGTTTAGCTTTTCAATTTTTTTTTCCTTTGGGTCAATTCCACCTTTAAAGCTATTCATCTCAATCTCAGTTTTTCTATCTTCCTAAGTATATTTATTTCTTTTAAACATAAATTTAGAATAACATAAAAAATAATTTAAAGTTCTACCAACTCATTGTACCTTTGCAAAATCTATTTGAAATATGCTAATTTTATTGGTCCATGTATTACTTTAATTATTTGATTAAAAAAAACTTTGAAGCTATCAAAAGAAGTATCTTTTATACAATTTTTTTTTCAAAAATCAATTTACTATGCTTTAACAATAAAATACTATTTCCATAAGCATATATCTCAAATATCTAACTATAAAATAATTTATCTTAGTATAATAATAGTAATAAAAGTTATATTCATCATAACAACAATAACATACTACTTTTGTCCTTTCAAGTTATTTTGTTAATCATAACACTGAATCAAAGACAATCTTTGTCAAAATTTTTAAATGAGGTCAGAGTAGTAGAAAACAATCACCAAAGTTTTCCATAAAAAATTTGGAGAGTTTTTTAACATTTTTCTTTTCTTTGTTTTGAGAACTTCTCTTCTAAACTTAATGGAGAATAGGGTACGGGGTAAGCCATGAAATGAAAAACATAAAGTCAAGCAGTTTAAAAGCCCTTTCCTTTCCTTACTTCTACTACTCATTTCGTTTGTTGTTCTTGTACACTATAATGTAGTAGCCTCATGCTGGACGTATTATAAATCTCTATAGCAAGACTAAATGAAATTCTAATAATGATATTGTACGTTTAACCATGAGAGAGACAATAAGGCCAAGTGTCCTTTCTCCTAAGTGGAAAATTTTGTGAAATTTTTCACGGGATAAAATTCAATCTCTTATAATATCTTTTGGAGACCACATTGACCCCTATGCACTCGACTTGAATGACATGGTTAATTTATGTTAGTGACTTTTAACATTTTAAGTTGGTGAAAATATTATTTTGTTAAAGGAGTCGTGTTCGATAGATTAGCTTTCCATATTAGTGTTTAGCGTTTCAACCAACATTCTCAAAAGCTAAAAATTTTAGTGTTTTAGGTAGCTTTTAGTTTTTTGTTTTTTTGGCGATTTTGTCCATTCTTCATTTTTTTTTGGTCAATTCTACTCTTTTTCCAATCTGTCTTTATATTTTTACCTTTTCTCCACAAAATATAAATAAAAAATAAAAATAAATTTCAAATTCTATCTAATCAACATATACTTAAAAGTATAAGTTTTATTAGTTATTTTCTTTGACAAAATAAATTTTGAATATATTAAAATTAATTTTTATAATATTGGTACAAATATTTTATCAAAAAATTAGTTATATTTTAATATTAGAGTATTATTCTAAAAAATAAATATCTAACTATAAAATTTATTATCGCATTCTTATAATAGTAATAATAATTATAATTACTATAAAAATAATAGTAGTAACATAATATCAATATCGTTTTGTGTCATTTTACATTCATCAACTAAAGTTGAAGTGGAGTACGCTTAGAAGTCTTGTAAGTGTGATCATTGCAAAATGGTTGGGCATGTTAAAGACTATTGTCCCATGAAACTAAAGCCCCAACCTATGCAAGCTAAAGTTGTCCTAAATGCTTCTGGGCCTAAAATGCAAGATGAATGGATTATTTTTGTAATAAGCATGCTACTCAAGAAAGCAAAATGTTGAATCTTGCACTCAAGCCAACTTGGCCTCTCAGCCTTCATCATCTAAGAAGGCATCTCATTCTATGGTCTCAGGCCCAAAATTGCAAGAAAGCGACCCTTTCAAAGTGTTAAGAAGTGATGATCTAATTGAAGTGAAAATGAAAGCATTAAAGCATCGGTTGACTCCGTTGGCAAGGATAAGGAAGATGCTCGAGACATGGATTATCCAGGACTTCAAAACTCATTTTAGTGATGTTTGATCCATTTCTTTGATTGTGCATTGTCTTCTTCTTTGGTTTCCCCTCTTTCCTTGTTTTGTAGGACTTTGTTTAGTGGAAAGATGGGCGAAAATCTCATCGGGACTTCCCCAACTTTTTTCTTTTTTCTTGGCCCCTCAGTCCTTAGATTGTAGGACTACTGTTACTGGATTGAGGGGCTTGAATTGAATTGTACCATATTTGTGTTGAATAAAAATCTCACTTACCTCGCAAAAAGAAAAACAGATTGTTCTTCTAGATTTAATGGAGAATAGGCACGTGGTAAGCCTTAAAATGAAAAACATAAGGTAAAGCAGCTTAAAACCCCTTTCCTTTCCTCACTTTTACTCCTTATTCGATTTGTTGTTCATGTACATTACGTCATGTGGTAGCCTTATGCAGAATTTGCTATAAATCTCTATAGCAAGACTACATGAAATTCCAATAATGATATTGTCACGTTTGACCAAGAGAAAAACTATAAGGTCAAGTGTCATTTCTCGTAAGTGGAAAATTTTGTTTAAATTTTTCACTGGTTAAAATTTACTCTTATTATAACTTGAGTGTGATACCCAGTAAGCAGAAAAGCTACATGGGTTGCATGCATATATATATATATATATATATATATATATATATATATTGTTGAATGTGGCCCGTATTATATAATTAATATGTGTCCTTTTCCTTGTAGTATACTGTTTACTTTTCCTAGTAGTATACTGTTTCCTTATCCTTGTAGAATACGGATTAGGATACTTATGTACTATAAATAGGGGCTAGACATTATATTAAGGGCCTTAGGTTCATACCTCTTGTGGTATGTGGTGTGAGAGAGAAACTAAAGTGAGAGCCTTGTAGCATTCGTGATCAGTAATAGAATTATTCTCTGCTGCCCGTGGAAGTAGGCTTCAAAGCCGAACCACGTAATTTTTTGTGTCCGTTATTTCTTCTCGTATTCTTCGTGTTTGCATGTTTTTTCCCAACAAACTGGTATCAGAGCTTAGGTATTAATCCGCTGCTTGAGAGAAAAAGGAAAAATCAAAACTCACTGTGAAACCAAAATTTCTCAAACCAAACGGTGCCTAACCAAACAAAGGTCTTTGTTCGGCGAGGAGTGCTCCGGTGCTGTCTACGTTGAGCATTGGTGGCTGGAGTGGAAGCTTGCGTCGGCGGGTCGTGGTTCGTGTTTGGGTTTGAAACGAAGAAGATAGAGTTCGCGTGCTCTTGAGGTTAGTTTTTGGGTATTTAGGAATTTTTGGAAATTGGTTCAAGTTTGTAAAGCAGATTTAGGGTTAGTAGGCTTTGGGTCTTTGGGTTTATTTGGATTGGGCCTGGTTAATGGCCTTGTCCAATTTTGGCTAGGTCTTGGGTTAATTAATTTTTTGTCAGGCTTGGGTTCTATGCCAGAAAAATAATAAATTTCTTTTTTGGGTTTGGGCTTAGTTTAGGCCAAAAAGAATTAAAAAAAAAAAAGAAAATTTTATTTGGGCTTAGATTTAGTCCTGAAACAAAAAAAAAAAAAAGACCAGTTGACCTGTTTGACCACGTTGACTGGGGTTGACCAGGGTTTGACTTTGACCGTTGATCATTGACCAAGGGTTGACCGGGTTTGACCAAAGCCTTACCCCACGTTTTTTGACATGCTGAGTCCGTTTTTGGGCTCTGTTTTTCCAGATTCTGCTCCGAAGTACGTGTTTAGGGACGGTGTTGACTTTGACCAACAGGTTTGACTTTGACCAGTGTTGACCAAAGTTGACCAGGGGTGTTCCTAAGGTTTTTCGACGTGCTGAATCCGTTTTTGCGATCCATTGAGCCAAATTCCATCCCGAAATGTGAGTTTTGTGCAAACGAAAATGTCTTCCACAGGTGGAAAGTTTGAAATCGAGAAGTTTGACGGGAGAATGAGTTTCAGTCTTTGGAGGATCAGATTCAAGGCATTTATGACAATGCAGGGACTTTGGAAAGTCATTGAAGAAGTGATCCCAGAAAAGATAGAACCGACAACGAGAGAAGAACTCGGCGAAAGCCTTGAGTGCAATACATATGTCCGTGACAAATGAAGTATTCTTTGGAGATTCTTGAGAAGGCAGCGATTGAGGCTTGGAATACTTTGGTGGATTTGTATGCATCTAAATCTCCCACAAATCGCCTCTACTTGAAGAAGCGAATGCATCATCTTAGAATGAAAGAAGGTGCCTCACTAAAACAACACCTTGATTAGTTTACCTCTTGTTTTATAGCTTTGAAGGATGTGGGTGTTAAAATTGATGACGAAGATCAAGCTATGATCGTATTATGCTCCTTACCACCTTCATATATGAACTTTGTGGACACTATGTTGTATGCAGGAGGATAAAATTACTTTTGAAGATGTGATTACTTCATTAAAATCGAAGGATCTTTAAACACATATTAGGGACATAGGGAAGAAGTTCATGGGGAAGGTTTAGTGAGTAGAGGAGATCGGAGAATAGAGGTGGATCTTGGATAGAAAGAAAAGCAAGTTAAGGTCAAAATCAAGAGCAAGGAAGCTACGCTGTTTGAGTGTGGCGAAAAGGGTCACATTAAGAAAGAATGTCCAAGGCGAGAAAAGGAAAGAAAAGGTGGAGAATTCAGCTAATGTGGTGGAGAGTCTTGTGATGATGGAGATAACTCGAGTAGTACGGGAAGTCTTGATCGTGAGTGGATCACGATGGCAAAATCAATGGATTCTTGATCGGTGCAACGTTCCATATGTGTCCTAGACGTGGTAGTTCTCTTCTTATTCCAAAAGAGAAGGGAAAGTCTTTCTAGGCAATGATCTTTCGTTAAAGGTGGAGGAATGGGCATCGTAAATATCAAGATGTTTGATGGTATTACAAGATCTCTCGAGTGTTGGCATGTACCGGAGCTGAAGAAAAACTTGATTTCTCTTGGGCGTTTGGATTCTCATGGATACAAATTCCGAAGTGAGAATGGTGTCTTAAAGGTGACCAAAGTTGCAATTGTGCTCTTGAAAGGAACTTGGTAGCGGCCTATATGTCTTTCAAGGTAGTACGATTCACAGTGTTGCACATTACATCCGAGGAGAGTGATAATGACACTCTGTGATTATGGCACAAAAGGTTGGGCCATATGAGCGAGAGGAATAACCGAAGTGAGCAATAGGGATTTGCTTTGTGGACAAAGAAGCTGAAAGCTTGAATTCTGCGAGCATTGTGTCTTTGGAAAGCAAACCAGGTGAAGTTCGATGAGGCAGGAGAACACCAAAGGCACATTTGATTATATTCATTCTGATCTTTGGGGTCCTAATAAAGTTCCTTCCAAGAAAGGTGCCAGGTATTACATCACTTTTATTGATGCATACTCTCGGATGGTGTGGGTATATTTCTTGAAAACTAAAGATGAGGCGTTTCCAACATTTGTCGAGTGGAAGACGCTAGTTGAAAAGCAGACTGGTAAACAAATTAAGCGTCTTAAGACTGACAATGGGTTGGAATATTGCAACAAAGAGTTTGATGAGTTCTGCAAGAAACATGGCATTGTGAGACACCGCACATGTGTAGGGACACCACAATAGAATGGAGTTGCAGAACGCATGAATAGAACTCTGGTGGAGAAAGCTCGTTGTATGCTCTCCCAATCTGGTTTGAGTCAAGACTTTTGGGTTGAAGTCGTCAATACGGCATGCTACTTGGTGAATAGGTCTCCATCTAAAGCTATTGAATTGAAAACTCCTTTTGAGTTATGGTCTGGTAAGCCTACTGACTACTCTCGATTGAGGGTGTTCGGTTGCCCTGCATACGCTCACGTGAAGGATGGCAAGTTGAAGCCGAGGGCAAAGAAATGCATATTTTTAGGCTATGCGTCCGAGAGGAAAGGTTACAGGTTATGGTGCACAGATCCAAAGTCTCCAGGTTTCCTCATCGAGGATGTCACGTTCAATGAGTGCGCTTTATTAGACCAAGAAAAGGAGAAAGCGGTAGTGATTTAGACCACGGTGTCAAAGAAGCGGTGGAGGTATTTTACGATGTACCAAATGTTCCATCTAGCAATAGTAGCGATCAAATTCAGCCGACTCAACCAACCGAGGCACATGATCAAAATATGCCGAACAATGTATACTGATGTGCCACTAGGCGAGAAAGGAGACAGATTAGAGAGCCTCAAAGGTATGGATACGCTGATCTTGTTACTTATGCTTTGACTGTTGCCGAAACAATTGAAGGACATAAGCCGAATTCATACAAAGAGGCCATATCTGGGAAAGATTCTGCTCAGTGGGTGGGTGCCATGAGTGAGGAGATTGAGTCTCTTCATAAGAATCAAACATGGGAGCTTGTTGAATTGCCTAAGGGACAGCGAGTTGTCGGTTGCAAATGGGTTTACAAGAAAAAGGAAGGTACTCCAAGGGTTGAAGGTCCTCGATACAAGGCACGGTTGGTGGCAAAAGGCTATACACAAAGGGAGGGTGTTGACTTCAACGAAGTGTTCTCTCCGGTTGTGAAGCATACTTCCATCGGGTTTTACTTGCCTTGGTTGCTCTTCATGACTTAGAGCTTGAGCGGTAGATGTGAAAGCGGCGTTTTTGCATGGTGATCTTGAAGAGCAAATTTACATGAGTCAGAAGGGTATGTAGTTCTGGTAAGGAGAACCATGTTTGCAAACTGAAGAAGTCATTGTATGGGTTGAAGCGATCACCTCGGCAATGGTATAAGAGATTTGACACATTCATGGTAGGTCTTTGGATACACAAGGAGTGCCTACGACGGTGTGTATATCTCAAGAAGCTTCCAGATGGTTCGTTTGTGTACTTGTTGTTGTATGTCGATGATATGCTTATTGCTGCTAAAAGTATGTCTGCAATCGACGAATTAAAGAAGCAGCTAGGTGATGAGTTTGAGATGAATTAAAGAAGATTCTTGGCATGGAGATTCACAGATATAGAAACGCTGGGAAGCTATTCTTGTCTCAACAAAGTTATATTGAGAAGGTGCTGGAGCGTTTCGGGATGCTTAAAGCTAAGCCTGTGAGTGTCTTTGCTTCGCTCACTTCAAATTGTCTGCAGATTTGTCACTTAAAAGCGAGGAGGAGGTGGAGCATATGTCTCATGTTCCATACTCGAGTCTTTGTTGGTAGCTTGATGTATGCTATGGTGTGCACTCGTCACGATATTTCACATGCAGTTAGTGTTGTGAGCAGGTATATGGCATCACCTGGGAAAACACACTGGGAAGCGGTGAAATGGATAATGAGATATTTGCGTGGCACTGCGAATATAGGATTGCTATTTAGCAAGATGACTGGAGATTGCGCAAGGTTGGTGGGTTATTGTGATTCAGACTTTGCGGGTGACCTTAATAAGAGAAGATCTCTGACGGGCTACATGTTTACTCTCTCTGGATGTGCTATCAGTTGGAAAGCAACATTACAGTCTACTGTGGCATTGTCGACTACTGAAGCGGAGTATATGGCAATTGCAGAAGCTGTAAAGGAGGCCATATGGTTACAAGGCCTGATTCGTGATCTTGGACTGCAGCAAGATACAAGTACAGTCTTTTGTGATAGCCAGAGTGCAATCCATCTGACGAAGAATCAGATGTATCATGAGAGAACTAAACAGATTGATATCAGATATCATTTTATCAGAGATATTATATCACAAGAAATCATATCGGTGCAGAAGATTTCTACCCATGAGAATCCAGCAGATATGATGACTAAGGTGGTTCCAGTCAGCAAGTTCAAGCATTGTTTGGACTTGGTTGCTATTTGCGGTGCGGAGCATTGAGCCCTTAAGGGCAGTTGGCTGCAAGGATGATGGTGTATTGATTGGAGCGAATACGTGCCAAGGTGGAGATTTGTTGAATGTGGCCCGTATTATATAATTAATATGTGTCCTTTTTCTTGTAGTATACTGTTTACTTTTCCTAGTAGTATACTGTTTCCTTATACTTGTAGAATACGGATTATGATACTTATGTACTATAAATAGGGGCTAGACATTATATTAAGGGCCTTAGGTTCATACCTCTTGTGGTATGTGGTGTGAGAGAGAAACTAAAGTGAGAGCCTTGTAGCATTTGTGATCAGTAATAAAATTATTCTCTGCTGCCCGTGGACGTAGGCTTCAAAGCCGAACCACGTAATTTCTTGTGTCCGTTATTTCTTCTCGTATTCTTCGTGTTTGCATGTTTTTCCCCAACATATATTGTGTATATATATATATATATGTATATATATATATGTATATATATTTATGTATGTATATATATGTATATATATGTATGTATATATATATGTATGTATATATATATATATATACATATATATATATGTATGTATATACTTTTTTGTTGGTGTGTGCTTGACTGTTTTGACTTGGGGTTATGTTATAAATAAGTAAAGCTGCAGGGACTTATGAGGTAAACAAGGTAACATACAATCAAATGAGCATAAGAATAAGAAAGGAAAAAAAAAAAAGACAGGATGACAAAAAAACCCACGCTCTTTTCCTTGTTTCTTCTCTGCCGAACCAATCTTCCCTCTTTGAGCTCTTTATTCCTTCTTCTTTTGCAAAGAATTGGAAGAAACTAAGGATAATATCAAGTTGGGCGATTTAGGTATGATCTTATGAACTTATTTGAGCTATATATATATATATATTGTGTAAATCTGTAGATATGTATGTGTGTGTGTGCTTTGATGTGGATTTATGATGATTATGTGGAACATGAGTGAATTCTTGGTGTCAAGGGCTTATGCTAGAAAGTATGAGGTGAATTGCATGCCTATATATAGTAAAATTAAGGAAATTGAGGTAGAAAATGATTGCACCAAGAATAGGGCTCTTGAGTACAACGTGTTTAGGTTTGAAATGGCTTTCTTTTGAGTTGATTATTAAAGTATATGCATGTATGGATCTCTGATTTCATTTGGTAGTTTAGGGAAATTGATGAGTTAGGAATCTTGCTAGAAAGTTTGAAATTTTCATGTTGTTTGGATGGGTTGTTTGTACAGTGGGATTAAAGGATGTTCATGTAGGATAAATTTAAAGTTTTGCTAGAAAATGCAAGGGAAAGCACTGTTAGACGCCGCAATCTGAGGCACATGCGACCCATGCATTAGCCACACAACCACAGGCACATGAGCCTTTACGCCGTCAGACACGTTCATCCAGAAAATGCAACGCACCATCCCCTGTTAGGCGTCAGTTACCTGATTGCACTAACAGGGGGAAGGGGCCTGATCATTACACACCTGGATGATGTATTCAGTTTTGGAGCACTTTTTTGTTTCATATGTATTTGTGACACATTATTTTTAGTTGATTGGACTTTCATTTGGTTTTTTTATTTATTTATTTTAGACTACGTTATGTTTTTTATGGTCCACTGAGTACTTAATGTTTCCAATTGACTATGTTGTGCACGAGTAACCCAAGGTTAAAGTAGACATGACAATGTTAATTAGACAATAACATTACAACGTCACAACAAGTACTCGTTCACAACTTTAATTGCATAATAACATTACAACGTCACAACAAATAAACATAAAATGATTACATATAACACTTGCGACAACTGGTAAACATAACGGATTACGTATTTTGGTTGTTGGGGCAAATTGTAACAGTGTGACCTGGTTGACCATATGCTGTACATTTTCGTTGTCCACGGCGATCTGAGTGATCCATCTCGTTTGGGATACGCCGGCCTCTGGCTTGTCCTTTTCTTTGTCGAACATGAATTAGGTTCGGATGCAACGTCCATGTAGGCACTAAAGGCCAATAAAATTGGTGTCCAAGAGGCTCGAATGTCCGCCAATAGGTATCTTTGTACGATTTCATTGTCAGCTGTTGAGGTATCATATTCTCCATATTAAACTCCTTAAACTAAGCAAGAGTTTGCGCATGCAAGCATGGCAAGTGATATTCAACCCACTTACCGCAAGTACACGTATTTTCTTCCCAAATGACAACCTGGTTTGGCGGATTCTTGTTCCATCGCACTGGCAATCGACCGACCTGGTATCTGCCATCCTCTCTGAAACTAAGTACATGATGGCGATGTGACAAGGTCTCCCACTTCTCAAAGAGCTCCCTCACACTAGGAGGGAGCTGATGGCCTTCACTTTCCAACTGCATAGCATAGACCAATCGATCATGAAAGTAACCTTTTATCTTCATAAAAGTATTAGTAACAAGGGTCGTAATGGGTAACCCCCTTGCACCGACGAGGACACTGTTGAAGCATTCGACATTATTTGTGGTCATCACACCCCATCTGATTCCCCCATCAGCGCTCATGGTCCATGTATCGGCAGGGATATCGGATAGGAACTTGTGTACTCGTCTGTCAACACCATTCTGACTAGGGTCTACAGCAAAGATCATGTTCATTGCAAGCACATGTTTGCGTGCTTGACATTCTCGGCCAGCTATCCAACATATGTCTTTAATGAATTGATTCCGCCATCTTTTCATCACATTACTTTTCAGATGTCTCAAGCAAATGCGATGTTTTATTTCAAGTTGACCGTCACGTATAACTCGTTTGATTGCAAATGCGGTGCCTGCATGCCTATCTAAAATGATACATACTTGGGGCATCCTAGTGAAAAAGTTCTCACGTAACTGCTGTAAGAATCACGACCAAGTACGAGTTGTCTCTGTATCTACAACTGCAAAAGCTAACGGCAACACTAGGTGTGTGCCATCTAGCAAAACCATGGGTTTACAATGCCTCCACACCGTGATGCATGGACTGAACGGCCAATAAACCATGTCGAAAATTTTTTCAACCTGTGTTGAACCTTCGGCGAACCTATATCTCACAACACTACCTGGATTTTTGGCTATCACAGCACAAAGAAACTATGGGAGCACTTGATACGACATGTCCCAATTGCCATACACTAGTTCAATTGCTTTATTCTGGCCGTTCCATGCTTTTCTGTAACCGACTTCGTAATCAGCCTTCTTAGCTATGAAATGCCTCACCAAATATCCAACCAAACCTGAAGTCAAATTTCTGTGGCCCGACGCAGTTATTTGCACCATACATACATATCTAACGTCATACTGCGTGATCTCCCACTGTTTGTGCGTTGCTTTCTTTATGACACGTACATACCATGGGCATGCTACACTTCTATTGTGTGTTTCCCTGCATCGTACCTTCCACGGGGTCTTACTTGACTTGACGACCCTATATTCCTTTTGTATTTTTATTGCGTTCTGTTGAATAGCCCTTATCCTATCCACTTTGGATGGGAACACCATTCCTTTGGCCAATTCCATCCTGTCGGGGTCTCATATTGGACGTTTGATGACCTCGTACCTGCTTGTCGTGTAGAATTTAGTCATAGCAGTATGGAACTCCACTGCTTCCTCCTCATCTACCTCCGGCTCTGCATCGACATCCAATCCTTCTACCTCGTTCTCAATTTGGTAGTTCAAACTTGCTTCTGAGACTGCATCTTCTTCTTGATCGTTCAATTCACCGTTCTCATTTTCTTTGTTTGCTTATGACAAAACAGTATCTGCTGCGATATCACATCTCTCCTCTGTGCCATTGCCATGATGAGAGGGTTGTCAGACTTCAAAAGTGGACTGCAGTTGCGGGAAAAGAGAAAAAGTGGCAAACTCTGACGCTGTTGTTGCAATATTGATATGTTCATCTTCTTCATATGATGGTGCTGCATTTAGGTTCAGCATGTTAGACTGGTACGGGACATCGGGCATTTGTTGCAGCACATACACGTCATGAGACTGAATGTCCACTATGACGTGCGCCACAACGGTTCCAATCACGGCGAGCTGTGCCATACATCTCTCGCATATCTTCATCATCAATTATTGCACTTGGATAATAATAAATCTGCTGCAATGTAGCATCCTATCTAGTGTCACGATAGCATAAGTTAACCCTATCACTGGTCGGACGCCACCTTAGTTTTCTAATTACACGAGAAACAAATTGATTGTAAGTTGTATCGGGATGAATTTTGATTTTGCGTGGTATATTTGGACTTCTATAATCAAGACCATAATCGGTCATTATTGTGTGACCGCCATAATATAAAAGAATAGTAACCTCGGTTGAATTCATTCTTTTAGGTGCTTTGGTAGAAACTTATACTGACAAATGGAATGAATTTGGTAGAAAGTTTATTTGGTGGAAAGTGGAATGATGGGTAATGGATTCAATGAGTCGGTGGAGGAAGGGGTTGGGGTTTATATAGGCAAAAAAACGTATTCCGGGAGTGCGATTTCTAAAATTTCCCATGACATGAAGTGACTAGAGCATGATAGATGGCAGGGTATATATTTCAGATACTGCAAACGCACTCCCAGAATGCGCTGCTAAGAATAAATTCTCTTCCCCGCAATCAAATCAAATCTAGCAAATCTGAAATCAAATCAAATCTGCTAGGGTTGCAGGGAAAACCTAGAAAATGGGTTCCAAAAGTGCGGAACGTACTTCCGGAATGCGGGCGCACTCCAAGAGCACGGGTGCACTTTGGGAGCGAGTTCCGCCTTCTAGGAAGGCGTGAAGCACATTTTCAGAACCAGTTTGGGTTATTTTTGAAAACTTAATACGAATTGGGTTAGTTTTGCATGGTATTTTAAAAATTGGTTCAAAAAAATAAAAAAAATCCCCCATACATGAGTACCATATAAATTTTATCTCAGGCAGACGGGTCACTGTTGCATCTCTGGATGAGTCGCACTCAAACCTATACAAGGAAAATCAAGTATTTTTAACCAAAATTTGGCTCAATTATCGTGTGTAACTTGTTGTAATAATGTGTTATTCTGGGACTGGTAGATTTCAAAAACATTAGATTATATATATCTTGTTATAATCAGCCTCTACCACTACAAATATCTTCACCAGCCATTGTTACGTAAGATTCAACCCAAAAAAGTTCCAACACTTTGCAAAAGAATTTCAACAGCAACGAAAGAAAAAACTTGGTAGAAGAAGAAAAATGGATTTGAACCCTATGTTAGGGAGACAGTGGTTCAACTTAAATGCATGCAAACTGAGCAAAAGGCTGCAAAGGAAGAGGCTCAAAAGAAGTTACACCAATATGAGGCTGCATAGGAAGAGGCTCAAAACAAGTTACACCAATATAAGATTGCAAAGAAACTTTATGAGGACAGAACTCGTAACTTTGTTAGGGAGGCGAAGGCTATTGGGGTGTGGTTTAACGTGCTAAATATCTTGGCCAACTTCATAAAGCTGAACTCATGGTGGTTGTCGAGGAGGATTGTGCTCATCTTGCAGATATGAAGAGGGGTGTTGATACCGAAGGCATCGATGAAGAGGGGTAGGAGGAGTGGCATGAAAGAAGAAAGGCACAAGGTGTTGCGGAAGAAAATGAGAACTATCTGAGCAGATTATAAAGGGGGAAGTGGGACGTATGGATGGCGAACAAGGAATGAGGTTAGTGCTTTTGTATTGGTTTGCTCATGCATGTTGTTTGGATGATCATGGACATGAGCATTATATATATATATATATATATATATATATATATATACATATATATATACATACACATATATATATATATATATATATTGACTGTGTAACACCCTCTAAGCCTATCACTTTTTATTTCTAGTGCTAGATTTTATTTTTGCCACGTTTGAATCTAGAGAACAGTAGTACAAAGTTTTCCTCATGTTTGAATCAAAACTAACTAATTACTTCCTAAACTTCTTAAAAGTGTGCAAAATATCCTTGAAATATACAAAGGAGTATTTAGCATACTTTTAAAAACTTTAAGGGGATAATTAACTAGTTTTGATACTACAGAAGTTATGGTGTACATAGGTCAGAGTATAAGGAAGTAATTAGCTAATTTTGATACTTCAGAGTCTATGATGGAAATAGGTCAAAGGACAAGGGTTAACATGTAATTTACTTTTTTATATATGTTTTAGTGAATACCATTTCATGATCTACTTAAGATAAAATTTATATGGTACTCGTGTATTGGTTGTGACACACAGTAGTGGATAGAGGCTACAAGACGATGACAGTGTACATGAACAAGAAATCGAGTAAAATTATTCAAAGTATCGTTCTTGACCTGTTTCCTTTGTGCATCACTTTCCATTTTTAACCTTTTCTTATGTATTTAGCCTCCACTTTTTCACCTGTCCTTTTACTACCTTTGACCCCTATCTCTTTTTCTTTTCTATTTTCTCAGTGTTTGTGTGGTGAGGTGGCGCCAGTGGCGGAGTCAAGACCCAGGTTCAGCGGGTGCACATTTATATATGTATAACTAGATTTATACTTGTACGATTCATGGGATAATTCTTTAAAATTAGCAAATATATATTTTTTTTAGAAAAATAGAAAAAAAGCTTTTAACACGTGCTAAGTATAATTGATTATTGAAAAACCGATTTGAAATTGGACAAATTCTCAATCATAGATTTTATATAAGAATTACAAAAGTAAAAAAAGGATAAGATTCATCCAAATGTAAATTAAAAATGAGACTTAAGTATATTATCATATAATTAATATTAATTATTTATTACTTTGAAATAATAGTTAAAATGCTACAATATATTTTTAAAAATGTTTTATAACAAATATACATAGAATGTCATATATGTCTATTTCTATAAAAAAGAATATTTATTTTATCTCCCAAAGCCATGTATGTTTCTATTGCAAATGCAAAACACATTAAATCTCAATATTTTATTCTAAAAAGAGACCAAAATTTTTTATAAAAAATAAAAATAAAAGGGTATGAATTGAATTTATCTAATCATTGCTAAATTACTAACAATTTAAGTTTAAAATAGATCATTCATATTATTTAAAACTAATATTTTCAATCTATTAAGTGGTAAATTATTTATTAATAGCTCATTTACTAATATGCATGTTTCACTTGGCAAGAAATCCTAAAGAGTAGAACTGATATTTTTTTTGGTAAAGACATGAATGACAAAAAATTAAAAAATAATGAACAGTACTTTTTTTTTCCCCTTTCACTTAGTATCTAGATAAAAAACAATTCTACTGTATACACTTACAAATATATATATGTGACTCTCATTAGAAATTAAAATTTTCTTTAAAACTAATAGTGTTTAAATAACACTATCTTTTAATTTCTCAGATTATATAAAGTTTAAATTTAAAATTGGATAATCAAAAATTTTCAAACTTGATGCTTATATTTAGTAATTACAAAATTTGCTAATGTAGAAATGCCACTTGACATTCAATGCTTAAAGTGAAACTATTTTAGTGTATGCATACGAATCGAATAAGAGAAATGAGACAACTATCCAAACAAACTACGAGTACTAACATATAAAGTTATTTACAAAACTCCTATATGAAATGGAATTGTAATTATGTAAGCTTTATAAACGATTATGATTTAACAATTGACCTAATTCATTATTAGTGAAACCAGTACAATTGCAGAAGATGAAGTAAAAATTAACAAAATCTAAAGGAATTTATTTTTATAAAAAAATTTTGGCTTAAAGAAAGTTTTAAGGAGAAAATAAAATAGAAGTCATGAATTTGAGTATGAGAGTATTTAATATATAATTTTTAATTATTTCTTATTAAATAATTTATATTAATTTGGTACAAACTTGACTGCAAAAATTTTGTTGGACGAATATGATTTACAATTTGAATTAATTAGGAATTAAAATATATTTTTGATAATAAGTTTTATTTGGATAGAAATAATATTTATTCGAATTTTAAAGAACTAAATGCTTTGTTGAAGGACTTAGAAAACTAATACGTGCAATAAACTTAGAAGGCGTATATCTTCTTTTATAATATATATAGATTTTTAATATAAATTAAAAATAAATTATAAAAATATATAATATTTAATATAATAATGGCATCTTAATATACATAAGAAATATAAATACATATCTGTCATTGTTGTGAATAGAATTATATTTTATAGTTGTCCTAACTTGATTGTTGATTTTGAAAACATTAAATATTCAACTTATTAAAATTATTTCTATACATAAGTGACCAACCAGCCATTTTTCTTTTATTTTCACTTTCTTTACCTCATCATATCTATATATTTTTTATTTTTTACTTATTTTTTTCATTTTGAATTATTTTTTGGTTGAAAAATAAAATAAAAGTATTGATATTACCTTTATCACAATTTTGAGAGGGTGCACTCTTGTCATGAATGATGCATTTCATATTAATTGATCTCCTATAATAAAAAAATTAACAAAAAAATAACGATGAATAGAACAACACCCCTCCATGGTTGACTAATATGCACAATATTCTCCTGTGATTAGGAAATTAGTAGATTGCTCCCTCATGTTTTTTGAAAAAGTGCACACGTCCCCTTAAAATTAGAGGTCGTTAGTTTTTTGACGATTTTTAAGAAAATGTCAATTTTGCCCTTATTTAATCCAATAAAAAGTCTATTTTACCCTTATTTTATTTAAAAATAAAAAAAACTAAACTAAAAAAAAAAAAAGAAAGCTAGTCATCAGTACCACCCCCACCCCTCATCCCCGTCACCTCCAGCCACTTCTCCACCACCCAAACCTTATCCCCAGCCACCTCCATTGCCCAAAGACCCATCCTCGCCACCCTCCTTACTGCCCAACCCCCATCCCACGCCACCCTTCACCACCCAAATCCCTATCCCTACCACCCCTATCCCTATTAATTAGCAAACCAACTTCACCATTTTCACCATCACAAAAAACCTTCATTAAACACTTTATCAATATCAACATCAACATCATGATTTCGCTCATCAACACGATTTCTCTCATCAATCTCCGCTTTTAATTTATGGTTTTTCCTCACGTCAAATCTGATATATGCGTCAGATTTAGTCATCACGTCAAATCTGGTTGGTTAATCCATGGGTGCACTGTATGTGTTTATGCGATCATGTGTGTGTGTTTTTGCGGACGCATGTGTGTTTGTGTGTACAAGGGTGGCGAAGAATGGGGTTAGGGATGGGGGGTGGTGGTGGGGATGGGGGTGGAGTTGATTGCTATTTTTCTTTTTCTTTTTTAATTTTTATTTATTTTCTATTCTTTAAATAAAATAAGGGCAGAAAACCCATTTAATATATTCATTAGAAAAAAAAAGTCAGCATCTCTCGAGCCACACGTGTATCTTAAATCTCGTTATCTTGAACGGAAAGTATACGGAAGGGGTCTATATGTACTAATATTAAAACTATAGGGGGTGTTTTATCTAATTTCATAACCGCAGAGAGTATTGTATGCATTAATCAAATCATAGTGGTGTTCAGCTCTTCACCCAAAAAATAATGATAACTTTTTTTTCTTTAAAGAGACAGGGAGTGCACAAGCACCCGTGGAGTCTCTGTGGCTTCATCTATGGGTGGCGCTATGATGGGAGAAAACGACCACTTGATAAAATAACAGCACTAAGAAATCTGATTCTAGTAAGTCCAATATTTTAGAACCATCTTCAAAATCTTACGCTAGTGTGTCTTATTTCCTAGACCAACCAAAAAAGGGGAAAAAGAGGGTGTCTCATCTCCTGGCATGTAGTCCAAAACAAGAACAACATTGCTTGTGTCCAGAAGATTGGGCCTTGCAAACGAATTACAAAAGAGTCATGCAATGATGCAAACGAGTTACGAAAGGGTGGAGAATGGAGATCGACTAGGAGTCTGATATTGATATTGAAAGCTACTTTGTCACACACTTGCCCTTTTCTAAGTAGTACTCGCTAGGGAAATTTTTTTTTTTACCCTTATTTTAAATTTTTATAGCAAAAATATTTTATTTTTTAAATTGTTTTCAAAAATACTATTTTCGGCTGTTCGCAGATACTGAAATGTAAAAAAAAATTAAAAAGAGTAATTTAAAAAAAAATTTTAAAAATACAAATGTATTTTTAACAAAAATAATAAGTCCCCTGCCATAGATCGAAAATGGTTAATTTGCATGAATGGGTGCGGTTTGGGGTTGGGCGTGGGGGTGAAGGTTGGAGGCGTGAGAGGGGGAGAATTTTTATTTTTAACCCTATTTTTTAATTTGCTTTCAAAAGTAACCCAGTTTTGAGGGGGGTTGCAAAAGTAGACTTTTCGAACTTATGAAGTTCGAAAACGAAGTTACAAAGTTCGACTATGTTAAGGAAAAAAAAAAAGAAATTATAATAAAGTTCCACTAAGAATTCAAAATTCAGAAGCTTGGAATTGAACTTCTGAAGTTCGACTGCGTGGATCTCGAAAACCGGATAAGCAAGCTGGTCGTTTTCGAAATTTGAAAGTTCGAATGCGCGCGTCTCTGAGTCACTATCGCTGCACGTAATAGACAGGGCATTAAAGCAGAATCTCGAAACTCGATTTCGAAATTCTGAAATTCGAAATACATAAAATCGAACTTCAAAAGTTCGAATACCTATATACTCGAACTTCAGAAGTTCGAAAACTAGCTTTTGTTCCTTGATGTCGAACTTCTAAAGTTCGACTCCTCGGAAACCCCATAAGGTAGCTGGCCGTTTTCGAAATTTGAAAGTTCAAATGCGCGCGTCTCGGAGTAACTATCGCTGCACGTAACAGACAGGGCATTAAAGCAGAACCTCGAAACTTGATGTCGAATTTCTGATATTCGAAATACATAAAATCGAACTTCAGAAGTTCGATAAGCCTGTATACTCGAACTTCAGAAGTTCGAAATCTAGCTTTTGTTCCTCGATGTCGAACTTCTGAAGTTCGACTCCTCTAGTATTTAAACCCCCCAGCCCAAACCCTCCTCTTCCATCCGAAATCTCACCTCTTTTGCTCTCTCCAGTGCTCTCTGATCCCTCTCTCATTTTTCTCCCACCCAACTCAAAAATTTAGTACAAATTTTCCACATCCTAGGATTTTGCCTAAATCTTGAAAGTTTTCTCTTTTTTTTTTTGGTACCGAATTTATATGTTTTAATGTGTTTGTTTGTTTAATTTATATGATGTTAAATTTCGAAATTATATGTTAATTACATGTTGCCTACGTTTAATTTGAAAATTAGATTATTGTTTAGTTTAGTGGAATATTAATCATATTGGTTTATTTTATATGTTAATTATATGTTGCTTAATACGTTAAATTTTAAAATTAGACTATTGTTTAGCTTAGTGGAATATTAATTTTGTTGGTTTAATTTATATGTTAATTATATGTTGATTTATTTTTGGAATATTAATCATTTTATGATGATGGCATGTATTAATCATTGTGTATATAATTTGTGTGCATATAATCAATATGCATATAATTAGTGTGAATTTATAATTTATGATGATGGGATGTATTAATCACTGTAATTTTAATTAGTATGAATGTAGAAAAATTAAAATATTATGAATTTTACAAAGTTAGCAAAATTAGTTAAATATTAAAGTTGCAGTTCTAAACTAATTAGTAATAATTAGTACTTTTACATTTCTTTTAATTTACTTAATACTCGTAGGATCTATGGCTCATAGACCAGCTCCTAGCGATAGTTCAGTGTTATGCTATTACTATGACCACCGGGTGAATTATTTGTCGTCACCACATCAGTTAGAAGAACACAAGATTTATAGGAGTGATAGAGAGTTATTTCTATGGACGGAGCATCCTGCTGTGCAGACGGCTTTATTGAGAGCCGGATTTTTTGGATGTTATGCGGCGCGCTTCCATCAGGTTGACAATCCTCTTATTACTGCCTTGATTGAGAGGTGGCGACCAGAGACGCATACATTTCATTTGCCTGTAGGCGAGGCCACGATCACACTCCAGGATGTCGCTGTATATTGGGGATTACCGATTGTTGGTCAGGTTGTCCCGGTGCTCGACGATACTAGTCGAACTCCGGAAGAGTGGCGGACACATATTCATCAGTATATGGGGGTATATGTATCTTTGGACAAAATTAGTGAAAATTCGATTAACATACCCCATTTGAGGGAATTGTACGTAGCCCAAGGCACTCCGGAGAATCCTGAGGTGGAGGAAGCGAAACGGCGGGCCCGTTTGTGGAATTTTTTGTTATTTGGCACCCATATGTTCACTGATACGACAGGAAATAAATTATCGTTATATTGGTTAGACTTTTTGATTGACTTTGATCATATCAGTGAATATAATTGGGGGGCAGCATGCCTAGCGCATCTGTATAAATGGCTTTGTAAGGCTTGTTGCCGTGATTGTAGAGGCATGTGCGGGGCCGTCATGCTCATTCAGGTAGCACACTTAATCATCTCATTGTTGTTAATGATATTTGAAGACGTATTATTACTTATAATATAATTATCTTGTACAATACAGTTTTTTGCTTGGGACAGACTCACGGCTTTTAGGCCAACACTGTGTAAGCAGACGGATAGGCACCATCAAAAGAATGGGCACGCTGCTCACCCTGATTTCCCGTTGCCAGGCCCACCACGCGGCTACATGTTCTTTGCCAGGAAGGATCTGAAGTGGGTTGCGGGCCAGGCTGGTTTGAACGAGGCGCGGGACATGATTGACCGTTTGCAGCCCGGCGAGGTTTGAAAAAATTTACATCTCACATTTATTACTCTCCCTTGTTAATTTACGTTGTATATTTTATAAACTAATCTGCCGTTATTGTTGTGTTCCCAATTTATTTGGCAGCCATTCGAGCATGCAATGGGTGGTTTGCCACAGTATTGTTTGCAAATGCGAAAGAGTGGCGAGCATGTGTACCCTTCATCGTTGGTAGGCGGGTTGAGTGGCACCGTCCTGATCGAGTACTTCGGCAGTTCGGCATACGGCAGACGATCCTCCTTAATCCACCAGCGTGGCAGAAGCACCTGGACGGGAAAGAGAAGATTACAGTCAAACAATATAATTCGACAGTCGACATGTGGGTCAATTGGGAAAACACTATTGTGGCGACGGAGTTAGAGGACTTTCCTGATCCTGGGGCTTTGAGGACGTAGATGAGATGGTACCGAGGGATAACCATACTACATGCTGGACACCCTTGGACTAGTTATACAGACGACGGTTATGTTGCGTCGGCCCACGATGAGAACAGTCTGGTTAGTGCAATATAAATGTTTTCCCATAAATTCGAATTTAGTATGCATTGATGCAATACCTATTGACAGTGCCCGTAAATTTTTCTTTAGGAGGTATACGCTCAGCATGTGGTTAACCACAATGGGAGTATTATACGGCAGTACGAGGCGGGAGACTTACGAGTAGATGCGGCTACTCTTGATTTTATGGTGAGTCATCTGCAGGTCCTGCACATCAGAGGCCAGGCCGTACTTCAGCAGACCCAGCATGAGCACCTGTTGGACAACACGACAGCCATGTATGACGTCCAACGTCCGCAACCGCCTCCACAAATGTTATATCGGTCGGGACAGCGGGGCCGTTATCATCATCCTACTCAAGAGCCCAGCACTTCGTACACACCGCCGCAGCCTGGTAGGTTTAGCAAGTTCGAGTATGGCGGTCCGTGGGTCGATCCCAGCACTTCATACATGCCGCTACATCATGGTAGGTTTAGCCAGTTTGAGTGTGGCGGTCCGTCACATCAGGAGCCCAGCACCTCGAACACGCCACCGCAGGCGCCATTATCTACCAATGATTATCTGATAGATGATCAGACTGCTGAGCTGGTGCTCGAGGAGGACCATCTACTGCGTCGTACTCGTAGACGCACACAGTCACCGCATCCACCACCACGCGTTTTACCCTACCGGACCAGCAGGGGTCGGAAGCCCGATTATTACACGCCTTCTCAGTATTGATGTAGTTGAATAAACATTTTACATTTCAAACTTATTTTAGTAATTCTATGTAATTGAACTTTCATTTTTCATTATTTTTTTGTACTTATTATCATGTCTCGATATAAATTGTGTTGATGTTGACAATATTTTGAGATGGAAAGATTTAACAATATCTTTTATTGAAAACATTACATACCATAGTGGAAAAGACCAATTAGCTTCACATGTGACAACTTCGTGATAACCATTCGAAGCTACGTATCTATTCTTAGAGGGCAATTTGGTGCAATATGCCCAGGGTTACGGCAATAACCACACTTTCTTCTGCCTACTTGGTTGGAATTGTCCATCTCATTTGGTATATGCCGAGCTCTTTCCCGTCCACATCTTCTGTCGCGCACTTGTAAAGCATTCGGGAGTAACGTCCAACTGGGTCCTGGAGGCCAGTAAAATTCATGTCCAAGGGGTTGAAATGTTATATTATATGTTGCCTTGAATGACTCTACCGTATAATGAAGATCAACCATGGTTGAAGGGTTTCTACCCCTATAACGGGCAACATATTGGGCATGAGAGCATGGCATATGATAGGCTGTCCACTTGCCACATGTACATGTTCGTCCCACCCAATCTACCTCTTGTTCGTTGGGAACATCGTTCCATCGTTACGCATTCGATCGACACGTACCACTCATCTAGTCTGAATGCATGCAATCGCATCCAGTGTGAAGACGTCTCCCACTTTTCATATTTTTCTCTCGCTCGATCTGTCAGAATACGACTATCTCTATGCATGTGCATCACGTTTGCCAACCTATCGTGGAAATATCCCTTTAGCTTTAAAAAAGTGTTATTTACTAGTGCTGTAATGGACAATCCCCTGGCTCCGACAATCACACCATTGAAGCATTCAACATTATTTGTTGTCAACACTCCCCATCTATAACCCCTATCGTGGCTCAATGTCCATGAATCTGGACCGAGGTCGGCTAACATCTGGTGCACCTGTGTACCAACGCCAGTGGGTCGTGGGTCGATATTACGAATAATGTCCATGGCGGCGATGTGCTTCCGTTTCTGGCTTTTTTTTCCAGCTATCCAACACATGTCTTTTGCGAATTGGTTGTGCCATCTTTTCATCACATTGCTTTTTAGATGTCTCAAGCAAATGCGATGCTTCACTTGAAGTCGGCCGTCGGATGTTATTGTATTGATGGCTGCCGCGATTCCTGCGTGCCGATCAAACAGAATGCAAACTGTTGACATGTCGTTTAAAAAACACTGACTTACCTTCTCCAGGAACCACCTCCAACTATTTGTACTTTTGTCATCGCCAATGGCAAATGCCAACAGTAATATATGGTCGTTGGCATCTATTGCTAAGGCGACGAGCAGGTGGCCCTTGTACTTCCCATGCAGATGTGTTCCGTCCAACGAGAGTACAGGTCGACAGTGCCTCCATGCCATGATGCACGGACCAAAAGCCCAAAAAACACAGTGGAAACTTTTTTCTGTTTCAGTTGAACCCTGGACGAACTTGTAGCGGACAACGGTTCCAGGATTCTTTGCAATTACGGCGGCAAAAAAGCGCGGCAGCATCTTGTATGACATGTCCCAGTCTCCAAAAACTAGTTGGATTGCCTTATTCCTACCATGCCAAGCTTTCCCGTATGTTTTATCAACATTTAAAGTCTTCTTTACGTGGGCTTGGACAAGACGTACCTCGATATCAGGCTTCTCTACAACAAAATGCCTAACCATGTAGCTGACGGACGGATGTTAGATTTCTATGGTTTGGCCCGCATTTATCTCCCATGCAAATATGCATGCTTTGGTACCTCGTAATCTCAAACATCTTGTGTGTGCATTTTTTTACTGTATGAACCTTCCACTTGCATGGTGTCCTAGGATTGCTTGATTCGTAGCAACGTATGTCCCACAAGACTTATTCGACTTCACCACCCTGTATTCTCGTTTATGTTTGATCACGTTTTGTTGGACAGCCCGTATAAGATCAACCTTTTTCGGGAACACCATGCGTTTGGCCAACTCCATCCGTCTCTCGTCCCACATTGGTCTCTCCATTAAAGGCTCATTTGAAGTGATGTAATACTCTGTCCTAGCTGTGTGGAAAGCTACTGGTTCTTCCTCCTCTAGATCCGGCTCCAGCTCTTCGCCATTGCTTGGCCCCACATCAACCTCTTCGTTTTCGTAGATTAAACTTTCTACTGACACAACATCTTCCTCCTCGTTTAACTGGACGTCCTCATCTACTTCTTTCAGTTTAGATAAAATAGAATCTAATCCCATCTCGAACATATCCCGAATGTCACTAACTTGAGAAGGTCCTTCAACTTCAAATGTGGGGCATGACGGTGGAGAAAGGGAAAATATGGCAAACCCTGCTTTTGTGGTTGGAATGTTGACTTCCGCATTGACATAATAAGGTGGTTCCATATTCAAATCTGGCAAATCACCAACAACTTCTTGTAGTGTTGCTTCTTCATTTGAATGCTGTGGATTGTACACGACATCACTTTGCACGTCTACGACAACGTGCGCACATCTCCTATTCATATTCATGCAAGTCGCTTTCGTACATGTCCTGTACATCTTCGTCATCCTTAATGCCACTGGGGTAATAATATATTTGTTGTAGGTTTGTGTCCCATTTGGGATCACGATAACACAACTCAACTCTATCGATAGTAGGCCGCAATTGGAGCGTCGTGAATATACGAGATACAAACTGATAGTATGTCGTTCCGGGAAAAATTTTTATTTTATGTGATAAGTTTGGACCTACATAGTCGAGCCCATGATCTGTTTCAATTTTGTTGCCACCGTAATATAAATATACGTTAACTGCATCAACATTTGCATTCATCTTTTTGGGTGAAAAAAAAATGTATAACGTGACTTAGATGTGAATGAGTTGCAGAAGGGAGGGAAGTGGAATGGTTAGTGGTATAGCAGCAAATCCCAATTTTGAAAATGCTACATAATGTGACTTATCGTGTGAACGTGTGTAGGGTTAGTGATTTTGGAACGAGATGATGAAGGGAGAAGTGGGGTGTGCATTATATAGTAACAAATTCGAACTTAGAAATTCGGATTTTAAACTTCTGAGTTTCGACTTATAACCTAACTCGAATTTTAAAAACTCGAAACAACAAAAATCACACGTCAGAAGTTCGAAAGTGCGAAAAATTTGAACTTCAAAAGTTCGAACTTTTCACAACTTCGAACTTCAAAAGTTCGAAAAAGGACATCTCTGACAAAAATTTTATTCTCTGCTCTGCTCTGCCCTCGATCACGTCGAAATCTTATAAACTCGAACTTCTAAAGTTTGAAACACGAAATTATTGTCTCCCTTCTAATATTATTCTCTGCCCTCCGTCACATCGTCGCAACATCGTCACAGAAGGAATTCTGCAAACCCTAGCACCCTATTTTCGAACTTCATAAGTTCAAAGTTGTTACTGTTGATAATTTCGAACTTTTGAAGTTCGATATTGTAGTTCTGTTATTCGAAAATATTTTCGAATTTTCGAAGTCTGATATCGAGTTTTCATCATTCGTGATCGGGCTTCTGAACTTCAAAAAGTCTACTTTTACAACTCCTCTTAAAACTGGACTATTTTTTGAATTAAATTAAAAAATAAGGTTAAAAATAAAAATAATCCCGTGAGAGGGTGTAATGCATTAAATTTGTCTGCAGAATTTGTTGGCTGGCTTGTTTGCATTTAATGCATGTACCTTTGCTTTATTGATTAGTCAACCGCCATGCTTTATTGATTAATCAGCCGCCACTCATTCCCTCCCTTTTTTTTGCCCCAATTTTGGTAAGTCACCTATCCAATTGTTTACGTTAAAAACACAATCATTTTTTTTAAAATTATTTTCAAATTTTGAGATATGTGGATGATGATAGGTGACTTATCAAAAAGAGTATTTTTAAAAATAATTTAAAAAGTAGAGTATTTTTGTTATAAAAATTTAAAATGAAGGTAAAAAAAAATTCCACTCACCAACTGTACTTTAATGTTACTTTTTTGACTAGTATTCCGTGCATATGTAATATAGAATTTAGAATATATTTTTAATGTTTTTTATTATGAGCTAAATAAATTATAAATAACAAATGGCATAAATTATATATTTTTATTATGCTAATTAGAATGTAGCGCTTATACTAAAACAACTAAATTATATTTTAAAAATTTTCTTGGAAAACTATATTTTCAATACTAGTTGAACACAAACCATCCTTATCGTGAAAACTTACCGTACTTGTAATCTTGAATGCATGAACCGCCATTTATCCCTGATCGCGTTGATAACGTAAAATTAATTCTATATGCATGACTCGTAATCTTGAATGAACCACTATCCATATCTAATGCGAAATAACAGTGTCCCTCTATGATATGTTCTCTCAACCATCCAAGCAATGACTTTCCAATAGTAGCTTGAATTTTGTCACTCTATAAACAACAAAAGAAAAGGTTGATTAGATAATATTCTTGTAATTTAAAATTTTTTTACAAAATATCAAATAACAAATAAATAGATACATATTTACATGTTCATCAAACAATAGCATATCAATGATATTGATTTCATTTGGGTTGTTTAAATTCAATGACATGCTTTAGTAGAGTAACCAAAAATTAAATAAATTTATAAGAGAATAATGTAAAGTTATTTTCAAATTTATACTATAGATAGCCAGTGATTTTTAGGGGACAATATATATTAAGGAACACAAAATTTTCAGTACAAGAAATGATACTAGTAGTTACATATATTTTGATCTCTAGTTACATTTGAAAACATAATTAAAAAAATTTGTTGCACTTGTTACAAGTATAACTAATATTGATGCAACAAAAAAATTGCTACACTTAAAAATGTAGCTAATATTTGCTACATTTAAAAGTGTAACTAAAATTTGCTACACTTTCAAATGAAGCTAATGTTAGTTACACTTTGAAGTGCAAATAACATTTGTTACATATTAAGATGTAACTAAAAGAGTATTACAACATCTATATATATATATATATTACAAAATTAGAATTTATAAAATTTAAAAAATATCAAAATCCTTTATAATTACAAGCTACAATATTGTATTCATAAATCAAAAGACAATTATATTTCATATTCTAATTTCTTTCGAACTAACAAAATACCACTTCTAATACAAAAAATATAGACAAAATTACAAACTAATACAACATTTTCTTAAAAATAGATAAAAAAATTCAAAATTTTGAATCAAAATCTCAACTTCTACCAAGTTGTAATCCTCTTATCAAGATTTCAAACCAAACATAACCACAATCCACAAAATCTCTCCCAAATTCAGGACCTGCACCATCAAGAACAACAACATGGGCTAATAGAAACACCTTAACAAAAGCCAAAAAATAAACCAACTTTAACCACAGAAAAACAATTTGGATTTCTAATTTAACAATTAAAAGATTGGAAAAAAAACAAGAAGATAAAAAATAAAAAAAGAAGAAAGAACTTTGTGTTTATTAAATACAAGGATTGTAAATGGCCATACCTACTAGTATGGCATCAGATAGACTTTCTTAATATAAAAAGAGAATTCTGATATCCTATCTTGACAGTAAGACGATCGGCATGAAAATAAAGTTTATAATCGAGGCCTATAACACATTATTGCGGTTTGGGGAAAGAATCATCTTCTTAGTCTTTTCTCCACGGATAGGGCAATTCATAACCAACAACAGTTTTTATTCAACTCCTACGTTCTCCACTGCTCTTTCTTAGCTCAAATCAGGTCTAATAGACACATCGCATGAGAAAAGGCCATAAGGGAAAAGGAAAAGGACATACGAGTATAGTGCCTTTTTCCCCCTCATGAAGTAAAGAAGAAAAGAAACGAACCAAAAGAAAGAAACGCATGCTCTAAGGTTCTGAATTACACGAGTGAACAACTGCAGGTCATTTATCAATGGTTACCTTTCAGCCTTATATTCAGAGCTGAATATCATGCTTCCAAGTTGTGTTTTTCATAACTGACTTCTGTTACTTGCAGAAGTTTGCTTCTAGATGGTCTTGTAAACTAACTTCTAGTGTAGACACTATTATTGGTGTAGACACTATTATTGAAAATCTAAGGAATGTTTCTAGGTAGAGATTACAGAGGTCACCTGCCAAAACTTCTTGTGAATGCTCCAGTACTTGCAGCCAACAAGTATTCCGTTCTTTTTACAAGTAAAAGCGATTATGTTTTGCAAAAGTATGGACAAAAATACTTTTAAATGATGAACCTATATTCAGTGTGTTTTAGTCACACAGATTTGACAGAATATCTGATGCCCTTACATTGTATCATAGATATTGTTCTAGGTAACTCTATCAAATTATATGATTTTAAGAGAGGTTGTTTCAGCAAATATAACTATACCAAAGCTCAATTTTATCGGACTTTTAACTATAGATATATAAAAACATAAAATAGCTAAGCAATTCATGGACATGATTACAGATAGCTAGTTGCATTTAAAGCAACAGAGCATAGATTACTAGCAGAGAAGAACGCACAATAAACTTGTAGGAGGTAGATACTTCAATCAACTAACGTAGAAATGTAAAATTGCAGGCAGGTTTACTAGAACACACACTTAATGTAGAATTTCACATATTCATCAGAAAAATAAGAATGAATTAACAAATAAAGCTCTAGAAAACCTGCACATAAAGCTTGGGGACATTGCGACTGGTTCAAGAAATATTTCATGCATGTGACTCATTATCTTGAAACCTGATAATCTGAAACAACAAAAACATCAAATTTTATCAGGTCCAAAAGTATATTATGACAATTGTCAAGTCATATGGTAATAATCTCCAGAAGCATCAAGTAACTGGAGTAGTGCACTTTAGAAATGTCAACTAGAAGAGGCAACTGTCTTTGTCACTTATGTTTATAATTAACATAAGTGAGGTGTTGTAATAATGTGGGAGAGTGACTTAACCTTTTCAGTGGCAAAGTAGTAATGTATGTATATTAGCAGTGATAAGAATCAGAAGGACAAGGGGAGAGTGCTTTCGACCAATTGGAAGGGCTAGATTTTTGGGAAGGACAATCATGCTCAATGGGGATTAAAGGCTAAGATAGTGTCTACAACTTTTCTACATGGACCTTTTCTTTGACCTCATTCACATACATCAATATTGCTGTTAGTTTGGAGCAACTGTTCCATTAGTGATAAACTCATAGACAAGCAGAAGTTCTTGGACACTGCAGAAATCATAAGGTAAGAAGAAACTAAAAGTCAGTGAGAAAACTTTTATTAGAATGCAGAAATGAGAAGGAACTTTTATTATTGATAAACTCATGCACTGATAGGCAGGTTTACCAAGTATCTTAACATGGAAAACAATGAACTATGCAAAATTAAGACAATGCTTAAGCATGATGTTGTAAAGTAAGCAGATAATTTAATCACAATAGTGAGAAAGTAAATAAGAAGCTAAGAATTAACCCCTTAAATGCCTTGTTGTCTATCCTAAAGCTGATGCATGGAACATACTTTAGCCAAACTGGAATTCCTTAGAAAACACACATATTGAGAGTAAGTATATAGAAAAAGATAACACCTTTATGGTCAATTTTGGGAGTGCAAATTCCACAAAAAAGAAAATAGTGCATATTGTGTGTCTATGTATGTGTGGGATAGAGTAAAAGAGAGATTCATGGATGTTTTTAGATCTAGAGAAGAAAGCAGAGAATGGCAATTACCTAAATTTCCACTTTGCACAAACATAAGGGCTAATTCTAAGATAACTATAAAGCCTTGCTTTCGGAATGGTCTTAAGGAACCTCACCAAATACTATTTCCCTTCAAAATTATAGTGAAACCACACAAAACATATAATAAACAAAAGAATTTTGAGATAATAGTTATACCAAAACGAGCCAAACTAAAAGCAAAGAAAAAACTTTGAAAGATAATAGGAACACCAAAGTGAGCAAAACTTCCAAACAGAGTAAAATGCAAATAAAAGACTATAAGGAAAGAAAAACAAATGTACATTTCCAAGAGAAGGCTCATGAACATTCTAGAAGACATAGGTCTCAACCGCATCTAATCCTCCTTTAGCCTTATTTATTAGATCATCCTATATCCACACCAACATAGAGCACAAAATAGCCACTATGCAACACAACAATACCAACTTGGAAACTAACTTAACTCCCATGTTTCTTACTTTGTATTCTCTTCAAGACTTATGTACAGTACCAATACATGTGGTTAACTCTACAAACAGGTTCATTTTACAGAAAAGTTAGAAATATCAATACCAAATTATAAGGGAGAAAGGAGGGGGGGGGGGGGAAGAAGGGAGAGGGATTGAGAACTCAACCTTCTAATAGGGTAACTAAATTAAATGAAGTCAGGTTTATTTTAAATCTACAAAAATAAAGAAGTTACTAGCTTTCTCTTTATATATACTAGGAACCACAATCATTTACTTCAACTTTTAGGAAATGGTTCTAGAGTTTCTGTTCCTTTAGGTGCAGCTAATCAAAAATCTATTTACAGCCTATGATTTTGTTTTCAGATTAACTGCTAAATTATGTTGACCATCTCACAGAATGCTCTTAAAAACGACTTTATCTGCATTTCTCTTTCATTTTTTCTTTCTCTACCAAGCCTTGAACCACTGAAGTTGAGGTTCTAACCATATAAATGAACCATCAAACTCAACAAAACCTAGTATCTACACTTAGGACTAAAAACTACTATCCAAGAACAATAGAAAGGCAACATTGCATCATCTTCCAACTGTGATCTTTGAACCTACAATAGAATGCATAATTCTAAATGAAAAGTTAACTTCAAATATATATCGTAATAGGTTCAGAAGAAAATTAATTAATTCAATTTCAGCATTACAAAATGAAGAAAATTAATAAATTCAATTTCAGCATTACAAAATCATAGAATAAAAAGCAATACTCTGCAAACTGATCATTAAAAGCATAGCGGCAAGACATTCCATTCCACAACACAGCTTAAAATACACGAATATTTTATTCTTTGAATAAAAAAAAGTTGAAACTTGAAGCGAGAAATGCATAGCACAAATACGCATGATAAATGCTGAATAAGAAATATATAAAACTTAAAAAGCAGAAAATTAAGGGGATAGTATATATTAAGGAACACAAAATTTTCCATAATTAAGGGGTGTGGTAAACATCCTACAAGCATTGCAAGTACTTATAATTCTAAGTGTAGCACGTCTTTCTTCTTCTTCTTCCTTTTCGTTTTATTTTATTTGTTCTTTTATATATATATATATATATATATATATATATATAGTTTTAAGAAGTTGGCGCCATGAAAGTGTTTTCCGATTTCTTTTTTGGTTTGATGATTAAATTGAGCGTTTTTCATTTTGTTTTTGTTTAATGCTTGAGTCAGATATCGTACAACACATGGTCGTTTCTTTAATTTTTAAGAACTAATGTCACTATTTTTATCATTTACAAGTTGATAAAAATATTTTTAAATAACAAAAATAACTTTTTGGCATTTTTAATTTTTTTCTTAAATTTAAGGAATGTCTAGACTAAAAGAATTGTTCAATATATTAATAAAGTGCTTTACTTTTAAAAAACTAATTAAATTTTGATTATATAATTATCTAAATTAAATAAAAATAAAATAAAATTTGCAGTATCATAATCTACAATGAGAGATTTTTTTTTTTTTTTGGGTAAAAAATCTACAATGAGATCATCAAGGGCCTGTTTGGATTTTTTTTAAGAATTTTTTTTCTTGTAAAAAGTACATTATTTTTACAATAACTATTAGGCTTGATTTCTAAATAAATTATAATTTTATTTTATTTTTATTTTTTAAAAAAGGAGCTCGAATACACGTTCTTTTACAAGCTAAAACTTATCATAGTGCGCCTATCATTACTTTGGCGCATGTGTCGTCTTGTAAAATTTTTACATTACACTGTCTTTTATACTTTATTTCCTGCTTATATAGACATGATAATAGATCACTTTGTATGCATGTAAGGATAATATTCTCCAACTTCCTTCATTGGGAATTATATCTATATATGTGTAATTTCTTTTGGAAGGAATAAAGTTTTCAGGCTCCAGCTTTTGAAGGAAAAGAAAAATAAGCTAAAATTTTTAATTTCTTAAAAGAAAATTTTTTTAAAAATTTCTAAAAAAATACTTCGAAAAAAAGTTAATCCAGACAGGGTAACACGATCAAGAGACCAGGATATTTTACACGTCAATGACTCCAAAAAGTAGCCATGTAGCAACTGAGGTCTAAACGTAGCAAATACAATATGGCCTCAAAGTTCCGGGACGTAGCCAATCATAACCCCAACACTCGTAGAGTAGTATAGAACAAACGACATGGCATCGTATTGGAAAGAGCCCTTCTTCCTCGTAAAACGACATCGTGCCGGTCGAAACGACGTTGTATCCTGTTCAGCGCTCCAGTTTTTCAATCTTTCGCAGTCTACTCGACACATGCCGCTTCTCTTACACCTGGTAATGCTGCTTTCCAGCCACATCGTATTGGTAAATCTCTTCTTGCTGGAACTGGGAATATATATATAATAATGTTGTTAACGGGATAATTATTCTTATGAATCTATGTAAGTAGCCCAACATATGAAAGAAATAAAGCAAGCTTTCCGTAATGCTTTTACATTTATGTCCTCCATCTGAAGTTTCTGGATTTTCTACGCAAAAAAAATCTGAAGTTTCTATATCTTGCTTGTGACATCTTCATCAACTACGTTTGTTTACGCATGTCAATGCTAATTTTCAATTATTTCAATGAAATTTTTTTGCACTCCACATTATGTTATCTGTATTTAAACTACTAATTATCTGCATTATGTTTAAGATGGAAAAGCTAACATCTTCATAGCAACGCTTAATGCATGCAATATATCTAGGGCTTTAGTTGGAAAAGTAGGTCTTACATCTCCACTTGGAAGCTTCTATGCATCTTGAGATTCAAACACTGCTTAATGTGAATTTAATATGCAACACCACTGTTAGGATCTCC
Source organism: Cordia subcordata (assembly GCA_028554755.1). Classification (NCBI taxonomy): domain Eukaryota; kingdom Viridiplantae; phylum Streptophyta; class Magnoliopsida; order Boraginales; family Cordiaceae; genus Cordia; species Cordia subcordata. The sequence goes on from JAPTOF010000020.1 coordinate 3,390,766, forward strand.
AAGGTAACATTTTTGAAGTGTGTGGTGCATTAGTATTTTCGTGTGTCCTTTTAGAAGATATGCTGAGGTAATATTCCAAGTTCTTGCTGTAGAACTTGAGCATACACATAAGGGGCTTGGGACTCGATCTCGAATGTTTGCTTGACCAGTGGTTGATCTCACGGTGAAAGTGCCTAACATTGCATCTGGAGGAAAATTCACTTGTTAAGTTATAGATATATATATATATATATATAACTCAAAAGGGGATCTCTTTTTAGTTATTTGTTTCATGTTCCGTGCTTCTGATTTTATGTCTCAATTATCAAGTAATGCAATTTTTACATGCCCTTGCTCATCAAGTTATGTTGATGTTCATTGAGGGCTCGTCTCCATTGGCTTTTTTTTTTTTTTTTTTGCATTTTGTTTTAACTTTTGGAAAATTTTGACTTCTAAAAAACGTTCCATTTGATTTTTTTTTCCTTTTTTAATAAAATAAAACCTTTTTTTTGTAAGGGTTTAGGGCTTTCATTCAGCCCTTTTTGAAGTCAATACATATTCTTATTGCAAAATCAAAGTGCTTTTTTTTTTTTCATGAAAAAAGCCAAATTCAAACAAGTCCATAGTTACATGAGGTAACAAATTGTTGATATTTTTCAACTTTTTGGCTTATTTAGGTGATTTAGCAAAAAAGTCAAAAGAAAAAGGAAGAAGAAAACTTGTTTAATTTTCAGGATTGCTCTTGTTAACAGAATGGAGAATAAAGGCACGTGGCAACCCATCAAATGAAAAACATAAGGTAAAGTAGTTTTAAAAGTCCTTCTGTTCCCTCACATTTACTAGCTATTCAATTGTTGTTCTTGAACATTATCATCAGGTAGTGGCCTCATGCTCGGTTTGTTATAAATCCCTGTACTAAGCAGGACTGGATGAGCAAACTACCAGATGAAATTCTAATAATGATATTGTCACGTTTGCCCATGAAAGAGGCAATGAGGACAAGACTGCTTTCTCGTAAGTGGAAAAATTTTTGGAAATTTTTCTCCGGGTACATGGACTTTGACGCAATGAAAACGATGTCCCTTGTGTATTGGGGAAGTAAAAATGCTAAAATTGACGCATGTAAGTTTAGGGACTGGGTAAATCGAGTCTTGGATGCTCATCAAGAAACATCCGTACAAGGACTAAGAGTTCCATATGATATGGGTGTGTATTTTGTTAAGGACATTGATAGATGGATAGACTATGCAATGACGAAAAAGGTTCAAAGGCTTGAGCTGGATTTGTCTCATCATATTAGTTGTCATAAGCATCCTGAGGATATGTACACATTCCCAGCTTCGTTGTTGGAGTTGCCTCGCAGTCATTCAAACTTCGACAATCTAACTTCCTTAGGCTTCAAGTCTGTAAACGTGACTGAACAAGTCCTCGCATATTTCTTATCCAATTGCCCGCTCCTTAAGCATTTGTGTGTGCATGATGTACCAAATATAGGCTGTTTTAGTGTTACTGGTCCAAGACTCAAATTGAAGGAGTTGGAGATCTTGTATTGCCAACATTTATACGATCTCAAGATTTCAGCTGCGGAACTTGTCGTTTTCAATTATGCAGGCCGGTGGATTACTACGTCTCTAGAAGATGCTCCTCGCCTCTCTTCCATTTCCCTTGGGGGTGATTACTGTAGAAGCTTCTTTCCTAGATTTAGATTGCTTCCGTTCGACTTCTCTCAACTTGAGAAATTGGCACTCGACTTGGATGACATGGTTTGTTTGTTTTATAATTCTTTACTCTATCAGATCTCTCTCTCTCTATATATTTCTATTGTATTTAAGTTTCACTACAATGTCTAATTTATTACATCTAGGTTCTTGAGGAGCCTTGGAGTTTTCTTATGTTGCCAGATTTTAACAATTTTAAGCAATTGGAGATAAGATTCAGAGATTATGATAACCAATGCATCCTCTTCCTAAATACATTGGTGTGGTCATTTCCTCAGTTATGTAAGTTTGTGCTGAAGGTACGTCAGTGCTTGAAGGAAACTTAAAGTTGTCTTCTAATTTATTTTTGAGTTTTTGTATAATTTAATCCCCTTGCTCTTTGTGTGTGATTAAAGTTGTCTTCTAATTTATTTTTGAGTTTTGTATAATTTTATCCCCTTGCTCTTTGTGTGTGATCTCCCTCATTTTTTCCCATTACTATTTATTCCTGATATTGTTAAACCCACGTTTTGCTCCACCATACTAAGGGCTTGTTCGGCAAATTTAGCTGTTAGCTGATAGCTGTTTGAGTAGCTGATAGCTGTTTAGGTAGCTGATAGCTGTTGTATTTTAACTGTTAGCGGATAGCTGTTTAACTAGCTGATTGAACAAAATATGTTCAGTAAAATTAGATGTTAGATTAGCTGATGAATGTTAAATGACGTAAAAGGACATTGATATCCTGTCATTATTATTATTGTTATTATGATAATTGTAATTACTATTACTATTATAGGAATAAGATAATATATTTCATAATTAGATATTTATTTTCATAATCATATTTTAATATTAAAGTGTAACTAATTTTTTGATAAAACATTTATATCAATATTAAAAAAATTAATTTTAATAGATTCAAAATTATTTTGTTAAAAAAAATTTACTAATAAAACTTATGCTTTTAGTAATGTTGATTATATAGAAATTGAAATTCATTTTTATATTATTTCTTATTTATATTTGTAAAAGAAAAGGTAAAAATATAGAAAGAGATTGGAAAGAGAATAGAAAAATCAAAAAATACAAAAGGGTAGAATTGCCAAAAAAAAACATGAAAAGCTAAAAGCTACCTGAAACGCTAAATTTTTTAGCTTTTGAGAAACGCTAGTTGAAACGCTAAAAGCTACCTAAAAAGTTACTTAAAACGCTAGTTTATCGAACAACAATAATTTATCAAAATAGCGTTTTGACTGGTCAAAACGCTAAACGTTACTTGAAAAACTGTTGCCGAACACTAAGAATATATTTTGTCCTAATTGACATTTTCTATTGTTCTCATGCCTCACTTTTCTCTTTTCTCTTTTTTTTTTTTCACCCTCCACATTGTGATTGATAGTACAATATCGACGAGAGTTTTCTGAAACATTGGCCACAGGTACATAATATCTTAAACTTTTGTTGATGTATTGTTCTTATTTGTTGCAAGCAAATGATACATTAATAAATTACAAACTGTTGCAGTCATACGTAGAATCATTAAAGAGGTTAGAGAAGAGAAATCGAGATTACTGGCTAGAAGTGATAAAACACGAACATCTTAAAGTGGTCGAGTTTTCAGGCTGGGTCGGGCTGAAAACTGATCTTGAGCTTGCCATGTTTCTGCTTGAAAAAGCAATCTCTCTTGAGAAGATGATCATTGATACTCGTGATCCATTTCGGTTGAAGAACGAGTTGGATTTGGGTTCGACCGAGAAGAGGAAAGCTGCCAGAGAATGTGCTGCCAACAAGCTAGCCCCAAAATTACCTCAAGGAGTTAGTTTAGATATAATTTAATATTTGAATTCTATATACACGCTCTTTGTGATTAAATTATGCTTGAACCATGCATAAATTCGCTCAAGTTAAAATATTATCAGTCTTTCAATCTTCATCTGTTACCTTTTGTTCTCTTTTTTCTCTCTTTCTCTTTTCACATCGCACTTTGCTTGTGATATTCATTGTCATGTGCTCGTCTTTTTGTCCAAATTTTAATGTCAAATCAACAAAAGGACTAACCATTAGAAAAAGTAAGGGACTAAATGGTGTTACTTATAAAAATGGGGACTAAATTGACAAACATGCAGAAAAGCGGAAACTACCGCGGTGGGTAACCCAAAGAAAAGGCAATTAAAGAGTTGTACTATAAAATCAGGGTTAAGGCCATGAAATCATTGCACCATCGCGCAGATAGCATAACAACTTAAATATACAAGAAGGGTAGTAGTATACTTGAGAAAAGTAAAACCATGGCCTAGATTCATTCTAGAAAAACATTTTGCAGCAGATTGAGGTTTTGATTTAGGCTTAAGAGTAGTAGTATACTTGGTTTGGTTGCATGAGTGGTCTTGTCGGTGTAGCATTTCCCGCAAAGTTCTCTGTTGCCTGAAGTGCCCGAAGGCACACTTTTGCATCTGGCGCAGCTTGTCCCGCATGCCCTCGCGTACAAATTTGGCTTGCGAATGTAAGCTGCATCTCACCTCGCATAATGCTCCACAATCTGCAGAAATTTTGGTATACTCAACACAAAATTTATTATGCTTTTCTTATAGTTTCTCTCCTAGGCTCTAGCCTTACCACATTGAGGTGATTTAGTTACAGAAGACACTTTTATCATTTTATCAAACATTTTACAAGCTCAATCTACCTTTTCAGATTATACAAGAACATAATTAGAAAGATGAAAAACAGAAAGTTGTTGGACAGTCGACCCAAAGGTGTAAGTTTAATTATTGAAGGTGGGAAATATATTATGAAGGATTGCGAGTTATATCGCAGAACAACTTATGTAGGCACATCAGAAGTTGTTTTAGTTAGGATGTGGAATATTTATGGTAATCCATCCCTTTGTCAAGTCATTCTTGAACTTCATGTTTTAACAAAGTAGTCATTTAAGATATTGATGTTTAGGATCATGATGTTTTCAGGAAAGCGTTTTCTTATTTCATAACATTATGAAAAGTCGAGCAATTTATCCAATTTTAAAACTAAGAGCTCATTTGGATTATTTTTTGAATGTGTTTTTTTCTATTTATTTTAAAAAAGGCATTTTTTTTTCAAAACTAAATCTAACTTTTGGAAAAAAGAACTTATTTTGAATTTTTTTAGAGTTTTTTTTTTTCCTTTGAAATCAAGTTAAATACTTATTGCAAAAATAATGGGATTTTTTTAAGGAAAAATACTTTTTATAGTATAACCTAAAAAATGAATTTTAAGATATATAAACTTATATGTCCGTCAAATTAAATGGAAATTTCGTATTCTTGGATGATGTTAAGCAACCAAGCAACCACTTTGAAGTGTTAAGCAATGATGATTCGATTGAAGTGAAAAAGAAAGCACATAAAGCACCGGTTGACTCCATTGCCAAGGATAAGGAAGATGCTCGAGACATGGATTATCCGGGACTTCAAAACTCCTTTTAGTGATGTTTGATCCATTTCTTTGATTGTGTATTGTTTTTCTTTTGGTTTCCCCTCTTTCCTTTTTTAGGACTTTGTTTAGTAGAAAGAGGAGCGAAAATCTCATTGGGACTTCCCCAACTTTTTTCTTTTCTCTCGGCCCCTCAGTCCTTGAATTGTAGGACCATGGTTAGTAGATTGAGGGGCTTGAACTAGGTTGTATCATTTTTGAGTTGAATAAAAATCTCACTTACCTCGTAAAAAAAAAAAAGGAAAAAGAAAAAGAGGATTTCTCTTCTAAACTTAATGGAGAATACGACATGTGGTAAGCCGTAAAATGAAAAATATAAGGTAAGCGGTTTAAAAGCCCCCTCCTTTCATCACTTCTATTCCTAATTCGATTTTTTGTCCGTCTACATTATGTCATGTAGTAGCCTCATGCAGAATTTATTATAAATTTCTATGAGAGAATGAGTTAAATGCCTCATTTTTAAAAAAGAAAACTAAAATATCATGTGTTTTAAACTAATGAATAAAATGTCCCAAAATTAAATTTGAAGATTAAATTCCAATAATGATATCGTCACGTTTGACTAAGAAAGAGACATTGAGGCCAAGTGTACTTTCTCATAAGTGAAAAATTTTGTTTAAATCTTTCACGGGTTGAGGCCATGTCCTCTCCCATAAGTGGAAAATTTTGTTTAAATCTTTCACGGGTTAAAATTCAATCTCTCATTATAACTTTACAGACCACAATAAATCCTACAGCACTCGACTGAATAACATGATTAGTTTATGTTAGTGATTCTTTATTTGATTGAATATCTCTCTATATTTCTATTGTATGTAAGTTTCAGTTCAAGGTTTTTGAGAAGCCTTGGCAATTTCGGTAACAATTCCCAGAATTTAGCAGCCTCAAGCAATTGGAAGTAAGTTTCAAATATCTCTCTATATATTTCACTTAAGTTTCACTATAATCTCTAATTCCTATGTAGTTTTTGACAAGCCTTTTCCACTCCTGCATGGTAATGTGTCTAAGTGAATAAGCTAACTTAACTACTTCTGCATAAAAAAAAGTGCACAAGAGCAATTTCAATAAATTCCCCAAACGCCCTTTTTTCTCCACGTATAAGGAAGCATTTAAGGAAAAGCATCTCCAACATATTACCTATAGTTGACCCTACACATGGAGATATTCAACTTATCTCCTAAATCGATTTTGAACATCTCCATATGTAGGAATAGCAACCACATCTCCTAAGATAATATTAAGGAAATCTTGAAATAGGAAATTGTTGCAGTGAAATTGATATGGATTTCTTAAATAAGAGTTTGGTTAAATATAAAGAAACTATTCGAGTAAAACTAAAATAAGAAATCTCTACATATAAAACAATGGTATATATTTTCTAAATATAGGGTAAAAAAATAAAGAAACTGATGGAGATAGCCTAACAACCCAACATAGCACTTGGAAAAGGGCAAGGGCGTGACAATTAGCCGCCAAAGCCATAGCAAACCCTATTTTCCTTGTTACTTTGAGTAAATGATGCCAACAGAGGCCGAAAGCAGAAAATATTCAGCTAGACTGCGTAGTCGACTTCCACCACTTCGTAACTCGTTTGCACGACTTGAGAACAACATCGACATATACCTGAAACCTTAGTCCTGGTAACAATCCCACAAAATAATGTAAAAACCACATACATTAACGATAAAAAATGTGAATGCAACGAAGTCAAATCATAGAAATCACCCACAAATCTACGACTAGTCTGATTGTATATATACATGCATCTAAATAAACAAAAATTATTTTAAAAGACAAAATATCAATGAGAAAAAAAGAAAATTACCTTACCACACTCGAGAGATCAGTATGTCTCCTGATTAATTCTATGCAATGCAACATTTTCTTTTCTGGGATACTCCTCAAAGCCGGCCGTGACGGCGTCGGGTGAATCCTCCACCAAAATAGCCTTCACACGCGTCGCGGCCATTTGGGGTTTAAATACTTGAGAGCTCTGAGATCATTAAGATTATGGCAGCGTAAGCCAGTGTCCTGCATGCGTAGAGCATAGTGACATATATAATTTAATGGCCCAATCGTTAAATGCTTGAGAATAGGCATGGTTTGCTGCATTCCTCCTCAGGCGTGCTGCGTGATCCTCTTTTTGGGCCTGTTCCAATTCAGGATTTGCAAATTGGCTTCTTCGGAGCTGACTACTAGCGGCCATTTACATTCTATCCTTCTAGTCTTTGAGTCATCTATTTAAATACATAAAACTGAATTTGTTGAACCATATTCGTTCTCTGTAAAATTTTTATCCTTACTTAAAGCTGTCACATGTCATTTGTCTTTAAAAAGAAGAAGAGTACTATACACATTAAAAAAGAGAGGCTAATCTGTTACATTTAAAAAAAATGTTCAATAAATGATGGAAATATATCAATTTACATTATTTATGATTTTTTTTCTAAAATTATTTGATTTAAAAAAATATAAAAGTTGTGATTAATTTTGAAAATTTAATATGAAAAATATATTTATATTTTATTTCTCACATTAATTGTCAAAATTGACCATTAACATTAATAAAAATATAAAAATACTTATTTTTTTTTCGGTTGTATCATATGGCACTACAATATTTAAAATACAGACTATAAATTCAATTAATATATTGTGTAATTATCTTTCCTTATATGATTGAATACTTATATTATTTATCTAATAATACTTATTTAATTATTTTATATATTACATGTACATAAAATTATATTTATTTTTTTCGTACGCCACACGGGGGAAAGACTAATGGATACTATACTTATTAATAAGAATCTATATAAAAAAAAATCCCAAATGCATTTTGCATCAAATTAACGAAACGAAGAATATATTGCCTTGACAACAACAACAACAACAAAGAAAAAGAGAGAGAGAGAGAGAGAGAGAGAGAGAGAGAGAATACACTATGTTTTCAATTTTGGAACCGAATTAATATCAGTTGTTATTTTAATTATTACATTATAACCTTCTAATGAAGATTTATTTTTGTGCCATTGATCCTATACTTAGTTAGAAAATCTTTCAATTTAAAATTTATAGCTACATAGTTAAATTTAGTATGGAAGACATTTTATATAATATATACATATTTATATATAGGTAATATAAAGTTTTTTTTATAAGTAGGTAGTATATAATTAATTAAATTTATAATGCTAAATTGACATTAAACTTCGTGGATCGCACTGGACAAAAACTAGTTTGTCATTGACCAAAGCATCATAAAAAGATAAGTGTATTTTATCTTTTTATATTTTCTATTTTCCTATAAAACCATTTTCTATTTTCAGGAAATGAAAACAAAAATGATTAACTAAACGAGTTTGCTATCCTAATATTCATTTTCCATAAAAATAAAAACAGAAAACAGACAAACCAAACGCACCCTTACCTTTCTCAAGCTTCCTAATTCAGGTTCCTATCTATAACAGCAGCCTAGCCGGGGAAGGGTGTCCCATAAATTGTGGAATATATAACTTAAAAGGACTTTTCCTCTTAGGTATTTGTTTCATGTTTCGTGCTTCTGATTTTATGTCGTAATTATCAAGTAATATAATTGTTTTCTTGTCCTCATTCATGGAGTCATCTTATTGTTACGCTCGTTTTAATTAGCTTTTTTCTAGAAATGCTTTTTGTATAATATTTTGAAAAGATCTGCATTCGGGAAAAAGTTCCATTTCAGTTTTCTTTTAAGGGTTTAGCATCAATACTTCTTCTAATTGCGAAATCAATGTGCTCTTTCATTAAAAAAAAAAAAGCCAATGCAAAGGAAACCTTAGTTAAATGTGTTAATGTACTGTTGATATCTTTCAACTTTTGTGCTTATTTAGGTGATTTAGCAAAAAAGCCAAAAGAAAAAAAGAAGAAGAATATTTGTTTTCAAGATTGCTTTTCTAAACTGAATGGAAATAAGGCGTGTAGTTACCCATCAAATGAAAACCAAAAGGTAAAGCTGTTTATAAAGCCTTTTATTTCCTCACACCTTTTCCTTATTCCATCGTTGTTCTTGTACATTATCATGATGTAGTGGCCTTATGCTCGGTTTGTTATAAATCTCTACAAGCAGGATCTGATGAGCAAACTGCCACATGAAATTCTAATAATGATATTATCACGTTTACAACGAAAGAGGCAATGAGAACAAAGTGTCCTTTCTCGTAAGTGGGAAAATTTGTGGAAATTTTTCTGTGGTTACATGAACTTCGATGCAGTCAAAACGATTTCCCTTGTGTACAAGGGAATGAAAGTGCTAAAACTGAAGCATGAGAGTTTAGGGACTGAGTGAATTCGAGTCTTGGATACTCATCGAGATTCATCTGTACAAGGAGTAAGAGTTGCATATGATATGGGTGCGTATAATTCTTTTTCAATTATTCAGGCCGAAGATTCATATGCCTTTAATCGATGCTCCTCGCCTCTCTTCCACTTCCCTTGGGGGTGATCATTGTAGACATTTAGTGACTAGACTTGAGTCATTTCACCATCTTTCGTTCTAAGTCTCTCAACTTGAGCAACAGGTACTCGACTTGAATGACATGGTCAGTTTGTTCCAGTAATTTTTCGCTAGATCAAACCTCTCTCTCTCTATATATATTTCTATTGTGTTTAAGTTTCATTACAATTTCTATTTTATTGGTTAGGTTCTTGAGAAGCCTTGGAGTTTTCCCAAAAAATTTCCTAAGTTTATGTCATGCCCCCAAGTTTCCCCCACTTGAACTCGGGCTTGTGATCGCCGTGTGCCTGAGAAGATCGCTCCTTCTAAGTCCGTAAGGCTCTAAAACATAGAATAGAAAACTAAAACTTACAAATTTTCCATCAGAGCACTAATACTTTCAAGGCTAGTTATTTTACATGTTCAAATTAACTACATATAATCCATGCTATAAAGGAATAACGCTAATTAAATTACATTAACAATGCCAAAAAAGGTCCTCTCTTCAATTCCCCTACTATTGCCCCTGTAAAGCAAATAAAAGAATAAGCAAGAAAGCTTAGTAAGCTAGACACCTGGAGTCAGGCTCGAGGTAGTCCTAGAATAACAAGCAAGATTGACCATAATGCAAGATTTACCATTATGCAATAAACATAAATGAGACATAGGACATACACATAATATGTTATCCACATCTTATATCACACCACCATGTAAAAGGCACAACTCAGACTCGTATCGCTCTCACCACTTACGCCTTTCACAACGTTTACACGAGCATGTCTCCCACTATACCACATGCCATACACAGAGTACATCACGTATTAATTTACAGAAATACCACCTAGAGCCATAATAGATGATATACTGCCACACCATTCGCGTAAAATACTAGGCCACCATGGCCTCTTCCTGTCACGATAAATCATCTCCTATCGATCAGGGCACACAATGACCACCCGCAACCCTACACCTTCGTGCAGTGAACCATGTCCTACCCACAGGCACATAGATCACGTCACGTTCTAAAATAGCAGGTATTCTCACTCGCCAAGGTGGGTGTCATGGCTCTAGAGGTTCTCATACATCACAAATAATATCCATTTCCCAAGCACAAGCACAAAGTATGATCTCAATCACACATGTCTTCAGGTAACAGTTACATAAAATATAGTAACAATATCAAGTGAAATGTATAGAAAACGAGGATAACACTTTGGGTAGCTTTTAGAAGGTGGTTTGGGATGGAATGTCCAACTACAGTAACAAAATCAAGTGAAATATTCAGACACAAAATAAAGTGATAGTACTTAATTAACCAAAGATGATGCTCCTAAACCTTGAAATCTCGATTTCTTCTTCTTTTCATGGCTAAAAACATGTGCGCTGCTGTGAGGGTTTTGGGAGAACAGGAGCAAATGGGTTTGTGTTTTGTTTTAATCAGATAGATATATAATTTTTGGCCTTCTTTGCATTTTGCCCCCTTAAAGTTTAGCTTATTCTACAAAGCACCCCAACACCTGGCAACCTTAGACATGCAGTAAGTACACTCATGCACACACGTGGCATACCAAAAATTGAAAGAGGGGTGTGTGTTGTATGTGGGTATTAACAGTTCAGCAATCTCAAGCAATTGGAGATAAAGATCAGAGCTTATGATAAGCAGTGCATCCTCTTCCTAAATTCATTTGTGCGTGCATCTGCTCGGTTACATAAATTTTCGTGCTGAAGCTGTGTGAGTAATTGAAGGAAACTTAGTCTTCTGATTTATTTTTGAGTTTTTGGACAATTTAATCCCCTTGCTCTTTGCGCGCTATCTCCCTCGTTCTTTTCCATGAGTTCATATTGTTAATTGTCAAGTATGAGTAAGTAAAACTTCGGATAAACAACTGTACGGCTTGGATGACTTCGTTAATGCAAAATGTGCTTTTAATGGCCCACTATATTTTATTTAACGGTTAATAATTAAATCAAGGAAATTATTGTGTTAATGTTCAGTCGAAGTGATATGAGATGTGTTCTGTTTTTTACATACAAAATGTAGCAATCCTCTTTTTTCCTCTTAGTTGTCCAGAATGTAGAAATCAGAATTACTTAATTTTGTTTCAGTTAATTGCTGAGACAAAGATGGCAAGTAATGGCTCCTTACATGTTGAAAGACCTAGGTTTTGCTCCGCCATATTATAAGAACATTTTGTCCTAGATGACATTTTATATTGTTCTCATATCACTTTTTTTTTTTTTTCTTTTTTCCTTCCCCTTCTCCAAATTGTGATTGATAATATAATATCGAAGGGGGTTTGCCGAAAGAACGGCCACAGGTACGTATATGATATCTTAGGCTCAACATTTTCCTATGGTGTTTGGTTGTAAAAATGAAAAAAGTCAACGAAAATTATTTTACTGGTCAATGAAAAATCAGCTGATATTCGTGAAAAATGTTTGGTGTTTGGGTGAAGTATGGTTTGGATTTGGGCCCGACCGAGAAGATGAAGGCTGCCAGAGAATGTGCTGCCAACAATCTAGCCCCAAAATTACCTCAAGGAGCTAGTTTAGAAATAATTTAATGTTTGTGTTCTATATATATATGCTCTTTGTGATCAAATTATGCTTCAAGTATGCAAAAATTATTAGCTCAGGTTGAAACATTCTGCTTGTGATATTCATTCTGATGCTAGGGGAGATTTGGGGTTACCGATTTGGATCGAAAAAGTGGGGAGAAAATGCGAGTTTAACGGGTTACAAGGACTATGAGGTCATTTTTGCTCTCGCAATAACGTCCATGACCAGCTATCATGTGATATGTCCGTGTCTTTTCGTCCGAAATTTAGTGTCAAATCAGAAGGAGGACCAACAGTTAGAAAATGTAAGGGACTGAATGGCGTTATTTATAAAATTAAAGGACTAAATTAACAAATACGCAGAAGATCGGGAACTACAGCGGTGGTTAACCCAAAGAAAAGGCAAGCAAAGAGTGGTACTATAAAATCAGGGTTAAGTGAAGATCATGAAGTCATTGCACCATTATGCAGAAGCATAACAACTGAAGTATACAAGAAAAGTAGTATACTCGAGGAAAGTAAAAGCATGGCTTAGATTCATTCTAGAAAAACGAACCCCTTTCGCGCTCATGTCACGTTGGGGTACTTCGGAGCACATTGAAGTTTTAGGCTTAAGGGCACTTGGTCCTGTTGCCATGAGTGGTCATATCCGTGTAGCATTTCCCACACAGCTCTCTGTTGCCTGAAGTGCCCGGTGGCACACATTTGCATCTGGCACAGCATGTCCCGCAAGCCCTCCAGCACAAATTTGGCCTCGAATGTAAGCTGCATCTCACCTTGCATAATGCTCCACAATCTGCAGGAAAAAAACAAATGAAAATATGTATCAGTAAAACAAATGCACAACCACAATAAAGTAGAGAAGATATTAGCAATGCTCATGTTCATATAACAGTTGAACATCAAGAAAAAGCGTACCCATTAATAGCATAAGCCTTCTGTTACCACCTCTCACCACCTATGTTGAAAAAATGTAAACAAATATATATCAGAAATTAACGATATAAAAAGCAGCTTGGTGTATAAAGTTTGCTTATGTGGAGGTTGCATTTTTGAAGAAAAACTGTTCTTACATATTAAACCATGATTTTCAGGACAAACTTTGTCTAACAAGAACTATGACGTTTCAATTGCGTTCTTTTAAAAAGGTTTTGTTTTTTTAATAATTTTTAAGAAAAGTGTTTGTTTCCGACAGCTAAAATTTCTAGTTTATGAAAAAAAAAAAAATGAATTTGAGCTCTCTTTCAAAATTTTGATTACTTTTGAAGGCAAATACTTCTTTCAAAGAAGTATTTTTTCATGAAAAAGAAAAGCTTAACCCAAACAAACTCTATATATGCTATGGACGTTGTTTAAAAGTTTTACCTGTGTTCGGTGATCTTCAAACTCCACATCAGATGATACCTGAAAATTCAACCGGCTCAAACCAAATAAGAACTAATCCTTCTACATAGGGTTGGCAAATTGGCAAAATTAACCATAACAAGATACATAAGCAGCTACCAACATATGAGAGAAGCAAGTGTCACGTCTTAAGTTTAGAACTCCGAATCCAAAAGTGCTACTAATATTAGAGGTTTAAGCAAGAATTATATAAATTTCAAAAAAAAAAAAAAAACAATTTGTCACTTAAACTTGCAACATTTACTTATAAACCGAACAATTAAACTCACAGCATTTACTTATAAACCAAATAATTTAACACTGATTTCACTAATGTGAACGTTACAAAAAGAGGAAAGTACCAGTAATTTACCTGGGCAATGCAGACAACAAAAAGGGCCACTAGAAGAAACAACCGTGAAGCCATATTGCTATTTGAAATTTTGAATTGCTATATAACTCTCTTCCAACTTTCTTCGGTTCAGTATTGAGGGCAGCAAATGTTTAGTGTTTTTATAGGCGAACTACACCACTTGCTGATTACCAAACTGCCCATCCTTGTGAGTTGTGCCATCCACAGTTCATGAATCACGGTAAACCAAATTTTCTCTCATGACAACAAGTTTAACTCCAGCTGTAACTATTTGTAGTTCTTTTCTTATTTAATTCTTTTGAGACTTTGTAGCTTCTCCAAGCGATTTGATATACCAGTATATTAACCAATGCACGAGTTCAAATTTTTAAATGAGATTATAACTTATATAAAATTCTGGTTATGATTCAAGTACAACAACCACTCATTTAAAATTTTTTATGTAAATGTAGTCTGTTGAATGATGATATAGTTTTTTATATCATCTAGTAACATCACGCTATCTCAATGTGCTATGAATTTAGGTTTATTAATTAGTGGTCAAGTTGTATCGGTTGTTTTGATGGTCAAATTACGCCAATTGTATTTCTTTTATTATTACCAAAAAGGTAAAAAAAAAAAAAAAAGAGAGATCACTGCTATATCAAAAGTAATTAAAAAATCCTTCCTCTTATCTCATTTTGAGATAGGGAAAACTATGTACCGAATGACTTCCCATATAGAAATAAATTCATCATTGTACTCTTTTCTATGTAATCGCATTATTTGTCCGATTGCCAACGTTTTTCAGATCAATTGTTTAGTGGGATTCATGGTTGGCGGGTGTCAAAAGTTGTCTCTTATTTAACTCCGCTCTCTGCCAGGTACTTATGTAGGCCACTACAATTTTTCTGCTCAAAGAAAAAATATGGGTTGATGCTAATAATCATAATGCTTATGCGTACTACATAAATTAAATTAAACGTATCAGAAGAAAGCGATGTCCTACTTGATGATATTCCCTTCTTGTTTTTCCGTCGTTTCTCACGTGTTGCCCCGAGCTGTCTCCATTATTTCACCATGTTCGAAGCAATTGAGCCGGGGTGGTGGAACCACGCTGAAATCTAATGTTTTTTGTGCATTTTGGTAATAAGCATTTGAATTAATTTTAATAAATTAAAATTTTAAAAAAGTTTAATTTTAATTTTTTCCTCCAAAATTTAAAAAATTAAATTTTCAAAAAAGTTTTTTTTTTATAAAAAAAATCAATCTAAACGAAGATTGAGGAGCGAATCCACACAGAATATTTCCTTTAAGGAATTCATATAAGTTTTCGACGGCTGTCTACAATTAAAAAAATGAGGTGCTCCTATAATTTTATAGAAGTGTATAAGAGCCAACCGGGACTGTAGAAGTTACAATCTTCTACTCTTCTTTATTAAGTATTTAATATTTTCAATTTATAAAAGTATTTATTTTTCAAGATTTTATTTTAATTTTTAAAATGACTTCACTCTTTCTTAGCAAACATCTTAAATTTGTCAACCCCCCCCCCCCGGGGGGCTCCCCATTCCCATTTTCTCAACCCCCGACACCACCCCAATTTATAGATTATTAATTTTTTTTATATAAAAAAAATCAGTGATTAAAGAGCTAGGTATGGTGTTGATATATCACACGTACAGAAAAGTAGACAGCCGCATTTTGTGTGGTGCATCAAAGTGAAGTCATCAAGGCAACGAAACTAGGCAATAAAACATGCCTCTTCCCCAAACAAGGATGAATTATGTAATACTAAAAATGTCGTGACAAAGAATCGTAATCTAGTGGTTTTGTAATGTGGTTTTTCATCTAAGAGATTTATGAATCAATTATTAATAAATACAAAGTATTCTATGTTTTGTGAAAGAAAAAATGTTAGTATCGTACTCTTTGTTCTAAAATCGAATATGGATTCGATACAATTCAAAATTTTAACAAATGTCTTAAAGAACGTAAATATAGGTGGTAAATGATTATCGTCAACCCTTGCTATAAGTATTAGGCCAAGTCGTGCAACAAGCGAAAATTCTCCTAGTCTGTTGCCTACCATAGGTTTTGTTATATAAACAGGCAAATGCTTTGTTCTTGCTCAAGTATTGGCCGATTATTGGGGGCTCCTATATATTAGACTTGGAGTTGCTCAAAGGACTTGGGGGGTATGGCGAGATAGCCCGAGGCTGTGGAAAAAATCATGTATCAAAATTTTTTTTTTTTATTTACGTTAAAAAAGAAATTGTCGAAGAAGCCAGTTACTATCCAGTTGGATAGATCACGGACATGTGAGAGACAAGACACATTAAGCAGAGTGGATTGGAAAAGGCAATATAGAGTTCTGAGATCAGATAGCTGCAGTTCAATGCAATTCTTATCCTTCCGCACTCACATTCTCTCTCATTTAGCCGGAGGCAACCCCAGCGAAAATGAAGTAGAAGACAAAGATTGTTTCCCTTCATTTATTTATAATTTATATACAGAGCTAAAAGACACTGCCATGCCTTATCGTGCCACTCCGCACTTGGAAAGCTGCAAGCATCCAAGCTGAGGGCTTGTATCGTCTTCTCCACATTTTCAATGTGCAGACAATGCGGCACAAATATCTGTTTACTGCGCATATATAGGTTAGATTTGCTGATATAAGAGCTGAGTTCAGTATCTCGGGACATCGTTGTAAGATAAGTATTGATCATTTTTTCAGAAGAGACGTCCCTTGCATCATTTTTCGGTAGTTCTTTAATCAAACGTGGTGTATCATCGACAATGTATATTCTTATTGGTAGCGTAACTCTTAACATTCACTAGTCAATCTATACATTTATTAGTTTCATCCTAAATGTGTTAAAATCAATAGCCCTAGTGTCAACATCATTTTACATTCCTAAACCAAAGGTGTGGTACGCTAGATTACTGAGTAATACCATTAACCCAATGTGTGAGCACCTGAGAGTCTATCTCTATCCGAGCCCTGTATCCCTCTCTTTATAACCCTTTTTTTTTTTTTTTTTTTGGCTTGGCAAATGAGGCATTTCATTCCAAATCAAAAAAAAAAAAAAAAATCATTCCAAATCAAATTCTTTGCAGCTGCATGTCCTAGGTTTCCTCTGGAAAGGAAAAACTTTCAATTCGAATTTCTACCGAATATGGCTGGAAGAGAAGGGTGGATCTATAAGCACGAAAAATCCATTGTACGTGATCCATTTTTTATGAGATCTAAATGTGTTACGCCCAATATTAAATAGAAAATTCTCTCCTAAACTGATTAATTACTGACTTGGCTCAACCTCCTTTCAAGAGGAAAAAGAGAAGTAACTAGACAATTCTTTAAGCAATTTGGCTTGAATAATTTCGTGTACTAGAATAATACAAGCTCAACTCAAATTAAAACTTGAGCCTGATTGTGAACCCTTTTCCTTGGGTCATATAAGTGCGAACACTGAACATACTATACTGATCGAGTGATTTGGGCTTTAGCCCTTAATTTGAGGCCCGGGAGAGAGGCTTTTGGTTAGATCAGTCCAATTTTATAGTCCAAATAGAGAACAAAGTTTTACCTGTCAAGCCACTTGTGCATAATGACTCCACATACGGTCATTGATGCATCTCGCATTGGTTAGCAATTATATACAAGTCATTGATGCATCTCACATATAAGTAATTTTTCCACTGGGTCCTTTTTTTTTTCTTTTTTTCTCTTTGCCTAAAAATACCTTTAAATTACTTATATTTTCAATTACTTGTTAATAAATTCACATTCGAAGTAGCACTAATACTTTTTCCAATAGAAACTAATTTATTGTTTCAATACAACTCCCATTAGCACACTGTTGTATCCACCCTGACGTAAAGTGGGTAGTTTTAAAGCAATAACTGATTAGGTCATTTTTAAAATTAGTGAGCAGCTCAATGGATTGAATTCATTTTCTAGGAATAGGAAAAAAACGGTTCTCTATGTTTTCTTTTTACGTAGGGATATGAAATAGATTTTTTTAGTTTATATAACTCCTTATTTTAATATTAGTAGTTTAACCGCAGTTTTTGTTTTAGCTAGCAGAATAATTTCTTATTCTTTTTATTTTTTTAAATTTCAATATTTGACTCATATGATTATTTTTTAGTGATTTCTTTCTAATGGCCGAGTTTTCCAAGGTATAAATATTTTCATTTTCTTGGAAAGATCTTCCTTAAAAGAAAAAGATTTTAACGGAATCATCAATCAAGAAGTTTCATAACTTAGAAATAATAAAACACAATCACACACTTCTATGAATAATCCAAACTGGGATTATACATGATATATCAAAACCTAATGATAGAGAAGAGAGTAAAACTTCATAACAAACATTATTGCATCCTACAACTAAACCGGAGAAGATCCCACTTGGAGAAGATGCTCAACTGACCAACTACCTGATCAAAACCAGCCCCTACCAGACCCAAATTCATGTATATCGGGTGCATTAATTCATTATTATTTGATCTCTCGGATCCGGAATTCCCGAATACATTAGTTCACTAACATTTGATCTCTTGAACCTTCCTTCATGCTAAGTTTCTAATAAAAGTTACCAATACACTTAGAACACGCTTAGTTGTCCATTCATAGAAGGGACAACACCGTAGAGATGGCAATAATTTAAAAGGTGAATTACTCAACTTCCTCCTGTGATTTGACAAATGTGCACAATAATATCTTGTGGTTACGAAATTAGCTAAGTCACCCCCTGTAGTTTCAATGAGGGTGTACATAGACCCCCTCCGTTAATTTTTTCGTCCAAAATAACGTGTTTTGACATGCACGAGCGCCTTGTGCAATTTTGCTTTGTTTTTTTATAATAAATACATTAAATAAACTTTTTCATCTTTAATTTGTTAAAAAAATAAAAAAAAGCAATTAAATTAAAAAAAAAAAAAGACACCACCCCTGCCACTCCACCCTTACGCCTAGCTAGCCCCTACCCCACCAACCCCCACCACCCCTGCCACCCCACCCCTACCCCCCACCACTCCCATCGCCCACCGCAGCAGCCCCCCACCCGCGCCCCCCCTCTTACCCCAAAGAACTCCCACCTCACGCCCCACCCCAGAGCTCACCCCGCTGCCCCAACCGCAGCAGTCCCCACCCCCGTTGCCTCTACCCCCAGGAGCCCCCACCCCCCATCCTTCATGTTTTCTTTTTCTTTTTTGTATTTTTTCTAATTTAATTTTTAATTTTTAATTTTTAAATAAAATAAAAGTAAAATAGATATTTTATCTAATAAGTTAAGGGCAAAATAGAATTTTTTACTAAAATCCGTTAAAAAACTAACGATAGTTAGCTTTTGGGGATCGTGTGCACTATCGTTGAAACCATAGGAGATCAAGTAACTAATTTGTAAAACACAGAAGAAAGTTGTGAATATTAGTCAAACTACGAGAGGGAGTTGAGCAATTCACCCTAATTTAAATATTTACCATCAAAATACTAATAAGAAGTCATTCAAAGACTACAAAGGATTGAAATAAAAACGAGTAGGTCTAAAAGACATAAATTTTACATATTGTCGATGTAATTATCATTTGTTTATTTCTTTATTTTTTTAAATTTCGGGTGTTTATATGAATCAAAATAAAATTACATGTTAAATTTCATACTTTCAAGAAGATTGTTGCCATCACTGCCATACTATACTTACTGTTTTTTTCTTTTAATAGCAGCTATGGCTCTGTTGGAACTCATTAATCAATCATTTTTAATGTATTGATTACTTTTAAATGATTGGAAATTAATTTTTTAAATTAAAAAAATTATGTAAACATTCACATCTCTCAAAATTTTTAAATATAAAAAATCATAATATACTTTCTTATTCATAGAAGTCTTAATTTGTCTTTTGTATTTTGTGATTTTCATGGAATTATTATTAATAATAGCAAATAAAAAATAGAATTATGAATCTTTTGGCATTCAAAATAAATATTATTTTAAATATTAATTCATTGAAAATTAAATTTTTATATTAAAAATGACAGTATTTATAAATAATGGATAGTATATAATAGATAATACATAAATAATAATAAATTAATGAATGAAAAGTCTCATATAATTGGTGGAGTGACACATCTAAAAAATTCTTAGATAAAAAGAAAACTATATATATTTAAAAGATAGATAACCAGGATAACATAGTAAAGATACCGTGTGAAGAATCAATTTTTGCATAACATTAGTGTGCGTATTGAAATTCCACAATGAATAAAGAAATACCAACGGTCCTAAGCTCACCTTTTAATTGACTAGGATAATTTCTATTCTTTACAAAAGTTTATGTCTCGCTCAATAATCAATATGTTTTTTCTTTTTTCTTTTTTTTCTTTTTTTTTTTTGTGGCTTAGAAGGTGTATTGTTCTCTTATCCAATTAATTTAGTAATTTACCATCAAAATACTACTTCAAAGTCATTCAAGACTGAAAAGGAATAAAAGAAAAAAATAGGGCTAAAAGACATATATATTTTACATATTGTCAATGTAATTATCATTTGTTTATTCCTTTACTTTCTATATTTTAGGTGTTTACACGAATCAATATAAAGTTAGATGTCAAAATTTTCTCTTATCAAATTAGTTATTATTTTATTATTTTTTATAAACAAAATTATAAAAGGAAGATAAATAGACTAGCCCATAAAAAGGCAAAAGCAGAGAGCATATGAAGAGAATAAGTGTCATTTATGTTATGTGACATATCTCATTGCTAGCCAAAAAATTTTTAGCTAATGTGATGTGTCTCATTGAGCTCCAAAAAGAAGAAATTTAACCTATATGAGAAATTCAAGGCTAGTGCTTTGTAGGAGTGAATTTTTTATTAGATAATTTTTAAATTTTAATTTTACATTTGAGATGAGTGCTTTATTCAAAAAATAAATTCAATCTATTTTAATTTTGTCTTATTTAGATTATAGATTGTAATTCTAAATAACAATTATATTCTAATATTCAAACTTATTTACAATTCTAAATTAGATTTTATTTCTAAATTTTAATTCCAATTTTAAATTAGAATTTTTATAATTGTAATTGAAAAAAATTGAAATAATATAGCTAAACATCACATTAAGAAAATAAAAATTCCACCTCTAAGTTAATTAATGAATAGCATGATGAGGCATAATAAAAAGAATTGGTCATATAATCTTTTCCAAAAAAGTTTCATTTACTTATCATTCAAGTGTAGTAGATCAGATAACTCATTACCATAACTTCACAGTACGAAATTTCTTTCAAAACAAAAGTTTAAACTTTAAGGATGATAAAAAAAATGTTGGACTCAACTAATGCGCCCTTAACTACATACATAAACTAGCCAACATCTTCTAATAAGGAGAAAATTAAACATAATTAGAACGACCATTATTAGCCACCAAATACTTTGTATAGAAACTCCAACATACATGCACACATAGCAACACAAAAGAGAATAATTTTTAAATATGTCAGTCAAACAACAAATTATCACAAGAAAAAGTCCAACACCTTGGTTAGTAGGTCTGAAAATTTGTATTACTTATGCCAGTGAGGTTGTAAATATTAATATCAAATATAGTATAGAAACGAAAATTAGAGTTACGAAATTAAAAATAAAACGAAAATGTTAAAATACAAACTTAAATGAAATAAATTTATAAGCAAATGAAATAAACTAAAAGTAAGCCAGATTACAATTTGATTTGATTGAGGCTTGCATTTGAGTCAATGTCCTTAGAACTTTAAAGCTATGCTATTGGCTCTGATTTTTCTAAGCAAATCTCCCATGATAAAATGATTACACTATTGCAATAGTAGCTCATTAAATTTCAAAAATACTACAAAATGATAATACAAAAACTCTCACAATATAAACTAAAGTTTTTTCCTTTCTTTGTTAAATACAATATAAAATAAAGTTATACAAAAATGCTAATGCCAAAATAACCAAATCATGAGTTGCGCAAATGAAAACCAACTATATTAGGAAGTTTTAGTTTTAGGCTTATATTTTATTTTATTTTAGTTTAGAGTTTGGTTTTAATTTAGTTTAGGTTTAATTTTTTATGGATTGCACCCAAAAATTAAAACTTTAATTGGCTAAAACGTACAAATTGTTATGGTAATAAAAACATGGCCATAAATGATAAAATTAAAAAGATGGTTTTAACACCAAATAATTGCAATTAAGATGGAATCAGCCGAAAAACGTAACTCTACAAAAACATGGCCAGAAACGATAAAATTGAAATCATGTCTTTAACACTTAATAGTTGCAATTATGCCGGAATCAATCAAATACATAAACTTGCAAAGACATAACTATAAACGATAAAATTGGAATCATCGCCATAAATGATAAAACTGAAATTAGTGGCATCCTAATAGAACATTATATAGTTGATGTGTCAAACATGGCCATATATGATAAAATTGAAATAGTATGTTTAACGCCAAACAATAGCAATTAAGAGTGAATCACTCAAAAACGTAAATCTTACAAAAACATGGCTATAAACAATAAACTCGTAATCATTGCCATAAATGAAAAAATTGAAATTATCACTTTAAAACTAAATAATTGCAATTAAGACGGAATTGGTTATAACACTAAATAAATATTTCATTAAAAAAAAAAAGTGATGCGGCTTCTTTGTAAAATATTATATAATTGATGTGTCATCTTCTGGAGCATGCATTCTAAGTTGAGGTATAATTTATAATATGTATATAGATATAGATTTATTTTCTTCTAATTTTTAATTTCTAATTTTTAAGTTTCAATTTTAAACATTTTGATATTTTAATTCTTTAGTTTTTAGTTTTTAACTTAGAATCTTTTACTTTTGTGTGTAATGGAGAACAAGAGGTTAACGTCTACATTTAATTGAGAAAAGAGAGAAAGAGGAGTAATTACTCGACAGATGAATCGATATATACCTAAATAAGAACATTCATCTCTTAATTGTTAATACAAAGACCTCTGAAGAGATAATATATAAAATCTTATTTCTTTCATCTCTATGTAATTAAGCCCCTACACAACACTTTGATTTGCTTCTTCTCTATAGCATATACTTCAACAATGGCGAAATCCACCATGGCAATACTTTCACTTCTCTGTGTTTTCGCAATTTGTTGCTACCTTGGAGATTCTGCAACCTATATATCAAAAACGAAGATGCCAAGCGATTTGCAGAGAGCAGAAGAAGCTATTCGTCCAACAGATATCTCCAAAACAGCTGCTGGGCTTCAGCACAACGCAGGAAATATGTTCTCAAGAAGAATATTGTCATCTCTACCGTGTTGTCCCTGGTGTGAACTGAAGGATGACTGTACTCCTAGGTGTATCCGTCAATTTTGCTTGCAACTTAGCGCGAAGGAAGGTTCAGGAGATCAAATGATAGTGAACTGATGTATATGATACATGGAAATCCGAGTTAAGGAGATCAAATAATAGTGAACTGATGCATCCATCTCAGTTGTGGGATGCAATATTGTTTCTTATGAAGTTTTACTCGCTTCTATATCATTAAGTTTTGATGCATCATGTATAATCCCAATTTGGAATATTCATAGAAGTGCGCGATTGTGTTTTATTATTTCTATGTTATGAACTCCTTGGTTGATGATTCCATTAACTTTTCTTTTCCTTCTAAGAAGATTTTTCTGAGAAAATGAAAATATATAAACCTTGGGAATTCAGCCATTAGAAGCAATTCAATGAAAATAATCATAAAAATCAAATATTGAAATGTAGAAGCAAAAGAATAAGAAATTTTGTCTTTTTAGGTGTCTAATACATTCCCCTAACTAGGCCATGTAGAATTCCCACCCTCTCTCACAAGAATGAAAATGGAGAAATTCATGAGAATATTGAATTTTTAGAAACATGATATTTCCAAAAATATCAACGAATCTTGACCATTGATTGAAATATCTTACCTATATCAAAAATAATTTTCCCTCTTGTTATTCTCAGTCTTCTTTCCTAGCAGTGCAAACAATATTTGCTATTCTCATTTAACTAGTTATTTTTCATGTTAGAAATGTTGTGAGTAACTTTAAACATATCAATTTTTTTATAGACACATTCAAGTTGAATGTAAAACAAGAAAAAACATATCTACTCCGTGTGATCAATATTGTAATGTACAACATCTCTTTTTTAAAATAGCCAATCACGACTTGACGATTGTTGTAGTTGATGCTTGTTACACTGATCCTCATGTGACACACATAGTTGCCATTGCTCCAAGTCGAAGTGTGGATGCACAGGTTCAATCTTTGTGGCATATGATAAAAAAACGACTACTACTATAGTTGCATATAATAATGCCACATCCTCAACTCTTACAATGCCAAGTCTACCTACATTTGATGACAATTCAACAGCCCACCAATTTTTCACTTATTTAACCGGGCTTACTACTGCACCTTTTTGACTCCTGTTCCACAAGACGTGGATGAATATATTTTTATAACTATTGGGCTAGGCCTTAGCTTGTTTATATGATTTGTTAGGGAATCAAACTTGTCAAGGCCTAAATGATCAAAGAATGGAAGCAAGTACGAGTAATGTGTCCTTCGAGTATCCTACAAGGTTGTCAATGCTTGAGGCATTCCTCTCTAGTGTCAATGAGATTTGCACAACTAATTTTTGAGATAACCACCTGTGTCTTCAACTATATAAATGAAGCTAATGCTTTTAATTTGTCGCTCTTAATGACCACAAGAGGGAGAAAAGTGAGGAAATTTAACTACAATTCTACTATAGAGATTGTCTTTCAAAATACTACTTTAGGTTCAATTGAAAATCATCTTGTGCACTTGTATGGGTTTGATTTTCATGTGTCGAATCAAGGTTTTGGCAACTATGACTCTGCTAAAGCAAACTTGAGTCTGGTAATACAAAACCACACAACAACATCACTATCTAATAGAAGGTTAGGCTGTTGTAAATTTTCGAGCAAATATCTTTGCTTTGCCATTGTAGTAAGATATGATCTTATAGTTAAAATTTGTGATCTTGTTTTCAAATTTCTTTTAACCTAGAAAATCTTGTATGCCTTTATAGGTGTATGGTTTACACATCGTCCTTTAGAAGTTCATGTATCGTGGGGTTTAGCAAGTGCTTTTGTGGTTAAGAATGGGCCAACTCCTTTGACAAGTCTGCCTCTACCTCTAGCTGATCTTCCAAAGTGCTAGTGTCCCCGAGTGTAGTCTATATGACATTAATATGGATTATGATTTGTGGTAAGTTTATATATATGGGTTATTGTCTACTATTATTTTGCATGGCTTATTAGTGTAGACTATGTTTTGTAGTAAATTTCATATTTAGTGAAATGTGTTATTCTTTTTCTTATTCAATACAATTTAATATTATTATAGTTTGAATGGTACTAAATCTATGTTATTTTAATGTTGTGTACGTAGTAAAATATTGAATGAGAAATTCAATATTTTTTAGTTTATTAAATAAATTCGAAAATTCGACTATCCTAATTTGAAAATATCTAATATCTGAACATCCAGTATCCGGCCAAATAGGTACTTTTCAACTATCTGATCAGATAATTAATTTTTCAACCCGATATCCAAATATTCGATTATCGAATTATCCGTTCCAATTCTCATCCCTATTTTTGGGGCAAAAAATACTTTTGTTCTCTTAGCTTATTCTCAAACATATATAATTCATCTAGCTTGTCACTTGAACTTCTTTTCAAGAGTAATTATAAAATGTTTGAGATTTGCTCCTATCTATAATCTATCTATTTATTATCTATCTATCTATCAAACAAACTGCATTAGATTTTCTAGAATTGGAATTAGTAATCGATTTCTTTTCGTTTTTCCAGCCTTTTTAGGAGAAAAGTTTAGAGCTGACGCATGTTTCCAAACTATCTAAAATAGCAAATATTTTGGGTAGTTTTTTTAGTTCAAATTTGGTGCATTGGTATTATTGGCATACAATTTTAAAGTAATAAAATTAATAACGTTGTAAAAGTAAAATGATTTTTCAAATAGGACACATTAGATATAATTTAAAGCCATTTTAAAGTATTTTGTCAAATATAGTGAAGTTTATGACTCCACCACCCTATTATAAATCCATCTCTTCCTATATGTGTTGAAATATAGTTGTATTTTGAGTAATGAATGAAATTTTTTTTATGAGAAAGTTGAGAAGTCAACTTTGAAGATAAATTGGCAAAGTGGGCTTGTCCTTTGTCAAAATAATAATACCTTATTTGATTGTTACCAATTGAAATTAATTGGACTTAGTTAATTTCATGTTTTCATTACTCAAAAAGGGTTATGAAGTTCAAGAGGAGTGCATATCAATTGGATTCGGTATTAAGCAATTGATTTGGCAAACTAGCGGAAGCTCTAAGGTTGTTGCCGAATTGAAGAATCTTAATGCTAATCCATTTTGTTCGTATGGCATGATATGCACGTTTAGCAAATGTAAAGCCATGCGTTTGAGCTTTTGCATGTCCTCTCATGATTGGAATTTAAATTGGCCGTTTGGTTCTTATTTATTTCTTGGCCGTTGGTCTTGCTTTGCTAGGCCTATATAAGACTGTGAGTCTTTTGCATGCTAGTGATCGAATAGAGGCAAGAAAATTAGGAAGCATTTTTCATATTCTTTTCTTATAAAGTTTTGAGCATTTTGACAGAGAAAGTTTAGCCTGTTTAGTTCGATAGTTCTCGTAGTTTGGAGTGCTACTACTATGGGGAGAAGATTGTTGTATCTTGGGAGAATTACGTTGGTGAGCCATCAGCACTATAGCAAAGCGTTAAATCCTTAAGAATATTGAATCCAATTCAAGCCTCAATCTTGACGATTTGGTTTCTATCACTAGCAATCTAAATACATATATTATATTTCATTCTAATATCAGTTTCATGTGTTTCTATATCTCGTTTTTTTTTTCTTTAAGATTTCTAATATTTGCATTTTGCCATATTAATTTATGTATAATTCATTTTAGAATAAATTTTCCGCTTATTCTTTCTAACAATATGAACATGTCACTTGGTTATATAACAAGAATGAAATATTTTTTTTAATTGCTAAGTTTACACAAGGCATTTACAAAAAGATAATTTATTTAGTTATTAATTACATAATCTAATAATATTAAATTTATATTGACACTAGGCAAAGCACAGATTTTAGGCCAGTTAATTAATAGAAGGACAAGTATATCGTTTGGGACATCCACACTTTTTGGTCTCTTGCTACGTTTTGCAGTCACAAGAAATTAGGTTAGCTTCTCTCGTGATTAGTAATTTTTTGTATGGGTTGCA
Organism: Cordia subcordata; assembly: GCA_028554755.1. NCBI lineage: Eukaryota > Viridiplantae > Streptophyta > Magnoliopsida > Boraginales > Cordiaceae > Cordia > Cordia subcordata. Next base: position 3,418,047 of record JAPTOF010000020.1, read on the forward strand.
TATGTTTTCGCTTTTATTGATATATTTCCTACTATAATTGTATATAGATGTAAAAAGGTCTAGAAGAATTTAACTGGAAATGCGTAATCACGTGTGCGTGAATATGCATATTCTTTCTAGTTCCTTTTAATTCTCTTTTTTGAGGGAGGCAAGGTCGGAACAGTCAAACAATCATTTTAAGAGAGGAAACACCTCTTGCCTCTCTCGTTCTAATAAGATTTGATCGATCCTCGAACATATGCATTTCTGATGACAGGGTCAGTCGGCAACTTTGAGATGTAGTTAGACATTCGTCAGCAGTGGATTGAAATAGACTCCCTTAGTGCAGTGCAAGTACTGAACGGAACGGCCAGGGGTTCATGGGTTAAATGTTACTGGGTGGAGAGGGCTACGGAACTCCTGCGGAGATGTCAAGGGTGCATTAGTCGAAGCAAATAGTGCAGCGGATCTATTGGCAAGCTGTGGAGCTCGAAATTTTGGAATGCGTCCGTTGTTCTGTGGAGGATGTGCTGAATCTGGTCGGAGTTATCAGATGCAATAAGTTGGGACTTCCAATACATCAGAGCTTCAGCTTGGTTTTTCATACTTTTTATTAGTTGCGGTAGTTTTGTGTATACTTGATTATCTGTAATTTGGATGATTTTGGTCATCCTCACTCCATGAACTTAATGTTGCTGCTGGACTAAAATTTCAGGGGTTTCCCTGTTTTACCCAAAAAAAAATAAATCTGTGCCGTTTTTTCCCCTCTGATGAGATAAGCAAACTACAAGTTATGCATTTGAAATGCCAAAAGTTTGGTTTAATAATGAAGCAATTTAGTTGTGCGATAGAATTATAGACAATTGTGAATGGATTAAAAAATTTTAAGTCAATGTTCATAAATTTTGACTTTAACTAAAATATATTTGTATCTTACGCAATCTGGAGTCCGTTATGGCATAAGTATAAATATTTCAATTAATGGTGAAGTTTTTTTTTTTTTCTTTTTCCAATATCCTAGCTCATAAAGAAAAAAAAAGTGATGCAGCATCTTACATGGCATCTACTAGAACACTATATATTGATTTGTCATCTCTTAATGCTCACCAAACAATTATTATTAAGACGGAATCAGTTATCTCATAAGCATAAATATCTCAATTAATGTTGAAGTTGCATTTTTTTTCCTTTTTTTTCTCTAGCTCATAAAGATTAAAAGAAAAAAAAGAAGTAATGTAGCATCTAACATGACATCTAGGACATTATATAATTGATGTGTCATTTCATAAAACTTACATTCTTGTAAAAAAAAGGGGATGTGGCATTTTACGTGATCTACAAAAATATTACCATAAACGAATAAATAAAGAACGTAAATCTACAAAAACATGGGCATAAAAGATAAGATTGAAATCATGGCTTTAGTATCAAACAATTGCAATCAAGACATGTTCGGTTATGGTATAAAAGCATAAATACTAGAGTATATTCCATGCAATGAACGGAAATAAAATACACACTTTTATATTTTTATTTATTATTCATCTTCTCATGCAATATATATATATATATATATATATATATAATAATGAAATTTGTCCCGATTAACTATATGGTCAATAAATAGAAAATTTTGGTTTTGAAAATAATTTCTTATTGACCAAAATAGAAGTAGTAGTTAATTTTATTTTAAAAATTAGATTTATTAGTTCAGAAAAGATTTATTGAGAAAGGAAATGCTTTTAGGTGGGAAAAAATAAAACGACATGATGATACTTGAGAGAGCTAAATTAGGCATAGATTTTAGTTTACAAAATTTAGATAGATATTTCAGCTTACTGCCAGGTGCTTATGGACCTGCCTCGTTCTCAAAGGCCACTGCAATGCTTTCCTGTTCAAAAAATCAATATGGTTGACGCTAATAACAATCACAATGCTTATGCGTGGGACACAAATTCAAAATTCAAGAGACATATCAGAAGAAAGCAACGTCGTACATTCATGATGCTATTATATATTCCCTTATTGTTTTTCCGTCCTCTTTCGCTTCCCATCACTAGCTGCCTCCATTATTTCACCATGGCCATTATCACTAGCTGCCTCCATTATTTCACCATGGCCATTATCACTAGCTGCCTCCATTATTTCACCATGGCCATTATCACTAGCTGCCTCCATTATTTCACCATGGCCATTCCTTTCTTAGTAGAACCAGACATGGCCATTAATTCGTCATGCGCTAGACCAAACTCATCACATTCACACACACTCACACGCTGAATAGTAAACTCACTTGGAGTTTTGTACATAAGACCTTTTCACGTCTCTATATAACCCGACCCATACATGCTCAAGAAATCCTAAATCCAATTTCTGTTTAGATCAATGCTATACAAGATAAGAACTTTTCTTGGTTATCGAATTTGAGACGTTCATTTATTTATTAAAAATTCAAAGTTTGTAGAGAATAGTGAATCTAAACTTGGAAAAAATATCTTATGGAATAGATCATCTTCCATATAAATGGAAGGTAAGTTTCTGTCTCATTTATTTGTTTTTGTTAAATTTGTTTAACAAAATATAAATATAGTTTCTTGCTTTGACAGCCTTGCGTCACGAGAGACGTGCAACGAGTTTTTGGAAGGGAAATGATGTTACAAACGACAACAAAATCCAAATTATCTTTGGGAGTAGGGGGGACCGGAAAAAAAGTACAAGTAAGAGAAAATCATTATTATTATTTTTTGAAATAGTTTTTGAACGCGTCCTTGTTTCTTCTTCCCTTTTTATTATTGTTTTTGCAAGAAAATGTGGCCGAACTTGGTTTGCATTTCGCTTATCTGTTTATCTTTTTAGTTAAAATATACTCGTGTCATTGTTGTTGATTTTTTAATCTATTATTGTTGATATTGTTGCTTTGATGTATACATTTTCATATTTGAGATGAACCCAACATTAGAGCATAGTTTTTTTTTTTTCGAATGCTTAGCTTACCTTCAACGTAAGATCATGTTAGTTTTTTCTTTTTCCTTTTTTCCTTCCGGTTTTTCTGATCTTATACTTTCCACATTAGAAATTGGTTTTTTTTTTTATTCTTCTAAACTTATCTTAAATTCGAGTTTTTGGAGTTGGGTTTTGGTTTGTTGTGGTGGTTATTGTTGCCATTAGTTAGGGCTTAGGACTCTTTGAGATTGTCGTTAGTGGATTGTTTTTCTGACGATTGGTGAAAATAATTTGTTAGGAGTACAAAATCACCTTACTTGTAAATGAGTCCCTTCAATTAGGTAGGCAAAAGTTAATGTCAATGGATTTGATTTGGAAATGATAAGAAATAGGGCTAAAAATGAAAACGTTGAAAAATATTGTTGATTTGGAGATGATAAGAAATAAGGTTAAAAGTGAAACAATGCCTCAAAGGAAGTCAGAATATGAGGAAAAAAAAAAAAAAAAGAAGTAACGTAAGATCTATAAAACATTTACTTAATTATCTACTAAATATTTGCAAAATATTTAGGTGGCCATGCTTTCATGCTTTCATACTTTTTCCTTTTCCCGTTGGTTGGTCGTGGCATCGGAGGCATGATTTCCCAGGAGCTATTCTTTATGTTTCCAGTTACTCTGGGTCATACTATTAGATTCATGTCCCTGCTTGATCCAGAGCACTGCGGAAAAGAAAACCCCAAGATGCCAAATTTCATCTTGTGGATTCTTGCTGACCCAAGTACACACGAAGGTACCCTATTCCCACCTGGCATCAGTTTCCTTCTCTCTCTCTTTGTTAAGAATGTATATGCTGATGGGGAGATTGCTCTAGGAACTAGGGGGCCAGCGAGGATTGGGCTAGGGATATGTGGTACCATTGTTTATTGGGGTTGGCACAATTGATTTTTTTTTTTTTTTGGAGAAGATCGCGGCATTTTTTCATCTTAATAATCTGAGCAAGTATTTAGCTTTCATGTATTTTCTGATAATCACGTCAGTTCTTTACAAAATTGCGGAGTTCGAACTAGAATTTGCTGTAGAAAATGTCACTTGGCATAGGAACTGGAGATGGTTCTTCACCCAAAATAGACAGGCCTACCTACCACTTGCAAGCATTATTGACATTGATATCAGTATTTGGGTACTTATAGTAGTGAGAAGCAATTCTTTAGAGGAAGTTCACGAGAACTCCAAAGGCTCCCGCAAAGAAGTGTATCGATTTATGATTATGGCATTTGGGTTTAGCCTTTACACTCTTGCATCTAAATTCAAAAAGCTTCTTTCTCCCTATTTGGTGAGGTGGGGAGGTGGGGAGCAAGGGAGAGGGATGTGGGAAAAGGAAGATAGAGTAGTGGAGAAGGATGGGGAATTATGATATTTGACAATCTCTTTGGAATTATGTTGACTCGTCCTCTTGTCATAAATTTGTGTAACTGAAATTATGATTTTAAACTTTAAAAAAAAAAAATCTTGTGGATTCTTGGTGAAATTGCTACTGTTGCATGTGGCATTCCTTAAGGTGAGTTATGTTTGACATTTGTAGAACTTGATCCTTTATGTCCTTTCAGCTTCGCATCACAAAAGGCAGGACAAATTAAATAGTCAAAATTCAAGTTATTTGAAGATTTCAAGATAATGTAATATTTGTGGACGAAAGGAAAATCAGTCAAAAAATATTGTTTTTGGCTGCTTTTTTTCTTTTTTTTTCCTATATAATGAATTCCATAAATGTGCAAGCATGGAGCTTTCCAACTATTTAGTCATTGGACTGATAGACCTGAGTATCTAATTCAGTGTCCTATAATGTCAGGAAGTATTTATACCTATAGGTTTAATGTCATTGACCAAGAAGGAATATTTTGGTGGCATACACATATCCCATATCTTTGAGCAACTATGTAGGGAGCACTTATTATTCACCCCGGAGCCGGCCACTCATATCCATTTCCAAAACTGGATGAGGAGGTCCCACTTCTATTAGGTACATGCCATAACTTTAAAATCTCTTTCTTTTCACCTTTCATACAATCAATTTTAGATGATTTTCTTTAGTATGTATGCTGCAAATACTAAACTCGTTGATGTGATTATATTTTTAGGCTTATTTTAGTGATTTTCTGGATTTAATTAAATGTTAATTAAAAATATTTAATCACTTTATTGTGTTTTTGGTGCTGGTAGAAACTAAAGGAAAAAGAGAGCAAATTAGAAGCAAACTTAAAAAAAAAAAAAAAGGAAAAAAGGGAGGATGACTTTTGTCCAAGACTTGCCAAAAGAATTGAAAGAAAAAGAAAATTTTCTTGCAGACAAAAAAAAGAAAAGATTTGGAAAAAAAGTAAGAAAAGAAAAACATGAGAAAGGAAAAAAAGAAGAAGAAAAGGAAATTTGACAAAAACCTAAAGCAAGGCCCACGTGGGCATTTAAAGACACAAAGTGTTACACCTTTTGATTTCTATATATACCATACATACATGAACAAGAAGGAAGCAGACAACTTGGGACAAAGCAGCGGCGGTGGACGAGTATTGCTTAGGATTAGCTTAGTTGTCTTCGTTCTTTCTTTTTGTTTTTTTTTTTCATTTCTTGTTCACTTTTTATCCAAATTGTGCGCGAAAAATTCCAACGTGTTCAGAATCAAACTACAAACAATTGGAGACAACTTTCGGCCAATTTTAAGGGGAAACTTTCTCTCATATTTTTGGTTTATTTTCGTTAAACATGTCTAAGTAATTTGTTGTTTAAGGTAGGGTGACTATGTGATAATTCTCGTTTTGAGGTCTCAAATTTGAACGGAATATTTTGATGTATTTTATTTAAATGATTGATGTTTTTTTCATTATTCTATTTCTATTATTTTATTATGCTTGCTACTGATGTTTGATAAGATACTTTTGTTCAATTATATAAATGTTCTTCTGAGCTTTATTGTTAAAAAAATTATAGGTTGAACCATAGTTTTCTACACATGATTAATTGATGAATTGTCTTAGGATTTTAGGACAAATCTATACTCCGGCTAGATAAAGGACTTGGGGATAGAGTTGCATCTCTAAACTATGACTAGTTTATGGATTAATTTTAGGTGTTCAATCAATGAGGCTTGTAGTCTAATATTCGCATCAAAATAGGAAATCTTAAGTTGAACCTGAAACTTGAATTTCACATAGGAATCCGATCCCTAAACCTGACCTAAAGAAGTTTTCAAATCTCAATTTTTGTTTTTAATTAATTTTTCTTTTTAGTTTAATTCTAGTTTTATTTTAATTTTCTCAAAATCAATTTTTTTTTCTTATCAACAATGACTTTACCAACACCTTTCCGTGAGTTTTCAAAATTGCCTCCCTGTGGATTCGACCTCGCACTAAGCACACTACACTGCAATCACTCGTGCGCTTGCGAATTAAAACTTGGCTTAGAATTTGCACCTAATTTTCTATTGTAAGTCAAGTACATCAATCATGTAACATATATTTCTCTAGAAGATCAATAGAAAAAATTGTTTTCAATAAAATCTTTCATGGTATTAAAATATAACATATATGTGCAATATATGTAATTGTGTGCGTAGTGTGTGTGCAGCATGTGTAATATGTGGTATGTGAGAAGTGTGTGTGCATGTAATGTGTGTTTTAGGTGTAATGTATGTGTGCAATGTATGTAATATGCATGTATATGTGCAATGCATGTATTTGTGCAATTTGTGTAATATGTGCAATATATATAAATTTAGTTTGTGTAATATGGTGAAGTGTGTATAATGTGTGCACACATTGTGTAGTGTGTGATTTGTTAACATATGTGTAGCATGTCTAATGTTGTGCATAGTGTATGTAATGTTTGTGCAATTTATGTGCAATGTGTGTGCACAATTCGTGCAATATACGTGTAATGTGTGTTTGTAATATGTATAATGTGTGTAATATGTGTGCACAATGTCTGTAGTGTATGTTGACCAAATGCATGCTTTAAAAAGAATGAAATAATAGAAAAGTATTATTTTCTTATTCTGACTAACATGGGTAATTTTGTCTTTTTAGGTGTCTAACACATTCGCTTAACTAGGAAATGTAGAATTCCCACCCTTTCTCCCAAGAATATCAGCAAGTCTTGACCATTGATTTAAATCTTAAGAATATCAAAAAATAATTTTACCTCTCATTTTCTTACTCTTTTTTCCTACTGGTGCAAACTATATTAGCTATTCTCATTTAACTAATTATTGTTCATGTTAGAAATGTTGTGACTAACTTTAAACATATCAATGTTTTGGTAGATACATTCAAGTTGAACATAAAACAAGGAAAAAAACAAACACTTCATACAGTCAATGCCACAGAAGAAGGCCTAGCTCAGTAGTCATAAACATACATTCATCCACTCTTCTTTTACAACTGACAGTTGTTCTCCATTTATCCTCAATGGTGATTCATGTGTGGAGTGAAACTACTAATTATATTAAAGGGAACTACAATTACTGCATTTTATCAAACACCTCATTAGGTGGTTTAGTTTAAATTACACAAAATCCTTTAATTTTATTATAGGTTCCATGACATTTTAAGTTGGATTTGACTAAATTGTAGCTTTTAATTTTATTCCTGTTCCATGATAACAAGTTGGGTTTGACCATCCTTATTGCCAAGAAAAAAAAAGCTAGGTTTGACTTATAAGTTATAGCCTCAGTTTCCTACAACACAGCTCTTTATCTAGCTAATAACAAGTAAAAAGATCATTTAGATTTTATTACTGCAACTGCGAGTGTACAATAACAATTATCGATTTGTATGTTTTTTTTGTAATCCAAATCAATTTGTATGTCAATAGGTACAAATAACTTATCAATTTTTTTTTTCTAATCCAAACCAACTTGTATATTAATAGGTGCAAAATGTAATTGCCAAACAAGCGTGTCAATGACAAGTGATTACTGCAGTAAATGGAAGCCTTCCAGGTCCTACCCTAAATGTAAGTGAAGTGGATACTCTTATGGTCCATTTACTCAACAAGTTGTCATATAACATGACTATTCACCACTAATTTTTTTAAAATATTATACATCTTTTAATTTCCAATATAAATATATAGTTTCTTTTCTTTTCATTTCTTTTTGTTAAGATAGCGAATGCATGCATTTATTAAGTTCCAAAAACTTTACAGAAATGAAGACTATGTATGGTGTCTTCTGTTTTAGTATAAATGGCAATTGGCAAAGTAGGAAAAGTTCTCATTATAATTGTTATCACATGGAATAAACTTTTTTAAAAACTTCAAGGGCATATATCCTATTAACTTCTCCAATTACAAACTAAGGCGAGTAGTTTACGTGGTCAAACAAGAAAAATGGAAGCCTTGAGATTAAATATCAGATTTAGGCTTCCAAAGTTCTTTTTTTTAAGAAAAGAATGAAATTGAAAAAAAAAAAAAGAGAAGAAAGAATCCTCAAATAAATTAGATATATAGATTCTTTTTTTTTCATTTTGTAGGTTAGTATGTAATCATCACCAACATTATTCACATGTCTTTCATAAAAATGTGTCAAATTATTCCTGTACTATTCAAGATGATTACAAAAATCTTCTAGTAAGATAGAGAAAATATATTTGCATGAGAAACTACTTAAAAATGCCATACTATAGAAAAAGCCAAATTAAATCATCAAAATTCAAGCTATTAATCAGTCTAAAACTATTATTTTTGGCTGATCTTTTTCTTTTTTTCCCCCTATATAATGAATTCCACAAATGTGTAGGCATGGAGTTTTCCAACTATTTAGTGGTTGGGTTGATAGACCTGAGTATGTGACACAGTGTCTTTTAATGTCAGGAAGTAACTATACCTACAGGTTTAATGTTACTGGCCAAAAAGGTACACTTTTGTGGCATATGTATATCCCATATCTTCGAGCAACTATTTAGGGAGCACTTATTATTCGCCCTGGAGCCAGCAGCTCATATCCATTTCCAAAACTGGATAAGGAGGTCCCACTTCTATTTGATACATGCCAGGACTTTAAAATCTCTTTCTTTTCACTTTCATACAATCAATTTTAGATGATTTTCTTGAGTATGTATGCTACAAATACTAAAATCATGTAACATATATTTATCTAGAAGATCAATAGAAAAATTTGTTTTCAATAAAATCTTTCATGGTATCAAAATATAACATATATGTGCAACATATGTAATTGTGTGTGTACTGTGTGTGCAACGTGTGTAGTATGTGGTATGTGAGAAGCACACGTACATGTAATGTGTTTTTTTAGAGTAATATATGTGTGCAATGTGTGTAATATGTGCAATGTATGTATTTGTGCAATTTCTGTAATATGTGCAATATATATAAGTTTATTTTGTGTAGTATAGTGAAGTGTGTGTAATGTGTGTGCATATTGTGTAGTGTGTGATTTTTTAGTATGTGTGTAGCATGTCTAATGTTGTGCACAATGTATTTAATTTTTGTGCACTTTATGTGCAACGTGTGTGCACAATTCGTGCAATGTGCGTGCAATGTGTGTCTGTAATGTGTAATGTGTGTGCACAATGTCTATAGTGTGTGTTGACCAAATGCGTGCTTTAAAAAGAATAACATAATATAAAAGTACTATTTTTTCATTCTTGCTAACGTGGGTAATTTTGTCTTTTTTTAGGTGTCTAACACATTCTCCTAACCTTGGAAATGTAGAATTTTCACCATTTCTCATGGGAATGAAATTGGAGGAATTCAAAGGAATATTGAATTCCTGGAAATATGATATTCCAAAGAACATTAACAAGTCTTGACCCTTGATTTAAATTTTATCTATATCAAAAATAATTTTTCCTCTCATTTTCTAACTCTTCTTTCCTACTAGTGCAAACTATATTTGCTATTCTAATTTAACTAATTATTTTTCATGTTAGAAATGTTGTGACTAACTTTAAACATATCAATGTTTTGGTGGATACATTCAAGTTGAACGTAAAACAAGGATAAACATATATACTTCGTATGGTCAATGCCACAGAAGAAGGCCTAACTCAGTAGTTATAAACATACGTTCATTCACTCTTCTTTTACAATTAACAGTTGTTTTCCATTTATCCTTAATGGTGATTCATCTGTGGAGTGAAACTACTAATTACATTAAAGGGAACTACACCTTTTGTCCTTTATCAAACACCTAATTAGGAGGCTTAATTTAAATCACACAAAATCCTTTAATTTTATTATGGGTTCCATGACATTTTAAGTTGAGTTTGACTAAGTTGTAGCCTTTAATTTTATACCCGTTCCATGACAGCAAGTTGGGTTTGACCATTCTTATTACCCAACAAAAAAGCTGGGTTTGACTTATAAATTGTAGCCTCAGTTTCCTGCAACACAGCTCCTTATCCAGCTAATAACAAGTAGAAGGATCTTTTAGATTTTGTTACTGTAACTTAGGGTGTACAAAAATAATTATCAATTTGTATATTTTTTTGCAATCCAAATCAATTTGTATGTTAATAGGTGCAAAATAACTTATCAATTTTTATGTTTTTTTAGATCCAAATTAATTTGTATGTTAATAGGTGCAAAATGTAATTGTCACACGAGTGTGTCAACCACAAGTGATTACTACAGTAAACGAAAGCCTTCCAGGTCCTACTCTAAACGTAAGTGAAGTGGATACTCTTGTGGTCTATGTACTCAATGAGTCACCATATAACATGACAATTCACTGGTAATTTTTTTTAAATATTATATATCTTTTAATTTCCAATATAAATATATAGCTTATTTTCTTTTAATTTCTTTTTGTTGAGATAGCAAATGCATGCATTCATTAAGTTCCAAAAATTTTACAGAAATGAAGACTATGTATGGTGTCTTTTGTTCTAGCATAAATGGCAGTTGGCAAAGTAGGAAAAGTTCTCATTATAATTGTTCATTTATTAAGCTCCAAAAACTTTATAGAAATGAAAACTATGTATGGTGTCTTCTATTCTTGCATAAACGGTAGTTGGCAAAGTAGGAAAAGTTCTCATTATAATTGTTACCATGTGGAATAAACATTCTTAAAGACTTCAAGGGCATATCTCTTATTAACTTCTCCAATTACAAACTAAGGCAAGCAATTTAGTCAAGCAAGAAAAATGGAAGCCTCGAAATTATACGTTCGATTCAAGCTTCCAAAGTTTTTTTAGAGAAAAGAATGAAACCAAGAAAAAAAAAGAAAAAAAGAATCCTCAAATAAATTAGATATATAGATTTTTTTTTTCATTTTGCAGGCTAGTATTTAATCATCATCAACATCATTCACATGTCTTCCAATATTGCACAGACATGGAGTTTTTCAACTATTTAGTGGTTGGGCTGACAGACCTGAATATGTAACACAGTGTCCTATAATGCCAAGAAGTAACTATACCTATAGGTTTAATGTTACTGGCCAAGAAATGACACTTTGGTGGCATCCATATATTCCATATCTTCAAGCAACTCTTTGTGGAGCACTCATTATTCATGATAAGATAAATACCTGAAGTCTTTCAGTTATAAATACTCAAGACCTAAGGACTAGTCAAATAAGAGTTGATTAGAAGAAGTGACAGCTATTAGGTGTTAGTTAGGCCAATGATTAGTTAGTTAGTGGAGAATGATTGTAACTAACTTGTTCGTGTATACTTAGCTGAGCACTATATATATAGCTCAAGATTGTAAGTGAATGAGATGAGAATGAAGATATTTTTCCCTCTCTTTCTATCTTTTCATGGTATTCATAGCATGAAAAACTTGGCGCCGTGTTTTTTTCTCCAAATCACCATTAGTAAACAGCTTTGGTTACTTCTTCTTCTTCAATTAGCTCATCAGAGCTTCTCTCACTTGCGTTTTGATTAATTGCTCCTCAATAATATCTTTTTTGCTACTTCAATCTCCAAATTAAGGCTTCTAAAATCACATTTCTAGTCACTGTGTTGGCAAAACTAGAAATAGAACCGATAAAATTGCTCCAGTTGACTCTTTGCTTCTTCGATGGCAATCGCGATAGCATCTTCATCTTTCTTTGCTATGTTCGAATCAGAACCTAATATTCCATACGGTTTCAAATTCTTCATTCAGAATTTTAATTTTGTTGTGCACATCAATCTCAATAATACAAATTACATAGTGTAGAGATCTCATCTTTTACGAATCTTGCAAGCAAAGAAGCTTTTGGATTATGTTACTGGTGCAAAGCCATGTCCTCTATTAAAGATTATTGTTAATTATGGTACTTCTATGTCTAATCTGGAGTATGAGCAATGGTTGCTCATTTATTAGCATTTTCAGAACTACCTATTTGGCTCCATTACTCAAGTAGTTCTCCTTCAAATCTTACATCTTACATCTGCTGTTGACATATAGAGAACATTGGTGACAAGGTTTAGCTCAATTAGTAAGTCGTATGTACATCAACTCAATAATAAATTGAATAGCCTTTCGAAAGGCAATAAGTCTATGTAAACCTATTTAGATGACGTCAAAGTTATTCTGGAAAAGTTGGCAGCTGTCAATGAAACAATTTCATATGAGGTTCTCATATTGTATATTCTAAGAAGTTTACTAGCAAAATAAAATAGCTTAAGGTCTTCTATCAGAGTGCGACCTACACCTCTTACCATGCCTGAACTAACCCTTACTCTTCTCTCAGAAGAACTTCATTTTAAGCTGACAAAATAAGCTACAATTTCTGATCAGTCTCCTACAAAGGTCCATACTCTCCTTTATACAAATGTTGAAGGCTTTAGAGTCCCCCCGGCGGAGGAAGAGGCAAACCTCCAAACAATAGAGGTGATAGAGGTCAAAGATCCACTTCAATCATGGATGCATGAAACGACAATGCTCTACACTTCTTACTCTTCTTAATCATCCACTAGCTATAAAAAGATTATCATTGGCAAATCTGAGTCATATAAGAAAACCTTATATATGGAAATATTTGAAAATATTATAGGCCGTCCTTTAATTTTAGTGCTTCAGGCAATTCTGCGTTTTTATGATCAATGAATAAGAGTGCTTACGCCTTTCTACGTATAAATATGTGGCTTTGCCAAGCATTTCTTCAAGCAAGAAGGCCGAAGGGAAATTTCCAGTTCATTTGATTCCTCTCTCCCTCACTTTATCTATATACCATACTTGTTGCTCATCTAAATCCTAGCTTTCTATACCATACTTGCTGCTCATTTGATCATGGCTAACCCTCACCGAAAGCTCTTGCTATGCGCTCTTATGCTTGCTACTCTTGCACTTGCTATTACCGATGTCGTGGAGCACACATTTCAAGTGAGCTCCTTGATCCACCTAACTCACTTTTCCGTTCTTTAAATTCAAATTTATATTTGTTGCATGCTTATGTTTGTATTTTCATCTATTATCATAGAATGTACGTTATAAATAGAGAAAATTCTGTTCTTTCTAATCTTTCACCATCTATGCTAATTATATTGACGTCTCTTCTTTTACAACCGATAGTTGTTCTTCGTTTATGCAAATTGTCCACACACATTGCTCATATTGTGTACCACATTGCACACATTGTGCACGCAACGATATATACTATTAAAGATAAAAAAAAAATAAGGAGGGGAAAGATATCTCCATGCTACTATATATATAAAACTAGCATTTTCAATACCTATTAAAAGCTAAATTTATTTTGAAAAAATTAAAAAGAAGAAGAGAAGGAAGACATCAAATAACTGCATATTTAATGAAAGTTTCCACTAAAGGTTAGTTAAGCAGTCATACATGCATAAGAAAGCATTACCATACTCTTCTTACTCTTCTTAATCGTCCACTAGCTATAAAAAGATGATCACTGGAAAATCAAAGTCATATAAGAAAACCTTATGTATGGAAATATGTGAATTTATTAGAGGCCTTCCTTTAATTTCAACGCTTTAGGCCATTCCGTGTTTTTATGATCACTAAATAAGAGCACTTAGGCCCTTTTGCATATAAATATGTGGCCTTGTCAAGCATTTCTTCAAGTAAGAAGGCCGAAGATAAATTTTCAGTTCATTTGATTCCTCACTTCAACCATACACTTGCTGCTCATTTGATTCCTCTCTCTCTCTCTCTCTCTCCCTCTCTCTCTCTCTCTCTTATCCCTTTATATACCACACTTGCTGCTCATTTGACTCCTCTCTCTCCATACGATACTTGCTGCTCATTCGATCATGGCTAGCCCTCACCGGAAGCTCTTACTCTGTACAATTATGCTTGCTACTTTTACACTTGTTGTTGCCGATATTGTGGAGCACACGTTTCAAGTGAGCCCCTCGATCTACCTAATTCACTCTTTCGTTCTTCAAGTTCAAATTTATATTAGTTGTAACGTTTATGTTTGTATCTTCATCTGTAGTCCAAGAATGTACGCTATAAATAGAGAAAATTTTGTTCTCTCTAATCTTTCACCATGTATGCTAATTATATTGATGTCTTTTCTTTTACAATCGATAGTTATTCTCCGTTTATGCAAATTGTCCACACACATTGGACATACTGTGCACACACATTGCAAGCATTGTACAGCACGTTACACACGCTACATATGGTACATGTAATTAAGTACACACACTACACACACTTCGCCATACTACACATACTAACTTACATACATATATTGCACACACGTTGCACACACAATACACGTACATACATTGCACATATAAACATATATATTACACTCAATCGTACACCGTTTTTTAACCCCCAACCTCTGGCCACTTTATATGTTTTTAGGTGGAAAAGAAATAAAACCACATGATGATACATGAGAGAGCTAAATTAGGTATGAATTTTACTTTATATTATATATAGATATACATATAGGTAGATATTGTAGTTCTTTGCCAAGTGCTTATGAACCTCCTTGGTTCCCAAAGGCTGCTGTAATTTTTTTGGGTGCTCAAAAATCGATGCACTTTGATGCTAATAATCACAATGGCCACTGCAATTTTTCTGTTGTTCTAAAATCGATATGGTTTGATGCTAATATCACAATGCTGATGCGGGGTACACAAATTTCAAATTTAGGAGAGACAAAGAGTGAAGGCTTTTTTTCAGGATATACTAGAAGAGTTAAAGAAAATCTTTGTGCTATCTTGAAGATCAAAGAAGGAAAGTGTTGGGTTATGGCTCAAAGTCCAAACCCATACAAATTAGGAAAGAATTTTAATGAGAATTAAAATTCTAGTTTTGGTAAGAGTCTTAGTTATGGTAGGATTGATAGATGAGGAAATCCTTTATCTTGAAGGACAAGGAAATCTCCTCTATAAATAGGACTCTTGCATTAGTTGTATAGGTGTGCCTTGGGGTCACACCCCATGGGGTGTGGGGGTGAGAGAGAGCATCGAGAGTGTCTTATATTCGTTCTAGTCCTGTTGAGGATAGAACCATTATAAAAATTCTGTGGGGGAGGGTTTAGACTTTTCTTTCCGTGCAAAAAGTCATCACCCAAGTTGTAATCCCATTATTATTGAATAGTAGAAATTTATCCCAAAGGGGATCGTGGACATAGGCAAAGGGCCGAACCACGTTTAATAGCGCGTATTCTTTTCTCGTTACTCGTGATTTAATTCCGCTGCGTGAGTGTGTGTTATGCGTCCTAATTTTCCAACAAGTGGTATCAGAGCCTGGTTGGAGGGAGGACGCTGGTTTGCACAAAAAACGAAAAAAGAAACGCCGAAGAGGAGTAAAAAAAAATTCGCTGATCTGCTGGTCATGTTTGGCAACCTTTCCGGCGTCCGATCGACGATTCGTTTGTTGCTGTGTTTTCGTCTCGGAGAGGAGAGTAAGCTGCTAAAATTTCGTAACGATCCAACGGTCGGATTGTGAGATACAAGCAGGTCAAGTTTTGTGAGTTTGTGGTCAAACAATCAAACAGAAGGTTTGACCAGTAGGATGCAGGGGTTTGACCGCGTTGACCCAGGGTCTCCTCACCGTTTTTCGATGTCCTGAGTTCGTTTTTGAGGTCCGTTTTGCCAAATTTCTTGATGTATCATGGGTGAGCCTTGAAATTAGGTAAAACAATGGAGTGGTGATGAAATTCTGCGAAAGTCTTTGAAGCATTGTGCGAGGAAACACATTTAGCCGACTAGTGAACAAACTTCTAGAGAAGAGAAGTTTGGATGAGTAGACTAGTTGAAGAAGGTTCGATTCGAGGGAGAAGTCACGCGAAAAGAGTCTACGTAGCTGAACAATCAGAGTCCTGGCCAGACGACTGATAAGAAATGCTACTGTTGGAAGAGAAGACCACGTCCGAGATGCCTTGTATCGAGGAAGGACGCAAATAACCTCAAGAGGTCGAGGTTAGACGGCACGAAGAGGGATGTTGGGGATGACTCCGAAAACCTGCTAGGATGTGTTGGTAGCTGCTGTCGTGAAAAGTGTTGTCAAGCGAGGGCTCCAGCATGAAGACTGTGAAGAGGTTCCAGTTGCGGCAAAGAAGCTTCGGACTTTTCGCGAAGGGGGGAATTTGTTGGGTTGTGGCTCAAAGTCCAAACCCATACAAATTAGGAAAGAATTTTAATTCTCATTAAAATTCTAGTTATGGTTAGAGTCTTAGTTATGGTAGGATTGATAATGAGGAAATCCTTTGTCTTAGAGGACAAGAAAATCTCCTCTATAAATAGGACTCTTGCATTAGTTGTATAGCTTAGGGTCACACCCTATGGGGTGTGGGGGTGAGAGAGAGCATCGAGAGTGTCTTATATTCGTTCTAGTTCTGTTAAGGATAGAATCATCATAAGAACTCTGTGGGGGAGGGTTTAGACTTTTCTTTCCGTGCAAAAAGTCATCACCCGAGTTGTAATCCCATTATTATTGAATAGTGGATATTTATCCCAGAGGGGATCGTGGACATAGGCAGAGGCTGAACCACGTTTAATAGTGCGTATTCTTTTCTTGTTACTCGTGATTTAATTCCGCTGCGTGAATGTGTGTTATGCGTCCTAATTTTCCAACAGAAAGTTGCCAATTCGGTACTTGGGAACCCCTCTTGTCACTGGAAACCTCACAAAGAATAACCGCACGGGACTCATTAATAAGATCACTGGGAGAATTAATCATTGGGCAAATAGATGGTTGTCTTATGCAGGTAGGCTTCAATTAATCAAATCTGTGCTCACTAGCATTACTCAATATTGCTGCAAAGTTTTTCTTCTTCCAAAATGGGTCATTAAGGACAGCAAATCGCAAATGGCTGGTTTTCTGTGGAAGGGTAATAATGTTAATGCTAAAGGCGCAAGAGTGGCATGGAAGGTGGTTTGCAGGCCAAAAGAGGAATGTGGACTTGGGATTCGTAGGCTTAAAGACATCAACATGGTGGCTCTCCTTAAACAGCTTTGGTGTACTTTAGTTGATAATAAATCACTGTGGGAACGTTGGGTGAACAAAGTTCTTCTGAAAGGGGAGTGCACCTGGAGTATTGGAATTCCCAGTAATGAAACGTGGACTAGGAGTAAGTTACTCATGTGTAGAGAGATTGCTCAGAAATGCATTAAAGTGCAGATTAAAGATGGTAAAAAGGCGTTCTTTTTTTAGGATTGGTGGCTTGATGTTGGCAGGCTCGTTAGTTATTGCACAGAAATGCCATCCAGATCCCAGAGTTGGCTCTTAATTAGGCAAAGGTTGCACACGTCTACAAATAAAATGATTGGGACAGGCCACCATCTTTGGCTTTCATGAACACCATTGGCAGTCCCTTCTCTGGTGCCTCAACCATCAATATTTTGACAAGTTCATATGAATTCCAGGAAAGAACAACCAATTCTCTCCAAAACTCACATGGGAATTCATCAAGGACAAGCAACGCTTTGTGAAATGGGCACATGTTCTATGGAATGATAGTGTTACTCCAAGGTATGCCTTTTGTGTGTGGATTGCTTGTGTTGGTCGACTATCAATGAAATCTAGACTTTTGGAACTGTATCTTCTGTGAGTGGGTTTTGGAAGATGTGGTCATCTTGTCTTCAACTTGGATCTGGAAGCAATGCAGTGGTTGTTTGAGGTGTCGTAATCTTCTGCAGCATCGGGAAGAACTTATTGAAAGAGTAAGTCAGCTTCGCAAAGGAAAGAGCGGACTCGTAAGTCAGCTTACGAGCAGATTTGATTAAAGCTATGTTCGGTTCTACTGTCTATAATATCTAGCGCAAGAGAAACAATCGTGTTCGTAGTACTAGTTTTGCCTCGGAGAAGTAGATCTTGGATAGGATAACTCTTGATAGTAGGTGCTCTAATAGGTTCAAAAGAAAATATAAAGATACATTAGAGAATAAGAGATTTTGTACAGCCAAAGGCCTTGATTTTTGAGAGATTGGTGGAATGAAAACACTTATTTACCAATAAAAAAAAAAAAGAAAAGAAAAAACATATAACTCGATAATTATGATAGAAGGAAAAGTCCTTTTAAGTCATATATATTCCACAATTTATGAAACACCCTTCTCTTGCTGCAGTTATAGATAGAAACCTGATTAGGGAGCTTGAAAAAGAAACACTAAATCACAAGCTAAGTTTAAAGAAACCAATGACACAACACGGCGATCAGAGAGAACACCATATTACTATTAGAGTCCACTATATAAAGAATAGGAGCATAACATAATTTGTGCGCTGTGCAAGAAAAAAAAAAGGAAAAAAATTTATAATTTTGTCTTACATTTGACCAAGTGATAATTATGAAGGCAATATCCTCATAAATTACATCATGCTGAGAAGAAGCTCAAGCTATTTGGTATTGAGTTCAATTTGAGATTTTGAAAGTAACTAAAATAGTTGAAATTATTTCTCTTAAGAACCACGATCTAAATTCAAATTTTATGAACAGCGGGAGATTGAGTTGAAGATTGGATATAAAAGAAAAAAGAAAATTTCAATTCATTTATTTTTTTCATTTCTGCTAGCTGCTCCTAATTACGTAGTCTTTTTGCAATATCAGATATTTTAATTTCATTTTTCAAGCATCATACACAATTATATATATTCAATTTCCATCTTCCGCTTAATTTATGGTTATGGATTAACTAAGCATTTATTTGGAATCTTGCTCAAGATTTTTTTTCCCTTTTGTTTTCTGAATATTTAAAAGTTTTCTGGTTTTCCATTTTTGTGTTTTTAAGAGCAGGTAATTCACGATTGATAAGAAATTTTCACATTCTATTAATTACAATCAGGTGAACTAAACAATAGTATTTTGTTGATTAAGGGCATGTAACCTGTAAGCTCTGAATAATATTGGAGAAAACAAGAATAAGCAAAACACGACGTGGTATTTGCGTTTTGCATGCCTTAATTAATTTGCTGCATGTCCAAAGCATATTGTCACGCCCTTGGCCTATCCCAAGCGCAGCGTGTTTGTCGGGGTGTGACAATATGCTAGAGACCATATTTGAATAATAACATTTTGGAAATAATAAATTCTTCTTCTCCTTCTTCTTTGATGGCAAGGTTAGGGGTTTGGGTGGTGGGAGTTGCCCGATTGGAGGTGGGGGTGGTGGGGGTGACGGGGCTAGGGGTTGGGGGTGGTGGGGGTGGCGGGCCTGTTGGGGGGTGATGGGTATTTTTTTTTTCTTAGTTTTTTAAATTTTAATTATAATTTTTTATTTTTAAATAAAACAAGGGCCAAATAGACATTTTATTCAATAAGATGAGGGCAAAATAGACATTTTATAAAATCCGTTAATGAATTAACAGAAAAATTGATTGAGAAGCAAGTATGCAACTTTTGAAAAACACAAGGGATCTCAATTATAATTTTGTAAATTTAAGAATTAGCGGTATGATTAAAAGGGGGTCTCTACAAGCAAAAAAACCCTTTATCAAACACAACCAACACTTTCGTGTGAAGCTAGTACTATATATATTTGAATTCTCCAAAAGAGGTAAAAGCACTTGCCCAAAAATCATTTCTTCGTTGTAGCATATATGTAGTAGAAATTTCTTATATGAGTTTCTTTTCAATATCTCTATCCATCCTTATCCTTTTTAATAGAAATATAATCTCATCTAAAAGTTCAAGTTTGTAGAGAAGATATTGATACAATTTGTTTATTTATTTTATTAATACACTATCTCTCATATGGGATTTGTTTTTTACCCTTACATGTGAACAGTTTTAATGTCTTTAAATGGGGCGTATGGTGGTGAGTCTTGAAACTAAAATCGATTAATTTTTAGGTTTTATAAAAAAAATAATAAAATTACCACTTCATCGAAAACCTTAAACTTATAACAGGATATTGATTTATTTCCATTTCTTTCCTCACATTTTGGAATCACGGGATATCTAGGATAAGCTGAGTTTTCGCTAAACATAAAAGTCTACTCAGATTGCATGTCTAAAGGCACTTCTACTTCTTCCTTATTGCATTCTTGTAGAATTTGTTCAAAGGAACTTCTCGGGCATAAGCTTTTTTTAAAACATCCCAAATGGATCAACAATAAGGAATAGAAAACGCTAAGGTGAAAAGCCTATAAGCATCTACAAAAAGAAATTAATATGATCGATAAAGTGAATAGAAAATAATTAAAAACTACAGAAATTATTTCTTTGTTAAGTTAAATAATATTAATATTGATCATATTACTTGCTTTTAGGTAACTAAGTAGAATATATTAACCTATAAGGTCTATTCTTTACCACCCAATCTTCTAGTTTGACAATGATACAATATCATCAACATTGATTTTGATACTAATTGATAGATTACTATGCTAATGATTTTGTATTTGTTGCAGAAATCATACTATTTGGCGAATCAGTATGCCCATATTGATTTCGTAATGATTTCATAGATTTTACTCTCTTAGTTACTTCAACTAATAAAAGTACGTTACTTTTTTTTTTTTTTGCATGTTTTGGTATTAGTTATATTTTGTCTTTGTGAATAAAAATGTAGGGCCCCTCTCATATCTTAATTTCTCCTGTTCCATATTTTATGAATTCTGTCTTGCACAAAGGTCGAAGATACGAATGCCTTTGGTAAGAAAAATAGGTACTTGGGTTGGGTATCTTCAAAATTTTCGTAAGAAAAATAGGTGCTCGGGTTGGGCATCTTCAAAATATTAGCCAAGCCCAACCTATGAAGTGAGATATAACATTAAAACTATATTCAACATTTGAAAAAACTATATTCAACATTTGACAGAAAATAAAGAAAAGCAGTACACAGTACGAAATACAATCGTGCTTGTCTATATACATAAAACTTTTCTTTTCTTTCAATTTTAGAGTGCCGCATAAGTTTTTTGCAATTCTAGAATGGCACATCATCTCTTCTTTTCAATCTCAACCACTTGACATATCTTCTTATCCTAAATATTGAATATAGTTGTATTTTTTTTATTTCATAAACCAATTTTATCTTAATCATTGGCTAATTGACAACTAATGGCCAATTTGGTATTATTGTTGCAATATGATGTTGTTATGTAAAAGTGTTTAACACAATTTTGCAGTTAAAAAATTTGTTTAACTGTTTGGTGACAAAATGAAAAATTATTATTGTATAAAAAATAATTTGTAGTATGTTTGTTAAATTATTGTTTGGTTGGCATGTGTGATGGAAGACCATCTTGCCATGTTTTATTTGTCTATCATTGCCTATTATGATTAGTTTGTTCTACCTTAAATTGGAAAGTCTTATCTGTGCATTGAAAAAGAAAAAACTAGTATGTTACATTAAAAAATATTTAATAAATGATATAAATGTATCAATCTACATCATTAATATTTTTTTTCTAAAATTTTTATATTTTACAAAAATTTAAAATTTGTAATCAACGTTTAAAAAAATTAATATGACAAATATATTTACATTTTATACCTCATATTAATTATCAAATTTGACCATTACTAATAATAAAAACATAACAATACTCATTTCTCCTGTATATCATATAAATATTACCATGTTATATAGAAAGACAAATAGGAACCCCGATTGGATGGCCAACTACAGGCTATACTAACCTTTGGTGTCCACTTTTTTGAGAAACCACCGCAGTAAATATCAAGAGAATCCTTGTGTAGAGTCAAAGAGAATTGTTCGTATCTCAAATTTTAAATAAAATAAAACAAAACTTTTTTTAAAAAAATTTATATTGATAAATTTTGAGTTTAACTAAAGTAGCGTCATAACTTACATAATCCGAACTCTAGTTTAAACCAAATAGCTTCCCGGAGGTTTCATCATCATTAGAATTTAGAAAAACGCGTTAAGAATGAGTAAAAACCATCAGCTTCATACACGTTCGTACGTCACTAAAAAATAAAAAGTCAATGTCCAGAAAATTAGTACATGTGCGCTTGTAGTACATCAGGTACATGCCAGGTCAAACACCCCCAAAGCAAAATTATAGTCTATAAAAGCCTATAGATTTTGCAATCTAATTCAAGATCTATCACCATTCTATCAATTTACTATATTGACAAGCATTTCAAGTTTCAAACATGGCTTTGAAATCTTCAGGTGTTGCAATATTTGCTGCTTGTGTTGCCATTTTGGTGGCAGCAGTTGCAGCACACGAGGGACATGACCATTCCAACATGGCCCCTACCCCAAGTCCACCGCCACAGGAGGATGCTGCCGTTGCTTCTCTGCCGTCCACACTGTTCGCGATCGCGGGTTTGGTTGTTACTTTGTTCGTAATTAAGGAGAGGATGTGATGTTATAAGCAAAATTCATTTCGGTATCTAAAACCCCTTATATTAATATGTTTGTAATTCTATTATTTCTCCGTTGTTCTTTGATGAGTTATCACTGTCGAATCTTTTGCCATGTTGGACTTCCTGTAATAAAACAAATGAGCAATTTCATTTTGTCATTTTATATAACATTTTTGTGTTATAATGTTTATATATTGCTGTAGCACCAATTTTTAATAAAAACAAATGTGTCGCATTTAAACAATCACATTTAAGATAAGTTAGTACTTCAAAACTAGTTGCAATATTAATATAATTAATGTGAGGATGATAACC
The DNA here is from genome assembly GCA_028554755.1 of Cordia subcordata. Lineage (NCBI taxonomy): Eukaryota > Viridiplantae > Streptophyta > Magnoliopsida > Boraginales > Cordiaceae > Cordia > Cordia subcordata. The sequence continues at coordinate 3,440,998 of JAPTOF010000020.1, forward strand.
AGAGAAATTAACAGGACGATTTAATATCTGGCTGATTTTTTTTTTATGTTTTATTGTCGATTTGTTTTTGCTAAATAATCAAGCTTTCCCTTAGAGCTCCAAGTAATGAACAAAGTCAACGTTGAGGGAAGATTAGATTTAACGATACAAGAGAGATTCAATAGGAGCAAATTGTTCATATAATTATAATGAAATGATTTGAATAATATTTTTTTTACAGCACTATTTAGTATAAGAAGATGCACATTCAAATAAATATGTACACGCAGCACAATTTTGAAGACTAATATTAATCAATTCACTTTTTTTTGGTTCTTAAATTAAGCATGTATCCACAAAATATAATCATATTAATCAATGTTTTAGAATCAACATCTTCTTTTACGAGTAAAAGTAATTGATCATGTAAAAGATTAAATGAGTAATCTAATGGGAGAACACTCGTCCAAATCTATCGAACTCAGTTTATCACACTGTTGAGTTGTCTACTATCGATTCGCTATTGCAACAATCTTAACGTTTTTTTGCCGTTTGATACATATTGACATCATTGGAATCTACAATGGAGTTCAACAAAATACAATATTTCAGCCTCATCAGAAAGGGGCTAATAAAAATTATAAGATTCTTGGAGGCCCAGCCTCGGAACGCCCTCTACGAGTCCTTGGTGTCTCAGCCTTGGAACAAAAGAGACATTGCCGGCTTCGACACGTTTCTACAAGATTAAAAAATTAATCCGTGTTGAGAACATAAATATCTTATTTTTTTATATATAATTTTTACAATGTAAAGAGTCTTATCTATAAGAATAATACAAAAATAGATATATAATGCTAGAATTTGTTCAGATTTAGAACATATAATTTGACTCCGACGTGTGAGAGTACGAATAATTATAAATCACGCCTAGTGTTTAATTACATAATAATAAATAATCCGAAAATGAAAGGTCATAATAATTTAATGATTTCACTACGCTTCCCTTGAATGTTTATCTGTTAAGAATATTATACTTAGTAGAATTTTTGTCGTAATTAATTGTTTGTACCACAGCGGCCAAGCCAAACAACACCCAAACAAGACTAATGTTGTAAGTTATAAAGCACGCAAAATTGTACTATTGAAGATCCAACAAGAGAAATTTCAGGCATGGCTTTGAGATGCTCACCATCAGCTGTGGCAGCAACAGTAACATTTGTTGCTTGTCTTGGCATCTTGGTGGAAGAAGTTGCAGCACAAGATCTTCATCAGGGACAAATACTCTCACATGGCTACTGTTCCATCACCTCCAAACAATGCTGCTGTTGTTTCTCTACCTTCAAATTTATTCGGCATCTTCGCTTCGATTGTCTCTTTGTATGTAATAAGGGAAAGGAGATTCAGATATTCCTCTTCCGGTTATTCTGGTATTTCTACTCGTGTTTGTTTATATATATGATGACATAAATACTTAATGAAAAATAAATCAAATTTACGTTCAAAACAAATTAAATAGTATTTCCTATTGATTTATCCGCTGGGTTGGACTTATATTTGGATTTTTTTACAAATAACACAATTTAAATAATTAATTTCAAAAATAGCCTTGTTTTTTGCTGGGTTTCAAAACTAGCACTTTCGGTTTTTCAATAAACGAAATCGGGTATTCAAAAAACAAAAAACGTGCAAAATTTTTCCCAACCATTTTTCAGCTTTTGAATAGCCAAAAAATCCTGCAGCATATATTCCCCTGGCAACCTGGCAGATTCCTAGTTTTGAACAGCTAATTTCGGCTATTGAATAGCCGAAAGTTTGTCCCGTCATTCTTACTTCCCATTAATCAATACGTGACTGACAAAGTGGCAGCCATATTCGTTTATTGAATAGCCAAAATCTACATTTCGAATATTCAACTAACGAACTCAGCATCACGAATAGTTATATAAACCCCCCCTCCTTCCCGTTGCTTGCAACCATTGCTTCAAATTTTTTTTTCAACCTATTACTAGCAAAAAAACACTTGCTTATATTTTGTTATTAGGTCCTTTTAGCTCGACCAAAAGGTTTGAAACCCCAAAAAATTTTATTTGTAAACCACCCAATGTTTGATACCAAATCCTGAAAATAATATGAATCCAAATGCAATAACCATTATTTTACATTATGGAGGCCAAAAAATAAAAGGCTCTTTCAACGTATAGTACGAGACTAAAAAGCCAAGGCGCAAAGTCAAAATAACAGAAGAAACGTCGTACAGTGAGTTCGTTTACAGTGTTTATGAGAAGCTCAATTTGCGTTACAACATGGATAGAGTTGTGTTGTATCACCATTTTCAATCAGCACTCATCAATTCCCAATATCCGTATTTCAGCGTTAGTGCAGTCAGTTCTGATAAAGAGTTGCGGGACATGTACGAAATTGCTTGTCATCCCAATTACATGTGCACAACGGATGTTTATATTGACGTAGACACGGATGACGTGTACTTTTCCTAGACAGTCAGTGGTACTCCTTCTGACGAGAGTGTCCCCGATCTAAATGGAAATTTTACTGGTTACCAAGACGAAAGTGACGACATGGTGACGACCGTGTCGGAGTCTTCCAACTTAAACGTGTCTCCTCAGGACACGTTTAATGTGGCTGGGACATCACATGCCGGAGGCTCGCATGCGATGTTCGACTTGAATATGGACACATTTCAATCCAAGCCGGAAGAAGATGACGAGGATGTGGAGTTGGACTAACAAAATGCATGGTACGATGATGATAAATACGATGAATATGCAAACTCTAACATAAAAGGTGGTCCGAATAGTGGTGGAATACCTACGGTGGAGGAGTTGGATAATGTTGAGTTACAAACTGCTACACAGGAGTACTACATGAATAGCATGGATATACCAGAAACCAAGCCCGTTTGGAACCCAGATACTAAGGAGCTTACATTCGGCATGGTTTTTCCTACCAAAAAAGATGTGCAACGGGCCGTACAGATGTACGCAGTCAGCGTACAAAGAGAGTACTCAGTCGACCGGTCCACACCGAGCTTATACGTCGCTTCTTGCAAGAGTAGCAGCCGCGATAATCCATGTAGATGGTACTTGCGTGCCACTAAAAAATCCACGCACTGACAATTCAAGATTACAAAGTACTGTGGGGAACACAACTGCTTAGCTCATAACAGACGGTGTAGGCACAGAAATCTTACTGCTGATTTGGTCGGATTTATGGTAAGACATTTTGTAAAACATAAACCTAATTTTAAGATCGGTTTTGTTCGAGCTCACATTAAGGAAGCACTCCAAGTGGATATATCTTACGGGAAGCCATGGCGTGGGCGAAATAAGGCGATCGAACTTGTATATGGCGATTGGCACACTTCATATCAATCCCTTCCACGGTTCTTTAGAGCTTTGAAAAGAAAGAATTTGGGGACGATCATAACTTACAAGTTCTTTTCGGGTTCCACGACAGAGTACAAAATTTTCGACTATGTTTTCTGGGCTTTTGCACCGTGCATCGCAGCATGGAAGCATTGTCGACCTGTGATAACGTTCGACGGTACCCACTTACGGGGCCTATACAAGGGTCATCTTTTTACATCACTGATGACAGATGCAACAGGAAAAGTTTTGCCGTTGGCATTTGCCATCGTTGATGCTGAGACAACAGATAGTTGGCCATAGTTCCTAGGCTCGTGCAGCAGCATTTTCTTCATGATATGGAAGAGGTTTTTTTAATATCTGATCGTTACCCAAGGATACTTGCTACTGTGGAAAATATCTCGTCAATCGGGCATTTACGTGTAAAACATCGTATTTGCCTTCGCCATCTGAAAAGCAACGTGATGAAACATTGTCGAAACCAGTACGTCAAAGACTTGTATTGGGTAGCTGGAAAAGAACATCAAGTTCGCAAGCATAATGCAATCATGCAAAAAATTCTTGAAGTTGACCCCACACTTGGCGGTGTTGTGAGAAAGGCGTACGACTATTTATCTGAAATCGACAAAGAACTTTGGACCCTTTCTTCAGATGGAGGGGCCCGTTGGGGTATGATGACGATGAACAGTGTTGAATGTTTTAATGGTGTTCTTGTTGGTGCAAGATGCTTACCAATAACTACATTAGTCAGTCACACTTTCATAAAATTGGTGGAATACTTCTACAATCGATCCATAAATGCTAGCTATTTGGTTGGACAACAAACGCAGCTCCCAAGTAGAACAAGGGAACTTTTTGAGAAGTGGGAGTCTCATTCACACCGCTACTGTGTTTTAAATTTTCACTTCCAAACTTGTATGGCATAGGTCGGGCATTTACCGACGCCATTCACTAAAAGACCTCCAACACAAGTTGTGAAATTCAACGAGAAGACATGTACTTGTGGTAAATGAACAGCATATCATGTGCCGTGTTCGTATGCACAGGTATTAGAACATTATCTAAACAAACCATCGATGAGTTAATACCAAAGGAATATACGGTGGCAGCGTACACTACAACATACTCAATGCCATTTGAGCCTTTGGGACATGAGAATTACTGGCCACCAGCACCCACATGGCAACTAGTCCCGAATCCAGCACGGTTGCGCCAAAGAAAGAGAGCTAGACTTGGTGGTAGACGTATCCCCAACGAAATGGACCAGTCGGATCAAGTTCGTCGGAGAAGGTGTTCAAATTGTCATCAGCCAGGGCACAACCATTTAAACTATGGGTGTGGGCTGTGGCGGTGTTGGCTGCGATGAAGTCAGGATATGCGGCTGCGCTGGCGGCGGGACATCGAAATATGTGGGGGTATAGAGCACATGCTGGTACTGTGCCTGTGTTAATGTCTACTACATCTGGCCGAGCACAAAGTGCATCTCTGGCCAGAAGCTCGCAGAAAAAAATGTACCATGCTGCTGGTACCCGCGCTGTAAGCGGTGATACACGGTACCCACGGTACTAGCCTGCACACAGAGCACATCATTATTACATTACATAATATGTACATCATTATTATTACAAAAACCATGATGACGTTGTGATACACTACTTACCAAACGATATGTGTCCCATGATTGTGTCTGGTAGCAGGTATGCGTCTGCTCCGACAACGACTGACTGATGACGGTGATAGAGTGATGCCGGTACCACTACATGTACTGAGACAGTGGGATTACATCTGGGCTCTCCTCGGCGATCACCCTCCGCTGCGTATCCCACAAACCACGCAACCGAGCTAACTCGGTAGGATCCTTTATTTTCTCTTTTCCTCGGATGTGGTCTACTATCATCAATAGCAACGGTGGGGCCGCAGAACCTTGTCGAGTCTGTGATACTCCACAATCCTTCCCAAGAGTAGTGGAACACATGTTCTCCACCACTCAGACCCCTCCGTGCAATACAGTGGCAACTGGTCCATGGTGCTTATGTATGGCTCCCAATCAAATTGTGATATCAATGTTGTTGCTCACATAAGTTAAATAGTTATTAACTTAAAGAGTATATGTAATATGCAATTATAAATCTTAATATGCTTATCATACCTGATCCGGCTGCATCTTGTCCAATGCATCGCGAATCACCAATAAATCGCTGTTAGCAGTATCTCGAAACTCCTTCAGCTACTGATATACTGCACCACGGGGCTTCCCCGGTAACCCAACCTAATTACCCTCTGCCGGGTGTGATCGCCGCTTTTGCTGTGCTGGTGGCGAATGGAGTCTGGGCCTAAAAATGTCGAATCTATCGAACAGCCACCACTGCACGTAAACCAATACATTAGTAACATTACTATTCATAGAAATTTTACAAATACAATATAGAATATATATGATACCTGCATCAGACTAAACCCGCCGCATAAGTTCACTCTATCACCGTATGCACATAGATCCAACTAATGGTAGATGGATGCAAGTGCTGCAGCACCCCAATTCAACTGTCTAATATTCCCAAAGGCTTGCAGCACAGACGGGCACGATGCTGAGCCTACTCCTAGGTGTACTCCTCTAGACGCGTCGACGTGTATACATTCCTCAACTCATGCAAGTTTACCTTGTCGGTTCTCGCATTAATGGCGTCCTGATGGCGTGCTGCACCACATACATCATGGAATAACTGCTGCCACTCGACAACCGTGCGTCGCGCCTTACCGATCTCCGGCATAGGATCACCCTGTGCGGGTAAACCCCATAAAACAATTATGTCTTGCAGTATGATGGTGGCCTCTCCACAAGTGAGGTAGAATATATGCGTCTCTGCTTTCTATCGCTCAACTAGGGCAGCAAGCATAGGATAATAAAACTCCTGCCCACCGGCTGCATAGCACTCATAAAAGCTTGCAGTCGCCAATGCGTCCTGAGCACAAGGATGCTCAGGCTCGTCATATAGATGCTTATCGCATCTGAGTACTCGGACCTCCCTCATATATGTGCTGCTCATCATCAGATAAGTCCTATGCTGAGCATAGTGAACGAGAAGGGATGTGTCCTCCGGTACTGGTCTTTGGGCCATAGCGTCACCTACGAACAATAAATGAATTGATTAGTAAATATATTAATATAAATTCATACTGCTAATAATCATAATATTACTAAAAATAACAATAATAATAATAATAATACTATAAGACTAATGATAATAATAATAATAATAATAATAATAATAACAATAACAGTAACAAAACTAATAATAATAATAATAATAACAATTATAATGATACAACTAATAATAATAACAATAAGAATAATAATAATAATAATAATAATAATAATAATAATAATAATAATAATAATAATAAAACTAATGATAATAATAATAATAATAATAGGAAGAAGACAACTACTAAGACTACTACTACTACTACTACTACACCTGGCAAACGGGTACCCGCTACCCCACCCGCTTAAGTCGGGTTAGGCAGCTTGGTGGGTCACATCGGGTCTACCCGATTACCCGGCGGGTCAAGTAATGCCAAACCCTAAATCGACCCTATAGGGTTGGCGGGTTGGCGGGTTGGACCCGCCAAATATTGGAAAAATGTTTTTTTTTTATTTAATTAAAAAAATGATAAATCAATGTCTAAAAATTAAAATTCACAAAATTCAACACCTAAAATCATTATATAATAATTACAAATCTTAATTTCCAATCATAATTCATAATCAAATCCAAAATCAAAACCATAAATCACTATTCACAAATCATGCCCATAAGTCCATAATTATATAAATAATAACCACTAACTATTAAACACCTAATAATACAATCATAATTCATAATCAAATCTAAAATCAAAACCATAAATCACAATTCACAAACAAACCATGTCCACAAGTCCATAACTCTATAAATAATAACCACTAAGCATTAAATACCTAATAATGAAACCATAATTCATAATCAAATCTATAAACCAAAACCAAAATTCCTTGAATCACAATTAACAAACCATAAGTCCATAACTTCATAAATAATACACACTCAATCATCTAATGGTTATAACATACAATTATACAAACATAAAACAACAAACAAAAATATTAATTCTCAAAACTCAATCCATTACACTAACACTACATAAGAACAATCAAACTGCATCATTTCTCAAAAACTATAGCAACAATCAAACTTCTTCATTCCTCTTCCATATCAACAACTTGATTTGAACCTGCATTTGGTTTGAAACTATAAATAGGGAATTCGAGACGTTTCAAGATTTGTTCTTCATTCTCATCCATCAAAAAAAGAAAAACAAAAAGTATTAGGAATAGATTTACCAAAAAAGTTAGCTACTAATTCACATATTACAATGTAGAAACTTATAAGCAAAACACTTTTTAATCATTTATAAGATCATTGTGATAAAATTTACCTGTAGACTTGAAACCATACAACCAATTGCGAGTACAAAGCAAAGCTTCAAAATTTACCTCATCATCTATACTAGCATCAAACTCCATTTCATTATTAACACTGACATTTTCTGACTCCATAGTATAGTCAACTAGTCAATCAACAACCCGCAAATACACCAACAAAATAGTGCCCAAAATCAACTGTAAGTCATTACAGAAAAGGAAAAAAGAAAAGCACTACGATTAGAGATTAAGAATTGAAGAGAAATTTTTTCAATCTCCTAAATAAAGAGTGAAATAAAACAAATTGTATTATTCCTGAGCAGTGAGCACATAAAATAAAACAAAACATTTTCTGTTTTCTTTTTCTTTTTCTTTTTTCTTTTCTGAGCAGCGAGCATATATATATATATATATATATATATCTATATATATATATAACATTTTCTATTTTCTTTTTCTTTTTCTTTTTTATTTTCTGAGCAGTGAGCACATATATATATATATATATATATATATATATATATATATATATATTTCGTTATCGTCAACAGTGAGCAGTGAGCACATAAATATATATATATCGTCTTTTCTGAGCACATATATATATATATATATAATTAGAGAATAAAAAAAAACGAACCTTGTTAGTCGCCGACTTTCCGTGACTCCGTCGCCGGTGGACTGCGCGTCTGCGCGGCTCCTTGAGGCGGAGAGAGTGAGAGTGACCGAGTGAGAGCCGAGGGCGAGACGCGAGAGGAGAGGGAAAGCTTTTGAGTTTTGCTAACTGAGTGAGTTTTGCCCTAATTACTAATTGCTTTGCCTTTTGCCCTTTTCCAGTTTTCCTTTTTTTTTTATTTTCTAATTATTTAAGTTTCGACCCGGGGGTACCCACGGGTCAACCCGACCCGACCCGTAATTTTGGCGGGTCGGGTCAACCCGTTTACCCAGCGGGTGGTATAATCCCCAACCCTAACCTATTAAATGGGGGGGTTAAGCGGGTAGACCCACAGGTCCTCACCCATTTTGCCAGGTCTAACTACTACTACTAAAAATAATAATAAAACAAATAATACAAATGACAACAACAACAATAATAATAACAAAAACAATAATAATAATATCAATAGTAATAACAAAATTAATAATAATAATAATAATAATAATAATAATAAATAATAATAATAATAATAATAGTACCAATAATAATGATAAAACTAATAATAATAACAATAAGAATAAGAAAAAGAATAAAAAAACTAATAATAATAATAATAATAATAATAATAAAACTAATAATAATAAGAATAAAATAATAATAAAAATACCAATAATAATAAGAATAATAAAACTAATAATAATAATAATAATACCAATAATAATGAAAAAACTAATAATAATAATAATAATAATAATAATAATAATAATAATAATAATAATAATAATAACAATAATACAAATAATAATGTCTGAACTAATAATAATAATAATAAACCAATAATAATAATAATAATAATAATAATAATAATTAATTACTATTATTATTATCAAAATTGTTATTATTATTATATTGAAAACAATAACAATAACAATTTCAACGTGATGATTCAAATATCAATATCTAAGACAAAACTACACGACAATAATATCAATAATCATATCACCCATTTTATACGTAATATAAACATGCACAACATATATTAACATACACATCATGAATATATACATAAACAAAATTATATGCAACTATACATACATGTTAAGCATACATATATATGAAACAACTTGAAAAAAACGTAACAAACAATACTTTAAATCGGTAAAAACTTAAAAAAACATACAATAAGAGGCAAAATCCTAGGCTTAAAGCTTTTTGTGCGAGATTTTGAGTTCTGCGGCTAAAAAAACGTGGGATAAAACAAGGGGGGAAGGGGAAATAGCTTTGAGATCGTGTGGGGAAGAAGAAGGAGGGTATTTACAACAAAACGTTCGGTTATTGAATAGCCGAAATCGGCTATTCAATAACCAAAAGCGTGAAAATCGAGGCCATTAAATATTGTGCCGTTACACCAGATTTTTTGGATTTTGAATAGCCGAAATCGGCTATTCAAAAGCCGAAAAATCTGCCGTTACGATACACTGTGTATTTTGCACATTTTCATTTTTTGAATACCCGATTTCGTTTATTGAAAAATCGAAAGCGCTATTTTGAAACTCAGCTAAAACAAGGCTATTTTTTAAATTAATTATTTAAATTGTGTTATTTGTAAAAAAAAATCCCCTGTATTTTGTGACCAAAAATTATTTCGGTCACAAAATACTAAATTCCGTCACTAAAAAGGTCACTTTTCTAGTAGTGATTCTTGATTATTCGTGCTATGTTATTCCAGCGACTGGCAAAATTGAAATTGCCACAAAGTCCCTATGGCTTTCACTATGATCTCCCTTGTTCACTGGGAACAACTAAAAGAATCTGCTGTCTAGACTATTTTTAGGTTTCAGATTGGGCTTTTGTTTTCATATAAAAGATTGCTTCTTATAAAATTGGTTGAAAAATACAAATATAGCCAAATGAAACATAAACAAAGGCCTAAATACTTGCTGAAAATAAGAACCCTCTAATCGCAAAGACTACCCTGGAAAGCTAACCAAGACCCCGATCTTTCAACCACGCCATCTCCGATAGAATCTTTTTTCATTCACGCTCAAATGGCTTATATGTCTTGCCTAATTGTCTTAAGAACTCTGGATGATGCAAAATTGTTTATATCCATGTGGAATTTCTTTTACCTCGGTCAGAAAAGCTGAACTTCTGATACCACAATTTGTTGAAAAAGAATAAGCAACCTTTTATTTTTTATCGAGTGCATAATCAAAGTTAGAGAAAAGCATATATATAGACTTACAAAGAAACCTACAAAACTAGATTAAAAGCATTTAAAGGAAGTTGTCAGGAGCATGGACCACTAACTACAAGCTACGAACCGTGACACAATTTGATCAAGCAAGATTTATCCACTAACACAATAAGCGAGATTAACTACCTACTAACACAACAAGATTAACTACCCACTAACACAACAAGACGAATAATGAACATGAATTTCGGGGCATTACTCGATAGCATAGAGGTCCAAATCCTCCCCTTCCTCTACCCCTACCCCACCCTCTAACCCCACAAAATTGAAGAAGAGGTAAAAGGCCAATAGAATTATGAATTTCTATTTACTTTTGTGACACTACAAGCATTTCAATATTTTGTACAAAAGATAAGAGTATTATGGAGTTAAATCTCTTGCAGGATGCTAAACAACAAGGTTTCACTTAGTGGTAGATACACTCAACTCCTAAACACAGATAATGTACAGCTCAAACTTTGGTAATTAGGTATTCACAAAGTTTGGTATGTCCAATCTGATACTTTGAAGTAGCCGAAGCATTTCATGATTTTGTCAATGTGATACAAATTTTCACCTCCTCTTCTGTTGGATTAACTTACAGAAACCTCCAGGTGGTGAGAGAAAGGATTGGTGTTCCCTTCCATCCAACAATTAGGCCATTCCCCCTCCTGTCAAGATTATAGGCTTTGCCGTGAGCGAACTGCTTAAGAACCAAATTAGCTTGGTATATGGATGATTCACTGAGTTCAATTTCTTCCATCCTAAACCTTGCAAAGAATGCTCTCGAAACATCAATTGTTACATTTTTAGTGACCCTCCGTTCCCCCTCAGCTGCAATTGTGTTTCGGATGCCTTCACCTAAATGAATGCCTTCAAGTGCAAGCCTGTGCTGGTTGTCTCGCTCCGTGGAATCTTCTAAACAATCGAAAAATGCAGTGTAGAAGAAAAGGGCCTCAATGAATCGATTCAAGAATGAAGGAGAATTATGGTTTGCTTCTATTTCAATGACCACCAGAATTGAAGGCCTGACACCTCTGATTGCTTTCATCACATTATCTAAGTAATCAGGCATCGAGATCATCGTCCATAACACTGAAGAACAGTAGACAGCCACAGTTTCATCAGCTTCAACATATGCAAGTTCCTTAATGCTTCTCATATCTGATAAAAATACTACTTGGAACGTGAAAGGCAAATGCATTTATTTAGCAAAGCTCGTCAGTCTCTTGCCAGTTTCTTCAATCTTCCTCATGTCCCTGGTTGCTATTGCACTTATCTTCAGATACGTGATTCCGCTGCCCTTCCGCTCTCTCAGAGCCTGCACAAGTGCTGTCCATTGAATACCACTCCTGATTTCGAGATCAATCAAATGGATCTTGGTTGCATTTCTGACATTTTCCAAGATTGCTTGAATTGCCACAATTTGCGTCACTTGATTGAAGGGAAGCCTCTGCTGCAATGCCAAGAACTCAGGGTTGGTGCCCAATCCCAAACGTTGTGCAGTTTTTATCCGTTCTTTCATTCTCTGAGTCGTTATCCTTCCTGTTACATTACCAATCCTGTCCTGTAGAGCTTCAGCGAAATAGAACACCAACCTCTGGACTGGATTACCTGAACAAGATGCCATCCATCGGCAACGAGTAATCAATCTGCTAGCAAGATCATATTGCTGAGTAGCCACCTGATCAGCTGCAAGAAGAAGAACTCGCATAAGTTCCACGTCTCTCATTTCTTCCATCGAGAGCCCCGGGAATCCAGAACCATAAGGGTGGATAGACATAGAAAAACCATCAACTCGTTGGGTGGAGAACTGCATGTATCGTTCTGCTGCGAACCTCAAGATGTTCATTGACATGTTCTGGACACATACCGTTGTCTTGTCTATCAGATTGCTTAAATCCGTTTCTTTCGATCTCTTTGAATCCCTCCTGTAGCGGTTCAGAAGCTCCAATGATGCCAGAAGAAACGGGTTCGATTTTTCTTTCACAGGCTTCCCAACTTCTGAAACATGGCAGTCTTTTGCATCACACAATCTGAAATAGTTTCTTGGTTTTCTTTACCATCCAAGTTCTCCTGCAAAAGGCTAAGTGCTGAACAAAACTCTTCGAAATCTTCGATTCCAGAATCTTGTTTGCTTTCATTGAGTGTTTCCCCATTTTCAAAACCTTCCAGGCAGCCATGAAGGTCCAAATTTTCACCGAAATTAGATGAGAAGAATAAAGGATTTGCTATTTCTTTCAAATCTCAATGATATGTATCAGACCAAGATCCTTGACTTGAAGTTACTTTACATACGTGTGTACAAGCTATCTAGCTGCTTAACAGAAAACGGCGAAGAATTTTAAAAAGGAAAATGTACTAGGTGATGAGAAAATCCATGGTGATGTTTAAGATTTTTCGAATTCTATCTTCTTAGCCTAGAGATTAACTACTCAAGAAAGGGACTACATAATTTTTTTACTTAATGAGGACAAAGAACAATGATACAAAATGAAAGAGCTTCCACCATATACAGAAAAACCAATGGCTTGTCTCCAACAAAGATATCTTCCAACAAAGTTCTGCTGAGCTATAGGCCGACACAACGAAGCTACGAGTCTATCTTCTACTATGCTGGGTTAAAATGAAATTATATATTGGGCAAAAGAGTGTTAACATCAGTGAAGGGGGTGGCTTCATGGAGTTTATAATTTTAGGACAAATCTAATGGGCCCTGCTTAAAGTAAGTTTCTCGTCATCTAAAAGAAAAAGACAAGTGAAGGTGGGTGAAGGAATGAAGAGTGAAAAAAAGTTCTGAAGATTAACCACAGAAAATACTGTTTTCTATTACTAATATGAGACTAGCTGGCAAACAAAATCACCAAACAAGCTCAAGTTGCTAATAAGCAGCATTCTTCAAAACTACAATTCATTCTCGCGGAAGGCGGCTCTAAAGTCCTGTGTCAGTACATAGGAAGTTACAAAAACATGAAAGCAAGACATAAGCCATAAACAGTTCAACTGTCTCTTGTTTCATAGTCTCTCCAACTCAGATAACAACATCAACACGTTCAAATTCGATCAAGGACATGTTATTATCTTCATTCACAGAAAAATTGGCAGGCTCGCTGACTTCAATTCGACCTGTCCTGTCCACTACAAGCCTCATTGATCCCTTGAACATGTCAATCTTTGCATTTGATAAGAACAGAGTATTGCCTTCTTTCACCAAATCCACTAGATCACAAGGCATTGTGTTAGTGAAAGCAAAAGAGAGAACAAAAAGTGCAGATTGGGTAAGGTGGTCATCTTTCACAAAGTATATTCTTAATTAAAGTAGAGTCAATTACACGCACTGATCATGCCAGTCCAATGAATGCATGCCTCTTGCAGGAGATAATACATTAACTAGTATAGTTAAACTTCCACAACTTAATTATACTCTATTGAGAACAATGGGTAGAATTATAGATCCTCATAGATCAACTGGCCTATCATCAGCTGCAAACCTTTCCTCCAGTCACATACATATATGTCCTTATGCACATTGAATAAGGTCAGAGAGCAACCAACTTTCAGATACAGCTTCTTAAATCGTATTACAAGTTCTGAGACATTGAGTAGAAACATTTGTGGATTGAAGAGCACGAACATTTTACCAGCAACTACATAGCAGTACTGATGCATCTGCCAGTTCAAGTCTTTTTCCAATTTTTAATTTCACACGATTATAAGACCAAGTTCTGGAATTTAGCAAGCAATATATAGATTGCTGACCAAAGTCTTAGTGCAGCTAACATAATCTAGGCGCTACCTCTCTGAGAAAACACACCATCCAAAAATTATTCTAGACAGTTGTCTGTTACCTATAACAACTAAAAATCAAAAGAAAGGAAAAAGAGTTTGTTAATGAAGCTATCAGATAATGTGCAACAACTTTGCTTATTTCTTCTTAATCTTTACCATTCTTAATGATGTAATTAAAATGAATAATTCAAATGCATATCGCATATCATACTTCCGAGAATCATTTAACATCTTAAAATGTGTATTAAAATGAAGAATGGCATACAAGATAAGTGCACTTCATCGAAAATCCCATCATCTCGAGATGGTCCACTAAGCAGGCACATTACTTGTCTGTCAAGACCCTCCTTAAATCTGCCAATTAGGGAACATCCTAGATTAGCTCTAAACTTTTCTTTATATGCTAATTGAGTACAAATTCTAAACAACTTAAAGTGCATTAGTAACCATTCCCCTTGATGCTAGTGACCAATAGAACACAAGTCTTAGGTAACTGAAGGCTTCATTCTCAAAGACATGATTGATGGTTTTGGGTCCATTGCACAGATGACATACTTGACGACCACTCGACCGAAAATTAGGAAGCTCTGGTTTACCTCTCTCTCACTTACACCAAACCAGTACCACACAGAACCTGTGGAAGCAGAGAATTCCTTGTGTATTATGTGTTAACATGGGGTTTCCATCCTAAAATCAATAGATATGCAAAGCCGCTTATGTGCAAGCAGGAAGCTAATACTCTAGTCCTTGCTCCTTTAGCAAAACCAATCTGATCTTAAACAATGAGCTGTGCGTTAAAAAATAAAAGACATAAATTATCTGTATGGAATCTAAAACTGCTCTCAATCTATACTTTTTGGCTTTCAAAAAGAGCAGATTGAGACCGTTAGTCATGAATCACCATAAATGTAAACTTAGATACTGCAGAATACAGACCTGCTTTTCAAGCATTTACAAAGCCTTATTTAGATGCCATAAGTCCATAAGTAATTCCAATAAATTTTCACTGGAAAGCATAAGGAGGAGCTTCTTGCCAAAAGTAATAAGAATTCAACGGTCAGTGGACGTCATTCTTCTAAAACAACTTCACTTAGGGACCTAGGGTCTAACAGCACATAATCACCATAACTACAACAACATTCAAGTGCAGAAAACAATAATTCAATAACAGAGACTAGCACATGATCAGCATAAGATACACAAGCCATGGTATTGGACAGCGAAGAGCAGCACATAATCAGAATAATTAGCAACCGTTCTTACATCTAACACCTATATGTTTGTTCTTCTTTAAGATTTCATCCTCCAGAGGGATGACATGCTAATTTCTTTTTAGTGTACAACGCAGTTAGATATGTAGGTAAATTTCATGCAACAAACACAATGATCGTCTTTAGCAAATACATAAAACACCATACAGGTCCAAGAAACTCATAAAAACCACAAGCACGTGTTACGAATACATCAGAGTTCAATTTTGTTGAGAAGTAGGTATAGCATTCAGCAGGTCATAATATGGAACTAGATAAGAAACCAAGGGACACGACAGAAGACAATGATCAATTATTTAAAAAAGATGGATTAAAATAAACTGTACCTTGATCGTTTCTGGTGGTTAAAATAATAATTCCAGTCTCATCTCCCACCAAGCACTCAGCAAGACGTCCTTGTGCTCGACCTCTTTGTGTAATCATCTTTGTACTAACAACTTTGACGGTGAGATTAATCCCCGTATCAAGTGGGCGCAGCTGGTTAACCTTGGTAAGACCTTGCTGTTTCTTATTTTGATCAGCCATTACTTCTTGAATTTGTTCCTTTTGCAATTCTCCGAACCCACTAAAAAGGGTACCCTGATGTTACCCCCTACACAAATTGCAAAGACTTTTCACCAATCTGAAAGTATCAGAAAAATAATTAACAAGGACAGGAATCTTGACTGCAACCAAAACATTTTGCACTTTGATAAGTGGTCAGACCAATCAATGATAACAACATCAATGAGGTAAAGACTTTTTTACTGCAACCAGGATATATTCCACACTCAAGTTATATGGTAAAGACTTTTTTACCGCAACCAGAATATATTCCACACTCAAGTTATCACACATCAGATTAATCAGTCAATACACACTGGCCACACTTTTCATTATATATCTGCCTTAACTTGATTGCGGTGTAATCACTTCTTTTTGAAACAACCTCTTGTACCTCATTACTATCCTTTCATGAATCTTGAAACTGGTCCTATTCACAGAAACACATCCATATGTATATCCATAAATTAGTGAAGGTGTATGCACCAGCTTGCACATAAGAGATCAGCACATACATACTAATTCGTGGGAATATATTGCCAAACAGACACATCCATACCACTTTGGTGTATGCATATATTGTGACTTAGACAACTGCAAGCACAGACACGCAAATAGATGTATTTATGCATACATATATACATCCAAATACATATGCATATATACGTATAGACATAGAGCTCATGGGGATTGGATTTTTTTGAAAAGTGCATTCTCTATGACTTTTGGGAAAAGTAAAAAGAAAGGTACTTTTTGAGGAGCTGAAATTCTGACTTCTGAGAGAAAAGCTTACTTTCAGCTCATTTTCATAATTTCATCTTTTTTTAAAACCAACCCAAATACTTATTGCAAAAATATGTGCTTTTAGAGGGGGGGAAAATGTTTTTTTCATTAAAAAAAAGAAAAGAAAAACCAATCCAAACAGGCCCATAGACGCAAGCGTACAAATGTATAAATGTATTCACACGTACACACTTATATGTACATTCATATATGTTAATACATACATATGTTCATGTATATATATACACACACAGAGACACATAGAGAGACAAAAATGCATACACACACAGATACACATGCATTCTTTTCTTTCTTTTTTCTTTTTCTGAGCAAAATACACATGCATTCATTCGGATATATTTAGGGCCCGTCTGGATTGGCTTATAAAGAAAAAGTAGCACTTTTGTATAACTTTTGAAAAAGATAACTTTTCAGAAGCTCAAATTTTTAGCTTCTGAGAAAAAATTAACAAAAAGCTTAATTTGAGCAATTTTCTAAAGATCTCAGCTTATTTACACAGACATTGATTATTCATCAGACTTGTATATATCTAATCTGAACAGAAGCAAAGATACGAAACGAATAGATCGACTCTACAGTAACAACATTGAAATTAAATCATTACCTGAGAGCGAAATTTTCAAGAATTTTCTCCAAACAAAAGAAAAAAAAAAATAAAAACAAATGCAGATCAATTGATACAATGATCGCAGATCCTAAGTTTAAACAAATCAAAAAAACAAAGAAACATAAATGAAAGAGCGAATTAATGGTGTAGTAGTCAAGAAAGATTTTCAAGAAATTAATTTATATTATTATATGTATTTATCAGATCCAATACCTGTTTTTTTTTCCTGATACCCCTCCACTTTGTTGCTGGTTACGTTTGGTTTAGTAGAAGCGTCGTGTGGAGATGGTCTATTGTACCATGTGCTGGCGGCTCCACGCGGAAATCTTTTTTGTGTTAGTATTTTTATTTTTATTTTATGTTGTATTTTCTTTCTTTTTTTTTTTTTTATTTAAAAGAATGCCACAGGAGTTGTAAAAGTAAAAGGAAAAGAAAACTGAAAAAAAAAAAAGAAAAGGTAAAAGATTTTAAACCTTAAAAAAAATTGGAAAAATAAACCAAAAAAAAAACCACATTCCACTTGATCTTAGCCAAAATGTTGAGAAAGGTATAAAAAAGCTTAACACATACTCTTTTCCATTAGTTCAAATCCTCCCACGAGTTTAAACTAACTAGTTCAAAACGTTCAATTTTCATCGTTCTTTTTCACGAGAATTTAATAACTATAAGTTTCAATGTGTTTTGTTCGACAAAATTAAAAGATAACTTTGATCACACAAGTGGTTTAACTAAATCAAAATACTTCATTATTCTTATTTGAGAAAAATATGCCTTCTTATATTAATTTTTAACGTTTTAATTAATTTATGTCAAACTTAATATAATATTAACTCTTAGGGTTTTAAACCGCTTATTTTATGAACCTTTTTTTAACATGGTCACCAATGTGTTTGGTGCGATCTTGGCACGAAAGTCTCACCCAAATATGCATGTTAAATCTAGGAAAAAGCCTCCTAACTGTAATTATGTGTTTGGTGGATATAAATTTGTCCCCATTACATTGTCTTAACTTATGCTAGTGGATATATGTTCTTTGTTTCATTATCCCTCGTCTTTTTATGTTAATAAAATAAACAGTTTTTGTATAATTATTTTAAAGTTAATGCACTTTTTGCTTATATACCCTCCCCCCACCCAAAAAAAAAAAAAAAAAGGCAACTTACCTTAACTTTTTTACTTGTGATTATCATTTTTCTTTCTTTTTTTTTTTTTGGGCTAAATAATTAGTAGAGCAAAATCTACTGAAGAAGAGCAAAAGCCGGTAACACCTCCTCTATTCACCTCTAGATTCATTCTTTTTCCTTCCATGAATTTTCATAATTAATGCAGTAAGCAGAAAATAATCTCTCCCCTTCTTCACTAATCCAGAATCAACAAGTTCATACTTTCCATGAACTCTTCAATCCAAAGTTCTCCACACCAAAACCATGGCAGCATTGCAACTTCATCATCTCCTTCATATTCTTCTGATCTTTTCATCCATCACCTTACCTTCTTCAGCAGATCATTCAAAGCTGACCCTCGATTACTACAGCAAAACATGCCCTGATTTTCCAAAAATCGTGCAGCAGGTCGTTGTGGAGAAGCAGCTTGCTTCACCCACCACGGCTGCAGCCGTGGTTCGTGTCTTCTTCCACGACTGCATGGTCGAAGGATGCGATGCTTCGCTCCTCATCACCTCCAATGCCTTCAACAAAGCCGAGCGCGATGCAGACATTAACGAATCCCTCGCAGGTGATGCGTTCGACCTGGTTGTCCGCGCGAAGACCGCTCTGGAGCTGCACTGCCCGGGCGTTGTCTCCTGCGCTGATATACTTGCTGTTGCAACTAGAGACCTGGTGACAATGGTGGGCGGTCCGCATTACAACGTTAAACTCGGAAGAAAAGATGGCCATGTATCTAATGCTGATGGAGTCGAAGGCCACATCGGTAGGCCTAACATGACTGTAATGCAGCTGATAGACATTTTCGCGTCCAAAGGGTTCAGTGTGCAAGAGATGGTGACATTGTCCGGTGCACATACCATAGGCTTCTCTCATTGCTCAGAGTTCAGTGATAGAATCTTCAATTTCAACAACACTTCAAAACCTGATCCATCCATGAATCCTAAATATGTGGAAGCTTTACAAAAGCTTTGCGCAAACTACACGAAAGATGACAGAATTGCAGCTTTCAATGATGTGATCACCCCTGGAAAGTTTGATAATATTTATTATGTGAATCTGCAGAAGGGGTTGGGATTATTGGCTTCTGATCAGGCGTTGGCTTTTGATCCCAGAACTAAGCCTACGGTGGACCTGTATGCTGCAAACCAGGATGCTTTTTTCAAAGCATTTGGTCATGCCATGGAGAAAGTGAGTGTTCACGAGGTTAAAACGGGGGAGGAAGGAGAGGTGAGACGTAGATGTGATGCTCCCAACAAGTCACTTTCCGGTTAACGCTTTCACAGGGACGTTTAACGCAGAGTGCACGACCCGCATCCACAAAAAGTCCACCCTATGTCTCACAGAATTAGAGTAAGCCATGCCCAAGATAAAAGGATAGGGAGATTGATTGAAATAGCTGCAGTGTTGTAAAGATCACAACAATATAGATGACAAAAGGGATGATAGTTTAGATTGTAGACATTTCCGTCGTGTCATTGTAATGTAATGTAGTCGAATGCAAGTGGCAATGCGAAAGGATGTGGTAAGGATAATAAATAGATACAATAAATCCTTTTTCTATGAGGTGGTAATTAAAAATATAGTGTTTATGATGATCTTGATTCTTTAAAGGCAGAAAAATTAGGTAAATTTGATGTAAATCCTTCTGGCTATCAACTGTTGCAGCTGACCAATATGCAATTGGACCCAGACAGTGTATTCATTCAGTTTAGCATAAAATTGATTTTCAAAAGTGGTTTGACAAATAGTTAATGAGGGAACAGAGATCTTACATTCAAAAAAGGTTGTCTTTCAGTATGAAATTTCAATTTCCTCATAGCATATCAAATAGCCACATAGAGCAATGAAGTTCCCTCAAACTTTTTAGCAAAACATGAAAGAAGAAATTATCAGAGTTTTAAGTAATGAACAACAAAAGCTGCAGTGAATTAGTGAAACCAATCCAAAAAAAAAGTATAGGTATGTGAAACAGGAAAACATACTTATAAATTCAATGAAAAATAATTTTATGGACCAATTATGTGATTTACAACTATAATGACGGTTAACATCCAGAAAAAACAGAATAAAAAGAAGGGGAAAGAGAGGAGAGAATTTTACAATACAATGAGCCACATTGCTTTACATATGCTATTCCATCAGCTGCCCATAATCAAATGTGTAGTTGATTTGGAGCAGGAAACTCCATCTCAAATTGCTCTGCAACAACTTCGCAATCGCAGAGAATAAATGCCACAATGGACTGGATTATGGTCCCCCATGAATCTCATACTACAATCTGAAATACAAAGTTAGTGAATTGGAAAATAAAAGGAGAGAAAAAATAAAGACAAACGTAAAAATAGAAAATGTTAACCAAGCGACTAGATGAACAGATTCTCACCCTACTAGCAGGGCTTCCTCTTGTCCACCTTCAAGGGAATATTGTACCACTTTTTCTTTTTCGTTCTGTCCCTACTTGGCTTCTTATCTCTTACTTGCTCATCTTCACTAGTCTCCTTGGTTGCACCCTTACTCTTGCTCCGGCTGCTACTACTACGTTTCATTGGGGGAGCAGTTGTGTATGAAGCTTGGATTTCATATCTTTGCTTAAGGAGTTCATCAATCTGCATGAATAACACAATAAATGTCAATCGGGAATCAACTTGGTCGCAAGACTGATCTGCTCTCACATTATCACTCAAATAAGCAGTTAGTATAGGAGCTTCCATGTAACTCACAGCTCGCATTTCTTGTGCATATCTACCGGTCATTTCCGTGAATTGGGCTAGTACCTGTTGATACATATAGAGCACGGGATCAGCAAAACAGCTCAACTCAAGGAAACATCAAATATAACAGTGTGTAAGTTCAGACCTCCCTATATTCGCTCTCAAACTTGGAGAGTTCCACCCTTTTTGACAAAATTTGAGCTTCCACAGCTCTAAGATTCTCTTTTTCCTCTGTGAAAGGTGCAGCACAAAGGGCTTCAATGGTATAGCTTACACTTTTGAAAAAATTATCACCTAGAAAGGACGACATGAATCAATAGAGACGAGTGGTCAGATATAGCTAGTGCATGGTAAATTGAAAGTGCTGAACAAGTAAAAGAATATACCATAAACAGCAAATACATGAGTGCCAGCTTTTAGTTCAGATATTTCACAAGGCTGAAACCCATCCAATTTTTTGAAAAAAGCAGCATCAGGGTCCTTTGCAGCAACCACCTGTATCATATCAATAAGAACTCCAACCCAAAATATTTTAGCTAAATATGAAACTGAAAAGCAAAAGCAGTTATCATAACAGTTTCAGTACTCACCGAGTTAGACACGTGGTCCATATGATAAACAGGGAACCCAAGAAAATACATCCCAGCAGATGTCACCTTGCCTGTTTTTGCACTATCCTCCTAAAAATTAACAAAACAACTCAAAGTTGGAGACTATTTAGTACTGTGACAATAGCATACTTTAGAATGCTAAAGCTAGGGTTAATAGTTTGTCAGACAAAACCACAGCAGATGGTTCCTTTTCAACTCATGTAGTACAAATGACAAAACAACACAATAACAGGTTTTTGTTAATTTTGACGGAAATTACAATAGAGAAGACATTGCTTCAATAAAAATTTTTAGGTACTAAATCAGCATTTACTTCCTTAAAACATTTCATTAACAAAATTAAACCACAAGGACGGAATCTGTGAAAAGGTTTCCTTAATCTAAGATATGCAGAGGAGACATGGAATATAGAAATAGTACTTTACATTAACAAACTAGCGAAAAGATAAGGAAATCAAGAACCTATTATATCCTATGTCGGTTAGAAACTCAGAATACTCTCAGGAATGTGACGAATCTTGAAAAGAAGTGGACTGGTCGACAGACGCAACACATATTCAATACAGCCATTAAGGATATTAATATGCCCCTTACAAATGATATTAATGTTACTGTATGGGAACTAAACCACAATAAAATTTCAGAAGGCTGTCCTAATACAAGCCAGGATGGGGATATAGTTTCAATAGCTCTTCAAACTGTCTGCGCAAGAACTGTGGTTCTAGGATCTCAATGAATGCCTACAACAGAGGGGTGTTAACTCCAACACCAGAAAATTCAATTTAGACTTTTCAAGGATAGAGGAGTAATATTTACCTGCAGTGCAAGGCTTAATCCACCATTTTCCTCCCGATCAAAGTACAGTAACTACACAGAGCCAGAGCCCACTAGTGAGACTAGACAAGTGCCTCAGCGAAAATGACAGTCCAGAAGAGAAGCAAGAATGTCATAAAAATTATAACTTCAAGCATTTGTTTGAACTTAAAATGATTGTAGCCACAGAAAATTTGAGGGAATGCAGTCAAACATTGGTCATGTTTAATAGAGACAGAGCAAACATGTTAAAGTTAAAAGCAACTATTTCACCATGTTGGATGAACAGCTATTCATTAAAAACAAAAGAAAAAGAGGAAAAGGACAGAAATAGAACTTTGACTGTAGGTACTCCTAATGAAATTACAACCCAGTAATTAGAGCCATTAGTTGCATGACAACAATCAGATGAAATTATTTGTTCGCCTATTTGCATGCAGTAATATACTTGAGAACTAGGACATATGAAATTCACCATAAAAAACAGAATGTATGACCTGCAAATATAAATTCAAAATACATACAGAAAGAGAACCTGTTAGAGCCAAGTAATCGTCCAAATTTACACATGATAGTAAGACATTCATGTACTGGGGACATAAATTTGTTTCAGACACAAAAAATTTTAAAATGGCTGTCTAGCAAGTACCTCAATAGTTCTTTCTCTTCCTTCAGAAAAACAATCACCAGCTATGAAATAATGGATATTAATAGTGCCTATAACTAAACACTAGTATATTCACTAAATAATGTTGTTTGTTTATATTCTTTTCCAATCAGATATCCACCAAAAACACACAGAGAGGCACAAGCACATTCACAGCGACAGAGACACACACAAAGACATAGACACAGAGAGAGAGAGAGAGAGATAGATTTAACCCCAAGGGGTAATTCCTATAAGCTCCAAGGATAAGGACTTCACTTTTTTTATTACTGTGTCAAGATAATTCTAGAATAGTTGAAGATATTACCAACAATGCCGAGCTAAGTGCCATTGAGGCAGTTTCATCTACCTCCTCAAAATCCTACAGTGGTGAAAGCCTTGCAACTATGGACCTTTTAGTAACAAGTTTTGATGAATCAAAGACAAAAGACAGTTTTTTTTGAGAAATATCTAAAATTACTTCGACAGCAACAAGGATGTGTTTGTTACACAGAAGTGAAATGGGTAAATAGAAAAGAAAATATAAAAAGCCAACCTGGATACTGTAACAAAGTAACAAAGTACTATATGCAGTACACTTCAAAAGTCCATGCAAATTTGCAAGCATTAGAGTTGATATTGTTCCAACAAGTACCTTGAATTTGCTTTTGTCTCTTGAATAGACGCGGCAAACTAAGCCTGCCTGTGCTTCCTTTTCTGTTATGATAACAGAATAGAAGTGAGCAGATTGCTTTTCAACCTGTTAAGGAAGAAAAAATTTGTCTGAAGAACCAAATCGAAGAGGAATCAATGTCAAAGCAGAGGAAATAGATTCACACCTTTCTGCAAATAGCCTGACCCAAAGGAAGTGGATCAACTGATACCATGCCATTCAGTGCTTCTTCTAGTACAGTGGCTGACACAGTAGTTTTTATTGGAACCCCAAGTTTACTGATTGTACAATGCAACATTACAAGCATGTCGTATTATTATATGGCACAGAAAGCATCGATGTACGTCGGTTAACCACAACACGAAAATGAAAAGACAGCGCAAACTTGTGCCAGGGAAACCTGAAAAGTGCAGCAAACATAGTATTTACAGTCCCTAAACTTGAAAGATCCAGCTCCAGTTCCTGGCTGTCTGCTTCAACAGCCTGCAAAGCAGTCTAATATGTCACTACTTGCCCTAAAATTGCACACTCAACCAGAAGACTATTAGCTTAAACCTATGCATGACTTCTAATAAATAGTAGTCAAAATATTGCTGTTCAAGGCTTATCATAGAAAACTTAACCTCAAAGCCAGCTGCATCATATTGCCGCCGTTTATCTGGATCAGACAAAATGTTATATGAAAAGGTAACTTCTTTAAACATATCTGCTGCTTTAGGGTCATTTGCATTTTTATCAGGATGGTACCTAACAATATCATGGGAAGAGCATCAATAGGGACTAAAAGACACTATTATCTTCAAAAAGACATTATTATCTTCAACACATGAAAGCACGCAGATATAAGCAACCATCCCAAAGACAATGTTAATTTCTGCTGTTTCAGATATGAAACAAAGGTACGGAAATATTTCAGGCTATAATATTGGTTACGTGAATAAAGATCTTAGGATAAAACAAAATCTTTTAGCAGCACAACTGAGATGGTACAGGGATAACCATTGGCTCAAGCATTTTGGACTGCAAGGGGCTGCAGTGGAATTTCTGAGACTGACATAGACTAACTACAAATGGTAGATTTACTTTACACGATGAAAACCTGGTAACCAAATCAAAACTATATATTCCTGTAGGTTCAGCATAAATGTCTTCTTGAGTGTCAGAAATAGGCACGTTCTACTCCCAGCTCTTTCTAGAAACTTCTACAATTTTGCCAGGATTTCTCTTGCACAGGCATTGAAGAGCAAGATACCTCTTATTATGCAAGACTTAGTAATCCATATAAATATCTTTTGACATTTTGAGTGATACCTTCTTATTATAATTTATAAAAGAATTAGTAACCATATCAATACCTTTCACACTTTGACATAACAATGTGTTGTATGGTCAATTTTATTCATATCTTACTATCAACTGTATCACATTCTAGTACAAGCGGATTCATGTAAATGCATATTTAAATCAACAGTTCACCATTTCTATACTTAAGAGACGTAAACTGACAAAAGAACAGGAGATCGTGATTATTCTGGATTTTGCAGAGGAAGAAGGCACATCAAAGACATGGGAAAAAAAAAATCTTCACCGCTACACAAGAAAAAAAAAAAAAAAAAAAAAAAAACCTTCACAGCTACACCCCTCGAAAATCAAATTTAAGCTACACTAACCTGACAGTCAAAAGGGACAATATTTTACAGAAATGGACACCCACATGGTAAATTTGATCAACGTATCCTCCCTCCACTCGAAGAGAGAAAAAGAAAAAGAAAGAACGACAGAAAGAAAGAAAGGAAAAAAAAAAACCACCTAATTTTGAGTTCTCCTTGTTCTCAACTTTATCATCCGGAGAAAAACTTCTTTTTAAACTTCTTCATTTCTTGTTTCTTTTCTTATTTCGTAATTGAGTAAATCTTTTCAAAGCATATCCATTAGAGACTAAAAGAAAAATAAAACGTATAAAAAAAATTCTTTTTCCTTTTTCAAAACGTTAAGGAGCACTGATGGCTCAAGCACGCAATGACTGGTGCCAACTAAGACAACCCTTTCCCTTTTGTCTCCCCACTTTTCTACTTTCTTTCGAGTGTCAGCTAAAAAGTAGGTAAAAAGTAACTATTCAAAACTCAAAAATTCAAATTCTCAAAATGCAATACCAGATCAGTTCTATCGGTAAAGATTCCATTTTCCCAAAAGTTCAAGAAATTTTACAAAAAAATACGACAATACCGAGAACACTATATGATATTTCCTCAAATTGTTTAACAACAGATTTAATTATCAACAAATGTACATACAAACATACATATATATATATATATATACATATATATGCATATACATATATACATATATGTATATATATGCCCTAAAACTGATCTAATTCACGCTAAAACCAAACAGAGAATGTTCATTACAACTCCAAAATTAGCCAATCAAAAATGAATTCAATATTTATAAAAGAAAATTATTAAAGTAACGTACTTTAGAGCTAGTTTTCGATAAGAAATCTTGATTTCTTGATCTGTAGAGTTTCTGGAAACGCCCAAAACCTCGTAGGGGTCCCTCCGCAGCTGCACCGTCCCATCGGCGCTGCTCTTCTCCGCTTTCTCTTTGTGCCCCGGCATTTTTCTCGAAACAGCTTTAAACTTTCTCCCTAAACCCCCGAAAAAATGGTCAAAAAGCTCGGAACTTTACGCCCAACATGAATAATCCGCTCATTTTTCACACTAAAAATTCAAAGTTCCTCGAAGAAAAATGGTTTTTTTTTTCTGAGGAAAAGAAAAGCAATTTTCAGAATAAAACAAAAACCCTAACAATGGCAACTCAGGTTCCAAGCTGGAAGGTTGGGTTTGTCCTTGTTTGTTGTTTTCGAGAGAGAGAGAGAGAGAGGGATGGAGAGGGAGGGGGATGTTCTTTATTCGTTTGATTGTTTTGATTTAGAAGAGAAATTGGAGGTAAATGAGGTGGCCTTTTTAATATTTCTTTTAGTTTGATATTCGAAACATAAATTTGGGTAAATAGCATTTCACCCCCATTAATTTTTGTGTAAATGTATATTGTTCTTTGTACTTTTTAAATAAAAAAGATATCCGTCTATGATTTTTGAAAGAATTGCATGTTTATCCCTCCATCATGTTCTTTATTAGAAATATTTAGAAATAACAAATTGTGTTCTAAACGCATTCCTTGAATGTTTTCTTTTGAAAAAGCAATGATATCTTGCATATAGTAAATAACACCTTAGCCCTTATTATATTTTATACATATATATTATTCCCTTATATTTTTAAAATAGACAAAGTCCCTTGTGATTTTAGTCATTTTTAGTCATTTATAGGTTTCTATTAACTAATATGAACAAAGATAGCAAAAGGGTATGTACAAGCACCTTTCGAAATAGGAGGTAGTATTTGCTTGTTTTAGAAACACAGGATGTTAGTATGGTTATGAAAAACCACGAAAGATATGATGTTATTTACCCTATAAGTCTTGAATTTGTTTGATGCTCGAGTATATTGTACGCCATGCGAAAGTGATATGCACCAATATAGAGTCAAGAGTGACTTGACACGTGGGGACAATTATATCTTTTATCAATGAAAAAAATAAGAAAACTCACATGATACTGCATTCTACCGAACAAAAAAGAAACAAAAAGAAGAATACTGTATTCTAAGTAGATTATATCCTTAAATAGCAAAATTAATGTGTAAATTGGCTTGGGACAACAAAATAAACCAATTATAGGAAGTATTATGATAAATCAAATTTTAAGTGCTTATATGTTATTGAAAAACAATAAACATTGTAAAATATTACCTACTATAGTCTCAGTTCTCCTTATGACTGTACCTATGACAAGAATGGGGGTAAAAGGTGCATTTATAGTGTGTAAATTTGAGGGTAAAATTCTAGACAATGTGACAATAAAGAGCGAAGGAAAAATTAAGAGGGAATTAGCTAGAATGTTGCTCGTAGTTTCGTTCATTTTAATGTTGAATCAACCTTCTCCTAGATCTACTTTCAGTTGAAGGTTTTCTTTTTAAATTGTATATTCGATAATTTATATCTATTTTTCTTTTAAACTCGATCAAAAATAACAAAATTGATTTGCCATTGAACAAATACACAAATTTGCTAATCTGGCATATCCTAAACAATGCAACTTTATTACTATAACAATGATAGTGTAGTTAAATAGATAATTAGATTGTATAGATTACACATTAATTAGATTATTGTGGCTTGGCACATGCATTCACGTGTGGTGATTGCAAGCTCGAGACTTTGAATGGAGGGTAATGCGCAACGTGGTGATATAGGATGAAATAGGGGTCGGGATTGAATTTGTAGAAAGCTGAGGGGGGTGGGACAAAGTGGACAGATGGGTTACTTTAAAAATAGATGAATGATGAACGTATTCATAGCCACAATCAATGTTTTAAAAGGTCAGACATTAAAATCTCAATCAAAATGGGGTGTGAATGATTATGAAAGCTTACCCAAAGACATTCATGAGAATAAAATGGCTTTGGATTCACCTTTGCATATAATAATTAACTAAAAACATCTTATAAGTAATCTATACTATATAATAAAATCAAATAAATTATAATCTTGTACTACTAAGCGACACTCTATATGATAAGCTTTCTATAATTATTTATTAATTAATTAACATTCTTAGGTCATTTTTTATTTTTTGTCATTTATTTACTTCCATTCCTGTATTAAATATTTTAATTTAATTAATATTATACCCTTTCTTTATATATATCAGCATTATTTTATTAATTTAATAGTATATAATTATTTTAATAATTATTTAGTAAGATGCAAAAATTTTATAACTTTAATATATCCAATCACATATGCCGCTCCCTGTGTATCGCACGGGTGTCACACTAGTATAATATATATATATATATATATATATATATATATATATATATGTATGTATTCTAATACTTGTTGCATATTAATTTTAGTGCATCCATCATCATTAAGATAGTTAAAAATATTTGAATATACCCAACAATGCCTATTATAAATACTTCATAATTGAGACGTTATCATTAAAGCATTAAAAAAAATTCTTCTTCTAAAAGTAATATACATGCATAGAATTAATATGCATATATAATGCTAGAACCCCTGATATGTATCATAACATTTACTACTGTAACATAGAGTTGATATGTTAACCACATCAATCTAATCTTAACGAGTGTAGTTGCACTTGTTAAAAGAATCATTCCTAAAAATCAAATTATCAAGTTGTGATGTATTTTTAAGATTGATGCATAAGCTCTAGTGTGACTTTTTTTAATTTCAGTTCATTGATCCTTGTATTTCACATTATTTTTTTGACCTCCAAATTTTATTTATTAATGTAAAAAATGACTTTTGACTCCCTCATCTAGAATTATCTTATTTGATTTTTTCTAAGAAAAAGAACTTGAAAAAGCATTCTACATTTTTTAGTCGTATAATGATTTTGCAGAAGCTTTCAGTATTTTCTTTCTTCACACACACAATGTTGGTGTCACTTTCCATAATATAATGCTATGCGTATCACTAAGTAGTAGATATTTCTAATAAATTTACTTATGTTTATATTTTTTGTTGTGACATACAGTTGCGAGAAAGAGAGGGGGAAAAAGGAGAAATAATGTATGACTGGTAAATCACAATGACCCAGAAAAAACGTAATGCGTTGGTGTAATCTATTATAGATCTAGGAATTATCTAATTTAATAAATTGTACCTAGTGTTTTGTGAGCTAAAAGTTGTTCTTATTCTTGCCGCCTCTCATCATAAATTGGTTTGGACCTAATTGTCCTTGTGACAAAGATGTATCATAGTTTTCGACTACAAACATGACAATAATTTACTAATTCCTATGCATTTGTTGTTGTTTTATCAGTGTCGCCTTCTTTTGCTTGTTTGCACTCTTGAAGGTAGACTTGTTCTTCACATATTGCATGATTAATCAACTACTACACTATTTTGGATCCTTTTTGAATTGACTTTTTTTTTTGTTGTCAATTTGAAGTTATAACTTTTTTGTTTTTTTATAAAAAAGCACTTTTTATGAAAAAATAGTTATTTTTTCTTATTTAACAGGCGTTTGAATTATCTTCTAAGAAACTGATTTATTTTTTTTTGATAAATTTCAACTTGGATTTTTTAGAAGTAAAAAGTTTAAAATTTTGAAAAAATATATTTAAAAAAACTATATAAAAAGCCTTTGTGAGCCAATCCAGATGGAGTTTTTATTAGCCATCCATGTGGTTTGCTAAACGTTGTCGAGAGGCGTATATAAGTGATCACCTATAAAATCATATACTGGTCATAATTCAATTATCTTTGAGAAGAAAATATCACAATTGAATGAATAAATTTACTATATCTTTTTCAAAGCTTTTGTATGTATATCCTAATTAATTATCAACTTTGAGATGTATAATGTGGTTAAAAAGCTTATAGACTTTATTTGATTTTTAAGTTTTATTAGAATGCGTTTTTTCTACATTGCCTTTTATTATTTGCCCCATATAGATCCCATGTGAACAGATTATTCACATACTCTCACCCATGTCTGTAAATGCAGTCGATAGTCGTGCCAGATTTGTCATAATTTCTTTCTATCTACTTATTTTTCAGCTAAAAGAAAAAAGAAAAGGAAAAAAAGGGTCCAATAAGCCTTAAGTTTGCATGACTTTCCCAGACGTAAAGTTAAAGCTGGGGTTGTCCATTAATGGGGAAATTAATTAATTTTCTAACAAGAAAATGATAGAAAAATAACAAAGTTACTAAGGTTACTTGATACTACGAAAAGTGTTAGGTCTTTTTCGAATAGTTTTGCGAAATTTAAACGAAGTAATTACCATATTACCCCCAAATATATGCATAAGTGCATAATGAATCCTTAAATTTTTTAAACTAGCTGATCACCCCTTGAATATTTTAAAAGTAAGTTCAAATGCCATATTTTAATAGTACCACTAAAACAATTAACAAAAATTGCAAAATGACTTCTATACCCTCACATGAATATGATATGTCCCCCAATTTCAGCAGTCCCGTTGAAATTTGATGTTGTTTGTTCTATCGTGTTTGTTGATTCATATATATTTTTAAATATTTTCTAAATTATTAATAATTAATCTTACTAATTAATTCCAAGAATGGTGTGGAAGGTGTCGTATTGTTCGCGACAATGAGGGGAGTCGTTCGGTAGCATCACCATAGCGAGAAGACACTAGGAATAGTGTCGGCAAAGCTTCGAAGTGGCAGCATGGACGTTCATGGTGAGCGGAGTGCTAAGCCTTAAAGTTTGGATTTGAAGGTGCAGCTAGAACCGGCAAAGGAAGACGAACCTGTTTGTAGCCTCGACGAAGACTAAGTTCACCGGTACAAGCACCGACGAAGCTTGAAAGAGGTGCGACGTCGGAGAGTGGCGATGATCATGCGACAGCGAGATTGGATTACATCATGGAGATCGCTGCAAGGTGGTGACGGAGTTGGTGGTGGTGGATCAAAGCGATGACGGCTGGATTGTTGTCGACATTTGGGTTGAAGCAGCGGGTTAGGATTTTGGGTCCTTTGGCTCTGTTGCAGGTCGTGTAAGGGTGAAGAAGTTGACCATTGCTTGTATATATATACACATATGCCAAAAAAATTATATGGTCCTCTCCCCACACACTCCATTAGCTCCGTCGTCGCCACTATGTAGGCTGTCTCCGTCAACTGGAGTAGAAAGCAAAGTCGAAATTGAAAATTACAATTACAAAATCGAGGTCTCATTTCTTCCTTTTGCTTTTCATTTTGAAAATTACAATTATTATTGTTATTATAAATCTCAAAGAATTTCTTAAGGTATTATTTTTCATTTTGAAGATCATGTTCTGTTTCATCATTAAGCTAAATGATATGTCGACCAAATGCGAGTCGTTGCTTGTGTGTGTATATAAAGATAGAAGGGTAACATTATCTAAAATAATATTTTTCTCTTGAGATATTCTTTTAGAATCTCAAAACACGCGCGTATACAACACTTTCTGTGAAATATGACGATTTCTTAATGATAGGGGGTTATGAGTTTACTTTTGAAAAATACAAGGGGTAATCAACTAATTTCGAAAGTTGAAGGACTCGGCATGCACTTATACCTATGTTTAGAGCCGTAATATGCTATTTACTTATTTAAATATTGACACGATAATCATGTTCAATTACTTATCCATCTCGTAAAAGTGCCAAGAACAACAATGCATATGGAGGTGATTTTCCTTAAATAATACCCAAGATGAAAAAAATGCTGCATACATGTGTTATGGACGAAATTAGCTCGAGATAGAGGCCCAGCTTATTTCTTGATGGACCGGCTGAAAAGGCCCATTTTCTATGAAAGTCCAAAGACAAAGTCCACCCTCCTTAAGGCAGTTTTAAAGAGGATAAACTCAAAGACGGTAAAGCTCAACCTTTTACGATAAAGATAGGCGTCATAGATAGAGTTGAGTTGGAAGACAATAATCTCTTCGCACCCAAGTTATAAAAGGGACCTCAAAGTAGGAATGGGGCACAGAAACCGATACACAAGAAATATTTTTCTCTTTACTTTCTCTACTAGCCTAATTCCAAATTGTTTTCTACTTTTCCCCAACCGATACTGATTTTAAGCGTCGAAGAGTCTTTGGCCGACACCACACCATCAAATCCATCCATTCAATTGATCCATTCAATTGTAAGAAAAACCCCTTACAATATGGATGCAAAATTTAAGTAGTTGGTTCAACAAATTGCCAACTGGGGATGTGGTTCACCCGTCAATGACAGAAATTGGTTCAACCGCGTTTCATTTAATTTTGAAAGGGGATAAATTAAAATTATAGACACATTTTTTACTTTTGAAATTTTACAAACAACAAATTTATTCTTTTGTAAAATTAGTCGAGGAAGAATTTAACTATATTGAATGTAGAGGTACTTCAATAGTCCTTTATCACAACGTTTCCCTTCTTCCTTTGTCTTTTTTTTTTCTTTTTTTTTTTTTTGCACAAGAGAACAAGAGTAAAATAATTTTGATAAAAATGATTAATAAAGTATTATGAGAATATTTAATTCCGATTAATTCGAGTTAAAAAAAAAAGGGTTGGCTTTTTTATGAAGAAGCCTAGTCTCAGAGTTAGTTAACATGATCAATATTTGCCAACTAATCCAATACCAACTTCCATTTCTTTATCGCTCTTAATGTAACAGCCCCTGAACCCCCCATAAAACTGTTTTCTTGTATCAATTCCTCTTGTGATGAATTGGAGGCGTTCCCGAATCCAAAGAATGTTTAACATGAAAGGAATAAAAATAAAAATAGTAAAATATGGTCCACTCTACCATGATTTTGGCTTACCAATTAGTGGTCATTTGAATTTTTCTTAAAAGAATATTTCTTTGTATAATTTTTTAAAATAATATTTTTTTTGAGATACTCAAATTTCTGGCTTATGAGAAATTTTTTTATACAAATGTACTTTTTGAAAAACTTTTGGTTTGTGAGAAATTTCCAACTTTTGGAAAAATATTTGTTTTTAAATGAATGTGTTTTCTAAATGAAATAAATTATTTTTCTTGAAAAAAAAAGAAAACAACCCACATTGACTATTAAAAAGCCCAAAGATCACTGAAGTCTGAATATATTTGAGTCTTTAGTGTTGTATCTCCCCTAGCTTTTATCTCCCTTCTCAAGTTGGGCTTGGCTGTAATATTTTTTAAATACCCAAACCCTAGTACCTATTTATTAAAAACACTACATTTTCTTTTACAAAGATAAAATATAACTAATACCCAAAACATGCAAAACTAGAAGTACTTTTATTAGTTGAGGTAACTATACAACTAAAATCTATGAAACAAATACGAAATCATTGTGAGCGTACTAATCCATCAAAATAGTATGATTTTATGCAACAAATATGAAATCATTAGCATATATATTTTTCCATCAATTTAGTATCAAAATAAATGTTGATATTATTATATCATTATGTCGTCAAACTATAGCTAGAGGATTGAGTGGTAAAAAAAATAGACCTTATAAGTTAATATATTCATCTTAGTTAGTTATAGAAAAACAAGTAATATCATCAATATTAACTAAACAAAGAAATATTTACTGTACTTTCTAGATATGTTTCATTCACTTTGTCAATGACATTAATTTCATTTGTAGAAAGCTTATAAACTTCCACCTTTTTTATTGCTATTATTCCAGTCCTTATTATTTAACCATTTGGGATATTCTGAAAATATAACAGAAAAATCCAACTGCAAGACAACGTGTTATGCCACAAGAATTTAACTACGATGATACCACAACCATATGTAAATAAATAAATATTTTAAGATATTCTTTGGCTCTAAAAACGATATATATATATATATATATATATATGGTAATTACGTGACACATGGAATTGCTAAGTATATATTTATTACATGTACTGGATAGTTTGAAAAGTATGAGTATTTTCAAGAAACAATAGCCTTGAGGATGTGAGAGGTGATAAAGGCTCGTTTGGATTGGCTTTTTTCATAAATATTTTTTTTAATAATTTTTAGAAAATAGTTTTTTTTTTTGAGAAATTGAAAATTCTGGTTTTTAAAAAAAGTTGTATTTGAACTTTTTTTTTAAGAGTTTCAATTTTTTTGGAAACCAAATCAAATAATTATTATAAATTTAATGTAATTTTTTCAAAAAGAGAAGTATTTTTTTTTTGTCCTAAAAAAAGCCAATCCAAACAGATTCTAAATATCTCAACCAAGTTGCAAACACTAAACTCGTAGTGGTTGTTGGGGAGGATTGTGCTCATCTTGAAGATATTAAGCATTGTGCTAATGCCGAAGGCATTGAATGTCATATGGCAAAGGAGGGGAAGGAAGAGTAGCATGAAAGGAAAAAAAGCAGAAGCTGCTGAGAGAAAAATATTACTGAACAAAAGAATACTATTTTGATAATAAAAACATTACTGAATTCTATCTAATTCATCACAAAAAGAGCCAACGCCTGATTTCTTTCGTAACAAAAACCATATATAAGTCGCATACTTGTACCATACACCACAACAGCTGTGCATCACCAATCACCATACACCTCTCAGTGCGTGCAACACTTGTGCCAAACAAAAACCCTAAGATTCACCCCATTCTTACGAAACACGCCACTTGCGCCTTTCTTCTTAACACAAAATACTCTCTTATACCAAACAAAATCAACAAATCGAATCTCTGACGAATCAACCAAAATCAAAAACTCCAGTTTCGGGTAATGATTCTAGTAGAAAATATATACACGTATATATGTATGCATACATGCATGTATGTATATATGTAGATGACAATGGTACGGTACAAATTGTACGAGAATGCAATGAGAAGTGGAAGAGTCTTATGATATTCCTTATTAGACATGTAACTTTGGCTAACATTGTACCTTTGTTTTCTGTTTAAATGAATTTCCTTTGACTTTGACAAAAGAAAAAGAATGAATTTCCTTTGATCAAAGAAAAGAAATGCAAAGTAAGGGGTCGCTTGGAACGTTGTTGTTGTGCGTTTTTTGTTTTTGTTGATCTCATTGGAAACACTGATGCAAAAAGTTTTTTTTTTTTTTTTTGTTTTCACTGAGTGTTTAGGAGGAAAAGGGAAAAGAAGCAATGGGTTTTGGCATCTGAGAAACAGGAAAAAGTAGCTTTTGCCTGTTGACAAAACTTGTTGTTCAAGTGGTGGCATATGGGTGGCCTTTTTAGTGAGATGAGGGTTTCGACTCTTGCTAGTTAGCTATTAGAAATTTTTTTTCCCCATTCTTTTTCTAAAGCTTTAAATAAAATCATAAAACTCTGCTAATTACTGGAACTTTTTTCTCTACCGATGACTTTTTTTAAACCTTTAGATAGAACTTTGTTAATTACTGCAATTTCTTTTCTTTTTTTTTTTTTTCTTTCTTTTAAGCTTTAGATAGAGCCCGACCCTAACAAAAACTTTGGTGCTTTTGTAGCCTCTCACTGCTTCTGTTTCTTGGTAGGGATATATTAAAATTAAAATTATTTTCATATTTTGTAAATATTTACAAAATATTTTTATGTGCTCTATTTAATTAAAAAATATTAAAACAAAAATGAAAGATAAAAATAATTTGTAAATTATGGATAACCAAACAGGCTTTTTATTTTTGTTTATAGATTCTGCAATTTAACCAAATATATTTACAATTTATGTTTTTTGTTGTTATATATAATTTTGATTTTGATTTTTAAAATTTTTCACAGCATTATCTAAATAGTCCTAGGTTTGAAAGCATGAGTAAGTCATATGCACTGTCCACGTGTTACTCTCCGCAACTATTTACAGTACGATGACAGTGAAAGTAAAACTCAAACAACAAAAGAATTCCAATAGCGAAGAGCTCCACAAAACAATTCCAAGAGCAGAGCAAAAGAAATCTGGTACTAAAAAAGAAAATGGATTTGAACCCTGAGGTTCGAGAGAGAGCGATTCAGCTTAAACGTATGCAGACTGAGCTTGAGAATGCAAAGGATGAGGAGAAAACCCAAAAAAAAAAAAAAAAAAAAAACTTCTGAAGAAGCAAAGGCAAAGGCTGAAATGAAATCGAACGAGTACGATGCTGTGTTTAACGCCTGTCGGAGCAGGATAAATAACTTTGTTAAAGAGACAGAGGTTGTTGGGGTGTGGTGCAACAGCGCCGACGACGTGAGAGGTGTCAAATATCTCAGCCAAGTTGCAAACGCTAAACTCATGGTGCTAAAAGAATGCTTAATATGAAAGGAATAAAACTAAAAATAGTAAAATATGGTCCACTCTACCACGTTTTTGGCTTATTAATTAGCGCTCATTTGGATCTAATTTTTTTCAAATAATATTTATTTTGAGACACTCAAATTTCTGGCTTATGAAAATTTTTTTACAAAAAACGTACTTCTTGAGAAACTTTTGGTTTCTGAGAAATTTCCAACTTTTGGAGAAATATTTGTTTTTAAACAAATGTGTTTTCTAAATAAAATAAATATTTTCTCTTGGGAAAAAGAAAACAACCCACATGGACTATTAAAAAGCCCAAAGACCACTGAAGTCTGAGTGTATTTTGTTTTTTAGTGTTGTGTTTCCCCTAGCTTTTATCTCCCTTCTTAAGTTGGGCTTGGCTATAATATTTTGAAAATACCTACACGCACGAAATTTCTACTGCATATATCATATATGGTCCAAGTAAAGGAAAGAAATGATTTCTGTGTGAGTGCTTTTACCTCTTTGGAAAATCCGACTACATGGTACTTTACATTAAAGTGTTGATGGTGTTCGATAGAAAATACTTGCAAGTTCAATCACTAGATATGCTAAATTAAGGTGCTGATAAGCTTATCAACATAATAAGCGTAATTCCTGCTTAACTTAGAAGCTCAAAAACCCCAATCACAAACTATTACGTAGCCACTTTAAACGAGGAATGTACGTAATAAAGTTTTCATCACCACTTTCATTCAAAATAAGTACATAATATTTACTTTTGTCCATCATAAAGGGCTGATATCTACCAATAGATCGAAAGAATAATTTCTTAAAACCTATGTTAATCGTTCATTTAGCCAGAAAGAATTAATTGTTTCCTACACGTTATTATTCAAATATGGCCCTTAGCACCTGCTTTGGACATGCAGCAAATTAAGCGCATGTTCGACAAATTTAGTTGTTAGAATAGCTGATAGTTATTTGTGTAACTGATAATTGTTGTATTATAACTGTTAGTCGGTAGCTGTTTAACTAACTAATTGAACAAAATATGTTCGATAAAATTAACTAATGAATGTAAAATAACGTAAAAAGACATTAATAATATGTTGTTATTATTATTGTTGTTATGATAATTATAATTATTATTAATCTATTTCATAATTATATATTTACTTTTATAATCATATTTTAATATTAAAATATAACTAATTTTTGGATAAAATATTTGTATCAATATTATAAAAATTAATTTTAATAGATTCAAAATCATTTTGTGAAAAAAAGTACTAATAAAACATATATTTTAGTAATGTTTTTGATTATATAGAATTTGAAATTCATTTTTATATTATTGATTATTTATGTTTGTGAAAGAAAAGGTAAAAATAGGGAGAGAGATTGGATAAAGAATAGAAAAAATAAAAAAATGCAAAAAGGGTAGAATTGGAAAAAAAAATGAAAAGCTAAAAGCTATTTGAAAGGCTAAAATTTTTAACTTTGAGAATGCTAGTTGAAATGCTAAAAGTTATCTAAAAAAAGTTACTTGAAACGCTAGTTAGTCGAACAGTAATATTTTAGAAAAATAGTGTTTTGACCAGTCAAAATACTAAAAGTTATTTGAAAAATTGTTGCCGAACACACACTAATTAAGGCATCCAAAACGCATATACCACATCAGCCCTGTTCAGCAATAGTGTTTTAAGTAGTATTTAGTGTCTTGACCAAGTCAAAACACTACTTCATCTCAATTTGGTTGTTTGGTAAAACAGTGTTTTAAGCAGTATTTTTATTCTAAATAGTGTTTAAAGTAGTGTTTGTGAAAAGTTAATATTATTAACGTTTCAAAGTAGAGTTTAGTGTTTCATTTTTTTTGGCAATACTGCCCATTCTCAAATATTTTTTTGGTAAATGTACCCTCTATCAAATTTCGTTTATATTTTTACATTTTCTTTCACGAATATAAATACAAAATAACACAAAAATTAATTTGAAATTCTATCTATATCAAAATATATTAAAAAGTATAGGTCTTATTTGTCCATTCATTATTTTTTCAAAAATATAAATTTTCAATCAATTAAAATATTTCTATAATAAAAATATTTGTTTATAATATTAATAAATTTAATTTTAAAAAGTTATTTTATTATGCTTTATTAATAAAATATTATTTTAAGAAATATATATTTAATTATAAAACAAATTATCTTAATTATTTTAATAATAATAATAATAATAATAATAATAATAATAATAATAATAATAATAATAATAATAATAATAATAATATTATTATTATTATTATTATTATTATTATCATCATCATCATCATCACAACAATAATAACTCGATACCGATGCCTTTTTTTGTCATTTTTCATTCACCAGCTAACCCAACAATTAGTTTTATCGAACATATCTAAAACAATTTGTTAGTGAAATAGCTAACCACTAACCGCTAAAATATAACAGCTGTCCACTACCCAAACTAGTATCTTCTACTCAAACAGCTATCCGCAACCT
This sequence comes from Cordia subcordata, assembly GCA_028554755.1. Taxonomy (NCBI): domain Eukaryota; kingdom Viridiplantae; phylum Streptophyta; class Magnoliopsida; order Boraginales; family Cordiaceae; genus Cordia; species Cordia subcordata. Next base: position 3,480,676 of record JAPTOF010000020.1, read on the forward strand.
AATTTGTTAATTACGCCGAACATGCCCATTGTGTTTTGCTTATTTGTTTTCTTCAATATTGCTGAGAGCTTACAGGTTACATGCCCTCAATCTACGAAATACTATTGTTTAATTTACCTGCAAATCTAAATTAAGAGAACGAGAAAATTTCTTATCAATAGTTAATTAATTACTTGCTCTTAAAAATACAAAAATGAAAAACCAGAGAAAATTTAAAAATTATGAAAAAAGTGAAAAAACTATTGGAGAAGATTTCAAATTAACGCTTACTTATATTAATCGTGACCAAAAATTAACAAAGATGGAAATTCAATATATATAATTGAATACGATGCTTGAAATTTTGAAATTAGATTATCTGTGTCGCAAAAGACGATGTAAGAGCAGCTAGCAAAAATGAAAAGGAAAAAATAAATCAAACTTCTTTTTTCCTTTATCCCACTCTCAACTCAATCCTGAAATATGAATTTACATCGTCACTTTTGAGAGAAATAATCTCAATTTTTTGAACTAAATTTCAAATTGAACTCAATTAATTACTAAGGCTCCTATTTAAAAGTTTCAAAGCTATCAATTAAAGTCAAATAATATAAATCTATCCATGTTAATAATCAACCTTAACAAAGGAATCGTGGTTACATTTCACTTGTCGTTGAGCTTCTGATGGTGGAATACTGTAAGCTCAACCCCAGATGGAGATCTACAGGTTTACAATCTTGCTTTGAATAAGAAGCTGGCAAAGTGGCAGTCTTGTTTTTTCTACTCTGATCATCTGCATGTGTAAGAGTGAACCTACAAGAATCTTGTTGAAATGGTACAAGATGGGAAGTGAAGGCATACCATCTTGACACGACAGCGCCGCCATTGCAGTGGCTGCCTCCACCACCGCTGAAGCTGATCTGTGGTTCTTCATAGAGTGTAAACTGATCTTGAGAATTAAGGGAAGGATCATAATACCATATGGGTGATGAGGAGCCTTTTTGATGATTATAAGGTTGAAGATAATAGTTGATGCAGGCTTTTTTGGCTTGAAGCTGCAACTTTTTCTTCCTCAACCTTTCCTTTTTATGAGCATTTTGATGCCCTCCTAAGGCTTGTGAATTGCCAAACCTTTTCAAACAATATTCGCATTCAAATTTTTTATCCTCTGCAGCAGCAGCATCATGATCAGCTGATGCTGATGAATCCTTGGAGATTTTTTGATGATTTTCTCCACCTGATGATGATACAGTGGAGGATGATGAATTCACACTTTCATCATATTGATGATGATCAATATTTTGAGATGTGCCAAGCTCAATACCAAATAGCTTGAGCTTCTTCTCAGCATGATGTGATTTATGATGATCAATATTGCCTTCATAATTATCTCTATCAATGCTTGATGGAGAAAGAGAACTAGAAGCTGTTTTCTCCATGATTATCTCTTGATCAAATGTAAGACAAAATTCTAATCTTTTTTTTTTCCTTGTACAAGTGATGCATAAATTATGTTCTGCTCCTCTTCTATATATAGTGGACTCTATAGGTTTTTGACTATGCAATGCGTCTATAAAGAATAATATTTTTCAAAGCCGTGAACAGTACAGACGTACCAAGGTCAATAAAAAAGTTAAAGAAGAAAGAATATCAGATTAGAGAAGCTGCCTCATGCAAATTTTAAAAAACCCTAGGGACATATATTAATTAATGTATTAGATACACCATACACTTTTCTCCAATCGAAGAGGATCATTCAGTGTGCTTTGTTTAATAGAAAAATCATGGTCTATGAGCACTTTAAAATATATTCATAAAATACATGCAATTATAGTACCACTTGGGCATTTAAGTATTAAAAGATCATGAAAATATTCTATGCTTAATTAAAGATGAGACCCCCCCCCCCCTTAAATAGTAACGGAAATGGCAAAAAGTCAAAGAAGGGAGGGGGGATGTAATCACCTGCAAGGAAGGTGTCCTCACTTTGCACCATATATCTACCACCCTTCTTAAAAATGTTAATTTAGATTACTTTGCTTGACCAATCAATTAGTGGATTGATGTGTTCTTCTCTAGCAAAGCTTATAATAGTCTACATAGAATCAATTAGTTTATATGTAAAAGTATCTTTGGGTGCCCAATCCCATCTACTACAGTCTTTCAATCAAGTTGACACGATATAGTATATATATGTATACACACACGCATAGGCTAAATGATTTATTTTGTAATAGTGTTATAAATTGCAATAAGAAACTAAATGAATCATTTACTTACATACATACATACAAACACACACACACACACATATATATATATAAATATATATATAAAAATTGTATGTTAATTGAGGAAGTTCAAATGACGTTAAATTTTCTTGATTTATAATTATTCAATATTTAAACGAAGGCTCCTTGTGATTATCCACACTGCACGACGTATATTTAGAATAATAAAATAAACATAGTTATCTTGACAATGTTCTAGTAATGTATATAAAATACAATAAATGTGACGGGAGAGTAGTTGCTAAACAAAGGAATATAAGAAGTGGGTAATGATGTAAGCATATATACTAAAATTTAGAGTCTTCAACGAGATCTGAGCATATCTTCTTTGAGGAGGCAAACCCTATATTTTATGCTCAAAAGCATATATTTAAGGGTGAATCAAGCCATCATCTACTATTATCAACAATTTAATCAAAAGCATTTTTGTTAGACAGTTGTTCAAGCTGGTCCCTCCCCCACCTTTTCTTTTTTCTGTCTTTTTTTTTTTTTAAAAAAAAAACAACTTTGAGGGCATGTAATTATAAGAAACTGATAGATTGGCATTTTATTCCATTGTCTCTTACTAGATCTTGGATTGGGTAGACTATTTCAACCAATAAAATCTCTCATATTCTCATCATTTCTCATTCCTTTTTTCTTTTTTCTTTTCTTTTAAAAAAATATTTTTGATTTTTCTTTCTAGTCTATTCGAATTGCTTTTCTTGCTAATTAGGCATGGTGTCATCAAGCATTTTGTTCTCTTAAAAAGTGTGGAATATTTTTAGGCTCTCAAATCTGTGGAGAATTGTATTAGGGGTAGCTGAGTGGGTGGTTTGGTTGTTTGATTGATTTCTTTCACCTCTCACTATTGAAGATAATGAGATGGCGGACCCCAACCAGCCACTCCAGAAGGAAAAAGAAATCGTCCGTGTTCACTGTGTATTTTGTTAATCTTTCAAACAAATATCATAAGAACCTTTATTAATGGAGTCAAAATAAGGTTTTACCGTAACAAAATGAAACGTATTCGAATAAGAGAGTGTGTAGTAAATTTAGAAAAACAAATAAGAGATTAATTTATCAAAAACAAAGTAAACTAATAATATATCAAGTGTATCCGGTTCTAAATTAATGGATTCCTCATCTTCATGAGCCCGAAATAACTCATTCTTCTTCTATTCTTTACATAGTTGATACACGAATGGCTTACTATTTATATAGGATATGAAGAGTAACTAGATTCACTTCAGGGTATTTTACACAATCCAAACTCTTGGTGTCCAAACGAAAATTTACTTAACGCCAAAGTTGACTTAGCAACATATTAACAATAATGGTTTTGTCTTCGTGTACAATTTCCATATCTAATAATCTAATGAACTTGTGATATTAAAATTCCATTTCATTCAGGAAGGTTTTTATTTAATTAATGTTAAATGCAAACTTGTAACGTTTCGCTTCGCCATTGATGACAAATTTACATGCGTACAACCTTTAACTTGTTTATATATGATTAGATTTCTAACATTAAATAATTACCATTACTTCCTTAATCATCCAGAAGATCTGAAGTAGTCTAGCATAAATATTGACAGTATTGTTAACAACCCCTCAAATGATATCATTCCGTGTTAGAAAGTACTACCTTGTGAAGTGATCTCTGTAATGATGCAAATTTGATAAAATCCAAGTGATTTAACTTCCACAATTCAAAATAGAGGGTACGACCCTAATATATATTTGAGGTACGTTTGACACAATTATAGTTATTTGGAATTGGATTAGTTGCTATTGATTGAAAATGTATTCAATAAAATTAGTTATTGGGTTAATCACTTTATTGTATTGAAATTAAAAGTATTCAATAAAAATGATTTATTTCATGTTACTATTGTTGGTATTTATGCCTTCAATTTTCTTCTTTAATTTGATATCAAATTTATCATGCACAAAAAAAAAGTAGGTGGTAGGCTATTTTAAAACTGTTGCTTGTATGAGCGTCGATTTTTTTAAAACGCCGCCCTTATATAATTCTAAAAGAAAAAAAATATCATGTTTTATTCACGATTTGATTCGTAAACATTCCTTATAAGATAAGATGTCTAATACATAACTTTAGACTTCTTAAAAAAATGACTTATTTCACGTGCATGAGACTTTTGTGAACTAAGATGCCTAATACATAACTTTAGACTTCTCCAACTTCAAAAATTAATTCGTAAATAAGACTTTATTTTTTATATTTGTATATATAATGACTACTAGTCTACACTAGATATGGGATGGTCCATGGAACAAGATAATGGTTCAGGGGAAAAAGAAAAACCAATATGGTGAAAGTTCAAGAAGAAAAGATATAATATTCAAAGCATGATAGAGTTCTAGTAATTTCATCCAACTTATGACACTTTGGAGATTTTTCAACAAGACATATACCCACCATTTTGAGGTTTAATTTGAAACATTGTCCATTTGTTTGAAGTTTAAAACACAACAAATAGCAACCAGGCATATATAAATATTTGATTGGGCACCATAAGCTTTTTTAATAATCAAGAGTTGGTGGCTCAAATTTCCAGATACATACATAGGCAACACCCAAGAAACATCCAGGTTAATTATATTACTTCCCTAATTATCATGAAAAGAATATTAACACAACAAGGCAATTCATGTATCACATGTAGTTTTTAGCACTTTATGTCACAATACATGCATGTACTAGGAACAGAATTTAGATAAGGATTTGTAATTAGACTGGCATGGGACCAAATGGTTTGCAGTAGATAGTGACTTAGAGAAAAGCCTTTTAGTTGGTTAAGAGGTGACTTTTAGATGAATTAATGGCTAAGAAGGTTACACTAGTTTTGTTCTAACAGTGGAATTGTGGAAATTCAAAATTTCTCGGGTGTATCATATTTGAGTTTGAATCTTAGACATGTTATCTAAGAAAATTATGAGATGTTTGGTTGACTGGGAAACCTAATGCATCTTGTCGATTGAGAGAGGTCATTATATACCACCAAAGGGATAAGAATTGCTCCGTTTGATTTACATCTAACAACTTAATTTTCAAATTGAAAAGCAAAAGTCCCTATAAAAGCCCCAAAACGAGAACCAGGGTCTGCAAAGAAATCGCTCCGTTAATTAAGAAGACAATTGATGGATTTTTTTTTTTTTTTTATCGCGAGAAATTTGCTATTCAATAAACAAATTTTAGTGATACAAATAAGGAATAAAGAAGTGAAAAAATAACATGAAATATACTTTGGATATGTAGCATTCATATGCACGGGAGGCATGCGCGTGTTGAGGTTGCCTTTGTTTGAATAATATATTAATATATATAGAAGATGATGATTAAGCCGTAAAAAAGAAATATAATGTTAAACGTTATAAATTACAAAGATTAAATTCTTTACTGATTGATACGTTATCTCTCTTCTTTTTCCTTTGCACCCTAATTATTAGGACCCACAAATTCAAAAAAGAATTAGCCTAGCAACTATTTGTGCATAATCACCATATATTTTGGATAAAATATTGTAAAGATATTGGAAGAGTGGAAGACATCTAGAAGAGATTAGAAATAGTTGAGGAAACTAAAGTTAAAAAAATATTCCGGATAAAACATTTAGCTTTAGTATAGTCAAATGGACGAGAACACGAAAACATTATCCAAGGAAAACAAAAAAGTTTCTCTAATGTTTTGTTCCGTTTTCATTAAATTGTCCTATTAAAGATAGGGGTTGTTGACGCTTTCATTTTCATAATCAAGACATGATAAAAAAAAAAAAAATGGAGTGCTTCAAGGATATTAGTGCAAATTGTACCTGCATGTACACCTATCTGTTTGTTTGTCTAGTACCTAATCATAATTGTTTGTCCAGTACTCTATAACTATTTGTTTGGTAACTGTTTGTTTAATACTCCACAGCTATTTGTCTAGTACCCCACAACTATTTATTCAGTGGTACACCTTACAAGTACATGATATAAGTTTCTAGATATTTGTATACAAAGTAAATTGTATATCACCTCTCTGTACTCTAATCAAAGTAAATTGTATATCATCTCTCTGTATTCTAATTTATGTGTATCATGTGCCCTTGTATTATCAAAACTAGTTAATTATTCCTTGTACACTGACCTACGTGCACCTTACCCTCTGATAATATTAAAATTAGCTAATTACCCCGTAAAGTTTTTCAAAGTGTCATATATTTCAGAAGGTATTTTGCATACTTTTAAAAAATTCAAGGGAGTATTTTGTATACTTTTAAGAATTCAGGAGGATAATTAGCTAGTTTTGATACTACAAGAGCATATAGTGCACGTAGGTCAGAATACAAGGGAGTAAGTAGTTAAGTTTGATACTACAAGAGGTATGGTATATATAGGTCAATATACAAGAAGGTAATATGCAGTTTACTCTTAGTACACATAATTACAAAACCAAAAAGTAGTGGAGAATAGGTTTATTGGACCATTTATTTTCTAATAATAATTTTGTTCTAGTTTTTAAAAAGTTAATAGTAATATTTAATAAAAATTATATAAAAAGTGTTTAACGTTGTAAGAGAATTACAATTTCTCTCTTTTTTTCTTGGTCAAAAATTAAAATATATCTTAACAGAAGGAAATTGCAAAATATTCTTTTACAAATAACAAGGGGTGCCCACTAAGATTTCATTTTCCTGTTTATAGTCGTCATATAATGGTGGCGGAGTTGTATAGACTAAATTAAAGCAGCTAGCGTAGCTCTTTCTGTATTTGATGACTTTTCCAAGTATTAGGCTGCAAAATGGTCAAAGGTAATACTAATAAATTATTAGTAGCCTTAACCATCTATTTGAAATATAATTAGTCTGTTTTCTTGAATAATTAATTTTTGAATGCTAGAGGCGGGAGCTTCGACGGAGAACCCTCAGGATGATCTACTAATGCTGATTATCAGTACTTTGATATGAGCTGTAATCGAGTTTAAGACGTGATAATATTCTATTAGTCGCATAACAATTGAAGTTGCTATTAATCGGGCCGAATAAAACGCTTCAATCACCGATAAAATAATTAAAGTTACTGCTAATGATGCACGTTTTAGTGGTTCAATTAGCAGATTAATCATATGCCAACCATGAAAAAATCTAATACACCTAACATTAAAATGGATTTTGCAGAGGTCTAGTTAGGAATTATTAAACACTTTATTCATTTTTAATATGAAGCGCAGACATGCATGGCGTTTAAAAAATAGCACATAGGAATTACGTATAAGCCGGCTGCTTGTTGACCGATCGAGAGACCAAATATTCTTGAATAGAGGTTGTTTTGAAGGATAACTATTATATTAGACCACGAGATAATTAGTAATCAACACATTGAACATCAACATTATTTAAAAATAAAACAGCTCTACTTGGTTTCAGAATACAATTGCCGAGATTGAACGTTTTGGCTAAACAAATGAAACTATACATGAACTCGGTTGAATTGACATTTTTTAAAAATTATTATTTTGTAATTATATTAATAATTAATTTATAATTATCAGAATTTGTGAAATTGTCATAATATCATAAGCAAATCGATCGATTCCGTGGACTGCAGGTATCTAAAGAAAACACTTGGAGAAAAGGAGTTATCAACTTAAGAGTGCAAAATTCAAATTGATTTTAATTTTCTATGCGTTTTATTGGGAACACAAAGGACTACATATAAGAAATACAACCACGCCGGGCTCCATAGCCACATGCTTCGATCAAAATCTAATAGTGCATACTCGTGGCGGAGAATAGGTCAACATAAAATATTTAAAGCAATGAGAATATTTTGATTTATATTGTTTTAAAACAATTCTCGTATATATGTACATACTATATATGCACACACACATACACACATGTGTGTATATAATAGCTTTGATCTCGTAGTGCTCCACATAATTTGATAATTAAGATAATTGGAGTTGACATTTCTGCTTTTGTAATTGAGAAATGATCATATAAAATGAAATGTTTGATATAAATTGTGACACGTATCAAACTTTTGAAGCATAATGAGTTGGATTAGGAAATTAAATGATCGATCGCATGGGTGGAGAACAAACAAGAAATTAAAATGTAATTGTGGAGGTGGGGAGCGTGTCACTTAGAATAGATAATACACGCCATGTAATTGCCATAATATTTTAGAGGCATGATTTAGTGATACGTGATCAACACAATATATATAATGCCATTAAGCCCTTTGAATATATATGTAATTAAATACCATTTAGCCCTTTGGAAATAGCTTCCTTTTTCTTGGATAAGCAGGTTAGTGCATCATATATAGGCTTACTCAACCTACTCTAAGATAATTAATTAGTAACAACAACAAATAGAAGTGACCAAAAGCAAAATTCTGACATGTGGTTCAAAAGTAGCAATAATGAATTTTGAAATTGTCGCGTTGCTAGATAGAATTTCCTTATAATATATTATATGTTATGAACAAAATTTAATAATATTATTAATTTATTATTGACCAAATTTTATTAATATAATGAGATAAAATAACGAATTGATCTATTAGTTAGGCCAAAGTGTCTCTTGAGATGATCCCTACCTGCTTAGACTAATCCAATCATGCAACCACAAAAAAAGATGTGTACCGGTACAGAACAAGGGGATTGCTTTATTGAACTTATTGAACTACACATTTTATATTTTAGGCTTCACCTTTAATTTATGAGTAAAAATTCTGGTTTTTAATTATTCAATATTTGTACAGAAGTTAACAAGGGAGATATAATTTCAAAAATGGTATTTGTAGATATCTCCACCTTCAGTTAAAGGCCTTGAACCCTTTTTAGGGTTTAGCTCAACATCCCTTTGTCTATGAAGGGTGCCGCCACTGCAAGAGATTTCAAAAGCTGTTTGGTAATTTGAGACAAATCAAGATCCTCTCCTAATTAATATTTGTGTTAATATCTTAATAATACATCTCAATCAATTATTGCGTCTCTAAATTTTAAATTATGGAAGGGATTGAGTAAAATAAATTGTCGGAATGTGTTCTAAAATATTAAAATAAAACATTAGTTAGGAGAAGATTCAAATCTTTTTTGGTTGTGACCACCCAAATTTAAGGCGAGGGAACCCCTTAATCATCACCATCTGGACATCCTTTATTATGCCCGATACCATGTTGTGATTTGGGTATGATGGTCATATGGCCCGGATTACCTGCTTTTGTCCAAATATCCAGACCTGTTGACTTTCAGGTCCAGAGCTTCGCCCAAGAACCTATTGCATACCTGCCATTAGGCCTCTTATGTATTGGGCCAATACGGTATCCCGAAAGTTACTAGTGAACTTCATAAAAAGGCACAATGAATAATACATTTCTAAAATTTCTGAAAACAGGGGCAGCAGTTCCAGTGAGGGCAAATTCTACAAATATTTTCTATTATTTATAAAAAATGTCAGTTTAGTCCTTATTATTTTAAAAGTGACCCATTTAGTCTTTAATATATATAAAAAGTGTCACTTTAGTCTATATTATTTCAAAAGTAACCACTTTGGTCCCCAATATTTACAAAAAGTAAACTAATTGATTTCTGTTTTAGCTTTAAGAATGGTCATGTAACTCAATTTAGCCTTAGAAATGATCATGTGATGGTTACATAACCAATTAATGGCGATGAAAATTGATATTTTCACAAAAATTATATTTTTTGAAATATTAAAGACTAAATGACTTACTTTTGAAACAACAGGGACTAAATTGATTTTTTTTTTTTTTGTGCAAATATTAAGAACCAAATGCATCACTTTAAAAGTAATAGAGACTAAAACTTTCACTTTATTTAAACAATATAGACTATTTATAAAATTCTACCTTCTAGTGATGACAGCGCCAGAAAACTAGGCTTCATCAATGGGAGTTCACTTAGTTATCAGGAAATCATCCAAATTGAAATTGGATGCTCTACATAACTTCAACACACTGAAGACGACGACCAAAAGGCGAGAATGAAGAAAAAGATCTAACTCAAGCGTTTAATTTGAACCATTTTTATCGTTGTGAAATATATCCATCCATCGATCAATTCCTCGGTAGTATAAAATATGAATGTTCATCAACTTAAAAGCAACTCTCGAGTCACTCTAGTTTTTTGCTCCGATGATACAATTCAAGACTTGATTCACCCTGTATCTCAATTTACATGCTTCGACATGAGCCTTTAAGCTGAGGATTTTATGATGAATTAATCATATGTATACCATATTGGCATGATTATAACATAGATCATGATCCGCAAAATTTTTTAGTTTTGCAGCCTTTTAAGAAATATCTGCAAAATTACACTAGAGATAATGTAAGATGCCACATTGACCCCAAAAGCATGTCTACATTTGGAGTATAGAATTTAAAGTACACATTGACTGGATATCTTTGTTGACTTAAGAACCCTTTCACATGTATCTTTTTAGTACCCAAAAACAAAAATACAAGTTAATTAGATATGTGGTTTGTGGTACGTGCGTGTTATTTTAGTATACATCCACTCAATTTTAATTTATGTATCATCATTAAATATTGGAAATAATGTTTATATTTATATATATATACATTCTAATACTTGTTATACTTCAATTTTAATTGATATATCATCATTGAAAGCATTAAGAAAATCTATTTATCTTCAAGAATTTGCATTCATAATATTAGAATCTAATGCTATGCATAATGCATCATATCCCAAAATTTATCTGCATTTACTATTTTAAAAAGGAGTTAATGTGTCTGCCACGTTAGCTCTTCAAAAGATCAAATGTGTCAAGTCGTACCCCATCCTCAGGCTAATGTATCAAGCTCTTGTATTCCTTCTTTGATTCACTTATTTGATTTTTGTGCGTTATATATATATATATATATTATCAGATTTTAGTATATATATTGGCTATCGATAATTTTGCACATGACTCTTGGAAACTATGAAGAAATGACGTATGATGGGCAAATCTCTTCTGTGCTAGCTTCAATTGTACTTCAGAAGCTCGCTTTTAATTTTGTCATGGGTGTAATTTTGCATCTTCTTGATTTTTTTAATTAGATGTGAATTCGAAACCAAAATTTGACACAATTTCTGAGTACACCTAACGCCCCCATGAATGTGTACCATCAAGTGACCGTACCATCAAGTATATAATCTTGTAGATTTGAACAAGAATGGTCAACATTTTGAAAGGCAATAGATGCCACAAGCTCTAAGTAAAGGAAATTCCTAACGCTATGTATTTTTGCAGTGATTCAACCAAAAACAATGATTAACACATGACTTCAAGAGTATGGAAGACAACTTGTTGTGGTAAAAGTTAGATATCAAATTTCCAATGCACTCTCATCACAACTAAATATTATCTTACTTTAACTAATCTGAAACATACATTGATTTAGAATATGCGTGGAGTATATCATACAACAAGAGATCTTATGAGGATTCAATATAATCCTGTCTAAGATGAGTTGCTCATTATAGAAAAATAAAGAGAAAAAACAAATGAAGTATTATGACAATTAAAGTGAAATAGGTCTAGTAGTAATACAAATCTATTACACTTTGAAGTATTATATACTTACCGTCCTAATATTAATTTTGTTGACTCTAAATACTTAATACAAGTTGATCACGATTTTGAAGTATCATATGTGGCCGGTTAATAAGAACACACGAAATAAGATCTGTGAAGGATAAGGTTGGCTCTTGTGAAACATAAATTATCTCCAAAAAATGTCTGAGATTAATTTAAGTTGCTTTAGATGGACTTATTCTCCTGTCTCCCAAAGTCCCATCTCCTTAATCTTCTCACGATATAAAAAATATGTGGATTTTTTACTTTACAAAGTATAAAGGTAGGACTATTAGTATGTACACGTAGAGGCTAGAAATATTACTTTTAGCCTAATTGCAAATCCACTAGAGATTAATTAAAGAAATCAAATCTTTTACGTACGTTTTCGAGGCACTATATTATTTGTTTAACATAAGATATTTAATCTCTTGACTACTATTGTTGCTAGGCTCATAGGCTGACATGTATATATATGTAAAATAAAAAGTGAACTTGATTCATTTAGGAAAGGAACTGACGCTACTAAAGTTACTGCTTGCTTTAGCTCGTTTTGATTAATTTCTTTTATTTGTATAGGGGAAATTTTTTTTTTTTTCAATTTCTTGAACTAAAATTCTAATTAAACTTCTCTTTTTTTATCACAAAACGTTCACTTTAACCCATCGCTTTGGTGATTAAACATTCACTTTAACCTATTGCCTTGTTACTGATTTTTAATCTGTTCTTTTTTCAAACTAGGTTATGCATTCCAAGATTTATCGTTTAAAGAGTTCATTACTTGAAGAAAAATAATTTGTTAACACACTCAAATCTAGGTTTATTGCAAAGCATAACCAAGACAAATTTTATGAAAGCTTTGAAAGATAGGGTTAAATGATATGTATAATCCATTATGTCCAAATTCAATGCCTGTTGTTTGATTATTGACTACGACGTTTTAGGTACGAAATTTAAATGAACATTATTGAAGCCTCTGATGTGATCTAAAGTGAAAAGGATATATGGTGTGCTTTTCGACCATTTCAATGAATAAGTCGATCTAAAAATTAGGTTTGGTCTATAAAGCGTGCTACGAAATGATATTTAAAAAGTAATTAAACTAGTCCATTTAGCATAGTCATTTTGTAATGCCCAAATTATCGAGTGTCTCGAGTTGGAAATTCTGACTTGTCATTTTTTGACCAACAACTCCATTATCTACACATAAAATGCTAAAGGTGTTACATGTATATAGCTAAAATACAATGTGAATAGTGAAATGTTTATGACGATCTTCATTTTTCTTAACAAAGGAGGAAGAAGCCATGGTTTATTCGATAATCAATCTAAGAATTTTTTTTTCCCTTTTCTCTCAATCTAACAACTATTGTAATGAGACGAGAATTCGCTTGGTCTTTTTTGACTTAATTTGATGGTTGATCAGGTTCATATTAACTAAAGACATTTATACAATAATTTGCTTCCGACAAACATGAGCTACCTTCGATTTAGGATTTTATTGCAAGATCACAAAATTGCCTTATATTCCTAAATTTTTGGTAATATCATCCCCCTTATTCGAAAAACCTAACTGATGATGAATGGTGTCACCTAAAACTGTGGCTACTATATATCATATTGCATCTAAATGATGTTCGTGGCAGTACTATTATTATTGTTGATAATGACAATTGGACCAACACTCATTTAGTAATATTGCATCATTTGTGAGCTTACGTTGCTATCAGTAATATGCCAACTAATCTTTTGTGATCTTCAGTTGGCTAATAATCACATTTAAAAAAGATAGCAAGTTTAGACGGAATAATACGACAATTAAGGAGTCTATCAAATGTAAACTACATATCCCAATTCAACCGAGGACGATGCTGATATGAAAATGAAGGATTTTTATTTGCTTTTATTGTTGGAGATATATATATATATATATATATATATATATATATATATTTCTTTGCATCACTACTTATGGAGTTTTTCATCGATTTGTTTTAATCTAAAACAAATTGATAGTATGTGGAGTTGTAATCTAAAATCTTATATGATGGATTTGAAATCTGTGACTTTTTAAGTGAAGCAATTGTTTATTTACACACAAATATTATTTTACAAACTGAAGAATGAAATTATGTCCAAATTATAGAAAAAATTGTACACAAGAATAATTGTGGGTATGAGACGTGGAAGCATTCGTCACAAGAGATGGAAAGATCATTAATCCTATAACAAATAAAGTAGGCATGCAATAATTCAAAAGAAATAATCCATCGAAATTACTTAATTCCCCTGCTTCTGTTTGTCCAAATTACTCTCTCTTTCAACTCTCTTTTTACTTATTGAGAAAACCAAGAGGGGTGAAATATTTTTAAATTGATTAACAAATGACCTTGTACTCGTAGAGTATTGTAGTTTCTCTTTGTTTTTCTTTATGTGGAATCAGTCCAAAATATATTAATAAATGAAAATAAGAATAAATTGTATATTACCCTGTTGTACTCTGACCTATTTACTATATTTTTGAAGTTTTTAAAAGTGTGCAAAACACCACCTGTCGTCATATATTTTAGAAGGGTATTTTTGCACGTTTTTAGAAATTTCGGGGGATATTTTGCAAAATTTTAAGAAATTCAGAGGATAATTAACTAATTTTGATATTACAGGAGATATGATGTATATAAATCAGAATAGAGGAGGTAATTAATTGGTTTTGATACTATAAGGTATATGCTACACATATATTAAAGTATAGAGGGATAATATGCAATTTACTCATGATGTATGCAATTTACTCATGATGTACATAGACATCACGGTCTACTTACAAAAAGATACTAGACACTAGTCCTAGAAAAGGATAAACAACCAAACCAAAGACCAGAATAAAGCCAAGAGTTTTACCAAAAAAAAGACCATCAAACAAAATTAAGTTATCGTCTACTCACAAAAAGATAATAAAGACTAGTCCTAGAAAAGGTTAAACAACCAAACCAAAGACTAGAATACCATCAAACAATCGAAACAAAATTAACAAAGTTAGATTGTAACAAGTTGGACGGCCGGAATAAAAGGACGTTCCTGGTAAAAATTGTTAGAATTTTTAATATTCCATCATAAAAGTTAATTGATTAATATAAAGAGTGATCCAAAAATTTATATAGTGTGCTTAAATATTAAGAATTTTTCATGTAAAACAAATATATGTTGTAACAGAAACTTTGGATAATTAATCTCTTTGTTGTCATCAAATTTCGTAATACCAACTCGATCTATTTCCAAAGTTTTTTTAAGAGAAAAATATACATCCTCTCTCATTTATATGTACAAAATCGTATGCAATAAAGCCTGTAAAAAGTGGAAGACAAGCAATTTTTACATTAGTGGCACCCATATTCGCCAAACCTTGATATCACCATCCAAACTACCACTATACACAATGTAAGAATTTTCCCCACCACCAGAATTATCCACAGAAGCTGCAGTCAAGCACTTAACAGGCTTGTTGTGCCCTTCAAGAACAGCCAAACAGGCATAACTTTTCCCGACCCCTCTCCTCCAGACCCTAATCGTCTTGTCGGCCGAGCCACTGAACACCAAATCTGACACCACGGCGAGGCACAAAATGGCCTTGCTGTGCCCTCTGAGCGCACCAGCCACCACCATTTGCCCATCACCGCCATCTTTTTCCCACACAATTATCGACCTATCACACGCCCCAGAGTAGAGCACAGAGCCATCTGCGCTTAAAGCCAATGCATTCACTGCCGATTTGTGCTCCTCCAGAGTTGAAATTAAACTGTGCTTCTTGTCATCATTAATTTTCTTCCAGACTTTAATCTTCCTATCTGCCGAGCCTGTGTAGACACATCCATCGCTGGACGATGCTATCGCGTTGATTGCGTCGTCGTGCGCCTTCCAGATTGATTCCAGGCACGTGAAATCCGACGTTCGCCATACTTTAAACGTCCGATCCCATGAAGCTGAGTACAAGAAAGAGCCGTCTTTTGATAAGGCTAGGGCTGATACGGCGTCGACGTGATGAACCCACGTGCATTTCTTGTGTCTCCGCACTTCTAGATAGTTTCTGGGCAAGAACAGCTTCATGCAGCGGTCGTTGACCGTCGGCAGCGTGGCGACGCACTTGTATTTTGCATTAGGCGTCTCGCTGTTGATTCTCCAGACGCGGATTTTGTGGTCCTGGTGAGCACTAAACAGCTTGTCTCCCGAGATTACTATGCATTTCACCGAGCTGTTGCCTTCTGCTACCACGTTACAGTCTCCTAAACTATCTTGCGCTGAAGGGTCTCGGCTCCATACCCGAATTTCGCTATTGGAAGAGCCGCTGTAGAGGTATTTTCCGCTGAGTGATAGGGAGAACACGTAGGAGGAGTGGCCCTTGAGGGTGGCAGCGCAGTGGTGGTAGGTGGTAGAGGAAGGCTGCTCAGCCTGTTGCGAAGGCGGGGGTGTTAGAGAAGGCACCGATGGCAAACTTGGCTGTGAGGAGAGGAAATAGTTAGATGAAGATGATGATTCTGATCGGAAATTATTAGGTTGAGATTTGTCATGATCAGAATCGTTTTCTTCTTCAATTTGGCATGCCAAAGGACATGGAAGAAGCCCCATTTCATTAATCTCCCTTTCTATATTCTCTGATTTTTTTGAATTTGTCTTAGACAAGAGAGAGAGAGAGAGAGAGAGAAATAAGAAAAGACTGATGAAAGCTGACTGATTACAATTTGCTTATAAAGAGATGGACAAGGGGGAGGAGTGCGTAATTTCGCAAAAGCAGGCGCACGTTAGCAACAAGTAGGGTAGGAAAAAATGGTGGATGGGTCCAGGTTACTGTTGAAGATGAGGGTTACGATCAGGCTGAGAACAAAGGCTTTGCATCACTTGCATGCATGGACAATTGGAAATGGACACAAAATTATTTGTAGCTTTTTAGCGCATCAAAATCACACACGCCCACATATGTTTGCAATTTTTGTTTTTTTGTTTTTTTGCCGCATTTTTATCCTAAGCTGTCCGTACCCTATTTATGGACCACTATGCTTGCTTGGGATATTTCCCCAGATGTTTCCTTAGAATTGCTGGAAACAACTTAATGATTTGTAAGTTCGTGTCTAAGTGTTTGTGGGGTGTGTGTGATTTTTTTCTTTTTTGGGTTCAAAAATAAAGGTTAAGTCAAAAAAATATATTCTAATAATTTTGTGGGGCACTTCATTCTATTTACTTTTTGTAATTGAAAAACTGAATTACCTGATTTAAAAAGCATTCACTAAAAAGAGACATCGAACAAAATTAATTAACGAATTAGCACATTCACACAAAAGTCTGGATGGAAATGAAGCATATTTTTACACTCATTGATCCAAGTCTATTGTATGCAAGAAATTTTCATGTTCAAATCAATAAGTTGGTTAAGAGAATGTTTGGTTTTACTTATTTAGTATTTATAAGCACCCAAATATTAAAAAAACATGTTTGTGAGTATTTTTTTAAGTTTTTGTAAGTACTTAAAATAAATAAAGCCGAACACCTTCAAACGAAGAACGAGAAAAGAAGCAAGACTCCCACTTGGTGGGCCTATTAATGATTACAACCCTCAAGTTGTGATTAAGCTAAAATTAATGTTAATGGGGTTGATATATTTTGATTGATTGATGTTTTGAGAATCACGGTGAAAAGTCTAGAGGAATGTTTTGAGAAACGAGGTGAAAAATCTAGTGGCGAATGTTTGTTCAAATTGTTCAAAACTTTTTGTGGGATCGCTTAAAATATTACTAACGTATTAGTTAATTAACATGGTTTATGACGTAATTTACAGTTCAAATAGCAATATCCTACATCACAAGAGGCTTGTCGAAACGGATCGAAAAATTAAAGCACCTCTTTGTGTACGTTGCCTAAGCCGTTCGGTCCCGTTATCTTTAGTGATGCATAAAATAATACTGAAGATGTAAAGTGAAGGATCAAAGGGAATTAAGAAATTATATTTTTGTTGGATCCTGTTTTATAGATTTAGGAAGTTTCCATTAAGACGTACGACATCAAAATTGTTAAACTCTCGCTTTCATTTCTTTCGGTGTTGTGACATTTGAAATTCTTTGGTTGAGACCTTTTATGAGATTTATCTTTATTTTTTATGGTTAAACTACCACTTTTATGAAATTTGAACTCAATATCTCACGTTTAAAGAAACTAATATCAACTACTTAAGCTATCTCTTAATTTCTGAATTTATCTTAATTAGTACCATATCTATGGTTAATTTTGAGGTTGAAAAACACCAATTAACATTTCAAACTTTTTTTTTTCCGACGAAGAGGCGGTTAATATAAAGGGATTCGAGTCTTCTGAAAAGTTATTAAGGGGAGATCGATAGTCTTTAGAAGAATAAATTACACAATTATGATAAAATAATATGAATTATCAAGTACACAATAATATTCCCGCATATACATGTATATAGTGCCATTAAAAAAATCAAAAGTTTTAACACAATTGCTAGTGCAATAAATAAATATATCAATATTCTCTCTATATCGTTAAGTTTTTAGTAGTTGAGTCGATAATTCAATATTATATTAGAGCCCAAGTCATGGGTTTAAGTCACATTGCCGCTGATTTAAAACAAATACTAAAATTGTTTATGTGTAAGACTCAAAAAATTCACGCCAGTACGTGAATGACGTGTTACTTAATATAATAATTTACTTCTCAAAAAAGAAAATTAATATAATGAGCAAATATATATAATATTTTTTTTGCAATTTTAGATTTTTAAATGAGATAATAACTAATTAGGAGTTTTTAAGTTTTTCTTTTTTGCATAAAATCATTGAGAAATTGGAAATTGTACTACCCGGGAATGAATGAATATAACGATAAATGACAACACATACCAATGCAGAGCCACTCTAGTTTACGCTTTCAGTGCCTTACATTTGTCTTCAATCGCCACAGCTATTTTCTCTTTAGCGATACACACACACACACACACACACACATATATATATATATATATATATATATATTATGTTAGCTTTGTTGATCTTTCATTTTCCAACCACAAACCATCTCATGGATTTTTTTTCCCTAACTTTAATTTTACGATTTGGAATTTGGCTTCTTATTTATTATCATCTGTAAGGGGGCCAAATGTCTCCTCATAGTCAAATGTCCAAATATTACTAGCTAGTCTCCTCGACTAGTCTGAATCAGTACTTTTTCTTCTAGTATAAAGCATAGTGTTAGTTTCATTACAAAAAAAAAAAAAAAGGGAAAAAAGCCATAGTGTTCATTTGCTAGCTACATTAGTCAATCACTGAAAAAAGTACATTTATAACGTCATCCCAAGTTCCAACATGCATAGATAAAATATATTTTTTTTGTAAGAAAATATTTACCCATAAAACTAAAGTTAAGAAAAAAAAAAAAGAAACTTTCAGATATCAGCATATCTTCATACATGTTTTTAAGTCAATTATGAGTCTAATAATATTTATGATAACAGAACATATTTACTTGAGACTTGAAAGTTTAGCAAGAAATATGTAGCTACTTGACCATTCTATGTATCCAATACTTGGTAATCTTTTTATGTTAAAAAACTTCTCCCAAGTAAGATTATATTAGATTTACTCTAAAATTATAAACTTTTGTGATATAACAACATTTGCCAACATATAAATAATATTTTTATTTGTGTTTATTTGTCAATTTGGGATATTGGAATAACTTGGACGAACAAAAATGAGTCTTGGTAAACCTCCAAGAAACCTATAGAAGTAAGAATAGGAAGAGGAAAGGAAATCTTATAGTTGGGTTGCTCATGCGTCCACGGGACAAATCCTATTTGAAATGGATGGTGTGAGTTTGTCAAATGCTCAACAAGCCACTACATTAGTGATGCATAAACAATGTTCATCAATTAAGTTTGTTTAGTTGTTGTAACCTAATTACTTAGTGGGAAAAATTAGGCTGGGATTTAAAAGAATTCAGCGGAGTATTTGCTCTTAAACAACAGAAATGAAAGACACCAAGGAAGAGAGATATACTCCTTTGTAATCCTCTTGTTCCAGACATACGACCCTGATGCATTATGATTTAATTCTTAATACATATTTTCCGTATATTTTCGGTCTAGGACTGCTGGATCTGTTAATCAAACTCGATGGTTAAGCAAATTATTCCAAATCCAACAAAATCGGTGTACATTTACCAAACAAAATTTCTACACGGAATCCTCAGTTTTTCCTTTTTCTCCACATCATTTTGTTCAACATGTACATAAATTTCAACAAGATGCGCTACATTTGACCATTTGAGTTGGACTAACAAATTCAATAACATCATGTATATAGCTGTTTGGTTTACGGACCCTTGTTCCCAAAAAAAAAAGGAAAAAGGATGTGTTTTGGTTTGTTACTAGAAATATCACTAGCGTTTATTAGTGCCTTTAGTACTTTGCTCTTAGCACAAATGATAATTCCTAAATGTCTTCGATCTTTTTTCTTATTTTATTTCTTGTTAGAGTAAAAAGAACAATTTAATTTACATGCTGACAATTTCATGGCTAATTAAAATGGAATAAAGTAAGGATAAAAGGACAAGAAGGTGTCATCCAATTTAGTGATTTGATGTATAGAAAAAGCATTACATTTGCAAGGGAAAAAAATAAAAACCAAAAGGTTTGATATTGCAGCCCTCATTATCAAGCTTTTCTTTAACCATTGTCAGTTTACCCATGAGACTATGACAAAATATGTCTAGATCCAATATAGAGTTAGTGTTAATAGTAAAATCGTCTCAAATATATTAATTTTTGAAATTTATGTTCATTTATTTTGAACATCTTTTGTGTATATATATCTTTAAAACAAAAATAATCTTAATAAAAAATAATAATATTATAATTTTTAGTTTAAACAAAATTCTAAATCCGCCTCGATACCGTCAAAACATTTATTCACCCTTTCTTTTTCCACGGGCATACTTTCTTGTGTTTTTGGTTTGAAAGCAACATAAGGAGAAAAATGCACAGCAAGGTTTGATTAATGCTGTATATCAGGACCAACTTGGCGAGGACACCAACTGTAAAGTAGACTTCTTTTTCTCAATATTTTACATCAGCGCAAAAGATTAAGGATAAGATAATTAAATTCAACGTTGTAACCTTGTCCTTTGTTTTGATTTTGTCGCTAATAGATATGCTGTGAGAAAGATTGTCCTACACTATACGAAAATTTTGGATATGCAAATTGCAAGATTCCCCATTATTACATGTCGGACGGAAAAGATGTTATGCCCCGTCAAAATTTATGCTAATAAGAATTATATAAATTTAATTTATAAATTCCATGGACATCATATTGCTTTTGTTTACAAGTTTATGGGGCCCTCTTTAAGTTTTGTATCTAACTTTTAATTTCCTACCACGACAAGAAATACAAATATAGAAAGCGATTTTTTAATTATAGGCAGTGGCAATAATAGGATGTTTTTGGCGGCTATATCAACAACCCGTCGCATACATGCATCTTTTTATTATTTAAAAAATAAATTGCACTACTTTAGACAGTGGTTCCCAAGAAACCGCTGCTTATATGTATTTTCATTGTTTAAAAAAGATAGAACATTTTTCGTTATTTAAAATTCTCGTGCCATTATAGGCGACGGTTTTTAAATAACTGCCACATATATGCATTTTTCATAATTTTGAAAAACAAATTATATATTTTTCATTATTTGAAAAATGAATTTGTATTGCCGCTCCTATGCATCTTTAGTCATTTTTTTTTTTCAAAAAAAATTGAACCATCACGGACGGCGGTTTCTGATAAACCACTGCCTGTATCAACATTATGGCGGTTCATGTAAAGAACAATTAAAAGCAACACTCATATAACATGATTATATTGAATAATCCTTTCCCTTGAGATCATAACTATGGTTCTTGAACTATTAAAGTGAACTTTTGGTTTATGAACTATTAATTGTTAGATACTATTAGTTCTTTTAATTATTACCATTTAAAAACTAACATTGGCGCTAGTCCTTCTAACTACCATATGCATTGGTCATGCGAGTAACATTGTTTTTTCGACATAAATGACTAAAAGGGTTAATCGTGTCTAATAATTAATAGTTTAAGGATTAAGAAATTCACTTTGATAGTTTAGGGACCAAAATATTTCATATGTAGTTTAGGAATTTGTCAAAGAATTAATCCCATATACTATGATCTTATTTGATGATGAGTAAAATAGTTATGGAGCCACCAAAACATTCATTCCGTTAACAAAACGAACTCTTCACCAATTGGTCAGATACTAGTCTAATTCATCTCCATTAGGCACGTTTATTGTAGGTATCTTTTGCTTTCAACACGGTTTGTTGAAAATACAACCAATATGCATTGAATATGAGAAGGTTTACCGTCTATCATATAGTACTGATCTTTCAACATGCACCATTATTTCTATGGTATGATCAGTGTTTAGTGGCCCATGCATGCTTTTCGTCGCACAGGTTTCGTGCTCAAAATATCCAGACAAAGCAATGGTGCAATCTTATGACATAAACTCGACCTCAGGTTTCTTGAAGAGAAACGACATGCATTTATAGACAGTTTTTTGGTCGTGATCAAGGTAGGAAATAATTTCTCCTCTTGAAATTTACAATGTTACTATAGTTTCTGAAGTTTATGCACGGTGCCTAGTATGTGTGTATATTTATGTGTGTGTGTTTTCTATATAAAACTTTGACGATTCCCACAGTACATCGTGGGCATTAATGGTCAGGCTCTGGAATATGAATGTCAGCATGAGATAATCTCAGTTTTTTAAAGACCTCTTTTATTTATTTTTATTTTTTACAAACTCCTAATTCCAATTCGACCCCTGTTTTTTATCGGATATGGATCGAAGTCATTCCTAGAGAGATTTATAGTCTCGATCACTTAAACTAACCCTAATCCCAGCATGAGTTGATTGAGAATGACAGCATGAGATAATCTCAATATAACTGATTGGATCTCGCCATTTTGCGCTTTAGAGGATTCTTGTAGGGAATGAGATCAATCAATCTTGATAATGTACATATTAATTAATTAATCAGTGACTAAACTTTCTCTAAGTGAGACAGAGCCAAATTAAATTATGGGGTAACAAGGGTTGCAATTCCTACTAACTCTAAGTAGGAAATCATTAAAGATTGTGGGTTATTTGTTTAAATTTAGGTGATCTTTGCCCTATTGGATAAAACCCTAATGATGCTAAAGATGATGCATTTCAAGAGTTATTGAGTGTGCGCATTCAAGAGATATTATCCACTTTGAAGTACTCTTTTCAAGTACGAGCCACACTAGATATATTCCACTTTGACCTGTTGGATCTCACTATACCTTTTTTCTCTTTAATTTGTTTGCGGGGCCTCGCTATACCTTTTTCCCCTTTAAAGGAATGCTCTTATATAATGAAAGAAGGTCGAGTACCTTTTTAAGACGTCGCCATGACTATGTTTTCATTGGCATGCAACTAAACGAATATAGAGAAAGCAAAAATGGAGTAATAGATTAATGTCTGTCTGAAGCTGATAGGCGTCTAGGTCATAGATGTATTCAAATGAAAGGTTTACATAAAAAATAAGAAGTGTCTGATCACGAGCTATAATGACCTATCCTTTATAGACCATTTCAAAAAAGGCATAAGAAGAGAACATAGGAGGCATCACTAGAATTACAGATATATATACACATCCATCATCACCAGATGGACATATGATGACGCATTTCATTCCATACTTATCCACTCGGAAGTGAAAAATCGATCACCAATGCATCACTCTTGGCATTAAGCAAGCAGCATGGCAAAGAAAGTGGCATTCCCTGTTGAATCCAAATCTACTATATGAATTTTGGGTTCAGGAATTCTTGATCCTTTTTATGTCGTTACTAGTAAGTTGCCCTATCGAAAGAAAAATTAAACCATCTTGAGAATTTAATAAGATTAACTAGGGTCTCTTTGATAGAAATGACAAAATACTATGTATAAAGATTTCTTAACTTGTGGTCCATCTGATTAACTAGAGTCTTTTTGATAGATAATAATTTCAATGTGAAATGTCATGAAAAATAGAACGATATCGTAAAACTATGCAAATTGCCAAATGATCCAATATCTCATAAAATGGACATAGGATAATCATATGATGACTTGAGAGAATATAATAGAATTTAGAGTTCAAAAGGCTAGTCTAATGGAGAGCCCAGCACCATAATTTTGCTAGTTTCCTAAGATTAGCATTGCCTCGTGCAACTTCTAACAACTAAATTCGCAAATGGCTTCTTCAACTATGGGCCTCTATCACCACGATTCTTCTTCTTGAACTAGGCCCAAAATAATTACATTTAACCACTACAAGATACAAAAGTTTAAAACTTGAATGGACACTACTACAAGATATAGAAGAACAATGCTACGTAATTCAAAATTTCCAATTATATGACTAATGGTGGCTCATTGAGATTAGCACGCCATGAAAACAGGATAAATTATCTTCCCTTAAGGTTTATTAGAGGTTTTGTTGCTATCACGCTTCCTCTATATTGTTACAACTTTGTTCCTTTTGAAAGTATTGTTAATCGGAGTTTGGATGTTTATTATTCTGTTGGTATGAAAGCATATCAATCATTTGTTTGGTACATGTGCAATAATACCTCTAGTATATTTACTTAATTTTGGAATAGGTTGAACTAGTACTTCATAATACACATCGAGCCGTTAAATGACAGGATGACAAGAAAATGAAATACTCATTTTCTTCCAAGTTTCATGACCGGATATTCTAGTTTGTTACATAAACTAATGGCTTCTGATTCAAGATAAACCACGAGAGGAGGAAATTTTGATGTTGAATGCATTTCTTCAAAGTCATTTGTCTACATTCAACTAATTGGAGAAAAATTGACCTTGAGAATTATTTTTCTCACTTATTTTGAATTAAGTATGTAACTACATCTTTATCTGTCACGTCCCATTTCATGTCGCAAGCAATGATTTCTGGGACTTAATTCTTTGGAAAACTCATCATCATCGCGAGTGAAAGGATACGCACTTGTGCCGTACGTGAAACTTAAACGTGTTAATGGCGTTCAAATTTTGGATTCGGCCATCTGATCCAAAAGCCACAAGCCTTGGCATGTCGTAAATGGTGAAAATTAGTGCCCCGTGCAATGACCTGTAATCTTCTCATATGGCAATTCCAACCGCGGCATTTTTCCGTAATATTCATCAATAAGGCTTTGATCGTAGTCACAACAGACATGAATCACTCGGGATGCTTCGTCCTTCTGCTTTATTTCATTGTACCGAGTAACCATTTCTGGTAGAAACTGGGTGCTTTTAAGGTCTTCTTTTTCTGTCAAGAGCCGAAGTATGTTCTTTCCAACTAGATCGGTGGTCGGAACCTGAAACGAAAGCCCAAAAAAAGAAAAAAAAAAAAGAAAAAAATACAAAACATAATATTACCTCTTGTCCATCCTTGCCAACTACAAACTCGTGATCTCCCGACAACAAAATCGACTTTAGTGTAAGAGAATTGAGCCTTGCCACTTCCATTTCATTCACTTTTTGTCGAGTGAATGGGTTATGCCTCAATTCCTTATTCTTGAATAACCGTCATGCCCCATTCATCAGATTCACTTTCACTTGGTACAAAGATTCCAATTTCACCCCTAGACTGGGAGAACATAGTGACCTGACACTTTCTGGATGATTCTTGTAAGTCTTTATGATTAGTAAGAATAAAGATGATGCTTAAGAAGAACTAAGGCGTGCTTCTTTTGCTAGGCATTTTAATTGAAATTTCTTTGGTCGCAAAGCACTGCGTTTGAGCAATTATGGTTGCTCCATTTTCAAGTTGTCAGCTTGGTACTCTTTTCGTATGACAATATCAGTCGTTCAAGAATGTTTTTTGGGTCTTAAAGTATATGTCACTTTTAAAAGTTCAAGGGGTAATAATTTTTATTTTTTAGATTTACCTTTATTTTAATACAGAGATAAAAAAAAAAAACATAATTTAATATCATATAAAAAGAGAGAAGGGTATTTTTGTCAAGTTATTGTAAATTTATTCACAAAATGATGTTGTCAATCAGCTTTATTAGTCTGGGTGTAAAAACCTTAAACAACTAATAAAACGAGACGAAAGAAGTACTTTCTCGTCCACATATTTAAGTGCTCAATTCATTTGGTGCACTGTATTCACTGCTATTTATTAATGGACTTGGTTTTCCATTTAATCTGCAGGCACTTCATGGACCGAGTAGAAGCGCAAGATGTTTCTGCTTGGCCTGCGAAAGCTCGGCAAAGGTGATCGGCCTGGAATTTCACGCGATTATGTTATTGCGAGAACACCCACACAGGTTGATAGTCATGCCCAGAAATACTTCATCAGGCAGAGTAATCCAATCCGTGCTGTGTAAAGAAGTGGTCTTTTGATAAAGCATGGATTAGAGGCATGCTCTTAGTAATACCCTGTTAGTACAGCAGTGGGTCTGTAGCCTGGTTTGTGTTGGTGATGGTCATTTGTTGAACTAATCATAATAAGCTTGGATGTACATTAAATGTATATTAAAACTCTTCAATCATACGATAAGAAATCAATCAATTTCAGCAAAAATAATAGTACACCAATTTATTAATCATACATTTCTTTAATTTAAATATCTATGGAAATTAGAAATAAAAAATTAAAATATTTATTTGGTGAAAATACGTTAATTGACAACTCAGCATTTCTCATATGATTTTCTTCACCTATACTAATGTGTTTATTTTTTTTGTTTTAATAAAAAAATTTCACCTTCTTCAAGGTATTTATGAATTTTTAATTTCTTTAAAAAATAGATATAGTTTTATAGTTCTAATTAAAAAAATTAATAAAAGGAAAATTTGGTAGAGATACACATGGCACCCCACCTTGTCACTTTCTACATATCTTCACTAATAGTATTGATTAGAATTGACTTTCTCAGTTATGTTTTTAGAAATGGAACGTGATCACAAGTTTCGACTATATTATCCCATTTTTTTTTCCTGAAAAAACCCCAGTGGTTCTAGAATTTGTCTATTGCTTATGATTCCTTTCAGTTCTTTTCGGCTTTGTTCGCATAGCGGGAACGTGTTCTCGATTTTGTCTAACATATTAATTTTTTTAACTAACTCTAATATTAGTATATAATGTTTGTTCTGTTTGTAATGTAAAGTGGTTTTGGAGATAATATGTACGAAAAATTATACTTAAGCGAAAAGTTTTTTTTTTTTTTCATGTTTTGTTTGCATGTTCGTCATGCATTGCTCTTGCTACATAATTCCTCGCTTTTCTATTAATATGTTATGTTTCATATCTGTGTTTTATCTGACCAACCAAAAAAAAAAAAAAGTATCTGTGTTTTGTACCTCTATGCTTAACCGATAATGCATTTTTTGTTATTCCTAAGAAAAAATAATATGTAATTGAGAATTTTATATAACCCAATGCATGCTAATCTTAAATCTATTTATTTCCTAAAAACACAATTTAATTTGATACATTTTATAATTATTTATTTAATGGATATTTTATTTAGTTATCTATTTAAACTAAAATAACAGAAATCACAAAACATAAAACCCATGCGTTGCACGGGTGAGTCGCTAGTACATACTATTTCTAATTCCCACTATCTTGCATTTCTATAGCCCTTTTTTCCTACCATTTGTCACAACTTGTTTGGCCTTTTGTTGATGAAATATCACCAATACTTTGATTCAATATTTGCAATAGTATTTGTATTTGGAGATTATCTATTTATTGGCATGATGATTTCTTCATTTACGTAAATATTATTAAAATTTTATAAATATATTTATATTTTATCATGCAATAACTATAAAATTTATATAAAATGCTTGCTCTTATTTTTTTCATGCATCGTGCACATTATAGTCTAAAGTTTCAACTAATAACTAGCCATTAATAATATACTTTGTTACTAGGAGCCTGTTTGGATTGGTTTTTTTTTTTTGGAAAAAGTACTTTTTTTTTCCTGAAAAAGTTATATTAATTTTACAATAACTATTTGATTTGACTTCCAAAAAAATTGAAACTTTGAAAAAAGCTCAAATACAGCTTTTTTTAAAAGTCAGAATTTTTAACTTCTCAAAAAAAATTGTTAAAAAAAACTGTTAAAAAAAATACTTTTAAAAAAAGCCAATCCAAACAAGCCCTAGAGATTCTACGTAGACTAATATGGTCATTCCTAAGACTTTGGGCCTTTGCCTCCCATCTAACCTCAATTTACACACCTTGGAATCTACAAATGTGGGATTGATTTGTTCAATGAAATCATTCTAGGAAGGATTAATACATTGAAAAAGAAGAATACTATGATTGACACCAATACATGACATAGCATTCTAATTGAATTATTATCATCTTTTCAACATTTGATTAAAGCTCATAAAGCCTTAAAATAGAAATGTCAAAGACATTATATAATATGAGGCCGAAAAGTCAACATGGAACCCAATAAGTTTATAAACTAATCAAAATTCCATGAAACAAACATATATTCTCAGAATCTGCGCATGAGAACCCAATGCAATAATTTTCTTGAATCAATAAATGTATGACTTTTTTAATCAACAACAAACCAATCAAAGGAACAAAACGAACTAATTGAACAAAAATTAAGTGCTTGGTGAGTGTTGTTTACAAAAGAAAACTTAAAATAATCATCCCAACAAGCAATAAGAACCCGTGACTCACCGCCGAGTGGGCCCCATTTGTGTTTCTCTCATCCCATGGCAATGGAGTTGAAGTCGGTGATGATCCATTGTAAAACGGGTTTGACCCGTATAGTTCTTGGATCCCCTGAATATCATCTTGGGCTAGCTCAACTTTTCTAGTGTTTGATGTAATGGTTGGGTACATGATTGCATCTTCAACAGCTGAATGGCCCAGCCCCAATAAATGCCCAATCTCGTGGACGGCCACAGATTCAAGATCGACGGCTGAGATGATCGACGAAGGAGCATTGATGAAATCACCGTCTATCACCCAGTTCTCGTCACCGTCCAAGTGAAACCTCCCACTTGGCGGCGAAAACGCGTGGGCCAACGTGCCCAACTCACCATCAAACGGCTCACCATCTCCGTGGTCACCACTAAAGAAAGCAATCTTAATGTCCGCCGTCTCAAACGACGACGTCTCGGTAAAAGTCAACGAGGTGACCTCCGACCACCTCTCGAACGCACGTGCGAACACGCCCTTCACATTGTCGGGCAGCTGATTCTCCGGCAAGAACGCGTACATCAACCCACTCCTACTCGCCGGCCACCTCGGCTTGTCCGGAAAAAAAGAGTAGTGCGCCACCGTATGAACATGCATTGAGTCACTCGTCTTCACTTTACCCGAATGCATCGTACTAGTGCCGTTGATCACATCCGGATTGCCGCACCTCGGCCGCACGATGTGACTTAACGTAGGCGCGTCGAGCTCACCCGTCACATTGAGGTTGAAATTGAGCTGGTAAGTCTTGATCGCCGACTCGAGTACGTCGTCGAAATCATCGGTGAAGTTTAACGATGAGTAATTACAATACCCGAAGCGTTGAAAGTACTGCTTCAGTTTGGATATGCCGGAAACTTTCTGGCCGGTGTGACAACCTAGGAGCTTGTTAAAACCGTCCCATGCAGTAGCAACATTGGAAATGTTTAACGTACGAGGGATTGAAGAAATGTTGGGGAAGAAATGCGCAGATGATGAAGAGGAGATCGAGAGGAGTAAGGTTATGGTAATGAGAGAAGGAATCTTCATATTGTTCTGGAGGTGTTTGAGAAAAGTTTTAAGAGAATTTAGATCTGAATATCTGATTTTGGGTTGTGATATGTGAAGCTTTTAAGATGTGGAGTGGAATTAAAAAAATATTTGAGTTGGGCATTTCAAACGAAGGTGAAGGGCCTGCATTATGGGGGTAATGGCATTATTGGTTGGAAGGGCAACATTGACTATTAATGTCGCGTCCTTTTCTTTTTGTCATTTTATTTTTAACGCCGCGATTAATAGTCTTGCCCTTTCTTTTTTCTAAGCAATTAAGAAAATAAATTCATTTCTCTTTTTAATACTATATCTATAAAGTCACGGCTCAAAATCTAACCAAGTGGAAAGGTTCCAATCATTACTTAAACACCCTATCGAACTTGAGAGTTGCAACAATTTTTCCTTGCAAGCATCTTGTATCTCGTGTTCCTCTATGCTCATTTTAAATTAAGGACTTGTTTGGATTAATTTTTTTAAAGTATTTTTTAATAATTTTTGAAAAATAATTTTTTTAAAAAAATTAAAAATTTTGACTTCTTTAAAAAGTTGTGTTTGAGTTTTTTTCAAAATTTTAATTTTATTAGAAGTTAAATTAAATAATTATTACAAATTTAATGTAACTTTTTGAAGAAAAAAAAGGTACTTTTTTCTTGAAAAAAATCAATCCAAATAGACCCTAATGCAGTTTTTGCAAGCTTCTTTAGAGATTCGTAGTATGGTTGAATAGTGATTTATTATAATTAGATATTTAAATATAAATTAATATTTTTATTACTAATATCATTTAACATTGAAAAGCTTATGATATTGGAATATACCTAATATAATCTTATTTAATTGAGTTTCTACTTAGAGAAAGAGAAAATATCTAAAAGAATAGTTACTTTTGATGCTTTGTTTCACAAAGGATCAAATAATTGAGTGGTTAACATAAAAAGGGTAAAATACCTTAGATCTCTCTCTTGTTTACTATAAGTGCATAACAATCTCATATGGTGCCAAAAGCCCCTCATCAAACTAGTAAAATAAGCATACATACCCCTGCCATCTAAAATAATATTATTTTTAACAAAAAGTGTAGAATATAGTTTGAACTTGTAACTGTTTGCTTAATTCATTTGAAAGAGAAAATTTTGGACATTTTAACTCTTAAAAGGCCTAATTGAAACATTATGTCAAATAGTTGCAAGCACAGCATATATTTTACACTTCTCGTTAAAAAATAACGTTATCGTAGATGGCAAAGGTGTGCGTGCTAATTTTCACTCACCACAAGGATTTGATGAGGAACTTTTAACATTGTAAGAGAATGTTATGTACTCATAATAAATTATAAAGAGATCTCGTATATTTTATCGAAACAAAAATGGAGGTGAATATAAGGAAAGTAAAATTAGGACTGTCGCCTTCGTCTTTGTAATTTTGTGGTTCGTGTAACGTTTGCGTTGTTGTTGTTGTTGTCGGTTTCATTCATTTGTCTAATTGTCTGAATGTAATGTTTGTACGAGTCATAAACCGCGTTGTGCGGCAGGCATAACAACGAAAAGTTAAAATAGTCTCCACGGCATTAATGAAGTCAATTTTTGCTTTGTCGGAGGTGGCAAGGTGGGAAGATTCTAAGCTAATCAATAATTGCGACATGTTTTTGAGTTACAATTGTTGAAGTTTCAGTGTCACAAGAGTAAATGCAGCTATGACAATAAGAGGAGATATTTGGGGGTTCCACAATTCATGAAGAATGAGTAAATTGCATTACACCCGTTTTAGTTTGTTTAAAGTATATTATATTGCACATCTCTTTTTATATTATTAAAGTTCTCTCATAATATCTTTTTACTTAAGTGTTTTGGGTTTCAAATCTTGTGTAGAAATAAGCAACAAGAAGATATAGGTGACTACAAGATTTGTTATTTGATCAATCTCGTAATTTTTTTATCGCGCAATGATGCTTAATTGTTATCAACCTCTTTATTGTGTAGATAAAAACAAGATTACGGACAATCTTATATATCAAATGTTAAATTTTTTATCTATATAGTAAGAAATCAGTTACGTAAAGAAAGATTAAAAATGACATATATCAACGTTGCTCGAATCTACAAATAAGTGGTCATGTGTATTTTGAACTAAGATGTTTAATTTATCTTTTATACAAGTAAATTTCTCTTCGTAGTCTATATATATGAAGATAAACAAGATGACATTTTTGCTTTTAATTTTTGGACCAACAAGTCCTTGTATGATATCTTTTCTTTCTCTAACTTGATGTTTTCTAAAGGGACCTTTTTTTTTTTACTTCAAAGGAGGTCAAATGTTGATTACAACATGAAATTAGTTGAAATTAATCCTTCGACCTACTCACACTAAAGGTGAAAGACATACTATTTGATCACTAAGTCTTTGGTCCAATAGATATATATCTCAATATAGAACATTTCACTAAAGCTTTTCTATGACTAATAGATGTACATCTCAATATAGAACTTTTCGTTGTACAATGTTAATCCACCACACTTTAATCCCTCCTTAGAGGCCCAACAAAGGAATTAAAGTAAATGAGAAGTGGTCTTTTATACTATTTATTTGGCACAATAAAACAAATTGCTCTCTATCTTTTCAACATATGCTTTCTTTCCTTTAATTAAACAATAGAAGACTTAGATAAATTTACTTCAAATTAATTGCTAATGATAAATATTCTATATATATATATATATTCAATTCATGTTGTCCAATAAATGACATGATAAATTGATAATGAGGGCAAAAATCATTAACTAAAAAGAAAGAAAGGTAATATGTAATCTCATCACAAATATTATGTGACTTTTTACTAATTAACTTTTCGTGATGCATCATTATATCATAGAATTTATAACTTCAAAATGAATTTTGTTTACTCTTGTTTTAAGTGAGTTTCCTCATCAAAAGCACAAAAGAAAAAGAAGAAGAAGAAAGAAAGAAAAAGAAAGATAGGCAAAATCAACCAGCGTCAAATAAAGATTATAAGAGCATACTACCTTGGCGAGAACATCTGAGTATTCTTCTTGATGTGCGTGCTTCTCCGGAAAGGACCAAGAAGAATTTCACATGACTTCAAGCCTCAATGGGATCAACTTCGCACGTTAAAAGGGCTCGCGCGATACTATCAATGAATTTGAGAAACTTTGGTCAAAGTTCTATTGCAGATTTGGATATATCTTGAAGGTCCAGGTCATCGTATATATGCTTGTCAAACATTTGCTGTATTACTCAAATCAATATTGTTTATTACCCAGGAAAAAAAAAAAGAAAAGATTAATAAATATTGTTTGTTGACAAAGGAAAAAAAAAAACGATATTGTTTGTAAGACGCATGTAACTGGATAATTTTTTGAAAAATAGCCAATTAGAGAAAGTGTGGAAGCTTCTAATCTAGAAGGACCTCAGTCAACAATTACGTTTGACGAACTGGCCTGGAAAGAAAAATGCTCTAACTTGTGAAATTTCTTATTGTACTTTAGGATTTTTTAGCATCGTATATATTAGATTACGAAAAAGCCCATAACAGAACTTGAACTTTGACCAACCAAAAGAGAAGAAAAAGATAGAACTTGAACTTTCTTTTTCTCTTCACGCAATTTAGTAACCTCCAAGATATCGTCAGATAATAAGTTGCTAAGAAACGTGCTAAAATATATTGTGAGATTATAAATCCAATTCATTATAATAAGGGCAGAAAAAAAATTGTAATATGAATTGAATAGAGATACTTAAAATAAAATTTGAGTGCATAAAATCAACAGAAGCAACAATTTTTCACCAAAAAAATTAATAATATAGTGACGTTCATATCGTGGACGTCAAGATAAATGGATAAGGTGAAATTTAGTTGAATAATATTTGGATTAACACGACATCATTATGACATCAAAGCCGTCAGCTACTCTTCTAGAACCAAAAAAGCCAAAAACCATGTGGTCAAAGCAATACGTAAAATAACCCTAATTAAAACCAAGAAAATAAAATAATGCCCGACGACCATAGCAGTCTCATTTTGAAGCATGAATTGTCATTTGTTGTTCCATTACAACGTTGGGTAATTTTTCTCCTCACATGACTTCACGTTACCTAACACAAAAAAAACCCATTCTAGTCGTCCCGAAGTTTCCATATTGGGGGCTGCTTCTTTGCCACGAGACTTCAAAATATTCGTCACGCACAGTTGGCCACACGCAACCCCGGAGGCATCTTATGCTGACCCCTCCGCGCGCCAAGCATATCTAGCTATAAAAGCCAAGGTACTAATACATCTCAAGCCATACAACAATTTGCTTGGACTCTTCATCTTTGCCTCGTCCGTCTCTAATTTTCGTCACCCGTATCTCTTTTTTGACAGCGTTTTCTCTTGCAACTCGATTTTCAATCAAGAAACAAACATATACATGGCGGGAAACAGTTCATACGAGACTTCATGGGCTGATCAATGGGATCCAGAGCCACTCCACACATACAACTACAAGAGCAACAACTATTCTAGTGCTCCTTCATCATCCTCCAAGTTCTCGAGCAAGGTCAACGACAAGTTTGGCAAGACAAAGGTTGTGGCTTCTACGGGCATGAAGAAAGTTAAGGATGGAGCTTCTGCTGGTATTCAATGGATCAAGGTCAAGTACCAGAAGACCACCCAGAAGCACTAGTATTGTGTAATAAATGGTACGTCAAAAAAGTACTATCATATGATGGCGTGCTGTAACAAATTTTTTTTTTTTTTTTTTTTCTTCCTTTCTTTCTTTTTTGTTTCTCCTTTGGCTGATCCTGCTATATATGTGGCTGATTATTCCTTTTTTGTTACATGTTTCTTATCTTATTTGTTTCTAGGGAGGTTGATTTGTTTTGTACATGAAAAAATTTGTATTGTCGTTTACTTCCACATTCACGTGATAGTTTATTAATTTGAATTCTTCCAGGGTTATGTAATTCATTAACCTTTTATATATCAACCCCTTACATCTTTCTTTTCTTGTTTCAATTTTTTCCATTTTCTTTTTTCTCGGTCGCTTTATTTTTTGAGGACAAATAATAATCTGGGGACAAGAATCAAATGATGTAAACTATATAACAAAAAGATCTAGGATTTTGCCTTAATATTTTAGAATTTGTTTTGAGTAATAAGACTTATATAAATGAGAAATTGAATGAGACCCCAACATATCCTTAATTAGAAAAGATATAATTAGAAACAAGTCCAAAATTAATGTAAGATCGACCAGAAAAAACATATTCTGCGTTGTTGACGTCACTTGTCTTCATGTTATGAACTTTTTTGGTTCCAAAAGCATGTTTAGTACATTCCATCCATCAATGAGAAACGATTTCCTAATCTGTTTACATTCCATCCATCAACGAGAAAGCTATTTCCCATATCACATCATTGGCATTATAAACTTACTGAGAATTAAATTTTAAATATAATAAGCTTGAAGCCTATACGGTGCACGGATGTGAATTTTAAAATCCTTCATACAAATAAAATTATAATCGTATTTTTATGATCGAAAATCATATTCAATAAGCCATTAAAATTGTTAGACAAAAAAGAACTGGCAAATGATATATATAGATCTCTACATAATAAATATTTGAAATCATGGACGGAGCTACATAGGTAAAAATTTTACCATTACTTTGTTTTGTTAAACTTTTTGATGATGGGAGATTAATTAACATGAAGTGCATCCCCTCATAATAAAAGTGCACCCCTTCATGATTGTGATAAGGGTAATATCAGCACTTTTATTTTATTTTTCAAGTAAAAAAAAGTAATTTTAGGACAAAAGAAGCAGATAAGTAATATATATATATATATAAATACATAGAAACAATGAGATAAAGAAAAATGATTGCTTGTCACTTATACTAAGAAATGTTTTTAAATTGAATATTCAACTTTTTCAAAATCTGCAATCAAGTTAGGACGATTATAATATATTGTTGTATTTGCAATAATAATAGATATATATTTTTTCATATTTACTTATTTTTTATGTATATTAAGATACCATTATTGTATTAAATACTAAATATTTTTATATTTAATTTTTTAATTTATATTAAAAAACTATACACATACAAATGTGCACTGGTTGAATCCTGGTTCCTGGCTCCGCCACTGTTTGAAATCATTTGTTAACTGCATCAGCCTCGGGACAACCCTCCCCCAAACTACCTTCAGCTTAGTGTCTGTAATTCTGTTGATAAAAAATTGGTATTAAAAAGAATTACTAAGATTTAAATTTTATAAAATATATTTGTAGTTTATCTTTGCATAAATCGTAGAAATTAACATTATTCAAAGTTCTTATAAAAAATTGACGAAATCAAATGAAAAGAATTCCAATTTCGCGTCTTAAATGAATAGACTCTAATTGGCTGTATTTTATAAGATCCGATAGTAAGGTAAGAAAGAAACATATGAATCTTTATTTCTACCATACTATCTAGCTTTAAGTCATCTTATTGTAGTGTATTAAAGTTGTACAATGTATAAGGTTATACTCTAGTATAAAGATAGAGGTAGATCTTCATATAGATCAATCTACAATATTATCTTCATATATGTGGATAAAAAAAGAAATTAAAAATATTCATTTCTTTAAATTAATACAAAAATGCAACTTCATAAATTTGTTATTCTCTTACTATCTACTTTCTAAATTTTACTATTTTATTTGCAGAGACATGACTAATGATCATCTCTACTATGTTTTTGGGGGAAAAAAGTTCTCTCTGTTTTGCTTTTATATATTCGTAAACAATGTCTTTTTACCTTTACTTCATATCCAATTCCAATAACTGAGACGAATTTGAATTCCCTCATTATAACATTATGGATAAATTCAAATCCGTTTCTTTACCCTAATATTTTTTCTTAAGATTTAGTTTATAAATCTTTCATGTTTGGCAACACTTTCACACAAGTCAATAAGAATTTCTTTTAGTCAATATAAAAAAGAATCCCAGGAAAAGAAAATGTCTTGATGTGTTTTAGATGATGAGAATGTTTTATCGTTACTTTACTGTTCAACAACTTATCTTTTACATTCCTTTTCACATTTCTTTTTTTAATTTGAAAACTAATAACAAAAAGATATTTTATTTTTCAAACTAAATATTTTCTCCTGCCAAATTATTTAACTAAAAACAAGGGGACCACCCCAGATGATAGCTTTAACCACATAATTAATCTGTTGACTTTTGATTTTTTTTGGGCTGGGCCTCTTGTACATGTGGATTTTGTTGAAGGCCACCAAGCTCGTCGGTTAGCGGCCCTACTGGACCATAAAAAGTATCAGCAGCTGTCTAAGAAGCTGATATATTTTTTAGCCCAAAAGGGGCAAAAAAAAAAAAGCTGAGGTATATATTCGTATCGATATTTTACGTGGACTTTTTTGTTTTTTTTGGGGTCAAAATGTTTGACGTGAATTTGATAGGAAAGTTTTTGCTGTTCTTTCTTCAATAACACAATTTGAAGGAGCATTCGACGAAGTTTCTTTAGAACTGGAATGAAACTTCTACTAACCAACTTTTAAGCAATTTCCATGTATTTGTTTTGTCCCATTCTCTCTTTGCCACGATTCGCTTGACCGGAAAATTTACAATCTTAGATATTTTTGTGCAAACTTTTGCCTCGCTTACACACCTTTTTTGTTAATCGAGAAAGATAAACTTGGATCACCTCATAATGTTATAAGATTATGATAATAATAAAATATAATATTACAAAACCCATATTCAAAAATGATGCCCCTTAATATCAAACAAATTTAGAGGGTGTTTGGCTTTGCTTATTTGATACTTATAAATACCTAAATAATAAAAAATATGTAAGAGAGTATTTCGTTTAGGTGCTTGAATAAGCACCTAAAATAAGCAAAGCCGAACACCCCCCTTAGACATTTTGTCTCAAAAGACGAGCGATTATTGAACCCCACATGATAAAATAATCTTAATTTGTTAGGTCGAAAGGTAAGGAAGAAACTATGACGTTAACTATTACTAACAATACGGCTATTCTCTTTTTTTTTTTTCTTTTTCTTTTTCTTTAATCATAATAAATGCGCAATTAGATTACTTTTCGAAGAACTAGTAGGATTTTCACTATCTTTTGATCAATTAGTCACTGATCACAACTCCAAAACCAAACAAATCTATCCATGGCTCTAAAGCTGATGTTTGGGCCAAAGCAATGCCTTACACGATGGAAGAAAAGTCGGAAGGATTAATCACTTTTTATTCTGCGCACTGATTAATCATGAAAGGTGCATTTTATGCATGAACCACTTGTGAGGCAATTGACTAAACAGTTACAACAAACCATATAAATAATTATAACTGCTTTTGAATAATTGTTTTATTAAGCAAAGGATTGTAAAAAAAAACAATATTCTATACTATCTGCTTCAAGACCTTTCTCCAAAATTTAACTTGGTCAAATTTTTATTCGCGTGAAGAACGGTATAA
This sequence comes from Cordia subcordata, assembly GCA_028554755.1. Classification (NCBI taxonomy): domain Eukaryota; kingdom Viridiplantae; phylum Streptophyta; class Magnoliopsida; order Boraginales; family Cordiaceae; genus Cordia; species Cordia subcordata. The sequence goes on from JAPTOF010000020.1 coordinate 3,518,918, forward strand.
AAACTGTCAAATAATAAATAATTACAAGAATATTAACTTTATAAGTTTAAATTTTTAAATGAAATAGTAATTACAATATGATATCAAAGTTAGGTCATGGATTCGAAACTCATTATTAGTTCGTTACTCATTAAAAAGGCATTAAACTATTTGTGTAAGGCTCAACCTAGGCCCAAAACTTACTGTCGCCCAGCCACTCATTTAAAAATACATTAAATTAATCATATGCAAGCCTTAAAAATTTGAAACTCATGGCCACTAGCCATCTATTTAAAAAAACATTAAAATTGTTCAATTGCGAGACTTAAAAATTCAAAACTTAATGCCACCAACCATCCATTTAAAAAGTCATTAGAGCATGTGATAGAACATATTAATAGAATACGTAAATAAAAAAAAAAAAAAAAAACATTGAAGTACAAAAAACAGAACGCTGAAAAACATTAAAGAAAGCCCTTTACCAAACTACATAAATACTATTTCCACAGTTCTACTAAGACACAGATGGATACCAGTCCAGGAAATGTAAACATGCCCGAAATAACTCTGCCGTCCGGCGACCGTGGCATGCCTGTTTTAGGTTTCGGAACGGCGTCCGACCCTCCGGTGGACGCTGAAACCACCAAGAAGGCGGTCCTGGAAGGAATTGAGCTTGGCTACAGGCATTTTGACACAGCAGCCCTATACTACACAGAGAAACCTCTTGGTGAAGCTGTAAGCGAAGCACTTGATAGAGGCTTGATTAAGTCACGCCAGCAGCTCTTCATCACCTCCAAGTTGTGGTGCAGTGATGCTCATCCTGACCATGTCCTTCCTGCCATTCGGAAATCTCTGCAGTAATACATCTTCCACCTCCTTATTTTTTTGTTTGCCAAATATCTTGTCGATTGGGTAAATGACTCATTTGGTATTAGGTTTCTTATTTTTAAAACATGACAATCTTAGTTACTTATTTTTACATGACGACATTAGTCCTAAGTTCAAAAACCATAAATATATAACATTTTTTGGTCCTTTATATTTGTAATTTGTGAAAATATTAGTGCTAAGATCATTAATTTTGTCACGTTTATCTTTGAAATTTGTAACAACATTAGTCCTAGACTAACAGTGTCACAAATTGCAAAGGATAAAAGAATAAATTGTCTTACTTTATTGTCAAGATGGTCGAAGATAGAATGCCAAATGGGTCATTTACCCCTTTACGATTTCTATATTTTCCATGATTGCCGCTCATTGATAGGAATCGATGCGTGGAATGCTAAACCATACTGTTTAAGTGAATCACGACTGGTATCTTTAGATTCATATAACCAGCAGGCCTGGTTTCATTTCTTTTGTCAAAAACCGTGTTTATCCATTAAACTTTCCAGTTTGAAATCAGCTGGATGAGATTGCATATACTAGCATGATTTAGCCTATATCATTTTCTGTTTCAGTGATTAAAAATTTGGATAAAGATCTTAGTTTGAGGCTACTGTTGTGCAGAAATCTTAACTTGGATTACATTGATCTCTATCTAATACACTGGCCTGTGAGTTCCAAGCCAGGGATTTATGAGCACCCTATAAAGAAACAGGACTTTTTGCCCATGGATTTTAAGTCTGTCTGGGCAGCCATGGAGGAGTGCCAGAGACTTGGCCTAGCAAAATCCATCGGTATCAGCAACTTCTCGCGCGAGAAGCTCACTGAGGTCCTTGCTAATGCAAAGATACCCCCAGCTGTAAATCAAGTCAGTTTCATGTTCTCAATCTGTCACATTTCAATTATATTGGAAATGTTTTGATTTCAGATCATAGATGGTGATTGAGCTTTGTACAATTTGAAAGGTAGAGGTAAATCCATTTTGGCAGCAAAAGAAGCTGAGAGACTTCTGTAAGGCCAATGGAATCGTTGTGGTTGCCTATGCTCCTTTAGGTGCAGTAGGCACATTTTATGGAACCAATAGAGTTATGGAGTCTGAGGCACTAAAGCAGATAGCAAAAGTTAGAGGCACGACTGTTGCACAGGTAACTTTCCTCTTCTAACTTCTCTGTTGTTTACTAAAACGGTAACCTGGTACACAAAATACTCGCTATGCTTGGGTTGGGGTAGGGGGCCGAACCCCTGTTAGAATTTAACGTACACAATCTTACCTTACATTTTGCAAGAGACTATTTCGACAAAATAAAATTGCGGAAGGCTAATGTATAAGAGCAAAATGCAGGTTTCTTTGAGATGGGCATACGAGCAAGGCATTGGCATCGTGGTTAAGAGCTTCAACAGAGAAAGAATGAAACAAAATCTGCAGATATTTGACTGGGCATTAACTGATGAAGAGTCTAAAAAGATCAGTGAAATCCCACAAAGTAGATCCTGTCTTGGTATGAATTACACATCTAATTTTGGGCCTTACAAGTCAATTGAGATGCTCTGGGATGGAGAACTGTAATATAATACTTAACCAAAAAATGCTTTCATTGCAAGATGATATTGGTATATCAAGTCCTGAAGATGCTAAATGAATTTAAGATTTCTTCTCAGTAAAAGCTGTAACACACAATTTATCGATATAATATTATGACATATTTTTTTGAGCTAAAGAATAAAAATCTTTCCTTTTCTACGTATACAATTTTCATTTCATTCCAAAAGAAAAGACACCTTCATTACAATGATCTACACTTTTAGTAATTCTTTCACATATTTAAAATTATTTTTGAATCGATATATAGGACTTCGGCACTTTAGTAGAAAGTATTTTTGTACACGCAATAGTTAAGGCACTTTGAAATAGGTGTAGACACCTAAGTAAATAAAAAGTGTCGAGGATAAGGTCAACTTGTAGTCCGATGTAATACACAATTAGATCTATAAATAGGTTAACTTGCCCGTGCATTTTAAAATCCAAACAAGCAAAGCTATCATTTGTAAGCTATTATCTATATTCCACTTTTGTCCTTAGCATCCATCGTATTTCTACACCGATATCTTCGTCCCACATATTTAAATAATACTAGTTATACACCTCGATAGTAATCGTATCTTGTATGTGGTTATTAATCAATCATAAAAAGCAATTAATCATTTGACCGGTAGAGCCAAACCAATTAAATGCTAAAGAAAATAGCAAATGCCAGAGGAAACCAGCAGAACAGTTGCCCTTTCACGCAATCTAGAACATGTGAAAGTAAAATGGAAAAGAAATGTAGGAGGTTGTTTGTTTATTTTGGATGCTTATAAGCATGTAAATAAACGCGGCCAAACGCCCTCTAAAACTACAACTCAAGTTCCTGCGGTGAGATGGTGCATTACCACACGTTTAGAAAACGTCAAGGTTGTTAGCATCAACACGTAAACAGGATATTGAACAAGAAAGGAAATTCTTCAAATAACTGATTTCTTGGCAACTTCTACCCAGTTTCATGTCCTTATTTACAATTAGCAGCACGAAACTAAAATAAGAAGAGAAGATATATATATATATATATATATATAGACCGTTTTAGAGTTCTTATATTGTACCACTCACCCACCACAGAAGGATATCCTGAAAAGCGATTGTGTACAACGATTGAGACTTCAACAGCAACTGAAGGACAGCATGCAAAGCACATGGATACACTGATGCAACAAGGTACAAGTTTGATTGGCAGAAGAAGAGCATCTTTGAAATGCATACATACACATTGATAAGTGGATTTTAACATTGGGGAGGCCTTTCATACGTGGGAGGTAAAGAAGGACAATTCTCATTCATGTTAGCATATGGCTCTAATGTGTTGTATAGCGGCAACTCCATCCGATACTCGCCAAGAATTTGGCAGAAGAGTAGCTGATCATCTCCACTGTTGCACCATTTTGGAAGGCGTGTATGATTATTCTCAAATATTTTCAACATGTAGGCATCTCTGATCTGTTAACGATAAGAATCACCACATAAGAAATGGTCCCAGCAACGGAAGTTCAAAAAGGCAAAACATTTAGGCATGGCATTGATACTTACGGTGAACTCGGTTACTTGAATGGAGTCAGAAATTGGACCAAAAACCCCCGCTTCTTTATACATGGCCAGGATAAAAGCAACACAAGTTGTGGATTTTCCATCACTATATACCCATTCATCTTGTTCTGGAATGGTAAGCAATTGATCAAAGGTTATTCCTCGTCTTTCAGTTTCATCGAGAATTCCATACAAATCCAAATCCTGTGAGAAAATATCCTTTTAGACACACGTAAAGTAAACCAAAAAGAGAAAAAACAAACCTGTCAATTTAAACCAAATAGAGAGAGAAATCAGTCAAGTTTCACAATCTGCAAAATAAAAACCAAAAAGACTGCTCACAGTAGTTCTACCCATAGAGAAGTCTCAAATTTATTTTCAGGACTTCTTCTGACATTTTCATCATACAAATAAAATCTTCAAAGCGAACATTAACACTGAGCATCAAAAATTAAAGTCACAAAATCCTCGGGATTTCATATATCTCTAAACCTTGCAGGATCTGCTCACCATGGGAGTTAGACCCTCCGAAATTTCTCTTTGACATTTCAAAGTTAAAGAATACTTTCTGTGAGCCTAATTTCGGCATTTACAACCTGCTTCCAAAAGACAATGGAGAGATATCAACTATCTTAGTCCCGTCCCTCTTCTCTTTTAATCACTTCAATTTGTTAAGAAATAATAGCATCCAAAATAAAAAGATAATTCAGGCTTGCAGTATATAAAAATTGCATGTTCAGAAATGAAAATAGCAGTCAGAAATTCCTCTCAAGAAAATTATTAAACCACTGTGGGTTCAAGAAAATTACTGAACTACTGTGGATATTTAATTTCACTTAAATAATTCTAGGTCCACGCAGAGGCAAATTATTCTTTGTGAGGTGTTATTGAGAAACAAAAGACAAATTCTATAGGTAGAGAGACATATAGATACATGTGCAAGTATATATGCATACATGCCAAACAAAGAAAAATGAAAAGCTTCAGCATACCTCAGTTCCAAGCCTTTTATTAAGAGCTTCATTCCACATGTTTGCAGCATAGGCTGGCTGCATTCTGGTCCACATAGACATGACAGAAATTACCTGCAAATGGCTTATTCCAGTGAGAAATATTGCGAAATTCAAATCAGAACTATTCACAAGGAAATGGTACTCGAGAATCCACTCCGATTGCTTCTCTGTATCAAACCCTCAGAGGAGATAGGAGTTCCTCTTTTGAGTTGACCAGAGGAGAGGGACACACAGAGATGAGAGTTTTACACTTTTCATGTATATAAAATCATATGAAATTTGCTATGATGGGTATCCTATACATGGATATCGGGTACACATAAAACCCAGCAACTTGAAGACTTCATGCTACAATATTACAGAATTTGCTATCATCCGCAAAAAGTTCTCAACACATTTGAGGTAGAAAATTAGCCGACAACCATGCCTAGACAATACAGACACTTAACAGCGCATCTTTACACATACCAAGTGAGCATCAAGAGGGGGTGGGAAGTTTTCAGTAATCGTATCAATCCAACTAAAGATCATGTTGTGATAACCATATGGTTTGCCTGCCATCCTCCGAGCATACTCCCATGCTGCAGTAGAATTGAATTTTGCACGCAATTCTGGATGTAAAGGTAGCAATGCTATCTGTGGATTGGAATCATCCTTAAGTGCCAATTCCCACCATTCATCCCAAGGAACCACCGCAATAATTTCTTCTCCCTGAAACATGATAAAAGACAGCATTAGATACATTAAATGGAACCTTCATCATTCAACCAGTTCAATGGTAATTCTTCTATAAAGAGGTCAAAAAATATAGCCAAAAGAAAAAGACCTAATTAACAGTCCAAATTAGCTGAGTTGCTTAATTGACAAGAATTGTAATATGTGTCTTCAGTAATTGTAATATGTGTCTTCAGGATATGAATTCTCCATTCTAAACTCAAATTAGAAGTCCTCAAATGTCACCAGGCCTTTCAGACTAACAATTATACTTTCACAGACCTACCAAGAGAGTAAGGCACCATTAAGCCAAGCACTTTGGAGTTCCAAGAGTATTTAATAAAGAAAAGGGTGAATTGCTCAACTACCTCTTGTGGTCTGACTAATATTCACAACTTTCCCCTGTGTTTTACAAATTAGCTACTTGACCCCTTATGGCTTCAACGATAGTGCACACGACCCCCTAAAGCTAACCGCCGCTAGCTTTTTAACGGATTTTAGTAAAATGTCATTTTTGTCCTTGTCTAATCCAATAAAAAAATCTATTTTACCTTCATTTTATTTTAAAAATAATTAAAAAAAAAACTTTTAAAAAAGTCGTAAAAAGTCCATTTTGCCCCTAACTTATTAAATAAAATATCTATTTTACCTTTATTTTATTTTAAAATAAAAAATAAAAAATTAAATTAGAACAAACACAAAAAAAAAAAAGAAAGAAAACATGAGGGATGGGGGGGTGGGGGCTGCTGGATGTGGGGGCGACGGGGGTGGGGCTGGTGGGCTGGGGGGTGGCTGGGGCTGGGGTGGGGTGACAGGGGTGGTGTCTTTTTTTTTTTTTAATTTAATTGCTTTTATTTTTTAAACAAATTAAAGATAGAAAAGTTTATTTAATGCATTTATTATGAAAAAATAAAGCAAAATTGCACAAGCCGCCCGTGCATGTCAAAACACGTTATTTTGGACGAAAAAATTAACGGAGGAGGTCTATGTGCACCCTCATGAAAACTACAAGGGGTGACTTAGCTAATTTCGTAACCATAGGATATATTGTGCACATTTGTCAAACCACAGGGGGAAATTGAGCAATTCACCCTAAAGAAAATGCTATACTAGATTACAATTGATAACACACACAGAAATAGAGCTCAATGTGTCCATTTTTTCAAAAAAAAAATTCTTTGAAAAATGAGAGGTCATTCTTTTTCTTTTTCTGTTTTTCTTCAAAGGATCAACAACTTACACACATGCCAACTAAAGAAGGTCATTCACAAACCTTTTCATTCTCATGTCCTGATTCACCAACCCAAAGATTGCCCTTCTCATCCTTCAAACAAACAGCAGTATGACCAGCAAAGGCACCAGTGACCCACTTCTCAAGTGTTTCAAATCCACCCCACCGACCACGGATCTTTGAGAGAGCCAAAAAATCACCAGAATGAACATCAGCTGGATTAATGGTTGCACGCCATGGCTGAGGGCGTTTTTCAAAAGTTGCGCCCATGTGTTTCTTCAGAAAAGCTATGTTTGCACTCTGACCCCAAATTGTATTAGAAAATAGAGGTAACACATCCACCAAGGATAACAAGGTCCCGAGCATTCCAGATGGCATAAGAAATACAGAGATTCCGTGCTGCTTTACCTGCTCAAGGTTGACAGAAATGTCAATTTTTACATATCATCCAACAGGATTATAATTTACAAAAATATCGACACAGTTATACATATTCCAACTCTGCAGGCTCTTCCCAAGACTCAATTTTCAATGTGTGCTGTCGAGCTTGAAAGTAGTAATCCCAGGTAATCCTATAAGGCGTGGCAAAAACATACAGATCTATACATGTCCAGCTGTGTGGTGTAGCAGTCTGTCAAGAGAAGCAGAGAAAGACATGAGCATATAATTTTATATGAATCATTCAAGTGATAACACAAAAAGGTACTAAAAGTATGAGATAAAGATGTTCATAAATGTAACCATATGTCATGTTTAATATCCTCTCCCTTGACACCTGCCATTACAAGCATCAAATGGTTTCACTATGATAACTGTATCTGATAATTGTTCCAAGTAAAAGTTAAAGGAAACGAAAGGATTCATGGCTATAACCAACACCGTCATCCCCTTTTCAGTACTAATAAACCACCATAGCAACACACTATACTCAACTACTGGTGGCAGAACATTGAAAGCAGCTAATTTGCTTCAGGATCCAGTTAAAAAAGCAATACTTCAAGCTTGTCATCATATGCACATACATACATGCATACATATATATATACATATACATGTATATAACTTAAATCGTTACTAAGAACCTTGTCGATAGCTTCTCAAGCCTCTGGTCAACAATACAAACATATACATCCTTATAACTATTGGCAAAGGACAGTAAAGCAGGGGTATGCTAAAGGGCTCAATCTTGATCAACATTGTCACGATGAACAATCCCAGCATTATCATATCAACCAGATTCAAGATCCGAACCCTCCATAGTTCAATTTTTGATAGAGTTCTGTTTAAGTACTCTTATACAGATAAAAAGTTTTCTTTTTTTGGTTTCAGTTGCCTCATTTCAAAGAATGGAACCCAAAGATAGTCTTTCCTTTTTGTCTGAGGAATAACAATCCACCCTCTTTTTATCAGTACCCGTACTTTTCTTATTCCCCAACCCCTCTCCCCACCTCCTTGTTGAACTTTCATTAGTCTAAGTTATCCTTCTCCGTGAGATGACGTCGGCTACCATCATTTATATAAATAAACAAAGTCATCCTATTTATACCTAAAGCATTTCAATGCTTTTGATTTCAGCTATTTTTTTGATTTCAGGTCTTTTTTTCTTTTTTGTGCGTATATATTTCATTAAAAACTCAAGAGTTACACTACAATGATCAGCTAAGTCCACACAAATACACAATTATCGAACAGTTCATCAAATTAACTATCTTTTTCACCAGAAAAAGCAATTTAAACATCAAAATTAACAATTGCATATATATGTATAATCTTATCACACACGATATACTTTAAGAATTCAGGTACCGATAAGTAAATGACGCCGCCGCCCATGCCACGATCACCATGGCTGGTGAACTCGACCCGCGCCTCGTTGTCGTAAAAGCACGCGCCTTTCCAACTAATAGTCCCATTACTCGGCGACAGGGACCCAACGTACGACGGCAACAAGTCCACAGCGCTATGAAGGTTGTTCATGACCGGCCACGATATCTGACGTGGCAGCACCGGGAGCACATCTTTTGCCCGGAATGGTACTTTCAGTGCATCCCCAAACCCTAACCCTAAATTGATTAGCACTGTAATTAACCATATTTTACGACATAACAGTGACAATAATAGCATTATTTGATTAATCAATTATCAAATTTGCTGTCTGATTTTAGAATATGATTCTGATGATGTTATGATGTTTGACTTTTCGTGCAGTGTTGAGGATTGGGGGGGGCTTGGGTTTGGGGGTGTGGACCTCAAGACTTTGCGTGTTTTAGAATATTTTGGACACCTTTGTGGGTGAGAGTGAAGACTTCATTTTTGTTTTTTGGTCAAGAAGAAAGAGAGTAGAGTAAGGGGCTGTTTGGTTTACGAAAATGACTATTGATATTTTTGTTACATTTCTAAAATTTGTTATATTTTTGTCTCTTTTGTTAAAATTAATGCTATTGAGGATTTTAAATAATTTTTTTCAAAATACTCCTAAGTTAAAAATATAGAAATATTGCATTTGCTTGTGTATATGGGTGTGTGTATGATATTTGATCATGTGCGTGTAAAAAAGAGAGGGGGGGGGGTGGTGTGGGGCTTGATACCACGGATGAGTAAGGAGAGTAATGTTCTGTGGCTTGCAAGTAAATCTGGTAGTTTTACTACAAGGTTTGATCTATATTTGATTGTGTGCAGTGTGTGCATGTGGTTTGATCTTATTTATGTGTGTGTTAACATTGGGTATATAGCACGGCTTCACCATGGGTGTGTGTGCATTATCAAGTGTTTGATCATGTGTGTGTAAAAAAGAGGTGACGAAGGGGAAAAAGAAAAAGGAGGAGAGGGGGGGGGGGGCGCGCTTGATGCCACGGATGAGTAAGGAAGGTAATGTGCTGTGGCTTGCAAGTAAATCTGGTAGTTTTACTACTACAAGGTTTGCTTGGGAGGCATGTAGGAAAAAAAAAAAAAAGCATGAATATACTAAGTGGTCTATTGTTGTGTGGTTTAAGGATCATGTGCCTGAACATAGATTCTGTGCGTGGTCGGCATCGCTTAATAGGCTGCCAACTAAGTATAGGCTTCTTTCATAGGCGCTTAATGTTGATCTATGTTGTGTATTTTGTTGGCGTCAGGTTAAGACTAATGTAGCTTCTCTCAGCAGCTTTGGCGAATGGGGGCAGTCTTGGCTAAATGTTATACGAGGGTGAAACCTTGGCAGGAGATTGGTATTAGTCTTTTGGGGTGCAGCAAGCAACATATTCTGCAAACAGCAATTCTCTGGCTACTCTTCTCAACATTGATTCTTTATTTGTGGAAGGAGAGAAACTTAAGGGTGCACCGTGAATTAGCAACCGAGGAAGACAGTATTTTTGGACAAATTGGTTTTGTAGTTGGGCATAAGACATGTAGGAGTAAGCTTAGAAGAAATACGTTGAATTTAGCTCTTTGTAGGAATTGGGATATAGATCTGGCAATCTTGATTTGAACCTCGTGCACTCTGTTTTCGGAGTGCCTACCTCCTATTTTTTTGTATATGTTTGATCAATAAAGCTACTTACTCAGCGTAAAAAAAATTGTGAAATTTTTGCACTTGGGCCAAACTTGTAATTACAACAGACTTAGACATCTAGCTTTTGACATTAATGCATGGGCCAAACAGGGACCTTATATCATATACTTAAAGACTATACACCCATCAAATACTATGCACATTGAATAAACAAAGATCGCAAAATAAATAGTATAAAAATTATGAATGAACATGTCCATTAGATTATTCACTACTTTTTTATTATTTTTTCATAATTTATTAGTTCACCACTTAACATATATTTGTTCACCACTCTTACACACACACATACACAAAAATATATTCACGCACAGACCTACAAAGTATTAATATTATGAATAAATAATATTAATATTTTGAACAAACAATATTACAATTCTAAACAAATAATATTAATATTATAAACAAATGTGAGAGAGTATAGAAAAACACGACGATGGAATATAGTATAAATTACAGCCAAACACAACTTCTCACGCCCCAAAAATAAGAGAATGACATGATCAATGCGACCCTTGTCACATAGACAACACAAAGCCTCTGTCAGAAAATAAAACAAAACATTCCCTCTCCAAAATTCAAACTGAGTAAATAAATTTCTATAATATACGAAAAAAGCAAATATTGAATAATACATCTCCAAAATGAACCAAAAGAAATCGCCTCCAGATTCTTGGAGTAATAGGAATTAGCTAAGCTACAAGGGTGCTAAAAGAATAATATTCTCTAAACCCGTGGTGATCAATGATTAACAAAGACATAATCATTGACACAAATACATCCTCAAGTAAAAAAGACACAAACATCGGTTGCCTCTCTTTCAAGCAGTCCTGCTTGCATATACATTGGTTCAGATCAAGCGATAATTGCTCTTTCTGTGCTTAGCAACTTAATTAGCCATGATAGTTCAGATGAAAATTCTCCATCCCATTGTTGTTGGCAGACTTAGATGGCAGTGTGCAGAATAAAATCACTGGTTAGCAAAAGTATTAGTTGATGCAATGAATTCTATCTGCTTCCGATCGGCTACTTGACATTCCAAAGACAAAGCAGTTAGAGTAACACGGGAGAAGTAGAGCACTGTCTTCCACTGCCATAGGCTGCCTGAATGGATTTAGCTGAATCTGCTAAGTGTCCAAACAAAATCATTAGTTTATTGAAATTTAAAGGGAAATTAGTTGGTACAAGTTTAACTTGGAAGAGGAAAGGAACAGACGGGAATAGTTGGGGAACAGCCAGTTACTGTGCTAATACAAGAAGCAGCCAAATGTGAAGCTTCTTCACAATAATCTGAGAAAATTGCTGGGACTTTCATTGCCTTTATTAGGTCCTGGAGTGATGGTAAAGTTCAGGAAGCAATACATCAGAACAGATAGAGATTGTATACACATGTAAATGTCATACATATACATGTGTCAGTGTGTATAGATATATGAGTGTGTATGTATATAGATACACATATACAGACGAGAGAGAGAGAGAGTGAGTTTGGGTACGTAACACTCACAATAGTTGGTAACCAACTCGTGTAAGCTGCAAGACCAGCATTTGGGGATATAATTAAATTAGGATAAGAATCCTGTCAATGCAATTGATACATTGAGATCCAAGAAACATTACATAAAGTACAAAAATCCTTTAGATCACAAAAATCTGAGATTAAACAACCTTCACTATATCCCTGTATCGATCATGGTAAAAACCTGAATGAAGCTGCACTCTGACTGTTGGAGATCTACCACGGGATACCCTAGGGCTATACGTCTCACTGGTAGATTTACACTCACAGTCCATCTCGGTACATCGGGCATAACCATAAAGATCAATGCCTTCACCATCCCTAAGTCATCCAGATGCTAGAAAACAATGTCAGGAAGGAAAGGTCAAGCAACAATTATATAAGATAAGAAGATATCAAATCTACCAGCAGTGTCCATCTTATTTCAAAAAGAGTTCCAATTAGGTTGGTATTTTCAGTAAATCAACATTTCTTGACTTATATTTGCCCAAGGGCTTAATTGGACTAGAGATTTCAACTAGAAAGCATACAACTACCTCTCTTTTGGAATTGCAGGACCGATCAATTCTAAGCGCATCTTCACCCCAGGAAAAAGTGCACGCAATTCTCCAAATGCTACAAGTTGATGAAGCTCTCTTTCGGGCCCTTTCAGAAGTTGATCAAAAAATGAAATTCAGAATTACCTATCTATTTAAAAGTAGTTTCAAAGAAATAAATAATGAACATGCCAAAGAGGAAAGGAAGACAGTCATATCTCTCAGCAGTAGAAGCTGAGCAGTGCCAAAACAAAGAAATTGTAGGGCCTAAAAGTTGAGATCATGAAGGTCAAGTTCCTTTAAAGTTTAATGATTTAATGATTGTTAGATATATTTCTAACTTAAGGAGACAAGATAAGCTGCTAAGAGTAATTAGATAATACTCAGTGCCTGTAGCACAACTCTTCAATTTTCCTTCTTTTTCAGCTCTTATGTCTTTAGACTCATTCTCATATGTGTGATGCACTTTACATTCTGGAAGAGGTTGACAACGCGTTCTTACAAAATCCTTTGAAAAGATTAAGTACATATTCTATGCACTAAAAAGGAACAAAAGTGAAAAGATACCGAGATAATGTATGCACAATTCCTCAGCAGTTTGAGGAATCAAATTTCTCCTGGTTGCAAGCTGAACGGTCCAGTATAACATAAGTGGCTGGGAAAAGAATAAGAAAGAACAGCAGTTACAATCTCAACTTGCCTGATATCAGAAAGCACCTTGTCTATACTCTGTAGATAATATATGCACCAGTTGTTTTCTAGAATACCCTACTTAGTTGTTTTCTAGAATATCCTACTTAGTAACCTATATATGATGCTACAACAATTCGAACTGGGGCATTTCTTCTTACATACATATTCACCAACATACCCAGTGAAGAAGCACGGCTACAGGAGAACATAGTGAAATGCCCCTCCACTCATAGTACTCATTCCAACTGTTTAGTTGCTCTGGTATTGAAGAGGAAGGGGCTGCAGATATATGCTCAAGTAAGTTACTTTCTCACTAGATCAAGCACTAGTTTAAGAATAATTGTTCTGACAGAAAGATGATACCTTTACAAGGACAAAACACACTTGAGAGATTCCAATCTCGAATCAACCTATTTCAGTAGAATCCGAGGAAAAAGAAAAGGTTAAGAGTCCATCCACGAGGTAATTGGAACTACAATATAATATTTAGTCTGATAGTAGCATCTTGATACTGCTAATATAATATTTAGTCTGATAGTAGCATCTTGATACTGCTATCTTTCACGAGGCTGCTACTATTGCCCAACAAACTACCATAAAAACAATATGCCCAAAAGAAACAGAAGTTCTGCATTTTCATTATCCCTTTAGGTCATGTCAATCCCCACATACCCATTTTACGTGCATCCATTCTTTAAGTAGGGGTTTGAATAGCAAATGCTCGTGTCAAGATTCATCCATATAGAGAGTCACCAATCCACAACTCCCACCTCCAACCAAAACAAGTCTTAACATCCTAAATCACAAAAATAAGGCTACCTCATTTCACTCAAGTTGCTAATCATATAACATAAGACTAATGCATAAAAACTTACAAAGAGTTCTCAGAATCTTATCATCAAATCCAGTAAATACATCATATTACATAATTCCCATAACAAACAGACACCAGTTGCAAAACACAACAAACCTTGAATCATCCAACATCGCAGCCGCAGTTGATTCTCCACAACTACATTCCCACATCCACATTCCTCTGCCATGAACTCCTTGTTCGGTTAAGAACGAACACCTTGACTTCCTTTTCTCACAAATCTACACAAACTCAACATTATCACATCAATATGAAAAACAAAAACAGAAAGTCACAGTCCATAAACTTCATGCAAATAGCAGCATTTTGAGAAGTTTAGAAAAGCACCTTTTTTCAGAACTTATACTGAAAAACTCTTTTAAAAGCCAATCCAGTCAAGTCCAAAAGTGCTCTTTTAAGCTTTTTAAGAGTTTCAGCTTCTTTTGAAAAAGTACTTATTTAAAAAAATGTATTTTTTCATGAAAAAAAAGGGTGCTTTTTCATTTTTTTTTTTCCAGAAAAAGGCCAATTCAAGTAGGCCCTTAACCCATTAACAAGTGATCATTTAACAGCCGCGCCAAGCATGAAATTTTAGGGGGGGAGGGGGGGGAAAGCTAAAATAGATTAATGGTTTAATTTCATTTACCTCAACAGTGGCTTCATTTGAAAACGTGAAAGGAAAATTATTCAACACCTCAACGCGATTCATTTGCTCTCTTAACCTACCACACTCTTTCCTGTGAACACTCCTATGCGAAACCTTCGATTTTTCAAGAATAAAAATAAAAATGAAAACAAAAATTAAGCTCCAGCATATAATCAATAGAAACATAGAATTATCAATCATTTCACCGTAACTGCATTAACAATTCAGGATCGTTAGATGGGACCTGGTGAGAGAGGGAGCAATAAGCAACGGCACGACACCGTTCGCAGCGTCTGGTGGGTGGGCCCACACAAGGGCTTCGCCTGGCTTTTCCGGCACACTCCATTTTTTGGTTCAGCTGAAGCTTCAGCTAAAAATATTATTATTATTATGATTATAAATAATTGGTTTATTGAATTGTTTTGGATATTAATTTGGGCCTGAGAAAATGTGACATTTTGAATGCCCAAATGTAAAAGGGATGACTCTTTATCAGATTTAAGCCTAATGGTTTAGTGCTGGCCCAGTTTATATATATATAAAAATATTTTTTATGAGTATCGAAGCTGTAATTAACTCATATTCGCCTATTTTGAAGATTTTTTTTTTTTTGGGTAAAATCTAATTTAAAAGTTAAGAAGCTTCAAAGCGGAACTCTATGAAAAAAAAAAATTTTAGCAAAACTATTTTTGCATCATGTTGAAAGTTATTTTTCATTTTCTTTTGAACCCCGGCATATTTTTGGAGATTTAATATAGCTCCCAAAATAATTAAAAATTCAACAATTGAAAAAACAATATCAAAAAGTCATCCACATTTCTATTAGAGCTCTATTACTGAAAGTTTTATAACTTAATAATTAAAAACTTCACAGTTAGACTAAATAAACCCCCTAAATCTTGCTCGTTTTAATCCTTCAAAATGATGTTGAAAAACTATAAACTTCTAAAAGAGACAATTCCGACCTTCTAAAGAAGTGAAAATTTGCTATTAAAAATTAAGAAATCAAATTGTACAAGCCTATACTCTCTTCTCCCAGGAGACTTTTATAAAAATATTATGAAGGAGGTTGATCTAGAGAAATAGTTTTAAGAGCTCTGACTTCTTAAAAAAAAAAAAGTAATCTTCACATATTAAAAAATTATTAAATTAAAAAATTAATATAAGAGAATCTAAATTCGATTATCACTTCATTTTCGTACCAACAACCAAGAAATTGCGAAGATGACCGTCGCGTCCCTATTCCTAAGCTTCAGAATTCAAATCATATGAGCTCAGTTATACACTTATACCCACTCGAATTCAAGATCCGCAGTTCACATGCCCATTATTTTTTTCCTTTCTTTTTCTTGCTTGACTTGATCTTATGAAGCATATTAACAAAAAAAATACTGGAGATTCAAATATTAAAGCAAAATCAATAAGAAGGGGGGTGGGGGTTAGTTGGCGTTAATTGACTATTTGTGCTAGTCTTAAATAAGTTAATGCTTTCTCATTTGAGTTAAGAGATTTTCCACTTAAATAATAATAGAAGAGCATTGCTAAATAATACTCTTCTATTTTTATCATTCAGATGTCACGTTTTATGTGTATACCTAGTTAGTAAATCAAAATAATATATATTTTTTAGTTTTCTTTTCTTTTAGTATATATTAACTACGTAAATTACACATATAAGAAATAATAAATAACAAAATATAAAGGAATTTACCGTTGTTCGTAAAATAATCATTTTAATCAATAAATGAAAAATAACATAAAGTATTATTATATTTTATAATAAAGGTCTATTTGGATTAATTTTTTTAAGAAAAATACTTCTTTTCTTAAATATATATATATATATATATATTTTTTTTACGATAAGTGATTCGATTGACTCGAAAATGATTAAAACTCTAAAAGAAAAGGCCAAAAAAAAAAAGAACTCAATTCAACTTTTTGTTCAAAAACTAAGAATTTCAACTTTTAAAAATACTTTTTACAAAAATTATGAAAAAATACTTTTAAAAAAAATCAATCTAAAATTCCCAATGAACCCTGATGTGTCCATGCATGGTACGAGCGTAATGATAACTATTGAAAGGGGGGAAAAGAAAAGAAAAATGTGACATCTCATTCCATGCTTCGAAGACACTGAATTGGCCATCTGACTAGTCAAGAGGGGAAGAAAAAAAAAAAGGCGAGGAAATCAATCTTGGAAAAGCAAATTCCAGCCTCATCTGATCTCATAAGATTTGATTTTGTATTTCTCCCAGATAGTATTTAAAAAAAAAAAAAAAAGCAGCCAAGCCAATAAAAAAAAAAAGGAAACAAAAAAGTCCAACTCAAACGCTGAAACACAGGATGTGAATGGGCCCCATCCAAAGATTTCCTTGCCACTCCCCCAGATCTCTTGCTGTCCCAAAAATTTCCCCCGGCATTATTAAATTCACCCACGAAAAAATAGTTGGTTCCCACTTCACCATCCGCGGAGGGGGATGCTGACGTCACCCCTCTCTGCGATGACCTCGTCGTGAAGGCTGCGACTTTTTTTTTTTTTTTTTTTTTCCGGGGGCGCGGGGGCGACGGGGGTTGGCGTGGGTGTGTGGTTGTGCTCTTCCTACTTGGAAAAAAGTTACAAAGTAAATTTATGTGGGGAAAACAGAATCTTGCATGCAGATTATTGAAAGGGATGGGAAATCATGTCATGAGAATGATGTGTCACAATGCATTGACTTCCTTAGTATTTGGATTTTTTGGATATGACCCTTATTTCTCCTTTTTTTATTTTTGGATGAGTAAGAAGATTTTCTTTTGACCTTTTTGCCGGAAATTTTTCTGAGAATTAATCGGTTTCACAGTATGATCGTGTCAAGTTCTAGTACACATGACTTTAATTAGAGAAAGTATCATCAAGTTCATTCGTTTCTATACAAATTGACTGTAAAAATTATTTTTTCAAACTATTACTCAAACATAAAATATAAGCAAGTCTCCTATCTCTCTCTTTGGCAATGTAATAAATAAATATACTGATATCCTACTTATAAACTTAAACCCTTAAATGAGGTGGTATTCTAACATGGGATTAGAGATAAAAACTAAAAGGTCATAAATTCAAAATTCACTGTTACTTATTTTAAAACATTAAAATTATGCATGTACAAGATTCGTCCAAAGACAAATCACGCTTGCACATAAGAACGTGTATTAATATAATAGATAAATAATATCCTCTCAAAAAAAAAAAACTTTTAGATAAGATGACAATCCCAATAGCCTTAAACACTTTAGTGTTAAGTTAACCACTTAGAATTAACTAACTAGAAAAAAGAAAAAGATGCCGACTGGACGTGTTAACATAGTAAATAAATATATCAAAATTCTCTCAATAAGTTGAAATTTTAATTGAGGTGGTAACTCCAATATCCTTACAGCCTCTAGTGCTAAGTTAACCGCTTAGAAGTAATTACCAAAAAGAAAAAAAGAAGAGAAAAGTTAACCTCTTGGAGGTGATCTGTAATTAAGACAAAAGTTAGCATATAATCATCATGTAGATTATTCTAGAATTATCTCATGAGAAGGATGTATCAATGCATTGACTTCTTAGCATTAAGATTTTGAATTTGGCCTTCATTTTCCATTTTTATATGAAAAAGAAGAAGGTCACAAATCTTTCTGAAGAAGGTTACAAATCTTTCTTGGGCATTGGGAAGGTTTTGAAAAGAGATATTTGTATTATTGAAATTACTTTGAGAAAAAAAAATGTGGAAGCACATATGATAACTTTTCCAGTCAATGTTAATTCAATAGTTTTCTTACTTCCTTGTGTCTTTTAGGGGAATGCTATGTTAGATTCCATTTTCACCATGTTCAGTTCTACAAAGGAGAGGAAAGATACTAAAAGAGCGCGAGAAGCTATACTTTGCAAAAAGGAAAACTACAAAAGGAAAACTACACACATCTTCCCTTTGATTACTAAGCTTTGATTGAGGTACTTAATGTTGGTCTTACCATTTCTTTTCTTTTCCTTGGCTTGTTTAGGAGTATCGTTATATATTATTTTTCGTTTGTGTGTTTATTTAATTAGCATGTTGTTGTATTGATACTTAATATACATATAAAAGGTGATAAGTAAATAACGAAATAGAAGGCTTGCAGGTTTATTTAGTCAACATGTGGCTATATTGATACTTAAATATACATATAGAAGATTATAAGTAAACAATGAAATAAAACAATATTTAGTATTTACTAACATGAAGGTATATGTTTAGTTCTCCCTAATGGAAAGCAAAAATAAATTAATATACAGGGTTGTGTATCCATTAACTTTTACCTAATCTTATCTTTTACTTTCAAATAGACATGTCGTATATATTAATTTTCACTTATGCCCCACCTATTCTATGTGAAATTGTAAATGATCTATAAAGTTGTGGATTTAAAGGGTCTAAAGATTACCATCTACCTTTTTTTTTTTCCCCCTTTTTCTGTAGGGTAAAAACTATGAAGAGTACTCTTAATTCAATTAAGAAGGACTATAAACCATGAAAGAAAGTTTTGTTGTGTACTGCTTCTACCAAACATATAAAGAATGTTCAAGAAAATGAGTAATGGCATAGATTTTACTCTTATTTATTTTCTCGCGAGAGAACAACATTGCTACTAGTTAATGACTATTAATTTCTTCAATTGTATGTGTACCATTCATATATATAAAAATCCAAATTATTAGAATCGTACATAGCTAATCGAAAGAGTAAAAGTAAATGAAGTTCCTTCACATGCATAAAAGCTTCAAATATTTTTCGAGATGAAAAAGGTAATTTCCAATTTTGACCGTGAAAACATTTTTAGTAATGTGAACGTTATTGTTATGCTTCATCTCCAAAACCCTATCATAAAAACTGTAAGAACAATTAACAAATGCTAAACATATAAAAGAAACATAAAACAACTTAAAAATTAAATTTGTGAAGCTGGATGTATGGATTTGAAGAATAATCAACATAATTTTGTGATATAATGCATGTAAGATTTTTTTTGGTGTGTTTCTTTGTTGTATAGTCATTTTGTACAGCGCAACGTAATGAAAATCTTGAAGAAGCATTGATTTAATCAATTTGTACCAGTCAATTAATTACTGAAAATTAATTAGATTAACAAGACTATCTTTAAGGACCTGTTTGAATTATTTTTTTAAAGAAAAAGTACGTTTTTTTTAAATATATTAAATTTACAATAATTATTTAATTTAGCTTTTAAAAAGACTGAACTTTTAAAAAAAAGTTCAAATATAATTTTTTTTAAAAATCAGAATTTTTAACTTTTTTAAAAAAACTATTTTTTAAAAGTTATTAAAAATTTTTTTAAGTCAATTCAAATAGACTTTAAATGAAAAAAAAAAGAAGAAAATCATTGATTTAGAGATGCAAACAAATCGGCGAGCTGGACCACGAGTATTTATTGACACAGAACTGTCTTAATGGCAGCACGAGAGTTTGGGGACACGACTTCTCCCGCACTCAATGTAGTAACTATTACCGGCAAATACCAGTTTTATTCCCTGTCTTCCCTGCCCTCTTTTCGGTAAACTGTCGGTCAATTTGTTTATTAAAATCCAATCAACTGCTCGACTTTCAAATTGACCTTGAGTCAACTTCTCCAATAATCTCTCAGAAAAAAAAATGAAAATACCACCTTGAACATGGAAAATAATATAATTTAATATTATATATATTAATTTAATATTATAATATATATATATCTTTTTTTATTCAAGAAAAAGTTAAAGGCTGATCAACGTATAATACTTTCTGAGAATTAATTTTCAAATGTCATATTGAGAATTAATTTTAAAAGTTTCTTTTATTCAAAAATATGAAATATACGGCCCCAATCACTAGAGTTAGGGCTTGTTTGCATTAGTTTTTTGAAAAAAAAATATTTTTTTTCAAAATTATATTCAATTTGTAATAATTATTTGACTTTATTTTAAAAAAATAAAACTTTAAAAAACTTAATATATTTTTTTCATAAATTAAAAAATTTCAATATTAAAAAAATTTATTAAAAGAGCGCTTAAAAAAAATCCAGACTAAACAGCGCTGACGATCAAAGTGACAAAGGAAGAAAAGGACAATATGGACAGCTTGTTCCGCAATTGCTCAGAAGTCTTATGTCGGGGCCCTTAACTTTCATCTAACTTTTGTATAATGTAAAACGCAATACTTTTAGCTAATGAAATTCTCAATTATTTAATTATAAAAAAAAAGATATAGTTATAAATAAATGCATGTGAAAATAAAGAGAAAGTAAGCGAATGTGAAATCATGCCATGCTAATATTTTCCAATTTTGTATGAGCATGCTTTGTAGATTAATGAACAAGTGATTAGATTTGAATTCCTAATAGTTCCACAGTGAAACCTTATTATAATTTAGCTATTGAGAGCACGTTTGGCTTAGTATTTTGGAATTCTAAGCACACATATAAAGTCAAAACATGCTGTTAGTAAATTAAGTTTGCGTTTAGTTTAAGTTAGAGTTACTACCTTATTTAAAAGTTTAAATTTATAGAAAAGATATTAGGAAGATATTAGTTTATTTATTTATTATAATTAACACACCCTCTCATGTGTTTTTTTTTTTTAAATTTGTATATGTACAATTTAATATTTTTGTTTAAAATTTGCATGTAGGCAATTTAATACTTTTAAATGGATGACAGTGTAGAACAAACTTAAGACCGTTTGATTTGTAGGCTTTTATATTACCACCTCATCTAAAATTTTAAAGTTTGTAGAGAGAATATTGATTTATTTCTTTATTATGCTTAACAGCTTACTTACTTTCTATTTTCATTTTATAGGAAATGAAATTGTAATAAAGAAAAAAAGTGATTTATCCTTTTTCCGTTATAAAAAAATCAAAATTTATTTTCTAAAAGATCAAAAACATACAAAAGTTATTTTTACTCACTAGTGTTTCTCCACACATACATACAGTTTTTATACTCACCACATAATTTTTTCTCACACAAACACAGGATATTCAAGCACGTGTAACACGCAAAATTGTCACACGAACAGAAATGTTCACACATACACCACACACAAATTTCATACACGCACAAATCACAATCGTCACAACACATATAAAGCCAAAATACACGTGAATACATGCACAAATAAAATCTTCCAATTTTCATTTACTAAAAAAAAATCACTTTTGTGAGCAAAATGCACTTTTAGGGCATTTGGCTTTGCTTCCTTATGAACTTATAATTATCTAAAAAAAGTACCTTTTAATATATTTTTTATTAATTATTATTTATAAGCTGCAAATAAACACTGCCAAACACCCTTTTTATGAATTTTATAGAACTAAAACCAATACTTGTTTTTTAAAAGATACAAATATGGTAGGAAATATTCTTAACATTTGCCAAATGTGAATTTTACCTTACATAATTCTCAAAAATGAAAATTTTCTAAATATAATTTTGAGCATGACAAAAATGTTTTGGGTGTTTGAATTGACTTTTCTCGAGAGCATTTTTTAACTTTTGAAAAAAGTTTTCTTTTTTTAAAAGCTAAAAAAATTCTAACTTATAGAAAAAAGTATTAATGTTTTTTAAAAATCTAATTTACACATTTGTTGAAAAAAATATATTCTTTTCCAAAGAAAAAATTTTTCTTAAAGAAAATCAATCCAGACAGCGGCTTTGACTTTTCACTCATCTCCCCTGTTGAGGTAATGACTAGCACAAAGCAAACGGGAAAAGTTAAACTGCAGCCAAAATATCACGAGAAAATGGAAGAACTCGCGTGGATATGGGGAAGACGACCAAATCAGACCAGAGTGGATATAAGAATCTCGGCTAATATAGCTTTTCTGTAACTATATAAAAAAGTAGATTTCACCAGATTTCTTTTTTGAAGTCTAGTCTTCCATTTACAACTTGTTCGTATCCCACATGACCTATGCACTACACACACTTTGACACACACACACACATATATATATATGTATATATAGATATGTGGAGAGAGAAAGACAAAGACGTGTATCTTGTATGCACTTCACACACTTTGACACACACACACACACATATATATATATATATGAATATATATATAGATATGTGGAGAGAGAAAGAGAAAGACGTGTATCTTGTTTTTAAGATTTGATGCAGACACATTTGAGATTATCTTACAACTCATTTTTGCTTATGTTTCTTTTGTATATATAGATACACCATGTTCGTTATCAAGTTCTAAATGAGCTAAACTCAATTCAAAAAACAGACTTCAAATTCTTTCCATTTTTTCATTTTCTTGAAGAAATATTTTCTGGGGTTGGTTTTTCTGGTGAATTTGGTAGCTCCGGGAGTGATTATGGCGCGTAACGGAGGCTGTTTCCGTCGGAGAAGGGCGGAGAGCTTGGATGGTTTCGATGACTTCTCGCCGTTGCCGGTGGTGGACGCCGGCGAGCATCATCATGAAGAAGAAGAAGTGCATGTGCTGGCCGTTGATGATAGTCTTGTTGATCGGAAGGTTATTGAACGCTTGCTCAAAATCACTTCTTGTAAAGGTAAACAAAATTTGCTTACAAAATTATCCTTCTGATCTTTTTGGCCTTTCAAAATTGAAGATAGATAGAGGGCCTGCTTGAATTGTCTTAAGGAAAAAAATATATATATTTTTCTTAAAAACAAAATACATTTCTTTTGTAATAATTATTTGTCCTAACCTCTAAAAAGTTGAAACACTAAAAAAAAAAAAAACTCAAATCCAGCTCTTTTCATAACTCAGAACTTCTCAAAAAAAAAAAAAAAAAATATATATATATATATATATATATATATATTTCAAAAAGTTGTTAAAGAAAACACTTTTGAAAAAAAAAAATCCAAACGAGCCCAGAGTACAGTCGCATTTGTTTGATTTGGTTTTTTTTCCCCCTTATTGTGTATGGAAATTGTTTATTTATGTTGGGATTAATAGTAATTTTGTGCTGGAAATGTTCCAGTGACAGCAGTGGATAGTGGAAGAAGGGCACTGCAATTTCTGGGGTTGGACGAGGAGGAGAGCTCTGTGGGTTTAGATGTAAGTGGAGTCTATTACTTTATTCAATCATCATAAAAAGATTAAATTTTTAATATTTCTTTTAGATTTTTTATTATGAATTATTTAGCGTTAATTTGCTAATGTTTTTTAGATTTATATTATTTGTTAGGGGTTGAAGGTGGATCTGATAATTACGGATTATTGCATGCCCGGAATGACCGGTTATGATTTGCTCAAGAAAATCAAGGTAATTATATATGCTCTTTTTGGTTTCTCTCCCTTTCCCTGTCTTCTTTTCCTTTTCTTTGTTTTGGGTTTTTTTTTAAAATTAATTTCTAAGATTATGCTGTAGTTTTGCGAAATTGAGAAGTGAATTCATAATTTATGGAATTTTACACAAATTGTTGATAGGAAAATGATGTAGAGCCAAATTTGAGAAGTAGAAATTTGTGCAGAAAGGTGATTATTGACCCAAGTATTTTGGTTTTATTAGGCAATTATTTTGCCTGTCTTGATCTAAATCGTTTTTGACAGTTCAATTTAATGCGAGTACTTGCTTATTTAGAGAAAAGGAAAAAGAAATGGACTAAATCTTTGTTTCTAAATTTGTTAACTGGTCAGGGTTCATCCACTTTTCGAGAGATACCGGTCGTGATTATGTCATCGGAAAATGTTTTGGCACGGATAGACAGGTATTTTTCCTGCTGCTTTTTGGCTTCAATTAGATGCATCCTAATATTGATTTCTCATCTCGTTATTAATTTTGTGAGACTTTTGGCATAATCTAAAGCAGATTAATCAAATATCGTTTTCTAAGTTCAATTATGTGTTTGAGTTGAATTGAATTAGTATTAGCATCGTAATTTCTCTTTACTGGGGGTGGTCTAAAATAAAGAAAGGAGATAAAAATTGCTAGAACATGTTCAACATAAGTTGAAGCAGCAGCTCTCTTCAGGAAGATGGGGATGGCTCCATGGCTGCAACTCCTAAAGTTGTGGGAGATTTTTTTATAGTTTTAAAAGCCTTTTTTCCTTTTAACTTCTGAAAAAGATATCTTTTTGAGAATGTTGAAATTTTTGGCTTCAATAAAAAAACTGAATTTGAGCTTCTTTGGAAGTTTCAATTTTTTTCGAAAGCCAATGCAAATATTTTTTACAAAAAAAGAGAGATATATATATATATATATATGTATATATATATATATTTGAAAAGTATTTTTTTTCATGAAAAAAAAACAATCCAACCGGCCCTTGGGCTTTTCTTTAGATTCGGGTTTGAAAGTTCCTTCTGCGGAAAATAGCATCAGTACAGTTTTTCTTCCATAGTCAAAGGAAACTATAAGAAAAATGAAGACTAGAAAGAAGGAGATGAGAAGTCCTTTTGACAACTGAAGGTTCAAGGTTATACATCGATTAATTTAAGAAAAGAATCCTCATCGGATCTTTAGATACATGCTTTCTAGATTGCTTTTGGTTTTTTATTAACCATTTGGCATAAAATAGTTGCACTTGGCTGTTTGAGAAGCTTTGATTAGTTTTAGGTGTTTTTCAACTGTCTTTCTTTTGATAATCATAAAAGAATCAACAACAACAAACTTTACATTAAGCATTCTGAAATATTAAGCCCGTGGACATATTAAACTAGGAAGAAATATTGATTATGTATGATATATTATTATGTGATGGCCACCTTGTTGGTAAAGTTCTAAAGACAGAAGCTTTCTATTGTGTGATTACTGTATATGGTGCTTTTAGCATATTGTTGTACAATTGTAGTTTTAGGAACAGAGAGACCATCGGAATAAATCATCATGATGCGATGTTATGTTGTAGACTTTCGCCTCACAAACTCCTTGTTCCAACACTCGGCCCCTTTGCTAGTCAAATGGTTTAACAGAAAACTGAAACCCCAGCCCTTCCTCGCCCCCACCCCAACAGGCGCGGTCGTTTTTCGTCCTTGCAATTCCATATCTGTCTGCCTTCTCGGCGAATATAGTACATTTTCTGAGTAGTTGTTGTTGGATGACAG
This sequence comes from Cordia subcordata, assembly GCA_028554755.1. Lineage (NCBI taxonomy): Eukaryota > Viridiplantae > Streptophyta > Magnoliopsida > Boraginales > Cordiaceae > Cordia > Cordia subcordata. The sequence goes on from JAPTOF010000020.1 coordinate 3,544,741, forward strand.
ATGCTTGGAAGAAGGCGCTGAAGATTTTATAGTTAAGCCTGTAAAATTGTCGGACGTGAAACGATTGAAGAATTATATGTTTGGTGAGGATCGAGCTGGGAGACAAGAAAGGGGATTAAACAAGAGAAAATTACAAGAGACTTCCGGTGTTTTCTCATCAGCATCACCATCTCCATCTCCATCACAATCATCAGATTTCTCATCAACTTCATCGCCTCCTTCCATTTCATTGCCGCCGTCACCAAGAATGACCTTGTCGTCGGTGTCATCGGGACATTCATCAACGGCACCTTGTTCACCCTCTTCCATAGATTCTCCAACAAGGCTGCTTAAAGTGAGCAACTTTGGTTGATATCAGTGTAAGATTAGGAGCTTCCTGATCTCTTTGTTGCAATACCACAAGCCAATTTTGCCCAATGCTTGTATGGTTTTTCGTTGGCTTGTGTCTCCCCTGCTTTGACTAATCGTTTCTTATTCAATCACACGACGAACTAAGCATCCCCATACTTGTTAAACTTCATTAACCTCAGTTTATATAAATTGGATCATTTTGGTTATCACCACTTTCTATTTCTTACCTTAGGATTGAAAATATGACTTGGGGATTAGAATTTATTTTATGACAAAAGCAAATCTAGCTAACAAAGTGCGATTACTGAAACAACCGGCGGAGCCTAGCCATTAATTGGCAAATCTTGTGTGCAGCGACGTACTTTATACTAAGAACTAGAGAAGTTTAGGATATTCAATTTAGGATGGAGATTATAATCGAACCCTAGTTATAAGTTACAATCGACTTCAGTTTTCATTGACGGATTGGCAAGGTTTTTATTACGAAATATAACTGTTGGGAATTCTTTCACCAGATTAGTTGGACATTGTAGGTTCAAGATTTCCATTGATTTGATGCGAGATATGGTTTTTATTTTATGTCAATTCTTGTCCGCTAAAAGGAATATTGGATTCGGATTTGAACTAGACAAGATTGATGTGCTCCCTTTGATGAGTGTTGGGGTTGTGTGGGGGAACCTAAAATTCAGCGGAGTTTTTTAAAATAACACAATTTAAATAATTAATTTTAAAAATAATCTTGTTTTTTGTTGGGTTTCAAAACTAGTAATTTTGATTTTTTAATAAACGAAATTGGGTATTCAAAAAACGAAAACGTTCAAAATACACAATATAACGTAACGGACGATATTTCGGCTGGCTATTTAAAAGCCGAAAAATCTGATGCAAAGGCACAATTTTTTATTTGTCTCGATTTTCGCACTTTCGGTTATTGAATAGCCGATTTCGGCTATTGAATTGTCGAAATTAACTTTTCAAAACCAGGAATCTGCCAGGGGATTATGTGATGGACAATTTTTTGGCTATTCAATAGCCGAAAATAGATTCGGCTATTCAAAAGCCGAAAATTGGTGGAATTTATTTTGCACGTTTTTTGTTTTAGAATACCTATTTTCGTTTATTGAATAATCGAAAATGTTATTTTTGAAACCTAGATAAAAATAATGTTATTTTTTAAATTAATTATTTAAATTGTGTTATTTGTAAAAAAAATCAAATTCAGCTCTAGTGTCTGGCCAGATGTGGCCATTGGAGTGGTGAGATACCAAATCATGCTCTGCTGTCAAAACCCAACACATTAGACAACTCAAGCATCTTTTTGTTGAGCTTCTTTGGTAACATCATTAACTATGCCACGATCCCAAGATTTGGATGGATTTAGTTTGTTAAGATTATTATTATTATTGTCATCACTATCTTGGGAGCTACAAAGAAAGATATGAATGGGTTGATTACTTGTGAATGTGGCAAAGTCATGTTAAGTTGGAATTTGCTTTTTCTATCTCAAATATCATTGATATTATGAAATTCATAATATTGGGTGGATTATATTTGGATAATAATTCATTGCGATAAGGACTTGAATTTAAAATTTTGCTTTTCCATCGCAATTATCATTTGATCCTTCAGTTATATGAAATGTGTGTTGAGCCGTCTAATTGTCCTGCATCTTATTGAGTGAATTATTGTAGTTTTGCCTAACTACTATTCTTCATTAGGAAAAATATTTAATTATTCTACTATTCTTCATTAGAGAAAAATTAAACGTTATGAAGGTCACTCTAACTAAATTGTGTGAAAAATGTTTTCCACGAAACAAATAGAGCCTTAAAGGCATGTCGTGGGGCTCTGGCACCCTTCCATCAGCATAATTTAGTTGGTTGTTCTTAAGAGTTAAGAGTGACCTTCGTAATCAAAATACAAAACGAAGAGGGGAAGAAGAAGGGGGATGCCAATTTCTTTCCATGAGTTTTAATTTAATTCTCAAACTCTCCCATGTGATTTTTAGTTTTATTCATATTCTCTCGTTACATAAAATTTTACCAGACCATTTTCTGAAACAAAAAATTAATATTAAAAAATTCACTAAAATATTCAGCGAAAAAGTTTATAACAATAGGAAATTACGAAAGTTTTAATTTCGAAGTACGAAGAACAATATAAAAGCACTTATTGTACAAAATTGGCGTTACCTAGGAGATTAGAGAAAAATTAGATTCATTAGAATTTATCTTTTTTAAATTGAATTTGTTATAATATATACTAGTCTCAAATAAAAATATCTCAAGATTTAATACCGCCTTGTAAGATTTTGGACTATTCCTTATATTGATCAATTAGCTTTTGTAATGAAATTTCGATAATTTTTAATATGATATCAGAGTTGGACTTTTGGTCTAGTTCTTTGCGCATTTGCCCATACGTGACCAATCCAATTCTTGTTCATTATACAATCCGTTGAGGTGATAGTCAATCCTTATAAACAGCCAATCAAAGCTACATCTATTTCAGTTCATACATCCATCCAAGTTTGACCAATTAATTTATGTGATAGAACTTAAGGAATTCTTAACAGAATCCAATATTTTTCCCAAATCCAATGCGGAATTTTTTTTTTTTAACAAGTTCAGCTTTTGAAATTATTTCTCAAGTTTGATGTCACAAGTAAAAAAAGTAAAGTTAAAACCCTACAGAGGAGTTAAAGATTTAAGATAAACTTCATGGGAAAAAATGACATTTTTTCCCTATCACTCTCAACCAAAAAAAAAAAAAAAAAGAAATCATGTTAAATGTAGTGGGACTATTAATCGATTCCTGAAAACAAACATTCCACTGATAGCTGAACCTCTACGTGGCTTTATTGCTTTTCCCAGTCTTGAACCTTCTTATTGTCATCACCTAACTGTACAGACTCCATAACTAACTATAATGGACTTTCATCGCAAGCTTCAAAACGGTGACCAAGAAACCAACAAGTTTACGGCTTTTGCCAAAACTTGGCCTACTTATGCCAAACGCTTTTTGCATTTGGTTTGTCCCACAAACTTCATAAGTCGAAGTCTAGCTCAACTCTGAGGGAAGAAAGAAAAACAAGACAAGAAAAAGGAAAACACTTGTCTCCTTTTAGGCAGGAAAACTGAAGAATTGGGTTAATTTCTCGATACCTCAAGTTTCAATCAGTTTTTAACGTTATGAAAGAAATCAATAATATTGTCTTAATGAAATGAAAAATTAATCATGATAAGCGGTCAAAGCTTCGAGTGTTTGGCAATCTTGTGTCCTCCTAAATTACTAAATTTGCCGTAGAAAAGCCATTGTTTTTGTGGTGAAAATGAAGCTTAGTGGCACAAACGATTAATTGTTTATATGGTCAAGTTGGAGTCACAAGGGCATATTTTGTCTCGTATTTCTTGGTTTTAGTTCATCCACCGACATGGGAATATGACTTTTCTAACTTGTCATTAATATGGAGGCTTTAGTGGGGAGGCCACCAAATTGAGAGGCACAATGCGTGGTTTTCTAAGAAAGCTGTCTTGTGCTCGATATTTAGCCAACCTTTAAAGTCTTTCCTGTTGGAAATTGTGTTTTTCAGGAAGAGAAGTCTTCAAAATCACCCAAAATCAAATGGTAATTTCTGAAAAGATAAAATTGTAAAATGAATTGAGTCCTGCAATTTATTTAAAATGCGTCCAATCTTTTTATATTTTAAAAGCACTCTTTTATAATACTATTTTACTCTCTGAAACAAAACATTGTGCTCCCTTAAAAAAGGAGACTTCTTTTTCGGTACATTTCAGGCAAACACAAGGAGAATGTGATATCTAAGATATTTTATACTTTTACCCTTACTGAAAATCATACAAGATCATTAGGTGTAACATTAGAGTTGGTCTTTCTTCCCACATGTAAGCTGTGATTAATTCATCTTATCATTGATTTAATTCAATTCATGTTGCCACTTTCAAACACAAGCATGCACATGCAAACATTCCATCCCTGAACTACAACAATTTCAATCGTCCTATCATCGAGTCTGACTTTCTTCAAATTGTCAAAGGCTTTCACTCAGTGTTATTTCTAGCTGAACAACTCCATCTATTTCTGTTAAGGAAGACTAAATCAGTTGTGGAGAAAGACTATGCCAATGTTTGTTCCTCTTTTTCGGCTTATTTGAAATGTAAATTCTGTTTGCAAACACCTCAACTAAAGGCTTGATTTCTGCCTTCTCGAATGTGTAACTCTATAAATATGTGTATATTCCGAAATGTTTTACTCAAGTCGATTTATTGTCTATATGGTATCAGTAGTCTCAAAACCTTCACAAGCCTTAATCCTTTGTCCTCATTTTTGCTAATTGTGCCCCCGTAGTTAGATCCTTCACAATAAAAGAAGAAGGTGTCAAGGATCTCTCCGCAGGAGCACAATTAACAAAAATGAGATAGAAGGAATCCACGCATATGGATAGAGAAATTAAAACTCAAATCCCACTCCCATTTTTGCTTGTTTTGGAGTTCGATGATCTAGTCACAAATGGCATAATAGGCTTGGCATTCAACATCTCGTATCTCCTCCTCACATTTCCCAGCAATGTTGCCAGTGCAGAACGTCGCCATAGTCACGTCATAGAAATAGCACTAACCCTTCTACATCATGAATGCGTTCCTTTTTCTTTTTGGTTATTTGTATTTCAAACAAAAACTTATTTAATTAATAGACTAACGATACCAACTAATCTCCTCAATTATTTTAAGGTTCGCAGTTTTTTGGATGCTTGTGCTATCCTTGGCTTAGTCTTTCTCAATATCTGACTTAGTCTTTCTCAATAATTTTGAAGGATGCTAAATCTCTTTATCTTCATATCGAAGATTATTATTGTTCGTGTTTGTCGAGAAACAAATAAAGTAGTAAATCACATTTGCTTGTTTTGGATCAAAATTGGATTTAAAACCCACCTTTGGATTAGCTTCTTTACTCCACGACTGTTTTGTATGTTCTGGAATATAAATGGTTGATGCTGTTCTTCTGTTAATGATAATTCAGTTTGTTACCACACAAAACTCAATAAAAAAAAAACTACAGTCAGGTACGAAGCTTTATTTGTTTGTTTAATTTTGGCTCTTTCAGTGAGTCTTGCACAGGTCAAAGGATGAGGCCTGGACTTTCAGTTTCAGAATACGTACAAGAGGTACCATGAAGTAGTCAAAAGGCAGTGGAGCTCATCAGCAGGCAACCAAGTTGGCTCTCTTTCATTCCATACAGGACAAAGTTTCAGAAGGTACAGAAATGAAACTGGAACTTCCAACTATTATTTCCCATTTTCATCTCGAGAAGACGAGCAACATATTTGATATTTATTGTCTTATAACATTACGAGAAAAAACAATAGCAACAAAATGATTTTGTATTTGTTTATCGTAATTAATATCTCTTAATACTCAAATCTTTCATCTCGTGTATTCAAATATATAATGTCTATTAGCCGGTTATCATCAGTATTCTATTGCCTTGATTAAGTAAACTTGCTAGGAAACCATTATAGAAATACAAGTACATCAGTTTCGAAATGACTATACTTTTATGAGTTGTTTGTACCAAACACACTTTGAACATGATTATGTCAAATTTACAACTTACATGTTCCGATACTTGCACTAGCTTTTGACAAAAAAAAAAAACACTATACATGCACTAATTCAATCAAGCAATAGACTCATGCATCTACTGTTTGTTATGGTGCGCTTTGGGGCTAACTCATTAATGAAAATCGCAAACAGTATAAAAATGACTTTCCTGTCGTATTTGATTTATTGTTTATGTTTACAATGAGATCTCTGGAGAAGCAAATAGACAAAACGCATTAGTGTTCAAATTAAATCATATATTATCTTTCACATATATTTCATAATATTACATCTCCAAACGTGTCTTGCCGGCCCAGCAACATCATCTCATCACTCGCAAGTGAAACGAAGCTTCAAAAAATAATGCAATTGCTGAAGGAAAGCTCTTCGATGATATCCTCCATGATGTTCGTGTTAAGATCACAAGAAGTTTTCATCGACAAGTGTCAATTGCGTCTTATGTACACATCGAAAAAATTGACAGTATATTTATATAGGCTTTTGCTTTTGTCTATATTTTACTTTGTACTCTCGAAATAATATCTTTTTCGCTTATTAAAAAAATATTAATTTAAGAAACAGGAAAAGAAAAAGTCCTGAAAGCGCAGAAAAGGTTGCGATAATCATTTGTATTAACTAAATTTGATTGGTTCCATTATCACAAAATTGATTGTCCCTTTCAACTACTACAATATCATGCAGATTTTAGCAATTAAGTGTAGTGGCTAAGATTCATAATCAAACTATTTAGGCAAACCACTTTCTTTGGGTGGTCATTGGTCAACAATTTTCTCTCTTCCACCAAATACCTACAACGTTAACAATGGCTTTTAGACATAGGTTTTTGCCCAAAAAAGTTATTGAGATTTTTTCTTGTAACATTCATGAAACATTTTCTTTTTCTTTTTCGTTTCTTTAGTTTGGGAATTTGCTTCTTTTGAGTCGGTAATCGCAAAGAGTATGCTATCAATAAATTATATTCACTACAAAAAAGAAGTCGTATATAACAGGTTTAAATTGAGTTCGATCTTTTCTCAAATTTTTAATACATGATAGAATTTCGTACACGCCTTTTTTTCGACCTCTTCAAAAAATTATAAACTAATTACTTTCCTTGCATCATCCACCGCTACATGCACAAATTGAAATATTACATCATGGAATAGAGACAGATTTTGCGGCTGCAGATGACCAAACTTGTTGAAATCTGTTTTTGACGGAGTCTTCTTTTTTGACTTTGATACACTAGTTGGAGAACGTATTAGTCACATTCTAAAAATGTTGGCAATTAAATATGATACAAAATGCAGCAAACCAATTCAAACTTCCCAAAAGTAGGACAGAGTAAACAAAGCCATCTATGCACCCATTTAAGAAAAGGATAGGATTCATCTGACTCCTAACGCCATTTCTCTGATTCTTAGAGTGAGATAAAAGGGGACGAAACATTTTCTGAAAAAGTCGTTCGGTAAATCAATTGGTTGTTCAAAGCCAGAAAAGCCCGGGAAGTAAATAAACTCCTGTGAATTTGACTTCAACCAAATCCAAAAGGCACAAAGAGAATCCAGTGATGAACCAACCAAAGCAAAATTCAGATTCAACATAGAAACAGTCTTCAAACCTTATCATGGCTGCAAATCTTCAGCCATCTGCAATTCTTTATCTATTCTTGCTTGTCATCGTATCTTCCATTGCTAAATCTTCCTCTGAATCCAGTTCTCCTCAAAACATTGAGACTGTCTATCCATTTTCTGTCACGCCCCCCGGAATCCCACCTCGCGATTCTGCGAACGACCGGTCAGTTTCCCCTTCAGCAGCTCCAACTCCTCCGCTACAACCAACACCTGCATTAGCACCACCAAGTTCTTCATCATCAAAGAAGGCCGTTGGAACGGCAATTGGCGTAACCGCAGCTACTACACTAGTTTTATCAGGACTAATCTTCTTTCTACTGAAGCGATATTCAAATAAGAAGAAGAAAGCAGCTGCTGATTCCCAGGGTGGTGGTAGGCCAGTGGTGCTGCCGCATAACGAATTTGCTCGGTTTAATGGTAATCTTAAGGCTGTGATCGTTGACGAGAACGGGTTGGATGTACTTTATTGGAGAAAGCTGGAAAACCAAGATGCAAAAGATAGTTTCAAGAAACAGGTCGTCAAGTATGAGAAAAGAGAAGAGAAAGAAGAAGAAAAACGAATAATCAGCGGAGGGGATGGAGGCAGAAGACCAGGGCTGCCCATTCAGGAAGTTCCATTTCTTAAAGGCGAGTCTTCGACCTCCCAGAGCCCTGATCGGCGACAAATGCAAGATACTACTAGAACAGAACCGTCTGCATCTCCTGCCCGGGCTGATCTTAACGCAGTTGCAAAACAAACATCACCAGTTTTACCTGGAAATAGTTTACCATTGCAAACACCTTCACAAACTCCACCACCACCACCAAGGAAGGGGCAGAGTCTTGCTCCACCTCCTCCTCCTCCACCACCAATACCACAAAAGAAAGGCCCTGCACCACCGCCACCACCACCACCTAAAGCTGTTGGCCTAGCGTCATCATCAAAACCGCCTCCAGCACCAAAAGGAATGCAGCCTGATGGTGAACAAGGCACATCAGAGAGCGGGAATGGACCGGTGAAATTTAAGGCCCTCCACTGGGATAAGGTGAACGCTGATGTTAATCATTCAATGGTGTGGAACAAAATTGAAGGAGGTTCTTTTAGGTAAGAATCATGATCCTCCTGTTTTTCCATCTTGGATGTTGTATTCGATTCTCTGAGGTCTCAAATTCTTCTCAAATTCAGGGTTGACGATGATCTTATGGAAGCGCTCTTTGGATACGTCGCCACCAACAAAAAATCTTCCAACAATGGTAAGAATTCATCCAATCCAAAAGGAGACACAAAAAGTCAGAGCTCTCCGATTTTCATCCTAGATACCAGAAAGTCCCAAAACGTAGCTATCGTGCTCAGATCGTTAGGCATTACGCGCCAAGAGATTGTTTACGCACTCAGAGATGGACATGGCCTAGACACAGATACCCTCGAAAAACTAAACAGAGTAGCACCAACTAGAGAAGAACAATCAGAGATCCTTGCATTTGAAGGAGACTCCAGTAGACTAGCCGATGCTGAATCCTTCCTGTTCCACCTCCTCAAGGCCGTCCCATCTGCTTTCATGCGTTTCAATGCAATGCTTTTTAGATCAAACTATGACTTGGAGATTTCCAACTTCAAGGAAACTCTACAAACACTTGAATCTGCTTGCAAGGAGCTTCGAACTCACGGGATATTCTTGAAACTTTTGGAAGCCATCCTCAAAGCTGGAAATCGCATGAATGCTGGGACGTCAAGAGGAAACGCGCAAGCCTTTAACCTTACTGCTCTCAGGAAGCTATCCGATGTGAAAAGCACTGATGGCAAGACCACATTGCTTCACTTTGTTGTGGAAGAAGTGATTCGCGCAGAAGGGAAACACTGCGTGCTTAACCGAAATCACAGTTTAAACCGCAGCAGCAGTAAAAACAGCAGCGCTGGTAGCCAAATTCCGGACAGATCTGTGTCAAGAGACGAAAGAAAGAAAGAATATATCATGCTTGGATTGCCAATAGTTGGTGGACTAAGTGCAGAGTTCTCAAACGTGAAGAAAGCAGCCACAATAGATTATGATACCCTGGCTAAAACATGCTCAAGGTTAACAGCTCGAGCAGCAGAAATTAGGAAACTTGTAGCAGAATGTGGCAATGATGGAGGAGGATTCGTACAAGAAACAATAACTTTTCTTGGCGTGGCGGACGAAGAGATAAAGCTGATGAAAGAAGAGCAGACAAGGGTGATGGAGCTTGTCAAGAGAACTACAGACTATTATCATGCAGGAGCTTCGAAAGGCAAGGATGCACACCCTCTTCAACTATTCGTCATAGTTAAGGACTTCCAGGGAATGGTGGATCAGGCTTGTGTTGATATTGCAAGAAATATGCAGAAGAGGAGACCTGCAACAGCCAGTGCCGCGTCATCATCAAAATCCCTGGAAAGTAGGGCAGCAAAGTTCCCATCGCTGCCCCCGAATTTCTTGTCTGACAAGAGCAGTTCTAGTGATTCTGATGATTCTTCCTAAGTTAACCTCAGAAGAAGTTGAGGAGTAGCTGAGGTTTGTACAGAACCTAGAAGGTGAATTGTGGGAATAACTCAAGTAGTTGAGATTATTCGTCTCGAGACGAATGACATGGGTTCAATTTCCATCAAGGGTGGGAGGTTGGGTCGGAGTGGGGTTAAAAAAGAAGACCTAGAAGGTGGATTGTTAAATGTAAACACAGTCGATATAGATTTTTCAGATGCGTGATTCTTTTAATTTTGATTCCAGAGAAAAAAGTTGGAATGTGAAGTCACAATTTCCATTTTGGTATTCTTTACCAAGATGTCTTGAACAATACATATGCCATAGCCCAGAAATCCCATAAAAATGATGAAACAACAACTCTGATACACAGGCTCGCGCTCAATTTAACAGCTGCAACACAAATGTCAAACAGCTATATAAGAAACTTCCACGCGAAAATATGCGGACATGTCTTTCATCACCATTCACACTCTGAAATCGAAGCACCAAATCACAACCATATACCTTCTTAAAACTAACAGAACAATCCTGATACGGAACTAGCGAGATGGAGTTTACTGAAGAATCTTAAACTAGACCAGCAACAAGTACAAAAGCCGCCTTCCTACGTTCTGAAAAATTTATAAATCTCACTACATGTATAATGTGCAAATATTACTATTAAAAGAAATAAGACATTAGAATTGAAGAGAATGATTTAATACATATTGTGTATTTGGCCTTATTTATAACATACAAAGTTTTCTATTTCTCTGCTTACCATAATGGAGAATTACTATTATCATAATTCTATTACCATATTTCTACTATTAACACTCCCCCTCAAACTGGAGTATAAATATCATGCGTGTCCAGCTTGTTACAAATGTACTCTATACGAGGACCCCTTAAGAATTTAGTAAAGAGATCTGATAACTGATCATTTGAATTGACATGTGATGTAACAATCTCTTTAGCTAACACTTTACTCCTTACAAAGTGACAATCGACTTCAATGTGCTTGGTCTTTTCATGGAAGACAGGATTGGTTGCAATATGCATTGTTGCTTGGTTATCACATATTAACTTTATAGGCTGAGAGCAATCTTCCCCAAGTTCCTTCAGCAAATGTTTCACCCAAATTAACTCACACACCGTTAATGCCGTAGCTCTATATTCAGATTCTGCACTTGAGCGGGCTACGACTGATTGTTTCTTACTTCTCCAAGAGATGAGATTTCCATTAACGAACACACAATAGCCAAAGGTGGACCGCCTATCATCCGAACATGCTGCCCAATCTGCGTCAGAATAGCCAACAATGCTCATGCCTTTTCCTCTCTTTTCATATAGCAGCGTTCTCCCTAGAGCACTCTTAATATAATGTAAGATACGAATGACAGCATCCCAATGATTCTTCTGTGGCGAATTCAAGAATTGACTGACCACGTTCACTGCAAAGGAAATATCTGAGCGAGTTACAGTAAGATAATTGAGCTTGCCTACCAACCTTCTGTATCTTCCTGGATCTTTTAATGGCTCTCCCTCATTTCGTAAAAGTTTGACATTTGGGTCAATTAGTGACTCACAAGGTTTGCACCTAAGCATTCCTGCTTTTGTCAACATATCAAGCACATATTTATGCTGAGAAATAAAAATACCTTGATCTGAACGGGCAACTTCAATTCCAAGAAAGTAGTGTAATGATCCCAAGTCTTTTGTTTGAAAGTGCTGATGTAAACATGCCTTTCAAGTCACATATACCTGTAAGATCATCGCCTATTATGATAATATTGTCAACATAAACAATTAATAACAAACGTTTCCCACCGAAGGTGTGTTGATAAAAGACCAAATAATTGACCCCACATCTTGATAATCCAAACTTGATGACAACCTCACTGAATCGGCCATACCATGCTTGAGGTGATTGTTTAAGACCATACAATGATTTCTTCAATCAACATACCTTACCAGACTCCCCTTAAGCAACAAACCCTGGTGGTTGCTCCATGTATATTTCTTCTTTAAGTGAACTATTAAGGAAAGCATTTTTAAGGTCAAGTTAATGAAGTGGCTAGTCAAACATAGCTGCAAAAGCAAGAACAATACGAACCGAAGGCATCTTAGCAACAGGAGAAAAGTATCATCATAATCAACACCATAAACCTGTGTATATCCTTTTACGACTAAGTGAGCCTTCAAGCGATTCACAGTTCCATCAGCAGAACATTTTACAGTATAGACCCAACGACAACCAACAACGGTCTTCCCAAGAGGTAGATCTATCAAATCTCATGTATCATTAGTTTGTAAAACCGACATCTCTTCCACCATTGCAGCATGCCAACCCGGATGACCAAGTGCCTCTGTTACATTAGGCGGGACAGACACAGACAAAAGGGAAGCAATAAACGACCGATATGAGGGTGACAGAGAATGATAGGAAACGAAATTAGATATCGGATGTTTAGTAGTACAAGAGCAAATACCTTTTTATGAACTGCAATTAGAACATCCAAGTCAAAGGGTAGAGGAGGCAAATGATCCAGAGAGGGTGAAGCCAGTGGCACAAGAGCAGCAACAGATGGGCAATTACGTTGATGATAAGTCTTGAGGTCCAGACGATCCAAGCGTGACAGGGCAAGATCGGGGGATGGTGGCGCAGGTGAAGACGGGACATCCAACGGAGCACTAAAGAGTGGCACAGGAAGTGGAAGATCATCAACTACTGATGTACAGAAATAGGACGTAAAAGAAAAGAAGGGTTGAGACTCAACCCCATTTTGCTGAAGGGTGTAAGCACAAGAAGATTAATGTATAATGCCACTATTTTGAAGAAAAAAAGAAAACGATGTAGAAAAATACTCTTTGGCATTGTCATTTCTCAAAATACGGATAGATACATTAAAATGATTTTTCACTTCAACACAAAAAAGAGAGAACATGGAAAATAACTCAGAACGATCTTTCATTAAATATAACCAAGTAACACAAGAATATTCATCAATAAAACTAACAAAATAATGGTATCCAAACTTGGAAACATGACGACTAGGTCCCCAAATATCAGAATGAACTAATACAAATAGTGCATTAACCTGCTTATTGACACGATTAACAAAAGATGTGCGACTATGTTTACCTAACTGACAAGACTCATATTTGATATCCCTAACACTACCCAAACTAGGAACCATGTGTTTAAGACTTGAAAGATTAGGATGACCAAGACGGCTTGAATGACTTCAGGGGTGGAAATGGATGTAAAAGCTGTAGAAGAATTAATATCAAGGTAGTAAAGGCCACCAGATTCATGACCTGTGTCAATCCGCTCGCGTGTTCTCTGATCCCGAATAACCACAAAATTAGATGTAAAAGTAACAGAACAATTAAACGATTTAGTTAACTAACTGATAGACAATAAATTGTAAGGGAAATCAGGAAGGTACAAAACGAAAGAAAGGGAGATAGAGGACGTGGGAGACAACAAACCAATACCAGACACAGTAGTGGAAAAACCATTTGCAAGTCTGACCGGGGAGATAGACTTAGGGGTTTGAATAGAAGAGAGAAGAGAACGATTACCGCTCATATGGTTTGAAGCACTAGAGTCTAAAATCCATTTTCCAGCATTGGAAATGCTTGTACTCTGCTTCAGACATGTGCAAACAAAACAGTGGAAGGTTGGGCAGCTTGCAGCTGAAGATAATGCTTGTACTCTGCTTCAGACAAGGTAAAGGTGGGATAACTAGAGTTGGCTTATTGAGGTGATGGAGCTATCCGAGATGATTCTTCATTGTTAACATAGGCGGTATTAGCATTGTTAGAGGGTCGACCATGCAGATCCGAGCATTTGTCCTTAGTATGTCCTAATTTGTTACAATAAGTGCATTGTGGTCGAAGAGCATTATCGGATCGCCTTCCTCCACGATTACCACCACGACCACCATAGGAAGCATTATCTTGACATCCATCAAGCTGAGATTGGACAAGCAAAGCGGATTGGTTTGACAGATTTTGAACAGGATTTCCAATAGAGGCACGATCAAGGCGTGAATAAACGTCAGACATTGACGGTAGCTCTGGTCCCGAAAGAATCTGAGATCAAACAAACTCGTACTAAGGAGGAAGGCTACGAAGCATAAGCACAACAAAGTATTGTTCACGTTGTTTTCGTGTAACATCAGTATCAGTAGGGAAGATATCATTGTACTTAGACATGGCACGTCAAAATCGACCAAAATAAACTTTAAGACCACAATCATCCAACTGAATGTGGAGGAGATCATTGACTACATCATAGATGTGACTAAAATTGGTGGTACGCATCTCTTTCGCCAAAGTCTATATAGCCTTACAAGAAAGACACTTACTAAAGATATCATGCAATTCAGGTCCAATAGATTGCAATAGTAAACTAGTAAATTGTGCATCAACACGTCCCCAAATCCGTTTATTGGCAGCAGACAAAGTAGCTGGAATATCATTAGTTAAATTGTCTTCCAAGTCTTGCCCTCGAAACCATAACGTAACGGCAAAACACCAACGGGAGTAATTTCGGCCAGTGAATTTGATTGTAGTAATAGTGAGGGTGTCGTTGAATGTGGGTACGACAACCGAGATAACAGACTCAGTAACGGTAGCAGAAATACTAGTAGTGTTGTTGGAGGGATCCATACTAGTCATCAACACTCAATCAATATAAAAAGGAAAGGCAAGAAGACCAATTAATAAAGTATATATATATAAAAAAAAGAACAACCACATTAACAACTTGTCATAACATCTTTTCTATTGAAGTGTTACTCTTCTCTCTCTCTCTCTTTCTCTCTCAAAGCCATGGACAAATCAAACAAAAAATTTACCGGCATGAACAGCAACCTCGTGAACAATAGCCTCGCGTGAACAGTAATTTTCTGTGCCTCGCTTGAATAGTAATTTTCTTTTTTCTTTTTTGGCAGGGTGTTCTAGTGAATTTTATGGGTGTGAGAGTGGGTGAGTGGGTAGGTGTTTTAAAAAAAACCCTAATGTCTCGACTTAACTCTAAATACCATGTTGAAAAAAATAAAACATTAAAATTGAAAAGAATGACTTAATACATATTATGTATTTGGCCTTATTTATAATATACAAAGTTTTCTATTTCTCCGCTTACCATAATAGAGAATTACCATAACTCTATTATCACAACTCTATTACCATATTTCTATTACTAACAATTACATAGTTTCCTTTCTCTACCTAGGAGATAACAGTCTAGGTACAACCAAGATTACAACACCGCACTTCTGATTACAGAATGGTCATTCTGAAGGTACAATAAAAGACTAGCACTTTCTCTGAACGACAGACGGTTTTTCACATCCTACATGTAAAATACATGTAGGCCACTGCAGAAGGTGACAGAGGATTTAACATCTTAGGGAGTGTTCAGTGGCTTGGTTCTCGCTGACTGCAGTGCCTCGCCTTTTAACCCATCAAATTTGTATATATCTACCGTTAACTTTCTTTTGAAGGTCCATACTTCTGTGCTACCTTGGTATCTGATATGTATGAATGTTTCACCTGCTCGGAAGATTAACTTTATTCTTGACACCCTCCTGCAAAATTATTACCAAATGAAGAAAGTCCATGACTTTGTAACCGAGTTCAAACGGCATAAAATATCATACAATTTACAGATAAATTAAAATTAACAAAGGCATAATCTTCTCTTTTTGTTTTTTGATATAAACAAGGTGTACAATACCTATTAATGGCCACATGCATATAATATTAATATCTCCTTTCACCCATGAGTAAGATTCTCTATTTATCATCCTTTCTCAAACTTGGATTGTTCATAAAAAAGCTTGCCCACCCTCTAGGCCCCCCCTCAATTAAAAACTCAATGGATAAGGAACATGAAAAGCAAATCCAATGGTTTAACACACGCAAGCAACAAGTGTTTCATAAATTGAAATGAATATGCATTTTCCTCAGACATACTGAAAAGTTTATATAACTTTTTTTAGAAGCAGGCAACTGAAGATATTAACAGGACGGATGGGGTAGGTACTAAATCTAGCATGGTTTGAATAAAGCAACCAATTTATTTCAAATCTATAATCTTGTAATAACTAGTCACATCAAACAACACAAAAAGCAAATGACGGCCCTAAAAGCCATATAAACAAACAGATTAAAATTTTATTTGACATGGCCACATTAAAAATTTAAAGAACTAACTTTGATATGCTTGCACAAATCAACTAACTATTCCAAACCTACGATCCTGTAACAGGTACTCACTTGGCTCAATAACGTGACTCAGGACCTATAAAAAAGTTAGCAAACAGATCAAAATAATTAGCTGCCTTCACCCCAACCATTGATAAAATAAATTAGTTGTAACACTCTTACAGGGAAAAGAACAGTGACAATTTTGTCCAATCTCAAGTTCAGAGATACAAAAAATAAAAAAGAAAAAATTAAAGTGTAGGCACAGGAGAGTGTGAAAAGGAAAGGAAATAGAGATAAAAGGAGTGACACAATACATACAATCACAGATGAGGAAGGCCAAAGATGACTCATGGAATAACTATAAGATTAACCAATAGTTTCAACCGGAGAAACAGAAATCAAGAATAAAATGGTTGACATTATTATCCCCAGACAACAATTGAGTCATGTGGCATAAATTAAACCATTTCACATTTTTTTCAACTTACAAGAACAGATTTATATTTAGGTAAAATGAAACAGAGATTACCCCGTACCTTTTGCGAACTTTTGGATACTCCTCCCTTAGAATAGGTTCGAACAGGTGTGGCATTTAAATGGGAATTCTGTTTCAGCTTTTCCAAGTTTCCATCCTTTTCCTGTTGAGGCAATTATGTCTCCTCATGCTATTCCTTTTGTAGATTAAAGAAAACTAACTTGACAGCTACCAAATGAAGAAAATGACTAAACTTAATGAACCAAATGACATGGTGCTCCGTTTTCTAATATCCAAGAGTAAAAGAATACCTTTGATTTTGCACTAAGCTGTGCTTTCTCTGCCTGTCTGGCAATTGATTTTTGCTCCAAATTCTTTAAAAACTAGAGTAAATATTTGATCAACATAATACATGACAAAGAAAGTGAAAGTTATTAAAAAAAAGTCTCACACGTGTATGCATAAGAGACATAAATGTGGCTGGGTTTCAGACATACCTCTCTCCGCTTTTCAGGTCTTTCATCACTTTTCAGGCCAACTGAAGATGTAGCAGCGTTCACATTTTTCTTAGGTACTAAAGAACCCAATCTGTTCTTCATTAATTTAAGCAGAATTAGCCTTTACCCTTTACAGGAAAATCTTATGGATGAATTCAAATTCTAACTACCTGAATGTGCCATTCCATTACCACCCCACCCTCAAACATGCACACACACCGGGGGGGGGGGGGGGTGGTTTGGTGTTGCAGGTGGAAATTACATATACTGTATCGTTGTATGAGATTAAAGATATTTTCACAAGGCTTCCTCGTTCTTCATGTTAGTCTCACAAGTTTGAAAATTTGTTGTACCTTCTCCAGGTGCAAAGACTATTATTAAATAAGATTATTAGTTAGCCATCATCAGATGTGCCAATTCAATGACTAATAGAATTTAGGAACTAACTCTAGCTTCAGAAGGTAGGCAAGAACACAGGATGTATAATATGGAATCTTCAAT
This sequence comes from Cordia subcordata, assembly GCA_028554755.1. Taxonomy (NCBI): domain Eukaryota; kingdom Viridiplantae; phylum Streptophyta; class Magnoliopsida; order Boraginales; family Cordiaceae; genus Cordia; species Cordia subcordata. Next base: position 3,562,504 of record JAPTOF010000020.1, read on the forward strand.
TACTAGACAAACAGTTTTATTTTTCACACAGTCCAACGTGTAGCTTATGACACTATTTCCATATTCATTTTCATTATTCCACTGCAAATTAGTTTTCATGTGTGAGTAGAACCACATCTGTTAACTAAGTCTTTGCTAGAGAAATACAAACTGTGATTAGTACAACTAATAACATCTAAAATAGGAAATAAATGACACGATAAAAGAAACTGGAGACAACACATAAAACCTAGTTTAAGTCTGCAGCTCAACCTCTCATTATAATTTATACCCTTAGTCAACTGAAGGAAGCTTCAAGGGATACTTTAAGGCAGTTGCTCAAAATTAATCAGAAGGTCACTTTAATATGATTTCACGATGGCATTAACTAGACAATCAGAAAAGGAGGGGAGGGAGATAACAAAGCTCACCCAGATGATCTGAATTTGGTTTCTAATTGACCTCTTTGAGTATTCCTCTTATCTGCTGCTTTCCTCAATCTACAAGACAACACACCAGTAGCTTGTTAAACAAAATAGCTCAAACTCTTGCTATGCAGTGGAAGAAATCATAAAATTCGATACAAGCACCTAGATAATGCATTAAGTTTCACGGGCAGGATAAACCTTCACTTCATCGAAGAAAATTTGAGCCCTACAATAAACTAAACTTAAGCATGAAAGTGTAATGACAAATGTTCAATCACATCTCTTGCTCCACCCTCAAAAAATAGAGAAGAAAAGCATAAAAATTTTAAATGATATATAACATCAGGCAATAACGGCAATCCAAAAATAACTTAGATAAGAAAGAAAATGAGATTAGAAGAGGATGAATATAGCCAAATATTATAGGACATTATTTAGATTTCAGAAAGAAAAGGTGATCCTGTTGCAGTCTCCGACCAATATTCTTAGACTATTCCAAAGCAATTTCTCTAAACTGATTATCACTTAGTCCTAAATCAAGTTAAAATAAATTTACAATGGTATAATTGCATTGTCTAATTTGGAAGGAGACACTCATGTTCTACATTACCCTTCATTCTCTTTAGAAGGAGTTGAAGGACCAACTTTCTGCTCAGGTACTTCAAGTGATACCTGCTCATATATTTCAAAGACACAAGAAAATTTCAGAATTAGTAACAGAAAATCAAAACTAATTCAATTGATGCAAAAGTGAATGAAAAGCATATAGTTATATTATTGCTTGCTTATGAGTACAGCAAATTGACAAACCTTGCTTAGTCCATTAAGTTTATCATCAATAGAAGATCTTAGTTGACCATCATTGGCTTGAAATGCCTTAAATGCTCGTTTGATGATGTCCTTGTCTGCCATTTGCTCCATAATCAAGGACTTTCTAGTTGATGCAGGAGAAACAGAAGAATTTGCAGGACCCAAGCTAAGAGACATGTGCAGGGATGTTGGAGCTGTTCTTCTGATTTCTCCAACAGGAATATTTTTGTTTCTTGGTAAAAGTGTGCCATTCAACTTCTTGCTTGATGGTTGAGAAGCAGATGTTAGTGGACATGTTGGTGTTGGTCTTGATAACCTAGGAGCAGAAATTGGTGATGACTTGGTTGCAGGTGATGCCACTTTCTTCTTTGTCCCAGCAAGTGTCTGATCCTTTTTAGTTGGAGTTTTCTGAGCACAAAAATAAACAACATGAACACTGGAGCAGTCTATGCAGCAAAATAAGTATGGAAACTGAAGAAAATCAGTTTATACATATTGCTAATCAATCAACAACTCTAAAAGTTCACCTTTTCAGTGATATTCCGTGCCTTTATTTTCACATTCTTGTTTTTACCTTCAGGGGCCCTCTTATTTTCATTGTCCACTTCCAGAGGCTGTTTCACAACAGGACAGCTCTTTTGAGAAGTGTATTCCTCTTCGAGCAGCATAATTTTCTCTCTATCATTAGATTCAGTAGTGTTGATCGAGTGACTAACACTCAGTTCTTCCTTAGTATCCTCAACCAAAGAGCTTGGACACTCTGCTATACTGACAACATCCTCTTTAATACCATCAAATGTGGTGCTATTTTCCTTGCTACCAACATCCGCTTCCTGCTTGACTTCTTCAGTAGATCTTTCACCATTACAAACACCAAACTCAGAATCACTGCCAGTATTGTTTTCAACATGATTTTCAGTCCTCGACTCATCCAACCGAGGAGCAGACTCCACTAGCTTCTCTTGCTCCAATTGTTCGGCTGCCTCCTGAGCAGAAATCTTTTTGTCCACTTCCTGCTTGACTTCTTGCCTAGATCTCTTACCATTACAACCACCAAACTCAGTACCACCTCCAGTATTGTTTACAACATGATTTTCACTCTTTGACTCATCCAATCTAGAAGGAGCAGACTCCATTAGGTTCTCGTGCTCCAATTGTTCGGCCACCTTCCGAGCAGCAATCTTTTTGTAGTGTGCTTCAAAGTACGCCTTCTTCTGTGCCACTGAACCAGGTGTTGAACACTTCTCTACTTCTTCTAAATACTTATTTGGTGAAAAGGATGACCATTTCTCCCAAGAAAGTGAATCATTCTCAAATCTACCAAATGAAACTGATGGCTCAAGAGTAGCACCAGAAGTAACCGACTCACCCATCTGTTCATATACCACAAAAAATCCTAACTTTAACTAAATTTCAAGCATAAAACTAAATGACACCTCATAACAACAAAAGAGCCATAATAACTTTTGCAATTATGGGCATAAAAATCAATCAAGAATCTTAAAAACTAACAACAAAACTCAAATCTCAATCATTACAAACAAAATTAGTCAAATGGGCCAGCCTTAACTGATCTAAGGACAAAAGGGTGTACCTTGTTCTCAACAATTGATGCTTCCACTATTGATTCACCAACCATCAATAATCATCACTGAGAAATCACAATGCTACCACTAAATACACAGAACATACACATCCATCGCTTTGAAACCAGAATGGGCTATTCATCAATATACAATGAACCACACTACAAGTGTACTAAGAATAAGTAGATAACAATGAAGACAAAAAGAAGACTTGAATATTTTGCTACCCTATAAAGGCATATCCCATGTGCAATGTTTTTTTTACCTTCTTGTTGTTTCACTTACAATCAACTTTTTCTTTTCTGGTTTACAGTTTTTTCATCATTTATAGTAGTCTCCAGAAGCAGCATTAATAACAGTGAGCTGGCCACCGTAAAGAAGGTTGAATTTACTTTGGTTATATTATATTATTACAAATTAGGCCTCCAAATACCAAAATAAATCCAACATTTCCCAAGCTAATCTGATTTTCTTACAGAGAATTACCATTTTGTTTTCCACTTACTAAGCCTTTGCCTTGTCTGTTTCTGATCCTTCGAGATTCTAGGATAAAATGATGACCATAATCATTAACACAAGAACAAATGTAATAAAACATAAAAAGGAACATCAAAAGATCCTCATGTGGGTACAAAAGTTGCAATCCATTGTTTTACTTCTACCTTTTAAATGGTCTTCCTAGAGCCCCAACAAAGTTGAAAAGTTGCAATCTTTGTTAGTATAAAAACAGCAAAGCCAAAAGAATATGAAAAAAATAGAAATGTTTTATCAAATATTTAATGGGTTGTTGAAAACCTCACTAAATGGCCTCTAGATCATACTTCTTTCAAAATTATACAAAAAAAAAAAAAAGCTACTTTTAAAAGTCAATTTACAACATAAAATGAAATCATATACACATATATAATATGTATTTTTAATAATTTAAAAAGGGTACTTACCAAAAGATTTTTTTTATTCAAAGAGATGAGAAGATATGTAGTGATGTTTACTTTTTTTTTTTGAGGCCCACTTGAAAGTGAAGTACAGTGGGGAGTGAACTGGGAAGGGGAGGAGGGGGCACGTGACAGCTTCTTGAGATCAATAATGGAAGTGGGCATGGGGCATATGTGGAGCCTTGTGATTTAATTCACGGAAAAATGTTTGCTCAAGACAATTTATGAAAGGGATACAACAACGTTCCTTTGTCTCAGTCTTGAAGCACTGCCCCGATACATAAGGCAGGACCAGTTGTCTTTCATTCTTCACTATTCCCATAAAATTTTTATTAGACATAACAAAAGTTTTCTCCTTTTTTCTAAAAAAAAAATACACGACTCCCGCCTATCATGAGATTTATACCAAGATATTAATATAAAAAGTTGTTCATACTTTTATAAATTTTAATATTTTTTCAATAGTATGATTCATAATCTGTTGAACATTCATTTCAATTGTAGTTTTATACAAAAGAGAAAGAACATTAGTGTTTGTTATGAATCTATCAAAAACATCTTTTAATGGATTTTGTTATTTGTAATTATAAGAAATAATATACGATTTGGTTACTCAAATCTGATTAGGACAAGGAGGGCATTAAGAAAAATTCTTTCCTATTCTACATTAGTAAATTAATTTTATTCACTTATTCAGCACATATCATATAAGACGTTTTTCATATTTCAAATTTAAAATAAGTGTATTCCAGACATTAACTATGTTTCCTTTGCTTTTTCTAGTTTTAACGTATAAAACTTATTCTTGTTCAATTCTTTTGGATTTTTTGTTTATAGAGAGCTCTCAATAATTTCACAAATTCCGCTAATTAGTTTGAACTTGAGATCCACAGAGGGCCCAAGATTAATATAGCAGAGTAGGCATAAAAGAGTGCTGGCTGGGCCAGGGCCCAAAGAACTTAATGTTTAGACTATAAAAGGGGTAAAATTAACCAATCAATTTTGATCAATCCTGGTTAAACATCAAGGTCTCAAAAGTACATTTTCTTTTTGGAGAAACTAACCAATCAATTTTGGATAAATCATCATATTCTTTCTTTTTCTGATCAAGATAAAGCATCCCATTCAGGCCCATTTTATCTGATTATATAATTTTATTGCATGTTCCTTCTCCAACCCCCTCACTCAGCTTCTACTACTCTGGATATGGATTACTAACTGAGTAATGAGTATTGTGGAGGAAAGTTAGACTTGAAGTATAGAAAATCTAATTCAATAATTGATATTTGTCTGAACTTTTTGGATAATTAACGCTTGTAATTCTTGTTCGTCTTAGTTTGGTACCATCTAGGAACAGTCAATATTAACTTGAAGAGATTCGTTAAGTTTAACAGAATCACTTGCTAAATCATTCGCAAAAAAAATAGTTACTATATATAGCAAGCCAATTTTTTTTGTTATAGTCAAATATAAAATCTTGAATTGCTTCACATATTTGCCAAATAATGTTTGGGAGAAGAAGATCAATATGGAATCAAACCTAGCTTCTTACTTGCCCTGTCTCAGTTTGGGCACAATATTTTTATTGGGCTTTGTCCATTGTGACCCCAGGGCTATTATGTTGCTAACCCAAAACGTCAACCACTAGTAGAAGGCTAGAATCTTCTAATTTTACAACATCTGGTATATCCAGATTTGGCCATCCTCAGAATCAATTTGACTTCAATGTTACTTAGATGTAATGCTAGGATTGTCGTTTAGTGGAGTTAACTATTATGGCTTAATTGATTTGAAGTCGAAAATATTTAGATTCTCAATAACTCGACACCAATCGCACTTTACAAATTTAAAGTTCTAAGTTTAACATGTGTTAGAGAGTGTTACCAACACTGGGATTGCTACCAGGAATTAATACATTGCAGGCTTAGATATGGAAGGGTGGGGTTTGCTGCTGACGGTATTGTGCCACAGTATTCTCATCCTAAGGCCTCAGAAGGGATCATTCTACTAAAAGGTTCTGTTGTTGCTGGCTCACACTTAAAATCTTCTACTGGCACACCAAAATTTACGTCGAAGTGATTGTTTTTCGTTATCTAAACCCAGGACGTGATACTAGATATCACCCACTTTTATTATTTAATTCCTATATGTATGCCTGGTTGACATGATAACTTGAAAAACTTTTTAATTTCCCTCTCTTCTTTTACCATGCTAACTAGGCATATACAGAAAAAGTGATATTTAGGTGATAAAAATATTATGACATTTAGTATTACCTGATATATTTCCCATACAATATGGACTCGGTTAATGCAGCATTAGCTGTGTCCAGGCTTAGTAGCCCAAATCCAGGACAGCATATAAGCATCAATTGCAACATTTACTTCACCAATACCTAATAAACTGGTGAAGAAGGGATTCCAAATAAATGCTCAAGATGTCATTAGAATGAAAAGTTTTCGAGATTCCGATGCCGTCATAATATTGTTGCCTAATAATATTACAAGAAAGATCTATACCATTAATCATTTCATTTAACAGCAATAAAGTGATGATGATATAGCAAATTCTTAGAGGCCAGTTGGTGCTTTTTAATTGCAGTGTGTGAATACATGAGCTGTTGAAATTCAAGTTTCCTGTGAGTGGTTGTTCAATCAAATGGCATTTTAGATTTGCCCATATAATGAGCTTGCAACGGTCACATTGTATAGGATCATTTTCTAATTCCGCATGTAAAATTTAATGATCTATACTTTTTAATGTTCGAAATGTGTGTATGTGACAGCAAAGGCCAAAAAGCAAGCCTTTCTTTTGGGAAAAAGAAAACAGAAAGAAAAAGAAAAATGCTTTCTTACATCTCATGGAATACAAAGGCGAAAAGAGATCATATTTGGGTGGCTGTCAAGTATTGTCGAAACCAAACTAAATGAAATCTTATTTTATTTCGTGGGATCAATTTTATACATCTAATAACATTATTTTTTTGTCCAAAAAATCTATTTTTTTCTTTTCCGTGTTGTACGAGAGATCAAAACCAATTACACTTATTGAGTATCATCACGCATAAGATCAAACCAAACTTTTATTTTAGTTCTACTAAAAAGTTTAAAACAAAAGGCAAGGAGTAACAACTAAGAAAAAGGTCAAGTAATTCTTCTTTCCTTCCAGACAAATTAACAAAAAACCCTCTGTAAAGTCGAACTTCTGCTTGCTGTTTCCGACATCGCAAGTTTTCACGTCTATTGTATTTTATATCATTTCAGAATATGATTCCCTAGAGAATCGATACTATTTTACAATTCATTTTTAGCATAGTAAATTGCTTAGCATGCGATGAAACGCCAAAGATATATACGACCAAAATCCTTAGAATATATTCTCATAAATAATATCACCCTAGAAACATTGGCAAATGCCATATTAGCAGCAGATGCCCGGTCATGGATCTCAAGCATTTGTTGCATTGGTGAAACGCTTGAAAGGTAGGTAGAATATTTATTTATATCTCAGAAATTAATTTTTTGAGATTAATTTTGATAATTTTTGTACCTAATTATCATGATTGTGAGGGCGTGTGGCTTTGCTTCTAAGCTGGTCTGGTAAAAAGGAAAAAAAAATTACATATATTGGTAAATTTTATTTATAAGTAAGTATACAAGTAAGGTGATTTGACCAAATTAAATAATAATTCTATCCTTTGAAAAAGAAAAGTAATAGTTCTCTACTTTAAAGCAAGGTCTTTTTTATTATTTTAATAAGCACTACTACTTATAAGCGCATATTTACCAAAAATGTTAACAACTAAGCATATTTTATCTAAAGACTTCTTAGTTTATTTGTCATTTATTTTTAAGTATAAAAATTGTTTATGAGCAAAAGCACAGCCAAACGCCCTCATGATATCTTTGTTAAAAGGAATACATATCTTGAGATTTAATGCTCTCATGTGAGCACGAAAATCTGTTAATCTTTTTCTTTTTTTTTAAGTTAGGGTATCTCAAGTCATCTTAAATATGAGACTAATCCCTATTAACTGAGAGCAGTAAAAAAAAAAAAAGTCCTCCAAAGTGTGATGGCCATGTGAGAATATCGTGTGACAAAAGAATTCTATTAACATTAACCACTTGGTCACATGCATGACCATTTGAAATGGTTTTAATATCTGCGATTATAAATGGCTACAAATTGTTAACAATGGAAACACAAGCTTTTTAAGTCAATTGGCAGTTCAAAGACAATTTCTTAGCTGTTTCACGAAGTTTCAAGCGTGTATATAATCTGAAAAGAGCAGAACAATTCGAACAAGGCAAGCACGTACGGGTCCGCTTCTGTTGAAGGGGCCACGAGGTGATTGAAATATTCTTGTTAGCTAAGAAACAAGCAAAAGGCACATGGACCAGTTCACAAGTTCAAATAGCTTACAAAGTTAATTTGGATTGTGGGGTCAACTTTTCACTTGGAATTTATCAATTGATGATCGAATTTCGTTAACCAAGTCTTTTTCATATCAAAAGAAAAATTACACAGTTAATTCTTTGATTAGTCACGATAAACTTTATATTTCATTATTTGACACGTTTACACAAACACGAAAGACTTTCTAAAGACAAGGCCCTCGAGATGCTTCTTAGCATTTGCGTCTTAGTTCCAGTCGAAGTTATCTTGGCTTTAAATCATTGTCAATACCTCAATCATTAACGAAATAAAGTGCTCCACGACAAGTTGATAAACAATATATAATCTTCTAGGATTGGTTTTTTAGTAGAATTTTCATAAACAAAAGTAAAGCAAAGCATATAACATGAAGGAAAGTCCTAGTAAACTTTTGTAAATAAAATATAACAAAAGGCAAAAGAAACAACTGTATGTTATTCCTTAATGAATCATGGTATGCTCCAGTACAAACATTTCCAATAAACCCAAAATTGTTCCAACAGAAGGAACCCCGACAAATTGAATGTTATAAAAAAGAATATTTCTGTTTCCCTCAACTAAATCAATCTGTACAATCTAGCAAAGAATAAATTACCAATGTGAAAGAAATTTTTTTAAAAAAAAAGTACAAAAATTTAAAGAATTTCCAGACGAAACAATTCACGCCCTAACAAGGCCTTAACTTTTCCAATCGAGCACACGGTGCTTACATGGCTGCCACAACATTGACCTTTTCGAGCTCACGTCAACCACGAGGCTGCCACGTCATTTCCGGCTCTAACGTGCCGCGGATGACGTGGCTAACTTCAACTAGCTCAGCTGGTTCGGCTTGTAGAGATCATAAGGCTGCCAAAGATAATCCAAAGGGCAAGGCCTCTTCTCATCAAGCCTAACCCAAGGCTTGCCCTTACCACTCCAATGCAAGAGGCTGACGGGGCCTGGGTGCAGGGACCTGCACGAGCCCTTCACGTTGTCCCCACCGAGCCCATGCTGGTTCCACTTATGGTCAATGGGCTCCAAGTTTCCACCAAACACGAGCAAAAACGGTGGTAGCGATCCCAAGTCATATATCCGCCTTTTCCTTTGCACTTCCATCCAATTTTCGATCTCTCTCCTATAATTACCCTCTCTCCACTTCCTTAAATCCATAACCATCACGCCCGTGTTGAAGTAACACGGGTTCCGGGATGCGAATACCCGGGGCAAGTCCGCGTCGGACCAGAAATTATCCGTGAAATATTTCGTGAAATTTGCGTGACAATATTCCGGAGCACCGATAACCCGATTTTCGCCCAGTTGGGTGTCCCATAACTTTTTTATATCGTCAACCAATATGATATCAGAATCTAGATAAATCACACGTGACACGCACGGGTCGAGGATGTCACCCAAGTAATTCCGGGCATAATTAAGTGGATTCTCAAGCGCTTGTCTGATGGACGAAGAAATTAGATTTATAACAACATCTTCTCGAAAGATGTAAACTTTGAAGTTCAACGAGGGGAAAATGGACCGGACCAGACGGGTCAGGACCCGAGGGCTAGCCGGGTCAAACTCGGCGGCGATGAAGTGGAAGAAGACGTGCTCAGGGCACGACGCGTGGCGGAGAACGGAGTGAACGGCCGCCATTGACCCACGAAGATACTCCGAGTCAATGGTCATTGCTATATGAATCAAAGAAACATCACAAGTGGTCAACGACGCCGTTTTGCTCAGCGGGCACTCCGCGCCGTTGCGATACCCCGGCGCTTCACTGAACCCAAACCCACCAACTACTGTCGGAAAAGAACGTATTGCCGAGCACATCAACGGCTGGAGAACAAGAAACAAAGCAAAACCGACGGCCGAGATTGTTTTAACTGAAACCATTTTGTGCTGATTTTTTCCTTTAAGCACGTTAATGGTTTTTGTGTGTAGAGCTTTACATATAACGCGCATGTTGTGTGTGTGTGTGTGTTTGTGTGTGTGTGTGTGTGTGTGTGTGGGGAAAGAGGAGAGACCAAAGAATGGTCAATGAGTAAGGTGGGGTGTATTATATAGGAAGATGCTGCAATGGTACGCGGAGTTGAATGAGATGGGAGTATTAGTGACGGGTTTAATGGTGAAAGTAAGAAAATTTACGACTCAAAAACGCGGTTTTAATAAGTTCGAACTGCGTGTAAACTTTGTGTGTGCTAGTGCGTGTTTATGGAGAAATAATATGGACACCTTTGATAACGCCGTTTGTCACGTAATGATTTTGTATTAATGGTTTCGTTCAACTTTGGTAAAATAATTATAACCGGGTTGGACAACACTAACTTCCATTATGGGCTTTCAATTTGAAAAAACCGTTTTGTGAAAAGATAATTTAAAAACGAACTTTTGGTTAGAAGGACTTAGTAAAAAAGAAATTATGTTTGGTTACTAATATATAAAACGAACTTTTATTAAACAAGATGATGTTTGGTTTTATAATTTAAAAATTGATTATTTAAATTATTAAAAGAGACATTTTGACACTTTTAATAATAAACTATTATTTGTTTTATATAATATACTTTTTATTTTAATTATATTTTAACTTGTTTGAACAATTTTTAAAGAAATTATAGTTAACTAATAATTATTTTTAGTAATTATTAAATGAAATATATTTTTATTAATTTTATTTATTATTAAAACTATTAATTATTTATTACTAAAATGATTTAATTATTTATTATTACATTTTATTCATTTTATTATTTTATTTTAATTAAATTTAGGCATTTAGGTTTATTTTTATTTTTAATTATTATATTATATTTTTAATTATAATTTAAAAAAATATTAATAATTAGAACAATGAGAACATTTTTGTATTAAATTTTTTGAGAACTCATTCCTGCAAACTGCAGAGTGAGAACTAAAATAAATTTAACTTCTCTGTTTGAACCCAAAACTTTTTTAACTTTTTGATTCAAACTAACTTTTAAGATGAAAATCCAAACATCTTTTTTTTTTTTTTTTTCAAAATTGACTTTTAAGTTGTAAAAGTTAGTTTGGTTCCCAAAATGGAAAACCAAATTGGCTCTAAACACTAGTTCCTCAAGTAAATGTCAATCAGAACACTAACACTCCAAATCATTGTTGTTTGGTAAAATAATATTTTAAATAAATTTTTAAGTAATCTTGAGTGCTTTAACTAACCTTTTTTCAAACGTCAAAAAAACATTTGAAAAAAGTTTGTAATGTTTCATCTTTTATCTTTTTAACCTCTCTACATTTTTACCTTTTCTCGCAAATATAAATAAAAAATAACATAAAATTAGTTTCAAAGTCTATTCACATCAAAATATACTAAAAAATTATAAAGTTTATTAGTTCATTTATTCATTTGTTTTGATGACATAAAATTTAAATATATTAAAAATACTTTTGTGTAATATTGATAAAAATGCTTTATAAAAATATATATCTAATTATAAAATAAATTATCTCATTTTGATAATAGGAATAGTAATTATAATTATTATAACAGTAGTAACCTAATATAAATGTCCTTTTTGCTATTTAAAATACTTTTAAAAAAAGTCAATTTAAATGAGCCCTTGAGTCATATTTTTTTAACCAAAACATTATCAATAAGACTAAATCTTTTTTAATTTTAAAATTTTATAATCCTAATATTCATATCAATAATTACATTACAAGAAACTCTGAACAATAACAAAATCAATTTATTTTTTTGTTGTAAAATTATTTAAAAGTAAGTACAGTTTCACTAATTTTTAAATTTAAAAAGTGTTTGACAATACTTATTTGGATGCATATACCATCGGTGCTTCCTAAGTTGATCAATTTTGAGCCGTTTTGAAGATTAAACTTTTTGTTAGTGTCTGTCATAAATTATTATGGATCTTGATTTGCTTGCTTAGTGGCTGTTTTATTTATTTATTTTTGGTAGTGGTTGTTCGTTGTCCTCCAACGTTTACATTGACAATACAGTAAGAGTCGCAACGTGTTTTGTTTTAGCCCTTTTTTTTTTGTCCTTTTTTCTTTTCTGGGTGTGGGCAGTTTTACTAGATAGACAAAACAGCTGCTTTTTTTTTCTTTTAGAGGAAAAAAAAAATGGTTCGTGCGATTGTTTTAAGTTCTCACGCGATTTGTGAGGCACGTGTGATAAGTTGACTTAAGTGTTGATTAAAGCGAATGATGATGAGTCATTACGCGCTAGTTAAGTGGAGATTAATGCAAAAGTCGTTGGTAGTTTCTATTTTGGTAATTTCCTTGTACCAAAGATTTTACTATTTCAAAATTTTTGGATTGGAGCACTATATGTGTGGAAGCTATATTTATGCGTGATATTATAATATCATAAGTAAAATTAAATCCATGGAGAAACTTTGGTAAAAAAAAGACTTATCGTTTGTCATTGGTCATTTAAATTGATTTTTTTACTTAGAAAAGTATTTTTGAAAAATATACTTTATTTTGCAATGTTTTTAAATTAATTTCAGCAAAAAAAAAATTTAAAAACTCTAAAGTTAATTCTTCTTGTAAAAGCTTAAAATTTAAATTTTTCAAAAAATATATATTTCAGAAAAATTATATAAAAAAATACGTTTTTAAAACCCAGTCTAGATGATCCCTTACTTTTATTTTAAGGGGGTGAAAAGAACAATGATTTTTCGGAGGCATAACTGGTAAATTGGTAGTCATTATTTTGCAACTAGTATTTGTGTCCATAAATTAAAAAGCTTTATAAATATTCTTGTTTTTCGATTTGTTGAAAAGTGGTAATTGCAAAAGGACAATATTTGCTTCGGAGGCAAGTTTGCTTTTACCAAACTTTGTCTTATTTTATTCTTCCTTTATTAGTCCAATGAATGTTTAGCTTGCGAAGCAACATAACAAATACATATTCAATTAATATCATTTGGCCTCTTATATTTTTCATGTAGCCTTTGACATGGACTCTCACACACTAGCACATTTTGCTTTGTGCTCATCATCAATGACACCTTATGTAGCATTTCTATATTCATCTGATAATATATATTTTTTATTTTTCATAATAAAGGAAGTTTATTTGATAGAAGTAGATTACCATAAAAATTAATGGAGCTTGATCATTAATTGATAATTATTAGGTATATATTATATCTCTTATACTAAGCGTTAAATAAGTCAATGGCACTCAATTAGGATAGAAAACTGGAATCATACTCGAGTCATGAATTGCATTGATTTCAACTCTTACTGTTCAGCCATTCATAAAGAAAAATATTTATCTTTTTATATGCAAAAAAAATGATAAATTACTTATAAAGTATATAAAATTTATTTACGTCTCAAATTCGAATTACAAGAACGTTTAAATTATTTAGTTGATTAATAGTTGCAATAAATTGCCAAAATTGAAAAGGATTGTGGGGTTGGGTTGTCGGGGTGCTTAGCTGGGTGTATGGGGCAGCGAGTACTCGTAGGCCAAGGAATATATTCGTGCCTTCCACTAACGCGATGCCAGCTGTTCCAGCTGTGGAGTTTATGATAGATGTGACGGCTGCGTTCAGCCTATGCTGCCATCTGATCTCACGTGCTCTCCTTACTCCACAAATCATATTAAAGGGTGTGTAAATATGTGTTTTTTTTCTCCCAATTATTAAACGTTTAAAACTAAAATTTTTCAAATTTATAAAAGTTTAAATTATTTGGTTAATTAAATTAAATGAAAGTCAAAGGTAAGAAAATGAGAAACTTCAAATCAAAAACTCTTGGAAGAAAGATTTACAAAATTATTTTTACTTCTATAGGAAACAATTTTTATAAAAATATTTTTGTCTATATTTTTAAAAACTCAACATTATCTTCAAAATTTTAGAACAGTAACTCGGTATAAAAAATGTGACTTGGTTTAATTTAATACGAAGTCCATTACAACTTGCCTTCAGAAAAATCTCTTGACCAATCCAGTTTCAAAATGACTTCTTAAGTTCTTCATGATTAGTTAAGTAGTTAACCCTTTGCGATTTTAAGAGAAAAAAGAAGTTATTTATTTGCTACGCTTGTTAAAAAATTGACATTGAGGTTTTATTATGTTATAGGTCACTAATATTGACACTCAATATAATTTAGTCCACGATATAGAAAAACTTTCATATTAGTCATAGATGTACCATAAATTTATCTAAATTGGTTTCTATTACTTAAAAATATTCATATTGCGTCCCAAACTTAATAGACAATGAGTAAAAAAATTATAAGCTGATTTGAATAAGTTTGTAAAATATTGGGGACTAATATAAAATTTTTTAAATAATGAGATTGCCTTAAAAGATTTTGTGAAATGTGAAGAACTAATTTAAATATTTAGAACAACAGACACTAATTTAAGAAAACTATAACAATATTGGAGAGACTTTTATGTAATTAAACCTAACACTGATTTCTCTTACGAGCAGAAGTTTATATCGCCTTTACGACTGGAAGTTTATTTTCCTTAGGCCACTTCTTTTTTAAAACAAATAATAAACTATTGGAAAATGAAATATTTTCAATTTTTTGGACTTTGTCAACTTATCTCACTCACATTAATTTCCTTGACATTTCATGTCAGGGACTAAGTCCGGGTTCTGTTAAAGGTCCATTGGCTAATGCAATTGGATATTTTTTAACTAGTGACGATAAATCAATTTTAAACAGTGTTACATCAAATTTAATTTAATATTATACTTATCATACTATAGCAATAAACTTCAATACGTGTTTTAATCGAATCAAAACTTAGGCAATAAGAATGAAAAACCTAATGAAAATGTAATATAGAAGAAGGTCATGCCAATTATAAAATCTATCTAAAGAATTATTTTCAACTCCTCGAAAAGCTAATCCAAGTTGGAATATTAGGGGCGAGGGAAAAAAAAAAAAAGGCAAGATCAAAATACTTGAATAATTCGAGTTTTTAATTGTGTTTGGTTGAGATTGTGGGTACCAAGTTGCTATTAAATTACTGGTGGGTTGTTTTATTCAAGGCCTCGTTTGGCTACGAGAGAAAATAAAGAAAAGGATCAGTTTATTTTATGCTATCTCACATTACTGCAATGAAAGTCCCGAGTCAATAGGGCACACGATTGGTTAAACAAGTAATTCACTCTCCACATTGACCTTCACAAATCCAATTAGGTAAATTTTCATATTAGTTAGTTCATTTGACTTGCAAAAGGAATTATGTGAATTGATTTATATTGACCACACACTTGTATATATGTTGTTAGGTAGGATATTGAGATATTTGAAGTTACTTTATATAAAAATGTTTCTTTAACAACTTAGAAAAATATATTTTTTTAAGAATTTAAAATTTTTTAGCTTCTAAAAAAAGTTGTACATATTTGAGTTTCTTTTTATAATTTCAATTTTTTAAAAGTCAAACAAAATAATTATTGCAAAAAGAATATAATTTTTTTTCCAAAAAAATGATTTTCTTTCTAAAAGAACTAATCTAAACGGGCTCTAAATAATCGAGTTTATATATTCTTATAATGTTATAACGATACGAGTATAAAGGGCCAAATATAAGAAGAATCAGTCGAGGAATGCAAGAGAAGATTGGATATGGATGTTGGATTTTCATTGAAACACATCTATAAAAAAAATTAACAAAAGTGCTGATTGGATCATGAATTACGGCTTGCAATTTTCACTTGGTGTGCACCGAAACACATCCTCCTGGACCAATTAATCTATTTATGGGGATGATTTGATAGGAGTAGCTATCAAAGATTAATTTCATTGCAATCGACTTTGCCCCCTCTTCTACAAATAAATATATATATATATATATATATATATATATATATATATCTATCAGCAGGCGGGAGGGTTGGGTGAGCAGGAATAGTATATTTGTAAAAGAGTAGAGAACCTTGGATTCCTCAGGGTCTGAAATTGCATTGGCCAATGAAGAATAAGACTACAAGAGGCCCACGGGTTTGGATGAACTGCTATGCCTTATTAAAAAAGGCACTGATCAAAATTAGTGCGACATGTCAGATGGTGTCATTTGTCCATATCCTTGTTTTTCATATTCTTTGCACGAGGGAATAAAAGCATGAGCCGATGGTGGCAATGCATAAAAGAGTTCCACTTTGTAGTTTTTTTGTCAGATAAATAAGCAGGTAAGGAATCATTGTACATTATGGGAAAAAAAAAAGGCATCGAAATTTGTTGGGTGCCTTCGGAGTTGTTTAGGAGATTGCTCAAGGATGATTTGAGAGGAGTTTCAAGTCTTAGATTGAATGGTCATTGTGCATTGAGTATGAGAGTGTACTAAGCCGGATAATCCGGTTCGATCATCAGTAAAATTGACCCACATTCAATAATCCTGCCTTTTTTTTTTTGGTTCCTATCAAATTTTGTTGACTCAAAGTATATATTGAAAGTACTGCTACAGTTGGTTAAGTGGATTCAACAAAATGGTTTCTGATGTTAGTCTGTCATCATAAGACAAAAATAAAATAATTGCACAACATAATCTTCTTTTTATACTTTGTATTTGGATAAAGAAAAGCCATCACATGTTCTTCTTTCCTTTTCGGGTTCGAGAAGCCTCAACATTCATAGACTGATAAAAGAGGAAATGTGTAATCTTGGGTCTACGTATGAAAAAGAGGAACATCTTTCTTCTTCCCTGAAACATCAAAGCTTCACGCCATATCCTCTCGTATCAATGATGTTACAAACAAAATTGGATAAAAATAAATTAAGATTTTGGACAAACGAATGCATATCGGTTTGCCCAAATATCAAAGAAGTTGCATCCGGATTATTCCCCATCATTAGATCACCCTTATAACGTCACAAGCAAATATAATATTTGTGCCGCACAGAAATTTCTTTCCAAACTCCTACTTCAGGAGAGTATCGAGAGACACGCTACTCTGGTCATGTATGAAAGAGAGGACATCTTTCTCCCACGAGGTATCAAAGCTTTATGTAGATTCCTAGGTATACACACAGGTTTACGGCTTATCTTCTCGTAACAGTGACGTTATAAACAAAATTCTATAACAATAAACTAAAAATTTTGGACAAATAATATCGTGAACAAAATTCGATAACAATAAGTTAAAGATTTTGAACATATGAATGCATATCGCTTTGGCCAAACATCTAATGAGTTTCATTTGGATAGTTTCCCATTATTAGATCACCCATATAACGTTACAATAGCAAATATATATCCAATCAAACTGCTCAGACATCGCAGTAAAACAGGCAGAACAACTTCATGAACAGCCCTCGTCATCTTGGGTGCACGTCAATGCAGCACAAGCACAGAAAAACAGAGCTTGACAAAAAGCACAGGTAGTGAATCAAGCTGAAAAGCAAAAACTTGCTTTGCATGTCAAGCATGTTTGGCGATTCCACAAGCCGGTCTAGCACCAGTTAGTGTATAATCTCTTACACGCTTCAAAAAGAATTGTTAACCAGTGAGAGCCATGGGGGCATAGGGACCCAACAAAACACAGAAAGGGCAAAAAAGGGGAAAAAGAAAAAGGAAAACAGAAGCCTAAATTGGAACTTTTCAAGGAAAATGAACCGTCACCGATTCGCCTATACCATTGTAACACAAAGAAAGCAAGTGCCAGAAGGTGATATAGATTTTCTTATTACAACCCCTTTACTTGTTTTGCATCTTCTCTTTATTTTTGTCGGTCCGAGAAGCAGCGAATGCAAAGTTCTCAATGCTTTTGCCTCATGGAAGCACAGTTCTAATCTCCTTTCTATCAGCTCCGAAGCTCTGCAAAAATGATCAATAGCTAAATTAACATCTTATAACTGGAAAGAAGTTCATTAATAAAATTACCAAAGATGGATATAGCTTATCTGCACATGCAAGTTCAACAATAAATTCACCATAAAAAAGAGAGATAATTTTATTGAAATTGCTTATGTAATTTCAGTATCATTCAAGGACATTGCAATTATCTCCACAGATCAGTAAAAGAATGCCTTAGCTCTCAGCACGATGGCCTAGGTCAGATTTCCTGAGAAACTAATTAATTCACAAGTAATTTGCGAGATCGTGCACCTTTTCCCTTCCTAGTTAGAAAAGGAAAAGTACAACTGGTTGGCTCCAGCCGATTCTTGAAATAAACACAACTCGCGCCCACTCCCTTCCTGGAATAGATCAAGACACCAATCACTACTTTTAGATTTATTGGACTTGTTGCTAAAATATCAGTTTCGATACCGGAGAGAGGAAGACTTTTATTCCCTTTTATAATTCTTTCTGGTTGTCATAGAATATTTTTGAGAAAGAGGGAGAGGGGGAGACTTTTATATTCTTTCCTTCTATGATTCTTTCGGGTGGTCATAGAATACTTTCCCTTTAAAATTAAAGGATTGCATTTCTCTCCCATCTCATCAGTGTTACCAATCATCTCTAGAATCAGAACAAAACACAAGCTTCTGATACCAACCTATTCCAACCAGAGACATACCCTCAACCAATAATTACCCTAAGGCATACTCTGTTCCACCTAATTTAATCACCAACTACCATTTTCAGGATAGACAAGACTATATGAAGGAATCATCTAGTAGTTGAAGTTCTGGGTAAATTCACCACCTACTGTGGATGGTACTCTTTCCATTAGAAGTAGAACTACATATGCATAGACTTTTTTTCATCAACTTAAACTATATTTAAGGAGAGGATAACACTAAATATTTTTCACCAACTTGGACTACGGCTGTTTGACCTAAGGAGAGGAAAGGCACAAATGTGATCTATTCGTCTTGCCCAAAGGGCCATGCAATCTTCTCTCCATATTCATTGATGCATCAAATTGTATGGTCAAACAGCTTTGCAGTAATAAGACATGCAGTAATAATCATCCAAGCAGGGGACATTATGTGTAATGAAATATCAGCAACCAAACAATAACCTAATGTTCATACCACCTAATTAAAGCTAAAAGCTAACAGAAAAGGAGTGCTCCGAATTGCTTCCGAGATTGGATGAATTATTACAAAAGCTACATACCTCAGCACCTAAACCTTTAACATATATATTGGTAAAGAGCTCGGAGGAATCAGGCATGGGGCTCTCCTGAAAAGCACATAAATTATATTAGAAGCAATATCCTGAATGGCTAGACCAAACATACTGCAGATAAGAAGAGGATGCCAAGTTGTACCTTTGCTTTTGCTATTGCATCATCAACCTCTTTTCTCTTTTCTTTTTCAATATCCTGCCAAGGAAATAATATAGAATTACAGATAGCTTCAGTGACAAACAATTGACTTTTCCTTTCTCCTCTACTAGTTTTAAGTTGTCTAGATGTCTGCCTTTGCTTGATTTATGGATAGTAACTTGACCTACCCCCCCTTCCGGACACACACCCAATCTTGTTTCAATTCCTAATTTCTTTCATAGTTCCACAGTACCACATTTAAAATACAGTCCATATTTAGATGCATATTCACTAAACAATACTTAGGAAACATCAAACTCTTCCTACGACAAGCTAATAAACAAAGCCCAAAAAGTTGAAGCTAATAACTACTCTTTGATTACTCTTAAATACCAACCAAAAGAACCTTCCAGAATTATACTTCAGACAGATTAAATCCTGATATACCTTCAGCTCTTTTTCCGTGGCTATGTCATGGGCCAAGATAAGTTTTCTGATCCTTTCAATTGGATCACGCTCCTGCAAGAAAAATTGAACATATTACATCATGCAAATGAAGAAAATATAGAACACATAAATAAATATTTTGCAAAAATGGAAACTGAGATAATATTAACCTGTCTCACGCCAGAGATCTCATCTCGTGTACGGTATGTGCTCCCAGGATCAGACATGGAATGGCCATGGTACCTGTAAGTGTCCATTTCAAGAATCTGCAAAAGATTAAGGAAATGAACATTAATGTGTGCAAAATGGAAAGAAAGGAAGACAGCTAGAGTTAGTAAGGGAAATGGTACTTTTGCATATAGATGTTTAAGAAGTTAATTTTTCAGTACCACTATGGCTCTTTAGTTCCAATAATAGCCAATGCCTTGAACAACACCCCCCCTCCCCCCCCCCCCCCAAAAAAAAAAACCCCCAAAAAATAAAAAAGTCAGCATGCCACCAGTCACCCACTTATGCCACAAGACTTTTGATGATCCATTAGATACGGTATGTTAATTTGAACTAGAAAGTGAAATCTGAAACCAACAAAGTGCTAATTTTGCGACGTTTCTGATGACAGCTTAGCCGGCTGTGATTTTCTCATAGCTACTAAAATAACACCTTTTACTTCTTTATAAGTAGATATAAATTTTCCAATACACCATGAACCATTAACTTTTTGAACCCAACCTATAAGCCTAAAACTCCATGCTCTAAGGGGCAAAGTTAATGCAAACAAAAGTTAATCACAATTGGTCCTGGTTGCCAAAAAGTTAAAAGTTACAGTAATGTCTCTGGGAACCATACGTGATGTCTCTTGGAACCATACACCTTCAGTTGTTCCCCTAATTTTATCACAACTAAGAAAGAGAAAGTAAGATGCATTTTTCCATCATTTCAATAAAATTATAAAGAATTGAGCTGATGACTTCTCATCCATATAATTTCTGCTAGTATTTTCTAGCATAAACTAGTGAATCATTTTGCCTTGTGCATGGAAATGATGAAAGGTTGCTGACATATACTTGAGAAAGAAAACTATAACATGAAAGTTTTTATGAAGAAGAATACTTTTTAAACAGGACTAGGCCAACAAAAGAAGCAGAAAGGTGATATATTACTCACAATTGGTCCGTTTTTCAAGGCATGCTCCTTGGCAAAACCACAGGCTTTCTTCACAGCAAGGGCATCCATACCATCTACCTGTTTGAGATAAAAAGTAAATGAACAATATGCCATAAAAAAAAAAGAACATAGATGAGACAAGTTAACTAATAATCTCCTTAAAGTAAGTTCACAAGCCCTCGTATGATAATAATAAATCTTCCTTTAAGTTACCATACATAGACGTCTTTTTTACGTTTCCTTTTCGTCGGGTGATTGAAGGAGGATGTAGTGAAGTAGGGGTGGAAGGAAAAGCCTCTTACTACATATACGAAGAAGAAATCATTGGGTGCCTAATATTAAGCTATATCTACATCCAAACCACACAACTCACCTAGAGACCAAAAATGGATTTCTAAAATTCAGCAACAAATTGCAAGAGCATCAATTAACATAACATAAGGAGACGGCAATAGGCAGAAAAAAAGAGGGGACAATTCCCAATCACACATAACTCTATACAAAATAAGCTCAAAATGCATTTCAAGACCATTTCTTTTCTTCCTTGGCCATCCATTTAAAGACCAGAACATCAGCATTTATCATTTTTGCAACACTGACACATTTATTCCTGTGACAGAAAGTTGTGCCTTTACATCTCAAATGAAATACTCAAAATTTGAGCAATTTCTCTCATATAAAAACCAAAGCTGAACTACACGGCATGATAAATATTGCCTTCAACTACTTCACTGAAATTGGAAGAACACAAGCATGAAAACATAAGGCACCAAATAAATAAATAAATAAAACAAATATCAATATTTTGTGCAGAAGCTGCCATCGCACCTTCAACCCAGGCACATAATCTCCTCTCTTAAAGTATGCTGGACTCTTGGCTGCTCTCCATTCTGCCGTCCCCATTCCATCTGAAACAAACAAACAATTAGGCAACCGACTTGACCCTCTCAAATTGCACACCGAAAAAGGCCACACGTAAATGATTACCCTTCTAAAGCAATGCACCATAATAAATACCCAAAAAAAAAAAATTGAATTCATTGCAGAAACATATGCATAGTCAAGGATCCAGAATTGATTATGTTACCCATTTCTACAAAGAAAAGCAATTACATATAGAGATAATTAAGTTACAAAGCAAGAAAGGCACATGCATGGACTCGCATATTTATGATTTATCCCTTAATATTTCTATAGAGTAACTACAATTCACCTTAAAATTCTTTTTTTCACAGTAATCATTCTCACAGCCCAAAAACTTAGATACTGATTCATATGATAAACAATCCATTTCCACAAATAATAAGCGCTACGTAATGATACACAACGAAAATAATAAAGCAATAAACATGTAAAATATGTTACATTCAACCACTCAATCAATTCAAACAACAAAAATCATGTACATTAACAAATTCCTGATTCTTACAGTGATTATTCTCGCAGACCAAAATCGCGGGAAGGTCCCAAAGCGCGGCCATATTCAAGGCCTCAAACAACTGCCCCTGATTTGCGGCACCATCACCATACAGTGTAAAAGTAACAGCTTCGTCCTTGTTGTACTTCTGAGCAAAAGCCAATCCACAGCCTAACGGAATCTGAGCACCAACAATACCATGCCCTCCGAAAAAACCCTTCTCCTTCAAGTAAAAATGCATAGAACCTCCTTTCCCTTTCGAACACCCGTCCCTTCGTCCCATTAGCTCGGCAAAAGCCCCAAGTAGGGTTCCACCACGGGCCATGTAGATGCAGTGATCACGATAAGCAGTGATGATTGCGTCCTTCTTGGTGATTGCCGCCTCCATGCCAATGGCCACCGCTTCCTGGCCGTCGTAGAGGTGGCAAAACCCGCGGATGAGCTTCGCCTTGTAGAGAGAGTCCGCCGCGATCTCCATGCGCCGCATCAAAGCCATGTTGTGGAAGAAGGTCATGAGCTCGGCCGGTGTGGTGTCGATAGTGCGCGACGGCGGGTCGATCTTGTGGGCGGTGAAGGGGACGGATGTTTCGACGGTGATTGTGGAGGTGGAATCGGTGGAGAGGTTGCGGGTGCAGGATAAGGATGCGGCGGAGGCGGCGGCGATGCGTCGCAGGTGATTGATACCCCGTTGGGTTGATAGAGCCATCTCGATCGTTGCTTCGGTTGATCTTTTTCCGAGAGATGAAAGATCGGGAAAGTTGAGAAAAGGTTTGGCGAGTGAGGGCTGAAGAAGAAGGGTGAAAATGGGAAAAGTATAAATAGTTGTGGAAATGATTTTGTAAAATAAAAGTGATTAGGTTAAGAGGATGTTTGGCTTTGCTTATTTGACGCTTAAGCATCTAAATAGTAAAAAGTATGTGAGGGGTATTTTTTTTTAAGTGATTATAAGTATCAAAAATAAGTAAAACCAAACACATTCTAAATTAAGGACTCAACTGGCTTTTTCTATTTTTTAAAAAATATAATTGTTGTTTTTTAAAAAAATTAAAATAACTTCAATCTAAATACTTATTATAAAAATATGTTCTTTTGTTTTAAAAAGTTAAACTTAGGTATAATCTAATAATAAAAGGGATTTTTTTTTTGTTTTTGTGGAGCAATAATAAAAGAGATGGTGGCTAAATTAGTTTCATTTTTCTTATTGATAAGGACCCGCGGACAAAAAATGGTAGACAGGTTTGGTATTGGCTAAGACTAGGACACTTAAGTTTTTTTTGGGTTGAAAGGAGTTGGATTAAATGCCAAAAAGAGTATAAGCAAATTAGCCCGTGCCTCTTGGTTCCAATCAAGAGGTAGGAGCGAAATATTGACACTTTAATCAAGAGATAGGGAAATCATTCTTGTAGGCTTTAATTACTTAATTCATTAATTTATTGTCTTCTCAACAAGCAATAGAAAAGCAAATATTGAGGATAACTAAACAAATATAATGAATATCAGAGACAATGTTCAAAAGTGTAAAATGAGTAAACTTTAAGTTTTTAACCGCAACAGTATTTATAAATTGTTAGTGTAGTAAAGCTTGAATTCAATTGGAAATCTACGTTAATTTAACTTTGTGCAACTTGTTGGTCGTTGTGCCCCTCCCCAACCAATTCGGGATTACCGTGTGGAGAATTAGGGGCTCGACGAGGTTGGTTGCTTTCCTTGAGTCCAGTATTTAAATGTTGGGATTGAATCAATGATAGCGGTTGTATTACTTAGACTTCTTCTTTTTTTTTTTCCTTTAATAATGACAAAAATGTCGCTGTAAGGAGAACTATTTTAGATTCATCCACGCAACTTAACTTTCGTGAGGCAACATTTGCATTCTGTTATATAATTTGGCAAGATATTTTCATCTTATATTGGACAAGGTAAAAGGACAAATGCATGCTCTCATTTTCGATGAGCTTGACGAAGTGGACCTTTCTGCGACCAAATAAGTTAGAGCTCGTTTGAATTGGCTCTTTTTAAAAACGTTTTTTTTTAATAGATTTTGAAAAATAATTTTTTTAAAAGTTGAAAATTCTAGTTTTTAAAAAAAAGTTAGATTTGAGTTTTTTTTTTTTCATAATTTTAACTTTTATGAAAGTCATATTAAATAATTATTATAAATTTAATGTAATTTTTTAAAAAAAATATTTTTCTTAAAAAAAAAACCAATCCAGACATGTCCTTAAACTGAATGTGACATTTGGGAATTGAGAATATTAGTCACTAAGGAATTAATCGTACATCTTCTTTTTTTATTAAATTTAAACAAAAATAATAATATTTATGGATGTTG
Source organism: Cordia subcordata (assembly GCA_028554755.1). Lineage (NCBI taxonomy): Eukaryota > Viridiplantae > Streptophyta > Magnoliopsida > Boraginales > Cordiaceae > Cordia > Cordia subcordata. Next base: position 3,587,198 of record JAPTOF010000020.1, read on the forward strand.
GTGGCCTTTGATTTTCCAAATTTGTACTTCGATGGTCCTTTTATTTATGTGGTAAACAAAGTCGTGCCGGTTGGGCACGCCTATTATGCCCAGATTCTTCTTGTTCGGCTCGTTGCCCCAGTTTCCAGTTTGCCATCCGCAGACACAAACCACCAAACACCATAAAACCACCCTCCCCCTACCCCGGTAGCAGATTTAATTTTCTCTTAATATCATAAATGATTTAATATCAAATATATTAGATTTTTATAATTTATTTAAAGTGCGTTGAATTTATTGTATTTTAAAATTTCATCATATTCTTATCATAATCCTCCTGAAAAGAGAGTCATGTATATAATGTTTTAAACATAAGAAGGAAATGTTAAGAAAGTTTTAAAAAGTAAAAAGGAATCATAGGGGAGCTTTGATGATATTAGGAGGGTTTGGCTCACTTTAAGTAAACTATAGGGAGTTTAATATATTTATCTAAAAAAATAATGATAAAGTGGCCATTTAATTATTTTGAAGTAATCTAGACAATTGAATATTAAAGAATTAAATAATTATAATATCGATTATACTAATTTTTTATGTTATTATAATATTATGAAAATATTCAATTTCTACGATGAGACTATTTTTTTATTTAATTTCAATACTTCTATGAGTACTTAGTATTATTTGGTTCGCCTTTTAAGGTTGCCACCTAAAAGGTTTAGAAAGAATATGATAGTGTTAGTAGGTGTTATGGCGTCTAGGGTTTAGCTAAACCTTAAACCCAAATAAGCACCATGGAACACCCTCTGTATCTATCTTTGGGGTGAAAGAGTTAAGTAGAAGAACATATTTTTATTTAGTTAAGGAAAATTCAGGCCAAAGACACCCAATTACAAGATACGTGTTATCTGAAGTTCACATGTATACTTATGATGGGATATTTCCATAGGCAAAGCCACATGGACTCCCCTAACTTTTTTTTTTTAATACCATTATTTTTTGTTAATTTTTTGATTATGAGAGATTAATTAAAATGAGGTGCATCACCTCATCATATGAGTTCATATTCTCATGGGTGTGATAAAGGTAGCATCAATACTTTTATTTTACTTTTTAACCAAAAACATAAGTTTAAAAAAAAAAGAAATACGTAAAAAAGTAAAAAATAAAAATATAGATACAAACGATGAGATATTGAAAGGAAAAATAAAAGAAAAAATAATTGCTTGGTCACTTATCTAAAGAATTATTTTTGAGTTGAATATTTTATGTTTTCAAAAACCTATAGTCAAGTTAGGACAATTATAAAATATAGTTTTATAAAAAATAATGATACATATTTATTTATATTTATTATGTATATTAAGATACCATTATTGCATTACATATTTTTATAATTGATTTTTGATTTATATTAAAAAAATTTATATGTATATATATATATATATATATATTAATTTGCACCCACTAAGCCTTGGGTCCTGGCTCTGTCATTGATGTCTATCACGCATGTATAGGCCACAATACAAGGTAATGTGAAATTTTATTTATTTATTGTCAAAATTCAAAAAATGATTTCATCAAAGAAATAATCATCCAACTCTAGTGGGATAGTACAACTAGGATCATCTCATATCAAGTGTTATCTTATATTGATATGAGTATCATATCATTTCAACTAATGAAATTAGATACTCTTTCTTTCTCCCAATGCTCACCTTATTTGGGGTTTGAATTTTATAAATAACTAAGATGATATGATTTGCACATGAATTGTTAAAATTTTCTTCTCATATTAATATGAGAAAATTAATAATATGAGAGGATCCTGATCTGTCAATCCTGTCCGCAAAATCTAAAATGCCTTAAATAAGAGCCTGTTTGGCTCTGCTTATTTGGTTACTTATAAACACTAAAAAACACTTCATCACATATTGTTCACTATTTACAACTGATAAGCCCCAAATAAACTTAGCCAAACAGGCTCTGAGTCTAGTCTTGGATAAGCAACGAATCTTCCCCTAACATGGCTATGCTCTAAAGGCCGACTTTGGGGCCCATAAAATTAAATGATCTTGCGCTTTTGGGTTATAGAAATTCGGCTTTCTATGTTTTCAATGCCTCCAGAAGTTTGCATCAACAATATCCTGATAAAAAGAAATTAAAATATCTCTTATTTTATAAATGTTACATAATGACAATTTTCTTAGCTTTGAGGCAATTGTATATATTAGAATGTTGAACAAGTAAACATAATGATAATCCTTTTATCTTTGAATTTGTTGATATATAGATACCGGTTATATAGATCTTAATTATAGCAATTTTAATAAATTAGATAACCTCAGGATGGCTTAGAAGAAGACTTCTTGGCGAAAACTATCAAATTGAGTCAACGGTTAGAGTAATTGGTTTGTAAGCAATATAATTTTCATTTAAAAGAAAAAAAATATTAAAATCTCCTTAATATATAGATCAAATTGACTTACGCAAAAATTTAAGAACTAAAAAGAATTTTTTCATAACAAGGACCATGTGTATAATTGACCTATTAATAGAATTTTAAAATATGCTTTTAGCCAAGGCAATTATTTGAAATTCCAAATAAATATCTAAAATTATCTTCAACCACTTATCTAACTAGAGCCAACGCCTTCTCCCGCCATGACTACTCTCTCTACCTTCTCTTGCGCTCTCTCACTCCTTCACAAAACCTCTCCACTTCTCCTCTTCCAGAAACCTTCCCAACCTTTCTCCTTCTTCTCCTTTAGATCCATACACACTTCGAGAACTTTCTACAAGGTTCCAGGCTCGACTTTCCCTACCGAATTTCAAATATCCGACGATGACGACGATGACGACGATGCGGAGGCAGCTGAAGAATACGACACCGTCTGGATCGATGTTTCCGAGAGCGAAGAGATTCAAGAAGAGTTGGATAGTGCGCTTGAGGATGATGGTTTGCTAGCCGATAATACATCGAGGTATGAAGAGTTCAAGTGGCAAAGAGTGGCGAGGCTTTTGAAAGAAGTGAGGGAGTTTGGGGAAGAGATTCTTGACATCGATGAGCTCGCTTCGATTTATAGCTTTCGTATTGATAAATTTCAGGTTAGCTTTTGAAAAATTTTCAGCGACTTTCTTTCTTTCTTTCTTTCTTTTTTTTTTTTGTTGATTTTGTCTAATTTGATCATCTTCAATTGAAAAGGCTTATAGTCTTCTAGGTACAGAGTTTGTAGCATAAAGTACAATGCATTGGACATATTCCTGCTTTTTTGCTAGATAAATGCTGAATGTTAGCTACGGTGTAAGAATTATGCATAATTTTACTTTCAAGGACTATATGTCAATACGATATATATGTACATGTTTGTACGTTTGTGTTCGTGTATGAGTCTCATGTACGTATACATATATACAAACGTACTTATAGACGAACGTGTGAGCGAGCAGGCACGTGTGTATTTGAGGCTTCAGGATGAAGTAAGAGAGTTCGCAAGATTATTGATTCGGATGAGCTGGCTTCTGTTCACAGCTTGAATTTGAGAATTGTAATGCAACCAAATTAATTTTCCCTCAATTATGATCTTCATATTGGAAAGTTATAGGCTTGAAGTAGTTGACCTTATACACGAAGCAAAGGTAACTGTTGATGCATGATGTACAACATATTGAAGCCGTTGCTACTTTTTCAGATTAGCTGCTGACTCCTAGCTGTAATTGCATTATGTTATAACATATCGCTGTAACTAGTTGCAATTGGAGACAAACCAAAATATAAAAAGTTATTGGTGGTTCATTTTTTCTTTGAAATATGTTTGTTTTTATATATACATCACACACACATACATATAGTATTGTTTGAGGTGTATAATTACCGGATTGATCTGCTTTTTTATTTTTTCTTTATGTAACTTGTATTTAGCGGTTGGCAATTCAAGCATTTCTTAGAGGTTCCTCAGTTGTGGTGTCTGCACCAACAAGTAGTGGCAAAACTTTAATTGCTGAAGCTGCCGCTGTTGCTACAGTGGCTAGAGGAAGAAAACTCTTTTATACAACTCCTCTAAAGGCTTTATCCAATCAGAAATTTCGTGAATTTCGGTAATGATTATTACACAATGAAGTTCTGATTTTAGTAAAGGCTCTATCCACTGATATTAGTATCTTGTGTGTAGAAGTTTCAATTTGTTGATGGTTTATTCTATGCAGTGAGACATTTGGTGATAGCAATGTTGGACTTGTTACTGGTGATTCTGCGATAAATAAGGAAGCTCAGATTATAATTATGACTACTGAGATTTTGCGTAACATGCTGTACCAAAGGTATATTTTGTAACTTGTAGAAGTGTGTTTTGTTTGATAACTACAGGCAAAGTTCCATAGGCAAAAGTTTATCATACTGGAATTGCAAATACTCCTTGTCCTGTAGTTAAAATTATCTGTCAGCCCACAACTAAATTTATAAGCTAGGAAGAAACATTTTTTCCCTTGGAAATGATACCGGATTACCACAATCCTTGAAATTGGAAGCTAGAATCTCCGCAGCACATCACCTTGATGAAAAATTTTCTATTAGCATTTTGTCTCCTTAAAGCAATTACTATTGGAGCTTACTATTCTTACTTCAAAGCATAAATATAATCTTCTAAAACACTATTATATACTACACGATGCAGTGTTGGGATGGTTTCATCGGATAATGGCCTTAAGCTTGTTGACGCAATTGTTCTGGATGAAGTACATTATTTAAGTGACATATCACGGGGCACAGTTTGGGAAGAGATTGTGCGCACTGCCTCACCATGGAAAATTTTCATTCTTGCTCCTTTCCCACTTATATAGCTTATACTGATCATGATGAATCTTTTAGGTAATTTATTGTCCAAAAGAAGTTCAGCTCATATGTCTCTCGGCGACTGTTGCTAATCCAGATGAGTTGGCTGGTTGGATTGGCCAAGTACTGCTGCGATCCTTCAATCCTCACGCTGAAAACCATAACCTTCCAGTTTCTTAGAAAAATTTGAATTCTCAAAGTTTTTGTCTGATCATTTCTTCTTAATCTTTCTAATTTCAGCTTTTATATAAAGTAATGCACTTTTAATGTTCCTTGTTTTATTATCCTATGACTAAACTCACAGAGCAACCACTGTCATTCTATCTTGTCTCAAAAATTTTCTTTTCTTAACTGATATCTGATCACATCTGGCTGACAGGAATAAATTGTTAAAAGAAATTTGTTTCCCTGCTTCTCTTTCGTCATTTTCATTTTTAACACAATGAGTTATCATTGGCTTTTACTTTTTGGGTATTGGAGGAATATTCTGAGTGTTGAACAAACCATTGAAGGTTAAATAAAAGACTTATTCTGTTTGCTTCTGGTTCATGGTTTTTAAGATTCATGGTAAAACTGAGTTGGTGACATCATCCAAGCGACCTGTGCCTTTGACTTGGCATTTCTCTACAAAGATAGCTCTGTTACCACTTCTCGATGAGAAAGGCACAAGCATGAACCGGTAATCTTTACCATTATATAGATACATTTTACATTGATCCGCAAGTGTTCCCATTATGCATATGGAATCCTCATCAATATGTTCTCTATGCTTTCTCTGAATGTCCGGAACAATCAATTGCTATCTTGGTGTCTCTGGTTTGTTCTTTCTGAAGATAAGCATATTAACCTAGCAAGCAATAAAAACAAATTAGAGCCTACTGCGAGTTCTAACGAGATTATAGTATGTCAAAATCTAAGCCGACAGATGTCCGGTGTTATCATCTATTTTGACTGCTAAAAGATACATAAATGAGATATTGCCAATGTGACATAATTACATGTTTTCTCATTTCATGAACAAGTATTAAAAGATTTTCCTTTTTTCTTTCTGAAGATAAGCATATTAACCTAGCAAGCAATAAAAACAAATTAGAGCCTACTGCGAGTTCTAACGAGATTATAGTATGTCAAAATCTAAGCTGACAGATGTTCGGTGTTATCATCTATTTGGACTGCTAAAAGATACATAAATGAGATATTGCCAATGTGACATAATTACATGTCTTCTCATTTCATGAACAAGTATTAAGAGATTTTCCTTTTTCTCTCTGTAGGAAAATCTATTAATACTTGTTCATGAAATGAGAAAACATGTAATTATGTCACATTGGCAATATCTCATTTATGTATCTTTAGCAGTCAAAATAGATGATAACACCGAACATCTGTCCCTTCCATTTTGCTACCATAACAGAAGCACACATCTGAGACATGGATTCCATTGTTATGCCACTGTATTGGTGATCTTAAATTACTCTTTTCACTAATTCATCAACTTTCACCATTTTATATTATCAAGTCAATGTACAATTAGTTCTAAATGGTTAGACACAAAGGAAGATTTTGTGCTTGATGGCTTCAAAAGGCTTTGTTGTTTACTAATGACACTTGAGAGACTTGAACTTCTTATCTTTTCAAAATTTTCTTTTCTGCAAGTGTTATCGACATAGCATTTGGTAGTCCTAACAGCTATAAATATCTTTCTGAATGGAGCAGAAGGCTTTCACTCAGCTACCTGCAGCTTGATTCATCAGGAACTCATTCATATAAAAATGAAGGATCACGGCGAAGGAATTCAAGAAGATACGAAAAAGATGAAACTTCACTTACAAAAAATGAATTAAATACTATCCGACGTTCACAAGTATATTCCAACTCTTTGATCAATTCTTGGCAGTAATCTTGTAATCTTTGAGATGATTTTCCTCCTAGTCTTAACTCTTATAGAGATTTACAGGAATCTAATTGCCTGAGACTGTGTCTGACTTTTCATTCTTGTTCTTGTATTGCAGGTCCCTCAAGTTATAGACACATTATGGCAGCTTAAGGCTGGGAATATGCTTCCAGCAGTTTGGTTTATATTTAGCAGGAAAGGATGTGATGCAGCTGTTCAGTATCTTGAAGAATGCAAGCTACTTGATGACTGTGAGAAGAGTGAGGTTGAACTGGCTTTGAAGAGGTTACGTATTCAATATCCTGATGCTGTCAGGGAATCTTCTGTGAAAGGTCTTCTTCGAGGGGTTGCAGCTCATCATGCTGGCTGTCTTCCTCTTTGGAAATCATTCATAGAAGAGCTGTTTCAACGAGGCCTTATCAAGGTCATTTTTGCTACAGAAACGCTTGCTGCCGGAATCAATATGCCTGCAAGGACAGCAGTTATTTCATCTCTGTACAAGAGGACTGAAAGTGGACGGGTCCAGATAAGCTCAAATGAATTGCTTCAAATGGCTGGCCGTGCTGGTCGTAGAGGCATTGATGATAAGGGTCATGTAGTGCTTATTCAGACTCCATATGAAGGGCCAGAAGAGTGCTGCAAACTTCTCTTTTCTGGACTTGAACCTCTTGTGTCACAATTTACAGCTTCTTATGGAATGGTGCTGAATCTTCTTGGAGTAAGTTCTTCAACCTATCACCTCCAGCAATATCATTTTTGCTAAGAATCATGGAGTTCTATCTTAAAATCAATTGGTGCTAAGTGGAGTATCCCAAGATCTCACATGGTGGATTTGGAGATCCTCTTTATGTGGAAGGAATATATAAACACCCTTTCTCATGTATGACCTGGCGAGAGCCAAGAGCTACCATTGAGGGGAACAAATTAGCAAGAACAAGAAACAGTCGGACAGATGGGTGATAAGTCACATGTGGGGTGGAACCAAGGGTCCAACTAATAAGTGAACAGTTTATCTAAAAGTTTAACCTATTAGAGAGGGGTTTGTTATATTTATTGTGGTTCGTATGCCTCTCATGTGCACGAGTGATTTAGAGCACTGCCCATGCACACCTTTAATGTTTTTGAATAGGTGGTGGTAAGTTTGGACCCATGAGCTGGGCCTAATACTATAATAAGAGACCACCTAATCTAAAAGTTAAGCTACTAGAGGGATTATATTTATTTATTATTTTTAAGGATCTTGATGCAGTGGACTTCATCTCCGAGTTTTCAAAACTCTGCAGGGTACAAAGATTACACGTAAATCAAATGAATTAGATGATCTGAAACTGTCACGAGCAGGACGAACTTTAGAAGAAGCAAAGAAGTTGGTGGAGCAGAGTTTTGGAAATTACGTTAGTAGCAACGTCATGCTTGCAGCAAAAGAGGAGCTTGACAAAGTACAGAACGAGATAGAGCTGCTGACTTCAGAAATTAGTGAAAAAGCTATTGATAGGAAGAGCCGGAAGCTGTTATCTGAGTCAACGTACAAAGAGATAGCCGGTCTTCAGGAAGAATTACGGGTATCTCCTTGCTCAACCTTCTCCTAAACTCTAAAAGCTCACCCAGTCATCTTGTTGCATTGTGAAGTCCAAAAGTAAGTCTTAGCAGAGGAGTTACATTATTATCCAAGTGTAAAAGATCTTGATCTTTGTTCCAGTCTTCAAATTATATCGTCGGGAATTGATACATTCCCACCCCACTCTTTTTGTTGGTTTGTCGAAGCTCTTCTATCTTGGTGGATGCGTGTTTATAGTTTCTTCTTTGTTATCTTGTGTTTCCGTTGTTGATTCGACTGCTCAATCTTCGTCTGACTTTTTGCCGCCTTTGTTTTGTCTAGGTATATGTATATGCATACAGTTCTCATGGATGTCTATGTAAATTCATTCATTGAATCTTTTGATATCGGTTATAGCCTTGTCTTCTCAGGCAGAAAAACGCTTACGGACCGAACTGCGAAGACGAATGGAAATGGAAAGAATGTGGTCTTTGAAACCTCAGTTGAAGGAGTTGGAAGTTGGACATTTACCTTTCATGTCTTTGCAGTATTCTGATACTGAGGGAGTTCAGCACCAACTCCCTGCTGTTTATCTGGGGGAGGTTGATTTTCTGAATGCCTCAAAGCTCAAAAATATGGTTAGTGGTCTTTTGGTCCTCCTTTGATTTTTGAACTGGTTTTAGAGACTGAACACCTCTTGTTGTATAGGGGATAAGTTTTCTCTTTCTTCTTCTTTACATTCTTTTTATTTGTATATTTGCTTGCTTGTCTATGCTTGAATTTTCTGACCTCCAAGAGGGCATTTGGCTACACTTAGTTTTTGGTCAAAACAGCTTACAAGCTTTGTCTGTTTAGCAATTAAACTTACTGCAGGCATTTGTTAAAACATTACGGGATACCATATATAATAAGCTCATACTAGTACTTATTTCAGAACTAACTTTGCCCCACTTGTTCATTTGGGAGCTTAGAAATTCTCGGAGTTTAAGCTAGTCTGGACATCAAATTTATGTGATTGTCCTTACGTATTTCTTATTAAATATTCTTTTCGAGTTATTAATTTTAGAGCTTATAAGCTTTTGGAAATCTATAACCTCTCTTTAAGCAAAACAAACAACTCCTCAGAATGCTTTAACGGTTCCTACATAATCTTTTTCTCTTCAGAAACCCTTATATAACTTAGTTTGATATGTCCTACATCTACTCTCATACGTTTGATATGTCCTACATCTACTTTGCCATACACAATTTTCTGATGATTAAATTGTTGCTTGTGTTGCTCTTAGTCTCTGATTATTTTCATCTGAATTGTTCCTGTTTATTATGTTCAGCGCTAGATATATATAGTTTCCATGAAAGCATATATCTGTAGTTTATCACACTATTGTTTTCATTATCCGTCGTTTTAGGAACAAGAGGTTATCATTTGAGTATGAAGTCTAATATATGGGAACCTCCTTCTTTGAAGTTAAATGAGTAGTTCTAGTCCTCCCGAATCTTGATGTGGATTCCATGTTGATTGTGTACAAACTGTGGCTTATTAGAATTGCGCTTTGGTTAAACTTTATTTTCTCCACCTCCATACAAGAGCAAGGTTTAAATGCTCTTTCTCCTTACAGGTTCAGTATTCTGATTCTTTTGCGCTAAATATAGAAGAAGAAACAGATTCTCTTGGTGAAACAAAAAGTGAACATTGTGTAAGGCCGTCTTATCATGTGGCTCTGGGTTCAGATAACTCTTGGTACCTTTTCACTGAGAAGTGGATAAGAACAGTTTATAAACCTGGTTTTCCCAATGTTGCCTTGGCTCAAGGTGATGCTTTGCCTCGTGAAATTATGACAATGCTTCTTGATAAAGGAGACATGCAGTGGCAGAAGCTTAGACAATCTGAACTTGGAGGTATCTGGTACATGGAAGGATCTCTGGAGACATGGTCTTGGAGTGTAAATGTGCCTGTCTTGAGTAGTCTATCTGAAGAAGATGAGGTAATGATGTGATAAATCAGTTTCAAAATTGTTTATAGTATATATGCATCATTATGAAGGAACCTTCTAGTGTGCATTGATGCATTGGCACCCCAACAAATTTTGTTATCCAACAATGAGAACTTGTTGTAAAACCTGCTGCTGAGACCAAACAATCTATGCGCTCTAATTGTTGTAACCAATTTAGGGGTCAACTAACAGATGATGATTTGTGCTGAGGATGTGCATAACCACGTTACAGCAACATTGCTCTTATTTTATTTGTTTCCTTACAGAGATAATTTCATGCAACGCAATCATATAATATCAACCTGTCTGGAAACTTACTAGAAAGTCTCCAGCAAACATCCTTCTTAGATTGGCAATTGGCTTAAACCTTGCTTTTTTGGTTTTGGCTCATTCTTTTCAGATAATTGCATCTGATATCTTTTGTTACTGTTGATGAAATTACGATTTTTGCAACTGTCATCTTTTAGAAGCCAAACACTGGGTTAGCAGCAATAATTGAGAACATACATGTAGCTGAGTTGTAATTTGAACCGAGAAGGTTCTCTATCTGTACACCAAGTACTGGACACTTTAATGTGAACCAGCTCTTTTGCTGTAAAATTATGAACAGAATTTATGGTTGTCCTGTCCTTTTTGTTAGTAATAGAAATATGGTAATAGAATTATGGTGATAGAGTTATGGCAACAGAGTTATAATAATAGAGTTATGGTAATTCTGCATTATGGTAAGCGGAGAAATAGGAAACTTTATATGTTATAAATAGGGCCAAATACACAATATGTATTAAGTCATTCTCTTCAATTCTAATGTCTTATTTCTTTCAACATGGTATCAGAGCCTGGAAGCTAAACGGCGTAGGTTCGATCCTTACCACCACCAATTTAATTAAATTGTCTATATGCAAGCTCTAAACAAATTGCGTTGCATGTGAGGGGGAGTGTTAACACAATAAATAAATAAACCAATATCCTCTCTACAAGTTTAAGCTTTTAGATGAGGTGGTCACTCTAATATGGTATCAGAGCTAGGTCAAGACACCCACCCACCCTCACACCTATAAAATCCACCAGAACAACCTACCCCCAAAAAAAAAAAAAAAAAAACTGTTCACGCTAGGCACAGAAAGTTCATGCGAGGCCACTGTTCACGCGAGGTTGCTGTTCAAGCAAGGTACTGTTCGCGAGGCTACTGTTCATGCCATTGAATTTTTTGTTTAATTTGTCCGTGGTTTTGGTTTTTGTTATCTGTCTCTCTTAACCACAAAAAAAAAAAAAAGAAAAAGGGTTTTTTGTTGTCTGCCTCTCTTAACCACCAAAAAGAAAAAAGAAAAAAGAAAAGAGAGAGAGAGAGGGGAATATAGGAGTAACACTCCAACAGGAAAGATGTTATGACAGGTTGTTAATGTGGTTGTTCTCTTTTTTTTCTTTGCTATGCTTTATTAATCGGTCCTCTTGCCTTTCTCCTTTATATTGATTGAGTGTTGATGACTAGTATAGATCCCTCGAACGACACTATTAGTACTTCTACTACCGTTACTAAGTCTATTACCTCTGTTGTCGTACCCATATTCAACAGCACCCCCACTATTACTACGACCAAACTCATTGGTCGAAATTACTCTTGTTGGCGTTTTGTCGTTACGTTATGGTTTCGAGGGCAAGACTTGGAAGACCATTTAACTAACGATGTTTCAGCTACTTTGTCCGCTGCCAATAAATGGATTTGGGAGCGCGTTGATGCACAACTTACCAGTTTACTATTGCAATCCGTTGAACCTAAATTGCATGATATCTTTGATAAGTGTCTTTCTTGTAAGGCTATATGGACTTTGGCAAAAGAGGTGTACACCAGCAATGTTAGTCGTATCTATGATGTCGTCAATGATCTCCTCCGCAATCAGCTGGATGATCGTGGTCTTTAAGTTTATTTTGGTCGATTTCGACGTGCCATGTCTGAGTACAATGATATCTTCCCTACTGATACTGACGTTGCACGAAAACAACGTGAACAATACTTTGTTGTGCTTATGCTTCGTGGCCTTCCTCCTCAGTACGAGTCTGTTCGATCTCAGATTCTTTCGGGACCAGAGCTACCATCAATGTTTGAAGTTTATTCACACCTTGATCGTGCATCTATTGGGAATCCTGTCCAAAATCCGTCAAACCAATCCGCTTTACTTGTCCAACCTCAGCCTGGTGGACGTCAAGATAATGCTCCACATAGTGGTCGTGGTCGTGGTCGTGGTCATGGTGGTAATCGTGGAGGAGGGTGATCCGGTAATACTTCTCGACCACAATGCACCTATTGTAACAAGTTGGGACATACTAAGGACAAATGCTGGGATCTGCACGGTCGACCCTTTAATAGTACTAATGCCGCCCATGTCAACAATGAAGAATCATTTTCGACAGCTCCGCCACTGCAACAAGTCAACTCCAGTTATCCACATTTACCTTGTCTGAAGCAGAGTACAAGCATTATCTTCAGTTGCAAGCTTTGTAGAAAGCTGCCCAACCTTCCCCTGCTTAGTTTGCACATGTTTCCCTCACTAAATCTACTTATTTTTCCCAGTCCTTATCCAATGCTGGTAAGTTGATTTTAGACTCTGGTGCTTCAGACCATATGAGCGGTAATCGTTCTCTTCTCTTCTCTATTCAACCCCCTAAGTCTATCTCCTCGGTCAGACTTGCAAATGGTTCTTCCGCTACTGTGTCTGGTATTGGTTCATCGTCTCGCACGTCCTCTATCTCCCTTTCTTCCATTTTGTACCTTCCTGATTTCCCTTGCAATTTATTGTCTATCAGTCAGTTAACTAAATCATTTAATTGTTCTGTCACTTTTACATCTAATTCTGTGGTTATTCAGGATCAGAGAACACGCGAGCGGATTGGCACAAGTCATGAATCTGGTGTCCTTTGCTACCTTGATATTGATTCTTCTACAGCTTTTACAGCTGTTTCCACCTCTGAAGTCATTCATAGCCGTCTTGTTCATCCCAATCTTTCAAATCTTAAGCACATGGTTCCTAGTTTGGGTAGTGTTAGGGATATCAACTGTGAGTCTTGTCAGTTAGGTAAAAATAGTCGCACATGTTTTGTTAATCGTGTCAATAAGCGGGCTATGTTAATCGTGTCAATAAGCGGGCTAATGCGCTATTTGAATTAGTTCATTCTGATATTTGGGGACCTAGTCGTCATGTTTCCAAGTTTGGATACCGTTATTTTGTTAGTTTTATTGATGACTATTCTCGTGTTACTTGGTTATATTTAAGGAAAGATCGTTCTGAGTTATTTTCCATGTTCTCTCTCTTTTGTGCTGAAGTGAAAAATTAGTTTAATGCATCTATTCGTATTTTGAGAAGTGACAATGCCAAAGAGTATTTTTCTACGTCTTTTTCTTCTTTTCTTCAAAATAATGGCATTATACACCAATGGTTTTGCGCTTACACCTCTCAGCAAAATGGGGTTGTTGAGCGTAAGAATAGGCACCTAATTAAGATTGCTCGTACCCTTCTTATTCATATGAATGTTCCTTTTCGTTTTTGGGACGATGCTATTCTCATTGCATGTTATCTCATCAATCACATGCCTTCCTCTGTTCTTCAAAACCATATACCGTTTTCTATTCTTTTTCCCCATCAGTCTATTTATTTATTACATAAGGTATTTGGGTGTGTTTGTTTTGTTCATTTCTTGGCTCCTGGGTTTGATAAATTGGGTCCACGTGCCATCAGGTGTGTTTTCCTTGGGTATGTTCGTCATAAAAAAGGTTACCGTTGCTACTCTCCTGAGTTGAATAAGTTCTTTTGTTGTGCTAATGTCACGTTTTCTGAGTCTCAACCCTTTTTTTCTTCTACATCCTATTCCTCTACATCAGTAGTTGATGATTTTCCACTTTCTGTGCCTCTCTTTAGTGCTCCGTTGAATGTCCCGCCTTCACCTACGACACCATCCCCCGATCCAGCCTTGTCACGCTTGGATCTTCTGGACCTCAAGACTTATCATTGACGTAATCGCCTACCTGTTGCTGCTCCTGTGCCACTAGCTTCGCCCTCTCTGGATCCTTTGCCTTCTCCGCCCTTTGACTTAGATGTTCCAATTGCACTTCGTAAAGGTATTCGCTCTTGTACTACTAAACATCCGATATCTAATTTCGTTTCTTATCATTCTCTGTCACCCTCGTATCGGTCGTTTGTTGCTTCCCTTTCGTCTGTGTCTGTCCTGTCTAATATAACAGAGGCATTTGGTCATCCTGGTTGGCATGTTGCAATGTTGGAAGAGATGTCGGCTTTACAAACTAATGATACATGGGATTTGGTAGATCTACCTCTTGGGAAGACCGTTGGTGGTTGTCGTTGGGTCTATACCGTAAAATATTCTCCTGATGGAACTGTGGCTCCCTTGAAGGCTCGCCTAGTCGCAAAAGGATACACACAGGTTTATGGTGTTGATTATGATGATACCTTTTCCCCTGTTGCTAAGATGTCTTCGGTTCGTATTGTTCTTACTCTTGCAGCTATGTTTGACTGGCCACTTCATCAACTTGACATTAAAAATGCTTTCCTGAATGGTTCACTTGAAGAAGAAGTATACATGGAGCAACTACCAGGGTTTGTTGCTCAGGGAGAGTTCGGAAAGGTATGTCGGTTGAAGAAATCATTGTATGGTCTTAAACAATCACCTCGAGCATGGTTTGGTCGATTCAGTGAGGTGGTCATCAAGTTTGGATTATCAAGATGTGGGGTCGATCATTCGGTATTTTATCGACACACCTCCGTTGGGAAACGTTTGTTACTAATTGTTTATGTTGACGATATTATCATAACAGGCGATGATCTTACAGGTATATGTGACTTGAAGGCATGTTTACATCAACACTTTCAAACAAAAGCTTGGGATCATTGCAGTACTTTCTTGGAATTGAAGTTGCCCGTTCAGATCAAGGTATTTTTATTTCTCAGCATAAATATGTGCTTGATATGCTGACAGAAACAGGAATGATTGGGTGCAAACCTTGTGAGTCACCAATGGACCTAAATGTCAAACTTGTACAAAATGAGGGGGAGCTATTAAAAGATCCAGGATGATACAGAAGGTTGGTAGGCAAGCTCAATTATCTTACTGTAACTCGCTCAGATATTTCCTTTGCAGTGAGCGTGGTTAGTCAATTCTTGAATTCGCCACGGAAAAGTCATTGGGATGCTGTCATTCGTATCCTACAATACATTAATAGTGCTCCAGAGAGAGGGCTGCTACATAAAAAGAGAGGAGGAGGTATGAGCATTGTTGGCTATTTTGACGCCGATTAGGCAGGATGTTCGGATGATAGGCGGTTTACCTCTGGCTATTGTGTGTTCATTGGTGGAAATCTCATCTCTTGGAAAAGTAAGAAACAATCAGTTATAGTTCGCTCAAGTGCAGAATCTGAATATAGAGCTATGGCATTAACAGTGTGTGAGTTAATTTGGGTGAAACATTTGCTGAAGGAACTTGCGAAAGATTGCTCTCAGCCTATGAAGTTAATATGTGATAACCAAGCAACAATGCATATTGCAACCAATCCTGTCTTCTACGAAAGGACCAAGCACATTGAAGTCGATTGTTACTTTGTAAGGAGTAAAGTGTTAGCTAAGGAGATTGTTACGTCACATGTCAATTCAAATGATCAGTTAGCCGATTTCTTTACTAAATCCTTAAGGAGTCCTCGTGTAGAATACATTTGTAACAAGCTGGGCAGGCGTCATATTTATGCTCCAGCTTGAGGGGGAGTGTTAGTAGTAGAAATATGGTAATAGAATTATGGTAATAGAGTTATGGCAATAGAGTTATGGTAATTCTCCATTATGGTAAGCGGAGAAATAGGAAACTTTATATGTTATAAATAGGACCAAATACACAATATGTATTAATTCCTTCTCTTCAATTCTAATGTCTTATTTCTTTCAACACTTTCGAAGTAGGTTTTTCTGGTTAGTATCATCTATGATGTGTAAGTTTCTGTTTAACTTGAACTTCTTATTAGTTGGTTAACTGATTAACCCCTTTTCTTGGTTAGGTCTTGCAATTTTCTCGGTCATACCATACTGCGGTGGAGGGCTACAAGGACCAGAGAAATAAAGTATCCCGCCTGAAAAAGAAGATAGCACGGACCGAAGGCTTTAAAGAGTACAAGAAGATTTTAGATGCCGTGAAGTTCACGGAGGAGAAGATTCGACGTTTGAAGATTCGATCACAACGTTTGCTTAATCGAATAGAGCAGATTGAACCTTCTGGTTGGAAGGAGTTTCTGCAGGTAATATGAGGTGCACAACTGTTTGATTTTGATCTTATGACTTGGTTCACATTCCATTTCTTTATAACTTTTTCCTCGGATTGCTATTAGTAGAGAATATAATTGTCTCATATTGATGATAAATTAATGTTGACCAGGTCAGCGATGTTATACACGAAACCAGGGCATTGGATATCAATACAAATTATATATTTCCCCTTGGTGAAACTGCGGCAGCAATTCGAGGAGAAAATGAACTCTGGCTTGCAATGGTTCTTCGCAATAAAATATTGCCTGATCTTAAACCTGCACAACTCGCTGCAGTATGTGGAAGTCTAGTCTCTGAGGGGATTAAAGTTCGACCTTCGAAGAATAACAGGTGCAGCCTTTTCCTCATAACATTTTATTTAACCTAAGTTACTTTCTCAGTAAGCTGAATTAACACCTCGAGGTTTGTCCTGGAATCTTAATGGTTGACTCGTTATGGCAGGTCCTGAGGTATTCATCATGATGCTAAGTTGAGACTGATATTTTCATTTCTCAAAATGGCTCTTCAGAGAAAAGTTTTAGTTACTTGTTCAAATTGTATTGAAATACAAAACAATTCATGAGTAATTAATGGCCAGTAAATAAGTATCTCTATTGGAGTGTGATAATTTGTTAATTGCTTTATACAATCGGAATATATAGCAATCTATGTATTTTAGTGATTTAGTCCGACAAACGTCTTCTTGCTGAAGGTACATTTTTATGGATCCTGACATTAACTTGTAACTGCAACATACATCTGATACAGTCGCGACTAAATAACACAATTTCAAGCAACTATTAGAGACTTGCTTTATACCTGTACAGCATGCTAATTATTTCTTTTCTGCAGTTATGTATATGAACCTTCCACTACTGTCATGAATGTCATCAACTTTCTGCATGAACAAAGAGATTCACTTCTAGAAATTCAGGAAAAGCATGGAGTTAAGGTGAGTTTAATTCGGAAGAATATATGCTTTTGGAAACTTTTGGTGTTAGCACAAGATAAATTAAAGTGACTTGCTCATGGCTCACAGATACCATGCTGCTTGGATAGCCAATTTTCTGGCATGGTTGAAGCGTGGGCATCAGGGCTTACTTGGAGAGAGATTATGATGGATTGTGCCATGGATGAAGGAGATCTAGCTCGCCTTTTACGACGAACAATTGACTTATTGGCTCAGGTACAGTATAGAGTCAGAATGAAACTAAACCAAACTAAGTTTTATCCCATTAAGTGAGGTTAGCTAAAACTAATAACCACTAGTATGTTTTGCACAATATTCACCTTGGAATTTCCTCCTCTTTTTTTCCCCCTTTTTTTTCCTTTTAATTTTTGCTGACTCTCTCGTGATTTTTTCTTACTTTTTTCCTCCTTTTCTTTTTCCTTGGCGGGTGAGTGGGATTGTTGTTTGTTTCTTGATTTCAGGTTCCTAAATTGCCTGACATCGATCCTTTGCTGCAAAGCAATGCAAAGAGTGCATCCAACGTTATGGACCGTCCACCAATAAGTGAACTGGCAGGATAAAATTGACAGCACGGAAGGTACTAATTCATGTGTCCAGTGACATTAAATTTCTTTGGCTGGTTATTTTAATTGACAGCGAATCTTTGACATCCAAATCACATTATGATATCATCTGATAATTGCTTTATTTTCAATTTTGTTTGACAATAGAACTTCAGCTCCATGATAGAATTTAGTTCAGGTTGTCCACTTGAGGTGTATAGTTTTATGCGTCTGTCAGCATGTTATCTATTGTTAAGAGTTTAGAAAAGGATGAATTAGAAGCATAAATTAGGACAACCCAGTGCACGAAACTCCCATTATGCATAAATTAGTTAACTTGTAGCCCGTGAATATAATAATGGATTCTATAGGAAAATCTAGCGCATGAAACTCCCATTATGCATGGGGTTCAAAGAACGGTCAAACCTATTTTATAGCTCACAAAATGCAACTTTACTTCGTATTTTGGAAAAAAAAAAGTTGTTTTATAACTCAAAGGTGTGATCTCCAAGTTACATGGCGATAACTTTACCATTATGCCAAAACTCCCCTTCAAAATAATCAAGGATTTAATAGATGAAATAAAATGCAGAATAAGAAACTTAATCTTTTTGAAATTTTTGGATCAGCGGACATCAAGTAAGAAAAAGACTGTTGGTGAGAAGTGTACCTACTGCCACGGCGAAAATGTTGTGGAGGCTAGTTATTATTGAACTTTATCGTTGTTGGAGCATAGAATAACTTGTGTTCTAAGGCTGATAGCTTATTAGAGTTGCTTGCTGTGTCATTTCGGTGATTTGCTTCACCTTCAATGATACATTAACTGATATCCAATCATAACCGGAATTTTCTTATTTTCTCACTTAAATTTTTGTACGTATTCCTAGCCAATATTATTTTGTTTCCCATTGCCTGAGCTGAAGAAGATTTGCTGAGTCGCCTCATCAAACACAAACTTGCTAGAGTATTTTACTGATGAGGAACTCTTCACTCTTCATAAATAGATTAATTTCCAATGTTCTGATCTGTCCATATAGAGAATTCTTCCATCTTCAGTCACCGAATAGAAGAATTTTCTTTCATATGATTTTCAGAAATGAGTAGAATGTTTATATTCTGAGCAATGCTGCCTCCGTCGCGAATAATTTCTAGTTCCTCCACTGATATAAAGCTTTCTCATAGTTCTTTCTCGCTGTTATCTTCACATGGTAGTGAGTAGTACTAATTCACTGCAGATGTCCTCTAACAAGAAATGGATACTCTATTTGCAGATGGAAACTACATATGCTCTTGGAGGTTGAACTAACATCTGTATCCTTCATGTTAGGCTATCGCTTATGTTATCTTATCTTAGAGCCGCCTTCTCTTTTACCTCCAGGTAATTGGTTTTCCTCTATCATTTGCTCACTTCCCTGTGGAAGAAGGCCGGTTTCTCTTCCTCTTTTCCATGCAAATCCTTTGCCTTGCTGGGAAGTCAGATTGTTCCTGTGATATTGTGCATGCAGCACGGTGACGTAGAAGTACAGCCAAGCAAGTGAAGCTGCCGCTAAGAGCTAGCAGCGAGATGTACACCAGAGGTCCAGATGCAAGGCCCAAAAATCGTCTACAGGGGTTTGGAAGGAAGGTAACAAGAAAGATGATGGACTCAAGATGAGGGTGACGGATAACCTTGTATCTCTAGCCTGTGCTTTTCAAGTATTTACCTGAAATAGTGGTGCCCATATGAGGTGTCATCTGTTTCAAGAGGTACTCCCCTAAACCAAATTATGGGATAGAGTAAGGTGTCTAAGATGGCATTGTTTGTTAGATCACCTTCTCTATTTGGTTATATAGGCGCATAGGTGCATACCATTTAGCAGTGCTAGCAATCAATGCTTGTCTTCTCCAGAAACAACAGGAAAAATTATACAAATTGGACAAACGTAAAAAAGTAGAAAGGAAGTGCATAAACAGAAAATATGTCTTCTTTTCAACATGAAATTTATATACATCATTGGTATTCAAAATTGCCAGAGCAAAGGCATCTTATAAGCTTTTCAAGTCCCTATCTCATCTCATTGTTCGGTCTTTGTCCATTTGGTGAGGGATAAGTTTAGAAAACAAGATAGTTGCACGGGAACTTAATATTCTGAAGCCAACGCTTTTCCAGTTGCCTGTGCATGAGATGGAACTGTGCCTGAAGAACATATTGTCAATTGAACCACTGAAATTCACCAATGTCAGTTACAGTAAGACATTTAATACGAAAGCATGCATGCGTTAGTGTGTTCCGGTAGATTGTGGTATTCGTATTAAGTGATATACCTCTCCCTCTCTCTCATGAGATTTCTTTTATCAACTAAACAGCAATTTACAATTTTGCCTGCCTCTTCTAGAGCAACCATTTGAGGAATCACCGTTGAATGGGACACCATGATATAACATTCTTCTACTTATCCTCATCCTGAACAAGAAATCTTCTGTATCCATAACATAAGCAACCTACATAAATCCAACAGAGCCAAGTTACAGCAGAAGCTTGTGGTCATACCGGTTATGCCGAAATATTTCACCTAAAGCACAGGGTGAAGAAATTAAACATTTAACTAAGACTACCTTCGACGTATTGCAGTTTATCTTGCATTCCAGACCATTTGTAGTTATCAGTCCTTCCATAACCTCACACAGAGCAGAGGCTTCATCTCCTTGTGCAATTTTTCTCTTATTCCTTCAAATATGAGCAGTTAATCACAATATGAATACAGCAATAAGAGTAATGCTTTTGGTGACATACCTCTTCAGGTAAACCCCAGTAATCTCCTTTTCCTCAAGAGCAACCGAGAGTAAGTCGTTATTCAGATAAGCAGTAAAGTTTGGCTCCATAGAAATAGCAGCAACTTCAGGCTAATCATGCCCACCGTCCACGAGCTGTACGGTCAAACGTGTTCCTGCAGATGCCTGAGGTACAAAACCACAAAATAATGTTTCAGGCCACAGCTCATCAGAGAAAGAGGAATCCTCTGTGTCAAAGACCTGGAGTTTGACCACATAACAAAAGGTGCTATCAACAAGGACTTACACAGTCTATTCGGTAAATGTTCTCATCAGGGAGAATAACACGAGCATTTTCATGATAAATTACATCAACAAATTGCGCAGGATCTCTTGATCTTTCATATGCATACAGTTGGAGAAGTCTGTTGTCGACCTCTTCTGTTGCAATTGTTTGCAGCTGTAAATGATGTGGTCACGACCAAACAAACAATCAGGTGACAAAGGAATGTTAAAAAGCTTTGTGTCTAGAAAACATGACATGCATTCACCTGTTTAATTAGTTTATATATCAGCTTGTCTAATGTGAATAGAACATACGACGGGGTTCCAATTATTGATCTGCAATCATCCTCAAACTTGGCATTATCAGAAGAACTGACTATAAGATTGTAAAGTGCAGTCATAAATCTGCAACAGAGGGATATGGGTTTCAAGTCAAAGGCCGATGATTCCCAGAAAGTCATTCAAACACAAAATGTTAAATGTTACACCACCTTGCATATGATTCTGTTTGGTTCATATCATTTGAAGCCATCCATCTATTTTCATCAGAAGAGAAATACAACTTCGCCTTGTGCATTCTTTCATACAATGTCTGTCAAAATTTAACAATGTGGATGACCATAAACAATAGCACAAGAAGCCAAACCAAAAAAATGGAAAACATCAAAGTGCAAAACTGATGTTTCAGCCTGAAATATAATGACTCACTTGGTATAGTCTGAAAAGCACATAGAAGGAATCATTTCCATAAAATATGCAAGAACCCTCCTCGTTGTCTTGTAATGCCAAAGGGATATGCCTTGTTATAGGCCTCGAGGTCTGCAGACAACCTTCTGATAGTGAAAAGAGAGCTCGATCTCCTTCAGTATCATGGGCATCTGCCACTCCTTCAGCATCGCCCTCATTCTTGACCTTGTTCTCATTCTCATCATGCTTCCCATCTTTATCAGTCTCCTCAGGTGAGCAATCTTGAGCATCCCTAAAGTCACATTCTGAAATAACAACATGCTGAGAAGCATCCTCACTGACAGCTGAGGACCTATGAGCACTTTCTTCACAGTCATCATCACCATCAGCAATGTTTGCTCCTCCTGCCTTTCCATGTGTTTCATCTCCATAAGCTGTTCCATACTGCCTTCCTGCAGCATAATCTTTAGTATTATGCGCTCTCTGTGTGACAACATCCCCATGCACTGCAAAGTTAACCTCCTTTTTATCTTGATGAGGAGATATATCACCTTCTTCTCTTTCAGCTTTCAAGTGTACCAGCGACTGTTCACTACATTCCTGAGCTTTGAGGCCTTCACGCATTATTCTACTTGAGGACGAAATAATTCTTGTACAATTATCTCTCTGCACCATCAAGTAGGATTAGAAATAGATATGGAAGATGAAAAGTCATCATAATGTCAAGATTCAGCATAAGTGCACTGAAAGGTCAAATGTGAAACACATCACCAGTCAAAAGCTAGAAGGCATCATAGTTCAAACTTCATAACGATCAAATCAATTTAAAAAAAAAAAAAAAGAAGAAATGTATTTAAGGGTCTGTTTGGCCTAACTACAGAGTTTCAGCAATAGAGATTTGGTTAGAAATGCTGTTGAATAGAAAATCATTGATTGTTTGGCCTAATTGTTGAGTTTCTAGTCGTTTTAAAGGGAATAATGGGCTCCTACTGTGGAGGAGTACTTTGAGGAACAAAAAGAAAGAAAATATCTTCACATAGTGCAAAAATAGCTTCACAAAAGTCTTGTCCAAAAGCTTTGATTTGGAGCTTCTTATTTTTTTTAGCTTTTTTCACGCTTTGGCTTTCACCTAAAAGCTCTTCCAGAAATGGACCGAACAAGTTAATTTTGACTTTCAAACTTACCAAGTAAAGTGTCTAAAAGTAGGGTGAAACAGGCCATAAGACCAACTGAGAATTAGCAGAGAATTCAAAGTGAACCTTAAGTTCCAAAAGATTTATTAGCCTCCTTGGTCAATTGGGGAATAGTTTCCCCTCCTATCTTCTTCAAAATACTTAACCCTGTTGCAGTCCATATACTACAAACAAAACAAGATAAACTTGTGAAGTTAAGAAGTTTTTCCAGACATAAGCCCCATATACTATAATCAAAGAAAGAAACAAGTCCATCTGGGAATAAAAAATATTTTCAGCAGGTATAAGACATTATAAAGGAACACATGAGCCAGAAGCAGATGCTGAGTACTATATAAACCATCCACGCTCCATTTCCAATGTCCTCCTCTATACCCAAATAAAATGTCTTCATACATGAACATTTTCCCCCTCCACACAGAGGGGTGACTGAAAGGCACAGTCAGACAGATATACAAGCACACATGGTTTCTGCACTCTGTACAGACCAGTAAATTGTATCACCAATAAAAGCACAGAAGCCAAATGCTATATATCCCACTTATTCTACAATTGACTTCTTGAACTTTGATGAATCTTGATTGAAAGTTGCTACTTCAAAACTCACAGCAGAGATTCAAAAGATCACAGATGCCAGTAAGGGTTCCACCATACAGCCTAACAAGGGATGGCTAACTTACCCTCTAAATGTCAATAAACACAAAAAGAAAAAGCAAATGAGAACCATATAGGAATACTTGATTAGTCTTCCAAAATGCAATTGACAAGTACGTTAATCAAAGTCCTCGCCATTGTGATGGCAATTATTATCTGCTTTAACATTTTGAAGAGGCAGAAGGGAGTGACAACATGAAAGTTCCAACTAATTAAACAACATGTAACTTCATTCATACCTCTAAGTCATCACTGCGCTGCTTCTCAAGGACAACTTCAGCACTGATGTCCAGAGGCCTGCTAGGAGCAGCACAAACACCTGAATAGAGCAGGCAAATATCAGGATAACTTGAAGAGCACATATTCTAAGGAAAAAGAAAAAAGGAAACATCTGGGTTTTGGGAGTTGAGACCAATTCACGAACCTGAAGATTTTCCGGCATCAACTTTCCCTTGAATTTCTTTCACGGCAACCGCACGTGAAGTGCCTGGTTGCTTACTAGAAGTAGCCTGTTTGGTTACCCTGGATGCTTCATGCCCGGGAATGGTCTTGACCTGCATTTTTCCATGTTCAGGAATGTTGCATAAAGTATCATTCTTATCTGTGGTACAGTCTGTACTGTGAGAATCATCGTTTTTAGCCATGTTGTCACCATCCACTATGCACAATATGGAGGGAGTTGGATGTTCACCGGAAATGTTCTTATCTGCATTTCTGGAATTATTTAATCGATTTTGATTAATAATAGCTGTGACAACATAAGAATCATAATCTCTTTTTCTAACATCATTGTCATCACTGTTAGCAAGGTTATCCTTCCCAGCATCTTCTGTGTCCGCCACACCTCGAGGCTGAGATGGAACACCAAACATTGGTTCTAGTAAAGTCGTCCAAATCTTCATAACTTTATCCAACTGTTCAGTAGAACAAACTTCTCTACAAGAATGTTTGAAAAGCTGATAAAGGTCTTCGTGGATGTCTGGATCTGGATACTCAAATTCCATATTAGGAATAATAGGCTGTCTACATCCCACAGCAATTGAGAGCAGCATGTCATCTTCTTTGCTCTGCTTATCACTGATCTCTTTGATTTCAGCTAGGAGTGCTGCAGGAAAAGAAAAGCATAAGAAGGAATCCGTGACAATAGAGAAGAAAATGAAGAATTTGAATTCAACTTCAGATATTTCGAGCAAACAATGTTTCACATCTTCCAATTTGATCACTATATATATGGAATATTAGTAACTATAATTTTGGCAGTTAGCTAAAAAGCGTATTCAAATATTATCATATGTACAATTTTTTGACAAGAGAGTGTAGCTCAGTGGTAGCACCCACACTTCCGACTTAGAGGTCCCTCGTTTGAGATATAATTGGGGGCAAGTGAGAAACAACTATTAATCCTCTAATGAAAAAGTACATATGATTTTTCACTGATAGTATGTTCAATCATTAAAGGAAGAAGCAGTTCTGTCTTTTTCTTTGGCTTTTTGTTAACACAGATCTCCTAACCATTCACATAAAAAGAAGCAACTGAGTCATGGAGAAACTACAGACACCTGTTTCTTCAAATTTCAAAAAATTATGATGACCTTTGAGCTAGGGAAGATGTTACAACGCAAATGCCATGATTATTCAACAAAAATTTTCTAATCAAAGGCAATCAATAGCTTGGGAGTTATTCCCTTATCTTAACTTCAGCCTGTAATTGATGTCTTCTGCATTACCTTTAAGTGAAACTTACCGTTTCATGGATTTGTACCCTAATAATGATTATACTTCTAACTTAGCAGAAAAGATCTTTTCTATAAGTACACATCTAAATATAGCAACATGGACTTGAAGCCACCGTATTTAGCTTCCTCCTAGTTACCCATCCACTTATTAATGATTTTCACTATGTTCCTCAGCAAATTTCATTCCTGTCTTAAATCAAAATTGAAAATTTTCCACGGTATTTAAACTTAGTTTGGTCAATTACAACAGAAATAAGCTTCAAAGATGATTTTGCACAACAAATTACTATCTATATCTCAATGCTCTATGAGGCATCACAATTACTTATAAAGGTACAGCAATGGATAAAATATAGAAATACCATTTTGTTCTCATCGAAATTTCATATGCAGCATAAATCAACAACAGCAGTGGGGTCAGCAGTTCTGATTTCCGGAAAACATTTCAAGCTTGGATTTATCATTGTAACTCGACAGGTAATTGCTGAAGATGATAAAGAAATATAACAAATCCGATGAGCTGATCACTTGATAAGGCATCATAGCCCAGGTCACAGTTTCAAGTTTCATTGCCACCCATATGAAAAATTATGTCGTCTGTAAGGTTCAATAAAAAAATTATCTAGCCTACAAGTGTGGGCACGTGCTGAAGGCAATAAAGAGAATAACAAACCCCCCTAACCATTTAAGCCTTCAGATGGGGTGATTACTCGATATTGAAACTACATGGAAAGAATCCAACTTCAGATATAACATATAGGCATGCCAACACCTGTTTCTAATCAACGTTTTAGAACTTGGAAGCAGTCACAATGTAAAAAAGGTAAAGTGATAAATATAATAAAGGAGCATAATTGTTCGTGCTGAAATTTCACACACCATATACAGTAACTAAAAGCTAAGCAATTGGTGGTGTGAATCTTCCACAAACTTTTCGGCTTGGATCTTTATCATGGTAAATGGGCAGGTGATTGCAAAGAAACTAAATGAAAGGATCAAAATCAAATAGTGATGTTATATGATTTCTACACAGCATAACTTACAAATGGTATATCAACTTCTATCTTAATTATAAATTAATGGAAATAATTCTACAAATAATAATCCAGCCAGATGCAATCAAAATCAATTCATGTGTTTCTTTGATAAGGCCAAGTTAGAGCAATAAATTTGACACTCGATCAACTTGATCAAGTTTTATGGCAAAATCTGATTGTTCAAGATCAAGCCCTTGATTTTTTCAACCTGATTGGGGTCAGTAAATTTGATACTCGATCAACTCGGTCAAGTTTTATGGCAAAATCTGTTTGTTCAAGATCAAGCCCCTGCCTTGATCAAGTTTTATGGCAAAATCTGTTTGTTCAAGATCAAGCCCCTGAATTTTTCAACCTGATTGGGGTCAGTTACACCATGATCCACCCTGCTTGCTCCCCATCCATCTTCACTTTTCTATCCAAGATAAGTGGATCTGCCCTTTCTTCGCTCTCTAATTAATCCGTTTTCCATTTTATATTCAAGTGAAAATCATGGCAATAAATTCAAAGCAACCACATTTAGGAAACAAATATCATACAAAAAGCTTCTTCCAATTTTAAAAACAAATTCCGGAAGTTGAGCACATCAATCAATTGTTTCCAAGTTCAGACAGAGACAGAATGTAGAGACACCAAAAGAACGGGGAGAAAACAAGCTTGAGCACAGTAATTAATGACTGCACAAAGCAGGGACTGAAGATACCAGGAATAAGACCACAGCCACAGCTAGAAGCCAGAGAAGCACAATGACAGGAGGCAAGAATATCATCAATGAAGGAAATTGTTGATTGCGAAGTCATTGCTGGTGGTGAATAAAATCACTCCAGATTATGATAGAAGAGAGAAAGAGAGAGAGAGGCGGAATTCACGAATGGAGAAAAACCCTAACAGAACATATTTATACCTGGGATATTTGGAAATAAGAGACATTGTCTTGAACAATTATGGGAAAATTTTATAAATCTGAGCTGGCGCACTTACTGTGTAACTGCTGATTCAAACATCAACATGTCTTAAACTTCCAGAGTTCTACTTTCACTTATACGGGTTTAATTACACATGTAGCTCATGGGCATCGAAGGTTAAGTACGTCTACTAACAAGGAAAGCAACATTTCCAAAGGTAAAACTCACAAAAGATGAAATCAGGTAAGCAACTGATAGGCAGACACGTGCAAACTTGGGCTGAATGCAGACCAATGAGGGAGAAAGGATGTCTATCAGAATGGGACAAAAGAAAAGGAAAAGAACCACAAATAGAGTAATACCATCATGTAACTGAAAAATAAACACAGATCCACAATGTTACCAAGCCTTGCACTCGTAGACTCTCTGCTTAGTTTCCTAGACCTCCAAAACTACCTTTAACTTTCAGTATTATTTCAGCAACTGCAGCTTCATCATGCCAGAACGTCTAGAATTGTTAAGAAAAACCCTTTTCCTTTATAAGCATTACTTACACAGTTCATAGCCAATAAAAATGCTGAAGAGAGATCTTTTGTAAAGAAGACACCATTTTGTCAACATCTATGTGCATGTAGACATGTACGTGATTATCTATGCTATTGAAATCACTCAGGTAATAGCAATATCATGTAAAAAATTTTGCAGAATTCAGAATCTCTTCTGCTTGTTTGCAATAACTAGTAAAAATAACAAAAACTATTGATTCAAATTGCCAAAAAAGATAACAGAGTTTATTTAAACAGCATAAAAAATCTTAATAAGAATGTAAAAGATAATGATAACCCAAAATAAGAAAAACCCTCATACTGACATTCAGAGTAACTATGTGCAAATGTACCAGGATTCATAGATAAGTAAATTACAAAGTTCATCTATGTAATAAAGCAACCCTATGTGCTTGTCCTACCCATTTTTGCTTAGAAATAAACTTGAGTCGAGTGAATGCCATATAGCGCTTATTTGGCAGGTTCATGAATTTGATTACAATTGCTTCTGATTGCAGCATTTTGCTTATAAAAGGTTATTTCATAATAAACCAACAATTACAACTTTTCATTGCATCACTTGTCTGACTCTTTGCTACCTAAATATTGTATGACGTCGTTCTCCAGAGCTGTATCTTTACTCATTAAATGACCATGATACCTTATCTTGAAAATTTTAGGAATGCATGATTTTCCAACCACTTATTCAGAATAACAAGTGCATTGTTAGCTGTGCTCAATGTTAGTAAGAACCTTCCCTCAAATCTAACATTATCTCTAACAAGTTATAGATACTCCATGTCAGAACCACTAAAACAGGATCACATAATATTTGCTCTGGAATTCTTTCAAGGCCTATATCGTCGTCAATATCACAATAATATAATTTTCTGAATATCCATCTATCCTCAGTGTCATTTGGCTTGGTCTGAAGCAAATCCATTTCTCTAACATTACTCATGTAGATGATTTTACTTCCAATAATCCTTAAACAACTACTCTTAGAGGCAACCATCAATGCCTCTAACTCAAAGTCAATCCTCACTCTAGGATCACCAAGTAACATCATATCAAGGAAAAGTGCAAACACCAAAAAAACCTTATTTTGAACATGCGCCGTTACTTGGTCAATGAGTCAGACTAAACGACAAGGACATGAAATAGACCATTGGATTGTTGCTTTACCTGGCTTTCTCCTGCTACTATTTATGACTTTCTTTTTGGATGGTTGGTAGGAAAAAGCATTGAAGAATTGATGCACTAGATCCTATTATTCCTGTAATATGGGTTAGGCAGGGATTAATATATGCTCCACGGATGTGGAGTGACCTTCTGAGAAAGTTGTGTTTCTATACATGTTCTTTGCTGATATGTATAGAAGGCCTGCCTGGTAAATTCTTTCATCTTTCACCCTCAATTAAAAGATATCCTTCTTTTTAAATTCTTCTTTTATTTAGACCATACAGGCAACTGAAAGATGCATCTAGAAAGACAGGAAACTGATTAATTTGTCCAAAAAACGACCTTCTGATATTCATTGGACTACTGTAAGTAGCTTTAGTGATCTCAGGACATCTATTTATGGCCTTTTCTTTTTAAAATCACCATAGTATGAATCTCTAAATATTATCACGATTCTCCGAGAAATTGGAACACTGTTTAAAGATCTTCCATTGTTCTTTCACTCATCCTCTAAGTTTGCTTGCCAGTGAATTGCTGATGCTTAAAGCAGAAGCCATAACTAATTGTCTGAAACCCTCATTTAACAACTTATTCTCTGCTCAATGGTCCACGGTGCTCCATTATTTTGGGATCTACCTTACTCCTACATATGGATAGTTGCTAAAGCCTATTCCTGGTTATGTTTACCTAGTTCAGGAAATCCTTTTGACCAAAAATTCAAATAGAAAATAGTCCAGTTACAGAACCTGGCAAGTTGTCATTCTGAGCAGTCTTATTTCCAATAATCTACTTCCCTAATCATCATACAAATTATACTATCAACCCAGCTGAGCATTGCATGTCAGTTTCCTTTATCAACTTCTTTTCTAAGACCTTTACTTATTTAATGCCTGGAACTGATTTCTAAGGGCCTGTTTGGATTTGCTTTTTTTCAGGTAAAAGCACTTTTTTTCCTTGAAAAAGTTACATTAAATTTGCAATAACTATTTGATTTGGCTTCCAAAAAAACTGAAACTCTGAAAAAAGCTCAAATACAGCTTTTTTTAGAAGCCAGAATTTTCAACTTATAAAAAAAAAATTATTTTTCAAAAGCTGTTAAAAAAAGCGCTTTTGAAAAAAGCCAATCCAAACGAGCCCTAAAGCTAAAGCATTACTTGGCATACATATAGAAATATTTAGGGCTTGTTTGGATTAGTTTTTTTCAAAAGCGCGTTTTTCTAGAACTTCTAAAAAAAGTGCTTCTTTGACAAGTTAAAATTCTGGTTTCTATAAAAAGCTGAAATTGAGCTTTTTCCAGAGTTTTAGCTTTTTCTCAAATCTAATCCAAATGCTTACATGCAAAAAAATGTACCTTTTTCAGAGGAAAAAAATAAGTGCTTTTCCATTAAAAAAAGCAAATCCAAATAGGCCCTTAACCTATTCCCCCCCCCCCCCTCCCCCGGTATTTATTGAAGAATATTTTGGTTATTAATGTTATTTCCTTATTCTATTGTATTAAATTAGGCAATAATCTAGATTAGGTAATTAGTTAAATTGGTTTTCTTATTATTTTAGTTTCCTTAGAATTCTAGTTACCTTATTAGTCTATCTTCTAGTCTTGTTCACCAAGTTATCATGTCTATAAATAGGCTTTTCTATTGTATTCATGAAAGATAAACAATTCACAATGTAGTCTTTATGAGTATTTCGCTTCTTGAGTCACCGTTGGTGGTGGCTCTAACCATCTTCAACACTTTCATATTTTCTCTCCATATTTTATATTTTATATATTTTCCACAGTATTATGTTAATCTCTTCTCATTATCAAAATCTAGTATAAGATTGAGTTACTATAGATGTATCTTCATAGAGTAAAGCCCCATCCTTCTCAAGAAAGAACTTATGGGCAGAGATCCAATCCAGTAAAACAATGAACGAACTACTACTTTATTCTTTCTTCCATTGGATACAATGTACTATTTTTTTCTCCATACTCAATCTCTTGAGTCGTTTACTAATCTCTTTCCTGGCTGCTTTACACATTTTATAGGTTCCTACATCATAAATAAGATGATAAACAGAATGACAAAAATTTGTTGGCTCTAGCTTTTCACGTATTAAAACATGGCTTTCTGTTTTAGTTAGTTAAAGTTGAGATATATGTATCAATTGTTGTTTGGAAAGAAATGCAAACTAATTATATATTAAACAAAAGATATCTTGAGAACCAGAATTTAAAATCATATATAGTACCCTATCCTGAAGCCACACAGGGGCTCACTCATGGTTATCAACAAGAGTTGCAATGGCTATATTTGTGATATTTCTATCCATCAATCTGGGGGTTTTTAGTTCCTCCGTTTTATTGGATGGAATTTCAAAGTCAAAAAGCAGGATGTCTACAATTAATGCTTCCCACTATGGTACCTATTTCATGCCATAGGCAATTTCTTACTATCAAATAGCATTGTTCATCACACATTAGTCATCACCTCTTAGAACCAAGAGTGAGTGTAGATTAAACGGTGATTGTGAATTTACATAATGAAAATGTTCCTTTAACTCATGAAATATCTGCTTCTATATTACCTTTGGTGCTCAAGCTCTTTGTATCCTGTTGCTTGAAATAAAAGCTATGATGATCAAAGGACTTGTGATAGTTCCTAGCATAAATTTCCGCCCACACTTTGTTAAAATCGATACGGCACCTTGCCCACTCCTCTTGTTTCTGCTTCAATCGAGTTAATATAACTAGCAGGGCAAGGGGAGCATTTTTCCGCAATACATCTATGACGTCAAGCCCAGGTCACCATATAATCTCTCGATGCACCTTAGGTTAACAGCTAAAATAAATAGCAAAAGTAGAAAAATCGAAAAATTATCACAAATTTATCAGTGTTACCCTATTGCAAAGTTGAAATACCATCAAACTGTCATAATCTTTACCTGTAAAATGATCTTCGATGCAAATTGGAGGCTCTGTTTTAATTGCATTATCATTAATCTTGTCTAAGAGTTCTTCAATGAGTTTTATTGCAACATTTACTGACTCCAATAACATGTCCAGTTCAAACCTAGAATGGTGAAGATAGCAACAATCAACTACAGAGCATAGGAAGTATGAAAACATGCATACTTCAAGCAATTGCTGTGCAATGGAGAAAAAGAGAAGGAAGAACTGAAGCTCAAAGACTGAAAACTTATCCAAACTAGAGAAAGTTACTAGAATAAGCTAGGAAGAGAAGGCTATATGACAAAGCAGACTGAAATTGGTAGAGCAAAAGGAAGCCCACATATATATACTCAACAAAAGAACACATGAAGAGGAAAGGAAAAGGTCAGAGAAGAATTCAATTCAATTTCATAGATAACAAGATCTATGGATTCTGAAATAAAATTTCA
Organism: Cordia subcordata; assembly: GCA_028554755.1. Classification (NCBI taxonomy): domain Eukaryota; kingdom Viridiplantae; phylum Streptophyta; class Magnoliopsida; order Boraginales; family Cordiaceae; genus Cordia; species Cordia subcordata. Next base: position 3,619,597 of record JAPTOF010000020.1, read on the forward strand.
ACCTGTCGTCTTCACATCAGAACAAACTTTCTTCGGATTGATTTTTACGCATATGTTTGAATGAGTAATCCTCACTTCCTGAAGTGACTGAAACCCAATGATCGTTCAACACTGCAGCACCAATCTCTGTTCTCTGACTAACAAGAGTTTCACAGAAGATATATCTTTGAACTGAAAATGTGCATTAAGAAGTGCTTACATTTTCTGGAAGAAGTTGATAACTGGGAGTGCAGCACTTACAGTTAGAAAGGTCAAGTTCTTGAATGCATTTTGCCATATACTTATTCTTACTTGAATATACATGCATCTTCTGTCCCGCCACCTCTTGACTGGATATAATGGCTCCTCTATCAAGTTTATCCCTTTCTCTCTTATCTTGATTTTTATATTGGTCTTCCCTGTCACAAACTCAGTCTCTATCCAGATCCCCTTTCTTTACTGATTGGAATATACGTTCATTATTCCATAATGATCCTATATTGGTAAACAGCAGTTCAGAAAATACACCATCAACATCCTTATTCTCAAAACAGCCAATGTTGCAAGCCTTTTCATCTAGTATTTAATTCCACTATTTATGTGACATCTAAGTAATTAATATTGCGAGATCAACAGTTAGAGCAAGACTAAGAACTGATCATACCAAAATAAAAGCAGAAGCATAAAAATGAAATCTTACATACTTATACTCAAAATAGTAGCCAGGTAACCATCTGAAAAAATGCCTTGTATAAATAAGATCAGCTGTGTAAAATTCATAACGGAACCAAAATAGCAGTACCATTATTTACAATGCTTTCATCATCATGATGAAGCTGATCAGCAGCAAAATCTTCTGCAGGAGTAGAATTCCTCTTGTGTGGAAGATTTTGCACGCCATCATGAACCAAGTCTCTATCACCATATTCTCTTTCTCTTTGGTCGCTATCATGTCTTCTTTCCCTTTCAAATTCAACATGCCTATGCTGTTCCTTGTCAGACCTCAAGAATAATTTTTCAGAGTCTGGATCATGCCATTCAAAACTTAAGTTGTGGTCAGCATATGAACCATTGGCCTTCTGGAATGAGCAAGTAAAAAGCATGATATATAATTCCTATCATGATGACGCATATAATTCCTACCACCCTGAGCATAATGGACTGTGGCTGCTGCTGAGTTGTCAGGTAGAAAATGATTGAATTCACCAAGCAGGTCAGGGTGGCCGTGGAAAAGAATCTCAACGTGAAGAAAATAAAATAAAATAAAATAAAGTGAAGTACTTAAGAACAACTTGTGGGCTAACAACAAACACAAAGAAAGAAAGACGCGCTAACATCATATGAAACTAGTGAAGGAAAACCCAACAAACATACCTCCTTATAAACCTCATTGACTGATTTACTTTCCTTCTTATACATGTGCAAAATGTCAAGAAATGATTTAAGCATGAAATCTAGTCTGAAAATAGAAAATCTGTTAGACAAGAAAATCACAATTTGTAGATGTTAATAAGTAGTATCATGATTTTCACCTTAATTTTGCTTACAAAACTCATTGCTTGCTCAAAATTAACATGCTTCTTTCTCAAAGGTGGTTCATCCTCGGGTGGGAGAGTGATTTCAAATTCCTTTGGTAAAAAGGTATTGATCCCTAAAATTAGGTCTCTATGCCCTCTAAATAATTCCTTCACTCTTGTTATGACACCAAAGGTGGTGATCCTACAAACACAAGTATCAAAAACAGTTAAAAATTGTAATTAGAAGTTAAGCAGGACTTAGAAAAGCTCAACTGCATAAGGAAAACAGAGTTTCCCTAACAACCAGAAAACCTAGACCTTTTAGCCTTAAGGAGAAACTCATCGTATTTATCCCTTCTATCATGGAAAATGTGCTTCACTGCCCGTAGATATGCTAAGGCATCATTTGTTTTCAGTCTTCGACTGCTTCTGCACACTGTTTCGGATTGACCAGAGCTTCCTCATCCAAAAGATAAATAACAAAATATAAGTAGATTGTATTATTGTGAGTACACTCGGTCAAATCATACAAGTACTCAAAATTCAGATAAAATTACACCACAAGTTTATTTTTTGAAAAAAAAGGAAGCAAAATGATCTTCCACCTAAGGACTGAATATTTTCAAAATGAATAAACACAAAATTTGAGCTTTAACAACAATAAATTTTCTAAAGGGATAAACCTCTAATTTACAAATTCCACGAGTACGCTAGACACAAATCACCAAACAAAATTTAAAATTGATATAGAGAAGCTAAGTCTAATTATTAGCAATTTCAAACTTTTATAATCAAATACTATCAGCACTGCATGGAAAAAAAAATAATCAATAGGAATGTGCGCACAAACCATATATAAGACGAAGTTATACTCACGATTCAGCATGAGAAGAGACCAGTGGCCGCTTCCGTTGAGAACTTAACGTGCACATCTTCTCTAGACCTCTTCATCTTTCTTTGATTATTCAAGCTTCCAGAAAATTCTTCAAAAATTCGTTCTTTATTTTAAGCTCCAATTTAAAAATAAGGAAACAAACTTTCCTGAAAAAAAAAACAAAACAAATTCAACGAAACGCATTAATTCATAATCTAGTTCAATTAACGGTTACCGCAGAAAGTTCTAAATTAATTTAAAAAAATCAAATTACCTCAATTCATTAATTACAATTACTTTAAATCATACGTGTTTATGTATATGAAAAAAAATCAAAATGCATTACTTTTAAATTTATGAAAATAAAAATTCTACGAGAAAAAAACTTATACAGGAATCTTTGTAGCATTTGGATGGCGGCAGCTTTTGAATTTATCTGCAATAAGCTCTATCTGTATGTGTGTTTGTGCGAGAGAGAGAGAATTGTGTGTATGTGTGTGTATAAGTGCGTGTATAACTGCTCTGTGCCTTCTGAGTAGATATGTACGTATTGTTCTACGTATAAGAAACGCAATATGTACATACACACATATACATATAGAGAGAGAATGTGTAATATGTGATCTCATATGAAATTATGGATTGCGATGTTGTGTGTGCATATAAGCGGGTGAATACGTGATATAACACAGCATACCAAAGCGAAGGAGAAGGAGGGTGACCGGGAACCGGGTGTAGGCAGTGAGAGGAGTCCCACGTGTAGGTATAAAGGGCATGAGTACCTGGGGCGAGATCAACGGTGGACGGTAGGGACCAAACAATTATTTAATTTAATTGTTATATTCCAATGATTCAGAAAATTTAATTATTGTATCAAAATGATCCAGAAATTTTGACAATTATTTCGTTGCTTCATCATCTATTAACATATAATATTACAAGGCAAGTCAGATGCTGCTGATTTGCTTCATTGTTTTTAAGATATAATATTACAAGGCAAGTTAGATGCTATCTTGACTAGAGGTGTTAACTCAATATTGGAAAGTGATTACTAATATAAAGTTTTGGATATGAAAAAATTGTGTTTGGGGAATTAGGGATTGGAGGAAAAAAGTAGGGCACACTTAATTATTTTGAGGAAACCTAGTGGGAATTAGAAGGCATTTTAAATATTGAGAAATTTTCAAAATCTTGAATCTCTTTACATTGCAAGTTTTTTAATTGGCTTAACATTATGAAAATTGTTTTGAAAGTAAAGCATGTAAAGCCCTAAAATGTTGTGTTTGGGCATATTGAAGGACCATTTTCTTTTCTTTTCTTTTTTTTAAGGGAATGGTGTCGTTTAATTGAAAATCATTTAATGTAATGAAACATTTCTACCATCTTCTCCAATTAACTTTATGATGCTGTGGAATGGTTATTCAAACATATGCATCCCTAAGAAAAGGACACGTCCAAATTTAGCCAATTAATCTATAAATTTGTTGGTTTCTTAATAGGTACGCAATAGTCGATACCTGATAGAATAAGTGTCCATTTGCATTCCTCTACAAGAGGCATAATAGGTCCAAATCATTGATCCGGATTATTGACTCAGTGAATGAGGACTTGTGAGTCGTCAGCCCCTCTTCTCTTGATGGAGTTGGCCAGTTGGGTTGGAATGGGTCCTTAAGGTGCACAGTTTCCTTGAGACTTTCTCACCAGAGTTTGGTGTCCTCTGCCTTCTAGGTTTTGGTTTTCAGAGGCAAGAATACGGCACCTTAGATAATTAGGCTTCCTTTGGGCTACCTCAAAGAGCTCAATATGTGAGTAGGCCTATATTTGGGCGGGGCAGAGCTACATATCCTTTTCTTTCTGGTCTCACTAACCCAGCCAGATATGCCCAATATAGAGTACGCTGGTGTTGGGCTGATCCATGTAATAAATTTTTGTAGGTGTCTTCTTAAATTATACAGTTTTGCTAATTGAATTTGTTTTGGTTTAACTAATGAATATCAATGCTCCCATTAGGATAGGGAATATAAATAAATAAACAGACCAACTCCTATAAGATATAAGTTAGGGTGAAAGATAATTGGCATTTTAGAATGACGCTTTTATAATTGCAATGATAATTAAAGTGCAAGTCCATTTTTCTAGTCGAATTGAGTAGTTGAATAATATTAAAAGAATTAAGAGGAAGTAGAAACAACTCAACAAGGAGCCTCCACTGATGAAAACCTAATGCAATAGAAGTAGCTAGACCTTTCATAGAATAAATGAAAGAATTTGAATTTCTTCTTATCATATAACATCACATTTTTATAGAGATTTAATCATTTTATCATGAGTTTATTATCATAGCAATGTAATCGAAACTTTCGCAAGGTGTAAATTTTGGTTGCCACGAGTCATTTATCTCTTTGACATCTTCATGTACTCCACTTTGTCCACTTTGTTGTCATGCTCCACAAGCATTAGCTTCTAAGTGATGAATAAGTTGGAGTTGATGAAGTGGACCAAGGTCTCCTCAACATCAAAAACTAACTCACAGAATGTGGTTCAATTTTTTCTCACAATTGTGTGTCGAGTTTTTATCCACCAATCGTTCCTTTCATAAGTGATGTAGGAAAAGTTTAGAACTCTTGGTTAAGGTTGCTAATCTTCTTAATGATCATCGTGTCACTAGAATTGTATGGAACCGAACACTGAATGTCGAATGTTTTGAATAATTTTGCCTAAATTATTGATTCATAACTCTTTGTTAGCACATTTTTTTTTTTACAATAAGAGAAATCCAGCTACAAGAGTCCAACTATCAGATAAATGAGCAAAGATCGCCCACTAATTGGCTTACTGAAGTGCAATATGTTCCCTTCATTGAATATAAGATAAGTCGAAGACACTTCCCTGAGACAAGGGACTAGGATCGAACTCGAATTGTAAATCACGTTCGATCTCAAATCTTATTACTTAATATTCCTAATAAGTAACTAACAACATTTCTTTATCTTCTTCTACATAGGGAATGTATACATTGTGTTTCTCTCAATGACTATTAATTAATCGTGGAAGGCACGTTGTCTCCTGTCTGCTTATGGTTTGTGTGACGAATGAAGCACACAAACATGTTAAAGAAACTTTAAACTAGGAAACTTTGCTGTACATTAACATGCAACAACCTTCTGCCTTTCATGAGACGTCAACGAGTGAGTATCGCCATAGTGTAGTGAATCTGAAACACACACTAAATTAAAGTTGTAAATTGTAAAGTCACGCTCATGTCTTATGAAAGCATCAATTAAGAAGCTGATTTCTTTTCACGCATGTTCTCGTTATAGTCCAACAAGGCTCAAACGGTAAGCTCCAATTGGGAGGACCAATACCATTCATCACTCAGATGTTGACCCCTCAAAGAATAGAATAGATATTTACATCAAAAACATGTGACCAAGATAAGCTTTTAATAGGGACATATCACAATTTTGGTTGGAAGATGTGCATATTTCAAGGGACAATTAAGAGCGGACGGAGAAAGAGAATGTCTTCTTTCTCTGTCGTTTTTTTTTCTTTTTTTCCTTTAATTATCAGGACTTCAACTGTAAAGCTTTTCAAACTTAAAATGAGGGTAATAATTCTTGAGACGGCACTTACTATCTTGTCGGAAAGGTGTATGATCTAATTGGTTAGTCGATACATGGTTTACTGAGACAAATCTAAAAAAAATAATTTGTTGATTGATTTTGTACTCGAGAAGTAAGTAATCTTTAACTGATACAATTATACTCAAATGTTTTACTACTATTTTTTCATTTTTCTTTTCAAATAGTGGATGTCTTTGTAAGATACACAGTAAAATGTTGGTCATAGTCCACAATAATGTCCGTGCTGCCATGGCTAAGCCTCTATCAATGTCGAACTTGCATGTGATAGTGTCACCCTAGGAGTATATCAAACATGATACTTGCAACAGATTGAAGAGCATATATAGAATAAATTCGTTGTCCATGTGAATCAATACATTAAAATAGGATTCTCTTAAGTCAAGCTGCATCTAGTTGTAATGAAGGGCTACTCTTTTGGCTTGGCCACTTGTTATTTTCTTGAATTGACCATCACCTAATCATAAGACATTGGTATCCAAAGTGCAAAAGAAGATTTTGCAAAGTAGCTATCAGGTTCTGTACCTTATTTAGCCAACACTTCCCAGTAATTAATTAGTTTGCCTGCTCTTGTAGATATTTGTAATTTTTTTCTTTCAATCTCTTGTGCTTTTCGCTTCGACTTAGAGTTATTTTTTTTAATCTCCTCATAGTATTATTAGGTTACAACTTTGCGATTAACTTAAAACTTTTTATCTTCTTATAGTATTAGTATACAAGACAGATTTTCTTAGTGATGAATTCACTAAATTAAATTAAAAAAAAAAGGATTTGAGATGGAAAATTTCCATCTCAAACTTAAAAAATTCTGTCTCATGGATTTGGGATAGAATTTGAGACGGAAATTTTCTATCTCAAAAACCCTTGTCTCTAATTGAGACGAAAAATTTTTTGTCTCAAATTTCATCTCAAAATATGTATTAACTTATTAGAAATTAAAATTTGTCCAAATTTTACGTCTCAAATTTGTCTCAATTTGAAACGGACAATTTTCTTCCAAATATGTTTTAAATTAAGACGAAAAATTTCCATCTCGCATCCAACAATTTCTAGTAGTAATTGTCCAAAAAATATTATTGCTAATGCACTATCATCTTTATTGTTGTTGAATCTCCCCTTTTAATTTTATAACTCCATGAGGTCACCCAAATAACTTATTTTTGCATGATTAGCTAGTTGGAGTCTATCATTGGAAATGGCATGTCCAATAGGAGACCAATACAGACTGTAGCTCCCACTATATCCACACTAAAAGTTTTAACTTCTTTAGATACTTTTAGTATAAAAAATAATTATTCTCCTTTTTAAAATTAAAAGTATTATAATTCATACGATCATTTTGACTAAAAAAATAATTCATATGATCATCGAATTTTATGTTAAAGTCTCCATTAAATGGAAGAAGTTTTCAACCTGTGCTTGATCATAAGACTTTCCAAATCCTTGCATGATTTATTTTAATTTTCAAATAAAACAGTCACACACACTTCATCGTGTTCAAGCTTTGCATAATTAATTGCAATGAAAAGATATTGCCAGTACAATAAATTAAAGCACCAGGACAATTAAGTTATAGTGGCTTGGCTTTCTGGTTGGTTCTTTTGTTTAATATTTTAGTTAGCATAATTTTCGCTTAATAATGCGTTTGTTGAGGTGGAGACTTAATCATGTCACAATCATTTGTGACCAAATAAATTATTGAAAGTTTGGAACATGCAAAAGCATATGCCTTATAATATTTGGTCTTCCTAACAAGTGCAACATATCATTCATTTTTTTAAAAGATGAGTTATATTTAGCGAAAAAAATAACTAAAAATGGTAAACTTTTACATACATAAGATCATTTAATGAATTTTAACGAGTGCAACATTGCACCTATTAGAAAAATATTTAATATCTTCCGCTTTTGCGGTGCTTCTGTATTTGGAGTAATCTTTTTAACAAGTGTAATGCTACATTTGTTAAGATTAGATTACTATTTTATTGATATAAAATCTATTATTTTTAGTCAATTTTTTATTAAAATTTTCATTTTTAATCTTTTTTTTATGAGCTGGATTATATTTAGAGCCTATTTGGCAAAATTAGCTATTTAAGTAGCTAATAACTGTTGATCTGTTTTATTTTAGCTGTTAGCTGTTTCATCATTATTATTTTTTTGGTCAGAAAAAGTATTTCATTAACAAAAGGAAATTACAAGGAGGCGCCCAGAAGAGATCCAACAATAAATAAGACAAACACAACTGGCTATGTGTGAGTAACACTTATTTGGGAACATTATCTTTGATGTCAAACAAAATATTTTTGTACATAGGAAATTTAGAAACAGTGACAGGGCCATTTGTAAAGGGTGATGTATTGATATAGGGAAATCTTGGCGTGATTCTTTTGTTATCCTTTGGGGTTTTTGGCAAATTCTCTTTTGTTAATCTAATCACTTGCTTACTTAGCAAAAACAAAAAGGTCCCAAAAGTGACCCAATAGAGGCCAAACAACACCAACAAGACATCCAAAAACAGATGGGCCAAAGCGTAACAACAACAAACACAAACAACCAAACATTCACAAGGCCAACCGAAACCCAAGCTACAAATCTTAGTGATGCCGGTGACCAACTTCCAACAAAGAAAAGTTCCACCAAGAGGGATGCGGAGATCTCGTTAGCCAAAGACCAATCCAAACCCTAGCAAGGTCACCAAAAAACACGAATGAAAGAAAGCCTAAAGAACCTGTTTGACAAAGCTACCAGAAACAGTAGCCACCAAAAACAAAGACAAGAGAGATTAGCACTCAACGGGGTGCTCCAAACCTGGTTGAAGGTTGGGCTTAGGCATTTTCAAACTATAATGATCAAAATCCTCCCACAAAAGAAGGCGACCCTCCCACAAAAGATAATTGTTCCACTAGCTTTTAAAAAAGATATGTTTGATAAAACTAACTCTTCAACTAGCTGATAAATTGCAAAATGTCATAAAAGACATCAGAATCACCTCATTAATATCATTATTATTATTATACAATAATAATTATTATTGAAATAGGATAATATATTTATAATTTCAATAATAATAATAATAATAATAATAATCATCATCATCATCATCATCGTCATCTTCGTCATCATCATCATCATCGTCATCATATATTTTGTTTAATATGTTCAAAGTTTATTTTGCTAAAAAATTGTAAATATAATTTTGACTTGGTCGCTCATAAAACTTTATAATTAATTTAATTATATTATAGCTAAAATAATTAAAATCAGGCAAAATTTGATATGGCAAGCTAAATTTGATATTAGGGTGTTAATAAAAATAAAATAGTTTTTTATTGTTTAGTGTTTCTTTTTCTTGCATTATTAACAAACTAGAGATGAATAGAAATTAATAGATAAAATTTAATCCACATTTGATTTCCAATAGCAGATAAAATTTAATCCCATCTTATAGGTTTTGTCCTTATCGCCAATAACTTAGGGAAAGAATGGAGAAAGGAAAAAAAAAATTAAACGGTATCTTATTATTCTGAAAAGTTAAAACTTACCCACCGTGAAACAAATCAAAGTGCGGATCGAATTGCTACATTTAGTTTGAGCCTACCACTTAGATCTCACGACATGATGAAACCTCTTGATCAATATAAACCACTGCTTGTAAATGATCTAAGAGGAGTGACTTCTCAAAGACTCGTTTCTACTTAAATTGGCTTTGCCTCCTTTGTAAAAAAAAAAAGTTAAAACTTATAACGTTTGATAAAAGTTAATTAAAACACTAAATGCTACTATAAAAGGCTATTTTATTAAACAAAGATAAATATCAAAATAGCGTTTTGACTTTATTAAAATGCTAAACATTATGTAAAAAGCTATTCCCAAACACCCTCTTAATGTGACAATGAATAAAAATAATAAATGACATATATAAAATTATTTAATTAACCTTGATAGGCACAACATCATACTCATTTAAAAAGCTATTTCTTGCGCATGTCAATTTTTCAGCTAAAATTATTCGAATTCTGAAACATTAGTGATGCAAACATTAGTGGCTTCACATATAGAGTACTTTTCATTTGCACACATTTCTTCACAATGGTAAAAATATCAATTCACTTCTATTATTTATTGTGTTAAGATAGATAAAAAATAAAAGCTATTTATGTAAAGGGAAAAAACTAAGCCAAAAAGAAGGAGAGAGAGAGAGAGAGAAATACTACACGTACGTAATAAGTTTGTCAAATTTCATGTCCAGAATTGAAGATCGTAGAACATCATTATAATAATACTGAAATATTTTCACCACCTTTCGATCTTAAAATCCAATTACCCTTATTTGTTCTGTTAAGATAGATAGAAGAGTAAATGACATGTAAAACTAATTGGAAAAACTAATCAAAAAACAAAAAGAGAAGATCTACAACATTATATATATTTATGTAGTTTGACAAAATCTATGTCCACAAATGAATACATTGGACCATACTATAATGATTATATTAAAGTGTTTCGGTTAAAATATATTTTATCCTGCGTCTTGTTAAATGTTAAAATCGCATAAAATTCACTGTACTTTAAAATACACTAGTACCCTTTTCATGTAACATTCTTCAAAACAAAGGACGTATTGATTAGCAACTTTCGTTATAACATAATTAAGAAGGTATTCACAAGTTTTGAAACCATAGATGTTTTAACACAAGTCCGATGAAACACAAGAAGGTAAAATGCATTTTTAACAAGTATTTTCGGTACCTTTCAATTTTAATTTCCAAATATGCTTAATTAATTTTTTCAAACAAAGACACTATATCCATCCGAAACCTAACTATAAGACTTATTTATGAGTTTAGGAGAACAAATTAAATCAAAAGTCTGGTTCACATAAAAATACAACTTAAAATAGCTGATTAAATTTATATTATCAATGGGGTCAAAATTTCAAGACATTTTATATACGTAACTGGTCCCCGTGCTTGATTCTCAAAAATCACATGGCCGTATGCGATAGCAACAGTCACAGAGTTGAAGTGCTGACCAGCTAAAACATGGAGAGATGCATACAAGTTAAACACGCACATGGACTCTAACTCATTAAGTGCCACCTTCTTGACAAAATAAAAAAATTAAAAAAAAAATAAGTGGCACCTCCTCTTTTCTAAATCGGAGCATAAAAATCTACGTGGAGACTTGTCCATATTTGGGTTTAAATTAATTAAGAAGTTATTTTGTTCGAATCAATTTAAATAGATTTGTGTCTGATTAGTTTTATAATGTACCTATAAATTAAATTATACATCATAAGATCTAAGTTTTATCGTAAATTTAAAAAAATTGTCAAGAATGATCTAGTTGTGTAAAGGAAAAAGGAATCATCATTTATCTTTGATAAAGTACTAAAATAGGCATGACCCAAACCAAAAAAATTCAAGAAAACCAAGCAAGGTATATCATTTTATAAAGTGGTGGTCTTTGGGCGATGGTCGATTTTAAGAATTATTTCTTGTCTCCGCCTATTAATTAGGTACTTTCCCCAATTGAATTCATCATGACGTCTCGATCAGTTGAAAAGCTCATAAAAGTGCAGTTGTAACGTTTAAGAAGTAATTAAACTTCATTATTTATGCGAATCACATGCGGTTAATTTAGATTTTTTTTCTTTTTCTCTTTTTTCTTTTTTTTCCCTGAGACATCAACATCCATTGGTTGGAATCTTTGCCGGATAAGACAATTGCCAGTGACCATGGCAGAGCTTTCGTACCTTTTATCTAGATCTTATATTCTGTCTATACTTCTTTTCATTTTAATTCTTTTCTCTATCTTATATAGTTTTTCATTTAAATAATTTTAGATTTTTTTAAAATAGAAACTCATATTTTTATTATCTAGAAATCACCTTTTATGTGTTTGTCATCTAGAGATATAAATAAATAAATAATAGCGATCTTTGGATGATAAAAGTAGTCAGCATGGTAACATACATATATCACTCTTCTTATTTTTGTAGAAACTTTTGCATCGAAATAAAAACTATTATTGATAGAATATTTATCAATTTGAGTATGAGATGTTTTGAGATAGAATCTATCACCTTAGGTATGAGAAATTTTGAAATTAATTTTTAATAGATGTAGGTGTTATATTGTTAGCTTCTGATACCCTTTAAATCAGACAAGAAAATATCTATTAAATATAAGGCACACCATTGAGAACTCAATTAATAATAACTCTACAGAGTTTACCTTAGTGTCTGGAGCATTTGGAGTGACAATAAATCTGATCATATCTTGAGTTTGAATTAATCAGAAAATTAAATTTATTTCCTTTAAATATAGTCATTTTTCCTTGGTAACTTCTAGTTTGATTAGGGAGAATACAAAAAATAAATTTGCTAGCGCCCAAAAATTTGATTTTGATTAGAATCATTAACAGAAACAAAAAAAAAAATTGATTCTGGGATATTCAAATATAGGTTTTGAAAATCCTTTTAGAGAAATTATTCATCATAAAAAGAAAATACCATTTATGAAAAATAAATTCATTAAAATGTAAGCATTATTATCCGGCTTTCAATTCTTACCATTGAGTCTCGTCCACGTATAAATGTGAAGAAAGGCATCTTTTAACATTCATTCTCACTCCAAACGGGTAATATCCCTTCCTTCAATATCCTTGGTTCTTATAAGAAAGAACTCGTAGAAATGAAAAGGGTATATTAAATATTAATTTATTTCACTAAAATATTTTTTATTTGCATACGTAATTAACATGCTCACTTAAATAATTCTTTAAATTCAACTTATTCTCTCTTAATATACAAAATAAGTATATATATGTTATAAATAGTAAAAATAAAATAACATTTAGAGTTATCGAATAAAATAACTATATATTCCATTTTTCAGTTCGATGAATATTCACCTCTCCGCGCAGGGTCACGTGATGGCATCTGGTCTTGGAGACCTAAACAATTCAGCTTCCCTTATCCTCCTCACGTGCTCGACGCAGAACTCATTTTTCTTGATTAATTAATTATTTCTTTGTAAATATAAAATTAAATAAATTCACTTCCTTTTCAATACCCTTTTCTACTTTTTTTTTCCTTTCTTTCTTTTCCCGCTTGGTGCTGAACGAGATCTCCAGGTTACAGATGCATGCACGCATAAATTATAAAAATGTAATAATACTTGTTTTTTCCGTATAACGCACAAGTTATACTCTAATTATTTTACAGTGTTATTTACACTGACCAAACAGACTAAGATTAATAATAATTGCATATGGTATTTGAGCCATCACATGTATGAATTGTACTCTAATTATTCTACATTTGAAGGTGAAAAGAACGGGCTTCCAATACAATTGTGGTACAAAAAATGAGCATCAGAATTTGTTTTAGGTATCCACCACGTTAAGCGCAGCCAATGTTAGGTCTGTTTTAATTTCTTTAAGATTATCTTGAATGACCATATATCTGGAAAAGAATAATAGCACAGTATCTGAAAAATTTTAAAAGCTGATTTATTTTGTTGTCCAACTGTATATTAATCAACAACATTGTTGAATATGGTTCGAAGCTTGGGAACCAACAAAATGATTGTCGTTTGAAATTATTGACCAGGTGTGTTTCCCTTTTTTTTTTTTAATAACTAGAGTATAATTCATGAGATACTCAGAGTAAAATAAAAAATGAATACTTTTATATAAAATTTTATAATTTATAGTAGGATAAAATATAGATATATTTTATTAAATTTTATTTTGAAAAGTTTTCAACAATAATTATGTTTTTTTTTAATGAGATATCCGAAATGGATCTCATTTAAATTAGAAAATAATTTTAAATAGATAGATGGATAGATTATATATTTCTTGAAAAAAAATCATAAAATAATGACATGTTAATATATATATCTCTTCTTTGACGATATTACTTGCGAAATTTGAACTTTGAAAATTAACATAAAGCTTTTACCTAAATTGGCAAAGTTTAGCACTGGATTACACGTTTATGATATTCTTTCATAAAGAAAAATTTTATATGTTTTCAAGTTCATAAATTGTTAAAAGTGTAATTTGCAAAAAGTTTAGAAAGTATATGACAAGACACAACTAATAAAGTGAGATGTACAATAATATGAGACTATTATAAAGTCCTCCTGTAGGCTATATACATATGTAGCCGAGTGTAAAATATGTGTGCATTAATTGAAACTGTTTGCTTTTAAAGCTTGTTAAAAGTTGCTACAACGAACTTGCATTAAGCTGGATAATCAAGCGCCTACAAGTCATATTATATCCTCTTTCTACAATTAAGTACCTTAAGGTCCATAATTAATCATTTGGATTCATCACGGACCTAATTGTTGGTAACAATAATAGGCACATTAATAACAGTAGAAAATATAATTTTGAATGAATTATTTGCTAAAATAAAACATCAAGAGAGACCTAATGAAGCAACCTTCAGCAAAGAAAACTCAAAAACAAATCTTTCGATGAAGCAAGGACTTAGATCTTTTAACGGTTACTATAATGTAACTTTATACACATCAATCACGATATATAGAATGTAACTTAATGAGTTTTAGAATCATGCACTATCCCACCGAACATTCTCTAATTCCTCATCTCCACTCAAATTCTAAATCAAAAAACAATGATTAAGTTGTCCTACAAAATTTTACTATATGAAGTGATCATTTATCTTATGATTACCAAACTGCAAAACTGATTGTTACAATAACATTTTTATTTACTTTAAAGATTATGAAGTAATGTAACATTTCTACACTCATAATAAAGTTATTAACAAAATAGTACAAAAAATTTAAACGGATTAGTTTTTAATTAGATTATATATATGTATATATGTTACAAAAAAAAAAAAAAAAATTCAAGTTGGTCCCCGACATTCATCCTTTTGCCTTTATTTCAGTGTTGCAACTGTTTTTTGTTTTCTTTTTACTTTTATCTTTTAATTTTTGCGGGCAATTTTATCCTCATCGCTGCGTGCCACTTGTTATTTTAGCGCTGCTTATTCTCTCTGTCTCAAGTCTTTCAGAGCCCAGCAAAGGCCACCTCGACTGCCGCGCAAAATAACCATTTAATAAAACGTCGACTATTCATTTAACCGCCCACACTGTCTTGTTGTACACATAAAACCCTTTCACACGACTCAGCTCAACTCACTCTCGTAACAACTCCTGTTGATGCCACCACCACTCTCTCCACCGTCGTCGCCTCCCTCTCAACACCACCACGTCTTAACGGACACGTCAGCATTGCGTCAGCAAGAGAGTGTGTTATATATATAGTCGAGAATCTGAATGACAAATGGCGCTTACGAGACAACCGTCGGATCTTAAGAGCAGGGTGATCACGTGCCTCAACAAGCTCTCCGATCGCGACACGTTGTCGCTGGCGTCATCTGAGCTCGAGTCTATAGCTAAGAGCTTGTCGGACGACAATTTCGCCCCTTTCCTCACATGCCTCTCCACGACCGACTCAGCCGAGAAGTCGCCGGTCCGACGCCAATGCGTCCGGCTAATAACCGTCCTCTCGGCCGCGCACGGCGACGCTCTCTTGCCTCACCTCTCGAAGCTCCTTTCTTCGGTGGTCCGGCGCCTCCGCGACCCCGACTCCGCCGTCCGCTCCGCCTGCGTCGAAGCCGTCTCGTCAATTGCTTTGCACATTACGAAACCTCCCTTCTCCTCGATACTCAAACCTTTACTTGACTGCATTTTCCACGAGCAGGATCACAACGCTCAGATCGGTGCTTCGCTCTGTCTTGCCGCGGCGGTTGAGGCGGCACCGGAGCCACACACGGCGGAGCTGAAGAAGCTACTACCTAAGCTCTTCAAACTAGCGAAAAACGATTGCTTCAAGGCGAAACCAGCGCTGTTATCGCTTATCGGAAGCATAGTAAGCATCGGCGCTGCTTCGAGTAAATCTGTGTTAAATAGTTTAGTTCCATGTGTTGTTGAGTTCTTGAGTAGCGAAGATTGGATGGCGCGGAAGGCCGCGGCAGAGACCTTAGTCAAATTAGCGGTGGCGGAGAGAGATTTGTTGACGGAGCATAAGTCCTGTTTAGCTTCTATAGAAAATAGAAAATTTGATAAGGTATGAAATTTTTTCCATTCTTTTCGAATTTTTTTGAGCATGTTAATAGGAAATAGAATTTTTTCATTGATATAATGAGGATTTATTCAGTTAATAATAAAATTAATAATAACAGGTGAAGGTTGTGAGGGAAACGATGAATCGAGCATTGGAGATGTGGAAGGAGATTCTCGAGGCTTCGGATACTCAGTCACAATCAAAGTCATCATCAACAGGTAATGTAGTTTAGTTGTCTAAGCCTCAACTAATGAAAATTGATATGTTTGCAGCTAAGTGTTGTTTGTTGTTAATTATAGGTATTATGTTTGTGAACAATGGAAGAAAGTTCTAATATTTTTAGAACGTTTTAAATCTTGAGGGCGACAAATACCGTGCTTTTGAATGGAAGTGGGATACTGGAAATAGTGAATTTAAGAAATTAGGCCGAAAGTAGTTTGTTTTTGTAGTGATGATATGCAGAACATGGTTTAGACTGTTTTTAGTGTATTTATTTCATAGATGATGTTTATAGTTATGTACTCTTTATACAAACTAAACTATTTATTCTTTGCCGTGTTTGATGTTAGTTGAACATGCTAATGACATCTCATGCTAGGATCTAAATGTAAATGGTAAAGAGGAGTGCACTTGTTATGTGTAGTCATTGACAAAATTACACATTTTTTGGATGCATATTCTTGCATCCTTTCCATCATATCTGAAAAAGACAAGTGACATGTGGTGACATGTGCCTCAGTTCTGCAGAATGTTAAGATTCTTGGGTATTTCGATGGTTTAGATTTTGATTGACTTTCAAATTTAACTTGAACGAAAATGCAATTTTTTAATTTTGGTAAATCCTTTTTCAAATTTATAGAAGTTTTACCTTCACCTGTAAAGGCCACATTTTTACATAAATACAGATTTTATTGCTTCAGACTCTATCACTGGAGAGGATTCCCCTATCATATCCACTATTTCTTGTGATTCTGGCTACTGGACTCCTCAACCAAAGAAAAAAGCTTTGTTAAGGAGTTTTTCAACATTGAGTACTTCATCTGTAAGTAGTAAACAGAGGACACGTACTCTAAGGAGTGATAGTGGGAAGCCAAATGCTGCAAGATCCTCTAAGGTGGAGTTAAAGGAATCTTCTGACTGGAAAATTGAAGTTGATTTACCACTGGCGGCCTCTTCAAAAGTGGGTCACGAAGATGGTCAGAAAAATAAAAACATCTTAAATCTAAATTCTGCAGAGAGCGAAAGTTGTTGTAATTTGAAAGTAGAAGCAAAACATGTCCTTTTCCCGAAATCTTCTGATAATAAGTTAAGCACATTCAATAATTTGAGGTTGAGCTCTTGTGTGGTTCCATTATGTGAGGACGAGAATGTCGAAGCCAATGTCATTGAAGGAGACAGCAATGCTGTTGAAGACTATTTTGGGAGTCAGAAAGAGTTTGAGGATTTCTCTTTGATCTGCAAACAGCTTATTCAGATTGAAGACCAACAGTCCAATTTATTGGAGCTTCTCCAGGTATAAAACTCTCTCTCTCTAAACATTCACCAACTACATTAGCTGTAATGTTATCAATTATTGTGTTATGGACTAATCTACGTAACTACATACTTGGGCTCTTCTAAATTCATCCACATTATTGATGTGCATATTATAGAACCTTCCAAATTATGTATATTAGTCTCTGTCATCATATAACATCTCAGTCCCAGATGTTTCTTTGGTGAGCAGTGCAATATCCTTTGCTCCTAGGTCAGCTCCAAGAGAACAACTCTGTGCCATAATCTCTCCTTAAATTGTAACTCTCTCTGAAATGTTTAGATGCATGTAGGTTGCTCCGAGAGAGCAACGAAATTCTTTTGAGACGTCATGGTGGTTTTCAATTCCTATTCTTATATGCAGAGGTTTATAAGCAGCTCTCAGAGAGGAATGAATTCTCTGGAGAAACGCGTCACTGGTCTGGAGAAGGCACTAGATGAAATGTCACATGATTTGGGAATTTCAACTCGACGGGTTCCAGACATAGACTCTGAAGGAAATACATGCTGCATGCTTGCTGGTGGAGAATTTCTAAGTCCAAGGTTTTGGAGGAAGACAGAAGGACAAAATAGTAATTCAAAATATTACTTTTTGAATGGGAGCCAGTCAATGAATACCATGTTGCATAACATGCCGTATACAAACTCTGAGACTACTAAGCTGGAGAGGTCAAGAAATCACCAGCAACGCAGCTGTAAATCTGCCAAGGTCTCAATGGAAGACACCAACAGGGAAGGGATGGAAACTCTGGAATCACACACAAATAGAATGATATACCAGAGAATTCAAGTTGATAACAATTCACAAGTTTTTAATGCTGGTGGCGCAATGGTGCATCACTTGTAAACCGTATGCATCAGCAAACCTCCATAACAGGTATTTAATCTGTCTTTCTGTCTCTTGACTTCCTTTGCACATTGGCTGCATTCATTTTCACTTGTGGATCAAAATTTTAGGCTGTCAACTACTGACAGGACAGGGGAATGACATATCACTTCATCCGCCTTTTTCATTACTGCCTGTTTCTTTCTTCTCTTTTCTATTTTTCTCGCTCTTTTTTTGCTTATGGTTGCTGGGGGGCCAGACTTCTGGTCTGAGTTTCTGATCTTGATCTTCTCCCATGGGCACATTAATTTATATATTCCCTGATATGCCACTAAAATCTTCCTCTGAGTATTAATCAATATTACAAATGTCTAGACTTTATATTTTGACAACGAATGTTTTTGGAATCAAGAAAAGATTTGAGGCATGTTACGTAATAACATTGGTTAGAGAACTTTTACTTATTCAATAGTTCTCAGAGTAAAATGTCTAGTAGATCACTGGAAAGAATCTCATAGGATATCAAATACCAGAATGAACTCTTGGGTGACTGTATACTTTCTTGATTGTCTATGCATCAGATTCTTAATACACTTATTTCTATTCATGAGCTTAAGACTCTGGTAGTTTGTGCAACTATATTAATTGGCCTAAAATTAAGCAGGTCATATCTAGCTCAGATAAGATCCGAGTTGTCATACAAGGACCTTCATGCTGGACTTCTGGATGTCATCAATTGACATGAATAGAGGACTAGAATGACATTTTCAAGGGGACACATTGCTCTCAGAATTTGTGAACTTGCCAAGTGAGGATTAGCCTTAGCGCAATTTTCTCATTATGAGTGCCATTTCCACCAACCTTCTCACTGAGGATCCTCCTGAAATAAAGTTTGCCAGTGCAACCTCATTTCCCAGATAATCATGGTCTTCTTTGGCTCATATGGGGAAGGATAGTCGAAGTTGTACATAATTTCATTTTACATATAAATTTATTCGACATTTAGGCTCGTATTCTTGTGTATAGATTCAGGCTTCCATGAGTTAATTTAGTCAACATTTTTTCATGTGTAAGTATGCCGATAGAATGCATGGCTGGTAGGCAATGAACGCCCCTTCTTTTCTCTTCTACACTCCCATTCATATTTACTAATAATATGAGGTGACAGTTTTTTTTTTTTGGGAACTACGCTTTGGCTTCAGCGTTTCTGGTGTTATTCATCAGGCGGATTGTATGTGTTTATTTCTTTTGCAGAATAGATCTTGTGCATGCAATGCATTCAACACTAGACTAAGGAATTTACCATATATATTTTTCATGTCACACATTTTAAGTTGCTACGTCTCTAAGTAGCTTAAAAAGACACGCAGTACATTTACCTGATAGGTAGTGTTAAAACTTAAATGTGGTACTGTTTGTTGTAAATGAAATTTTAGAAAATAACAACTGTAGAACAAGTGCAAAAATAATCAAAAAATAAATTTCAGAGATAAGCAATTTTAACAGTAACAAAATCAAATTGTAGCTTGAGGCGTGTTATGAACACTGTCCTTAAGGATATTTCGCCTAACTGGTAAGCGCATCCCCCATGATTCAACAAGTTCGTCTAGTATTTGCAATTAGGAACAAGAATAGCAAAATATTGTCAAACCCAGCGAACAAATATTAAAACACAGAAAGAATAGAAAAGCAGAAGAGGTGTCTTAAGAAGTTCAGTGTGCAAATCGTCCAGTGCTGCAGGCTGTATTTATAAGCTGTGAGAGAAACAGAAGCAGAAAAATAAAAGGAGTTGTAGTTGAGAAATGGAAGGAGCTGAATCTAGAACTGCACTGAAATCTGCACGTGTTTTACTCGTTCAATTTGGAGCAAAAACGGAATTATTCTGGTAAGCCATTTTAGGAGTAAAATTTGAACAAGCAGGTGAGATTGAAAATAAATAAAAATAAAGAATGGCTTGGACCGGGCCTCGCGCGCAGAGGGGGCAAATCCACTAATTTGAACTATCAGCCCAAATCTCATGCATGCAAGCCCAACCCCTTGTTCTTTCTTTCACAAGCTCACTAAGGTGTCAACTAATATATGGTGAGAAAATGTTTATCATTTTTCCAATGTGGGAAGTAATCTATTTTTTTGAGGTACAAACAAAAACACCCAATACTGTTCACAGTAGAATTTATGAGTATCTTCGTTCTTCAAGCATACTGCTTCTATCATTTAGAAGTTCTGTCATTTTTTCTTGTTTATTTACCATTGTGCTTCTTGAATGCTTCGAGAAAAAAAAGAAAAAAGGGGTTTGGTTTGCAGTCCAGGTCATGGTTTTCCTGCCTAGAGTGCAATTGGGCAGGCAAGATGGGAATCAAATCCTGATACCTGGTTCGTAGCCACGTGCTCTAATCTTCTGAGTTATAAGCTCTACTATGTTTTTATTATAGATCAAAATTTGAGATTACTCCAAAAAACGGAACCCTCCTTTTCCCTTACAATTTCGGATTAAGCATATGTGGAAGTACATCTATACCTTGCAATAAAGTGTGGGCTGGGAGAGAGAGGACGGTTTAGTTGCAACTTATTTACTAAAATAATACAGAAATAATACTTTGTTCCCAAAATATTATTGGTTTGAAAGCAATTCTCAAAATATAATTTTCGCTTATTAAGAAAGCAGAAAACGATTCAGCTTTTTTAAAAAGCAGAAAATTGGTGTTACATCACTGCTACCCTACCCTCCAAGAAATGACAAAAAAGAGAATTCTGCTTTTTTAAAAAATGGGATTTTCAAAAACAACAATTTTAATTTCTGTTTTTTGAAATAGCAGAAATTTGAAAAGTTGTATCACCAAGATTCTTGAGCATGTGAATAGGATAACAAATTTCTGCTTTCTAAAAAAGCAGAAATTTTAAAGGAGAACTTTTCAGTTCTAACGAGATTCTTGTCTGAAATGGCTAAAGCCAAATTTCTGCTTTCTGAAAAAGAAGATGACTAAAAGACAATTTTTACAGGTCCTTTCCGCACACAGCACTGCCACCCTACCCTACAAGAAATGACTAAAAAGAGAATTCTACTTTTTTAAAAAGCGAAATTTTCAAAAACAACAATTTTAATTTCCATTTCTGAAATAGCAGAAATTTGAAAAGTTGTATCACCAAGATTTCTGAACATGATTCTTGGGCATGTGAATAGATTCGTAAGGGAAATGACTACAAACAAATTTCTGCTTTCTGAAAAGCAGAAATTTTAAAAGAGAACTTTTTAGCTCCAACGAGATTCTTGCTTGAAATGACTATTTTTGTATTTAAACTTTCAGTGAACTTAATGTACTATTTTCATTAGAGATTCAGTAAACATCAAATAATACAATAAATTATAGAAGTCACATACAAAATTAAATAAGATTCTATAAAGATTGAAGCCACAACCATGAAATTATAGTCAATCAAATAGAAGTATAACAAAAACATATATACACATACACACACACACCATAGGGTGCTTAACAATTATGATACATGTAGCAACTTTTATCATAATAATTTTCCATAACAACATATTAAATTAAATATTAAACAATTTCATCATAACACCATTTCTAAATAAATATGCACAAAAATTAAAAAACTTACAAATTAAAAAAAATAAAAATGTCATAAAATATTATTATACAACAATACTTCAATAAGTATAAACAAAAGTAAAAAAATAAAAGAACTTACAAGTTAAGGAGAAAAACTAGGCTGTAGTTATTGTATTAGATTTTGTGATGTGGGAAAATTGAAATTTTCTCGAAGAAGAAATGGGATTGAGAAGTTGGACTAAGGAGACCAACTATATATAAACATACTCTTCTTTAGTAGAGAATCCAATTTTGCTTTTTTCAATAGCAGAATTCAAAAAGCAAAATCCATTATTTTGGTCAACAATGGAATCTAATTATTCACATGTTCCAAACTATTCACCTGCTCAAGAATATTGCTCAGGAATCTTGGTAGTACAACTTTTCAAATTCATGCTATTTCAAAAAAACAAAATTGGAATTGTTGTTTTTGAAAATTCTGCTTTCTAGAAAAACCAGAATTCTCTTTTTTGTAATTTCTTGTAGGGTAGGGTGGCCGTGATGTAACACCAATTTTCTACTTTCTGAAAAAACAAAATTGTTTTCTGCTTTCTTAAAATGCGAAAATTATATTTTGGGAATTGCTTTCAAGCTAATAACATTTTGGGAACAAAGTATTTTTTCCAATATTATTTTAGTAAATAAGCCCTTAGTTGCTAGGCTTCGAATTCGAGGACTTCTAATGTTTCATCTTTTTCGTTATTATTTTGAAAAAGTAGAAGAATCAGAAGTCAAATCTTGCAGGAATGGTCAATGTTATGAGCAAGATGGAACTATGGTAAATTATTGATACAGTGATTACAAAATAATGTGAATAATTTACTAAATTCCATTTACAATGTTATGAGAGAATATTCAGTTTGTTGTTGACACCTTATACAAATTAGCATTGCATAGAACTTGATGCATTCAATAGAACCTTGAAAGAGAAAGGCAAAACACTCGTTACTCATTAGATGTAACAACGACAATCCTTGATCAATGTAGAGAGGGAACATGAACAACATATAATTTTGTCATTTATCATCAGAAACATGGGCAGTCTTCCTCGTACTATTGAAGATGATCATGATTCATTCGATTATATCAAACCAAAACCAAATCAAACCCAGTGTTATTATCTTACAAGTAACCTAATCAAGCCTTATTTGGGATTAAGAAGTAGCTCAAATAGTTGAGATTACCTTTCACAGAAATAAGGTCTTGGATTCAAATCTCATGAAAGAAGGGGGTTGGGTTAAAAAAAAAAAAAAAAAACGAATCAAACCTTATCTTACACGGTTGGAAGTCATTCTTTCTTATCGTGATGAAAGTATCACTGGAACAAGAGAAATTGCATGTTGTGCAGTCCGAGTATTTATATTTCGTATGTCATTCCAACTTTCAGAAGCCTCGAGTGTGGAATTGCCAATATCTTCTCCCCTTCTCTGAAGTTCTTCCTCAAAAAGTTATACGCATAATTGACAACAAACTTCTTGAAAAAAGACGAGTCCCGTTTTGCCACCACTTCTGCTTCACCTAGAAGATAGAAGACACCGTGGTTCATGGCACTATGCACAAACTGAATCTCCTCTTCAGCTGCTTGGACAACATTTGCCATTACTCGGGTGCAGGAATTCGTCGACTTTGATGCATTGAGCGATTGAATAGAGCTTGATGAAACGCGGGCAGAATTTTGTTGCGATGGTGATTCCTTGACATGGACAACTCGAGATGAAGTTGATCCTTTTACCCTCCCTTTGTCAGGTACAAGTATAGCGGAATGTTCAATGTTCACTGGCTCAGGCAATTGTTCAGGCTGGGCCAGCGGGCCTTCAAGAATGATCTGTTCTTGCCTGATAAACTCCTCTAGGTATTCTATCAACTGGCGTTCAAATTCACCCGGTTTTTCAATTTTATCCTTATAACCATATCTGGCCACGCAACGAAATACCCGATAATCTTTTGGCTCTACATGTCTGAACAGGAAGCGTTCTTCCACCACCACCTTACTGATAGGGATGGACTTTATGGAAACGAACACGGTTACTGAATGAACGGATGGGACATTAGCAATGAAATGAGGAAATATTGGTGGAATGCCTTGCGCAAGCTCAGAATACAGAAGTCCAATTCCAGGTAGCCTCTTTATGTCAGGGTTCTTAGCCAAACTCCCTACATAATCACTCGAAACCTTGTTTGTGAGCTCAAAGATGTATCTCTGTTTGTGCACATAGTGCCATATCCCCATCATCGTCATCAGAACAAGAGAGAAGGCCAATGGCAGGTAGCCACCTTGCTTGAATTTGTACAGAACTGACGATAAGTAGATGACATCTATAGAGAAGAACACTACAAAGAACAAGGCAATCCACCATATGCTAGCCTTCCATATAACAAGCATTATTAAGGTAACCATACATGTAGTTATTACCATAACAGCAACGACAGCGATTCCTGCAAGGAAGGATTAAGTGTTTATAAACAGATGAATGTTTCGTCATGAGTATTGAAAGTTTCTTCAGCTTACCATAGGCATGTCCAATCTTTTCTGTGGTCTTAAAGCCATATGTAACCAACACGCAAGCCACCATTAGGATGTAGTTGATCTCAGGGATATAAACCTGACCCTCATATTTGGCAGAAGTATGAATAACCTTAACCCGAGGGAAGCAAGATAGACTTAGGGATTGAGAGATAATTGCGAATGCCCCAGAAATCATTGCTTGACTGGCAATAATGGCTGCAGCAACAGCCACAACAAACATTGGCCAATACAGTGGATCTGCATATAGTCAAAGAAGTTACTTGAATCAATATTGTAATATACCAGACAACATGATATCTGCAAATAAATTCTAAGATGGTTCTTCTTTGTATCCACAGAACTTACCCGGAGTTGCAGCATAGAAAGTATTGGAGACATCTTCAGGGAATTTGGAAAGATAAGCCGCTTGCCCGATATATGCAGCTAGTAAAGCGGGAAACACGATCCCAGAGAAACTAATCTGCAATTTTTAGTGAGTGAAAACATATTATGGCTTTGCAATGCAAAATTTCACTCAGAAAGAGTGATTGCTAAACAGCGTGTCTCATGTTCGTCATGCTTCACAAGTGTAATCTTGATTAGTACAAAGATATATGTCAAATCTTCTACCCAGTTGGTCATGGCATAACTTACCTGAACAGCTCGTACGTTGAAGTGACCCAAATCAGCGAACATGGCTTCAGTCCCTGTTTGAAGAAAGAAAGAGTATCGTTATATATTACCCCTTTACTCCCTCCTTTCTATGTAATAGAAATTTTTGTTACTCATTGGTAAAAAGGCAAATAGTACTTGATGGAAAAACATAAACAGGGCCATTTACCTGTGATGCAGAGGACAATGCCACCAAGTGATACCCATCCTTGCTTACCGTTTCTTTGGAAGTAGTCAATAATGTATTTCGGGTAGAATGCACGTAATACGCCTGGATCATGTTTGAATAAGTTGTACACACCAATCCCGCCTATGAATGAGAACCATAAGCAGACGGCTGGAGCGAATGTGAACCCCACCTTATCAGTGCCGAATCGTTGAACACAGAAGAGAACGATCAAAATTGCAATGGAAACACCCACCGTAGCATCTGAAGAAGCATTTATTATGTTTCTTTGTGATATGATTTCTCAAATCAAAATTTGTTATGAGTTTGCTTGGAGTGAGTGGTATGTTACCTTTACTCAAGGCATCGATTCCACTTACAGCGGAGAGAACTGAAAAACAGCAGCAGTTCTTTCAGTTCAAAAATCAAAGTGAAGTCCAAGGCAAGACCAAAGAAGCGCAAGTAAAAAGCCGTATTCATATATATATCTATATATATTAGACAGATAGATAGATAGATACCAATAATACCATTTAAGTGGTTGTGAAGTTTGTTAGGGGCTTGAGCTGACCTGAGATGGATGGTGTGAGAACCCCATCACCAATGACCATGGAAGTTCCCAGAATTGTGACAAGGAAAAGCACAACTTGGGCAGTTTTGCTGCTCTCTAGCTTGTGTCTGATCTTTTCAGCCCGCCTCAACTGGCTCGATGGCGTGTCTAGTCTGTAGTGCGATAGTTCCCTGTCCTCTGGTTGTTGGTTTGGTATTAGGCTCACCTTTGCATACCGGCATATCAAGGAATAAAGTGCAAATGTTCCACCTACACATTCAAACCCATTCATATATATATATATATACACACACACGCACAGAGAGACACATATACACTAGTGTGTGACCTTGTGCCGTGCACAGCTTTACGCTTCTAATTTAATATTATCAAATTATATATAACTAATGATATTAAAAGATATACTTTAAATTATTTTGTAAAATATAGTTAAAATTACGGTAATAAATATATTTTTATATAAAAGATTGTAATTTTTCAAATTTTATTATTCAGGAACTTTGATTGAGGTAATCATGTTAGAAAATTATTAATTCAATTAATAAGTTGTTAATATCTAGATAGAAAATATATATGTATATAAATGTGGAGTACAAACATAACTGACAGGCGAAAGTACATTTTTAAAGCTTGAACGCTACTCGGTAAATTCAGTCCATAACTAGGCAAAGAAAGTAATTAATCCACGCTGGCCAAAAAGACAATTTATAATCTATCAAGAATGCAGAATGCATTATAGAGGAAAACAGAACTCGAGGCTTCTTCTTTAATACATATACACACACACACATATATATATATATATATATATATTTCTTATAACTAGATTATGTACGTTCTTGACTGAGAACTTGGTACTCACCATCGCCATTGTCATTGGCCCACAAGACTATGAAAACGTACTTGATCATTGGTACGAGGATTATGGTGTAAATAATGAGGGACAGCACCCCCAAGATGTCGTTTTTGTGGCCAATACCATCTGTGAAAGTGCTTGCGTACACGTACAGCGGAGAAGTCCCTATGTCTCCGTATATTACTCCTATGCTCTGAAATGCCAAACTCAGAGTCCTACTCCAATTTACCTGCTCTCATTATTCAAGAACATTATTCGTAACATGCATGGCGTACAAAAGGGTGAAAAAACAGAACTTCATGCCACACAAGTGCTTATTATAATTCTTAAAACAGAACTTCATGCCACACAAGTGCTTATTATAATTCTTACTGTAAGTGCTAAATATTACTCTATTTTATAATCATTTAAATATTATAGAGAGAAATTAGATCCGACCCAAATTTAATAAGATAAAGTTTAGAGACAATTTTTGAAAAGACGGCCTGTGTCAGGTAGCAATAAAAAATAATTTATTCCAACAATGAAAAGCACTCGGAATTTTACACTATGAAGATAACTTTTCTTCACAAGATTGCCCACCAAAAAAAAAAAGAAAAAAAATGAAAACTTTTCCTCTCCTCGAGAGATAATCAACTATCCGTGGGCAAGTTCTTTTTACACTACAAGAGATAAGTTCATCTTTTTCCAAAAAGTGTTTTTTTTAACATTTTTTTTTGAGAAGTTGAAAATTCTGACTTCTAAAAAAAATTGTATTTGAGCTTTTTTCAGAGTTTCAACTTTTTTGGAAGCCAAATCAAATAATTATTGCAAATTTAATGTAACATTTTCAAGAAAAAAAGCCAATCCAAATAGGCTCTTAGCAATAACCTTTTACAAACATGTTCAGTAGACATGTTAAAGAAGAGAAAAATATATACAGTCGGTTGATATTAGTATTATTCCATTCTGATTAATATAAAACTATACTAACTAGAAACATATCTACAATTCCTTATTAAAGTCGATTGGTGCAAGGTAGAGTGCTTCACAATCTTAGATTACGTCATGAAAACGAAAGAAATTAAGAAGAAGGAAACCAACCTGGGAGCCATGATGAGCTGGTTTGAAAGAGATTTTGCCAGCCTCTAAATTGAGGGAGTCGACACGTTTAAGCTTTGCCCAGGAAACTTTTCGTTCTTTCATCGTATTGTTGTTGTTGTTGTTGGTCTCATTTGCTGTGTTGATATCCTCATTTTCTAAGGCTTCAACTGTCCCACTACTCTCCATGCCTGCTGTCTCCGCCATCTTTTGATGTAAACTGCAGCTTTCCTCAGTGCATTGCTTCACCCCCCCATGTGTTTCCTCTTATTTATAAAATGTAGGCTCAGCAACCGTTGCTCCTCGAATAATTAAACTAATAAACTCCAATTACACAGAGCAATAATACAATATTTTATACCATCAATCTAACGTGTGATTTCTGACTTTGTTTCTGGTTCTGTTGCTTCCTTAAAGACGATTTCAATTATCAATAATTGTTAATATTATATACTCCTTAATTAAACAACATTGGATTGTATACTTCACTATACTCATGTGGAACCATTCATATCAGAGCAAGGTCTGCTTTTTTTTTTTTTTTTAAGATGAATTATTCGTTTTATACTAGATTTATGAATTATTTGTTTTATACTAGATTTAGTGTTACAGCATATTCCCCTACGTCATTCGTATAAAATGAAATAAAGTTCAGAACCCGAAGTGCTGCGTTCGGATTGGCTTTTCTAATAACTTTTGAAAAATATATTCTTTTGAGAAATTAAAAATTCTGGTTTTTTAGTTTTTTTTTAAAAAGTCAAGTTAAATAATTATTTTAAAAAGAATGTACTATTTTTAAGGGAAAAAAATAAGTTTTAAAAAAAATTATTCTAAACAGATCCAAAATATATTTCAAACAAAAAAATACATCAAAAATTTAAATATTAATTTAATCAGCATTCGTGAATATGCATCCACTCTTCTCCGCAAAGCATAGAATATCGTACACACGTACGCATAATTTGAATAGGTCTCAATACTCAACTTGATGTCATTAACGTTATAAAGTATTATCCATTGACTTTTGAGTCTGTTGATCAATAGTTGGATTAAAGAAACAAATCATGGTTAATTTTCTTTTGTTTTCTTTCCTTTTCAACAATATAATGCGCCTTTGAGAGAGTAGTGTTGCATTTTCGTCAAAGGCGCCTGTTGAACAACGTCGTAAACTTCGGATCGTGTCACCATCAAACGTTAATTGGTTTTCACGGTCTGACATTTGTTTAAAATAAGCTACATTATTGTATTTTATATATGGTAAAAACCTGATTATTGTAAGTTTTTCTTTCTTTTTTTTTTCCAAAAGGAAAAGAAGGGATCTATCTCTCTGCCCAATGATCATTTTTTCATTTAATTTCAGGTTACAAACTTTAAATCCTAATAAACAAGGAAGTACAAATATGGAAGTTAATTAATTAATTAATTTCTCGAACTCGAGGTTTGAAGTTGTATTTCCAGCCCAATACAATGTATTTTAGCGGGTTTAAAATTTTATTTTCAGTCAGAGTTATGACACGCAATCACTAAAAATATATAATCGTGTATGAGTATTCGATATATAGGAAGATATATATTGAGATAACAAGATTACTGTACATTTAATCTGATATGTGAAATTTCCGTCAATTTACATTTAAACATTTCCGTCAATTTATATTTAAACAATACAAAAGATTTAGAGAATAGGCAATGGTTCTGAAGTGCCGGTTGTGGGGAATTCTCCTAGCAACCCTAACTTAAATTTGATGATATTTCAATACTTATAGTTGTAACTAACAAAATTAATTAATACTAATTTGATTAACAAATAAACTAAAGGATGGACAATATTTTTGTATGAAATGATTCTCACTTTTTGATATTCACATTCATGATTGATTGCGTTAAGTGTTACTTAGGGCAACTCAAATGGTTGCCATGGACCATTCCCTACTCCAAATGTAGGGATAGATATAGGGATAAATTGTTCCAATAAATTTCCTACATCTATTTCTACATTGTTGATAAAAGTTTCATTCCAAAATACTTTTTGATTATCCCCAAATTTATTGATAGTATCCTCATTCCCTAAAACAATATTAGGAAAATTTTAAAATAGGAAAGTTGTTGAAACGAAACTCAAATAGGGATTTCCCTAAATAAGAGTTTGACTAGATATAAAAAAACTTGTTGGAGTAAAACTAAAATAGAAAATTTTTTATATTTAAGAAAAATATTATAAAATCAATAGATGTAGGAAACAAAATAGGGAATCTATTGAAATTGAACTTAAAGGCCAGAATGAAGTGACATTAATAGACCCAGTAGTTTTGGTTTTGAAGTACTGGATCATAGTGTCAAAAAACTCGAAACACTTGACAATCCTAGGCCTGTTACTTGTTATGAGAAATCAATCTTTATAGTATGTTTGAAATAAATGAAAAATTCATAAAATTTTGTAAAATTTATTTGGATATAATTTTTTTATGCTTGGTATCATTTATTCAAAATATAAAATTTATTGCAAAAATGAAATTTTGCAAATATTGAATTTGTTTTAATTTTACTTAAATCCTAGTCCAAAAAATAGAATTTATAATTTCAGGCATGCCAAACTTACAAAAATTTCAAAAAAGACAAAAATATCCTCATAAATTACAATATAATATTATCTATTTCATATACTTCTCTTTTTAGTAAGCCCTGATATGTTTATGAATGGTTGACCTATGTGAATCCATTATAAAAATGTTAATAATAGTGTCTTTATGCATTTGGTAGCTAGCTAGGGCAACGTTTTATCTAACCTTTATATGATAAGAGCTGATCTATACATACATACATACCAATAAAGTAATGATCATTGCACCATATTTTGCCTCATATCTCATTTCCGGCACTCCACGTGTCCTCTTCACTTAAAATTCCTGTTTTTTCTTTTTTTTCTTTTTTTATTTCTCATTTATTCTTTCTAGCTGGGTCCACCCTTTATGCATTGAACATCTACTAACCCTAAATAAACTCCATTTTTGTCCAGCAGTCATTGTTTAAATTTAAATAAATATATTTTCATTTTATATTACATGTATTATTATATTATATATATATTTAAAATTACAGCAAAAAGGATGTTATTCGCTTAATTAATAGCGTCAAAATGTATTGGAGAAAAAATAGCTGATAGCTATTGAAAATGCGCGGCTCCGGAAAAAAAAAACAAGATAAAATCGTGCACTTGGTCCCCAGCTTTTCAATTTTCATAATTCGTACATTAACGTTTTTGCTACTCAAGAAGAAGCATATCACTATGAAAAAGGAAAAAAAAAAAAAAAAAAACGTATCACATACCCCCATCACCTCCATCGTTGATCCCCCCTCTTTTCTCCTCCCTACTTCATCACTCTGATCTCTTTATATTCCATGTTTTTCCAAACCCTGTATCTATCCACCTTTGGCTAAAAGTTTTTATATTTTGGTTGTGTTGCAATCTTTTTGGGGGTATATGTAATGATTATGTAAAACTTTTAGTTAATTGTTTTCTTTTTGTGGTAATAAAATTTCTTCATTTTTATCGCAAAAAAAAGAAATACACGAATCAGAAAATAATTTGTTTGATACAACCAAACAGAAGAGAATAATAGAATTTTATAGTTTAAGAATCTAACATATTCAAAAGTTGGCATTAATTTTTTATCAAATAATTTGATTTTTTAAGCAAATAAACTGAACGTATCTATTTTGTAGTTATAATCAAATTTCATAAATTAATCCAACTCAAATTACAACTTTAGTATGAATAATTATATTTTTTTGTCGCAAGAAATTAGACTTTCATTTAACAACCAAATTGTACATAGTGAGAAATACATCAGAAAATACAATCAGGACAACAAAAACAAGAAGCATCTCTAAATAATTATATAAAATTCAATAATTAGAAATTAATATCAAAATTTTTGCATCACACAGGTGCACACACTAGGAAAAGCGGTTTGAAAGTTTTGATAATTGATAAGGATGAAGCTATAACTAACAAAACTGAAAATGAAGTTCTTAAAGAAAATTTTCAAAATTTGCATTGAAAAAAAAAATCATTGTTGGATTTTATTTTAAGTTTTGTGTCTCATATGATATATTAACCATAAGTTGCTTTATTTTCAGTCTATAATTTCAATAATATTACATAAAAATAAATATTTTATTTAAAATTAATGATAGCCCCGTGCATCGTATGGGTGAAAATGTTTAATATCTTAGTTTATATATAATGATGCAAAATGTTCGCTAAATAACGAAAAGTATTAACTTGACAAGTACATATAGCTAGGTGGAATTGTTGAAATTCGAAATGTCAACTTGGAGGTGGAGATCACAACAGAATTAGTTAACTAAGGTTGATTAAGAAAGAGATAATACAATTAATGAAGTATACGTGTCCTGATTAAGTGTTAACAACCATAACTTAATAGACTAATTGAAAGCTACTTCTTTGCCAGCTATTTCATTCGCTTATGTGGACTCCACTAACTATATTATTACAATAATAAGAAGGGACAATTTTCCTACCACATATAGGCACGAATCACCACTTGTTGACAAAGGGAATTTCAAAGTCACATGTTGTGAATAATTCATCCACACCAAATTTCGTGTTTGTAAGCATGCATGTGCAAGACAATGACTCTAATGATCCATTGAATTTAATTCATTGAGAGACGTTTGTGTATATCGGAAAGGCTGCACAAGATTAACCTCCTCAATGAGGTACGTACACAATAAAATTTACTATGACTTACTGCGGGTCGCACTATATTGGCGTAAAACACAATACGAGAATACGAGAGTGATTTATAAGTTAGCATTGTTGGTTCATAGACGATTTGAATCAACCATATTGAGTTAATAGATATGAGACGTAAATTAAGCATTATTCCTAAACTTGTAACATGCGTCTTACTTGTTGACCTAAAATTCTAAACTTAAAAAGCAGCAACTATGTCGTGCCATGAGGCAACGTCTCCCTAACAATGATTCATCCAATTTGATTGAGGCTTATCATACCTTAACTGTTATATAATTAAGATGAATGAATCGAAGAATAGCATGTAAAGTTTTGATTAGAAACTAATCTAATTAATAATACATTTTTTCATTTCTACAAATTTGTAATGACTCAAACCTAACTATATATTAACCATGTTACTACATTAAATCTAGGGGTGGAATCATAAATTTGTCACCGAGGAGCCGAGATCCATTTATATATTTGACCGTAAATTGCCTTAGAAATAGTACTAAGTAAAATAACAAGTCTTTCTCTTTTCTCAAGAGATGTGGAGAACAACACCAATTTTTATAATAAATATAACAACAAAGGTTGAATAATGTTAGATGTTTAAAATATAAACAAGCAGAGAAAATACTATCTAACAGAATAATGTAAGATTATGTAAAAAGAAGTTTACTGATTCAAAAGGTGAAATTAAATTCCTTTCTCATTTATGAAATTATCTAGCCAATGAAATAAATAAATTATATATGAAGAAACTTCCTAAATAAATTCTCTATGAAAAGCTATCCAAAATTTATGAACTTTTTTAAATTTATTTTGTAAGACTTAACCAGCAAATAAATATATTATGCATCATTGAAATTTATCGTCTAAAATTATTTTTTTATTATAAAAATCTAATTAGTGTATCAGAAAAATGTATACTAAAAGAACAACTACGAGAAGAATTTCAAACAGAAAAAAAAGAGAAAAAATTTTAAAAATTTACATACACTGATATATATTTTATCAAAGTTGGGAGGCCCGCTCTCCCCTTAGTTCTGCCCTTGAATCTAATTAATTGGTCCAAAATATTTGAGTTGGTGGTAATATATAATAGTAATAAACCCAAATATAAAAATGAGACATAAATTTTACGAGAACTGGTTTGATGTGAGATATATAGAGGGTTACAATATAGTGCAACAAATGAACAATTTGGTCATACTTGGTCGAGCTACAACATAACCTCAATAATTTTCTTTCTTATTTTTTTGCAATGGAAGAGATCAATAATTACCAGGGAAATTTACATCGTGAACCTGCAGGTACACAGTGTAACGTGTACCTGTGGCTGTAAATGTACTGAACAAATAGCTTATCAGTACTGAACAAAAATGATCTGCGAATTTTATTGAACAAATAATTTATGAATACTGAATAAATAACTTTTTTTTTATTCTGAACAAACATCTGTAGCTATTTTTATATATAAATATTTGTTAATTTTTCACTTGTCGACAGATATTGTGATGATTTGTGAATTTTAGTGGACAAACAGTTTATGAATACTGAATAAATAGTCTTTTTATTCTGAACAAACATCTGTGACTATTTTCATGTATAGATGTTTGTCAATTTTACACTTGTTAATAGATATTGTGATGATTTGTGAATTTTGCTGGACAAACAGCTCATGAATACTGAAAAAATAGTCTTTTTATTTTAAACAAACATCTGTGACTGTTTTTATGTGTAGATATTTTTGTAAATTTTACTAGACAAATATCTTATGAATACTGAACAAATAGTCTGGTACACCAAGTTCTGTGCTCCTGCAGGTGCATGATATAATTTGTGAATTACTAGACACCAATTTCTTTACTAACTAGCAAACCTTATCCAATAATAATTTGTTGGGTTCTGGTTCGAGTATGAAACCCAAGCCTATATTAAAAATAAGACAGAGTCTTAATGAGAGTCAAAATTCTAATTATGGTTAGAGTCTTAATTATGAGAGGATTGATAGAATAAAAAACTCTTGTCTTATAGGATAAGGAAGTCTCCTTTATAAATATGACTCTTGCATTAGTTGTGAGGTGTGTATCCTGCCTTAGGTCTAAATTAAGAGAGAGAGAGCCATTGTAAGAATACTGTGAAGGAGGGTTTCGAATTTTTTGGCCATGCAAAAAGACCTATTGAGTGTACTGTTTTCTTTTCAGTGAAATTTTGTGGATGTAGGCAGAGGGTCGAACCACGTTTATTTATGTGTGTCTTTTCTTGTTATTCGTACTTTAATTTCGCTCTGTGTGTGTATAACACGTCCTAATTTTCTAACAAGTGATATCGAGAGCTAGGTTGGAGGGAGGACATTGGTTTGCACAAAAAACGAAAAGAATAGACACTAAAGAAGAGTTTAAAAATTTGTAGATATGCTAGTCATGTTTAAAGGCCTTCCTAGAGTCCAATCGACTATCTTCTTATAGCTATGTGTTCGTCGCAACGAAGAGAGTAAGTTGATAAAATTTCGTGATGATCCGACGGTCGAATTGTGAGATACAATTAGGTCAAGTTTTGCAAGTTTATGGTCAAAAAGTCAAACAGAGAGTTTGACCAGCTTTGACCAAAGGGCTACAGGGATTTGATTACGTTGACCGAGGTTTTCTTACCATTTTTCGACGTCCTGAATCCGTTTTTGGGTTTAGTTTTGCTAAATTTTTGTTAGATTGTTGAGTTTTAGCAAATTTGTGCATAGGAGCCATGACAACGACTGGTACGAAGTTTGAAATTCCAATGTTCAATGGGAACATGAACTTTAACTTATGGAGGAATACTATTGAGAACCTTTTGGTGCAGTAAGGCCTTGATGAAGTGCTAGAAGAGGTGAAACCGGAAAAAGTCAACGATAAGAAATGGAAGTGCCTATAGAGAAGAGTCATAAGCTCAATTCGGTTGGCGTTAGTACCGCAAATCAAATGTCATGTGATTTATGAGACGACAGAAAGCGGTGTGTTTGACAAGTTGGAAAACATTTATGAGTCAAAGTCGATCACCAACTGATTGTGCTTGAGGACGAAGCTCTACTCTTTCAAAATGGAATAAGGAACCACCATCTTGGATCGCATCAACAAATTCAATGAGTTAGCGGTCAAGCTCATAAGTGTTGAGGAGCCTGATAAGAGAATTACAGATAAAGAACAAATGCTCGTACTACTATTTTTCTTGCCGAAGTCATACAAGCCATTTGTGAAATCAATCCTCGTAGACTCTCGAGCTAAACAAAGTGACTGCGCCCTTGAGAGAGAACGAGAGGATGTTGGGAGGAAGCATTACGCTCAGTAGAGATCAAGTACTAACTGTTGAAGGTTCGAATCGAGGGAGGAGTTCTGGAAAAGGGAATTCTTGCAGAAGTAGATCAAGATCAAAAAGCCGAGCTCGGGATGGGGAAGACGATTGAGAGTGCTACTATTGTAAAGAGAAGGGTCATATCTAACCCAAATGTCCTAGATTGAGGGAAGGCATAAAGAGCTTTAAAGAGTTGAGATCTAGGGGCTAGGAGAAGGTTTATGGCAAGGACTTCGCAAACCTAGTTGAGGGTGTTGATGGTAAAGATGGTAAGTGCTGTTTAATGGTAGTAAATAGGGATACTAAAGGCTCAAAGAAGAGAACTGATTGGGTGTTGGATTCAGCGGGAACATTTCACGTTTACAGTGATAGAGCTAGTTTCGACACTTTGTGCGTGGGTAAGAGGTTTGGATACATCACTGTTGGGAACAACTAGAAGATGAAAGTTGCTGGAGTTCGGAGAGTTCACCTCATACTCAACAATGGTAGAATAAAAACCGTCTCCCATGTGATGTATGTGCCATCTTGTACGTCTAACATGATTTTGTTGGGAGAGTCGATGTCAAGAGGGTACAAGTATATTGGTGAAGGAAACTGCTGCAAAGTGTATCGTAGAAAGGAACTAGTTTTTGAAGGAAGGAAGAACGAGAAACACGTGTGCTACTTGGAGGGATGCACCACGCTGAGAGATAAATGCAAAAAGTGTGAAGAAGCTCAAGTGAAGGCTGAGAAGAAAAGAAGAGTGACATTCTCGCCTACTATGGAGATTTTTGGCATTTATCACCAAGGGAAGAATTTGTTGGGTTGTGGCTCAAGTGCGAAACTCAAGCCCATATTGAAAATAGGAAAGAATCTTAATTAGAGTCAAAATTCTAGTTATGATAAAAGTCTTAATTATGAGAGGATTAATAGAATAGGAAACCCTTGTCTTGGAGGACAAGGAAGTCTCCTCTATAAATAGGACTCTTGCATTAGGTGTGAGATGTGGGTCTTGCAATAGGTCTAGATTGAAATAGAGAGAGCCGTTGTAAGAACACAGTAAGAGAGGATTTAGACTTTTCGAACCATGCAAAAAGTCCTATTGAGTGTGTACTCTTCTCTATTTAGTGAAGTTTTCATGGGCGTAGACAGAGGGCTGAACCACGTTTATTTGCGTGTACATTTTCTCGTTATTTGTACTTTGATTCCATTACGTGTGTGTGTAATGCGTCCTAATTTCTCAACATAATCATAAAACAGGCTATGCATATGGCTGGTCCAAGATGCATGGCGTGCACCCTTTTGCTTTGCTTTATTTATTTATTTATTTTTGTTCTTTTCTCTTTAATTTTACGTTGGTGCGCAAAAGGAAAATAAATAAATAAATAAACGAGTAAAGTAAGTAACATTTGTTTTCGGCGTTAATAATAGAAGGTCACGGGAAGCGACTCCCGCAAGCCTCCAAGTAGAATGCGCAGAGAAGAGTCAAACAAAGGTAGGTACAATTCGGTTGAAAACACGTTAGAATTTAATTTATGTTGATAATGCGAAAATGCAAAATAAGAAAAAGACATCAGCTTAGTTCAAAATCAATCGTCAATATATGTTATTACGTTAAAATCACGTTCAATAAAAATTTTTAAGTTACATGCGTGATAAATGAAATGTGGTAATAACGACAAAATCTGACCCAAAATCATTT
This sequence comes from Cordia subcordata, assembly GCA_028554755.1. Lineage (NCBI taxonomy): Eukaryota > Viridiplantae > Streptophyta > Magnoliopsida > Boraginales > Cordiaceae > Cordia > Cordia subcordata. Next base: position 3,657,321 of record JAPTOF010000020.1, read on the forward strand.
CTATTAAAGGCGGTATGATACCGTGCATGACGAATAACTACTTGATTATAGGATATAATCATGTATTAATCTGAATTTCTTCAAAGAATTTTTTGTTTCTTTTTTCCATATTCATTCAACTTTCATCCAGTCCTCGTTGAGCAAAAATAGAAAAGCGTCAGAGGCCTAATAGATACCATTTTGCTCTTTTACGTACACTATCTTAGCTTGGAGAAATAGACGTGATATTTTTCACCTGAATTTAGTTTGTTGAGAAAGACTAGAAAAATAGTTCAGCCGGCCTTCTAATGTCACTTTGCATTGTTATGGAGTATTTATTTATCTAAGCTTCTGGACAAGGTTATATTAACCTGAAAACAAGCTGCTTCATTTAATATAATATCACAAGTGTCATTGATAATGCTAGGTAATGAAAACCAATATTTATTCTTCTCTCTGCTCTATCCCTTCTAGTAGTTCAAGGCAATGGAGTTATTGTTATTGTTATCGTTGTTGTTGTTGTTGTTGTTGTTGTTATGTTATTGTTGTTGTTGGTATTATTATTGTCAATGTATAAGAGTTTCACAATATGGAAAAATTAATCTTATTCGACCCTTTTTCTTTTTTTCTCATGAAATAGCTGTGGTGCATAAACCAAAAAATATCTTGATCATTGATACATACAATCAAAATTTTTGAAGTTCAAGATAAATTAAATTAAATTCACTGAATACAGATGAGTTTTTTGACAAAATTATAATGATTATCTTTTGACATAGAATAAATTTAAAAGAACATATAAAAACTAGTTAGTTTTTTTTTTTTTGCGTGTGTTAAATATCAAGTCTATATATGTCCCTCATTAGTTATTTCACAATAAGAATAAGGGGAGAATCTCATTTTCCTTCATGAAGTTTTTGTTTTACTCATATTCCCTATGACATTAAATTTGGCAAACAAAACCTTATATTAAAGGCATTCTTTATCTTTTCAATTTTCGTAACCAAAAAAAGAAAAGTAAAAAGAAAGATAACTATAAAAAAATTATTAAAACCATTTGATAAATGCCTCTATAAGAAAATAAAGAATGACAAAAAAATAATTTCAAAATAAGAATAAAAAGATAAAAAGCTTCTTATTTTACAAAAATTGCCTTAGACACAAAATCAATGAAAAAATTAAATTCATTTTAAAATAACTTTTAGTTCTAATATATACATCTCAATGACGGGCGGTGTGTACAAGGTCCGGGAACGAAATCACCACCATATGGTTGACCGACGATTACTAGCGATTTTGACTTCGTGCAAGCGAGTTGCAATCTGCAATCCAAATTGAGGATGGGTTTTTGGGGTAAGCGTTCCTGAAACTTGCTTGAACATGAATAACCCCCTTTGGTATTCTACCCGTACTCTTACGCGAACCAATACATGCATTTTTATGTGAACCAATTCTCGGTATAGCTTTTGCCATATTTTATCATCTCATAAACATTTTTTTTTCTATTCTTGTGCATTATTTTTTGCATCCAGCTAACCATTTAAAAGAATAAAAATGAAAAATAATTTATTATACAAAATATGCATTATTCAAAAAATTGAGGAAATTCTAAACAGAATCTTTTTCTTTTATACATATGAGCATGCGTGCTCGTGCATGTATATTATATATATATATATATATATATATATATATATAGAGCTAACATTTAAAAACAAAAAATGGAAAATAAGAGAATAATTAGAGATAAGATGTTGTTTGGCAAAGCTTGACATCATGAGAAAAAATGGGTGAAAATATAATTTGATGAAAGAGTTTAAAATTTATGCTTAAACTATAGGAGAAAATGGCATTCTCCCTAACAATAAGAAACTCAAGAGTTCGTGTGGCCCCAAAGTCGTTCTGAATTTTCACTTGACAACTAGTGGAGTATTATTCGTATTGACAATCCTACCGCGCACAAAAATACGGGTGATTGGGTGAAACAAGATATATTCAAAAGTATATTCATGCTTCAACCCAACTTGGCCAAAGAAAATAAAAGTATAAAGCAATTAATGCATCAAACAAGTGGACTATCATGCGATTTAATTGGCCGTGCTTATTTACATGTTTATGGATAATTAAAATAAAAAATATTTTTATTATTTTTTAATTAATAAGTAGGCAGTCCATAACTAGGCAAAGATAATAATTAGTCCACGCTGGCCAGAAACACAATTTATAATCTATCAAAAAGGCTGAATGCATTATAGAGGAAAGCAGAACTCGTGGCTTCTTCTTTAAGATGTACTAGTAAATTAATGCCGTGTAAGGTACGATTATATTGTCTAATATTATTATGATACAAAATTTAATCATGTAATAAATAATTATTAAAAAATTCAATAATCTTGTAAGGAGTCAAATAAGTTATAATTATCTTTACACATCTCTTTGAAAAAATTAAAATAAAAAAATGTGTTAATTTTGTCTTTTTACTATTTTGACAAATTTAAGATAAGATTGATTATTAGAAAAAATTTTGTAGAATTAGAGGCATTAGGTGAATATGAGGGTGAAAATATCTAAATTTTCTTTTGGGTTGTACTTGATGTAATCAAATTAGAATTTTATATATAAAATTTATATAGGAATCGGATTGAAAAGTTAATTTTTATTTTTATTCTCATAAGTACTTTAATGTTATTTGAGATGATTTTGCGATTATTTATTTTTTTTCTATTTTCATATCTTTTTAAATTTAATCTTATTTATTTTTTTTCTATTTTCATATCTTTTTAAATTTAATCTTAATTAGTATAATATGATTTAACGAAGATACAAAATACACAAGAAAAAAGATAATGAGAAACTCAAACACCAAATTCCGGGTATTTCAATCATGATCAGGTTTTATAGTTTTTATTACCTAATTGAATAGTTTATTTTTGCTCTTGAAGTTTAAAATTCTAAACCTGAAAATCTATTAATAAAATTTAATAAATCTATGTATTTTTTTAATCTAGTCTAAATTAGCATAATATATTTAATAAATAACAAGAATCTAAAATCAAAACTTGAATTCAGAAAACCTAAAACCTAAATATCCAAAAATACTCAAGTTTTATGCTTTTAAATGTTTAATTTAATAGTTTTTAAACTTTAAAAATTCAAACATTTGAACTTAAAAATCCAACCAAATTCTCATCTTTAACCCAATTGAATAGTTTTTTTATTTAAAAATGGAAAAAAAAATTAAAAATGAAGCAAAAAAGTCTGATTAGTATAGAAATGATAAAGAGAGTGCATATCATTTTGATTAAGGGCAAAAAATATAGAGTATATATAAAATTATCTAATCAAATAATTTCTTTGATTTTAATAATAAACATTTAAAAATTTAAACACAGAAACTCAAACTGATTCTCTATTAGATTTGAACTTTATGACTTTTAGTACCTTGTCAATTTTTTATCACAAAACTCAAAATATTAAAAATTCAAACCATTTTCTACCCCAGATAAAAGTTAAAAGACATAATTAATAAAGAAATAGGGAAAAAAAAAAGAACATATTATTTTGCTAGAGAAGGAAAAAAGAAAAAAAAAGTAAATATAAAATTTTATTTGCCATGAGATAAACATAAATTATAAATATGATATAAATTTTTATTGATAATCATACACTTTTTTAGAATTTATTACAATATTGCCATTTTTGGGTACTATTCATTCATTGAGGAAATCTATGAATGAATAGTACCCCAAAAAATGAATTTCAAATATACATATAGGTAGATAGATAGATGGATAGATAGGTATTTCCCATTTTAGAAGCTAAAAGAAGAGAAGATGAATAAATTCATCACATTCTCCCAAATTCGTTCGGACAAATTGAAGACCATAATCATCACGAGCCCAGAAAATTATTTTTTTAAGCCGTGCGGGTGTAAGAAGAAGATGAAAATCATGGTCCCTCTGTAATGTGTAAGCGCATATCCAGACCAACAAAATTATCAAATATTGAATTATGACGATCATGATATTCTATATTGACATAAGATTTTTTATAGTCACAAATGTCATCCAACCTGTTGGTGAATTACTAAAACAGTAACTCATCTACCATCCAGCATGAAGGTCATCAATGTAAAAGATGCAAGAGTTGTTGCCTTCTTGATATCCATTAGTGTGGCACCAATGACTACTCCGTCGCCCTGGTTTACATATACACAAAGGAGTTAAAACAGTGAAGATTGTTATGCACTGGACCATTATGACATAATTTTGATGTTTAGAAAGAAAGGCATATATACCTGAGCTGCTACAATGCAGAGGAAAACTATAAACATGTTTAGGAAAAAGAGCCAGCATCTTTTCTTAAGCCAATCATGAAATCTATATATAGTTTAAATTTGTATGGATTGTAGCTCAAAGAAATATGTCACGTTAGCTTTCATTTGTTTGTCGACTTAGCTAAAATTTGTTATTAACTATGCAAATTTGATTAACAATTTAACATTATTATAATTCATTTTGAAGACTTTTGATCTCCCCACTATGTAGGTCATGGAGGTTAATGCATATAGATTTTGAAACTCTTGGAATGTCATCTTTAAGGTGACTTTAAGTCACAAGGTTAATGGAAAGGGGTTTTGAAACCCTTGGAATGCCTTATTTATGGTGAAGTTTATGCTATGCTACTTCTTTTATCTATAGATAGTTGCATTGTCAAAACTTGAAGCCATACAAAAGAAAACGAAGCGTTTTTTTTTTTTGTTGCATACAGTGCTTCGCATAGTTTATAGGCTTGCATAGTTGAGAAAATTTTAATATCGTTCTTATCATTGACTTCTATAATTTGAGTGATACATTCATAAAAGGTAATCCATTGTATCCTAGGAGGTTTGCACGAGAAACTGTCAACATCGTAGCAGCGCGTTAAAGTCTTAAGGAGATTGAGTTCAGCTCAAGCCTCAATCCTAATTTACATTTGACATTTTCTCACTTTTTTCTTATAAATATTTTTCTTTTAATTTCTTGTAATTCATTTTAATTTTTTAAATAATCTATATTACTGGTGTATTCAATTAGTTATTTTAATTTTAATTTAATTCTTTAATATTACTAGATGTTCTATTTCTCACACAAGCTTACATATATAAAAAACTTTTTGAATTATTTTTAACTTTAATTTATTCATAATTATCATGTTATTTAGTATATATATAAGTTTGTTTTCTTTAAACTATAAATAAATAAACTCAATAAAAATTTAATATTTATTATTAAAAATAAATTAACTCGTATGGAACACGAGATAGATTATGCTAGTATATATCAAGATGGAAAAGAACTGGAAGGAAAATGTCAAGTGCGAGGTCGCTTGTAGTCCTAGTCCCAAAATATGCACTTAGCATGTACATGACCGGCGCTCACTCTTTGCACAAGAGGTGGTTACCGTTTCGGTAATTCACCTACTGTTTCAGTAATTTAATTACGAAACTCACATTAATTATGAATCCATTTAAAATTCAAATATGAGAATTTGAAACGTCTCGAAAATAGTAATTTATTCACCATTTCGATAATTCAAACACAAAAAATGATATATTTAAAAACGAATTAAAAATAAGAGTATTTTTTAAAAGAATTTTCAAAATCAGGGTATAAATAAAAAAAAAAAATCCTAGTGGTTCTTGTAGGAGGATGGTGGTTATCTATCCTTTTATTATTAGGACATGTTTGACTAAGGTTTATAAATTTGGGTATGGACTTCTCTCGGCTCATCTTTTGTCTCTGGTTTTATGATAATAACATTCTCTTCCTGATTAAAAAAAAAAAAGCAATTTTCTTTTCTTTTTAAGAAAAAGAAAGATTCTATTTCTGATCTGTCCAATGATCACTTCTCATTTCAGGTAAAGTTCTATTTCGAGCCTAATACAATGTATTTCAGAGGGCTTAAAATTTTATTTGCAGTCGGAGTTATGACATGCAATCACTAAAAATATGAGAATAAGATTCAAATTACTAATTTTTTAGTGTTGGGACAATTACGAGAGTAATTTTGTTTCGGTCTTTTTTCACTTGAGAGGTCTTTCAAAACTAATGGAGTGAAAATTTTCACCAGTCAAATAGTTAATTAATCAAAAATTCTTTTCTACCCTGTCATTTATTTCTCAAATATATATTTTACACACTCATATATTCACACACTCCAATATAATGCATAGTGTGAATATTTCCACCACCTCAATAAACTGCACAATGGTTGTTAATTAGTGATAAGAATAACGGCAATAAAATTCATCATGATTTCTCTTATACATTATCTCCCCTACAAGTAAACTCAAGTGACTATAATTTGATTCACTTAGTATCGTATGAGTTCGGGAAACAATGTACACATAGAAGACGCAGCACGCGTACAAGACACACGCATACTTTAATTTATTCGGCATACACAAAACCATGAAAAAAGAAAGGGAAAAAAAAAAAAGAAAACCACACACAACACCATACATGCACACACAAAAAATTAAACATCATGATTCGTGCACACACGCACACCCATTGATACACAAAAGTTCACGTCTAGACACAAACGTAGAATACAACCCTATACATGCACAGAGTGGGGCTGAGAATTTGGAGATGGGGTTCTTTGATTTACAAGGGATTTTAGGATGGTGTTAATTTTTTTCTTTTATTTTCTCATTTAGTATGTGCAATGTTATTATTTTATTCTTTTGCAGTTAAGAAAAATTAATGGTGTTAGTTTTTGAGGATTTCTTAAGAGAAAAAAAAAAAAAAAAGATTGAGGGACCTGGTCGTTGTTCCAATGTTAAAAACTTAAGGATCTAAATGTTAACATAATAAATAAATAAACTAATATCCTCTCTACAAGCTTAAACTTTTAGATGAGGTGATTACTCTAATATGGTATCAGAGCCTGGAAGCCAAACGGCACAGGTTCGATCCTTACCGCCACCCATTTAATTAAATTGTTCACGTGCAAGCTCTAAACAAATCACGTTACACGTGAGGGGGCGTGTTACCATAATAAATAAATAAACCAATATCCTTTCTACAAGTTTAAACTTTTAAATGAGGTGGTAACTTCAATACCAAATGTCTTATTCCCCTGAAAATACATACTCGTAGTATACATGTTCATTTGCCCTTATATATTGAGTATTCTTTGATATATAGGAAGATATATATTAAGATAACAAGATTACTGTAGATTTAATCTGAGATATGAAATTTCAGTCAATTTACATCCAAATTTAGTATATAGTAGCAGTCCAGCGTTTATATTCGTGATATGCACGACTTCTAATTTATTTTTGACTGTTGATTCCAGATCTTATAATACTTCATTTTATATTATATTAGAATGTTATTGGATAAAATTATTCTGATAAATTAAAAATAAGAAATTATTAACAATATTTATCAATTGAATTTTGTTAATAAACCATAGATAAAGAAGGACATATTATCTTAAAATTCAAAACCGGTATCTCTATATCAAAGAATTCTCTTAACGACTCTGACTTAAATTTGATTATATTTCAACACTTGTAGTTGTAATTGACAAAATTAGTTAATACTAATTTCACTAACAAATAAACTAAAGGATAGAAAATATTTTTGTATGAAATGATCCTCACTCTTTGATATATATGCACAATTATGAGTGATTGATTGGAGTGTTTATTAGAGTCCAGAGAATAATCAGGCATATAAATACGCCACAGTTCTGGTTTTTGACTTAATACATGAAGAATGAAGTGATAATAGAACCAGTATGGTTTTGGTTCTGGATGACTGGATCATAGTGTCCAAAAACTAGAAATATTAGACATGCCTGGGCCTCTTTACTTCTCATGGGAAAATCAAGCTTTACAGTGCGTTTAGAGTAAATAAATTTCAGAAAATTTTGTGCAATTCATTTATAAATTTAATTTTTTTTATATTTTGTGTTATTTGTTTAAAATATGAAATTGATTTGGAAATTCAAGATTGTAAACTTTGAATTTTTAATAATTTATTCAAATCCTAACTCAAAAGGCAAAAGATACAATTATATTCTGTAGAGTGCTTAAGTCTACAATTGAGACCTCGAACTTATCTCTTAGAATCGATCTCGAATCCCTTAAACAAGAGTGGAGCTGCTGGTAAGTTCTTGTTAGAGGGTTCGCTTTGGGTTTAGGGATGGTGTTTTGGGCCTTTTGGCTTGAGAGTGTCTCCTATGATCATTGTTTCCTCTGCTTATGTAGGTATCCATGCCCCAAATTCATAGGCTAATTCCCCTATCTATGCATGGGGGTTGTATGATTTCCTCAATTTCCTATGCGTCTTCATGATTCATGACCTAATCGATTTATTTCCTTTTTCCAGCATGGCTGTCTTCTCGTGCATGAGCTGGACAACTTTCCTAACTTACTATAGGCCATACTTATATAGGCCCGAACATGTTTCACGAGAGCCAAATTCACAAAAAAAATTTAAAACACAAAAATATCTTCATAAATTATAACATAATATATGTACAATATTATGTGTTTTCATACCCTTCTCTTCTCAATAAGCCCTAGTACGTGCGGTTATGACTTGTGAATGATTGACCTCTGTTATCATCGGCTAATTTCGTGATATCCATTATAAAAATATTAATTTACAGTGTTTTCATGTATTGTTGGTAGGGTCACGTTTTATCTGACTTTTATATATGATAAGAGGTGATATCACATAAGATATCACATAAAGGAATATTAAATATCTTATTTTATTTATAATGATGCAAAAAGTTTGCTTAAATGACATGTAAGTATCAATTTAATGAGCATATGTAAGTTGGTGGAATTATTTAAATTCAAAATGGCAACTTAGAAGTCGAGATCAATTCAAAGTCAATGAAATAGAACAAACATGCATCGCTGATTAAGAATTGTTATTTTACCTCTCAATAAAAATAGAGAATATAATTAGTTAACTAAGGTTGATTAAGAAAGAGACAAGATAATTAGTTCAGTACGCGTGTTTGCAGTTAGGTGTTAACAACCACAAGTTAATGGACCTTTCAGCTACTTTTTGGCCAGCGATTTCGCCTCCGTGGAATCCAATGTTAATCATTAGAATAACAAGGAAAAACTTTTCCTACCACATAGGCAAGAATCATCACTTGTTGCCAAAGGCAATTTCAAAGTCACATGTTGTGAATAATTCATCCACACCAAATACTGGGTTTGTAAGCGTGTGCAAGACAATGGGTCTAGTTACCCATTGAATTTAATTTATTAAGAGACATTGTACAAGATTAACCTCCTACATAAGTAACACAATAACATTATTATAACATAATGTGGGTCGCACTATATTGGCGTAAAACACAATGTGAGAGTAAACGTTTATAAGTTAATATCATTTGTTTAGAAAATAATTTGAATCAACCATATTGGATTAATAGATATCAGATGGGAAACATTTATGCTTAAACTTGTAACTTGCATCTTATTTGTTGACTTGAAATTTTAAAGTTAAAAAGCAACATGTATGTCATACTAGAATGCAATCCAATTTATTCTTAAATTTGTAGCAAATTGCATCTTATAAACAAATTTAAAATACTTAAACTTGTAATGTCAATAGAAAATGAATCCAAATTATTATAAATAAGACACAAATCTCGGACCAACATAGCATTACAATATTAGTGTAAAAAATGAATAATTTGGTCATAATTAATTGGTCGACAAGAACATAGCCTCATTAATTTTCATTCTTATTTTCTCGCAAGAGGTCATACTAATAGTACAATTATTAGACACCAACTTGTCTACTAACTAGCCAACCTTATCTAATAATGCTCATTAACACAGGCTATGCATCTGGCTGGTCCAAGAAGGCATGCACCCTTCTTGCTTTATTCCTAATTCATTTTTTGTTCTTTTTTCTCTTTTTATGCCGGTGATTAAAATGAGCAAGTACACATTTGTTTTAGGTATTATAATAAGAAAAGGCCACAGGAAGCAACCAGCAAGCTTCATTTATATACGCGCAAGAAGAAAAATAGCCTCCAAGTTGAAAAACACAGAATAGTCAACAAAAGTAGACAATCATTCGTTGAAAATATGTAAAATGTTAATATAGCAAACTAATATTTTATATGCAACAAACTTTTACATAAGTTGGTAAGGCCATCATCACTTAATTTGTAACATTAAAATTATTCACATGCATGGCTAAAAAAATTATTAACAAAATAAAAATCATGCATAACTGCCAATATGCAAGACTAAAAAATAAATCTCGCTTGCACGTGAAGAGGCGTGTTAATATAACCTAGCGAGATCAAAATTATCAATAAATGTTAAAATCATGCACAAATGAGATTTTTTTAAGTTATAAAGGTGATAAATGACAGTGATGAAAATTGAACTCGAAAATCATTTTGATAGAAGTGGTTTTCTAAGACCATATATGATTCGTTGAGCAAAAATGGAGAAGCGTCACAGGCCTAATACCATTTCGCTCTATTATGTAACTAGCTATCTTAGCTTAGAGAAATAGGATGCAATATTTTTCACCTGATTTTAAATTTGTTGAGAGAAATTAGAAAAGTAATTCAGCTGATAATATCGCTTTGGAGTATTATGGACTACTTAATTATTTATCTAAGCTTCTGGACAAGGTTATCAACCGGTAAACTAGCTGCTACAATATAATATGGTATACAAAGTCTCATTCATAATGCTTCGTCAACGAAAACCAATATTTATTCTTCTCTCTACTTTATCCCTTCTAGTAGTTCGAGGCAATGGAGTTCTTTTTATTTATTTATCATTATCACTAGTGTTGTTATTGTTAACCATTAATTATTGTTATTGTCAATGAATTAATAGTTCCAGCGCATGTAAAAATCAATCTCATTCGAACTTTTTTATTTTCAAAACAATAAATACCTTGACCACTAATATATACTATTGAAAATTTGAAATTTAAGATAAATTAATGTTATGGTTGTTATATGTTTACCTGAAATCTTAAATCTTAAATGCATATAAAAAATATATGCATTTAAGATTTAAGATCTCATATGAGTATATAACAAATAGAGGATAAATTAAACTCATTGAACATAAATGAATTTTTTTGACAAAAGTTATAGTGATTATATTTTGACACAACGGATTTAAAAGAATATATAAAAACTAGTTGTTTTCTTTATTGCGTGTATTAACTATCAAGTCTACGTACCTTGTTTTACAATAAGAATAAGGGCTTATTTGGATTGTTTTTTTTTTTTTAAGGAAAAAGTACTTTTTTTCCCTAAAAATTTTATATTACTTTTGTAATAACTATTTGATTTGGTTTTTTAAAAAATTAAAATTCTGAAAAAATTTCAAATATAACTTTTTTTGAAAGCCTAAATTTTCAGTTTCTAAAAAAAAACTATTTTTCAAAAGTTATTAAAAAAACTGTTTTTAAAAAAAGTCAATCCAAACGAATTCTAAAAAGAGTTTGTTTGGCCCTAAAGTCGTCCTGAATTGCAACTAGTCGAGTTATTATTCGCATTGATAAATCCTACCACGTACTAAAATATGGGTGACTGGGTGAAACAAGTATATTCAAAAGTACATTCAAGTATTCATGCTCCAACTCAACCTGGCCAAAGAAAATAAATATAACGCAACGCACCAAGCAAGTGGTAGTCCGTTTGGTTGTGCTTATTTACTTGTCTATGAATAATTAAAATAAAAAATATTATTTTTTAGTAAAAAATATTTATGAGTACTCACAATAAAGCTCCATTTGGATTGTTTTTTTTAGAGAAAGACTTTTGTCTGAAGAAAATATGTTTTTGATAAAAATTCGATTTGGATTAACAAATTAAAACTTTTTTAAAAAAAAAGGGCTCAAATGTAACTTTCAAAAATAAAAAATTTTAATTTCTAAAAAATATTTTTTTAAAAATTATAAAATTTACTTTAAAGGAAATCAATTTAGGTGAGCTCTAAGCACAGCCAAACACCCACCAAATCATTAACTAAAAACTGAACTCCAAGAATTAGAATTTGTTTTGATTGATTTTTTCTGAACAATTTTAGAAAAAATGTTTCTTTTTTATTATAAACTATAAGTTTTAACTTTGAAAAAAAGTTGTATTTGAACTTTTTTTTTTCAAAATTTTACTTTTTCTAAAAAAGTTATTTTTTTTAAAAAAAATTAATCCCAAACAAGTCCTAACGGCTAGGCAAATACTTCTCCTTTCATGTTATGGGGTTTAATTTTTCTTAAAAATAAATTAATCTTTTTATAAGTTAATCTCGATGAGTCGTCCCCAGTTACTAATTTCATCGTGCCTTCTTCGAGGAAACTCATTTGTGTTGGAATGATTTCAAATTTGCCGTTATTACAATTAAAATACACTAAAAACTATATGCACGAAAAGCTACCCCAATTACTCAAATGCAAGCAAAACAATCATATACGCAAACGCGTCCTTGTGACTAAAAAGCTACTCCACTGTATTGCCAGCTTCTCTTTCCGACAAAAATCCGAAATTACCAGAACCACCTAATGTACGAAGCAAACCCCTGTCGGCACACCCCCACCACCAACATCACCGCCGCCGCCGCCGCCGCCGCCGCCGCGTCATCAGATCCAACACCAAAGAGCTGCTGCAGACCACCACCAGCATCATCGTCACCATCAGGCTTTTTAGTCTTTACCTTAAACTCAAACAAAAACCGTTGTGTAATGGATTCTCCAGAACAACGCCGTAAATACAAGCGCAGTTTGAAACCATCATTATTACCATATTGCCACCACCATACAAAGTTGTTTTCAGTGAGATCTCTAATCTTGTGTTTCCTTAGCTGCCTTACTTTTCTTTATCTTTTGTCTTGTACTGTTCATGTCAACTCTTCGGCTTTTAAGCCTGTTTTAGTTGTTTCAAGCTTATCTTTATTGTCATCTTATGCCACCACTTCGAGTGTCCACACGGTTCAAGATTTTGATGACTTGTTATTACCCTTGAGAATAGAGGATCGTGTTTTGCTTCCTGATCATGTTTTGCTTTTAGTTTCTGGTGTAGAAAGTAATGGGTTGGTGTTAAAAGGTGAAGACTTGGAATGTGTTTATGGTAAAAATGATTTGACCTTGAATAGGAATGAGAGTTTTGATGGGACAAATGGTGGTGTTGTTAAGCAGACTGTTTTGTCAGTAGATCAGTATGATGGGTATAGATTGATCGCGAGGTGTCCACTTCCGCCTGCGAGTTATTCTGCTGTGGTAAATTTAAGAAGGCGTCAAAGAAATGGGATTGATATAAGGGGTGAAAATGAGTCGTGGGCAAGTAATCAGAGTGTGAATTCTTGGGAAAATGTGGCGTATGAGGCTGCTTTAGATGGTAACACTGCGGTGGTGTTTGTGAAAGGATTCAATCTTAGGCCTGATAGGGAGTCAGATCCGAATCAGTTTAGTTGCCATTTTGGATTGGGTAACTGGGAATCGGATGGAAGATTCATGCTTACTACAAAAGCTGTGACAGCTGCTCAAGAGGTTGTGAGGTGTTTATTGCCACGGAGTATCAGGAACAATCCAGAGAAAGCTCAGGGAATTCGTGTCACAGTTGGTGTTACACCCCATGCTCATGCCAGAGCTCACGAGCGTGTACTGATGCCTTCCGTTGCCAAGATTTTTAGTGGCAATTCTGCGAAAAGGAAGAGTAATACAGGAAAGTATGAGCTTTGTGTGTGCACAATGTTGTGGAACCAAGCCTCTGCGCTCCGTGAATGGATCACGTATCATTCTTGGCTGGGAGTTCAGAGGTGGTTCATCTATGATAATAATAGTGATGACGGAATTGATAAAGTGATTGAAGAGCTTGACCTAGAGGATTATAATGTCAGTAGGCATGTGTGGCCCTGGGTCAAGACTCAAGAAGCAGGGTTTTCGCATTGTGCTTTGAGAGCGAAGGAGGAATGCAAATGGGTTTCTTTCATGGATGTTGATGAATTCTTCTATTTTCCCTATTCTACGCCCAGGCATCAATTCTATAGGACACTTGGTTATGCTGATCAGAATTCCCTTCAATCTCTTGTGGCAAACTTGACATCAACATCAAGAACAATAGCAGAGATTAGGGCATCATGTCATAGTTTTGGGCCATCAGGGTTGAATTCACCTCCTTCACAGGGAGTTACCGTAGGTTACACTTGCCGGCTTCAGAGTCCTGAGAGGCACAAATCAATCATACGCCCAGATGCCCTGGACACCACCCTTATGAATGTGGTTCACCACTTCCACTTGAGGAAAGGATTTAGTTACCTGAATTTGCCTCAGAGCACGGCTGTGATAAACCATTATAAATACCAGGTCTGGGATGTCTTTAAAGCAAAATTCTATAGAAGGGTTGCTACATATGTTGCGGATTGGCAAGATAACCAAAATGAAGGGTCTAGGGATAGGGCACCTGGATTAGGCACCGAGGCTATTGAACCACCCAACTGGCACCTGCGGTTCTGTGAGGTCTGGGACACTGGCCTTCGAGACTTTGTTTTGGCCAACTTGGCTGATCCTTCAACTGGTTTGCTGCCATGGGAGAGGTCTACTCTGTGACCAAGTGATCATACTGGGTGAGCTCAAAGCTCAGCTGTCGATGTATAGCAGACACACACAAAGAATCAATTCTTTCTTTGTTTTACCATTTTGTTTCTGATTTTTTGACTTTGCAGACATATGAGAGGAGGAAAAACATAGATTACTGATAGAATTTTTTTTTCCCCTACGAAACATATTTGAAATTCCATAAAATAAATCTTCTTCCTTTTCAGGACTTTTTCACGACGATGTAACATTAATTTCTCTCCTCTTTTGCTTAGTGAATGAATTCTTTTATTCAATTCTTTTCTCCTTGTAGTTTGATTAAGTTAGTTGAAGTAGTTGCATGTTATTGGTTGTGAAGATAACGACTTGGATAATATGGATAGAAGAGATTCTTAATTGAACATCTAATGCCCAAAAAAGGAAAGATCATTTGACCATGATATGAAAGTAAAGAAATAACATTACTGCTATTCAAAAACCAGATATTTGAGGTAGCAAGTCAATGGGGGGTGGGATAACAATCAAAGAAAGCATAACATTTCCACTGTTCAGCGTTTCTATTAATGAAAATATAAATATTTTAAGACTAGATACTTTGGTAAAATTTAGCAAGCATGCAATTAGCAGAAAAGACGACTCTCAATAGGGAAAAAGGCGTGTTAGGTCCATATAGCGCAGTGAGATCATTTGATCATTGCTGTAATAGTCTCGGGCTTTAGTGATGCAGAGTATCAGTTTTCTGATGATAAACAGGCCCTAATGTTCCGGGTTAGATCATCTAATCATAACTGTATCATTAGTTTACTACTATCGAATAATTGTATCATCAATTTATCACTATTGAATCTTTTAGGGGCTAAAAATGTACTAAAGAAGTAATTTTCATGACACGCAAAGTGGGTGCACCACAAGGAGGATTGGATGCAGAAATTAAACAATGCGAAAGATAGATGAAGCCAGTAATCAAAGACATCGGTATTGATGATGAGAAACAAATTCTTGTTCAAGGCCTCAGACAATGATATGCAGACCTGGAAACCTAGCAGTTTCATTTTGATTTTGTTTGGGAATCCATCGTGCAATGCCATCAGGATGTTACACGCCACTTTTTGAAGTGCAGCATCTAGCTTCTCCGCAATCAATGTAAACCATGCCTGTGAACAAAAGCAAATATGATTGAAGAAGAAATGATCAGAGATTTCAGTGTCAGCCCAAAAGACACTTCTATATTGCACATAAATCTGACCAAGAATCTGACTTGCATCCAGTTGAGGGAGCAGATTGTAGAAAACAAAAGAAAAACAAAAGACTAATTGTATGACAGATTATGCAAAATTGACAGGTTTTTCAATATTACAGATTGTATTAGAAATTGATGAAGTTTGCACATTGTCAGATAACTATGCAAGAAAATTGAGAATACAGCAAATATGTAACATCAAAATGAAGGTGAAATAAATGGTAGTTTCAAATGAAGTTGTAGATATATGCATTTTGATGGAACTCAACTCTACCATATGTCAACTGTGTGAAGCTTTATGCAGGTTTCTTATGCAATGCTGACATTTATAACCCTCTTCTGGAATGATCCTTGGTTTAACTTATTGGTATTCAGTCACTGAGTCCTCTTAACTGGAGGAGGATACAGCAGCAACTATGATTTGGAGAGCACATCTGCCATCATATAGACAACAACTAGAGACCTGCAGCATGTTGCATTTGGTGGAGACTTCCGATCCCTCACAATAGGCCAAGAATGAATGCGTAACGCCTCATCCCACATTAATTTACGTTTACCTTATGGCTTGAGTTCACTACTACGTAGAACAGACGTTCTGTGAACCTAAGCCATAAGTTGAACGCAAATCTCACTTAAAATTGATGTGGAATAGAGCATTATAGAAAGATAACACTTTAAAGGAGGGAGAGGGTGAGACGCATACGGAAATTGGAAGGGCAAAATGCTCGACACATATGGAGATTGGAAGGACAAAAATGCTTGTTATCCCCTGTGAACGGTCTTCAAAAGACTAATTGGACGGTTTTTGGCTGGTGAAATATCTGTCTGCTCAAGAAAAAGAAAAGACGCAAAAAGGTATTTCTACTCGATTTCAAAATTTTAAGCAGGTTTACTTCTTCCTGCATGTTTGCTTTGTATTAACATGGGCATCTGATTTAGAAGTGCTTAGCTTAAATCTAAGGTCATGTCTAGTACGAAAAGGAAATAGCTTAGGGAAAAAAAGTAATTCCTCAAGAATTGTTCATTAAAAATTTAAAATTCCAACAAGATTGAATGAAAACAATGTGAAAGTAGATCTGATTGGATGGTTTAATTTTCTGCATGTATACCCTTTTCTTTTTACTTTTTTTTTTTTGGGAGGTAATTAGATATTTTTCTTGCTCTCACTACTAAAAGCAGCAACATTAGCGAAGATAATTAGTAGGGCAAAAATGCCAGACGTAACTTGAGTTGGAAAATAAGTTGAGTTATATGCTTTGCTAAGCTATCAGGTCAACAATAACACCAACACGTGCGTTGATTGTCTTGTAAATTATGAATTACAATGCTCGACGTTACATATTTAACGATAGAGATAACTATAGAACAGTCACAAATATATGTGAATTATGCTTTTAGACGATGTATATCGGTCATAGATTTATTTAATGAGAGGTCAAGAGGTTACCTATCTCAATATTATGTTTGTGGATCTGACTCTGAAGAATTATGATTATGATCACTGTATTAGAAAGAGAAATATACATTTCCAACAATGTATATACCTAAGTAAGTCAAAATCTATATTGAAAATTATCATCATTAAACTATAAAAAATCTCAAGGGATACTTTTAATGGTGATAACTAGTGCCATTTTTTGGTCACACGTGTTATTTTCAAAGTCAAATTCTGCGATCATCTTGATAACGATTGAGACGTCCAAATTTGCACAATACATTAGAAGAACAGCTTGAAAAAAACCTAACAAAAAACTTTATCGCCTATGCATAATCAAATTAATAATAATGAATCATGCTGGTGAACGCTCTAGAAAGACACGTGATTCATGTTACTAGGAGTTAGAACATCTGTTGAAATTTTTTTTCTCATATTCGTTCAGGCAACGAATGATTTGCTCTAAATAAGAATTGAGACCGTATTGAATTCAATAAAATTAGTTTTTTCCCCCTCTAACAGTTGTACTGGGTTAGATGAAAATTCTTTTAAGGGATGAGACTCTATGGACATTTTGATTGCGTTGAAAGGATCTTTAAGAATGTAGGTTTCAAGTGGTAGAATAATTCCAAAGTTAATAAATCTATTAGTACATTTCTTGACTTTTCGATAAATGTATGTGGATTTAAAGTTCTTATAACCTAACATATTTTTATATTCTTCAACATATGAAAAAACAAATCAACAAGTTATAAAGAAAAAAATTATACTCAACCCATACTCTAGATCACTTTTTCTAATCTTCGAAGTTTTTGAGCCTGATCAACAAACAATTGTACAATGCACGATGACAACAAATCATTTTCTTCTCCTCTTTCAGGAAAATAATTTGTGGGATTAATATTCACAAGAAGACAATAAAACTTTAGCAGCCAAGGACTTTGGATTAGCCGAATTAAGTCACAAAAATGTATCTTTCGATTGACGCATCGTGACATGATAACATAGAGCACTATAAATAAAAAACAGACGTTAGCCCGACAAAGTCTTAGAAAAAGTCAGGACAAAGTTGATAAAAATTGACAGAAAAGGCTTACATTTCAGAATAGATAAACAAAGCAAGGAACACGTGTTTGGAGCCTGCAGACTAATTTGGTCATAACGTTAACAATAATTTGCAAGGGACTTAAAATCAAACCGAGTCACATCACATCGATATATTGCTCCTACCTAATTTATAGATTGCATATATAGGCTCCAATAATTGTAAGGATTAAGAAAGGGATAGTTGGTAAGTGGCCAGGGGCATAGGTGAGTTGGTAAGTGGCCAGGTGATTAGGGTGGAGACACCCTGACAACGCGGGATCGAGTCCGTGTGGCGGCGATCTTTCCATTGAAATATTGCGATGTTCTTTGGATTTCCACGCCGTTGGTCCTCTCCTCGGTCGCCACTCACGCACATCCTCGATTTACCTCCCCGCAGTTAAGGGTGGGAAAGGGGTTCTCCTTTGGTTAACCCTTTTAAAAAAAAAGGGATAGTTTGATTTATGACGAAGTGGATTTGAAGAATGCTCTGGGGTGGAGATAGCGTTTCTACCATTTTACATTAGTTTTATATAAAATTTGTATGTCAAATTTTTGTCACATGTTTAAAGAAGAGTCTTGGATTGCACAACATTCTGTTTCAATTTTATGCAAAAATTTGTGTTATTTATAATAATTTGATTCACTAATATTTTAGACCAAATAATTAGGCTTACATACAAACTAGAATAGTAATTAAGTTAGGTCATATAGATATTTTCTGAAACACCCTCTCTTTTAAAAATTGGGTATATGGTATTCATTTGGCCAAGAAGTCTTGGAATCATTTGGCCGATTTGACAATTTTCAATTTTCTCTCCATCAGGTGTTTGTATTTCTCAATCCCAATATCGTAAAATATAATTTGTCATAAAAACTTTTATGCACAAATTTAGGGAAAAGGTCACACTTCTTTTGATCATATTGCATTTAGTCATATTTTATTTTTTTTAAACTCATAATTTTCAAATTATTTTGCAGCAAAATTTATCGTTGGACCAAAACTCTCCATTATAAAAACAAATACAAGTTCAATTGTTTTTAGTTTAATTTCATTTTTTTACATTTTATTTCTAAATTTCAGAAAATTAAAAGTTATTGTTAAAAATATATATATTTATACCTTCACAATTTTATACTATATGTTCACAATTTTTTTTACAAATTTTATTTTATTCGTTCACAATTTTAATATGTTAAATTATTTTAATATTTTTTAATTATTTACATATATATGTTCTTAGTCTTTATACTCTACGTTCACAATTTAATTATTTCAATTTTTTTAAGTATTTCAGTTTTCATAAAATTAAAAAATTATTGTTTGAAAAATATGTATTCCATGTTCATAAATTTTATATTACAAGTTCACAACTTTTATATGTTCACAAATTTTAAAACTTCACAATTTTTATATCATATATTCACAACTTTTATATGTTCAAAATTTTTATTTTATATGTTTACAATTTATTATCGACATGTTCATACATGTAAATGACACATTCATACCTATGAATACCATACCATGTTCACAAATTTGATCAAAATGTTCACAACTACAAATATACATTTCCATAAACTTTCTTTCACAACAATCTTTCTTACTTAACCAAAGCTCACAACACAAAAAACGAAAAAAAAAAAAAACTCTTCTTCTTTATCGAAATCCACATATTTACACACCACCACTACCGCCACAATAGCCACCATCACACCTTTCTTCCACAACAGCCTTTCTTACTCAACCAAAGTTCACAACACACAAAAAAAAAAGCCTCTCCTTCTCTGCAAAAAGACACACATTCACACACCACCACAACAGCCACCATCACACACGCAGAGCATGCACACATATAGAGAGCACAGAGAGCACACATCGAGCAACTCATCACCTATATGCACAAGCTCTAACCCATCATTCGAGATCTATTTGTTTGAGAGATAGTTTGTGTGTGTGTGTGTGAAAGAGAGAGAGACAGACAGAGACAGAGAGAGTAGACCAAGATCGATGCGTGTTTGTGTGTATTTATGTGAGAGAGAGTGTGAGCTTGTGTGTGTGTGTGTGTGAGACAGAGGGAAAGAGAGCAAATGATGAAGATGAACAAATATGTAAGAGTTTTTTTTTTAAATAGGGCACGTGTATTACACATGCCCAAAAGTGTATGTAGATAGGTGGAGATACATAGGTAGGTAGGGTGTATGGTATAATTTGTACAATTCTTATAATTTTACACTAACAAGACATCCAATCCAATTTATATCTACTTAATCTAAACTCTACTTTCCCTTCCCTTTAGTCTTATAAGCCAACCCAGCAATCGATTACACATGCCCAAAGGTGCATGTAGCTAGATGGGTATATGTAGATTAGGGTATATGACATAATTTCCGCATTTCTTGTTATTTGACACTAACAAGACATCCAACCTAATTCATATCTACTTGATCTAAACTCTACTTTCCCTTCCCTTTGGTGCCATGAGCCAATCCAGCAATCGTGTTCATATATTGATCAGACAAAAAGTGGATGGATAATTTGCTTCATCCATCAAGACAAGAGCTACTTTCCCTTCCCTTTGGTCCCATAAGCCAATCCAGCAATCGATTACACGTGCCCAAAGATGCATGTCGTTAGGTGCGTATACGTAGGTTAGGGTGTATGGTATAATTTGTGCAATTCTTGTAATTTTACACTAACAAGACATCCATCCTAATTTATATCTACTTAATCTAAACTCTACTTTCCCTTCCCTTTGGTCCCATGAGCCAATCTAGCAATCGTGTCCATATATTGATCAGACATAAAATTGATGGATAATTTGCTTCATCCATCAAGTCAAGAGTGGATATAGAGAAGTCTGGTTGCCTTTGTGTAAACCTAGCTCTACAAAAGCCAAACATTGATTATCAATTGAACCTTTAATTAAGACAAGTTAAAATCCCAATGTATGTCATAAGAAAAATTCAATTGTAATGAACTAATAATACGATAGACGAGGATGCTTGCTACTATATTAAGTCTGATCAACTGATTTTAAATGTTTAAACTCCGTGATAATATTAATAGTGATTTCAAATTATTAAAAATTAAACACAAATTTCACAGAAAATTAATGTGTGGGAGTCTATAATGCTCTGCCATTCCCTTTCTTAGGCATGGGATAGATAATTTACTATTAGTAAAAATTTCTTTCTTTTATAATGTCATAAACGTTATAAAAAGATTTAAATCCTGCTCATTGAAACCATACGCGAAAGGGGTTGACAAAAAGGGTTGTGAAAACGAAGTGACAGAGTGGGATACTGGTGGGGTCGGAGTGCTCCTTATCCTCACAATCTCGCCCACCATTGAATGTGATTAAACAAGCCACTAGAGACGAAAATGAGCACATATTATTCCAAGTTGACGGTAGAGAGCAACCCCTGCCCCTCCACCATACTTTTCTTACACAAATACGTTTGGCGTGCGTGTATTATATTTTATTTGAGGAAAAAAAAAAAAAAAGACCCCCCATCTATTCAAATGCACTCCACTTATAATTAAGCAACCATTCTACACCATTAACGTTATGTCCCACTTCATTCACACACATTAGAAATAGATTTTTATTCCAAATCAAATCTTTTCGAAATAATCCAATGTTGTTCGAGAATATTTGCGTGTCTCTCTTTGGACTTTCAATTCTCTTTATTCTTTTCCCTTTTCCTTTTTTCTTTTCCAATAATGTGGCTCCAATTACCATTTGTGTTTGTGGAATAAGGGGATGAAACAAGATTTACTTTGATTGTTTTGTCAATATATAAGTATATAAAGGTAATACTTGTCTACAAATTAGTTTAGAAGAATATCTTTGAACTTGACGAGCCATTTTATAAATATAGAATCTCATTTATTAACGAACATGTGTCAATTAGATGATAATATAAAAGGGTATTTGTCAATTATGTGATTCTCCCACACACATAATATATATATATATATATATATATATATATATATATATATATATATATTACACTTTAGGAATATAAGGTATTAGTGTTTGGGAAAAACTTCGTCCAAATTATATATATAGGCAATTTTTATTGATACCTAAAAACAATGGGTAGGTTGGCCAAAAAAAGAAAAAGAGCAATGGGTAGAAAATGAAAAGATATACAGTGGAAAATGAATATTTGGCTTTTTCCTCCCCTGGTATTGGTTCTTGATGTCCCCATCTATATTACTTAAATACAATGCATATGCGAAGCATTGGAATATTTCCTCCTGATTATCATTAGACCATGCAACGACAATTAGATATATATAAGCACGTACAAAGCCACACCAAGAATACTTCGTAAATGCTTATGTAAACCACATAAGTTTGCCTGCTTTCAACTTCTCTCTTTATTATTGTTTTCTTCTTCTTTCTTTTGTATGGATCTAGGGTCATTTTTGCCTGGACCCAAGATTGATTAAGCCATGGCTACCATGTTCACAAAAGGGGACGATGCTCACAATTCAACAACAACAACATGCTCGGAGGTCAAAAATGGAGGAAATATTGGCGATGGCGGTAAGGGGTTCATGTTGTTTGGTGTTAGACTTACGGAGGGATCATTTAAGAAGTGTGCTAGTATGACCAACCTAGCTCAATTTGAGCACCCACACGACTCTAACATTGATGCTGCTGCCGCTGGATATGAATCTGACGACGTCGTTCATCGTTCCGGCAGGAATCGTGAGCGTAAAAGAGGTACTGTTGCTCCTTTTAATCAAGTTTTCGTATGTGATGACTTGGTTCGAATCCCGTAAAAGCTAAAGTTGGATTGGGGGCGGGACGTTAAGAAAAAGTATACATATGTGAAAAAATTATCAAGACTGGTGTTTTAGGTTACTCCATTCTTAGACTTTAGATTTTGGTTGGAAAGATCATGTAAACAATCTAAGACTATAATCAAGTATTCGAATGTGATGACTTGGTTCGAATCCTGTGGAAGTTAGAGTCGGATTGGGGGTGGGACGTTGAAAAAAAGTATACATATGTGAAAAGATTATCAAGACTGGTATTTTAGGTTACTCCATTCTTAGACTTTAGATTTTGGTCGGAAAGATCATGTAAACAATCTAAGACTATAACATTCACAAATATTGGTATAAGGAATTAAGGTGATAAATGTTCAATTTCTTTTCCTGGGTACATATTTAGATTTGCATAGAATATGAAAGTAGTAGTTTCAATAACTAAATGACTTGTAGTTAATGTCTGTCCGTGCATGTAGGTTTCAGGCCAACGATGTAAAATCTTGTGTCTCAGTCCTTGCATCTTTCTCTTCTTATTCTTTGTTCTAATACCCCAAATTTCCAACAATATTATTATAGATTCAGTGAGTTATTGATTGTTATTAAAAAAAAAAAAAGAAAAAGTGATTGATTTGTTCATTATGGATCATATGCAGGAGTGCCGTGGACCGAAGAGGAGCACAGGCTTTTCTTACTAGGGTTGCAAAAAGTTGGCAAAGGAGATTGGAGAGGGATTTCAAGAAATTTTGTCAAGACACGCACGCCTACTCAGGTGGCAAGTCATGCTCAAAAGTATTTTCTTCGCCGGAGTAATCACATCAGGAGGCGTCGGAGATCTAGTCTTTTCGACATCACTACTGAAGCGGTAATTAATACACGTGTTTTTTTCTTGCCCCTTTTTTTTTTGATACGAAAAAAATCTAATTGACACAATTTAACCACCGAACATCCGGCAGAGTCCGGGTGGAAGGAGGAGATGGGAATCAAAATTCAATTCCTAGCCATGTTCAACCTTCTTAGTGTTTACCTTTAATTTTTCTTTTCTTTTTTCCTGTCTATACTTTGTGTACCTACCCTGGCTATAATTTCACAATGTTTAACTCTATTTTATAATTCTTGTAGGTTTTGGGCATGGCAAATGAAGATCAATTAAACCAAGAAATGTCATCAAGGCAACCACAAAACTTAAGGCAAAAGGTAGAAGGGTACCCCATGCCTCCTGCGGATACTCCATCGTTGAACCTGCCACCATTGGTGTTGCCACCAATGCCCAATCAAAATTCATTGCAAAGTTTTGCACCACTAAAACCTGACAGTGACAGACAATTTATCAAATCATCATCAAAGCTTTTACGTCCAATACCAATCCTCCCCGTGCCACCACCATCTTCAAAAATGGCGAATCTCAACTTGAATGTGACAGCGAAAGCAAATCCATTGCCTTTGTCACCAAAGCTTTCTCCATCGCCATCGTCGTCGTCATCGTCATCATCAACTTCGGATCAGCAGTCAACATCGGAGCGACACGTGTCGGCATTTCAACCTATGCCTGGTAGCTTTAATGGTGGTAGTGGGGATAGCATAATCAGTGTTGCTTGATGTAGGCTTTAAATATGAGTAGTACTAGTAGTAGTTGTACTCTGTGTTGTTTCACATGAGGTGGGAAAGTAAAGTTGGGATTAGTTAGGTTGGAATTGGATTTGATTAGAGATAGTGGGGGTGACTTTTAAGCGATGAATCGGGACGTGATGACACGAGACAAAAAGATATATAGAGGTTTCTATCAAAGCTTATTGCCTTATATGTTGTGCTTAGGTTAGATTTTTCTACTTAAAGCTCGTCCTCTTGTTGTACTTAAATTAGACATTAAGATTTAATTATTGTACAGACTATAGGACCAGCATGGTTGTGAAAAATATTGTGATTATCAATGGTTAGCATTTGTGATTTACTTGTGTCTTTCTTTACTTCTCTTGAATATCAACTTTTGGAGAAAGAAAACTAAGTTGGACACTCAAATAGTAATCGATTGTTTGCTAGTTATTGTTTGTGGTTTGTTTAGTTGTGACGGTTACACTACCACAATAGTTCCAGCCTTATCCCTTTTTCTTTTGCCACACAAATATATATTATAAATACTAATAAAATATGAAAGAGAGAATTGGAAGAAAAAAAAAAAAAAAATCTTTCCCCACATCATAGAAACAATTTCGTAAAAGCTTCCTTCAAAGAATTCTTCTTTTTTTTTAGTTTTAATGAAGGTTCTTATAATAGCTAAATAATGTATACAACAAAAATTAGTATAAGTCGAACAAAGCCACAACAGCATTTGATTCCATAGTGGTATATTATCCAAATTATTATATGTCAGACCATACGATCAGATCAGAACTTTATGATCAGTTCACCCCAATTAATAGGTGATCCATATGTCCAAGGAAAAGAGAGAATAGTTTGCCATTTCTGTAAAAGAAAACGTAGAATAGCAGTTTAAAAGAAAATAAAACCTACTTTCATGTTTCATCCCTCCAATAAAAAACCAAACCCTCACATTCACTTTTTACCTTTTCAGAAAGCCAAATCACAAGAGGCTTTTTGGTCTCACCATTTTCAGAGATAGTGAAGATGGTAAACTCTTTGGTATTCCGCAACCACCTGCTTTCTACCATAAAATTGTAAAAAGTACAGAAACACAATATACCATGTTATTTGCTGCTTCCTTCTATCAAAGAAAAAAAGAGGGAAAAAAAATAAAAATATACAAGACAAAAGACCCCGTGGCTTCCATCGTTCCTCGGACAAGTTTCTTGCGCACGTAAAATGAAGTTAGCAGCAGACCCGAACTCCACACGAAAGAATGAAGACGCTGACAATAATCTCCATAACAAGTGAACTGCTCTTTTCAAGGCACATCTACAATGACTCGATGGCAAGCGAGAATGAACCACAAACAGCTGGCTCAAAAGCATCGGGATCACAAAAAATAATCTGGAGTCTTGCGTGTGGTATCGGGCTCAATCTGCCTGGGGGCTGGGTCAAATTGAAGGAAATTTTGCTCCATGTTCTCCCCAATTTCCAGTATTGCGGCCATGTTCCCACAGCGATAGCAGTAGTTAGGAGCGCTAAATACTGTGACAACATTCTTGTCCTATAAAGCATATATCATGACGGGGTTAGATGATTTCACGTATGCCTAAAATGAAATAGAATAAGCAAAACAAGGTAGGCACCCACTAGAGGCCCAAGAGGTAAAGGGACCAAAAGAGAGACGCAAAATAAGGGCCCTAGTTTTTCGTTTCCATTCGACAAACCTGACACCAATTGTAACCCTCCATGACAAGCTGGTGGGCTCTTGAAATCAGGGATAGCCCATTCGTGTGGTTGAATTGAGCGGCTATATCCTGTCCAAAGGTGTACCCAGCTCCACGGGGTGATATACCCCACCCGCAGCGGTCATCAGGGTCAGACCACAGGAGATCGCACATGGGCCCTTCATGTGGGACCTGCAAATCATTGGGGAGCACAGTAAACAACAAGTAGCTGAAGGGGAACAAATGATTAAAATCAATAATCTCTTCTAATGTTAAGTAGGTATTACAGTCCAGGAGATTTAATATGATCACTGAAAGGTGAGACCATGGAAAACGCCAATCAAATACCTTATCTTCATTAGCAAGAAGGGGAATGAACAAAGAAGAAAGATGGCAATGCATAATTAATAGCTAGTTTGAAAATTTCAAAATTATAGTTGAGGAGAAACTTTGAGGAGGTAGCCAATGGCTATTCCATCCCATAGCAATCCCCACATTTTACATACTGAAGCGTGATGAGGATGCAACTGAAACATCTTTTTAAGCATTGTTCAGAACCAAATTCAATTGCCTGTACAAGAGAATCCCAACACCCTCCCAAAGCACTTGTTAAACAAAAGGATATTAAAATTCCAAGCATCTTTCACATTCCACTAATGTACAGCATGAAGTTTCACAAATTACCATGCAATTATTTTTTCGTTCACAAGTTCAACTTATTGGCACACTAACAAAGCATATATAAAGAAGATGGCAACGGAAAATGGTGGCTTGTTTATAGACATATATACATGTGTTTGTCTGCAGAGGCTAGAGAAAGAGAACTAGTCTTTTGTAGTAATAACATATCTAACACGCATTATCGAATGATAAACAAACTGCAAGAAATCAATTACTCAAGTACCTCTTGTATACGATCCAAAGCTCGGATATTATCAAGAGTATCCAGAGATGGTGACAGGCCTCCATGCAAACAGAATATCTACATTTCGCAGAAATAAAGGTTATGAAAAGCGGTCAGCAGATAATTCAAAATGAAACTATGGCCCAGATATTACACAAACCTGACTCTCAATGAGGGCTGTCAAGGGTAGATAATCAAAAAGATCAGTGAAATACTTCCAGACATTGGCATTCCCATACTTCCTCAAGCATTCATCATAGAAACCATATCTGAAATGCAAAAGATAAACAATTAACACAATGTTCAACCCCAACTGGCCAAAAGTATTTATTCAGAAGACTGTAACTAGAAAGGATAAAATTGAGCTGCGGTCACACCAGTATGGCATCATTTCGAATTAGTGGTAAATAGCTTCAACTAATAATGCAAAATAATCATTTCCTAGGATGTCTAGTCATATCAATCTCAGCATTGCAATTGCAGGATCTCTAGCTCTATTTCAAGGAAAACCAGCCAAGATCTACCAATTGATACATCTCATCCTCGTTTAGAACAGCATAACACCACTGCTTTACCAGCTTCTTTCAGTGGGCATACAATCCACAGGATATTGCCAAAAATCCATGCATATGATGGTGAAGCATATAGAGCTGTAGGTTGAGCTAAAGGAATCATCCTTTTAATTTCAACAACCCACTTTCAGTACATTGAGAAGAGAATTTTAAGAATTTTAATTTCAGTAACCCAATTTGAGTGCATTGAGAAAAACAATTTAAGACTTTTAATCAAAATTGGCGTTTATTTTTCAGCTATTTGATACTTAGTTATTCTTTCTTCAAACAAATGGCAACCAATATTCTGGTGATACCTCAGAACTCAAGAATTCTGTTGAGATTGAGGTAATTCCAATTAACAAAAGCATTATTCACCACTTTTCACAATTGTCCATTATGTAACATAATTGTGATGCATAATAGTTATACTTAAACAGACTGGATAAACCAGCCCAATTGCAGTACCCAATATCCCAGTACCACCATGGTAATCTCATCACATTTCTTCACAAATTTCTTTTAGAGAATTTGTATTCCCTAGCATACAGTAAGCAGATAATAATTAAAGGTAAGGAGTTATGAAGAGAAAAATAGGTATGACAGGTGAAAAGACAGAAGGCTAGGAAAACAGAAAAACTCAAAGGCACATAGCTGATTGCATTCACAAAGCTGTCCAGCAAATCATTCGGATGCCCCATACACACTGGGCAAATATAGCCAATTCCATTAGCGGGATAAGAATAAGACTTGGGTTGGTTCGTTTTTCCATAGCCCAAGATGAGGAAAGACGGAAAAGAATTTATATAGCCAGATATATGAGCCATCAGCTTAGAATAGAAGAATTGGCAAGGCAAATACATACACTTGGGTGATTTGACGACTCTCATGATTTCCTCTAAGGATTGTGATTCTGTCTCTATAACGAACTTTCAGAGCCACCAGGAGGGTGACAGTCTCCACAGAGTAATAACCACGGTCTGCAGAAGATGCATTAACATTTAGGAAACAGTACAATACAGTCTAATCCAGGCATATAAATCAATACTCTTAAGGAAATCAAAGACAAGGATTGTACAATCCAGTCGCTGAAACTAATGAAGAAACAAAGAGTAGCTAATACACATAAACCAAAAAAGGAGTTACTCAATAATGCCGAAAGTTTCACAAACTTTTCCCCAACAACTATTTCATGTTTTATTATAAAGACAAAAATATAATCCATACCATAAGACCAATCTTGCATATAATGAAGAAACACTAGAAGCCCCATGAAAAACATCCAAGCAATTACATCAACTTCGAAACTACAGGAGGAAGAATGGTCAACATGACCAAAAATCCAACGACTACCCTGAGCAAAAAGTAAAGTTAATCCATTCTCATGATATGTCCAACTGTAATAATCTCGAATGCTGCTTAATAAATTTACTTTAGGAGTCCCCGCAAAATTACACAGATCAGTTTCATCAATAATCAAATGCTCGTAATCAGAATAATGTAACAAACTCCATGATAAATTTAGCTCATCACAGCTTAGTGTACAGTCACTAGGTGCTATTCTTAAATGCGAAACAATATACAAGAACTTCACAGTTATCAATCAAGCCAAATAATCAATATTGGGTCAAACAGATCTAGATATTGCCTTTTTTCTTTCTTCCTGCATGAGATTATGCTCATGATCCACATACAGAAAAGCTTTAGAATGTCATACACAATCCTACAGGTCATTTTGCAAATAACAATGAAACTGCAAGTAAACCAACATGCCGTGGACTTCAATAAAGCTCATTTGCCAAAAAATCAGCAAAAGAGAACCATGAAAACACCTGCCTACTATATGTGACTTGATACCTGACAAAATATATATATGTACATAAGCTGAATGCCAATACAATCTCGTGACAACAAATAGATCTTCTTGAATTATAGAAAGACCACCTTAATTAAGCAACAAACTGTGCAATCCATAAGATACGTGACAGATCACATTCCAAAATTTCAAAACAAGATACACCACCTAAAAAACAGAAATGTAGCTAAATCGGCAGCTTACTCCATTACAAACCACAATCATAACAAAAAAAATACATTGAAACATAAAATCATTTCATCCTATTCAATCTTTTTTAATACTATGTAGTCAAAAGTCAACAATCTAATGTACATGTACACACACAAACGCACGTAGACATGAACAGACAAGCACACTCTCCTCAAATTACCTGAAAACTGAAATCGTTTCATCGTTCATTTCTTTTTCAGTTCAACATATATAATAAAAAGCTTGAAAAACAGCAGTGCACACAAATACACACACATAGTATGTGCCTACACATGCAAAAATCTTTTCATTTCCATACGTATATCAAGAAATGGACGAATCCTATTGATATGTGCATTATAAAAAGAAAAAGTCTTGTCTGAGACATCGGAAAACTGACCTACATAATCGCCCATGAAGAGGTAATTTGTGTCAGGCGCGTTGCCGCCTATTCGAAAGAGCTCAACCAGATCGTAAAACTGGCCGTGGATGTCGCCGCATACGGTGACCGGACACTTGACCGGCTGCACATTCCACTCCTCCACCAGTATCGCCCTCGCCTGTTCGCACAGCGCCTTCACCTCCGCCTCCGGCAGCGCCTTGCACTCCATCAGCTGCTCTATCTGCCGATCCACATCAGCGTGTGCAGGCATTTTTTCCTCTATCTATAATTAATTAATATATATCTGTTTCTTTTATTTATTCTAATTTTCCTCAATTTTTTTATTTAATCAAAATTTTTCTCGATCTGCAAAATCCACACCAAATGATAAATATTTAAACGAATCAGCAAATAAAAAAATTTAATTTCTAAAAAAAATTCAAATCGGTTAAAAAAATAAAAGTACCAAAATAAATTCGAAACGAGTACACGTACCGTGAATTAGATCGATTTGAAATCTAAAAAAGAACCCCAAAAAAAAAAAAAAAAAGGCAAAAAAGTGGTATGCTTTGTCACGCTTTTTCGATCATTTTCCGTTTTTGAGAATCTGTATCTGCTCCGCTGTTTCTCTCTCTAGAATCTAAGAGGAGTAAAAAAAATTATATATTTGTGCATATATATATATTTATTTATTTATTTATTTATTTAGAGAGAGAGAAAGAGAGAGAAAGAGAGGAGGCGTATCTAGTTTTTTCTTTTTGTAGCGAACAAGAGAGAGAGAGAGAGAGAGAGAGAGAAATGAAACTCAAATGAAGCGAAATGAAATGGAAAGTTTTCTCACACCGATACACGCAAGCACGCACACACACACACACATACACTTTTCTCTCTCTTGTTTTTTGCAATTATTTTGGCGTTAGTAATGAAGACGTATTTCTTGCTCTGGTGGCTCCGCTGGGTCAAACTTATAAAAAATGTGTGGTGACACGCGTCCTGCGAGTGGATTTTTTGCGTTGGTTTTCGTTTTTGTTTTTAAATTGGGCCTTGGGTTTTTGTTTGAGTCGCTTGCATCAGAGGCCTTGGTTTTTAATTTGTTCGTGGCCCAAACTTTTTGTATACAGGTTAAATTATCGCGGCCCAGACAAAATATGGACGTTGAAGAAGAGGACCTGATCCAAAAGGAGAGTCATTCGAGGCCTGAAAATAAAAAGGGCCAAACAAAGAAACAACAAAAGACAGGCCATAGCCCAAACCTGGAGGATAATAATTTAATTCCTCCATTTCCAAGCCAATCTCCCACCCATAATGAATTATGAACCTAGATCATCACTCTTTAGAAATTAATGAAGGACGGATTATAGTCCAAATCTGGAGGATAATAGTTTAAACCCTCCACTTCCACTTCAATATCTCGATCCAAACCCAGGTCTTCACTATTGAAAGGTCTTGGAAGATAATAATTTAAACCCTCCGCTTCCAATTCAATCTTCTATCTCCAACAGGATCCTAAGTTCCTAACCTGGATTATCACTCTTGGAAAGTAACAAAAGACAATCCACAACCCAAACCTGGAGGATAATGATTTAAATCTTCCATTGTCAATCAAATCTTCCATCGTCTCTAATGAAATCCGAACTCAAGCTATTATTTTTGGGCAGTAATCTCAACAGTAATCCCACCAAGCTATCAAGCAAGCTATGCTAAGCTTACAATTTATTATCCTAATTGATTGGGGTGGGATGTAATCTTTTTTAGTAGGGCTATATGATGATTAATCTCCATGTCTCAAAGTTGTTAGCCGTCTACGGGCACGATATAAATGTATCAAGTTAGGTTCTTAATGGAAGGTTTAATTCAATTAATTTGTTACAACGCTATCATTATTCATTCATGCAGTAAATATAGAACGAAAACTATCCAAGTCATACATATACTAGAGCAGTTTCTTTATCGATATCATGCAGCGAATATAGAACAGAAACCATCTAATAAGTGTTTTTCATTATGGCAATGGATATATAGTCCCTTTTGTTTACGTAAAGCTAAAGGTAAGATTTCACCTAAACACCCTCATCCTTTATTTTATTTCTCGTAAAGTTATTATCATTTGCCACTTATATAGGCACTTTTCACTTTTTCTTATAGAACTTTTATAAAATAAGCCGACAATTTGACATTAGATATATTATCTCTTCGAGATCACTCTCAATTTTACTTGGTTTATCAAAAAAAAAAAAAAAGTGACATTAAATGTTACTGTTCTTCCAATTGATTCATTTCTTCCAATCTCCTAGCTTAGTCCCTCATAATTATATTTATTAACAAAGGATAGATCTCCGGAGAATACGTGATTTACCTAATATTTCACAAGTTTATTTGACTTATTTTATGTTTTGTCATGTCATTTGACTCGGGCATAAATGGCATTTTTTTTTTTAATATTTAATGATTATGTTCAGTTTATTTGAAAGAGGGACCTAAGAAGGAAAAACAAAGAATTGAGGAGCTTGTTTAGTCTAACACCTAAAACCAAGGAATTTGAATGTCTTATTCCTTTTATTCATGTTAATTAGAATTGTTACCTTCTTCTTTTCTTTTTAAAAATTCAATCCTTCACCAATTGTTTATTTACTTTCCTGTACTTTTTCTCTTATTCTATTATAAAATTATCTTATCCTTTTCTTTTTAAAAAATCATATTCCTCACCAATTGTTTATTTACTTACCTTTAAGGGTTTTCTCTTATTCTATTGTAAAATAAAATGTCTCTCTCCTTTAAATGCTTTTGGCTATATTGGTCCTGGTATGCCATAGTTTTGCTCGATAAACCCTTATTAATTAACAACATAATCAACAAAATGCCAACCGTTTTTGAATCTCAAAATTTTCCTTATCTTTTTGGCAATTGTATCGATTTTGAATCTCACAAAAACTTTAGACCAAGTCTTTGCTTCTGAATCCTATCAAAAGTTAAAGTGAGTGACAAAAGAGCTTGAGTAGAGAGCCTACTTTGCTTTTTTCTTTTTTCTCTTTTTTTTTTAATACTTTAGAAAACTTTGAAGAAGAGAGAAGTAGAGAGATGAGCAAAATCAAAGGGTGCATGCGACCAAGATATCGTTGTTGTTGCTGTTGGCTACTTTCTTTTTCTCTTTTTTCCTTTTTTCTTCTCCGCAGCCATATGGGGTTGGGGCCATGCATGCATCTTAAATTGCCCTCATTCTTCGCCAAAGTTCGAATGGTCCAATGACCGAAACAGTTATATTTTCACGCATCTCTCAACCAAAGAATCTAGTGAAAAAGACTAACACAAAGAGGCAATAATCCCCTAGCTTTATTTTCTTTTTTGTGCAAGTGCAAACACCTTTAAATGGTGGATGTGCTTTAGTTTTTGAACACATGCCACATCTTAACTATATCAACAAAACATTGAGGATTTAGGGTTTTTCCTTTATATTAGTCTCAAATCTAACATAACTTGAAAATACCTAACATAAAGCATAAAAATAAAAATGTTTATTCCTGCTAACTCTATACAACATTCCCCACTAAGAACAAACATTAAGAAAAGTATTATACTTAGAGATAACGTCAAATTATTACTTAAAGCTGAAATTTTTATATTTGGTCGGCTTAGGATTCTCGTACGTATATCTTAGGGTTTGCTTTCTGGATGACAAGTAAGTATGAAATATTTAATTATACAGGTATAGATGAAAGTTTCTGTTTCGAATTAATTTTCGCAGTGGCAAGTTGCTACATCCCTACAGCCTACTAATATTTCTTTTCTTCGCTAAAGTATAATCATGTGGAAGAAAAAATGTATTAGTATATTTCACATCTTCACGCTAGCTTTTCATTATTTCCGTACATATAAATAGAAATCAGGCCATATACATGAGAGAATATATTTGACATTCAATATTCGAATTCTTACCATACAAAAGAAGAGTAAAAGAAAAGAAAAGGGTAAAAAGGTGACATAAAACAATACCCGAACAAAAATTTTTAGGTCCTTCAATTCCATTACTTGCCCCAATGTTACAAATTATAATTCTTCAAGACTTTCTCAAGCTGGGGTACCTTAATATATCATCCTGAACAGGAACTGTACGATCTAATAAGGATTAGTCTCAAGCTAGGATACCTTAATATATATTAGAAGCCATTGATCACCTAAGCCTTGCCTGGTGGTCGATGAGAGTTGCCTGCTCGTCTGTGGAAAAAAAGAAGCACCAGAACAATATTAGCAATTAGATTTTTTCTTTTTGAAATATATTGAGTAAAAAATTTTGATTCAGAGATAAAAAGTTCACTTTTGGAAAAGAAGATTCCTGACTATATAACAATACTGCGCCATGCATCTATACTTAGTTTTTTTTAATCAGAACAAGCTGTAATTTTGAAGGAGAAAAAGAGAGAGGGGGAAAGAGAAGTGACATGAAAAGATTAAAGCCTTAAAAGCCTCGTAACAGCAAAGAACCAATGAAATGTTAATTAGCTTTAGCTAGTAAAATATACATATACATATATATATATATATATATATATATATATATATTTACAGAGAATAAAGTGGCCCCGGTGACATCTGGTCATTTTGCTTTGTGCAATTCGAGATGAGATTATATTAACCAGAAAAAGCTTTTCACTTAAAGACAATAAAAATGGAACATAGGTTGATGTAACAGTTATGCATGATCACAGCAACCTAGCCTGACTTGAAAATTAAGAGAGAGTGGAAAACTAGTAAAATTATACCCGGTGTCAGGACCTACGAACCATCAGACAATCTTAGGATGATTTTTGTAAGAGCAATGTGTGCAAAATATCTATCTACGAGATGTCAAATTAAGAAACAAGTGACGTTCTTCTCCCAAAAAATACCCAAAATAAAATTGAAGAACATTATTTTCCAAAATCTTATATATTATATAGATGTCAAAGTGTTGGATGCCGTTTGATTAATTTATGAGTAGGAGATTAAAGGCTTTGAACTCATTATCGTACATATAAGAGAAAAGCAAAACCGTAACCATCATTGAGGCAATTCGAAAAGAAATTAAGGGGGAGCAAATAAGATGGATGAAAAATTTCGCAAAAATAATAATAATAATAATAAGGTGCATGAGAAGCCTAGGCTTGATTTGAGTATGTTATTCTTTTGGAACAATGAATTCTTGATTGAGTTTCTTAAATTTGTTTAACTAAATACTTTAGTAGAACAGGACTTTAATAGAAGAAATGGAATTGGAGGGTTTGTTGCTTCCTACCAAATTATCAACGCTTAAAATGTTTCAAACCTCACTATAGTAACAAGCTGGAGAGTACCAAAGAATAAGGACGTATTTGTTGAACCGTCATATAACGAGCAATAATTTATGCCACCTTTTTCATGCATATGGTTAAAGTTCTACAGGAGGAAGAGATAAACATATATGTGATATATACTCTAATTACACGAACCAAAGCTGAAAAAAAGATGATGCATACCTGTTATGGATGGGGTCAGGTCCATTGGGAACTCTTCTTTTGCTCATGAAGTAGAGATCAAATTTGGGATGAAGATTGTTTTTACCCTTCACTCTTCCCATCACTTCCATATGCTTTAAACTTCCTGCAGTTTGCAAGTCTAGTGGTGTTCTCCTCATTTTAGCTTCTCCATTCTGCAAAACTCCAACCAAGCACAACATCATAAATCCTTCAAGTACGAGTACAAAAACCAATGCCCTCCAAACTCTCCTCATCTCTCCCGCTTTACTTTACGTTTATTGAGGAGGAGTAATTTTCTTAGACTCAGTACAAAGAAATAATAATCAAAGAACGACAAAGTAGTGAGGCTTCGAACAATTGTTTTGTCGTAATACTGGTGCCTAAGGCTTCAAAGGGAAGAGAGGAATTGAAGAGAGGAGCCAAAATTGTTCTCTTTTTAGCTCTCTCTTTTTCCTTTTTTTTTTTTAACCACTACATGGGTTAAGAGTATTGGGTTGTTTTCTTTATAGGTTTGAGTGATTCTCTGTTACTTTGCGAAGAAGAGAGAGGGAAGACAGAGGGGAGAGAGAGAGAGATAAGCTGCTTTCTAACGTGACATAGAGGGTACAACTTACTTTATAATACTGGTATGGTGACGGGGAGGAGGCTCATATACGACAATCTTACTTTTGCTTTGAGTTTGTGCACTTTCATGCATCTACGTACGTTATCCAGCATGCCTTACTACAATTCCTTACGTGAGATTGTATAATAACTCGATTCCCAGGGAACCGTCCATGGCATATTTAATATTGATTTTCACGTTAACAACATATATACTTTTTTTTTTCTTTACTTTGAGTTAGGGCTTTCTCAAAT
Organism: Cordia subcordata; assembly: GCA_028554755.1. Classification (NCBI taxonomy): domain Eukaryota; kingdom Viridiplantae; phylum Streptophyta; class Magnoliopsida; order Boraginales; family Cordiaceae; genus Cordia; species Cordia subcordata. Next base: position 3,693,989 of record JAPTOF010000020.1, read on the forward strand.
CACATTAAATTTAAAACAAATCTCTAATATTAGGTCAAGACTTGGAAGCAATTAATAGAAGAAAAGTTCTCCTAACAAGTGTATTTTCTCAAAGATGAACTAGTGTTCCCCTTAAAGGTGAGGCCGCTAGCTACTGCCTCAATTAGCAACTTATTGATAACGTCTATACTTTTATCAATGAATAAAGAAGTTGGGTACATATATATAGCAACTTGTTTAACCAAAATTTTAAAATTATTTCTAATAATTTAGTGCATATCCTCTTTTGATGTAGAAGAGATCTAAGGTCCCCAAGGATGCCCCGCGATTTAGAAACCAAGTTCATTCTCAGTTCTCTATTCTGAGTTACCCTGATTTCTCTAGTAGTTAAAGTCGTGGGACCAGTCCATCTACTCAGGGTTTATCATCCAAATTAAAAGGATGTGTTCCCTTGTTAATGGAAAAAAAATACAAAAAATCCAAGATTAATTATCAAAATGATGAAATATTATTATATTCTAGATTAAAAGAATTTTTAATCATAAGTTAAATGATTGAATTCAGTTAAATCATGTATAGTTACATTAATGCTACCTAAAAAGGAAAAGCAGTGCTTATTACAAGAGAAAGTTTGTAACTTTGTACAAGAGTCTCTTGATAAAGGTGAATTCCCCAAAGAATTTATTAAACAATTTCGGCCCATAAGCTTATTGAATGTGGTTGGGAAACTAATCATGAAAGTGTTGGTTAACCGTATTCGGCCTCTCTTAAAGAAGTGGATTGGTCCCTATCAGCGTACTTTTATCCCTGGGAGATCCACCTATGATAACATTCTAGTTGTTTAAGAAACAGCTCATATCATGGAGAACAACAGAGGGACAAAAGGAATCATAGCTATGAAGATTGACCTAGAGAAAGCCTATGATAGACTCAACTGACAGTTTATAGCTGACACTCTAGAACAAGTTGGCATGCCCAACAATTGGATTTCTCTGATCATGTCTTCTCTGTCTACAGCATCAGTTAAATTATTACGGAACAGGTAACCTGTAGACCCTTTTACACCCTTTTGTAGGGTTAGATAAGAAGATCCACTATCTCCATACATATTTATCCTACGTATGGAGAGGTTGGCTCGAAAAATTAGTAAGGTAGTAGGAGATAGAAGATGGAAGCCGGTGAAGGTAAGGCGCAGTGGTTAAGGGATTTCTCGTACCTCCTTTGCCGACGACATGCTGCTTTTCGTGGAGGCATCCTTGGAACAAGTCAAAACCATTCAAGATGTTTTGGAGGATTTCTGCATGGAATTAGGCCAAAGGTTTAATGTGGCAAAATCTACCCTAGTGGTGTCCCGTAATGTAGACCATAACTTCACTAGGCAGATGAGTTTGCAATGTGGGTGTCGGGCAATGAACGACTTGGAACAATACTTGGGAGTACCTATCCACCCGATCTACGCCAGTAAAGGTACTTATAAAAATTTGATTTCTAAAATGCAATGTAAGCTTGCAGGTTGGAAGTGGCATACCCTTTCATTTGCAGGCAGAGTCATCTTAGCAAAGACGGTGTTGACGGCCACACCAGCTTATATAATGTAAACATCGTCACTACCCGCTCAAACTTGCTAAGAAATTGATAAGATTCAATGGAACTTCATTTGAGGCTCTTCGGAAGAGAAACACAAGGTGCACTGGCTTTCTTGGGAAAAAGTTTGCAGGCCAAAGAATAAAGGAGGACTTGGACCCCAGGAAGCTAGATAGGTAAAAGAGGCATTACTTACAAAGCTAGGTTGGAAAGTTTTAAATGAACCAAATTTATCATGGGTGAAGATGTTGAATAATATATATTTCCATGAAGACTTCCTGAACTATGAAGGCGAAGGGACTGATTCGAGAATTTGCAAGGCTATTCTCAGAAGTAGAAATATATTAACTAAAAGGCTTAAGTGGGCAACAAGAAATGGAAGGACTACTTGTTTCTGGCTTGACTGGTGGGTAAGCAATGACCCCCTTGATAAAGAGACACTCCAAAGAATTCCAGAGGAACAACTCTAGTGGATAGTGGAAAAGTTTGTCCAAAAGAATGGTAACTGGGCATAGGAACACTCTCAACATTTGGTACCATTGGCAGTTATTCTCCTTATAGCGGGAACAAGAGTGCTAAAAAGGACTACCAGTGAGGACTTCATGACCTGGTCGGGCGATGCAAAAGGAAATTTAACAGTGTCATCAACATTAAGTCTAATTGGAGGTTACACGGAGGACAAGAACTTCTGTTGGGATCACCTTTGGAAAGCAAAATGCCCTCAATGTTGCATTACCTTTATATGGCAAGCAGTGTACCAACAGTTACCATGCAATGCTAATCTGGTAAGGAGACGTATTGACAAGGAGGAGAGATGCGTTGTTTGCGAATATGCTAAGTAAACTGAGGAGCATGTTTTTCAGCAATGCAAAGAGGCCGTCAAAATATAGAGACTAATTCAGTGAGATAGGGGTCATAAAGTGTTTGATGATTCACCTTGGAGGGAATGACTATCAAATAACATCATAGACATGAAATGGCGTGAAACTTTCGTGGATACCTTGTGGTGGTTGTAGCGCTGAAGAAATGAAAAATTAATCACACACAAAAATCCACCACTCCATATCAAAGAGAAATTTATTTCTGATTACATATCAAAAGTGCGTGAGGCTTGGCAAATAAGGAACGTGGATGGGCTCTCAATCGACAAAGAATGGAAACTTATTAATTGGGTACCCCCGAGCGAAGGTTTAAAGTCAATATTGATGGATGCTCAAAAGGGAACCCAAGACAAGTAAGATCAGGCGGAGTGTTTCGTGACAGCTGAAGCAAGTGGGTGAGGGGGTTTGCTATCAATTTGGGGTATGTAATAAACAATTTAGCAGAGACGCAAGCTCTATTGGAAGGCCTTAAGCTGGCCATAGAGCAAGGGTGACTCAGTTGGAAATTGAAATTAAGTCGCAAATTCTAACGTTTTGGATTAAAGGGGAGGATCATCCAAGAACTATTTTGCAACCAATAATCAAAGAATGCAAAAATATATTGGTGGCTAACCCAGGATATTCTCTTAGGCATATTTACCAAGAAGCAAATAGAAGCGCAAATTAGATGGCTTACTTTGACTTGAAACTACCAATATGCACACATGTAATCGAATAGCGACCACACCAGCTGTGAGTTATCCTTAAAAAGGATCTGACAGGAGTCTCATCCCCCAGAATAATCTTGTTGTAATATTAGCGTAGCTTCCACTAATAAAATACACACACACACACACACATCTATACACATATATGTGTACATATATATATATATATATATATATATATATATATATATATGTATATATATATATACATATATATATATATATGTATATATATATATATATACATATATATATGCATACACATATATATATGTACATATTATATGTATATATATATATATATACACATATATATATACATATAATATACACACATATATGTGTATATATATATGTGTGTGTGTGTGTTAAGCTTTCTTTGTAAGGCTGTCTATTTGTACGTACCCCTCCTAAGTTAGGCTGTGCATACTTTACCGTTAGTGGCTTCTTTGAAGCTTTTGTGAAGATCTTTACTTAAAAAGGCAATTTACTAACTAGATACCAAACTTCAAAAGAAAAGAACATAAGAATGCATCATTGCAAAGTAAAGAAACTTGCTAAAGTTGTTTGGCCTAGCTATTGACAATTATACTGAGAAAAATAAGTATGAAGAAACTTAGACCAACAGCATATGATTTGTTCGCAATATGGTTATATTTTAAGTAATATTCAATAATTATAAATTGATCACCGCAGTTAAAATTAAACTTTAAAAGTATGTGGTCCTTTCTCTCTTTATTCTTTCTGATTGTAGTTATCTGAGTGATATATAACCATGTTTAATATACTTATAAAATAGGTAGAAATTCATTAGGCTGAAAGAGGAGCTTATTGAGGGGCTGTTTCTTCTTCTTCTTCTTCTTCCTTTTCTAAAAAATAAAAAATAAAATCTTACTGCATTACATTTGTTTCGACATCGATTCCATGCGCAGCTGCTACTTTATAAATGACGGCCGTCGTCATGCATGGTCCATATATATATATATGCTCAAATCATTGTAACCACTCATATTTGATAATGACTCTGCGTACTAGTATCAAATTAATTAGATATACACTTATTAATAACTTAAACTTTTAAAAAATAAGATCAAATAAAAATATGTTATTAAAATTCTCCTACCGAAAAAGTAATGAGTTTAAATCTCACTACATCACCGGTTTAATTACATCTTGCATAGCTTAAATTTCACTTTGCACTTGGGAGAATGTGTTAAGAATAAAGTTCTACCACTATCTATAATCTCATTTATCACATGTATAACTCAATAACTTTGCTTTTACCTAAAGGCAGTAATTCAAATCTAACAAGGAAAGATACTCAAACTGGGATATGTATGGGAAAAGGTTATAATGGAGAATGGTATCGCACACCATCAAATTATTGAATAGAGAATGAGCATGTTTTATCCATAATATATTAGACTAGCCATACAAATAGAAAGTGTGTTCCAGAATCAAATGCCGCTAACTGTGGTGGCTTCATAATGAAGTTCAACAACAAAATAGTTCATGCAAAAAGTTAACAAGTTGCCTTCAAATGTTGGATATATGTCGTTTTCGTGAATGCGGCCAAACAATCAGTTTCTATGTAGCATAATGGATTGGCGCAACAGAACAAACAGCCAGCATAAGTTTTTGCCAGAGTAGATAAATATATTGAACGTAAAATCTTTCAAGCTTATCTCAAGAGTGGAAATAAAAAAAGAAGGTTTAATTAACTCATGAACCAAAAATTTCTAATAACCTAATAGCCTCTGCCTTTACTGAGGGGTTTAATTTTTTTTTTTTAATATTTAGTGCTATGCCACTGAATTTACAGCCTCGAATGAATCCAAATTTCTCGTCATAAAGAGGGCGAAAAGAAGAACATCTATCGCTTGGGCATGTATGTCACTTGCAACAAAAAATTGCTTGTCACTTTGTCTGGAGATGCATGTTTTGGCAATTCGCGGGACGGAATTAGAAAGTTTTTGGCAATGATACAAGGAGAATTTTCTCTGCTAGAATGATTAACAAATGAACTTGGCGTTGCCGTCGAAAAAAAAAAATCTCATCCTCTTTAATTTATGGAATCGTACATGACAACTTTGAGCATTGTTCCCCAAAATTCGATATTATCTTGTGTCGAAACAAGAATAACTGCACATATATGAAGAAAGATTCCACAAGAAAAAATGACGAATCTTTGCCATGAAAACCAGTTGTTTGATTTATTCGATGAAAAAGAAGGCACTTTCTTGTCTAATCAAACGCTTTGGCTCTAATGGTTTTTGAGTGCGAGAGGGAACCATTTGAGACCATTTTTGTTCTTGTACAAGCCTCTTTGCATATATTTTTTGGATATTAAAACACCTTTGAATCTTTCGAGAAAGATATACAACTTCTTCAGAACATTGATTATTGCATTATGTTATGTAACATTCCATAGTCTTAATAGCTTCTAGATTTGATTCATGGACAAATGGCAAAAGCAAAGATTGGCCTATATGTTAGGCCATAAACAAGAAAAATTAATTTATGAGAATTCAAACTATGCTGACCAATACCATGGGCAATCCTACATTATATTCGTGCTTAGTATAATTATATTTCTTGACATTCAAATCTCACGTGAACGTGACATTAAAGACAAATGTTCCTTCGACATTTTCGCACAAGTTTTAGGAATAGACAGATGGATAGAGATTCACATGCCTACTATTGTTTAACTATAATTATGTGATCTACCTACTTAAACCTTTAATTGATTGTTCTTGGATTGTATATTTTAGAGGAAATTAAATTAAAGCCAGGAGAAGGATCTCTCCCCCTGTTTACGTCGAATATTTTCAGAAGAAGGATGAGTCATGGGAAGGGAAAGTCTCTCCATACACTTCAGATGAGGAGGATTCACTAATATCCTCCCAATTTGGAGTGTTCTAGAAGGGTGGGAAAAAAGTTTGACTTGTAAAAAATCTTTTTGAGAAAATTACTCCACCAAGCAAATGCAAAATGCTTGTAGGGTGAGAGAAATCTGCACAATGCTTAAATTAATATCGGCAAATGTGTAAAGGGTGATTTGTGACTCGTAAGAGATGGTAGCCTACTTCTTGGGTCTCGGGCTTTGTGCTACACATCGGAATGTATGAATTTTTGGATCGTGTATGAATTAAGACGTTTTATAGCATCACGTCCTATCACCTGAAAGTGAGAATTCACGTTGTGCATATGTACGAAAAGGAATAATAATGACAAAACTAGAGAATGAGGCTTTGTTGAAACTCTAAGCTTTGAATACAGTGATAATCTAACACAATTAATTCTGTATTCCAAATAAACCTTCCACCTCTTAAAAAATTGGAAAAAAAATATAAAATCCTTTCTTTCTTCTCATTTATTTTGCAATCCCAACAAGACTAAGAAGGGACACTTTTAAGTAAAAAAAACTTCTAGCGAAGTCTTTTTTTTCCTTTTTTTTTTTTTTGGTTTCCTTATATACATGGGATATTAAGCATCGATAAGAAAGATTTTTTCTTTTTTCTGCTTCATGGAAGACTAAGAATGTGGGAATCAGTTTAACAAATATAACACTCCTTCTACACCGTCAAGTTAGAGATTCAATTAGTTTGGTGTCTAATCTATTATGAAAAATTGATAAATTGCTGTAGAGCATATATAGTTCAATAGCCAATCAACACATTTATTTGCTTCACGATAAATAGTTGATGTTCTTGGAGCCACCTCTTACAATCCTCAATCATGAATTTGAACGAGTTATTAGTTAGTGGGGGACCGGTGATCAAATTGTAAGAGCTTTTAGAATCAGTTTCAATGATAAACTGTTGATTTAGTACTCCATATTAGTTATAGCTTCAAAATACTTCAAATTGGGAGAGAAACAAAAAAAATGAAGTAATATATAATAACTAGTATTTCACCCATGCACCATGGGTTCATATATATTATGACTACAATGTTAAATTTTGCATTTCTAATCCAAATATATGTTTATACCTTGGAGGTAAAAAATAATTTTATTTTTGAAAATAAAATACATGACTTTCTATATGTTTTTATTTTAGAATATTTCTAAATATATATTATATAATTTTAACTATAATCTTTAAAAGTAATAAATGATTGCACTCTATATTTGAATTAATTCTATCCCTAGTTTTTCTTTTGTAATTCCTATATAATTGCACCTTTTATCCCAGCACATTAAGTGAGATGACTTAGAATCATTGAAAGAAAAAAAAACCTTAATTGAAAGAATCTCACAATTAGAGTTAGCATATCTTTGATATTTAAATAATTTGCATTTTCCATTGATTAAATATGTTGGGATCATTGAAATGAGAGTATGGCAATTATATGGACAATGATTAAGATGAGAATGGATCATTATCTAAACTAGTGATTGAAATGGGGGTGGGTAATTATATGAGGGATTTGCGAGAATTACAATATTTAAGACCCTATTTATAGAAACATACTTGCTTAAGCAGTTAATTTCACAAGAAGTCTTAATTATTGTCATTAATATTTAAATTAGTCCATATTGTTTTAAAATTTTCAAATTAGTCGTCAATGATTCACAAATATAGTCAAGGGTTAATACCTCTATTAGTCCCTTAACTATTATATTTGGGATAATTTAATCCTCAAACTTTTAAAATGAGCCTTTAGTCTCTCAAATATCAATTTAAGACTCTAGTTAGTCCCAAACTTAACTTTTGTGTATTTTTTAACAGTCAAACATTTTGGTCAAACAAAGCACAAAGGCATTTTTGGCATCACAATAAATCAAACGCATAGGGTCACTTCTATCGATGTTCTCAGATTTCCAATCCCTTTCTCATCTCTTTCACCCAAACTTAAAAAAAAAAAAAAAAAACCCTAGAACAATTTCTAATAGCAATAAAGGAGCAAGTCAAAGTTGAGCCTAAAACCTCAAGTAAACCATCTAAGTTATACAGCTCGAGCATTGCTTTTTGGGATAAACCAAACAATAATGACCATACTACAATTATGTACATACAATAAATTATGAAAGCCACTAAAATATGTCGGCTCTGATGAATACATAGCACCAAAGAAATTGCTCTGGTACAAGCAAAACTCATATATTAGGCAAAATATCTTTAAGGATAGTGTCCTATCACGCCTTAAGCTATTATTTTTGAGATTTATTCTGCACTTGTTTCAACAATTTTAAGGATTTTCTTATACTATACTAATCGAGTCCGCTAACCCCAAGAGCAAACCCTCAATCACTATTGTCCCTTCACAACCACAAACTGAACAAGTGCAACCTACTACTACTGCCTTCCCTATCATGTCTACAACTACCTTCACTAAGCCATTTCCTGACATCTCTAAAATAGAAGTATTTGTTGGAGCAAATTTCAAAGGATGGCAGGAGCGAGTGTACATTGTCCTTACTAATTCAAAGCCTAATGAATCGTCATCCAAGTAGTTAGAGCTCTGGGTTCATGCAAATAAGGTATGTAGACATACAATAATAAGTACTCATTCTAACAAGCTATTTGACATGTACTATTCTTACAAGGGAGCAAGGGAAATTTGGAACTCATTAATAACCAAGTACACAGCGAAAGATGATGGCGAACAAAAATTTATCGTTGGCAACTACTACAAATTGGAGATGACCGAGGACAAAGATATCAAGATCCAAATCAATGAGTACCACAAATTAATAGAAGATCTCAAATCTGAAAAAAAATCATGCTACCGGAAGAATTTGTAGTTGGTATTCTTATTGAAAAACTGCCTCAATCCTGGAGTTACTATAAACAAAACCTCAAGCACAAACACAAACGACTATCAGTTGCTGATTTGGTCGCTCATACCATCATAGAAGAAATCAACCAGAAGGAGTCCATTGTTGCCAAAGGAAAAGAGATCACGTCAAAAGCTAATCTCATGCAAAACAATAAGATAGGCAAGCCAAATAAAATGTATGAAAAGAAAAATGATTACAAGCCCAAAACTAATAATAAAACCTTCAAAAAGAAAAAAGGCAATTGCTATGTTTGTGGCAAACCTATACACCATAACCTTAATGCAGAAAAAGAAAAAGGAGAAATGACAATCCTGCTACACCAAATGCAAATTATGTTGAAACAAATGATATTATTGTTGTGGTCATTTCTCAGGTAAATATTATGGCCAATGTGAGAGATTGGGTGATAGACTCCGATGCTACTAGGCACATTTTTGCCAATAAAAATGATTTTGTGTCTTACACCCAAGTAAATGAGGTAGAAGAATCTGTTTATCTCGGTGACTCAATGACTACTCTAGTTCTTAGAAAAGGAAAAGTTCTTTTCAAACTCACATTTGGAGAAAATCTGACATTGAGTGAGGTGTTACATGTTCCTAATATTCGAACCAATATGGTTTCTATGGAATTATTAGGAAAGGTTGGAATGAAGGTTTTCCTTTGAATCTGATAAGGTCATGTTGACCAAAAATAATATGTTTGTGGGAAAAGGTTATTGTAATCATGGCTTGTTTGTACTAAATGTTTCCTAAGTGATGAATGAAAATGTTAGTTCTTCTACTTACTTGAATTATTTTTGTGATTTATGGCACGCTAGATTAGAATATGTTAGTTTGTCTTATATTAAAAAAAAGCATTTTATTAGTCTCATTTCTAATGTCAATTATTCCAACATGAATAAATGTAAAATATGTGTTGAATCTGAATAAACTAAAAAATCTTGTACTTCTGTCTTTAAGGAATCCGAATTGTTAAGCCTAATTCACAATGATCTTGGAGACTTAAAACAAACTATGACTAGAGAAGATAAAAGATACTATGTGACATTTGTAGACGACTTCTCTAGATATACAAAAGTTTATTTACTAAGAAATAAAGATGAAGTTTTTGACATGTTTCTTGTGTATCAGAAGTGAAAAATCAATTCAATAAGAAGATTAAAAGAGTTAGATCAGATAGAAGTGGTGACTATATCTTGCTTAATGATTACTGTGAAAAGGAAGGAAAAATTCAGAAATTACATCTTCTTACTCATCTGAGTCAAATGGCGTAGCTAAAAAGAAAAATAGAACTTTAAAAGAAATGATGAACTATATGTTTATTAGTTCTAATGCACCCGATAATCTATGGGGTGAAGTTATTTTGTCTACGTGTCACTCACAAAATAGAATTCCTTACAAGAAAACTAATAAAAGCCTTTATGAACTATGGAAAGGTTATGCTCCTAACTTAAAATATTTGAGAGCATAGGGGTGTCTTGCTAAAGTAACTTTGCCTGACCCTAAGAAAAGAAAAATAGGCTTTAAAACTTCTGATTGCATGTTTATTGGATATGCTGATATTGCATATAGATTCCTTGTTATTAAAAGTGATGTGATTACTATAGTCGAAACCAAAAAGGCAGAGTTCTTTAAGAACGTCTTTCCTTTAAAAATTGATTATGTTTCTCGTGTACCAGTTATTCAAAATGATATTGAAAATAACAATTTGAGAAAGAGCAAGAGACCAAGAAAAGAAAGTTTTTTTGGTAACGACTTTTATACTTTTCTTGTAGAGGACGATCTTCTAACTTTTTCTAATGCAATTTCTTCTTCTAGTGCACCGTTTTGGAAAAAAATCATCACTACTAGAAAACTGGTCTATAGCACCGAAAATTAGCTACTAATGAAAATCAATCACTAAATTTAAGTTTTGTGACCGACAACAAAATCGGTCTTTAAATATGCAGGCAACAAATTAGTGACCAAAAATCAGTCGCTAAACTATAACAAGTCAGTCATTAAATATCAAACTAAATTGGCAATTTTACGACAAATAGAAAATCTGTCGCAAATTGTAAATTGGGACTATATTATCAATACTCAATTCAGTTGCAAAATTAGCAATCGATTTAAACATTGGTAGCTAAATTAGCAACCAATTTAAAGATCGATAACTAAATGTTGCAACTGATTTTTTAAATATATATATATATATATATATATATTATCTTTACATATATAATTTGCAAAACCATTTAATCTCATCGCTTCACCCACTTTTTCTCGCATTTTTATGCATCCAGATTGTCGTTAAAACATCCACCATCTAATTGCTTTTGGGTTTTCCACTTGAATAACCAGGATTCAATTGTTGTTCCACTTTCATCACATTTTTTTATAGTGGATGACAGTTGTTAAACACTATCCCTCAAACTTTTCATTTATATTCGTCGATCTATCAATTTATTACCCGATCAATGGCTAAGGCATGCTATCTTTTTTTTTTTTTTCCACAAAGCGTGTCTCATATGCTTTTCTTTCTCCTTCTTCTTCTTCTCGATATCTCCTTTTCTTCTGCATATCAAAACCTCAACAATCACTAAACCCTAAAACCCATACTTAGACACACACAAACACATATTACCACGTATTTTATTTCTCTATTCCCTACCGTAATAATCTACTCTCGCTTATCGAATATTGTATCACCCCAAGTGAGAGGCTTCTGGCTTATCTGAATGAGATATTATTTAGCTACTGAAAGATTTTCCATGTCTGCTTGAGTCTAAACTGGCAATAGATTTTGAAAGATCGAAAGTATGAAAGACTTGTTACAATTTTTGCATGGGAGAGGTCCCCTACATATAAAACAGTGATTGTATGCTCATACAGTTACACTTGACAGTACCTCTGAATTTTAGTAATTCTTCATATAAAGGTTGTCTTACATGAAATCATGTTAAGATAGATATTGTAAGAAGCAAAATCTCAAATAATTATCTCTTTTGGATTAACCGATCATAAATTTCAATCTGGTTAAATGCAACTTTTCTGTTTCATTCAAATTTGTTGTTGCATCACTGGTGCATATAGCACATAATGATTGAAAACTGTATTAGTTAATTCTTTAGGATCAGTCATGTTACAGAGAAAGTAGTCTTGGAATAATTCTTGCCTTTTTCTCCTCATGTAGAATTTCAAATTGCATTTCATTTTTCTTGTTAGGGGCCTATCTTGAAGTTCATAACTGATTAATGTTATGGTACTTGTTATTATACGCTGAAATGGTACAAGTACTCCATCCATATTAGTCTCTGTTTCAGAAATAAGATGAACTACTGCGCGATAGAACTAAATTATTGAAGCACTGATTTTAGCTCCGATATCAACACCTATGGTAAATGCTTTTCTGATCAATGCTTTTTGGATTGCTTGTTGTTTTGTGATGCACACCTCCTTTGCTTTGTTTATCAGCATCACATAGCACTTACCAAATTATAGGTTAAGAAAGTACAGCAAGAGAAGAAATTTGAGTTAGTAATGGACTGAGAATTAGGTAACAGCTATGACCAAATTGAGATGGGACAGATGCTTCAAATGGTTGTGCTTATATGCGTACATTTTTGTTTAGTGCTTGGGCCTATTTGGCTGTTGGACAAAGTGCTCAAGAGATAATCAATGAAGTAAGAAGGCAGTTTATTGAGAGGCCAGGGACCATGGTTGGTGTTCTACTCTTCTAATGATGCCCACTAATCTGAGATGCCAGGATGGATCTATCTTCAGAAGAATAGATAGTGGATATCCTATATGTTTATGCACTATTTATGCCTTTATCATTTCTCTTCAAGTTGATCTAGTTCGTAGGATATGTGTTAATCTCTGATGAAATTGTAGAATGAGTTATAATGAAATGGCAGATCTCAAACCTTGTAAAATTTTGTTAAATCGTGTTCAATTTATAATTGAAATTTTAAATATTTGTTGCTGAAATAACTGCTTTTTTTTTTAATCTTTGCATAAAATTGTTAGTTATCACCAGCTTCTGAATAATATTATTTGGACTCTTTCCATACAAAATTTATAATGCAATTTGGCTATCACCTGATTGCTAATTTAGAAGATGGCAAAATTAGCTACCAACATGTCGGTAGCTAAAATTAGCTACGACGTCATGGGTAGCTAAAATTAGCTACGACGTCAGCTAAAATTAGCGACCGCCCCGTCTATAGCAAAATCAATTGCTAAGAGTTTTTGCGATCGATTCCAAGATTGTGCATACATGCTATTTTAGCAACCAACGAATGTGTTTGCAGTTGTAATACATGCTATTTTAGCAACTTACGAATGTGTTTGTGATTGCTAATTAACGACCGACATTGTAGTGGTTAATTAGAGACCGATTTTGAAATCAGACTCTAATTTTAATTTAGCAACGAGACATTTATCAACTGCTTTCTTCGGTCACAAAATCGGTCTCTAATGCTATTTAGCGACCAATTTTTGCAATTTAGCTACCAATTTTAGTGGTAGCAAAAGGCCTTTTTTCTTGTAGTGCATCAAAGTTGAAATGGATTCAATTTTATGAAATAACACTTGGAAATTAGTTGACTTACCTCTAGGAGCTAAACTATTGGTTGCAAATGGATTTTTAAAAGGAAGTTACTTGATGGTTCTATTGATAGATATAAAGTTAGACTTGTTACAAAAGGTGTTACTCAAAAACAAAATATTAATTATTTTAATACATATGCTCTTGTAACTAGAATTTCCACTATTCATAGTTTAATTACTTTGACTTTTATCCATAATCTTTTTATCCATCAAATAGATGTTAAAACTGCATTTTTAAATGGTAACTTAAAAGAAGAAATTTACATGGAGCAACTCAAGGTTGTGTGGTTATTGGTCAAAAAAATGAACTTTGTAAATTATTAAAGTTGTTATATGGTCTAAAACAAACATCAAAACAGTGGCATGAGAAATTTGATCAAGTTTTGCCGAGTGATGGTTTTTCATCTATAGAAGTAGATAAATATGTATACACAAAACTTGTTGATGTTGATTGTGTGATAATATGCTTTTATGTGGATGACATGCTTATCTTTGGTTCTAGCCTTGATATAATACAAAGAACTAAAAAAATTTTGTCTTTTAATTTTGATATGACAGACATAGGAGAGGCTAGGGTCATCTTAGGCATAAAATTTGTAAGAGATGATCGTGGTATAATGTTAAATCAAGGACATTATATAGAGATAATTTTGATATGGTACTTGTGAGCACTCCTTATGATGCTAATAATCAATTAAAAAAAATATGGGAGATGCTATCTCTCAAAAAAAATATGCTAAAATAATTGGGAGACTAATGTATTTGATGAATTTTACTAAACCAGATGTAGCTTATGTTGTATGTAGATTGAGTAGGTATACTCAAAATCCAAACCATGATCATTGAAATTCTTAAGAGGTACCATGAACTATAGTATTAAATATAATATATTTCTTACTGTGTTAGAAAGATACAGCCATGTTAACTGGATCTCTGATTCAGATGAGACAAAATCTATAGTGGCTATGTATTTATCTTTGGTGGGGGTGCAATATCTTGGAAATCAGCCAAACAAACTATAATTGCAAAGTCAACTATAGATTCTGAATTTGTGGCATTAGAGTTGGCTAGTAATGAGGCTGATTAGCTAAGAAATTTATTAGCAAGTATATTGTTGAGAATAAAACCAACACCTTCAGTGTCTATGCATTGTGATTGCCAAACTGCAATAGCAATTACGAAACATAAAACTTTTAATGGGAAAAATAGACATATACGCTTGAGACATAATGTGATAAAGCAGCTGCTTAGAGATGGAATTATTTCCATAGATTATGTAAAGTCAAAGATGAATTTGGCTGATCCTCTGACTAAACTTTTGGGAAGAAAACTAATTAGTGAAACATCGAGGGGAATGGGAGTACTGCCAATTTGAGATATCAATAATAATGGTAACCCAACCTATGTGATTAGTGATCCTATGAATTAGGTTCATATGGGTACTAACTAGTCATTTGTTTATCTGTTAAGCATTATTAAATTTCTGTTCCTTCTATGGTGGGAAAGTGAGGTTGAGATATGCTCTTAATCAAATCCATATCCTTTATAAGTGGTGTATTAATTACAGAATACATTTGATGGATTGACCTATATAAGTGTAGAGCGGGACCACTCTTATGAAATTTGTGGCAAAATTTCTAGAGCACTCAAGAATAACCAGGCATACGCATGACCTATAAGCGCAAAACTGCAATGAATAGCAAAAATTTGTGAAGGTATAATGTGATAAATAAGAATCTTAATTTATAACAAGATTTTTTGGTTCATAGAAACTAAAAGCGTCACCAATTTTTCTATAAGTTAAATTATTCTATCTAAGCCTGGTTCATAGTCCAAAAGACACTAGATACAATACATATACTCAATGAAATAAACCTAGCAAAGCATTTTGTTTTCTTTTTTCTTTCTTTTAGTGCTTTTAAGATAAGTGGGGAATTGTTCGTTTGTTTTGTTTTATCTCAAATGTTCTATCCCACACTAGAAAAAAAACAAAGGTTTTTCTCACCTTATAATAGTTCACACTTTAGTAGGCTTGTGAAATATGGAATAAGAGATTAGGCTCGCATGCATGAGACTTGGGCTATTAGTTTAAAACGATAGATTTGCCCCCTCTGCGCGTGAAATATACGTGAGGTCCGATCCAAGCCATCTTTTAAATTTTTTTTTTTTACTGAAAATAATTTATTTCTTGGCCTTACCAAATTTTGAATGATTTCTACTCCTGAAATATCATCTTTTTGAACGAGTAAAACACTAGTGAAAAATCCCACTACTATTCCAGATTTTGCTCCATTTATATCTCAATTTCAGCTCCTTTTTATTTCTCAACTACAGTTCTATTATTTCTCAACTTCTGTTGCCATCACTGCCTATAAATAGAGCATTGAGCTCTCCATGAAATTGCACACTGAGGAGTCTGATATCACCTCTCTTCTGCTATTTCTCTTTGTCTTTTTTAATATTCTACTTGGTTTAAAAATATATATTGCTATTCATATTTGGTAATTCATGTTCCTAGTTCCAAATACTAAACGAGCTCGTTGAATCCTAGGGACACGCTTACCAGTTAAGCAAAATATCTTAAAAACAGTGTCCTATCACGCCTCAAACCTTTTATTTCTGTGATTGATTTTGCACTTGTTTCAACGGTTGTAGTGCCATTATCTACCGAAGAGCAATATAATACCAAATCTCAAGGTTCTCCACCTTGACAGTTGACGAACTATATAAATAACAATAGAATATCAATATTTGTTTTTGTTGGGATTATTACCTCTCCTCTGGCATGGCTCCTCAAATCCATTCAGCTAAACATAGCAACCTTCAGCCTTCACTTCATTTTCTAGCTCCAATTTGAAATGTCTCTTATCTAAAGCTCTCATCAAAAGAACCCCCTTGAAAAGCACAAAGAAATTGCAAGTCTCTCCCTCCACACACCAAATCGCAACTCATAAATCACCGCAGCAAATCAATTACAACCAATAAAATTCCAGTCTTTTCAACATTTTAACTAAAAGAGCCAAAAACCTAATCTTTTTAAAGCTAAATTCGAGAGAATCAATAAAAACCAATCTTTCCAACAATAAAACCAATAGAACCAGTACAAGATTTCGACACCAAATAACAAGATTGATCAACATAAAAGAAGAGGCACAATAATAAAATAGAAATTTTCCATTATTTGGGAATATTACAACCCGAATTGCATACAAAATGGGATTATAATCTACCTAATATTACACCTTCACTACACCAAATTCCAGACATCACACAAACATTTAAAAAAAGAAAAAAAGAAAAAGACAACCACCTACATACAAATATAAGTTAGCTTCCTAACAACAATTTCTTTCTAACAATGACCATAGATTCATCACCATTTTTAATCTTCTCACAGCCAAGAAATCTCCTCCGGGGTTGTTGTCAATACATGAAGTTGTTGCCTTTCAACGCTTCTTGCAATAGCACAAAGAATAAATCGTATGTGCAAGATTGAGTTTCTAGGGTTTTCTTGGGTGAGAGAGGATTAGGGGATTTGGTGTTTACTGATTGATTGAGTACTTTTTTTTTTCTTTCTTGTCAATTGATTGATTGAGGTTTTTTTTTTTTTTTACTGGGCGATGATTAAGGGCCTGTTTGAATTGACTTTTTTTTCCAGAAAAAAAGTACTTTTTTTTAAGAAAAAGTTACGTTAAATTTGCAATAACGACTTGATTTGGCTTCCAAAAAAGCTGAAACTCTGAAAAAAGCTCAAATACAGCTTTTTTTAAAAGCCAAAATTTTCAACTTCTCAAAAAAAGCTATTTTTCAAAAGTTGTTGAAAAAAACACTTTTAAAAAAAGCCAATCCAAACGAGCCCTAAGTGTTCGTAGTGTCTCTTTTTGTTTTCAGCTTATTTTGCTTTTTTGTGATGATCAAATTGTCGTTTGACCAAATGTTTGACCTTCAAAAATGGACGGAAGTTAGCTTTGGGACTAACGAGAGTCTTAAAATGAAAGTTAAGGAGAGGGTGTTTGGCGTTGCTTATCTAGGTGCTTATAAGTATTTAGAAAAAAGCGTCATCTCACATATTTTTTACTATTTAAAAACTTATAAGTGTCAAATAAGCAAAGCCAAACAAAGGTGCATTTTATAAGTTTAAGGACCAAATTGTCCCAAAGTTGATAATTGGGAGACTATTAGAAGTATTAACCCATAATCAAACTAGTCATTATTGTTTAAAAATACTCATATTAATCTTCAATGCAGACATGGTCAAATAAGACCCATTATTTGTGTAAAAAAAGGAAAAAAAGAAAGAAAATTCATGTTAGTCCTCAATGTTTTAAAAACTTATTCAAATTAGTTCCAATCTTACTATATAATTAGCAATGTTAATTCCAATTAGTAGTATAGTTAATGGTATAATTCTAATTTACTTATATAACTAGAAATAGCATAATTTGTAGTATAATTCCTGTTTCCATATATGTAAAACTCATCCAACATAGACAGTTGCAATTTATACTTTTAACTTTTTCGAATATATTGCAATATGTTTTCCAACAAAAATTTTCACGGCATACAATTTTTGAACAAACAAAAATTAATATGGGCAGAAAAATTTTCGGGATGTGCAATTTGAGTGATTGGAATGTAATTATGATTGTAGGTAATAAATGTTTTAATGGAAAAAGGTCAGGAGCAAGATTATGAGAGAGGTTTTAGATCACAGAAGGATATGATAAATTTTTGATAGACCATAGAGAGGTCCCTAGTAATTTATCTTTTTTTTTTCCCTTGGGTTAGAAGGGAAGTAATCTATCACTTACATATCTTTTTTCAACAGCAACGAAACGATTAATGAAAATTACCAAGGTATTGATGAAGTCCAAAATTTATTAATTAACCTACGCACAAGTTAGCTTCACAATAAATACACGACACATAATATGACAAATTCACCATACGCCCTTGAAACCGTACACCCATCAACACCGTACACCCATTCTCACTTGAGTAACACACGTTGCTTACAAAAACAAATAGTTAAGCTATCTCCAACAGCTTTCCTATTCGTTCTTCTAAATTTAAGTGATTTGAATCATTTTCGTCTAATTTAGGATCTCCTATTTTTAGTTTTATTCCAACACTTCCCCTATTTTTTGTCAACATCTCAATTTAAAGAATCCTTATTTTAGTTTCATTCCAACAGCTCTCATATTTTACAACATTGTAGTCTTAAAGCTATGGGGATGGGGGATGGGGATGAAATTTGGGTGTTGGCTTTGGGGAATGAAAAAAACCCCTATATATAAGTGTTTTGTTTTGATATTGGGAAAAAAAATTTAAAATTTTAGGAATGAGTTAAGGGAGATATTGGAACACTTTACTATTAACAACTCCCCTAAATATGAAAATTTTTGTATTTTAAGAAATCTATTGGAGTTAGCTTAACTTCACTCTCTTCCCTCAAATCTCTCCTTTGCTTCTCTGCTCCAAAAAAAAAAAAAAAGATGAAACTCTATCCACCCTTTCCCTTCTCTCTCAACCAATCATCTAGATCTGTAAATGAGGCCATAGCATTATTCTCGAAGTGAGGGGGAGCTAGATGAGACCCAATAAGACGGGTGGAGGTAGCTTTCTCCGAGAAGGCAGCCACGGACAAAAGTTTCATGTAGGATGTGTCAACCATTGTGCTAGGAGAAGAAGATGGAAGAAGCCTTTTTTTTGTACAGATCTATATTTTATGTGTGCGAGAGAAAGATTCAAAAAAAAGAAAAAATTGATGACGATGAAAGAAGAAGACAATGAAAAAAAAATGATATAAATTTTAATGTTTATTGGGTTAGAATTTGTGAAAATGGAATTTGCAAGGCATGAATGTAGCATTCTCATGGTGTGAGTTTTGTTCACATACCATGAACATATAGTTTACAAATTGAGAACATAGTTTAAAAAGTCATAAATAGGTGAGTTATTATTGTTAACATATAATATAAAAATAATGAATAATTAAATTATGAATAATTAAAAATTTTGAACATATAATATACGATATATAAATAATTAAAAATTATAAATGTATAATATAAAATTATAATCATACAATAATAAAATTATAAACATACTGTTATGACTTTCTTTTTTCTTTTTTAGTTTCAGCACGACTAATACACGCACACAATGGTGCACGGGCTTCTGGTGCATGGTATCCTAACTGAAAAGCGAGGGTTATTTAACTTGTCTTAACTGTTAGTATAACCATAGGAATAAAGTATAATGATAATGTGGATAATATTTTGATCCACCTACCAGAAATAGCATTATCGCCAGATGGGATGAAAGAAAAGAATTTAGTGAGAAAAGAAAAAAGAGTAAAATTAAAAAAGGAAAAAGAAAAGAAAAGAGGAAAAGACTAGAGACGAATATACTGTACATAACAGAATATCATATTAATTAAGGAAAATTTGGTGAATTTCAAAATATATTAATGGAGACAGGACCTCAAAAAAATATACACTACTAAGAATACAATGTTGATTTGGATAGTGTCACACAATCCGCAACCCCTAATGAGAACTATGCTAACTACAAGGTGTTATAGCTGGTACAAGAACAAAAATTCTAGAAAACAATTGGGGTCTACACTATTGCACATGACGAAACCTAATTTTACGTATTTTTCTAGCTAGTACACTACTAAAGATCAAAAAGAAAAGAAGAAAAAAGAAAGAATTTTGTACAGAGATTTCAGGTCAGTTTTCCCTAGGCGCTTTCGGCCGTGACTTCATACTAGCTCTCCTGGCCACATCCCACGATTTCTGTGGCGTGTAAACTCCTGCCTCCGCTGCAAAGAATGACTCATAACCAGGCGAATCAAACGCAAAACCAGTGTGCTTGGACTTCTCTCTTGGAAGTTGCATCATGCCATAGCTCCTCGCTTGCTCAGGAGTTAGTTCATTCCTGATTTCCAGCAGCCCTATCCTGTCCTCAGGCTCACCCCTGTGCATTTCCTGAACAATTTGATAATCATACGGGAAGAACCACCTCTGGAACCTGGAGCCAGATCAAGAAAATCCTTAGGAGTGGTAAACGCAACATTAGAGGGAGCAAAAGAACATTAGTCGAACCATGCTTGAATCTAACAGCATAATCGTCAGCGGGAGCAACAAATGAAACTATGAAAGGAACTGCTGAAATAACACCACCAGGGATGACATCCAATGAACAAGAATATCCTGGTTTGAACTGGTAATATGCATAGTCCGTACAGATATCCATATTACTTGGATGCAAACTCAGAAGTGGTGACTCATGATGAAATGAAGAATGTTCTCTAAAAGAAAACTGAGGGCCTCGAATGAATTAGATATATGCAACCACATTAATTGATTATGCTATAAATTGACTCAGGATTTGCAGATCTCCAAATCTTACCCCAGGTATAAGAAATCGCAGAAAAGTGCAGCAACAGGTACAAGGAGTGTTGTGAGGTAAAAATAGAATGTACTCATCAAGACGTAAATTACAAAGTAAATATTCTCCTGCAGTACACATCAGACAGTTTGTCAGTATTTGACTACTTAAAATAAGAAGATTTGAGCTATATAAAGGAATATACCTGATCTTTTGGCAACCTTACACCCGAGTAAATAAAGATGAAAATAAACCAAGCTAATATGCTTCCTCCAACACTAATGTGATGCCATCTCGTGATTGTGTTGCACATTAGAAGAAGACGCAAGTTGACGGTTATTATAATACAAGTGAAGGCCATTGTACTAACATCCCATAAACCGAAGACCTTTCCCGATGAGTTGATGCCTTTAGTACTGGAAGCAATAACAAAATAGTACAAGACCAGAGATTGATAAATTGCAAAGAATGCCCAAGTTATCACAACTCTCCATTTGAAGAAAGCATTTCTTATTCCTTCTCTGTATAGCTCGGGATATTTCTTGGAAAGTGATGCACTGACATCCTGCGTAGGACAAATTCAAGTAGATCAGAAATGCATGGAATTGCAGAAAAGAATTCACAAAAGCCAAAGCAACTAAAAACATTAATCGAGACTACCAATATCAGTTACGAAATTGGCATCATACAAGAACAAAGAAAATTAACAAAATAATCAGATACCTTATCGAAAAGCCCCACCATAATCACAGGTAGTGCAGTGAAAATAACATTATACAAGGACTGAAACCAGTCATCGTAGAACCTTTGGCCAGAAAATCCCGTTCGGAAGGTGAACCAAAATTGAGTCAGAGTAAATGTCAAGTTCTTGTAAAAGAAGTACGTTACAACCTGCAACAAGGAATTCCATAATACACCTGATTTTTTAATTAAAATCATAATGATATTTTCCGGCGAAAGAAAGACAGGAAGTAAACCTTGCATATTCTATGATATGACCAACGTCCATGAACAAGAAGCAAATCAGTGAGATAGCGAAATTGAGCAATTGCAAAGTCACTAGCCATAACCGCTTGCATTCCTTCTTGCCCACTTATTCCAACTCCTACATGAGCAGCTTGTATCATACTAACATCATTAGCACCATCACCAATACTAAGAGTAATTCGCTTGGCACCTTTCCTCACAAGGCTTGTCACCTGAGGCAATAAAAAATTCCAAGAGTTTGAAATGAGCACCAAGCCATCAACTGTGTAATTTTCAACAAAATGCTCCCCTTCTCAAGAAGATAAACAACAAATACCAAACCAAGCCTTTGTCCCACTAGGTAGGGTTGGCTAAGAATATAAACACAAAATGAGAATAATTCGACCAGGTTCCTGGTGGCTTTCACGAAATGTCAATTCGATCTGCTGAGGATGCAATTCAATCTATCGAAACAACTAGTAAGCTTCAGAAATCCAATGATTATCATGAAAACTCTACACAATTTTCTCAACAAGAGGTGTAAATGATTCAACATAATTTATCGAACAGGGAAAGATGAATAACTGTTAGAAAAATTGAGGAAATTTGTAAGGATTTCCTCATAATTAGTATTTCTGTTTTAGTTTTATTAGCTTTCTATACTTCTGGAAGAGGAATAAGGTTTTCGTTTAGGAGTCCACTAGAGACTAAGATTATTAACTCTCCTCATTTAAGTCTAAGAATTAATATATAACGCAACCAATACTTCTCATAATTCAGCATTACTGACCTTGGAAGAGTAAGGACTAAGGAGGGTAATCACCCTCGAGATAAAACTGGAAGCAATCCTATTGAAGAGATAACCTATCCCCTTTTCCTTTTCCGTTTTTCCATTTCAAACCCTATTTATAATCCCCAAAATCCACCACAAATATTTGATTCAAAAAGACTAACCCTTATTCCTATATTAAGAACCCTAGATTATTATCAAAATTTTTGGCTATTATCTAATTGTTTGCACCTGAGTAGCAAAAGGCTGCTGACAAATTTGTGAGAAGTTGGGATAAATTGCAACAAAATGTAACCATGCAAACTAGCCAATTAAGCTAATTAAGATTCTCAGATGGATTGATCATACTGGCAGACTTGAAGCATTGCAGTTCCAACAAACAACACAGCACCACTAAAAATTTCTCACCACCGGTGCACCTTACAAGAGCTTGTAATTCGCTTGCAGTATCCTGATCATGTCTACATGATTTTAGAAATAAGGAGTCTATTACAGAGACTCATTAAATGTTTAGCTCTTGCAATTTGTCCACTGTAATAATTTTAAGCATCTTATCACTGGCACTCTCACTAACCAGGTTCTAAGATCTCATAAAATTTCTCTCTCCTAGGTTGCCAGCATAAAGTTCAAAAGACATGACACAGAAAGTAAAAACAATTGCATAAGCAAACTATAAAGCTTAGAAAAACATACCTAAACAAATAATAACACCACTTCAGCAGATAACATATTATCAACGATAAACTTCACCAGGGATTAGGGAGTAGCTCAAGTAGTTACCTACTCCCTCAGGTGTGATAACCTGGGTTTAGATCCCATTGGGGGCAGCTTTTGGGTTGGGATGGGGGGGTTAAGAGAAAGAAGAGGAAAGGACGAAAACACACACAGAAACACAGAGAGAGAGAGAAAGAGAGATCAAAAAGCCACTCAGTCTCACCTGTGCTTTCTGTAAAGGAGAAACTCTACAGCACACCACTGCACTACAGTTCAAGCTCAGGTTCAGCAACATTACACGTAAACTTGGGTCTAATGCATACATCAAACACTTCCCATCTATCACCAGAGCTAACTTTTGTCCAGGTTCAGAATGAAAATATTGTACAGCTTCCTCATGGTACTTTTTCAGCTCATTCTTGACTGTTTCTTTCATAAACCGAGCCAGCTCCACTTGGTCACCCTTATCATCAATTTTCAAAATTGTCAAAATGTAAATATACTTTCTACTCATAAGGGAAAACTGTATCAAGAAGAAATGCTGCTTACTCTGTCTTCAACTTCCCTAATTGCATCCGTCTCTGAACTGATGATAAACTGCTTCATGTTGTTATTGATCAATTTGCATGCTGTAGATAGAAAGAAAAATAACAAAAAACAATAAGACACTGATGAAAAAAGTAGCAACCAAATCCTGAGTTCTTGCTTATTACTCACCATAAGCTATATTTATTGCCGTTTCCATCTTGTCCCCAGTAAGCACCCAGATCTTTATTCCTGCCCTAGAAAGAGTCTCTATACAGGTGGGAACTCCTTCTTGAAGCTTGTCTTCTATAGCAGTGCATCCAATCAAAAGAAGATCCTTTTCTATTAGTTCTGCAACCTACGAAATAGTCAAACACTTTTATCAAGTGCCTGATATACGCTAACTCGCTAAGTCAATCAGTTAGAAAAGCTGGTAAGAAACATCATAGGATATCACATGTATTGAGAAATCAATGTGAGCTAGCTTTTGTTCATTCTTCTTAAGTATTAACTATATTAATGTCCTTTATGCAATAGTATGGATACTCCACTAAAATCAAACCTAAGCAAGCCTTAATAAAGGCCCACTTGCAAATGCTGAAATTTGTGATCTCACCTAGAACATTTTCACAACATTATTCCTCAGAGAAATATGCTTCAACGTTATCACAATATCTTTCTGAAATACAATTCTTTATTTAAAAAATAAATAAATAAATAATTTTAGAAATAAAAAGAAAAAAAAAACCACAACTTTCTGAAAAAGACTAGCTTGCATCTGGTAAATTAATATTGGAGGTCCACTTACCAATTATCCTACACAATGAGACATCTCCAATAAACCTCTTTCAGCACAGAGACATCACAGATGCCCATTAAATGAAACTTAGTAACCCCATCTGTCCATCTAGATTAGGAATATAGAGCATTTACCTCATCCTTATAACATAACCTCTTGCTGATTGATACAGCAAACTTTTTCTCAGACTACCACTTTAACTATATGAACATTAACATTGCGTTGTGTTGATTAGGAAATAAAACAGCTGCAGTAGAAAAGTTACCACATTTGTGATATAGAAAGGAGATGGTGACTTCGTTCATATGTCTACACTAAATGCTAGACAATAACAAGTTTTTAACACTTTCGGACTACTATTTGTGAGCACCTTTGACAAGTTCTGCCCCACAACCTAACCACAAGCAGCCAAACAGATGGGAAATGGCACTGAGAATTCACTCTTAAAGGATAAAATGACACTGAGGAACTGACTCTTGACACAGCAAATGAAACGCAGAAAATGCAGAAAATCTTGCTTAAGGAAAACATACCTCGTCCAGTTTTTTCTCACGATCACGTAGAGAAGCTTTTGCTTGGATAAATTTCTCATTCCAATTTTCATATACATCAGCACTTAAATCTCTATAGGCCAAACAAAGGGTTCGCAGTCCAGCAGCACCAAATTGCTCCAAGTGCTCCCTGGATGTTTTTTTCAGCTCATTGTCTCCATCAGCCAATCTTTCATAAATTACAGTGTCAGCACCCTGTAAAAGAGAATAATGTATATCGATCATTTTACTTTTTCATGCAAAATACAAATAGATATAGGCAGCACAGTCAATTTATCACCTTGCAGTACAGTACAAGTCTTCCATCTGGGTAGCGACAGACAACTGACTGGCGCTTTCTCGTACTGAAGATATTACAAAAGATTATAACCATCCTCAAAATTTTTGAACTATGAACTCAGAATTGGCACACATGTTAAAAGGTGAAATACCTGTTAAACTCAAGAACATTCAGAATTTCATAGGGAACATCTTGCACCTTTCCCATCTTCTCTACATGAGACTCGCGTACATAAATCATTGTAGGTGTTCGCCTGTCAAGAAAGAAATTTAGGACAAATATTCCAACATCTCATATGATGGAAATATTATTCCACAAAGGCCCCAGGCAAAACATAACTACTTGGGCTTTGCAAGCAGCAACAATCCGACAACTTGATGACACTCTAGGTGTGGATATTTCATGAATTTAACAGTTAACCTTTTCTAAGGGATAACATAATGCTTCATCAATTACCAATTCAAACTAAAATTAATATTTATAATTTTGTGGTTTCCACCTTCCTTTTCTATCTTTTTAGCACCGGAGGAATTCGCTTTTGGTCCTAATCCAGGTAGGTCAAGGGCATACAAGGACTGTATGTAGCTGCTCAATATTCACAGAGCTACAAGATCACATGTTACATGAACACTTTTCTACCAGAAGGAAGACTGCATGTGACAATGGCTTCACAAAGTTTGTTATATAATGACCATATGAACAGACCAGGGACATCAAGATTCATAAATACAGAAAATAACTCTTTTAAACTTATTATGAGACAGCCTATAAAATTGAGCTAGTTAAGTAGCTTATTCCTTAGAGCAATATACCATTCCTTGTCTATAACTCTTGCAATAGAATAACAGAACTTCAACCAGCATTATAAAAAGCATACTCCTCCCAACAACTTCCAGTTAATTGCCAAAGTTATATATCATTGTCTCTTTTGAGGTGTTGTTGGTGGTTGGGTTGGGGGGGGGGGGGGGGAGGGGGAAGGGTGAGGGTGATGGTTGGGTGGTCAGGGAGGCACCAACAACAGCAGCAACAACACCGAGGCAAACTTCTCCCATCTGGAACAAGTATTCCACAAACAAGAAACTGCAATAACCAACCAAAATTCATGAGAAACGCATACTTGTAGAAGAAGAAGCCAAAATTTTTTGCTGCTGCAACTAAAGCTGCCTCATCAGGGGATGCAGCTTGGTATCGTATTTTCTCTGGGGATTCTTCGCCTTCAGGAAGCACAGTATGACATATAGCAAGGCATCTGAAAAATTCCTACAGAAAAACAAAAAATTTCAGAAGAAACTTCCTACAAGGAATAATAAGAGATTTAAGTAGAGAACATGAGCCTGAATGATAAAGTCAACATGTTATATATGCGGAATTCTGTATACACCTGGAGGACTAAGTATCAGGGACACGTTATTAGTAATTAAAAAAAAAAAAGAAAGCATATCCTTAGCCACATTAAAGCTACTTAAAGTAGAAGTCTAGTGGACACACATTGCTAGATGGGAACAAAATGATCTTGTGAGAACACAAAACAAATGGGAAGATAATGCTGTTGTACTCTAAAGCATAAAAAGCACTTCTAAAGCAAACTACTCAAGATCAAAAGCCAGAGTGGCCCAAAGTGCAAAGTAGAGCAGAAAAATAGCAACACAGAGATGAGTACTGTATACATAAAATGAAAACACACTCTCAGAGGCAAGAGGCAGATACTGATAAGTAACACATGCTTCACTGATCTATTCTAGATGATTCTAGTTGTTCCTTGAATGAGTAGCATTGTAAGACATGTCCAAATAGTCAACTACTTAGGCCTGCACATTGGCCATGTTTAGTTAGTCAGGAAAGCAAAAGTGTCATGTGTTGTCTTGAAGGTAACATTCCTGAACTTGCAATAGATCCTAATCGATGTAAAGGATCTAGAGATACTTCTGTATACCAAAGGAAAGATGCAAAATTCCCTCTCTTGCTCTCTCTCTCTCTCTCTCACACACACACACACATACAAACACACTCACACAAACACACACACACACACACACACTTTCTTCAGATATAATGTTGAATGTAATCTAATAAAACTCACATCTAGAAGTTGTAGTTGATTACAGGAGTCATAGGTGGGTGAGATATCTAGTGGGACTAGCAAGAAATAGTGATATATAAATGCCAAAGTCACCCCAGAGATGAAACTGGCAACTGCACTCATAGCTTCATCATTAGCAGCCAATTAATCATGCAAACAAAGGGTACTAACATACGAGTTGCAAAGGATTTTGACAGAAGCAGAATTGGTCCACTGAATTCTGACATTTGTAGGATTTACCATTAAGTTCCTCTCAGATAATCTACCTTGCACATGTCAGGATTAGGCTCATTCCTCCATGCACCCCGCATAAGCCGAGCATCATCAAAGTTGAAACCCTTCTCTCGAATGGCTTCAGATGATTTCTGGACCTGGGAGAATTAAGGACATCAGTTTAATGCATAGATACATGCAAAAATATTTCTTTTCCTTAAAATGACAACTTAGATTACCTCAACTTTTACTCCACTCCTCTGTGCTGATCCCATCTCAATCTCACTGACACCAGTACCATATACCTCTCCTCCAATTGAACACTTGAAGAATTCCATTAGATTTCTTGTTAGAGTTCCTGTTTTATCTGAAAATATGTACTCCACCTGGATCAAGAAGAAATAGAAGTTAAGAACTCTCAGCTTGCCTTGGTAAAAGTATATCAATTACATCAAAAATAGATGAAGTGGGCTACAAGGGTGAGAAGCAAGGAGGGAGGAAGTAATGCCAAAGCCATACAAAAAGTTGCATTAGGGTAGTGAGGCCTATCATAGTAAATACCAAAGAGACCTTGAATCACCTGCCCAAGTTCCTCATTCAAATTAGATGTCCGAGCCAGTGCAGGAGTGTTGGACTCGGCATGGTACATGCGCAAATCATTGTTGATAAATTGAGTGGACTGAATAAATTTAATCATCTGAAACAAATTTAAATAAAAAAAAAATCAAATGAATGACAATGACGAAAAAATAACAGAAAGTGCAAGGAGGTTGACGTAACATCTACCTCAACAGACACATAAAGAGAGATGGGGATAATTGGTGAATAGAGAGTAATTAGGGTAAACATAGTCAAAGCAGCAACCTGTGGTGCATCAAAACCATTTCATCAGAGACAAGATAGAAAAAGGAAAAGAATAGAAAAAAAGAAAAACCTTATCCTATGGAGCTCCATTATTACCGCAAATCTGTTATTAGGATCGAACTGAGGATCTTTACTCCCAGTATGCTCAAACCGCAAGTAATAGTACTTTTTATCAATAAATATACCACTGGACAAGAATAAACAGAGATTTATTATCATCATTGAGGAAAAACTTGGATCTAATAATACTGTGGAAGTTTCAGAAGGACAATTAGGCATCTATGTCGGCACACCTGCCTATGGCGCCCAAAAGACACATGCAGAAAAGCACACTAAAGAGAGTGAGAATCAGTTTGTCCAGCTTCTTCTCTAAAGTACTTCTTTTAGAAGGAATTTTCATCGCATTCATCATAACCTGCAAAAGAATTACATTGCCAAGGTTGTCAGAACCATGTTTGTAAATGAAAGAAAAGATTGAAGCATAAAACTCAAGCAATGACAAGCAACCAAGAGAGAACGTAGACAACATATAATCACAAATTAAAACATTTCCTTTGATTAAATTATCATTTGGCCTCTAGGAAAATGTCTGTAAATGCAGAATGCAGAAAAGCCAATTGATCTGTTATCACTCAAAAAGCACTCTTCGAGCATAAATGAAGCTGTTCCACAAGATCAACTCGTAAAGAAGCAGAAAATAGAAAATAAGGAAAATACAAACTCAACCTAAAGGGAGCCATGGAATATAGTACCTTTGTCTCATGTCCTGTAAAAATAACAGCTCCAACGATATAATTGGTGTTCCTAAGGCTACATCCCTGTCAATACGTAAAACATGAGTCCACCAACAAATAAAATCAGTAACATAATTAAAAAAAAAAATCAATTAAACAAGACACCCAAGAACCATAAACTATGATCATGATAGTGGCTAAAAGTTGACTAATGAAGAATAATGAAAGTTAGATGATGAGAAGGAAATATGGGATGCCGTACTCGCAACAAAATCTGATTTGGACTGAGGGGCAGTGTTTGCTTTTCAAGTATCAGATTGCCAGTGAAAGTGTATAATGAATTGTTTGGTTGCTCACATTGTATCTCACCTGCATTTTGCAAATAAAAATAGTATTTAGAGGACCAGATCACATAGTAGAAAATGCATCATTGCATCATTATGATTCAGAATCATGCTCAATTAAGGCTTCCAATCCACATGATTACCATGTGAGAACTGCTTAGCCTTAGGCAGACAAGCATCGAATCAGCAAGAGTTAAAATATAATGGTTATGCAAAACCTTTGACATGCCAAAACTATAGCATTGGTTGCCCAAAAACTAAAACTGGCAATCATTAACCTTGTGAACCTTGTGCAGTTTTTCAGTTTTTGGCTTTTCTTATCTTTAACTTCTCTTTTCTGTCTCCATTTTCTTTAAAAAGGTGTTGAGAACATAGTCAAAGCACAACTTTACAAGTCAGAACTAGAAAACAATTAATATCACAAAAATGAAACAATGAATCCAGCTCCATGAAATTGTAAATTTATCTATCATCAACTCATCACATTTCAGAGACGGGCACGAAAGCACCCAAAGGAGATAAGAAAACTATTTAGTGGCTCACAAGAAAGATGTCAGAAGCAAGCAGCAGGAGATGTAGACTGTGCACACACCTAATATGTCTTAGGTCTTCATAAACAAACGTGGAAGTCAAAGAGCTTGGTGGTTTGAACTTTGTAAACAACAATTCAATAGAGAGTAAGAGGTGGAAGAAATCAATTATAACAGTTGGATGAAGGAGTAGGAAGTTCTACATTCCATACCAGGCTCAGTTACTATCAACTAATCTTATATACAAATGATACAAATATCATGGAGATGGTCAAAACCCACTATTGTAATGGGCAAATTAACATAAATCTGAAACCTTTGAATTCAGAGACTTTTTCAGGAGTCAGATAGTCCCAAGTCTTTTCTAATGCTTTTCTGATCTTCAGATTTGTTTCGCCATCCAGATTTGCAGTCTGCGATGCCAACATAAAGAGAATGTGTAAAGAAATATAGTATTGAGGAAACTCCGTATATAACAATACAGAAAGTAAGAAACAAAATCACACAGGTTCAATCCCTCATCCGTATTCAATTGCAAAAAGCATATAAAACTGTGGAACTTGCATAAAGGATTCATTTTCCTGTATCTTGAACCATTCTTACCATGCATCACTCTAATGATGAGTATATGGTTAGAATGACCTAAAGGTGGAAATTGAGTACTCTTCATTATTGTTGTCTTAAACGATTGAGAGCTTGCAAACAACTAATGATAAGGATATCTTAAAGGAAGAAAAATCACAATTTTAAGTTGTACCATTCTTAAGAGTTTGTATACTGAAGATCTAGCAATCAGAGGAAGGTTATCAAGAAAAACATGAAGTACAACCTCAATGTAGCAGACTCCATCAGCATTTGTGCTAGCAAGGAATAACAAATCAGCAGGAAAGAACCCATCCTGCTTAACCTGCAAAGAAAAAAGCAAACAGTTACAACTTAAAGAAATACTTTTGTCTAGGTCCTCTTCAAGCACCTCCAATAAAAACCCAGTTAACTAAATAATAATGCTCTACTATTGCACTTTAGATCAGATAGGAACACCAAATCTTTCTGCCCGCTTGAGGAGTTCTGATCCATAAGTAGCCCATACTCTCAACTATACCTAAAAGATAGTGGCAAGCCCAACCAAGATTTCCAATTTGAAACATATGAATGGCTAATTCCTTCGCTAAAATGATCTCTGTGGATAGGAGGAAAGACAGACTCTAACCCCTAGAAGATTCGTAACAAATTACTTTCCAAAGGAAAATTCAGTTCATTACTGATCATTAAAGAATTATAGTGGAATTAGAAATGTTAAACGCGGTATCAAATGCACAGAGTAAAATCAACGAATATTCTGCTCCACAATGTAAGTATTGGGAGAAATAACTGCAAAGATTTCTGCAAACTAACCTAAAACTCAGGACTCTCGCATTTAAAGAGGTAAATGATGTGATTGTCAAGAAAAGCACCCACTCAGCTTCTGAACATTAAATACCCCAACTTAGGCCGTTGTTTGGTCTTAGAGAAACAAGAATCACGAAAAGTGAAAAAGCTCGTAATAATTTCTCTGCTCAATTTAATCGACCAAAAGATCATACAAAGGCCAATGAGAGGGGCAAAGTAAGAGTGGATGATGCGCCACAAAATAAAGAGATTGAAAACCAGCAACTCAATATCACCATGTCATGCTCATCCTAAAACAAAAAATAAAGCAGAAAATTAGATTAGCAGCTTACTTACTTTGACAATGTCTCCAACCTGCAGCTTCTTCCAAGGAACAGTAACCCAATTTTGATCTTGTAACATGTCTACCTCTGAATTATTGATTGTCATATCATTCTGAAAACGTTTCTGTTATGTTTACAAACAAGCAAAAATAAATTAGTGAAAAAAATAAAAGAAATACATCACAAAGAATGAACACCATACTTCACTCAAGATTAACCTTTTCCAGTATAAAGAAAAACCTAAATCCAGACAAAATCCAATATACTCAAGTCAATAAATCTTTCCAGAAGAAAATGCTATCAATAAAAGCTAGATATCTCATATCAGTGTTCAGATCACATAGAAAACTAATTGAAAAGGAGACAACTACTAGTACTCACCCAGTCCTCCCATGCCTCCTTAATAAGAGAAACAAGTAGCACCAGACTCAGAGGCAGCACATTTGTTATTGGACTCACTGGACTGTACGAGAGAAAGATTACCTTCAGAGTCATATGCATCCAGTGGCAAAAAAACAGAAAAAGCAACTACAGTTACACTCAAAATTGTTAATCATCAAATGTTTATTTCAGTTATCTGTGATCATGAAGTTCTATGGGAAACAATGGTTACAGTTTAAATTCGAAACCGAGGGCATCCGACTGCTAATGAAAACCAATGGGTTAACTGTTAACAGTTTGATTTTAATAAGGAATAAAGGATGGGTAAGCCAATAGGTTGCTTTAAGTGTAAAAGAAAATGAAACCCAGGGTCCAATTATTGACTTATTCAAAACATTTACATACATATATACCATTTATTTGCACATATAGACACATTTAAATTATTTATTTATTTTTTGGGCTTCTTTACATTTAAAATGACTTTCTTTTCATATTGTTTATGTTGATCTATATACACACTATTTTTATAATTTTTTTAAATAAATGTTTACAGTTATGATCAGTGTTTTCAAAGCCGAAGGATAACCAGATATGATGAGGAAATCTTTTGGAAAGAAAAAAAAAAAGCCAAAGGATAACCCTTACAGTGTTGGTTATAGTATATGCTAAATGGTTATGATTATGGTTAGTGATTTTCAAATCCATTGGACAACTGTTATTGTTTTGGTTATAGACTGCTACACGGTTACTATTATGGTTATCCCAATTTTCAAGATTAACCAACCTGTTACCGCCCCTATGGAGTTCTTAGCAAGTGAATAATATGCAAGGCGTAATGAGCAAGCAAAAGTGGAAAAAGCTCGTCCAGTTTAAGTGAAAAATAAAACAAGTGAAATGAGACAAAGTTCAGACTTTTGAATCATTCAACCTATCGATTAAAACTTAATTACCAACAAAAAGAGAAAAAGAAACAAAAACTATCAATAAAATCTTAACTTTAATGAAGTACCATTTAGGACAAGTAAACCTCTTTATTACAGAACCAGGAAAAAAAAAATCATGCAGTGAAACATATCAATGTGCTACCAGCCAATGAAAAGATGTTCCACTAATCTAATTAAGATAATAGCAAAAATTAGAATCACTCACCCACAACATGTAAAATTGATCATCAAGAATCACCAAAACTAAAACAGCTGGGATAAGTATGAGCACAATGCTAATATGTTCAAGCATAAGAAACTAATGGTTGCCTCATATCTTATACGAGATAGAAATCCAACTGTTTGTCAAGAATCATATCTAAATGGGTTAAACAGTGGATCCAGCTCACAAAATGTTATTTGTCCTAATTTGTAGGATAACTATCTGGAGGAGATCGTTCATGACAAAAGAAACTCGTCCGTTGTCAAACATCTTTCCAGTTGGAATTAGAGAGTAGCTCAGGCGGTTGAGACTATTACCCCAGGACTGATGACCTTGGTTCGGATCCCAAGAGAGATGGAGGGTTCAGAGAGGGAGAGAGAAGAGAAAAGGGAAGGGGGAAAGGAAAAAGAAAAAGAAACTTCTTTCCTGTGTCCAATATCTCACTCCGCAAATCAATAGAAAACATTGAATTTGTAAATACATTCTGTTATAATTACAAAAGAACACTATACACAGGTTCTTTAGTTTGATGTCTGCTAATTAAACAAATTGTGTAAGTCATTCTATCTTTTAAATGATACTCTCTCAATTAAAGAAATTTTGTATATCATTCTGTCTGCTAAATGATACTCTCTGGGTTCTTTACGGGAATAGGCTGAACCACATGTGGTTGTTTGGCATACCTCACAGGAGTGCAAGACAAAATTGAGATCATTAGGAAGTAGAGGTTGGCCACCCTCCTGAACTGTCAACACAAATAAGCAAGGGAAAGAAAATCAGGTAAAAGCAGATAAAAAGGGGAAGGATGACAGAATTTGGTCAGGTTATTCTGTCCACTAGATAGGTAACATATGCGGTACTAAGCAAATGATAACGTCATTGACAAATAGAATATTGTATCCTATAATAATCATGTTCAGAGTTTAAAGAACAAAGCATAAACTACAACATCCAAGGGAGAGATAAGAAAGTTTATTATTCTAAGGAGATCAGAAGTCAATTGTCTGATTTAGCTGCCTAAACAACCTTCAATTTTAATAAGCAAGAAAAATACTGATTATCCAGCTTTAACTCACAATTCATGTCATGCATGAAAAAAGAAAATTACGAATAAACAAAAGTATTAAGTACTAGTTAAGGAAAACAACCATAATTGCATGTGTGGTGATGGTAATGGATTAAGTTTAAAAAATGCTCTGTAGCCCACTCGGTGTGGGGTGAAAAGCAAAATTGCAACCAATCTGACAAGAAGACCCGGACTAGTGATTCATTCGCCAGTGAAATGTTTCTCAAATTTACAGAAAATTATATTAGTGAACTATACAGTCTTAATTTTCTCCAGATAAGTTGCCAGAAGTTCCTATTTTATTTAGGCCAGAAGTGAGCATGTGTTCATAAAATCCTTCCAGAAAGTGTCATGTAAGGTCTGGGAGAGATTTCAGAGACTGTCAGATCCAACAACTATGCCTTCCAATGTAAGCCTGGATATTTCACTCCAATACCTCAATTGGATTCCACCCCACATATAATATAAAACTAGTATACTCTCAACTCATCCTAACCAAAGATATCCAATCAACCACAGGAGTGGTGCTCAAAGGAATCAGATGAAGAAACATCCTATGGTAAAAACAAAATTAATAACAGAAGCACAATAGAGAAAGATACTCTATCCTTTACATCGTATAGAAAATAAAACAACCATACCTGTTCAAAAAGCCCCTTCGGTAGAAATGTTAACACGTCATACTTTGTAGTTGAGACAGAATTCCCCTGAAAATTAGTTCCTAACAGTGAGAAGAATAGAAAACCCAAAAATAATGTCACATATGACATAAGAAAGCTATGCATATGATTGGCACAGATTAAAAAGTTAAATTAAACTTGCCCTTGCACAAAACAATAACTATGTCTTCAAAAATCAAACTTTGTAATAAACCAACTACCAAGCGTATTCTTGAAAGTCACTATGTCATCGTGCATCACAGAAGACCATCTAGTTCCTAATAATTAAAAGAATAGAAAACCCAAATAAACAAGGAGAATGTCACATATGACTAAGAAAACTAAGCATATGATTGGCACAGATCAGAAGGCTAAATCAAAACTGCCCTTGCAGAAAACAACCAATAACAATTTCTTCAAATATTCAAACTCTGTAAGAAAACAATTACCAAGCTTCTACAAGAATGTCATTGCGGGTCACACAAAACTATCCAACTGAAGATCAGCTTAATACAGGGCAAACTGTAAAATATCCACCTATTCAAAAACTTAATGTTCTCTGTCCGGAAAACTTGCATTTCTAGCTAACCAGTTTCGAGGACCGTATTCAGTTTATAACCATCTTATTCAACAATAAATGCAAACAAAAAAAAAAACAATAATTTCAAGGTTGCCAAGGCAATGCATTAATAAACTGTAGGTGATGGGAATGGCCAAATGAGGAAAATTTTCTTTTTGAAAGAAGAAAATTAATAAAAGGAACCATTATCACCTATTGCTAAGATTAAAAGTAGACTAATAATCTAAATCTGCATGAACTTGAGCCCCATCAAATGCATCCATTATAACTAATCAAATGCTTAATTCAATACACCTTATATCTTCCATAGTTACTCTCACACAGCTGCTTCGTGCCAGTTATATGAATAACAAGATCTTCTTCCAGTCGTTAGAGACAAAATTGCCAATAAAGCATGTCATATAAATGGATGACACTTGAAGCTCAACCTGAGCTCACTATTCATATTACACAACATAAACAGCTAACTAGGGTAGAAGCTCTAGTTTCTCCTATCAGAGAAAGCTAAAGTTTGTCATATTATAGTCATTCATTATGAAGAAACTAAAGGTTTTTAACCAAGTAGCATATACAGGCGTTATAGTTCAATCTTACATTATTAGAGTTAGGTATTTCAAGAAAATTTAAACCTCCTAGAAACAAGGAGCAGGCGTTAATGAGTGAGGCTTAACTGGAGCGTGTAAGATTCCACTTCTTCACCATCAGCTTCTGCCTTTGGCTACTTTTTCAACTTTCCCGTCCAGCCCACCCTGCCCCTAGGTCCTCATCAAAATTATTAAATGTCCCCACCCTCTGACTGTGATGCTCTCATAAACACATATGAAAATAACTTAGAAAAGTTAACAGGAAAATGAAATTGCACTGCAGACTCAGAATCTGAGGCATAATGTCCAGGAACACAAACACTATAACTGCTGCAGTGGCAAAAATTTTAAAACATGGAATGATTCATTTTTATAGATACATTATTATCTGGTCTTGCCAAACTTATTTGTTTGCTACATAAACTCACTCATCAGGAAACAAAACAACCAGAAAGCGAGGGCAGGGAGAAGCAAACATGACATGACAAATTGGTGTGATTACATTTCACGACATGAACACGCATCATCAACAAAATTTGGATGGATATCAACATCTTCCATTATGAGATACATTAGGAAACCTAAACCAGAATCAGAGAGCACCAAGATCATTAACAAGTGGATGAGAAGCTGCAACTGAAAGATTTGTATCTGTGGGGAAAAAACATAAAATAAATATGACCCATGAACTAATAAAAGCAATTAAAGATCAAATGCATGATCATTTATATTCAGACCTAAACAAAGGCAAAAACAACCACAGGATCTCAGAACCCCCAAATTGAACACTTTATAGGCTGCATGCACCTGTGGGACCAACACTGAATGTGCACTTGTGGCGCACCTGCTATTGGATTTGCCAGTTTCCCAAACCAGCAAATATTGTAGCAAAACTCTTAAAAAACAATAAAACATATCTCAAATGCAATGAATGAGCCTAATCACCAAGCCCATTGAAAAGTTAAAAATAAAAATAACCTCAAAAATCTTTCCCCTTAGAAAGGCATATGTGCTGAATAGTATTATTTCACGTACAGGATTTAAGCATACAAGCCTGAATAGTGCAATCCAAATAGAGGATTTCGTTGGTTCCTTAAATTTCATAATCATGAGCCATAATAATCTCCATTGTATCACTAATTAAACCTTCAATAAACCCTACAAAATTGGAAGAAAACAAAAACAGAATAAAAGGATGAAACTTTAAAATTTTCAGAAATTGCCACTAAATTGAGTCCAATATATGGATTTCATGATGTTACTTATTCCTGTCATCTCCTCCATTAGCATGGCTGCAACCTATTCGGGTGCTATAGTGAATCACTAATTAAACCCTAGATAAATCCCAAAAACTCAAACACATGAAATCAACAACAAAACAAAAACCCAGAAAATAAAATTTTAAATCAAGTTTTCCAAATATTGCTAGCCCCTAAACCCATATTTCACGTCAAAAAATCGCAATGACATTAAAGAAACATAGTACCCACTTCTTCCAAACAAAACAAATTCAAAATAAAATTTGATAAATAGAAGACGACTTATTAACTATTGTTTAATTACTAACCAAACCCTAAACCCACACTTCCAATCAAAAAATCACAATTACATTAAATAACCATATTATCCACTTTTTGCTAAATATTACATAAACAATACAGATAGAAGAAGAAAAAATAATAAATAAAATAGCAACAGTGAACTATTTATTAATCAATCATTAAACAACCCTAAACCAAAGTTTCACTCAAAAAATCACAGCTAAATCCAAAAATTGCATACTAAATGAAATCATTACACATAAAACAATTAAAAAAATTATAAAATATCAATTAGTCAACTAAATTACTAAAAGAAGACCTTGAATTTGGCAAGAGCGTTAGCTTCACGATCATTGCAGAAGACCGTACGATGACCTGGCGCCTGCGGTTGAACCCGGCCTAGTCGGACGGTCTTCGCCGTCACCCGGTCCGGCGTCGTCATCGAACTCGATCGAGTTGCTCCCCTCCATCCGGCCATCCGATCGAACCGGATCGAAAGAAAAATATCAAACGCACGAGAAGCAAAGAACAGAAAAAACCAGATCGCCTAAATTGATAACCGTATGAGGATGTTTTTTCCGATGAAAATCTTTTGATGTTTTTTTACGTGCCGTTTTTCTGGTTTTTTTGTTTTTGTTTTGTTTAAATACGCTTGAGGAAAAATGGAATATATATATTTGTTTTTAACTTCGAATGGTTCCGCGAGTGAAATCACTTGGGGGCTTTGCGCGTGGGGGTGATTGGAGTGGCAACGGTGTAGAAATGGAAGAAAGCGTTGAATGGTGGTGGACGTGTAATTGGGTTGGTCAAGACAGTTGAAAATTTTAGGTGCTGACGACGTGGCGGCTGTATATATATATATATATATATATATATATTTACACACAAAATCTGTTTTTTTAAACTTAAACCTAATATTGTAAACCTCATTGACCAAAACGAATAAAAATGATATTTTCAAACTTTTTGAAAATGCGATCATTTACATAGTAGTTATAATATTTATGAGCACGATTGATACGTTGCCACCATTGTGCTTACCACGCTCCTTTATATGGGAACAATATTTTTTTTCAGTTTTTTTTTTTTAAGCCTTGGATGTACATTTGATTTAATGTTTTCTAAATGGGTAATAATAAAATTAGAACCAATATTTATTGTGCTTAATAAGGATCTAAAACTCGTGAATTATAAATAAATTATGATAAAATAATGTTAAAATTTTATAATAATTTAATTTAATTCAGTAACAAATGTTGTCATGAGAAAACACCACTCAATATCTTTGGTCAATTTTATTCTCTTAGCTCTACTAAATTTGTTCTAGATTTTTCAAAGGTGAGATTAGCTGTTAGCAAAGACTTGGTCATAGAGTAAAGAAGACCAAGGCTGATGCTAATTGTGGAAAGATTCCAACTTCGAGTTATTTGTCTTACTAGTTAATTAGTTTTTTTTCTTTCTTTTTCTCTAACACCATAACGGTATAGAAAAGTTATTATCTTATATCGAGTCACCTAGGTTTTATCAATAATTATGATTTCAACTTTAATATAAGTTTCTACATTTCTTTCTTGAAATTGTTATAATGTTAATACTAACACGTCTCATTATTATGCTAATTGCATTTATAGTTCTTTCTCTCATACTTCTTGGATTTATTGAGATAGAACTTACATTTTCAGGGATTGTATAATGAACAAAGGATTTAATTAATAGATTAAAAATTTTAGTTTAGTAACTCTCACCATAGAAGATGAGCATATTTTTCAAAAGTATTTTATATATACATGTAAAAGTCAAACGGAAGTTTGTAAAAAAAAAATAAATTGCACAATATTGTTTCTTTTTGAGTTCATATTCGAATACTAAAATGTTTAAATCAATTATCAATATTCTTAAAAAGTGGTAAATTTAGCTCAATATTTAACAAAAATAACTTATTATCATATAAAAAAAGACCACCATACTCTGTGGGACTAAAATGCACTTTTTTAAAGTCTTTATTAGAGACTAAATTGAATTTTGTAATAGATGTTCAGCACTAAAATGAACTTTGTTGTAAATGTTGAGGGTCGAAAGCCAAAATAGCCTAGGATTTGACAAGTCTCATTCGCCAAGGTACAAAAATAGAATTTATTTCACTGACTTTTGGTAAGTTGTCAAAACTACTACTGTCAAATTAATTCATAAGATGAATTTAAAAGAAGAACAACAAGTAAGCTGGTTTGCCCGAGAGGTTAAGGGGGAAGACTTAAAATCTTCTGCACATAAGTGCGCGTGCGTTCGAACCCCACAGCCAGCAAATTTTTTAATATTCTCTCTTGGTTCAATGGGCCTTGT
This sequence comes from Cordia subcordata, assembly GCA_028554755.1. NCBI lineage: Eukaryota > Viridiplantae > Streptophyta > Magnoliopsida > Boraginales > Cordiaceae > Cordia > Cordia subcordata. The sequence goes on from JAPTOF010000020.1 coordinate 3,734,320, forward strand.
ACTTTTGCCTTGGGCCAATGGGCGAATACCCTGCTTAAATTCCCATTAAATGAAATCTTTTCATTTAAATTCTCTACCTTATCTATATCTATTTATATAATAACTAGTGTGACACCTGTACGATATAAGGGGAGCGACATATATGATTGGATATATTAAAATTATAGAGTTTTTACATCTTACTAAATAGTTATTGAAACAATTATGTACTATGGAATTAATAAAATAATGATTGATATGTATAAAAAAGGGGTATAATATTTATTAAATTAAAATATTTAATATAGGAATAGAGCTGAACAATAGATGAAAAACAAAAAATATCCTAAAAATTGTCATATTTAATTGATAAGTAATTATGAAAAATTTGTCATACAGAGTGCTACATGGCAACACAAAATTACAACTTAATTTACTTTACTATATAGTATAGATAATAATAATAAATAAAATTGCTCCACATTATAACATGTGAGCTCTATAGTTGCCACGTCAAAGCTTTAGAAGTTGCCACATCATTGGGCCTTGTACTTTTTGCCTTGGGCCAATGGGCCAATACCTTGCTTAAATTCCCGTCAAATGAAATCTTTCCATATAAATTCTCTACCTTATCTATATAATAATAATAATAATAATAATAATAATAATGATGATGATGATGATGATAATAATAATAATATAAAGTTGTTCCACATTATAATATGTGAGCTCTATAGTTGTCATGTCAAAGTTTTAAAAGCTGCCACAACATGAATTTAGAAACTTTAAGAGTTGCCACATCATGAGCTTTAAAAAACACATCAACTCTAGAATGCTTTTTAAAATGACACATGATCACTTGTATTTCACCATTTTTTGGGTAATCTATATCTATATCTATATGACCTGCATGTCATGTCTTAAAGAGGTGCCAAATGTCATGTTTATAGGCTCCATTTTAATTCATTGATCTATGAAATAATTACTACTTACTTTTAACAAATGAAAAAGATTGTGTTACAATTTTCATTATTTCTTCTTCCTTTTTCTCGAGTTAATTATTATTGTTCCAAAAATTTTAAATCAATTTTTATTGTTTAAAAAAAAAATTCAATTTAATTCCTATCATTTTTATAATATATGACTTAAATGATGTAGTCCAGTTATCTTCTATAATTTTAAATATTTATTAAATAAAATATATGAAGATCCTCAAGTTATCATAAGAAAATAATTCACACAGCAAATCAAATTTAAAGATTTTTTATGGAAAGGTATAAAAAATATAAAATTTTTTTTTAATATAGTCATGCACTTTAGATCTAAAGAGTTTAATATTGTGAGAACTCATCCCATAGTTTGGATAGTAGGTCATCATATAATTTTGAGACCTTTGCCCTCCCTATAACTTGGATATGAATTTTAAGGAAGTTATTGGACCTTTGGAATTTTCCCATGATCTTGATTATTATTTGGGGTTTTGCAATTCTTGGAATTCCTCCGTGATTGTGACATTAAAAACTTGATCTCTTTTAGCCCCTATATATAGTAGTTGTTTAGCAAGGCACACACCACAACAAGGAGGATGTGCTCTTCTACTCATAGTTAGAGCATATAGTTCTTGTATAGTTGTAGCATTTGTAATTTTCTATAATAGAGATAATTCAAGCATTGAAGGTTTTCAAGTTCCTAATTTCATTGTCTGTGATTATAGAAAGTCGTTGTAAAGTCTTAAGGACACTGAATCAAATCCAAATGTCGACTTACTTGTAGTTTTTGTTATAATTTATCATCTTTGTCTGTTTCATATTCTTCATAATATACACATTAAGTTCCAGATTGATTTCCTTTTAGATTTTTCCTGTTATTAATATTTCTAACTATATATATACACATACACACAAACTTATATGCATACATACATACATATATATATGTATATATATATATATATATATATATATATATATATATATAGACACACGCCTCACAAGTTAATATAAGAGATAATACAAGTTAAAATATATAATCTTACAAATGATAACATCTAAAGTGAAAAGTTTCATTAATTTTCAAGTGTAAGAAAAAGAAATATTAGAACATCAAGTGTTTTGTAAAGCAACTTGACAAAATAATTTGTTAATAAAATGAAACAAAATGAAAGAGAGAAAACAAAAAATTACAAAAAGCACCTAACTACCAATTCAAAATATGACCATCAAAATATGATTAAATAATGGTTCAACAAATACTATTGAAAATAAAAAGTAGTTTTTAATTCATTATTGTACATATATATTTGGAGTTTTATATAATATTTAGTGAGAATTTATTAGATAAAGAGAAAGTAAAAGAAAAATTATAAAAAAATAGTATTTACGCTATCAAATAAGTTCTTAAGAAAATAAAAAATTCAAAATTCATATTAATTTTATTAAGTCAAGAAAAAGAAAAAAAAAAGAAAAATGTCACAAAAAGTGACTACTAATTTTATATAAACTTGTTAAGGAAAAGACAAAATTTTTAAAAATTTCATACATTTACAAAACAATATAAAAAGATTTCAATTTTTTAGTTTAACCCGAAATAATATCTATTGTTCATTTAATTATTAGAAAATGTTCAACTCCTGTGAAGCACGGGTACCAAAACTACTAGTTGTTAAATAAAAACTTTCCTGACTCTTTTCAAGACATCTTTTCCATATATATGTATTTCTAAGCTCAACCAAAACAAGTAACATTATATAATATATTTACAAAGGATGACACACCCACCTACAAGTGAGAAGGGGCTCAGCAACCCAAATAAGAAGAGCTTGGGCACAAACCAACCAAACTAGCCCTTAAATCAAACATCAAACTAAAGGCAAAATCGCCATTCATGGTGAAAACAAATGAAGGGTCCGTTTGGATTCGTTTTTTTTTAGAGAAAAATACTCTGTTAAGAAAAAAGTTATATTACTTTTGTAATAATTACTTGATTTGGTTTTTAAAGAAGCTGAAATTCAAAAAAAAAAATTAAATACAAAATTTTTAGTTTATCAAAAAAACTATTTTTTAGAAGCTATTAAAAAAGTGATGTTAAAAAAGTCAATTCAAATGGGCCCAAAGAAGGGGAATAAGCGATCAAACATGTAGTAATAAATGCAAAAATCCAAGCTAAGAGAATATAAATCAGCACCTGCAGAAAATTAAAAAAAAAAATCAAGAAATTGAAATATGGTGAGATTTTCCCAAATTTAATATAAATACATAAACATAAGATATTTGGTGTAAGAAACCACAACAAAGAGACAAACAAGAGGGAAAAAGTAAACAACGGGAAGGAGGTAAGAAAAACAAGAAAGATTAAAAGGCCACCGTCCAAAAGTCAGGGTAAAGCCAAACTTTACTTCTTAGTAGATAGTACAGAGAAAGGTAGATAGAGTTAGCTGAGAAAGAATTAAGGCGATCTTCAATGTCCGAGTCATTTATTGGTTTCTACTGCTAGCAACATCGTTGAGAAGTTAACGAGTTGCTAAAGCCTGGAGCCACTACGGGCTGATGAATCCCTTCATGTCTTTGGGAACTCAAAGGCTTCATTTTAGACTACCAAGCATTGTGGTGTTTGATCTTCTTTCCTGCTGATTTCCTGCTTGACAAATTAGCAGTTGTGAACTCCTGTTTTTCTATTCCAGGTTTTGAGGTTTGCTGAACTCGAATTTTCTTGCACTGGGTACACATGGAATATGTTTATTTAAACGAGATCAAACCAAACTAAACCAAGTAATATTCTACAAATAGGGATTGACTAAATTATTCCACCCCCCCAAGAGAGTTGATTATGTCTCCAATAATTGTTCGGTAATCTCTGCATTCGATTTGAATTTTCTCATAGTATTATCACGTCATCATATCTGCGTGAATCCGCGTCATGTTATCGTATCTCCATGGATCCAAATCCTAGGCGGCTACTGCCACAGAAGTAGAATTTTCCAGGGAAAAAAGAGAAAAGCTCTATTACCAAACTAATCGTTGCTCAAAAACAACACTATATGACACCGTAGGCAATTTCTTTGCTCCTATCAAAATCGGGGTTTATCTTTATTAAGTTATACAGAAAAAGTTACAAATGGTGTGCTTGCAGAGAGGAGAAAAGCTTGCATGAACTTTATTGAGAAACCTTGAGCTCCTTGGCAAACACAACTTTGAACAACTCCCGACACCAGTTATGCATGCTTCAGAAGTTCTATATACTTCTTCAAATTCTGTCCAATACTAGAAAAAAGCCAATCCTGGTAAGATGTATGGGCGCATAATACTTTCAATAACTAGATACACTTGGGAGATCTTCTGATATGAGTTTCAGCACTTCCAGGGACATATATCAGCTTCATAGTTGACGAAGATGATGATGATAAAATCTTTCTGACTCAAGAAACTGGTATAGAAAGTTGCCGAAGCGCAGAGCATGGCCAATCAATGGACTTATTAGCAAATAATAAATATCATTTATGTTGTTCTTTCGAACCCAGGGCCTAACTGCATATGCCATTCTGGTGATGCACCCCTAGCATAATCCCTTGCCGCTTGTGAACCAAATCCCATGATAGATACATCAAATGCTTGTTGACCAAACTGGAAATCAAAATGACCCACACAAACATTACTTTAAAGGAAAAGAGAAAAAGGAAAACAAAAAAGCACGGGTTCAATTGACTCATACTTGTTTTATTGGTTTATTTGATTTTTCAACATAATTTTATCATTAAAACCAACAATCTCACGAACATTCAATTAATATTGTAAAAGGAACAGTATCCTCATCATCCTAAATTTTTGGCTGTCAAGCATAACTAGAGAATATTTGCAGCAAGATAAGGTTTTCCCTCTTCTTCTGGCAAGCAACTAATCCAAGAAAACTCATTTCTAATTTACAAGGGTATCCTATGTGCAATGCAAGAATTTGAAACATTATTAGATCAACTTCTCAATAACCTGTTAACAAAAGTCTTCCCGATAATCATTGACAGTGAATATCAAATAATGTGTGATACATGTAACGAAACCAAAGCATACACTCAGCAATAGTTAGAAAAGGACCACATATGATCTCAAACAACATTTTTCATCCTGTGATGAAGAAGAACACATGAGGTTTAAGTATGGTGAAGAAACTCTTGTGATAAATAAAAGTGTGGCGCTTGTATTTTGCCTGTCTTTTCAATTACCTTAAAAATGAAGCAGTGCAAATTGCCTTACTTTTCACTTACTTCCAGATGACTAGCAGCAGATATTAGATATAACCGGATAATAAATTTGAAAATTTTCATGCTAACTACAGGTGATACATGTGGAGCATATCTTTCACAGAGTAACCAATTTTGATCTTTGGATTAAACTTGAGCTTGTTAAAAAACTGATCGTTATATCTGAGAAGAAATTAAAATGTTTCTAAATGGTCAAATATTGGACATGTGGCACCTACTTCTTTGGAAGTAAAACCTTCAACCCCAGGATGAACTCTTGAATTCACTGCTTCAAGTTTCATGGAAAGAAACTGCAAGAAGGCAAAAATTGCGATCAAATTAAATTCAGCAGTGGAGTGCTCTCCAAGTGGAGTCAAAACAATACATTTGGAGAGGGAGGCATACCTCAACCTGACGTTGTAATGATTGGACATAGTTTATTATCTCATCAAGGACCAGCGCTTTACCTATTACCTGAATCCAGATTAAATTCACTCACATTTTGCTGGTACATCAGAAAGATTTGCCAGGTGTCTTAGCATAAAATTGATGATTTGCAATACTATAATTTCTTTCAAATAAAATTAAACTAAATTAAACAATGCACAGTATTTCATAGCACCTTCATACAGAATTATTAAAAGATTACATATCTTAATAGTTCAGATATTATTCCTGAAAAGACAACTCAATAATATATCGACTTCTAACCAAAGGTGAAGAGGGGCTTGCAAGAAACTAATTATTTTAAGTTGCTTAAAGTCATATTTCCTATGAGCATGCTCCAAGACTTCAACCCCACAACTTTAAAACCTCACTTTTATTACCACTGAGGCTTCTGGTACAGATGATGGCTTCGAAAGATGAAGACAACATTATCATTTAAGCTAAACAATAAGGGCTTCAAAAACACAAATGCTCTCTCATAAACAAGTAAGGCAGATAATTTGCTTTAGGACTTTAATTTACCATATTTTCGGCAACACATTTAATCTAGGTGGATATATTTTTGTATTATTACTATAACCAACTAGAGTTTTGAGTTGGATGGTGGAAGAGATTTTGCATGCATGGAGCTGACCAACATAGAAAATCACTTTCATGGGATTGAGCAGCTTCGTAGGCCCCACCTAGTGGAATAGGCTTGGTTTTATTCTGTTTGGTTTACTTAACTTGTGTGGAATCAACTGACCTGGGATATAAGAGCAGTAACCAGGACACCAGGTTGGTGTAGGCAGATGAGCAATATCTCTATTTCCACTTTTAATACATCTGCTCTCAAAGTTGTGGATACTAATCTATATTTCAGAAACTGACTTCTTGAAAGTCAAGAATACAATTAGAAAAAGCATTTAAAACCTTCATTGGACAGGGATCACTTAAGAGTTAAGACCCAAACTGAAATTTCTTTTACCTAAAATCCTAAAAGTTAAATGGAAACCTTCGGTTCCCAATTACTTGATTTTGATTGATATATTGCAATATTCTGAGTCCTCCTCTTATTTAGACCAATTAAAATCAGAGAAGCTAAATGGTAAAAAGAAAACATTTCAGTGGCTATATACCAAAATGGAAAATGATTTTTGAAGATGAAAATAAGAGGAAGTAGATGGAGCTGGTGAAAAGCATCCAGATCAGAAAATACAAGAACTAATCAAGAAATCTGCTGGTCCAGCCCCCCAACACCAGCTCACGAGGAAAACAAAGTGACCTGCTACTACAACTGTCTTTGCACGCTATGTTATGGTACATAGATCGCTTCATTCATTCAATCGAGCAGGTGTCTCATCAGGTTTCACCAAAACACACACTACAAACAGAGAAGTTCTTTCGATCATCCGATTAGCATTTTCAACATGAAAGTAGTACAGTATGAGGCAGGATAATGGCGGAAAACATGCCAATACTCACCTTGTTACAACCTGGGACCAAATCTTGTAGAATTTTCATCCTCTCACTTATCTTTTCTCTCCTTGCCTGTGGACCAATTGGGTCATATAAGAGAACTCAGATAATACTCAACAAATCCATCAATTCTCAATGCAGCTCCAGGACGATGCTAACACAAAATTTACTCTTACGAAAAGAGTACTACTCAATTGTGCAAAATCAGAGAAAAGTATGTGCACAGGAGAATATTATGTTTTGATAATGGAATAGATTTGGAAGTATATTACTCTTTCAGCTAGACTGTGACTATCAGTAGCTTGACCCCGTCTTGCTCTGACATGGATGTAGTCTTGCTTAGGTGGCTCGGGTGGCTTTGCAGGTTGCTCTGCTGGTGCCTTCCCGGAATTCACTTCCCCATCTTGCTTCAAATCACGATGCTCACTCGAACCCACCATCTTAATCCTTTTACTATCACTCTCATTCTGCTGAATTCAAATAAACAAGAAAACAAATCAAAAAAATGAAAATCTTCCCATCAAAACAGGCCTCTTTCCAAGAAAATCTTCTATCAAACAATTCATAAAGCAAAACTTTCATCTTCTTTCATCATTTATCAAACACAAAATGCACTTTTTATGCACAAAAAATTAGTAAAACTTACTCAAATAGTTTAACTGATCAATTCTTTGATTCCAAATACAAATTCTCAACAAATGTTAAATGGAAAATTATCCAAATTTCTACAAAATACAAAATTAAGCAACCTGATTCACTCTTTTCAATTGAAGTTATACTCTATCATATCTACTAAGAAGTATATTAATTATATTGCTTAACTTCAATTAATATACCTTTTCTTTTCTGTAAAGTACAATTAGTACACTTATGCATGTAGATACACACAAAAACATATTAAGGGCCTGTTTGGATTGGCTTTTTTTCAGAAAAAGCACTTTTTTCCCCAAAAATGTTATATTAAATTTGCAATAACTATTTGATTTGACTTTCAAAAAAGCTAAAATTCTGAAAAAAATTCAAATACAATAACTATTTGATTTGGCTTCTAAAAAAGCTAAAACTCTGAAAAAAACTCAAACACAGCTTTTTTTTAAAAGCCAAAATTTTTCAAAAACTATTAAAAAAAGTAATTTAAAAAAAAGCCAATCCAAACGAGCCGAAAATCTATTAGAGCAACTGTACAGCACAGTAAATTAAACAAGAGCACGTTATTACACGTTTACACTGCTACTATATTACACGTACATAGATTGAACACACAAGACTTATAAACACAAATGTCGTAAGACACACATGTTTATACACTCATAGTTCTTAAACATCAAATTCAGATGGAAATTAGGCAAATTTTGACGAAATAGAAGCTCCACCCATAGCAATTGAGAAGTCAAATTAAACCGAAAAAAGCACATTATTACACTTCAAAGCTACCATAACTATACATACATATACCTAACACATGTATATATGCACACTTTACACACAATTACGTGTACATTACGTATGTAAATACCATCGCATTCCCAGCCTCATCCTCCTCGCGCCGCTTCCGCAAATTCGCAGCTCCATTGTTGATCCTGTGGTCCAGAAGCATCGGATCATGCCCTTGATTCGCGTTTATACTCACACTAGCCAAGTCACGAAACGACGCCGAATTCGCATTATCGTTCATCGAAAACGGCCAGATCTCCGCCATGTTGTACGACGACGTATTCGCCTCCTTCATCTGCACCATAGGATCCATTCCCGCCCCGGCCCGGCCCGCGTCCAATCCCCAATTTTTTTTTTTTAAATGAGTTCAGTGATATATTTATAGTGTGTGTGCTCTTGAGATCGAGTATGGGGAGTGGGGGGTACTGTACAGGACGGCGTAAGTTAGCGAGGAGCAGTGGTGGAGTGTTCGGGACTCCGTATGTAAAAGAAGAAGGAGAAGTTAGGAGGAGGAAAGAGATCACCACCACCACTACCACCAGCAGCCTCCACCTCGAGAGTTGAAAACAACTGACTTTTTAAGTGAGCTTTTCTCGGAGGATCCAGCGTGTCATTGTCTTAAGCCTATCCCCCTCCTCACGTGCACATGTTTTAATTCAGATTTCTCATTAAGCCTTTAATCAAGACTTTAATTATCGTCGAGTAATAATACACTTATTTAATTTGTTTTTTAATTACTTATAACATTTTATTATTTAATTTTTAAATGTTGTCATATTATGGTCCCGTTCTAGATACAATAGATTTTTTTGGCTATAACTTTTTTTTTAAATTATGCTATATTAGATGCAATGGTTAATTCCAAGGCTTTCAAAACGAAAAGTTGGCATTTTAACTCTTTTGGTCCAAAGAATAATTTAAGTGGTTGATATACTTTTTTTTTTTTTGCATAACTTGAGTTTGAATTCTATAAAAGATAAAATATTGGATTAAAAGTAGAAGGTTGAAGAAAAAATAAGTTGGCTAGTCAAGACAAAATATATGTGAGATGTTGGAACAGAAATAGAGGGTTAAACAAGAAGAATGGTTTACTCGTTCAAAGTCAAATTATTTTGCCCAATATTTTTGAAATTTTAGAAAATATTTTTATTATTTTTAGATAATAATTTAACTATTGATGGGAGACTTGGAATTTCTCATTTATGATAGGGGTTGAAGTAGTTCTATGTTGATTAGGTAATGAAAAGTGTATAATCCATTTTTGTTTCTTATTTTTTCTTTTCTCCCATTTTAGATTATTTCGCGGCTTGAAATTTTGGATGTACTGTGGGGGAATTTTTTAAATTTTTTTGTCAAATATTATGGGGGATTGCAATTAAGGTGTGGAAGCTAATGATTGTGGGAATTATGATAATGTGGTCTATTTGTGGAAAGGTTACTGATAATGATAGTTATTACTTGCGACAAGTTTTCAGCCTGGGTAATTGTGTAAAATGTGGGGGTAATCCAACAATGAGGGGTAGGCATTTATTGGCCTGCCTTTTTAGAGTTTTCTCTTTCTTTTCCCTTTCCTTTTTCTGGTGGGGACACCTTTGAGGTTTTCTTTTTCTTTCTTTTTTTTTTTTTTTTCCCTTGTCATGGAATCGTTTTGAGGGACGTTAGCAAAAATGTTCCAAACAAAATGATAAAAGTTTCCATTTAATTATTCTAAAAACTAGTGCATTCGTATCCATATTTTGCATGAATTTAATTTTTAGTAGTAAATATTAATTTTAGTTGAATTTTATTTATTTTTAATATTAGATGAGATAGTCTTAATTACTTGAGCTATTTTTTAATCCCTTTTTAATAATAGACCTTAAATTTCTCAAGTTTATTTTTTGGAATTCACAAATAAAATTTACTTTAAGGATTTTAAGCGTTAATTAATTTGTAATTAAAATTTTAAATTGAAAATAAATCAATATTTTAGAATTCACAAATGAATATTATTTTTAAGAATGTATTAATTGGCATTTAAATTTCTAAATTAGAACGAAGAGTACATAGCTATAGAAGATAATAAATGAACTTTTATAATTCATAAATAAATTTTATTTTAAGCATTAATTGATTGACTATTCATCTTCCAATTAAAATAAGTAATTCCTATTCGTAAAGGTAAAAATAATAAAAAAATAATAAATATTAACTTATTGTCTAATCTAATAATTGCAATTTAAATACTGAAATGACACTCTCATGGTACTTAAAAAATACTTTTTTAATAATAGGTGTTAAATTTATTCGGGTTTAATCTCTTAGAGTTCACAAATAAATATTATTCTAAGAATTAATTGATTGAAAATTAAATTTTTAAATCAAAACAAATAATGTATCCATAATAGATAATAAATGACCATTTAAGAATTCGCAAATAAATTTTATTTTAAGTATTAATTGATTAGTAATATTTTAATTAAAACTAATAATTATGTATATCCATAAAAATAAAAATAAAAATAATAAATAATAAAATAACTATGTTATGTAAACACTGATATGATTCTCTCATAATACTCAAAAAATAATAACTTTTATATACATAATAGATAGGTTGGGCCTATTTTCAGAATGCAAACTAATGAACCAAGCATCGTATTTTGAGTTAAAAAATGTTGGGGTTGCCTTCAAGGAGTTAATTTTAAAGCTTTGCATAAAAGTGACAATGAGATTAGTTAAAATATGTCACCACGATTATCGTTTGCAACAGACGTATATTAATTAGTGATATTCATGTATATTAACTTCTTAATTACGATGAAATTAGTCCTCATAGCTTTCTTTTGACTTGAATTTTTTTATTTATTTTTTAATTGCAACTTGTCTACAAGTCCTGCACCCTTTACGCATTTCTTGGTTACCTTCATACACGAGTTTCAGTTAATGCGTTCAAATTAGTTTGAATTGTTTATATTACTTTACTCTTCTTGTGTCAACTAATGTCACTGGCTAATGATTGAATTTTTACCTCACAAATAACGATGCTACTTTTAAGCTATTAATTCGTTTAAACTTGAAGTATATGTTACCAATAATTTCTCTTGGTTTGCTGATCTCTTATATGCAGAACCGCAGATGCAACTATTTGTTTTATGAATGAATTTCTATAATTTTGAGTAGCGCGAGATGCAAAGTTCTTTCTTTACTATATCATTAATTATGCTGGACAAATAGATCATGAAGCAAAAAGAATAATTGTTGAATTTATAACTCTCACCTTGTTTATGGATTCAAAATTTTTAGAGTGAAATAAGATAAGTTATTCATAGTCACGATTAGAAAAGGAACTTTTAGCAACCACCAAAATAGTCACTAAATACAGTTAGGTACTGATTTTGTGACCACAGTAGCTGGTCGCTCAACCAATTTCGGAATCGTGAAAAGTTAGTCAGTAATTAAAATTCTCAGTTGTTAAAGAACATAACATCGCAAAGTTGAAATCGGTCGTTGTGTTATTTTCTTCAATTTCGTCCGTCTTTCTACCAGACCTATATATGATATTTCACGTTTAAGAAGAACAGATTTTAATGCATGTTTATGTGCTTTTTGGCTGAAGACAACCAGGGTACTAAATATGGCGTTAATGTCTCACTTAACTGAGGGCACAGATATAGATCCTTAGTCCACGTCAAGGTGAGGTAGTACAGAAATTTTGATCAAAAAGCTTGCATGGATATATGAACATGTTTTTACAATGTTTGGTTGCCTACCACTCTTTTGCTGCTGACAACGATTTGTACCAGCCTTAGCTTGTTGGATCATCTATTAGCAGTGAAATCAAGCTCCGCTGGCATTAGGTTATGATTTGGACTTCCTTGTCATTTTGTACAAACTAATTAAATTGTAATTACTGAGCCTTCTTGTTAGTGAGTAGACACATGAAAGGTCCGTGACATATTTAATGTATGATATTTTATAGGCAGCCCATTCACTGGGGCCTTGGTCACTGACTCCCTTGTTATTAAGTTACTAATTTCCTTGATCTTTTTGCACTAGACAGACGTCAGTACCGATACATAATCTTACGACTTTGTAGAAACTGGTGTAATAAATTAAAAAATTAATTATAAAAATAGATAATAATTAATTAATATAGTGCTGACATGTTATTACTAACAAGAAACATAGATAATAACTATATTTATTGTGAATAATCTATATATATTTCATAATTGTCCTTGGACATGACATCATATTTTATAATAGCTGAATATTCAACTTACTAATGATGTGTTATTAAATATGTATACATGTATATATATATATATATATATATATATATATGTGTGTGTGTGTTTGTGCGTGTATAGATAGATAGATATGTCTCTTTATATAAGTAGCTAGCCAAGCAATTATTTATTGACGCTATATATTTCCTTTTATTTTTCTCTCGTTTCTCTCTTTTTTTCTTATTTTTTACTTTTTTGTTTTTCATAACACACCAAATTACAAATTTATCTTTTTTCATTCTAAATATATTTTTTTCTATTTTCTTAGTTAAAAATCAAAATAAAATAAAGATAATTTATACCCTCCTCTTGATCACGAGCGAGTGCATCCTTGTGCTGGTTCATGAAAGAGAATATATCTTTGTTATGTAGGGATGCGCTTTATGTGAGTTGATATTTTGTACGGCAAAAAATAATAATAAAACAATGATAATATTTTAAAAAAAGTCAAGGGTGCCTTTACAACTATTAAAACATGCATGTGAACAAGTCTTAAGAATGCATAAATTTGCAAGGTATATATGGTCCGTAGTGAGTGATACCAACTCTTACACATCAGACCAAGCAAATATCAATTAACTATTTACCCTGTCTGGTTATCTCCGGGGATGGCAATGGAAAATACTGCAATGTCATGGAAGCATGACTGTAAATCATAAGATCCTACTACTTTCTCATTCTTTAGCTCTACCACCAACATTAGGTAAATTACGATAAGAGAAAAATCTAATATGACGAATTATTGACATGAATAATTTGTCGCTATTAGATATTTCTCATAATAGTATCTAAATCTTAAAATCCATAATACTATACCTCATAAAATTAGCACTGATAATATAACTTAAAGTTCATTTATCGAATAATCCATAAATCAAATTGTAGATAGTTCATTGCGTTCCATTAGAAACAAGTTTAATTTATTATTGTTCAACAAACTTTGGTAATATTTCCCCTCTATTGAACTGGACAAGCCAATTCATGAACAAGCTTATGGCAATTGCCTAACCTAGTTTGAAGCCAACCATAAAAACCAGCATCACTTTGTGAAAGCGATGAAGTGAAAGCTGCTTTAAACTCATGGCCATGCATGCCAAACTTGCTAGTTACTTCATATCAAATTTAGCTAGACACCTCTTATCACCATAAAGCGCACTACCGTCTTAGCAGAATATATATCTCGAAATTCAAATCCTGCGGTTAATATATATTTTATCACGCGGTGATGATGACTCTGATCATCTCCATCCACTGATCAATTGCACAAGATGACCAACACTGCCACCAACCAGCCCACAAAGTAGAACTAACGTCATAGACACCCAAGATCTTCTTTTTCCCGATACACTCACAGAGAAACCCAATTAGTAAAATTTAACTGTCGAACATTTGATAGAACTCGACCACCAATTAGTAAATCTTGGGTGGAAGGACCCGCCTCAAAATCCAACCACTAGATAAGTCAGGGCACTCAACTAAAAATAGAGGACAAGGATCGAATCTGGTTCAACGTTTGACCCCAGTTTTTATTATTGAGACATTTTTAGGGGAGTGATGCACACAAGATTTCTTATTATAAAAAAGTGCTACAGCCTAATTGATTTTAAGATGCGGGTAAAAAAGTTAAACAGTAGCTTATAATGAAATGTGTTTGAATTCAAATTTTCTTTGAAATATCACATCATTACACCACGAAATTTATATGCATGTTCGCGGTCATCCGGGGTGCATAAGCTGTTTATGAATAATTTGGCACATGTATAATATGTTTGCGCTGCCATTTCCTAAATTTGGGTGGAAAACATAATCGTAGAGGATTCTCTTTTGGTCTGTTTTACCTCAGTTTCAGACAGTACTTATCAATACACAACAAAAAAAACACGCGCAAATTACTTAAAATAGTAATGGGAAAGCAGTTGCTGCAAAGTTTAGGTCTGGTTCGAATAGCAGCAGTACTTAAACTAGTGTTACTTCATATCAGTACAGTGTGCTCACAGCAGATAACAATTCTTGGGATTTTACACTTGCAAGGGACCACAGCAGACAATTGAGATCTGGCGGATGTGAACGACTGCTTTTCATCATTTCATTGTCCAAACAGAATTAGATGCCTTGGACGTTTGGCCTTGATCATTCGATATTTGTTGGCTCTGTTAAAAATGTATTAGTATTCCAGCACATAGATAAACCATTTTAAGATTATCTATCTCCAGTAGTTTTAAAATAGGCACCAAACCTCATGTGGTCCTCAAAAGTATTGTACACGTGTCCCTTGAAATAGGTAAAAAACCCTTCGGATTCTCAAACATATAGTACACATGCTCTCTGAAATAAAAGTTCGTATCTATTTTGAAGCCATAAGGCGATACTGTGCATGCATTTCTAATAAACCAAAAGAGGGTATGGCACTATATATTTACCTATGTACAAAATTTTAGGTTACTCACCTAATAACTATTGATTAATTAGAATTAAGGCTTGGTGTTCTTTTATTATGGTATTAGAGCTTGCTATCTTATTCCTCTATATTTAGCCCATTCTTGTCCGTAGCTTTTCGTTAAAAAAAAAAAGAAAAGAAGAAATACTTATTTTATTATGTCAACAAATTTCAACAATCAATAATAGATTACACGTGACAAAAATGTTAGAAGAAATAATAAAAATACTATATATCTAATATATTTTAGGATGAGTGTCTTAGTGTCGTGTTTCTCTTGATATTGTACACCTCAAGTTCTAACTAAGCAGCTTCTTAGATGACAATATTATCAAGATTTTGAATTATCAAGAATACATTCATGAGGCAACGTGTCCAATCGCAAACAGTAGCTGGAAATTTATGAGCCCTAAACATTTGGACAAGTGGATAAGCTCGGCATGAAAAGAAAGAGGAGGCATGGCTCATCCGTCCAATCTGTCTGGGGAGTGTTTTAGTTCCAGCTATCAGGGGGAGATGGAGGTTTCCATTCTGAAATTATTCTGCTGCTCATTTAACAACGGGAGATACTTTTGAGTTGTAGAAATATGTCCACATTAAACACCTATAAAAATAAGGGCATGTTTGGATTGGCTTTTTTCTTTTAAGAAAAAAAAAACTTTTTTTTTTTTCTGAAAAATTTACATTAAATTTACAATAACTATTTAATTTGGCCTCCAAAAAAAACTGAAACTCTTAAAAAAACTCAAATACAGCTTTTTTTAGAAACATGAATGTTCAGTTTAAAAAAAAAAAATTCAAAAGCTATTAAAAAAGTGCTTTTGAAAAAAGTCAATCTAAATAAGCCCTAAAATGTCATATTATAAGTGAATAATAACTTGTATAATAATTTGAAAATTAGCTTTTGGGCCCATGAGTTTGAAACTTAATGTAGAGATTATTGTGCAGTTTTGTCATACAGCTAGGCTAATAGTTCTGAATTTGTAACCTCTGCAACATATCTCCCCAAGCTTTTCTCTCTCTTTAATGAGCTCACCCTAAGAAAAATCATATTAATTATATTATATCCACCGCAAGCTTAAAAAATCCATGGTGTAGCGTTATCCCTTTCTGCGAAGCATGCTCCAAGTTCATTAAGGGTATGAGAAATATTTCTTCTAAGAGTTTAACTTGAGATTTTAATGATAATAAGTTATTATCTAATCACACTACCGAACCTTTGAGTGTAAAAGCTAAATTCAAAAAAGGGTGCAAACATGCAGAGTATTTCTCAGCCGGTCACCCATTATATCACTCAACGATGCTTCATTTCAGAGTTTCTATAGGACCCAGTGCATTATTTCTTGTATGATGGCACCCCTATCATGAAACTCACCATGACAAACTTTCTTTAAGCGATTTCTTATTTTTCTCCGAGTAGTTGAACTAATTGAATTAAGAGATGCTAGTGGTAGCTTAAATTTATCAAAGATGAACATTGTTGCATGCGTAGAAGTTAGCCACGCCTAGTAAAATCCATTTATTTTGTGGTTTTTATTAGAAAGCGATGGGTGCATTTCATGTTATTAGTTCTAGCTAATTTAATTAATTCCTTTTTAAACTTTAAATTAAATACAGACAAAGATCAAATAAAGCTTCAACCACTGATGTGTAAACCTTTTTTTTGCTTCTGGTGAAACATTCAGTTACGTTGCATCACTTGAATGGATATATTGCTTAATTGTGTGACATGAGACAGCCTGCCAACTAATACGACAATGAGGTAGATGAAAAAAGAGCAGCGCAGGACCAAGATTGTAGACAACTACAGCTTATTATGAACACAGCCCAGTGCCCCACGATTGCTGGTACAATTTGGGACTCTATTCAATGGACCATCATCATAAAAACCAATTACAAATACAACTGATAATATACATACATACATACATACATACATACATACATATATATATATATGATTGTGGGGTTTTTTAGCAGTATATATATATATGATTGTGGGGTTTTTTAGCAGTGAAGTACCATGCTTCAATCAGATTTTTGTTGAAGAAAAAACCCAATGTTTTGTTGATAATGCCACGATAATGCATGCGGTTTTTGTCTCCTAGACCCCTTCTGTTAGCGAACAAATGATAAGCTTTCAGAATTCTGAACGCAAATTTGAAATTTCTTGTTGATGTTTTGCACCTCTAGTTCGAAGCTAGCTGGCAATGTCTTTGAATACCCGCTCTCGAATTCAGTCACAAATGAGTCATAATTTCATTTTAGTGATTAATTTTTATTGTTTAGTGATTGATTTGTCAGTCACTAAAATCCATTTTTCTTTTTTAATGGAAGAATATTGATTAGTTATATCCATTATTGAAAATTTTGGATAACGTGTAACGGAGGAGAATAATTATATTATCATATATAAAATGATGATATAGAGTTATTTAATCTCTATACTTAATGATGGGTTGACCGATGTGTGATAAATTGTTTTCTTCAACTCGGAGAGATTGGCAGTTTGGTTAGGCATATCAAATCCTTTTTCCTTGTTGACAAACAGCGGAAAAGTTGAATTAAAGTGTTTCCATTTTAAACTTGAAATGATTTCGGGGGTTTTACTTTTGAATATAATGGCCATATATTTTCCGGCTTTTAGATGTTTACTGACAGCCATGACACTAAAGTTGTGTTTGTGACCAACAAAAATTCATGTTTCTTAGAGGGTGTTTGTATTGGCTTATGAAAAAATTACTTAAAGTAATTTTAATTTTAAGTGATCTTTTTTATTTTTAACTTTAAAAAGTTATCTGTTTGAATAGAAATTTTAATTATAAAAATAAGTAATTAACTATTTGATTAAAAAAATTAACTATTTGGTTGTGTAATCCTGAAAGCTAATTTGTATTATCAAGATGACCATTAAAGACATAAAGACAGAATGTCAATTAAAATACAATATAGACATATATAATTTGTTTTGACTTTTTTTTTAAATACATTATTAAAATATTATAATTTAATTTATAATTCATATCATATAAATATATAGATTATTAAATGCATTATAATAAAAGACTTTAGAAATACACATATGTTTATATGTTAATGTTTCTATATATTTGGTCAATTTTCATTGCTTATAATTTCTTCAGAAATCGTCAAACATATTAAATTGTCATTAAAATATAAAAGTATATTAAGTGGAGCAAATAATTATTTATTATTATAAGTTTTAAAAGGATCTTTTAATAATTTTGACAACCAACTGTTATCTTTAAATGTAAAATCAAACATAATTTCATTTAATAAAAATTTATTTCATATAAAAATATCTAAAAATATTTTTATTTTTAAAAAATTCTTTTAATTAAGAGTCCGTCTATAAAATTTTTTTTTGAAAGATGACATTTTTAAATTAATTTGCACGGACTAGGGGTATGGACCGAGCCATTTAAACGGACTGCCACATTAACAATCCCTAGTGAGCGGGCCGACGTCGGGGGGTTTGCAGGCCACATGACCATATTTGCCTTTTTTTTTTTAATTTCCTTTTCTTTTTTCGTTTGAACAAAAACTCGGACCTCATGGTTATCAAAAAAACCTCAGTCCTCATTTGCTAGACTTTTAGAGTTTTTTCTATTTTTGCCCCCTTTCCTCTCTAGAGTTTTAACTTTTTTAAAAGTGAAACCAAAATACTTATTGCGAGAGTCTTATATTTTTCTTTGGGTAAAAGAGTGTTTTTGTTAAATAGAAAAAAAGTAATCTACACATGCCTTAATCAGTATTATATTGATCAATTCCCCTCAATGTTTTCCAAAGGAAATTATTTTAAGCCTCGTTCGAATTGCTTCTTTTAATTTTTGAAAAATACAAGTTTTGACTTATGTAAAAAACCGAATTTAAGTTTTTTTTTCTTTTTTCTCTTAAGTTTTAACTTTTTTGAAATGGTAAATTCCATAAATAGTTCCTATAATTTATACAAAGTGTTAGTTTGATTCTTATTATTTTAAAAGTAACCTATTTGGTTCTTAATATATTCAAAAAGTGTTATTTTAATCCTTGTTATTTCAAAAGTTCAAAAGTAATTAATTTGGTCCCCAATATTTATAAAAAGTAACCCAATTGATCTTTATTTTAGCCTTAAAAATGATCATGTGATCCAATTTTAATCCTAAAAGTTGCCATATGACGGTCACGCAACCAATTAATAGGGATAGAAATTGATATTTTTGTGAAAATTGACTCTTTTTTTTTTTGTAAATATTAATGACTAAATGAGTTACTTTAGAAACGGTATGGACCAAATTGATTATTTTTGCAAACGTTGAGGACTAAATATGTTACTTTTGAAATAATAAGGACTAAACTTATACTTTTAATAAACAATATGGACTATTTGTAAAATTCCCCTTTCCGAAGGCAAACAAGATACTTATTGTAAGAATCAAATATTTTTTTTCTAAAAAAGAGTGTTTCATTTTTACCGGAAAAAGTGATCTAAACAGGCCTTAATCAGGATTATGCTGATCAATTCACCCCACAATTAATAAATTTTGTGATGCGGTAGTTTCACTCTATTGATTGATAATGTAATATCCCACGTTCATTTTCAAAGTGAATCATATTTTGTTTATAAGTGAGAGATATGATATAACACTAATCTCGTCCAGCTGTGTGACACGTTAATAAATGAATTTTTCAATACTTTATAAAATTCGTTAGATATTTGGCGCCAAAACTGAAAACTGAAATGGAGCTCATCAAACTATCGAAATTTAAGCTCCAGCTTCGTGCTCTCATCAGTGAAGTCCATCAACTCAAAGTAAGTTCACACACACACACATGAATTTCATTTTTCTGTACGATCATATGAATATACAAGTATATACATATACATATATATGTTATGGTGATCGATCAATGATTGCAGGAAAGAGAACGATCTGCTTCCGAACAAGTCCAGCTTCTGGTTCAGGTGCGCTTCAAATCGCTTCGCCTTTATATAAGCTTTGCATACATGTATATATATCTATGTACAAGCGTGTCCGTGTAGTATACAACCATAATTAATCTGTTTATTTGATGATGATTGACATATATATATATATATATATATATATATATATATGTTTAATATAGAAACAAAAGCAAGATGAAGAAGAATTCAATAAAAAATTAACCGAATCGCAGGCCGAATTAGCCTTTTCAAATGAAATCCGACAGAAACTCGAAAGAAAGGTAGGGTTTTAGCTTAATTGCTCCATTATTTATTTGAATATTTTTACTTTCGATTATTTCTTTCCTTTTTTTGGTAACTTTGAGATTGCTTTCTTATTTGATAAATTGGTTATTAGTAATTAATTGTGTTGTAGTATTTGATTTGTAATTAGTAATTAATTGTGTTGTAGTATTTGATTTTTGAATTGATATTATTGCTGAGTAGGTGAGCTATCTTGAGAATGGCAATGCTTTGCTTGAGAACAAGCAGAAGGAATTGAAGGAGACTATTCACAGCACGCTTCAATCGCGAGAAAGTTTCATAAAAGCTTATGAGGTTTGGGTTTTTTTTTTTTTTTAACTCATTTATAACTCCAAATTTGGAATGGTGATGTCTTCTAGAGATATAATTAAGCTTCGTAATTGATAAAAAAGTGTGTTGTGCACGATAACATTGGCATTTTTTGCTCTGTGAAGATAATAGCAGCATCAAAAGGGGTGGTTGTTGATAATCGTCAAGTTGAGTTCATAATTTGTGATGGTTATAAGCAAGCAACTGGCAGGGTTGAATTTATTTACATTCATATGCAGGATTCTACATGTGAAATGAAACGGGCTATTGAAGCTAGAGATAGAAAGATTAATCTTCTTTCTGACAAGATAAAAGCGTATTCATCATTATCTGATTCAATAGAAAAGGAGGCTTCCTCTGTCAAGCAAGTTGTTGAAAATGCTGAACGAGTTTTGCATGCAAAAGAGGAAATAGGCATGAAGTTCTTAATACTATCCTTTCATTCTTTCGATTTTCTCAGCAAAACATTCATACACTTGATGAAGCTAACATATTCCAATCTCCTTTCTCAATTTTTTTTTTTCAGTGGCCATGCTAAAGAGAAAAATGGATGAGGTTTATACATTTGAAAAGCTATTTGTTGGTAACTCCATATCTTTCTATCTTGCCGTGTCCTGCTTATTTATGTATTAGTGACAATGATTTGGAAACTCAGCAGCAATTTCTGTCAGATCATTATATATTACCACATAGGATTGCTTATGGATGAAATCAAGTATGTCAAGTGTCAACAAAAAGTGGGGTGGCAGGGGTTAAACTACCCCTCCACCCAAAATGCATATTTTCTGTTTTCACCCATCTGTTAAATTTTGAACAGTAAAGTGCATTGATGATGGTTGAATCCCAGTTAGAATTTAATTGGAGTACTTTATGGTACTTGCCGATGATGAAATGCATCTTCACTCGCAGATAAAATCAGTGATCTTGAAAGCAAACTTAGAAATCAAGAAGGTGAGCTAAGAAGGAAGGACAAAATAATTTTTGAGCTGGAAGCAGAGCTAGAGGCTACAAAAGTTAGCTATGAGGAGTGCCGACCAAAGACTGAGGAGATATCCATATAAGAATATTATCCCTGCACTTTTCAATTTTAGCAAACAATAAGATTGGCCAAATAACTATCTATCCCTTGAGTTTCTTGTCTTAGCGATAACTAAATTCAGAAAGCTCTATCAGCAAAGGATGTGATGATAGATAATCTAATTTTGGAGAAAAAGGTCAGCACTGAATAATAGTTCATTTACTCTTCTGCATTTTCTCCTGAAGTTCTTTACTTTGGCTTCTATAACTTCTTCCTTAATGGTCAGGCACTGCAATTGGAAGTGAGTAGTTTAAATATTGTTATAAAGAAGATTCAAGACACTGTCTTACGCATGAATGAAGAGGTTAGAAAGTTCTTTTTTACACTTTAAATGTATCCACAAGATTCTTGAAAATTACTATTTGGATGCATAATCGGTGTGACTTCAGTAAGATGAATCTCTATTTCCCTTTTCTGCTTCCTGATGAATGATAATAGGAGTTTCGCAACAAGGTTGTCTAATAGTTGCATTACTCTTTAATGCACTGCATTACACCTCTGCCTCTATTTGTTACTAGCTATTGATTTGTCAGCACTGTTGACGTTATGTTAGGATAGAAAAGTGTTTTCATCAATGTTAGAAGACCAGGAACATCCTGGGCCGACTGGAGAAAAGGAAATTAAGAGGTAGGATATATGTTCTTCTCTTTTCAATTCAACAACTTTCATCTGTAAACTTTGTTTCTCTAGTGTAGATATTAAGTGATGGAATGGTTGAAAGTTAGAATACTTCCTTAGGAGCTGAATTTTGGGATGCAAAGACATAGAGGTTCCGTGATTATCAACTCTGCAGGATGCTATTTCTGTTATTATTTTAGTGAATTCTAACTTTAATAGAAGGAGACCTTCTTTTAACCTGATATTAAGGTAAAAACCATGAAGCTAGACTGACAACCATTTCAAGGCATTGCGTCTTTTACAAAAACATTCTGCAGAAGCACACTTGTATATTCTTTGAAGGATATTAAAAAATTGGATCATGCAATTGAAAGGCATATTTCCTGTTCAGAATCAGATATAAAAGAAAGGATATAAATTCTTTATCTCGCCTTTAAGTTGCTGCTGTGTCAACTCCTTGTTTTTCTGTTGTCCTAAGTTTATATTTCTGGGTTGCCAGGGTTGAAGATGTTTTTCAGAATAATGGCGAAGACTTTCATCAGGAAGCTTCTAGGGAAGACCACAAAAACGGTACAGGTTCTCTTTTCCCTTTCTGTATTTCCTTCATTTAACTTGTTAACAGACTATATGGTTTAGAAATTGCGCATACAGAAAAGTTATGGTTTTCTATATAGTCCTTAACGATAAATGAATGCAGCTGTAACATTCTTGGAAGTTCGATTTGCTTACAGAGACGGTTATACATTTTTTACTGAAATGTAGGACTGGGGCCTATGGCTGTAACAAGCAGACAAAACCTGTTGCTTTAATGCTCATATTAGCAGTCTACAACTTCACACCACATATTGTGTCAATAACCTTAACAGTTGATTAAAGTTTGGCCGAATTTACATCCCTGAACTCTATATACTTGCATGTCTATACCAAGAATATAATTTAGTAGGCCAAGCAAAAGAGATTCCTTTACGAGATTTCCAATTTCTGAGTTTGATGCTTTGATTCTGAAAGAATTGGAGGCCTCCCATGTTAGTTTTGTATTTAAGAAAGAGAGGTATCCATGTTTATGTTCACTGGATTGGAATGAAATGTAATTGTATCATGACTTCCTTCTGCTTTGTCAGATGCTTCTTTAGCACAACGTCAGACACCTTCTGCATAGGAAGAGGAAAAATATGATTGCTGTGTGTCGGAGGCAAGTATTATATGTTTGTTTTGTTTGCAGATAATTTTCCTTTGATCTGATTTTCGAAGTCAATTTGAAATTCAAGTAAATATGTTTTGATTTTCACATTCACACACATCAGCAGTCTGGTTGTTCTCCCCCGCAATCAGCCTCATTTGCAGCAAACACCTTAGGCGTATCCAAAGCTTAAGCACTGATCTAGCTCAATGGCAGGTTTTAGCTTAAACCATACAGTCAGCTCAAGTGGTCAATGCAAGCCTATTTCTTATCACGGCTAGATTGAAGTTCATATGCAATTTTGCAGGTACATGTTTTCTTCTGTCCAAGTTTCTATAGTTGCCTTTATTCTAATAAACCTGCCCCTTTGTTTTCTGTTTTTAGCCTTTTAAGCGTATTATTTACTTGAAATATTTTATGGACAATCAGGGAAATGACTAACGTTCATTTGTCCTTATGATACTCTTCATTTTTTTCCCTTTCTTTAGTTTGTGCTCCTAATGTGTGAATTTTTGAAGTTAGGTTTTGGCCATTAAAGTTTTTTTCTTTTTCTTTTTCCTTTCCAAATTCAGTGGATCTTGGCCATTATAGTTAATGGAAGAGGATATGAAAACTTAAAACACACAACTTAAATTCAATTCAGGATTGCTTCGTTCAACTGGTCTAGCCAGTGGCATTTTGAACCAAAAGCAGACCAAAGCTGTACAACTGGACTTCTTTCTTTAATTTTGCCTCAGAAGTTTTGGGCTAACAAACTTCTTGGGGCCTGGCCATTGAATTGGGTTGCTATCAAGTATTTAATCCTTTGTTATTGTAGAGCCCGTAAACCGAATTAATCCTTGATATTAAAGTTTTAGATTCTCTTGTAATATTATAGAAAAAATTAGCAATTGTAAATTATTTAAATTATTTTATTATGAGTAAATTGTCAATTCACTGTCCTTAAATATTCATTGAGAAAGGACTAGTTGAGGATTGTGAGGGATGAGTGGCCCACTTGGTGCTTGGGTCTGATAGGCCCTGTTTAGCATCGGGTGCATACTGACAAGCTGACTTTTTGCTGTTTGCCACGAAATTACTATTCTTTTAGAGGGGAGTTGTCATAAATGTGAACCACAGAGTGCTTTACAAAATCATGAGTCATGACAGCCAAGAAATTCAATATAGTCAGAATCTGGTTAGGATACTTGCCGTTCAAAGATGGCAACTAACTTGTGATTCAAATTGCTGCCACATTTCAAACTAAAATGTCCTGATTTTTGGATCTTGTGTCCGAAAAGTTCGAACGGCGAGTCAAAATGCCATTGAATTTGTAATGCACGATGACCGTTTCAATAATATTATTGGAATAAAAACACTAACAGATGTGAAGATAGTTTTTGTGTTCAGACTCAATTGTTCAGCCTCATGTATAGTGTTGACGTCATCAGGCATGAACCTACCGACCAAAACACCACTTTGGTCCTTAACTTGTTAAGCGTTTATGTAAAGACTTAAATCTTTCGTAATGTTAAAAAAACTTAATGATGTTGAATTATTTATATAATTATAACGAAATACTTGAATAATTAATTATTATTGGATGTAATGTTATGAAAAGGTTCAAAAGTTATTATTGATGTACTAGCAACAACAAATTACAAGTGTAAAAAACTAAAAAAAGCACTGGTCATACTTTTGCATTGTTTATGTATTTATTGTAATTGAAGTGACATTTTAGAAATACATCAAAAAGAAAATCAATAACACACGTTAATGCACCTTTCCCTGCAGTCCAGTAGGTTTTTTTTGTTTTTTTTTTAAAATCTAGCAGGGTATTGAATAACTTTCAAAGTACATCACAAAAAAAAAGTTGGTACACAAAACCTAAAACAAAAAGACAAGAGTCCTCGTTTCTTGAAAATTATTTGAGCAACATCAATCATCTGATTGCCTCAACATAATCGTCTACTCCCTTAATTAGGTTATAACATCACAAAAGAGATTAATAGTGGTATAGCATTAATATAATTATTTAAAAAAAACACAAAGGGGGAAAAAACAAACAGAAAGAGGTACCAAAGACTTTTAGAAATAAAATCGTTAATATGAAGCTGCAGAAAGAGGGAGAAAGTGGGAGTAAAATATAAATTAAGCTTGAGAAGATAGAAAGCTATTGGTGGTCCAGTAAACAACCAATCCTATTTATCGTTACAAGTTCCAATCAGCTTATTTAAAAGGGTGCTTCTCAGTGCTAGACTATGAATGATGAGGAGGCTATGAGTTATGATTTTTTTTTGGTGGAAAGAATAAATTCGACATTAACTATGCGTCTAGTTGCCGGACCATCCCTGAAGAATGGAATGAATCTCGTTAAAAAATATCTCTAGACTATCTTATAGTATTTATTCCCATTTAATTTCTTCTAGTGTTTTCTTTTCAGGCCAAGAATTTCATATAGAATTGGATTAGTACTATTATTGTCAAACGTTGATAAGAATATAATCAAAGACCCGAAATTATACATTCTTGATGATGTCACATTAAGGCGCCATATAGGTATATGCGTGAGAGAGAGAGATTAGAAGCAAAAGCTATGTCACTTGCTCTCAAGAGTCAGAGAGATTGGATTTCTTTTTACCAACTAGTGTGGTTAATTGGCTTTTGGCGAGTTATAATAGTTAAAAGTTTTGGGTTTAAATTTGTGTTTTCTTGTCACTGTTATTGTTTAACTATTGATTGATAAGAAATATGATTAGGGAACTTTTTTGCATTACAAGATTTGTAGTCGTGAGTTGTATTTGATATATTTTGATATGAGGAGAATCTTTCATTATAAAAGGGGAAAAAAAAATTAAAAGAGGATTACTTTACCTTTTGTCATAAAATAAAAAAGTGAAACAGGGTCTTTTGATCATACAACTAAACAAATATTTTTTTAAATTAACTTTTGTTACAAAATATACTTATCTATGTAGACAAATCACACATTCAACTCTCTACTAGGCATCAACTGGGTTTAGGATAAAACCTTTAATTCTTAATTAGTAGCAAAGTAGGTGTTTAGTTGATCTTTTCTAACTCAGCTATTTATTTATAATCCATCCCAGTCTCAATCCTAGCCATTCATTTCATCATAGTTGACGCATATCTTATTTTGTTAACTCACTCGCCTCAACAATATCAATTCATCAATTCGGTTCACACATAATAGGAATATTACAACATATTTGTTTTACATAAAAAATCATACACATGGTGGCCTATTTCTTTTCTTTGTTAACTAACTCACTTCAATGATATCAACTCAAAATTTATTACATAAGATTTTAAACTGTTTCACCTATGAATTGAAACCCAATAATTCTTAATAATGTCTGATACAAAGCATAAAAGAAAATATCAAATAATTCTCGACGCTTTAACCACGCAAACTGTAATCAAGATATGAGAATGGATAAGCAGAAGCATAATTTTTTGCATTCAAGTTTGAGGGTTGCGTTATCTGTGCTTTCTTCTATCAAAAGAATTGGATGCTTTCACAAGTGATAGTTCTAAATTCAATTATTATCCCTCTATCTTTTTACCAAAAGTTAGGTTCTGGTTCAAGTGGTTCGAAGTTCTGGATGAAAATTGCTTTAGCGTGTGAGCGTCCCACGATTTTGACATATTGTGGTCCAGTTGAAGCTTCTTTTTGTGCAGGGAAAGCTCTCTTTTCTTTTCACAAGTAGTTCACTTTTTAAATCTCACGGGTTAATTTAGGTGAGTCTGACCAAAAAAGAGAAAAAAAAATTTAGGTGAGAATTTTATTAACATCCTAAATTAAATTAGTTAAGAGGTTATTTTATTTAATCGGTCTTAATAATCTTGTTTCTTCCTAAAAAGATTGTATGTCTCAACTTTTTAACTCTAAATATGAACTCGAAAAACTTTTCTAAGTGTTTCTAGTCTTTTTTTTTTATAAAGAAAATAGATTATTTACCACTCATCCTTTTTTTTTTTTTGTTGACTCTCCCATTAAATATGAAGTTGATATCAAATACATCACTAATATTCCTTCATTTGCACGCATTGCAATGTACTTATTTTGTGATAATGCAATTTCCATAATAATACATCTTTGTGCCTATTTTTGTTTGCATTTTTGTATAGATTTTGACGCTTCGATGGTGGCATTGGAACAAAAAGTTTGGTTACCTACCCTATCATTTAGTAATCTAAAAAAAACCCCACTAGCCCCCAGGGGCATAGGTGAGTTGGTAAGTGGCCAGGTGATTAGGGTGGAGACACCCTGACAACGCGGGATCGAGTCCGTGTGGCGATCTCATTGAAATATTGCGGGAGTTGTTCTTTGGATTTCGCGCCGTTGGTCCTCTCGCAGTGGTGCCACTCACGCGCATCCTCGATTTACCTCGCGCAGTTAAAGCGCAGTGGGAAATGGGTTCTCCTTTGGTTAACCCTTTTGAAAAAACCCCACTAAAGCCAATGCACCATGTTCGTTTCACTTGTTCTCATTCTCCATAACTCTCAATCATATTTCAGGGGCCTAATCAAAAGGATTCACATTCCTTCCATATCGCATATATATCAGTTGCGGACTTGAATCCTTTCATAAAATTATACGAAATAAAGTAAGGTTAATAATTATAAGTGATAACATAGTTACATAAAATAAAATTAAGATGAAAATATTTTGTTCTTTTTACGTTTTGTCAAAATTACATAAATTTTTTGTGTTTCAAAACGTGAAATACTCTTTATACTACAAAAAAATTGTGCAAAAATCTTAATTTTTTGAATAATTGTGAAACATTTTTTATAAAATAAATGTTATTAGTAATATTCTTTATAATATAAAGATTGAGATATTAGTGGGGTTTAAAAGATTTAAATAGGGCAAGCACCCAATCATAGATGTTCATTGTTGCCGAGGGGCCCATCTGTTTGTTT
The DNA here is from genome assembly GCA_028554755.1 of Cordia subcordata. Taxonomy (NCBI): domain Eukaryota; kingdom Viridiplantae; phylum Streptophyta; class Magnoliopsida; order Boraginales; family Cordiaceae; genus Cordia; species Cordia subcordata. Next base: position 3,762,941 of record JAPTOF010000020.1, read on the forward strand.
CTAGTTTTGGATTTTGGACAACTCATCATCGTAATCCATGTGGCGGACATTTAAGTTTAGTGTAATCCTTTGGAATCCCAACATTGTAGTTTTTTGGATGACATTGTTAGCCGTTTCTTCCTGTTTCCTTCGCAGTCGTTGTTAACAGCGCTTTTTTAAGGTTTGTATTTGTTGGTTTTCTTTTTCTTATAAAGAAGTATTTTCTAAAAAAATTGTATTTATTTCATAATAAGTAGTGCTAAAAAACTGAAACTCTAAAAAAATTTAATTTAATTTTTTAAAAAATTAAAATTTCTAACTTTAAAAATATATATTTTTAAAAAAAATTAAAAAAAGAAGAAGAAGAAGCAATTCAAAAGGTTCTTTCATGGTCATAAAAAATTAAAATTTCTAACTTTAAAAAAATATATTTTTTAAAAAATTTTTAAAAAAAGAGGAAGAAGAAACAGTTCAAATGGTTCTTTCATGGTTACGGGTCCCTTTGCCAATTCATATACACCAGTACACCTTATCAGTTGCCAGTCTCCCACTCTCCTGTCTTGTCCTTTTCTTTCTCTCAATTATTATGGGCAACCATTATTCATACATCAATTTTACATGTGTAAGAAAATAAACTGTTTCCGAATTTTCAAAATTTCATTCTTTCTGCAAAATTATTAATAATTTAATAATTCTTCTAAAATCTATAAATTTTATTTTAAACATTTATTGTATGATAACTTAATCTCTAAATTAAGAACAACAATAAAAGTGATTGTGACATCACTCACAATTCTTGGAATAACGTTTTGTATTTAGTATTTTGTATATATTTATTTGCTTTCTAATACTTAAGTCTTTCGGATTGACAATTAAATTCCCATAATGAAAGTTACCAATATAAGTATTGAGGTCATGTAGTAACCAATGTAAGTATTGACGTGACATTTGTCACAATCCCTAAAATTAAAAAACAAAGAATCTTATTTGATCATAAGTTTTTTGGATTCCACAAATGATCTTTTCTGAGTATTAACATATTGGCAATGAAATTAAAATACCAATGTAGCGTTGTAGACTCTGATGTAGTATGTCACTGTTTTTGAAATAAAATCGTCTTATATATTTGTATAAATCCGATTATGCAAGGAATTCAAAAATGGCTTCCAATTGCTGATGAGCTTCTTCTTTTTTTTTTCTTTTTTTTTCTCTGCTCAGTAAACAATGAACTTCGTTGATAAAAACGACTTTACAAAGACGGTACACTAATCACCTAGTCAAAACATCATCCTCCATGTGGCAATCAAAGCAAATGCTCCGATTCAAAAGAAGCCGTATGAACAATAAAGAAAGGAAGAAGCTTTGGAATTCATTCTTAAGGGATAAATGCTTCTATATGCCAAGAAAAGATGTAAACATAAGTCAAAAATTAAATTAAGGATCCTATCTCTTTAATTCGATTTCATACTTCTCTTCGAAGTAGTTTAGAGGCGCATCAGAATCTAATACCTAGACCGATTTGTTTTTGTTTTGGAACATTATGATATATACTGTATATTTTGTACGCTTTCACGGTTTTACACAACAATAGTGATTCTATAAGTAGATGCTCCTATGATGACAACGGATATGCCGAGCGTGTCCTGTGTTTTTCCGAGATTGGGTTTTTATTCTAGTAATGGAAAGCAAAAACCGATTTAAAGCAAATGATCTCGAGGGTCCAAACATATAACGCTAAACATTTAATGACTTTTATTTAATAATATTTTTATTAAGAGTTCAATATTTTTGAGCAGTTAGTCTAATAGTGGACTAAATATATGTTTATTTTTTTCGATTGTAACACTTTGTTTGATTTAATTATAAAATTTTGATGATTAAACTATAGAATTTTTAGTAACAGACCTCTTAATAAAAGTATTGCTAAATAAAAGTCGTTATTGAATGTTTAACTTTATATTTTAAGGGTTTTAGCTATTCTAAGGATAATGTTGGACTTTGAAATTATATAGGATTTTAAGAATAGAAAGAAGAAAAATAATTTTTGATATAATGTAAAAATAATTTTTAAAAGTCTTTTTTGAGAAGCTCCGGTTTGCAGCTTATTTTTTAGTTTTTTTTATAATTTTGATATTTATGTAAAAGTTCTTTTAAAAACAAATTAAACAAATTATTTTTAACTTTTAAATTAAAAAAAACTTGACATTTAGAAGTTAAAGCCAAATAAAATAGTTAAAATAGCTTTACTAGATTTTACGTTCAATTAACTTGCATCATATATATATACTTTTTTTTTTTTGGGACAAAATAAAAGAGAGTTCAAAGCTTATGGTCAGACCAGAATGGCTTGTCACATTTCGACAAAGGTCAACCGCCATCCACCTTATTCCAGATTTGCGGTCTTCTCAAACTGTCCAGCGCACAAGGCAAACTATTCTCCCTTTGTAATGTCAACAAGGAGAGGTAGTCACTGTCAAATTCAATTAAGTTTTATCTTGTTAAATAAAATTAATTATATAAATTTAACAACAATATGCAAAAAGAAAATTAAACTTGATAACAGCACTTAATGTTCTGTTTGGTATATACTTATTATAAGATGTTTTTTCACATAGAAAAGTATGATCTATTTTTAATTTTCATAGAATGCATGTGGTAAAATGCTTAAACAATTTTCATATAATGCATGTGGTAAAATGCTTAAACCTTGTAAGAGCTCTATTAATTTTAATAAAATAAGTATTTTAAAATAAATTCATTCCAAAGAGACTATGATCATCTATTATTTAATGTCACTCTATTTAGTCATAGCCATGATATATATATTAAAAAAAGAAATTATATAAACATACACTTAAATTGACACATGATAGTGAATGACCATCATGATACATCTTTTTTCGCCTAGTGTGGACCATCATGAACCAAAAGATAATGAGAAAAATTAGGGTCTATAATAGAAAGATAGAAGAGTCTTTAAGCATGGAGCAGAAATCTTGTTTTCTAGAGCACCACGCAGCAGTATAAAATTACATCTTATTTTACTTTATTATATAGTATAGATATAAAATATTAGTTAGAGTATGATTCATGTTTTATATCCTAAGTCTATCAATTTTTTAAGAAAAAAATTGAATTAAACTCTAATGAATATATTATTTATCTTTTATTGCTTTCCTTTGTCTAAATTATATCTTTTTCTTATTTTACTTATAACTTAAATTTCAATTATTACAAATTTTTCATAAAAAAATATAATCAGTATTGAAAACTTACAAATGATTAAATTACAACATATATTATATTTCATTCTGACATAGATCACAAAGATTGGTTGACAATAATAAATAAAGAGCCTAAAAATAATCAGTGACTCCATACATCACACAGGATACACTCTAGTTGCTGTTAAAAAGAGTAATTTAAGATCTTTTATGGTGCTAAAAAGTAAAAACTTTTGTATGTTTTTTTTTTTTTTTTTTATGTGGGAGGGATGTATATTTTGACTTTCAATTGTTCTTTCTTACATTATAAAGCATTTTTATTAACACCAAGAATAATTCGAACTTTAAAGAATTTAATTATCCTGTATAAATAAATTAGGGCATTTAAGATTAACAAAAATTTAGGCTATCTCACCTAAAATTAATTGGTTTAAGAATGAAACCTCAAGTTTCATTGATGTTGTATCAAAATTAGAGTTAGATTTTGATCCAATATTGTGCTTTATTTTTTTAACGGTCAATATTGTCCATTCACTGTGCAACTTGACTTACTCATATACAACTCTAGATTAAGGGTCAAATGCCATGCATCCACCAGCATGTAGCTCGATCATTATATCTTTAACAATTAATTACGAATCACATATAAAAAAATAAAAAAATTAATGCCACACATGAATAACTTAGAACATTTAATGCCAACAGATACATAATGGACCATCTTACTTAACTTTAATTATTTTTAAGACAAAATTTTAGGTTGACAAAAAAAATCCCTTGCCTGAGTTTTGCATACAAGTTTGGATCTCATTAAATTAACCCCTTTGGAGTAAAGCAATAAATCTATCATTTAATTAAAGATTTGGTGAACCTAGATTAGGTGAGGTGTCTAGCCGTCTAGGTGTAGTAAAGAATTGAAGACAACCTTAGCTTAAGGCAATGTTAATGTACTTGGTACCAGAAAAACATTGTAGTAAAATGACTTAGAGTCCGTTTGGTTTTGCTTTGCTTATAATGTTATGTGTAGCATTTGATATTTATACATAAATGTCAAATAAGTAGAGAAATTTTTAAATAAAATGTGCGTAAGCTGTTAATATGTTTAGTAAATATATACTTAAACTAGTTGTGTTTGTTAAAATGACTAAACATGTATGATATCTCATATCAACTTGTGGGATGACTTGTGACTTGTTTATAAGTTGGTGGTGTGAGTATGACTAATAACTTCAGTTAACCATTTTTGGGCTAGTTGATTAGAGACCCAAATAGTTATTAGTTATGCCTATAACACTAATGTCGATCACAAGTCGGTCTAGGGTATGACAGAATGGTATTAGAGCAAGCTCCGGGTAGTTTTTACGCTGCTTGGTGTTCTAGGCTATAGTTCTGTTCTGTTTGTGTTTGGACCGCAACGAGAATGTTGCGTGCCTAAGGGACGAGTCTGTAACACCATGTCCTACATTGGTTCTATATGAGATATATGTGCACTTTATAATTTCTTAGGTTCACTACTACTGTCATCACGGGCTTAAGCATTTTGATTCAGTTGATTAGGTTTAATGTGCTTGCAAGCCAGTAGTTGGGCTTGAGTCATTTTAGATTTGTAATGTCCCATCTCATATCGGTTCTATGTGAGATTTGTATATACTTTACAATGGTTTAGGCTCATACTATTGTCATCACGGGCTTAAGCATTTTAGGCTAGTTGATTAGGCTTAATGTGGTGGTAGGCTAGTAGTTAGGCTTGGGTCATTTCAGGTCTGTAATGCCCATCTCACATTGGTCCTATGTGAGATTTGTGTGCACTTTATAATGGTTCAGGTTCACTACTACTATTATTACGAGCTTAAACCTTTTGGGCAAATTGATTAGGCTTAGAGGGTGTTTGGATTGGCTTATCAAAAAGCTACTTAAAGCACTTTTAGCTTTAAGTGACTTTTTTTTATTGTCAACTTTAAGTAGTTACATGTTTGATTAAAGTGGGCTGAAAAGTAAGTTATATAGTTAAAATAACTATTAAGGACATTAAAATATAATTTAAAAAGGTAAATATAAGATAAAAGAGAAAAGATATTTTAGTAATAAAAATAAAAAGGTAAGGATAAGATAGTAAATGATTTGGTCAAACTTGCTTTTTTTCAACGTGCTTAAAGCAATAAAAAGCAAAAGCTGGGATTGGGGCGCTTTTTATTTTCTACTTAAAGCCTAATTTAAGCTAATGGAAGTGTTTATTTTAATTAAAAATGTACTTAAATTAGGCTTTAAGTAGGTTTGACCAAGAAAAAAAAAAGCCAATGGAAGTGTTTGTTTTAATTAAAAATGTACTTTTTTAAGTGGCTTTAAGTAGAAAATAAAAAGCTCCCCAACCCCAGCTTTTGCTTTTTTATGGCTTTAAGCACTTTGGAAAAAGAAAACAAGTTTGACTAAATTGTTTACTATCTTATCCTTACCTTTTTATTTTTATTACTAAAATATCTTTATTCTTTTATCTTATACTTACCTTTAAATTCTATTTTAATATCCTTAATAGTTATTTTAACTATATAGCTTACTTTTTAACCCATCAAACATGTAAACACTTATTTTTATAACTACAACTTTTATTCAAACACGTAATTACTTAAAGTTGATAATAGAAAAAAGCCACTTAAAGCTATAAGTGCTTTAAGTAGCTTTTTTATAAGCTAATCCAAACACATTCTTAATGTGATGACAAGCTAGTAATTGGGCTTGAGTCGTTTCAGAATGGTATTTAGAGTCAGTTACCAACTGTTTACCGGAGCTAAGTACTATATAGGGTAAAGTGCTACACCAAGTGTGCGATGGGAACTACTTTTTGACTTTGTAGGAGCCACATCTAGAGTCGTGCACCGCTTGATCTTGTATGCAATTGTGTGTCCCTAATGAGAATGCCGAATCCTCAACAAGGGGAGAATGTGATATTCCACATTGATTTGTGGGGTGACTTGTGACTTATTTATAAGTAGGTGATATGGGTATAACTAATAACTTAGATAATCATTTTTGGTTTAGTTGATTAGAAGCCTAAGTAGTTATTAGTTATGCCTATAACACCAGTCTTGTTTACGAGCTTAGGTCTCGGGGCGTGACAAAATGGCTTTTCATTTGGGTTATAAATATATTTTTATTTGATCTACAAATATATTTTTGTTTGATCAATTCTCATTACTTATAAATAATTAAAAAAAAGTTAAGGAATGTTTTTTTATTGTTTATAAACTAACTTTAACTGCTTCTAAATAGAACTTATCAAATATATATACTTTAGGTTTTTATTTATAAGCAAATTTAACTAACTTCCAAGCATTCCCAAGCGCCCTCCTGAGCCCAGAGCCTGCTTACCGACCAAGCACACATAAATAGCAAACATCGTGAAATGTAGAACAAAAACAAACAAAGCCAAAGCCAAGCTTAGATTTGGGTGGCAGACAGCTGAGGACAGCAACGTTAAAAACACAGACCGTAGGGGGGGGGGGTGTTGGCGAGGCTGTGGACTACGTGTTTGCCGGGCGCGGGGGGGGGGGGGCTGGGGGAGAGGGGATTAGTCCACGTCCCATCACCATGTACAACCACAATTAAGTCCCTTCTCCCACACGTTCGGCTTTCTACAATATCTCCATGTGTCACTTTCTTTAGTGGGGTTTCCATCTTCGTCAAATTGCAAGATGCCCCCAACTACCGTCAATCATTTTTTTTTCCCCAAAAATTAAATACGCAAAAAACGAGGCCTTAAGAAAATACTACAAATCAGAACAACAGATAAGATAATCCACCTAATTGTACAAATGACCCAATCTACCACGCTATTGATTTGATGAGCTGTACGCTGAAAGATAAAATGTACAAAAATTCCAAACAATGGAGAGAAATCTCCATGCAAAATGCAAAACAAATTCAATGAAATGCAAACAAGTCCAAAATGTTAGACAAATCTGTCCTACAAAATGAGCCAAAATGATCATGTTACAAGTAGCAATAATTAGAGATCATAAAAATCAGCACAGTAGTAGTGAAAATTGACGTCACATCCAAAATGGAGAAATTCAAAAGTTTATTTCAATTTATAACAAAGAAAACCCAAAAGAAGACGGTTGCTCTGAGTGGCTAATGGAAATCCTAACTAGACAAGATGTGAAGGGGGCGTCAGTGCATAATTTTGAGAAATGGATGAAGTTTTGACCCAAAAAAAAAAAAGGGAGAGAGAGAAATGGATGAAGTTGTTGACTCAATGTAATGGCAAGACTATATATGATTCAGCTTAAAGAAACATTGTTTGACTGGAAAAACGTAAAGATGAACTAAATAAAAATAGTCAAATAGGAACAAATGGCAGCTTTATATAATCATTCTGTTCTATTCTAGGACGATAATACTTGATTTAATGTTTTTTTTCTGATCAATATACTTGATTTAACTTAAAGAAATATATAATTTACAACATAATTTGTATGAATTACAATAAAGTTCTCGACATAACAAATCGTTGTCTAATTGGCTTCATTAACATTAAGTTTGACATAATTTATTTATTTAGTTAGACTTAGAAAATTATGATTAACTACTGGCTTTCTTTCTAATGATGGTTCAAATTCGTGAAATTTTTATATAACTATTGAGTATTATTTTATTATCAGCTTAGGATCTCTTAATAATTATTATTTATAAAGTCATAACTGGGTGAGTACTATTAAATTAATAACCTTTTTTTTTCTCTCTTTAAAGAGTGGCTTTTCGTCAAGAAAACATCCAATAATCATTATTATGATTTTTTTTCAAGAAATCATTTTAATTATTATGATGTTAATCTATACGTCTAATGTACAACTTCACATAAAGTTCTTTTTTCATCTAACATCTGCCCTTTCGTTGACTTTATGGGCTTGTTACAATAGCTATGATTAATTTCACACGCATATATATACATACATGCACACACATTTACATGCGTGTATATACACGCACTCACACGCACACACATATATGCAAGAGGGATCGTTGATGAGGGGGTTCTCTTCCTTTTCACGTCTTATTGTTATTTATTGGATATATCTTTACTTTCCTCTTTCTCTCTCTACACGACCATCATCTTCATCAGCTGAGGCTCTATATATATATATACATATATAGATACACATATAAACATATATCTTTCTCTCTCTCTATATATACATGTATATTTATATAATTATATATAATTTACGTGCATGTTGAGTATATAAATAGTTGGTAGAGTTGATATTGTTGAAAGACAATGGGGGTTTGCGTTTCGAGGCCACAAGGGTGTGTGAAAGGTAGGGTGGGATCATCGAAGAAGAAGAAAACTCATAGGAAGAGAAAGAGAGCTGCAATCAAGAAAAGGGTCCCTTCCCATTTCTCTGATAATTCCTTTGAGAACAAACCTGATCCAGCACTTCATGGTTCTGCCTCTCTCTCTCTCTCTCTCTCTCTATATATATATATATATGTATGTATGTATCTTTATATCAATGTATATATATGTATATGTGTATGTATATGTATCTGATTGAGTGTGTGCCTAGATGCATATCAGATTATGTCACATTATGTTCTAAATGAAAGGTGGGAATGAATTGATTGTTAGAAGATGTTTTTGATCTGATCTTGTGTTTTAGTTTGAATTTGATATGTGCTCTTAGCTGTGATGATTGACTCGATCTGACTTTTAATTGATGGGTTCGATAAAAATTTTGGAGTTGGATTGAGAGACGGTGGAGGTGAGCTGCATTTTATGCAGCAAATAATTAGATTTTTTTCTTTTTTTTTTTTGGCTGATAGGAGATTTTCTGTTAGTTTCCCCCTTAAGTAGTGGCAGCAAAAAGTTTAAGCTTTCTTTTCTTATGGGGATGTTGGTAGATGACGTTAAGGAAACAATTCTATTTTTATTTTTGTTTTTATTCTTTGGCCATTAAGGAAATGAACTTCCAGAATCCTTCCTATAGTAAAAGAAAATGTTGTTCATAACAAATTCGGGAGCATATCAATTAGAAAGTAAGGAACTTTTATTGACAATCCCAAGGTTTTGTAGGTAATCGAATTCACCTAGTTGGCTTCATCTCTTAATTATGGAGTAGCAGTTTTCTGAGCTAATGTAGAGGCGATGCTAGCTGTGATAGGTGCAGGGGAATCTTGCAGTGGTGTGCTTGAGAAGAGATTTTAGTTGTTGATGCTTTAGAGGTATCCTAAAAGTTTCACAGACCAGAATATGATGAGCTGTATGATTATGTATATACACATTTTATTCAGTTGCTAAGTAGCAGCGAGAATGATGCACTTATCTGATAGGTTAGATGTGATTATATTGAGGGAATCTCAAAGCATGATAAGTTTGGTTACAAGTTCATATTTTTAGATACTGGATGCTGGTGCCAGGTGTCTTGATTTCTTCCTTCTAAATGAATTAGTTTATGTTGGGATTTCCAGAAGTTTACTATGTGAAGAGAATGTGTCCTTGTTTGGCAGTTTTCCTTTATGTTCATATGCTTGGTTTTCAGGTAAAAGAATGGTCCATATAAAAAGCAATATTGCCTCTGTAATTGGTGAACAACATATATAAAGATTGTGATAAGAGTTCAACTTATGGAATAGTCAATAATGTCTCAAAGCATGAAGTTTAAGTGTTGCCCACATGTTTTGTTGTTTTCCTTCCATTCTATTTATATGGACAAAGATTATGTCTATGAGTGTTTTTGGAGTTGTCTATGAGAGTCGGGAGTTGGTATAATATAATACCCTACATGAGAGGCTTGACAATTGGAGCTTGGAGGGCTATGTCTATCCTTCATATATTTTAGAAACTTCAAGGAATGGATCCTTGTGCCCCTTTTTTGACGGTGTAATCTTGTTTTATGAAACTATCTAGTGTAATCTTCTTTTTTGAAACTATCTAGTGGAAATTGTTGCCATCTTAATAGAGGATGTTAGAGTATTATTTCTCCCACATAGAAAGTTGATAAAATCCAAGACCTCTTGATAAGATCCTGGGATACTCCACTTAGCACTAATTGGTCTTAGGTTGGAACCTCATGATTCGTTAGATGGTATCAGAGTTACCATCTTGGTGGCCTATTTCATTGTTATCTCGTTGTTCTCATCACTATTCTGCTGTAGTCTTATTTAGACCGTTCCGATCTTGATTCTTGGTCCTGACTTGTCCATTACACATCCGCCCTTGTGTCAACAACTGTCCTCATTATCGTTATATGAACTTATTGGCATACCTTGTTACTTACATGACCCATATCTGGTTATTTTAGCTCGTTTGTGCTCTTGATTCTTAGATCTTGGTTGTTCTTGGTTTTGTAAGATTCTCATATATCTCTTGCTGTTTAGCTTGTGTGAGCTCTTGATTCTTGGTTGTTCTTGGTTTTGCGAAATTTTTGCTTTAGTTCGTTTGAGCTCAATCCCATCCTTGGTTATTCTTGGTTCTTGGCTTGTTTGAGCATTATTCTTGGTTTCTGGCTCATTTGAGCACCTGTTCTTGGTTTTGACTCGTTTGAGCATCTACTCTTGGTTTTTTTGGCTCATTTGAGCACTTGTTCAAGGTTCTTGGCTTTCATGGTTCTTGTTACTGGCAGTTCGTCGTAGATGTATCTTCAAGTTCAGTTCGCATTCTAGGTGTTCTAGTTTCTCATTTTTTCTGTTTGAGTTTTGACATAGATGAACTCATTACATGATTCGTCTATTCAACTCTACAGAGACTACTTGGCAATTCGGTTATCAAACTCAAGTTGGTCTCTATTAAACCACTTGAGTTTGAGGGGTGTTGAAGAATATTTTGACTATTAATGTATTTTCTTATTTTATGGTACTAGATTTGTCAATAGTATAGATTAGATAATTAGTCCAATTGGTTTTTAAGATGGAACCTCAGGATTCTTAACATGGTATCAGAGCAAGAATCCCGCAAGAACACCAAGAATGGGATTGAGCTCGTTTGAGCTAAAGGAAGAATTGCATAAACCAAGAATATTCATGTATCGAGAATCAAGAGCTCACATGAGCTAAACAGCAAGAGATATGTGAGAAAAAACCAAGAACAGCCAAGAGCTAAGAATCAAGAGCACAAACGAGCTAAAATAACCAGATACGAGTCATGTAAATAACAGGGTATGCCAACAAGTCCTTATAATGATAGTAAGGGCAGTTATTAACACGAGGGTGGATGCGTGATGGACAAGCCAGGACCAAGAATCAAGATCATAATGATCTAAATAAGACTGTAGCAGACTAGTGGTGAGAACAATGAGATAACAATGAAACAGGCCACCGGGGTGGTGGCTTTGGTACCATCTAAAGAATCATGAGGTTTCAACCTAGAACCAATTGGTTTTAAGTGTGACTCTTCTTCAGCCACGTATGATGTTCTAATTTGTCTACGTGTGACCCATCTTTGAATTGCCAAATTAGGTCACACGTGAGGGGGAGTGTTAGAGTATTATTCCTCCCACATAGAAAGTCCATAAAATCCAGGACCTCTTAATAAGATCCTGGGCTACTCCACCTAGCACCAATTGGTTTTTATGATGGAGGAATAATACTCTAACAGAGGCCATATTTAGAAATCCTATCATTCTTGAGATGTTCTAAATGAAGTAGTTCTTAGTAGATTCCCACATATAGTTTCTTTTACTTGTTGCTGATGTATGATAGTTGATAAGTCCCAGATTTAGTACGAGCTACTTGTATAATTTGATTAGTCTTTTGATGGTAGCTAATTTGAGTTCTATATTATTTTTTACTTTAAATTTCATGTCTGCGGAATGTGCATATAGAGTCCATGATTAGGTATGGATCCATGCTAGAATAGAATGGTTATGATATGTTTCTGGAAGTTTTGTTGTTCAACTCTAGTTTGTGCTGGATTCAATGTAATTGCATTAGTTCTTTATTCCTTTCATTTTGATTTCCCTGTAATTTTGTTGGATTTCTTTTTGTTGACTTGTTTAATCTATGTATGATGACAATAACAGGAAGTGTTGAGGAGGCATGGTTTGACTCTGCCAACATACTTGAATCGGACTGCAGTGATGAAGACTTTCATAGTCTTTCTGATGGTATAGTAACCAGATATACTTTGCTGCTTTCTGATGATTTGTCTATCTTCCTTCAACTATATTTGAGCAGTCTTGCTTACCATCAAATTGGCTTACATTTTATATATGCAGAAGTGATCTCGCTGAACGGTTTTGAGTCTGCTTTAGTGCCTACTAATGCTTCTACTAGAGATGCTACTCATGTCAATGATGATGTTCACGACCAGCTTGCCTCTTCTGTTGAACAACTACGCAGGCCAGGTGACTCATCTGGTGGCAATTCTGCTCGGAATTCAACTAGTGGAGTTGCTAGAAGTTCCGTGCACCCACTAGATGCTGAATCACGTATGAAACCAGATGGACCTTTCCATGAGGTAAAGCCTGTTTACCTTGATGAGATGTCCTCCAGCGCAGATGGAAGTGCCAGCAGGGAGGATGGTTTGTTGGATAACTGTGGAATTCTCCCAAACAACTGTCTGCCTTGCCTTGCTTCTACTGTCCACTCTGTTGAAAAGAGAAGATCTCTGAGCTCTAGCCCTCCTAATACAAGAAAAAAGGCTGCTCTGAAACTTCCCTTCAAATGGAGAGAAGGAAATCCCAGTGCCTCTCTACGTGAGTTTATGCTTAAATTTCATATCTCTGAACTTTCTTTTTGAGTGCAACAGCAAGATTCTTTAGCTCTCTACCTTTCCTTCCAAGGGAGTTGAACCAATGGCCTACTCTGGGAAATTTTTAGCCTTAATATTTCTCAAATTAATCATTACCAGATATTCATGCTTCTTTATAATTGTTATATCTGCCGACCATTAATTTGCTTCTAAGGTCGATAATGGAAAATATTTGCTTCTTAGATTCTTCTTTAGACTTTTGCCATTGTGATTTCTTCAGAATGTACTCTTTTCTTTAGTGTTATACTATGTTTTATATGCATGTTTTTGCTAGTGAGTTCAAAGAATTGGATGTTTTCAGATTCTCTGTCATTGATTAGTTTCCCATACGGCTTCTGTTTTTGTTCCCAGGAATGTTGAATTCAAGATTACTAGGAAAAACTTTATTTAGTTGGACAAACTTATGTTCCTGTCGTCCTAGGCTGTGACTAACAGCTTGCCAATTTGTTAATTCTCTTGGTTCTGTTCCATGTAGTGTATAATATTTCTTTTCCATATACATCTAATATAAATGGTTGGTCCATTTATTCCACCTCTTTGTTTGCTTCATAAATTAGAACAATGATTGTTTCAATAGTTCCTGAAAATGCAGATACAGCCTGTTTGTGAAAAGCTGAGAACACATAGCCACTGTTTAGTTCTGCTTTCTTTTAGGCTTGGGCCTTTTTGTAAATTGTACATACTCCTGCAACATAGGATTGCCTGCAATTTTGTATCTCCTGATATATAAAGTATTTTGGACTTGATCTTTGTGACCTGGTTGAATGACCTGAAAGCCATTAGTTGGGAACATGTTGCCTGTTTCTTGACTGAAATTTCTTTAGGCAATCTACAGAGTTAGACGTACAGCAGGAGCCCCTCAAATAAGTGGACAAAGAAAACAATGCTGGACTTGGGATACTTTGTTTGTGAGGATTCCTTTGAAAAAATGAAATCTGATAAAACCATAAATTCTCATCCTGGTGACTAGAAAAAGGAATAAATTAAAGGTGATGGTCTTATCCATGCTTGTCTTTTAATGCCACAAGGACATTTTATCAGTTCTTTTTCCCTCTGAAAAAGAGCAAACTCCCATAAATACAATCAGATCCTTCTGATTTACTTTTCCAATTTAAATGTTTTATTCAATTACTGTAGATGTTTCATAGAAAAAGATATGATTTATATTGACAACTTACTAAGACTTAAATTTTACAAAAATATATTATATTTTATCCATCAACAATATATAAAGACATTAAAAATACTCATTTCTCCTATATATTGCACGAGTTGTACTCTAGATGTAAATAATTTAGCTGCCTACTGCTTGAAATTTTTCCTGGAAGTGAACCCTGATTTCAGGTTGAACATGTCCAGGCTTGAACCTCACTGTGCTAGTGATAAGATTGCACTAAGATTTTCTATGGCCGGGAAAAACTTGTGGCTAAATGCAAAACTAAAAAATGAAAATTGAAACCTGCAAGGTGCAGGTGCCAACCTAGTCTTAGCAAGCTTCACTTTGATGTGGATACCAAGCGTAGAGGGCATCAATGGAATTTTAAGTTGAGAGATTGCTTAGAAAGATATTTGGTAGAGTTGTGTCCATTCTTCTATTTGGGCTTTAATGCTGCATCTTCATAATTTGACAGCTGACAGATACCTTCTACGACTATTCTGAGATGGTATTTACCATCTTAACTTTTTGCAGAAGAGTATAATCGTCCTCTATTGTTATTCTTCTCTGCTTCTCTTTGTCTTTCTTTTGGTAATTTTCCTCTTTCCTTTTCTCAGTTGTGAAGGAAGATTAATTGTCTACATGAAGTCTTGATGTGGTTTTAACTCAAAGAAATAATTTAATATGCTTGCTTGATTTTTCACATGCCTTTTATCTTTCCATATCTTAAAAAACTAAGATTCAGTAAAAAACTAAGATTCAGTAAAAAAACTAAGCTTTTGATTGAGTGAAGGAAAAGGACAATTAAGTAAAACTGATTTCATGTTGCAGTTTCATCGAAGACACTTATGCGAAGACCAATAGCTGGTGCCCAGGTGCCATTTTGCCCCTTAGACAAGCAAGTGCCTGACAGTTGGTCACAAATTGAACCTGGTACTTTTAGGGTTCGGGGAGAGAATTATTTCAGGTATAGAACTGAAGTGAACTTGTTAATACAATTTATATGCTGACATAACTCGTATGCTCCGTATTGGTTGCATAAAGCTCCATGAAAGACATTGTATTCTCTCTCTCTCTCAGCACACACACTCTTATATGCTGCATGTGTATTCATAGACAGAAAGGACTTAACTAATCCTTCATCTGGCGCATTTGTCATGTAGGGATAAGAAGAAGGAGTTTGCTCCAAATTATGCAGCATATTATCCTTTTGGAGTTGATGTATTTTTATCTTCAAAGAAAATTGATCATGTTGCTCGGTTTGTGGAGCTTTCACCAGTTAATTCTTGTGGGAAACTACCGCCAATCCTTTTGGTGAATGTACAGGTATTACAAAAATTTGAAAGAATAGCAGTTGTAGCCAACTCTAGTATTTCAATTATATCGGGTGAAAAACAGTCTGATGATTTTATGTTCTATCTAAAGTTCTTTTACATTAATATACTAGCTTTTCTTTTCTTTTGTTTTTCTTTCTTTCTTCTTGTTTCCCCTGTTGCGGCTGAAACCTCTCTGCTATTGATTTTCTCCATCTGAAAAAGCATCGACACCTGATACAATGATGTATGCATATCAAGGCTAGCTGATCTTTTCTTTGCTCTGTGGTATCAGTTCGCCTATTTATTCCCATTCAAGTATCACCAATATGAAACATACTGAATTTGACATATAGCATTTACCCTTTCATCCGTGTCAGTGGTGGAGAGAATTGGCGCATATGCTGGCATTTAGCTTAGTCCTGCTAAATACCCATTCTTTTCTGAGTCAACGACATTCCTTTTACTTTTGTTCTTATACAGATACCACTGTATCCTCCAGCGATTTTTCAGAGTGAAACTGATGGAGAAGGAATGAGCTTTGTTTTATATTTTAAGCTGTCTGAAAGTTACATGAAGGAACTTCCGGCGCAATTTCAAGAAAATATAAGAGTAAGTTGAGTATTAAAATTTTGCGTTTTGGTAGTCATGGTTTATACTCAGAGGCACTGAGGTCCTATGTTTCATATTGTCTGTGCTTGATTTAGCATTGGCACTCTGGATACAAACTTTTGCAACCTTTTATTATGATGCATTATTCTATGAACTTTATTTTACCTAAATAAGAAGAATACCTCTCACTGGTTTATGTTTGTGCGCCTTCATACTTTTCACGATTAGTAGTGTGTCCCTATTAGCAATAGCTGTTAATTGTTGTGCTTATTTCTTTTTCTTCTTCCACCTCCTACTGCTTTCTATTTACTTTTCTCTCACTTCAATCAGAGGTTAGTTGACGATGAAATAGAGAAGGTGAGAGGTTTTCCTGTAGACACAATTGTTCCCTTCAGGGAAAGATTGAAGATATTGGGTCGTGTAGCAAATGTGGAAGATCTGCCTTTAAGTGCAGCAGAGAGGAAACTTATGAAGGCTTACAATGAAAAGCCTGTTCTTTCACGTCCCCAGCATGAATTCTACATGGTAGGTTTGAGGATGGTCATTAGAATATATAGAAGCTAACATAAATTTTCTCTGTGACTGGTATTTAATCTTATCATACCCTAACTGATTGACAAGTAAAAACTGAGGAGATAACTCCGAAATGTTAAAAGATCAAGAGAAAGGATTCTTAGTATATTTATTTTTGGACAAGGATTCTTAATATACTTCACTTCTGATAAATATATACTTCATTCTTTTTGCAGGGAGAAAATTACTTTGAAATTGATATTGACATGCATCGTTTCAGTTATATTTCCAGAAAGGGGTTTGAAACATTCCTAGATAGGCTGAAGCTCTGTGTTTTGGATGTCGGTCTCACTATCCAGGCAAGGATTACTTCGCATTCCTTGAATACTATTATTGGTTCTGTTTTCAGTTTCTCGCCTTTTCCTTTCAATCAGTCTCATTTCAAACCTGTCCTTTTCTTTTGCTTCTCATTTCAATTTTTTTTCTTTTTTTAACCATTTTTTATTTCCAAAATTGTTGCCTTTTGTTAAATATCTTTTCTTTTGTCTGAAATCAGGGTAACAAAGCTGAAGAGTTGCCAGAACAGGTCTTATGCTGTACACGGTTAAACAAAATTGATTATGTAAATTATCAACAGCTAGAGCTGAGTGAAAATCCATTTGAATAGGTCAAGAACAGTGTAGAACTCCAAAGATGACAATTAATAAAAGAAAGTCTTCTGTAGAAATCTATTGGCATTTCTCTGTGAGTTCTGCTCATCTGTATCATCAAGCTGCCGGCATGAATAATCGATTCTTCAGGTCTCTCTCTCCCTCTCTCACATACACGCATGCAGAGACACGCAGAATATCAAAGTTTCATCCATATGCTCCTGGCTGCAGAATGCTTGCAAGTAAATTATTGATTTCACAGGTCATGAGAGAACTTTTCAGGTTTTCCATATCCAAACAACTGCTACTGGGACTTCTATGCGTGACACCATAAATTGTTGATAAAGAGTCCGCTTTGTCTAGTTGATTTCCCATCTTAGTATTATTGCCAGGGCAAATAGTTGGTTATAATCCTGAATCTTTTTCTTCCTTTCTTTCTTTCGTTTTATCTAGGCATGAAATTTAGAAGCACAATCCCTGTTATAATGCCCCTGGGAAGGAAAACGCAGTTAGAGCTTTAGTTGGTGAAGCATTCTGTTTTCCCCCTGGAAAATTGAACTCCAAAGTGAGGCGTGATTACGGTTTATGTGACGTGAACTTAGATGCCCGACGTACTCCTAGCGAGGGTAGTTTATGCGTCCTTTACTCCATGAGAATACTGGAACCAAAGATGACGCCTCTTTATAGATTCTAGTTATAACCAAACCTTGCTGTTGTCATACAAGCACAATGTTACTTGTTTTTCAAAATGGTTTGTAATTTTATGCCTCTTGCATATCAGATATTGCCATGCGAGTATTGCCCACTGGTGCCTGTACTCATTTGCACAACATCCTCAACATGCCTTTGCGTTCGAGTCAAACGATACTGTCACTTGGTTTTGTGTTAATCTTGCATCTCTTCTTCTGTCTCTCTTTGGGTTTTTGTGCCGGTGGAGGTTAATCAGCTAGATGAGGAGTGTTGATATTTTAAATATGGTTTGTGATTATGTATATTCTATTATGAATATCAGAGAGAAAACTAGCTTCAAATAAACATAAAGATTATGAGTTGAGGAACTTTCTCATTCTTGATTCCTTGTTTGGTTTTCCGAAGGAAAATGTATTGCTGCTTCATTTTTTTTTTCCCCCTTTTTCATGAATAATATGCATTACAACTAGGGGTGTTCACTCATTAGTGACCCCTAATATTTTTTCCAAACTTTTTGAGTTTGGAGAAATTGGATATGGAGAATGGTTAATTGGAGGAAAAAGATTGGGTATGGGAATTTTTTTGAAAAAAAAAAAGTTGGAGATGGGAGAAAATTCAAAATTTTAGAGATTATTCAATTTATCCAAAATTAAATGGATCAACTTTTTAAAAAGCCAAATACACGCACTACACACACTTCACACATTACACATGCTACACATTACACACATTAAACAAACTGCACATATTACACACATAACACACACTGCACAAATTATACTAAAGAGAAATAAAAACATGTAGAGAAATATCTAGAATTCTTATTATTGATTAGCAGTTACATCATACATATATATATATATACATGTATACATATGTATACATATATATATATATATATATATATATATATATATATATATATATATATATATATGCAGAGAGATAAGTACTTGATGATTAGCTCATAACTAATTGAGTGTGACAGCCTGTCATCTAACTAACTAATGGGACGATTAGTGTACAACTACTATAGTCCCTGACTGTTATTTACAATGCCTTATAGTTGCATTACATAGAATATTATCCTATTTAAACATTTCAGTACTTAATCTTCCTTATCATCCTTCCTCAAGTTGAGCAAGGCTTGCCATGTGAAGCCTGGATTTGAGATGTTGACAGGTTGGCTTAGACAAATGCTTTATAAGTAAGTCTATAACTTGTTCTGAAGTAAATATATGAGAAATGGATAACTGTTTTGACTGGACCTGTTCTCTAACGAAGTGGTAGCCAATCTTAATATGCTTAGTTTTAGCATGGTAGGCAGGTTGTTAGTCAATGCTAGAGCTAAAGCATTATCAGATGGCTTGTTTGTATGTAGTTGGTTCTGTGATTGGTGAGGATGCAATTTGTGTATGCAAGTTATAGAGAGGAGGCTTAAGACTTTCTGTTTTAAACCTTGTGAGCATAGGATGCATAGAAACAGGAACTAAGAGTGGTGAATGTGAGCTAGATTGTGAAGTTGACTAGCCATTAGAGTGCTGAGAACTATTTTTGGAAGCATTGGAGTATGAGGATGAGTGAGTAGTAGATGATGAATTGGATGCAGAGATAGAGTGTGTTAGTGAGAAATCTGTTGATGATTGTTCAATTGTGAAACTGTAGCAGTATGAGGAGAATGAGTTGTGTTAGAGGACAAGTAAGTATGCTCAGAGGCAGTAGAGTAAGGATGCTCAGAGGCCGCAGAGTGGGAAGTAGACAAATATGAAACTTGATCAGGACTAGAAATGCCACTGGCAAGTTCTAAGAGTAATAGAGTACTAGTATTGGTTGAAGGAAACAAAGCCAAGGTAGGATTTTTACGAGATGAATGAGATAGATCATTCTAAGTAAAAGGTAACACATGTTCTACAAACTACACATGCCTAGAGATGTACACTCTGTTAGTTTGAGGGTCTAGGCATCTATAGCCTTTGGTTGTGGGACAGTATCTTATAAACACACAAGGTGTAGACCTTGGTTGCAGTTTATGTTTAGTATAAGGTCTTAACCAAGGGTAACATAGGTGTCCTAGAACTTTTAGAAGATTATAGTCTGGCTATTTATTGTAAAGGCTTTCAAAAAAGGGATTTGTTTGACAGAACGAGGGTTTGTCGTTTATTTATTAGGTAGTTTGCAGCTGCCGATAGTTCAAGCCAGAGATAATTAGGCAAGCTGGCTTGATGCATAAGTGTTAAAGCAGTTTCCACTAGATGCCTGTGTTTTCTTTCAACTTTGCCATTTTGCTCAGGAGTGTAAGGGCAAGTTGTGTGATGCAAGGTGCCTAAGGATTGAAGAATGGCACTGAATTGAGAGTTTACATATTTAGTGTCATTGTCAGGCCTAAATGTTTTGATTTTTGTATCAAAGTGAGTGTGCACCATATTATTGAACAATTAAAAGGCAGTATAGGCTTTATATTTGTTTTTCAGAGGATAAAACCAAGTAACCAAGGGTAACATAGGTGTCCTAGAACTTTTAGAAGATCACCATATTATTGAACAATTAAAAGGCAGTATAGGCTTTATATTTGTTTTTCAGAGGATAAAACCAAGTAAATTTTGTAAAATCATCTGAAAACAATATGTAATATCTGTAGCTTTTACATGTATGTAAAGGAGATGGACCCTAAACATTAGAGTGTGCTAATTTAAAAGGCCTAATAGTGATAGTTTGAGACAAATTGAAAAGGTATCTTATGAGATTTGGATACAGCATAGGTATTACAAACTAAACTGTCACTTTCTAAATATATATTTAACAAAAGAGACAAAGCAGAAGCAAGCTTCTTAGAAGGGTGCCTTAGTCTTTGATGCCATAGGACGGTGGTGGAAGGAGTCTTGGAACTGTAGTTGCAATTAAGAAGTGTAGGTGAAAGTTGAGAAGATACAGTAGAATTGGAGGCTAGACTGTAGAGCC
The DNA here is from genome assembly GCA_028554755.1 of Cordia subcordata. Lineage (NCBI taxonomy): Eukaryota > Viridiplantae > Streptophyta > Magnoliopsida > Boraginales > Cordiaceae > Cordia > Cordia subcordata. The sequence goes on from JAPTOF010000020.1 coordinate 3,783,781, forward strand.
CTTGTTCACAAGAGCCCCTGCAGTGTATCTGATGTGTAAAATTATCCAGAATGAGTATTTCTTGAGCAATAAAAATGACAGCGCAGTTGTTATCAAAAGTAAGCTTGGGCATAGATAGTAAATTGGATGAAATATGAGGAATGTGAAGAACATCATTGAGTTTGTATATGAAATTAAGAGTAGACAACTTATCAAATCTGACACTAGTGATAGGGAGTTGAGAACCATTACCCATAGTTACTGTTGGAGTCCTTTGACAAGGAGCATAAGCATAGAGGTTGGTAATGTCATTGGTTACATAGGCGTTTGCACTAGTGTCAAGTACCTATGCGGTCTTTGAGGCATTAGAAATTCTAGCTTGAGCAATGTAGGCTTGTTTTTTCCAATCGTGGATTGGTATAGCTGACATCAAATCTATGCCAACACTTTTTTGCAATGTGATTAGGCTTTTCATAGATTTGGCAGTAGATTTTTGTCGTAGGAGCAGTGGATGACTGTGTTACAAACTAAGAAAGGGTGGGTAAGATACCTTGAGATGAAACTGCAGGAGGAGTTTGTGAAGCTCTCCCTCTACCTCTCCCCTTATTCTGCTGTCTTCTTCTATCTCTACCTCTGCTTGCACCTTTTCCTTAGGAAGTGTTGGTATATAATAGTGTATAGGCTTCAGTAGAAGGCTCAGTTAGTTTGAGTTTCTTTTTCATCTGAAAATTAAACTCTTTACTAATGAGTAAGGTGTTGAGTTTTGAAGTAGTAATAGGAGTTGACCTCAGCCTAACACTAAATTGAAAATAGTCATACTCTGGAGGTAAACCTCTAAGTGTGTAGAGCACAAGATCTTTATCTCTAACAATATCATCTACAACAACCAAACTATTAGTAATAACCTTGATTTCATCTAGGTAAGCTTGCATTTTTCTAGTTCCTTTTGTTATATTTAGCAGCCTATTCTTCAATTGATGGACATGAGACCTACTAAAGGAACTAAATCTTTGTTCTAGGGCTTGCCATATGGCAGAGGTAGTGTTAAGATGAAGGATCAATGAGAGAATAGTAGGTGATATTGATGCAAACAGACAAGTTTGAAGATGTTCATCCAAATTACTTTAAGCTTCATATTCAGGATTAACAACATTCTTATCAATTGCATCCTTGATTGTAGGAGAAGGACAAGGTGACTTCTCTGTCACATGATCCAGTAGATAATAAGCTTTGAAAATTCTATGCAATTGTGCCCTCTATACCATCTAATTTAAAGAATCGAGTTTAATATGCACCATAGAAGTGAAATTTTGAAGCATAAACTTGACTCCAGCTGGTAGATCTTCAGCAGCATCCATTGATGAATGCTTAAAGTTGTAGAAATGAGGATGTGATTCGAAGAGAAAAGAATAGGAAAGCTGGGCAAGAAGAAGAAGAAGAGATTTGAAGCAAAAAGAGGTCGTGATTCCTTTAGATTATGGATTGCGAGCTAATCTCTCATGGTAGAAACCCTAGGGTTTAAAAAAAAATCTCCAAAATTGTATCTAAGTTTGTGATACCATAAAGAGAGATAGAAACATGTAGAAAAATATCTGGAATTCTTATCATTGATCAGCAGGTATCTCTCTCTATCTCTTACACACACATACAGAGACATATATATAGGCATAGGACTTGATGATTAGCTCATAATTAACTGAGTGTGATAGCCTCTCATTTAACTAACTGATGTGACAGTTAGTGTACAACTGCTACAGTCCTTGACTGTTATTTACAATGCCTCACAGTTGCATTACATAGAATATTATCTTATTTAAATATTTCAGTCCTTAGTCTTCCTTATCATACACATACTACACATATCACACACGTTGCACACAGAAAACACCCTACTCATACTACACAGAATACACACTGTACATATTCACACAGTACATACATTACACATATTTCACACGCTACACATACTATACACATTGCATCCATTACATAGACTACACATACTACACCCTACACATAATACACACATTACACTCGTGACCTTTATAGCCAGCCCCAGCGCTCGAGTCCATGGAGACCCGACCTCTGAGATCCCGGCCCCTTGCGTGCTGGGACCGAGGGTAGAGGGCTGGGTGTCGAACGTCGGTGGCCGGGTCCTAGGGTTCAGGCCTCCGTGGCCGTGTGTAGAAGGGCAAGGTCCAGGGCGTTAGGACATTGTGTCTCGAGGGCTGAGAGCTCGAAGTGAGGGCGTTAAAGGCCGGGCCTTGGGCCGTTATGGATATCTGCGTCGAGGCAGCCGGGCGCTATGGTTGGTCCCTAGCATCACGCCTCCGACACCCGACTACCTGCTACCGCCCTCGGCGCCAGAACACAGGCAATCGGGGGCCGGGGTAAGGTATGGGGTTCTAGGGGCTGGGGGTTGGGATGCCGAGGCGGAGGCGGGACAACGGGGGCCAGATGCCAGGGTCCAGGAGCCAGTTGTCCGGGCTTGGGAAGTGTGTTTATGTGTGTAGATGTTAGTGTTTGTAATATGAGTGAGATGTGTGTGTTTAGTGTAGGTGCGTATAGGGTGTGTGTGCATCCAATATATATTCCCTATTGGAGAATTGGCATAAATTGGAGAAAAAAAATATAATTTTGGGTAAACTAATAACGTCTAATTTGGATTGGATAACCCCCAATGAACACCCCTAGTTACAGTGAGTAGCTAACCACTAGAACACTGCTTTATGCTTGTCACTGTTACACAACTGGTTAACAATTAGATTGTTAGGTTTGATATTAATTTGCTTATGACTATAACTTTATGCCTTCTTACATACAAACGAGGTTTTTAAGTTGTGCACAAAGATTAATTTCCTCGACATGTCTCTTCATATGCAAATTAAATGCTATTCTTGAATTATTTTCATGCTAAAAAGGATGGTAGTCTTAAAACTTAAAGTTAAAGCCTCTTTGGTAAAAGAAATTGATAGTATGTGAGGGTCAATTCTTATTTAATTTAAAAATTCAAGTTTTAAGAAACTAAAACGCCCAATACATTCTTTTTCTGAAGTTATAGAACCTTCATGTTCTTTTTCATTTTCCATCACCATGGAAAAGTGATGTTATTGAACTGCCCAATCAATCTACTTTCACCTACCGGTATTATGAAGGATCCAAATCCACACTTAAGAGGTAGCCAAATCTACTTAATAAAATTGAACTACTGATTAGAAAACAGATGTTGGATCAAATATTTTTAGGGCCTATTTAGATTTGTTTTTCTTGAAAGATATATTCTTTTGGTAATAATTATTTGGCTTGAATTTTAAAAAATTTGAAATCTAAAAAAAATTAAAATACTACTTTTTCAAAAGTCAAAATTTTTAATTTTTAAAAAAAGACATTCTTTTAAAAAGTTGTTAAAGAGACAACTTTTAGAAAAAATCCAATTGAGCCCTTAATGGTACTGGGAATTTTAGCAAATGCTCGATCTGTGTGCATATGAATATGCTAAGCGACAAACTTTTTGACGTGGTTAATTCTATTTCATCAACATCAATAAAGTGACAAAAAAAAAGGAAAAGAAATTTGTGGCAAAAAAAAACTTGGCCAAAATGGGCAAAATAAGGACAAGATTGTAATTTTGTTATATTTTATGCCTAATATCTAATCTACTCTTAATGGAAAAAGTAAGATTTTAAAATTAAATCATAACTTTTTTCTCTTTCATTTTTATTACTTGTCAAGTACTACTATAGTTACCATCATTTTCAATGCATTGACCAATAAATATCAATTTGTAAAATAAAATTATTATTGAAAAACACATCTCATTTAATACGTTAAAACACATAGTTGAAGGATGATCAATACCTAATTCTATATATAAGGACAATTTCTCCTAAAATGATAAAATATATTATGTTTCTAACGTTTTCAAGAGATAAAGAGATAAGAATGAGAGATAAAATTATTTTGGGTAAATAGCATTGTACCTCTTGTGATTAGACATAAATGTACAGTTAGTCCCTATCTTTTGAAAATAGGCACTGAACTCCCCTATTATCTTCAAAAATATGGCATACTACCCCCTCTATTAAAAAATCTATTATTTTTAACGGTGAGTGTAACAAACTCACCCAAATTGCAACTGGGCTTCTTTTTTTGTGTGATAATTTTGAAAAAAAAATACTCTTCTCTTTCAAAAGGAAAATTTTTGTAGGAAGAAAAAGTCAAACTCTTGATGACTAAAACAATGAACATTCAACCAACTAAGCTAGAAATATTATTATGCCTAGTTTCCTTATAATAGTAGACATCACAATTTACAACAGAAAAAAGGAAAAAAAAAAAAAAACCTCCACCATCACAGCTACCCTAACCACTGTCTCCGCTCAACACCACCCATCACAGCCACCATTTCCCTTACCATCTTACCACCAGTACACCACACCACGACCAATACACTCACCATGTACAAACAACATGTAGAGATAAAAGGAAAAAAAAAAAAAAAAAAAAGCTAAAGCCATTAAATTTTCAAATCCTTAATTCTCAAGAACTTCCCAAATGGCGCCTACAGTGACATAATCTCTTGTAGCTCGATGACGACAACATAGATGGCATGTGCGATGTGGGAACTTTTGCAATAATAATGAAATGGTGGCGAAGATCTGTGGTGAATGTGGCCTAAGAAATTGGTGGCGGTGACTCCCTTCTTTTTAAAATTATTTCAAATCAACAATCAAGATCAACCTTGTTATGATGGCAGCCCAAATAGAGCTAACAAAGGTGCAACGTATTTAGAAAATAATTTCCCAAAAAAATATATAGAACATACAAACACACATACATATATATATATATATATATATATATATATATATATGTACCACATTTATAAGTGGTAAAATTACCCCATGAGATTTACTTTGAGGGTGAGTGGGTTTACTTAGTGGAGGTGGCAGTGCTGCTATTGGTAGGAGGTGGAAATGATGGGTGGATAGGGTTTTGGTTAGGGTGGGGAGAGGGAAGGAAAAGGGTAATTTTGTTTAAAAGTTAAGAAAAAAAGCTTTAAGTGTTTTATTTATATTAAGGGCGTGTAAGTCTCTTTCTGTTCTTAGTTAATCAAAACAAATGGAGTTAACAAATGAGGCAAGTGTGCATTATTTTTTAAGATGGTAGAGGGGTCCACACCTATTTTTAAACAATAGGGACTAACTATACGTTTATTCCTAACCACAGGAGGTGCGATGCCATTTATCCAATTATTTTTAAGCGAAACCTATATACAAGATATAATCTGACCCTAAAGCTAAATTTAATTAGTAGCCATATTGATATTGAAGAATTCTATATGAAACAGATGTGTTAATGTTTGACTTGAAAAAAGATAGATATATTTATGTATACCCAAGGTAGTTCTTTCATCATAAAAGTTAGACATGGTGGATTATTAAATTTTATTTTTTAAACCAAATAACATTACTATAAAAAAAATTTAAAAATTTTATAAAGATAAGTAAAACAATATGTGCAGGTTTTGTTTCACTTAGTAAATCATATAAAAAATCTCATTATTCATAACACATAAGCAAGAAAGATTGCTTTTGTAAAATTGAAAAAAAAAATTGTTATCAATATAGCTATATGTATAATTTATATGGTTAATAACAAAAATTTATTTTTAAAACAGACTATATTATTATGATTCAAGAGAGTAAAAAGTCAAACAATTAATAGATATAAGATTCATTTTTGTAAAATCAAAAAAGTGATTTTGGTCAATACTTCTTCAAAAGAATATATATGATAAGAAAAAAATTAGAAATTATAATATAGTAAAAAGTTAAAATAAAAATTATTGTATAAAAAGTTCTTTTTTTAAAAGGGGAGGGAGGGAGAGAGAGAGAGAGAGAGAGAGAGAGAGAGAGAGAGAGAGAGAGAGAGAGAGAGAAATTATTGTGTAAAAAGTTCTTTTTTTAAAAGAAGGGGGGGGGGGAGGGAGGGGAGGGAGAGAGAGAGAGAAGACAAATACCATCTTAATATAGAGAGACAACATTGTTGTTCTCACTTTTTATTAATAATTTTCATCTATACTTTTTTTAATCTTGTAGCTATGCTTCGAGACAAAAAAAAATGTCATTTGTAATTAGATACATCATTTAGTAGAAGAGAATTGTTATATTTGTCAAATAAAAAAGATTTAAACACTTTATTTAAAAAAAAGTAATCACCAGCATATAAAGTTATTTTTCCAAGGTTAGGATCATTTATATTTAAACAAAATTATAAGTTCTTAACTAGTAATGTCATAAGCAAAACTTTATTATCAATATTTATTAATATATGTAATTCTTTCTAATTTAATAGGCTAGGTGATGGAAAAGGCCATCTTTAAATTATATACAATGATATATGTCTCTAACTAGAATCAACATTATTCGTCTTTTTTGGGTTGTATTTAAGAAGCAAAAAGTTTAAAAGCTTTGAAAGCAATCACTAATTTATGATCTGGGATGTTTTTAATGAAAATTTTATTCTCAATTATTAGTATAGAAAGTTAAGTTATTTGAAAATTAGAATTATAGATTTAATGTTTATTATTGTTGTGCAAAAAATATTGTTATCAATAATCATTAACATTTGTTGTTAACATTATAAGGCAATGGTTTAAATCTTTTCTTTTTTGTCTTAGTTACTCTAAATATATTTATTATAAATGTTTTCAAATATATGTATGTATGTGCACATATATAAAAAGAGAGAGTGAAAGGGGAAGAGATGGAAATAGCTATCCTTAGATTAAAGATTGCAATTTCTACCCCTAATTACTGATGGTTAATTTATTCTTTTTCTAATTAGAAACTAATTAAAAATTTTAAATTTGGCAACACATAAAATTGGTTTTTAATTTTTTTATATCTTTGACCTGCTAAAAATTATTTATTCTAAATTTATTATTCAGTAAAATAGTCTCTTATACAAGAGTGAAGATAGGGGAGATCTGGTTGCCTTAGTCCTCTAAGTTCCAAAATTTTTTTATGTATTTAATTAAAGGGAAAAATTTACTTTGCTCCGGCCCCCAAAAAAAATTTGTTTGCTTGTGTGATTTGTAGTTGTGTTTCACATTTAGCATATTAATCATAGTAGAGAAGGTTACATTATATTTATTTTTTTTTTTTTGCAAGATAGTTTTATATAGAATTTTTCCTTAATATTCTTTTTCTATTTAATGGGTGAATATTTTGAGGCATGACACTGACACAATTACTAAAAGTAATTTTTTTTTCAAATATTTATCTTAATCTTCTTTCTTTGTTTTTCAATTTTGAAACTTTGAACTCTTATTGTGATATTTAGCCAAATTTTTAGTTATTTAAAATGATATTTAAGTGGTCAAATTTTTATAACGAATACTTAATCATAGCGATAAAATTCTAGGAATTCCTCACTTATTTAATGATTATCTTTCTCTTTTTTCTATAATATCATTTTTTTTCTCTATATAACATATCTTTATACCTTATCCTTTTTTTTTTCTCAATCATATTCTTGTGTCTCTTTTACCTCTACTCTAACCTTTTATTTTTATTTTTTGTTTGTTATTTTATGCTAAAAAACTATTTTAGTTACTTATTATTTTCCATATCACTAATATATCATAGGCATGACTCTAAATTAGTGGATTACTTTTCAATCATATAATGCATAGAAACTGCTTATGCAACACTTTTATCAGCCTTTCTACTTAAGTAATCATTAAAAAATCACATCTAAAGAAATAACTATAAAATTTTCTCACAATAATATGACGCTAGAACGATTATTTAATAAATAATTTGTTATAATTATATTAACATTTTGTAATTTTAAATTATTTTTTATAATATTTTAACGTAAAGGTTTATAAAAACAAACTTTGAACCTGATGATGCTTTATAGATAATTGTGTAAATTTATTTGATTTTATAAACAATTTTTTGGAGTGAAATTTATATAAAATTTATTGGTGTAATTTTGGAAGGATAAAACATAAAGGCTTTTTGAACCAAATAAAAAAAAGTAAATACAAGTAAGAGAAATGAAGAAAGAGTGTGTGATGTATGATGTGAGATTGTTGGGTTTGTTGATGAAGTGAGATAGATGAGAAGAGAGTGTGTGGTGTAATAATAATGTGAGTTGCGTGATAAGGAGAGAGAATGTAAGTAAGATAATAAGAGAGAGAATATAAACAGTGCAATAAAGACAAAAAAGTCTTTTAGTCAATTTTGGTTATTTTTTGTCAAGTATTTTTTAGACATTTAGCAAGGTCAAAAAAGAAAAAAAAATTAGTTTGCATCTTTTTTGTAATATTACGATGGAGAATATTAAAATAGTAACAGTAAAAACAAGACAGTGATACCACTGAGAACTAAACTTGTTAACTACCATGTAGGATGTGCCATTAGTTTTCAAACCAAAGGAAAAGTGAACTTTGTCCAAATTCTCATAGACGTATTTTCAGATTTTCACACAATTGTGCCACAATCACTATCTATATCAAATCGTAGATGACACTATATATGTCTATAGGACCATGCTATCATTGAATCTTCCACTGTTATATTGTTCGAGGGATGAATAACCACCTCTTATTCAAAACCCAACAAGAAACACTTGAGAAAAAGTTATAAAATTTAGCACCCCATTACTTGGTTCGGTCTAAGCCGCGGTTTTTCTACCACGGTGCCATCATTCCCGGCAAGCGCTGTATACTTGTCCTTCCTCGTGAATGTAGTGCATTCATAGGAAAGAGTAGAAGCAATGACTCTTTGTATGTAGTTTGCGACTTCATGGCTGGACTTTCCAGAGCTACAGGTTAACTCCAGGGGCAATTTGTTCAAGAATGTTACTTCATATGCTGGGCTAGGATTCATGAAGAAGTAAAACGGGTCCATTCCTTTCCACCCTCTTGCTGTAGTGCCATGGAACATGCTCATGCGGTTCACCATTGCCACAGGCACTAGCTGGTCCGTTAGCTCAGCAAACAACGCCGAAAATCGCAGAAGAAATGGCTCTCGACAGGTCGTGCCCTCGGGGCATATGGCTAGATCGCCCTCCTGGAGTAGCTTCTTGATCATGGATGCGTCCGTGGCACGGTCCCTGGTGAGCCTGCACGTGAACGGATATATTAATATAATAAATAAATATCCCAAAAGCTCGTTCGGATTAGTTTTATTAAAAAATACTTTTTTGACAATTTTTGGAAAAGTTTTTTTCACAAGTTACATATTCTGACTTCTGAAAAAAAAAAAAAAAAGTGTGTTTGAATTTTTTTTTAGAGGTTTAGTTTCTTTTTAAAGTTGAGCTAAATAGTTATTCTAAAAAAAGTAAACTTTTTTTAGGGAAAAAATACCTTTTTTGAAAAAAATGAATCCAAACAGGTCCACAAAACAATTAGACGAGGTGGTACCTAACAGTCTTGATCGGGGAAATGATCTCCGATAGCCGCGAGACCGAGTACGTCACTGCCGGGATCGGCCGGCCGAGGGCGGTGGAGAGAAAGATGGGGTCGAGGAGGGTCCTGTGGGAGCAAATGAAGAGCACACCGGATTGGTTTGTGGAGTTGTTGACAGGGGGTGGTGGGTTGCCTTTAATGGTGACACGAACGCCCAGTGCCCAGAATGCGTAGTAGACTAGGGGCATGGGGAGGAGTGCTCCGGCAGCGATTCGCAGGCAGGCGAGGACGAAGCCGATCGGAATCCAGAGGAGGATGAGTAGCGCCATTAATGGCGTTGGCTTTTGAACTAATCGGCCATCGTGGAATATTATGGGCTTGGGCACCTTGTCATTTGTCACTGCCTTCACCTCTGGCTTTGCTGGCACAATGTAACCTTCCTGCACAAAGAGAATGTTTTGTCATGAATGTCGGAGATACATATTTTTTTACTATTATTTTATTTAAAAAGTCGATAGTTATAAAATAAAAACTGTTTATGCTTGAGAGAACATGTTAGAAATATCAAATTAGTTAGAAGTACATTCTAATAGTTTATACTACTAGATATGAATAGTTAAGAATTTATTAAGCTGCTTAACAGTTAACGTTGGCTAGTCTAAGCATTTTATGATTTGATTATATACAAATCAAAGAAAGCACTTCTATACTTCATAAGTTTAAAAACTCATAGATGCTATATTGTAAAGTTATTAAGAATTACCCATGTATTTGTACACTCTAGATGCGTATAAAAATGAGAATATCCCTAGGTTGGAAAATAAATGACATCTTGCGATGTTTATATTACATCTTTACTAATATAAAAGAATTCACTTTTTGGAGTCCATGAATGAATAGTATCCAATATGGTAATATTGTAATAAATTTTAAAAAAGTTTGTGATTATCAATAAAAATTTATATAATATTTGTAATTTTATGTTTATCTCATGGCAAAATTAAATTTTTATATTTACTCTTTTTTCTTTCTCTAGCAAAATGATATGTTCTTCCTTTTTCTACTTCTTTGTTAATTACGTCTTTCAACTTTTATTTGAGATAAAAATTGGTTTGAATTTTTAATATTTTGGGTTTTTATGATTAAAAAAAATTGATAAGGTATTAAAAGTCATAAAGCTCAAATTTGATTAAGAGAATTAGTTTGAGTTTCTGAGTTCAAATTTTTAAAATTTTTATTATTAAAATCAAAGAAACTATTTGATTAGATAATTTTATATATACTCTATTTTTTTTTTGCCTTTCATTCTCAATCAAAATGATGTGCACTCTCTTTTTCATTTTTCTACTAATCAGGCTTTTTCGCTTGATTTTTAACTTTTTTCATTTTAAGTCCAAAAAACTATTCGACTGGGTTAAAGATGAGAATTTAGTTGGACTTTTAAGTTCAAATGTTTGAATTTTTATAGTTAAAAAACTATTAAATTAAACATTTAAAATTATAAAACTTGAGTATTTTTAGATATTTGGATTTTAGGTTTTCTAAATTCAAGTTTTGATTTTTAATTATTGTTATTTATTAAATATATTGTGCTAATTTAGACTAGATTAAAAAAATACATAGATTTGTTAAATTGTATTGTGCTAATTTATATTAAATCTGAAAATAAATTTTGGCTTTCACATAGTGGAAATTAATTTGAATGAATTGTCATATTTTGAATTTTAAACTTCAAGAACAAAAATAAACTATTCAATTAGGTAATAAAAACTATAAAACCCGATCATAATTTAAATACCCGGGGTTGTTGGTCAAGTTTTCTCATTATCTTTTTTCTTGTGTGTTTTTGTTTTTTCGTTAAATCATATTGTGTTAATTGAGATTAAAATTTAAAAGATATGAAATTTGAAGAAAATTAAATAATTGCAAGATCATCTCAAATAACATTAAAGTACTTATGAGAATAAAAATAACAAAATTAACTTTTTAACCCGATTCCTATATAAATTTTACATATGAAATTCCAATTGGATTAGATTAAGTAAAATTGAAAAGAAAATTTAGATATTTCCATCCTCATATTCACCCAATCCCTCTAATTCTACAAAAAAAAATTTACTTTATAATCAATCTTATCTTAAATTTGTCAAAATAGCAAAAAACACAAAATTAACACCTTTCTTGGTTTCAATTTTTTCAAGGAGATGTGTAAAGATAAGTATAACTCATTTGGCTCTTTACAAAATTACTGAATTTTCTAATAATTATTTATTACATAAATTAAATTTTATATTACAATAATATTGGGTAATATAACTGTGCCTTGTACGACATTAATTTACTAGTGATTGAAAAAGTGCTTTTTCATAACATTTTACATATAAAAGTGATTGAAATGCTTTTATGATAAAAACAATAGAAGGCGAAAAACTTGCAAACATTCATTGGAATAGTCATAAAAATGACTGATTCTCCTAGGAGAGCCTTGCTGAAATTTCAACATCAATAAATACTTCATATTGTATATTCACTGTTCCATTGGATAGTAAATATTAATATATCAACGTTAAATTTCTTGTGCATATTGTAAAAATTTTATAATATAGAAAGGAAAAAAAGAATCAGAAGCGAAAGGATGACATATAACGATCCTCTTTACGAACCTTGCATAATTCCATGAAGGGAATATCAGTCTGCCGATCCCCGAGGCCAATCTCAGGCTGTGTTTCACCAAACGCCTTCTTGAGAGCACTGGCTTTGTTCTTCCCGACAAGCACTCCAGGTTTACGAACAAACCCGGTGGCCCTCCCTTTATAGATCGCAATTTCAGTCCCCAAAACCATGTCTGCGCCCAGAAAATCCTTCAAGAATGCCTCCACCATGATTCTTGGATTAGCCGTAAGCACGCAGCGCTGCCCACACGAAGAGAACACACGCCACGTCTCAGGGTGAAGATCACTCGAGTAGAACCTGGGCAACACGGCCCGAGCCACGGATTCGATATCAGCCACTCTCGCACCGGCAAATGCTGCGAATATCAGGACCTGGATTCCTGCAGATTCAGATACAAAGTAGTAGAGAAGGCCCGCGATTGGCGACGCCAACACGAGGAACAGGAGCCTGAGATACCCTCCGGCCTCGAAAGCCATGAAGGCGAAGTAAGGAAACGAGCTTCGCCCTCTTACCAGTGTTCCGTCCATGTCTGCAACAACTGTGTGCTTTTCTCGCCCGATGGACGCACATTGCTCTACGGGTGGGAATGATGTTAAAGCAGCCATGGAATCGTTAAAAAAAAAAAAAAAAAAAAAAGCTCAAGTAGATATTTAAGTGGTTATTGAAATTAGATATTGTTGAGTTGAAGTTTATATAGATGTTAATTGATAGAGAAGACAAAAAGAGTATAAGTGCTTTTCGGTGTATAAGAACAATGGCAAAGGATTCGCTTGGGAGTAAGCATTTCTTTTTCTTGTTTTCGAAGGTGTCATGGCTTGTGGTTAGTTTTGCGTCTTAGACTAGACCGCCAGGTTCTTGGATTTTCATTGTCGAAGTGTCAACTTTAATGTGCATGGAATTGTATTGTTTGGCAAAGTAAATGCCTTATTGAACAAACAATTGCATAGTTAAAGATTATTGCTTGTGGGGCATTCCCAGAATGATTTGTATGTAATTTCGGCTTGTCTCTCTTGAATTTTTTTTTTCAAAAAAAAAAAAGAAGGAAAGTAAGTATTTGTGATGACTCAGGCCGATTAATGGTCTGGTCTGTTAAAACATTTGGTTTAATTTTAAACTTGTGAACTTTAATTATCATAAATTAAATACAAATCTCATATCTAGTGACGGGGCTTCAATATATTACTTTGTGTCATTGCTTAATTTTTTAAAATAAAAAAACTTGCATATTGAATATCAAATTTGTCGAGTATATATATAAGACTCTAATTGACCTTAACTTTAAACATTTTAAGGTATTTTTGTGAGTATAAAAGTGGAATATCTAACTTGTTTGATCATTTTTAAATTAGAGATTTTAGGTAAAAGCAAATTTAAGAAAAAATGATAACAAACAGGAAGCCCTAAATTAAAGATTTTCAAAAAAAATTGAAAAGATGTTTTTGTATTATGTTAAAAGTTGTTTTTCTTATTTTTTTTATCCTCAAAAATATCATTTCATATTTTTGAAAGCTCAAAATGTCTTGAAAACAACTGAAAGATCAATACTTAAAATATACAAGATCAAACAATGAAATAATTTTACTTAATAACATTTCTATATTCAAAAATTTATTATTGAACAAGGAAAATTTCATAGTTAAGTTAATTAGAGCCTAATAAATTTTATTATATAGTAAATGGTGAATAAATGAAAGGGTTGACGCAACAATGCTCTATACTTAAATGCACTAACAACTGCACTAGTTAGAAACAAATGAAGTGTATAAAAACCTGCATGAAATAACTAGATAAGACAAATAAATTTCCTTGACAACAACGTTCAGGTGAAACTCGAAATAAAATAAATTTTGGTTGTGAGAAACGACATTGATCTTGATAAAAAGCATCACTGATGTGTGTGTATATATATATATATATATATATATATATATATATACACATATATACATACATATATATATATTGATTATCGAGATATTCTTAATCAGGAAAACAAAAATTCTAAAAAACAAAGAGCCCGGGGCCATAAAATTTAAGATACTATTCTTCAATTAATACTTTACTGTGACTTGAGATTCTTGTCTCATAAAAATGAGCCTAGCTTGCAACTCCTCGTTCTTCAAAGGATTCAATCCCAGCTCATTATATATTTTAAAAACAAAACGTTTCAACTGTTTGAATTACTTTTTTTAACCCAATCCACTTTTTCATTTAAGAGAGATAGCTGAAATTTAGCCCCAGAGCTACATATCTTTAAAAAGAAATCAAACTCACTATATAAGAATTTTGCCAAAAAAATGAAGTATAGAGAAGGTAAATGTAAGTAGCTTTATTTGTCTTATTATACTTTTGAAATTTCGACCCCGTGATAATTATTTAACAACTGATGAACTTTCTGTACAAGTTGAGAGAGAGAGAAAAAAAAATTATTGCTTGACGGAAATTGCTGACATATTGTTAGTTGCGACTTGTGAGACTCGCTTGTTCAACTAAGTTAGATGATGTGTAATCCATAACAAAAACTTAGTTGAATTCTGCTAAGCTTTATTTTTTATTTTCAATTTAGGCAATGTCGGTTTAAATGTATCTACTTGATGCTAAGCTTTAAATTTGCTAGTCAAATTAGTATGCAAAATCTCTAATGAGCTCCCTTGAAATTCTTACTAATCCTACCATCTATATCAACATTCATCTTCCTGACCAACTGTTTTTTATTATAAATAAATGGGAAAAGAGTAATTTTGAATTCCAAACTTTGTAAAATATAAAATTAAACAGATGAATTTCAAAACATTTAATAGAAGGATTGGAACTTATGGAAGGATAACATTTTACACACTATTAACTAACGGTTTTAATTTTTCTATTTACATCATTTTTTTTCTTTTCAAATCTTATGTGACATTTATTTTTCTACTATAAATCAAGTTGATTAACCTGCATGCCTGGCATTCTAAATTCACTTGGCATGTACCATTGCCAAACTTAACCCAAAAAGAAAATAGGACTCGAAAAGGAAAAGAAAAAGAAAAAGGAGAACTCTCTGTTCTCCATCGTGTCAAAATTCAAACACCATTCGCTTAAACTGCAAAACGAAAATCGGTTGGCAGACTAATCTTAAATTGTGACATGCTTGGTGAGTAGGATTTTGATAGTATGAATGTGTCATCGTATTGCTACTTTGAGCTTCCAAAATGAGCATATGTATACATGGCTTCTTATTGGTTTATTATAATTTATTTAAACTTTTTATATTAAATACTTAAAATGCATAGTTAATTTGTATTTTCTAAATTTTGAATATATGTAATCTTTTCATATTTAGCAAAAGAAAAAAAGTAGATTAATTTATAGACACGCATAAATGCAAAACTTATAAATTCTAAACTATCATGCACAAATGCACATATATAAATTTTGGACTTTTTTTTGGGCTATTTTATATATATAGGAAAACCGTCTAAGTTATGAAAGGTAAATATAATGCCATGTAAGTAAAAAATTAATACCATTATTTATAAAATGTCATTTTTTCATAAGTTAATTTCCTTTTATTAAAGATTTTGAAGTTTAAAATCTTAATTTTGTAAAGTTTAAGTTCTAAAATTACGTTATTCCTAATAACAAGTTTCATCTTTCACTTGGTGTTGCTTTGTTTCTTGACACAATAAGTGGAATGTCGCGTCCTTGGCCTCTCCCAAGCGTTACGTGCAACACTTAGACATTTTTCTAATATTAAAGTGGCTAAATGTTTAAAAGTTACAAAACGAGAAACTTGCAAGGTGAGAAAATATAAAGCCGGGAAAAAGAGTTTTAGAGAATAGTTGTTTATTGCTCTTGATTTCGATGTGCTCCGTACAAATGAAAAACTAGGCTACGTATACATTTCTCTTAGTTGGCTAGGATCATCTTGATATAATGTTTAACACTATCTTCTAGCAGAATACATTCCAAAAGCGAGGCTATTTATACATTTCAGACCTCTGTTAGTTGGTGTTGTAATCTGGAGAAGCATATAGTGACAGAGAATGGACAGAGGAAAGTTGTGAAATTAAACAGCAGAATTCATCGGAGGATCTCTTTGATGGTGGTTATCTTGTTCTTGATGAGCTAATTCAGTACAGAAGTGATCTTCATGCGACGAGAAAAAAGTTTGGAAATAGGGACGGGGATTTTGGGGGGTCATGGATTGTCATCAGTAAGCAACGCTTATTGTCTGGCCAAATACAGCCAGAATTATGTTAGGACGAAAATTGTTCTAAATAGTTTCAATCTAAAGTGGAATGAGCAATATATTTGGGAGGATTTTGATTAGTGTACTGTGATTAAAATTTGTGTGCTTGATAATTGTCAATAGGGAGGAAGGAGCAAAGGATGCGAAGATGGTAAGAATTAGGCTGTCCACGTTTGAAACTCGTCGCGTTTTTACACATTCTTGCCCCCTTAAAAGTATTGTCACCTTCGGAAGTGAAAAAGATGGCTGAAATTCGTTTGTCTGTGAGGTTTTATTGTACATCATTTTTCAACATGGTCTAGTTGTATGCCGAACCATTATTGCCAAATTTCACTATACTCACCCACTTACTATTTTTGGAGTTGATATTCTGACGCACCAGGCTACTCAAATTGTTGCTACATGGCTCGCCTGCGCAGACCCACCGTTGAGAAGAAAAGTGGAATATATGCTTGATGTTGGTTCGGACTTGTGGAGGGTTTGAAGTTGTTTGATAATACTAATAAATTAATGCCGTGCTAGGCACGGCTACATTATCTAATATTATTGTAATACAAAATTTAAATTTATATAACAAATAGTTATTAAGAAAATTCAGTAATCTTACAAGGAGTCAAATAAGTTGTATTTATATTTTCACATCTCTTTATAGAAATTGAAATAGAGAAAGGTGCTAATTTTATGCATTTGCTATTTTGACAAATTTGAGATAAGATTGATTATAGAGTGGGAAAAAAAGTATAGAATATAATTAAAGGGAATTGGGTGAATATGAGAGTGGGTATATATGCTTTTTTCTTTCCGGCTCTTACTCTATCAAATCGAATTAGAATTTCATATGTAAAATTTATATAGAAATGAAATTGAAAAGTTGATTTTTTATTTTTTATTCTCATAAGTAATTTAATATAATTTGAGATGATTTTACAATTATTTAAACTCAGATATTGTAATTTAAATGAATCTAAAATTTTTATGTTTAATTTTCTTAAACTTTTCATAACTTTTTATATTTGATCCCAATTAGCACAATGGGATTCAACAAAAAATAAAAAAACATAAGGAAAAAGATAATGAGAAACTCGAAGATCAAAAACCCAAGTATTCAAATTATGATTGAGTTTTATAATTTTTATTCCCTAATTGGATAATTTAATTTTGTTCTTGAAGTTCAAAATTCTAAACCAGAAAATTTAAAAACAGGGATCAATTTTTACTTTTATGTAAAAGCCAATATTTATTTTAAATTTAGTTTAAATTAGCACAATAGGATTTAACAAATCTATGTATTTTTTAATCTAGTCTAAATTAGTAAACCTGAAACCCAAATGTCCCAAAAAAATCAAATTTTGCGATTTTAAATGCTTAACTTAATATTTTGTTAGCTCTAAAAATCAAATATTTAAAATTAAAAAATTCAACTGAATTCCCATGTCTAGTCTCGATCGAATGGTTTTTTATAGGTTTTTGGACTTGGATTGGAAAAAAACAAAAAATCCAAAAGCAAAAAGGTGTGACTAGTAGAAATGAAAAAGAGAGTGTACATCATTTTAATTGAGAAAGAAAGGGAAAACAAAGATAAAATAGATATAAAATTATCCAATCGAAAATTTTCTTTGATTTTAATACAAAAAATTTAAAAATTTGAACTCGACAACTCAATTTAATTCTCTTAACCCGATTTGACTTGTATGACTTTTATTACCAAATCATTTTTTAATCACAAAACTCAAAATATTAAAAATTTAAACTAATATCTGTCCCAGATAAAAGTTGAAATAAATGATTAGGGGGAAAAAAGTAAGAAAAGAAAGAAGAAATCATTTTACTAGGAAAGGAAAAAGAAGAAAAGAGTAAATATAAAATTATAATTGTATCATGATAAATATAAAAATTACAAACTTACCATTACAAATATTATACAAATTTTCATTGATAATCATACATTTTTTTAAAATTTATTACAACATTGTCACTTTTTTTGTACTATTCATTCATGGAGAAGATCCATGAATGAATAGTGGTTAAAAAGTGAATCTTTTTATACATGATTAAGGGAAAAAAAAAAGTAAGAAAAGAAAGAAGAAATCATTTTGCTAGGGAAGAAAAAAGAAGAAAAGAGTAAATATAAAATTATAATTGTGTCATGAAAAATATAAAAAGTACAAACTTACCATTACAAATATTATTCAAATTTTCATTGATAATCATATATTTTTTTAAATTTATTACAACATTGTTACTTTTTTTGTACTATTCATTTACGGAAAAGATCCACGAAAGAATAGTGCTTAAAAAAGTGAATCTTTTTATACAAGTAGAGACAGAGAAGTAGAGATATGCACTTGGAAAAATCCTTACCTTACCGTGCTTTGTCACATCTTCTAAATAATATATGCATGCTTTTCAACATACATACATACATACATACATATATATATATATATATATATATATATTTTCAAGTAATCAATTTTATATTATTTAATTACTATATATTTAATTTAATAATAGTCAATTAAATTTGATATTGATTTGATATATTTATACATATAAATAATCAAATATATAATTTACCATAAAGGAATATTCGAGTTTGAATTATTTTATTTTCATAAAAGGAATTAATGATTCAAATCTCTAACCAGTTTCAAAGTAAGGGGGACAAAATTATAACTTTTAGTAATTAATTCATATACTATGAAATATTCTAAATAAATAAGTGATGCATTGAAACTAGCTACTATAAAAAAATCAATAATTTTTTATATTAATAAAGATAAGAAAAAAGGCATATTAACATTTGTTAATCTAACTGATTTAGATCGTTAACCACACTCTATATTGACTTGAAAAAATAAAAGTGTGAAAAAAAGAAAGAAAAGCATATATTTGCTGAAGCATGATTCTAAATTGCAGCAAAAGAGAAGACATGTTCTGATTTTTCCTTCAAGGCAAATAAAACATTCTGATTTTTGTGTCAAATAAGATTCAAGTGAGTTTTTTTTTTTTATGTTAATAAAGAAAAAATTAGCCGAACATATTAGATTAAGAGGGAAAAAAAGGGGGCAAATCTGATTTTTAATTTTTTAACTCATTTTTAAATACCTCAAATTTTTGCTTTTTTAAAAAATATTCTCTAATATGTGGCTTCGCCACTGTGTCTAACCTTTGAACATTAGCACAACTAGGTTCTCCAGTTATTTTTTTTTTCACTTGAGAAGACCTTTAAGACTAATGAGTTAAATTTTTATGACAGTCAATTAATTGACCAATTAAAATTTCTTTTCTACCCTTAACTTTTTCTTTTTTTTTTTTAAAACTTGGAATACTATTAAACAGAGAAAACAAATCAACTAATCCCCTAGCGGTCACATCATTTGCCAAACTCCACAAATCAACTAATCCCCTAGCGGTCACATCATTTGCCAAACTCCGCAACAGCTCTCCCGGCATATTCGAAACCCAATCCACGGGATGTGTCAACTTTTTTTTTTTTTTTTTTTATAACAGAGGAAGCCAATTGAGCGGAGCCCGATCACCGAAAAATCGGCGGAGCCCGACCACTAGTTGGAAAACCTTCCGGTACATGAACCACCCCACAAAACCCATGCACTGGGTAAGACTGGCAAAGCCAGGTGGGTGACCCTAAGAAATGCTAGCAATGAGAATTGAATCCGGGACCTCGCAAAGCTTATTCCCAGGTCCGCACCACTAGACCAACCCCTTGGGGTTGGGATGTGTCAACTTTAATGTGCATGGAATTGTATTGTGGGCAAATTTAATGCCTTACTGAACAAACAATTGCATAGTTTAGCATTGCTCGTCTGGGACATTCCCAGAATGATTTGTATGTAATTTTGGCTTGTCTCTCTTGTTTTTTTTTCTTTTTTTAAATTAATAAAACAAAAGAATATTTGTGACTATTCAAGCTCAACTATTGGTATATTAATAGATTGAGTTTAATCATTTGATTCAAAATGTTTAATCTTGTTATGACATTACTAGTGAACTTGACGTTATTATGGATTAATGGATAGCTCAAGTGATTAAAATTATCTAAGGTCTTGGGGTCAATTCCATGCGAGGGAGGGGGTTGGGGTTTAACATAAAAAAAAAAAAAAAAAACCTTGAGTCATTATAAACTGGGTATAAATTTCACATCGATCGAATTAATGTAAGACAAGGTTTAATTCAAAGAATTACTTTGTTATATAGGACTCTGATTGGCCTAACCTTTAATTAAAATTAAACATGAGTATCTGATTTAGTGTATTTTTCAAAAATGATTTGGGGTAAAAGTTAAAAAAGAGTAAAAATTTCGAATTTTCAAGTCAAAGTTTTCCAATAAGGTATTTGAGAAGATATTTTATGTTATGTCAAAAGTTATTGTTCTTTTTTTCCCTCTCAAAAATACCACCCTATATTTTGGAAAACCAAAATGCCTTAAAACCAACTGAAAGATCATACCTAATTAATATATAAGGTTAAACAAAAAACTAATTTTGTTCAACAACATTTTTTATATGGGGTTAGGTCATACTCATACCCCAATAAGAGAAAACAAAGTGTAAGGATGACCCGAGCTGAGGTTTGCGTTCGGTTTATTATCGGTTATTGTCGATAGGACAGCACTGACTAACTATTTATGTAATGATTTGATAAGGCTATATTGCCCAACAATCGATTAGTACAAATAGAATGTGAGCAACATGTCCAGCCTCCCCTAAACTATAAATAGGACCCAGCCATACTAAATTAGGTAATTAATTCATTCCACTCCCTCCCTCCCTAAAATTTACCCTCAAAAGAAATACTTTAACTTAGATATTGAAGATTCTTTGGCTGGTACCACATTAGTGCCTAGATTTCATTGTGTTGCAGGTAGCTTCAATCAAATATTCCATCAAGAAGTGTTATCTGGTTTTTTACAGGATCAGCTTATATTACTATTGAACAATTGAAATTTTATAATTGAGTCAAATAGGGCCTAATAAAATTTATTATATAATAAATGGTGAATAAATGAAAGGGTTCATGTAAACATGCTCTATACTTAAGTGCAATAATTGCGCTAGAAACAAATAAATTGTATAAAAACCTGCATGAAATGACCACATTATGTTTCCTATAAACAATACAAAAAAAAATATCAATCTTATTTTAAACATTAAATGATTAGCAATTAAATCTCTAAGTTAAAAATAACAATATGTATCGATAATAAATAATATTTCATAGTCTTATGCATTAGTTGATAATAGTAGATTAAGACTCGTCATGTAAGTAATAATGTGACACTCATAATATTTGAAAGAAGAACATATATTAAATAATATGTTTGATGTTTTACAAGACAGAAACTAGAATATGTTTGTAAAAGAAATTTGGTGGTGATGAATTGATCATTACGAATTTTTAAATAAAATGTTCTTAATGAATCTTTCTCTTTGTATTACAATATCATAATGAGACTCAAATCTAAATTCAATGGGCTTTACAACCAATATAGGATTTCGATCACCATGGACTAAAGAGTAAATGTCGCCCCTTGGTCCATCTCAATCATATAATACTTGAAACTAATTGGTCCCCCAGAGGTACATATCCTTAAAAACAAATTCCACTTACCTTTTTTTTTTTTGGCTAAATAAACAAGTGGCTTTCATTTAAAAATCAAAAAAATCATTTATAAAACTCTCAAGGACTAAGCAACAAAAGCCTCAGCCTAACAGCAGAGATTCACATCAAAAGCCTTACAAATGGCTCTATTAGTTTTTCAAAAAAGCTTTTGAAAAAAACTTTAAAAGGCTATTTTTACATTATGTTAGAAATGATTTTTTTTTAAATTTTACTCTGTATTTTTAGAAGTCCAATATTACATCCAAAATAATTGAAAGCTCACCTGAAACTTAAAACCAACAATTATTAATAACACTTTATCCAAAACTCCTATTAAAAGCTATACAACTCAACAATTGAATTTCAAAAATAAATCAAACAGAGCCAAAAATAGAGAGCAGTCAAATGTAAGTAACTTTACTTGTCTTATAATAATATTTTTAAAGTTTGGACCCCATAATAATTAATTTAACAAGTGATCAACTAACTATTTTAGCAAACGTAACTTTCTTTAGAAGTGTACAAAACACACAAAAAAAAAAAGAAAGAAAGAAAGAAAGAAAGAAAGAAAAGAAAAGAAAAGAAAAGAAAAGAAAGAAAGAGAGAAGAAACTTGCTTGATGCAATCGGCTAACATATTGTTAGTTGTGAGGCTCACTTAGATACAAACGTGACCCCCATCAAAACTGAGTTGAATAGCACATGGATAATCCATGCTAAGCTTT
This sequence comes from Cordia subcordata, assembly GCA_028554755.1. Classification (NCBI taxonomy): domain Eukaryota; kingdom Viridiplantae; phylum Streptophyta; class Magnoliopsida; order Boraginales; family Cordiaceae; genus Cordia; species Cordia subcordata. The sequence goes on from JAPTOF010000020.1 coordinate 3,806,437, forward strand.
AAATTTGCCAGTCTACTTAATACAAAATCTTTAATAAGTTTTGCCATGTCCCTGTGTTCAAATTTCAAGGCTTGCGATGAGAAACTGATACTGTAAGCATAATTAATAATTATTTAAACTCTTAAATTAACTCGCTCAAAATAGTTATTCTAACTACTAGTTATATCCATACCACCCATATATAAATAAGTCACAATTTACCCCATAAATATAACTCATCTGACAAACCGATTTGAAACATTACAATCAACTTCCGTTGAGGATCTGACGTTCTCATTAGGGGCACACAATTATAATTATACTGGACTAGATAGTGCTGACTCTAGAGGTGGCTCCTATTGCTGACTTGGTGTAACAATTTGTTTTGCATAGCATTTAGCTTCTACAACCGATTGGTGATTTGTCCAAATACCATTCTATCACGCCCTTGAGTCCAAATCCCCAGATCTAGAAGTGAGAGATTGGTGTTGTAGGTATACCTACACTATCCATTTATAAATAAATCACATTTTATTCCACAAATCGATGTAAAACATTATAAGCTTCTCTTGAAATTCTTACTAATCCTACCATCTACATCAACATTCATCTTCATCATCAACCTTTTGTTTCTTGATGCTGCTTTGTTTCTTGACATGAGAAGTGGCATGCAACTTAAACGGAAATGACGTGTCCCCTCCCCTCATGGCCGAAAATTTCAAATTGTAAAGGAATAACGACATCTCCAACGATTAAAAATCCCTTCAACCAAAATTGTGGTCCACCGCCCAGTCGACTCTTTTGACCCCACGCCTCCTCAAATTGGGATTTCCTTCCGGACCACATTTATAGAAAGTCTTAATCTCAATTAAATCATTTCATTAATGAGATTGAATTTATACGGCCAAGATTTCCTTTACGACTGTGTGGAAAAAAGTAGTAACACCTTGGTTTACGTAGGGATACTCTTGAGAAACAAGACATTTTATCATTGATTACTAAAATATTCAATAAAGATTCAAAAATAATTATTACTTTATACGTTACATGCATAAAAGATAATATATTTATAAACGACTATTGTACAAGTAATATTAGATTAAACTACCTGAACCATAAGTTTGAATTTGCCAATATTTTCATAATAGTGTTACACAATCTTTCTAAAATATTGGATTAAATTACTTGAATCATGGGCCTCAATTCGCCAAAATTTTCATAATAGTATTGCATAATCTTTCTAAAATATTTTATTAAATTACTTGAATTGAGTGTCAGTTTGCCAATATTTTTCATAATAGTATTATAAAATCTTTCTAAACTATTAGATTAAATTACCTGGAGTCTCAATTTGCGAACATTTTCATAATAGTATTACACAATCTTTCTAAAAAGTCTAAAAATCAAAATCGTATCCGAATAATATCTACTAAATAATTAATTAAAGAAGCAGATTAACTAAATTCGGGCAAAGACTCACCTGAAAAGCTGAGGTGTACATCTCATGACCACCTGTCTCTCTTCTCACCCAATAACACCAAACGACAACGTTTTCGTCCAGATTTTGGGAAAACGCCGTCGTTTGGCTTCAAAAATTTCTCCAGCCGCCCACCAGCCTTTCTTACAACCAATGATCTTTTACACCTTAAAAGGACACACTCTTTGTTGGAAACACACTCCTGTTAGCGCACATTGTCTGCAAATCACACACTCAACACACACCATTACTCACGTACATAAACACACACACACACACACACATATATATACATATCTTCACATCAAATGTATGTGTATACATAGTTTTAGTTCATCCGAGCTGAATGAACTAACCATTACTTAAAAAAAAATAAAGAGAAGTTTCAAATATTCAGAAAAAAACAAAGAAAAAGAAAAAAGAAAAAGTAGCATTTAATCAGCTGAAGCTGATCTGGGTTTTGTTTCTAGAAAATGAAGCGGGGGAAGTTCGACTCGGTGATCTCAGTGAGTCGACTCAGATCGATTCAGGTATTGATGGGTATATTGTTCTTCTATTTGCTAGTAATGAGCTTGGAAATGCCCATAGTTTTGAAAACTGGGTTGGGGCTTGACTCGGGTGCCGGAATGGAGTCGACTCAGTTGTTGTTCAAAACGCTTCCCGGAATCGAAAACGACGAAGAATTCGCGCAGATTGAAGAGGTGGAGGAGCGTGCCCACGAGGATGGGGGTTTGGCCTCCAGGGTTCCACGTAAAATGGGGGAGATGAAGAAGGTTTCAGGTTTGATTTTTGACGAAGACGCGTTTGATAGTAACAGTAATGATGAGTTTTCGGAGCTGCACAAGGAAGCCAGGGACGCATTTGTAATTGGGAAGAAAATGTTTGAGGAAATCGAGAGGGGGGAAGTGAGTACTGAGTTGGGAAATGTGACTCAGAAGAATCGGACCGAGTTAATGTGTCCCAACTCGGTTTTTTTATCGGGGGAGCGGTTCGGGAAGAAGGGGGGATTGATAGAGCTTCCTTGTGGTCTGAACCTCGGGTCGCATATCACGGTGGTGGGGAAGCCGCGGTGGGCCCACCCGGAGAGTGATCCGAAGATAGGGATAGTGAAGGAGAAGGACGAGGCTGTGATGGTTTCACAGTTTATGATGGAGTTACAGGGGTTGAGGAATGTAGATGGGGAGGATCCTCCGAGGATATTGCATTTTAATCCACGGTTGAAGGGGGATTGGAGTGGGAGGCCGGTGATTGAGCAGAATACGTGTTATAGGATGCAGTGGGGGACACCAATGCGGTGTGAAGGTTGGAAATCTAAGGATGATGAGGAAACTGGTAAGACAATCTTGTGTTTTCAATGTTACTGTGTACGTCATGTTTTGATGATTGAAGTGTTGCTGTTAATTACTTATTGTGTAATTTGTTGTGAAAATGAGGGTTCTGATTTTATGCTAATAACTAGAAACTCAAGAATGTTTGAGAAAGATTGGTCACGAGCTTACTGATGATGTTATCGGTTAGTAGAAAAATGATCCATAGTTAATGTCGCATTATTCCATGTCATGAATAATTGATTTTGATATGTCATCTGATTTAGTTGGAGCTATAAGACAAGCAATGAGTGATTAATAGAACAATTAATCTTTGGTTGAACTATAACTTGACCATGATTTCATGAGATTGTGATAGCTTAATTTGGAAAACTTAGGGGTTATGCAAACTTGTAGGTAATGTGTCTTGTGCATTATTTTTTTTTTTTTCATTTTTCTTTTGTGTTTCTGTGTTTCCATGTGCTGTATCTGTTTGTGGACCGCATACCTTCGTGCTACGAATGCTGTTCATTGTTCTTAAGCTGGGGTATTGCCTGCCCGTCTTATTGATTTTTGGGAATGTATGAAGTTGATGGACAAGTTAAATGTGAGAAGTGGATTCGTGATGATGATAATCATTCTGAAGAATCAAAGGCCACATGGTGGTTAAAAAGGCTGATTGGGAGGACAAAGAAGGTGACAGTTGACTGGCCATATCCTTTTGCAGAGGGTAAACTGTTTGTTCTCACACTTAGTACTGGCTTGGAAGGTTATCATGTTAATGTAGATGGGAGGCATGTTACATCTTTTCCTTATCGAACAGTGAGTTCTTCTTGTGCAAATGTTTCATGTTAAACTTTTATTAACTTGGCCATCTAAACATGCTTAAATATTGACAGGGATTCACCCTTGATGATGCCACTGGATTATCCCTCAAGGGGGATGTTGATGTGGATTTGGTTTTGGCTGCTTCTTTGCCAACTTCACATCCAAGTTTTGGTCCACAGAGGCACCTTGAGATGGTGCCCAAGTGGCAAGCCCCTGCTCTCCCTAATGGACCTGTGGAGCTATTCATAGGAATTCTTTCTGCGGGCAATCACTTTGCTGAGCGAATGGCAGTGAGGAAGTCATGGATGCAACATCCTTCCATCAAGAATTCCAAGATTGTGGCTCGTTTTTTTGTTGCAATGGTAAGTGATCAAATAATTGAGTTTCCGAATAATGATAAGACCCAATTCAATGGATTTGCTTGACTTGGGCATCCTTTTTAATATCGTTTATAATTTATGTGGCAGCATGGAAGAAAGGAAATAAATGTGGAGCTAATGAAAGAAGCAGAGTTCTTTGGCGATATTGTTATAGTGCCTTACGTGGATAATTATGACCTGGTTGTCTTGAAAACTGTTGCAATTTGTGAATATGGGGTGAGTGGGAAGTTAGCTGTGGAATTGGCAGCTTCATCATCTCTCCTGTAATTTCTTACCTCTCATCTCTTTGGTTGTTTGCAGGTTCGCACAACGGCTGCCAAGTATATCATGAAGTGTGATGACGACACATTTGTAAGGATAGATGCTGTTGTGAAAGAAGTCAAGAAAGTACAAAGAGATAAAAGCCTGTACGTGGGGAACATCAATTACTACCACAAGCCCTTAAGGAATGGAAAATGGGCTGTGACATATGAGGTCTATATTCTTAATTTCTTTATTGGCTCGCATGATGTTTCGATTTTTTACCAACCTGTAGTTGGTTTCTGCAAATTTTTTCTTTACTTATTTCAAGTGTCCTTACTATATTCTCAATTCTTTTGTGCCTTAATTCGTTTTCCTTCCCATTGGGATGGAGAATAAGCTTAGTAATGGGACCTTCTGAAGAATTGATTGCGATTGATGAACTAATATAATTGGTAATCTATCTGTAGCTGCTTATTTGACTTGCTCTAGTCCGGCACACTTGAGAAGGTATAGTCTTGTATGATACAAATAAAAAGTGGAGACAGATCCTTCCTAAACGCTTAAAGTTCTTGAGTGTCCATAATAATGTAATGTTCTTGTTGACCAGATGTGCTGAGATAATTCTTTGTTTGGGTTTGAGCAGGTGAAGTTATTGGCATAGAGCCTTCTTACTTCCAATTAGTTGAGATTCTACCCAAACCATACCTTTCCCGCAAAATAAGATTTTAGTGATTTCATGCTGCTAGACCTTATCAAGTAAACATGATTGTCCTACTCATATTATGTTATTGACAAAGGTTTTGATTGATAAAGAAATTTGAAAATTTTGTGTCTAGTTTTCAACTGACTGGCAGCAAAAATGGCATGAAGCAAAGAGCTCCATTAGCATTGGATATGTCTTTTTCGTAGTAGCAAGCATTAAATATGCATAATTATTTTCTCTTTACTTTCAAAATTTTAACTGGTTATGCCTAAGCAATTGAATTTTTTATCATTGCTGAAAAAAACTCTGCTAGAATTAAACCGTGTTTTGCTGCGTGGCAAAAACTTAATATAGATTGTAATTTCTTCATCATAGTTTAAAAAATATAGCAGGTTGTTGCCTACCATCTAGAAATTCTTTATGTGTGCTCATATTTTCTTCATTGAAAAAGCATGCGAACCCTTCCATGCCTTGAGCAGTCTAACTTCAATGCGTAATTGTTGCGAGCTGCAGGAATGGCCAGAAGAAGAGTATCCACCCTATGCCAATGGGCCTGGTTATGTTGTTTCATCTGACATTGCACATTTCATAGTATCCGAGTTCGAGAAGCATAAGCTGAGAGTAAGTTTCATAATATCCTTTAATCAATTTCTCACTGTGTAATTGTGCGTGTTCTGAAAAGAAATGGTGCTGTGGCAGAAGGGGGAATAGCTGGCTTACTTAGGTAGCCTCCTGAAGGCCGTTATTAGTAGTTATCAATACTTCCCTGATATGATCTCACAATTTGCAGTTGTTCAAAATGGAAGATGTGAGCGTGGGAATGTGGATAGAAAAATTTAACAGCTCAAGGCCGGTTGAATACGTGCACAGCTTAAAATTTTGTCAGTTTGGATGCATCGAAGATTACTATACAGCACATTATCAATCTCCAAAACAGATGATTTGCCTGTGGAGGAAATTGCAGCAGCTAGGAAAAGCCCAGTGCTGCAACATGAGATAATGATTACTTCTCTGAAGATGACAGAGTTAGAAATGGAATGACAACGACAAGAAAGCTTTCTGGGCTTGGCTTGTACATAATCTGAGCTGATTGGCACACCGGGGGCTGGCTGGTGTGTTTACCTTCCAATTCATTCATTCAACAAATCACTTTCATTTTGGGGGTTCCTCTGTGTTTATCCTGTGATGGTGGATGATAATCCGGGAACATCATTCCTTATGAAAGTGTAAACACAGTTTTAGCTTGTGTCCTCTTTTGTAAACTGAAACAATATAGAAGCAGAATGAGCCATTAGCTATAGGTGACAGTTCATGCTTAATCTGTAAGTGACTTTTAAAACTTTCAACCTATAGTTAAAACTTCATTCTACTCCCAAGTGGTCATAGGGGTCATACCCAGTAGCTACCATTCGCTGATACAATTTTAGCCAGGTTGGTTTGTGGAATTATGTGTGTGCTCAATCTTACCCCTGTTCTTCCTCGAGCAGGTAGCCGCGATATATTGTTAGACGTCACACATAATTTATAGAAATTAGAATTTATTTTTAATTAAATTAAAATTCCTACTCTTGGATATGGACTTAATGAATTAGCTAGAAAGCTGGCTAGCACTTTAGGGTTCGTTTGGATTGACTTTTTTTAAAAATATTTTTTTTTAACAGTTTTTTAAAAATAATTTTTTTTAGAAGCTGAAAATTCTAACTTCTAAAAAAAACTGTATTTGAGTTTTTTCAGAGTTTCAACTCTAGAAACCAAATCAAATAGTTATTGCAAATTTAATATAACTTTTTTAAGGAAAAAAATATTTTTTCCTAAAAAGAAAACCAATATAAACAGGCCCTTAGTCCTGTCTTCAGAAATTGCGAATTCTGTTGGAGGCTTTACGTTTGGGAGTCACAAGATTTTGAATTCATCTCCATCGAAATTTTCGTCATGTAAGGTTTTTTAAAACCTCGTAATTAGGAATTTTACGAGTAAATTTTATCACTGTGCGTGTTGAATGCCAATTTTAAATACAACTTTAGACCTTCTAATTGAGCAAAAGATCAGTTAGAGGCCCATAGAGTTGATAGTGGGCCAACCCATTACACCAAAGGCCCATGAAATTCAAAGTGGACCAACCCATTACAGTTGTGGAATTATAGACGTGCGCAATCTTACCCATTTTGTTCTCATAGTATTCAACAGGTGAGTACTTGATTATCGCGCTGAACAAGAACTTTGTCTGCTGCACGTGCAAATAGAGTGCATAAGTTGAAGAAAATATCCAACTTTTTATTTTTGACAATTGATGGATCATCACAAGCTACAGGAAAAATCTAAAGTTTTCTGCCGGTACATTGTTCGCTTCTTAATTTGTCGTGTAATTTGATGTTGCTGGTTTGGTGTTCGATAAAATGCCTGGAAGAAAGATTTCATCTTCAGCTCTGTGGTGTGTTTTCAATGTGAATATGGTTTCGTCCCTGGTTATATTATCACGATATGATTCTGTTTCTTCTTGACAAGTTGAGGATTTGATATCCAAGCATTGGAGATATAAGAGAGTGAAAATGAAAATTGAAAAAAAAAGAGATAGAATCTATGCTAATTGATATCTGGGTTGAGGGCATACTTTGGTTCAGCTATTGAATGATAGGCAAGTACATTTTTGTATACTGGAGATTTTTCTTTTTCTTTTTGAAATTAATTTACACTGCCTATCTAATGGTTACCAGCATCCCTTTGGGTAGAATTTTCGAATATCAAAGTGGTTAATAATTTGGGTTGCTACTTTCAGGTTGCAGCATCAATCAAAGCGTGGTAACACACTTATAAGAAATAAATGGATATGAGTGTGCTGGGTTGTTTTGGCGGTTTAATATTTGTATTTGTAATGATCATGTATATATTATCTTAGATAGTTGAAAGTCTGATAATATGTCCATTGCATTCTATCATTCTATGTCTTGATATCTAGGCTAGGATATCGTTGTTATAATGAACCTGAAGATAATTAGATTTTGCTACAAGTTTGGTAATACCAATAGCAACTGCAGTGGACATTTGTGCATGTTTAATTTGTGGCTTTAATATCTTTGTGTGATGTATATTCGTTACATTCTCGGAGCTAATTCTTGAACTCGGGCATTGTCGTTATAGTTTAATTGGGGTTCAGTAGCAGGGGTATAGGATCTCCTTATAAATAGTTTTATTTGCAAAGAGTGGTTGGATAGTTTTATACCCAAGAATGTAACAATTTTTTATGATTTAACTAGTGAAATCCATCCTTGAACTTATATCAATAATTTAATTGATGTTTTGGATGAATATATATCCCTATTCCCAATCCCTCTTTCTTCATGCCTGCATTCACACAAGGGAGGAGAGAGCTTCTTTTGGTGTTTAACAACGAAAGTGCAATTTTTTCCCCCTAATTGTGCAGGTGAAGAAGTTTTGGAGAAGTCTCTATGGAGTGATATTTCTTGATGGAAGAGGGGCATTGTATTGTCAACAATAAGCTTCATGAATCTGCTTTGATGGGGCTCCTTCCTAGAGATGAAGAGGCCTTGTTTCTTCCTCTCAACATGTTGTTGTCAATTATCCTTGTATCATCCACATATCGTTTCTGTTTCAAGTGGTTCCTCATTCTTCGTCAATTCAAGTAATTATACGGTCAGAAATATATCTTCGTTTAGTTCAATTATTGCAAGGCCATTTCCTGATTACTCACCCAAAAAACCGTCCATTAGAGACTCTGAACTTGTTCAACATATCTCTGCTACCATTAAGAAACGCCGCTCTGAGTCATTGCGGCGAGTTTTGAGACCATTTGAATCCAGATTCCGGAGTGATCACCTTATTTGGGTCCTTATGAACATAAAGAATGACTATAATCTAGTCTTGAGTTTCTTTGATTGGTCATGCCTGAGAAGGGATCCATCACTTGAAGCTCGTTGCATAGTTATCCAAATTGCTGTTGCTGCACAAGACTTCAGAGTGGCTCATGAGCTAATACAGAATTTTTGGACAAGACCTAACTTAGATGTAAACCTATCATTTGCTCACTTTCTTGAAAATTTAATATATACGTACAAGGACTGGGGTTCTAATCCTTATGTATTTGATATTTTCTTCCAAGTGCTTGTTGAAGTTGGTAATTTAGATCATGCAAGAAAACTTTTTGATAAGGTGCTAAACTTTGGGTTGCTTTTATCTGTTGATTCATGTAATCGATTTCTTTCTTGCCTATCAACTAGTTATGATGGTCTCAAAAAGACATTCAAGATTTTCAGCGAGTTTTCTGAAGCCGGAATTTGTTGGAATACTGCATCATATAACATTATGATTCACTCTCTTTGCCGAATTGGAAAAGTAAAAGAAGCTCATAACCTCCTTCTGCAGCTGGAATTGAGAGGTTGCATTCCTGATGTTATAAGTTATAGCACTGTAATTAACGGATATTGTGCCTCTGGGGAACTTCAAGTTGTGGCAAAGATTATAGAAGAAATACGTGTAAAAGGTATAAAACCAAATGTCTACACTTTCAACAGCATCATTCTCCTCCTTTGTAAGACTGGTAAAGTATCTGATGCAGCAAAGGTTCTGATGGAGATGACTCGTCAGGGGATTGCTCCCGATAATGTGGTGTACACAACTCTCATTGATGGTTTTTGTAAAACTGGGAATGTCAATACAGCATGTAGATTGTTTGATGAGATGCGAAGTCGAAAAATAATCTCCGATTTGAAGACATATACAGCTCTCATATGTGGCTTTTCTCGAGCTGGAAAAGTAGCTGAAGCAGAAAATCTCTTCAATGAAATGCTTAGCAAAGGGCTACAGCCAGATGCAGTCACTTATACAACACTAATTGATGGTTACTGCAAGTTAGGTGATATTAAGTCAGCATTTTTTCTTCATAACCATATGGTTCAGATTGGATTGCATCCAAATGTTGTCACCTACACTGCTTTAGCTGATGGTCTCTGCAAACAGGGGGAAGTAGATTCAGCAAACCAGCTTCTTCATGAGATGCATGAAAAGGGCCTAGAGCTTAATATTTACAGTTACAATTCTCTTGTTAATGGTCTCTGTAAAGCCGGAAATATATTGCAAGCAGTAAAGTTAATGAAGGACATGCAGGTGGCAGGGATTCAGCCAGATAGTTTTACTTACACTACTGTAATGGATGCTTATTGTAAATCTGGAGAGGTTGTCAAGGCTCATGAACTCCTACGTGAGATGTTGCATAGAGGGCTTCAACCAACAGTTGTTACATTTAATGTTTTAATGAGTGGGTTTTGTATGTCAGGGATGCTAGAAGATGGTGAGAAGCTGCTACAGTGGATGTTACAGAAATGTATGATGCCAAATGTCACCACCTACAACTCTCTGATGAAACAATACTGCATTAGGAATGATATGCGTGCAACAACTGAAATATATAAAGTGATGCGTGATCAAGGAGTTAGACCAGATGCTAATTCCTATAACATACTAATAAGGGGTCATTGTAAAGCAAGAAACATGAAAGAGGCTTGGTATTTGCACAAGGAAATGGTTGAGAAAGGATTTAGTCCAACAGTTAATACCTACCACGCTCTTATTAAGGGTTTCCTGAAGAGGAAAAAGTCCTCAGAGGCAAGAGAACTTTTTGAAGAGATGAGACGAAAAGGCTCGTCAGCAGATAAAGAATTATATTGCATCTTCTTAGATATGAAGTATGATGAAGGAAACTTAGATATGACTCTTGAACTTTGTGAAGAAACAGTGGAAAAGTATCTTGTGGATAAGGTGGAGGAGACATAATTTCGCTGCTATAACTTTCAATGATCCACACAAGATCATTCTACAAGATGGATTGAGAAATCTTGTCCTATGCAATACTTATCTTCCAAGAAAATGGGTAACTTCTGTTTACCTTAACATGCAATTAACAATATGTTTGTACCATAATTGGTTGTCATTGTGTGGTTAGATGTATTTTTTATGCATGAAAACATGATTATGATTGTGATCTTATGATCAGTCTCATGTTGTATAGTTCCAAAATTGCATCTCGTTGGTTTAGTTACATGGTGATCTTTCATACGAGTTTTTCTCCCCCTTCCCCTGTCCCCATCCCTGCCAATCTGTATGGAGTCTATCCGAGTGGTAAGGCATCAGTCTTGGTATTTATCATATGAATTTTTCTTGATCTCAATACATTTACTAATGTGTAGCTTCTATCAGGGTGCTACACTGATAAAAATGAGATGGTGGCAAACTTCTCAACTGATGCCAGAATCTTTTTGGAAGAAGTATGTTATTTCTTCTTGGTGAAAGTGCTTAGGTAATAAGCTGTTTGATGGATAGATTGTAGATGCCCTCTATAACAATTGATTTGCAGCAACTAGGATCAAGATATACTGAAGTAGACCATTGATTTTGTCTTTTTGTGTTACAACCTTTGGTTAATTTGTTGGAAAGTACTTCCGAATCCAATCAGAAACTGGAGTGTCTGTAATGCATAATTTGTATGGGGATTGAATATGAAGGTAGACTGACAATAAGGGAACCAATTTCTCTCCCCTTGCTCTCCCATTCGCACTCCCGCTCCCCCTCTTCCTCCCTCGTATGGGATTGGCGAAGAACAGTCTAACAAAAAGGGGATCGAGGTTTGTACAGGATAAGGCGCATTTACACGGTTCCATTTCATACAACAGTTGCCTTTTTGTCATGGCACTAAATGCAAACACTGACTTGCTATTGTTTCTATAGATGATTCCATCTTGGCTCTACTGCTGCAACCATAGAAGTATGAGCAGTATTGCTGGAAGTGTCTCTGTTGCAGCTGAAGATAACAGTAGGTTTCAATGGGAAGAGGTATGCATATTCAGCCTTAGCTCTCAATTTGCTTACACTTCATTCTTTCACTTATTGTCTTCATCTATCATTTTATATAAGTATGTTCGTTCTCTGCTCTATTTGTCTGTATCTATGTGGTTTTTAGTTGCTTTTCACTTTCCTTTATTTCTGGGTGGATGGGGAGGGGGCACGTCCAATGTTACCATGAAATAAGTTCAAGCATTAACTGTTTGGTGTCGAGCAAGCACCAACAACAGAGCATGTGTCACTTATGAATTGCATGCCATCTGTGTCATCGTTCTTATTGCTTGGAAAGTAATCAACATATCGCATGAGAAACAGATTCCATTGCTATTGACCGTTACTTGAACTGTTGTATTCCTAGATAAAAAAGACAGATTTTGAATGTCTCTCCTATGCAAGAAATAACAGTTTCCTTGTTTATGCAATATTGACTTCGATAAAAGCAGAGATATGCAGGAATTTCCACTTTAAGATTAGAAAAGCAGTCTCTTCATTCTTTCTGCCAAGAACATATCTTAAGACATTGTCATGATCATTGCAACTCGATAGCTTCCAAAAACTTCCTCTCCTTTAATAGTTTTTTTTTTTCTTTTTCTCTTTGGGTAATCTCAGGTGCTATATCCAGAAAGGCAATGAATCACCATCCTTGAAGTGGAGCACTTCTTTTTTAAAGAACAAACAGAACATAGCATTTCTTGGAAAGTGCCAATGTTGAAACAGCATCTGGCCAAGAGAAAGATGATTAGCTGGAAGCATTGACCTACTGTTCACAATTTGTATCCCAATATTCAACCTAACCAATTTGATTAGACTACTAAAAGTTTACTGTTTATCTAATTGTTGTGCAATCGAAGAGGCGGTAACTGCTGCCTGAGGCTTTATGTTTATTCCATGTATACATGTATTATTTCTTAATTTTATTGAAATGATTTTGGAGAAGTAATTTTTATTTCGATTCTCATCTTGATTTACGATTGAAAAACACAATTTGGAAAAATTGGGAATCTTGAAATTTAAAAGAAAAATAATTTGAAAAGAAATCCAAATAGGATCCATGTTAAATAATTATAAAGAGAAAATCAATGTACTTGGAATCTATAGACGCATTAAATCACAGCATTAAATCTTTCGAGACTGACAACTTAATTTCTTGTGCAAGATTGAAAGGATATTTCATATATTTTAGGTACACCTGAATCATGCTCTTGGAAATCACAGGAAGTACTTTATTTCTACGTGCTCTTTTACAGCAGAAGAAGAAAAATGGTTGCTTTATTCACGCATAAATCAAAATGCTGGAAAGAGAAATTATATAGTCAACACGACTATGAGGTAGCAAAATTACGTACTTTACAAGATGAACTCTACCAAAAGCAACAAGGAGGAAAAGAAAAACACCAAAACTGCGTGAGGATGAGTAGTGTGACTATATGATGGTGATGAAGAACCAGGTCCTGCAGCGGCTGTTGCATTTTCCTTTGAGCAAGTGTAATTGCAGCGACTCGGGCGAACGACTCTGTAAACACCAGTGCTTGTTAGGATGAAAACATCTTTTCTGTTATCCTGTCCAGATGAGAATATGTAGCCTATTGCTGGAAGAGGATTGTTAGGAACAGAGGTGCATTGGATTGGAGAATCATGAGCACAACTGAAAGGAATGCTTGCAGTTGTGAAGTTCCCACTGTCTTTAGGATTCTCTTGAGCTGCCCATATGAATCCACCATACAGATCTCCATACAAGTAACTGGACATCAATTCAAAATCGGTTAATAAACTAAACTAAACTAAACTAAGCCTTATCCCGTTATGTGGGTGTCAGTGACTCCTCATTTAATCTTCCGTAAAAAGTATCTTGAAGGGCATTTCATGTTTTACCTTCCATACATGCAGGGATCAGTCTGGGAACGATAGACATATCCACCTGAGATTGATGCTGAACCTTCCTTTTTGTTGACATCCGAGTGGTTGTATCCTACCACAGGGAAGATTGGGGTGATTGAGTTAGCAGAAGTATTGCCTCCTTGAGATTCCTGAGGTGTGAAAGGGAGCGGACCTTCATAAACACGCCATCCATAGTTTCCTCCTTTAGTAATGATATCTACCTCTTCGTATTTATTCTACACAATTACAGTGACATCTGAGTAATTTACACTTGCAATAAGATGAGTAGAGCAAGGTTGCCTTGATTGAAAATACAGCATGACACAAATCAATTTGAAAGAAAAAATGTCACAGGATTTTTGAAACCTGCCCAACATCCCCACAGAGGAAATATGAAGGCCTTTCTGAATCGAAACTACAACGCCAAGGATTTCTCAACCCCAGCGCCCAAATTATTGGCTCAGACTCCTTATCTTGCACAAAAGGGTTATCTGGAGGAACAGAATAATTTCCCCATAGACCAAGATCAGCAATTTCTTCTTTACCTATAACAAAGCCAATGGTTAAATAGGGATATTGAAAACCTATGAATGATCAGCGCAGCTGAAGTGATGAAGTCACTCACTTGGTATTTTATCCACGTCAAGCCTCATAATTTTTCCGAGTAAGGACTTCTTGTTTTGAGCAAAATTCAAAGGATCACCCTTGTTTCCACTATCTCCCATCATCAGGTACAAATAGCCATCTTCAGGACCAAAAAGAATCTGACCACCTGCAGTAGACTTATAAGGCAGCCCCATTGAAAATATCCTTCCTACTTCTGCTGGTTTCGCATTTTCAGCCTGACATTATTGAAGGCTCAATTTAGCTGGAGTCTGTTGCAGTGTATTAGTAGCATAACATGTCTATGGTAGGCATTACCAGAGAAGGATTTGCTGCAGTCCCATTAGCCGAGTACTCCGCAACTATAGTATGGTATTGACAAGGTGGAGCTGAAGTTGGGCTGCCTAACTTTGAAGGATCACAATCGACATCTGAATTGCAAGCGCACCTTCCAGAACATCCTGGATTCGTCACTTTGTCACAGTTGAACGATGCAAAGAATCGGCCATTCTGGGTGAAGTTTGGATGAAAAGCCAACCCCATCATCCCGAAGTTAGTATCCAGGTGAACTTGATCTGTTAAATCTACAAATGGACTAGATTCATCCAGTCCTAGTACTTCTCCTGAGCCTTGGTCTGGGATAGTTGCCAACCAAATCTTACCAGCCTGATTCGAGAAAAAGGCTCGGTTAGAGCCATCAGGATGAGCAACCATATTGAGAAAAGATCCATTGCCAATTTTCTCAAGGCACAAGCCTTTAGGTGGCAGAATTGTTTCAGTTTCGTTCAGTTCAACTGGTTTACCACTAAAACACAAGGAATCTTGATCAGAGGGGCCTCCAAAAGCATTACAGAAGTCACTTTTTGATTGCCAGAAGTCTGTTAGCTTTGAAAAGCTGGAATTTTGTGGCACTCCTGCCTTATTCTGTAAGGAGGGGGCAAAGGGAGAATTGAATATCGACGCATGTTGACAAGCATCCCATACAGTTGAACAGAAGTTGCTATCTCCCTGCTGGGTTGACAGTGATGAGAGTTTAACTGCAGAAGCAGTGGATTCACAAAGAACAGGCACTGGGCGAGGGCCTGATTTAACTTTAAACAGCTCAGCTGAGAACTTATCACACGTCTGCAAATATGTAGATTAAAATATAAGCTTAAAGCAGATTTTTTTCTGCAACTAAAGGACCTACTTTTGTGTGTAGAGTTTACTATATGCATGCAGGTCTTTTTCTGTACAGCATTTATTGTCTGTTGGAGTAGAAAATTCATTTGAATATATAACAATTGTTTATTGTGACCATGACATGAATGCCATCAACTTTATTTGAAATTGAAAAGATCATATGGAGAACGTAGTTCAACAGCTTTGAATTCATGTGAATAGAAGCATTTGAAAGGCTTGCAATGATAGATCTGTAAAGTAACCATTTAATTGAAAAGTCTAAATTTTGAGTTATGTATGTGGCCAA
Organism: Cordia subcordata; assembly: GCA_028554755.1. Taxonomy (NCBI): domain Eukaryota; kingdom Viridiplantae; phylum Streptophyta; class Magnoliopsida; order Boraginales; family Cordiaceae; genus Cordia; species Cordia subcordata. Next base: position 3,822,155 of record JAPTOF010000020.1, read on the forward strand.
CGGGATAACAGTAACAAGACTTGAATACAAGATCATTTTGGTAGACCACAGAGCTGAATTTAGTAATGTATATTCTTTCAGCGATGATCGTAACATACAATTTAATACTTCTGTATAAAGTTCTTTTTAATCGAGAGGAATTGATTTTTTTAACTAAATATATCTTAATAATTGAAAAACATTTCCGGGGGTGGCAGTAACCACGCCACTCTCCCTGTGCATCCTACGAGTACTAATTACTTCATCTGCAAGCTTTAATCAAAAAGTAAGTAATTAAATTGATGTTTCTAACAGTAAAATATCACGCCATACAAATTTTATTCAGCATGCAGTTGTTAAAGCTATGTAGAATCTAGTGCAAGATTTAGAACAATCAGCAACAAAATTGTAAGCTTTTATCGACATGACACCTGTGGACCAAGAGAAAAAGATAATGAATTCTAGAGAATGGATGCATGTGCCTTACGACATGGTCACAGCAAAGCAACCATTATTATCAACAACCATTTGCAGGGTAATTCATATCAAATATAAAAGTGACTATTTGGTTTAAAAATTTAAGTTTATAGAAAGAATTACGCTCCTATTTGTAGATATGATTTATTTAAAGCATTGTACGTGGATAATTTTTTATGTTTTTAAATGAATGGCAATGACTTGAACCGAATGATAGAGTGACAATTTCATCTAAAAACCTAAGTGTATAGGAAGGATATGAGTTTATTTATTTATTGTATTAACAAAATACATCTGTTACAGCTCTATCACTATATATATAACAAGAACTTCAGAAATTTACAGAAAAGAGAGAAAATGAGTCCATTTAAGAGCTTCAATGGAGATGGAACTCACAGCACATAGGATTGATTTCACAACAGAAGCACAGGCAGGATCAGATATGTTCATGGCCTGAAAACGCTTCTGCAGTTGCGAATCCTCAGATGAACCACAGCACACAGTTCCATTATATGGACAAAAGGCTAATGGGGTCTTTAGTGTTGTAGGTGCTTCTGCATATTCCGCACAAAAAAAAAAAAAAAACAAAAGCACAACAATATCAGAAACACAAAGATTCACCAACAAAACTCCAACATGTAACACACACTCACACACAAACATATACATGTGTGCACACTCCCGGAACCCAAATCCACGAGTGAGACTGGTATTATAACTATAACTAATAATTACTTATCCTTCAAATTAATTGAACCAAAATAGTTATTAGTTATACCTACAATACCGTTTCGTGCGGGCCGAGAATCTGAGCTCGGGGTCGTGATAGCTTGAGAGAGAAAAAGAGACTTACCCAGATCAGTACACAAGGGTAATGAAGAAGATGGACAAGGCAACAACAGGAGAAGACAAAAGAAGCAGATCTTGATGAGAACACCATCCATTTTAGGATAGATAACAAAAGACAAGAGCATGCAAATGAACCACCCTTTAACCAACTTAATAATTCTTATCATCTAGTTCATGAAAAAGGCCACGAAGATGATGATAAACTGACATCTCAACTTCTGGATATATAAATACTGAAGCTGGATATTAAACTATCAGTATTTACTTCCAGAAGGGTGTTGAAATTTTTAGCCTCATTGATGAAAAATGATCAACTGAAACCTGAAACTTTTTTGATTGACATAAATATGAGGTGGACTTATGCATTGCAAGTTGAGCAATAATTCAAGACTACCATAGTTGACTTATCCACGTACAAAATCTCAGTGGATGGGAGTGGTTAAAAAGGCAGCGGTGGTGTTTGACACATGAGATAACAAAAAGAGCTGTTTGCATTCATTTGTTTTTGTCATTTTTCTCTTAATGGACAATCTCATATTACTGGTCGTTGAATTTATATTTTAAAATTATAAATTTCGTAATACAATAATAAAATAACGGTGGCAACAAATTATTTTCTTATTTTTCTATTCAACTTAGGGGTATAGCCTTTGTCCTTTTACTATAGTCTTTAACTTCCTTGACATTTTGGTCTTTTTAAAAAAAAAAAAATTAATAATAATTCTCCACTCTTCACTTCCTTCTTATGATAATTCGAATTTAAAATTTATACATCCTAAGTAAGAGATGTTACCATTTAACTACTGTCTTCTGTCAACATTTTGATCTTTTATGCCTATCCAGCTCTCAGGATTCATAAAGGCAACAGAAAAAGCTATGTGAAAAGGGGCACACAAATGAGTTCAGCCCTGAGATCATCATCACATATAGCAAAGTTACACACACAACACACACACACACACATATATATATATTTATGTATATGTATTAGTATATCTTTTGGTGAAATTGGTCTCAGATTGGTACACCAAATGGTGGTTTGGATTCGCTTTTTTCGCATGCTTAATATAAATGTATGTTAGGGCATGTGGACGTCAATTTCTTCAATGGACAAGAAAGAACCAAGCATCACGTTCTCACAATCAAATAATTAAGCTTAATATTTTATTATCTGCTTTAAATATTAAAGATAGAAAGTTACTAGTGGGTCGCTCGTCTCTTTTTGTTTGTATAATTTGCACTAATTAAGAATATAATAATTTGGATGAATATATCGACCCCACTCAATGGGACGTGAGTGATTCAGATAATCTTTGTGCAGTCCATTTTCAAACTAATCTTTTACAATTTTTTTAGATTATAATCGGAAGAAAATGTTTTAGTATATATATGTGTGTCTCTGTGTGTGTGTATAACAAAATGTTTTAGTAGTTAGTACTAGAATCTTTCAACTTCTCAGCGAACAAAGTCCTCTTTTTTTTTTTTTTTCTAGGGTAATAAATTATTTTACTCCGCATCAAAGGCTAAAAGCTTTTACAATCTATAAAGACTATATGCCAAACATAACCATGATACAATTCTTTTCTTTGAATTGAATGTGTCATTTTCTAAAATGTAAAATTGTCATATTGGAGTCAAATAGGATATTTTAAAACAAATGGGGACTTGAAGTTGAAGTTGGAGATTTTTTATTATTATTATATTCTTTTTGAGAAAGAAGTCAATGTATCACTTAAAGTTTTTCTGATATGGAAAAGTTAAGGCATATAAATTTTGAAAATAAGTTTTCAATTTCAATATCTATAGACATCATTCTTGTATGCAGTATGTGCTCATCTTTAAGTTGAATGACCAATTTAATATTCAAGTCCCACTTTGCTTGTTCAAAATGATTTCACTAGCTAGTTTTTTCTTTAAATTTTTTTAACTATTCTTCTCAAATTTATACTTTTATTCATTAATGGTGCCAAGCAAAACTAATAACAACATGATAACTAGCATGATACTTTAAAGGAAACACTAGGTGGAGAATGTGCATGTGTTTAATGAGGAAAGATATATAGAAGTTAATAGATGAAATATTACATATTGTCTACAACATATAACCTAGAAAATAGGTCAATATCATCATCCGTAATCTGTATGCATTGCTTTGACAACGTTTTCTCTTAATATTTTATACATTGATTGTCTACGAGACATGAATTTTAAGATCAATTTTAATACTTGGCTGTATAATATATGCATATATTGCATTGACAAGATTTGCCCATAATATGTTGGTTAACTAATTTTTTTATTTTTAAAAAATTTTATATAAAAAATGTATAATATAATTATAGCAATTAGTAATTAATTGTCATACTAGATTGTTTATTCCTTTGAAACTATATATACGACTTTGAATCTTCATAAATTTTAAAATATATTGGGGGTTTCTGTTTATAAAAGTATATATTGTAAGTATGAAGCTATGTATTTAGATATAGAGTATATTTATCACAATTTTCTTTTACATGCGATTTTCACAAATTCACAAACTAATTGCATCTTCATAATTAAGTGGCAGGTGATGCGTTTCCAAGTAACTCAAATATATCTTAAATAGCCACGTGGCATAAAAATAATATTGATAGATAATTATAGTATTTGCCCTGGCTTCAAATAATCTATATATGAACTAATTGAACAATCCATCTTTAATTTTTTTAAGATGAAGTAGGCATTACTGATGCCTCGGCAAGTGACTCAAACATGTTCACCTTTTTCTAATTCCCTCTTTGCCTCCATTATGACATAGTAAAACAATTTGTTGAGTTTCATTCTTGCATCATTCTCCTGTTGTATAATTCTTTTGGATATAATATTCGTTTTTTTATGACGAAAAATTCATTATAAATAGTATTACCATATTAAATTCTTTTTAAAACTATAATTTGTAATTACTAATTCAATTTATGGTCCAGTGCATGTACTAGATCTATTTCAAGATTTTTAATTGTCGAGTTAACATCTCTTTAAACTTTTGTTTCCCACCTCAGAGGTAATTCTTTGGGTATAATATTAATGAAAAAGATTAGTGTTAACTATAAAAAGACCAATTAACACGATTTATTCCTTTCTTTATTTAACAAATCATTAAAGAAAATTGATGCATGTGAAAGAAAAGTATGGATACACGTATAACCCATGTGGCCATGTATAAGCACTTGCATTGCCAATCATCCGATTGAGTTTACAAATATTATGTCTGCTTGCACATTTCTGTCTTCCATGACTCTGCATAACAGGGAGATTTCAGCCTTTGATGGGGAAAAAAAAAGAGTGAAAAGTCTTAGGTCATCTGGAAAAAGGTTCTGAAATCATTTTATCATTATGATCACTTGTTAAGCATATAATATAATCTACATATATATATATATATATATAAACCATTACAAAATAAAAACGAAGAAGAAGAAGAAGATAGAAAAGGTGCAATGAATCTTTGATCTGCATAATGGCTTTTGTATGGGTATTATTCTCTTTGGGCCTGTAAGGCCTCATAAGGTCCAAGCTGTGGAATTACACTTAATGGGCAACTAGGCCCAACGGGAATAGGTTAAGGACGATTGTGGGTGCCTAGGTATTGCTTGGGGATGAGGCATGCGACCATGTAATATGAAAATTAAATCCCACAATAAGGGAATCTTACAAAAGACATAATAATTATCTTGCATTAATCGGAAAAGAATAGAAGTTATAAGAGGATAGGGATACGAACTATAAAAGATACACATATATCGAGATACTTAGCAATTCTATGACATAACCTTCTCCCTCTCTTAGCTAGATAAGGTCTAGCAATTCTATTGTAGAAAGAGATTTGGTACCTTAAATCCTCATTGTAGAATGACCCTCTACAGCTTTTCAAGTTGCAAATTTGAATATGCACAACTTTAGGCACATAAGATTGAAAAAGAATTCAGGTAAGTATAAAAGTTGTGCTTAAGTTATAAAATCTGCTTATCAAGTCATATACGTACATGTTGTGCAGTTCCTGTTGGCTAAATTAATAGCGTTCTAATTGTTTATTTATGTGATAGGGTACTAGGGCAGAACCATATGAGTAGTAAGCAATATCTCGTTAAAATGTTTCGAAGAATTTAAAGTACATAACATGTTCTTTCTTATATACTGTAAAAGAAAAAAATTACTGACCTTTGAAACAAAGACTAACAAGCTCCTGAAGGAAGGACGCTTTCTAATCTATGCAACTTTAATATATATACATAAGATATGGGAAGCGGGGCAGTTATATATGAAACTATTCATAAATTGTCATAACTTTTATTTCACCCATTTTACAAAATTGGTCAGGTTGGATCAGACAGTATTAGAGAACCCAAGCCTAATTTTCTTCAAGTTCAATTAATTATACATTTTTTCTCAATGCGTTTCTTTAGATAAAGACACTATTTTCTAATTTTCTTTTTAAATTTGAATATCTTTGTTTTCGATTTAGAGCTTGAATGCGTAACAAAGTGGAAAAAAGGGGGGAAAAAAAAGAGCCGAAATTGATCATGATTGACCTCAACTATACCTTATTGGATTTGATAAAGCCATAAATCGTCAGACGCAAATAAAGCTCCGCTTGCTTATCAACTCGAAGATTCTAAACGGTTGGCTCGTTATTTTGAAGCTTCCCTTCGAGAAAAACCCAACAAGGTACTCCAATTTTCATGGATATTTTGATTAAATATCAAAACAATTTATTTTAGTTAAATACGTATGGAGAAAAGATTTTTTTTTTCCTAGGTGCCGTTAGTTTAGTTTTTTTACAATTAGTAGGTGATTTTGTTATCCTTTGCATACAAGGGCTTTGTTAACTAGGGTTGTAAATTTTGTAAAATCGATGTAGAATCATTGATTCAAGTCTTTAAGTACACTTGGCATCCACATTTCCATGTAGGAAATTAATTATGGAGAAGGTATATCATAATATCCCACATCAGTTTGTAAGGTGGTTTGTAACTTGTTTATAAATGGATGGTATGGATATAACTAATAATTAGGGTTAACCATTTTGGACTTGTAGATTAGGGGCCTAAGTAACTAGTTATGCCTACAACATTAGTCTCACTCGTGGGCTTGTGTCTAGGGACGTGATAGAATGATATTGCTACACCATGTGTATGGTGGGAGCCAACCACTAGAGTCTTACAACGCTTGATCTTGTGTGCGATTGTGATTGTATACCCCTGACGAGGACATTGGGTCCTTGACAGAGGGGTAATTGTGATATCCCACGTCAGTTTGTAGAATGACTTGCGACTTATTTATAAGTGGGTGGAGTGGGTATAACTAATAACTTAGGTTAACCATTTTGGGTCAGTTGATTTCAAGCCCAAGTAGTTACAAATTATGTCTACAACACCAGTCTTTTGTGTATCCCTGATAAGGACTTCAGATCCTCTATGGGGGGAATTGTAATATCCAACTCGATTTGTGGAATGACTTGTGGCTTGTTTATTAGTGGATAAAATGAGTATAATTAATAACTTAAATTAACCATTTTGGGCCAATTGATTTCAAGCTTAAGTAGTTATAAGTTATGCCGCAAATTATATTATGTTCCTTCAACACCATGCTTCCTAAGCATCATGCTCTTTCATCCTCTTTTCTGAATAAACAAACACAAACTCGTTCTCGCACACACAAACACATACTCATGTACACACACAGACACACACTCACTCACAGAAACACATAGACTCTGACGCACACACGTATACATAGAGACATGCACACAGTCACAATTTGATCAATGTAAACTCAGATTGAAGATTCGGTTGCGTGAAGGTTGCATGAAGCCAATTGATGTACTAATTGCTAAAAATCATCTTGATCCTTCAAATCCTGACTTTTCTATAGAAATAATCGATGAAACATACAAAGTGTTCGACAATTTGACTCTGAAAGAGTTGGAAGAACTTTGCAAGGATATAAAGATGCATCTTGATTTGGATAGGGCCACGCTAGGAGATATACAGCATTGGGAGGCGTTTTTGGTGGTTTGTGAATGGGAATTAGTCGAAGTTAGGAATGGTGTCCTAAGGTCAATCGTCTATTGTAGACTTTGTACTAATTTATACATGAATCATCTTACTTTCGGTCTTATGTCATACTGTACATCTTTTCTTCAATGGTTAAATTATGACGTAGTCCTTAGGATGACCAAATGGGGCAATGTGAATGAGGAATAACTCAATTGTTCTTCAACTTGGTTCGTAACCAAATGCTAGAATAATACCAGGACGTCGATTCTATTGAGTATAAGTTATAGTGCATTGCATTAGTGGGTTATTCTCATGACCAAGGGGTGTGGAGACATTGGAGTGACCCATGGTAAGGTGTGGAGACATGCTCATTGAATATGACTATATTACGAGCATCTTATGATATGTATCCTACTATCAGAGGATAGCTTATGGTGCACATAGATGTCATATTCTCTTAGATCTGAGACTACCATAGAGACTTATGAATTACTCCTCATGCCTTGATACTGGACTACCCAAATTTCTAATCTAGTGACGAAAGGCTATTGAGTATGGGCTAGTGCCCTGAAGTCAATGCGTAGGTCAAGATGGGATTGACTGCTCCGAGTATTAGTTGAATGATATTCTGCTTAGTCCTAATTCATTAAGATTTTGGCCAAAGCTTTCTGCATGATGTGTCACGTTGTTACATCATGATGAGTCATGAGAAATTATGACTTGACATGGAATAGCTAATTAGGGGTTTGACAATTTACCATGCCCCTAAGGTTATTTCATAATATCAAGGGTCATACGGAATCCACCAAAGTGCCTAGGTTTGTTGAATATTGTCTTACAACTATTCAGTTTATCCGGACATCAAGAACCATTGTTAGATGGTATCATCAATTAATACAAGGATAGTCCTTGTATTATCAGTTTAAATTTGAACCTACGGAGTCACGCATATTGTTGAGAATTAGTTGGAGGATTGACCCTATTATAATTATCTTGGTCATGTTCAATTGCGAATTCGACATGATATTATTTAATTATGAATTAAATAATATTATGGGTACTTAACATTATAGATATTTAATTGAGAATTGAATATTATAATGTTTAATTACTTATTAAGGGTCACAAAATTAATTTTGACTATGTCTAACTACCATTAGATATGTGGATCAAATTAATTAGTGGACTATTGTTTGTAAATTAAATGAGGATTTATTTTGGGCTTTATTGGATTTGTGAAGTCCATAATTCTAAATCCAACTCTTTGGACTTAGTGGGTTGAAAGCCTATATCTTCCTATAAAAGGAGAGGTCATATTATTTTCTCTGAAAGAGGGTTTTAAGAAAACCTATTAAAAAAATACTTGTCAGAATTCTCTCCCAAAAGCCAAGACCAAAATTAGCCTTCTCCGACAACTCTTGATTGAGTATGAAGAGGATGGGCTTAACGCTTTCACAAGGCAAAGTCTTTTAATTTATTATTGTTCTTTATTCTCGAAATTTTAATTCTTGTTCTTTATTCTTGAAATCTTAATTTATAGAACTTGATATGTGGAGATCAGGAGGAAGTCTCATTGATTTCCAACAGTGGTATTAGAGCCAAGGCTCTTGTCGTGAACTTTATTGATTCGTCATACAATCGTTGAATATACATATTAGATATGTGTATTTCTTTGTATTTACTACTGATTTAAGATTGCAATGGATTGTAAATATGTTGCCCAAATCAAATATTGTCGCTGCCATAAATTCTAAACATTCAATAATGCACTAGATGCTGTCAAGTTGTTGATGTTGCTTTTATGACCTGGCATTAATGTTGTTAGAAATGATTAATTTGTCACAAATTTGAATATGATATTTGACCAGAGAAACTCATTCTTTCTTTTATAAATTAAAAAAAAGGTCTGTTCCTTGAACTTGATCCTGTTCTGTTCGAGGATGAGATTCTTGTAGGTCAGGCCTTGGCCACTCGGCCACCATTACATTTCTATTAATAATTTCATCTTCTTTACATGTCGCATCAGACTTAAAAAAAAAAGGGTTTTTTTTCGTTTTGAGCTTTTGTCTCTTTTTACATTCAGTCAAAAACTTATTTTTGATGGCTTATCTAGTTATGGTAGCTTTGATAACCTTTGACTTCTTTGTCTTGAGTTGAAGGATCTCTTTAATGTTCAGCATAAGATGGTGAATATGATGAAAAATGGATTCAACAGGTTTAGTGGTGGCTTTGTTTGGTGACTAGTAGTGATGGTAGTGGCGGTTAGGGCTCTTTTTCTTAAGAAGATGAAGTTTTGTTTTAAAACTTTTTTAAAAAATAAAGTAAAATAAAATTAGCCCTCACAAGGATAGAACCCATGGCGATGTTTCTTAAAAATTTGTTGTCTTTACCAATTAGCCATTGTATCACGTGTATCAACAAGTTGTTTACTTCTTTTATATCTTGTTAGCTATTAAAAATAACAAAATTTGTTAAGGGTCCATAAAGTTTCGAACTCTATACCCAAATATTTGTTAATTGATTCTCTGCCAACTTACAAATCTCAAAATGTTTGCTTATTGAGACAGCTTTCTTGTTATTAGTCGCTATTGTTATGGGCCTAATTGGATCTTGGGCACTTTAGTCTTTATTTGGGTAGACGTTACTTTGGGCTTTTATTTATAATTGAGTATGACTCAATACTTGGGCCTCTTTTATTTTAAATATGAATTGATATTTGTTTACTTCCATTAGTTTTATTCGATAATTGTCTTGGGTTTCCTTTTAAAATATTTTATTAGATAATACAATTTAATTAGTTGAGACTAATTAAATTTTTAATATGGCCCAAGAAAACATAGGATACTTTTCTAAAACTAAGAATTAATAAATAGTTTATTAATTTTCTACTTTATGACAAATAGATTACAATTGTTTTGGGCTCTATAAATTATATTAGATAATTTAATTGAGCCAAAACAAATTATTTGAATTAAATGTTAATTCAAATCAATATTAAAAAATGGTCTATTAGTTGTCTTTTGAAACTTTTGAATTATTTGAATTCATTGGTTTTCATAAAATGAATATTAGATATTTATTTATCAAAAAATATTTTCCCCCCAATTAATTACAATGAGTTTTAATTAATTGTACTGGGCATATTTTTGAAAAATGTGTTTTTTTTAAAACTCCAATTAAATTTAAAATTATTTTTTAATTAATTAAAAAAATGAGATTTTGACCCCAATTAATTTAAAAGGAGTTTTAGTTAACTGGGTAAGACCCTTAATTGGTCAAAATAGTGGTTTGGCCCCTATTAGTTGGAAAAGAGTTTTAAGTAATTGAGTAATACCCAAAAACTAGTCAAAATTGAGACTTTCACTCTAATTAATTTTAAAAGAGTTTTAATTAATTGAAAAAGGTCTTTCAATTAGTTGTAATTGCACTTTGACTCAATTAATTGAAAAAGGAGTTTTTGATTAATTGGACGATTACCTTGACTTGTCAAAATTGTGATTTTGACCCTAATTAGTTTAAAAGGTGTTTTAATTAATTGAAGGGATTGATTTAGTATGATTAAATCGATCCAATGATTGTGCAATAAGATCATTAAATTACTTATGCTTTTTCTTTATCATGTTATATGACGGGAGCTTATACTATGCAACCCCAGGTGCACATTATAACGTGCACCTGCGGGCTATGTATTTTACACTCTATATAAGTGCTTCTTCCTTTTTTTTTTGCTTACAATTCTCTTCTCTCTCTTCTCTATCGTAACATTTCCAATCAATCCCAAATCTCACAAACCCTAACTATACTTGTTCAATTCAATTTTTTTAATAACTAAACAAATACTATAAATCAAAATCGTAGATTAAATCTAATAAAATGATGGAAGCAACAACATTCAAAAGATTTAAAAATATCGAATCAGAAGCAACAACATCTAAAGGATTTAAAAACATCGAATCCGAAGCAACAACATGCTAAGAAATTGAAGCAAACTAGAATTGAATTTATATATATGGTTATGTGTTTCCACTGATATGCTAAATGTAAATGCAACCAATTTCAATTATAAACATATATTTTGATAAATAATATACTACTGAAAACAATAATAGTCTACAGAACAAACTCTTGTAAAGCACTGAACAAACAATAACATGCTATTACTATTGAACAAATAATAATAACCTACTAAACAAATAGTTATAGAGTACTGAACAAATAATAATAGATTGCAGACTACTGAACAAACAGTTATAGAACACTGAACAAATAATAATAGGTTATAGAATACTGAAAAAAAATAATTATAGAGTACTGAATAAACAAATATAGAACACTGAACAAATAATAATTGTTTACTGAACAAAAAATTATAGAATATTAAACAAATAATAATAGGATACTGAACAAACAGTTATAAAACACTGGACAGGCAATAATAAGTTACAGAACAAACAGTTATACAAAATTGACCAAACAATAATAAACTATTGAATAAATACCAATCCTTCAAATATATATATGTATACAACCATCAAAACCAATTGTTACGAAGATGCAACCCATTAATCAATTGCATTCACCACCATTTCTCGATATCATTTCAATCCATTGTTAATAATATCAAACCATCAACCTATTAGCAATATCAAAAAAATAATATTAACACAAATCTACTGTCAAAACAGAGAAAGAGAGAAAATAGAAAAAAGAGAAAGAGAGAAGAAAAGAGACATATAGAGAGAGAGAGAATATAGACGTATAGAGCGAGAGATAAGAGAGATGTATAGAGAGAGAGATAAGAGAGATATAGAGAGAAAGAGAATGCAGAGACTAAGATTTAAAGAGATAAGTGGCTCTTCAATTTTTTTTCCTTAATATGCATATATATAGGCATGTGTGTTAACATACCTGAAGGACCACATAGATGAAGGTGTGCTTTATTGAAGGTCCACCTTACAATTTGCCGTTATATGACATATTTTGGCGTGGTTATGGGCTTGCATCTCATGCATATTATTACATGTTTGTATATCAATTATTGTAATTATTTTTAGAATTAAATTGGGTTCGTGAGCTTAGTCTTCCCTTAAATTCTGGTTGTATAATCCCTTTCCCCAAGTGATGTATCCCCTCCCTTTTGAAGGAAATCTTCTTCTACTTAATGTAATTAGTAGTTAAAGCGTAATCAAGAAAAGAAGATAAAGACCAAGAATTAGAAGGTCTGGCCTTACCCAGATTTCCCAATATTTACAAGTAATAATCTTACTTACATGATAGAGTGACCCATGATGGCTTTAGTAGGCCATACTAGGAAAGCCCATAACCACCTAGACATGCTTATATATATTGATATATATTATTTTTGTACACCAATTGTGATTAATTAATTGGATTAATTAAATGATTTGGCTATTAAAACAAATGCACCTATCATCTCTACTAAATCCTCTAAATTATTAGGTCCATTAAGTGGTTTTGACATGGAGATGCCCAAATTGTTGCCTCTCATTAAAGTAAATAATAATGGGTATAATGTTCTGATAAATGTTGGAGGCCCTTAAGCCTGGCTTTTATTAGAATATTGGGATTATTATTCATTATATGAAGAATCCTTTCAGACTAATAAGTTGGTGGGCCTACCTCAGTTGGGCTTAACCATTAGGCTCAAAGGCAGACCTTAGGAGTTTCATATTAATGGTTTGATCTAATCGGGCTTTTCAATGCAAGACCTTAGTTCTACTGAAGAGATGCTTGGGGTAGAACTAAATACTAAAAATTGTTTGGAGAAGCAACTAGTTATGTACTTACCAAGCAGTATCCATAGGTGGGCCGACTTTAGTCGAGCTTATGTACAGCTGTTTTGGATCTCAATACCTACTAAAGGGGTTTGGATTCGAAAATCCCTTCGAATTGAAGACGGAGGCTATTAGTCTGAATAAAATAGTGAAAGAATCCTTTAGACATTGGCCTTTATCTCTTGGAATGATGATTCATATACAATGGCATGTTTGCATTCTTTGTATTTGTTATTTGTTCTCACAAATCTCAATGAGTCCTAGATATATTACTATTTGATTGTGATATAATTAATCACAATCATAAATGTGTTATGTATGTTCTAAACAAACTCAGCATAAGTGAAACCAATTAGCTAAGAAGTATCGAGATGATTATTAATTAGTTGATGAGGTATAAGGTCTGTAGTGAAAAATCGTCTTCATAGCAGACAGTGCACATGCTAGCTTATAGATCTGCATTCAAAAGTTGGATGAGTCTTCCTACACTTTTTATAGTGTAGAGAAACATAAAGATCTAATATGTTGTCTTCGACACTTAGTTGAGGGATTGAATGTCTATATACTATACATGACAGAAAAGATTAAGAAGCAAATATCACTTGACTACTTTCTTTAAGAAAATAATCAGGTATATTTTTCTCAATTCTCACCCCTCAATATTGTCTTCCTTCTTGAATTGACTCAAGACATGCAAGTCAATTGTTGACTATAATAGACCTTTCGAGCTGCTAAGGGTCTTCTAATAAAATAACCAACTTCTAGAGAGCGCATTATTTCTGTGGGAGGAGAATTACTCAACTTCTCCCTGTGGTTTGACAAATGTGCACAATAATACCTTGTGGCTACGAAATTATCTAAGCGACCCCCTGTGGTTTTAATGAGAGTGCACATAGACCCCTTCCGTTAATTTTTTCGTCCAAAATAACGTGTTTTGACATGCACGCGCGGCTTGTTCAATTTTGCTTTGTTTTTTCATAATAAATGCATTAAATAAACTTTTTTTTATCTTTAATTTGTTTTAAACAAAAAGCAATTAAATTAAAAAAAAAAGACACTACCTCTGACATCCCACCCTAACCTCAGCCATCCCCAGCCCCAGCTAGCCCCCACCACTGCTGCCCTTATCCCAACCAACCTCCACCCTTGTTGCCCTACCCCCTCGGCCCCCCTCCCCTATCCTTCATTTTTTTTTTTGTGTTTTTTCTAATTTAATTTTTTATTTGAAAATAAAATAAAGGTAAAATAGATATTTTATTTAATAAGTTAGGGGCAAAATGGTCTTTTTAAGTTTATTTTTTTATTTTTATTTTTAAAATAAAATGAAGGTAAAATAGATTTTTTTATTAGATTAGACAAGGGCAAAAATGGCATTTTACTAAAATCTGTTAAAAAACTAGTGGTAGTTAGCTTTTGGGGGTCGTGTGCATAATCGTTGAAACCATAAGAGGTGAAGTAGCTAATTTATAAAACACAGGGGAAAGTTGTAAATATTAGTCAAACCACAAGGGAGAGTTGAGCAATTCACCCATTAAATTACTAAGTGATGTTTAGAACCCACTAGATAGTAGCAATTGGTTTGCATGCAATATGTCTCTAAATATCCCAATGCTGGAAGAAAAAGAGTCTTTAAAGTCTAGTGTTGTTGTATCCTGAGAGACTAAAAGTAACAAGTGGTTGCTACATGAGTTACGTATATGATAACAACTTGCAAATTCAGTAGATCCTACAAGGTTTGTATAAGCTACAAACAGGCCCTATAACTCATTATAGTAGAACCATTTGCTAGTAGAAATAAGCAGATATTAATATTGTTATGAATAAAGTAATTATCATGCATTGTAAACTGAGTTAAGCTCATCCTTTTAACATAGTGTATTTGGCTAGGATGGTATCATTCTATGATCTTGTCATAGAAGTAGATATCCTTCAAGTGAGTCTTTTGTTTGCCTAGAAGAGAATGAGATTCTTGTATAATGGACTCCTGCTACCATACCATAGTTGAATGGTATGTTAGAAAGGAGAAATCAAATGTTGTTGGACATAATTTGATTCATTATGTGGCTTATGGTTGTGACCATATCTTTTGGAATGCATATTTGGGACAAATGCTAATATGCTGAGTTAAAAACCTAGCAAGTTAGTAGATAAGATACCATATTAGATATGGCATGATTGTAAGCTAATATTCTTTCCCTGAAGGGTCAAAGAGATGTTAAGCATTCATCAAATATCTTATCATTGGCAAACTAGAATTTAAATTGACTAAGTGTTTGAAGATTCTCTAAAGAGTCTAGTGAATTCAACTTCTACAAAGGCGATGAATAATAAGTATTCATTAACCTCAAAGGGATCTTTTGAAGGAAGTGTTTCATAAACAAGATTCCTTTGATAATAGGCTTTGTAAAGTTCTAAAGTGGAAGGATAAAACACTAATAGTTGAGCATACAAGAACAAGATAAGGTTAAGAACCATATCTTGAGCCTATTAAAGAAGCATCGATAAGGTGACTTAGTAAGTATGACATCAACTAGATAAGTGTTGAATTCTCGCCCTACATAGTGATTCCAATGAACTACCTGAGGACAATGTGAATTCGATCACTTATAAAGATGCCAGATAGAGGAGTAACTCTAAGAACTTGTTTAATACGAGGCAATCCTTCAAGAGACCATAAGTGCCAACACTGTGTGGACATTGGTTGGCTCACAAATTGGGTAAAACCCATAGAGTGAAAATTGGTTCATGAAGGAGTTTTGGTAGGTTGGGACCTACAATGCCCAACTCGTTGCTAGGAGGCTTTGTCAATGTTGTAGTTTTACTATGACGAGACATTTTCACCCATACTGATGCTTGAGTTTATCTGTATCATTCATGTATGAGATGCATGTTTGTATTATGAAATCTGATCAGTAGGTGCCTAGACAACTTTCCTTTATGGTGAATTGAAAGAGGGTATGTATGACATATCTTACAGAGTTCACATATATTGGTAAGATTATATAGCATATGCCTCAGAGGTCCATGTGTGGACCTGTGTAAGTTCTTGGGTTAGTATGTTTTGATAAAGTATCAAGACGTATGCCTTTGTTAAGAACGAAGTGTACCCTATATCTGTCAGTAGGCTAATGGTCATGTGATTGTTTATAGTATAATAATGTGGATGACATTTTTGATACCATAAAATGGAAAGCTATAGCTTTATCTTTATTCTCCATAAATGCTTTAGGAAAGGCATCCTATGTGCTTGGGATCATAATATATGTTGATAGATTAGGGACGTTACTAGGATAGTCCTAGTATATGTACATTGGCTTCATGTTGAAAGAGTTCAACATATTGAATTCTAAGAAGGTTCTTGAAAATTCATTGTTCAAAAAAATTTGTTTGGAAAATTTCTCTAAAAGGAACGTATGAGTAGATTCCTATTTGCTCAAACAATAGGATTTACGACATATATTTTGTCATGTATGAGGCTTGGTGAGGCATACTCTCCCAATATTACCAACTTGTTTCATCCTAATCTTAAGAAGCATTGGTAATTAGTGGAAGCATCCTTTAGCACTTGGAGTGAAAAAGTACCAATGGCTTATTTATGAAGAGTTTGACTTGAAACTAATTAGTTAGACCAATTCTAGCTTCTATTCAGACAAAGACAATAGCCATACTATTTGAGATTTGAGATTATGTTTGCTAGAAGAGTTCTAAGCATACGATTAGATGTTATTGCTTTCTTGAAGCTATAGGTAATGATCATTCACAAATAACATGCAATGAAGAACATTCTGCCAACCCTTTAGCTAAAGCCTTGGGGATCATGAGAAGATGGGTATAAGATATAGATTCGACTAGCTTTAGTTCTAGTGGGAGATTGTTGGGAATGATATCATAAAGTCAGTCGTCTATTGTAGACTTCATACCGATTTATACATGAATCGTCTTACTTTCGGCCTTACGTCATATCGTCACCTTTTCTTTAATTGTTAGACCATGACGTAGTCGTTAGGATGACCAAATGGGACTATGTGAATAAGGAATAGCCCGGTCATCCTTAAAGATGGTTCGTAACCAAATGATAGAATTGATACTAGGACGTTGATTCTATTAAGTATAGGTTATATTGTGTTACATTAGTTGGTTATCCTTATGACCAAGGGGTGTGGAGACACCTATGTAACCCATGGTAAGGTATGAAAACATGCTTACTGAATATGACTTTATTACGAGCATCCTATGGTATCTACCCTACTCTCAGAGGATAACTTGTGGTATACATGGATGTCGTATTCCCCCAGACTTGAGACGGCTATAGAGACTTGCGGATTTCTCCCTATGCGTCGATACTGGATTACCCATATTTCTAATATGGCGATGAGAGGCTATTGGGTATGGGCAAGTACCCCGAAGTCAACGCGTAGGTCAAGATGGGATTGACCGCTCTGGGTATTAGTTGAATGATATTCTGCCTGGTCCTAATTCATTAAGACTTTGGCCAAAACTTTTCGCATGATGTGTCACGTGGTTACAACATGATGAGTCATGACCAGAGAACGATTTGACATGGAACAGCTGATTAGGGGTTTGGCAGTTTACCAAACCCCTAAGGTTATTTCAGAATATCGAGGGTCATAGGGAATCCACCAAAGTGCTCAGGTTCGTTGAATATTGCTTTGCAACTATTCAGTTTATCGGACCGTAAAAAACTGTTGCTAAATGGTATCATCACTTAGTACAAGGATAGTCCTTGTATTACTGGTTTAAGTTTGAATTTATGGAGTCACGCATATGGTTGAGAATTAGTTAAAGGATTGGCCTTGTTGTAATTATTTCGTTCATGTTTAATTGTGAATTAGACATGAGATTTTTTAATTATGAATTAAATAATATTATGGGTACTTAACATTATAGATATTTAATTGAGAATTAAATATTGTAATGTTTAATTACTTATTACGGGTCATAGAATTAATTTTGATTATGTTTAGCTAGTACTGGATATGTGGATCAAATTAATTCACGGGCTATTGTTTATAAATTAAATGGGGATTTATTTGGGCTTTATTCAATTTGAGAAGCCCATAATTCTAAGTCCAACTCTTTAGACTTAGTGGTTTATGGATATGGGCTTTATGGAAAGCCCATATCTTCCTATAAAATGAGAGGTCATATTATTTTTTCTGAAAGAGGGTTTTGAGAAAACTTTATAAAAAAACACTTGTCAGAATTCTCTCCTAAAAGCCAAAACCAAAATTAGTGTCCTCCAACAACTCTTGATCGCGTATGAAGCGGAGGAGCTCAACGCTTTCGCAAGGCAAAGTCTTTTAACGCGAGAATTACGAGGTAATTCTTGTTCTTTATTATTGAAATTTTAATTTATAGAGCTTGATCCTTGATTTCCAATGGAATAATCATATATTGAGTGATGAACTAATAAATAATAAACAAATAGTAAAAAAATTATGAATAATTTAATTAATGTATTTGTGCTTAATTTTATATTATTTGTTCACTGCTTTTGTGGTAAACAATTATATATGCAATGGTGAACAAATAAATATAAAGTTGTGAACAAATATATATATGTTTGTATTTGTACGTTTTTGTAGTTGTGTGAGAGTGATGAACAATATATGTAAAATGGTAAACAAATATATGTGGAGTGGTAAACAAATATTTTGTATATGAAAGTCAATAAACAAATAAATATAAAGTGGTGAACAAATATATATGGGTGAGCATAATAAATATATATATATATATATATTTTTTAATTTACTATATGTGAATAGTAGCGTGTACTATTCACATACAATGGGTGCATGTTACTCTACAGGAGTATGGTGATGCAAGACCATGATATAAAGTCTTCCATATAGGGGCTGTTTTTATTTTTTATTTTTAAGAAAAAGTATTTTTTTCTTTGAAAAAATTACGTTATTTTTGTAATAACTATTTGATTTAGCTTTAAAAAAAGTTAAAATTTTGAAATTGAGCTTTTTTTTTATACCAGAATTTAGCTTCTAAAAAAAATTAATTTTCAAAATCTGTTAAAAAAAACTTTACAAAAAACCAATCCAAGCGGACTCTTATGCTTCACATTATTCAAGCATATGTCCATTCTAGCAAACCTCTAATTCTGCGTATGGAGACTTCGAATGTATATTATTCCCTCTTGTGTAATATCCTTTTCTTCCAAACACTTCCCACGTCAAACTCATACTAGGTCAGACCTATTACAAATGGACAGGTCTTGGCATGTCTGCAATCTTGTAAAATGATTGAAGAAGAAATGTACATAAAATTTTCCATTGCATTAAACAGTTATTAGATGAAATAAATTACGTATCAGAACTGTGATAATGAGTAGACAAGAATATTAAATAGAAACCCACGCACATAAAACCTAATGTTTTAATTTGTCTTGAAGGACCTGCATGTGTGAGAGCTGCGTTCCTAACTTATATCCTAAATATTTGTCTCTAGGATTACTTACGAAATATTGTACCAAGTATGAAGCAGGTTTTATATTTGTAGCATGTTGAGGACGTAATCAACAAGTATACAACTAGAAGTAATAATTTCATTTATTTTATTTTTGTTAATTGTTACACATGTATTTGATTGAAAAAAGAAAATTGAATGAGTGAGGTAAAATTATTAATGTCTTTTTTATTGTAAAGTTTTATACTATTAGGGGTGTGTAGACCGTAAAAGGGTATATATGGATCTTTTATTTATCACATGAGCTTGTTGTGAGACTTTTAGACGTAGAGGAAATTAAACTAATCGGTAGGACATCATACTGGGACAAATGCAATTGTATGTGCATCACTTGGCTATACTATATTCTTCGTGATTTGCAATTTGCTCCTAATTGATTATGTGGTTGCTGTCAAAGAAAGATTGCACAATGACTTGGTTACATGATTGAATCTGAGTCAATTTTTTTAAAAGTAGTAGATTAAATTTATTTAATTATTAATTATTCATCTAAAAATAACATAAAAAATTCTTTGGTTGTTTTTTTCTACATATTAGATTATTTTTTTAATATTACTTTCTCAATTGAAATATTTTTCTCAATTATTAAAGATCTCTTGGAAATAATTTAAACGTTTTACTAAATCACTATATATCTCTTATTAAAACATTATTATAAGTACATAGAACTTACCAAGCATTAAAATTTTTCAAGTATTGGACATTAATAATAAATAAAAATATTACCTACTATAGTTACCTATAATGTTGACTTACAAAGAGATATAGGGTGAGAAAAGTCTTTCATTAAGATCATTAATTCTATTATTATACTTAAAAGTTCCAGGAGTGAGATTAATTTTATTTAGTCTTACATGTAGATATAACTTTTAAATAAAGATGCTGAGATCCAAATTCAAGATTTTTATTTAATCTAGCCCCCACGATATGTTAGAGGACATAATAGTAAGTCTCTTTATGTCGCCCCTGCTACGTGTATAAAATGAGCTGGCATAAAAATTGAAATGCACTGGAGAAGAACACTAATTGGTTGAGCAGGGTACTTGTACAAAGTCGCGAGAGTATCAAATTTGTTTTATGATTGCCGTCAAAGAAAATTATAAAATGACTTTGTCAAAGAAAATCATAAAATAACTTTGTTGCATAGTACACTACAATTTAAGATTTTCACATTTGTGCTTCAGATGTACAAAATATAATAATACAAATATTTGGAAATGTATAAGAGAAGAAATTAAACTAATTGGTCGGACATCAAAATGTTTGCAATTTGCTCCTAATTAATTCTGCGGTTGCTGTCAAAGAAAGATTATACCTAGACTAGGTCTGAGTCAATTTTTGAAAAAGTAAAACAAGGAAAAAGATTGTACAATGACTAGCGTCGAGTCAAATTTAGAAAAAGTAAAACAAGGAAAAAGATTGTACATCGACTTGGTTGCATAATTGGGATTTTTTTTTTATAAATAACACCATTTCTATTATTATTATTATAAAAAATAGTCTTGTTTTGGATTGCATTTCAAAAGTAACACTTTCGGTTATTAAAAGGCCGAAATAGGCAATTCAACTATCGTCAAGTTCGCTTTTTACACGCTGGCAGGCCACGTAGAAATTTCGGTTATTGAACAACCGATTTCGACCTTTGAACAACCGAAATTTAGTTTCGGCTATTCAACAGCCGAAAATGGTTGAAGAATATATTCCCCTGTCAACCTGGCAGATTCTTGCTTGTCAACGTCTAATTTCGGCTATTGAATAGTCGAAAGCTTGTCCCATCATTCCCACTTCACATCAACGAATATATGACTGACAAGGTGGCAACTATATTCATTTCTTGAATAGCCGAAATTCTAATTTCGGCCAATTTTGGATATTCAACTAACGAACTCAACCTCACAATTATTATAATAATAAGCAAACCAACAACAACAACAACAACAATAAGAATAATAATAATAATAATAAATATTATAAATATTATTATTATTATTATTATTATATTGAAAATAATAACAATAATAATGATAATAATAATACCAATAACAATAATAAAAAAATTATATAATAAATATAATTATAATAACAATATCAATAATAATGATCATAAAACTAATAATAATAATAATAGTAATAATAATAATAATAATAATAATAATAATAATAATAATAATAATAATAATAATAAATTTCAATGTGGTGATTACAATATCAACATCTAAAATTAAACTACACGACAATAGTATCAATAATCATACCATCCATTTATATGTAATATAAACATGCACAACATATATATATATATATACACAACATGAATATATACATAAATACGATATATACAACGATATATACATATAAAACACACATATACATGAAACAACTTGAAAAAACATGAAAAACAATAATTTAAATCGGTAAAAACTTAAAAAAACTTACAACAAAAGACAAAATCCTAAGCTTGAAGCTTATTGGGTGAGAGATTGAGTGTTTGAAGCTAAAATTTCGTGAGGTAAAACAAGGGGGGAGAAAAAAAAACTTTGAAATCTCGTAGGGAAGAAGAAGAGGAGGGGTTTAAATCTGATTAATGTTCGGCTATTGAATAGCCAAATTCAGCTATTGAATATTCCAAAGCGTTAAAAACGAGGGCCGCATAAATGTTGTACCATTACAGAGCAACTTTCGGCTTTTGAATAATCGATTTTGGCTATTCAATAGCCGAAACTTGCTCTGCAATGGTACATTATTTATTGTTCCAATTTTCATTTTTTGAAATACCATTTTCGTTTATTCAATCTCTGAAAATACTACTTTTGAAATTCCTATCCAAATAAGGCTATTTTTTAAATTAAATTTTTTAAGTGTATTATTTATAAAAAAAAATCCGCATAATTGAGCCCCGAGTATTCTTTGAAGGAAATTTCTTCCATATAGCAGCGGTAGAATGCGGCAAAGACGTGACATACACATGAACATCTGTTTGACAGTACAGAGAGTGAATTAATCAGGCCAAATGTCCTTGATACCCCTCGGTAGGCTTTAAAAGCGGTTTTTTAAAGGACCATAATAACCTTTTAGAAGTGGTGAATACGATGCATCTCATTTTATCCCATGCACGTCCTATCCATGTATTACTCGTGTTCATTAACGATGAATGATGTGTTCAACATAAAACAATTGGGTGTTCTTTATATTCTAAACATGCTACACACTTTATTTAAAATGAAAATCCCATAGAATATTTAGGTGTTCTCTATACTCTAAATATGGTGTTCGCCGTAGTTAAAATTAGTTTTACATTTTTATTTGGTGAAATCAAATAAATGTGGGGATCGGAGACACATGGCCAGATGAAATTCTATTCATGGTATGTTCATCAATTACATAATAGATTTCCAATATTTGTTGTCATTGGTATTTACCTAATAACACGTGGTTGTTCATTTCATCTTTTGTTTGTAGTGTGTTCATAAATTTGGTAATAGGTGATGATGTAAGTGTATGTGGAGACCCTTGTATGTATGTGTTTATGTACTTATACAGGCGCGCAACACTCCAAAAGTTTCTAATCCATCCATAGTGGCCATTGAAAGAAAAACAACATTCGTTCTTAGATAAGTGTTGTTGGGAGAGTGGGAATCCAAAGTCTTTGTACAGGTGAGGATTTGTAAGTTTCATATCAAAATACTTATATGGTGAAACCACACATGCATCGTTACTCTTTCTTCACCATGCTCATTTTTTTATTTTTATTATTTTTTATTTTTTGGTTTTCTCCCATCGTCATAATTTTTACAGCCCAATGTGCAGAATCACTGCATGTTAACTTATCCATGTTTTTGGATTTCCCACACGAATGCGGCAGCTATTAAGCTATCCACTATCTTCAAGAGGGTTGAGACCCTCATAGTATTACCCCTTCATGAATGTAAACCTGATGGATCAGTCTCCCCGTACCCCATACACCCTTATGTAGTGATTTTTCATGGGTCGTTTATTCGGTTTTCTTTTATTTATTTGTCTATTTTCTTTATTACTATACATTTCCATTTTAATTATATGTACTTTCTAGATAATTTTCAGGTATTTGATATGAAGATGATAATTTGTATAAGTTACTATCATGATTTCATACACTTAGTGAGCCAATTTATTTATCATAATTTATTGAATATGTAATATAATTCACTTTTTGATGAGTTACGATCATAACATCATAACGAAATGATCCAGTTAGTGATTATTATGTTGCTTATTTAATTTCTATGGTTGGGTTGTGTTGAACTATTAATAGTATCTCAGTAATTTTGGTTCTTGGTTAATGAATGAGTTATATCAATTCAATCTGGATGATGACAAGGCAACGTGACTACTTTGGCAGAAAATATGAAGGCTTCGACCTTGACCGTTTGTAGAGAGCTACAACAGTTGGACATGTCGGGGCCTTAATCCTAACAATCTGTATTGGACAACAAGGGCTCGACCCTTTTTATCCATAAATAGATGAACGACCTTGAAGATGATGAGGGTAAGTAGATGCCCAGAGCCCAAAAGAAATGAGCGTAACGGCGCCAAAACCTAGAGAGACTTAGGAGAGCTAACGATGCAGAGCAAGAATGGCGCTATAGCTGAGATTACGGGTTCACGAGTTATACGTCTCGACACTACTACCATCACGAGCAATAGCGTGCCTTTAAGAGGAAGAACCCCTCTCTTCAGCAAGGCACCAAAATACAAGATATCAGAAACACTACACCATACCCTTACATACCTATAAAGCTACAATCTTCATCCATTGTTAACATTACTGGTGCCCACTTGAACAAAAAGAGTCACTACATCGTGTTTTGACCTTAATTGTAGAAAACCTTTCAGGGGGATCTAAAATTTGGCACCAAATGGTGCGAATTCCATTTCGACTTTGGCCACATAACTGCTGATTATAAGGCACTTTGGAACGAAGTTCTGCACATATTGAAAAAAGGGTTCTTGATGGAATTCTTGACAGAACATGGTAAAAGGAAGCTAAGAATGGAAGTTGCTGCAAAGGGCATGCAAAGTAAGCAACAAGACCCTCCATGGCTAGAGAAGACAATTTTGCCCATCACGAGGGATCTGAAAATAGGCAGACTATATCAACAGCAAAAAGATAGGTGTGCCGGGCACAACATCAAGTGTTTCAAATCCAAGGATTGTCATTAGCACCAGGAGGATACTCTATCACCTTTTTTTGAATCAGATGAGGCCTTGACAGAACCCTATCACGGCGCGTTGATTATATCCCTTGACGTGGTGAGTTGGTAGGTAGGTTAAGAGAATCCTTGTTGATAATGGTAATCCCACCAACATTTTGATGCTTAAGGCCTTGAAAGAGATCAATTTGGGTGTGGAAAATCTGATGAAAAGCGTAGTGCCATTAACGAGATCCAATGGAGAGTCTATAAGTGCCATCGGAGAAATCATTCTGTCTACTTGGGCCGCCGACGTGCATTTGATGACGAGGTTCTTAGTGGTGGATTGTCCATCTACTTCAACATTATCGTAGACGACCCTGCATACATGCCCTACGTGTAGTGCCATCTAGCTACCACCAACTGATTGGATTCCGTGACCCATGAGGTATCAAAGAGATTCGGGGCGAACCAAAAAGTGCCAAGCCCTGCTATGCCACTGTGAAAATTAAGAAACAGCAATTACAATACTTCAAGGATCCTTAACCATTGGAATGTGACTTGGACGAGATCCAACTATGTCCAGGTGATCCCACGAAAATAATGTGCTTAGGGACTCGGTTAAAGCATGAGATATGGCAGCAATTGATAAGTTTCTTGCAATAAAACATAGATTGCTTCACTTGGTCTCATGTTGATATGCAGGGTATTCCACCGGAGGTGATGACCCACAGGCTAGACGTGGATGCAAAGATCAGACCAGTTAAGTAGAAACGTAGAAGGATGGCCCGGGATCAAAATATTGTGGTAGAGGAAGAAATGAAAAAACTATTGAAGAATGGAACTATCACAAAGGTACGATATCCAGAATGTCTAGTTAACGTGGTGGTTGTCCCTAAAAAGGGCGGAAAAAAGCAAATATTTGTAGACTTTAGATATCTAGAAAACTTTTCAAGTACAAAATCAAAAATCAATGTCCTAAACTGTACATAATCTCCTATTATCTAATGTATCTTTATGTGTGCAATTAGCACTAAAAATAATTTTGATATCACCATTAATCTTCTCAAAAACCTAATCTTCTATGGCGGCTTGGGCTCTTTGGGTTCCATTATTACACTTCGGTCGTAACTGATAAATAGTTGAACAAAAAGCAGCTTTAGAAGGTGTTTGGAAGTGTTTATAAGTTGGTCAAACCCACTTAAAAATAGAAAAATAAGATTTATGCATTTGGTAAATTCAACTTATAAGCAAGTAAAGTTGGCCTATAAACAATTAAAAAAAAAAAAAGCACAACCCTGATTTTTCTTTTAGCTACTTATAAACCATGAAAGTTGACTAAATAAAATTACATTTATATCTCTTTAAAACACAAAAATAAATACCACTTAATTAATGAAAAACCTTTTTTAGTTATTTTAACAAAATTTGCTACTTATAAGCATATATTTACCAAACAAGCCTATATTTACCAAACACATCAAGAGCTTATAAGCATAGCTTATTTATTATTATTGCTTATAAGCTTATAAGCCACCATGCTGCGAGAGCTTTCTTCGGTGCCATTTCTTGTTGTAGCTTCGCGATTCTCTTGGTACCTTTAATTTAAGATTTAATTGCTTAAATCTATATTCATCATTAATGGATGCTCAAGCAATTTCAAGCTTTTTAGATCGTGATTCATGGCAGCACCACCACTAAATAAGTCTTCACGCTATCGCCTTGCTCATTGTGTGTGAATGTGTGTATGTGTGCGTGTTCTATAAGAGTGTGTGCAGATGTGTTTGTATTTTGTGTCTATGTGTGTGAAAGCAGTGAATAAATAGTTGTGGAGTAATAAATAAATATTTAATGTACATATGAAAGTCAGTAAACAAATAATTGTGATTGAACAAATATTCAGTGAGTTATTGGGTAGTGAATAAATAGTTGTGGCGTAATGAACAAATATTTGATGTATATATATGAAAATTAGTGAACAAATAGTTATGGGATAATGAATAAATAATCATGAATAAATAGTTATAGAGTAGTAAACAAATATTTTTGGTGAGATCAACAAATATTTGATGTATATGTAAAAGTTAATGAACAAACAGTTGTGCGGTAATAAACAAATAGTCAGTGAATAAACAGTTGTGACATAGTGAATAAACATGTATTGTACATGAACAGTAGTGCGTGATGTTCACGTGTGTTCTGTTGCTGAGCTGTTGGTCTTTTTCTTTTTTCTTTTTTTAATACATGAGAAAGCATGATACTTAATGAAAGTATATCTTGTAAGGGACCATGATATAAAGTCCTTAAGTTGTGCCTGCAGCACTAGTCTTGCTCACGGGCCTAAAAGTTTGGGCTCGGGGGCATGACATATACTATTTCTTATAGTATATATTTCTTATCTTGTTGAGTCAGTATGGAATGAAGAATGTGAGGAGTATTAATATATTTCAAAGTTAATCCTTTTACTTTTCTCTATATTATGAAATCATTTCTCATATAGAGATCTTATATTAAATACATAAGTTTTTATTATAAAAAATCAAGTGTAATAATAACATACAATATTGTTTTATGCAAAGTTTAAAATGTCTTAATAAGATAAGTCTAACTGTTAATATAATAAATAAATATATTAATAGTCATTTTATAAATTTAATTTTTTAGATTAAGGGGACATGAAATACAATTTAGTTCTCTGGAAAGAGATCAAAATCTCTCGACTTTTAAAGTATATATAGCATTTAAGGTCTCCAAAATCAATGATTGCAATCAACGCATTGATTTGTTGTTCAACTTGGGTACCTCTGATATTTTTCTTGTAAAGATTGTCATTTTTTTTTCAAACCAAAAGATTGCCCATTTTTCATAAGACTAGTATAAATGAAACTACATTTTTACATATTTTTCCAAGTCATTATCCTAGAAGTCAATTTTATATATTATGTGCCAGCAGATGGGGAAGCTTGGAATTTACAAATTTTTTGTATCAAATTTTAACTACCTTAAATTTTCCGCTTGAGCTAATAATGACCTTATGCTCCAACCCACGAATAACCATCTTCTAATCCTCTTGCGGTCAGTTTGACATTGCTGTTGCAATTTACTATTATTATTTATAAAATTGCTAGTATCTAAACATGCTGTTGAGAAAGATTGTTCTACTATTTGGTAAAATTTCTATTTAACAAACAAAAGGTATTTGTGATTTGTTTGGTTAAAATTGTTTTTCAAAGTGTTGTCATGGCTTATTTATTTGATTTCAATGTTTTAGATTTTTTTTAGTTTTTAAGTTTGTTAATTTTTTGTAATTTTTAATTTTTATATTTTAATTTTTACATTTTTAAATATTTTTTATTTTTTTATTTTTAATTTCTTATTTTTTTTAAGAAATATGTTTAATCTTAATCATGATTGAATATGTTGTAATTGTTATTACGATAAAGAATACATATATCTATTGTTTAGTAAAATGCAATTTGAGAAAAAACAATATAATTAGTACTTTCTTCAAGGTTCAACTCTAGGCCTCTTCAAACACAGTTTTCTTTATAACCAAATACTTTGTGCAGATATTTCTTGCAAAACATAGTCTTTTTTTTTTTTGCTGAACTTTAATTCTAAATAGGCTCTCGATATTATTAACAAAATCAAAATTTTATATCTATATTATATAAAAGAGTTAATGTCTTTTTCATTAATGCCACATATAATTCATTCTTTCTATTAATCTAAAAATTAATTTTAATTTAACTAGATCTCTTTTTTTATTTATTCATAAGCTTCCTTAGGGTAGCCACGAGCTGTTAACTTGTTCAATTTAAATATTTTATTTAATCACTTTGAATAACTCATAAAACATTATTATTTATTATAGAAAACTTACAAAAAATAAAATTTTATAAAAGAGAGTATAGCTTTTTTCATAAATACGATATGTCATAACTGTACAACTTTTTCTGCCCTCCAGTAAAATTTGGATTCATGCCCATCTAAAATTATTTCTTATTATAAATTAGATCTCTTCTTTATTTTATTTTTTAATTTAAATATTTTATTCAATCACTGTAAAGTTCTGATAAAAAACTTATTCTTGCTGAGAATTTACCAAGAATAAAATCTTGTAAAATATGTCGAGTAATACTCTAATTTTATCGTGTCATATGCAAAAAAAATTTACATAAAGTGCTCATTTTTCTCATATGTCGAGTAATACTCTAATTTATTATTATATAACGACCTCTAGTAATTATAATTAAATATCTTTCTATTATATAATTTTCTGACATACTTTAGGAGTAGTACGTTGGTATTATTATTCATGCGATTCAAGGGGAACAATAAAGAATCTTCGTCCCGACATCGTAAAAACAAAGGAGAAAAGTCTGCATCAATTGAAAGCTTTAGTCAGAAAACACAGATTTGTAGATGCGAAGGTACACACAGGATCTGAAGAACTTACGTGGTCTAATTTTAGTCACAAGATACACTTACCTCGTTTATGCATCTATTCCTAAACTTCCACTTCTAGTTTATAGTAATATGGAAGTTGATAATAAAAAATGAGATTTCATCTTAAACTAAATTGATGTTATACTTAATTATTTAAAATCTTGTGCTATGGTATTAAAATTAATAATTTGTCAATGTTTGGAATTTTGTTGTGTGCTATAACTGTTAGAATATATGTTCCTCCTACATAAAAAAATTATAAGATTTACAATCACCTTATAAGATTTTGAGTCACTCCTAACATTTACTAATTAATTTTTACTAATGAACACTCAGTAATTCTTAGTAATATCTAATAAAATCACAATTAGATGCAAAAGAATATTATCTTGGATAACTGAAAATTTTCCTATTAGAAGCTTAATTTAAACTTCCTAAGGGGAACTCTCCAATGTCATAACTCCATTGCACAGTAGCGTTCCCTAACTCATCATTTAAATTAGTTAGTACTCAAAAAAAATATTTGCAATATATGAGAGACGTAGATTAACAGACTGTTTGGCTCAGCTTATTTGGAAGAGCTTCGCATCAGCGTGGATTATCAAAGGTCGACTCCCAAAAAAATCATCAATCGAATGTCAAATATAACGACCCCATGTCCGGGGTGGAAATTCGGGATCAGGTATCTGAACCGGAACTCGAATCCGATCGGATGCAAAAAATGCAAAAAATTCATCCGAATCCGATATCCGAAAAATCACCGGGTAATTTTTTTCCTACCCGAACTCGATCCGAAAAACACGAAAAAATACACACACACACCATTCCATAGTAAATTATTCACCATAATATTCTAATATAACACATATATAAACACACATGTTATATAATGAATTAATATTAAAATGTACAATTAAAAAAAGAGAAAAAAAGGTATTCTACAAAAGTAATGAGAAGTTAAATAACATAATTAAGCTATTTGTAAATAAGTTAGACATCTGAATTGAGTAATATAATTAGAATTAACAAAATGTAATATTAATTTAGCATAAATATTTGTTATGTTTAAGGTAGATAAATGTGAAAATATATTTGTATAGGTAATATTTATTAATTTTTCCTTTTTGTTTGGTTCATGGTTATGATGAAAATGTCTTCATATTTTAAATATAGTTGATTTGTCCATCGTCATTTTGAACAATCTCTTTTCTTTTATTGGAGTCGATGCTTAGTTTTGAGTATCGTGCTATTTGTATACATAGATGTAATTAGTTTGACTATCAATGAATGTATTTGCTAACTTACTATAAAAAAAATAGTAAATAATTTTGTATTTTTTAACTTCATAAAAATATCGAGTATCTGAATTAAAAAAACACAACATTCAAAAAATTCGATATCCGACCGAATAGTTACTATTTAACTATAAGACCGGATATTTTTTTCCCCACCTCAAACCCGAAAAATGCGGTTATCTAAAAATCTGTGATTTCCACCCCTACCCATGTGAAGTCAAAGCTTTGAACAGCAAAACAGCAAGTGGAAGACCATGTCTACTTGTCTAGACAAATGAAGACACACCAATCCAAAAATGACTCGTTTCTCAGCCGCCCAACACTTACCAAGCGTTCAATACGTTCACAACGCCAACCAAACCGCCATTATACACCACATTTTACGTTTGGATTTATTTTTTCTTTAAAAAATATATATTTTATAAAAGTACATTTTTGACGTAATTTTTTTTGAAAAATCAAAAATCACAATTTTTAACTTTAAAAAAAAAACAAACACTTTTATTGGAAGTTATTAAAAGAAGTATTTTCTAAAGAAAATCGATCCAAACGAGTCCTAGATTTTTTATTCAAAGTTTGCACCTTTCCTGGCCTATATATTCTGATCCTCCTAACAGTAACAGAACCACACTGGTGAAAGATATCATATTTGCCATATATAACATCTTTCTGAATCAATCATCAGCCAGTAATAATGATTTGAAGCTGTTGGGGGCATGGCCAAGCCCATACGTGATGAGGGCTAGAATTGCACTGAAGATCAAGTCTGTGGAGTACGAGTTTCTTGAGGAAAAATTTGGTTCGAAGAGTAAGCTGCTGCTGAAATCAAACCCGGTTCACAAGAAAATCCCGGTTCTTATCCATGGTGGCAACCCTATTTGTGAATCACTAATCATTGTTCAATACATCGATGAAGTTTGGTCATCCTCTGGTCCTTAGATCCTCCCCTCCGATCCTTATGATCGCGCTATTGCCAGATTTTGGGTTGCTTATATTGATGATAAGGTATCGTGATTAAGTCCTTTTTTATTTATCTCACAATTTTCGTACTAGCTAATTAGATGGATCATGTGATTTGAGTACTTTAATGTGATATATCCATACAAAATATTAGCATAAACACATGTAAATTAAAACTGTGAAGTTGTCCACAAGAAATGTGAACAAATGTGAACAAACAGCGAAGAGTGGTTAGTGCAGATGTGAATCAAAGTTCTACAATTCAAGCCTCTGAGAACGAACTTTTAGTGAACATACGTGTTATCATTTACATGTTATCATTTCATAATTTTTTTTTCAATCCTAATCTAGATTAAATCTCCTTCCTTGTTTTACTTTTTTAATTTAAATATTCTAAATGTCTCATTAAAAAAAAGATAATTATTTTTGAAAACTTATGAGGAGTAAAATTTTATAAAATATATTTATATTTTATCATTTTATAGACTATAAAAATTTAAATAAAGTATTCATTTTTCCAGTGCTTTGCACAAGCTACACTCTAGTTAGGCCTTAAAAGAGTATTCACAAGGATGTAATTTTGGGTGCATCTAATATAATGCTCCTGGACGTGAATTTCTTGTTATAACTAACTAATTTTGAGTTTTCATAAAATTCACAGGAAAAAAAACACCTTTGTTATGAAAATATATTTTTTTTTCATAAGTATTTTGGATTGATTTTTGAAAAAAGATAAAGCCCTTGAACTCTTTTTTTTTTTTTGGTTTTCTCTTTTTTCCTGATCTGTTCAGCTTTATTCTAAAATACAGACATTTGAGCATCAAAAAAACACTTTTCTTTTCAAACACTATACAAAAAATTACACTTTTTTTTTAAAACTAAGTCAATCCAGAAGAACCCTTAAACGTAACTTCCATGGTAGAACTCTTTAGAATGATTCATCATGATATAATGGAAGTCATTCAATGTATATTGCAGTGGTTTCCTGCCATGAGGGACATAGCAGCAGCACAAGGAGAGGAGGCCAAGAAAGCAGCCATTGACAAAGTGCACGAAGGCATAGCTTTGTTGGAAGATGCCTTCAAGAGCTGCAGCAATGGCAAAAAATTCTTCAGTGGGGACGACGAAAAGATCGGCTACTTAGATATCGCATTCGGATGCTTTTTGGCGTGGTTAAGGGTGGCCGAGAAATTGAACACTGTGAAATTGCTTGATGAGTTGAAGACTCCTGGTCTCTACAAATGGGCTCAAGATTTTTGTGCCGACGCTGCTGTTAAGGACTTTATGCCTGAGACTGATAAGCTTGCTGAGTTTGCTAAGTTGATCATGGCCAATTTGAGAGCTCCGCCTCAGAATTAAATTGGGCTTTTCTTGTTAAGTGGAATGATTTGACGGTGCTTATTTTGAGTGCTTATAAGTATCTTATGTTATTTATCTTTGTAGCAGGAGCAGCACATCTCATATCAACGATGTCTCTGTGAAATGTTATAAATACAGTTATGCGCTAAAATAAGTTTTGTGTACACTTTTTTCTTGTTTCCGGGACTGATAGTTAACGCTGAATGATTCGTTATAATCAGAAGTTTAATTTTGAATTTGTGTCTTTTCGTCATAAATTTTTAAGTAGTTCTTGACTAATTTAAGATATCTATTAAAGCATTATCGTTATACCATAAAATTTATAATTTTATAGTATTCTCGTGGATATGACTTTCGAGTAATGGATGCAAATTCAAATCAACTGCAGGCTTGCCATTGACTTTAGCTTATTTCATTAATTATGCCGGGTCAGTTGACGCCTATGATTTTTGTTTCTGAAATTGACGTGAGCTTTGGGCTGCTATATTTTTCGTTTGGGCTGATTGAGGGGCTTGGCCCATTTTATGTAATTTTCTTTATTTCCGGTATCCAATTTCGGCCCCTTTTAATGTCAGTCTCTGCTAAACCGAAAAAATAACAGTATCGACTTGGAGGTAACATGAAACGTTCAACAGGATTCAAATTTGTCTGGTGATACATTAATATGTGATGTGTGTTTAATGATCAAGTTGCAGTAAACTTAATTTCAAGTTAGATCGAGATCAAAAGTGTTATTTCGAGGTAATGAAGCTAGGTCGAAGCTGGTCGGATCGACTATGAGTGAAGAATACTAGACTAAATTTTTTTTTATGTCGATCTTGAAAGTTTAGTTCTAATCCATGCTTTACAATCATGGATATCACCTCTTATATTATAATTTTGATACATCTAGAAAAATCAAAACCAAGAATAAGGATCTTCGGTAAATAGAATCAAGAATCATTACGCGAAAGAAAATTCCAGTCAGGCTTTCACACATTATAGAAAATTTCCCATTGCTGTCTCCTGTAAGAGTCGGGGTCGTATATCCTTTTTGCAAGATAAATTTTGTATGTGTTCGAACTCTGGATGGAAATGGATCGTCATTAATAAGAAAACGTTTAGGCTGGTTTGATATCATCTTGTACAACTTGTTTGCAGCAATTTAATTTCTCTTCTGTGTACAATTTTATAATGACTACTTGCAATAGGCATTTCCATGAAAAATATCATCTCACATCTAGATTTGATGTTTATTAATCAAATTCCAAAATTTCTTTAATTCACTTTCCTCCTTATATATCCCATTCAACATTCCCAAGTGTCTAGCCCTTGAATATCAAAAACATGGCGACAAGTAGTGATGTAGAGCTCCTAGGAGCATGGGCAAGCCCATACACAGATCGTGTGAAAATTGCATTGAACCTCAAGTGTATCGATTAGGAGTTCATTAAGGAGGATATATTCAACAAAAGCGAACTCCTCCTGAAATCCAACCCAATTCACAAGAAAATCCCAGTTCTTCTCCATGCTGATAAGCCCGTTTGTGAATCACTTGTCATCATACAGTATATTGAACAAGTTTGGAGTAGCAGTCCTACCATCCTCCCTTCTGATCCTTATGATCATGACGTGGCCCCATTTTGGACAACCTATATTGATGACAAGGTATGGAAAATTGACCTGATTTTTCTGTTGTAGTTTTAACTTGGATCTGCTACTGTTGTCGTGAATTTATTTTTTCTTGGTGACAGTGGCGGAATCAGGATTTTTAATTAGGGGTGGCGAAAAAATATCCACAACAAATTATAATCCGATTCAACTTTCAATCCAAATGAAAAAAGAATCACTTTTATAATAACAATTAACCATAACATAAGATGTTACTTATATATATGTAAAATAAATAAATAAATAAAACTTATTAGTGTAAGTTTTCAAAATCATTGAATATAAATAAATTTTTATTTACTCACATTGATGTCAAGTTTATTTTCACACCTCATATGCTAAAGTTTAGATCAATGACAAAAGAGCTAATAACAATTATAATAGCCAAAAAAATAAGAAAAGTACTATTTTTCTATGATTGGCAAGAATAAAAAGATCAATTATACTAATTCACCAATTCAAATATAAATAATATTCATATAAGAATGAGCCATATATGTGAAAGTAGTTAAAAGCTAATATCAAAGTAAAATACTAACTTAATTTATAAGGCGAGAGATTTTGTGATCATGATTGAATATTTAATAAATTTTAAGAAAATTGATTTGAAAATTAAAAATAAAGAATAAAGTGATTTAAAATTTTATAAGTAAGAAACATACCTTTTTACTCTTTTTAAACGTGAGAAGCAGCTTGATGGTGGTCACATCAAATGGTGACAGTGGCGTGTGGTCTTTTTTTTTTTTTTAACTCCAAACGGCTTGCTATTACTTGCAAAAAGGCAGTAAAAAACAAAAGTCCATGTCAAGATTCGTACTCCCGACCCTTTCAATGGACAAGCCACACTTGGCTATTAAGCAATCCTAGCTTTTGCTCTCGTACGGGTGGCAAAAATATATATTTACTTGTAAAAATAAACAAAAAATAAACAACATTAAAAACCGAGGGGTAGCGGCTGCCACCACTTTAGCTCTACCCCTGCTTGGTGATGTTTCATGCCCCATTCTACATCATTATTTTTGTTTCGGAATTGTATTCATTCAATTTGTAATAGTTTGGAGTAGATGCTAGACTAGTAATTGGACATAAGTCATCTCATGGTGCAGCTTATTTAGATTGGCTTTCTTTTTTCCAAACGATTCCTATATATATATATATAGAATCGCAAGTTCTGTTACTAAATTGACTTAAGCCCGATCTAACTTCTATTGATAAATATTGGCCCTTATTGTCGCCCCATAATTTTAATGCCCTATCTCACCTCAGTTTTGTGTGAGATTTGTGTACAGTTCATAATGGCTTGGGTTCGCTACTACTGTCATCACCGTTTAAATATTTTGGGCTAGTTCTTGAGGTTTAAGTGTGGTGATAGACCAGTAATTGGACCTCAGTAATTACAATAATTGGATGACATTTTTGCATGAAGAACTCTATGTTTGCAGGTTTTTCCATTGCTGATGGAACTTCGAAAGGCGGAAGAAAAGCAAAAAAAGATAGCAGCAATGGAGAAAATATTTGAAGGTCTGGTATTATTGGAAGAGGCGTTTGTCAAGTGTAGCAAAGGGAAAGCTTACTTTGGTGGAGATAGCATTGGCTACATTGACATTGCTCTGGGAAGCTTCTTGGGGTGGCTGAGGCTAGTGGAGAAGATGGCAAATCTCAAGCTGTGTGACGAAACCAAGACTCCAGGTCTGCTTGGATGGGCTGAGAGATTTTGCTCACACGAAGCTGTTAAAGATGTCATCTCTAACCCTGATGAACTCATTCAGTATCACAAGGAATTTCAAGGCAGGGCTAGAGCTGCTTCAAGCCACATAGCTCTTTGATTTATTTGTTGCACTCGAAAAAATTAAGAGATTTGATGTACTTCTGATTAGCATGCCAATGCGGACTTAAAGTTATCACTAATATAATGTTTGGGAATCTAATGATTTAATAATCATTAGAAGTGCTAGAATATTATTAACACGTCAACCCCAACTTAAATTATCACTGGCACAATATTTGGTAATCCAATCTACATTTTTCGATTAGGAGTTTTGCATATATAATAAATTTGTTTTGAGAATCAAATGAATAATGATAAAGTTATAACATAATTGTTTGATCTCTATTTTCCGTATAATCAAATCCATATTATCATCATTTTTGAGAATCAAATGAATAATGATAAAGTTATAACATAATTGTTTGATCTCTATTTTCCGTATAATCAAATCCATATTATCATAGGGCGTGCACCATTTCTAATTTTACATATTATGCTAGATATTATTCTAATTTTATCATCCAAAATAACCTCCTATATATGTCTAATTCACATGTTAAAAGAAAGAAAATTAAAAAAAAAAATCTTTAGTTAGTATATCAATTAAACATAGACGTAAAATGTGAAAAATAACAAAATTGAGATGATATCTAGGATTACTCTCAATCTTTTCATTATGTTATTAACATTATTGAAATTACAATAAAATCTAAACTTATTACGGTACCTATAGCGTGAAGACTCATCAAATCATTCAGCAAATAATTTTGTCTCATGACTAGATATTTCGTGGAATCATCCATACGGTTTTTCTTATTTTTATTAAGACAACAGCTTAGGAGTCAAAAATCTTTTTTTTTTTAATACATTTTTTGTTGCAAAAGTCAAATCTAAAAATATGAAATTCAATAATATCTCATCAATTCTCTATATTTGTTTTCCATTGTCAACTATACCACATATGACCTTTCAAGCGACATTACAATTTTAATACCTAGTTGGCTAATTGAAAATCATATCCATGTTCCTATGTGTCCGCACCTAATTTGTTAGGAAATCATAAGTCACGACTTTAATTTTAAGCAAACCAAAGACGTTTGAAGAAGTCATTAATTACTACTTTCACCCAAACCAAAACCTTATTAGCAAAAATTAGGCAATAGAATCAAAATACTTTTATTTTTTTCATTTTTTCTATTTTCTTTTATAGGGTACAAATTAAATAGAATCAAACTATCAAGGAAATTATTTAAAAACACTATCATTTGGTATAGAAAGTCGGCTAACCACAAAGGACAGTGCATGTTTTACTTGTTTCTTCTCTTTTTGTTTTATCATTTATTCCTCATTTTTAAACACACAACAAAACCCCTTTCATATAGGATACAACAATAACAACAAATTAGCTAACTCAAAACCATATCCCATGTTCCCATGTGTGTAAAGTTGATCTTCTAGATATCATAGATAACTACTTCTAAACAAACTAAAAGGAATTCTACAAAATCATTAACAACTACCAAATCATACAAAATAAAAATTAGATAACAGAACCAAACTATCATTTTCTAATTCTTCTTCCGTTGATATAAAAAGAATAAACTGTCAACGAGTTACAAAAAAAATACAAGGTGTAATATATAAATTTGACAAATTTGATAATGGCACGTTTTATTTTTTATTTTTTAAACTTTTAAACAAACATAATCTTTATAAATCTTTCTTCCACCTGCATACATTTTTAACACACACGTTGCGCACACATAGCGAACCACCAAAGATCAAACTCAAACGTCGCGCGCACGCACACAAAAACACCCACAAGCACACACAGATGGAGGACTCGAAGATAGATAAATGGGGTTATGAAGTCAAAACTTCTTCTGATGCCTGTATAACCCATGTGGCCATATATAAGTACTTGCATTGCCAATCATTCGATTTAGTTATGTCTGCTTACACACGTCTTCCATGATTCTCAGACAGGGAGATTTCAGCCTTTGATGGAAAAAGGAGTGAAAAAGTATTAGGTCATCATGAAAAAGGTCCTGACATCATTTTATCATTATGATCACTTATATATATACATATACATATGCACCCATTCAAAGAAAAAGCTGCAATGAATCTTTGATCGCATAATGGCTTTTCAAGTTGGATATCTGAACATGCACAACTCTAGGCGCATAAGAATATTGAAAAAGAATTCAGGTACTTATTCATTTATAAAATATGCTTATCAAGTCATGTGTGTACGTTCATGTTTTGCGGTCGTTGTTAGCCAAGAACTTATATGGCTCTGCTTATTTTTCTGCTTATAAGTACATAAAAAAATACATTCTTACATACTTATTACTATTTGTAGCTTAGAAGTCCCAAATAAGCTTAGCCAAACAGGTTCCAAATTTGTAAGTATCATAATTGCCTACTATAAATTATGTGATAGGGTAGAACCATATGGCCTATGGGTAATAAGCAACATCTCGTTGAATGTTTTGAAGAATTTAAAGTACTTAGCATGGTTTTTTCATATATAGACCGTAAAAAGAAAACTTACTGACCTGTTAAACAAAGATTAATAAGCTCGTGAATGCTTCATGTTTTGTTCAACTATTTTGTCCTACAGATCATAGTTTGTAACACTGGATTACAAACTCAAGTTTCACTAGTTAAGTGTCACTGTAAATTATATGATAATTCTATTGCACATAGTAAATAAAATTATAAAAGTAAAAATGAAAAAAGAAAAAAGAGTTTGTGTACATGTAAGAGAGTTCTAATGGAAGAATAGATAGTTGATCATAATTTGCTGTGTATACTCCTTTTACCTAAACCCATAATGGGCTACCCAAGCCTAATTTTCTAGTTCTATTTATCCATTCTTTCTCGACTCATTTCTTTAAATAAACACTTTTTTTTTCTCTCTCTTTTAAACTTAGATATATTGGTTTCCGTTTCAGAGCTTGAATGGGTAACAATATGGGGGAAAAGAAAAAGCAGAGTCGAAGCTGATTATAATTGGCCTAAACTGCATCATATTGGATTTGATACAAGCCATAATCAGATGCAAATAATTGCATCTAGCACGTTAAGGACTCCTATGGATTGACTTTTTTAAAAGTGTTTTTTTAATAACTTTTGATAAAAATATTTTTTTTGAGAAGTTAAAAATTTTAGCTTCTAAAAAAAGTTGTATTTTAATTTTTTTTAGAGTTTCAATTTTTTAAGTTTCAATTTTTTAGAGCCAAGGCAAATAGTTATTAATATATATATATATATATATATTTAAAAAATACTTTTTTCTTGAAAAAAGGCCTCAAAACACACCATAAATAAAACTCCTCTTGCTTTTTAACTTGAAGCTTCTAAAAAGATGACTGGTTATGTTGATCAAGCTTCCCTTCGGCAAAATTCAACAAGGTGCTCCAATTTTCATGTATATTTTAATCAAATCATCAAAGCAATAATATTTTAGTTAAATATATATGGAGAAAAGATTTTTTTTTTCTTTTTAGCTGCCTTTTGTATAGTTGTTTACAATCAGTTAGCTGATTTTGTTATTGGTTGCATAGGGTTTTGTTAACAAGGGTTGTAAATTTGGTAAGGAAGATTTAATCGATTGATTGGACTCTTTAACACTTGCCATCCACACTTCCAAGTAAGAAATTATGGAGAAGGTACATTATAGAGGATAAGAGCTGCATATTCTATTTCTTCTCGTGCTGAGTTAGTACATGTGTGTGTATATATATGTATATATATACTATTAATCCTTTTACTTTCCTCTAAATTATGAAATTATTTCTCATATAGAGATCTTATTAAATACATAAATTCTTTTTATAAACAAATCGAATGTAATAATATAAATTATTGTTGAAAAAATGATAGTTTTAGAGCCTGAACTTTGCAAGATATGGAAGTAAGGGCTTGAACTTAAAAACCTTTAATACAAGGGCTTGAACTTATGAAAATGTGATATTTCATATGCTGTTAATTCTTTGCTTATATGGTACTTTTTATTTTCAAATATTAGATGGCACTTTATTTATCTTTTGTAGCTTAGGTTGATTTCTTACATGGCATTCTAAATCTGTATGGCATACACAGACAAATTTATAAATTATAAGCTATCATATATATGAGCATAAATATAAATTTTGGACATTTTTTTTGTGAGCTATATGAATATAAATTAGTTACATATTTTTTCTATTACTCAATATAAAAAAGTTGATATATACTTAAAATTTGAAACATATAAATTAACTATGCGGTTTAATTATTAAACACTAGCAAATTTAAATAAATCAAAATAAACCATAAAATAACATATTACTATTTATAGTTTCAAAAATGAGAATATTATTTCTACCTTATAATGTTAACATATATTTATAGGTTTATTTTTTTGTTTATTGTGATTTATTTAAATTTTTCTTCTTCTTAATACTTAAATAACACAGTTAATTTATTTTATATATTTTAAAGATATATAAATTTTTTTATTAATAACACAAAAAATATAGAGATGAATATATATTCCCATAATCCACAAAAAAAGAAGTCCAAAATTTATATATATGTCCATATATGAGATAGCTTATAATTTATAATTTAGTGTATATATGCCATGTAGATTTTGAATGCTATATAAGAAAATCCATGTAAGTTATTAAAGAAAAACAAAGTTCCATCTAAGATTTTAAAAGGGAAAAAAATACTATGTAAGTAAAGAATTAACATTGTTAGTTAATGCTGTGTAAAACATTACTTTTGTATAAGTTCAAACCCTTGTATTAAATGTTTTGAAATTCAAACCCTTATTTTCATATCCTGCAAAGTTCAGGCCCTAAAATTATTAGTTTCTCAATTATTGTTTTATGCAAAGTTTAAAATGTCTATAAGGCTAGTCTAACCATTAATAACCTTCTCTATAAATTTAAATTTTTAGATAAAATAATCATTCTAACATGATGATATTAGATTATAGGGTCAAAAATTTCAGTCCATGTCTCTAAAAAGAGAATACAATCTCTTTTGACTTTTAATTTATAAGGATTAAATCCATTAAATATAGCATTTAAGGTCTCCCAAAATCAATGATCCTAGTCAACTCAGTGATTTGCTGTTCAACTTGGCTACCTCTGATGTCTTTCTTGTAAAGATTGTCATTTTTTCAAAACCAAGAGATTGTCATTTTTCATAAGACTGGTATAAGTGAAAGTACATTTTTACATATTTTCCAAGTCATCGTTCTAGAAGTCGACTATAGTCACAAAAGACAGCTTTGTGGATGTGAAGACACAGGATCTGAAGAACTTACGTGGTTTCACCTTAGTCACAAAATTTACCGACCCTCGTTTATGTATCTATTCCAGAACTTCCAATTCTAGTTTATAGTAATAATTGATAATAAAAAATAAGATTTCATCCTAAACTAAATTGATATTATGCTTAATTATTTAAATTCTTGTACTATGGAATTAAAATTAATAATTTGTCAATTTTTGCAATGATGTTGTGTGCTATATCGTTAGAATATATATGTATTCTTTCCACATAAAAATCACAAGATTTGAGATCACTTTATAAGGTAGACCATTTCTCACATTAATTAAAGGCCCGTTTGAATTGATTTTTTTTTAGAAAAAAGTACTTTTTTTTTTCTGAAAAAGTCACATTAAATTTGCAATAATTATTTGATTTGGCTTTCAAAAAAGCTCAAATACAGCTTTTTTTAAAAATCAGAATTTTTAATTTTTCAAAAAAAGTTATTTTTCAAAAACTGTCAAAAAAAATACTTTTCAAAAAAGCCAATCCAAACGAACCCTAATTAACTTTTATTAATAAAAACTCAATAATTTTGAACAATATCTACGACAATCACATCTAGATGCAAAAGAATATTATCTTGCATGATTGAAAATTTTCCTATTCAACACTTA
Source organism: Cordia subcordata (assembly GCA_028554755.1). Lineage (NCBI taxonomy): Eukaryota > Viridiplantae > Streptophyta > Magnoliopsida > Boraginales > Cordiaceae > Cordia > Cordia subcordata. Next base: position 3,864,391 of record JAPTOF010000020.1, read on the forward strand.
ATTTTAAACTTTCAAAGGGCAACTCTAAATTCTGGCTTTTACAGCATTCAGGATTTTTGTTTTTTTTTGGTTCTCAATTAAAAGAACTCTTAAGACCAGACTACATATAGATTGACTAACTCCTATTCATAACTCCGGTATGCACTAGTGCTTCTTAACTCATGACCTAAATTAGTTAGAAGTAAAAAAAAAAAGAAGTTTGTAATATATGACAGCCGTAGATTAAACTCGACTTTCTTAGCACAATAGGTGATCACTATCCGACCAGCAAACCTAACACTTGAGGGCAATTTACTGTGTTAATTTCTTGTATACTTATATTTGATAATGGGTTTACAACATTACATGACACATATATTTGATAATGGGTATATTGTGTTAATTTCATGTATACTTATATTTGATGGCAATTTACATTACATTACGCTCTACTTCAAATTAAAGAGTAGAGCTTATAAACACTTACCGTAAACTCTGCGCTCTTTTAGGGTCTGTTTGGAATGACTCTTTTTTAGAAAAAAATATTTTTAAAAAAATATATATTAAATTTATAATAACTATTTGATTTGGTTTTAAAAAATAATTAAAACTCTGAAAAAAGTTTAAATATAATTTTTTCTTAAAAACAAAAATTTTCAATTCCTCAAAAAAATTATTTTTTAAATATTGTTAAAAAATATTTTAAAAAAAATCAATTCAAACGGAGCCTTAGTGACGTGGGAGGTCCATACACCAAACACCAGTCACCCCGGGTTTAGTTTCGATCACCTTCCCAAATTAAAACTTCATCTATGAGTATGAATTATCAGAGGTCGACTCCAAAAAAATCATCCATCAATGGTCGAATATCACGATGCCGTGTGAAACCAAAGCATTAAAAGGACAAGTGGAAAACCATGTCTACATTTTCTTTTGTTTTTTTTTTACCAAGTCTACGTGTCTAGACAAATAAGTACACCCCACTTTAGAAATGCTCCGTTTCTCACCTGCCAAACAGCTATCAAACATTCAATACGTTCACATTTCACAACGCAAACCAAACTCCCATTACACATCACACGTTAGGAGTCTGTTTGGATATTTTTTTAAAAAAATATTTTTTTGGGAAAAAAGTATATTATTCTGCAATGATATTTTAAAATATGGTATGGTTTTTTTTTTTAAATTATATATAAGTGGCGTTTTAAAAAATTCAACGTCCTTACTAGAGGCAATTTTCAAATAATTAACGTCCATATAAATGGCGGTTTTACTAATGTCTATTACTCACTTTTTTTACAATGAAATAAAAAAAAAGTACTTTTTTTATCAAAAGAAAAAATCAATTCAAGTGAGCATTAAATCTTTTAGTCAAAGTCTACACCTTTCATGGCCTATATATTCTGATCCTCCGAACAGAACCACACTGGTGAAAGATATCATATTTGCCATATATATCATCTTTCTGATTCAATCATGGCAGCTAATAATAATGATTTGAAGCTGTTGGGGGCATGGCCAAGCCCATATGTGATAAGGGCTAGAATTGCACTGAAGATCAAGTCTGTGGAGTATGAGTTTCTTGAGGAAAAATTTGGTTCAAAGAGTGAGCTGCTGCTGAAATCAAACCCGGTTCACAAGAAAATCCCGGTTCTTATCCATGGCGGCAAGCCTATCTGTGAATCACTCATCATCGTTGAATACATTGATGAAGTTTGGTCCTCTGGTCCTCAGATACTCCCTTCAGATCCTTACGATCGTGCCATTGCTCGCTTTTGGGCTGCTTATATTGATGATCAGGTATCTTAATTAATTAGTTCCTTTTGTTTTTTTTATCTACTAATCTTTGAGGATTATGTGATTTGAATACTTTCAAAATGATATTTCCAATTTTCGATGCAAATATTAAGCATAAACACATGTAAAACTGTGTAGTTGTCCACAAGAAATGCGAACAAATGGTGATTTAAGAGTTGTAGATCAAAGTTTCTCAGTTCAAGCCTTTCTTTCGGCTGAACTTTAATGGATCTATTAGCACATATGTCGAGCATGTAATTTTGGGTGAATCTAATATAGTGTTGTTAAAACTATTGAAGATACCCCTCATCTAAAAGTTCTTCTAAAGAGTATATTTGTTTATTTATTTTATTATATTAACACATCCGCGTATACAAACAGGTTCTGTTTTGAGCCTTCCATGCGCAGTCAGCTTTAATGTTTATGAGTATTGATAATAATTTCTATACTTAGTTTTTAGACCTTAATACATGTTAGGATTATCATTTTATTTAAAAGCTAATTTATTTAAAAGCTTAAATTTTTAAAAAGGATATTAATTCATTTGTTTATTATATTAATAGATAAACTAATGATCTTACTAATTGGGACGGTTGTACTTGGTTCTCTGAAAGCTTTAACTAGTTTTGAAACTAGAAAATGTATCATGTACTTGGCAAAATATGAAGGGGTTGGGTGTTATTTAAACACTCCCTCGCAAAACAGTTCTTCCCCCCCCCCCCCCGGCCAAATATCGGACAAAAAATTACTTTCTTTTTCTTTTAAAGTCAATTTAAACGAACCATTAAACCCCATATGGTGGTAGAAGCCCTTGTATGATGAAGGTTATGCAATGTATATTGCAGTGGTTTCCCGCCATGAAGGATATAGCAGAAGCACAAGGAGAGGAGGCCAAAAAAGCAGCCATTGATAAAGTGCACGAAGGCATAGCTTTGTTGGAAGATGCCTTTAAGAGCTGCAGCAAAGGCAAAAAATTCTTCAGCGGGGACGACGAAAAGATCGGCTACTTAGACATCGCATTTGGGTGCTTCTTGGGGTGGTTAAGGGTGACCGAGAAGATGAGCAATATGAAATTGCTTGATGAGGTGAAGACTCCTGTTCTTTACAAATGGGCTCAAGATTTTTGTGCTCACGCTGCTGTTAAGGACTTTATGCCTGAGACTGATAAGCTTGCTGAGTTTGCTAAGTTGATTATGGCCAAATTGAAAGCTCCATCTCAGAATTAAATTAGCTTGTTAGGTGGAATAATTTGGCTTTGCTCATTGTGAGTTCTTATAAGTAGCTTATGTTATCTATCTTTGTCGTAGGAGTACATCTCATATCAACGATGTCTCTGTGGATTGTGGTTTGGTGCGTCTCTTTGAGACGGTTTAATATAATACCAACCTGGTTTTGGTAAAAATATTATAAATACAGTTACGGACTGAAATAAGTTTTGTGTACTCTTTTTTCTTTGTTTATAGGACCGATAGTTGATGCTGAATGATTCGTTATGGTCAAAACTTTACTTTTGAATTTGTGTTTTTTCGTTATAAAATTTTAAATAATTCTTGACTAACTTAAAATATCTATTAAAACATTTGTACCACAAAATTTATAATTTTATAGTATTCTCGTGGATATGACTTTTGAGTAATGGATGCAAATTCAAATCAAAGACTAAAGACTTCCACCGCCGTTACCATTGACTTTAGCTTATTGAATTAATTATGCAGGGTCAGTTGACGGCTATGATTTTTGTTTCTAAAATTGACTTGAGCTTTGGGCTGGTATATTTTTCGTTTGCGCTGATTTAGGGGCTTCGCCCATTTTATGTAATTTTCTTCATTTCCGATATCCAATTTCAGGCCCTTTTAATGTGAGTCTATGCAAAGCGGAAAAAATAACAGTATCGACTTGGAGGTAACATGAAAGGCTCAACAGGATTCAAGTTTGTCTGGTGAGACATTAATATGTGACGTTTGTTTAATGCTCCAGTTGCAGTAAACTTAATTTCAAGTTAGACCGAGATCAAAAGTGTTATTTCGAGGTAATGAAGCTAGGTTGAAGCTGGCCCGATCGAATACGAGTAAAGAATACTAGACAAAAAAAATTTTATGTCGATCTTGAAAGTTTAGATCTAATTCATACTTTACAATTATTGATATCACCTCTTATACTATAATTTTGATACACCTAGAAAAATCGAAACCAAGAATAAGGATCTTCGGTAAACAAAATCAAGAATCATTACCTAAAAGAAAATTCCCGTCAAACTTTCGTCCATTGCAGAAAATTTCCCACTGTCTCCCGTAGGAGTAGGGGTCGTGTATCCTTTTTACGGCTACAAATTTTGTATGTGTTCGAACTCTGGAGTGGAAATGGATCGTCATCAATAAGAGAACGTTTAGGCTGGTTTGACATCATCTCGTACAACTTGTTTGCAGCAATTTAATTTCTCTTCTATGTACAATTTTATAATGACTACTTGCAATAGGCATCTCATGAAAATATCATCTCAGATCTAGATTTGATGTTTATTAATCAAATTCCAATATTTCTTTAGGGTCTGTTTGGATTGGCTTTTTTTTTTAAAAAAAGGCATTTTTTTCTTGAAAAAGTTATATTAATTTTATAATAACTACTTGATTTGACTTTTAAAAAAGTTGAAACTTTAAAAAAAGCTCAAATTCAGTTTTTTTTAATAGCCAGAATTTTCAAGTTTTAAAAAAAACCGTTTAAAAAAATTGTAAATAAAACACTTTTAAAAAAAGTCAATCCGAACGAGCTCTTAATTCACTTTCCTCCTTATACATCCCATTCAACATTTCCAAGTCTCAAGCCCTTGAGTATCAAATACATGGCGACAAGTAGTGATGTAAAGCTCCTAGGAGCATGGGCAAGCCCATACACAGATCGTGGGAAAAATTGCATTGAACCTCAAGTGTGTCGATTATGAGTTCATTAAGGAGGATATATTCAACAAAAGCGAACTCCTCCTGAAATCGAACCCAGTTCACAAGAAAATCCCAATTCTTCGCCATGCTGATAAGCCCGTTTGTGAATCACTTGTCATCATAAAGTATATTGATCAAGTTTGAATTAGCAGTCCTACCATCCTCCCTTCTGATCCTTATGATCGTGCCATAGCCCCATTTTGGACAGCCTATATTGATGACAAGGTATGGAAAATTTACCTGATTTTTTTGTTGCAATTTTAACTTGGATCCGCTACTATTGCCGTGAATTTATTTTTTCTTGGCGATGTTTCATGCCCCATTCTGCATCATTATTTTTTGTTTGGGAATTGTACTTATTCAATTTGTAATAGTTTGGAGTAGATGCTAGACTAGTAATTGGACATAAGTCATCTCATGGTACAGCTTATTTAGATTGGCTTTCTTTTTTCCAAACGATTCCTATATATATATAGAATCGCAAGTTCTGTTACTAAATTGACTTAAGCCCGATCTAACTTCTATTGATAAATATTGGCCCTTATTGTCGCCCCATAATTTTAATGCCCTATCTCACCTCAGTTTTGTGTGAGATTTGTGTACAGTTCATAATGGCTTGGGTTCGCTACTACTGTCATCACCGTTTAAACATTTTGGGCTAGTTCTTGAGGTTTAAATGTGGTGATAGGCCAGTAATTGGACCTCAGTAATTACAATAATTGGATGACATTTTTGCATGAAGAACTCTATTGCATGAAGTATTGAATTTGCTTCTAAATTTCCAGATGAAATTTTGGATAAAAATCAATTACAAAGATTTTTAGGCAGTCTTAATTACATTCAGCCTTATTATAAGAATTTGGCTAGTGATGCTGCTATTTTATATGAGAGACTGAGGAAATCCCCTTCCCCTTGGTCATAAAGTCATACTGAGGCAGTGAGAGTGATTAAATCAAAAGTCAAACAGTTGCCTTGTCTTATGCTTGCAAATCCACAATGGTATAAAATTGTGGAGACAGATGCTTCTGATATAGGATATGGTGGAATACTCAAACAAGTTCAACCCACAACAAAACAAGAATATCTTGTTCGATTTACCTCAGGGAAATGGAGGGAAAGTCAGCAAAAATATGCACCTGTTGCAAAAGAAATTTTGGCTATTGTCAACAGTGTTTTAAAATTCCAAGATGATCTTTTAAATCAAAAGTTTTTGATCAAAACTGATTGCAAATCTGCAAAATTCATGTTCAACAAAGATTTTAAACATAATGTTTCGAAATATATGTTCGCAAGATGGCAAACATATTTAGCCCCTTTTGAATTTGAAATCAAACATATTCAGGGAAAGAATAATACTTTGCCTGATTTTTTATCCCGTGAATATTTGCAGGAGGATGCAACCTCCTGATAGGGGTTTTCAAGGCCATGGGAAATATGCCCATGGTGGATCATCAAGAGGCCGTGGCAAATATGGTCATGGTAAAGGTAAAGGGAGAAATAATGCTCCTGATTATTTCTATGCAAATAAAGCATTGGAAATTGCTTCTGAAGAAGCTGAAGTACGTAAAAATATATTACGTGCTCAGAAGTTTGATATAAAGCTTCCACATCCCAGTTCACCAATATATTCAGAGACAATAAAGTTTCTTGAAGAACTGGAGAAAAAAGCAGAAGAAAGAAATATAAGTTCTTTCGCTTCAGCTCTAAATACTATAGAGCCAGATGAATCTGTGCAATATACACAGAATGCAGGAGAGGAAATAATTCTCTATTTGTCGCAGAAAGATCTCATAGATCAACAAGATCCATGGTTGCTGATGTCCAAATATTTGGATGATTTCTCATTTCCAGCACAGTCATATAAGACGAGACACCACTATGAGAAGATTCTCATGGAGACGCAATCTGCAGAGTTTGAACACTTCAAAAAGAGTGGAAAGGCAGATATGATGTCAAAAGATATTGCTTATAGCAAGATCTATATCAAGACTCTTATCAATGCGGAGCAATGGGGACTTTCTACACATAAATTGAAGTCCTATGTGGTATCTACACAACAAGGTCCCATTCTATATTCTTATTGGGATTATGTTGAAGGATTCTCAAAAGTATTTTATTTTGAGAATGACCAACATAAGCATTCATGGTTCGTGAAAATAGCTGGTACAGTCCTTAATAAGGATATTCCATCATGGTTCATAATTTGGTGGAATTATTTTGGTCCAAACTCATCAATACTTCCAGAACCATTCCAGGATCTTTATAAAAGATGGAAAGAAGTATCTCCAAGAATGCAGGATCTCAATCAAAAATCAGTTGAAGGATCTGCAACAATGTATTTCTTTCTGGAGTTCTCAATTCCATGGATTGTCAGATGGATCCCAGAAGTAAGTCATGCAGATAAGCATGTTCCATGTTTGAAAAGAATATTTTTTTCAAAATTCTGGCAAAAGATGATACAGAAAGATCCAAAGACGAATCAATTATATTCCCAGGATCTTATCAATGAAATGGAAGAAAAGCTTCAACAATATAAGAAGGAAGCTAGAGAAAAGCAAAAAGCAACAATTCAACCAAAATCATGGTTTGAACAGTTTGTAAATAAATTGCAGAAGGAAAATCCGTCCATATCTTTGCAGGATATAATGTTGCAATATATGGATAATGTCAAAGAGGAGATGATCCAATTCACTCAACAAAGTGATACATCTTCAGAGAAATCAATGGAGATTTCACCTCAAGGCAGCAGATATTTCTGTCTTGCAGGACAATCACAAGATCCAGAGGAAGAAGAAAACTATTCCTTGGATGACGTGTTCGAATCTTTGAAGGACGCGTTGAAAGGTCCACTTCAAATCAAGAAGAAGGGAGAATCGTCCCAGAGTGATCCTAAACAGGATAAAGTTTAGGTGGAAAAAGGGAAAAGAATAGTGATTATCATGATGACAGTGGAGAAAGCGGTCGTGATAATTGCTCCAAGACAAAGAAATCTTATGAATGGATAATAATTCCAACAGATTTCACAAAAGTTTCTGTCATATATGGACAGGTGTCCACTATTCATAAATTAGTGGAAATACTGTAGATAAACAGTAATTTACTTTTTACTGTTTGTAATTATGTTGTTTCGCAGATCTGAAATATGTGGAATCCGTGGAAAATTGTTTTGAATCTTTGTTTCAAATCCGAGGCTTCAATTGTCTATAAAAGCCACAACTCGGAAGAAGAAACATAAGACTAAAATAAGACTAGAATTAGATAGTTTACTTTTTATATTTTGTAAATTTTGATAAAGAAATAAAAAGTTCAGAGTTTTTTTTCCCAAGTATTCTCTTTTTATTTTTCTGTCATTTATTTTTATTTGTTTGAATTCTTGGCCTCATGACAGGCTGAGTTGTTGATGAATTGATATAATGCTGATATAACATAAAAGTTGTTTTAAGCTGATATAGACTTAGTTGATAACCCTCAAATACTCCGCTGACATGTTTTAGACTTAAGGGTTTTGATATATCTTTGATATTGCCTGGAGTTCTGGTTCGAAGTATATGATTGAATCCTAGGAGTGTCCCAGGTCAGTGTTGCCATTGCCATTGTGTTGAGGCGTAGGCATTTTTGACCTTCTTCTCTGTTCACTCCATGGTTAGGATTTGATGATATATTAGGTAATGTACCAGGGATCCATTCTTTTTTGCATATTTTAGATATAGCTTAAAACTTAAGGACTCAGTCATGTCCACGGACTGCTGTTATTTGCAGTCTTATCACCTGGGCCTATTTGGTATCAGAGCCATTGTAGTCAATACTCTTTGGTAATGAGTATTAACTCAAGTTTTATGTTGATCAGTATTATTTCAATTCATCACTTGATTGCTCAAATAATCTGAGTATGTCTTCAATTTTTGCAATATTTGGGAAATATCAGAATACTGTGAAAAACAGTAAGAAGGAAGAATATGATATTCCAAAAAATTTAGATTTGTTAAATAAATGGACAATTCCTAAAATAGAACCTAGGATGATATATTCCTTTGGTACTTTTAAAAAACTAAGTTTTAAACAAATAGTTAAGACTTGTGAAGAATCTGTTCCTATACATAATGAGGATTTGACTATTAAATTACTTAGTCAAGATGATATTGATGCATATACATCAGAATATAAGTTCTTGCATATTGGACTTGTTCAGGTAGCTTTTAAACCTCTTACATTATCTGGTTTACTTGAATCATTTTTGGCTGTATTACGTGATGCTCGTAATATGAACTGGCGTCAATCTCTCATGGGTATAAGGGAATCCAGTTTAGCTCATGGTCCTATATATTTTAATGCATATCCGAATTTACAATTATCTTTGTCGGATGTCAATATTCTGGATGCGTTAACTTTATATGTAAAAACGCATGGATATAATTATTTGCTAGGGACAGAAGTTATTTGTATCTGTTATAGGGTATATTTTAAGCCTTTATATACTTTGAATCCAAAGTGTAAATTGATGAATACAAATCAACAAGAAACCATAATATTTGAAACTAATTTTAATAGATCTAAAATAACAACTAGGAGATCTATTAGATGGGATGAAATAAACTTTCCAGAAACTTGGTTAGCTGAAAAAATAATTCCAGCAACACCCATAATAAATGAAGATTTGGTGGATGCAATCCAAACATCTACTGGAGATATTAAAATACAATTTAATAAAAAAAGTACATCTGAAATAGATGGAAATTTAGAACTAGGAAGATCTAGATATTCTAGAACTAGTTCAATTCATTCTTATATTTCTCCTATTGATTATAGAGTTGAGTTACCCAATACTGTAGGGAGTTCATCTTCTAAATCAGAATCTGAAAACCTGTACAATAAAGTTCAGGGAATCAAAATCAATGAAGATAATATAGCTCAAGGAGTATATAATAATCCTGAAGAAACTTTTAGACCAGAAATAACTGAGTCAGAGTTAAATTTTCCAATTTAACAATGAATCAAAATAAAATTGATTTCAGTCCAGGTAGTTCTGCTAGGAAACAAATACAGGCAGAATTTCAAAAACCAATATATCAACCTTTCAGAGATTTGTTTGCTAAAAATATTAATTTAGCAGAAAGAAAAATTCTTCAAGATGAATTCTATAACCATTTGGAAAATATAAATGAAATAAAAGATTTTATTCCATGGTTTTTAGAAACTTATCTAGGGAATCATATAAATGTCCTAGAAAAAATATGGAAGTTAAAAAATGGAGATCAAGTAGAATCAGTCTATCCTCCAACTCATCAATCTATAATAATGGATAAAGAAAGAATGAAATTATATGCAAATGCTTTCTTTAATCTGCAAAAGAATGAGACTCTTCCAACCACAACAAAAAATATAAATGATGTGGTAAAACAAAATAATTTTACTAATCTTTATCTAGTAGCCTTAGGAGAACAAATATTATTTCTCAATAATAGGTTATTAAAAACATATATGATGATTGAAGAAAATTATTATTATTATTATTATTATTATTATTATTATTATTATTATTATTATTATTATTATTATTATTATTATCATTATTATTAATCGTATTATTACTATATGAATATTATTAATAATAAATGTTATCATAATTATTATTATTAAGATCATCATTATTATTAACAATATTATTATTTTTATGATTAATGTTATATGTTAGATGTTATTATTAATTTTATTGTTACTATTATTGTTATTATTATCATTATTTATTATTATGATGATGATGATGGATGATTAATGTTATCTTTTTGTTATTATTATTATTATTATTATTATTATTAATACTATTATTGATATTATTATTAATAAGATTAGTGTTATCATTATTATTATTTGATAAAATTAGAGATTTAATGTTTAGAGTCAAGTATACTTAGTTAATCGTTATTATTATTTTTTATTTTAGGACTCATTATGGATACTCGACCTGCACTAGTAGATACCACGTTACTGTGCCACTTTCTGGAGCACCTAGTGCAATATTTGCAGAATCTACACCATTTGGGTACTTTTAGGTGCTATAGGTCAAATTAGTCTTTGTTTAATGATCCAGAGCACCCATTGGTACAGCAGCAGTTGGTGGGGACAGGATTCTACGGGTGTTATAAATCCCACTACCATCAGCTTAACCGCAGATTGATTATTGCCATGATAGAGAGGTGGCGGCCGGAGACCCACACATTTCATTTACCTGTAGGGGAGGCTACCATCACCCTACAAGATGTGGTCGTGTATTGGGGTCATCCCGTCACTGGTATTTCTATTCTGGTGCTTGATATGGTCTCACGCTCGAGGGACGATTGGGTTGTCACGATCCGTGATTTGTTGAGGATTGATGCGAATGCGGTTGTGGACAACGGTACCGGTCGTATTGACATTGTGGGGAACTCGATAAATTTCGTCCAGCTGTGGGATAGGTTTGTGATGCAGGGCACTCCGGATAACCCCAGTCAGTACCAAACGCAGCAGCGAGCACAGCTGTAGATATTTCTCGTGATTTGCTGTCACCTTTTTGCGAAAACGAGTACGAATGACGATAATTTGTCCTGGTTACCGTTATTGGCAAACTTTGAACGTATTCGAAAGTACAACTGGGTCTCAGTTGTACTATCATATTTGTACCAGCAACTTGACCGCGCCTCGTTCCATTAGTGTAAAGGTATATGCAGAGCTGTAACACTAGTCCAAGTATTGGTTTGCATCATGTAGTTACGTTTAGATTTTATGAATGTTAACTTTATTATTACAAACGTTATTATAACATAATACGTGTTTAATGTTTGCAGTTTTTTGCATGGGATAGATTCACAGCTTTTCGGTCTCAGCTCCTACATCCCACACGAGAGCGGCTACAGCGACAGCAGCATCATCTGGAGCCTATGTTTCAGCTCCCTGGTGTTTCACGAGGTCCACTGTTTTACGTGAAAAAGGAAATGACAGATGCATCCGGAAAGTCAGGTCAAGTTGAGTGTCGGGATGTTATAGACCATTTGCAACCAGACAAGGTATAGTACACTCAAGTTGCTCTATTAAATATTCATATCCTGTATTATTGAACACGTGTGTGATGCATGTAATTTCTGTGCATTGAAATGCCTTCTTAGCTATGAAATGCCTCACCAAATTACCAAACCCGAGGTCAAGTTTCTGTGCCCCGACGCAGTTATTTGCGCCATACATACATGTCTAGCGTCATACTGCGTAATCTCCCACTGCTTGTGTGTTACTTTCCTTATGACGCATACATACCATGGGCATGCTACACTTCCACTGTGTGTTTCCCTATATCGTATCTTTCACAGGGTCTTACTCGACTTGACGACCCTATATTCCTTTTGTATTTTCATCGCATTCTGTTGAACAGCCCTTATCCTATCTACTTTGGATGGGAACACCATTCCTTTAGCCAGTTCCATCCTGTCGGGATCCCATATTGGACGTTTGATGACCTCGTACCTGCTTGTAGTGTAGAATTTAGTCCTAGCAGTATGGAACTCCACTGCGTCCTACTCATCTACCTCCGCCTCTACATCAACATCCAGTCCATCTACCTCTTTCTTAATTTGGTAGTTCAAACTTGATTCTGAGAATGCATCTTCTTCTTGTTCGTCCAATTCACTGTCCTCATTTTTTTCGTCTGCCTTTGACAAAACAATATCTGCTGCAACGTCACATCTCTCCTCCGTGCCACCAGCATAATGAGAAGGTCCTCTGACTTCAAAAGTGGACTGTGGTTGCGGGGAAAAAGAAAAAGTGGCCAACTCTGCCGCTATTGTTGCAATATTGATATGTTCATCTTTTTCATACGATGGTGCTACGTTTAGGTCCGGCATGTTGGACTGGTACAGGACGTCGGGCATTTGTTGCGGCACATACACGTCGTCAAACTGAACGGACTAAACGTCCACTATTACGTGCGCCACACAATAGTTACATTCACAACAAGATGTGCCATACATCTCCCACATATCTTCATCATCAATTATTGCGCTTAGATAATAATATATCTGCTGCAATGTAGCATCCCATCTAAGGCCACGATAGCATAAGTTAACCCTCTCGATGGTCGAACACAACCCTAGTTTTCTAATTACACGAAAAACAAATTGATCGTAAGTTGTATCGGGATGAATTTTGATTTTGCGTGGTATACTTGGACTTCTATAATCAAGACCGTAATCGGTCATTATTGTAGTACCACCGTAGTATAAAAGAACAGTAACATCGGTTGAATTCATTCTTTCAGGTGCTTTGGTAGAAACTTATACTGACAAATTAAATGAATTTGGTAGAAAGTGGAATGATGGGTAATGGATTGAATGATCTGGTGGAGGAAGGGTTTGGGGTTTATATAGGCAAAAAAACACATTCTGGGAGTGCAATTTCTGAAATTTCCCATGACGTGAAATGACTAAAGCATGATTAATGGCAAGAATATATTCCGGATACTACAAACGCAATCCCAGAATGCGTTGCCAAAAATATTTTCTCTTCCCAGCAATCAAATCAAATCGGAATCAAATCAAATTTGGTAGGGTTGCAGGGAAAACCCAGAAAATGGGTTTCGAAAGTGCAGAACGCATTCCTGGAGTGTGGCCACACTCCCAGAGCACGTTCCGCCTTCTGGGAACACGTTTTGCGTTATGGGAATGCGTGAAACGCGTTTTCGGAACCAATTTAGGTTATTTTTAAAAACACTTTCAGAATGGGGTTAGTTTTGCATGATATTTTAAAATTTGGGTAAAAAAAAATCCTAAATCTAGACGCATGAGAATATTGAAAAAGAATTCAGGTACTTATTAAGTTATAAAATATGCTTACCAAGTCATGTGAGTACGTACATGTTGTGCGGTCGTTGTTAGCTAAGAACCTATTTGGCTCTACTTATTTTTCTGCTTATAAGTACTTGGAAAAATACATCCTTAGGCTATCTCCAATAGCTCTCCTATATTTTCTCTTAAATTTAAGTGATTTGAGTCATTTTCTTATAATTTGGGATCCCTTATTTTCAGTTATACTCCAACAGCTCCCCTATTTTTTATCAAACTCTTAGTTTAAGAAATCCCTATTTTAATTTTACTCCAACAGCTATCTTATTTTAAAATATTAAAACTATGGGAAATAGGGGATGGGATTTGGGTTTTGGCTTTAGGGGATGAAAAAACCCCCTATATATGGGTGTTTTGTTTTAGGGTTTTGAAAAGACTTAAATTTTGGGGGATGGGATAGGAGAGCTGTTGGAGCACATTAGCACCAATCACTCCCCTAAATATGGGGTTTTTTTTTTTTTATGTTTAGGGTTGTTGTTGAAGTAAGCCTTACATACTTATTACTATTTGTAGCTTAGAAGTCCCAAATAAGCTTAGCCAAACAGGTTCCAAATTTGTAAGTATCATAATTGCTTACTATAAATTATGTGATAGGGTAGAACCATATGGCCTATGGGTAATAAGCAACATCTCGTTGAAATGTTTTGAAGAATTTAAAGTACTTAGCATGGTTTTTTCATATATAGACCGTAAAAAGAAAACTTACTGACCTTTTAAACAAAGATTAATAAGCTCGTGAATGCTTCATGTTTTGTTCAACTATTTTGTCCTACATATCATAGTTTGTAACACTGGATTACAAACTCAAGTTTCACTAATTAAGGCACTGTTCGGTAATAGTGTTTCAACTAGTGTTTAGTATTTTTATTTGGTCAAACCACTATCTCTTCCTATTTTTGTTGTTCGGTAAAGTAGTGTTTTAGGTAATGTTTTTAGTTGAAATAGTATTTGAAGTAGTGTTTCTGAAACGTTAATATTTTTAACGTTTCTGGTAGTAGATAGCGTTTCATTTTTTATTTTGGCAATTTTACCCTCTTTTCATTATTTTTTGGCAATTCTACCTATTATACAATCTCTTTCTACTTTTTTATATTTTCTTTCTCAAGTATAAATCTAAAATAACATAAAAAGTAATTTTAAATCCTATCTATATCAAAATATACTAAAAAAGTGTAAGTCTTATTCATCCATTTATTATTTTTCTTGACAAAATAAATCTTTGATCAATTAAAAAATATTTCTACAATAATAACTTTTTTTGTAATATTAATAAAATTAATTTATCAAAAGTAATTTTATTATACTTTAATAATCAAATGTTATTACAAGAAACATATATCTAGTTATGAAATAAATTATCTCATTTCAATAATAGTAATAATAATTATATTTATCATAATATAATAACATAATACCAATGTCTTTTTATGTCATTTTATATTCATCAACTAATCAAACAACTAATTTTATCGAACACATATTATTCAATCAACAAACCAAACAGCTTTTCGTTAACAGTTAAAATACAACAGCTACCAGCTATTCAAACCACTATCTACTACTTAAACAGCTGTCAGCTACTCTAACAACTAATTTTGCCGAACAGGCCCTAAGTGTCACTAGTTAAGAAATTATGGAGAGCGTACATTATAGAAGATAAGAGCTGCATATTCTATTTCTTATCGTGCTGAGTTAGTACATGTGTGTGTGTGTGTGTATATATATATACTGTTAATCCTTTTACTTTCCTCTAAATTATGAAATTATTTCTCATATAGAGATCTTATTAAATACATAAATTCTTATTATAAACAAATCGAATGTAATAATATAAATTATTGTTGAAAAAATGATAGTTTTAAAGTCTAAACCTTGCAAGATATGAAGGTAAGGGCTTAAACTTCAAAACCTTTAATATAAGGGCTTGAACTTATGAAAATGTGATATTACATATGCCGTTAATTCTTTGCTTATATGGTACTTTTTCTTTTCAAATATTAGATGGCATTTTATTTATCTTTTGTAGCTTAAGTGAATTTCTTACATGGTATTCTAAATCTGTGTGGCATAATAGACAAATTTATAAATTATAAGCTATCATATATATGAGCTCATATATAAACTTTGGACTTTTTTTGGTGAGCTATGTGAATATAAATTAATTACATATTTTTTCTATTACTCAATATAAAAAAGTTGATATATACTTAAAATTTGAAAAATATAAATTAACTATGCGGTTTAATTATTAAAGAATAACAATTTAAATAAATCAAAATAAACCATAATATAACATATTACTATTTATAGTTTAAAAAATGAGCATATTATTTGTACTTTATAAAGTTAGCATATATTTATAGGTTTATTTTTTTGTTTATTGTGATTTATTTAAAAAAATTTTCTTCTTAACACTTAAACTACACAGTTAACTTATTTTATATATTTTGAAGATAAATAAAATTTTTTATTAATAACACAAAAAGTATATAGATGAATTTATATTCCCATAATCCACAAAAAAAAAAAGAAGTCCAAAATTTATATATGTGTCCATATATGAGATAGCTTATAATTTATAATCTAGTGTATACATGCCATGTAGATTTGAATGCTATATAAGAAAATCCATGTAAGTTATTAAAGAAAAACAAAGTTCCATCTAAGATTTGAAAAGGAAGAAAAATGCCATATAAGTAAAGAATTAACATTGTTAGTTAAAGTTGTGTAAAACATTACTTTTGTATAGTTTAAGCCCTTGTATTAAATGTTTTGAAGTTCAAGCCCTTATTTTCATATCTTGCAAAGTTTAGTCCTTAAAATTATTAGTTTCTCAATTATTGTTTATGCAAAGTTTAAAATGTCTATAAGGCTAGTTCAACTATTAATAACCTTCTATAAATTTAAATTTTTAGATAAAATAATCATTCTAACATGATATTAGATTATGGGGTCGAAAATTTTAGTCCATGTCTCTAGAAAGAGAATACAATCTCTTTTGACTTTTAATTTATAAGGATTAAATCCATTAAGTATAGCAGTTAAGGTCTCCCAAAATCAATGATCCCAGTCAACGCATTGATTTGGTGTTCAACTTGGCTACCTCTGATATCTTTCTTGTAAAGATTGTCATTTGTTCAAAACCAAAAGATTGTCATTTTTCATAAGACTAGTATAAGTGAAACTACATTTTTTCATATTTTCCAAGTCATCATTCTAGAAGTCAACTTTATATATTCTGCGCCAGCAGATGTAGAAGCTTCGAATTTACAAAATTTAAATATCAAATATTAACTACTTTAAATTCTCCCCTTGAGCTAATAATGACCTTATGCTTCCAACCCGCAAACGACCATCTGATTTTTTTAGAGTCAATTTGGCATTGTTGTTACAATTTATTATTATTATTTTAAAAATTGATAAGCTTAAACATGCGGTTAAGAAAAATTATTTTATTATTTTGGTAAATTTTTTGTTTAATAACTTGTGATTTATTTGGTTAAAATTGTTTTTCAAAGTATTGGCATGATTTATTTATTGATTTCAATATTTTAGATTTTTTATTTTTAATTTGTTAAATCTTTTTTAATTTTCTTTTTTTATTTTAATATTTTATTTTTACATTTTTAAAATTTTAATATATTTAAATGTTGTAATTTTATTATTTACAATTTTTATTTTTAGTTTACATTTCTTAAAGTTTTTTAATTTTGGTTAAATAATATATTTAATCTTTAAACATAAATAAATATGTTGAAAGTGTTGTTATAAAAAAGAGTGTATATATAAATCTATTGTTTGTAAAATGCAGTTTAAGAAAAACAACATAATTGGTACTGTTTCAAGACTCGCCTCTTGAAATACAGTTTTGTCCATAACCAAATATTTTGCGCACATGTTTTTTTTTTGCAAAATGTATTTTTTTCCTTTTTTTTTTTTGGCTGAACCTCAATTGCAGACAAGCTCTCAATTGCATTAATAAAATAAAAATTTTTCTATCTATACATTATATAATAGAGTGTAATATCTCTTTCATTAATGTCACATATAATTCATCATTTCTATATTAATCTTTATTTTCTAATCGAAATTAGATCTTTTTTATTTTTCATGTTCAATTTAAATATTTTTTTAATCACTTTGAGTAACTTATAAAAATATGATTATTATTGAAAACTTACCAAAAATAAAATTTTACAAAATATATTTATATCTTATGTTGCATAAACATAAAAATCCATATAAATGTATTCATTTTTCTCGTGTATTGCACAGGCGAATTAAATTAAATTATTATATAAAAGAAGAAACATGTTTTTTTTTTCAATACCAGGTGTCATCAGTATACGATCTTTTTTCCTCCAGTAAATATTGGATCCATCCTTATATCCAACTAAAGTTATTTCCTATTACAGATTAGATCTCTTTTTTATTTTGCTTCTCCAATTTAAATATTCTTTTCAATCACTGAAATTCTTATAAAAAAACTGATTATTATTGAGAAATTTATTAAGAATAAAATCATATAAAATATATTTATATTTTATCATACTATATGCACAAAAAAAATTACATAAAGGGCTCATTTTCCTCATATGCCATACAAGTAGTACTCTAATTTATTATTATATAACGACCTCTAGTAATTATAATTAAATATCTTTCTAGTATATATTTTTCTGACATACTTTAGGAGTAGTACGTTAGGTAGTAATATTCATGCGATTCAAGGGGAACAATAATAATGAATCTTCGCTCCTGGCATCGTAAAAAAACAAAGAAAAAAAGTCTGCATCAATTGAAAGCTTTAGGGTCTGTTTGGATTAATTTTTTTTTAAAAAGTATTTTTTTAAAAAAAATTACATTAAATTTATAATAATTATTTGATTTGACTTCCAAAAAAACTAAAATTCTGAAAAAAGCTCAAATATAGCTTTTTTAAGAAACTAGAATTTTTAGCTTCTAAAAGAACTGTTTTTAAAAAATTGTTAAAAAAAATAATTTTAAAAAAAGCCAATCCAAACGAGCCCTTAGTCACAAAACACAGCTTTGTAGATGTGAAGACACAGGATCTGAAGAACTTACGTGGTTTCATCTTAGTCACAAATTTACCTACCCTCGTTTATGCATCTATTCCAAAACTTCCAACTCTAGTTTATAGTAATAATTGATTGATAATAAAAAAAATGAGATTTCGTCCTAAGCTAAATTGATGTTATGCTTAATTATTTAAATTCTTGTACTATGGTTTAAAATTAATAATTTGTCAATTTTTGCAATGATGTTGTGTGCTATATCATTAGAATATATGTATTCTCCCCACATAGAAATCACAAGATTTGAGATTACTTTATAATGTAGACCACTTCTTATATTAATTAATTAACTTTTACGAATGAAAACTCAATAATTTTGAACAATATCTACTACAATCACATCTAGATGCAAAAGAATATTAACTTGCATGATTGAAAATTTTCCTATTCAACACTTAATTTTAAACTTTCAAAGGGCAACTCTAAATTCTGGCATTTAGTGCATTCAGGATTTCTTTTTGTTTTTTTGGTTCTCAATTAAAAGAACTCTTAAGACCAGAGTATATATAGATTGACTAACTCCTATTCATAACTCCGGTGTGCACTAGTGCTTCTTAACTCATGACCTAAATTATTTAGAAGTAAAAAAAAAAAAAAGTTTTGTAATATATGAGAGCCGTAGACTAAACTTGACTTTCTTAGCACAATAGGTGATCACTATCCAACCAGTAAACCTAACACTCATGGAAATTTACTGTGTAATTTCTTGTATACTTATATTTGATAATGGGTTTACGACATTACATTACACCTATATTTGATAATGGGTTTATGGTGTTAATTTCATGTATACTTACATTTGAGGGCAATTTACATTACATTACGCTCTACTTCAAATTAAAGGGTACAGCTTATAAACACTTACCATAAACTTTGCTCTCTTTTAAGGCCTATTTGAATTGATTTTTTTTAAAGAAAAAATAATTTTTTTCTGAAAATTTTATATTAAATTTGTAATAACTATTTGATTTGATTTTTAAAAAAATTAAAACTCTGAAAAAAGTTTAAAAATAACTATTTCTTAGAAGTTAAAATTTTTAATTTCTTAAAAAAAATATTTTTTAAAAATTGTTAAAAAATATTTTTTAAAAAAATCAATCCAAACTAACCCTTAGTGATTTGCGAGGTCCATACTCCAAACACCAGTACCCACGGGTTTATTTTCGATCACCTTCCCAAATTAAAACATCATCAATCAGTATGAATTATCAGAGGTCGACGCCCCCAGGGGCATAGGTGAGTTAGTAAGTGGCCAGGTGACTAGGGTGGAGACACCCTGACAACGCGGGATCGAGTCCGTGTGGCGGCAGTACTCCGCTGAAATATTGCGGGGGCTGTTGCTGGATTTCCACGCCCGTTGGTCCTCTCCCTGGTCGAGGGGGCTGTTGCTGGATTTCCACGCCCGTTGGTCCTCTCCCTGGTCGGGCTGCCACTCACGCACATCCCTCGATTTACCTCCCGCCTGGTTAAGGGGCCTCTGGCCAAGTGGGAAAGGGGTTCTCCTTTGGTTAACCCTTTTATAAATTATCAGAGGTCGACTCCAAAAAATTCATCCAATTATTCAAAATCATTGAATATAAATAAATTTTTATTTACTCACATTGATGTCAAGTTTATTTTCACACCTTATATGCTAAAGTTTAGATCAATGACAAAAGAGCTAATAACAATTATAATAGCCAAAAAAAATAAGAAAAGTACTATTTTTCTATGATTGGCAAGAATAAAAAGATCAATTATACTAATTCACCAATTCAAATATAAATAATATTCATATAAGAATGAGCCATATATGTGAAAGTAGTTAAAAGCTAATATCAAAGTAAAATACTAACTTAATTTATAAGGCGAGAGATTTTGTGATCATGATTGAATATTTAATAAATTTTAAGAAAATTGATTTGAAAATTAAAAATAAAGAATAAAGTGATTTAAAATTTTATAAGTAAGAAACATACCTTTTTTCTCTTTTTAAACGTGAGAAGCAGCTTGATGGTGGTCACGTCAAATAGTGAAAGTGGCGTGTGGTCTTTTTTTTTTTTTTTTAACTCCAAACGGCTTGCTATTACTTGCAAAAAGGCAGTAAAAAACAAAAGTCCATGACAAGATTCGTACTCCTGACCCTTTAATTGGACAAGCCACACTTGGCTATTAAGCAATCCTAGCTTTTGCTCTTGTACGGGTGGCAAAAATATATATTTACTTGTAAAAATAAACAAAAAATAAACAACATTAAAAACCGAGGGGTAGCGGCTGCCACCACTTTAGCTCTACCCCTGCTTGGTGATGTTTCATGCCCCATTCTACATCATTATTTTTGTTTCGGAATTGTATTCATTCAATTTGTAATAGTTTGGAATAGATGCTAGACTAATAATTTGACATAAGTCGTTTTGTGATGCTGCTCGTTTGGATTGGTTTTTTTCTAAACGAGTCCTATATATATAGAAACACAAGTTTTGTTACTAAATTGACTTTACCCCGATCTAACTTCTATTGACAAATATTGGCCCTTGATTGGTGCCCCATAATTGCAACGTTTCATCCTACATCGGTTCTGTGTGAGAAATTTGTGAAGACTTTATAATGACTTGGGTTTGCTACTATTGTTATCACCCACTTAAATATTTTGGGCCAGTTAATGACATTCAAGTGTAGTGGTAGGCCAGTAGTTAGACCTGAGTCATTACAATAATTGTGTGACATTTTTGCATGAAGAACTATATGTTTGCAAGTTTTTCCATTGGTGATGGAGCTTCGAAAGGCGGAAGAAAAGCAAAAAAAGATAGCAGCAATGGAGAAAATATTTGAAGGTCTGGTATTATTGGAAGAGGCGTTTGTCAAGTGTAGCAAAGGGAAAGCTTACTTTGGTGGAGATAGCATTGGCTACATTGACATTGCTCTGGGAAGCTTCTTGGGGTGGCTGAGGCTAGTGGAGAAGATGGCAAATCTCAAGCTGTTTGAGCTGTTTGATGAAACCAAGACTCCAGGCCTGCTTGGATGAGCTGAGAGGTTTTGTTCACATGAAACTGTTAAAGATGTCATCCTGACCCTGATGAACTCATTCAGTATCACAAGGAATTTCAAGGCAGGGCTAGAGCTGCTTCAAGCCACATAGCTCTTTGATTAATTTGTTGCACTCGAAAAAATTAAGAGATTTGATGTACTTCTAATTAGCATGCTAACACGAGCTTAAAGTTATCACTAGTATAATGTTTGGGAATCTAATGATTTATTAATCATTAGAGGAGCTAGAATACTGTTAGCACGTCAACCCTAACTTAAATTATCACTAGCACAATATTTGGTAATCCAATCTATATTTTTTGATTAGGAGTTTTGCATATATAATAAATTTGTTTTGAGAATCAAATGAATAATGATAAAGTTATAACATAATTGTTTGATCTCTATTTTCCGTATAATCAAATCCATATTATCATAGGGCGTGCACCATTACTAATTTTACATATTATGCTAGATATTATTCTAATTTTATCATCCAAAATAACCTCCTATATATGTCTAATTCACATGTTAAAAGAAAGAAAATTAAAAAAAAAATCTTTAGTTAGTATATCAATTAAACATAGACGTAAAATGTGAAAAATAACAAAATTGAGATGATATCTAGGATTACTCTCAATCTTTTCATTATGTTATTAACATTATTGAAATTACAATAAAATCTAAACTTATTACGGTGCCTATAGCGTGAAGACTCATCAAATCATTCAACAAATAATTTTGTCTCATGACTAGATATTTCGTGGAATCATCCATACGGTTTTTCTTATTTTTATTAAGACAACAGCTTAGGAGTCAAAAATCTTTTTTTTTTTAATACATTTTTTGTTGCAAAAGTCAAATCTAAAAATGTGAAATTCAATAATATCTCATCAATTCTCTATATTTGTTTTCCATTGTCAACTATACCACATATGACCTTTCAAGCGACATTACAATTTTAATACCTAGTTGGCTAATTGAAAATCATATCCATGTTCCTATGTGTCCGCACCTCATTTGTTAGGAAATCATAAGTCACAGCTTTAATTTTAAACAACCAAATACATTTGAAGAAGTCATTAATTACTACTTTCACCGGCAAAACCTTATTAGCAAAAATTAGGCAATAGAATCAAAATACCTTTTTTTTTGTCTTTTCTATTTTCTTTTATAGGGTACAAATTAAATAGAATCAAACTATCAAGGGAATTATTTAAAAACACTATCATTTGGTGTACAAAATCGGCTATCCACAAAGGACAGTGCATATTTTACTCGTTTCTTCTTTTTTTTTGTTTTAGGATTTATTCCTCATTTTTAAACACACAACAAAACCCCTTTCATATAGAATACAACAATAACACCAAATTAGCTAACTCAAAATCATATCCCATGTTCCCATGTGTGTAAAGTTGATCTTCTAGATATCATAGATAACTACTTCTAAACAAACTAAAAGGAATTCTACAAAATCATTAACAACTACCCAAATCCTACATAATAAAAATTAGGTAACAGAACCAAACTATAATTTTCTAATTCTTCTTCCGTTGATATAAAAAGAATAAATTGTCAACGAGTTACAAAAAAAAGTACAAGGTATAATATATAAATTTGACAAATTTGATAATGGTACGTTTTGTTTTTTATTTTTTAAATTTTTAAACAAACAGAATCAAATAATCAAATGAAGTGGTTGTGAAAGAAGCGTCCAAAGTTACTATAATTATCGATGTCTATCTGGGAAACAAGACAAGGACATTAAACTTGTACATTTTTCTCAGAATCTTTATAAATCTTTCTTCCACCTGCAAACATTTTTAACACACATGTTGTACACACATAGGTAGCGAACCACCAAAGATCGAACTCAAACGTCGAGCGCGCACACACAAGCACACACAGATGGAGGGCTCGAAGATAAATAAATGGGGTTATGAAGTCAAGACTTCTTCTGATGCCTGTATCTCTGCTATCAATGCTTACTATCACCAGGTTCTCGAAATTTCTCTTCTCTTTTTTTTTGGGCTCATTTGAATTAATTCTTTCTGAAAACGCTTTTCTGTATGATTTTTGTTAAAGTACTACATCAAGAAGTTCTTGTAACTCGAAAAAAAAAAAGCTGAAATTGTGCTTTATTGACAAGTTTTGGCTTTTTTAGAAATCAATTTAAGTACTTTTTGCAAAAGAAGCTTACTTGTTCATATTATTATGTTTCTATAAGAATTTATTATTCTTAGTCTAGCCCAAAGAACACTTCATTGGATGGTGGAGAAGCTTTGAGGATATTATCATGTCTAGTTGTTGTTCTTGTTCATTAGTTTCTTTTTCTTTCTTTTCTTTTTTTCTTTTTTGGGATTTTTGACTAGTTTTTCTGGTGAGTGGTGATTGGGCAGGTGCTTAGCTATGGAAGGGAGAGGAAGGTAATTTTGGAAGCACCTAAACGTGATCCAAACTGCGTTTTGGGCAACATTTTGGCAGCGCATTTCCTCAGCTCCAGTGATCATTCTCATTCTACTTCGCTCATTGGAGCTGCCAAGTCTGGTCTGGTATGATGGTTTCTTTATTTTGCTATGATTCTTTGTACTGTTTTGGTGGATACCCTTTTTGTAGTACTATTTTGGGTTTTGTGTTTTGGGTTTAAATCTGTTTCTGTAAATGGATAGGAACAAGCTAGCTCGTATGAGAAGGCGGTTTTCGATGCCGTCAGTTATTTAATGTCTTCGGATAGGGACGATGATGTGGCTGTGGAGCTACATTCCAAGGTATGCCTCTCTTGTCTTTTCTTTCTTATCCTGCTCTGTATTTATATATATCTGTATGTTGATGTTTACTGTAAGCTTTTAAATGTCAAGTTCAATGGATTTTTATCTAAATGGAGTGTTTTATGCTTGATTACATAGTTTGACTAATAATATCTTAATTTTCATCTTGGTTATCGCCTTTGTGAACTATGTACTTGTAGCATACTATGGTGCTTAAGTGGTGATCATGACACCAATTGACTTGTTGTCTATCATTGTCATGCTTCCTATGTTCACCTCTTCTAATTTTACCTGTGGATAAGGCACTAACGCCAAAGAATGCATAGCAAGTCATACTTTGACTAAATTTCTCTTCTACGATACGTGTTTTAGTGTCCGTAGAGGTTATGCAACTGCTGAGAATTACTTTTTGTATTTATTTGGCAGCTGTTAAAAGATTTCCCGAGGGATCTGGTCTCCCTGAAAAGGGCTCAAATTCTGTGCTTTTACATGGGGCGAGCTGATTTATCACTGAATCTTGTTGAACAGGTTATTTCTTTCAGATTCAAGCTTGTTGTGCAGTTTCATAATCACGTCTGGTAGCTATATTTTATGCATTATTTTATGGAATTATTGCCCTATACCTTTGTAGTATAATTAAAATTCATTCTCAGGAAACAAGAGAAGTAAATTCTTCTAGTTTCTCAAAATAACATTGTCTGTTTCCTTTTCAACAGGTTCTACCAGTTAATGAACAAGAAAACTATATATATGGCATGCTTGCCTTTCCTCTATTAGAGCTTGGTCGAATGGCGGATGCAGAGAACGCTGCAAAAAAAGGATTTGAGATTAACAAAGAAGATCCGTGGGTACATCACGCTGTAAGTTGAATTCATTACAAATGATCATGTTTGTAGTTTCTTAACCTTATGTATCACATATAAAGCTTCTGTTTTGAAGGATGTTAGTATGGGCTGCAAAAATACTTTCTGTGGATATTCTGATACTTGCTATTATCTATCCTTTCATTAATTCTGGATGGAAGTCATGAAAATACTTCGTAAAGTTCAATCTTTTGCCATGTATCTAATTGATCATCTTGATAGGGCATGTCTTTTGATCTTATCATTGAAATTCCTTATCAAGAATGTAGAACTTATTCCTGGTACAGCTATTTACAAGAAAAGCATTGAGAACAAGTTCAAAATTTGCTAATTGATTGACCTCGTATATTTTGTGCCATGTTTGTACTATACTCTGCTTTAGCAAGGAATTTTGCTGCAATCTTAGATAGGAGTGACTATATAATGATCTGCTGTCTATCTTAATGTTCTTTTATTCTCTGTCATTTCTGGCCATTATACCATTGGCATTTCTGTGCAGCTATGCCACGTGTACCAGTACCAGTGTCGTTTCAAGGAAGCAGTTGAATTCATGGAAGAGTGCTCAAAGTCATGGAGTTCTCTGTCATCATTTATGTATGTACTTGTGCAGGAATATCTCATAATTTAAGGTTGTACAGTTTCTTCTGTATGCTAAGAAACTAAGGAAGTAAGTTTATCAGGTATACTCACAACTGGTGGCACATTGCTCTGTGTTATTTGGAAGCTCATTCTTCAATCAGTAAAGTTAAAGATGTTTATGACAATTGTATCTGGAAAGAGTTGGAAAAGAGTGATGCTACACCAGCTGAGGTATGTTTGTGAAGGTTTCCTTCAAATGCTTTGCCCAAATATGCTAAAATGTCTTAGCTCTGATGCAGGTCTACTTGAATGCCCTTGGTTTGTTGCTTAGGACATACGTACGAGATGAAATCGGATCCTTTCAGGACCACCTGAAGAACTTAGCTCGTTCTCTGACAGATCAAGTGCGTCGAAGTGCATGATCCTTTTCTCTTCTCTCTTTTCAGGTTTTTTAGTGAAAAATGCCTCTGATGAATGCCAAGTTGTACTCAGATGATGGAATGCTTCTACATCCACTAAAAACTTTATAGCACCATTATGTCTGAATCATTGTCAAATTTGATCCTGGCTTTAGCAATATGATACCAGTCATGCAACTGCCAGAATTTTCTACATTTATTTGATGTCTATGATTTCTGCATATCCAATCCTTCCCTTCTCTGCATGGATGCTGAAAGGAAAAATGTAAAAATGAATTGGAAAAAGTGGTATATGTACCCGGAGAAAAATATAGAAACAACAGCAACAAGAGGAGCGACAAGAAAAAGAAGAACCACCTAAAAAAGGGTCGAGTTATGGTTAAATTTTGTTTGTCTACTAGGCAATTATGTTGTGATACACATTTCTTGTTACCCACTAGTGAGCAGTTTGCCGCAATTTATTCTAGTTCTAGTATTTTTATAAAAGATTGCCCATGCTTCTCTATTTTATTTTGATAATCATCCTTAAGTTAGCTATTCCATGTGGCTTTCTCTGTTTCCTTTTAAGTTAGCATGCAAAAATTCTAATATTCTATACGTTTTACGGGTTCTGCAACTTTCAGGCTTATTGGTATCTGGAATGGCACCTTGATTTGTTGATTCTGTGGGCTCTGGCTTCTACAGGAGAAGTCGCTAAAGCTGAAGAGTTACTTCAGGGATTAAGATCAAGGTTAGTTGGATTTTTGCTCGCTTGGCAGTTTCATAGTTCATTAACAAATTCACTAGAGCAAGTCTTTTTCTTTTCCTGTAGACTTTCTAGGATGAGTAAGAAGAAGCAAGATCTGATGCAGAGAGCGATCCTGGTTTGTTCCACTTGTTTGCTTTGCCACTTGACCATGTATTCTTTTCTGTTGTTCTCTGGTATCTAAGCGAGCTATGATGTTGGTGCATCTTAAAGTCAAGGAATGAGAATTGAAGTTTTGCAAACTTTGAATTGAAATTCTTTTCGTGTTAACTATTATCTAGGAATACAGTTTGAACTTTCACCAGATTCAAATGCACAGGCATGCTTTAATAACTGCCTTAGCAGAGGATATTCTTAAGTGGCCTTTCATTTCCAAAGTTTAGCATCTCTAATTGGAAGCATTTGTATTTACATCGGGTATTGGATATGTTCACGCTCCTTAATACCCAACATTTGCCTGTATGATAAATAAGAAGCAAATAGTCTCCTTTCTGGAGTGGTGACCCGCTTCCTGACTCTCTATTTTAGCTTGCAGAAGCCATTTTTGAGTATGGGAAGGGTGATAATAAACAGGCACTGGAATTGCTTGGACCTGAATTTGATGCCGTCAACTGTAAGGTATTTAGGATAACCACCTTTCTACTGTTTATTTTTCTTTTTTGGTACAGAATCCTTTCTAGTAATTTAGATTCTATTTCTTGTAACTGAAAGGAACATGATAATCTGGCTCTTTCATACTTAGATAATTGGAGCATCAGATGAACAGCTTGATGTCTTCAATGAAATTTACATCAGTCTGTTGCTTAGCAGTGGACAGGCTAGGAAAGGTGGGAGCACTGTCTGATCCCTTTAGGCTTCATGTTGCTTAGTTCATTATTATGACTTTTGACATTTGCAGCAATTCAAACCATTGAGACGCAATTAAAAAAGAGAGAAGGAGCTCCATTTCTGTGGCGTCTCCTGGTGCGTGTTCTATCCTTGCTCTTTGTTTATTAATGTACAAGTCTATTCCATGAAATCCAATATTGTGAATATATATATTGATGCATTGATCGTCTATTCCGTGATATCCAATATTGTGAATATATATATTGATGCATTGATCTCCAGGAGAAAGGCTACTCAATGCTAGGGAGCCAGGAGGTAAAAGTAGTTGGTGCAAGAGCCAAGATACTAGAGACGGCATACTTCCCTTAGCCCGGATACTGGAAGCAGCACCAGGAGTGAAAAGGTGATTGTGATTACTGATCATCATAACTGTAC
This sequence comes from Cordia subcordata, assembly GCA_028554755.1. NCBI lineage: Eukaryota > Viridiplantae > Streptophyta > Magnoliopsida > Boraginales > Cordiaceae > Cordia > Cordia subcordata. The sequence goes on from JAPTOF010000020.1 coordinate 3,892,706, forward strand.
CATGTAATTCCCGTTTAATTGCTGTAAAACACCTAAACAGCTGTCTAGATATCGATGAATTTCAATCTATCATCTCAATTGAACTGCTTAAGTGAGAAAATCTACAACACCTCTACTGAAATTTGACATCGATATCATGTTAATTGATGAATTCATCTTTGTTCAATTAATGGTTCCATTTCAGTATGTTTGTTGTGGGGTAAATGAGGGAAGGGATTGTTGATGGAGGGATTCTTTAGTCCTTTCCATTGTTTGGTTTTTATGAACTAAAACTACTCAAGGAAAGGTACTTTGGCCAACTTTAACTGCCAATTCTTTCTATTCTACTATCCTAGTGTTTGTGAATCTAGATAAACTCTTCAGGAAATTCACAGAACTTTTTGGAGTTAAGAAAAATTTATGGCCGAAGAAATTTCAACCCGTTATAATTTTTGTTTTTCTCTCTCACGTTATTGGTGGGTTTCCCATGTGTGAGGTTACTAGTGTGTGCGAGGCTAACCGGAACGAAGAGTCTTGAGTCTATCCGGAGCATATGGACCAACCGAATAATTCAGCTCATAATTAGTGCCAGTAAAGCAAACTAGCAAAGGACATTCCTACTAGGGTGACTCACTATTTAATAGGATTTGTATGAGTTGTAGATGCTCACTAATGCTGCACACGAACATGAGATGTAGGCCATACTGGTGACTCGCAGTTGAATCCCATGTTCCCTGGCCACCTCCTATGATAAGTTAATCAAACAACTTAAAACTGCAATAATCGCATCATTTTCTTAGCAGTTGCCTATTCAACAGCAATCGTTGTGATTCTGTCACGTATTATTAATTTGTATCCTATTGTTATGAATTGTTGTTCGTTCATAGCCGCTATTGTCTTGAAAAAGTGTCCAAGATTCAGTATGTCAAAAGTTTTTAAGTTTCTCTACCTAGGTAAACTGTTATTTTGCTAAAAATTAACTGGAGGGGTAGTGCCAGTGTATTGCAGAATGCAGATGTGACAAATTCATGTACAAACTTACAAGAAAGGTGGCGAAAATTGTAGGGGAAAATTACAAAAGTAAGAAGTAGAACTGCAAAAATGTACAAACTCAGTGAAGCAAAATGAAGAGTCAAAAGTGCAATAAGATGCAAAGGAAGACAACCACTGGATCTATCTTATCTATTAACATATTCTCTTCAGCAAAAACCAAACAGAAGACAGCTGACATCTTTACAGTCAAAAGTTGCCCTCACATGTGCATATACAGTTTCGGTCACCTAACCATTCTATCCCCACGTGGTAAAAGCCTTTGCGTTAGACTATTAGTCCAACACCATCAGGAACCACCACCACACTGCTAGAATTGGACATCCTCAACATGCCATTGCCACCACCTGCAACCCCATCTGGAACCACCACATTACAAGAATTGCTCATCCTCAACATGCCACTTCCGACCCCGCGGCTGCCGCGAGCCTTAATTCTCCTCAGCTCGGCCACCACCTCCCTGGCGTCGGGCCTATCGTCCTTGTCTGTTGCGACACACCGGAAAGCCAGCTCAGCCACCGCGTCTACGCCTTCCGTCACCTCCCCATCGGCAACCAGAACATGGTCCACTACCTGGTGCAACAACCCCATTTGAATTCTTGACACAACCATATCAGCCAAGGCCACTTCCCTCTTCTCCCTCCTTTGATCAACGGCTTTCATGCCAGTTATTAACTCTAGTAATACAACTCCAAAGCTATAAATATCACTCTTCTCGTTTAATCTAAAAGATCTATAATAATCTGGATCTAAATACCCTGGTGTACCTTGAGGACCAGTGCAGACACCTCCTGAAGAATCCCCAGGGACTGTAGTGGTCTCTGTGCATGTCAATAGCCTTGACAGCCCAAAATCACCAACTTTAACTCTCATATCTTTCTCTACAAAAACGTTGGATGAAGTAATATCTCTATGAACAATAGGTGGAACAACTGAGAAGTGCAAATACTCCATAGCTGACGCGATCTGCAACGCGATATCAACTCTTAAATTCCATGTTAAAGACCCTTTTCTGCGAATGTTTTTGGTACCATGAAGATGATCAGCTAGAGTACCATTAGGCACATAATCATAAACCAAGAGAAGCCCTCTTGGATCACTGCAATACCCATGAAGCTTAACTAAATTTGGATGGTTAATAGACGATAAAATCAAGATTTCATTGCAAAATGACTTGGTGGAAAACCCCTTTTGCTTGCATTCTGTGTTAGGATTATGCTTGTGCAAGTACTTCACTGCAACAAGGCGGCCATCGTAGAGCTGGCCTAAATAAACCGAACCAAAACCACCATCACCAATCTTGCGTTTCGGATCAAAATGGTTGGTGGAAACCTCAAGCTCATCATAGCTGAAGACCGGAGGGAGAAGACTCGCCGCACGGTGGCGGCGAAGGAAGATAGCAGTGGGGTCTTCTTCAGCAGGCAGATACTTTCGTCTCGAACGCATAACAATAGCACCAACAGATGCACTAATCAAGAAACACATGAACAAAAAGACTATAGACAACATAGCTACGCGGTTGGGGCTCTGTTGTCGAACCCTTGGAGATGGCACATCAGCTCCAGAAGCAAAACACATGAATGTTTTTCTGGGGTCTGATGCGTTGAACCCACAAAAGCCATTACTGGCTCTACAAGCTCTGCAGCTAGAAAAAAACGTATCTTGCTCTTCATCCCACTCAACTTCAATGCCTACTTTCAAAAATTTGTCTAAATATTCAAGAATATCAGCTTGGCAGCCTTGTTGAGAGTCAAGATCGTGTGTGGAGCCACATTCATCAAGAAGATGAATAGGGTTCTTGATGAGCTTGCATTGCCAAGAGCAATGGCTGCAGTTGGGTAGGTTTGGTGGTGGACAAGGTTTGAGTACTGACAAGCGCGAGCATGAAGAGTCAGAGACTCTAAATGGTGACCCAGAAAGAGAGATGGATTTGTTGGGTATAGCCACAGTGTGTGAAGATGTGCAGTTGTGGTGAGATGGAGACGTTTTGGTGGGTGAGAGAGTGAGTGAAGTGGAGTTGGGTTCGTAATGGATGACTGAAAAGGAGAGGTTGTTAATGGTGATAATGGCGTGTGGATGTGAGCATTGGATTTGGAAAGAAGGGTGGCCACAGCCTGGTGATGAAGAGAAAGGAAAAGGTGGGGTTGAAGAGGTGAATGGTGGACAGGAAGTGGTGGTGGTGGTGGTGGTGGGTGGTGGTGGTGAGCAGCCATGAGCTTCTGCCAAGTTGACCAAGCTTGGGAAGACTATCAAAAAGATGATGATGGTGGTGGTCGAGGTGGAGGCTGAGCACGGTGGTTGTAATGGTGGCGGCGGCGGCATGGTGGAGCCCAATGGGATAGATGATGATAGTGTAATGGTTTAGTCATCAACGGGTTTGAAGATCTGAATCTTTTGATCTAGTCTTGGATTCACTCTGCCTAGGATTTTGGACTTGGCACACGGGGGCCGGAGGGGGGGGGGATTGTGTGTGTGTTAAGGTTGGGGCGAGGGGTCACGTGAAGGAAATGGTGTGAAGACAAACGCCACAAAGTATGGTCTCAGGAGGAGGAGACCAAGGGGTATGGAAAATTGCAAATCTTGGGCCAAACCTTTCTTTTTCTATTCTTTCGAAAAAGAATCAATTTGTGATTGAGTACTTTGTTTTGCTTTGCTTTTTTTTTTTTCAAAGGGTTAACCAAAGGAGAACCCCTTTCCCACTCCTGAAACTGCGCACTGCGAGAGGACCAACGGCGTGGAAATCCAAAGAATACCGCAATATTTCAATGAAAGATCGCCGCCACACCTGACTGATCTCACGCGTCTCCACCCTAATCACCTGGCCACTTACCAACTCACCTATGCCCCTGGGGGCAAAACAAACACAAACAGCTGTATAGTTTTGCTTTGCTTTGCTTTTATGCAATATTGCATCACTTTGAGTTATTGGTATGGTAAAAATCCACAAGTTAGCTGGGGTAGGTGTCAAGCTAGTGAAGCACTCAAAGTCTATATGCTCAATTTTTTTTTTTTAATGCAAAAAAGTGAATTGGAAACTTTTAACAGTTTACATCACTTCAGCAATACCATTATAAGTTTCTCTGGCTGACAATAGTGGACTTTTCCTCCTACAGTTTTTGAGGGTAAGTTTTAGCAGCAGTCCCCCACAAATGACGTTGAATGTGATTCTTGACTCGTTTAATTCAGTTTTTGGAATGTGCTGTGACTTTATAGTTTATCAATTAGTTGTTTGGTTCCGTCATTTGATTGGGCAGTTGAATTTTGCAAATTAAATTTTTTTATGACAAAAATAGTCTTAGCAGCAGTATGTGCATGTACCAATAATGATATTACAAAATAATAAATCAAAGATACGTGATAATATCACAAACGATCAATTTGTTGAAGGGTAACCACTTTTAAGTTTTTTTCATACAGTTGAAGCACTTAAAAGAAGAGAAAAAGAGAGGGAAAGAGAGCAGAGAGCAGAAAATGATAAGCAAAAACATATGCGGACATGAACTTTAAAAAAAAATTAGTGGCAGACAATAAAGGAGCATAAATTATAGTTTTGCTGCTTTATAGAATAGTTCAAGGATTAGAGTGTCTAAAAGTCATTTTTGGTTTGTTTATATAGTCTAGCATGCATACGATTTAAGGGACCACCTATTTGCTGCTGTCCAAAATCTGACAGTCTTCACACACACACACACAAACAAGACTACATGCAGTTTATTTTAGCAGTGCTGAGATTTCAAAAAGCCCTTTAGTTAGTGCTTAATGTCGTTTCTGCAAAATATGGAAAGTTAGGTCGATGAGCAGTTTAATTTTTGTTAGTGCTCACTTCGGAAGAAAAATCTGACAAATGATTCAATACAACTACTAGATGTGATATAAACCGATAAGAATTTGAAAAAAGAAAATAGACAAAGATACAATTGAAAAAGATGTATTAGAAAAGTCGTGTTTTGTTCACTACTTTGGATGGCGATGGATTGGGGTATAAATGGGTTTGCATGCTCTTACTTTACACCTATTAAAAATGCACTTTATCCTACCCGTTCATATGCCTGGTGTTTCTTAAGAAATTTAAACTTCAGAGTTCCGGCCTTTTTTTTTTTGACATATTCAACACATCCTTTGCCTAACATTTAAAGAAAATGTTTTTTAAGAAATTTAAACTTTAGAGTCTCGACTTTCTCTTTTAGAAAAAATCAATTTAAATCCTTATTAGGAAAAAAAAAAGTTGTTTCAATAAAAAGAAACCAATCAAACGGGCCCTTATTTTTGTGGACATTCATTGCTGTTGGGCTGGACAAAATCCACTTGGAAGGCCCGCTAATTTGGGTGCTAAGTTTTCTAAGACGAGTTATACTTGGGTCACACTATTAAGCCCGATCCGAACTCCGGGCCCAGCTCAAATCTTACAAGTTAGTATTCATTTTTCCAATTGTGTAACGGGATGTGTCTGTTTATTCATCTCTTACCTCAAAATGGTAGTTATGCAATGTTTGATTATTGAGAACCTTTTCTAAAGCACGGCGAGTTACTTTTATGTTTAAATTTGATTGTTTTGACTCAATAAAATAAATATTTTGTCGTTACCACCTATGAAATATATATTTTGCCGTTGCTATGTTCTACAAGATAAACAAAAATGAACAAGGAAAATGAAACATCAAAATTCCAATAAAACAATAAGAATACAGAGATAAAAATAAACCAATAAATAATAAAAAAAGGAATAACTAAAAACAAATAAAACCCATCTCACCAAAAGAAAAATGAAAGTAAATATAATTAATGTGCATGAAGAAATAGTAATCCTATGGCCTAATGAACAACACAGCGGAAGTCATTGGCATTATTTGAAGGTTTGAGAAAAGCCATACAACAGGGAATTGTTAACTTGGGAGTGGAAACTGACACGCAGGTCCTTGTTCAGTGGATTGAGAACTGTCCGAGCCAAAACAATCCTATTAGATGGTACTTTGGAGAGTGTAAAGCTATGCTTAAGAGAAGATCTGGTTTTGTGCTTCATCACACGTATCGGAGGCCAATCATGGTGCGGATTGGATGGTTAATTACGGGATGCAAGTTCCTTTGGGTTGTCACATGATTGAAGAGGCTCCAGAGGAGTTGAAGAAGGTTTTGGGAGATGATATTAGAAGAGCGACGATTCCTAGATTTGTTTTAAATTAACTAGCGTTATCTCGTGAGGAAAAAAAAAACTTCAAATTAAATTAAAATCAGAGTTAATCTTAAATAATACCAATAGTAAAAGATATATAATATTCTATGTACATGGCATGTGGGAGATCTAGCATGGCTCTGGGCTCAAGCATGGCTGTTTCTGGGCACAAGTTTGTCTGTGTAATGAGTTGGAATTGAACCCTGTGTGTGAAGGTAAACAATTCAATGCTTGCTTCTTTGACCCCAAAAAAAAAAAAGGGAAGAAAAGAAAAAGATGCTTGACTGTAGAGAGAGGTGTCCATGTAGATTATGAATCTGCATTTGAAACCATACAAATAATCTTTCCATTACCGACTAAAAAGTACACCATCAATGGTCACAAGTCACACACACCTACTTTTATCCACTATGCTTCTAATGGGTGTCTCTTACGTTTTCACCAATTTCTCCCCACTGCAATAATGGAGCACATTGGTTAAGGACAATTAAGTAGTCACTCAAGTTTTAAAGATGTTTAATGGGGTTAGATACAAAAAGAAACGATAAAAAGTATAAGGTTAGATAAAACAAAAATTGGATTCTTTTGTCTTGTATAAAACCTTAAACTTTTAAGGATGATCTACAATTAAGATCAAAAACTTTCAAAGAGCTTGGAACTTTTAGTTAGGTTGGCAACGTTGACTCTCATAAGGGCATGCAATTGTAATCCATTCTACTTAGTTTTATAAGAGTACTGTAAGAGTTGGGATGGGATTCTTAAGGAAAAAAAAATCTAGGGGAGGTGGGGGGTTGGGTTCCTCCTACCCAGTTACCAAGGCGTGGCAGGGTCCAGGTTTATTAACCTTATTCAACCCCTCCCCCCCCCCCCCAAATCCCCATGATATGTGTGTGTATTCTTTATTTTTTATTTTATACCTATATAATTTATAGTCTCTTTATAAACATTATATAAACAAAGGTTCTTTACCTTTGGTGTTAAAGGTTTTTTAGACAATCTTGAAAATTAAGGTGTTGGATTTATGTCTTATTATTGTAAATTGAATTTAAAGGATGGAGTTTGAATTTGAAGCATTGCAGTATAGAATTTAGATTTAATGTGTTAATTGATGTTGAATTTTATGTGTTGAAACTTGGATTTAACATGTTAAGGTTTGATATTAAGATTTAATATAATTTATTTGAAATGGATTTATTCTTATATTATTAATTATTAATAGGTAGGGATTTTATCTGGTACAAATAGGAGTACTAATAAGTGCAAAGATGGTACTAGGAGTTTATCCCCATACCAAGTGTAGAAGCGGAGCGAGAATACGTAAATTTTTAATAGATACGGAATACGAATACTTGGACTCCGCTTTACTCTGCTCTATTGTCATCTCTAGTAGGGTAGTGTATAATATTTTGGATTTATTGCCTCTTTATTCTTGCTTTCTAGTAGGGAACTGTAAAGGTAAAGCAGCCTAGAATTACAACCATGGTTTAGTCCCCATGTCCACTGCATCCAGATTCCTTGAATCACTCTTTTTTGACTTACCAAACTAGTTTCTCAATTGCAAAATTTCTGGGGTCATTCATGGGTCCTCCCTCCGTCTCTTCCTAGCAAAAGTTTCATACATCAAACTGTCTTTAACAAAAGTTTCATATATTAAATTGTTTTTAAAAAGTATTATATGACTCTCTCGCAATCTAATACTAGAACTTGGTACAAGTCAAAAAGGATGAAACTACTAAGAAAAGCTTGCTAAACTCTTAGCAAATTACAATTTGATAACAAATGATTTTGTTATATTTGCGATTTTAGAGCACAACTTTGGGAATCGGAACATATGTCTAACTAATTTACAAACTATTCTTTTCAGCACAAGATTTACAACCTATTTGGCTTTGCTTATTTGGTACTTATAACTACCCAAATAATAAAAAACCATGCGTCTCGATATTTTTTTTAAGTGCTTATAAACACCTAAAATAAGCAAAGCCAAACACCTTCTTAATAACTTCCATACTATAACGATGTACAATCAAAACATTTCGATTATGTGATTTACTAAGGAGGTATTAAAAAATTCTTAACATACAAAAAGATAAAAATAGAAAGCAAAAAAGAAAAAGTGATGGGTTACTAACAAGGCCATTAAGGTGCCATGGTCCACAGAGGTACATTCCATGCCTCCCCACTTTTGATAACGAGTGGTCACTTGTGCATTTCTCTTTCTTCTCCTGTTTCACGAACTATAATGATCCAACCACCCAGTTACGGAGGTCAAATTTTTGTGTTGATTGCTTCGAGCAAACTTGTTAGATTCCAATTGAATCACGTGTACTTGGAAACAAATTAGATTTGTGAATTGATTGAGGAACATGGATCTCAATACATTAATTGGTTGTTGAATTGTGAACGTGTCAAATATTTTTAGAGATCAAATAAGCGTATAACTAATCTAATCTTCCTTCTCAGCTGAAAAGAGGAAGAAAAAAAAAAAGACAATTAAAAAATTTAAGTAAACTTTAATATTTCAAGATTTGAGTATGCTCCAATACAATTGTTTCATAGAATGAATCTCAAGACATTGGCTTAGTGATGGATCGCTTAGGCCGTGGATTTCGGGCGAATTTAGAATTTTTGTACAGTGAAATTAAATATACACAATTTAACATGTGTACCAATAAATTAATTTTTTTAATTAAAAATATTTAAAAAAATATACACGCTTTAAAAAAATAATTAGTGTTACTGAAGGCCGCTCACTCAATATTTCTTCATGCATCAACTTCTCACTCAATATTTCTTCATGCATCTATTGTGACACAAATAGAAGACTTGTTTACTCCGTAAGCTTGAATTAATCGTTATCTTTTAGAGCAGCCAATTTAAATATGTATTGTACCTATTAATCTCGATTGTATCTCTCCGAAAAACGAACAGTCACAAGACTTTGATCCTAAGCTCAAAGAAAAGAAAAGCATTGTTCATAGAAATCTCGACGAGAAAAACTACGCTGAGTAGAAATATTTTGATAGTCAACTGAATCTCCAAATTAAAGAATTGAAAATACTTTTTTTGTCAAGCTTGACTGAGATAATAATTTTCGAAATTTTTTTTTCTGAATTACTACTATTTATTTTTGTGGGTAGCTGATGAGGCAAGAATGGTATAAATGATACCACTGACCAAGTACACAATTTCTTCATCTTTTTTGTACATGACTTTTCTTTCTTTGGTCTTTTTTCTTTTTTCCTTTCTTTATTTTCTTTATTTTTTTTTTTGGGGGGTCCGATGGAAATGACTTGGAAACACATCATGTATCACGCCCGTGAAACGCGCATAACTGTGCCGTTTGAAGTCTTTTAACTAGGCTTCCACTTGGAATTCCATCGTCAATTCTTCATCTAAAGTCTTCCATATATAGTGACATCTCTATACAAATTGTAAGCACCTCAAGTTTCCACCCTTTCTAATAGTACTCTGGTAATCTTAAGATAGCAAATATAACTAAGAGGGTACTGAAACCGTGCTCATTTGAGGATTTATAAGTATCGGAAACAAAAAGTTAGTATTGAAATAAGTACGATTAAATGCCTTGTAAAATATATTTGAATCAATAATTTAACATAATTCACCTCAAAAATTTTCTACCTTAACTTTTAGACAACAACTTTAACCAGATTAAATTGACCTTAATGTTATAATCCAGTGGTCAACTAGCATATTCTGAATTACTTAAAATCAAGTATATTTATGAAAAAATATATATTCAAGATTACGACTTTTAATTACAACAAATCGTTATCCAACGGGTCTGCCCGTGCTTCGGAGGCTACAACACTCAATTTTCTTCATCTGGCTAGCCTTATTGTAGTTGCAATTTGGTGCCTCTTTCTCCCCCCTACAAGCTTCCTTTATTTTCAGTCCTACATCATCAACAACAAAAGTCGTCTTATACTCTTTACTCATCATTTGTTAATGGAGATCTTCACCAAAACAAAAGCAGTTAGGCTCAGAAGCCACCTCGACAAGTACTTAATAGCAGACGATGATCAACTACACACAAGGCAAAGCCGAAACGGATCAAAACGAAACGCCCGTTGGCTTGTTGAGCTCGTCGAAACCAACGATCACGTGATCCGCCTCAAGAGCTGCCATGGCAGATATCTAACAGCCACAAAGGAGCCCTTTCTGCTAGGCATGACAGGTTGTTCGACTCACAATCTCATCTAAAAATTAAGCTTGTGAAGATAATAGTGATTTATTTACTTATTGTACTTAATTTGTCCCTCAAGTGCATGCATGATTTGTCTCAAGCGTTGCACGTGAATAGTTTTAATATTTTTCAATCGAGTGGTGGTGAATGAGCTAAGAACGTTTGACTTACTAATTCTATGTTAAAGTCACCTCATCTAAAAACTGTAATTAACACAGGTGACAAAGTGCTTCAGACCGTACCAGAAAACATGAAGGACTTAAAGATTGAGTGGCAAACCATAAGAGATGGGTTTCAAGTGAAGCTAAAGGCTTATGGAGGTACTTATTTGCGTGCTAATGGAGGCACACCACCCTGGAGAAATTCTATCACACATGACAGTCCTCATCATGCTGCTGCGTCAACGCATAATTGGATATTGTGGGATGTGGAAGCCATTGAAGTTCCTGAAAACGAAGCTTTGACGGATTATTTGTCGATGATCTCGAGCTTTTCGTCGGATTCCGATGAACTTTCCGGCTTTGACGACCTGGGGTCGCCGGCTTCGCTGCACTCTGTTCAATCGCCGGCCAGGATGATATCTATGAAGAAGGTACGTGTTTTAAAGAGTATTGTTTTTATATTATCACCTGTTCTTTCCAACATATATAGAGCATGCATTTTAGTTAGTGTAAAATCACTTGGGTCATCATTTTTCTTGGAATATTTCGTAAATGATCATGATGAATATTGTTTCATTTAATCCTTTCTTGATTACCCTGAAACAAAAGGTGAAATCAGAATTTTTATTAGTGTACGCGATCTCGAAAGTGAAGTTTGCTTTTTATTATTTTTTTAAATGGAATTTGAACTTGATCATCATGCGAAGGGAAATAATTCTGACCAAGTGAAATATATGCAAATTGCATACCTCTCTGATTTATCTATCACATTAGGTCAAGAGGATATTTTTAGGAGAGTTTACTTTTTTTTTTTTCTGATGAAAAAGAAAAAAGATGAAGTGAGACTGTAGAAAACAAAACACTAAATTATATAACAAGCAATAATTAAGGTTTACATTTTATTTGTATCCGAGAAAGAAAAGGTTCTATCATACAGGTTTGAGGGGCAAAGGTATTTAATTAGTTTGGCTCTCCATTAAAGTATTCAAAGACCTCTCCTTGCCTACGCGGTAAGGATACAATTTGAGTAATACACGTTATAGTCCATGCGCCCATGATAATTTAGGATTGGATATGTTGACCATTTCCACAGCCTCACTAATTTCTCGTAGGGGTAACTAGAGTTTCTATGTTCTATACAACTTCCCTCTGAAATGTTTCACATTTGCTTCTTCGTGAATATATATATATATATATATATATATATATATATATATATATATATAAAATAGAGAGAGAGAGTGAGAGATTGAAGGCAATCATCTCCTAATTAAATTTTATTTTAACATTAGAAATTAATTAATTATTTCATTTTCTTAAATTTTAAATTAGGGGAGAGAATGAAATGGTAAATATTTTGAGTGAAATAAACAATTAGAATCTCTTTTTTAAAATTAATAAAGTTGCTGAAAATTAAATAGCTTCTCAAATAAAGAATAATTCACAACTTTATATTTGAATCTGACATCATGAGTAAAACTCAAACGTCTAGAAAAGATTAGGAGTTTATTTGGTTCTGTTTATTTTACAACTTATAAGCTCTTGAAAAAATATTCTTTGATACACTTTTTATTATTTATAACTTATAAGTTCCAAATAAACTTAGCCAAACACCCTCTAATACCACCATTAGATTTTAATACCTTGGTTTGGATGATATCTTGATAATAGTTATAAGTTGGGACTAGAGCAGTCAAAAACCAGCCGACCTGAATCTTCCAAGTTTCTGTCCCCAAATAATAGATTTAAGCATTTTCTCGTCTTAAAATAGTGGTTGTTATAACAATCCACAACGTGATTGCATATTATATAATAATAATAATAACAATAATAATAATAATAATAATAATAATAATTAGCCGCCATTTTAGGACCAAGGTTCCTATTAGGTGACGTACTTGAACGGAAAATGGATATGATCAGACCCAATCCAAAAGAAGTTCATTGTTCAGCTCTTGATCTGGTCAAGGTTAATAAAAGAGAAAGCGATAAGGTCAAGGGCTTAAATCAATCAAAAAGTTTACATTTTTTGGAAGCAATAACTTTATTTTTTCTTTTTTTTTTTTTCTTTTGTTAAAAATGGCGCATCACTAGTTGAGAACAGAGTACAAGTCAGACAAGCTGGAAAGATAAATAAACTCTCACATGTTCCGATAATCATTCGAGTTTTTCTGTCTTAAAAAAGAGAAGTCACAATTGTTTACTTCTCCTTCTCACGATGGCCTAGCCTCAATTAAAATATTGAGATAAGCTCAATTTTATTTAAAAAAAAAAACCCTTAAACGTTTGATAACAGAAGACAAATTTATAATGAGAAAGAAAATATTAGTACAGTTAAATTAATTTCCTCAAAATATTAGTACAATTAAATTAATTTCCTCATTTTTTTTATTACAAACCCCCTACTTTCACAGAATTTAAACCAAAATCTAGCTTACATCTAGAAAGATAATTTTAATCATTTGAACTACTTTTAATCTCAAATTTCCTCGTTACTTCAGTAAGATATAGGCAGTTAAAATCTACATTTTATAATAAGTATGTTGTAGTGTAGGTCTTTCAAAAAGAATTTACGCTAGAAAAAGAATCAATCTGGTCCAATATGTACTAAGGGCATCTCTTTTGCAATTTACAAGCATTTGGCTTGATTTGGAGAAAAACTAAGACTATAAATGAGCTCAAATATAAATTTTTTTAAAAGTAAGAAATTTTAATTTTATAAAAAAATAGCTTTTTTATAAAAAAAAAAATTACTTTTGAAAAAGCCATCCAAACAAGATCTGCTACACCAAAAAGAAAAAAAAAATTAATGAAGCTTTTATCTAAAAGACCAAATCAGGGGGGTCTTTGGTCTTGGTCAGACTTGGGATTCCCCACGTGAAGCAACGCGCAAAACGAACCATCATCAGACATGGCTGGCGCCGTCTGTCACAAGCGAAAGTTCCCCTCACATATCCATCCATCCGACCTCTAATCTTTATTTATTAATTGCATAAAGCCATTCCGCACACGTTGCCATACAAAGCCCTTTTATACACGTCTCTCTCTCTCTCTCTACATATAAACCCACTCCCGCGAAAACAACAGCTACAACAACGTTAGATAGTATAGTATATACCCTTTTGTCCAAAAAGCCTCCATTTTCATCATCATCATCACCATTTTCATTCGTTTTAGTTTCAGCAGAGATCTTCGATTGCGAGACCAGCAATGGACCTCTTTCAGAACGCCAAAGCAGTGCGTTTGCGAAGCGTTCACAACAAGTACTTAACCGCGGAGGAAGACGAAGAGTCGGTGACGCAAGACCGCGACGGCTCATCCAAGAGAGCCAAATGGACTGTAGAGTTTGTAGAGAACGCCGAGAATATCATCCGTTTGAAAAGCTGCTTCAATAAGTACTTAACGGCATCGAACCAGCCTTTTCTTCTCGGCATGACTGGCCGGAAAGTTATTCAAGCTCAGCCTCGCCGGCTTGATTCTTCGGTGGAGTGGGAACCCATCAGAGAGGGCGGTCAGGTGAAGCTGAGGACTCGGTATAAGCAGTTCTTGCGCGCTAATGGAGGGTTGCCACCTTGGAGAAACTCGGTTACACATGATATTCCTCATAGGACCGCCACTCAAGATTGGATTTTGTGGGATGTTCATGTCGTGGAGATTGTTGTTCAATCGTCTCCTGTGGCCAAGCCAGCCCCACCTTTGGTTTACCATGCTGATTCATTTGTTTCTGATCAATCGAGCTCCTCCTCCACTTCTTCACCAAAATTTCACAGCTTCCTTGTACAAGAGGTAAAGCATACACAAGCCCGTTTTGATTGGTTAATTTCAGCTCGTTAAATAATTGTATTTGAAATTTTTTAAGAGTTTCAAATCTTTTGAAGATCAAGCAAAACAATTATCCAAAAAAATGAATTTGTTCAAAAAAAAAAAAGTACTTTTTCGAATGCCTTGGAACTTTCAAAGGAATTACCTTTTATTTAGAAGTTAAAATTTTTTACTTTTGCAAAAAAGCTAAAATTGTATTTTTTTAGTGTTTTAATTTTTCTGAAAATCAATTCAAATACTTAATGCAAGAATGATGTGATTTTTTTTTTGAAAGTGTTTTTCTATGAAAAAAGTCCGTCTAAGCATGCCTTTAATGTATGCTTATATCAAGAGCTTTGCTTATCTGTTACATCTCAAGATTTAATGTTTTTTTTTTTTGCCCTTTTTTGTGGTGCAGTCTGGTGATTCTTGGGTAAGTTCAATACCAAATGGAGGAGAAGGCAGGGTGATATATTTCCATATTGCAGATGAATATGGGAAATATGATGAGGGAGAAGAGGAGCTTGGGATTACATTCAAAGGGAATGATGTTGAGGAATTGAGTAAGAGATTAGGGGAAGTGATTGGGATTGAGAATGTTGTTATTTTTACTAAGAGTCCATTGAATGGGAAGCTTTATCCTCTTCGTTTGCAGCTTCCTCCAAATAATTCAACTATGCATGTTATTGTGGTTCCTTCCTCATCAAATGGTAAGCTCATAGCTATGATTTGAGCTGAGTGCTTATTTCTGTTGATTATGCTTATTGCTCCTCTTGATCTTGATGTCTTTTCAACATATTAGTTTCTAAAATTGACAAATCAAATGTGAATTTGTTGTTTGGACCGTATTATATGTTTTAAAGAGCTGTTAAGATTGTATAGATTCATCATGTCACTCAGATTATTGAGTGCTTGAAACGTTGATTGACAATGGATGTTCTCTGTTTTCTATTGGCCTTATGCCTGATAAGATCGGAATTGAATCCCTTTATAATGTTAGAACGTTGTGAAACTAATATCATTCAACTATATAATCATTTTACCGAATTCTAAACAGATATATGTGCAGTTCTCGGTTCTGAAGCTTTTATATAAACCTAAAATGTTGACCGAATTATTTAAAAAAATTTGTTGCTCATCTTGATGTTGTTTTGTGATACAGGGTTGAACGAATTTTCAGAAACAGGAATGGCATATTAGAATGGACTGAGAATACATCACAGTTCGGTTTGACGCAAAGGCAATACTGACTTGGCAGCTTCTATTTATTCTTCATAGGGCTTGCCCCTACATTTTCTCCTCGTTTGGCCAAATATATCAAGTCTTGCGGCATGTTAGTGTGGTATAATATATATCTATAGAAAAATATTATGCATATAATATAGTTATGGCACATAAAACGTAGAAATACTTGCTGGCTATATGTTTTCAGTGAAGGGGAATTTTGGAGAGACAGACTTCATTTCTTTTTCCCCTCTTTTAGGAGCAAAGGGTGGAAAAGAAGTTTCTCATTTTGTAGTTTGATTTGTTCGTGCAATTCTATTTTAGGTGCCAATAGTCATTTTTTCAATATTTCGTCAATTATTGAGTTTTTGTAACTTGAATATCGAACTTGTAAGAAAAATCAAGTATTGTCAATTCTTTACCATTGAATCTCTAAGATTATACTGAATTCAAAGAACGTAACCTACCTGGATTGCTTTTTCAAGGAAAATATACTTTGTTCTGATTGGTTTTTTTTTTTAAGAAAGACACCAAAATTGTATGTTTTTTTTATAATAATTATTTGACTTAACTTTAAAAAAAGTTAAAGCTTTGAAAGAAAAAGCTAAAATAACATTTTTTTTAGAATTTAAAATTTTTAACGTTTTTTAAATTATTTGTTTCTAAAAATTATAAAAAAATACTTTAAAAAATTCCAAACAGGCCCTAACGCAAGAAATGGCATATATTGCATCTTCATGGAAAGAGCAGCACACAAGAAGATAATGTTATATAATGTGATAAAAGATTTAGAATCAAAGACTTCTATGTCCACTTAAACATGGTCACCTGGACACCTTTTTGATCTCTAATTTCTAATCTTTCGTGTTGAAGGACACAACACGACTGGCGGCGCTAATTTCTTGTTGTTTGTAGCACATGGCCTGCTCTTCATTTGCCATATGTTGAATGCTGCCCGTATTATATAATTAATATATATATTTTTTTGTTATAGTATACTATTTTTTTTTAATAGTATACTATTTTTTTATCCTTATAAAATACGAATTAGAATATTTTTGTAATATAAATAGGGGTTAGCACATTATATTAGGTATCTTAGGGCCACACCCCATGGGGGTGTAGTGTGAGAGAAACCAGAGTAAGCCTTATAATATTCAAGATCAATAATAATTTATTCTCTGCTGCTCGTGGACGTAGGCTTCAAGACCGAACCACGTAATTCTCCTGTGTCCTTTTTTTTCTCGTATTCTTCGTGTTTGCATGTTTTTCCCCAACAAACTGTTATCAGAGCTTAAGTATTAATCCGCTGCTTGAGGGAAAAAGGAAAAATCAAAACTCACTGTGAAACCAAAATTTCTCAAAACCAAACAGTGCCTAACCAAACAAAGGTGTTTGTTCGGCAAGGAGTGCTACGGTGCTGTCTACGTTGAGCGTTGGTGGCTGGAGTGGAAGCTTGCGTCGGTGGGTCGTGGTTCGTGTTTGGGTTTGAAGAACAAGCGAAGAAAATAGAGTTCGCGTGCTCTTGAGGTTGGTTTTGGGTATTCAGGTATTTTTTTTTTTTTGGGAATTGGTTCAAGTTTGTAAAGCAGGTTTAGGGTTAGTAGGCTTTGGGTCTTTGGGTTTATTTGGATCGGGCCTGGGTAGTGGCCTTGTCCAACTTTGGCTAGGTTTTGGGTCTTGGGTTAATTAATTTTTTATTGGGTTTAGGTTCTAGGCCAGAAAAATAATAAATTTCTTTTTTAGGTTTGAGCTTAGTTTAGGCCAAAAGAATGAAAAAGGAATTTTTATTTGGGCTTAGATTTAGTCCTGAAAAAAAAAATCTGACCAGTTGACCTGTTTGACCAGGGTTGACCGGGGTTTGACTTTGACCATTGACCATTGATTAAGGGTTGACCGGGTTTGACCAGAGCCTTAACTCCACGTTTTTTGAGGTGCTGAGTCCGTTTTTGGGCTATTTTTTTCCAGATTCTGCTCCGAAGTACATGTTTAGGGACAGTGTTGACTTTGACCAACAGTTTGACTTTGACTGGTGTTGACCAAAGTTGACCGGGGGTGTTCCTAAGGTTTATCGACGTGCTGAATCCGTTTTTGCGATCTGTTGAGCCAAATTCTATCCCGAAGTGTGAGTTTTGTGCAAACGAAAATGTCTTCCACAGGTGAAAAGTCTGAAATCGAAAAGTTTGACGGGAGAATGAGTTTCTGTCTATGGAGGATCAAATTCAAGGCATTTATGACAATGCAAGGACTTTGGAAAGTCATTGAAGAAGTGATCCCGGAGAAGATGGAACCAGCAGTGAGAGAAGAACTCAAAGCTAAAGCCTTGAGTGCAATACATATGTTCGTGACGAATGGAGTATTGCTGGAGATTGTTGAGAAGACGACAGCAGTTGAGGCTTGGAATACTTTGGTGGAATTGTATGTATCTAAATCTCTCACCAATCACCTCTACTTGAAAAAACGATTGTATCATCTTAGAATGAAAGAAGATACGTCACTAAAGCAACACCCTGATGAATTTACCTCTTGTTTTATTTCTTTGAAAGATGTGGGTATTAAAATTGATGACGAAGACCAAGTTATGATCCTATTATGCTCTTTACCGCCTTCATATATGAACTTTGTGGAGACTATGTTGTACGGGAGGGATAAAATTATGTTTGAAGATGTGATTGCTTCATTTAAATCGAAGGATCTTCAAACACATATCCCAGGACATAGGGAAGAAGTTCATGGGGAAGGTTTAGTGAGTAGAGAGAGATCGGAGAATAGAAGGAGATTTTCAAGTAGAAAGAAAAGCAAGTCAATGTCAAAATCAAGAGCAAGAAAGCTACACTGTTTTGAGTGTGGTGAGAAAGGTCACATTAAGAAAGAATGTCCAAAACTGAAAAAGGGAAAGAAAAGGTTGAAGAATTCAGCTAATGTGGTAGAGAGTGCTGACAGTCATGGGGAGAACTTGAGTAGTATCGGGGAAGTTTTGACTGTGAGTGCATCAAAGTGGCATAATCAATGGATTCTTGATACTGGTGCAATGTTTCATATGTGTCCTAGGCGTGACTGGTTCTCGTCTTATTCCAAAAGAGAAGGAAAAGTCTTTCTAGGCAATGATCTTTCGTTGAAGGTGAAGGGAATGGGCATCGTAAATATCAAGATGTTTGATAGTATTACAAGATCTCTCGAGTGTTGGCATGTACCGGAGCTGAAGAAAAACTTGATTTCTCTTGGGCGTTTGGATTCTCATGGATATAAATTTCGAAGTGAGAATGGTGCCTTAAAGGTGACCAAAGGTGCAATTGTGCTCTTGAAAGGGAACTTGACTAGCGGCCTATATGTCCTTCAAGGTAGTACAGTTACAGATGTTGCAGCTGTTGCATCTGAGGAGAGTGATAATGACACTACGCAGTTATGGCACAAAAGGTTAAGCCATATAAGCGAGAGGGGATTGACCGAGCTGAGCATGAGGGATTTGCTTTGTGGACAAAGAACTGGAAAGCTTGAATTCTGCGAGCATTGTATCTTTGGAAAGCAAATCAGGGTAAAGTTCAACAAGGGGCAGGAGAACACCAAAGGTACACTTGATTATATTCATTCTGATCTTTGGGGTCCTAATAAAGTTCCTTCTAAGAAAGGTGCTAGGTATTACATCACTTTCATTAATGCATGCTCACGGATGGTGTGGGTATACTTCTTGAAAACTAAAGACGAGGCGTTTCCAACAATTGTCGAGTGGAAGACGTTGATTGAGAAGCAGATTGGGAAACAGATCAAGCGTCTTAGAACTGACAATGGGTTGGAATACTGTAATAAAGAGTTTGATGAGTTCTGCAGGAAACATGGCATTGTGAGACACCGCACATGTGTAGAGACACCACAACAGAATGGAGTTGCAGAACGCATGAATAGAACTCTGGTGGAGAGAGCTCGTTGTATGCTTTCTCATTCTGGGTTGAGTCAAGACTTTTGGGCTGAAGCCGTCAATACGGCATGCTACTTGGTGAATAGGTCTCCATCCAAAGCTATTGAATTAAAAACTCTTTTTGAGTTTTGGTCTGGTAAGCCTGTTGACTATTCTTTATTGAGGGTGTTTGGTTGACCTGCATATGCTCACGTGAAGGATGGCAAGTTAGAGCCGAGGGCAAAGAAATGCATATTTCTAGGCTATGCGTCCAAAAGGAAAGGTTACAGGTTGTGGTGCACAAATCTAAAGTCTCCAGGTTTCCTCGTCAGCAGGGATGTGATATTCAATGAGTCTGCTTCATTAGACCAAGAAAAGGAGAAATCGATAGCTGGTTTAGATCATGGTGTCAAAAAGCAGGTGGAGGCATTTGCTGATGTTCCAAATGTTCCATCTAGTAATAGTAGCAGTCAAATTCAGCCGACTCAACCAACTGAGGTGCATGATCAAAATGTGCCTGAACAACAGAAGTACAGCATTGCCACTGGGCAAGGAAGGAGACAGATTAGAGAGCCTCAAAGGTATGGATACGCTAATCTTATTGCTTATGCTTTGACTGTTGCTGAAACAATTGAAGGACATAAGCCGAATTCATACAAAGAGGCTATATCTGGAAATGATTCTTCTCAGTAAGAAGGTGCCATGAGTGAAAAGATTGAGTCTTTTCAGAAGAATCAAACTTGGGAGCTTGTTGAATTGCCTGAGGGACAGCGAGTTATCTGTTGCAAATGGGTTTACAAGAAAAAAGAAGGTACTCCAGGGGTTGAGGGTCCTCGATACAAGGCACGGTTAGTGGCAAAAGGCTATACATAAAGAGAGGGTGTTGACTTCAACGAAGTGTTCTCTTCGGTTGTGAATCATACTTCCATCAGGGTTTTACTTGCCATGGTTGCTCTTCATGACTTAGAGCTTGAGCAGCTAGATGTGAAAATGGCGTTTTTGCATGGTGATCTTGAAGAGCAAATTTACATGAGTCAACTGGAGGGGTATGTAGTTCCTGGTAAGGAGAACCATGTTTGCAAACTGAAAAAGTCCTTGTATGGGTTGAAACAGTCGCCTCGGCAATGGTACAAGAGATTTGACACATTCATGATAGGTGCTGGATACACAAGGAGTGCCTATGATAGCTGTGTATATCTCAAGAAGCTTCCAGATGATTCGTTTGTGTACTTGTTGTTGTATGTCGATGATATGCTTATTGCTGCTAAAAGCATGTCTGCCATCGACGAATTAAAGGAGCAGCTGGATGATGAGTTTGAGATGAAGAATCTTGGAGCAGCAAAGAATATTCTTGGCATGGAGATTCGTAGGGATAGAAACCCTGGGAAGCTATTCTTGTCTCAACAGAGTTATATTGAGAAGGTGCTGGAGCGTTTCGGGATGCATAAAGCTAAACCTGTGAGTGTGCCGCTTGCTGCTCAGTTCAAGTTATCTACAGATTTGTCACCTAAAATTGAGGAGGAGGTGGAGTATATGTCTCATATTCCATACTCGAGTGCTGTTGGTAGTTTGATGTATCCTATGGTATGTACTCGTCTTGACATTTCACATGCAGTTAGTGTTATGAGTAGGTATATGGCATCACCTGGGAAAGCACACTGGGAAGCCGTGAAATGGATAATGAGATATTTACGTGGCACTGTGAATATAGGATTGCTATTTAGCAAGATGACTAGAGATTGCGCGAGGTTGGTGGGTTATTGTGATTCAGACTTTACCGATGACCTTGATAAGAGAAGATCTTTGACGGGTTATGTGTTTACTTTCTCTGGATGTGCTATCAGTTGGAAAGCGACATTACAATCTACTGTGGCATTGTCGACTACTGAGGCAGAGTACATGGCAATTACAGAAGCTGTGAAGGAGGCCATGTGGTTACAAGGCCTGGTTTGTAATATTGGACTGTAGTAAGATACAAGTATAGTCTTTTGTGATAGCTAGAGTGCAATTCATCTGACGAAGAATCAGATGTATTATGAGAGGACTAAACATATTGACGTTAGATATCATTTTATTAAAGATATTATATCACCAGGAATCATATCGGTGTAGAAGATTTCTACCCATGAGAATCCAGCAGATATGATGACCAAGATGGTTCCAGTCAGCAAGTTTAAATATTGCTTGAACTTGGTTGCTATTTGCGGTGTGGAGCGTTAAGCCCATAAGGGCAGTTGGCAGGAGGGACGATGGTGTGTTGATTGGAGCGAATACGTGCCAAGGTGGAGATTTGTTGAATGTGGCCTGTATTACATAATTAATATGTGTTTTTTTTTCCTTGTAGTATACTGTTTCCTTTTCCTAGTAGTATACTGTTTTCTTATTCTTGTAAAATACGGATTAGGATACTTTTGTACTATAAATAGGGCCTAGGACATTGTATTAGGTGTCTTAGGGCCACACCCCATGGGGGGTGTAGTGTGAGACAAACCAGAGTAAGACTTGTAATATTTGATATCAATAATAATTTATTCTCTGCTGCCCGTGGATGTAGGCTTCAAGGCCGAACCACGTAATTCTCCTGTGTCCGTTTTTTTCTCGTATTCTTCGTGTTTGCATATTTTTCCCCAACACCATCTAATTGTGATTTTTTTTTTACCCCTTATTTTGAATATTTCTCTTGAAAATACCTTACTTTTCAACTTGATTTTAAATCTTTCTTTTTGGGTATATAGTAAGTCACTTACGGAAAATATGTCATTTGACATGTTGTCAGTAAAATTTCAAAAATATGGTAAGTTAGTTACCAAAACGGTAACTCACATATTGTATTAGCAACCATTAAAGCTTGTTTATTATCATGCACATTCTTCATTTTTTCTGGCAAAAAGTTACGATTTCTAAAAGTGGCAAAAAAAATTAATGGTGGGTGTGTAAATCGTTGTCATGTTTGTCAAACTCAAATTCTTTGAATTTGTCAAGCATAAATACTCAATATTATTACAATTTAACTTATTTTTACGTATTCGAAAAATCCCATTTCAGATAATTTTTCAAACATGAAAGTATTATATATAATGCATGTTTTAGTCATTTCTTTAAATTAACCAAGAGTAAGATAATATTTTTAATGAGAGAACATAAGTTCAAACTTGTACTTTCGATGAGAATTATATATTTCTTAAGTTAGAGGACCTATTTGGATTGACTTTTTTTTTTTTTTTTCAATTAAGAAACAATCTTTCTTGTATAAAAAAAAAAACATTTCATTTTTCAATAAGTATTTGGTTTACTTTAAGAAAAATTGAAACTTTAAAAAAATTTAAATTTAATTTTTTCTAGAAGTCATAAATTTTAAAATCTCAAAGAATACTTTATTTAGAAGCCATAAGAAAATATTTAAAAAATTAATCTCTAAATAAGCCCATATATAATATGCTCTTATGAAAAGTCATGCTATATTTTAGAGAGTTGTTTATACTTAATTAGATCCGACATATATTCTATGGTGTCTCACTTACTGTATGCACATTGATAACATAATGAATTCAAAAGTCAAGTTGTTGCATAGAATATCGTAACTAGCTTACTGTTACGGTAAGTCAATTACCATAATATAATGACTGTTACTGATTTGTCAGTTGAGAATTTGAACCACTCCAAAAACGGTAAATCACTTACTGTTTCAATAAATTAATTATCGAAAAAAGTAAATTTAAAAACGAAATGAAAAATAAGGTATTTTTGAAAAGAATGTTCAAAATCTGGGTAGAAATTAAAAAAAAATCCTCTAATTGTCACGATCAGTTGTGTCTTGGCTCAATCATTGTTAAACCAATAATAAGTGAGGTCATATCACTTGGCTATACTCCAACAAACATCTTTTTTGTTTGTTTATATGAATAATTCGTCCTTCCACATGCATGTGAAAACTTTATTTAATTTCATAACTTAAATTTTAATGTTTTGTTAAATGATCATTTTATTTAGAACTTAAGTGGTTGGAGACGAATTTCTTATGTATTGACCCGTTTAGATTGACTTTTCTCACTTTCTCTTTTTTGAAAAATTCACATTCTTTTTACAATAAGAATTTGGCTTAGTTTTAAAAAAAGTTGAAACTCTTACTTTTTTTAAAGGTTATAAAAAAAATACTTTTAGAAAAAACCAATCAAAACGAGCCCATATTCATTTATTATCAAGTATTAAACCCAAAAAAGAAATAAAAAGGAAGAATAAACATAAAATAGTCCAAAATAGAGTTTCAAGTATATGGACCTTGTATATGTCTACTCATTTACTATTTGGCGGAACGAAAGACACTATTCAACCTAGTACCAATTGTTTCTAAAAGTAGATTTTCATAAAATTTTAACAGGTTTTATCATTGTGGAATGGAATATGACTTGTAACAATAATATCAACTCTTTGTGATATTTAGCCTATTCCACTAAGTAGGTTAAGATTGAGTTGAGTGGTTTTTTTTGGGGGTTAAAGATTGAATTGATTGTGATTAAAAACAATTTGGTTCTTTGTGACAATCACTATAAATAGCCTGCTGAATGCAAGAGACACAGAAAGAAAAGACCAAAAGGAGGAGAAGGAATTATATTCATGTGTTTCAGGGGTTCTTCAGCCCCATTCATATGGGCCTATTCATTCTCCTAAGCAACAAGGAATAATTGAGAACTGGGCTGCTCATCTAAACTGAGTATTCTGCGGGAAATTTTCCCAGTCTCTCATCGGCTCAAAATAAAGATAAATTTTAAGTTTTAACCATTAGAGGTATATATTGTTTGTAATATAAATAAAGAGATTGATCATTATGAACTGTCCTTTATGACATCTATCTATCTATTTATATACTACATACTAAAATAATGATTCCAAATTTTAGATTTTCAGATCACAACGCTGTTTCATGTGACATATATAATAAAGTATTCTATTGTCCCACGTCATATTGTGTAACCACCTTCTTAGTTATGAGCAAATCTTGACCGTCAATATTTACAATGAGGCATCATTATAAGAGTTGGTCCCATTCGCCTGGCACCCTTTCTCTGCTCCATTCAAGTGTTAATTTCCTAGAGGCTTCTATACATTCGTGGGTCACCATTGATAATGTTAATTGGGCCACATTTAGATAATCATTAATCATAAACCAGAAGTGTTTACATCCCCCCTTCAAAAACTAAAAAATCTCAACATTCATGATCCAGAATAAAACTCAAGTCCAAGTCACAAACCCTTTTGCAACGACGTCGTAACAGCCCAACCAACCAAACCCGAGCCGTCTCAGTCGCCAAATTGCCAACTAGCGACGCCAAAACAGATTCCTGTAAACCGTACACGCACAACACACACTCACTTGTAACAGAAGATACTCTCTGGTCGCCCCCACTTGCTACGCGCCTGCACGTTCTCTTTCCCCCTTTTTTTTTAATTATCCGACTCTTCTCTCCTTCACTTGCCCGTCACCTTACCTATCTCACTGCCTAATCGAACCCCTCCACGTCAGATCCTTCTCCTACGTGGACTCATAGGTTATGCATTTTAAACCACCCGCGGGCGAGAGATATCACTCGCAATCAAAGATAATCTCTCCTATCGCGTATCTTAGCGCAATATCCCCCATTTTAACTAGCTTGCGCCATTTCCTTCCTACTCGCCGGAACCTCGATCTTGCCGCCCCTAACCGTCCCCAACCTTATCGAAATCTTCACACACAGTAACTCACACACCACAATTTACTATATATATCTATCTATCTATCTATATATATAAATATATTCTGCAAAAATTTCAAATATTCGTTGAGAAAATCGAAATTGGAATTCAATTATGGGCGTGGATTACTATAAGACACTAAAAGTGTCGAAAAATGCAGCGGAGGAAGAGCTGAAGAAAGCTTACAAGCGGTTAGCGATGAAGTGGCATCCAGATAAGCACGGGTTCGATAACAAGAAAGAGGCGGAGGCAAAGTTCAAGCAGATCTCGGAAGCGTACGACGTGTTGAGCGATCCTCAGAAACGGCAGATCTATGATTTGTACGGCGAGGAGGCGTTGAAGAGCGGTCAACTTTATCCGAACAGTGGTGGTAGGAACGCCGAGGATATCTTCGCCGAGTTTTTCGGTGGATCGGAGGGTGAGGTTGGTGGTGGTGCTGGTGGAGGAGGGAGGAAGGCGGCGGCAGTGGAGAATAAGCTTCCTTGTAGCTTGGAAGAGCTGTACAAAGGCTCCAAACGGAAGATGAAGATTTCCAGGATCGTTCTCGATGAGTTCGGGTAATTTCACTAAACATACATGTAATTGATGCATATACGTATATCTCTCTGTTTGTGTGAACGTTGATGATTATGTTAATATGTGTGTTTCTGGACATGCTTATAAATGGATTATGTGTATATCGATATGAATTGTGTAATTAGTCAATTTTACTTTGATCATCTCACTTTAATTATATGCAAAAATCGTTTTGTATTGATATATGCTTGTTTTGTCTTTAGGAAAACCGAAAATATTTTCATCTTTTTCTGGCTGTGATAAGATATAACATGGGGAAATTAGAAAACTACATGATATGTGAACACGACAATCGAGGAAGAGTTTACTGTTTTTACAAATTTTATCAGGAAATATAGTAAAAAAAAGTTAAGGATAGTTTTACTGTTTTTACAAATTTTATCAGGAAATATAGTAAAAAAAAGTTAAGGATAAGAAAAGCTGGTGCTTTGGAAGCCTGATGTTGGACTCGGTTGTTCTCTCCAAAGGTCGAACATGGTGCAAACGGCAGCTATAAGTTTCGAAGATGGATTTTATGCCTTACCCCTGTTGACAAAAGGAGAAAAAAGGAAAAAAATGTGAAACAAAATTTATGTTGGACTCAATTTTGGGTTAGATGCAAATTAAGAAATTAAGCTTTGTTTGGACTAGTTGTGAAATTTGAGTTGTTGAGGTATAGAGCTTTTAGAAGCAGAACTTTGGGTAAAAATGCTATTGAATAAAGGAGGTTGATTGTTTGGGCTTGTATCTTAGGAGTTGAGCTTTCAGTTGTTTTGATATCAAGATTGGACTTTCAAAAATGTAAAATAGTATTTTTGAGAAAAAAATGACGAAAAACAATTTTTGACATGACATAAAAATAACTCTTCAAAAGCTTTTTTTGAAAAGCTCCGATTTGCAGTTTCTCATTTTTTAGCTTTTATGTAAAAGCTCTTTTAAAGATGGGCCAAACAGGTGAGTTTCAGCTTTTAGACTAACAGAGAGTACTTTTGAGTCTCCAAACACTGCGCCAAACGGGCTTTTAGCGTTGAACAATTGGCTCTGATCTTGTTTCTGGCAAAATTATTCTCTAGTTACTGAGGTGCTTCTGATGGGATCACTAGAATGTTGATAGAACAGTACATGAGGTTTAAGAGAGTGTCTTTCAGAATGATGCATAAATGTGAGAACAGTGCTCTTATGCATGTCCGGGGCCATGATACACGAGTCAAACATCCTTATCTAAGATAGAATGAGTTGCAGCTGATGTAGAGCACTGAGTTTTTGCCAAGTGTTTGTTAGGGTGTGTATCAACTTATGGTAATCTTTGTTGTTGATTTGAATCAACAACAGCCTTCGATGGTCTGTAAGATAATTTCTGTTATGTGGTGCCTAAATGTTACTTCAAGATGCCCCAAACTGGAGTTTCAAACATTCCAGTTTCGTATATAATGCTCTTTCACATTTCAAGCTGGAAAAGAATACATAACTCAGACTATAACCACTGATTTGCATTTCCTCGCTTCTTCTTCTTGTCCACCTTTTCCTTTTCTTCTTTTATCTGCCTAGAGGGGTAATGATCGCCAGCAAGTGAGGCCAAGGAATAAGCTTTCTGATGATGGCAATGAATTAGTAATGACCTCCGGAAGCAATGTCCCTTTATGAGAGGAAATCTTCAGAATTGCACAACCAATCAAGGTCCATTGTTCAGAAGTGCTCTTTTCAGTGTTGACAGAGAGTACTTATTTCCATGGCGAGGAATGACAGAGATGCATAACTAATCCTACTTGTTTGAAAATTCAAATCTCCATTGATATGTGCTTATCTATATACTGTCACATAAATGTGCAATTTTATAAGTTAGAATATTAAATACTATTACTAGGTAATTAAATATGCCTTGAGAGTTAGTAATGCATTAAATTTGAGTGCACAATATACATCGATCCTGACATGCTACTGACACATGATTTTTCTATTAGAAGGAAGGATGTGTATCAAGTTATGGTATTCTATGCACCTAAAAGGATTTCGTAGTCCATTTAGGACATTTCCCTCAGTTATAAAAGTGAAATTCAACCCTATCGCAGGATATTTTGAGTATGTCACTGTACAGATGCCACCGTGCTCTCTTTTTCTGAATATAATTGTGGAAATTTTATCACTTACTTTTCTTGGTGTCAGTTATCTCTTTGTTAATACGTATTCCAATTGTTTTCTGATAATTCTGTAATAATTGCAGGAAGTTAAAGACTGTTGAAGAGGTGTTGACAATACACATAAAACCTGGTTGGAAGAAGGGCACGAAGATTACTTTTCCTGAGAAAGGGAACCAAGAACCCGGTGCTGCCCCTGGAGATCTAATCTTTGTTGTAGATGAGAAGCCTCATGCTGTTTTCAAGAGGGATGGCAATGACCTTGTGGTGAATCAGACGATCTCCCTTCTGGATGCACTAACAGGGAAGACTTTGAGCTTTACGACGTTGGATGGACGAGACATCACAATCTCACTCACGTATATCGTCAAACCAGGCCATGAACTGACTATAAAAAATGAAGGAATGCCCATATCGAAGGAACCTGGTAAGAAAGGGAATATGAGGATCAAGTTCGACATCAAGTTTCCTTCACGGCTCTCCTCGGAACAAAAATCTGATCTGAGGAGAGTGTTGGGGAGGAGTGGAGACTAGTCCAAAGAACTATTAACTAGAAAGTAAAGTGAGTGTAAATACTAACATGGTCTCGCAAGAGAGGAACATTGTGCATAGTAGAAAAAATTAGTTTGAGAAAGCTTCTTTGAATCTCTAAAACGTGTGTACCAAAGGTAAATTATCGCGAATTTGGCTTTTAGTTCAGCTACTACTTTCTGCTTGTCATTTGATTACATTAATGCGAAGTTGTATTGTAGATATTTTTTATAGTGCTGGCTCTTGGATTAAGGCGGTATACATTGATTCTTTCATTTCTTAAAAGTTTGGGAATGAATATAATATTTTGCTTGGGTCAAATGCAAACGATATGTTTTATTAACTTTTTAAGGCATGAATCATGATGGTGTTCTTTCTTTTCTCTTTTCCGTTTTTGGAAGTGTTAATCACCTCGGTAGTCCCTCATCTTTAACGTATTTGTCATTGTGCTCCCCACATTTTTGGATTTTTTATTTTTTTGACCCAAATTTAATATACTACGTAAAAATGACTTGCTTTTGGATTGGATTTCAAAATTGACCCAATCTCGTTCCGGGAACGCGACCGCGTTCTCAGAACGCGGCTGGTGTTTTTGTAATTTTTTTTTTGAACATACCTTATTTTTTTATTATATATTTATGGGATGGTATTATACTTTTCCCTTATGCAGTTATTTATAATCCGTGAATGCTTTTATTTCAGCATTATGGACATTATTTCAAGCTGGAAGCCGGTGCATTCGAAACAAGATAAATCGCTGAAACCAAGGTGGACGACGAAGGTGTACAGCATGCGGTCAACAAGGCCACACTGCTCCAACTTGCCCCAATAATCAAAATGCGTAGCGTATAGTTGTAATCTTGAATGTTATTATGTAATATATATTAATTGTAATTTAAGTAATCCTATTTAGTTGTAATCTTGTTTTGTTTACTTACTTGTAATTTTATAATGTTTTGTTTACAGTTACAATATAATGTTCACTTGAACAGAAAGAATTAAGTGTATAATATCCAATTGATAATATAGTGTCCATAACGCTGAAATAAAAGCATTCACGGATCATAAATAACTGCATAAAGGAAAAGCGTAATACCGTCACATAAATACATAATGAAAAAAAAAGTATGTTAAAAAAAAAAAGTTGCAAAAACACCAGCCGCGTTCTGGGATCGTGGTCACATTCCCGGAACTCGGTCTCGTTCTGGGAATGCGCCCGACGCATTCCCAGAAAGAGATTGGATCATTTTTGAAATCCAATCCAAAAACAGGTCATTTTTGCACATTATATTAAAAATTGAGTCAAAAAAATAAAAAAAACCCCATCATTTTCTCCCAAACAGCCACAGCTCTTCGTTGATGTCAAAAGCTGCTTCTTGTAACTTGAGAAGAAAGTCGATTAGTATTTTCATCTAAACTATCTAGATGTCCAATCCTTTAGTTAAACAGAATATATTGATTGACCAAGTAAACATAGCCCTGTCTGCTTGGATTAAAAAGATTATAATTGTATTCACGCACAAAAACAAAGCTTGGAGTTGCAGCTATTACATGAACGACACATCTAATAAAGTAATTAATTAAATGAACTTTCAATATTCGACACTCTCCTAGCAATTTTATATCGATCAATTTTTTTTTTTTAAATGTAAATTCTGGCTAGAGCATGATAGAAGAAGGGTCATATCTCATACGGCTTTTGCCTCCCTTATAACCGAAACAACCAAAAAAAATGGTTTCTCGTGCGACCTGAAAATTAACTTCACTAAATCGAATTAGACTCTGTGTTTCTCAATTTTCATCTTGAGTTCTTCCTTTTTGGCTCCCACAATCTGGTCAACTTGTGTGCCCTTCTTCATCATTATAATTGTTGGCATCGTCTGCACCTTGAATTCCTCTGCCACACCCTGATTTCAATCAATTATAGTTGGTGCTTTAGCATCAATTCGGAGTTGAAAACAAGGAAAATCAATTGAACTTCAGCTACAATCATATCATAGTAATTAAGTAGATGGGGGCTTACAAGCAGCTCGTCTACATCAATCTTGACGAATTCAACGTTTGTATATTTAGCAGCAAGGTCATCAAGAACAGGTTCCATTTGTCGACAAGGTCCACACCATGTTGCTGTGAAGTAAATCACCATCTGCAAATCACACATAAAACATTAGCTGAACATCTAGTAGCTAACAACAACAGAGATGCTATTGAGAAACAGAGAAAGACTATTTTTTTTACTGTCTGGAATTTTCAGGCTCACCAATTTGTTACGATTTTTCGAGGCTTGGAAATGCATCTTCCATTTCGATGAAGAACGGAACACGATAACCTGAGAATTCTGTGCTGATCCATTTCTGTCATGATATGTAGAGAAGCTGGAGCTTATTTTTCGAGTGAAAACTGGTGGATTGTAATTCAGGAGATGATTTTTCTCAACCAAGAAAGATCTTTGATGATACATTTTTTTTTTTATTCTTTTTGGCTTTTAGAGAATTGGTGAAGACTCTTATTTAAGACTGCTGGGCGATTTGCTCAATTTTACTGCTTGGTGAAGTGCTTAGGAAAGGATGCTTATTTATACTGCTCTGGAATTTGCTTGTCATACTTCAACAATAGCAATTGAAATGCAGAATATGTTCTTCGCTAGCTGGACCCTAGCTCATGTTCACCACTCAAAGTTTATATTAAAAAGTTTGATGCTTAAATAAGCTTAAAACTATCCACACGTTTTTGAGTTAATAACGAGCCTCACTCCACTACCTGCAAATTTCTGCTTTATTCCAACACTAATGATGCTTCTTCTTCCCAATTAAATTTTGTTTCTTAATCCAAGTCTTCAACACCCTAAACGAATTAGCTTACTCTGTGTTTTTTATCCACATTAGTTCTATGCGCGATCTGTGTGCCATTTATAATAGCTTAGATTTATTATTTCTACCATCACGAACTTAATTAATTAAAGTCCATTGATTAGAGTAGACCTGAATCATTACACTTTATATTAACACGACCACAATCAGCAATAAAATACCCCATGCTGTAGCATTCTAGAAACGTGAGCAAAATATGCGCTCCAAGCAAGCAACCATTCAAAACTAGATGCTGGAGAATCTAAATATTAAAACAGCGCCCGTGGGAAATGAGCTGCTGAGGCCACAAGATTATCATTGTCAGCAAAGGGTTGCTGAGTCTTACTGAAACTATTTCCAGCTGGAGCACCACGATGCTTTTTTTTTTGTCTACGGAAAATTCTATTTGTTGTGAGCTGATGGTGAGATTTCTAAAGCGGCTTTTGCATTCTAGTTGCGTGACATATAATTATATTCCTCAGATGAATCTCTTTTTACGGAATATTTAAAGAACCAAAAAAAAAAAAAAAAGAGAAAAAAAGATAGATAATATATGGTCAATCAGTTGCTTTGACACTCCAAGTCAAATTTGACTTGATGTTAATTATTTCGTCAAGCTAAATAATTTATGACTTCCAGAAACTTACATTATCTCACGCTGCACTTCTTCAAGAGCCTTGCTGTCTCAAAATGAAATACCTCTAAAATCATATCAAAATCTTGTTCGTGCAATATTTGGCAACCAAATTCCTCCAATTTTCTTGTTCATTCATCATTTTGTTTCTCTTATTGTATTTTTCTAGGTAACATGCTCACCAGTCACTACCCTTTTGCGTAATTAGCTGCATAAAACCCTTCTTTGCTGACGTAATTAGTTAATAATTCCTTCTGTTTTTCCTGAAAAAGCCGCGTTCTATTTCCTTAAATTAAGGATGAGTCCTGAGTCGCCGTAAACTTTTTAACTTTTTTATTTTTATTGTGCAAAAATATCCTAAACCCGTCCAGCTATGGTGCTTGAAGGATTGTCCCCCACCACAATTAAAAGCAAGCTATTGACTTTGGAGAAAAATTTTCCGAAGCTTACCTGAGTTTTCAAACATGGAGAATGTTGCGACCAAAAGAAGAAAAGGACCGAATGCTACTTTGGGCTGAAAAAAAGGAAAAACGATTTCAGCCCAAAGCAGCATTCTCTATTTCTTTTTGCACTTATGGTAAATAACAGAGAATTAATGTGAACATTTTACTCTATTCGCTTTCTTTAGTTGTTACAAGCTACTATTGGTCGTCTAATAATTTCCGAGCAGATTGTATTCCTCTTCTGAGCCATCAACACTGCGGAGGTCTTCGCCAAAACCAATTCAATTCAAATGTACTGCAAAAGATAGCTGGGGTGGGAAGATTCTTTCCTTTTTCTTTTCTTTTCTAATATACAATTAGCCCATGGGTCGAAAAAAGAAAAATTTGATGCTTGAATAATTATTCTATATTAATAAATAGATGTTTGACTATATAAAGAGAAGTCAATACACCATATCTCATGAAACTTTTCGTTTATTATTATTGCTTTATTCAAATAATCTAGTTTTCCATGCTTTACACAACTTCTCCATTTTGAAATAGAAGTCCAAGGAAAAAGTAATTAAACAATGAAAATAATATATAACACTAGAAGTTCGCACTATTTCTTAAATATTCTAGATCCCTACTCCACCTTTCAACTTCTAATCTCTTCTCTAATTAACTTTCTCTTGTACATTTTGCAATCAAACTCTATTGGAGGTAGTGTTTGAGGATCATAGTTGTGCTGATATTTGGGGTATTAAATTATAGGGTAAAATGCACGAAACCTTTATGTGGTTCATTAAATGTATACCGAACCCTTCTATGGTAAAAAAAAAAGTCTCTTATAGCCCTTATGATCCATAAAAGTGCATCAAACCCCCCCTCCCTCCTTATGTGGTTCATCAAATATGTACCGAACCTTTCTATGGTAAAAAAAGTCTCTTATAGCCCTTATGATCTATAAAAGTGCATCAAACCCCCCTACTGTTAAAAAATTTGTTATCTTTAACCATGTATGTTAGAAATTATCCAAAAAATACTCTTCTTTTTTTTTTTTTGCGAGGTAAAAATTACTCTTCTTTCTTTATAAAACAAATATTACTAAAAAAATTTAAATCTTCAACTCAAATTAAAATAACCAATATTTTAACCAACTAAATCATAAACAATTTAAGTTTTAATTTAATTTTAGATTAATTTATAGAATATATAAATATAACTGCATTAATAAATAAATATAACTGCATTACAAAACAATGGTAGATTTAGAAAAGAGGTTGTGGATTCGTGTCCCTGTAGAAAAGAGGTTGCCTTGCCAATTGCATTACAGAAAAATGGTAGATTTAGAAATACTACAGCTATGATACCATCCATAAGAAGATAATAACCATGACATCCAAAGTTCCAGGTCCCTCATCTAGGTAATTTGCCTTCGAAGCCATAATGTTAGACCACTGAATCTCGATCTTACTCTTGAGTCCACCAGCAAGTACTTCCCAAGCAAGCTTATGCTTCGCAAAGTAACATTTCGCAATCAACACCATTATAAATTTTAAATATAAATAAATTCAAATTTAAATTAAAACATAAATTATCTAAGGGCTCGTTTGGTATCGTTGCTGTTTCCGGTTTTCTGTTTTTATTTATCAAAATTTGAAAACCAATTCGTTTGTTTCTGTTTTCGTTTTTTGGAAAAACAAAAACTAACAACCTGTTTTTGCAACTTTGATAAATAAGAAAAAGTGGTTTTATCAGGTTGTGGCAATAGGTTTTCAAAACTTTTATTCACTTTGTGCTGAATACCTTTTAGAATTATCTTTTCAAAATTAATGTGAACTCATTAATTTTTTTGAAAAATAATTATTAAAATTAAAATTATTTAAAAAATAATTTTAAAAATAAATTTTCAAAAATATTTTTAAAAATAAAATTAATTTTATAAAAAGAAATTTTCAAAAAATAATTAAAAATATTTTGAAAAATAATTTTAATAAATGAAAAAATATTTTTAAAAATATTTTGAAAATAATTTTAAAAATTAAAAATAAATTTAATAAATTAAAAATAGATTTAAAAATTATTTTGATAAACTAAATTTATTTTTAAAATATTTTAATAAATTATAATTAGTTTTAGAAAATTAAAAAAATTTTTAAGAATTAAAATAAAAATTATTTTTATAAATATTTTTTAAAAATAATTTTATTATCTTTAGAAAAATACTAAAAAATAAACTAATAAAATAATAAATGAAAATTTTAAAAAATTCAAAATTAAAAATTAAAAATAAATATATATTCTCAAAATAATTAAACTTATTTTTTTAAATTATAATCTTAAAGAAAATAAATCAATTTTATAATATTCTCATTGTTCTTTTACAAAATATTCTCAAATATTTTCATGTGTTCTATTTAACATAAAATACTAAAATAGAAAATAAGAGACAAAAATAGTTTGTAAACTATGGACAACCAAACATGTTTTTGGTTTTTGTTTATAGATTTTATAATTAACCAAACGCGTTTACAGTTTCTGTTTTTAATTGTTGTTGACAGTTTTTTGTTTATGATTTTGGTTTTTGTTTTTAAAATTTTTGACAGCGTTACCAAACGAGCCCTAAAGTTTAGTTAGTTAAAGCATTGGTTGTTTTAATTTGAGATGAAGGGTTCAAATTTTTTAGTAATATTTATTTTGTAAAAGAAAGAAGAGTAGTTTGGATAATTTCGATTAAAGATAACGGATTGTTTAATGGCAAGGGAGTTTGATGCATTTTTATGGACTACAGAGGGTTTACGAGAGACTTTTTTAACCACAAGGGGGTTCGTATACTTTTGATAAACCACAAGAAATCTCGTGCATTTTACCCTAAATTATATCTATAGCTTTTGCAATTACGGTTGGATATTATGACGTATATTTACACTCGTTGTCCTCTGATTTAAAAAGTCATTTAAATGCTAGCCTCATTACCTAAAATGTGAACACAAATTTTTGTGCCACCCCAACTTTTTCCGCCAAAATCCCCTAGTCCATCATGCATCTATCCTCAAGTTTGCATGTAAAAATAAGGAAAAAGAGAACGCTATGTACATAAAACAATAACTAATTAATAGTTAACCGTTTGTAAAATACTCTTTTTTTTAAAAAAAAAAAAAAGAAGTTTGAATATTTTTTTAAAATTGATGAAGTTCAAACCTTAAAATTATATTTTTTAACTTTAAACTATGCCAATTCGATACATAATATAAAGTCTTAATAAATGACTAATGAGAATATAGACGTCAAATATGAAGTACGAATCGAGTACTATCACTACAAGATTTTAGACCAGTAGTTACGTATTTTTTGATATGTTTGAAATAAGTATAAAAGAGTAGAATGATAATTTTTATTTTAGTTAAGATTTTAAAGTGTGACAAATATTTTATTGCATTTAAAGCCATAGCAATGATGTTAGAATTTTTTATATTTAATTTTTTTAAGATAGCAAAATATTTGCTACATTTGAAAGTGTAATTAATATAAAGTTGAAAAATGCATTTGTTATATCTCAGGGCGTAATAAAATTTGAATTTAATTTGTTTCTTGCTTAAATTAGCTACACCTCCAAGTGTAACAAACATTAACTACACTTTCAAACATAAAAAACATTAGTCACTATTTTCAAGTGCAGTATTTTTTTTAGTTACATTTGAAATCTCTATGGCCAAGCATAACCAGTTAATTTTGTTACATATCTAAATGTAACTAGGAGCTATAATGTAACTACTGGCTTAATTTCTTGTCGTGTATGCTATAATAATTAATAAATAGCAAAGTACTCTTGCTCTAAACAAACCTCAAACATCTAAAACAAGTTGAGTAAAACTATCAAGTAAAATCAAGTCATGTTAACAAGGATATCTTTTTGTGCTATTGGATTCACATTGGTTATCATAATTTTTTTTTCTCTTTTTTGTTTTATTAGACGTCGACTTATGAGTAATTAATGATCACATCTTTACTCTAAAGTTTTGATTATTGCTTTTACCTTTTTCACATAAAATAAAATTTTTCAAAATTATATCCTTTAATTGTATGTCTTGAAACTATCAAGAAGCCTGGAGGCTACTGACAAATTTCCCAAATCTAATGCGGGCAAGAATGATCAAAAGGTACTGGTATAACATTTGCAATTGTTGAATAAAGTAATGGTCAACAATCACTTGATTACAAGAATAATAGAAAAAGCCTGTGTGAGCCATTGCTCTCTCTTATTCCAGCAATAGTCAAATAACTTTCTCTTTTAATATATATATATATTTTTTTCTATCCCTGGAAATGACCAGAAAACTATTGATGCATCCCTGATCTATGAATTAGACTCTGTGTCTCTCAATTTTCATGTGGAGTTCTTCCTTTTTAGCTCCCACAATTTTGTCAACTTGTGTGCCCTTCTTCATCAGTATTATTGTTGGCATGGTCTGCACCTTGAATTCTTCTGCCACACCCTGATCATTGCAATCAATTATAGTTTGCGTATTAGTATCAATTCAGAGTTCGAAACAAAGAAAATCAATTGCATTTCAATCACAATCATATCACAGTAAGCTGCAGATAAACATACAAGCAGCTCATCTACATCAATCTTGATGAATTCGATGTTTGCATATTTAGCAGCAAGGTCGTCAAGCACTGCTTCCATTTGCCGACAAGGTCCACACCATGCTGCCGTGAAGTAAATAACCATCTGCAGAATGATGTCTTGACATTAACAGAACAAAAAGTAGCTAACAACAGCAGAGATGCAATGCAAAAGCAGAGGAAAGACTATATTCTTACTGTGAAATTTTCAGGCTCACCAGTTTGTTACTATATTTCGAGGCTTCAAAATGCAACTTCCATTTTGATGAAGAACGGAACACAATAACCTGAGAATTCTGCCTTGATGCATTCCTGTCATGATATGTAGAGGAAAAACCGGAGCTCATTTTTCCAGCGAAAATTGACTGGTAGTTGTTGAAGGAATATTTCCCAGCCCACATAGATCTTTGATGATACATGTTTTTGGCTTGCTCTAGCTAGAGAGAGTTGGTAAAGACGGCTTATTTAAGACTGCTGAGGGATTTACTTAGGATGCCTCTTTGCACTGCTTGGTGAAGTGCTTAATTAGCATGCTTATTTATACTGCTCGGTTATGTGCTTGTCATACTTCAGCAATAGCTACTGAGATGTGGAATATATTCTTCACTAGCTGGACCCTAATTCGTGTCCACCACTCAAGGTTAATATTGAAAAAATCTGATGCTTAAAACTATCCACACGTTTCTAATTAGTAAGGAAGGACTCCTCACTCCATTGCCTGCAAATTTCTGCTTTATTCCAATATCCTTGTATGTTCAAGCCGTCTCTCATTTGTATCTGTTTCAATAAATGCAAAAATAGATTAACTTTTTGTTTGTTGTAACAAAGTTAGGGTTTGTTGTCACCTATGACTTGCTTGAATTTTCGGACTCGGCAGTGTCATTTAAAGATGAGTGCAGCTGCAACCTCGTTTTAGCTCGTTAATTAAGACTTAGGGCTCGTTTGGATTGACTTTTTGGCAAAAGCGCTTCTTTTAACAGTTTTTGAAAAACATATTTTTTTTCAGAAGCTGAAAATTCTGGCTTCCAAAAAAATATATATTTGATTTTTTATTTAGAATTTCAGTTTTTTTTAAAGCTAAATCAAATAATTATTACAAATTTGATATAATTTTTTCAAAAAAAAGTACTTTTGGTTTAAAAAAAAGCCAATGCAAATAGGCCCCTATTCTGGAGGACAACAAGATTGTTCATAGTAGAAAAGTAAATTTCCATTTGAGGCACGTCTCGAGAAGCTACTAGATGTGCTGACTATTTGACTAATTTGTCCTCCACAAGCCTATTGGCTAATGGATCATTGATGAGAGACACGGATAACTCTGTTTACTTTTGAAGGATAGAAGGGGTGAGACATCCCCAAGGAAGATAATTGCATAACTTTCTATGACTTGCTTTTCATTAAAGAAAGATTTGCTCTCTTTCCAAATCTTGTTTCTTAATCGAAGTTTTCGATGCTTGAGACAACTTTAGCTCACTTTATATTAACGACCACAAGATGGAAACCTAAAACCTTTATTCCTTATCTGAAAACGCAGCCAAATGAGAATACCCCGCGCTGCAGCTTTCTGGAAACATGATCAAGACATGCACTTCAAGCATACACCATTGAAATACATTGCATCGAGAATCCAACGATTAAAAACAGCGCCCGTGGGAAATGAGTTGAGGCCACAAGATTATCATTGTCAGCAAAGCAAGGGGTTGCCGAATCTTCGTACGGAAACTACATATATGCCAATGCCTTCATATTCCAGCCGGGGCCAGCTGCAGAATGCCTCTTTTTATACCGAAAAATTCTCTTTCGAAGCGCTTTTGCCTTGTAGCTGATTCCTGAGACAAATTCATCTTCTTTTTTTTTTCTTTTTTTTCTTTTTTCTCTGGAATAGTCAACGAAAAGGATGGAAAACGATAGGGAATATATGAATGTGTTGCTTTGACACTCGAAGTCAAATTTGAGTTGCGGTGTTAATTATTCTTGAAGTGCTTCACGCTTGAATAAACGTACATTAGCTAGCAATGCACTTTCTCGAGAGCAATGCTGTCTTAGAATACCTCTAAAACCATATCAACATCTTGTTTGTGTAATATTTGCTAATAAACATCGTTTTTAAATATTAGAGAGTAATTCAAATAATTAACGCTACTTTTTCCAAAATCGATGACTTGGATTCAAACTCATGAAATGTGGAGAGTTTGGTTGAGGCCTCCGGGTACGGAATTGAAAAAAGAAAAAAGACGAATATCATCCTTCAATTTTCTTGTTCATTCATTACTTTTCTTCTCTTACTTTATTTGTCTCGGAAACATGCCTGCTACCCTCGGGCTTGGATTCATATCGTAATTAGCTAATAATTCCTTTTTTGTTTGGTAAAGGTTACATAATACTTTCTTAAGTTAAAATCTCCGTCCAATTTAATGTAATGCGACGTAAATGCTCAAGCGCGGGATTTTGGAAGAGATTAGCAAACGTCGCCATTGTGCTTGGCCACATAAAACCCTCTTGTGATGCCGTCATTAGCTAATAGCTTCTTGTGTATTTTTTTTTATTTTCTTTTTTTTTTTGGTGCTTAAAAAGGTTGCATTTACGTCCTTTTAAAAAATCCCTATCCAATTTAACTGGCTATCTGCTCATTTGCGCGAGTTTTTCTTAGAAACTGGAAAACATGTAATACCCTTGTGCTTGGCCACATAAACTCTCTTGTGACGCCGTAATTAGTTGATACAAGCACTTCGTATTTTAAAAGGCTGCATTCCATTTCTTTTAGTTAAGATTCCCGTCAAATTTAACTGAATATGGTCAACGTGGTCTTTTGCTACCGCAGGTCTTAGTGGGAACTTAGCACATGCGAACTAAAGATTTTTCTTTTTTTTTTTCTTTTAACACCCCAGAGATTAAATTTAGGAGTTCACGCCTGCCTAAAAGTGATAGTCTCAATCACTTGATTTATCCATTAATCCCATGCGAACTTAAGATATCAATGTTTTGGACAAAAATACTTTCTCTTATAATATGAGATTAGAGTCTTTGGGTATTCACATATCAGGAGCCAGATGTGCAACCAAAGAGCTGAAAAGTATTTACTGATCAAGTAGACAACCTCTCCTGAGTGGAAATAAAGGGTTTTATACTTATAACAAAAAGTTAAAAGAAAGGACAGCCGAAAGCTATTACACAAATGGCACATCCAAATAGATAATTGAGGCCATGAAATTATCCAAATTCAACAACTTCCTAGTACTTCTATTGATCATTTTCTTATTGTAAATACTTGCGCACCCTGGAAATAGCAAGAGAACTATTGATGCAGTTGTGATATCATTTCGGGAACTTAGACCCTGTATTTTTCAACTTTCATCTGGAGTTCTTCCTTTTTGGCACCCACAATCTTGTCAAATTGTGTGCCCTTCTTCATCAGTATCATTGTTGGCATCGTCCGCACCTTGAATTCCTCAGCTACACCCTGGTTTCAATCAATTATTGTTTTAGCATTAATATTTCAGGGTTCGAAACAATGAAAATCGATTGAAGTACATTGCAATCATGTCTACATATCCAAGTGGGTGGATGGGACATACAAATAGCTCATCTACATCAATCTTGATGAATTCAACGCTTGCATATTTGGCAGCAAGGTTGTCAAGAACGGGTTCCATTTGTCGACAAGGTCCACACCATGTTGCTGTGAAGTAAATCACCATCTACAGATGATATCTAGACATTAGCAGAACGTAAGACTAGCTGATAGCACAGATGCTATGCAAAAGCAGAGAGAGACAATTTTTATTGTCTGAAATTTTCAGGCTCACCAATTTGTTACTATTTTTCGAGGCTTCAAGATGCATCTTCCATTTCAATGGAGAACGGAACACAACGACCTGAGAATTCTGCGCTGATGCATTTCTGTCATGATATGCAGAGAAGCTGGAGCTCATTTTTCTAGAGAAAATTGGCTGATTGTTATTGAAGGAGTATTTCCCAGCCCAGATAGATCTTTGATGATACATGTTTTTGGCTTGCTCTAGCTTGAGAGTTGGTGAAGACAGCTTATTTAAGACTGCTACGCGATTTAATTACTTTGGATGCTTCTTTGCACTGCTTGCTGAAGTGCTTATCGGGATGCTTATTTATACTGCTCGGTGATGTGCTTGTCATACTTCAGCAATAGTAATTGAAATTAATGTAGAATATATTCTTCACTGGACCCTAATTCATGTCGACCGCTCAAATTAATATAGCAAGATTTGACGCTTAAACACACCTGAAGCACTCTGTCTATTTATAATTAATGGAAGTCTCTTGCCAGCGTTTTCAAATATAGAAAATGCTGCTCCAGGCTAAACTTGTTTTTCTCTTTTTTTGGCTTGTGTCGTCAAGTATAAGAATCATCGGACGACTGA
Organism: Cordia subcordata; assembly: GCA_028554755.1. NCBI lineage: Eukaryota > Viridiplantae > Streptophyta > Magnoliopsida > Boraginales > Cordiaceae > Cordia > Cordia subcordata. The sequence goes on from JAPTOF010000020.1 coordinate 3,934,078, forward strand.
TGGATAATGCATTGTCTAGTATAATTCTAGTTGTGCCCAATGAACAATTAATTTTGGCTAAAGATTAGACACTTGATGCACGGATAATCTAATCGTTTGCTAATTGCAGTAAATTAATACATTATCACGGCTCAAGAAGCAATTCTTGATCATAGTGGTCCTCGAACCTCATCTTTAAAATCAGCTGTCCACAACTTGCGTATCCATGGCTGCAAAAGATGCTAGACCTTGTATTCTTATCACACCACGTAGTAAAGGGTTGATTGATTAACCATTGCTGCCTAACAATGGCATGTGGCTGGAGTCAACATAAATCTTATCGATATTTTTTGTGTAGTTACGTTACAATATATAATTGTCTCGCGTGAAAACATCATGAACTCTAAAATCGACCGTGGACTACTTAATCCTTCCACCTTCCCACAACGATGTCTTCAGTCCTTGTTCTATATAGAAATAGTATAAACTTCAAGACCATCATATGAAATCTTGAATTGCTCATTTCAATATCAATTGGTTTATTTGGATACACATCAAATGAGCTTTAGCTGTAAACACAAAAACAGCGCAGAACAGATGCGAAAACTTTATTCCTCATGAACATTACCAAAGCACTGAATGCAGCCAATTAACAATACTGCCTGATGCTTTCAGGAGACATGAACAAATTGTGCACTTCAAGCAGTTTTAAAGTTCCGCCAAACACCATCCAAATTAAATGCATGAGAATCTGAATTTTAAACGGCGCTCGCGGACAGTGAAATTTTAAGAGGGCTTTAATATTTATGGAGAGAGTTTATGTATAAAAAAAAATTCTATGGAAGAATATACAGAAACTAAGAAACATTTTATGCTTGTTCTACGTTGTGTTGTTGTAATAACTAAAATAATTAACCCTATATGAAGTACATAATTGGGAGTGCTAAAAATCCATTTTTTGTTAGGATTTCCATGTTAAAATCTCTTATGTCTATGTGTTATTTTTGTTTGTTGCTTGCATGCCTTTTTTTTAATATTGAGAACTCGACACTTTGGTCGGGAAACAAGTATTAACACGAAAATATTTACAAAAGTGGAATCAACAAAACGACAGAATCGATAAAGTGAACAAAGACCCTATGTAACGCCCTCATAGATCAGTTTTTTTTGTGAGATTAATATTCACTTTATAATAGCTTAGATTTACTATTACTGTTATCACAAGGTTAATCATTTTGAGCTAATTGATTAGGTTCAATTTACTGATAGGCCTGTGGTTGAGCTGGGGTCGTTATAGGTAGTCAAAGCCAGGTTTTGGGTGAATTCTATGCTCCCTTGGGGTCTTAGGCTCTAGTTCTATTTTGTTTGTATTGGCCATAATGAATATATGTCGTGTCTTTAAGGGAGAGAATCTATAATGCCCTCTTACATTAGTTTTTTGTCAGATTTATGTATACTTTATAATGGTTTAAATTAACTACTACTATTATTACGGGCTTAAATATTTTGGATCATATAGTTATGCTCAATATCGAGCACTCCTTCCAGGAATAGCTCAGCACCAAAACGATGCAGTGATTTCCCATTTTTATTATTCCTGCTGCGTCATGCATGAGCTGATTTACTTTTCCGGATGATTCAAAGGAAGAGAAAAGATATGTCGAGAACGAGTGCGTTTATTTGATTCTATATATTTTAATATGTATATATAATTCACCATATCTCATAAAACTGTTTGGCACGTTACCGCTTTTTCCAAAGTATATTCTTCTTATTTCATGCCTTCTTAAACTTCGTCATTTCAAAACAGAAGAATATATAAGTGAAAATCAATCTAGAGAATACATTCAAGTTAAATATTAATGAGTAAGTGCTAGTTTGGTTTTTCATTTTGGAGTGAGTAAGAGCTAATTTGATTTTTTTTTTTATTTTGGACACTACAAATAAAATTTTATATTTGAGATGAAAAATTTTCGTCTTAAACTTGAAAATTTCTATATCAGATTGGATTTGAATGGGATTTGAGACAGAAACTTTTTGTCCCAAAAACCATCATCTCAAATTTTGAAACAGAAAATTCCGTCTCTAATTAAGACTGAAAATTTTTTGTCTCAAATATATATTAACTTATTAGAAAATTTTATATAAATTTTCAATCTCAAATCCGTATCAATTTAAAACAAAATTTTCCATTTTAAATATGTCGGAGACAAAAAAATTTTGTCTCAAATCCACTAATTTTTAGTAGTGGGATTGTCAAACTCACTTTTGAAACCTAAAAGTCTATCCTCAAAAAAGAACAGCGTTTAGTGTCCCACCGTAAAACTTGGTTTGAGCTCAAATTCAATGGAAGCTCTCGGGCTGAAATGCAAAAATCGAGACTTTTTACTTCTCCACTGTAGTTTGTTGGAAGGAGTTTGAAGAATTATTTAGAAAAGTGAGCTTACTATTTTTATTATTCATATTTCTTGAATTACAAATGAAAGAATAAATAAACTAATAAAATATAATCATTAAAACTAAAAATAAATAAAAGTTTCTAAATTTAATAACAAAAAAGTAATAAAAATTTATAAAATATAATAATTAATTAATAGTTTAGTAATATTTTATTAATTTTTAATGTAATTTAATAAATTTTTATTTTTAAAATGTCACAACTATAATTTAGTCAGAGATGATGAATATTGCTTCTTAAAATTGAAATGTGGTTGCAATCGAAGTGTATTTCGTGGTTGCTTCTTTGTCTATGGTCTCGTATGTTATGACATTTTAGGCATAAACTAAACTAACAATTTTTTACACGGAATACATCAGTTAACTTTTAGTAACAATCTTGTTGTTTTGCTAAAAAATTACCGATAATAATCTTAATATTTTTCCTGCACCCTATACTTAAAGCAGCATGCATGACCTTTATTTTGTTTTTGTTTTTGTTTGTTGTAATTGTTATTGTTGTTGTTGTTATTATTTATGGTCTTTCACATTATGATAATTTTGGATTTAAGATTATTGTTCAGCGAAAACTAAAACAGTGAGTTAATTTTTTAGCCTAGAAACCAAATACCTTTTTAAAAAGGTATAACTCTAATTACTTAGTATAGAAGTTTTCGCTTCTGAATTAGTGGGAACCGTAATTCTTGCTGATTCGAGAATAGATCCACTCGGTATTACTCTAAAAACTTTAATAAACAAAAAGTGAAAGTATGATTGTTTTCTATTTTCTTTCGCTTTACTTTTAAAACAAAACAATCATGAATCACAATATAATAAGTGATTTTTTATTTTGTCGTTTATTATATCCTCCTTTTCTGCTTTTCTTTATGTGCCTAGAAAGAGGGTGACAGCTGACAATAAGGGTAAGGAATATGCTTTCCGAAGAAATCACCTCTTTATTTTTCATCTTTGCATTCGCAAGAGAGAATAGGAAACAAATATCGTGGACAAATTAAATTACAATAGCCAAAGAAAGCAAAGAGAATTTTCTTGTTTGCATTGCAAATAGAAAAAAGAAAAAAGAAAGATAAAAGATAAAAGTACCCCATGCTGTAGTATTGCGGAAACATGAGCAAAATATGCACTTCCAGCAGACACAAATTAGTTATACATGCTGGAGAATCTAAATATTAATTAGACGCAGGGCACGTGGAAAATTCATATATATTCCAGCTGGGGCAAACTGCAGAATGCCTTTTTTGTACATTGAAAAATTTTGTTTGTTGTGAGCTGATGGTAAGATTTCAACGCGCTTTTGTATTATAGCTGCCTCCCACATAATTACATTCCTGAGTCGAATTGGGAGAATATTCAAAGAAAAGGAGGAAAAAGATGGAGAGTATATCAATGTTTATTCTTGCGGTATTTGACACTTCGAGAAACATACATTACCCCTCCCCCACCCCAATGCACTTTCTCGAGAGCAATGCTGTCTCAAAATACCTTCAAAACCATGTCAAAATCATATTTGTGTAATATTTGCTAGCCAAATCGTCTTTCGAATTTGGAAAATAACTTAAATAGTTGATACTTATTCTCAAAAATAATGAACTAAGACCGAAACCTATGATGTATGGAGAGCTAGCTTTTTATCGGGAGGAGGGGTTAAAAAAGGAAAAAAAACCAACATCATCCTTCAATTTTCTTTTTCATTCATCAATTTTGTTCTCTTACTTGTCTAGGGGAAATGCTTATCGCCGTCTTGCTTGGATGTAGGGGTGTTCATTGGAAATTATTTAATCTAAAATAGAGTATTGTTATTTCCCCAAAATAATTTTGGAGAAAAGATTTTTTTCTAATTTTTGCACAATTTCCTAATGGGGAATACAATTTGGATAATAGGGAAATTAGACAAAATTCCTTAGGGAATGGAGATCTTCAATTTAAAAAAAATACTTTAAAGGTAAACATACACTAAACACACACTCGCGGAAAATAAATTGTTTATGTTTTCTATGAAAATTTTTTTTTCGTTGTTTGATTGTTACATTACAAATCTAAGCTCTGGCGTCTCGGCGCCCCAAACCCCAAAGACCCAAGACGCGGCCTCTAGCCCCCAGGACCTAGTCCTGAGCCCAGGACACTAGGGGCCTTCCCGCGTGAGGGCCCCTGAGACCCCGCCACCTCGGTGCCCCACGACACAGACCCAATGCTTGTGTACATGGCAACCCGGGACCTCGCCACCTCCGTGCCTGGCAACCGGCCCCAACGCCCGTATCCACGGCTCCCCGGGACCCCACAGCCCTAGCAGCCCACCCCCGACACGCCGGGGGCCAAAGGCCAGGTCCTAAGGGCTGAACTGCCTAGGTGGTGTGTGTAGTGTGTAATGTATAGTGTTTGTAGAGTGTGTAATGTGTAAAATGTGTGTAGTGCATGTAGTGGGTGTAATGTATGTAGTGCGTGTAATGCATGATGCATGTGCGGTGTGCGTATTTGGCCTTTTAAAAAGTTGGTCTACTTAATTTTGAATAAATTGGATAAACTACAAAATTTAGAAATTTATCCAATCTCCAAATTATTTCATCAAAAAAATCCTCATACCCAATCTTTTTTCTCTAATTAATCATTCCCCGTATCCAATTTCACCAAACCAAAAAAGTTCAGAGAAAATATTAGGATCTCCAAAGAGTGAACACTCCTACTTGGATGTGTATCATAATTAGCCGATAATTCCTTCTATTTCTCTGAAAAAAGTTGCATTATACTTCCTCGAGTTAAATTCAAATCTCCGTCCAATTTATTAGAATGTGACATAAATGCTCTTGCGGGTTTTTGTAAGAAAGTAGCAAACATCAGTACATCAGTCTTGTGCTTGGTTGCATAAAACCCTCTAGTGATGGCGTCAGTAGCTAGTAGCTTCTCGTGTTTTTTTTCCCCATAAGGTTGCATTTTACCTCCTTTTGTTCAGATCCCTATCCAATTTTACAGAATCCGGCCAACACGCTCTTTTGCTGCTGCGAGTTTTTGTTAGAAATTAGAAAGCATGTAACACCTTTGTGTTTGGCCACAAAAACTCTCTTGTAATAGCCATGATTAGCTGATACTAACTCATCGTATTCTCCAAAAGGTTGCATTCCATCTCTTTTAGTTAAAAGTTCCCGTCCAGTTTAACAGAATGTGGCATACATGCTCTTCTGCTGCTGCAGGTTTTTGTCAGAACGTAGCAAATGCCAGCGTAAGATATCAATTTCTTAAAATAAAATGCTTTTTCTTGTAATATGAGATTAGAATCTTTTGAGTGTTCATATATCAGTAGCTAGAGGTGCAACCTGGGAGATGAAAAGTATATACGAATCAAGTACACAACCTTTTCTGATTGAAGTGAAAGGCTTTTGTACTCATAACGAGAAGTTGAAAAAAAAAAAGGCACAGCTGAAAGCTATTACATGAATGGCACATCCAATTAATTAATTAATTGAAGCCATGAACTTATCCAAATTCAACGACTCTCCTAGTAATTCTGTTGATCATTTTCTGATTCTAAATTCTTGTGCATGCCCTGGAAATAACCAGAGAACTATTTTGATGCAGTCGTCATAGCACTTCAGGAATTTAGACTTTGTGTATTTCAACTTTCATCCGGAGTTCTTCCTTCTTGGCTCCCATAATCTTGTCAACTTGTGTGCCCTTCTTCATCAGTATCATTGTTGGCATCGTCTGCACCTTGAATTCCTCTGCCACACCCTGATTTCATTCAATTATTGTTCGCGCATTAGTATCGGTCCAGAGCTTGAGACCAAGAAAATCAATTGAATTACATTACACTTATATTTATATATCCAAGTGGGTTGATGGGACATACAAACAGCTCATCTACATCAATTTTGATGAATTCGACGCTTGTATATTTAGCAGCAAGTTCATCAAGGACGGGTTCCATTTGTCGACAAGGTCCACACCATGTTGCTGTGAAGTAAATCACCATCTGCAAATGACATGTAAGAACATTAGCAGGGAATGAAATAGCTAACAACAGCAAAGATGCTATTCAGGAACAGAGAGAGACTATTTTTTCTGTCTGGAATTTTCAGGCTCACCAATTTGTTACTATTTTTCGAGGCTTCAAGATGCATCTTCCATTTCGATGAAGAGCGGAACACGATAACCTGAGAATTCAGTGCTGATGCATTTCTATCATGATATGCAGAGAAGCTGGAGCTCATTTTTCTTGAGAAAATTGGCTGATAGTTGCTGAAGGAACGGATAGATCTTTGATGATACATGTTTCTATGGCTTGTAAAGAGTTGGTCAAGACAGCTTATTTAGACCGCTGAGCGATTTACGTAGGATGCTTCCTTGCACTGCTTGGTAAAGTGCTTATTGGGATGCTTATTTATACTGCTCGGCTATGTGCTTGTCATACATCAGCAATAGCAATTGATCTAGATGTAGGATATATGCTTCGCTGGAACCTAATTCATGTCAACCGCTCAAATTAATATTGAAAGATTTGATGCTTAAACACACTTGAAGCATTCCATACATTTATAGTTTAAAAAGAGTCTTACCAGCGTTTTCAAACATGGGAAATGCTGCTCCGGGCTGAAATTTTTTTTTTTTGGCTTGCTTCGTCGAATATTTTTAAACTGACGATTGAAAATGAGCCAAACCAGGAATCATCAGATGACTTATAGATAATGCATTGTCTAGTATAATTCCAGTTGTGCGCAGTGAATAATTAATTGTTTGCCAATTGCAGTAAATTAGTATATTATCACGGCTCAGAAGCAATTCTTGATCATGGTGGTCCTCGAACCTCATCTTAAAATCAGCTGTCCACAACTTGCGTATATATCCATGGCTGCAAAAGATGCTAGACCTTATATTCTTATCTTATCACACTACGGACTAAAGGGTTGATTAATCATTGCTGCCTAACAATGGCATGGTTGGAGTGGGCAGAAATCTAATTGGTGTTTTTCTCTTTGATTACGTTACGATATATGCTTATCTGGCATGAAAACATTATCATAAACTCTAAAATCAATTGTGGACTACTTTCATATCCTTCCATCTCCCACAATGGTATCTTCACTTCTTGTTCCTTATGGGAATATTATAACTTTCAAGACTATCATATAAAACCTTCAACTACTCATTTCAACACCAATTGGTTTTAAAATGAAATCCACGACTCTTAGCACGCACATTAAATGAGCTTTAGCTGTAAACACAAGAACAGCTGAGTACAGATGCAAAACCTTTACTCCTCAAATTACCAACTCACTGAACGCTGCCAAATATCAATACCGCGTGGTGTAGCTTTCAGGAGACATGACCAAATTGTGCACTTCAAGCAGTTTTAAGTTCCACCATACACCATCCGACATACATGAGAATCCAAATTTTAAACGGTGCTTCTGGAAAATGAGCTAATCAAGCTACAAGGGCATTTATTTGTTAGAGAGTGAAAGAGGGCTTAATATTTATGCAGAGGATTTTCGTATATAAAAAAGTAATTATACGAAAGAATATAGAGAAGTTAAGATTTAAATTGGACTGCCACAACTAAAACAATTAACCTTTATATCTAATACTAAATAAGGAGTTCCAAAAAATCCATTATTCATTAGGATTTTCATGTTAAAATTTTGTATGTTTCTCTATTATGTTATTTTTACTGTGTTATTTTTTTATATTTTATATTCAACAGTATTCTTGTCCTAAAATTTTACCAATGCCTTTCTTTTATATTCCAGGTGGGGCACCAAAGCCCTGGTATACTGAGAGTTCGATTTGCTGTGAAGTAATGGTGATATTTTTTTTCTTTTGCTTTTTTGAAAGGTAAAACTAAAGTAATGGTGAAATTTATATTCCTTTCCGACAAAAAAAAATTTATATTCCAGCTGCCTGCCGTGTCATCCACGAGCTGAATTACTTTTCGGCTGACTCGCGGGAAAAAGTAAAGATCGAGAATATAATGAGTGCGTTTGTTTTGACTCCTTAAATGATAATATATAATAAAGTAAAATTAATTTTGTATTACCAAATAATATTATGTACGATAAATTTTTCATAATTACTTATTAATTAAATATGTTTATTTTTAAGTTATTTTTATATTAAAAATTTTAATTTAATTAATATGATTTCCTTTCTCTCTCTCTATATATATATATCAATCATTGTTTTATTAATTTCATAGTATATAATTATTTCAATAACTATCTAGTAAGATGTAAAAATTCTATAATTTTAATATATTCAATCACATATATTACTATCCGTGTATTACACGGATGTCACACTAGTTTTAATATATATATATATATATATATATATATATACTTTTTACATTAATTTCACCGAGAATGAGGTCCCGACACCACGTCTGATTCGCGCATTACTGCTTTTTCCGAAATATCCTTGTTTTCCCTTTCATGCTTTCTTAAACTTCCACATCTTAAAACAAAAAAAAAAGCGAAAATCAGCCTAGAGAATATAATAAAACTAAATATTCTTTTTCCAATATTCTTGACTCCGGCTGCTTTCTGATAAAATTATAAATTAATGAGCATACCGCAATTACTAGAGAACACGATGCATTAGATGTGGTGCAACATTGACAATCTTTTCTGAGCAGGGATAGCTAAGGGATTTAGAAGCCTAAAGTCAAATTATGATATGAGGTTTTTTGTATTTTTTAATTGTGCATATTTTGAATTATGGCAAATTAAAAAATAAAAATATATACCTTCAAATATATATATATATATATATATATATAACCTCATAATGAAAATTTGATTCGAAAAGACAACACTCATTGAGAGTTCTTTGATAGAATGATAAAACTTTCAACAAGAAAAAGAAAATTTTTCTTTGCCTTGTGATGAAAGAGAAATACAATAAAGATCAAAATAAAGTGTAATTTGGAAAAAGAGTACTAATGATCAAAATAGAGTGAAAACTCAAAATTAAAACTTTATTAAAATTCTATAGAGAAAACATGTAAACGTTGGTATTGGAGAAAGAGATTTTGGTAGAGTTAAACTATGCTGAAAAAAAAAAGAAAAAAAAAAGAGAGAGAGATTGTGTGAGATATTGAAAACTAAAAAATAATACACTTGTTTTAATTGGTTGAAGATAACATTTCATAAACTAGAGTTAGAAATGACAATAATTTATATAGAGAGAATTGAAGAAAAAAATAAGTTGTCTTAAAAAATTAAACTTATAATTGTAATTAACTAATTAACTTGAATAAGATAGTGAATGAGATTTATAGTATTAATGGAGCCTTCACTTGTTATGATTTTTTTTTTGGTTTAAAGAAACTAAACTAGACCTTTTATCATTTAAAATAAGATAGCTATTTGTTTTGTAATTATATAATTGTAACATCATTAAATTTTGGGGCCTAAAAATTTGAGGGGTCTAAAGCGAGGACTTTAGTTGCTTAACCCTTAAATCACCCCTGTTCTGGAGTATGAGATGAATAATTAACAACAATCTTCTTGTTTTTGCTGAAAAATTAACAACAATCTTCTCTTTATTTGTTAACTCTTTTTGGGTCATTCTGTATTTTCATTTTGGAGTAGATTTAAGATTTTCGTCCAGTGAAAAATGTTAAAACAAGATGAACTTACCTCTTGAAGGTAAAATTACTTGTCCACCAATTGTTGATAGTCTTACAAGAAGACAAATCTATTTCTACCACACTTAGATGTCTTTGGTTCTTGAGAAGGGGAAAAAAAAGAAAGTTTTCTCGGCTTTTTCTTTCTGGGTGTATATTAAGAGTTAATCTTCCAAAGGAAAAAAAAAAATTTAGTTGTGAGTTCTCTTCTTATCTTTACGTATTTTTGAGTAATTAAACTCCTATTAAGCAGTTTTATTGATAACTGACAAAGATCGGTTTTTCCAAAAATTGTCTCTTAACTTTATCCTACTAAATTTCGGCTGAGTAAACCCGATCATGGGCCACAAGAATTCAATCTCCTCCAAAAGCTAAAAATATGTAATTTAGTACTCATATATGGATAATTTCTTTTGAATGGGGGCTAAAGTAAATTCTTTACCCTACAAATAATTTAAAAATTATATGCAGTTGCAAGAAATTCAAAACCAACTACTGACTCTTTAATAATTTCGTCGTCAAAATTAATTAGTAAGAAATTGCAACTTTTACTCGCTCGAGAATATAGATATGACTATGACTACTTTCTATTTTCTTTCGCTTTATTTTCTCTTTAAAAGAAAACAAGCATGAGTCACAAAGTGTAATGAGTGATTGGGTATTTCTTTTGTTTATCATATCCTCCTTTTCTCCTTTTTTAATGTGCCTAGAAAGAGGGTGACAGTTGACAAATACGAGGGTAAGGAATATGCTTTTTGAAGAAATCTCCTCTTTATTTTCTATCTTTGGATTCACAAGAAAGAAAGGGAGAGTAAAATCGCAGACAAATTACATAGGATTTCGATCCTCTCCAAGTAGAGTTCTCTTCAAATAATTAAGAGATACAGTAATTATATTTTTAATTAAATGGTCAAATTTTCCTACTTACTTAGAGAGAACTCTACCCAGAAAGGATCTTAATCCAATTAGAAAACTAAAGGGGAGGAAAGAGAATTAGCCCGTTTGCATTGCAAAAAATAAGAAAAAAATAAAAATTATTTAATAAATATTTGCAATTGAAAAGGAACAAGAAATACGATAATTTTAACTAAAAAGTTACTTAAATAGCTCTTTTATATTTTTAGTAATTATGTTAAGGGTATATTTAAAAATATATAAATATATAAGGAAAAAACTAAAGATCAAGTTTTTAGCGATGGAAAGTAGTTGAATAAGGACAAGTAGATAGTGATCCATACCTCGTGATAGACTATTGGACATTTTATACTCAAACGTCCTTTTTATTTTCTCGAAGACAATAAACTAGGACGTAAAATGTTTGATATATATATCATGGGCAAATGAATACACGGTCTAATGGGACTACAATTTTAGTATTGTTTTGGATAGAACTATTAAAATGTGAAGTAAGCTTACATTTTTAACTTATTTTTAGGCTAAAATTAATTTAGCCATGGCCTACTTAAAGAATTACTAATATATAAGTATTAAATCCTGCATTGTTAAATTTTAACCTTTACTATTAGACAGGGTAATTTTTAATTTCTTATTCTTCATCATACCGACTGTTTATGGAATTCAAATGTTATTTATTGTATATTGAGAGTGCAGCCTCTAATTAAATCATGCAACTGGATAGGTATTCGATCAAATAAAGTAATAAATGAAGCTGCCATGACTGACTCACACAAACTTTACTGCTTGAAGTTATAAAAAGCTTCTACTTATTACTGCTTACACAAAAGCACAGCTGTGCTGCACTGGTACGGCAATGGCTCACATCCAATAAATTGAAGACATGAAATTATCCAAATTCAACACTCTTCTAGTGCTTGTTGTCACGGCCCGAGCCCGGAATTATATTCCCGCGCAAGACTGGTGCTATAAGCTTCGAGCGTGACACTTCTATTGATTATTTTCTTATTGTAAATTCTTGTGCCACCAGAATAGCGAGAGAGAGAGAGAACTATCATCCCTTTGAATTAGACTTTGTGCTTTTCGATTTTCATCAGAAGTTCTTCTTTATTGGCTCCTACAATTTTGTCAACTTGTGTCCCCTTCTTTATCAGTATAAATGTTGGCATTGCCTGCACATTGAATTCCTCGGCCACATCCTGATAGCAGTCAATTAATATTCCTCAGCATTAGTATCAAATTCCAAAGTTTGAAACAAGAAAATTAAAGAGAAATTAAGATTTCACTAATCACAATAATATTAAAAAAAAAATCCTAGTTAGTTTATGGGACATGTACATGCAGCTCATCTACATCAATCTTGACGAATTCAATGTTCGTATATTTAGCAGCAAGGTCCTGAAGAACAGGTTCTATGACTCGACAAGGTCCACACCACGACGCTGAGAAGTCAATAACCATCTGTAAGTGATCAATTACGTAAGCTGTCAGAAAACGTGGTATTTAAAAATTGACATTCAACACACACAGAGAGACAGAGAGCTTATTTTACTATCTAAAATTTCCGGGCTCACCAACTTGTTACTATTTTTTGAGGCTTCAAAATGCGTCTTCCATTTCGATGATGAATGGAAAGCTATAACCTGAGAATTCTTTGCTGATGCATTGCCTTCATGAGAAGTACTAGAGAAGCTGGAACCTGCTTTTTTACTGAAAAGTGGCTGATAATTGTTAGTGAGGGGATATTTCGCAGACGAGTCAGATCTTTGACTCATGTTGTTTTGCTTGCTCTATAGAGTTGGTGAATTGAAGATGTTTAAGTATACTGCTTGTTTATGAACTCAGGATGCTTATTTATACTGCTATTGGTGATGTAGTTAGCTTGTCATTAATTCTTTAGTGACAGTAATTGATGTAGAATATATTCTTGGATGTACACCTCTAAATTCATGTCTACCGCTCAAGTTAAATAAGAAATTTGATGACAAAGTTAAAGGTTCAAGTTGTAGAAGTAAAGAGTTTGGAGTGGGGTCCACGATAGGAACTCTGAGCAGCAGAGCAAATCATAAAACAAGAAGATTGAGCCCAACTCAGGCCTCATGTTATATTCTTATCATATTACTATTATAGGCTAGCCGTTGGTGGCCATCAATTTAAGATACGGAATAGAATCCTCTCATGTCACTGTAAACTCAAGGTTACTCTTTTCAGTCAGATAGCTGTCAACATAAGAAATGCACGGAACAATTAGGGAACCTTTATTCCTCAACATATCCAAAATCACTCGTGAAAGCAGCCAATAATAGTGTTGTACTCTTGCTGCGGCTGCCATCTTCTTGAAGTATTTGCTGCTTTCTTAAACATGGATTATCTGATCATAACGCACTTTCTGAAAAGCATTTCTGATTCGAATTACCTTTAAAGCATTTCTTCTCCCTTAAGATTTGCTAAATCATCATCCTCCTTTAGTTTTCTTGTTCTCTTATTCTTTTTTTTTTTTAAAAAAAAAAAAACTAGAATTCACGAGCTTTTTTTTTTTCCGGCTGCCAATTAACAGGACTTCAAAACTCAAAAGTTACATCCTGAAAATAACCTGAAACCAATGAGACGCTGTGCGTCTTAGTGCGAAAAGACAGTGCAAACTTTGTACATATTACGTCGAAACCTAAATGTTAATTACGGACAAAATTACATAAGAATGTTGTTAAGCCACCAAACTTCACAAAGAAATCTATTCTAAGCATTCTTTAAATATTTTCTGCCGACAAAAATATTTGATACGCGTAGAATGTCAATAGAGCAGCTTCCCATAGACGACTCTTTTCTTTCTTCCCCCTCCTGTGAAGACTAATAATTGACTTTTTAGATTTAAAAAGATCTCTAGAATTTCTTCATTAACACAACCCTTATATATTAAAACAGAGATTTGTGGTCAACAAGGATTGAATCTCCCGAAAGCCACATCCGCCACTAGCTGCTGGGGGTGGGAGAGGTGCTTTAATTTTCTTCATATATATAAATAACCAACGCATGGTTGAAAAAGGATTTGATGCTTGCAACTTTATTGTTATACACATCTCTTTGAATTCAATTACATAAGCATTCGTGGAATTTCCTCCATTTAATAAAGGAAAGTTCTTCTCACATAAATCTTCTTGCTATAATAATATTACAAATTGTATATATATGTAGTTGGAAAAAAAGAAGAAGAAGAAGACGAAAAAGTGTTTTATATACCGTTCACAATGTTAAAATTAAGCTTACATGATAGTCTTTTTTCTTTTAAACTTTTAACATGATATTTTTTATTCTGATTCCTACATGATAATTTTTAAGTTTCACTTCCTACTTGACTTTTTTAAAACACTAAAAAAGATAATTACTAAATATATTAAATTTAATGTAGCAGCATAATATATTCTAAGCCTTTTTAAATCAAAGCTTTGGAAAAATGACAGCAAATATATGCATAGACTGATAGATATGTAGATAGCTAGACACCCTTATTAGTTAGGCTCCGAATTGAAACAAAATATTGTTTCAGATAAAAGCTTTTACTTGTGTAGTTATTCTATTTTTAGTAGGCCAAATCCATGCATTGTCACTGATAATGGATTAAACCTTTACTTTTATGTTGTTTACGACGTACATATTTGATTGTGTCCCGAGAATAATTGTGAATTAGAGTTAATTAATCTAAAAGTATGTAAAATAATACCATACAAGAATTAGAATAAAAATGAAAATACGCCTTGTAGGATTTGAGAGAAAAAAAAATGAAACATTAGCTAAATACTAATCCGTTAGTCGCATTATGCACAACTAATAAATCCAAAATCAAACCTTCTATAAATTAAATAATTTGGAATTCAAATCCTTAATTCCATATTTGATGACCAACTTCACCATCACTATGTTTTTAATATGAAAAAGGGATTACCCGTAGGTGTTTTGACCTTTTCAATTAAACTATATATACACAAACTTGATATTAAATTATGAATACAATAAATTATCAGTATAAATATTGATGATATAGAGATGTACTCTAATATAAATTATAACCGGATCAATAATGACCCAAAAAATTATAAATTGACCTCTATGGCTGCGATTCAACAGAAAAATTAATCTTACGAAAGTCAAACTTTAAGCAACAACGTAACAAAAACAAGTTGAAGGAAGAAAAACACCCAATATGACTATTACATATGTGAATAAAAATGTTTCTCAGTTTTATATATTGGTGGACATTGATTATAATAAAATCCTTTTCTTGATTTTGCAAGGCAAGTAAAAATTTATTCAAACGCAAAAATTTGATACAAACATCCATAACCCCAAGTCAATGGTAACTACTCATTTCTTTATACACTACAAAAAGAAAGCCAAACTGTCGCTATATTAAAAACCCATCTTTGCTAACATGTTAATAATCTTGACATAAAAACTAATTATTATGAATAGTGAGGCAAGAGCTTATATGGTGATCTTAAATTTTATTATTTTTTCATATAGGAGAAGTGTATATTCCAAGAAAGATCAGTATATATTGTCAAGTACACCACCTTTTCTAAATACTGAAGTAAAAAACTTATACTAATAAAAACAACTTATAAGCACAAAACACAGCTGAGGGATTTTCATATTGTAAAATCTTCAGCCCCATCACTTCTGGTGGGCTAGACTTTCAGGTGTTTTTCAATTGCGTTGTTGAGTTCTTCCTTCAGGGGTCCCACAATCGTCTCAAGAATGGTGCCGTTCCTTATCAGCACAAAAGTCGGCATCGCTTCCACGTTGAACTCCTCAGCCACATCCTAATTAATTGCAAAAATGAAATTATTTTTTCTGTACCTCATATTAGAATTAATTCAAATTAAGTTTCAAACAACAAAAAGATTAAGAAATAAACAAATTAATTAAAAAAATTCAAACACAAACATCATATTCATATCCTAGCTATAGTAAGAAGATCATGCATGGCGGCACATACACGCAGCTCATCCACATCAATCTTGATGAATGTAACGTCTGCATATTTAGCAGCAAGTTTCTGAATGTAAGGCTCCATGAGTCTACTTGGTGGACACCATGATGCTGAGAAGTCGATAACCATCTACAAATAATACAGAAAAAGATTACCAAATTATCCTAACATCCTGTTTGGATTTCTTTTAATGGAAAAGTATATATATATATATATATATATATATATATATATATATATATATATATATATATATTTTTTTTTTTTTTTTTGATTTAAATTTTAGAAAAAATTGGAACTCAAAAAAAAAAAGGCTCAATTTTGAGGGTTACCAATTTGTGATTCTGCTTTGAGCTTGCATAAAAGGTGTTCCACTCGGATGAAGAATGGAAGTTCTTGACCAGATCGTTCTTTTCTGGTGCATCCTTACCTGGACGATGCTGTGACGAGCTTATTCCCATTTTTTCTGGGGAAAAGTGGCCAATTGATCAGGGTGCTTACTTATTTATAATGGGGAAAAATATAAACGCCATGCATCTCTTACATATATATGATTTTTTTTTTTTGGTTGCGTGAGTAACTGGTTATTCCTTCTTATCAAATATGCATCGTCGTCCCCTTGTGCAGCTTTCAAAAGATGCCACGCTCATGACTTGTCCCTTTTCCAGTATCTTTTTAACTCCATTAATGAAATTGTTACAAGGACCCGTTGGAAAATGTAGTCTAAAAACAAAATAACAACCGTAGAATAAGTGCAAAATAATCTAACAATATCAAATAGTAACTTAAGGCGTGTTATGAACACTGTCCTTAAAGATATTTCGCCTAATTGGTAAGCGTATCCCCTAGGATTCAACAAGCTCGTCTAGTATTTGAAACTAAGAATAAGAAGAACGTATAATTTTTGTAATAAAACCCAGCAGAAAATATTAAACAAAGAAAGAGCAAAAGAAGAGAAGTCTTGAAAGAGCTTTTCAGTGTGCAAGTCGTCTAGTTCTACAGGCTCTATTTATAGGCCGTGATGACAACAGAAGCAGAGAAAAAGAAGGATTGTAGTTGAGAAGTAGAAAGAGCTGAAGCTGAGCAGGATTTGGAACTACATTGCTTTTTACATGTGTTTTTACTCTTTCAAATTTGCAACAAAACTGGAATAGTCATTTTAGGAGCAAAATTCAAACAAGCAAGTGAGGCTGAAAATAAATAAATTATTTTTGGTGAAATTAAAATAATAACTAATTTTCACATGTGTTTTTAGTCATTCAAATTAGCAGCAAAACTTGAATAGCCATTTTAGGAGCAAATTTCGAACAAGAAGTGAGGCTGAAAATATAAATTATTTTTTGGTGAAATTAAAATAATAAAAAGTAGCTTGGACCGGGCCTCACGTATATCTCGCGCACAGGGGGAAGGGGGGGCAAATCCACCAATTTGAACTATCGACCCAAATCTCATGTGCGCAAGCCCAACCTCTTGTTCTTTCTTTCTCAAGCCCACTAAAGTGTGAACTAATATAAGGTGAGAAAAAATTTATCATTTTTCTAATGTGGGAAGTAAACTATTCTTTTGAAATACAAACAAAAAACATCCAACAGGACCATAATATCATAGAGAGGTAAGTACTAATTGCAAAAATTGTAAGAGGATAACCAGCTAGTTAAAAAATTTACAGAGAATTTAGCAGCTAACTGTGTAAAGTGATAGCAGTATTTTCGTTTAAATTAAACCATTTCGTCCAAATTTTCATATTTCTACATAATGCTTGTGTGATACACACGTACTCGTTTAAGTTGGACGAGGAATTAAGATGTAACCAAATGAGGATCTGTGCCGCCTTTTAAAAATTACTAAAAGATTATAAGTAAGTTTTTAAGGCACAAAATAAGAAACAAATTCACAAACTATAAAAAAGTAATTTGCATTTTACTTTTAGACATCGAATATATTCTTCAATGGACCCTAATATCCATGTCGGCAGCACAACTTTTAACTCTAATATGGAAAGGATTCGGTGCTTCAACACTCTTGATGTAGCTTTCCATGGACTGATAACGTTACTGTGTGGCACATTTCTGCTATATTTTCGGTGTTCTTTTCTCTTCAAATAAAATTTTGGAATGGATAAACAACTAAGTAAGTTCGGTCTATTCTAGTGACACGTGAACATATACCCTTAAATAATTAAAAATGAACAAAAAAAAAAAAAAGAGCAACGATGTTCTATATAAATTTAAAAGATGAAAAGGCTCACTTTATGTTCTTGATTAACTCTTGATAGCTAGTGCGAATCAAAACAAAGCTACAGAATAAATACAAAACCCTTTTTTTTTCTTTTTCTTTCTTTTTTAGTTAAAGCAAAACTTTTGGTCCAACAATATCCACAATCAGTGAACCAATATAGCCAAGATTAGTGCTTCCGAGCATCAGCAATTATTTACATGCGAATCTACATATTGAACAGCGTGCTCTCGAGGAAAATAAGCTGATGAATATGTTAAAATAAATATTTATCTCACATTATATAATTTTATATTCTTAATCTTAATTAATTTTGAGATAAAATCTCATAATTTTAGTACAATGTATTACAGGTTTTGTCCCTAACTCATCTGTTCACATAACTCATTTTTCTCCTTAATCCAATCTTGATCATAAAAAATGCGTATATATTGAGAATTTGATTTGTTGTAAAAGCAAAAACTCGTTACGGTTTTGTTACATTCCAACTATTGCCTTAGAGATGAATTTCTTTATGAAGAATCGAAGATAGAGAGTCAATTTAATTAATGTGTTGTAGAAATAAAAATAATCAAATAATAGATGGTCAAGTAAAGTGATCATTATGTGAATCTAATATATCACAAATCTTTCAATTACCATCACTGAAGTGGAAGCCTCGACACCAAAGTGAACTCGTTTGGGCATTTCTTCCTTAATTGGAAACTAGATCCTATTGTTAAGGACACTAAAATATTTGCTATTAGATTTATGCTCTATTTCGCATAGGCTTAACACACACACACACACACACACACACACACACACACACACACACACATATATATATATATATATATACACACACATACATACATACATACATACATATATGTGTATATATATATATATATATATATGATAATGAAGTCTTAACCTTAATGGTTGATTTGTATCTATAAAACATTTGAAGAATTTGAGGAATTGGGAAAAAAGTATTGGAGTGGAGAAAAATTTCGGGGAATCGGGTTGGGAAATGATAGAAATTTTTTTCGGAAAATACCTAAAGCCCGAAATTTTTTAAATTTTTTATGTGTGTGTATATAAATACATATATATAATATAATCTATCTTATACTTTTTTTAGTCCTAAACTGCTAATAAGGTATTAGAAAATCTTCTTGCTATAATTTTACAAATTGTATATATATGTATTTGAAAGGGAGAAAAAAAAAAGAAATGTTTTATATACCGTTAACATTGTTAAAATTAAGCTTACAAGATAGTCTTTTTCTTTTACACTTTTAACATGATATTTTTATTCTGATCCCTACATGAAAATTTTTAAGTCCCAACTCATACATGACTTTTTCTATAACACTAAACAAAAATAATTACTAAATATATTAAATTCAATAGCAGCATAATAATATTCTGAGCCTTTTGAAAGCTTAGGAAAAATTACAAGAAATATATGCATAGACTGATGGTTATGTATACAGCTAGACACCCTTATTGCTTATTACTTAGGCTCCAAATTAATTAAACAAAATATTTTTCAGATAAAAGCTTTTACTTGTGTAATTATTCTTTTTTTAGTAGGTCAAATCCATGCATTGTCACTGATAATGGATTAAACCTTTATTTTAATGTTTGATAGTGTCCTGAGAATAACTGTGAATTAGAGTTATTAATTAATCAAAAAGTATGTAAAATAATACCATACAAGAGTTAGAATAAAAAAGAAAATATGCCGTGTAGGGTTTGAGAGAAAAAGAAATGAAAGATTAGTTAACTACTAAACCATTAGTTACATTGTGGACAACTAATAACAAATCCAAAATGAGACCTTCCAAGTTCCATATATTAAATAATTTAGAATCCAAATCCTTAGTTTCATATTAGATGACCAAGTTTAGACCCTAAAATCACTATATTTTTAATATGGTAAAGGGATTATCTTAGGTTATATTTGGTATATAAGAATGGCCTGAAGTGGAATCTGTCATTCCAACTTCTCATTCCTTTTCTTTTATTTGGTGGAACTAATTAAAGTCGGAAAGACCATTCCCATGGAATGGCAAAAAAAAAAATAAGAAAATCCATTCCTTAGCCAACCCAAGGAATAAGTACTTCAACTTAAGTTGGAATCATACAAAATAAAATAAAACTAAAAAACAAAATTATTATTTCACGTTTACACTCACAAATCTTTAATTGTTATTAAAAATAAAAAAGTAAAAAATTAAAAATACACATGTTTTTTTTAAACTCTTTTTCACCCAAAAAAAATAGGTGTAGTTTTATTGGATGATTAACTTTTTTCTTAATTATGTTAAAAAAAAAGTAAATAAATTGAAATATGGTAATAAAAATAGAAAATGACTATAGAAATAATGCAATGTTTTATTTTTGATCAAAAGACAAAGAGTATTTTAGTTTATGTTAATATTGTATAAAAATATTTCTCACATATAAGTCTAGATTTATGCCAAATTGAAAAATAAGTATATTTTGGTTAATTGAATTAATTTTTATTTTATTCTAATTTTTTTAAAAATAATTTAACCAAATATATCAAATAAAATAGTCATTACATTCTAACTTTTTTATAGTTTTAACCAAATATAAAAAAAAAAAAAAGTATTCCATAATTATTCTGCTTTGAATTCTTTTATGCTTGAATAACTATTTTTTTTCAAACCATTTCATCATATCAAACGGGCCATTAGGTGTTTTGACCTTCTTAATATATTAAACTAAATTTACGCAAACCTGATATCAAGGCATAAATTATGATTACAATAAATTATCAATATAAATATTAAGGATAGAAAGACGCACTCTAAAATAAATTATAACCGGATCAATAATGACCAAAAAAAATTATAAAATAACCTCTATGACTATGATCAAAAAGCAAAACTAATCTTTTGAAAATCAATCTTTAAGCAACAAAACAAGTTGAAGAAAAAGAAAAAACCGAGTATGACTATTACATGTGAATAAAATGTTTCTTTCTTTTATATATTGGTACACATTGATTATAATAAAATCCTTTTCTTGATGTATATAAATAGATCTAAAAGAGGTCAAATATATCAACTACAAATGGGTTCCATGGCTACGATTAGAAACTAAAATAAAAATTTGATGACAACTTTAAAGCAACTGAAACAAGTTCTATGCAAAACTGTCAAGTATATTTCTTCATATTAGATTCCCATATAGATTACTATCAAATCTTTTTTTAAATTATTTTATTAGATATCTACATATGTAGAGTTCTCTTTGCATTCTTCCTGATTGAAGATCAGTGTATATTGTCAAGTACACGACCTTTTCTAAATACTGAAGTAAAAAGCTTATACTAAAAATTACAACTTATAAGCACAAAACACACAGCTGAGGAATTTTCATAATTGTAAAATCTTCAGCCCCATCACTTCTCTGGGCTAGACTTTGAGGTGTTTTTCAATTTCGTTGTTCAGTTTTTCAATTTCAAGAATTGCTTCCACGTTGAACTCCTCAGCCACGTCCTAAATTAATTGCAAATGAAATTATTCATCTCTACGTTACTATTAATTCAAAGTTTCAAACAATAAAAAGAACCAAAAAGCAAAGTTCGAATACAATATTGTATCCTAGCTGTTATAATAGTTTACACGTTACAAGACGAGGATATCAATTCTACCATACGAAGTATATGTCTCGGTCTATTAACTACAAACACTAGCTATAGTAAGATATATTAATTCACGCAGGCCTACTCTTTTATCATGGTGGCAGTGGTTGGATGAACCAACCGGTCGGAAGAATTTTCAATATGTTGATCTGAAATTTTCAGGCTTAACAATTTGGCATTCTGCTTTGAGCTTTCATAAAAGGTGTTCCACTCCGATGAGGAGTGGAATTTCTTGACCAGATCGTTCTCTACTGGTGCAGCATCCTCATCTTGACAAAGCTGCGACAAGACTATTTCCATTTTTCTGTGGAATTGTGGCCAGTTGATCTGGGGAGTTGGTCAGGGTGCTTATTTATATTGGGAAAAAAGAAATTATATATATATATATACACACACACACATACGCCATCTCTTGTATATAATTTTTCGCTAAAGTATCTACTTATTCCTTCTTATCAAATGTATATTATCGTTCTCTTATGCTTTCAAAAGATGAAATGATAGCTCGTCCCTTTTTCATTATTTTCTTAACTATACTAACAAAATTATTACAAAGACCATCACACAGGGTACGTAACTAATTAACAAAAATCACAAGAGATAAACAATTAATTGAAAATTTTACAGGGGATTAAGTAGCTAACTCTATACAGAGATAAGAAGCATTTTTGCTCAAATTTTAACCATTTAGTCCAAAATTTCATGTTTCCATGTAACATTTGTGCGATACACACTCCTTCAAATTGGACAAGAAATTAAGATGTAACTTAATAAAATTATGTGTTACCTTTTAAAAATTACTAAAGGATTCTTAATCTGATAAGTTTTAAAGACACAAAATAACCAACTAATTCGACAAACCATAAAAAACAAAACATACATTTTCTTTAATACATCGAATATATTCTTCAATGGACCCTAATATCCATGTCGACAGCACAATTTTTAATTTTAATAGGGAAAGAACTTGATGCTTCAACACTCTTAAAGTAGCTTTCATGGATTGATAACATTAATGTGGCACATTTCTGCTATATTTTCAATATTCTCTTCTCTTTAGCTGTTTCACGTTTCTATCTTTTCACATGGATGATTGCATAAAAGTTGATTTTACGTTTTTGGGAATAATCTTTCGAGTAATTATGAACATATCATACAAAATGAACACTGAAGACGAGGATACTCACACCTGATAAATTGATGGCATAGGCTTCACCCAAAAAATATATGTTGACAGAATTCTTCTCCTGGGCTGAAAACTGGTAAATTTCTTGAATGGGTAAATGATTGTCACACACGTGCGTTATTATACGGAGGGGTGATAATAAAAATTTGATATCATTCTTTTATAATTAAAAATGGATCAAATCTTAAAAAATACATATATATTGAGAAGCAACATTTGGTTAATATAATATAAACAGTACATACAATTACATAAATTAGAAAATTAATGTAAAGGAACTTAAAGGTAGCAATAGCAAATATTTAAAATAAACATTAATAAATATATGATAAACATTATAGCAAATAGTTTAAAACAAACCAAATTTTTTGCTATAAATTCTGGAAGATTTCTTTGAAAAAGATATTTCCAGTTTTGTTAGAGACAACATCATTCTTGTCATGTATCAGGATTCTCAAACCACATTTGCTTGTAACCCTAAACACAGTATTTTAAAAACTACACATAGACAGAGTAAGTACATGCAAGCAAACATTTTATTTAATTTGAAAATATGACAAGTAGAATCTTGGAAGAGAAAAAAGGTAGTAAATAAGAGTATGTAACGTCCAAAAATATAAAACTCTTTTTCTCTTTCTGAAAGAGATGGTAAGCAAAACTTTGGGGAAAAGAAGGGTGTTACAAAATGCGCCACATGTTGAGATGTTGCAACAATTTAGGAGGGAGCAACTTTAATTATACTTGTAGTTAGATATGTAGATATAGATATGACCATTTAATTCATTAAAATTGAATATTGTTTTTCTGATATTTCTAACGAGTGCAACATTGCACTTGTTAATATTATATTAATATTTTCATTGATATAAAAGCTTACCATTCTCAAATATCCTCACAGTAAATTTACCATTTATAGTCGTTCATTCTTTTAAAAAATAGGTTATATTTAACAGGAAAATAACTAAAAATGATAAATTTTCATGTACATAAGATCATTTAATAAATTTTAACGAGTAAAATATTACACTTCTTAGAAAAATCATTGTCTTTAAAGTAAATTCCATATGTTTTTACTTTTTAGTGACATGTGAACGTACGTACTTAACAGCTGCTTAGAGCGGTAACAATTTTTGTCATATATATATAGTCAATTGATTCATTAAAATGGAATACTTTTTTATATAAATTCTATCCATTTTTAGCGATGCGTGAGCAGACTCATTTAACAACTGAAAATGGACGAAAAAGGAAAGCATTAACGTTGTCCTATTTTACAAATTTAAAAGACAAAAAGGCTCACTCACTACAACATTTTAAGCCAATAATTACATTTTTTTTGTTACACTTAAAGCAAGTGTAGAGCAATAGTTACACTTTCAAGTGTAACAAAATATTTTTGTATAATTTTTTATATAGCAATCATTTTTCTATAATTTTTGTAATTACACTTTCAAGTATAACAAAATATTTTTGTATAATTTTTTTTATAGCGATCATTTTGCTGCACTTTCCTGTGTACCTATTTTTGCTACACTTTCCAATGTCGCTATTTTTGCTATACTTCCAAGTGTAACTATTTTACTTATACTTCCACTACAACATTTCTTTAATGAAATATTTTGAAATGGTCACACTTTAAAATGAAACAAAATATCTTTGTGTAACTTTTTATATACCAACCATTTAGTTACACTTTGAAGTGTAACTAAATAATTGGTATGTACAAGTGGCATTTGCTTAGCCTATAGTATGTGTTTTGTCTGACATTGGTGGATTTGAGAATATTTTAATACCAATTTTTCTAAATACCAGTTTATCTATAAAAGTAATTGAGACAAAACTCTCCTTTATTGGTTCTTATTAATCCAACTTTTGTACAAATTTAACCATTACAGTTCAAGTTTTATATTACTTTTAGTTTTAATTTTTTTATTAACACATTAAACTATTTTATTTTAGTTAGAGTTCTCAATATACAAGAATTTTTAGTGTGTATGTATTGAAAGTGTAGTAAGTTTTGATTACATTTTAAAGTGTAACTAATTTTAAGTATGTATGTATTGAAAGTGCAGTAAATTTTAATTACATTTCAAAGCGTAACTAATATTAACTACACTTTCAAATGTTGTAAATATTAGCTACATTTTTAAGTCTAGCAACATTTTTTGTTACACCAATATTAGTTACACTTGTAGCAAGTGTAACAAATTTTTTTAATTATATTTTTAAATATAACTAGAAATTAAAATATATATAATTACTGATATAATTTCTTGTAGTGACTTCATATTCTTGATTAACTCTTGCCTCCTAAAAGCCTCACGGCTAGTGTGAATCAAAACAAAGGCTAGCTCAGAATAAATGCAAAACTTTACTCCAACATTATCCACAATCAGTCAATGCATAGGCATAGCCAATAATAGTACCACGTGTTGTAGCTTTCGAGTAGAGCTGGAATATGGGTATTCACACTCGACCCGACCCGTTTATGGCCCGTTGGCGGGTCGCGTCGGGTCCGCAACCCCCCCCCCCCCCACTTATTCAGCGGGTCAAGGGTATTAAAACCCTAAACCAACTCTAGTGGGTTGGTGGATTAGGCTCATTGTTTTGGCGGGTTAAACGGGTCACTTTAGCATGCCTGTGGATCGTTTTGTGGGTTAAGCGGGTTCTATGGGTCATTTTAGCGGGTGAAGTGGGTTCGCAAGTCATTTTGGTGAGTTAGACGGGTTGCCGTTGTTAGATGGGTCATTTTGACGAGTTCGCGGATCATCCGGAAGTTGACGCAACCCGACTCGCCTATTTGGTGGGTTGGGTTAAGTTGACCCATTTGTCTAGCGGGTTATTGAACCCTTAACTCTAACTCTCTTTTTTGGCGGGTTAGGTGGGTCGGCTTGGGGGTCTCAACCCTGTTTTGCCACCTCTGCTTCCGGCATCATTTGCAAATTCTACACTTCGAGAAGTTTTTAAGTTCCAAGAAAAATTGTCTAAAAATTAAATGCAAATCTAAATATTGAACAGGAATCGTGGAAAATGAGCTGAAGAATATGTTAAAATAAATATTTACCTCCCATTAAAAAAATTATAGATTTATTTCTACCATATAAAATTGTGACCTATTATTTTAATAAATATTAATTAGTTTTGAGACAAAAGTCAAATTTTTAATATATAAAATTTGTCCCTGGCATATCTATTCACATGTAACTCATCTCTCTCTTTAATCTAATTCATGCTTATCATCGAACATGCGTATACATTGAGAATTCAATCTGCTCTGAAAGTGAAATTCTTTTCTTTTTTTTTGTTTTTTTGCTAGAAAAACAAGTACTTTGTATTAAAATTTGAAACTATATACATCAAAAACATCCAGGCCATTAGAGGCCATGGTCCAATCCCCAAGATTTACACAGCAACTTACAAAACGTATTTTCTCTATACAAATCTTTCCTAATCAACCTAGTCTTTTACTTCAAAAAGGATTGTAGAAATAATTTGTTCTACAAGGCTGGTTACCAGGATGGAACCTCCGATTGCAATCTTTCCAAATGTGGTAAAGAGCAACTTCCCATGTCAGTTTAATACTGATAGCCTTCGAGGAGTTCATGTGATATTTTACCAAAAACCATTGACAGATATGATCCATGGTAAACAGTCAGTAGGGACCCTTAACAATCTTCATTAGTTTCCCCCAGCTTCTTTTTGTCACGTAGCACCGAAAGTAAAGATGATCGTGATCCTCAGCTCCCCGAGCGCAAAACACACATCAAGAATCAATGATCAGACCCCAATTGCTCAATCGCATCCTAGTAGAAAGCCTGTCAAGCCAAATAAGCCATGAATATATAGCATGAAATTCTTTACTGTTCTGTTCCAGATATTCGCCTCAGAGATGAATTTCTTTATGCAAAAAATCAAAGAAAGGGTGGGAGAAAAGATGGAGAATCAATTTAATTAATGTCTGTAGAGATGAAAATGGTCAAATAATAGATGGTCGAGCAAAGTGATCATTCTGTGAATCTAATATATCAAAAATCTTTTAATTACTATTACCGAACTGGATGCTTCGACGCCAAAATGATCTCGTGTGGGCATTTTAATTTAGAGCTAGACATTATTGTTGAGGATACTAAAATAATTGCTACTAGATTTCATTCGATTACATTGTAGTGTGTTAAGAGAACAACTAATTTACTGTTGAGTGGGTTATAAAAAATTTTGGTCTTGGTAGGATTGGTGGTCATTGGAATGGGAATGTTCCTGCAGCTGTTGAATCTCTTGTTTATGCATTACGATAGAATCCTTTGTGTTAGATTGGACTTGTAACCCATTGAAGAATTCTTTTTAATTGTGAAGAATAAGTTGACCATGCTATTAGGATGGAATTCTTTCCGCTAGATTAGGTTCGTAACGTATCCGATGAACTCTTTTTACTGTAAAGAATGAGACAACTGCTGCCAGAATTAGGGGTGTTCATTGGGGATTCTCTACCCCAATCAACATAATTTTTTTTCCCGAAATAATATTTGGGGAAGGACCTTTGTTCTGCTCCCCACCCCAATTCACCAATAGAGAATACATTTTGAGGAATTGGGGAATGGGGAAAAATGAACGGGGATCGGGGAATCCCGAAAATTTGTTATTATAATTAACTACATAGACGATAAATTTAAACCACAACATAAATAAAGTATATAAACCATAGTTTCAAACAACAACGTAAATAAAGTACATAGACTATAGTCTCATAAGTCATAATCACTCAACCATAGCATAAATAAAAAGTCCAAAGCATAAATAAAAAATATTATTTTAATAAATTGCCGATAACCATTCATCTCCATTCTCTGTTACTCCATAAATCTTCAAATTTTAGTTATTGTTTTTGTTGGTTCAATGCTAACTTTGATATGTCTAAGAAATAAAAAATCAAATATAATATATAATATATAATATGTATTATATATAATAATAATAATAATAAAAGAAGTAGTTCAGGTTTTGGGGATTCCCCAAATAAAAAAAAATTATACCGTTTCCCAACCTGATTCCCCAATATTTTTCCCTATCCCCGATATTTTTTTCCCCGTTCCCCATTTCCCCAAACTCGATTTCCCCGAACCCAGAATTTTGGGTTTGTAATCGGGTTTCCCCAAATAATGCACACCCCTAGCCAGAATTAATTAGTGTAATCTACACTTTGTATAAATTAAAGTGTATCTTTCACAAGAGAGAGAAAAAAAAAAAAAAGACTTATAAAGGATAGTTAGTTGGCTAGACAACCATGCATGAAGTAATTTTAACTACTTGAATTACTCTTTAAATTCTGTGCTAGTAGATTAGTTTGAAACTAATTAATAAGTAGTTTAGTTTGAAACTTTATATTATTCTTTTTGGAGGTAATCATTTAAATTCGAATTTCACAAAAGGGCTTGAGTGGAAGTTTTGAAAGATTTTTAGCCACTTTTGTTTATCATATTTATTATAATAATTTTATAATTTAAATAAAAAGCATGAACGCATAGTCTTCTTAGGGGTTTGATTTTCTAGTCTGTCACACACTGTTTTTCTTTTAATCCTTTTAATATTGGCAGTGACTGGTTTTGGTGGGCCCATTCCTACGTAGCCATATGTAATTGCTTCTTAATTATACTGAAAAAATAGAAAAACAGAAAAAAGGAAAAGAAAAAGAAAAATAAAAGGTGTAGAGAACTTCTTAATTGTTTCAGAATTTCGCCAAAAAAAAAAAAGGAAAAAAAGAAGTGCAGAGAAAACGGACCAACAAGAAGAGAGGCTAAGCAAATAGCCAGAGACCCTCGTCCCATCCGCTCTTAAAAGACCCCAAAAAGGGGGGAAAAAACCTCTGTTTTCTTTAATCCTTATTTTTCTTTCTGGTAAATTATAGCTGCTTAATTATTTTATATTCTCATATCAATTTTATTTTTCTCAATGAAGAAAACCAAATAACAAATGATAAACTATTTCTTTTTGTAAGCTAATCTGTTTTTGCTTTTTTTTTTTTTTTTTGCAGCTTTGAACTGATAATCATATCATACAATCATCAAGTATGGCGTTGCGTGTAAAGGGTAAGTACAAATACCACCCCACATTCATACATGCACATATATGTAGTGTATATATGTGTGTATATTTCATATATACTCTGTTTTTGTGCCTGTTTGTGGTGTTCTTTTTTTAAAAAAAAATCTTTAGCTTTTACATTTTATTTTATCTTTTGGCATAAAAAGGTTATTCTTTTTGGATACCCAGTAAGGTTCCTGACAAAAAGGTGTAATCAGGAAAAGACATGCTATGGGGTTTGATTTGTAGTACTTTGAGCTGTGAAAGTCGTACTGTTGGTGTGGTAGTGTATGAATGCTTCCCGTGAATAACAACTTTTGCCAAATGAGGTAAATTTGGACACAGTTCCCCTTTCCATCATTTTGGAAAGAAAGAAACTGGAATGCTTTTGAAGGGAAGGAGTTAACTGTCTCTTTTGTTAAGAGAAAATGGAGACATGATTTTTGCTTTTCGAGTAAAGGTTATTTTGTGGATGATATGGACAGTATACTGCACCCCCTTTGCGTATTTTAGTAAAATTCTTCAGTGTTGTGTAGTATATTATGCATCGGGGATGTGCAGTAGCTATTTGTATACTTTTATGTTGATGGATTAGAGTTATTCAATTTTACAAGAGATTTTGATTCTGTATAGAAGCTTTACAGAATATATATACATATAATGCAAAAATCCATTATATGTAGGTATGTATGTACAGTTGCTCCCTTGTGGTCACCACATTTAATGGACTTTTGTATGTATGATGAAGGAAGAGAAAACTGATTGCATTGTAGTCGATGCTTTGAAGTCGTGAATTATTACTCTTCTGTTCTGTGACTTTTTGATCTTCTTTCAGTTCTCCGTACAAAAGCAGAGAAATTTGAGCAAAAGGAATTGCAGAATCATAAAATAAACTCCAAAGCGATTCCTGCACTTGATGAAATGCTTCAGAATATCTATGCCATTTGTCGTCCAAAGTCAAGTGATTATGATGTACGGAGGGATTTAGTCCGTGTGTTTAATGAAATAGCAAAGGAACTTTATGGTAATTTTTCTATTATCTCTCATTGATGTGTCTTATATCAGCAAGCTTTGTCATGCATGGAAATAGGATCCTTTTTCTGTAAATATGACTCATTTCTGTCAGAAGCCGAATTTCCTCTAGCTCAATTCACTTACTAGTAAGTTATTGATGAGTATCATAGACGAGTTCTTTAATTGTCCTTGTGCTTAACTTTATCACTAGTTCCTTTTGCTCTCATTTCAGGGAATTCCAAAGAGGTTCCTAATGTGGTGGAATTCGGTTCATTCTCGATGGATCTCTTCAATGCTAAAAGTGATCTAGATTTGTCTGTTAATTTTGGCAATCATGCAGTTGAGATTTCACGTGATAAGAAGATTCAAACTCTCCGGAAATTCGCAAAAAAGTTCTACGCACTTCAAAGTAAATTCAAAACTGTATGACAGTGCTTTTCATGTTCTAATTTGTATAACTTCATACATAGGAAAATCTGGGGAATTTCACAACCCAATAACCCTGTAACTAGAACAAATTACTCTGCTAAGAAGATTTGTTAGTGAATCCAGAATAATTAGACAAGAAAATAGGTCTATTAGACTGAATTACTGATTTGATGCAGAGAGTGATCTTGAATTGCTTTGCTGGCTTTAAATATATTTTGGCTGTTATGATCTTATTTGCTTCTTATTGCTGCTACACAATCCATTGAAAAGTTGATTCTCGCAAAATGGGCATGCACAGATCACATCAAATTTCCTCTTTGAGGAGGATTAAGGACCTTAAGCATTATAGCTGCACTTGAGCACGTAGGTCATTTTCTAGTTCCATCGTTCCTATTTTCCAATTAACACAAATAAGAAGATCTTCAGACAGTTCCAGACAGGCTTTTGTCCTGTGATTGAAGACCTGAAGGTTTGAGGCATATTGTCTTCACTCTCTTTTTTGTGTGCCTATGCCAGGGAAATTATGTTGAAGTTCTTTCTTTTAGACAATTAAACACTTTTCAGATACTACATTTGATGAAACATATAGATCAGGGTTTGAAGTTGCATAGTTAGCTATAGTTGCAATTAACCTTGTTTCACATTATTCATGCTGCACTGTATTTATTTGAGGCTATATGCATCTCTCTATCTAAGCCCTGAAGATTCCAAGAACAGGGAAAATGGGGTAAAAAATCAGAGTTGCAAGGAAGAATTATGAGTGGAGTGCTAAATTTGTTTGCAAAATCTTTATTTAATAGCAGCTATCCAAAATTGCATAATACTTCTGATTATAATGGTTGAGGCATTATAACTATTCCACTATTTTATACAGTGTCTATTTACAGATAAATTCAAAGAACATTTATATATTTCTATTTTGTTATTATTATCATTAATTTTATTATTGGTTCTATTTACTTATTCTTTCGGAGTCAGGGATTGTATGTGTGGGATGTGGGTGGTAGTCTTTTTGTTAGATATAGTATCTATCACTTCCTTCTCTTCAGATAGAATGGAAACTAAGAACATATATATCATACCTGGGTGTATTTTGTGGTTTTGTTTATATAATCCACACACCTCAGCCATAATGAAGTTTTGTTGGTTAGCATGTTAAAACAAAATCTCTATCTGTATGCAAAGTTATAGGATGTAAAAATTCTTTTGAGGCTACAAAACCTGATTTATCAGGGATTAAGAATGATAATCATCAAGTGGTTTCTGTTATGCTATATGATATGTCTGGATGCATCTGATATCTTTTCTTTCTGTTTCTCAGACAATGGACATGTATCTGGTGTCCTTCCAATTACAACAGCCAAAGTGCCTATTCTGAAGGTAGTTGATTGTGGAACTGGTGTTGAGTGTGATATATCAGTTGAAAACAGGGACGGGATCTTAAAATCACAGATAATCAACATGATTTCATCAATTGATGAAAGATTCCGGAAGCTGAGTTTTTTGGTAACGTTTTTGTGTCCCGTAGTGTTTTTTGTGTTAAGAACGCGTACCCTATTTAACTAATTCTGTTACAGAAATCACTTAATCTTCTAGTTTCATAACAAATCTGGGATAGTTTGTTTCCGTGTTGGGCATGTGCATTTCATTTCTTTCAATAAGCTGTTTTGCTAATTTCTTGGTACCTCTTTTGAATATCTGTTGTAGAAAATCTATTTGACTGGCTACAGTTCATGATTGAATCTTTGCTAGTGGAACATATACGCACGGGTTGATGGGTTTCAGGAGCACTAGAACTAATATCGAGAAATTAAAATTTCTTGAGATGTGTGAAATTCACAACTAAGGCAGTCAACAGGTAACTTTAGATGAGATGAAATATATCATAGATGGAATCAGGAAAACAATTGCCATATTGTTCATAAACTTTGTTGTAAGAAAATTTTTGTTGCATCATAGGCCAATTTAAGATGATTAATAAATTATTGAAGGCCCTAAAAGAGGATGTTCTAGGGCAACTAATTCATTTCTTTCGTGCTACTGGTTTTTGGATGTTCTAGGACAGCTAATTCATTTCTTTCATACTACTGGTTTTTGGAGTTTACACATGTAGATGGATGATGGTGTATTTTTTCACATATGGTCTGCAAGTTCATAGCATTCACGCTTACTGCTGCAAAACTTATGACTATTAACTTGCCAATCTATGCAGATGAAAGCTTGGGCAAAAGCGCACAACATCAATAGTTCTAAAGATAAAACATTGAACTCTTTATCTATAGTACTTTTGGTTGCTTTTCATTTGCAGGTATGATGTTGACTTCGATCTCTTTATCCATCGTTCCATTTGTGAGTTTTGGTTCTTCCATTTGCAGCCACGGTTACATAGTTTACAAATAAAAAGCATGGTTGTGTACATCACTAGCCTGTTTGGTTGTGCTTATTTGGGTGCTTATAACCACCCAAAACCAGCTTTTTATAAAAAGTGCTTATGAGCACCAAAATAAGCACTGCCAAACACCCTCTAAGTCATGCTGTAGATGATGGAGAACGCTAAGAACAGTGACGGAACATGATTTCTTGTGAGCTAGTGGGCCTTCTATTTTGTTGGATTTAGGAGGGTGGATTTCCTTGAGATATTAGGAATGCCTGCTATTTATATCTATTTCTGTATGAAAATTGTCACTACTACTTGTGGTCCCAATGATGATATTGGGGTCTTATTTGGAACTTTATAGTCTATACTACTTTAGAAGAACAATCAATTCAAAACTTTTCTACATTTGGTGTCAGTCCTGATAGACAATGATCTTGGTGCCATTGTTTATGTTGGGATTCATGTTTGACAGCTTTCTGATCATTCGTTTACTGATATATGCTCTGCCTCCCCACCCCCCACCCCCCAAAAAAAATGTGTTTCTCTCTGCAGACTCGGAATCCTCGCATACTACCTCCATTTTCTGTCTTACTTAAAGGTAATTACTCTGCACAGAAGTCACAAAAGTAGAACAGCACCAACTTCATGTTTGATTTTGTCCTACTAGACCTGACTGTGCCATACGTGGTATATAGATGATCATTATCCAGCCCTGTTCATAAAATCAATGGACTATTGACATCACAATTTGACATTTGTGCATAATCACGTGAAAGGTGAAGTGATAAGACCATCACCAGAAGAATGAACTGGGAGAGAATGTCTGAGAAGGCTTTTAAGATTCTAAGACACTGACTCTTTCCTAATGAGGTAAAGAAAATTGGCTTATTGGAGGTATCAAGATTAGCTTGGCAAAGATAGAAACAGTGGGTTATGCTTTGTTATTATAGCTAACGACAAATCAGCATCATGCATGGTGAATATCAACTAATGTATTCCTTGAAGATAAGCAATTGTCAGTAAGGTCCTTGTATTAAAATTGCTCATGCTGTGCATAGAAGGATGTAAGAAGTATTAAATTGACCCTATACTTTACATCCATATCTGACTACCACCCAGCAGCATTGTTCCTGTGTTTGGAATTATTATTTCACAAATTGTGCCTTCAGTTCATTTGCTTGAAATTTTGAATACCTTAATACATAGGATTTATCTCACAGGAAAAAATGGCTAGCAACTGTAAGGATGTTGGTCAAAATAAGTGCACCATTTTGTCATTATTGCCTGCAAGTTAGATGACTTCAACTGTTGGCTTTACCAGTTGAATATTCTGTTTTATTTGATTTTATTGATTTTATTTGGGTTTTGACATCTTCTAGATGGTTCTGATCCCACATCAGTGATGAGAATATGTGGCAATTTCTTGAACTATGGTAGAAGCAATAAAGAAACACTGGCTGAGCTCTTTATTTCCCTATTAATTAAGGTAATTTTTTAATCAATTTGCAATTCTTTCAATTTAACATATCAGTCATTAAATTAGGAAAACCTAGGAGATGGTTTCGTGATCCTTTCTTGTTAATTATTTTTCGAGTTGACTTCAAGTGGTTCCGTGTCATTTTCAGTTATCTGGCATTGAAAAACTTTGGGCAAAAGGTCTCTGTGCAAGCGTGTACGAAGGAAGTTGGCTATCAAAGACCTGGGATTCTAAAATTGGCTGTATAAGTGTAATTACATTTCTTTACTACACCTTAATTTCTCTAGGTGTTTTTAGATGTTGAATATTTGCTGATAATCAGAGTTCACAGGTTGAAGATTTCACAGACCGATCTCAAAACGTGGCAAGGGCAGTGGGAGCATCTCAAGTGAGAAGTATTTATAAGTGTATCCAGCTCACTATTCACCGTGTTTGTGCATTCATGGGTGGCCAGATTGAAGGATCCATGTTAATGGAGCTTTTGTTTGGTCACAAAGCAATGCCGCCTCTAGTGGATCCAGGTATTGCTAACTTTTCCATATCCTTGTACTTCCCTCGAGTGTATCCGCAGGAAAGTCTTGCATGTTACGGGAAGATGGAAAGATATGCTGTGACTTTATGCTTTTCAATCATTATCACATGGCAGGTCAGGGAGCAATGCCTTTGGGGAGCTATGGAAGAATTGGACAGCCAGTTCCTTCCAATACTATCTTGACAAAAAGGAGCCAACCAGAAGGTTGGGGAGGAGTGCCTACAGAAAGTTGGACTAGCACCATAACAGAAGATAGGGTACAACCACACTCAACAAAAAGGATTCGGCAGGCTAAAAATCAGGGGCAAGCGCAGCAGTCTACAGGAGGATGGCGAGGGCCACATGTAGAGCAGTGGGGAGGAACTCAGCAACCCATTGCTAGTTCATCTCTTCCCGCATGGACGGGAGAGATGGTACCTCTTGGTGCTTCGAGAAGAGAACACGATTGGCAGACCATAAAAAATGCAAACGTGCATGTCACTCCAACTCATAGCACTTTCCTGTTTGTTCCTCATTTACAAAACCAGTTTCCTACTTTGAACTTTCCATCTGCCCATACTGCTGCCTCTGCTCTTCATCCCCATCGAAGTTTTTCTGGAAGGAAGCATCAGATTTCAACGACTCATAGGAGATAGTATAGCGGAGCCCAAAACCTCATCATATACAATTGTTCAATGAAAGGAAAGAAAACAAAGAACAGGTCTGGGCTACCACATTGTGTACATTCTTGCCTTCATCTAGGTTTTGGCAAAGCTTCTTGTGGTTTGTTTCTTTGCTCTTTACTTTTCCAAATGGCTTGTGTGTCGCATGACGCGAATGCATCTGGAGTGCCATGATTTCGTTTTCCAGGTTTACCCACAAACCGGGAACCATGTGTATGTTATTACTGCGTTTTTGAAATGGTTATTAGTTTTACAAGGAAAGTTGCTTCTGCATCTCATCTTTCCGGAGCAAGTATGGCTCCCTAAATTTGTAAATGGTATGATGATTAGTGAAGACGCTGATTCTAATTCAGTATATACGTCTCGTAACGTCAAACATTACCTAATTTAGTAGTTGTACTCATCAACCCAAGAGAACTGGGTTTTGCGAGCATTGCAGAATTCAACAAGCTATTGCTGGACCATTCTGCTTGAGTAGTCTCCCTAATACAAGTTCCATTAACTCTTAAACTACAAGAAAAAAGTCCTGGATGGCACATTCGTTAAAACAGAAAAAGATATGATATAATCATCCCTCTGTTTTAATGCAAAAACAACAGCATTTTACCACCCTTCAAAAAGGCTGGTCTTAGCACAGCCCTATGAACATCTTTCTTTTAACTCATGAATTGGCAGGTACACGAACAGCCGGAGGGGCAGACTGATTGTAATTCCCCCCAGGTCCACCTCTTCCGCCTCTGCCCCTGTAGTTAAAATTGTTCCTCCGGTAATAGTTTCCACCCTGCTCGTAGTATTGGTTACCACCATTCTGGTAGCCCCCTCCCCTTCCACTGCCTCGACCTCCACGGCCATTAGGGTATCCCCTACGGCCGCCACCTCGTCCCCCTCTGTAATTCTGGTACCTTCGAGGGACGTGCTGCTGTTCTTTTGAATCTACATCCTTGAAATTCTGCCCCTCTGCCTGCAGGACATCTGGATCTGTCTCAACTGGGAACTCAGATGGATTTTCCACCTCAGACACATTCTGCCAAGAGTGAGAATAGATGTTACATTTTGAAAGTTTATGTTGTATACAATACGAACAAAAAATTTCATTAAGCATACCTGGTGAAGTTCTTCCACAGGACTAGACTGGTCGTCATAAACTTCATGCCCTTGGGAATGCTCCGATTCTTCTTCCTAAAGACCAAACAATAAAGTCATCATGAATTGGCTCGGAGCACCAATATACCATCGACATAACACACAGCAAGCACCACACAGGGACACAATATAACCTCCCAAAGAATTACATGTGCTCTGGGGCATCTACGTAGTTTAAAGTAGAGTCACTGCAGCTTACATGATGAATCTCCCATGATGAATCTCCCTAGTATTACGCAATATAACAACCAAACTACCACTAACATGGGATAGCTAGATCCACCCTCCGACCATTTAAAGGTTCCAGTCTTCAATCATACAAAACGAGAGCAGGAGATTGATTGATGCAGTAGCAGCAAACAAGTCTCCTGATAGTGAAATCTTTGTGTGATATGCAAAGAGGACAGCAGAATGCATGAACTAAAAGACTGGTTACTAAGTAGGGAAGCTCCCTATAGCATGATCATCCCCAATGGAACTGGCAGTTATGTATGATGAGCAACAAGCAGAGAAACCTGCAAATGTTATTTGGACCAACTTCCCTGATGGAAAGAAGGGAAAGGAGACTGCCTCAAGCGAAGTGAAAGAATTGTCATTAATAAACAAGTTCCTATTTATCTGATCTCATCAGTTTTTGGCTATACAAATGTGCTTTTGTTTGTTGGTATCTCCAGGATTAGGTTAACTTTAGCAAATCATTTTGATTTTTGTAAATGGGTTTGCACCCCATTAATGCAATTTTTATATGAAATAGCTTGCCTGTCGGAAAAATTATGACTCTAAACTTCTTCTAGCTTTCTTGACGAAGGTGAAGACGTGCATCCATTTCACAACACCCTAAAAAAGAAGGGAATGCTATACGAATACTGCAAGACTATGCTTCCAGTTTAATCTTCCCAAACGAGTACAATTCAGCAAACTGTCAGTGCCCCAATCAATCAACAAGAAAATTCATGCTCTTGTCAGATTCTAGATATTCACATACAAGTACACATCGTAGATTGATTGAATAACAGACAACTCAGGTCTCACATAACTTTTAACAGAGATAAGAAGAAGCTAGCAGTAATCTGGTACACATTATTCTCCAAAAATGCAGCAAAATTCTGAAGCAGGAATTTGATAACTATCAACCAATATCATATAATTGTGTTTCAAGTGCACAATACCCTTCCACTCATCAAGATGCTTAAAAGATGTATTCTTCATGATGGAAATTTGATAATTGCCAAATTAAATCACTTTCATCTTTGATGCATTGATCCCAAATTGTAAATCCAGAGGTATGGCCAAGTTGAAAGTGCAGAATATGAGATGAAGGAAAACTTGGTGTTGAAGTTACTTCCTAACAAAGGTCAAAGCTACCCTAGTAGAAAAACCATACATCCCATTTTCCCACCAAATTTCATGAGCTGCCATTTAAACTCAACATAGCTTCATATATATTAATATTACCTATGAGGTCCAATGGTCAGGAAAGAGGATGTAAAATCTTTGGGTGGGGGGAAACTGTCATATTCCACACAATAACAGTATATACTGTATCCATGATACGTTAATATTGACTTATGCTCCCTACAATGAGAAATCCATTTCATGCTTATTTGCCATCTCCTTCATGAAAAGTATATTGCCAAAATTCAAATTCGAATATTACAGCACTCGTGAACTTGTTTGGGAGTTAATTGAGCACCCCCAGAATTGAGGTCTAATTCCGCCCAAGGGAAACACAACCTCCCATAGTATTTATTTTTCAGATTCCTATAATTTGACAGAGACAGTAACACAAATAAGTGAACCAATGGTAGACCATTTCGTTAAACATGAGAACCAAGAAATATTTTTCCATTAGCCAACAAACAACATTCCTTCAATCAAAAACATGATATGACTACTATGAACAGAGAGACTACCACTGACACAGAAAACAGCAATAACATTCCAATTAAATGCACAGTTATACCAACATGCTCCAATGTTGGTTATGTTGACTGATTCGCAACCTTATTGCTTTCTTTCATCTTTTTCCATATTTTTCTCTTTTCAAATCCTAAGACCATAAAAGCTAAAAGTTACTGTTAAAACTTTTTAAATTATCTGAGACATGTGCCATTTATATTATATAGTGCTAAATTTTGTCAATTGGCATTCTCAAAGGACATATCAGGAAACAAACATTAAAAGTTCTGTTTTCACAAGTAAATTTTGTTCAAATGTGCTAGGGTGCACAATCCATGTATACATGTCTCTAGAATTTAACAATGGTAACTACTTAAGGCTGCAAACATTTCCTGTTACACGTTGACAGCAAAAAACATGAAAAATATCATATTAAGCAGTAGTACAAGAGTATAACAATGGGACTTCCTTTTCTTCAGTTTTGTCCTTCAGCCTCTGAGGCTCTGACATTGACAGGCCTATGATAATAGTCTTTCTGTTGGAAATTCAAAATTAAATTAAATCCCATGATTTATGTGAACTTCCCATTATCTATGTGAATGATAGTAATTGTAGGGACAGATTTGTATTCCAATTATAGGAGATTAGTTGTAAATATATTTTCCAGATTTCTAGGGATTGGTAGAATGTGAAACTTCCCTGAATAGCTCTATCTTGCTGTATAAAATCTATGTAAACAAAGCATTCAAAATATACACAAAATATTCCAGTTTTTTTTCCTCATGGTATAAGAGCTTTAGGTTTCTCTCTAGGGTCAAGAATCTCATTACAGTAGGCCTTCATTGCCAAGCCATACTTTTAACTCTTTATGTGCTTTTTTCGTCTACTTTGTATTGTTTCTTCATAAACAAAGTAGTTTGCACCTTTTGTTCAGCCTTCATTACTGAAATCTCTTGCACTTAATCAAACAAGAGAATTACAACATGGCTGCCACAACTGAAAAACTTTCTAGTACTCAGTCACAATCCAATGTGCAATTTGAGGATGTGAAAGTTAGTCAAACAATAGGAGAATTACAAAACATTCAGTCTGCATACAGATTAAATGGAAGTGGTCTCAAGTAGTTCGAACCTTTCTAAAAGGGAAGGGAAAATTGAGCCATCTTCTCGGCAATGGGCCCAAAAAGGGAGATCCCAATTTCGATGCGTGGGATAATGAGGATTCCATGGTCATGTCTTGGTTATGGAATTCCATGCAACCAGAAATCAGTGATACATTTATGTTCCTGTCAACATCCAAAGAAATATGGGAAGCTGCAGAACAAACTTATTCTAAGGTAAAAGATGCTGCTCGAGTGTTTGAGATCAAAACCAAAAAATCTTTCAGTCACAGAGTATGCCAATCTCTTGAAGAATCTATGGCAAGAGATGGACCATTATCGCTCCATTGAGATGAACTGTAGCACTTATGCGGCTACCCTAAAGAATTTCATTGAAAGGGAACGAATTTATGATTTTCTTGCTGGTTTGAATGTGGAGTTTGATTAGGTCAGAATTCAGATTTTGGGAAGACAAAAGTTACCTTCATTGAATAAGACTATCTCTATCATCAATACTGAGGAAAGTCGAAGGGGAGTTATGCTTTACTCTCAACTCGTTGAAGGATCAGCAATGCTAGGAAAAATCAATGGTGCTGAAAAGACCTCGACTAACAATGCTACAAATTTAGAAGTTTGGAAAAAGGATCAGCCCTTAAACAAGGATAATCTTTGGTGCAACTATTGCAAAAAGCCTCACATACCAAGGAGCATTGTTGGAAACTTCATGGAAAACCACAAAGTTCTCAATGGAATAGAAGGTCTAGAAATGGCCCCCAGAGAAGTCAGGTACATATGGTTCAATCTAGAGAAGATAAATCACATGATGCTACAAAATCCAGTGGGGGAGAGCAAAATGAAATCAGCAAATAAGACATTAGAAGGCTGAGATCACTCCTTGAGTCATTAGAAAAGTCTACAGGTACATGTTCCTTGGTTATTTCAGGTATGCCTCATTCCTTGTATGCTTTAAGTGCCTCAGGTTTAGACTTTTCAAATTCTTGGGTCATTGATTCTGGTGCAACCGATCATATGACTCACTCTTCATACAAATTCCTCACTTATCATCCCTGCCCAAGCAAAAGAAAAATAACCATTGCCGATGGATCCTTAGCCACCGCTGGCCAGGGAAACATTATTCTAAGTCCATCTGTGATCCTTAAAGATGTGCTACATGTACCTAAGTTATCTACAAATCTTGTGTCTGTTCATCGACTCATAAAAGATCTAAATTGCAATGTGATGTTTTCTAGTATTTCTTGTGGTTTTCAGGACCAAGTTACGAGGAGGACGATTGGACTTGCTAAGGTGAGACATGGTCTTTACTATCTTGAGTTACCCAGTGACCAAGTGCACAATGAGCAAAAATCACCTCTCTCATTTTTGTCCAAAGAAATCTCCTTCCGAGAAAGAGCAAATCTGGCTCCATCATTTTAGACTTGGACACCCTTCCTTTGATACTCTTAGAATTATGTTTCCATCCTTGTTTAAGAGTATTGACGTAAATGTTTTTCACTGTGATGTTTGTGAATTTGCTAAACACCGACGTGTTTCCTTTCCTTTAAGCAATAAAAGAACTATAGCTCCTTTTTCCCTAATCCACAGTGATATTTGGGGTCCATCTCAAGTCCCCAACATTTCAGGGGCTCGTTGGTTTGTTTCTTTCATTGATGATTGTACTCGGGTTACATGGATTTATTTGTTAAAACAAAAATCTGATGTGAGCAACATTTTTCCTCTCTTTCATAAAATGGTTAAAACTCAATTTAATGTTGGAATTAAAAGGTTGAAGACAGATAATGCTAGAGACTATTTCAATCAAACTTTGTCCTCATACTTTCAAAAGGAGGGAATTATTCATGAATCTTCATGTGTTAACACACCCCAACAAAATGGGATTGCCGAAAGAAAAATGGTCATCTTTTGGCCACTGCTCGTGCTCTTTTGTTTCGTAAAAATGTTCCAAAATCTTTTTGGGGAAGTCATTCTAACTGCAGCTTACCTTATAAATCGCATCCCATCACGGGTCCTTGACTTTAAAAGCCCAATGGAGGTTTTCTCTAAGTATTTTCTAGATTTCAATGTGTTAACTAATTTAGCTCCTAAAGTTTTCGGATGTGTCTCATTTGTTCATGTTCACTCTCATGGTCGAAGTAAGTTAGACCCTAGACCTATCAAATGTGCCTTCATAGGGTATTCACCTACTCAGAAAGGGTACAAGTGTTATGATCTCACCGTCAGAAACATATGTATCTGCTGATGTCACATTTGTTGAACAAGAAAACTATTTTTCTAGTCCTCATCTTCAGGGAGAGACATTATCTATGGAGGACAAGGATTTATTTTTTAGAGAGCCATCCATCTTAGCCAAAACACTTTTGCAAATTGAATCCACCCCTGAACCTACTTTCGAAGAGCCTACAAAGTCAGTTTCTAATCTCTCTGAAGAACCATTAAATCCAATAAATCCTACTTCCTCGGCCACTACAGTCTACTCAAGAAGAATAAAGTCCGTTCCTACGCAAGTT
This sequence comes from Cordia subcordata, assembly GCA_028554755.1. Taxonomy (NCBI): domain Eukaryota; kingdom Viridiplantae; phylum Streptophyta; class Magnoliopsida; order Boraginales; family Cordiaceae; genus Cordia; species Cordia subcordata. The sequence continues at coordinate 3,976,351 of JAPTOF010000020.1, forward strand.
CAAGAGACCGAATCGTCACTTGGGAATGAGGTAAGCCCTTCTGCTAAAAAATCACCTATTGTTCTTGATTTGGATCTACCCATAAAATCACCTATTGTTCTTGATTTGGATCTACCCATAGCCACAAGAAAAGGTGTCAGGAAATGCACTCAACATCCTTTATCCCATTTTGTGTCATTTGGAAAATTATCCCCCTCACACAAAACTTTTCTCGCCATCTAAACACCGTCACCATCCCACAAACTTTATCCGAGGCACTTAGCGTAAAAGAATGGAAGCATGCAATGAAAGTAGAAATGGAAGCCTTGGAAAAGAACAAAACATGGGAACTAGTGGATTTACCAATTGGAAAGAAACCAAAGAGGGTGCAAATGGGTCTTCACCGTAAAGTATAAGTCGATGGATCCATTGAGAGATATAAAGCAAGACTAGTAGGCAAGGGATATACAGACCTTTGGGGTGGATTATCAAGAGACATTTGCCCCGATTGCGAAGATGAATACAGAAGGGTGTTGTTATCTCTAGCAAAGAAATTATGATTGGCCTTTACAATAGTTCGATGTGAAGAATGCCTTTTTGCATGGAGACCTTGAGGAGGAAATCTATATGGAAGTTCCACCTGGCTTTGGGATAAATTTGGATAGGAACAAAGTGTGCAGATTGAAGAAAGCATTGTATGGTCTTAAACAATCTCCTCGAGCATGGTTTGGCAGATTTACTAAAGCAATGTTGGATATGAAGTACAAACAGAGCCAAGGTGATCATACTTTGTTTATCAAGCATTCAACTTCAGGGAAAATCACAACATTGATAGTTTATGTGGATGATATCATAGTAACTGGGGATGATATAGATGAAAAGGAAGCCCTTCGAAAGTACTTAGCAGAAGAATTTGAAATAAAGGATCTTGGGAAGTTAAAGTACTTCTTAGGAATTGAAGTGGCTCGATCTAAGGAAGGAATTTTTGTTTCACAACAAAAATATGTTCTTGATCAGTTAAAAGAATCAGTAAACTTGGTTGTAGACCATCTGACACACCGACAGAGCCAAATCATAGACTAGGAGAGTCTATGGGAGACGATCCAGTTGACAAAGGTATGTATCAACGACTGTTGGGAGACTAATCTATTTGTCACACACACGGCCCGATATTGCATATCTTTGTAAGTGTGGTGAGTCGGTTCATGCAAAACCCCAAGGATGTCCATCTCCATACAAAGATATCGTATCTTACAATATTTAAAAGGCCAGAAAAGAGATCTTATTTAGAAAAGGTACAAGCACGTATAGAAGCATACACAGATGCTGATTATGTCGCTCTATTACCGATAGAAGATCGACATCCGGATATTGTACCTTTCTTGGTGGGAATTTGGTAACTTGAGAAGTAAGAAACAACCGGTTGTTGCAAGATCCAGCGTAAGCAGAATTTCGGTTAATGGCACAAGGTATTTGTGAATTGTTATGGCTCAAGATTATCCTAGAAGACTTGAAGATTAAATGGGAGACTCCAATGAAGCTTTATTGTGACAATAAGTCTGCAATCAATATAGCTCATAATCCAATTCAACATGACAGAACTAAACATGTGGAAGTTGACAGACATTTCATAAAGGAGAAGCTTGAGAGTGGATTGATTTGTACACCCTACATTTCCACAGAGGGCCAATTAGCAGATATCTTAACTAAAGGATTGAAAAATTCAACATTTCAAAAAATTGTGAGCAAGCTAGGGATGGAAAATATCTATTCCCCAGCTTGAGGGGGAGTGTTGGAAATTCAAAATTAAATTAAATCCCATAATTTATGTGAACGTCCCATTATCTATGTGAATGATAGTAATTGTAGGGACAGATTTGTATTCCAATTATAGGAGATTAGCTGTAAATATATTTTCCAGATTTCTAGGGATTGGTAGAATGTGAAACTTCCCTGAATAGCTCTATCTTGCTGTATAAAATCTATGTAAACAAAGCATTCAAAATATACACAAAATATTCCAGTTTTTTTTCCTCACTTTCATCACTGAACTTTGCCAACTTAATATATCTCAAGAGTACCCGCACCTCTGGGGCACACCTATCACATTCCAACTATTTCAACCATGAAAATAAATATAACACAAGCCTATCATTTTCCCTTTACAAAAAGAATCTGCTAGCTCCCCTAATACAAAACACATGGTCAACCTAGCTACCAACAAGTTCAGAGAAACAATTAGGATAACTACCACATTTATGCCAGCACAAGGCTTCAGGAAAAATTTAAAAACTAGACGAGATAGCCCCTAATTCCCATGTCTAACTGAAGTGGCTAATACCATACCAAAAGAAAAGGCAACAAGAAGCACTCATACTGAAAAGAATACAATTTCTATCCTCATAAATGCAGAAAATGACCTTTATGTCCTTATGCTAATAACTTTATCCATTTTATCAAGAAAAAATATTTCGGTGTAGGAAAAGCACTAATAAGACGAAGCAGCAAACTAACTTATGATAAATATTTTAAGGTCACCTTTTGCTCATACTGCACTGGCACACCTTCCACTTCTACTGGAACACTGACCGGCACCACGGACCCTTGCACTGGTACCTGAAATGACTTGTAGTTCTCAGCAGCTGCAGCCACTTCAACAGGAGCCTTCATCTCTGGTGTTGTAGTGAAGTAATCCGAAGCCATGATCTTGGTCAGCTTCGCTCTCAATGCAGCATCTGCCAATCAACCATCCAAAACAAACACCAACAAAAAGTTAAGAAATATATCAACATTAGGGCAATTACTGCATAGTGACCCCATTTATTCAAAACATTCACCTCTGTCCACAGAATACTACTGCAAGTTCAATTTTTATAATAAAATTTATTACAAAAAGTTAAAACAGTGCAAAGATCAGCTCTGTCCACAGAATAGTACGCAAGTTCAATTTTTATAATAAAATTCATTACAAAAAGTTAAAACAGTGCAAAGATCAGTTCTTTACCAGAACTTAACAAATTTATAACTGAAATTCAAACTTAACACAGACTTCTACTGCAATCCTCATAAATCAATCATAAAAAAATCAGTACAGCAATTAAAACATCAGAGCAAAGATAACGAATTTACCAAAACATCACCTAATTTACATTCAATATACAAATTGAACCTCAAAAAATAACCGCAATCGCCAACTTGTAATAAAAATCATTGCAAACCAATAAAATAGTAGCATGAAGATCTCTCATTACCCAAAAATGACACTAAGTAGCACATCAATTTCCACACATGTATCACAAAATAATCACAAACAATAAGCACAAGTGTAATATTTCTCCAAGTGGTGCAGAAAATTGATTAATTTACGAAGAAATCAACAAAAGAGCAGTGAAAACATACAAGTAATATTGGAGTCAGGTCCAACAGGCTGGTCCGAATTGGCAAGCCAAAGCTTAGCATGCTCAATACACTTCCGCAACGCATTCTTATGAGACAAACTCGAATCCACGGGTCGCGAAATCATCAGTCCACCCAGCATCGAAATCAAGTCCAAATCCCTCTCCCCCAACAGATCTGCCGCGTCAGCATCATCATCCGTGACGTAATCGTAAGTCAAACAACACCCTCTCTCATGAGTCTTCCTCAACACTGTTGTCGCAAAATCGCTCTGCGACTTCACGTCGAACATACTCCCGAAGTACAACAAGTTCAAAAGATCCTCAATTACCGAACTTCCGACATCGACTTGTCCATCTCCGTCGTGGACTTCTCCGTCGCCTTGTCGGTCTCCGTCGTCGTTTTTCGGGCGTCGGGAGACTGCGGCATCGACTTCTTCGGCAACGGCGGAGGAGAGGAGCGGCCGGAGCTTCTCGAGCTCTTCGATGGCGCCAAAGACGGAGGATTTAGAGCGGAGGGTTTCTTCTTGTTCTTTGTTTAGGGTTTTTCCCTGGGAGAGGGCTTCTTCCATTTGAAGGATTCTGTTATACTTTTTGCGGAGGGCACGGAGGCGCTTGTTGATCACGTTAAGAACTGGTCCGTCGGAGACGTCGGACGCCGCCATCTCGGTGGTGGTTGTGGTGGTGGTCGAGACGGTGGTGGAGAAAGGGGCTGAAGAGGGAGTGTGAAGCGGCGGAGTGAGGGTTTAAGGAGAGTAGAATAGAGGGGGAAAGACAAGGGTTACGTAAAGGGATTTATACTTAAAATTTATCAGCGCTGCGCTCTTTCAGATTATCTTATTTTTATTGCTTTACACTACAATCTCTATATTTATAGAGACATAACATATTAATCAATTTCAGTTCTCATTGTTTTATATAATTTTTTTTGTCTAAAAAAGATTTTTTCACTAAAGTAATTTCTTAATTTAATAAATTTATTTCCAATCTATATATAAAGTAAAATAGAATATATGTCTTTTTAGTCAATATCACATATATGTCAATGCCCTTTTCATTGATGACCATGCATTTTTCGCTTTCATTTTCCTAATTAAATTGTTATATTTAATTACTACAATTTTTTTCATTAAACATATTATCAATATTCAAAATCTACTAAGTATTAAGTATTATAGAAAATATTTATGTATATTTTATCTTTAGATAAACTATAAAAATATAATTTGCAATCAATAATAAATAAAGATATTAAAAATATTCTTTGTCTATTCATTGCATAGGTTAAACTCTAGTTATATGAGATAAAAACGATAAAAAAAATACACAAAATTCTAATAACACACCAAGTTTATAATAATGTAATTCTATTGTACTTAATCTCATATTAAACTTTTGTCAAAAGGTACTATTATCGTATAATGTACTATAACGTTCTTTTTACACGTTAATAATGTCTTTATTATTTTTAAATATAAATATTAAATTTTATGATTACATTAAAATTTGTAAAGAGGATACAACACGATACAAAAACTTTTTAGCATGTTCGATTTATAGTAGCATTTTTTATCTATAAGTGTAATTTTGAAATACTTAAAGCGTGCTTTTAAGAAGTATGATAAAAATATGTTTTTTTCAAAATATGGAAGTATTTGTTAGAATCTTACAAGGACAACAGCTATCTAATGGAAGCTTTTGTTGAAATATCTGAAAACATTCTCTTTCTTAAATGTTAAATTCATAACTATAGGGCATTGGATAGTATTGGATTTTTGTATAGGGCAATTTTGTAATTAAAGAATGAACAGTAAAATATATATGTTATCTCCCTATGATTTGCATTAGTAATTGACTACTTCTTATAGCTTAAAACATACCACACTATTTTTTTATATTTTTTAAAAAGTGGCACATAATTACCAACCTTAACTTTTCTGTCTAAATTAATGAAGGGTGCATTACACTTCCTTTGTTGCAAGTATAGATGTCAAATATTAGAATTTGCGGTACTATTTAACCAAAGTATCCTCATTTAGGACTTATAATATAATTTGTTTATTTTCACCTAATAAAATTTAAAAAATAAAATAGAAAAATATAAAATATAAAAATTAAAATTAAAACTTTAAAAATAAAAAAAATTAAAATAAAAAATTTAGATTCAAAATTAAAATTTTAAGATTTTAAAATTAAAAAAAAAAATTCAAAATTTAAAATAAAGAATACAAACCTGAAATATAAAATATTCTTAAAATAATAAAGATATAAAATATAAAAATAATTATAACAATAAATATTTTAGGTTTTCAATTTTCTTAATTTTTAAGTCTTTTAATTTTTAATTTTTATTTTCAAATTAGTTTAATTTTTAATCTTAATGAAACAGAAACAAAAGCAGTAAAAGATAGTAAGGGTAAATTAGTCCTTTTAAAAATTGATTTAACATTGTTAACATATTAACCAAAATGGGGAGATTGTGCCCCTTTTTAGAAAGCACAGGGGTAATATAATATGTTTAAATTATATGGGGTAATTAGCCACTTTTATAAACTAAAGGGGGTAACGTGTATTTTACCCAAAGAAGGAAATATAATTTTGGGTAAAAATTGATTTATTCATATTTTGTCTTCTCGTCTATCTTGAATTGGGAAATTATAAGAAAGTGCTAGATTAGATAGTTGTTTGGGTAGCTATTATCCGTTAGCAGATAGTGGGTTAATTAGCTATTAGCAAATAATCGTTTAACTAGCTCATTGAACAAAACAGGTTCGATAAAATTAGTCGTTGGATTAGTTGATAAAAACAAAATGACGAAAAAAATATTGATATCACGTTATTATTGCTATGGTATAATGATAATTATAATGAGTATTACTACTATTGTAATAGACAATTTATTTTATAATTAGAGATATGTTTTAATAATATTTTTATTGTTAAAACATGATAAAAATAATTTTTTGATAAAGCATTTGTATCAATATTATAACAAAATATTTTTAATAGATTCAAAATTTATCTTTTCAAAATAAAAAATAAATGAACTAATAAAACTTATACATTTTAATATATTTTGATTTTAATAGAATTTGAAATTAATTTTTGTGTTTTTTAATATATATATTTATGAAAGAAAAGGCAAAAATACATAGAAAAGAATTAAGAGAACTAGGATTTCTAAAAAGAAGGAGAAGGACTAGAATTTCCAAAAATGATAAAACACAATCAGTTTTTTTTTAAAGTTAAAATCTTTAACATCTGAAAAAATTGATTAAAATGGTAAAAATTACATAAAAAGCTATTTGATAGACTATTTTACTGAACAATAATAATTTTAAGAAATAGTGTGCTCATTTAGTCAAAACACTATAAATTAATTGAAAATTTTCTTTGTAATGTTGCCGAACATAGCTTCATACTCGTGGGATTATATCCCTTTGGTGTTGAGAAGACTTGATACGAAGTCTTTGCAATTTTGTGATTAAATAACCTTGACTTAGAGTCAAGGTATAAGACCTAAAGTTGCATTAAATGCTTTTTTTTTTTTTTTAACCCCTCACCTTATGGGATTCGTACTCAAGATCTCACTCCTGATTGAGATGGTTTCAATCACTTAATCTATGTGTTGATCCCTAGTTGTATATCTAGTTAACTATCAGGAAATTTTTCCGTTTGACACTAAGTGATTGTTAATAATTAATAGGGTTTTTATGGCCATCTACCCTAACATTACAAGTGCTTTTTTTTTTTTAATTGTGAAATTTACAACAAAAGTGGATCATGTGAGATCTACCAACATTAGAAACCGGCATACGTATCCTGGCTTAGACAGACCATTTTATTTTTCCTTTTTATGTTGTTAAGGGATATCAAAACTGATTATACAATTACTCTTTTAAATAAGGACGTAGAGTTTCTGGTCATCCACTGCTGATTCCACAACAAATAAGTTTGCCAAGTCTCATAGTAGCCAAATAATTGATACATCTATTGGCTTTTATATGAATATGCCTAAGAGCTAGTTTGCTTTTTCATTTTAGAGAATCAAAATGACTTTTGCAACTTAAAAGTTAATTTTGAAAAAATAAAGATGTTTGGTTTTTCATTTAAAAGTTGGCTTGAACCAAAAGCCAACGGAATTTTGGGCTCAAACAGAGAAGTTAAAGTTTTTTATCCTCTCTTTACGGTTTGTAAAAAGGAGTATTCAAAAATTTTAAGGCAAAAATGTCCCCATTGTTCTAATTATTAATATTTTCTTGAATTATAATTATAATTAAAAAATAAATATAATATAATAATTAAAAATAAAAATAAACTTAAATGTTAGATTTAATTAAAATAAAATAATAAAAATTAATAAAATGTAATAATAAATAATTAAATCAATTTAATAATAAATAAAATTAATAAAAACATATTTTATTTAATAATTACTAAAAATAATTATTAGTTAACTATAAGTTCTTTAAAAATTGTTCAAACAAGTTAAAATATAATTAAAATAAAAAGTATATTATAGAAAGCAAATAATAATTTATTATTAAAAATGTGAAAATGTCTCTTTTAGTAATTTAAACAACCAACCATTATTTTTAAATATAAAACTAAACATCATCTTATTTATTAAAAATCTGTTTCATATAAAAGCAACCAAACATAATTTCATTTAAAAAAAAAAACCTTTTAACCAAAAATCCGTTTTTAATTACTTTTTTACAAAGAGAACACTGAAAACTAAAAACTAGCTCTTATGGTAACCAGTTCTCATAAGGTCAATAGCTATTTAATGGAAGCTTTTTTGTCAAGATATCACAAAACATTCTATTTCTTAAATTACATTCTTATGTATTGGGCATTGGATGGTATCGCTTTATTTGTAATTAAAGATGGAATATATTTTTCGGATAGAGAGAGAATTGATTTGTTCATATGTTGTCTTGTTTCATCTACTTTCAATTAGGAAATTCTAAGAAAGTCCTAGACCATTAGTACTCGTAGGCTTGTATCCCTTCGTGGTGTTGAGAAGACCTGTTACGAAGTCTTTGTTATTTTGTGATTAAATAACCTTGACTTGGAGTCAATTTATAAAAGCTAGGGTGGTGTTGCTTTTAATGGCTTTATAATCTACTTCAGTATCACAGACTTTTGTTTTCACAAGAAGTGGTTGGTGAGACTTTACATTATTTTTATGGCTATCTAACCCAACATTACAACGGTATTTTTTTAACAATAAATAATAAAAAAAATTTACAACAAAATGGGTCATATGAGACCTATCCAAAATTACATACCGGCATACACATCCCGACTTGGACAAGACGGCTTCTATTTCCATTTTTTGTTGCAAGAGAAGTCGTGATCAAGTGATTTACCTTTAAAGGTGAAGTTTCACCTCTTCTATTATGTTTTTTTTAAAAGAATTTACGCTTTGTCAAATTAGTTGTTTATATAACTAACTAATAATTATTTAAATAATTGATAGTTATTGTATTTTAACAATTAGTGAAATTTAAAATACTAGAAAAAGACATCAATAAACCTTTAACCTTAAGTTAAGATACAAAGATAAAATGAAAAAAAAAAATAGGATACGAAAAACTAAAGGATTAATTCCACCTAATAACCTTAACTTTTATATGGAATGATATTTATTAGCCCTTATATTTAGTTTTAGCCACTAACCTTCCGTTGAACAAACAAGTTAGTATTACATATTTTTTGGACTAAAATACCCTTACTATTCAAACCACATTTCTCCGCTTTTCTTTTTTTTTTTTCACCAAACACACACCAAACATACATTTAATAAACACACCTACATCTTCACCTTCTTCTTTGTTGTTGTCATTATTAGCACAAAAACAAATTTACTCACATCAAAAACACACATACACCCACCAAAATAGATATACACAAGGATAGTTATGTACTCTCATATACCTTTATGTTTACGTCTAAGTATGGTCTGGGAGGGTTGAGTTGTCTGCGGTTCAGGATAGTATGTGGGTTAGGTTTAACTAGGGTAGGGAGTGAGAGTGTGAAGGTGGGTTCAACCTACAAGTTGAGTGGGGGTGTTTGCGGTTGAGGGAAGAAGGGTTCGGCCTATAAAATCTCTTAACCATATATATATATAACATTTCACAAAAAATTATTTGAGTCAGTGACAGTTACCTCAAAAATAAACTATTTTACCAATCAGCTATGGGTGTGGATTGATTTTTTTTAAAAGCGTTTTTTTAACAACTTTTGAAAAATAACTTTTTTTAAGAACTTGAAAATTTTGGCTCTTACAAAAGCTGTATTTGAGTTTTTTTTTTCCAGAGTTTCAGCTTTTTGGAAGCCAAATCAAATAGTTATTGCAAACTTAATGTAATTTTTTCAAAAAAAAAAGTATTTTTTCCTGAAAAAAAAAATTCAATCCAAACAGGCCCTATATAAATAGAAGAACAAATCAAATGGGCTTTAATCATTATTTCAAGGTGTTGTTTAACACGACTTTAGGTCATCTGGCCCACGATTCAACAAAAAATAAGTTTTCAAGTGTCATATTAGCAAAATTATGAATACATCTATTGGTTTTCTTATAATCATGCCGCAAACGGCAACCAGTTCTTCTCTTCAAAATTGCTTTGTAGTCTTCAGAAAGGGCTTGATCAAATTGAAAATGGCAGTGGGTCGTTTATCAAATTGAAGGTGACCAACAAGAATCAGATAACATAATAAATAAATATACTAATATCTTCTCTATAAATTTAAGTTTTTAAAACCTAAAGATCAAACAATGTCAATTGAAAATTCAGAGAAACTCATTTATAACATTAAAAATGTCTTATTGCAACACTCAAAACAAAACCCGATAAATAGGGAGGTTGTTGGAGTTAGCCTAACACTCCGTCCCCATTTACCCAGCCATCCGTAAACCTTCCCAAAGACATCAGTCGAACCAATCATTCCCATGGTTACAATGGCAGCCACGGAGAATGAACCGGGGACAAGCTCAGCCCCAATCGTTACCATTTATGGTTTTCCATAAAGATGATTGGTGAATTTTACTTCTACTGGAGCCACATAAAGATTTGATTATGGATGTCGAGTGCTAAAATTCTTTACCACCTTCTAGTTTCATGCATGTATTGTTCTTTCATTGGTCATGGCTGAGATTTCAAGATACGAAACTGCAATTCACAGTGCCGCAAATGAATAGAAGCATACGTGTTAGTGAAAATGCCTAAAATTAATCTCTGTTTTACTCGATAGTGCGATTACTTCACAGTGATATATCACCATGACAAGGAAAAGACACGTTTCTGCTTAAGCTAGTTCCTGACGAGAAGCTTTAATTTGTTTACAATTAAACCTTTTTATTAGATACATCTATCAATTGGACATCGTAAATGAGAAGGACCAAGTATGTATGTTTATCTTTCTGAGTAGATGACTAGTATATTCATTTAATTTAAACAAATACTGCGGTATTTAGCTATAAATGTTAAGCAGCTAATGAGAATTAACCTATTTACTTGTGTATTTCCAATGTTTTCTTGCTGAAAGTCTTTTGTTGCTGCGATACTGGCAAGAATTATGTTTCTTGCGCGGAAGAACAGCTTGAAGTGACCAAATGTCAGCTAGATTAGCAACTACTGCAAAGGGTTCAATGCATAATACTACTGATGGAGACATTCTAGGAAGTACAAATTGAAGAATTACGAAAACGGAGTTAGGAATGCTTATTACAAACTGATTACTGAAGCAATACAGAAACAGTCCACGGAAAACTTGCAACACTGAGAAACAGAAAACACTGCAGCAACATAAAGGACTTGGCTAATGGAGTTTTATGGCATTGCTGGCCAATGAATTCCACCGAGGAAATCAAAACCATGCTTATTTGAAGCGAAAAGTACTAGACCATGGATGCATAGAAAGCAACTCAAATGAAAAAGAGAGAAACCAGAACAATTAACTTGGAGTTGTATTACTTGTTGAGGCAGCAACGCTGGAGCTTGAAATTCATTATGCAGTCGGATCATCTGGAGGGTAGATGGTAAGCTTGAAAGCGCCACCAGTTTTGGTGTCTTGGTCTTGTTTTGAATTTTTCTTCTTCTGAATTTCCCTTGCCGAAGTTGCAGCCGGCTTGCCTGCACGATGGAGTTTCAGTACCTGGAAGCTATCTATATCTGCGAAGTCAGATGGGACTGCGCCAAGCCTATCACAGTGCTGGAGAACAAGACATGTAAGACTTGGGAAGTGATCCTTGGAGGCATTCCAGGTAACCAAATCTGTCCTCCCAATATGCAAGGATTTGAGAGAAGGGAAGCCTCCCCCTCTTGTTTCCCACACTGGTCCTCTGAATGCATTGTCTTTCAACTTAAGCACCTCAAGCTTTCCCAAGTTTCCTAGTATATGCATGTGCCCCCAGTCAAGCCAGGTTTCTAATAAAGTCAACTTTTGCAGCTTCACTGGGAACTTGTCTGCAGGAGGAAGGCCTATAATTTTGCACTCAGAAGGTGGTGTAGGGTGTATATCGTTGAAAAGTTTCAAATTTGTAAGGTATTCTAATTCCCTGACATTGTCGAAAAATTTATCAAAAAGTACAACTATTTTTCCCCGAACTCCCAACTTTTTAATATTAGGAGTCCTTGCAAAAACCACTTTTGTGCAACTCTCAGGTGATATCATGGAAAGGCTTTGCACGTTTTGCATACTTTCGAGTGACTTAGATGGAGACGGCAATTGAGCTGATGCATTTGTGTGTAGATGTCTTAGCTGATACATCTTCCATATATCTCCTTTCAGTTCAAGTGTACGTGATTTTGTTAGAAATATCATTGTTTGCATGTTCCATAGTTTGGAGATGTCCGATGGGATGGTCTTGATATTACCAAAAGAGAGAGCAATATACCTCAATAGAGCCAGTTGAAATAGATCCTTGGGAAATATATTGAAAGTGATGGATCTAATTTCCAACACTCTCAACAATTCAAAGGCTTTAAAGATTGTTGAGATGTGTTCTCTGGGCAGGGTATATTCATCCGACATGAAACACAGGAATGATCGGACGTATTCACCAGAAGGTTTTAAAGAGATATATCTGTGGACACCCGAATGAATACAAATACGGCGATGTTTGTCAAGACTTACCTGGTTAGAATCTCTTATCTCTTGATATAACTTTTGCTTTTGAGCTTCCTTTTTGCAGAAATCATGTAATATGTCATGAACACGACATGTTTTGATATGACCATTGGAGCTCCTTCCTGCTACCATTAGTAAGTTCCTGTTGACAAGGTCTTCCACCCAAGAATTTGCCATATCCTCCAAGCTCAGCTGCCAACCATTTTGTTCTACAAAACCTTCTGCAATCCAAAGGCGAATCAATTTCCAGACAGGGATTTCATAGTCTTCTGGAAAGACCCCTAAGTACAGAAAGCATGATTTCAAGTGGTATGGCAAGTGATTGTAACTCAATGCTAATAGTTTTTCCTGATCGGAAACAATGAAAGCCCCAACATCCTTAGCCACTTGCTTCCACCAGTCATTTGACTGGCGATTATTCAAAAGAATACCAGCAATCACCACAATTGCAAGTGGTAGACCTTTACATTCAGTAGCTATCAGTCTTCCAAGAGTCTCTAGTTCACCTCCGGGACACTTTTCCTTCCCAAAAACCTTCTTCTCCAGTAACTCCCAACTCTCACTTGTGCTAAGAAACTTCAACTTATGAGGATCATTTGTAGGATTGGCTTGGCGAGCCACCTCGTTCTGTCGACTAGTTATCAAGATTCTGCTACCCTTCTTGTTACTGGGAAAAGCAATTTGGAGATCATCCCAAGCCTTTTTGGTCCACACATCATCCATGACAATCAGGTATTTCCCTTTCTCCAAATGTTCACGTAGTTCTTTAGCTATGGCTTCATCTGACTTTTGCAAATCGTCTTCTTTTGTCTGCGTGAAAATACTCAAAATGGAGAGAAAAACTTCCCTTTTACTATATGTTTGAGAAACAAAAACCCATGCACGTGTGAAGAATTCATATTCAATTCTTGGATCATTGTAGATCTTTCTTGCTAATGTTGTCTTACCAAGGCCAGGCATTCCAATGATTGTAATAACATCCAGATCCTCATGATCTTTTCTCATGAGACGTTCAATTACAGTTGTTGCTTCTTCATCAAAGCCCACCACATCGACTTCCTCCACTATAGGAGGCTGTTGATGAATTTAGAAGTAAGTTAACTAGTATTCGAGAAAACACATCTGAAAATGCTAGGACAACAAGAAATTCCAAATTTAAAATTACACAGCAACATGGGTAAGTTATTGGTGCTTTTCACATGAACTAAGGATAAATGCAGTCAATTGTCCATCAACGTCTTAAGCTGTTGACTGGTAATAAAGATGGATCCTTTAGTGGTGGGAGTAATGAAGAGTTCATGATGGAATAGAGATCTATTGGGATATCTATGTGAAATAAAACTAAAAGGATGATCTATGCCACACAGGAAATAACATGAGAATTAATGAGTAGTAATTAATATGCATGTATAGACTTAAAATCATCAAAAAGTTTAGGCTTTTCTATTAACATAGTATTTTGGAATCTGGTATGCAAAACACATTACAAGATAGAATCACAAAAGATGAAAAGTTACTTTATATGCTACATAACTGTCAATATTTTCTGTCCAAAAACTTTTGAACTGGTGCTTTAAAACAAGCTATAGATGAATCAGTACTTAGTAATTCAAAGGAAACCACTATGCACAGAATTACTATGTATATGTGCTTGCTTGGGGTAGGGGTGTTCACTAATCGGGGAAACCTGATTACTGAGAAAACATAATTGCACAAAAAAACATAGTGAGTTAAGCGAAACAGCAAGCAGGGGCTTGTGTAGCATCAGAAAACCACAAGAAAATTATGAGTAAATTACAGTACAAGAACATATGTTGAGCAAAAAACAAAACGTAAATTACTCAAAAGTCAAATGAGATGTATATGTTCAGAAAACGTTTACATATAGTCATTGTTACCTTTTGTAACTCTGCAGGGCCTGGTTCAAGCTGCAGGGCCTGGAAGCCAAACTGCTTCTTTGTGTAAATGTCACTAACTTCTTGCCTGATGGATTGTATCTCTTTTGCCACACTTCTTATAGTCATGGTGTGATCAAATTTGTGCACGGCTCTCCCAGCTAAGTTTCTTCCCTTGAAGATGGCCTTGTGGACGACAAATTTGTCGATGGCATCTTCGGCTTTGCCAACCACAGTTCTGATGTTGTTAACCAATGCTAGCAGAGTGGGATTACTGCTGCGCTTTTCCGTAAACTCCCTTATGAATCCTTTGAAGACATTGAGATCCTGGAGCAGCCCCTCCACCTGATTTCTCGCATCGCCGATTAGTTCAGCATTATAATACAGTAGCTGCGTCAAGTTTTCTAGTAGAAATCCCGTAGCAGCATCCGCCATCTCTCTCTCTCTCTCCGAGTAAAATCGGTAGATAAGTTGGAAAAATCTGAGTCACTCTTGGACTGCAACAAGGCCTTGTATTACTCACTTGATCTATTGCACAGGCTCAGCTTTTCCAAAGCTTGACGCAGGGTCAATTATGCAACCAAGTCGTTCTATAATAATTTTTGTCACACCAACCACAGAATCAATTGGAGCTAAGTGTCGATCCCACGATTATAATATAGCCACTTGTTTTTTTAGCTTGCCTGTCGCTTTGCGACCATTATTTAGTTCTTTCTCTACGCGTTTAACTTTTTAACGTTAACATGTCACTTTCATCGAGAAAAGCACAGTGTGAAAGATCATATTTTAATTTTATGTCAGTATTTTGTATGTAATTTTGGACAAATCGTAGGGTGTGAGTGTCCGAACGGTACTTTCTCCGAAGCAACCAAGTAATTCTCTAAACTTTCATGGTGTTTGGCTTTGCTCATTTATGGACTTATTAGCATTTAGAGAAAAAAAAATTACTTTTTTCACATATTTCTTTTATTATTTGTTATTTTATAAGTCCCAAATAAGCACCACCAAACTCCCTCTTTCTTTGGCGACACCCACATTTCATCAAGAATAGTGCATTTGAAATGCCACCTTCTAATTGGCTTTAAGTGTAATTAACATAGTTTGGCATGTTTGGTTAACCAACAATTATTTGGTCAAAAATGAAATGAGTGTAATTGAACCACTTTAAATATAAAATAAATAAAAAATACGAATATAAATGAATATTTTTATAATATTTAAAATTTATTTAATTTTATAAATTTTATAGAGTTGTTGATTATAATATAATAATATTATTATATTTTTGATAAATAATATTTAATTTTAAAAATATTTGTAATAGATAATATTTAGTTTTATATATTTGTATTTATAATTCGTGATATTTTCAATGAGTCATATTTATTTTCAAATAAATAATATTTATCTTTTAAATGTTTTTAGAAAATAACTTTTCTATATAGTTGCTAGTATTTATATGAATTTTGAAAACCAATACTTGTTTTCAAAATTAAATTATTTAATTATACAAAATTAATGCTTAATTACATTGTCATAACCACACAATCTTGTAATTTAAATCATAGTATAATTATTAAGCAGTTTACGAAAAAAGAGAAAATAAAATAACAAAGGAGTATATACCTGGTACTTTTGACATATTTATCATTATTACATCCTGCCGAACTTTCCCTCGGTGATCCTCAACCATTCACTTCTGGGATTTTTTAATTTTTTGACCCAATTTTTAATGTACTGTGCAAAAATGATCGGCTTTTGGATTGGATTTAAAAAATAACCCAATCTCGTTCTGGAAACGCGGCGGGCGCGTTTCGGGAACACGGCTAGTGTTTTTACAGTTTTTTTTTTTAACATACCTTTTTTTTTTATTATGTATTTATGTGACGGTATTACGCTTTTCCCTTATGCATTTATTTATGATCCGTGGATACTTTTATTTTAGCATTATGGACACTACATTATCAATTGGACATTATACACTTAATTCTTTCTGTTCAAGTAAACATTATGCTGTATTTGTAAACAAAACATTACAAAATTACAACTAAGTAAACAAAACAAGATTACAACTAAATAGGATTACTTAGATTACAATTAATATATCTTACATAACAACATTCAAGATTGCAACTAATACACATTACACAACAACATTACAAAATTACAACTATACGCTACGCATTTTGATTATTGGGGCAAGTTAGAGTAGTGTGGCCTTGTTGACCGCATGCTGCACACCTTCGTCGTCCACCTTGGTTTTAGCGATCCATCTTGTTTTGAATGCATCGGCTTCCAGCTTGAAATAATGTTCATAATGCTGAAATAAAAGCATTCACGGATCATAAATAACTGCATAAGGGAAAAGTATAATACCGTCCCATAAATACATAATAAAAAAATAGAATATGTTAAAAAAAAAAGTTGCAAAAACACCAGCCGCATTCTGGGAACGCGGTCTCGTTCTGAAAACGCGCCCAACGCGTTCTCGGAAAGAGATTGGGTAATTTTTTAAATCCAATCCAAAAGCAAGTTATTTTTGCACAGTATATTAAAAATTAGGTCAAAAAAATAAAAAATCCTTCACTTCTGTAGGACCGTGAGTCATGTTCTATAGGGCCGTAGGGCCCTCAATCATTCACTTTTGTAGGGTTTGTTTCGATATCTGGGATTGGTTCTGATTATTTTTTTTAAGAAAAAATATTTTTTTCTTGATAATATACATTATTATTACAATAACTACTTAATTTAATTTTTACAAAAGTTAAATTTTTGAAAAAAAAAACTCGAATACATTTTTTTTTCAAAAATCAAGTTTCTAGCTTATAAAAAAATAGTTTTTCAAAAGTTGTTAAAAAATAGTTTTTAAAAAGTTAATTTAAAAGAGGCCATAGTGTGCATGAAATGAGCTTATTATAAAAGGCTTTTTTTATATGAAATAAACAAATTTTTTATATAAAATATTTTATCACAAACATACTATAAAAATTTGAAAGAAATTATACTTTTTATTTTATAAGATATAATCAATTCATTTTTTTCTTATTTATTATAACTATAAATATAACATCTTATTACAAATATAAAAATTCAAATCGATTAAAATTTTCTATATAAAAACGTACCTTAAAATAAGTTTATACCAAAAAGAGCAATATTCCAATATTCGGTGCATCATTTTTTTCCCCAATTATTTAACTTTGACATGTATAAAGTTGTTCCCTCGGTTATTCGTGATGATTGCGATACTTGAACAGCCGTGTAGCCAATATAAATGTGACATGTGTTATAGTTGTTCAATGACACAAATCCAATTGTTCTAGTAGTTCAGAACGTTAGTCTTAAATTTTAAGATTTTTTATATTAAAAAAATATATATTCTAACATATTCAAATCCCGTTTTCCATCTCAATTCTCTCAAAAATTTTTAGAAATTTTGCGTTTTTTTGACAAGGTCTAGATGCACCACAAGGTGTTTATTTACATACCTATTGCACATGAGTAATAGCACTGGAGTGAGTGATATGCTGAAATCTTCCCATTTTTTTTTTCTTGGTTAACCAGAGATATTCATTAAAAAAAAGTCAAAACAAGCGAACAGAAATAATTAACGAATGTCCTCAGGTTGAACATCAAAACCAAGTCAACAAGCGAGACAAGAGGATATATTTGCAACCCAGTCAAGAAGTAAGGAGTCACCCCTAGAAGCTTTAGCTGCTTAATCTGTGGCCTTGTTATCATTCCAGCAAATAAGAGAGAAGGAAATCCATAAAAATAGATACGTAAAACACGCTTTATTAAGAAATCAAATCGATTCAAGAGAAAAAAGAAAGGGAAAAAAGCGTAACAAATACTTTCTTACCATTCGCTTTTCTTAGTAACTCCTCATTAATAAAGATTTTAATAATATACATGAATAATTATTAATGGCAGACTGATCAAGCCTCCGAAAAGTTGACCGAGGCAAGTCAACCAACAGAAGTCATTCTCACACTCGCGTTATTCTTCTCACATGTCCTTTATTTTTATACTTTTGATTGCTTCGCCGCGTTATCTTACCACTTGCTTTTCAGCCTGTTTGGGGCTTTTAAGCTCTAAACAGTAAAAGACACATGGGAAGTCTTTTTTTTTTTTTTTTTTGGGGAACTTAGACTAAATTATTATCCCAATTTAGATTTTCTGTTTTATGCGAAAAATTGAACAAAATTATTATCCCAATTTAGATTTTCTGTTTTACGCGATAAATTGAGAACAACTACGATTATTTACAGTTTACACTACGAAAAGAAAAAAAGACGTTTCTGCTTAAGCTTGATTTTTCCCTGACGAGAAGCTTTTGTTTGTTAAACAATTGACCTTTTATTGGATAATATCTGTCAATTGGACATCTTGAAATGAGAAGAACCAGGTATATATGTATATTGGAAGTAAGAAGCAGAAAACGCCTTTAATGCAATGGCTTTGTGAGAGCATACGAAGAGAGCATATATAGAAGAATCCAACCGTCAGATATGAATAGATCAGCATGTTGATAGTCTAGTAGTAGATTTTGAGCCAACCAATTAATAAATTTGATCGCAGTGCTTTTCGCAAGAATTATGCTGCTGAGGAGCGTAAATTTAGCTAGATTAGCAATTATGAAAGTAAGGCTTAAAGATCAGTTCCAGAAAGGAAGTCACACACATGCTTAATCATTACAACTGAAAGCAATACAGACATGGTCCATGGCAAACTCGGAAAGCAGAAATAAAATCGAAATTACAGCAGCAAAATAAACAACACAACTGACCATGCTTACTTGAAATGGAAAGTACCTCTTTATTGGTGCATAGAAGACAAACGCAAACTGATCAAATGCCAGGACTGCACCCAAAACAAACAGCAACTAATTCAAGCTGCAAAAGTTTCAATGACTGAAGCTCTTGTTGTGACCATGCAAGTATGCTGTCATTGATCTGGCGGATATATATCGAGCTTAAACGAGCCTCGAACTTTTTTTGCTGAATCTACAGCTGCCCTGTTTGTGCGATGGAGTTTCAGTAGCTTCAAGCTCGTTATATCCGCCAAACCAGATGGGACTTCCTGAAGTTTTTCACAGTGTTCAAGAACAAGATGCGTGAGACTTAGGAAGCTTAGCTTTGAAGCTCTCCAAGTCTCCAGATCTGTCCTTCCAATGTGCAAGAGTTTGAGAGAAGGGAAGCCTCCCTCTCCTGATTTCCAGGATGCTCCTTTGAACGCATTGTCCTTCAACTTGAGCTCCTCGAGCTTTTCCAATTTTTCTAGTGTTTGCATTTGCTCCCACGGAAGTGAAGTTTCTGATAAAGTCAGTTTCTGCAGCTTTGGTGGGAACTCATGCGCTGGAGGAAGCTTCAGTATTTTGACTTCGGAAGATGAACCGATGGTGATATCATTGAAAAGCTTCAAATTTGTGACGTGCTCCAGATTTCCAATATTGTGGAACAATTTATTGAAGAGTACTGCCACTCCCCCCTGAATCCCCAGTTTTTTGATATTAGGAGTCCTTGCAAAAAGTTGTTCAGTGCAGCATTCAGGTGATATCCTAGAAAGGCTTTGCACGCTTTCCTTATTGCTTGGTGTTTTAGATGGAGGGGGAGGCAGCTGAGCAGATGCATTTGTGTGTAGATGTCTTAGTTGATACATCTTCCACACGGCTTCTTTCAGTTCAAGCGTACGTGATGATGTTATAAATATCAAGGTTTGCATGTTCCATAATCTGGAGATGCTGGAAGGGACGGCCTTGATATTACATGTGATAGCAATGTACCTCAACAAAGCCAGCAGCAGCAGGTCCTTGGGAAAGATTTCAAAAGTGATGGATCTTATTTCCAGCACTCTTAGCAATCCAAAGGCTTTAGGGATTGCTGACATGTGAGCTCGCTGCAAAATGGTTTCACCTGGGGCAAAAGACAAAAATGAACGGACGTGCTCGCCAGAAGGCTTGGAGGAGACATATTCCGCGACACGTGAATGAATACAAATACGTCGATACTTCTCAAGAGTCAGATGATTATTGGTATCTTCTATCACTTGATATAACATTTGCTTCTGAGATTCCTCCTTGCAGAATTTATGCAATATGTCATGAACACGACACGTTTTGATTTGACCATTAGGCTTCCTTTGTGCCACCATCACTAAGCTTCGGTTGGCAAGATCCTCCACGTAAGCTTCTGCTATATCCTCCAAACTTCGTCCCCCTTTTTGTTCTATGAACCCTTCCGCGATCCAGAGGAGGATTAGTTTCCAGATAGGAATCTCATAATCTTCTGGGAAGACTCCTAAATAGAGAAAGCATGATTTCAAGTGGTAGGGCAAGTGATCGTAACTCAACGCCAGTAAAGGCTCCTGCTTTTCAACAATGAATGACTTAACATTCTCAGCCACTTGCTTCCACCACTCACTTGACTGGGGATTATTCAAAATAACACCAGCAATCACCACTATCGCGAGTGGTAGCCCTTTACATCTTGTAGCTATTAAGCTCCCAAGATCTTCTAGTTCACCAGGGGGGCATCTTTCCTTCCCAAAAACCCTCTTCTCTAGTAACTCCCAACTTTCTTTTGCATCAAGAAATTTCAAGTTATGAGGCTTCTTCCCTGGATTAGCACAATTAGCCACATGTGCATGTCGACTAGTGATCAAAATCCTACTACCATGTTTCTTATGTGGAAAAACACTTTTGAGATCATTCCAAGCTTCTTCAGTCCAGACATCATCCATTACAATGAGATACTTCCCCCCTTCTAAATGTCGACGTAGTTCTGCAGCTATGACATCATTTGGCTTGTCAGAGTAGTTTGCTGTGGTCGTCTGCCCCAAGATGTTGAGAAATACGTCTCTTTTACTGTAATTTTGAGAGACGAAAACCCATGCACGAGTGAAAAATTCGTACTCGATAATTTTATCATCGTATATCTTTCTTGCTAATGTTGTCTTGCCAAGGCCGGCCATTCCTACGATCGTGATGATGTCCAGATCATTATCTCCTTTGGTGAGACGTTCAATTACAGTTTTAGCCTCTCCGTCAAACCCCACCACATCGTCTTGCTCCACTGATGGAGGCTGTTATTGATGAATCAATTAGAATTGAATTAGATGTATTCGAGAAAATTAAGATATATTGAGACACTAATACTATATATATGCAACCAAGACAACGAGAAAATTGTTAAAATTTTTCATCTGATCTAGGAGTCAAGGGGGAATTAAGTTGATCCTCTAGCATATTGAAATTAAGAATACGAGAACAAGCTGGACCAAGTATATATATGCAGATGTATATGTCTGAGAAATAGTAAATTTAAGATCCCAATTTGTTCATTTAGATGTTCTCATAAGTAATTCGAAACAAGATGAATCTTAAATTTTAGAGACCATTTTAATACAAATATTGAGATCTTTTAGTACATTTTTAGTTATTTATCTTTAATTTTTGATCCATACCTAATAAAGAAATATGAAGATGAAAATAAAAACAATCATATAAAGTCATAATGGTAATTGAATAGTGAAACAATAAAGTCTAATAAGCATAAATATGTAAAACGCACTCTACTGTGGTCTTGGTAAGTAGTCTACAAATATTTTAGGTTCTTGATGAGTAATATCTGGTACATGATTAGCATGTATAAATATTTGAGATCACGTTAATGTAGGCGATAATATTCACACAAATTCGGGATCTGAAATACGTAGGTCGGGTCGGGATTTACTTATATCGGTGGCTAATAATATTCATGGGTATATAGTTTAAAGTTCTTTTTTTTAAAAGCAATTCTGGAGCGTCGTCATATAGGCTTATTGCAATTTTAAAGTGTCACATTATCACCTCCTTTTTGATCGATCTAAGGTGACAGATCAGCACATGCATGGCATATATTAATTTTTTTTTATTTTTTAAATCATTCTAATTCATTAGCTCTTAACTAGTATATTTTATGTATTAAATAAAAAATAAAATTAGAAAGTAACAAATTAAAAATTTAAAAGGAAATAAATAAGTAAAAAATTAAAAATAGGAAAATAAAAAAAATTAAAAAGATAAAAAATTAAAATATCAACATATGTAAAATTAAAAATAAATAAATATACAAGGCTCTAAACAACAATTTTAATCAAACATATTACACATTATTTTTATGCAATAATAGCTTTCATTTCTTCACCAAACAATTGAACAAATTTGTTAACAACACTAAATTAGCCATTAATTATCAAAAACTTAATGATTAAAAAAGATTTATTTTGAAATTAAAAAAACAAAAACTTATAACTATATTCGACATTTGACATAAAGATAAAAAAAATTTTGTGCGAATACGATAGCACTAATATTCATAGGTACACGGACCTTTCTCTCAGGTGTAGACCTGCCTGGTTCAGAGGCCTCGGTCTTGAAGGCAAATTGCTTTTCAGTGTAAATCACGCTAACCCTTTTCCGAAGGGATTGAATTTTTTGTGCTACTTTCCTTATTGTACTGAAGTGAGCGATAACATTTGTAGCTCTGCCCAAGACGGTCTTGTTCATATACATGGCCTTCTCGACCAGAAATTTGTCGATGGCATCTTCAGCTTCGTCGACCACACTTCGGATGCTGTTCACCAGCTCTTGCATGGCGTGACTCTTCCCCCGCTGTTCCGTGAAGTCCCTTATGACTCCTCTGAAGACTTTAAGATCCTGGAGCAGCCCTTCTACCTCCTCTCTCGCGTCGCCGATTAGCTCGGCATTGTAACGCAGTAGCTGCGTTAGGTTCTCTAGCAGAAATCCTACTGCAGCGTCTGCCATTATCTCTCTCTCTCCCCCTCGCTTTTTTCTTCTTCTTCTCCTTCTTTTTCTCACTCTTTGGGAAAATAGCATTGCTAGATGATCATATATATATATTTTTTTTGTCGGAAAGATGATCATATTTTTATATATGTATGTAGAATACAGGCTCAGTTTTCTAAAAGTCGACTCGGGGTCAATCATATGGCAACCATGTCATTCTATAATCTTTCTTTGACAGCAGCCACAGAAATTAGGAGCAAATTGCAAATCACGAAGAATATAATTGAGAGGAAATTTTTTATTTTTACCATCGTTTTAAAATTTTTATGTCAAAAATACCCTACTTTTTAAAATGTTTTCAATAATATCCTTTTCAGTTTCGGTAGGTGTCTTACCGTTCACGGATCCAAAAAA
Organism: Cordia subcordata; assembly: GCA_028554755.1. Taxonomy (NCBI): domain Eukaryota; kingdom Viridiplantae; phylum Streptophyta; class Magnoliopsida; order Boraginales; family Cordiaceae; genus Cordia; species Cordia subcordata. The sequence continues at coordinate 3,999,960 of JAPTOF010000020.1, forward strand.
AAAAATTTTAAACGAGTAATTTAAAAAAAAAAAATTAAAAACGATATATTTTTTACGAAAACGGTAAGTTACCTACCGAAAATTGGGGGGGGGGGGTGGAGGCGTGGGTATGGGGGCCTGTAATGCATTAAATGCATTTGTACAATTTGTTGGCTGAAAAGTTTGTGTACATTTAATGCATGTGTTTTGGCCTTTTCCAGCTGCATTTAGTACATGTGTCTTTGCTTTTTTTGGTTTCAATGCAGAATGTTGGCTAGTTGGTTTCAATGCAAAAATTTTTTTTGACTTACTGTTTTCGTTAAAAACATAATCGTTTATTTTTTCAAATTTTGGGATCCGTGAACGGTAAGTCACCTACTCTTTTTTCAAATTTCGGTAAGTGACTTACCGAAAAGGGTATTTTTGAAAACATTTAAAAAAATAGGATATTTTTGACATAAAAATTTTAAAAAAGGGTAAAAATAAAAACTTTCCTAATTAAGACAATACAACTGGCATTTATGTATATCCTTGTATGATATCTAACCGATTAGTAAAATTGATTCTTTTATGTATATTCAAAATTTTGTATTATTATATTTAATTAAGATAATACAACTGCCATGTCCAATGTGAAAGTTTCTTTTTCTTTTCTCTCTCTCTCTCTTTTTATATATGAATGTAGAATAAAGGCTCAGTTTTCTCAAAGTTGAATCGGGCTCAGTGATATGGCGACCAAGTCATTGTATAATCTTTCATTGACAGCAACCACAGAATTAATTTAATTTATCCTCATGTATATTCAAAATATTTTAGTATTATATTTTGTACATGAAGTGCCATGTGAAAGCGCTTTTTTTTTTTTTTTTTGGTTTTTTCCCCTTTCTTCGTGCGAAAATACCTTGAAATGTGAATGCAAAACGTCAAATGTCAACCAGATAAGACTTTTCGTTTCCCTCTATGCATCTTATATTATATGTCTAGGAGTTTCCACGTAAAAAAAAAAAAAACAGTTCAGCCTATTTGGGAGTATTTTCAGAAATAATATTTTCACTTTGATTTAAAAATAAAAAGAAGACAATAAAGTTTGTCAACATGATTTTCTTTATTATTTTCAAAAACTATTTTGAGAAATATGTTTTCAAAAGTAAAAAAATGAAAAAAAAATAATTTTTATGTATTTTTTTTTTCGAAAAGGACAATTTTACCATCTAGTTTCTCTCTCTTTTACCTCTTCCTTTCCCCATCTCGAGCCCAACCTGTCCCCACCCTACCATTATCCTCCTTCTTGCTTCCAACAAGTGTATGTATAAATGTTCATATATGTCTATTGGTGCTAACAAAATAAATAAATATACTAAATTTCTCTATATAAATTTAAGTTTTCATATGAGGTAGTAATTTATAATAGTATCAAAAAATAAAAATCAAAAGGTCCTAGTTCGAAACTAACTGCCATCTATTTTTTTTACAAGAAAATTATAACTATACACGGGCAATGCTAAAAAAAAAACCCCACTAAAAGAACAAATTGCACCTACAAGTAAATGGTTGTGTTAATAGAATTAATAAACAAATACACCAAGTCTTCTCTATGAGTTTTAGTTTTTAGATGACGAGGTGATAACTTATTAATTATGATAGAAAAAGAAAAGCATAATGTTCTTTTTTTAATACTTTAGAAAGAAAAGAAATTTAGCTTCTGCCTAAAAGAATTTCGATTCTTTTATTTATTTATTTTTAAATTTGTTTCTTATAAAAACTATTGTCAATGATCGTTCAGTGGAAAAAGAAAAGAAAAAAGAAAACATGAAACTTCCAAGCGGACAGAGTTTTTATGTCAATGACATGCTAGCAAGCCTATACAGCTAGGTTAAACAGAAATCCTAATTTTCAACCTCACCAATTTTATTTAAGAATACCTATACGTGTAGGGCCAAATAAAATTGATCCTACTTACACGTACAAGTCATATTGAAAAAAGTGAATAGATGAATTAAACTGGTCTCCTACCGTTTGTACTTTTTGATTAAGTAATTAATTTGTAATCAAGATATGTGAATATGATAAATGGTAATTTTCAAGAATATTTTTTATAGATTAAACAATTTTTTTATTGTTTTCAGAAGTTACAAAATACGATTTTTGGGAATGATTTTTTATTCTTTAAACCAAATGCTCCCTTTGGCCTTGTACATGTGCAGATACATATTATGGTATAAAGCACGAATACAAAAACAATAATTCTAAGATAGATTTGTATTTGGTTCGGATCCAAAAGTATACGGAAAAGAAAAATAATTTTACAGTACGAGAATATAATTTGCACACAGCGTCCCCATATATCCTGTCCTTTTCTTTTTTCTGCTTGTCTTTTAATTAGTTATTCTTCTTGTTTTTCTATTTTCTAGTCAAGTTTTAGTCAACGGGTTAATCGATTCCTTCATAGCAACGACATAGCGTGCAGGCGGCTCAAGTTTTTGAAAGGAGACTGGTGCTCAATCATACAACCAACTCATTGAATAATATCTTTCTTCTTTTTACTTTTTCTTTTATAAATTGACTAGGGTTCAATCATGCAACCAAGTCATTTTTTAGTCTTTTTTCTTACGGCAACCACGGATTTAATACAGCCAGGTGATGATGCACATACAGCTGTCATTTATCTGTATGATGCCCTACAAATTAGCTTAATTAACGCGCTACTCGTGTAATGTACGAGTTTTAATATAAATGTGATATAATCAAATTATAAAGCTAATTTATTAGACAATATTTTGTGCAGCGCATGGATTTTTATCATGTTATAAAGTGCTTATATTATTCATTTTTATTATCATATATGTTATTGAAACAATAAACAAAAGTTATATTCAAATATCTTGTTAACGTATTAAAAACCTTTGCAGCATATTGATCAATACAATTTAAAGGATTATATCATTTGAAATATACTATAAGTTATAAAATTTAATGAAAGAATCCATCAGTTGACATACTTTTTTGTAAGTTTGCAACATATAGAAAAATAATAAGAATAAATTGTACAAGATAATATTTGCACAATAATTTAAAATGTTCAAATAAATAACGTATAAATTACAATTTTTTATAAAACAAACATTGAGGTGAAAGTTTATTATAAGCAAGTTAGGTATGAATGCGACCATAAATTTCATTCGGATCCAATTTATTCACATATTACAACTAAAACATACGTGATAAAAACCACATCAAAGCATACAAATAGGTAGCAATCTGATTTTTTTCTTTTCTTTTTCTTTTTTAATGAAAGATTGAGCAATAAACAATAAGGAGCATATGACATGCGGTCATGCAATAAAGAAATAGGTAGTCGATAATTCACAAAAAAAAAAAAAAGGCTAGTTGACAAATGGAAATAAAATTTTTAGAGGAAAAAATAGTTAGTACGTAGGCATCAGCTTTATTATAGATATAAATTTCTTCTCTTATACATTTCCAAATATTTGTATTATTATATTTTGTACATCTGAAACACCAATGGGAAAGCTCTCATTTATTTCCCTCTTTTTTTTTATGGGAATATAACTTGCGTGAATAGACCATATATAAATACAGTAAACGATGAATATAATCATATATCTCGAATTATCGTGTACTATGCAACAAAGTCAATTCTATAATTTTCTTTGACAACAACCACAAAATTAATTTGATACTCTGGCAACTTTCAACATTTCAATTTTCTCCTGTGCATTTCAATTTTTGTGCCAGCTCATTTTATACATCTAGAAGAGGCAGCATAGAAAATCTTACTCTTATGCCTTCTAACATATCGTGAGGGCATAAGTAACTAGAGTATATCTCAGCATCTTAATTTGTTTAAAATGTATATCTACATGTAAGACTAAATAAAATTCATCTCACCTCTGCAACTACTCCATATAATAATAAAATTAATATTAATTAGTGATTTTTCGCGTATCTCCTTGTAAGTCAACATTATAGGTAACTAGAGTATATTTCGTGCAATGCACGGGGAAAATATATATTTTTAATATCTTTATTTATTATTAGTGACCAATTTTTTTGTTCATTTAATTTGTAATCAAGATATGTGAAAATGATAAATGATAAAATAATATTGGGCCTTAGCATATTATTTTAAAGAAAAGGTAAATTTTAGGATTTGAACTTTGTAAAATATAAAATCAAAGGTTTGAAACTTTAAAGCTTTTAATACAAGACTTTGAACTTATACAAAAGTGATGTTTTACATACCGTTAAGTAATGGTGCTAATTCTTTCAAATCTTATGTGTCATTTAATTTTTTCTTTAATAACTTAAGTGGATCTTCCTACATAGTTAAAAGGAACTTAAACTAGACCATAGCCTACTGTCTGATATGATGGAAAATGAAAATAATTTAAAAAAATTGAGGCTATGTACATTTGATTTAGGTTTTTCTTTGGCACAATAATATTATCTTTTATTTCTTTTATTTTATATTTTATATTTTGAAACTATTAACTCATTGTAAAAAGGTTATACATTGAACTAGAAAAGAAGATTAGATTCAATGTGATATGTATGTATGTATGTATGTATATATATATGTATGTATGTTTGTATGTATGTATGTATGTACAAAAAAAGACAGAACTTAAATTATCTCTGTCATTTTGTGCATAACATAAATTTTGTTCAATTATATTATTATTATTATTATTATTATTATTATTATTATTATTATTATTATTATTATTTGATATGTTTGAAGAGTTAACTAATTGTAAAAGAAATTATGTAGTAAGTTACAAATAAATTGGATTCAATTTGGATGTATATATTAAGAAAAAGATATTTTAAAATGAATTTAATTTTTCTCTAATATTCTGTGTAATACGAATGTTGTTTAATAAGATTTTTTTCAATCTTTTTTTATATTATGAAATTAATTAATTTTTGTGATATTCTATTTGATAGTAGATTAATTTATTGAATGATTTTAATAAATATTTTTTACTATTATTATCATTTATCTTAAAAATAAAAACAAATAAAAATACTTTTAAAGCTTTGTTTGGTAAAATTTGAATTTATGAAGGAGTTTGATTCTTAAAATAGAACTCATAGGGAAATATGAATAAAATTAAAAGGTCATGAAGAGTTTGAAATTTATAATAGAACTCATGGGGAAAATGGTATTTCCCCTTCCTATATATGTATGTAGTATAGAGGCTCAGTTTAATTTTTCCCATTTTTCAACAATCACATGGAAACCAAGTCATTGTATAATCTTTCTTTGACAGCAACCACAGAACTACTTAGGAGCAAATTGCAAATCACGAAGAATATAATTAAGGTAATACAACTGGCATTTATATATCCCTGTATGATATCCAACCGATTAGTAAAATTGATTCTCTTATGTTTATTCAGAATTTTGTATTATTATATTTAATTAAGACAATACAACTCCCATGTCCAATTTGAAAGTTTTCTCTCTCTCTCTCCCCGTCTTCATGCGAGTATACCTTGAAATGTGAATGCGAAACATCATATATCGACCAGATAAGAGCTTTCGTTTTCCTCTATGCATCTTATATTATATGTCTAGGAGTTTTCACGTGAAAATTTATTTCAGCTAGCCTATTTGGAGTATTTTCAAAAATTAATTTTTTTATTTTGATTTAAAAACAAAATGACAACCAAAAAGTTTGTTCGGCATGATTTTCTTTATTATCTTCGAAAACTATTTTGAGAAATATGTCTCAAAAAGGTAAAAAAATAAAAACACGTTTTTATTTCTTAATATATTTTTTATTTTCTCTTCCAGAAAGAACAATTTTACCATTTAGTTTTTCTTTTTCTCTTTTACTTTTTCCCTTCCCCATCTCACCCCCTTCCACACCCCTTACTTCCAATATATATATATATATATATATATATATATATATATATATAATAAATTGTAATTTCATGCTGCCAAATAGCACTCTATAGGACAAACTTTCCATAATTACTTATCAATTAAATATGTCCATTCTTAGGTCATTTTTTGTTTTCCATAATTTATTTAGTTTCATTCTTATATTACACATTTTAATTTAATTAATATTATGCTTTTTCTTTAGTATATGATTATTTCAATAACTATTTAGTAAGATACAAAAACTCTATAGTTAATATATCCAATCACATGTGTCATTCTCCGTACATTGCATGAGTGTCATACTAATATATATATATATATATAGAGTTGGTAGGTGGAGTAGGCCAAAGTCTTATTAAGTGGTCTTATATTTTATGAACTTTCTGTGTGAGAGGAATAATACTCTAATACTTTCCCTTATGTGTGACCTGATTTGGTAATTCAAAAAAGAGTAACACAGACAAATTAGAACATGACACATGGATAAAGAAGGATCACATGTGCACAAATATAACTAGTCTATAACTTGGGCTCTGATATCATCTGAAGAATCCTAAGGTTCAACTTAAAACCAATTGATTGCTAGGTAGAGTAGCCCAAGATCTTCTTAAGTGATCTTAAATTTTATGAACTTTCTTTGTGAAAGGAATAATACTCTAACATATATACATATATATATATGTATATATGTAGGTATGTATATATGTGTGTGTGTGTGTGTTCATACATGTCTATTGGTGTTAATACAATAAATAAATACACTAAATTTCTCTACAAAAAATTAAGTTTTTATATGAGGTAATAACTTATAATAGTATCAAAACTTAAAAATTAAAAAGGTCCTAGTTCAAAACTAATAGCCACCTATTGTTTCACAAGAAAAAAATTAGAAGTATACGTGTGCAATGCTAAAAGAATAAATCCTACTAAAAGAACAAATCACAACAAAACTAAAAAGCAAATACACCAAATCCTTCTGTATAAGTTTAAGTTTTTAGATGAGGTGATAAATTATCAATTACGATAACAAAAAAAGAAAATAAAGTTTAATTAATGCTCTTTTTTAAAACTTTAAAAGAAAAGAAATTTATCTACTAGCTAAAATAATTTCCATTATTTTATTTTTTAAAAAATATTTCTAAAAACTATTGTCAATAATTGTTCAGTGGATAAAAAAAAGCGTCTGCCATGATCTCTTTCTCCCCGCTTTTTTCTTTTCTTCTTCTTTTTCTCACTTTTTGGACAACTAGCATTGCTAGCTGGTCATTTTTTTTTATAAAGTAAAAGTCATTTCCTTCCATGAATTTTACAATAAAATCCAAATTCCCCCATATATACGAGTTTTGTCAAGTTTGGTCAAACAATACATTATGTTGAAGAGTAATTTTATCGTTTTATCTTTTAAACTATTATTGAGCTATTTAATTTTTATTTATTATTTTTTTATTTTTAATATTTATTTCATATATTGAAACTATTAACTCATTATAAAAAGGTTATACATTGAACTAGAAAAGAAGATTAGATTCAATGTGATATGTATATATATGTATAAAAAAGACAGAATCTAAATTATCTTTGTCTTTTTGTGCATAACATAAATTTTGTACAATTATTATTATTATTATTATTATTATTATTATTATTATTATTATTATTATTATTATTACTATTATTTGATATGTTTGAAAAGTTAATTAATTGTAAAAGAAATTATGTAGTAAGTTACAAATAAATTGGATTCAATTTGAATGTATATATTACCAGAAAAATATTTTAAAATGAATTTAATTTTTCTGTAATATTTTGTGTAATAAGCATGTTGTTTAATAAGCTTTTTTTTCAATCTTTTTTTATATTATGTGATTAATTAATTTTTATGATTCTCTATTTGAATGATTTATTTATTCAATGATTTTAATAAATATTTTTTACTATTATTATCATTTATCTTAAAAAGAAAAATAAATAAAAATACTTTTACGGTTTTGTTTGGTAAAATTTGAACTTATGAAAGAGTTTGGTTCTTAAAATAGAACTCATGGTTTAATATGAATAAAATTAAAAAGTCTTGGAGAATTTGGGATTTATAATAGAAATCATGGGGGAAAATGGTATTTTCCCTTTTTATATATGTATGTAGTATACAGGCTCAGTTTAATTTCTCAAAGTCGCCTCGGGCTCAATCTCACGGCAACCAAGTCATTGTATATTCTTTCTTTGACAGCAACCACAGAATTAATTACGAGCAAACTGCAAATCACGAAGGATATGCTAGAATACAAATCCAACCAATCAGTTTAATTTATTCTCTTATGTATATTCAAAATTTTGTAGTATTATATTTTGTACATCTGGAAGTGCCATGTCCCATCTGAAAGTTTTTTTCTTCCTTTTTTTTTTTTTTTTTTTGTCTCTCTTCATGTTTTCGTTTTCCTTTACGCATCTGATATTATGTCTAGGAATTTTCACGTGAAAAAAAAATTGAGCCCATTTGGGCGTATTTTCAAAAAAATAAAATTTTTATTTTGATTTAAAAACAAAAAAGAAAACCAAAAAGTTTGCTCAACATGATTTTCTTTATTATTTTCAAAAGCTATTTTGAGAAATATGTTTTCAAAAGGAAAAAAAAATGGAAACACATTTTAATTTTTAATGTATTTTTGGTTTTATTTCTTTTTTCCAAAAAGAACAATTTTTCCATTTAGTTTCTTTTCTCTTTTACCTTCTGCCTTTCCCCATCTCACCCTCCCCCGACCCCAACCTATCCGCATGTGCCTTACCCTTATCCACACACACATATATACACTACAAAGAACCAAGAATAGGCCCCGGGGAGGGGGGGCGTGGTTTAACTACAAAATAACAAAGAATAGGCAGCACACTTTTACGATATAGGCAAGGGTTAGGTAATACATAAATATATTATTGTGCAAGATAATTAATAAATGTATTCTTAACTTAATTGGTCGATAATATGATTATAGAGTGTTACAATGAGAAAGGTTCAAGTTTTTGGACCATGGATGAAACATGGGGGGGGGGGGTTCCTAGAATTATATATTGGTTGTGTTTTAAAAAAGGTCGATGCCTTAGTTTTAAACTAGCTGACCACCATGTATATTTTTTTTATTTTAGAGTGTTGGTGCTAACAAAATAAATAAATACACCAAATTTCTCTATTTTCATATGAGATGGTAATTTATAATGGTATCAAAACCTAAAAATTAAAAAGGTCCTGGTTTAAAACTAACTCCCACCTATTTTTTTACAAGAAAAAAATTAAAAGTATACACTTGCAATGCTAAAAGAGAAAACCCTACTGAAAGAACAAATTGCAACAAAACTAATAAACAAATGCACGAGATCCCTTTTTATAAGTTTAAGTTTTTAGATGAGGTGGTGAATTATCAATTAGGATAACAAAAAAATAAAAAAAATAAAAAGAAAGAAAAAACTAAAAGCCTAATGTTCTGTTTTAATACTTTAAAAGAAAACAGGTTTATCTTCTAGCTGAAATAATTTTCATTCTTTTATTTTTTCAAAAACTGTTTCCAAAAACTATTGTCAATAATTGTTCAGTGGAAAAAAAAAAAGAAAAAGAAAACACAAACACTTCTAGATAGACAAAGTTTTTATTGGCCTGTTTGAATTAGATTTTTTCATGAAAAAATATTTTTCTTAAAAAAGTATATTCTTTTTACAATAATTATTTAGTTTGATTTTAAAAAAAAATTAAAACTCTAAAAGAAATTCAAATCTATTTTTTTTAAAAGCTAAATTTCTAATTTCTTAATTTTTTAAAATTATTAAAAAACACTTTTAAAAAAAAAACTAATTCAAATTAACCCATGTCAATTACATGCTACCAAGGCTCGGTCAAACAAAACTCCTACTTTTCAACCTTGCCAACTCTATTTAAAATATGTATACGTGGAGGGCCAAATAGAATTGATCCTACCCACATGTGTAAGAGCCCATTTGGCTAAGCTTATTTTTAAGTGCTTATAAGTAGAAGTTGCTTATAAGCAAGTTATTTTATATTTGGATAAATATGTGCTTATAAGCTTTTATGCGTTTGGTAAATAAGTGTTTATAAGTAGCTGTTAGAAAATATGGCACCAATATATATATATATACATACATATACATATATATATATATGTGTGTGTGTATATGGTATATATAAATTGTGCATTTGCAGAAATTTTAAACAAAGTTAAGGAAACAGAAAATTACAAATATAACAATAGACTTACAAACTCATGAAAACTTCAAAAGAATAGCAATGCCAAATTACCGAGGTCTGAATTTCTTCAACTTTCTTAAGACCTTATTGTCTCGCTACGGTGCTTACGAATAATGACGACTATCTCCTAGTATTCAAATATGGTATTTCTATAGTAGCAGCACTCCAAAATATAGCCAGAATAATGCTAACTCTCTCTTTGAAGAAAAAGAAAACTCTAGAATTCTAATTTTTAGTGTTAAAATGTGAATGTAGAGAAAAGATGAGCTCTACGAAATGACTTGCGCGCTATTTATAGACAATAAGATGCCTGTTTCGAAAAACTATGCCAACTAGGTTCAAAGGAAAAATCGAATTATGTAACTACGACTTGGTTCAAAGCATTATGGGGGTTTAGTCCTCTGCCTATTCCTATGACGAGCAGACAATGCTGCTTATAAAAGTTTAGGCTAAGCAAAGCTTTTAATGACTCTTATATCTTGGAAAGTCAAGTAGAGGTGCAACAAGAGCCTCTTCATAAGAAGTCACTTATGTGAGTAGTAAAGCTAGCAAAATAGGTCAAGACTTATCATTTAACTTGTAAAAATGTAGGGTTAGGATTTAGTATTTTGCAACCTGTTAGGCAAATGGGACCCAACTCGACTTGACATGCGTAAAGGATGGATTGCACAAGTCAACGCGTTGGTGTTTTCTTTTTTCTAAATATATACACATATACACACACACATATATATGCCTAAAAGTTGAAAACCCTACATAACTTTAGTCTTTTATTCTTATCACAGCAGCCCTCAAGTCCATCGACCATCATCATCTCATCTCACCTCTTAACTGATCGAAGTTTAGAGCACAACCGATAACCGTTGGTTGATGCAGGCACGAAGAGGTGAGTTGAAGAGCGACCGATTACGCTTGTTCGTCCTTTAGATCTGAAAATGCTTTATGAGAAATTGAGATTCTTGGTGCATGTTTTGTGAATCACCAACTTTTATTAAACTTTTTATGTTTTGATTTTGGATTTTATTAAACTTTTTATGTTATTATGTTTCATAATGCTTTTTGATTTTTAAAGATTTAAACAGTAAATTCATATATATGTCAACAGTAATATGAATGTGATGAAGCCAACTGAATTGATGCTTATGCAAGTTTCTAATCAAAATCTGCTTACTTCTTAGGGTTTTTTTTAAAAAATTTATTCTTAACTAAACTCTAGGTATCTTTCTAATTAAACTGTCTCTAGGTGCCAGCATTTCATTTGCAATTTTTTGATATGCCAATTCTCATTTATGTGGGGGATTGTTAGTAAATTGAGTCTGATTGAAAATTTGACTCAATTAATTAGTGAATTAGAAATTGAGATTAATGTTTGGAAAGATGAATAATATATTTCTAAAATTAAATTAAAATAGAATTTCATTTAATTTTAAAATTAAATTTTAAGAGTGTAACCTTTTCAAACTAAGAGCTTGGCTAAAGACATCCTTGGCATAAAGAGTTGGCATAGCTTTTCTAAATAGACATCTTGTTGTCTATAAATAGCAAGTCAGTTTGCAAAACTCATCTTTTTTCTACATTCACATTTTCACACTAAAAATTCTCATCTTTTTTTTACATTCACATTTTCACACTAAAAATTAGAGTTCTAGAGTTTTTTTCAAAGAGAGAGTTAACATTATTCTAGTTCGCCCATTTTTATAGTTTGGATTGCTGCTACTGCAGAAATACCAAGGTTGAATCTTGGGAGACAATCGCCATTATTCATGAACACCATAGGGGGGCGATAAGGTCTTAAGAAAACTGAAAAAATTCAGGCCTCGGTGATTTGGTATTGCTATTCTTTTGAAGTTTTCATAAGTTTGTAAGTCTATTGTTATATTCGTAATTTCATGTTTCCTTAACTTTGTTTGGTACTTGTCTATATATATATATATATATATATATATATATATATATGGTGCCATATTTTTTACCAGTTGCAATTGTTGTTTAAAATGATTAAGAGGGTGTTTGGATTGGCTTATAAAAAAGATTCTTAAAGTACTTTTGATTTTAAGTGACTTTTTTTATTGTCAATTTTAAGTAGTTACTTGTTTGAATAAAAATTATAGTTATAAAAATAAGTATTTACATGTTTGATGAAAGTTGATTGAAAAGTACGTTATATAGTTAAAATAACTATTAAGAACATTAAAATAACATTTAAAAAGGTAAGTATAAGATAAAAGAGTAAAAATATTTTAGTAATAAAAATAAAAAAGTAAGGATAAGATAGTAAATGATTTGGTTAAACTTGCTTTTTATAAAGTGCTTAAAGCCATAAAAAGCAAAAGCTGGGGTTGGGGAGTTTTTTATTTTCTACTTAAAGTCACTTAAAAAAAGTACGTTTTTAATTAAAATAAACACTTTCATTAATTTAAATTAGTCTTTAAGCAGGTTTGACTAGAAAAAAAGCCAAACCAAACCCCCTCTAAAAAGGACATGTTATTAATTAATGTGATAAAATTTTAAGGGTAAACATGTTTTTTTGACATATTTGACCAAGTGCTTATAAGCCGCTTCAAAGAAAAGCTAGTCAGGGTTGCTTTTTTTTTTTTTTTTACTAGCTTATAAGCTTCTTTACCAAACATATTTTTCATCATGTTTGGCTTATAAGCTGGTTTGACCAACTTATAAGCTGAGCCAAACACCCTTTAAATCATATTGAAAAAAGTACATAGATGAATTAAATTGGTCTCCAACCGTTTATACTTTTTGATCAAGCAATTAATTTCTAACCAAGATATGTGAATAAGACAAATGGTAATAAATCAGCATCGCGGCGTTAGCATATTATTTTGGAGAAAAGGTAATTTTAAAGCTTGAATTTTGTAAAATATATAAAATTTAAGAGTTCAAACATCAAAATTTTAAATAAAAGGCCCTTGAACTTATACAAAAGTGACATTTTGCACAAGTAACGATATTAATTCTTTGTTTATGTAATATTTTTTTTAAATCTTAGGTGACATTTTATTCTTCTTTCATAACTGAAGTAAATTTCTTTACATAGTTAAAAGGAACTTAAACTAGACCATAGCCTACTGGATGATGAAAAATGGAAATAATAAAAAATCTTTTGAAGACATTGAGATCCTGGAGCAGCCCCTCGACCGGGTTTTTCGAATCACCGATTAGTTCAGCATTATAACACAGTAGCTGCGTCAAGTTTTCTAGTAGAAATCCTGTAGCAGCATCTGCGATCGCTCTCTCCCCTAGTAAAATCGGTAGAAAGCTGAAAAAATCTTCTTCACGCTTGGACTACAACAAGGCCTCATATTACTCAGTACTCACTTGATCTATTGCAGGCTCAAGTTTTGCAAAGGTTGACTCAGGGTCAATTATGCAACCAAGTCATTCTATAATTTCTTTGTCACACCAATCAAGCAAAGTGTGGATTCCGACGATTATAATATTAGCAACTTGTTGAATTTTCAGCGCGCTTGTGGCTTTGCAACCGTTATTTAGTTCTTCCTGTACGCGTTTAACCTTTTAACATCAACATGTCACTTTCATCAAGAAAAGCATAGTGTGAAAGATCATATTTTATTTTATGTCAGCATTTTGTATGTAATTTTGGACGAATCGTAGATCGTGAGTGTCTGAACCGTACTTTTTCCGAAGTAACTAAGTAATTCTCTAAACTTTCTTTGGCGACAACCACATTTCATCAAGAGCACGCTTGAAAAGTCAGTTTATAGTTGGATTTACCTTTAATCTTTTTTGTCACACCAACCACAGAATCAATTGAAGCAAATTGTGGATTAATCCAACGAATATATTACAGCAATTTGTTGAATTTGCAGCTCGCCTGTCGTTGTGCAACCATAATTTAGTTTCCTCGGTATGTATTTTCAACTTTTTAATGTTACCATGTCAATTACATCAAGAAATGCATAGTGTGAAAGATCATATATATATATATTTTTTATGTCAGTATTTGGTATGTGATTTTGGATGAATCATAGATACGAGTGTTTGAACGGTACTTTTTATGAAGTAATCAAGTATTTTCTCTATCTCACAATATCAGTCGTTTTAGAGAATTTTTTTGTCTCAAAATGTCTCACTTTAAGAAGTTCAATAAAGTAATAATTATTTTTTTTTAAATTTATCCTTATTTTATTCTCAACTAAATCTCATTAATATCAAATAAGACAAAAAAAAGGAGAAAAGAGTTTTTTTTTTGTCAAGTGATTACAAATTTATCAAAAAATAAAGCTATTAATTAATTTTATTGGTCTAAGTGTAAAAACTTTAAACACTAATAAAATGAGACGACGAGTAATTCTCTAAACTTTATTTGGTGACAACCAGAGTAGCGCACACTTCACTAAGAAGTCAGACTGATTCAAAGGAAAAAAAGAAGGAAAAAAGAAAAAGAAAACAACAACAAAACAAACACTATATTTCGGAACAGGAAAATAGCTGTGATTCGCGGCACAAAATCTAGTTGAGATTCACTTGGCAACAAAAATTTGTTTCCTGGATTCTAGGTTGTTTTGGCCGTGCCTCCTTTTCTTATTCTTTAATTTTACAGTTGAAATTGGATATTAAGTTATGACTCTAGAAATTTAGATAAAATGCGCTCGATGCACAACCTCCCGACCATTTGCGAGGAATTTAACTTATATGAGTTTTGACACTAATCTCTGTCATGTTGGAATCAATAAAAGAAAGTCATTTCAACAAATAAACTTTCTATTATTCAAAATAGTGTTTTATTCTTTATGGAGTGAAATTGCTACCACCTCAACTAATAATTTATTAATAACCGAAGTCAATCTCACACGTGTTATTCTTCTTACTTGTCTTTCTTTATTGTTATACTTGGGGTTGCTTCACCGCGTTATTTTACAATTTGCTTTTCTTTATTATTACTATTTTCTAAATTGGTGTTATGGTGACGTGAAGTTACAATTAATAATGCTGTTATAGTTTGGCGACGATACCTTATAAATTATTTTGATCAATATTAACTATTAGGTTAGATTAATGCTCTTATTAATATATTCACTAAAGGTTCATTTGGATTACCCTTTTAAAAAAGTACTTATTTGTATAACTTCGCAAAAAAGTGTTTTCCTTTATAAGTTCACTTTTTTTGCTTCCAAAAAAATTTAACTTCTTTTAAAAATTATTTCAAATACTTGTTGCAAAAAAATAAAATGCTCTTTTTAAGGAAAAAAAAAAGTATTCTAGTTTTCAGGGAAAAAAGAAAAAGAAAAAGAAAAAATCCTAAATAAATTTGACAAAGGGTATCACACTTGTCTATGGAATCATTTGGCCAAGTGAGGAAATGTTGTACTATCTTTTCGAAGCGGTCTTAGTGTCCAGATAATTACAATTAAAATTCTTGCAGTTCAATCGTGACCAAAAATAAAGAAACCATGTTCAACACCCTATGTTGCTTCCAATAATCCTTGCCTGCCTGCTTTTTGCCCGAACTTTTATGCTATTAAATGGTGATAGGCTTTTACTTTTTAAATGTTATTGTATCCACATAAATTAAAACTTCTAAATTCGATATCAAAACTTTTGAAATACTTTATTTAATACCAACTAATTTTAAGATAGAACCTGAAAATACTCATATATATATATATATATATATATATATATATGCTTATTCTTGCTTACTTCTTCTATCACGCACGTTATTAATTTTGCCTCCAACAGTTAGTCATGGGTTATCTATGAAGAAGGCATTGGGCGTATTGGAGAGTCCATTGTGTTATATATGGATATGTTGTTGCCTTCAACAATTAATTAAGAGTCACATACGAAGAGAGCATATATAGAAGAATCCAACTGTTAGATGTGAATAGATCAGCATGTTGGTAGTCTAGTAGTAGATTTTGAGCCAACCAATTAATTAATTTGACCGCAGTACTTTTGGCAAGAATTATGCTGCTGGGGTGCGTTTAATTTAGCTAGATTATTAGCAACTATAAAAAGGCGGAAATGAAGCATTTCAACAGATTAAAGATCAGTTCCAGAAATGAAGTCACACACGGTCACACATGCTTAATTATTACAAAAGAAAGCAATACAGACATGGTCCATGCCGCACTCGCAAAGCAGAAATCAAATTGAAATTACAGCAGCAAAATAAACAACATAACTCTCCATGCTTATTTACAATGGAAAGTACCTCTTTATTGGTGCACAGAAGACAAACCCAAACTGGTCCAATGCCAGGACAGGACCCAAAACAAACAGCAACTGATTCAGGCTGCAGGAGTTCAATGACTGAAGCTCTTGTGATCAAGCAAGTACGCAGTCATTGATCTGGAGGATATATATAGAGCCTAAACGAGCCTTTTTCCTGGTAAACTTCTCTTGCTGAATCGACAACTGCCTTGTTTGTGCGATGGAGTTTCAGTACCTTCAAGCTTGTTAAATCTGCCAAGCCAGATGGGACTTCCTGAAGATTTTCAGTGTTGAAGAACAAGATGTGTAAGACTTGGAAAGCTTAGCTTTGAAGCCCTCCAAGTCTTTGAATCTGTCCTCTCAATATGCAACAGTTTGAGAGAAGGGAAGCCTCCATCTCCTGATTCCCAGGACTCTCCTCTGAACGCGTTCTCTTTCAACTTGAGCTCCTCAAGATTTTCCAACTTTTCTAGTGTTTGCATTTGCTTCCACTCAAGTAAAGCTCCTGATAAAGTCAGTTTCTGCAGCTTTGGTGGGAACTCATATGCTGGAGGAAGCGTGATCTTAGCTTCGTCAGAAGATGAACCAGCGTACACATCATTGAAGAGCTTCAAATTTGTGAGATGCTGTAGATTTCTAATATTGTGGAAATATGCATCGAAAAATACTGCCACATTTCCCCGAACTCCCAATTTTTTAATATGAGGAGTCCTTGCAAAAAGTTCTTCAGTGCAGCTGTCAGGTGTGATATCATGGAAAGACTTTGAACGCTTTCCTTATTGCTTGGAGTTTTAGATGGTGGGGGAGGTAGCACAGCAGATGCATTTGTGTGTTGATGTCTCAGTTGATACATCTTCCACACGTCTTCTTTCAGTTGAAGCCTAGGTGATGTTGTTATGAGTATCATTGTTTGCATGTTCCATAATCTGGAGATGCTGGACGTGAGGACCTCGATATTACAAGAGAGCAATGTACCTCAACAGATCCAGTAGAAGCAGGTCCTTGGGAAACATTTCAAAGGTGAGGGATCTTATTTCTAACACTCTTAGCAATCTGAAGGCTTTAGGGATTGTTGATAAGTGAGCTCGCTGCAGGGTAATCTTGCGTGGGTCAAAACACAAAAATGAGCGGACGCGCTCACCAAAAGGCTTGGAAGAGACATACTCCTCAACCTGTTTATGGATACAAATACGCCGATACTTGTAAGAGTCCAATTATTAGCATCTTCTATCACTTGATATAACATTTGTTTTTGAGATTCCTCCTTACAAAACTTATGCAATATGTCATGAACACGGCATGTTTTGATTTGACCATTAGGCCTCATTTGTGCCACTGTCGATAAGCTTCGGTTGGCAAGATCCTCCACGAAAGCCTCGGCTGTTTCCTCCAAACTTCGTCCCCCTCTCTGTTCTATGAACCCTTCTGCAATCCAGAGGAGGATTAATTTTCTGATGGGAATCTCATAATCTTCTGGAAAGACTCCCGAGTAAAGAAAGCATGATTTCAAGTGGTAGGGCAAGTCAAAGCGAGTAATTCCTCCTGCTCTTGAACAATGAACGACTCAACATTCTCAGCCACTCGCTTCCACCACTCACTTGACTGGGGATTATTCAAAACAACACCAGCAATCACCACTAAAGCGAGTGGTAGCCCTTTACATCTTGTAGCTATTAAGCTCCCAAGATCTTTTAGTTCACCAGGGGGGCATCTTTCCTTCCCAAAAACCCTCTTCTCTAGTAACTCCCAACTTTTGTCTGGGGTAAGAAATTTCAAGTTATGAGGCTCCTTCCTTGGATTCGCATATTTAGCCACATATGAGTGTTGACTAGTGATCAAAATCCTACTACCTTTCTTGTTATCTGGAAAAACACTTTTGAGATCATTCCAGGCTTCTTTAGTCCAGACATCATCCATGACAATGAGATACTTCCCCATTTCTAAATGTTGATGTAGTACTGTAGCTATGACTTCATCTGACCTGTCTGAATAGTTTGTCATCGTCGTCTGCGCCAAGATGGAGAGAAATACTTCCCTTCTACTATAACTTTGAGAGACGAAAACCCATGCACGAGTGAAAAATTCGTACTCGATAATTTCATCATCGTAGATCTTTCTTGCTTAATGTTGTCTTGCCAAGTCCGGCCATTCCAATGATTGTGATGATGTCCAAATCCATATCTCCTCTGGGGAGACGTTCAATTACGGTTTTTGCCTCTTCGTCAAAGCCCAGCACATTGTCTTGCAGCAATGAAGGAAGCTATTGATGATGAATTAATAAGAATTGAGTTAGCTGTGTTCGAGAAAATTCAATTGAAAACACCAATTATACCACATATGCAACCAAGACAATGAGTAAACTGTTAAAATTTGTCATCCGATCTATAAGTCAAAGGAGGAAATTATCTTCTCATATATACGCGTATATGCTTGACAGCTTGATACAATAAATTTAAGAGCCCAATTTTGTTTATCTAAATGTGCGGATAAGTAATTAAAGTTCATATATAAACAACTTTTGATAATAATAAATAAAATTAAAATACAATAGCTATGAGTTAACTAAACAGTCATAAGTTGTTCAAAAAAATAATAGCTACTAAATAACTAATGATGCCAAACTGGGCCTTAAGTGATGAATAGCCAAAGAAGTATTTGAACAGTATCGGCTTATAAACGATTTATTTATTTGGTAAATAGGTGCAGAGTTAAAATAACTAAAACAGAATCTTTTATTAATAAATAGTAAAAAAACATTAGCAATATGTAATTTGGAATCTAAATTTAATTAAAACAACTAATGATTATAACACACACACACACTCTCTCTATATATATGAATATGAATATATCAAATTGATAAATTTAGATTACTGAAAATATAAATAAAATTATATAATAGGTAAAAATTAAATTCGTGTATTTTCTATTGATATATTATGAAGGTTAATTTATATAGTTAATAATATATATATATATATATATATATATATTAGATTAAATTTACAATCCATATAAAAATAAAGAGAATGAAAATTTTCAATTTTTCTGCGTGTGCATGAGTGTGTATGAGTGAAGGGAGAGTCTTGCATGTGATTTTAATTCTTTTCGGGCGTTGGCTTTTTTTTTTTTTGAAAAAAAAACATTGCCTATATATAATTTTAAGAAAAGAAAATACCACATCAGGATGATTGTCACACCCCTAAGCCTAGGCCCGAGAGCGAGATTGGTGTTATGGGCATAATTAATAACTACTTGGGCTTCTAATCAACTAGTCCAAAATGGTTAACCCAAGTTATTAGTTATACTCACACCACTCACTTATAAACAAGTCACGAGTCACCCCACAAATTGATATGGGATATCACATTTACCCCCTGTTAAGGACCTGACGTTCTCATCAAGAGCATACAATCACACACAAGACCAGACGGTGCAGGATTCTAGAGTTAGCTCCTACATGCTCAAGAGATGGCTCCCACCAGACATATGGTGTAGCATTTTGTCCCGCATAACACTTAACTCCCGTAATCAGCTGGTAACTAGTTCTGATACCACTTATAATGACCTAGGCTCAACTACTGACTTGCCATCACACTTGAGCCTAACCAACTGGCCCAAAATCTTGAAACCTCTGGGTTTAACCTTATTATTATTTTTATTATTACCAAGAATCTTTTTATTCTTTCCTTTCTCTCGTGATCTAAATCCTTAGTCACTACCATGGTTATCATGTTTGGTTTAATATTGTAACAATGGCTTATTGCTTACTGAAAAGTTATAAGATTCTACCTACGATAACCCATAAATATAATTGATATTCTCTTTCATGAGATGGGTTATTAAAAAACAAAAAAGTTAGTCTATTTTTACTCTTGTCACATGATGTAACTCAACTCTTTCTTTTTGATCATCAATCATAAGTAACTATCCTGTTACAACACTATTTTCTTGTTATAGTATTGACTTCAATAACGTAAGTTATGCTATGATGTAGCATTTTATCATGATACGATACAACTTGATATGATATGACTTGACATGATATGACCTGACTTGACTGGCATATGCTCGCCTTCGCGTGAAATTTTGGGATCCCATTTCATGTATGGTTGAGCTTATTGGGGTATACTCCCCTATCATGTGAGTGCCTGTGGGGGCCTTAAACCCATATCATGTGTGCCAGTGGAGGCTTTATACCCATCTTTTGATATGATCACAATTGATTCTTGATTGAGATTTGAGGGCCTTGTTCCCTCACCATGAATTTATTATAATTAAATCACTACAGCATAGTCACAACTCATGTTACATAATATTCAGTATACTTTCTTTTACGAGTTAAATTCTTGTTATGATTAATATGAATTTTAATCCTACGCACTCCAATATTTTCTTAATGTCCTTCCAGGAACGTGTTATCTTGTTTCAGCTTTCCTATTATTTAATACTCACGTTTGTCCTATTTTGGGGAAAGACCCTTCCTTACTGAGCATTTGATTTGTTTACCTTTATATTTTTATAATCTTACAGATGATCACGATTAAGGGGATGTACGTTTGCGATAAGGAATGACCTTATCTTTATTAGTATTTTGAGAATTAGATTTTTATTATTGAGACACTGCTTTGTTTGATAGTTGGGTTATGGTAGGTGTGCCGGTTCGGCAAAGACTTGTAATAGATATTTGGAGTTTCTTGCTATGTGTTGGAGCTCATAGTTTTTATTTCAATATTTATGGCATTTAGTGCTCTGTTTGATTGTCAAAGTTTTTAGTAGCCTTGTGGTTCACGGGGTTCACTCCTCTTGGTTTTTGTCACATCCCCAAACCTAGGCTCGCGAGCGAAACTGGTGTTGTGGACATAATTAATAACTATTTGGGCTTCTAATCAACTAGTCCAAAATGGTTAACCCAAGTTATTAGTTATACTCACATCGCTTATATTAAACAAGTCATAAGTTACCCAACAAACCGATGTAATATATCACATTCACCCCTTGTTAAAGACATGACGTCCTCGTCAGGGGCACACAATCACACGCAAGACCAAGCAGTGCAGGACTTTAGAAGTGGCTTTTACTGCAGATATGGTGCAGCACTTTCCCCCTCATAGCACTTAACTTCCACAACTGGCTAGTAACTGGCTCTAATACCATTCTGTCACGCCCTCAAGCCCAGGCCCGCGAGCGAGACCGGTGTTGTTGACATAACTAATAACTACTTGGGCTTTTAATCATCTGGTCCAAAATGGTTAACCCAAGTTATTAGTTATACTCACACCACCCACTTATAAACAAGTCATAAGTCACCCCATAAATAGATGTGGGATATCACATTTACCCCTCGTTAAGGACCTGACGTCCTCGACAAGGGCAAACAATCACATACAAGACCAGGCGACGCAGGACTCTAGAGGTGGCTCCTATCGGCTCAAGAGGTGGGTCTCACTATACATATGGTGTAGCACTTTGCTTCGCATAGCACTTAGCTCTCGTAATCGGATGGTAACTGGCTCTGATACCATTCTGTCATGCTCCCAAGCCTAAGCCCGCGAGTAAGACTGGCATTGTGGGTATAATTAATAACTACTTGAGTTTCTAATCAACTGGTCCAAAATGGTTAACCTAAGTTATTAGTTATACTCACACTACCCACTTATAAACAAGTCATAAGTCACCCCATAAACCGGTGTGGGATATCACATTTATTGTACTCTTTTAAGTAGTTATAGGATAAGATTTTTTTTAATGGTCAAAAGTTGCTTATAAGTAGTTAAGGAGAAAAAAAAAGTAGAGGAGTGTTGTTTTCTTTTATTTGTTTGTAAGTAAAAATTGTTAAATGTATTAAATGTATCTTTATACTTGCTTATAAGTAGTTAAGGAAAAAAAGCAAAAGAGTGCTGTTTTCTTTTGCTTGTTTTTAGGTAAAAATTATTAAATGTGTTAAATTTATCTTTGTACTTATAAGCAGTTCTGAACAACGCTAAGTTTTCTAAGTCCTTATTGTTGAATTAGGATCCTCTCTAACTATCCTAGTGTTGGCTTTCTTTAAAACCTCCGTCTATATATAATTTAAAAAAAAAAATACCATATCATGTTTCGTCTATTATTCGAATATTTAACCTTTTTTATTATAACACTTTATAATCACAACATCCACCAATCAAACTAAGAATATATTCATAAATTGTCTCGCATAACAATATATCTATGTATTACCTAAACTCTTATCTATATAATAAAATTGCTGCCTATACTTGTTTTTGTAGTTAAATCGTCACCTATTCTTGGTTTTTTTGTAGTGATATTTTATTCCAACATTCTAACACCATATCTTGACTATTTATTTCACTCAAAATATCTATCATTTCACTTTCTTTTACATGATTTGAAATTTAAAACTGAAATAGATTAATTAAGGTGTAATGCTAGGATGTTAGAACAGAACTTAGTTGAGAGAGGACATTATTGTTCAATGTTTCTTGCCATGATCTATATATATTGCAAAGTAGTATTTTTACCTTTTTAATTATGTTAGGTGTTATAATACCATGCCTTCTTTTCATTCCAAAAAGACTTTAATCCATATTTGGTCAATGACAAAAAAAATAACTCAAAATATTTGTAATTTATATTTATATATGAATATTAATATCTATAGATATCTATATTTATATTGGTCTATGCTTACCTATGCAATATGTGCTAATTTTACCTTTCTTTTTTTTTTTTTTGCTAAAAAAAGTTAAACTCTAATAAATATTTTATTCAATTATTGATAATCTCTCATAAAAAGGTAGATAGTATCAAAAACTTATTAAGAATTAAATTTTATAAAATTTATTTATATTTTATCATCACATGTAGCATATAAATTGATCATGTACAAAGACATTATATGCATTTTTCCATGGGCAAGAATGTAGAACCTCTACTTGTGTTTTACTTGTGAGTTGTTTTTAATAGTCTTGAAAATAATTGTAGATTATATGTCAATCAATTCAAAAGTGTGTACATAATACCACATAGACCCTAGAATAGGATAAGAAAAAATCACTTGGGATTTAAAATGGAAAAAAAATGTCATATAAGCATAAATATAACACTGTTAGTAACAGTGTACAGAATTCTATTAGCCAAAATATTGGCCAGAGTCCTCATGCACTTCATCACACACATCTCCTACTCGAGCATGTCATGATCGCTACTCAGCTGCTACATGATCACTCCTTAGCTATTAAATGATCTCTCCTTAGCTGTTACGTGATTATCAATATTATAATCCTTATTTCATTTGTTCTATCTACTATATCTTATGTAACTACACGACATTGTAATTACAACTTCAATACAAATCTTATACGATATGATAGCCTCTATACTCTAACGAGTCTTAAGATCCAATTTTTCTCCCAATGGCTGCTACATCCTGTACAACCTCGTCACATAATCCAAATACTTCCACCACTGCCTCTACAGCCAAAGCTTTTGCAGAACTTGTCTCGATCAATATAATGTGGCTAATCAACTTCCCCTGTGCCTCACTCTTACCAACTAGTATTCGCGGAAAACACAATTTGATGCCCTCCTCTTTGCATATGACTTAAATGGGTATATTGACGGTACTCTACCCTGTCCCTCCCCTACAGTCAAAGAAAATGGAACAAATGTCATAAATTCATGCTATTTGTCATGGGTTAAACAAGCTAAACTGCTTTTTCTTGGTATCATTGGTTCCTTAAGCCCACCCGTTGTCCCTAGTGTTCGCTCTTGCACCACTTCGGTTGAAATGTGGAGAAGATTAGCCAAACATTATGCTAATCCTTCTTTTTCACGTATTATAGGTCTTGCCAAAAAATTAACCCTCCTTCATCGCGATAATCTACCAATCACTTATTACCTTGCCAAGGTGTGAAATTAACTGATAAACTTGTCCTTCTTGGTTCATCGGTTTCACAACAGTACTTGACCACTCACACCTTGAATGGTGTCAACCCAGCCTTCAAGGAACTTGCTACCACCGTTCGTGCGTGCGATACTATCATCACGTTTGATGAATTCCACGATAAGCTGGTAGAGTACAATGCATTCCTTAGGCGCTAGGAACTATACACAAACTAATCAACTCGGACAACCATTGGCTAATAACACTCAAGCCAATCTTTTGGGTTATTGGCAGTAGTAGTAATAATCTAGTCGCTTAAGCCAGAACTTCAATAGAGGAAATTCCCATGGTCAAAATCAGAATAGGCGCAATCAAAGTAACCAATCTCGAGTAAATCCTCACCCACCCACTATATGCTAGTTCTGTGAGAAGAAGGGTCACACGGCAAAGAGTGTTTCTTACTAAGAAGCTGCTTTCTCCACTAAACACTCCTGTGGCAAACACAACTTCGATAGGTTCCACCTCCTCTGGCTGGTTGCTCAACACTGGAGCCACATATAATATAACGTCTGACCCAACAATCTCTCTCTCTCTCTCTCTCACAGTTGTATGATGGACCCGAGGATGTTATCTTGGGTCACGGTACATGTTTGAACATTACTAATATTGGTCATTCAACAGTTTTACATGGTTCTAATTCGTTTGTGCTTAGTGAAGTATTTCATGGCCCTAAGATGAAAAAAAATCTTATTTTGAGTCTCTCAATTTTGTCCAGTTAACAATGCTAAAATTCAATTGGATCCTGATTATTTTCTTGTCAAGGATCTTGTCACTGGGCCATTGCTTTCAAAAGGACAGACCAAACATGACCTTTACTACTGGTCTAAGGATTGACAGCCAGCCCACCTAAGCCAACGTTGGTGTTCGAACATGTTATGAGAGGCAAACAAGAGGGTGAATTAAAGCTCTGCTTGTTATAGTCTTATTTTAAAATATTTATTTTATTAAAATAATAGTATATTTTATAAGATTTAAAAAATTTTATCATGTATTTTATAAAAATTTAAAATAAAATTATACTTTTTATCTTATAAAAAGTAAGAAATCCTTCCCATCTTATCTTATAGAAATAAGAAATCCTTCCAAATTTTAATAGGATAAACATTAAAATTAGATTATTCCAAACACATTATAAGATTATGCTACTTCTATAGAAATTAATTCAAAATGTTTGGCACAGACGCTTAGGTCATCCATGGTCTAGTGTTCTTTAGAATCTAAGTTTTCAAAATAAACTTCCTGTTTTTGGGTTAAATAATTTGTCCATATGTGTCCCGTGTAACTACAGCAAGAGTCACAAACAGCCCTTTGGTCTTATGACTCTTGTTAGTAGTCGACCTTTGGAGTTAGTGTACATAGATGTTTGGGGTTCTTCCCCAATGCAATCAATCGATGATTGTTCCTTTTATGTTATGTTTGTGGAATACTTTACCAAATTTGTTTGGCTTTTCCCTCTTGCTCACAAGTTAGATGCCTTTGAAGTGTTTATCAAGTTCAAAAAACATGATTTAAAAGCACTTTAATCTTAAAATCAATTCCATTTATTCAGATGGTGGCGCTGAATATAATGGTTTAAAATCTTCTATGAAAAGCATAGCATTCAACATATGGTTTTCCCACCCTACACTCAAAGAATTGCTACTGTCAAACAAAGGCGTAAACATGTTGTTGAATATGGATTAGCCTTGTTATATAGTGTATACCTAGTCTAATGATTTGGTCTTTTGCTTTTCAAATAAAGACTCACCTAATAAATTGACTTTCTATTCCTCTATTGAATAATAAAAATTATCAAGCTCTCCTTAACATTGCACCAAACTATTCCAAATTGAAAGTGTTTGGATGCTTATGCTTCCCATGGTTAAGACCACACAATAGTAATAAGCTTCAACAACGTCTAATAGCATGTGTTTTTATGGGTTATTCATCTCAATATGACTCCTACATTTGCTATGGCTTTCAAAAACACAAGTTCCATTATTCATGCCATGTAGTTTTTGATGAGTCCAAATTTCCATTTCAAACGTCTTAGTCGTCCATGGTCTCTCCTTATCTCCCCAACAACGACTCATGGCATTCACAAACTCCTCCAAATAAGTCTACTACACCACCTGATGACTATCGACAAGAACTCTGCCAAACCAATACACTGATCCTCTTGTCCAGCTAATCTATCTAGGTTGACATTCTCCTAGCTTTCGAGTGGTCCCCTAAGTCAAGAGTTAGCGTCTCAGAATGAGTGTCCTTCTCATGATCCACAGGTACTAACATCTTTGTGAACACCAAAAACGATACATCCTATACCTCAAGCCAATACATCACTAAATCCATCCTCACGTGAGCATGCATTACCAGGCCTTACTTCCATACCTCTTCTAAATGCTGAATCGAGCTCTTGGACTAGTCCACAAACTCGACATGACCAATGATAACCATCCTTCATTCAATATGAAAACAAACACCACATGATAACCAAAGCCAAAAATAACATTACTTGCCCCAAACGCCTTTTTTTGTCTCGACTAATGTACATGAAAAGCTAACACATACTAAACCAAAAACAGTCAAGAAGGCACTAATGCGTCCTGCTTGATGCAAAGCTATGGGTGATGAAATGGATGCCCTTTCGACATAATCATACATGAGTTCTTGTTCCCAAGAAAGATCATCACAATGTTGTAGGAAGCAAGTTGGTTCTTTGCATCAAAAGAGACACAGACGGCAGTGTATCTGGGTACAAAGCCCGCCTTGTGGCCAAGGACTTCCATCAAAGAGCTAGCATCGACTATATAAGGACACCTTTAGTCCTATTGTAAAGGCTGCGACAATTCGAATTGTGTTTACTCTAGTAGTTTCTCAGGGATGGCATATACACCAAGTCAACATCAACAATGTCTTCTTGAATGACACTCTTCATGGAAAAGTCCACATGGCAAAACCCACAGGGTTGTTGATTCAAGAAATCCAACACAAGTTTGTCAACTTCACAAATCTTCGTATGGGCTTAAACAAGCCCCAAGAGCTTGGTTCTCTGAGTTGACAAATTTTCTTCTTTCTGTTGGCGTCCATGAAACAAGGTCAGATTCCTCTTTGTTCGTATTTCACAATGGTTCAGATCACTTTACATTCCTGTCTGTGTAGAAGATCTTTTAATTATTGGGAACAATGAAATGATTAAAGAGGTTCTCAACATGTTAGTGATAACGCACTATCTGATAAGTTTTTCATTCGAGTTTATCTGTTGTATCTAGAATGTTTTGTTCTACTCAGCTAGGACTCTTGTAATCTTATCATCACTTGTGTATTATCCTGTATATCTTTGTACTTATCATTGGAATAATATTGAGAAAACACTTTAAGTCTATAATGCTTTCATGGTATTAAGATGTTATGACCTGTGTCATCCTACACTACTTTTCTGATCAAACACGATGGCTACCTCTACCACCATCTTGCTACCCTCCTTTAACGTCGAAGTGTACGTCACTATAACATTAGATTACTCCAATTACTTAACGTGGAAAGACCAAATATTGACCTTTTTCGCGTTTAGTGGTTTGCTTGGGAAATGGTTCTAAAACCATACCTGTTCCTCCCACAAAATCTACCCAAACTGATGCAGCTGGATCTTCTTCTTCAGCAACCACCACTGCTGAATCCCTTGCCTATGCAAAATCTCTTGAAGAATGGACACGGTATGATATGTTTATCAAGTCATGTATTGCTACAGCACTCTCCGAACAACTCGCTTATCAAGTTTTGGGTCGAACTTCTGCACGTGATTTATGGAATTTTCTAGAGGAATCCTTCTTGCAACAATCGATTGCCCGGAAATCCTTACTTCGAGCGCAACTACGAGGTGCTAAGAAGGGCAACAAATTTTCTGGAGGAATCCTTCTTGCAACAATCGAGTATTTACAGATGCTTCATTCTCTTGCTACTGCATTACAGGCCATTGGTGATCCTCTTACTGATGAAGACGTGGTGTTAACCACTTTGGATGGATTGTCGCGTGAATATTACCCCTTTATGACATCTGTTGAACACACAAAATCACACTGTCCTTTAGTAGTGTTTAGGCTAAGTTACTAGTATATGAACAAAGGTTGAAAATGGATGGTGAGATTCCAAAGAGTCAGATTCCATAGACACTTCAGCAATGGCCTTCATTGTACAATCTTCACCACCAAATGATGTTGCCCTGGTCGCTGCTTCCAGTGCTCCAAGGAATGGTCAGGTCAATTCACAATCTTCTCAATTTAGAAATTCTAATCGAAATAATTCTGCCCATGCAAGCATCCAATGTCAAATATGCTCCAAAATGTGTCACTTGGCTGCAAGACGTCGAATTTTGATATCGTAAGTCGAAGAACAACAATACTAAGCAGAACTCTAATACCAACTTCGCTGGCCTTCATCATCATAACCATGGGACATCTCAGCCATCACCTGACTGTATTCAAGCATGGATTTCGGAATCTAGGGCTTTGTCTCACATGACAGCTAAACTTGGTTTACTACATAATCTGCAATCTTATCATGGCACTGACAAAGTCATTGTTGGGGATGGCCAATCCTTGCATATTCACAATACAGGTTCTACTTTTATTTCTACATCTTCTCGCACGCTTCATTTCAATAATGTTCTTCATGTTCCTAGAATAAAAAAGAACCTACTTTCTGTGTCAAAATTTGCTAAAGAAAACTCGGTCTCATTTTTTCCTCATTATTGCCTTGTTAAGGACCTCTACCCCGTGAATCCCCTACTCAAGGGCCTCATGGATTATAGTCTTTACACACTTCGTTTGACGTTGTCGTCTCTTGTTGATCAACATGCTCATTCTGGCTCTACTTCTACTGCGTCTGTGTGGTACAATTGTTTAGGATACGCATCAAAGTCAGCTATTGGCTTGCTTCGGTCTCAATAAAACGTTAATTTTTTAGATTTTCAATCTTTAGCAAATAAGTACAATGTGGATGTTGGTGAAAAGCCATAAACTTCCTTCACACAATCCATAGGTGCTCTAGTTTTATATTAGAATTAGTTCATTACAATATGTAGGGACCTGCACCCATAAACTCGTGTTTTGGCTTTCGTTTCTTTGTCATTTTTGTGGATGATTTTAGTAGATTTTGTTGGTTTTATCCTCTAAAAAATAAAAGTGACTATCACTACAAAAAATCTAGACATAGGCGGCGGTTTTGGAGCTTATAAGCGGTGGTTTTCAACCGCCACTAATAACAAAACCGCCGTCTAATCTTGTGCCGCCTGTACTGCCGTCACCTATTATGCGATATCATAGCCGGCGGTTTCTAAAACTACCGCTTATGTAAAAATTACAATTTTAAGTGAAAAATATTTTAAGAAAATAAAAAATATTAATTTGGTTATAGGCAGTGGTCCGCCTATGAGCAACACAAAAGAAAAAAACAACATTATCTTGCTTCTTGCAAGATTCAAACTTCGACTATTTGTTACTGTAGCACTCTATGACCATTGTACCTACCAAACAAGCTAAGTAGTCATTTGTTAACTATGCCTACCAAACAAGCTAAGTAGTCATTTGTTAACTATCTCAAATAAAAATATATTTATCTATTAAAAAAACTACCGCCTATTATGGAAAAATGCCGCCTATAACTTTTTAATATTTCGAAAAAAATAAAATGTAATATAAACTCATTTTTATATATTTGAAAAAAAATAAAATGTGGGACAATTAGCGGCGGTTTTGAGAAAGCCGCCGCCTATAGCTTTTTAATAAAGTGTAATAGAAATAAAATGTAATAGATACACATTTTTACTTATTCGAAAAAAATAAAATGCGGGACAATTAGATAAACCGCCGCCTATAGCATTTTAATAAAGTGTAAAAAAAAATAAAATATAATAAAAACACATTTTTACTATTTAGAAAAAAAATGCAAGACAATTAGCGGCGGTTCGCAAAGAAACCGCCGCCTATAATTGTCATTAGCGGCGCTTAGACTAAACCGTTGTCCATATTATTTATAGCTGACGGTTTGTTCAAACTGTCGCCATAAAACCGCCACCTATTTCATGTTTTCTTGTAGTGTATGTTGATCAATTTTTGCATTTCAAAGCTCTCTTTGAAACTTATTTTGACACTAAAATAAAGGTTTTTCAATGTGATAGTGTCAAAGAACTAACCCAAGGTCGCTTTAAAAACATTCTTGAAATAGCAGGCATTCAAATGCGAATATCTTGCCCTTACACCCCGAACCAAATGGCCTCGCCAAAAGAAAAACTTGACACATCATTGAAATGGGCTTAACCCTGTTAATGCATTCTGGTATGCCAAAATTTTTTTGGGTAGAATCATTTGTTACAGCCGTTTATTTAATTAACCGGCTTTCAACTCATATTTTAGACAATGCTTCCCCTTTTAGTGTTCTCTATTAATGGCCCCCAGATTATCAGTTTTTTAGGACATTTGGCTTCGACTGTTTTCCATTTTTAGGTCCCTTGCGTCATGATAAACTGAGTCAGAAGTCTAGACCATGCGTATTTTTAGGGTACTATGACAAACACAAGGGCTATTGTTGCTATGATATGGTTCCTGGACGAGTCTATATTTCGTGTGATGTCCTTTTCGATGAGGCTAATTTCATATTTTGCACTACTTCTGTTCAGTCTAATACAGGATCGAGTATGTGTTCTGCGCGTTTCATTGAAGTTAATCTCACCAACCCAAACCATTCTTCTACAGTCATGTATGAAAATCCTGAAGTCACTAGCACCATCTCGTGTCCACGATAAAACATCATTTGGCGATTCCACATGTCACCAGCAACATCTTGTGTCTCCATTCTCCACTCCAGAATTACCTTCAACCGTGCATGCACCTATCCCATGGTTACTCTTTAGCTCACAAGTCACTACCGAGTGCCCCACCTCCACCACACATTGATAATCAACCTTCTCCTTCACACCATGACGACAATGACGAGCAAAATTCTCCTCTTTCAACTGTAAATTCACAATCTGAACATTTTGTTTCTGCTGTTTCTTCTCAAATACAGCCTTCTTCTGATGTCCCTTCTCATCCAATGGTTACTCGAACCAGAGACAACAAGCGCACTCCAAAGGCTTTTCCAGATTATGTTGCATTTTCTGCACTAATTTCTTCTTTAGGTTTTAATTCTTTTGAGCCCACAAGATACACTCAAGCGTCCCGCTATTCCTACTGAAAAGAAGCTATGTCCAAAAAATATCATGGTCTTATACACAGTAATACATGGCTACTTGTCCCTAAATTGTCTATAGTAAATATTGTTGGGTCCAAGTGGGTATTTCAGATAAAAAGAAAGCCAGATGGATCAACAAAGCTCTGCAAAGTGCGCATAGTGGCCAAAAGGTATAATCAAGAAGAAGGTATTAATTACACAGAAGCTTTTAGCCCAAGGGTAAAGCCAACTACAATTCGGGCCATTTTGTCACTTGTTTCTCGAGGCTGGCACATTAAGCAAGTAGACGCCAACAATGCATTCTTACACGGTATTTTAACTGAGGAAGTTTATATGTTACAGTTCATCCTCTCTATCTTTCCCATGTGTGCAAATTACAAAAAGCTATTTATGGCCTCAAACAAATGCCACGGGCTTGGTTTTCACAACTCAGTTTATATTTACTAACGTTGGGCTTTCATGCATCAAAAACAGATACCTCGCTATTTATCAAGGATGATACTGTGTCTCCAGTGTACATACTTGTCTATGTTGATGACATCTTAATTACTTGTCAAATTCTAAAGTCATCGGCTAATTGACAACACTTTCGCATAGACAATTCAGCTTGAAAGATTTGGGGCCGCTCTTATACTTTCTTGGTATTCAAGTACAAACACTGCAAAATGGCCTTCTTCTATTTCAGTCAAAATATATCTTCGACCTTCTAAAACGGGCACATTTGACGGAGGCTAAGTTTGGTCCTACTACTATAGGCCAATGGCTATCAGCTACTTCAGGGGATCCATTTTATGATCCTACTATGTATAGTAGAATTGTGGGAGCTTTACAATACTTAACAATTACTAGGCCCGACATCTATTTTTTGGTTAATAAAGTTTGTCAGTTCATGCACTCTCTGACTGAGGATCACTGGAAGTCAAAAGAATTCTTCAGAACTTGAAGGGGACAATTAACCATGGTCCTTTTATTCGTCGCTCAGAGAATACATCTCGATATGCTTATTTGACTCCGTTTGGACAGGCCGTCCGAATGATTAAAAGAGTTCTGTATCTTTCTTCGTGATAATCTTAAATCATAGTCAGCCAAGAAATAGACTACCACAGCACCCTCAAGTACAGAAGCAGAATACCAAGCTATAGCTTTCACAACTACAGAGCTCTGTTGGCTAAAAACCTTATTAGTGGAGTTATGTGCTTTGTCATTCACCTCCCACATTGTGGTGTGATAATATTGGTACCACCTATCTTTCGGCTAACCCAATTTTCCATTCCAGAACTAAACACATTGAGAACGACATACATTTTGTGCGGGAAGAAGTTGCAAATGGTGGGCTTTTTATCCGGTTCATTTCCACAGTTGATTGGTTAGCTGACATTATGACGAAAAGGTTGTCTATGACACATTCACAAAGCTACGTCCCAAGAAAAAGAGAGAGCTGGTTGCTCATTTCCACAGTTGATTGGTTAGCGTAACTTACCATTGTAGAAATCTAGAGTTCCATGCCCGGATGAAACACCTTTGCTCTAGATCACCATTTTGTTAAAGACAAGAAAAAGAGATATCGCCCCCAGGGGCATAGGTGAGTTGGTAAGTGGCCAGGTGATTAGGGTGGAGACACCCTGACAACGCGGGATCCAGTCCGTGTGGCGACAGTACTCCGCTGAAATATTGCGGGGACTGTTGCTGGATTTCCACGCCCGTTGGTCCTCTCCCTGGTCGGGCTGCCACTCACGCACATCCCTCGATTTACCTTCCGCCTGGTTAAGGGGCCTCTGGCCAGGTGGGAAAGGGGTTCTCCTTTGGTTAACCCTTTTAAAAAAAAGAAAAAGAGATATCAGGTTGCTCATGTGTCTATAGCAAACTAGGTCGCGGACGTGATGACTAAGCCACTGCTTAAACAGTGATTCATACTACTGAAATCCAAGATTGCTGTCGCCAAGTCTCCGTCATGTTGTGGGGGGCATATTAGCTAAAATATTGGCCAGAAAGTCATCATGTACTGTGTCACTCACGTGTACAGGTCCTTAGATGGTGCATGATCACTCCTTAGCAGCTACATATGTACGCTCCTTAGCTGTTTCATGATTGCTCTTAGCTACTACGTGATTATCATTATTGTAATCCTCATTTCATGTTGTTGTATTGTTATATATTATGCAACTACTCAATGTTGTAATTACAAGTTCAATACAAATCTTATAATTACCTCTTTGTCATATATTGGAGCCCTTCCATTAAAATTTTTAAAGTTCAGATTTAATATAACCCTTTTTCTATAATAAATTAACAATAACTACTATTAAAAAGACATATTTTTTTGGCATATGCCACATGTCATCATTCAAACCCTTCTTTTTCATCCAACAAGATATAGGGCTTGTTTGGATTGGCTTTGTTTCAGGAAAAAACACTTTTTTTTTTCTGAAAAAGTTATATTAAATTTATAATAACTATTTGATTTGGCTTTAAAAAAAACTGAAACTCTAAAAAAAGCTCAAATGCAGCTTTTTTTAAAAGCCAAAATTTTCAGCTTCTAAAAAAAACTATTTTTCAAAAGCTATTAAAAAAAGCGTTTTTGAAAAAAACCAATTCAAACGAGCCCATACACACACACACACACACAAAACTATTACTTAATTTAAATTTATCTAATCACAAATTAATAATATAATTATTCATCTATAAATAACATTCAAAAAAAAGTTGTTGCATATTCCCCATGTCACATCATTTTCTGATTTGATTTTCTCAATTTAAATATTTTATTTAATTGTTGCAGATGTCCCATAAAGACATTATCATTGAAACTTACCAAGAATTAATCTTTAAAAGATATATTTGTATTTTATCTTTACAGAAAATATAAAAATTAGACATCAATAATAAATAAAAATATTAAAAACACATATTTTTCCATGCATTGTACAAAGTACACCCTAGTTTTCTATGCTTTCAGATTTAAGATTTTAGATAAACATATAACAAACACAATATTAGTTTGATAATTTGAAAATCTTTAACTAAATTTTTGGATTTAAAAAATTCTTAGAATCAGGCCTATACACACTATAAAATTTTAAGTCAATAAATACTTTTTTTGGTTACATTTGGAGTAAGCATAAAAGTGTATCTTGATAACTTTTACTCTAGTTACGGTTTGAAGTGTAATAAAATATTATTTATATTTTCAAACATAATAATAATATTGAAATTTAATTTTTTTAAGATAACAAAAAATTTGTTAAGCTTGAAAGTATAACTAATATAATTTGAAAAATGCATATTACATTTCAAAGTGGAGTAAATTTTTAATTTCACTTGATGCATGCCTATATTAGATATGCTCCTCAGTATAGCATCAATTTTATGTTACGTTGAAAACCCTTACACTTGAGTCAAGCGTAACTAATTTATTTTGTTGCATTTTTAAATGTAACTAGAAGCTTAAAAATGTATATCTATTGGCTTGATTTCCTATAGTGACAATAAAAAAATAATTTTGTACTGTCTAAAATTAATTTTTAAGATCACTTAATACAGATATTGAGATCTCCTAGTATATTTTCGATAATATTAATCTACCAAATATTGAACCATCGTAATTAATCCCTATTAAATAAAATAATATGATCAAATACCTAATAAACTTTATGAAGACGAAAATGAAAACAATAGTATAAAACCATAAAGAGTAAAAAGATAATGAAACAAGAAAGTCTAAGTCTAAGAATAAAGTAAACCGCATTCTACTGTGGTCTTGTTAAAGATATAATCCACAACTTCAGATTCTTGGGTAACATCTTGTACATGAATAGCATGTCAAAGAATAATAGGATGTTTGGATTGACTTATCGAAAAATCACTTAAAGTACTTTTAATTTTAAGTGATTTTTTTTATGACTTTAAATACTTATGTACTTAACACTCCCCCTTACATGTAACTAAATTTTTAAGAGCTTGTATATAGACAATTTAATATTTTTTAAATAAGTGGTGGTGAATTATAAAATAATATATTTATTTATTGTACTTAACACACCCCTCACATGCAGCGTATAACTTAATTTGTTTATAACTTGCATGTAGATAATTTAATATTTTTCTAAATGGGTGACCGTGAATTTCAAACCTTGGACTATCTCGTTTTTAAGCTCTGATACTATATTGAGTTATTATCTTATCTAAAAGTTTAACCTTATATAGAGGGTTAAAAAATAACTTATATTATTAAAATAACTATTAAAAACATGAAATTAGAATTCAATTAAAAATAATATAAATATAAATATTTATTTATTTATTTCTTAAACATATATTATCAAAATGTAATAATTTAATAAAATTTATGTTTTATATGTATAAATATATAATAATTATTAAATAATATAGTAATAAATATAAAAAGATAAGTATAAGATAAAAGAATAAAGATATTTTAGTAATAAAGATAAAAAGTAAGAATAAGATAGTGATTGATTTGGTCAAACTAGTTTTTTTTTCTAAAGTAATTAAAGTCATAAAAAGTACAAGTTAGAGGTGAGAAACTTTTATTTTTTGCTTAAACCACTTAAAAAATGTAATTTTTTTTAATTAAAACAAACATGTATATTAGCTTAAATTGGATTTTAAGTATATTTGACCCCGTTAAAAGCCAAATCAAACACCCCTAAGAAATAAATACATAAATATGTTTATATTGTACTTTAACTCGAATCCTATTTTTATGTTGTTTAATAGTTATTATATCAATATAATTTTTTTTAGCCAAATCTAACTAAATATTTATTTTTATAAATGTTATTTTTATTCAATTTCATAACTATTTATAAAAAAAAGGTTTAAAATCAAAGCTTAAGTAGTGTTTTGATAAACCAATCCCAGACAGCTTCTTTGTTAAAGTAGGTAATATTCGTAGTTACCTTTTTTCTGGTTCAGACGGCGAGGCATAGAAGCCAAATTGCTTTTCAGTGTAAATCCCGCTAAGCCTTTTCCGGATGGACTCAATGTCTCGTACTGCTCTTTTTATTGTAAATGAGTGTCTGATTACGTGGGTAGCTTTGCTGAAGACGGCCTTCTCGAGGACAAGGTTGTCGATGGCATCTTCAGCTTCCTCAACCACACTTGTGATGTTGTTCACCAGTTCTTGCAAGGTGCGACTCTTGACTCGCTGTTCCGTGAAGTCCTCTACGACTCCTTTGAAGACTTTAAGGTCCTGGCGCAGCCCCTCGACCTCCTTTCTCTCGTCACCAATTAGTTCTGCATTATAACGCAGTAGCTGCGTTAGGTTCTCTAAGAGAAATCCTACTGCAAATTCTGCCATGATCTCTTGCTCGCTTATTTCTTCTTCTTTTTTCACTTTTTGATATCAGTACTGCTGGAGTGCGTATATATATTTACACTACACTTCCTTCTTTGTTCCGTCTTCTTTATTTCTTGTAGGCATGGGCAAATCCGCCACAACTTTGAGTGCCGATGAGAATATATATATACACAAAACACATGCAGGCCTAGTTTTTATAAAATTGACTCGGGCTCCTGCCGAGTCATTGTATAATCTTTCCTTGGCAGGGAGCAAATTGCAAATCACGAAGAATATAATATAATACAACTGGCGCACATTTATATAGCCCTGTATGACGTCCACCATTTATGTTAGCTAGTATCACATCTAAGAATTTAAATTTCTAGAAAAGATATTAATTTTTATATTTATTTATATTAACATTCCCTCTTACATACAAGAAAAATTAAATTTTTAAATAAAATGGTAACTCTATCCAATTGAATGTATATATTAAGAAAAAGATATTTTAAAATGAATTTAATTTTTCTCTAATATTCTGTGTAATACGAATGTTGTTTAATAAGATTTTTTTTCAATCTTTTTTTATATTATGAAATTAATTAATTTTCGTGATTTTCTATTTGATAGTAGATTAATTTATTGAATAATTTTAATAAATATTTTTTACTATTATTATCATTTATCTTAAAAATAAAAACAAATAAAAATACTTTTAAAACTTTGTTTGGTAAAATTTGAATTTATGAAGGAGTTTGATTGTTAAAATAGAACTCAGAGGGGAATATGAATAAAATTAAAAGGTCATGAAGAGTTTGAAATTTATAATAGAACTCATAGAGAAAATGATATTTCCCTTTTTTTATATACGTAGGTAGTATAGAGGCTCAGTTTAATTTTTCCCATTTTTCAAAGTTGCCTCGGGCTCAATCACATGGCAGCCAAGTCATTGTATAATCTTTTTTTGACAGCAACCACAGAATTAATTAGGAGCAAATTGCAAATCACGAAGAATATAATTAAGATAATACAACTGGCATTTATATATCCCAGTATGATATCCAACCGATTAGTAAAATTGATTCTCTTATGTTTATTCAGAATTTTG
This sequence comes from Cordia subcordata, assembly GCA_028554755.1. Taxonomy (NCBI): domain Eukaryota; kingdom Viridiplantae; phylum Streptophyta; class Magnoliopsida; order Boraginales; family Cordiaceae; genus Cordia; species Cordia subcordata. The sequence continues at coordinate 4,037,864 of JAPTOF010000020.1, forward strand.
TATTATTATATTTAATTAAGATAATACAACTGCCATGTCCAATGTGAATTTTTTTTTTCTCTCTCTCTCTCTCTCTTTCCCCCTTTCTTCATGCGAGTATACCTTGAAATGTGAATGCGAAACATCATATATCGACCAGATAAGAGCTTTCGTTTTCCTCTATGCATCTTATATTATATGTCTAGGAGTTTTCACGTGAAAAATTATTTCAGCTAGCCTATTTGGAGTATTTTCAAAAATTATTTTTTTTATTTTGATTTAAAAACAGAACGAAAACCAAAAAGTTTGTTCGGCATGATTTTCTTTATTATCTTCGAAAACTATTTTGAGAAATATGTCTCAAAAAGGTAAAAAGTGAAAACACGTTTTTATCTCTGCCAGAAAGAACAATTTTACCATTTAGTTTTTCTTTTTCCTTTTCTCTTTTACTATATACATACATATATATATATATATATATATAATAAATTGTAATTTCATGATGCCAAGTGACACTCTATATGACAAGCTTTCCATAATTACTTATTAATTAAATATGTCCATTCTTAGGTCATTTTTTTTCATCATTTATTCAATTGCATTCTTATATTAAATATTTTAATTTAATTAATATTATGTCTTTTTTTTTATATATTATCATTATTTTATTAATTCCATAGTATATGATTATTTCAATAACTATTTAGTAAGATACAAAAACTCTATAGTTAATATATCCAATCACGTACGTCACTCCCTGTGCATCGCACAAGTGTCACACTAGTGTATATATATAGTTAGTAAGTAGAGTAGCCCAAAATCTTATTAAGTGGCCTTAGATTTTATGAACTTTCTGTGTGAGAGAAATAATACTCTAACACTTCCCCTCATATGTGACCTGATTTGGTAATTCAAAGAAGAGGGACACATAGACAAATTAGAACATGACACGTGGATAAAGAAGGATCACATGTGTACAAATATAACTAGTCTATAACTTAGGCTCTGATATTATTTTAAGAATCCTGAGGTTCAACTTAAAACCAATTGATTGCCAGGTAGAGTAGCCCAAGATCTTCTTAAGTGGTCTTAAATTTAATGAACTTTCTTTTTGAGAGGAATAATACTTTAACATATATACATATATATATATATGTATATATATATATGTATATATGGATATATGTGTGTGTGTGTTCGTATATGTCTATTGGTGTTAACACAATAAATAAATACACTAAATTTGAAGTTAGGCTTCGAAGAGATGTAAAAAATTAGTTTTTGCTTTACCAAGATTTGAAGAAGTAATTTAGTGAAGGTTGTTGAAGTCCTAAGAGGAGCATCCTTGGGCAGTGGAAGTAGGCTTGGCCGAACCACCTTAAATCATTTGTCTTTCTTCTCTCTATACTTCAGTTTTCTTTATTTACTTATATTGTTTACATTGTGTTAATATATTGCTTAAAAGAAATTGTTAAATTTCTGGGAATTTTTAAAAACGAAAATCAGTAAATATATCTTAATTCTTCCCCCCTCTTAAAATATTTGCACCCACAATTGGTATCAGAGCTAGGGTTCTACCTATAATTTAACACCTAGCAGAATCTTAGCAAATATGAAGGGAATTTCTATTAAACAAGCACCCTTTTTTTATGGAACAAATTACGCATTTTGGAAACTGAGAATGAAAGTATTTATACAATCACATGATTATAAAGCTTGGAAAATTATAGAAAATAGACCTACCTTACCTACAAAATTAGAAGGAGATAGGAGAGTACCCAAACCTGAAACTGAATGGAATGATGAAGATATTAAACTATTTGAGTTAAATCAAAAAGCATTACATTATCTATTCAATGCTGAATGCAACTGAATTTGCAAGGGTAATGGGGTGCATTTCGGCTAAGGAACTTTGGGACCAATTAGAAGTAACTTATGAAGGAACTAGCCAAGTGAAAGAATCTAGGATTGCTATGCTTGTACATAGATATGAATTGTTTAAGATGCTTCCAAATGAAAATGTTGAGCAAATCTTTTCTAGATTTGTTGAAATTACTAACGGCTTGAAAGCACTTGAAAAAGATTATTCCAATGTAGAGAAAGTAAAGAAAGTGCTAAGGATCTTGCCATATCATGGCAATCAAAAGTCACGGCCATCAAGGAAGCTAAGAATTTAAATACATTGGAGCTCAATGAGCTCATTGGATAACTCATGACTCATGAGCTTGACATAAAAGACCATGAAGAGAAAGAGAAAGAAGCAAAGAAATCCATTGCGCTCGTTGCATCAAAATACACATCATGTGACGATGAGGAAGATGATAAGGACCCGAAAGATGAAGAAATTACACTTCTTGCCCGGAACTTCAAAAGATTCATGAAATTTAGAAGGATGAAGAAAGTGGCATCTTCAAGCAATACAAATTGAAGAAGAAGGGAAAAGAAGGCAAGGATTTCAAAAGGACAAAAGATGAAAAAAGTGATGAATTGAAATGCTTCAATTGCAACAAGTTGGGACACATAATAGCAAATTGTCCAAAGCTTTCAAAGAAGAAAGAAGGCAAGGCACTCAAAGCCACTTGGGACACCTCCGAAAGCGAAGAAGATGTGGAAGAGCAACATGAGGTAGCCAACTTTTGCCTCATGGCCAATGAGGATAAGGTACTATCTTCACCTTCTCCATCTATTTATTATTCATCTAGTGAAGAAGAGGAAAAGGACTATAGTTTTGATGAACTAAAAGATGCATTTGCTAAATTGCATGATGATCTATCTCTAGTTTTGGCAAAAAATAAGCAAATGCATAGAAAATCGAAACTTGTTCTTGATGAAAAAGAAATTTTAGAAAAGAAAAATGCCTCTATTATAGGAAAAAATGGAAATCTTCGAAAAAAAAATGATTCATATATCGAAAATTTTGTGAAATTTGAGAAAGAGGTTAAAGATTTGAAAAAGAAAAACATGGACTTGAATGGGATTATTCAAAAATTTACAAATGGCAAGCAGAATTTTGAAAAACTCCTTGGAAGTCAAAAAATGGCTTTTAATAAGAACAAAATTGGGTACAAACCAAGTATAAATCAAAAGTATTTCAAAACCTACTTTGTCAAGGCTTCTACCTCTACATCATTCTCTTCACCAAAATCCAATATTACTTGTACATATTGTGAAAAGAAAGGACATGTATCTACTCATTGCTACTACAAGAAATTTCGTGATAAAGGATCACATGTTCCACATTGGCAAATACCTCAATGGGCGGTCAAAAACAAAAACTAACGCCAAGGACCCAAAGTGTTGGGGATCCCAAAATAAAGAATTGCATTTGAATTTCATGTGTGTAGGTATGCAATGAAAGCAAAACAAGCAAAATGAAGTGGATCTTGGATAGTGATTATTCCAAGCACATGACGGGGAACTCTTCACTCTTCACTCTTCTGCAAATTAAAAAAGACAAAAGGAGGAGACGTTACCTTTGGCAACAATAGCAAAGGAAAAATAATTGGAAAAGGAAGCATTGGTAACGAAAACTCTTTTGCTATTCATAACGTCTTACTCGTAGAAGGCCTAAAATTTAATCTACTTAGCATTAGTCAATTGTGTGACAAAGGTCATAAAGTAATTTTTCAATCCTCTAGTTGCATTATCTATGAATATGGAAATGATAATGTATTATTTGTAGCTAAGAGAAATGAAAATGTCTACACCGTTGAAATTGATCAACTTGTATGTCAACATGTTAAATGCTTGTCCGTTGTGCATGATAATGCTTAGTTATGGTATAGAAGATTAGGACATGCTAGCATGAGTTTGTTGAATAATTTGTCAAAGCATGATCTAGTTAGAGACCTACCAAAGTTAAAATTTGAAAAAGACAAAATTTGTGATGCTTGTCAACTAGGAAAACAACATAAGACATCATTTAAATCCCTAAATAAAGTTTCAACAAATAGAGCATTGCAACTATTACATATAGATTTGTTTGGACCTATTGATGTGGCTAGCTTAGGAGATTCTAGATATACATTTGTAGTAGTAGATAATTATACTAGATTTACATGGGTCATATTTCTTGCACATAAAAATGATGCCTTAAATGAATTAGCAAGATTGTGTAGAAAAGTACAAAATGAGAAAAGCTATTTTATAACTTGCATCCGTAATGATAATGGTACCGAATATGTGAACACTCCTTTCATGAACTTTTATGATGAACATGGCATTGAACACAACTTTTCGGCCCCTCGGACTTCTCAATAAAATGGGGTAGTAGAGAGGAAGAATCGTACATTACAAGAAATGGAAAGAACTATGTTAAAAGAGCACAACTTGCTAACATATTTTTGGAGTGAAGCCATAAATACTACATGTTATATACAAAATAGTGTTTTGATTAGACCCATCTTAAATAAAACTTCATATGAATTATGGCATGGAAAAACATCTAAAATTTTGTACTTCAAAGTGTTTGGTTGTAAATGTTTTATCCTAAATACTAAGGACTACTTAAGGAAATTTGATGCTAAATTCGATGAAGATATATTTTTGGGTTATTCCATAAAGAGCAAAGCATATAGAATATATAATAAAAGAACTCTTGTTATGGAAGAATCAATGCATGTTTCATTTGATGAGACTAACCCATTTGAGCCGAGAAAGGAAATTGATGATATAGGATATCTTTTGGAAAAGATGACACTTGAAGATCCAACTCCAAAAGACAGAGAAACTCCTCCAAAACAAGAAGATACAAAACAAGAAGAAGAACATCAAGAAAAGAGGTCTCAAGCCAATATGGAAAGTGAAAGTTTCCTAAACAAAGGAAATATTGAAACCAAAGAAATGCATAGAGACCTACCGAAGAGTTAGAAGTTTGTAAGAAACCATCCTCAAGATCTAATCCTTGGTGATCCAAATGAAGGTGTAAGGACTAGGGGTAATATTAATGCTTTTTGTAAACATTATGCATTTATGTCTCATGTATAACCCAAAAATGTAAAAAAAGCCTTATTTGATGAAAATTGATAATTGCCATGCAAGAAGAACTTAACCAATTTGATAGAAATAAAGTGTGAAAGTTAGTTGAAAGGCCTAAAGATAGACCGGTAATAGGAACAAAATGGGTATTTAGAAACAAACTAGATGAAGCTGGTATAGTAACTAAGAATCAGGCTAGACTAGTACCATAAGGATATAATCAAGAAGAAGGAATTGATTACTATGAGACCTATGCCCCTGCAGCTAAACTTGAATCCATTCGTATGTTACTTGCATTTGCATGTTAAATGGACTTCAAACTTTATCAAATGGATGTTAAAAGTGCTTTTTTAAATGGCTTCATTGAAAAAGAAGTTTATGTTGAACAATCACCCGGTTTTGAAGATTCTTGTTTTTCAAATCATGTTTTTAAACTAGAAAAAGCATTATATGGTTTAAAACAAGCTCCTAGAGCTTGGTATGAAAGACTTAGTAGATTTCTTGTGGAAAACAACTTTGAAAGAGGAAAACTTGACTCTACCTTGTTTATTAAAAGAGAAGGGAATGATATTTTACTTGTTCAAATCTATGTTAATGATATAATCTTTGGTGCTACTAATGTTTCTTTATATGAGAGCTTTTTAAATGTATGCACAAGGAGTTCGAGATGAGCATGATGGAAGAATTAACACAAGCAAAGGAGGGATCTTCATCAATCAAGCCAAATACACCAAGGAAATTATCAAAAAATTTGGGCTTAAAGATGCAAAAGAAATTGGAACTCCCATAAGCCCTCAACGAAATTGAATAAGGATGAGAAAGGTAAACCTGTAGATGAGAAGAAATACAGAGGTATGATTGGTAGCCTACTATATTTAACTGTCTCCAGACTTAATATCATGTTTGCAGTTTGCTTATGTGGTAGATTTCAATCCAATCCTAAGGAAACTCACTTAGTTGCTCTAAAAAGAATTATTAGATATCTTAAAGGAACAATTAATCTATGGTTTTGGTATGCAAAAGGAACTTCATTTGACTTATGTGGATTTTCTGATGCTGACTACGCTGGTTGCAAAGTAGATCGTAAGAGCACTAGTGGGACTTGTCAATTCCTAGAACATTCCTTAGTATCTTGGTCCTGTAGGAAACAAAACAGTGTCGCTATCTTTATTACCGAAGCCGAACATATTATAGCTGGTAGTTACGTAGCTCAAATTTTGTGGATGAAACAAAATTTACTTGATTATGGCTTGCAATATGATCATGTTCCTATATATTGTGATAATACTAGTGCAATTAATTTCACTAAAAACCCAGTTCAACATTCAAGAACTAAGCATATTGAGATTTTAGGCACCATTTCATTAGAGATCATGTACAAAAACGAAATATCATACTTGAATTTCTTGATACTTTGTATCAAGTTGTTGATATTTTTATTAAACCATTGTATTAGGATCAATTTTGCAAGATTAGAAGAGAAATTGAAATGATAAAAAGTGGTTGAAATAGATATATATGTGTTATATGACTTGGGCATGGAAAAAAACGCATTTAGGTACTTTCTGACCAGGCCGGTCGATCGGCTTTGAAGCTATAGGGCGTCCAGCTAAAAAAAGAAAAATTTAAGGTGCTCTCTAATCTGGCCAATCGACCAGTTTAATGTGGACAAAGTTAAAATTGGGGGTTTTAACCCCAAAATCACTCAATTTCTCCCAAAATTTTCTAACCCTAACTAAAAACTCTCTCAAACCCACTTATAATTCTTCAATTTTCAATCAATTTTTTCCAAAATTCTTCCTATATTTTGATTACCCATCTCAAAAAACTAGTTTTCACCGATTCATTTGTCCAAAAACCTCGCAAAATCATGGTGAATCTAAGGGCTAGAGGTTAAAAACGTGGAAGAAGAGGAAAGAGGGCAAGAACACAATCTCCTCCACCGCTCGTATCAAAAATTCAAGGAAAACACGCGATTTTATACAGTAAATTTCTTGTGGACTTAGATTTCATTGGCACTGATGTTCTTTTATTATTTGATGATTGGTATATGTTTATGCACCTACATTGTGATGTTCAAGATGGATTGGTGATAGAATTTTATGAGAATCTAGAGGTGTATTGTAGGAGCCCGAAACTTGAGTTAACTTCAACTGTTTGTGGAATTAACTTTGTGCTTAATGAAGAAATTTTGCATAAAATCTTCCATCTGCCTATAGAAGGAGAGGGACATTATAATAGCCAAGGGTGGCTGGAAGGGCTTAAGGGCACTAATTTGTCAAAAGAGGTTATAGATTTTATATGGAAGGATGTAGGGCCTAAGGTTCCTGAGTTAATTTTTCCATTGCTAAAAGATGTTGATTTTAATAAGATAATTGCATTCAAAATCATTAGTGAAGTAATTCTCCCAAGAAACATCAATGATGGGAAAATATCGGTAATGGATGCCTATATCTACTATAGCTTGAAGAAGGGAACTAAAATTGCTCTACCTTTCCTAATTCTATAGCACATGCTACATATTAGTGGAAAAGATGGAGGAAAAACAACTACTCCTAGATATGGTATGGCTTTGATGCATATTTTCTCATACTTCAAGATTTCCTCAAATGCACCATTTAGTAAGTTTGCTTAGAACTTTGATATGCGTTATATGAATTTTATGGGTATTTATTGCTACAATGGGGAACCAATAAATAGAGAGACCTTTAAAAGCTTATCACAAGATCTCCAGGCAACTATTAAGGCCAGAACAAAAAAGGGAACAACGTTTACTAATCCTATCTATGGGCCAAAAGCACAACACGTTGATGACGTGTTTGAGGGAATAGATATAAACTTAGAAGAAGAAGAAGCACCTGAGCACGAGGGAGAAGCTGACATAGGCATACTAGGAGCGATCCCTATGGTTGTTAGTACCTCTGAAGATAAAGAATTAGGTCCTGAAGAGGCTACTCTTATGAGAGTAATGAGAGAATCACGAGCATAGAGGCATATTGATGAGTAACGCTGAGTTGAAATACAACGAGGTATAGATTCTAGCTCAATGGGACAACAAGAAGACCCCTTGATAATGGCACAGATTCTTTCTCAGCTGCAAGCCTTAAATACGAGAATGGGAGAAATGAGGACCACGATGACAAACCAATGGAATGAGCTCACTCTCTGGAGGGAACACATTGATTCCGAAATGGCGAGTATGCGTTCTAACATGCAACAGTACTTTCAAGATCACCATGACCGTGCACCATGATCTTTCATATTTAAAAACTCATTTTTAGTATTAGAAAACAGTTTTTAGTTAACTTTTTAGTTGGTTTTAAACTTCTTGGTTTATTTTCAATTTCTAACTAATGGTATTACCTTTGCTTTATTTCACGAATTAAACTCTTTTAGCTAATGCTATTTTTACTTGTATTTTCCTTCTTGATTCCTTATTAATTTTTTATGATGCCAAAGGGGGAGAAGGAAAAAAAGGAGCAAAGGAGAAAAAGGGCACACAGAAACTTGATTTGCTTGGCTGCACATATAGCTTGACTCATGAGTTGATCACTTGTGATTATATGTTATGATTAGATTGCTTGAACTTGAACTAATAGTTGATTTACATGAGTTTGTTTTGATGATTGCTTTCAAAATATGCATGAGCTAAATTTGACAAGGAGAGCATTTCCCAAACTAACTTTTATTTGAAAAAGGAATGCTTATATTAAAAAGGAGTATCTTTGCTCATATCTTTAACAATTTGTCATAATAAAAAAAGGGGGAGATTGTTGGCTAAAATCCTAATTATTAATTTTGATGATGAAAATTTGATATGCATTCATAATTATTTTACTAAAAGCATCTTGTGAAGATAAGTGCTTAGATGAAACAATAGATGCTTGGAAGATGGAAGAAGATGAACAAATAAGCATTATTTGAAGAAAAAGAAAATGAGAAGACATAAGAAGGAGAAGAGACGTCATAAGGGGTACCGGACGTTCTTGCTCTTTTGTGAAATGCCTAAATATTGTATATGTTTGGCTCAAACTTTCATTTTCATAGCTCAAACATTTTAGATCTCATGCATATTAGATTTCATAAAAGCATAAATAAATTTGAATGCACACGTAGAGTAAAAATGACTATTTGAAAGTGTTTCAAGTCATAAAAAGTATTTACAAAATGTCTTAAAGTGATTTGGAGTTATGAATATTGCATTTAAAGTTTTTTGGCTAAGTTTGGCTTTATTTCACTCTCTGGAGTAGTCGGACCCCCCAGCTGATCGATCGGCTGACCGAGGAGGGTCGCCTGGCCAAGACAGAAAGTGAAGGGCAAAGCCGGACCCCCTAGCTAGTCGACCGGCTAAGGCATCCGGCCTAGTCAATGAGGGCCAAGAGAAGGCCGGACGACCCAGCAGGCCGATTGGCTGAGCGAGTTGCTGTAATAAATGTATTAGTCGTTTATTACTATTCTGACCAATTTTTTCCTCTTTTCCTCAGCTACCAAAATCCTTAACACCCAAATCTTTTTAAATATACCTTCAACACTCATTCAAATCATCAATTTAAGTGTGCAAAATCTCATATTATCATTCAATTAAGCTTTGAGCCATTCTTGCAATATCTTTGAGCTTTCAAGAGCTTCATTCATTGCAATATTCTCTTTTGAGAAGAAAATTTCAGATTCTCTATCATTTCTTGCTCCTTTGATTATATACACACTTTGAAAGTTAAAAATCTTGAGAGATTCATTCATTAAAGCTTGTAAAGTGTGAGGAAATCCTAAATAGTAAAACTCTTGGGTTCTTTGAAGTTAGGCTTCAAAGAGGTGTAAAAAATTAGTTTTTGCTTCACTAAGATTTGAAGAAGCAATTTAGTTAAGGTTGTTAAAATCCTAAGGGGAACATCCTTGGGCGATGGACGTAGGCTTGGCCGAACCACCTTAAATCGTTTGTCTCTCTTCTCTCTATACTTTACTTATCTTTATTTGCTTATATTGTTTACACTGTGTTTGATATATTGCTTGAAAGAAATTGTTAAATTTTTGTGAATTTTTAAAAACGAAAATTAGTAAATATATCTTAACTTAGCCCCCTCTTAAGATATTTGCAACCACAGTTACAAATCTATTCTAACGTTTATATTGCATAGCAAGTCGAGTTACACGTGCGTGAAGCTTATTCTTCGTCAAAATGGACGGAACTAATAACGGAAGTAGGTCTGCTACACTGTTTCAAAAACGTTAAGGGTGATATAAGCGGGTTCAAGAAAGACAGGGGTTAATTTGCACTTATGGTATAACACAAGGGGATCCGGAGCTTTTTATCCTTTGTTTTTTGTATTTTATGCTCTTACGTAGACGTGTAAGCATATTGAAAACTGTAACTAGATGAATTAAGGGCTCATTTGGATTGGCTTTTATTAAAAGCGCTTTTTTTAACAACTTTTGAAAAATAATTTTTTTTTAGAAGTTGAAAATTCTAACTTCTAAAAAAAGTTGTATTTGAGCTTCTTTTTTTTCCAGAATTTTAGCTTTTTTAAAAACCAAATCGAGTAGTTATTACAAAATAATATAACTTTTTCAGGAAAAAAAGTACTTTTTTAAATAAAAAAAAAGTCAATCCAAAAATGCCCTAAGTTGGTCTATAATAGTTTATACTTTTTAATTAAGTGGTTAATTTGTAACCAAAATATGTTAATACAATAAATGTTTTAATAAATCCGCATCATGGGCAGTAGCATATTATTTTTGAATCCGAAATTCACGGAAACAAAGGGAAGGCAAAGTAGGAGGAAAATTGAATTAGGATCTTCTCACATTATTAATTTTTTCATACTAATATAAAAGGAAATTTTAATCATTCATGTGTAGATTATATCATCTCAACTATTCATAAAATTCAAATCTAAAAAATAAGTAGGTATTGGGAGAAAGAAAATGTATTTTTAAACAATTATCTTTTTTTATTTTAGAATTTAAATTTATGAACGGTTGAGATGATTTGATTTACACATAAATGTCAAGGTATTCCTCATATCGATATAAGAGAGTGTTTGATATGAGACGATCTGAATTCGGAAAAAAATACCAAGGCAATGAAAGAGAAATTGTTTCCTTTATTTGGATAGCCAATAGAAAAGGAAAATAATATATACATATATATATGTAACATATATATATACATATATATACGTATATATATATATGTCTCATCTAATGCACATATTATGTTTTGTCTTCTCTCTCATCAAATACACATATTATTACTATAAATAAGTTTGATCATTTATTGTCTCTCACGATAAAATCGGTCTGTTTATCTGTGCCGTCTCTAATGCTGACTTACATACGGGCAAACGTACATATTTTTATACATGCGCAAATGCACATATTTCTACATATAAAGAATGAAATACAAAAACAATAATTTTAAGATAGATTTGTATTTGGATTCAGAATTGAGTATATTAAAGAAAAGAAAAACAATGGTTCTTGTAGTAACGACGACGCAGGCGGCTCCAATTTTCCGAAGAAGATTCTTGCTCACAGCCCAACTATGCAACCAAAGTCATTGTATAATCTTTTTTCTTTTTTTTCCCAAAATTGATTCGGATTCAATCATGCAACCAATATATTATAGGATTTTTTTATTTTTTTGACCCAATTTTTAAAATACCATACAAAACTAACCCAATTCGTATTAAGCTTTCAAAAATAACCCAAACTGATTCTGAAAATACACTTGATGGCTTCCCAGAAGGTGAAATGCATTCCAAGAAGACAGAACGCACTCCAGGAGTGCGCCCGCATTCCCGGAGTGCGTTCCGCACTTCCGGAATCCGTTTTCTGGATTTTTCCTGCAACCCTGCCAGATTTGATTTGATTCCAGATTTGATTTGACTGTGGGAAAGAGAAATTATTCTTAGCAGCGCATTCTAGGAGTGTGTTTGCAGTATCCGGAATATATTCCTTGCAATCAATCATGCTTTAGTCACTTCACGTCACGGGAAATTTCAAAAATCACACTCCTAGAATACGTTTTTTTGCCTATATAAACCCCAACCCCTTCCTCCACCGGATCATTCAATCCATTACCCATCATTCCATTTTCTACCAAATAAACTTTCTACCAAATTCATTCAATTTGTCAGTATAAGTTCTACCAAATTCATTCAATTTGTTAGTATAAGTTTCTACCAAAGCACCTAAAAGAATGAATTCAACCAAGGTTACTGTTCTTTTATACTACGACGGTCACACAATAATGACCGATTACGGTCTTGATTATAAAAGTCCAAATATACCACGCAAAATCAAAATTCATCCCGATACAACTTACGATCATTTTGTTTCTCGTGTAATTAGAAAACTTGGGTTGCGTCCGACCATCGATAGGGTTAACTTATGCTATCGTGACCCTAGATGGGATGCTACATTGCAGTGGATTTACTATTATCCAAGTGCAATAATTGATGATGAAGCGGGGAGATGTATGACACAACTCACTATGATTGGAACCGTTGTGTAGCGCACGTAATAGTGGATGTTCAGTTTGACGACGTGTATGTGCCGCAACAGATGCCCGAAGTCCCGTACCAGTCCAACATGCTGGACTTAAATGCAGCACCGTCTTATGAAGAAGATGAACATATCAAGATTGCAACAACAGCAGCAGAGTTTGCCACTTTTTCCCTTTTCCCGCAACCACAGTCCACTTTTGAAGTCGGAGGACCCTCTCATCATGGCGATGGCACGGAGGAGAGATGTGACATCGTAGCAGATACTGTTTTGTCAGAGGCAGATGAAGAAAACGAGGACGGTGAATTGAACGATCAAGAAGAAGATGCAGTCTCAGAAACAAGTTTGAACTACCAAATTGAGAACGAGGTAGAAGGACTGGATGTCAATGCAAAGGCCGAGGTAGATAAGGAGGAAACAGTGGAGTTCCATACTGTTAGGACTGAATTCTACACGACAAGCAGATACGAAGTCACCAAACGTCTAATATGGGACCCCGACAGGATGGAACTGGCCAAAGAAATGGTGTTCCCATCCAAAGTGGATGGGATAAGGGCTGTTCAATAGAACGCGATAAAAATACAAAAGGAATATAGGGTCGTCAAGTCGAGTAAGACCCTGTGGAAGGTACGATGTAGGGAAACACATAGTGGAAGTGTCGCATGCCTATGGTATGTACGTGTCATAAAGAAAGCAACACACAAGCAGTGGGAGATCATGCAGTATGACACCAGACATGTATGTATTGCATAAATAACTGGGTCGGGGCATAGAAATTTGACCTCGGGTTTGGTTGGATATTTGGTGAGGCATTTCATAGCTGAGAAGGCTGATTACGAGGTCGAACTTATCCAAACTCACATGAAGGAAAAGTTTAACGCAGCAGTCAGTCACAGAAAAGCACGAAACGGTCGGAATAAAGCAATTGAACTAGTGTATGGTAATTGGGACACGTCGTATCAAATGCTCTCACAGTTTCTTGGTGCTGTGATGGCCAAGAATCTAGGTAGTGTTGTGAGATATAGGTTTCCCGAAGGTTCAACGCAGGCTGAAAAAATTTTCAACATGGTTTATTGGGCATTCGGTCTATGCATCGCGACTTGAAGGCATTGTAAACCCGTGGTTTTGCTGGACGACACACACTTGCGGGGAAAGTACAAGGGTCATCTCCTAGTTGCATTAGCCACATACGCCAACTGCCAATGTTGCTGTTAGCTTTTGCAGTTATGGATGCAGAGACAACTCGTACTTGGTCGTGGTTCTTACAGTAGTTACGTGAGAACTTTTTCACTGGGATGCCCCAAGTGTGTATCATTTCAGACAGGCATGTAGGCATCGCATCTGCAATCGAACGGGTTACACGTGACGGTTAATTTGAAATAAAACATCGCATTTGCTTGAGACATCTGAAAAGCAATGTGATGAAAAGATGGCAGAATCAATTCATTGAAGACATGTGTTGGATAACTGGCCGAGAATGTCAAGCACGCAAACATGTGCATGCAATAAACATGATCCTTACTGTGGACCCTAGTTAGAACGGTGTTGGCAGACGAGTACACAAGTTCCTATTCGATATCCCTATCGATACATGGACCATGAGTGCTGATGGGGGATACAGATGGGGTGTGATGACCACAAATAATGTCGAATGCTTTAACGGTGTCCTCGTCGGTGTAATGGGGTTACCCATCACAGCCCTTGTTACTAATACTTTTATGAAGATAAAAGGTTACTTTCATTATCAGTTGGTCCATGCCATGCAGTTGGAAAGTGAAGGCCATCAGCTTTCTCCTAGTGTGAGGGAGCTCTTTGAGAAGTGGGAGACCTCGTCACATCACCATCACGTACTTAGTTTCAGAAAGGATGGTAGAGACCAGGTCGGTCGGTTGCCAGTGCGATGGAACGAGAATCCGCCAAACCAGGTTGTCAACTGGGAAGAAAGTGCGTGTACTTGCGGAAAGTGGGTTGAATATCACTTGCCATGCTTGCATGCACAAACTGTTGCTCGGTTTAGGGAGTTTAATGTGGAGAACATGATACCTCAACAGCTGACAGTGAAATCGTACAAAGATACCTATTGGCGGACATTCGAGCCTCTTAGACATCAATTTTATTGGCCTCCAGCACCTGCATGGACGTTGCATCTGAACCCAAGTCATGTTCGATAGAGAAGAGGACTAGCCGGAGGCCGGCGCATCCCAAAAGAGATGGATCACTCGGACCGCCATGGACGACGAATGTATAAAGCATGTGGTCAACCAAGTCACATTGCTGCAATTTGCCCCAACAACCAAAATGCATAATCCGTTATGTTTAGCAGTTGTCACAAGTGTCATATGCAATCATTTTATGTCTATTTGTTTTGACGTTGTAATGTTATTCTGTAATCGTTTTATGCTTATTTGTTATGACGTTGGAACCAAAATGTGTAATTGTTTTATGATTATTTGTTGTGATGTTGTAATGTTATTGTGTAATTATAGTTGTCTGTCTACTTGTTTTGATGTTATAATGTTAATGTCTAATTAACATTGTCATGTCTACTTCAACCTTAGGTTACTCGTGCATAACATAGTCAATTACTACCAAATTAAGTGCTCAATGGACCATAAAAAACATAACATAGTCTAACATAAATGAAAAACCAAATGAAAGTCCAATCAATGCATAATAATGTGTCATAAATAAATATGAAAAAAAGTGCTCCAAAACTGAATAAATCATCCAGGTGTATAATAATCAGGCCCTTTTCCCCAGTTAGTGCGGTCAGGTAACTGACATCTAACAGGGGATAGTGCGTTGCATTTTCTGGATGAACGTGTCTGACGACGCAGAGGTTTCTGTGCCTGTGGCTGTGTGGTTGGTGCCTAGGTTGCATGTGCCTCGGACTGCGGCGGCTGGTTCTGCTGCTCAACACCACTGTCCACCAACTGTTTGTGAACGTAGTCCCGGGACCCCACGTACCTGCTCGGAGACCCCCCCGATGATAACATTAATCATCATCATCATCATCATCAACATCATAATAATAATAATCATCATCATAATAATAATAATAAATAATGATAATAATATCAATAATAATAATAATAAAATTAATAATAACATCTAAAAGATAACATTAATAATAATAATAATAATAATAATAATAATAATAATAATAATAATAATAATAATAATAATAATAATTTATAATAAATAATGATAATCTATAATTCTAACAACGATTATTCATTCCCTAAACTAACAACAATTAAAATACAAATTAACACAAACTAAAATTAACTATCAAAACAAAAATTACACAAACTAAAAACAAATTATATAATTTAAAACGTTAAAAATAATTGCAAAAAACAACATAAAATAATAATAACTTACAAGATCAAGGCTATATCCTTCGCAATGAGACTGGAAAACTAAAAGATTTCGTGTGGGGGTTGGAGGAATTTTTTTGAAGATGAAAAGGACGGATGAGGAAAAAATGGGTTCTACCGCGAATTTATGGAAAGCGGCCTGCATTCCTGGAACACGGCCGTATTCATGTGGCCGTTACAAACATGGTTCCACGTTCTGGGAATGCATACAACCCGTTTTCAGAACCAGTTTGGGTTATTTTTCAAAACATTTTACGAATATGGTTAGTTTTGCATTATATTTTAAAAATTAGGTAAAAAAAATCCATATATTGTATAATCTGTCTTTGACAGCGACCGTAGAATTATTTATTTATTTATTTATTTTGGTCAATAACCACAGAATTAATTAGGAGCAAACTGCAAATCACAAAGAATAAAAAATAGCCATGTGGTGCACATACAACTAGCATTTAGGGTCTATTTGGATTGGTTTTTTTTTTAAGAAAAAATATTTTTTTTCTTGAAAAAATTATATTAAATTTGCAATAACTATTTGATTTGGTTTTCAAAAAAATTAAAATTTTAAAAAAAGCTTAAATACAATTTTTTTTAGAAACTAAAATTTTCAACTTATCTAAAAAAATTATTTTTCAAAAATTATTAAAAAAATACTTTTAAAAAAAAACCAACCTAAACAAGCCCTTAGCCATTCATGATGTCCTACCTGTTAGTCATTCTATAATTTTCTTTGACAGCTAGCAACCACAAAATTAATTGTGTTGCTCCCACGACTTTGTCCACGTAATCATGTTCAGCCAATTAGTGTCCTTCTACTGTGCATTTCAACTTAATATTCTTCAAACTTTTACGAAGAAGACTTAGGCTCAATTATGCAACCAGGTGTTTCTTTAATAAATTAGAGCAAATTGCAAATCGTGACAAATATGATTTGATTTCGTATGACATGATATATAGTCCACCTGATGCGCATGCTAGTCTACGTACAGCTGGCATATTTCTGCACCGCACCGAGCTAATCAGTTGGATCTTAATTAAATTTGCTCTGCTGATCCAACATAATTAATTAACACACCTAATAACACTCGTTATAAAATCACTCGATTATTAACACTTGATGATCAAACCATTGTAGGACATTTAATTACCGTTTCAAAAGATTTGATCTTAGTATATTTTGTACATCATCTGGAAGGGCAATGTCAAAGCCATTGGGCCTCGTTTGGACTTATTTTTTTAAAGTAATTTTTTAATATTTTTGAAAATTGTTTTTTTTTTTTTGTTTTGGAGAAGTCAAAAATTGTGACTTCTCTAACAAGCTATATTTAAACTTTTTTAGAGTTTTAATTTTTCTAAAAATTTAAGTCAAATACTTGTTGCAAATATAATGTTTTTTCTTTTAAAAAAAAGTTTTTCCTCCCTGAAAAAGGCAATCCAAATAGGCCGTTAAGACTAACTCTAATAGTTCACCCAAACATAAAAAAAACCCTATATTTAGAGGAGTAGTTTGTGCTAATGTGCTCCAACAGCTCTCATATCTCATTCTTCCAATTTTAGGCTTTTCCTAAACTCACAAAACACCCATATATAGAGATTTTTTTCATCTCTCAAAGTCAACACTCAAATCCTATCCCCCATTCCCCATAACTTTAACACTGCAATATCTTAAAATAAGATAGCTGTTGAGTGAAATCAAATTAAAAATTCCTTAAATTGAGAGTTTTATAAAAAATAAAGAAGCTATTAGAGTAGAATTGAAAATAGGGAATCTCAAATTATAATAAATAATTCAAATCACTTAAATTTTAAAAAAAAAATAAAAGAACGGTTGAAGATGGCGTAATATTCCTCATATTCATGTGAGAATGCCAAAGTCCAATAGATCACCTACCAACCTAGTAATCAATACAACCCTTCAGTCTACCTCGAATTAATTAAAGCAAATTGGTGATCAAGACTTAAATTTGAAACTAAACTTTCTTGTTCATTTAACTATATATCTTGTGTGATCATACAGCTTTCTTATGTTACTAAACTTGTTTGTTCATTTAATTATATAGCTTGTGTGATCATATAGCTTTCTTATGTTATTATATTTTCCACTAGTTCAAGGTTAGTGTGAAAGATCATAGTTTTTCTATGTCCGTAGTTAAATATGAAAATAATTGATCATCTACCAACTAGCTTAGTATATATGAAAAGATATTAATGTATTTATTTATTATATTAATACGTCTCTCACATGCTGACATTTATCATAGTGAATTTGATTAGTCAAACTAGGCAAATGAAAGTAATATACCTTGCAAGCTAGGTCCCCTTAAACTGCAAGCCAACACATGCCATCCATGAGAAGTTGAACAGTGTAATTGTTCTGTTTCTCTCTCCTTAACTCTTTTTATAAAGTCGAGCAGGGGCATAAAGGCGCTAAACGTTACCAAGATTAGCAACTAAAAGCTGGGTGAGTTTTCTACAAATTCTTGGTGCAAATTATTGCAATATTGGGATTAAAAGATAATTTAAATGGTTAAAATTATCTCTCCCAAACGTGAGGTTTTAAGTTCAATTCTATTGCATTAGGGGGCTTGACACAAAAAAAAAGCTATCTACAATATTGGCTTTTTTTTTTTTTTAATCAACAGTATTGGCTTATTCGAGAGAGAAAAAAAATAAAAAATTCTATATATTCCCAAACTCTCCCATGTAATTTTAGTTTTACCTATAAGGTGAATAAAATCATGCAATCTTATAGGAGCATACATGGTGGACTTGATATTAAAATCAGCTACAATGGGCACTGGCGCGGCACGATCGACCAGGCTTGGGGACACGACAAGGGTGTGGCTCGGGTTTTTGCTCTGGTCTAATCTCTTCGGACAGAAATCTAAAATGGTTCGTAACTGAAAATCTTTCATATTTGGATTAAAACCCAACAGTTATGACAATGGTGTTTACAAAACTCTCCACTAATGTTAGTATTAATGTCTAGAAGTTATGGCATATTATGGAGAACGGTTTCAACCGTAACATATCTTAGCATCTGAATTAAATGCAACTGATCAATTCGTCTATTCTAGTAGAGCTGTAAAGAGAAAATTTTATTAGCATGAACATTTCATTTTCATATAGTGTATTTTTATGGAGAGAGTTCTTTACTTAGTAGTTTGCAAGTTTTTACCGTAGAGTGCTACCAACGTCAAAAGATACGTAGCTGTTGTATTTTGGGAAAGATATGCCACATCCCCTTTCGCACTGGTTGAGGGGGCGCAAATCCTCTAAAGATATCGTTTACAAGTCTTGGCTATTTTTAATTATATCTTTATTTAGTATCTTTAGTTTAATTTATTTATCTTTATTCTAAATTTTCAAGATTTACATGCTATTTTTCAACAATAATAGAGCAGCTGTATTTAAACGTTCTAAGACAAAACCCAGAGAACCGTCTGCCATCATTAGCTATTTGTTGCGTTTCAGTGAGATTGGTCTGCAAATTGAGTTGGAAAATCTTCTTATTGTCCTTCACACGTTTTTCTTTATTGTTAGTGGGCTTTGCTTGACCGCGTTATCTTATCATTTGTTTCTCTTTTTCTAGTTTAAAGTCGGAAAAAAGTCAAATAATACGATATTTGAATTTATCGAAATTGAATTTGTAATCCCTCGCACTGAAACTCACTACTAGATTACTAGCTCGGGTTGTCATCATTTGTTTTACTTTATTGTTACTATTTCTTTAAGTTGGTGTTTGCGATAGCATGAAGTTAAAATTAATGTGGACATGTGGTTATAGTTCATGGTCCCAAATTATAAATTATTTCAATTAGTATATTGAGCTGAGCCTTAAATTCATCTGCAGTTTGAGGTATGTTAGGACATTTTTTGCACCTTATTTTCTTTGCCTAAAATCTTACTTTTTCTTTTCTTCTGGCTTAAAACGTATCATTCCACAAACAAAAACTGAACCCTTTACATAAAGTCTCAAAACCTATTCAAATATGGACATGAGATTCCACTCAATACAAATCATTCGATTTTCATGGCTGTTTATTTGACGTCAATTTTGAATTATACTCCGAAGTTCATGTCTGTGAAGCTATTTGGGTTGTTGAGTGAGGTTTCATCATTAGGCCTTTGGTTTTGGGCATATGTATTGGGCCCTTATGATGGCCAGAAGAGGGTTGTAAAGAAAATTTAACATATTGGGCCATAAGTCCAGAAAATAATTGCCTTTTTTTTTTTGATGGTCTCCATGAAATTCCAAGATCCATGGGCTAGCATCCCGGCGTGGACTAATATGTATTGCACAGGTGACAACTGATTGTTCGAGCCGTTAAGCTGAAGGTACATAATTCTTTGCAATACGTGGAGTCTTACTGTTCTTACGTTCTTTTTGCGGGTAAATTTTGTGTTTTGTTATAAGTATGTGTTTATCTCCTTTAATTGAAAAATTAGTTAGTTATCCCCTGTACTTTTCAAAAGTGAAGCACACATGCAGTGAAGTACAAATGCCCATTTTTCTAACGCCATAAGTTTTGGCTAACAAAAATGCAAAAAAACTAATTTGCCCTTCAAATCCAGGGGCTAATAATACACTTATGGCAACCATAAGGGGGTACGACACACTTATGAAAAACCACAGGGGGGACAGTGCTATTTACCATATTTAATTGGAAACGTAAAGTAATTAATAATTAGGTAATTGATTAATAATTAAATAAATTATTATTAATAATTTAATAATTAATTAATTAATCAAATAATTGAAATTTAAAATTAATTTAATTAATAAGACGGTGGTTGTGCGATTATGATGACAGTGAAGGTTAGTTTCTTTTCTTATTTTTTATTTTTTGATTACAAAAATATTTACTTGTAGTAACGAAATAAAATGCAAATATGTTTGTAATATAATTGGTTATAATTTACATATTTTAAACTAAGGTTAAGGGTTCAAGTCTTTTATCTTACAAATGTTTTTTCAAAACAAAAAAGAAAGGGCATTTTTTACCAAAATTAAGTTTAACAACAAAAAAACTAAACCCAATCGCAAGTTCGGCGCGTGTACCACACGCTCGGTTAAATCTAAGAGAAAAAGTGATGAAAAGGAGTAATGTGCTTTACTTTTGGAAAGCACAAGGGGGTTAACCAACTAATTTTTAAATCACAGCGGGTAAACGTACACTTATCACAAAACACAAGGGAATTTTGTGCTAGTTACCCTCCTTTTCGTCGGAGATTTTTAAGATGTAAATGTTCACTTTTGCTAATAAATACTTGGCAGAAAAAAAAAAGATCTTTTTTTTTTTTATTAGATTGCTCTTTACCATTTGGCTAAGGGAGTAGTAATATATGGTACACACCACGAGCATGCTTTGAATCACATCATGAAGTCACGATTCATGTCGGAATATACATTCCATCTACGTAAAAAAAAGTCATACACTCCAAGTTCACCATATAAGATTTTAATCTTTTTCTCATAACACCAATTAATTTTTGGACCAACCCAATAATTCTGAATAAGATTATGAACCTTAATTAGTTCAGCCTTGTTTATCTCTCATTTAGGTGCCCCACTCTAGGATAACGAGTGTAAAAATTTGAATTTTGTTTTGGTGTTTATCTTTCGTTAGTCCTCAAAGAAACAAGTTGCAATCTCAAGGTCTAGCACCAAAGTTGAGTACCGTGCAACTGCATCTGTCACTGTTGAATTTTGTTAGATTAAAACACTTCCAGGTGAGTTGAATGTTGTGCAAATGACTATACTCCAACACTTTGGTGTCTTAATATTGGACGGTCAATCCAGTTTTCCATGCCAAAACCAAACATATGAAAGTGGACGCACATTTTGTTCATGATAAGGTGTGGTTGCCGAAGAGTTTATATTCAAATTTATCTCTCTACTTATTAGATCAGATAGTAGATATTTTAGCCCAAAGCCAGTTTATCACTTGCTTCAAACTACTCAGCGACAAGCTCAACCGTTTGTAATCTAACTTTCTCTGAGGGGCATGATAACAAGTGTACAACTTTGTATTTTATATTGGTGTATATCTTTTTTTAATCTTCCTAAATTTATCTCTACTTATTTAGGTTTGTTCATCCATACTAATATATATATATATATTGTACTATAGTATATAACTGAACCTCTTGTGCACACAAATATTAATCAAGAAATACGACCTGTTTCTCTCCCTTCGTTGTCAACTCGCTACAATCCCAAACTTTTCGTAGTGCTCCACCCCGCTAGCAACCATCGAATGGGTCTATTTCACGGGTGTCCACATCTCACATGAAGTTGTAGTCATCTTCATAATAATATGTTCTCAAGAAACTACAAGTAGAAGGTTTAAAGAGATGATAGAAGTAAACCTTTTGGCTTTCTTTATGTCACTGTTTCTTCAAATTAATCATCGAAACATGATGATCACTGAAAATTTGTTTCGCTTACGTAGGTCGAATATATTTATGTTCATAAAATTGTGCCCTACCTAAGCTATAGTGATCATGAAATTGACATGCAAATAATAAGACTGAATCCATATAAGATACGGTTCTTAGTGAGGGGTTACGGTGGTGGTGGTGGTGGTGGTGGTGATGGTGCTAATACAATTTGGAATTGGCTTTGGGAAGACGCGAAGAGAAAAAGGCCAAACGAATCAATCAGAATCATATAACTATACATCTATAATATATGTAAAACAATGTCAAAACCAGCTATTTTTGTTAAGTCTGTGTACAACCTTAAATCATGCCATTTGGATTTATGTGTACAAGTTAATTGCCTACCATGTGTACGTTTGCCAACTGAATACCACCTGTAATAATTAAACAATTAAATCGACAAAAAAATCCTTTATTACATGTTACAATTTTTAGTTTCCTTTTCATATCCCTGAGCTCTTTTTGATATCATCAATTTTTGGTCATAATTTTTTCACATTATAATCTTTTCCCAGACCTTTTCTAATAGCAAAAAATCCTAGAGTTTTATTACACGTTAAGATTTTTTCCTTTCATTTTCATATCTATTTTTAGTATAGTTTTTCCTTCCATTTTCATTCCCGTCAACCATGGCATTGCAATTCTCAGCACTCAAAAACACCAATCCTTTGGCCGGCCATACCAGCTCAAGCAAATGTTATTATAAATATAGTAATAACCACTAATCAAGCAATTTCCACCCATTTTGTGCTGAACTCGATTTTCTTTTTACTAGAACCTAATTTTGATTTAATACCCCATATCCAATCCAATCCAAATGCGCGATTTCCCTTAATAGATCGATTAACCATGGAAAATTACTGTGGCGGTGTTGCATCTAATATGGAAGCCCCCGACCTCACGCGTTCAATCTGCCTCTCTGATGATATGTATGGTAACCCCACCAATCATGTTAAATTAATTCTGTCAATCGATCAATTGAGGGCATGTTCACCCTCTATATATGTAGTTTGAGTTGTATATCACCATCATATTGCTCGATTCGTTTTTCTTTTTAACTTTTGGCTTCTATCAGGTATGACTTATGCTATATCCTTAAAAATTATTCTTTTTTTCCCTTTCCACATACATATATATGTTAGATTGTGCATATATAAAGTATCTTATTAGTATTTCGTTTTTCTTTCTTACTTTCGTTTTTTTTCAATAAGATTTTTTTTTCTTTTTTATGTGCAGATAAAGAAATTGTGTGTTTTTTCGGATGGGTTATCCTTTTTTTTTTAATTAATTTATTTGGACTTGAAACGATTGAGTCAGCTATGAATATTTTTGCTTTTAAAATGATATTTTTATTTTTCTTAATTTTGGGTTGATGAAATGGGGTTTGGTCTGATTTTTTTATCATTTCTAGTAAATAGTAAAAGAAGCAAAAGAAATATGGATAAGTAATTGATAATGAAGATTTTTATTGTCTTTTTGCTTTTAATGATAAATTTACTCACATGTGGTTCCACTGAGTTTATAAAGTTAGCATTTATATCTTTCATATAAAATTGATCACATTTGGTTTGACAGAGTCTATAACTAATTCTTGCAGTACAAATTGCTGTTATGAGGAGGCCGAATGAGTGCTTAATTTGTGCTTCATGTTTATCTGTGTTTAAATTTTTACTTTTTTTACACTTTTGTTAATGTTATATAAGTATTTATTTTAGTACTAAAAAAACTTTACAAAAAATACAATACGTAGTTTCTTATTGGATTCGTGTAGTAAAATTCTCGCCGGCTTAACAATTTTGAATACGAGGTAAGTTATTAGGTGTTTGCTTTCTTTATAAGCTGATCAACTTTTGTAATTGTATTTCCTTTTATTAACAAAATCGGATTATATATTGTATAATGTACAAAAAGAATGCGTGCAAGAGTGATTCCACTATAAAAAGTGAAGATGACTTGATAACTCTAGAATTCTTGAATGGCATAAAGTGTTATGGGATGCCAAATCATGTGTTGAAACTGAAAGTTAAAGTACCTGTCTTGCTTCTGAGGAACATAGATCAGAATGGAGGACTATGCAATGGAACACAATTGAAAATAACTCAACTAGGCAAACACGTGATTGACGCAAAAATTTTGCTTTGTTCAAAAGCCGGAGATAAAGGGTTCATTCTAAGGATGGTGCTTACCTCGTCAGATTCACACCTACCATTCAAATTCTAGAAGCACCAATTTCCACCCATAGTTTCATATGGGATGACAATTAACAAGAGCCAGGGCCAATCCTTATCAAATGGTGGGTTGTACTTACCACACCCCATTTTCACTCACGGCCAACTCTACATTGAAGTATCACAAACAAAAAGGGCTGAAGATATTGATTCATGATGAAAAAGAAGTTGGCTCAAATAAGAATATCAATGTTGTTTTCAAAAAATTTTTCCAAAATATGTATTAAACCACTCTTCAACTTTCAACAGTTGTATTTTACGTCTTTATATTATATATTATAAGATACAAATTAACTTATGTTATCTCAAATATTATGGTATTAGTTATATATAATTCATCATAGTTTCATTTTAATATAAAAATATTTATTTGTATCCATCCTGTCTAGATGCACGAGTGCTACATTAGTAATAAAGGAGTGTAAAGAAAGGAGTGTAAAGAGTAACACTTTCTGAAAGGCGGAAAGGGGAAAGGATGTAAAAGTAGGCTGGGTATCATTTTAACTTTTGTTTGCTCTAGTTTCTTGAACTAAATATTGATGTTTCTTTGTCAAGGATGGTTAATTTCCATGTTCCAAGATATTATGTACGAAATTTTATGTTATACTTAACTGAAAATTATATTTTAATCTTTAAATATTAAAGAACAACTTGTTGTATGAAACTCTTAGGGCTCGTTTGAATTGACTTTTTAAAAAAAAAAAACGCTAAATTGTTTTTGAAGCGAAAAAATCTGGCCTTTCAAAAAAGGTTTTTTTTTCAAAACCAAACCAAATAGTTATTACAAAAAAAATATACTTTTTTTTCGGAAAAAAGTGCCCTTAATAATTCAAAAATATTAATTAAAGCAACTAATGATATTATTAGATAACTCTTGTAACATTATCATAAAAATTTGGAAAAAGGGTAATTTTAGGTCTTAGACTTTGCAAAATATGGAAAGGGCATGAATTTCAAAACTTTTAATGTAAGGGTTTGAAATTATTAAAAAAAAAATTTTTGGTCAATTTTAACTGATGGTGTTAGTTCTATGCTGACATGACCTTTTTTAACTTTCAAATCTTACATAGCAATTCTTTGTTCTTTTAGATCTTATGTGGTTTTTTCGTACCTGATATTGCAAAACCTACTTGTAACATAAACACAAATATAACAATTCAAAGTTCAAACCAATATGATATTTAAGTACATGTGTATAATTTTGACTTTTTTAAACTTTGGAATAACTTTGGATTTTTATGTGCATGTATACATTTGATCTAGGTTATTTTGAGGATTAAGAATTTCCTCTTGTTTTTGAAGTCATCACATTAACTGATGTATTTTTGCTAACCTGCAATTAATTTTTCTAAATTGGCTTTTATAATATTTTTCCTAGGCCCTTTTTCCTATGATTATTTTACTATTTTTTATTTTATAAATGAAGCACATATGTACAAGTTTATTTTATTGGTTCATCGTGATTTTGTTTGAATTTTTTATTTTTAATGGTTTATAGACATAGTTAATTTATATTTCTCAAATTTTAAATATATACAATTTTTTATATTTAGCAAAAGAAAAAAATGAAGAACTTGTATTAATAACTAATTAAGACACTCAATTTGGAAAAAAAAAAATCTTTTGTAATTTATATATGTTTATATGTCATCTAGCTTGGAATTGTTGTATTTGTGATATGATGCATAAAACTTGCAATGCCATTGTAAAACAACCACATAACATGTAAAAGATAAAAGAATTGCCACATAAGTTTTGAAAGTAAGAAAAAGCAAAAGCCGCAAGCACGAAACTAACATTGCTAGTTAAAAGTGTATAAAATGTCACTAGCTTATAAGTTCAAACCTTTCTATTAAAAGATTGAAGTTTAAGCTCTTAAATCCAAATCTTACAAAATTTTAGACTCAAATACCTTTTCCCTAAAAATTTTTATACATTATTAGGAAATTTTTTAAACTAAAGATAAATATAAAATAGGAAAAATATAGAATTAAGAGCCTCAACTTTGAAATATTTAATAGAAGGGTTTGAACTTATAAAAATGAAGTTTTACACGCTATTAAGTAATGATGTTATTTTTCATTTACATGGCATTTTTTTTCTCTTTCAAATATTAGGTAATATTTTATATTTCTTCATAATTTAGGTGAATTTTCCAACATTACATTTCCAAGTCTACATGGTATATACAAAAATTAATATGACCAAAAAAGAAAAAGGACTCAAAAAGGGGGCAGGGAGGAACCCAAATATGCTTTATGGTGCTAAAATTGGAAAAAAAAATTCTCTTAATTTGTAAAACGAAAAAATCACTTAGCAAAGTACTCTTAATTTATAGGGTTTTATTATTTCTTAAATTCATTTAATTTTCTATTTTAATATTTAAATTGCACAATTAATTTAAATTTTTAAATATATATAAATTTTTTATGTTAAGCAAAAGAAAAAATATAAATTTAATTTATACTTCCACAGTCAACAAAAATTCTCAAAATTTATATACGCGCACATGTAAATGATAACTTAAAATTTAAAAGTATGTGTATATGCCATGTAGGAAAATTGACCTTAACTATAAAAGAAAAAAATATATCACATAAGATCTGGTATGAAAAACATTGCCACGTAGCAAAGAACTAACATTGTTAACTACTCTTGTTCCTGACACACCTATTATTGGGTATCTTTCACATATCTGGAGTTTACATGTATACATATACATATACATATATATTATACATATATGTATACATGTATGTATATATGTATAATATATATGTATATGTATATGTGTGTGTATATATATATATATATAGACACACATATGGTATTGATAAAGAGGCATAGACATTTTGGAGGGGAAAGTATTAATGATATATAAACCTGTGATATTGACCCAAAAAAAAAAAAAAAGAGAAGCATATTGTGCCTTTATTATATATACAGATTCCATTAAGAAGAAAGAATTGATCAATAACACCATCAATAGAACAATTAGGACTTAGGAGGTTTTTTCTATACTTTTTTTTACTAATTAAATAATTAAACTATCATTCTAAAGGACTTCGTATAATTATTGATGCATGGTATGGTTATTAAAGATTAAATAGATTACTCCAGCATTTTAGTGCAAAATCTAATAAAACTGGTTGATAAAACGAACACGCACCATTATAATTGCATTAACTTATTTGATGATGGATTGGTTTTAGCTTAGTTGATTGTTGCAAAAAAGTTGTGAGTTTATTGTACATGATTTACCATAAATTTGGATGCAACGAATTTTCAATCATATATTTACCATACATATAGTTTCATAATAGAGAGCTGAATTTCAATGATTTGCTATACTTATATATAAATAACCACATATATAATTTTACGTAAAGGAGAATTTAAAACTGAACTGTTATATTCTCGTTATAGCAAATGGCAAAGGTGGTTTTGAAGGGAAAAGAAGTAACGGTAGTGTGACATGATCGAGATATGAATGAATAACACAAAACATTATTATATATATATATATATATATATATATTCTCTAAAATATGGTGTTTGTGATGGCGTAAAGTTAGAATTAATATTGTTCTAGTTCGACGATCATAAATTATGAATTATTTTGATCAAGATTAGTTATCTGTTTAGATAAATAAATGGCTTTTATTTATGTGATCACTAAGGATTGGTTTGAATTGACTTTATAAAAATACTTTTTTTGTATAATTTTTCAAAACAGTAATTTTTTTATAAGTTTAAATTTTTTACTTTTAAAAAAAATTAAACGACCGCTAAATAAAACTGACAAAGGGCATCACACTT
Organism: Cordia subcordata; assembly: GCA_028554755.1. NCBI lineage: Eukaryota > Viridiplantae > Streptophyta > Magnoliopsida > Boraginales > Cordiaceae > Cordia > Cordia subcordata. The sequence continues at coordinate 4,066,194 of JAPTOF010000020.1, forward strand.
GTCCATGGAATCATTTGGTCAAGTGAGAGAATGTTACACTATTTTTTGAAGTGGTCTTGGTGACCACACAATTACAATTAAAATTCTTGTGGTTCAATCGTGATAAAGAAACCATGTTTAACATCCTATACTGCTTCCAATCCTTGTCTGCCGGGTTTTTGCCTCAACTTCATGTACACTATTAAGAGCCATAGTATCTAATGACGACATATATATATATATATATATATATATATATATATATTTAAATCCTTGATTTTCTATTCCCATTTACCCAGCCATCCGTAAACTTTTCCAAAGACATCAGCCGAACCAACCACTCGCCATGGTTACCAAGGCAACCATGGAGAATGTGGCGCGGACAAGCTCACCGTTAGTGGTTACAATTGATATTGTTCTTTCATGATTAGATTTTCTGTTTTATTCGATTAATCGAGAACAGCTGCGATTGCTTTACAGTTTACACCATAAAAAGAAAAAGAGACGTTTCTGATGAAGCCTGATTTCCTGACGAGAAGCTTCAATTTGTTTACAATTAAGCCTTTTGATTAGATATATCCGTCAATTGGACATTTTGAAATGAGGAACAGGTATATATGTATATTAGAAGTAAGAAGCAGAAAACGCCTTTAATGCAATGGCTTTGTGAGAGCATATGAAGAGAGCATGTATAGAAGAATCCAACTGTTAGATATGAATAGATCAGCATGTTGATAGTCTAGTAGTAGATTTTGAGCCAACCAATTAATAAATTTAGCTAGATTAGCAATTATAAAAGGAAGACTTCCAGAAAAGAAATCACACACATGCTTAATTATATATTGCAAAGGAAAGCAATGCAGAAACGGTCCATGGCAAAACTCGCAAAGCAGAAATAGAATCGAAATTACAGCAGCAAAATGAACAACACAACTGATCTTGCTTATTTGAAATGGAAAGTACCTCTTTATTGGTGCATAGAAGACAAACCCAAACTGATCAAAAGACAGGACAGGACCCAAAACAAACAGTAGCAAGTAATTCAAGCTGCATGAGTTTCAATCACTGAAGCTCTTGTTGAGATCATGCAAGTATGCTATCACTGATCTGGAGGATATGTATCGAGCTTAAACGAGCCTTTTTCCAGGTAAACTTTTCTCGCTGAATCTACAACTGACTTGTTTGTGCGATGGAGTTTCAGTACCTTCAAGCTTGTTACATCTGAGAAGCCAGATGAGACTTCCTGAAGCTTTTCATAGTTTTGAAGGACCAGATGCGTAAGACTTGGGAAGCTTCGCTTTGAAGCACTCCAAGTCTTCAAATCTGTCCTCCCAATGAGCAAGAATATGAGAGAAGGGAAGCCTTCCTCTCCTGATTTCCAGGATGCTCCTTTTAACGCATCGTCTTTCAACTTGAGTTCCTCAAGCTTTTCCAATTTTTCTAGTGTTTGCATTTGCTCCCACGGAAGCGAAGTTCCTGACAAAGTCAGTTTCTGCAGTTTTCGTGGGAATTGGTTGATAAGTTCTAAATAAGGGTTTAATTTGTATATTAGATGTACTTGATTTTGAAATAGAATGCTTCTTAATCGATGTTTTTAATATAATTTTGCATAATTGTGCTTAGGAAAATGAGTTGGATGCACTATATATATATATATATATATATATATATATATATGGATATAGAAGCTTTTTAGATGTGTTTGTAGCGGTCAAAGTTGACATCGTTCCGTGGAAAAATGCCAATAATTGCTACGCGAGTTTGACCGAGTTGACCAAGATTAAAGATATTTTTTTGGGCTTTTGGAAGGAAATAGATTAAATATTAGCAGACTTTTTATTTTGTCGGAACTTATGTTTAAAGTTTTTATCTTATTATTCTTTTTGGGCCAGGTTTCCCTATCCAACAAGGAAAATAGGTTAGGATTTTTCTTATATAAATACCTCTTATTTGCATTTTGGAAGGCATACAACTTTTTAGCAGACAACAGTAAATTTTCTCTTTATTCTTTGGGCAACATTCATGGACAAGATGTTCTCATTTTCTTTTCTAGCCGAGCATTAATCAAGATTTCGGTTTATCAAATTCGTGAGATCTAAGTGTTTTTATTCCTTTCATTCTATTTTGGTATTTGCGTATTTACTGCTTCAATAATTAATATTGATCCGCGATTATTTATTAATTGCATGACAATAGGTAGCCAGTTAGATTAATTAAATTTATCTAAATATAGTGGTAATCAGATTTCCTGTGTAATTACGTAATCTAAATGAGCAATTACCACGAGAGTATTGAGTTTTAGAAGCGGGTCTTTCTTGATTTTTATTGCTGCCGTTAGATAGATCCTGCAAGCATATCTGGGGATTAGAACGTCTAATAGGTAAGGAGATAGCGAGAAAAATCGTAGGAATTTAAATTGTTATCAACTCTGTAAGGAAAGATGAGGTTATTTGGCCGAGCCAATAACTATAACTGATTTATCGAAATAGTTGAAAGTATTTTTGCATCTAGGATTGGATTTGTTAACCGAAATTGCGATTGTTCCTCAGGCTATATTTTATTCTCGTTGATTTTCTGTTTTTCCAGCCTTGCATTAATTTAGAATTATATATTTTAGTCATTTTTATTTTTATTTATGTTTTTTTTTATTTTTTGGCCAAATTGCGTGCCCACGCAGTGCGACCAATGGTCTGGATAGTCTTATTAATTTTAATTTTTCGCATGTAATAGCTTCTATTGATGAACCAGTAAGAATCAAATCATGAACATAAACAAGAAGGACTAGCATGTGATTATCTGTATGCTTCACAAAGAGAGAACTATCAGCCTTACTACACTGAAAGCCTTGTTGCAATAAGAATCTAGCAAGAAGTTGATACCAAGCTCTTGGAGTCTGCTTCGAGCCATATAAAGATTTCTTGAGTAAGCAGACATGATTAGGATATGCAGAATCAACAAATCCTGGAGGTTGTTGCATGTATACTTCTTCAAGATGACCATGAAGAAAAGCATTAGAAACATCAAGCTGTTTAATATGCCATCATAAGTTTAAGGCTAGAGAGAGAACAGTCCTAATAGTTTGCATCTTCACAACTGGACTAAATGTCTCTAAAAAATCTACTCGTTCGGCCTGATGGAATCCTTTAGCAACTAGTTTGGCTTTATACTTGGAGACTGTGCCATCTGAGTTCTTTTTAATTCTATATACCCATTTACATCCTATTAAATTCTTGTTGGATGGTAAGGGTATAAGTTGCCAAGTCTTTTGCCTCTGTAACGCTTGAAATTCTTCAGACATTGCTTGACACCAATGAAGATACTTGGATGCCTCCTTGTAGGAGCAAAGTTCAGTATAAGGAGGAGTGAGAATCAAGCTATTTAGATATTTCGGATTTGGTTTGAAGATGCCAGTCATAAATCTGGTAACCATTGGATGAGTAGATGAAGGATGAGTGACTGTATTTGAAGGTAATAATAGAAGCAGTGATGATGATTGAAAAGATTGATGAGCTGCAGTATCATCCTGAGGAGAGGAGACGACACTAAGAGGAGAACTATGTGTTTGTAAAGAAACAGTAGAGGTCAAAGGCTCTGCAGTGTTGTTATTAATGGTAGATGTAGAAATAGAAGGAGAAATATCATGATGAAGATTAAAAATAGGTAAAAAATGACTGACTGGTGTAGAAACAGACCCTAAGCAATTAGCAGAACACTTTTGAGCAAAAGGAAAAATATTTTCAAAGAACTTGACATGCCTAGAAACATAGACTGCCTTAGGCTTTAAATCAAGACATTTATAGCCTTTTGCTGTTAAAGAATAGCCCAGAAAAACACAAGGATGAGACCTAGGTTGCAACTTGTGTTTAACATATGGCTTTAACCAAGGAAAACAAAGACACCCAAAAGATTTAAGATATGAATAATCTGGAGTTTTGTTATAAAGGCACTCAAAAGAAGACTTGTTATGAAGAATAGCTTTAGGCAATCTATTAATGAGATGATTAGCTATAGCTAAAGCTTCAAGCCAGTATTTAGGAGGCATGGATGCCTGATGAAGTAGAATGAGTAGAGTTTCAATAAGATGCATATGTCTTCTCTCAGCTCTACCATTTTGTTGTGATGTATATGCACATGACGTTTGATAAATGATGCCTTTAGTTTGAGTAAAATTATTGAAGTGGTGATTTTTGTATTCTGTGCCATTGTCTGTCCTAAGAACTTTGATAGAAGCTTGAAATTGAGTATGGACCAAAGCATAAAAAGGAGTAAAGGTAGAATACACTTCATCTTTTGACTTTATTGGATAAATCCAACTGAACCTGGTACAATTATCAATATAGAGTACATAGTTTCTATACTGCTGAAAAGAAGGAACTCTAGGAGGTTCCCATACATCACTGTGTACTAGATCAAATGGTGCAGCGCTAGATGAAGTGGATACAGGAAAAGGTAGTCTATGAATCTTAGCTACAACATAGGATGAACATTGCAATTTATTGAAGTCAACTGAAACTGGTAGGTAGGAAGCAAGTGAATAGGCAAATTCAGAACTCAAATGGCCTAGCCTTTGATGCCAAAGAGCTACAGAAGAGTTTGCTAGAGCAGTTGTAATGCAAGAATGAGCCTGTGACTGAAGCTGAGAAGGAGATGGAAGAATGTGAAGACTGTGATTACAGGGGGCCTGGAAGAGAAGTTGATGTGTTTGATTGTCCAGAAGAGTTACCCCCTTTGCATCAAAGACAAGAGTGAGATCATTATCTTTAGCTAACTGAAAGACTGAGAGGAGATTATGAGAGATAGCTGGAACATAAAGGACATTATGCAATTGAAGAGATGAATTTTGAACAGAAAGAGTACTTGAACCAGTATTAGCAATTTGAAGAGATTGACTATTGCCCACTGATACAGAGTCATCTCCTTCATAAGCACTATAAGAGAAGAAATTAGATAGGTCATTAGTGACATGATTAGTAGCTCCAGTATCAAAGATCCATTGGTCATTCTGAGAGATAGCAGACACACTCTGAGCATGTAATACTTGTTTTTGTCCAATTTGAGGCTTAGAGCTTGCATAAGTGACTGTATCAAGTCTATACCAACAATCAACAGCCACATGATTTCTTTTTCCACAAATCTGACAATAGATAGTGGTAGAAGAAACTGTTCCAGGAGTAGATGGTGTTGAAGGCCTAAAAGTTAGAGTAGATGTGAAAGCACCTCTTCTACCTTGGCCTCTACCATCTCCTATAACTGGACTTGTTCTACCTCTACCTCTAGAGGCTTGATTAGAGTATTACTGTGCTTGAGTGAGCAAAACTTGCTGAGTGGAAGTGTCATTAACAGAGAGAGAATTAGTTTTAAGATCAATTTCCTCAATAAGCAACATGCTTGTCAATTCTCTTATTGTCAAGGGATTTTTTTTATGACGAATAGCAGACTTAAATGCATTGTACTCTGAAGGCAAACCTCGCAAAACATACAGAATTAGATCTTCATTGGACACAGGATATGAAGTAGCGGCAAGCTGACCTGTCAGAAGCTTGACTTCATCCATATACTCATGAATACTTTTAGATCCTTTGGTAAGATTAAGCAATCTATTCTTAAGCTGATGCAAATGAGCTCGAGGCCTCAAATTATAGCGCTTGTCCAAAGCCTCCCAAACTTCAACAGCAGTAGGTAAAAACATGACCTGATGTTGAACCAGAGGTGAAATAGTAGACAAAATACAAGTGCAAAGCCTTTTATCAACAGTTTTCCATTCTTTATATTCAGAATTAGAAACAAATTCACCAGTATCATCTGACCTAATCAGCTTAGCAGGACAAGGTGTAATACCAACAACATGATCATAAAGATCAAAAGAACTAAGTGCATCTTCAATTTGTGATTTCCACACAGTATAGTTCGAGTTATCAAGCTTTACTAGAGTAAAAGCATTCCAGTTTTGCATAAGCTCTTTAAGATTCGAGATAACAACTGAATCAAGCATTGTAATGAATATGCAATTTAACTAAGAAGACAGAGAAGAAACACTTAGCTTTGGAGAAGATCTAATCGAAGAAATCAAAGAGGTTGCAATCGATGAAATTTGTGATCGCACCAGAGAAAAGATGTCGCCGAAGTTGTACGACAAAGAATCTCACCGGCAACGACGACATGCGACGGCAAAAGAACTCATCGCCGACGACGAAAAGAAAGAAGGCGGAAGCAAGAAGAAAAACGCAAGGACCTTGGAGGCAGTTATGGCCTTCTTAGAAGCTTCTAGATACCATAATAGAATGAGATGAAGAAAACATATTTTACTTTTCTATTGATTTTTTTATATCTATCTTGTTCAGCTATAGTTGAGCTATGTATATAGTTGAGCTCTTTACATATCAGCTACTTACTTAGTTAGCATAACTAACTGCCTAAACACTCTCCACTACATAACTGCCAGATGGCACAAGCTTAGCAGACTTTGTATTTCCTTGAGTGTTGCCAGTCAGTGACAACTAGAACTCGGCTATAAAAATTTCAGAGTCCATGTCTTTCCTTGATGGGTCAAAACTTATAATAATGATCTTCCTGATCAAGCCGGGTGAAGAATCCGTGAGTGCTCATGTGCACAGGTATAGCCTTTATATCTGCTTATATTTTCACTCAACTTATTTGGCATCTTCATCTGATTCTGAGATATTCGAAACATTGCGCTCATTCAAGCAAGGGACATATTTTACTGTATATAAGCAATTGTCACTGGACTCCTCCTTTGATAACATTCAATGGTTAACCCATACAGCTGACCAAGGGTCATCATTTCATCTGTCTTTTGGTGCTGCTATTATATTGGCTTACCCATTCAACTTTCCCCGAAAAGCTCCTACCTATTACAGGAATTGAGAATGAAGCACCATTAGGGAAACAACTATTTCAGAAATTGTAGCATGAAGATATAATATTGGATAGTACTACATTATTGTAATAACAACCTAAAATACATGTTACTCCTTGTGGATTAACTAACTAAATAATTACTTCTTTATGTCTTAAAACATATTACATTACCTCCTTATACTTTTGAAGAAGCATCACTTAGTTTCTTATTTTAACATTTTCTGCTCAAGTTAACTTATTTGGTATTACACGTGTTTTTTCCTCTGCGAGTGTTTAAAAATGCAATATGTTATATATTTTATGAAAAAGACATTTATTTTTGAATGTTATTTAGATGATAACCAAAAAAGAGACAGTTATATCACTTTTTCAAGAGTATAGAGAGTAATATGGTGTGCTTTAAAAACATAGCAGAGTAATCAACTAATTAGACAAACTATAAGAAATAATGTGCCACCTTTTAAAAAGTATTGGGAATAATGTGATAAGTGTTAAAGTATAATAATAAGTGATCAACTAATAAAACAAAGTACAAAGAAATAACATGCATTTTTACCCTCTTATCTTCCGAGCATGTAACGATGCAGACCAAGTGGACTACCATTAATGATATATGAGTTCAAGTTACTTTGAAAGTTGAAATGTTCAAAGCAGAGATGGAGAGATGCATATTTATCAGTAGCTAGGAGCCGCCAGCCTGTGCCCTCTTTCTTTTATCTTTTTCTTTCTTCTTTTTTCCTACTTCTTTAAATTTTCTCCTAAACAAAGAGTTGATTTACAATTAATCATGGAAAATAATTTAGTTTATTTCTTCTCTTGTACATGTCTATTAGCCTATTTGGAATAGTCTTATCTGAAATTTAAAATCTGATAAGTATCTTATCTTATAAGTGTTTTATAAGAAATAAATGTCTGATATAATAAGACTATTTAGTTTGTTAGCTGAAATACGGTTATAAATTACTTTGATAGTAATGTTATCAAGTTTGACTCATGGTATTTTAATTTTATAATTAAATAATAAATTATAAAATATAAATATTAATTAATTTTTATTTTTGTTTTTAAAATTTTAAATTTTTGAAATTTTAATTTTTTACATTTTTTATTTTTTATTTTTAAGATGTTAAATTTTTAAAATTTTTAATTTTAATTTTAATTTTTAATCTTTAATTTTTTTATTTTAATTTTAATTTTTAATATTAAATATTTTATTTTTAAATTTTTAAATTTTATTTTAATTTTAAAATTTTTAATTTTCTTTATTTTTAATTTTAAATTTTTATATTTTTAAATTTTTATTTTTAATTATTTTCTATTTGATAAGATATAAAATAAGATATAAATACCCTAAAGCCAACTTATTTTTTATAATTACAAATAAGACATCTTATAAAAAGTATCTTATAAGTGTCTTATAATAAGTTAATAACAAACAATTTTTTTCACATAAGTTGTCAAATAAGATAAGTGTCTTATAATAAACTCCAAACAAACACAGCATATATATTGTCAGTATTCTTTTCACCAGTTTTTCCCCCTGCATTTACACTGGGAGCGTATGTAATATTTATTACATAATTAACGAAAAATATATAATATTGTAATATTATATTGTTTAGTTAAGAAGATATAAAATGTTAATTGTTATATTTATTAATATGATGTTGAAAATAGAATAAGATCAGTTTATGAATTTTTTTTCGTGATATTTCAATTTGCATAATTTAGTTGTAACTGTGTCAAGAGTACATTCTCAAGATTTGCGGTCTTCCCAAAAAGACTTATGGCTTCACACAGGCTATGCAGGAAGCTGCAGCTTAGATTCTGTTGCCGCTCTTGCTTCTCATAATTTCAAATTTGGCTTGTCGTTTCAGTTTCAGTTATATCACTAAGTAAATTGACGTTCTGTTCTTTTCTCCAAATTAACCATATGAATGTTGTGTGTTCTTCTCTGTTCGTTACAAGTTTGGTATTGTTTCTTTTAGTTGGTGTTTTACCTCGTTGGATATCATGATGATGCACTGGAAGATACAATGTGTTTGTAATATTTGTTGTGAATTAAAGACCTTGTCAGTATTTTTGAACATTTTCCCCCAAGAGTTTCACAATTAGATCACGAATTAGTAAATCGCTGCACTCTCGTGTGATGATTACTAGACGTATATATACGTTATACGGAGATGAGAAGGAATTACAAGGTCGCGAGAAACGAATACTCTTTAAATAAGAATTAAGCAATCAGACTGTTTTTTTACACACTTCTAGGTTACTAGGGTAGTGCTCATTTATTTTTCTTTTTTGTTACTATTTCTTTAAATTGGTTTTTTTTGTGGTAAGTTACAATTAATGTGGTTAAAGGTTTGGTATTTTTTTTTTCCTTTTTTGGTTGGCCGGAAAAATATATTTTCATTGGTAAAATCATCCCACTCTAGTTGTATCAAATACAACTTGTAAAATTTGGAACAAAGCTATCAAGGGGAATTCATCCATTTTGGGGCAAGGGCACCAATTCGATCATATCACGTTGCCACCTCCTCTGCATTTCTGCAAATGTATCTAATGTATAGATCGGATAGTCCTTCAACCATCTTCTTTGCATCATCCACAAGGAGTTGAACTTGCCAGCCCAATGTTGAGCTATATTGAATGCCTTTAACAATAATAAATTATCTCGATCAATAATTGAACCGAGCTTTAAATTCATCTGCAATTTGTGGTACGTTTGGACATGTCTTGCACCTTTTTTTCTTTTGCTAAATTCTTACTTGACGTCAATTTTGAATTATACTCGGAAGTTCTTATCTACGACGCCATTTGAGTTCGGACCCTCGATATAATGACCAGAAAAGGGTTGTTGAGGTAATTTATTCATATTGGGCCTGAATATAAGTCCATAAAACAATTGCATATTTTCAATTTTGTAGGTGTCCATGAGCTCTCGAGATGCACGGGATAGCATCCAGGAGTGGACTAACATGATATGTATGGATTTCAAACGAAAGAAGGAAAGAAGGGAGATCTTAGTAAAGACAACAAGGGCTTTCGCCTTCAAATTGAGTAGTGATTATTCTTTCTACTCTACTTGTATATTGAAACTCTAATCAAAAATAGACTCAAGCCTTACCCCTTCTTTTAGGTATGTAAATCATATTTTCCGAATCCTATAGTATTCCAATAGTCTTAAAAAAAAAAGATTATTTGTTCCGAATAACATTAATAAGAATTTTATATTGAAAAAAGAAAGAAATTATAGTCGGTGGCTCGAGTAATAGGGTAACTAAAAAAGGAAAAGAATTGGAAAAGGAAAGAAATTGTAATTGGGAACAAAATGATGAAGACATAGCAAGATTAGAAGGCCAAAATTTTAGGTCATTAATGAGGATTAATCCAATGGATGAGATCGCTGAAATGTGGCCTAATTTAGAAGCAGTAAAAATGAGAGAAAAAGAAAATGGATATAGCCGGTAGCTGTTTTTAGTATAATAGATAAATAGATTCTCTCTAATACATAAGAGGGATAAGCTTAATCTTTAGATAAGATAAAATTCATTTGAACCCTTATATTTTAAAATTCAAATTCTTTATCAATATCTCTCTTTCTTCCATTTTTGATTTGAAATAAAATGTTCAAATTGCTTTAATTTTATCTAAATAGTTAAGATTATCTCTCTTGCATTGGAGAGAATTAAAATAAGAGAAAATGCAAATCCGATATGTATTGCACAGGTAAGGACCGATTGTTCGAGCCGTTAAGATGAAGGTACATAACTTAATTCTGTGCGATAGAGCCTCATTGATCTTCTTAGATAGATTAGGTGGAAACATTTATCTTGTCCTTTCAGTTGGAGATCTTTAAGATGTAAAATATCCACTTTTGCTAGTGAAATACTAGGCAGAAAAGAATCTTTTTTTTTTTATTGGATTGCTCTTTACCATTTGACTAAGGGAGTAGTAATGGTACATGCCACGAGTATACGTTGAATCACGTCAGGGAACCATGATTCATGTAGAGATATACATCCTATCTACATTTAGGAAAAAAAAAAAAAATTTGCAGTCCAAGTTTACTGTATAAAATTTTAATCTTTTTTTCATCGCACCAATTAATTTTTGGATAAAAACCAATAATTTTAATGATGCGTTTGATATAAGTTTATCATAATATGTTTATCTTATTTGATGTTTTATATAAAACGTACGGCTGTTTTGAATTTTTCATATAATATTTGTAATAAGATGTCTTATCTATAGTTACAAAATAATAATAAATTGCTCATATCTTATAAGATAAAAAAAAAATACGGTGAGGATTTTTTGAAACTTCGCTGGAACTTTTTGTTTACAATAAAGTATGAATAATTCTTTAACAAATAAGATAAGCATCTTATGATAAGCTTATACCAAAAACAACATAAATAAAATTATGAACCTTAAATACTTCAGTTTTGTTTATCTCTCATCATTTAGGTGCTCCACTCCCGTCAATCAATGTCAACTCGCCACGATTCCAAAATTTTCGTAGTGCTCCACCACGAGAGCAACATCTCACATGAAATTGTAGTCATCTTCGTAATAATATGTTCTCAAAAATCCAAGTCGAAGGTTTCAAGAGATGATAGAAGTAAACCTTAATTCTGGCTTTCTTTATGTCACTGTTTCTTCAAATTAATCATCGAAACATGATGATATACAACACTGACAATTTGTTCGTTTACGTAGATCGAATATTTTTTGTTCATATATTGTGCTCTAACTAGCTATAGTGATCATACATAGGCACATGAAATTGACATACGAAAAAGACTGATTTTAGCAATCCATATAAGACACGGTTCTTATTTGAGGGTCATGGTGGTGGTGATCGTGGTGCGTGTAGCAATTAAAGAAGTATACAATTAGCATTTGGCTTTGGGAAGACGTCAAGAGAGAAAGGCCAAATGAATCAATCAGAATCACATATCTATACATGATAAAGGAGTGTGAAGAGTACACTTTCCGAAAGGGGGAAAAGGAAAAAAGGATGTAAAAGTAGACTTGGTATTTATTTATTTATTTATTTTTACTTTAGTTTCTTTAACTAGATATTCAGGTTCTTTGTCAAGGATAGTTAATTTCCATGTCCCAGGATATTATGTACGAAAATTTTATGTTAGACTTAACTGAAAATAACATTTGAATCTTCAAATATTAAAGAACAACTTGTTGTATGAAACTCATTGGGTTTTTGTGCTTTTAGTGAGTTAAAGACAGCGTTCGAAAAGGTCAAATCTTTAATAATTCAATTATCTATGATTGAGTTAGAAATTAGGAGCAGATACTAATTTATGAATTGGCATACACAGAATGAAAACTTCATTCTCGATTCTACAAGGATTTTATAAAAGCTTTTGTACCAGTAGAAGATTCAGCAGCTATAGCACGGCCCCTGCTTCTTTAGGAAGAGCTCCATGTTGAGGAGTTATCCGGAATGCTGCCAATATATGAGCATCTTTAGATTCGTATTTAGGAGTATAATAGGTTAATTTATACTTTTTAACACCAGCTTTCAATCCAACACCCTGGTTTGGCTTTTCCTTAAAAGCATTTTTTTAAAATAATTTTTGAAAAAATATTTTTTTTGAAAATTTAAAAATTTTGACTTCTAAAAAAGATTTTATTTTAACTCCCCCCCCCCCCCCCGAGTTTCGACTTCTTTTCCAAAACTAAGGTAAATAATTATTACAAAAAAAAATTTTTTTAAGGAAAAAAGTGTTTTTTTTTTTTTTTAAAAAAGCAATCCAAATAGGCCGATAGTGTATTGATCTCGAGGGAAATGTCTCATCTAATTGGGTCTAAGTATTAAGCTTTCAATTAAATCTTAAACCATTTAATTTTACTCATGTAATATCCTATGGTTCATTTTCTTGTTAACTTAATCATCAATTCATATGTAATAATCGTTCATCTTTGCGCTTGTTTCAAGCTGATGCACTGAATAATTTGCAAATAGCAAACACAAAAGTATGTCCCTTCGTTCTTAAAAAAAGTGTCTAAGAAATAGATCAACCTATTTCCTGAATCTCTAACTCGACCATGAAGGACGAAAATGAAGTGGTCTTAGGATATCGTTCTCTCAACTTAATGGCCAGGAAATGATTAACCCTCGTTATGGGTTCCAATACTGAGGCGGATACGTGAAGTTGTATGCGAGTAGATTTGAGTGTAAAAGTGTCATATACAAGTGAGAGAAACAAAATGGTATTTATAGAGATGATATGACACAAGTGGATTGACTTGCAATGATTTATAATTATAATTATAATACTAACACGTAACGTTGACTTTAGTTGTCTTGTTGGCCATAGGTGCTTTTAACGCACACACTCGTCTCGTGAAGGCGCACCACTCGAGGCGCAATCAACGATTGTATGGTTCAGTGGCATGAATTGGCTCCCTCGGTACAGTACTTCTTGCTCCGGCAATCGCTTCGGTCATTATGTGGTGTAGGTAACACCACGTCTTGAATCCCCTTGTGTTGGCGTGGCTTGGTATCCACCAAATAGGCACCTTACGCATATCAAGCATAGCATTTAAAAGATTAAGCTTAAAATTTGAATCCCTTGTAACATAATAAAAAAAATTTAAGAGTCATGAATTAATAAGAGAAAACCCATACCCACAAGCTAAAAGCAAAATCTAACCAAGTTACGGTGTCCTAGTGCTTGATTTGATGTACGTGATCGATGATGGGTTTGGCCATCAAAATGGACTTCGGCAAAGGTTCTGACTCATAGCAACAAGTAGTAATCATCTAGTGATGGAAGTTTGTCGAGGGAATCCTTGTAGTGGTAGGCCGAAGAGAGGATAAAGACCTAATTATAAACGACATGATATCTTGAGTTGTGCAAATAAGACAAATCAAGTTGGTTAATTGAGCACCTTTCGGAATATCAGATGATATAAGATTTTCAAGATTAAACATGTTCATACAAATGTAAAATAGAGTTAACTAATTCGATGATTAGACATGCTAGATTTTGGATGGTTACGCTTAGGAGGGGAATTCGTGACACTTGTCTACTCTTGATATTTATATTACAGTAAATAGCATATTATTACCTGACCTTAGTTATAAGTATATAACTAGTTCTTATATTTTCAAAACTAACTAATTACCTCCTATACCTTTTAAAAGTATGCACGTGACCTCCTTGTCATTATGTTTCCGTCTCGAGTTAACGAGAATTGCATAACATGGGCCCTTGCTAAGACTTTAAAACTATTTTCCATGTGAAAAATTATTTTGGACCATATTAACCTTGTCTCTTTCTTCCTTCTTTTGCTGGCACAGAAGACATAGACACAATATATAAATATATGTGTGTGTGTATATATTTATATAAAAAAAATATATAAATATATACACACACACATATATGTATATATAATATTAAAATTCTTTGAGGAAAAAAAAAAAAAGCCTCAATTCAAAGAGACCCAATTACTCCGGAAATGGAAAAGAGGAATAGATGAACAACAGCAACCAATAAAGAAAGGGAACACTGGAGTTGGTTGGGGCATTTGCTCAAACGCCTTTAGTGTAATAATTTTGTTATCTATTTTCACAGACAATGGTTGTTGCTCGAACACCTCAACCTTTTTTTTTAGTCTGCAATACATAATTTCTTTAAACACAAAAAGATTACGTACAAAAGTCCAAAGCCACACATTACAGAGATTCCGCTTCTGTTTTTCATGCTTTATGTGCTGATAATGTTGAGAGAAATTGGAAGCTTGATGCTTCATTAACAGAGATTCAAAGTGCTTTTCGTTCCAAGCCTGGGTTTAGTTTATTGCTTGTTAAACGTACAGCAATTGCTGCTATAGACTATGTTGCAAACATTTGTAGGCAGGGGATGTTAAAGTCAGATTGGGTTATTAATGCCCCTCTCCCTTTGCTAAACGTATTAGCGACTGATACTGCTCAATGTCAGCAGGTTAGCTTGTATCACTGCTTGCAAGCTTAATAAAATTCTACTGTGTTACTGTCAAAAAATAATAATAAAAATCCAACCATTAAACAAGACCCAAAAAAAAAAAAAAGAAGACAATTTGGGATGCCATCAGTGAGATTTCTTAGCATCATTGACGTCCTCCGGCGAGATTCAAGCGATTTGGTCATCGGCGTCATCAAGGTCTTAAGCTGGGTCAGACTTGTCCATTGTAGCACAAGCCTTGTCAAGCCAATGCTTGAAGGCCAAACACCTACCACCGCCACCGATTTCAACAAGCTTGACCTCGCCGTTGATCGCAGTTACTTGAGCATTCATTTTGTTAGAAGAAGTGCAAAAGAGCAGCTGATTGGTTTTCAAATGGGTTAGGGAGTTGGGGTTAATTGATTGGCTATGGATCTCAAATTTGGGGTAAAATATACTTTTATATAAGGGCATAAAAGTCAATTTATGACTTTTTAAATTTTTTAACCGCGTAACTAAAATGAGACGGTTGATCATACTTTTAAAAAAATATAAGGAGTAATTAGCTAGTTTCGAAAGTATAGGAACTAGTTACGCGTTTATACTTAAGGACAGGGATAATAAGTTATTTACTCTTTATATTAATATAAACTTTTAATTTGTTCTTGACAACCAAAAAAGACAAATAATTTGTTCTTGACAACCAAAAAAGACAAACTCGTCTGTTCGATGCAAACTTTGATATCAGCAATATAGTGCTTTGTTTTGTGACGAAATGCAAAAGTCAACAACAAATCATTGGTATAGGTACTAATAAATATTTTCCGCAAAGCCAGTTAACCATTTATCTTGAGCAGAAATGCGAAATCTCAAATCAATCATTCCAATATAGTAGTCCTTACTGAGATATAAAGAATTCTGATCCAACACCAGCGCTGGTGTTGCACTGTAACATCCCACCTTGTGGCTCAGTGGTAAGATGGTAAACCAATTAACCTATATATGGTGAGAAACATGAGAAAGACATGCAAGAATGGATGAGTTGTAGATAGATAAACTTGAGTTAAAATTCTTCCTTGATATAATTATAGTCGGAAGTATGAGTTAAAATAAAATCTGCTGGAATATTTTTAAAATAAATAATATTTTTAAATAATTGTCTTTGCACCTGTTAATATGAAAAGCTGTCTATTCAGAGAGCAGTGCTTGTTTAGTGAAAGTTTGCTCCATTTGATAGAAAAGTGTATGACTTTTCAACCATGAAAGTACCTATTTATTAAAAAGACATAACTATTCAGTAGGAATGTGTATATTCACATGAAAAGACATGATTATTTAAATATCCAATTAGGTCTATATAAAAGGATTTTTGTTGTAGAAAAAACAATCTTATGAATACTTCATGTTTTGCTCTTCTCACACAGTTTTAAAAAACACAATATCTCATTAAGTTAATCTCTGTTAAGTACAAGACAAAGATGAGCATAATTTCATTATATCTTAAAAAAAACTTCGCAGTAACTCTTTTGTATGATTGGGGCGAAATATTTTTTAAAAAAGTAACATTGGTACACGCCTCAAAGTTATGAGTTACAATTCTCATTTTCATATTTGAAAACCCAATTTTTTTAACAAAATTCACTCCGTATTAAGTAGAGTCGTCTAGGAATTTATATACCAAGCATTGTAAAAGTTCTGATGCAGTTTATGTATATGAGACAATTATTTTCTTTAATTTCTTAATAATTTCATATATTGGATGAAATCCCAAAAATTTTTGGCCTAAAGTAAAGTAATTATTTGTGAAGCAGCTGTTTCCAGAACATTTAAGAAAAACAATACCAATCTTGCGTCTGAAAACGACAAATAAGCCGCCATCGTAAATCTGGCACGTGCGTGTACCAATTACCGTGGTCAGCGGTCTAGGAGTCCGCATGGGATTCTTTGCAGGACAATTTGTGTCCGGTAGCGTGTGCACAAATTTGACCATGTAGACCAGTCAATTACCATTGAAAGAAACAGTTTGAGCTCAGTGATTTTACATTAATTACATTGAAAAGAATATAAAATTACCGACCGCGAAAATTCTTTTTTTTTTTTATGAAATCAAGTTTACTTCCAAGTTAATTACAACTCTCCCTCCTTGAACACCTCCAACCCTAACTTTGACTCTTGTATCCACGTAACTCTACTCCTCTCCTTAACCCCCAACTCCTAATTAATCTAAATAGCGATAGATTTTAGAATTTTTTGTTCAAGCGAGAGCTAAATCGCATAATTAAATACTCATATATGCGTGTTTTCTTTCAACATGGATTAAATTGATATTTCAGTTTTATAATAACTTAAAAATACACAAATTTCCAAAATACAATTATAATCCACTCTTTAATGATTCTATTCCTAGGATCAGGTGAGACTGCAACTTTGTCTACGTGAAAATACCCCCGAGTCCCTCTTCCCCACAATCCTCCACGTCCAAAACCCCCCATTAATTCGATCCCACCCATACCTTGTCCGGCCACAAACACTTTAATTTAAGCATGCACACACACATATTCCTTTGCCATCGAAAAAGCTGTCATCTTTAGTTGATAATCTTTTGGTGATCGCAGAAATAGGCATGTTATGGCGCAAAAATCAAGCGGGGACAACTTACTATTGGACGATTACCTTCATGCGAAAAGACACGTCACATGAGTCATATTCAATTGATCAAACGTGCACCAATAGCTCAAAAAGATACAGCACCCAAAATTTTTTGCAGAAAAAGATATCGTACTTCAACTAATACATGGCTGGAAAACTATTATCATTATTCATATGCTTTACAGGAAGTTGGGTCATACATATCTAGACTTATCTCTTATTATATATCAGAAAGCACATAAATAATTTGATTGGTTTGTAATTGGCGCATTCATTGTTTCATACCATTAAGCTCAACATCCACCATTGTTTTCTCGTCCTCAATTCTAACTCTACTTTTGTAGCGATATCCACGAGCAACAATCAAAAAGTAGACAAAGTTCAACACGCCCATTCCTGCAATAATGAAATAGAAATTCTCAACTCTTCCAGCATTGATGTCTTTTGTTAACCAATCTGGATGATCATGTGTTGCTGTAACTTTATGCACAATGTTCACCAATGCGCTGCTTAGGTAATTGGCTCCAGCCATGGTGCACGAGAACAAAGAATTTGCCACACTACTCATAGTCTCCGGAAATTCTTTGTTGTAAAACTCAATTTGTCCAAGAATATTGAATGCTTCTGCAAACCCCATTAGTATCAGCTGTGGAGCAAGCCACATGACTGATAATGGTGCAACCCCATCAGGGCTGCCATGGCTAACTGCCGAAGCCCTTCTCATTCTCTCAAAAAATCCTGCAGCAACCATTGATAGTATTGAAAAAACTATCCCAATTCCCATTCTTTGTAGCAATGTGATACCACCCTCTATTTTTGTTTTCTTCCTCATTAAAGGAACAAGGACGCAGTCGTAAAATGGAAGCCATAGTCCTACAGTGATCATAGATATTACTGGAAGTGATCCAGGAGGTATTTGAAACTTGGGACCAAGATGACGATCCATTTTTAGAGCTTGTGATATTGTGAATGTCCCTTGTTGAGCCATGGCCATGAAGCAGATGATACCAGATGCCCATATGGGTATGATTCTCAGCAGGCATTTTACTTCTTCAATTTGTTGAATGCTAGCTAATCTCCAGGGATTGGATACGCTGCCTTCAGGGTTAATATCGCCGTCTGTTATTGTTGCAGCTTTGTTCAAGCACCTGAATTATGATCAAAACCACAACTATA
Organism: Cordia subcordata; assembly: GCA_028554755.1. Lineage (NCBI taxonomy): Eukaryota > Viridiplantae > Streptophyta > Magnoliopsida > Boraginales > Cordiaceae > Cordia > Cordia subcordata. The sequence continues at coordinate 4,084,835 of JAPTOF010000020.1, forward strand.
TAAGCTTAACAATAATTCCATTCTAAGCAAAAGATATATAATTTTTGGCCGATTAGCATAAAATGATAACAAATAGCATTGCTATTTGAAAGTGGGCCTAAAGTTAGCAATATATTACTAAGAGTAAATGATTCATTTGGTTCTTTTCTTTGATTCTTTTGATAATAAAATTTCTTATCTTTAGAACGCAACAATTTAGTCTTTTATGTGTGCGATTTGCAACCTGTTACTCCCAAACTCGAAAAAGTCAAGAAATTATGGGATTAGGGCTAATATTGTCACAAATTATAAAGATAACAAACTGACAACGTCAAAAATTGCAAAGATAAGAAACTAATGCAGTTACCAATTGCAAAGATAAGTGATTAAAAAATATTTTTTTTTATCTCTGTTGAAGTTGGGACTAAAGACAAGGATCAAATTGTCACATTTTAAAAATAAAAGGATTTCATTGTCAAAAAGATTAAAAAAATAAAGGATTGAATAAATTATTTAACCTATTACTAAAATTTGCAGTTCATAATGGAATGATGAATCACCTGAACTGGTTGGTGAGGGGAAGCTTTTTCACTATATTTTCCTTCATTGGTGGGTTATAGAAGATTCCACTATCGACATGCTCACGGTTATGAGGGAGCTCAAGCTTACGTTTCTTATAAGCCGCAACAATGGCCTGCGCAATGCTAGAAAACACACTCCACCCAGGCTTCACATACACGTAAACTCTCATGCCAAGAAAGAAAAGCACAATTCCACAAGCCATAAGTACAGTGGGTATACCAAAACCCAAAACCCAACTCACAGAGTCTTGAATATAAACCATCAACGTCATTGCAATGATCACGACTAGTGTAAACGAGGTGTAGTACCAATTGAAGAAGCTATTGATGCCTTTTCTTCCTTGTTCAGTTGTTGAGTCAAATTGGTCAACGCCAAATGGGATGCTGCATGGCCTTATGCCACCTGAGCCTATGGTCAGGAACCCTAAGGCCATGATTAGAACACCTATTTGGGTCTTGTTTGGACCTTGACATTGATGGGGTTGGTGTGCATTGCATGTAGGTGGGTGCAGTTCAGGTATCCACACAATTAAGGTCAAGGTCAACATTCCCTGCATCCAATAAAAATAAATCACTGAGATACATAAATTAATCACTGATTGAAGTCATTAATCATTCATTAAAGTCAAAATTAGTAAAATAGAGCACGGTGAAGACTTTTACGATATGAGTCCTGTTAAAGGGATTATAAGGACATTTAATCTAGTTAATTATATACATGACTTTCAAACCTTCCAAAAAGTAGAAGTATTTAATTCATTACTCGATGCAATTTATATTCGAAGTGGAAATATCATGTTAACCTTCCAAAAAGTAATCGTCAATTTCAAACCTATTCTTGACTGATTCTTCAAGCCAACATCACAATCTAAATGAATCATATATAGGGGAAATTAGTCAAGCTAAGTATGAATTTAATGGTTGATTAGTTAATCATGGTCTACATTAGCTTTTGGATGATCAAGCTAAAGGCCTATTTACATTAGTTTTTCTTTTTCAAAACAAAAAGTTTATATATATTGCAATAGTTATTTGACTTTTAAAAAAAGCCAAAACCCTTAAAAGAGCATAATACAATTTTTTTCTGAGGTGAGAATTTTTAGTTTCTCAATAAGTATTTTTTTTTATCAAAATTGTTAAGAAAATACTTTTAAAAAAAATTTATCCAAACGAGACGTACATACACACGCTGAAAAATGGGCTACCTCTTGCACAGGACTTTCATAGCATAGGTGAAAGGTACTATCTTTGTTTACCTAAGGTCCGCACTTTCTTCAGCAAAAGTTGAGAAAATAAAATAGGCAGAGAACAATTTCTTCAAATTAATAAATCTTAGAAAGATATATAACTTTGAATTGATTATCTACCAGGTAAGTGCGTTCTTGAGCTCCTTTTTTAGGTGCATAATGTTTCCATGGGATACAGCGCATCGAAATGCGCAATAAAGGATAAACAAATAGCCTGCAAACCTTTTTCAGCAAAAATTAGAAAGTGATGGGCCATGAAATTCAGGACCTAAATCTCGCGTAATAAAATAATTTAGATAGTTTATTATTATTAAATTTTTTAATCCGCAAGATCTTTAGTCTTAATTGCATGTTAATAATTACCACCATGACCAAATGTATGATTTAGGAGGGCTTTTTCTTCGATGCTTTAGTATCAAGTCCAGTGTGATTTATGAATGCCCTAACCTAAAGTAAAAAATGCATCGCTTGTAGACGTACCATCAACGAGGCGAAGGATGCATAGGCAATGGTCTTAAATCTGCCTGCGTAGGCATCGGAGATATATGCACCGATTAAAGGGGCAAAATTTCCTACACCTGACCATATGTAAGTGAGATTTGCTGCAGACACTTGGTCCATGTGAAATTGTGTCATCAAGAACACCTGAAAATTTGCCAATAGCCCCATTCCGGCAAACCTTTCGAAGGTTTCAGCTCCTGCAAAATTAAAGATGTCACCACCACAAACACCTCCTCAGCAAATAACAGCATTGAGCTAGGAACAGCTAAGCCAACGTGGATAAGCAAAAATATAACAAGGAATGCGTTGGAGTTACCGACTTGTCTAAAAACTTTACCTTGTGGAGAGAATAATGGTATATCTATTTATTGTATTAACACATTCACTGGCGTGGAAGTGCGATTTTTTTTTAACCCTCCACATGAACAGTCTTAATGTTTTTAAACGGGTCTCGATGAGTTTGAACTTTTGACGTGAATTCCGACACCATGTTAGAGTTACTATAAGATGAGGTGGTTTAAAAACAGCTCAAGCTTATAGAAAGATATTAGTATATTTATTTGTTGTGTGTAACAAAAAAGCTGGCTGTACTCTTCGAATTTGTACATATAATTTATCTATGTAAGACAACATAATTGAATTCTCCGAAGAAAACTCAACCTGACGCGTTGAGGTGAGAACGAAAATCTTCTCCCTGACTCAACTTGCTCAAGGTTATTACACGTATAGAAAAAGAGTATCCTAATATGGTATCACAACTTAAAACCGAAAATTCTTATTTTTTTGCAGTTTACAAAATTATGTGTGTCGTACTTGCACCTTCACGTGAAAAAGAGAGAACGAGAGAGAGAGGGAGAGATTGAGAGAGAGACCTAAAACAAAAGGCATGGCTCTCCATCCACCAGGCTTCTTCTGAGCTGCCTCCGATTTCTCCATATCCAGCAGCTGGTCGTGCTTTTCCATGTCATACTCATAATTTTCCGGAGACTTTGGAGAGGAAATGGGGAAGCATTTAGAGGAGTAAACGAGCCAAGAAGAGCTCAACTTGTGTTTATCATCTGACTCCATTTTTTTTTTTTTTTTGGGTTGGGTTGAACTGAAAATATGATCAGCCTGCAGTGCAGCTTCTCCTCTGCGACCCTTTTATTTATAGCAGCTTCAATGACTAAGCATGATATAAGCAATGGCGTATATGATTGTCTGTGTTTTATATGCGCATACAAAGAGAGAGACAGTTGTATAGTGAGAGATGGACATGATCGCTCGTCTAACGACAGATGACTAATGTAACTGTTGAAAAGACCTTACATGTGACACCTTTTACGCGATAACCTAATATGTTGAATTTACGTGTCCCGAATTAAAATCATTATAAAGATAATTAAAAAATTATTATTAATCTTCTTCAAAATATGTAAAGAATAATATGTTCACAAGTTTAATAATATATATACATATATATATTGATAAATTTAATATTATTTATCTACAAATTTTATATACTTGTTTAAAAGTGAAATAACATTCTGGAAGAAAACAAGTGAAATATTGACAAGTTTTTGAACTAAATGATCGAACCAAAAAGAAAAAAAATTTTGAACTAGATGATCACAATTATTTTACTGTTTATTTAGTTTAAAATATATGTTCATAAATTTTACACTATATATTGTTAAATGTTATAATTACAAGTTTATATTATATGTTGTTAAATGTTATAATTATATATACTACATATATGTCCCTAAATTGTATATTATACATTCACAAATCTTATAATATTTTTTCACAAGTTAATATTTACAAGTTCTATAATAAAAAGTAGTTGACGAATTTTTACCATATGTTCATAGTTTTTGACCTCTATGTTTTTCAAATCTTACAAGTGATATTCACAAGCCAACAGGAATCCTATGTATTTGCTATGTCTGTTGCCACTCTTTGTTTTCACCTGGTGGGGTCTATGTCATTATTCTTTTGATATCTCGATCAATCTTTTATATCTTTTTCTTTCTGGTGAGATCATTAAAGGTATTACCACATTTTGCACTTTGTGTAATGCTTGAAAATTATTGCAAGAAGTTTAGAAACCATTACAAATAATTTTATACAACAATTTTATTTCTGTTGAATCTGCTCTTGTTGCCTATTTTCTATTGCAACAGTTTTTATAAATAAATTGTAACAGTAAAAAGAACCATTGCAATTGACACTTTTAGCAATGGTTTATCTCATGATTATGAAATAATTATTTTTGCATTTGCAACAGTTTTAAATAGTAATAGCAATGATTTTCAAAGAAGCTAAAAGTGACCATCTCATCTAAAAGTTTATATTGATAGATAAAAGTATTGGTTTTTAGATGGTGGCTAAAAAACTACTACAAAGAAGCTAACTACTGCAATGGTTTTCTAAAAGCATTGCAAAAAATATTAGTTTTAGATAATGATTTCACAAAATTGTTGCAAAAAGTGTTGATTTTTTAAAATTGTTGCAAAAAATGTCAATTTTTGAGCAATTGTTACGAAACTATTGCAAAAGGCTAGCTATTGCAATGGTTTTATAAATGCATTGCAAAAAGTATCAGTTTTTATGCAATGATTACAGAGCTATTGCAAAAAATATAATTACTGCAACGATTTTATAAAAGTGTTGCAAAAGGTGTTAGTTTTTGGACAATGATAGCAAAATTATTACAAAAAGTTAACTATTGCAGTTCAATTAAAGTGTTACAACAAAATAAAAATGTGGTAGTAGGTTAATGAAGTTAGGTACACTAAAGGTGGTGATAGTGGTGGAGTTACTAGGGTAAAAGTGGTATTCGAAAGAATAGTGTAGAGAGGGGAAAATCAAAAAAGAGAAGAAGAGGAGGGACGTGGAGGGAGGTTCATATCTAATTATTTATATATTTTTTTGAAAAAAAAATATATATGTTGTGTTTGTCATAACCTTATTTTAAAATACTTATCTTATTAGAATGAACATATATATTTTATAATATTTAAGATATTTATCACATGCATCTATTAAAAACTCAAAATAAATCATATTTTTTATCATATGAAAATAAATTATCAATCCTATCTTATTATTTCAACTATATAATACATAGTATACGTGATAAAATATCTTAAGCCTCCAAAATTTAATAAGATGTTTATTTTAAAATAAAATCATTCGATACACTGATAGTCTAGCACAGTGTTTCAAAACATCGTACAATTTGCGGTAAAGAGATTGTGGCATAGGCAACAAAGAGGCCTCTGTTAGTCCACAGCGCTAATTAATGCATTATGTTGGTCAACTTTCTGCCACTAGTGTGAATAGAAGGGACGAAAAAGAAGAAAAAGAATATACAGGATAACATAATCATAATATAAATGTAATCGTAATATAAATGTAAACAGATGTCAACAAGTTGTTAGTTGATATAATTGTAGCTATATGTAAAGAGAGGAATACAAATTCGACTCTAAAAAAATGCATTTGTGGGAGGACTTTTCTTTCACCGCTTCATTTTATAGAATTTTTTTTTTTCAGTTCAAAAGAGGCAACAAGTAATTAGCTGGAATTAATTTCTGAACCTGCTTACACTTAATGTGAGAAATATATCACTTGACCACTAGATTTTTAATTATAGAAATTGTTCTTAAATGTGAGATACTTTAACTCAAGAAAGATAATAATATGAACGGTTTGTAATCAATTATTGTGTGTACGTGATATTTGTTAGCTGGGATGCTCATTCACTGAAATTGTCACTTAAGACAAATTATTCATGGTCGGGAGGGGGATGTGATAAAAGCTTTTTGGGCTACGCGTGGTCAAAAAGTTTGGACGAGTTTAGGACCGCTGTTTACCATTTCAAGTGTATATTATTGAATCTTCAGAAAACATTGCATGCAGGTTGGCTGTTGCTATCAAGCTAGTTTTTCTACTTTGGAAATATGCGTTTCACCTGTTTGTATTTTAAAATTTGATGTACAATCTTATTAGCCTATGAGCGTAAACAGCAAATCTTTAAAGGAGAAATGAGAAGGAACTCTCTCTCTCTTTCTACATATATATACATATATATATATATATGTATGTATTTATATAAGTATATTACCTCATAAGATGGGTGACATTTATGGTCCTCAAAACATGATTTAAATGATTATGATTATAATTAAAGAGGTTTTCAAGATACATTCCGATTCGAGTACTGATCTTCAGTACTACTGAAAGCAGATGTATCTTTGGAACAACACCCAAATGGTAGTAAGGTTAAGTAAGTTGAGTTTCCTTTATCATCAAGAAAATGAAAAAGAAAGTGAGAAAAAATAAATTATTATTATTTATATATAAAATTAATAAAGTACACAAAAGCAACAAAGCGAAAATGGTTTAGTGTTTTTTGTTCGATGACCTTTTGTAAAGTTAAAAAGTTTTAGCTTTTGCAAAACAATGTATCATTTCGATATGATTGTTCTTAAAAGATTTCGGTGAATCGGGCACCAAGGCTTTGTGACTGTCAACTTCGCACCAAAATGTTGAAAACGCTAGAATTCCATTACAACACGATATAGCCAAACCTATCAATTCCTGAAACTATATGATCGCATGGTGGCACAAGTTAACTTGTTTTTTCTTGCAAATAAGACAACAAATATGTCACATACCCATCTCCACCCTATGCTCGACCACAAATTATATATTAAAAAAAAAAGAAGAAGAAAAAGGGAAAAAATGAAAAAAAAAGCCCTATTCTCGACCTCAAAAAAAAAAAAAAGGCTCTATTCTCGATCCCAAAAAAATACTCATGCAGAAACTGCATTGAATATTCACTTCATCATCATTCAATAATGATCATTTTGATCTTATTCCTCGAGGTGGGGGTTTGTCTCTCGGTGGTCTCTCTATGAGACTTTCTTTTTCATGCGATGGATTTGGTCAAATGAAGTTTGATACAACGATGAAGGCATGATAGAATTTATTGGCTAAATGTTTATATGTATATATATACATAAAATATTATGCTCCAATGTTTTCATGCCGAAATTAAAGACTTAAAGAAATTAAGCCAAGCAAGGAGAGTAAAGATGAGTGTGTATTCTGTATGATATGAATGGTGCAAAATTTATAGCTTAACAGACGTGTGAGCTTTGAGACTTAGAATACAACTCAAACTATAATACTTAGCCTAAGCATTTGATGACAAGTTACAAGAGAAGAGCCATACAATTGTAAAATATAGGAGAGATTTTGAAAAAAGAATTGCATGACCATGGCCATTTATAAACGTCATTCTTACTCTGCTCCTGGATGAGAGGTGCAGCGTGTCCTTGACTACAAAAGAAAAAGGAACTGCATTGAATATTTACTCCATCATCATTCAATAATGATCATTTTGATCTTATTCCTCGAGGTGCGGGTTTGTCACTCGGTGGTCTCTCTATGAGACTTTCTTTTTCATGTGATGGATTTGGTCCAACGAAGTTTGATACAACGATGAAAGCATGGTAGAATTTATTGGCTAAATGTTGAAAGTATCTATATAATATCATGCTCCATTGTTTCCATGCCCAAAGACTCAAATTGTTAAAGAATAGTTATAATTCTTTTTTTCTTAATTTAGCTCCCACCTCCGACCTAATTTCTCGTCTTACACGGAATAAATCTAAATTATTATTTCTCGGAGAGATAATTTCAACCACTTAAATTGTCCTAATCCTAGAATATAATTATTAGAGTAGAGCAGAGTAATATAATAGAGTGAGTAATAAAGAGTAATTACACAGTAATTATAACTTAACATTGAAGCTCATAAAGAAGGAAGAAATGTTCTTTTTCGGGGGCGTAATTGCAACATATAATTTATTAACTCTATCGTTATATAGTCTTTCAGAGTTTAATTTTAACTTGTGCGACTAAATATTTAGGATATTTAATATTTTTAGAAAGTATTGATAGTTTCTTAAAAGAGACCTAGATATTTAATTTTTTGGTCTGTTACGTTGGCACTACAAATCCCTACCAGCAACTTACTGTATTTGGCCTTGCAGGTTCGCTAGGATGAATAGTGTCATAAATAAATAACTATTTGAATCTCAATTAATTCATAATGATAATTTAGGTTATTATTTAAACTCACACCGGTTTTACTTATAAATTAACGTTAAAAATGTACGTCGATTCAGAAACAGATTTTTTAATGAGCAGATTTCTTTTGAATTCCATTTGTTTATTGAAGTGGTTCCATATAACATATATCGATACTGTTTTTTGAAGCTTTTCCTGAACTCTATTAGAATCAACGAAGAACATTTGTGGCAAAATTATGCACAAATTTGCAGGTTTATAAAATTGGAGTCAAAATGTCGAATTACAAACAAATTAAACACGAAACTTTCTATTTTATCTTATAAAACAGAAGAGAAAAAAGAAGTATTTCCTCAATGTTACAACACCTAACACGAAGGCCATGCACACTATAATATTTAATTTGCTCTATGTAGTCATATATTAAGTACATGCCATTTATAGCGTTGTTTTGTGTGCCTGGAACCTGGGGATAACCTTAAAATTCACCGTTTAGGTAAGAGAAGCCCGCTATTATTTTATAGCTTGTCCTTTAATTTAGAATACCTTAAAAAAATCTAAATAACAAATGTGTCTGAATTTGTTATCGTGATTGGAGTAAATTCTTCTTCAATGTCTCCACTACATTGATTTACTGTTGGATTTATTTTTATATAATGATTTGATCCAGTACTACTAATATTACTACTATTATTATAGGATTAGAGTTACTATTTTAGACTAATTAGGTTCACTTGTGATAGCATATTAGTAGTTAAATATGGAGTAATTAATTAGACTCACTTATGATATCAGATAGTATTTGAGCTTAGATCGTCACATTCGGTATAAGAGCAAGTTTTGAACAAATATTCATGCCAACCAGAAGTCTTAGATTGTGGTTCTATTATGTTTGGAGCAATCAAACATCAAATGTTATTTCAACGAAAGAGTTTGTAACACCCCTCTTACATTTGTATTGTATGATCAAATTTTTTTATGTATCTTTTATATATCTTAAGTTCACTATTATTGTTATAATAAAATTTAAACATTTTAAATTAATTAATTACACTTACTTGTGGCAGTGCCATGATCCATGTTTAGTTATCGAAGTTATTGTTGGTTGACAAATGTGAGAAAATGTCTCACCTCATAAACTAACTTTTGGAATTAAGAAAGTTCACGATACATAATATCAAAAACTTTAACAAAACTTGAAAAACAAAGTGGAACCAGTTGAAGTTGAGGTGTAGCACGAGTGTGCGAAGTAGTAAAATAACCAAATTCTAATGGTAAGATAAACTTACTCTAAATGATAAGAGAAATCAACCGTGACGTAGATTTCTTAAATTCGCTGGATCTTAGTAGTAATTTGCAAGAATCATCCGTGTAACATCCAAATTGGTCCACCTCACCATTACAAATGTTTTTTTTTTTTTTTTGCCCTTTTGGCCAAATGATTTATCTTCTCGTTCAATGTTCAATATCTATGTGACCACTAGACAACTATATACTACTTTTACACACACACTTTTCGCTCCGCTTGATTTTTTTTTTCTTTTTATTCTTTTTGCAGATAAAAAGAAGTCCAATACAATTTTTTTTTGGATTTGGCTCAATTCCCGAACATATTAATATCTCATAGGTAGGGTAAATAGATAAAAATACAAAGAATTCGTAAAAAAGGTCAATCAACAGAAATGCCTATTTAAGTTTTATTAGCGCAAAAACAACTATAATAAGTCAAACTACTTTGCTACTAAACATAAGATACGAAGTAGCAATAGAAATTTTTGAATCCAATATGGGGTCTGATAATTAATCCTAAATTAATATTGTATCATCCTTAATGTGTAATATTATTTCATTAATTTTGGGCCGGAGCTAAGTTGTTAGCTTAGTCCATTAACTCTGCCCACAGATTTCCCAAACTCCGCAACCTATAAAAACTTAGTTACGTGCTTGTTGTTCTGGCCCAAAACAAGGCCCAAGCATTTAGTTATCAGCCTGTCCGGCCCAATTGACTGTTCTGTATCCACCCAGGAGTGATAGTATCATCTTTCAGGCATAGTTTTCTTCCTTTTAATCTCCTTCAACATCACTGTCTCCATCACTGTCTCTAATCTTTTCTCTACTTTATGATCCTTCCCTTCAGGAAACCATGCCAGGCCTTGTGAAATATACACATTTGGATTACAATGTATGGTAGGAGAGATTATTGAATGAGATATTTTTCGTGTTCAAATATAAAAATTTCATTTCTTTCCTAGTCGTTGTTATCTTCGAGTAATTAAGGAGCAAAATCTTATTCGTTCATATCGTATTAGATAATTGAGATTGAAAGAAAATTAAAAAAAAAGAAAAGAAAGGAAATAGAAAAGGAAAAGGAAAAGGAAAAAGAAAAGGAAAAGGGAGAGAAAAGAAATATAAAAGAAATGTCTCATACTCAGCTCTCTTTTCTTTTTAAGAAAAGAAATTTCTACTTTTAAATGCTAAGGTGAATGTATAGAGGTGTAGAATAATTGAACTTATGAAACTTTCACTATAATGAAGAGTCCCTAGGAGAGGTGAATTTAACAATAAGGCCTATTTAAGTGTCAGCGTAAATACAATAATAGATAGATTAAGTTAATTTGCTTTGCTAGTAAACATAAAAACTAAGTAAACTATAGATATTTTTTTAATACAATATCGGACTAAGAATTAATTCCCGAAATTATGATGTATCATCATTATCAATTAATATGCGTCAATTTTGGGCCCGAGGGGAGTTGTTAGCCTAGTAAAAGTAAAAATTAAATAACTATAGATATTTTATCAATAAAATTTACTTATTAATCAAAAGAAAATGTCATGATTTCATGTAAAAATTTTCAAAACGGATACAGAGCAAACTTGTAACTAAAGTTAGTATGCTCAAATATAGAGATTTCTCCCAAAAAAAATAAGAAAAAAAGAAAAAGAAAGAGGAAAAGAACCAACACAAAAAAAGCTACAAAACAAAAAGTTGGGTCTTGCCCCCAGGGGCATAGGTGAGTTGGTAAGTGGCCAAGTGATTGGGGTGAAAACACTCAACACGCGTTTTTTCGTGTGGTGGCGATTCATTGAAATATTGTGAGAAATTTCTTCTTTGGGTTCGTGACGTTGGTCCTCTCGCAGCGGTGCATCGTCAAATCACGATTCATCCCAGCAGTCATGGGGGGCTCTGGCATAGGTGGGAACGGGATTCGCCTTTGAGTAACCCTTTTAAAAAAAAAAAAAAATTGGGTCTTTTCGGTGGGCCTTCTTGGGGAGGTTATGATTGGGTATTGATTGATATCAATGGATGAAAACATGGAAGATGGTGGTTGGAGAAATGAAAAGTGAAAAAGAACCTAATTGATAATTATGCATTTAAGATAATGGTCCCAATTGTATTAAGTTGTCTTCACAATACTAATTAATAATATTATTTTAATTTCCTATAATCATCGTGATTAAATAAAATATATTCAAGTAGTCTTATTATTTCTGACTCATTATTGCATCAATGTTACTGTTATATGGAGCTGATGGCTCGCAATGACGACCAAATCATTTCTCTCATCTTTTTTGACATAAAGATTAGACTCACTAAAAATATATATAGAGAAGGCATCTTTTTATGGTACCTTGTGCAGGGCTTGGAATTTAGAAGTTTGAACGCATGTTTCTTTTTGTTTCCTTTGTTGTAAAGTTGTTCAGATGAAATAAACGGAGTGCTTGCTTTCTTAGTTTAAAAAAAAAAGGGCAAATCTTACAATTGTTTTATGTGGTATAAGCTTATTTTAAGATGCTTTTTTATATAAAAAATAATAGTTTGTTTTGAATTTTCACAAGATATTTGTAATAAGATGTCTTATATGTTATAAGCTAAAAAGAATTATTTCTTTAACATTAATAATGATAAAAAAGAAAGCATTTGATAATAAGCTCATCCCATATGCACTACATAGCAGAGATTATAGGGTAAAGTAATTATTTCTATGCATTTGTGTGTTAAAACGTAATTTTTGACTCGAATCCGCCTAATTGAGTTAATTCTTTCCACCAATATTGCAAGTGCTCTTAATCTTTTCCTTTTCTTCCCCTATCAAAAAGGGGTAGAAATAAATAAAATGACTCACAATCCCACTAAAAAGAAAAAGAGAACAAAAATTTACAAAATTGCACTAGCAGTAAAAAACTGAAATTACATATGAATTTCACTTCATCCTCATGGTAATTCATGAAGCAGCCAATTTACTCAAACGTGCCACAATGTTTCATCTTATCCATACACTCCCTATCTGACGCTGCCCCTTAAGTCCCTTCACTAGTCCCTTCTTTCTTTAGGATTTGTCTCGAAGTTAAGAGGATGTTTGACTTCGTTTATTTGGTGCTTATAAATATTTAATAGTAAAAAATATATAAAACGATACTTTTTTTTATGTACCTATAAACACCTAAAATAAGCAAAGCCAAACTCCCTCTGAGTCAAAAATAGTTGGCCCTTTCTTCTTGACCTAATTTGTTCGCCACCAATCAACCACTAGGTGAAGTCGGGCTATATAGGCTTAGTGTGCTCACAAATCTTTTACATAATGCCGCATTCTATGTTCTAGCTTGAACATTTCATTTAATTCTTTTTAATCTTCTTTTACTCTTCTTATAATGCACGACTTTTATATTTCATACTTATTAATAGTCAACTATGTCAAATTATCTCAAACAATTCTTCAACATCTTATTATTACCATGACCATTCTTACTTCTCAAATAACATAATTTCTGATTACATCCTTTCTAAACCTTTACGTATAAGTAAGACAAAGAAAATACTATATCTTATCCCAAGAATGGAATCCGTTAACACAAAATAATTGCTTGCAAAGATACCAAGCATCACGTGATGCATGACAGGCATGGATCTTCTCATTTATACACATGCTATACTATATGTATAAAGTCCTACCTTATAATTATGATTAATATAACTGATTATAAGTACCTTTAAGCTTTACACTTTTCGATATGACATAAAAGTTGAAATTAGATATTAAATAATAAATCACTTTACTAATCCACATGGTAACATTTAATGTACGTCGCACTTTTTCAGTACAATGTGAATACAGTATTTGTTCGTTGCTTCGCCGCACTTCTTTGTATTCCTATCTTTTCGTGCTCTCCCGCCCTTCTTTTCACCACTCTCTTGACACAAAAATTTAACACGGACCCAAGAAAAAATAACCCAGAAGTCCAAGAATATTAGAAAAGAAAAGTATCTTCAAGAATTGGATGAGGTTACCAAGTGTTTGACGAAATGCCTAAACGATGGTTTCACTCACCACAAGCTCAACATATCGTGCTTATCCTCAAAACCCAATTTTAAGTTTGAATTTTGTGCCGTTTTCTTCTGTTGTTCTTGTGCTAAGGCCCCAGAAAAGGGTTCAGGTTTGTCGAAAGCCTTCAGATTTTGGCTGTAATAGAGGAGGTAGCTTTAGGTGTTTTGAGGTGAAAAGAGTGGGGAGTGAGAGCGGTTCTTGGTGTTGTAGGTGCAAGAAAGGGTGGGAAAGTGAAGGGGATAGTGATTTAGAGGAGAAAATATTGGAATTCATGGAGAAATCGGATAAGCCGGGGAAGTTTCCAACTAAACAAGAGTTGGTGAATGCTGGAAGATTGGACTTGGTGGAGGCTATAAGGCGGAGAGGTGGGTGGTTTTCCTTAGGTTGGGAGGTGGAGGATGGGGAGAATGAAGCAGAAAAGGTTAAGGAAAGTGAAATTCTTGCGATAGATTTCGATGTCGAGGAGCTCAAGAGGCGGGTGCAAAGTTGTGAAGGGAGTGGTTTTCTGGGAGAAGATGAGGTTCGTTCTTCTGGGGTTAATTCATTTTCGGGGGATTCAGCTCAACTAGCTTCGTCGTCTGGTAGATCATTGTGAGGTTCCTATATTAAGTGTTTTCTTGATGATGTGTATTTTACATAATGTTTTTATTTATTGTCCATAAAGCATACAGATTTGTGCTTTGTTTTCTGGAAACACATGATACTTGCTACTCAATTCTGCATTTATTCAATACTTGACCTTATTAGAAAGGGCCGAGAAAGAAAAAAGAAAAGATAGATAAAGAGGAAATAGACTACATATGCATACGTTTACTGTCTGATGTTTTCTAACTACTTATTTATACGTTTACTGTCTGATGTTTTCTTTCTCCCACATTTAAAAGCTTGCGGTGAATTTACTCAAAATGGTATTGATTGGATTTTGTTTTATGTTTTGACACCCTCAGAGAAATGATGTATGAGGAAGAAATTGGAATAGAGGGAATTCTCAGTCGATTAGAGAAAGAGAGGAATTCGTCTTTTGGTGTTAACTTAGGAAAGTACGGAAATGGCACATATACCTCAAGCAAGGCTGATGAGGATGACCAGCAGGTTAGAAGTTTGGCTGATGTGGGTAAGCAAATTTTGTTAATTTAAACCAACAACTTTTAGATTTAAAAAAAATACTTAGTTTATCACGTCTTCAATGAGACTGGGGCGTATATCACGTTTTCACTTTTCAAACTTTATCTGAATCTATGAATACAGTTATCAAGAGTCTGATATTGTTTGTTTACGTCCAACCTGAAAGATGATATCTGTTCATTGTCACATTGCAAAAGACAGGACTGACCCTGGAGAAAACGGCAGAATCCCATCGGGTGAGACCAACAAAGACATGTTGTATAGTCACTATACTAGGCCAGACATGTGGAGGGTTTGGAGTAATCAACGTGCGGGCTTTCAAACTACTGAATTTGAAGGTGACATTCCCCATGTGTAATTGTGATTTAAAATACTATTTCATACTATCTGGCTTCCAAAATACTGAATTTGATGGTGATATTCCCTACGTGTAATTGTGATTTAAAATACTATTTCATACTATCTTACTGGCTTTTTCATCCTTCCCCCTTGCTCTCTCTTTCTCTGCGCCACAAATGAATCTGCAGCTGCTGAAATTTTGTATGATCGAAATCATGGTGAAAGGGAAGGTAGAAAAATTGATATAATTGCCTCAAAGGATCCAACTGAAACTATAAATTCCGGGAAAGAGATCACTCATGATCAAATACGGAGTCGTCTTCAAGACTTAGAATTCGAGCTCTCGTCAGCACTTCGTTTGTTGAGGTCCAACAGAGAGGAAACTTTACTGAAGCAGGTAGGCAGTTGGTTTCCTGCAACTTGAAAATCTCCAATCCTTGTAATCCTGAAGTGTCAGATGTCATCTTTTCATGTAGAGGTCAAACATGATCATGGCCTTCTTTACTAAAGTGGCAAATATCCTTTTGCTAAATTTATCTTGTGTCCAGTAATCAGATAACTCCTAGGTATTGATTATGCAAAAAGATCAATCAAGAGTTTGGTATGCAATGTCGCTACCTTGTTGTCCATACCCTGACACACAACAATGAGTTGAAGTCGCTGAATCAAAATTTCTGCTTCTTTTAATATATCAATGTTGGTCATGCTCACTTTATGTTAACCATATTAACATTTCCTGAGTTAGACATGAACATGATAACAGATTTTATTCTCTACTCTGTCCTCCTAAAGGCATGTAATTTATTGTCTGTTTGAGTCATGTACTTGAAATGGTGAGGATAGAAGTGGTTTTGATTTTTAGAATAAAATATCTAGAATGTGATGGTTTAATTCTAGTGATGACATGAGTGCTATATGGTTGCATAACCAGGTCAATAGAATACATAACTCACAAGTGATGAATTGAACTATTCCTAAGCCCCTTTCCAGTTATCCTCCTTCCCCTTGCTCCCTCGTAACCTTGGTGTATGAGCTGACAGTCAATAGCTAGTTTAATGTTTCTTATAATTGTCTCTAATTCCATATAATTAAAGGGTATTTTATCGTTAAGGCTTCCTTTATCTTTTCTTTCTTCTTTTTTACCCCTGTTGTCAATGCGGGGACAGGGTAGAGAGTAACGAAAACAAAAGAGAAAGTAGAGGAAGTATGAGGTCTGTGGCTTGTGAATCCATTGTTTTTTTTCCACTCTCAATCAATTCGGTGTATGCTCTAATATGTTTAGGATTCTATGGGAGAATAGTCACCTGAGTGTTTATATCATCCTCAAATTATTTTTGTTTTGCTTTTCATGGATTTCTGACTGCATTTTATATTCAGAGCCCTGGAAGCTCTTCCAGTGAGTTGCAAAACCTTTCAGATGCATGGGAGTTTCAGGAGAATGAGGTCATGAATGCTCAGGAGAGGTTGCGAACCATACGTGCAAAGTTGGCTGTATTAGAAGGGAAAATGGCACTTTCAATAATGTATGTACAACTTTGTTCACTTGATAATGTATACCAGTAAATACGTTTCAAATTTTTTACATGTATCAGAATTTGATAATTTCTCAGCAATGCACAAAAGATAGCAGAAGAGAAGCAGAAAAGAATAGAAGGTGCTTGTAAAGCTTCACAACTTCTTCGTACTGCGCGTGTCGTCTGGCCCAATTCAGCATCTGAGGTTCTCTTAGCAGGATCTTTTGATGGTTGGACAACTCAGGTTCAACTCTGTCTCGTATAATCAATCAAGCACTACATTCCTGGGTTTAGTCTGTGTTACATTAGACTTCTTTTCATGGTGGAGAAACAAATTTGGGCTCCTGATACTTGGACAAGGAATAATGGGTGTTTGTCGGACACTAATTTCTAGAAATAAAGATGCCATCAGTATTAAAGATAAACTAGTAACTTTCTTTGATTCTTAGGAAGAGAGACTATATTATTATCTAATTAATGTCCCTCTGGTCTAGTTGCTCTTTTGCATTTACCATGGAGAAAGATGGGTTATATTTCTTTGCAGCTTGGTAGTTCACACAAGTTATTGTGTAAATAAATCAATGGGTTCATTGCCCAACAAATATCCCTGCTCCACGACACGTTTGGCTGAATTTCTGTCTTTTCAAACCAACTGCACAGGCATATCTACTGCTTGTACAACGGAGCACTCCTGAACCTGTAGCCAAGGTCATGCACACAGGGTTTATTTGGTGATTCCCTGCTATAAACCACTGACATAATAGATAATGTTCCCCCACAAGACGCTTGATTTGAGTATTTACTAAGGAACTCCCACAGTTAAATCAATTGATTTGAAGAAATCATTGTATATAAATAAAATTATTCAGTTCCATTGTGCTGATTGATTAATAAATTATGTGCTTTTGTATTTTCCGTCTTTTACAGCTGATTTTGAAAAATGATGTGCTTGACTTTTTCAAGCCATTCTTGTTTCGTTTCTTTCTTTTTACAATGGTTAAGTTACACATCACCAGTATCTGATTTAATTGCATCAAAATGCAGAGAAAGATGGAGAAATCAAGTTCTGGTATTTTTTCTGTGTGCCTAAAGTTGTACCCAGGTAGATATGAGGTGGGTTATCCTCATCACCAGTTCTGATTCCAAAAATCAATTTTCTCCTTCAAAATTATGAGCACTTTCAACTTACATTTACAACTTTTACAGATTAAATTCATTGTTGATGGCATATGGAGGATTGATCCCTTACGCCCTATCGTCAACAACAATGGCTATGAAAACAATCTTCTCATAATCACTTGAGTCATATGTTGGCATTGCATATTGACTTTCTGGAATCTGGAGATTGGTTGTCTATAAGAGATCTTTCAGTACCTTCAACCTACTTCATGTTTGCTTAACCAGATGTCGATTCTGCATTGCTCTTGTCCACTATTTTGTTCTGGGAAATGTAAACTTGGCTCCACCAAACAGGCTAGCTGACCTGATCCTTTTTCCTCTCTTCTTCTAGGCATATGTTTGTTTCACTTGAGTGAGAATATTCTTCTGATTGCAAATGTGAAATGCAATATATAGCTCTCTTGTACATTTCTGAATTTTGATTAATTCAGCACGTGGACCAAATTCAATTTTCAGTGGGGGTGATGGAGATGTAGAAGACATGGTTTTATAGTATAACCTTACTCTGACTGATATATCCGTGTTCTTAACTCATTTTTCGTATGGAAAATGAAGATCTGTTTCTTGAGCTTTCACAGATCATATAACATTATAACTGTTACCTATCTTTCAGCTATGTCAACAAAGCATATATTTGTATTTTCTAATGTTGTTTAGCAACTATTTGTGTAGAAAAGCTTTAAACAAACTAAAATTGAAGGTGTATGCTTGTATATATTACTTTCTTCATTTCTCAATGGTTCTTTTTTTTTTATGTAAATACAAGCTAAGGCAATTGTAATATGACAGGCCAACGAGTACATCTTTTGTCATGTTTTTTTTATTAACCGATTACAGTTACGCTCTAGAAGACGGTCACTGCACAAGTGTCTGTCCTTTTGTGAATCAGCTATCTCAGAATGGATGCTCTTCCTTTATAACATAGCCGCTACGAAAAGGCAAATCCAGGTTGAAATGCAACTCGATCCTCGTGTCGGCTTGATCTCAACTGTAGCTGCTGCCCAATGGTTAGGCTGCTAGCATTAAGAAGTTCAGGAAAAGAAGACGTCATGCATTCCACGTTGAGATGGAGACACAATCTAAAGAGTGCTCTTACTTGGACTGAGCTGAAAAGGACTGATTCTGTCTTGGCCCGAACAGTCCATGACTAGCTGAATGGTGAATAACCTTCCAAAGGATTTCTGATCAGGATCTAGTGGCTATCAGAAATATCACATATCAGAATGCTTACTGGATCCAGAACGTAGTTGATCCTCTTTGAGAATGAACTCTGCAAATAGTATGTTTCCCGGCAAATCCACCTTGTGAGCTACTTTAAATGGCAAATCCAGATCAAATGCATTACAAAACCCTCATTTTGGCTGCACGAAAGCTTGAGAATGTGCCAAAACTGTCTTTATTGTAAAGGTGAAGCCACTGCCACAAAAAACTCGAGAAACGGTTCGATTCTCTGCATGTCTACCCAAATGCACCACCTGAGGAACAGTTTGATCAACTGTGTCTCCCAGGCCAAGCTGACCATGTTCACCCCAACCCCATGTCATTACGGATCCATCATCTGCATGGTTGAGAAGTTGACCAAGAATTAGAGAAAGAAGATAACTTATCCTGTGACAATGAAAATCTTCAAGAAAGTTATTGACCCAGAATTACCTGTTACTAAAGCTGAGTGCTCTGCTCCTGCTGCAATCTGCCTGACTTTTAACTGATCAAGGCCAAGAACTCTCTGCACCATTCCTTCCTTTGCTTCTGCAGATTGAATCAAAATAACTTTTGGCATTAGAATTCGTGTAGCAGCACAAATATAGAACAAAGGGATGCATGATCAAAGTTCACTGCCAACATTATTGACTAGATCATGGTCCATCTATGTCATTTAATAGCATCTTTAGGGGAAATTTCTAAAGAAACTACATATTCCTCTTTTCTGGAAAATCTGCCAAGTATCAGCACATAATAAGAACGAATAATTGTAGAATTGTGACCATGGTTATGTACCTTCATTCTCGCAACTATGTTTTGTTCGAGTCATGCTCTGAGGATTACTAAGGACTCCATGGTGATAGCCACCAACCATAAAAACTTGATTATCACCTGTTGCAGATGGCAACTATTAGATTTTACTAATCATGCTCCTCCAGCCCCTTCTTTTTCTGCATATGTGGAAGAAAAAAGAAAATGGACTCAAAGTCGAGAGCATATCATACATGTTAACGCCAGTGCATGATTCCACCCCAGAGAAGCCTGGCTGAACAACAGGGATCGTGTAATGCACAGCGGACTATATACATCTGAAGTGCCACTGAACCCTCTTCCCCATGTATAAAGGTGCCCACTAGCTTAACATGTGAAGGCCCATCGACAATATCAATGGCAAGACAAGAAGAAATATCAATTCAGCAAAAAGCTGCAAGTACTAGAGAATGGACTTGGGATTCCTTAAATTGTTGGCACAGCCCTGTATTGCAACAGACTACTTTGAGGACTTACCACATAATGCTGCACTATGATCTCCATTTGCAATAATGCTTACAATTTTGACGTCTTCAAGTCCCACCGTTATCTGAGGAAGACATACTGATTTGACTTTATCATTCGATATGCCCAGCTGTCCACGCTTTCCAGATCCAAAGCCATACACCTGATGCCCTAAATTTCATGCATCGGTTAGATTTGATTTGAGAGCAGAAGAGATTCAAATTAAAGACTTGTAGACGTGTGAGTGCGCATAAAGAGTCAAATTGAGAATACAATTTTTGACAATATTCCCAGCGAAAGGAGTAGGAGACTTGGGGCAAACTAATGGATTATAGAATTGGCGATAAACTCCATCTTATTGCATAGTTTGATTCTAGTATCTGATTAAATATAATGGATGTCCTATTATCTGGTTAAATATAGTAAAAATCTCAAAGTTCCTTTGTCTCTAGTTCAAAAAACTGATGCATTTTAGCGGTAATAACATTCTCATGAGCGCTCAACTACCTCTTGTAGAAGAGGATAGCAACATCATTTCAATGATTTCCACTTTGTGGCCTTTTTAGTTTTCATTACAAGATAACAAAAAATAGAAGCCATGACCTTCCATTAGTTCAAACTCTAACAAAAAACAGAAGCCATGATCTTCAGTCTGTCCTACCTTGCCCCTTCCCAAAGGACTTATTATTTCCGTCTTCAACAATATTCAGCAGAAAACTGCTGCAAAAGGAAAATATTTGCACCAGAGTCCTTTAATCCTTCTTCTTTTCAATGTTGAAGCTGCTTTGCTTTCTTTATATCATAATGGGCAGGATAGATCCCCAAGTTGGCAGTTCTAGAGGAAAGTGTTAACAAAATAAAGAGAATACTCACAATTGAGAAAGAGAAGACAACTAATTAGTAATTCAATATAACAATATCACAGACACAGATTATTTACCCATCACAATGAAATCAAAAGTAACAGTTAAGTTTTTCGCACAGTTTACCTTTCAGCAAGGCTAATGAATGTCGCATACCACAAGCAATTTGTACAACATGCCTAGAATCAAAAGACAAGACTTTGGCAGGAGAAGATTGTGATGTAAAATCACCATGCCCAAGCTGACCAAATGAACCATCTCCACAGGTGAACAAGCAACCAGTGTCTGGAAACAATCAGAAACAACCTCCAAAAGTAAATCAAGAGCACAAAAAATAATTAAAACTAAGAATAAAGCATCATCCCATGCAAATAATAAATATCAATGGAATTCTATTTTTGCCACTGCAACATTTTAATGGAATGATTATGAAAGTTCACTTATATATATGATCAAAAGTGCATCTATGAACCAATCCTCCATAACAGATACTAAATTCTAATGTTCGACATTTACTGGAATACTAAATGATGTGAACACTTTTTCTCAATTAAATGAAGCTCAATCTTCAACTTGATGACTCACAACTATCTATTATACTTGGTTCAGGAGAAGAAAACCAAAAAATAGAATATGCATCTATGAGTAATATCAAGTTAAAGCAATTCTAGGAACCTGAAACAAATCCAGAGTGGTTCCATCCAGCAGAGACATGGGTAATAACAAAACCTTTCAAAGACTCTACTAGCTTCAGCCGCAAACTATTTGCCAATTCTCCGTGTCCCAATTGGCCAGAAGTCCCCCTTCCCCATGTCAAAGCTCTTCCATCTGCAACGGAAAAAAGTTCTCCTTAAATACACAAACAGAGTTGTACCAGGAAACATAACATAAATCAGTAAACAAATATACACTTCCATAGATAACACAGCATAAAATAAACCCAACAAAAACAGAGACACACTCACATGCACACACACACACATATCACAAGTATAGCATAAAATAAACAAATCAGCACGCAGACGCACGCACAGATAGACAAGATAACACAACATAAGGCCTCTTTGGATTGCCCTTTTTCAAGTAAAAAGGCTATTTTTCCTTTAAAAAAAAGTACATTCTTCTTGCAATAACTATTTGGCTCGACCTTAAAAAGCTAAAATTCTGGGAAAAAAAAAAAAGTTGTTAGCGCTTTAAAAAAAAAGCAACCCAAATGAACCCATAAACCAATAAACGCAGACAATCACAGAGGTATAGAAGAAAGCATAACATGAACCAATAAACACAGACGCACACAATTACACACAGTTTCACAAGATATAACACAAAGAGACACACAAAGACAGCAGAAAGCCAGAAACCATCAAACGCGGATACACATAACAGGCATACAATTAATATAGCATAACAAGAAACACAAAAATTGAACACCAGAGAAACAAAAGAAAGAGGTAGGAGGAATACATACACGCACACACACACATATGTATATGTATATGTATATGTATATGTATATGTATAAGTATATGTATATGTATACATATACATATATATAGACATACCTGGGGTGAGGGCTGCGGCATGGGCGGCACCACAAGAGAGAAAGGAGATGGGCCCGAAAGAGGGGAGAGAATGGAGAAGTTGGGGTCGGAGCTCATCTTGGAGCTTGCCTGTGGCTAGCTGCCCCTCTGTGCCTGCTCCCCAACTCCATATTTCTTCTTCTTCTTCTTCTTCTTCTTCTTCTTGTTTTTGTCGGAATTTTTCGTGTTGTTCCATGATTTGACGACAGCTGATTGGATCGGATCCTAGTGAATGCTTTGCTAGATTTTGGTTTGTCCTAAATGGGTCAACTTAGGTTGAAATTTCAGGCTGCAAAGGTGGGAACTCCTTTTTTCGTTTTGCTTTTTCCACCTAAAATATTACATATTTTCAAGTTTTACAAAACATAATGTTCGGATTTAAGGTTGGTTTAGATTGATTTTTTTTTTAAAATATTTGTCTGAGAAGTTAAATTTAAGTTCTTTTTGGAGTTTGCAATAAAAGATTAATTTTTTAATAAATAAATATTTTTTCATTAAAAAAGAAAAACACAGCAAACTGGCGCCAGCTCTTATATTTGTGTAGGTACCAAAATCTTAAGATCAACTTGTTACAATTATATCAATCTAATTAAGCACAATTTTTTTAAATAACTTAAAGTTTTAATTAAATTTGTCGATTGACATAATTTTGTATTCAAATTTTGCTATTATTACTCATTTGTCGGAGCCTAAATATCATTTTGAAATTTTACAACACAATGAAAATATCAGACCAATTAAATAAAAACCGTGGATTGTTATACAACCAAACCTAATTTTTTGACTTTGGAACTAATGAACACCAAGTCCTATCATGGAAGAGACAACAAAAGGAAAAAGTGAAAAGAAAAAAAGAAAAAAAAAAGGGAGAGAGAGAGAGAGAGAGAGAGATGGAAGAGCTTCGAAGTTGATATTAATGTTGTTGACCAAAAAAAAAATCGATATTAATGTCCCATTCAAGTTCTTCACATTTGGATTTACCTCTAGAAAGATACACCTATCCTATACCATGATACGTAAATATATATATATATATATTGATCAAATATAACATGGTTGTAGAGGAAAGCATTTGAAGTTGCAATAGCTAAAAGGCTTATAATCGGAACTTATAAAAGACTATTCCTTCTTTAGTTTTTTGTATTGATTCTTCCCTTGTAGCATCGAGTGCTTTCATTGATTCATTTCTAATGTCAAAGACTTGACGTGCTTTTTTCGCCCCCGCATAGACACCCATCAAGTCTTTAATATCAAAGAATCCACGGCACTGGCTGGTCTTTAGTATTGCACCAAGGCAGGTACATTTGTAGATCAATTCGAGTTTCAAAAATTGTGACATTGTTTAAAAAGAGAAAGAAAAGCAACTTGATCTCAATTACAACGTCTAAATTCAGCAAAGCGATAAATGATAGCAGAGAGAAGAATGATAAGAGAGGATCCTAATACGGTGATCAAATAGTGGAGAATCGACATCCGCCGCTTAAAAGGAGTATGGTCAAAACATTACCTAGATTATAGTTCGTTAGCCCAAGTAGGACAAGAGTGAATTTTATACAGGCTCCATGCAGCAGTCAGTCTGGTCACCATTGAAAGAGTGCCTATTGCTGTATATCAAGGTGCCATCAATCATCATATCTACAATATTCTCAGTTCATCTGGATGACCAAAAAGAAGACTTGGAAAGGCTTGGTTGGGTAGAAGCACAAGTTAAAAGTAGCATAAGAACTTACTGCACATTACTAGTAATCAGTTAAAATATTTCAAACAACTCGAGCATCAGGTTACCTATGGCGTACGTCATGAACACTATGCTTAAGTTGCTACATGATTAGCTACAGAAGATACACAAAAGCTGAAATGCATACTGATTAATTGATACGAAGATGTTCAATATCAGATGAAAGAAGATAAAGATCTCAAGAACCAAAAGGTTGGCTTGCACTTTTTATCTTCAGAAAAATCACCAATGGATTTCAATTGCAATGCAGTTCAACTTAAAGGTGGATGGTCTACAATCCAAAACTCATGACTTCATCTATAGACTGCATTAGGTACCATAAAAAGCTAACTACTTTTTCAATGTAATGCTCAACTTGCATTATATCAAATGTGTGGTCCAAAGGAGTAAACATTATTCTTCTCTACCCACATTCAGCAAAATTAGGAGCAACTGAACATAATTATTACATGAATTTTCAAATTACACAAAGACAAGAAAATGGCAATCAAAGCCAAAATGAATATGCTAAGTGACATCATTAAGAAACCATAAATCAAAAGACCAAATACAACTTGCTCCTGCTCTTTCCCAAAGCTGCAACCTTGGAAAAGGCTCAAAGCCCAATTAAACTCAATTAAAACTACAACCTACATAATGTTACAAATGGAAACCCTTCAAATTCCCTTGTTATTAACTCATAGAATATCATCATATGCAACAATTTCCCTACCATTGAATCCCCCATCCAATGCGGAAGGGATTGAAACACCATAATCACCACCTTTATTATCAGTGTTACTATTATCGTCATATATATTATCATCCCTAACGTTATCTTTACCCTTATTCTTGTCACCATTATTTTCTTCTCTAGGGTTCACAATGGCTGACCCTAGCTTATTACCTCTCCCTCGTCTACTCAGTGGCATTTCAGCCCTCACAAGCTTTGACGACGCTGCAGTTATTCCATCCTTTCTTGATACTCCCTCCCTCCATTGTGGCACCGGATCAGTTGCCCACATCACCTGTACCTTCATCAACAGCCAAAAATAAAAATAAAAATAAAAATTTTCAGCTCCCATTGCTCCAACTGACATATATGAATATACACCTAATACAAACAGAAACATTATCTCAAATACTTATATATATCACTAAATATACGTAAATATAGATTCTATAACACGTGCTAGTATATATGTACTCTGTGAGGTGGGATGAGAAAAAATAAGGGCAATGCAATCATCAGTGAAGTTTAAGTACATTTAGCAGAAACCAAATTTCTTTTCGAACTCAAATTATGCCGCCAGATTTCGGACCCAGCTCGAAGTCAAGCCCGAATCATCACCAAAATCTTTCTCCCTATTATTAAGTGGATTTAGTGAAAACCCCGAACCTGCTCCTGCAGTAATGATTCGGGCCGGGCTTAACTGATGCCCAACTTCTGGGCCCGTTCCCCAGCTGGAAAATTTGCAAAACTCAGCAAGACCCAAAATTTCTTTATGCATTGCTTGACGCGACAGCTAACTTGCACCCACATACATGATATGCTCCAGCCAGGCCGACGGGATACCAGATTACTGGCCCGGCCCCAAAACTGGAAGGGAAAAAAATATCCGAAATTGAAGAGGGGAAAAAGGGTTTTCCGGGATGAATACGTACTGGTTTGGAGTGGAGGGTGATCTGGAAGGAAGGGTCACGGGCGGCGGAGATAGCGGACTGGGCAGCGTCATGGGATCTGAAGGTGACGTAAGCAAGCCCATTGGGATCCATTCGGGTCCTAGATATGGGCCCGTAGATCTCGAACCTCGATTTAAGGTCCAGCACTGAGCATTCTGAAGGCAACCCAATTACCACCACCGCGCTCGGCTTCTTCTCGGCCGCGGGGGCGGTGGGAGAAGGGTCGTCAACCACCGCATCGTCGGCATCGTTCTGGTGCTGGAACGAACGACGACGTTTTGAGAAAGCATAGGGTGTGTGGCGGGAGTAGTAGGGTTTATCTCTCTTGCGATTCATATTTCTCTTTTTGAGATTTTTTTTTTTTTTTAACAAAAGAAATTTTCAGTAAAAAGATTTTTGATGGATAAGCAAACTTCGAAGGTATCTAAATTTGCGTTGTTCAAGTAAACCAGGTGACGTGAGTGGTTCCCCTTGTATCAAAATTTAGTGTCAAAAAGTCATTCAACTCCAAGAAGCAAAAAAGTGCATAAATTAATTAACCAATTGTAACTTATAGTGAGATACAAATAATTTCCTGGTTCACTTCAATGAAGGGACTCAAAAGGATGAAATATCCCTACGAGTTAGTTCGGATTAGGTTATTTTAGAAGTATTTTAATATTTTTGAAACATGTGTTTTTCAAAAAATTAAAAAAATTTAACTTTTCAGAAATTATATTTCAGTATTTCTAAAATTTTGATTTTTAAAAATTTAAACCAAATAATTATTATAAAAATAATGTAATTTTTAAAAAAGATATTTTTTCTTATAAAAAAAACTAATCCAAACAGGCTTTATACATACATATATATATATATATATATATATATATATATATTGAAATAAATCCGAATTTTTGTGAATATTTAGTGAATTTTAAGAAGACATACCTTTTCTTTTATTTTGTGATTTAGTAATCTAAAGTATCTAATGAAAATGCAAGGTTTAAATTACATTTTTGTAGGGAGTTAATTATGAGGTTGGAAAGGGGAAAAAAAGTCCCAAAATATAATCAGCTCGTTTTATTCTTCAACTTTACTTGCATTGAAATAAAGAGAATAAAACACAAATTCTTCATGTCTCTCGGAGCACTCCATGCCCAGCTTAACCTCGTTTTATGCTCCCCAAGTTTTGTTTTGCTCATTGGCTACAAATCTGCTGCCGTCTCCTTGTCACTTGCTCTTCCAGATTTTTAAATTTAAAATCTATATTTTTATTAAAATACGTTATCGGTTATTGTATGTAATTTCAAATTTACATGTCTTTTAGCAAATTCTATAATTTGATTTTCTCGAACTGGTGGTAATCTTGTAATCGTTAAATTACAATTTTACTGTTAATCCAAGTTTAGAAAACTTTATTAAATGGAAACAGAAAAGAAAATAAAAAAAGTAAATAGCGATATACATAAACCCAACTCAGCAATAAATTCAGATAACTTCACTCATCCAAAAACCCCATTTCTCTTCCACCACAATACCATGAGAAATTTCAGCTTAAAAGCTCAAAATGTAAACTTTTTCAAACTCTGAAAATTCACCAATTGAAGACCTTTTTCGATGCTCAATGGCTTTTGCTTTTTCAAACACACCAACCATTCTAACGTTCCCTTGTGCTACTAAGCCTAACCATCAGCCAAGACTTTCATTCCCCAAGATTTGCTTTTCCTTGACTCACAATCACCAAAAACTCGTAAAGTCAAAATCTTTCTTCAGAATTCAAGATTTTACTCATGTGGGTCACCTCAAAAGCACTTATGCTTCTTCATCTTCAGATGATTTTTTTGAAACAATCGAAAAGGATGAAACTTTGTTGGTTCGTGAGGAGGAAAAGCCGGTGAAATTCATCTTGTGGGTGTTGTTTTGGGCATCTGTGTCAATTGGTGTGTTTGCGTTCTCCAGAGATGCTAATGCTGCTGCTGATTCCATCAAAGCTTCGAGCTTTGGTGTGAAGGTGGCTACTGCTTTGAGGGGTTTAGGTTGGGCTGATGAGGCTGTTGTGTTTGCCTTAGCTACACTTCCTGTGCTTGAGCTTCGTGGGGCTATTCCAGTTGGTTATTGGTTGCAACTCAAGCCTCTTTTACTCACTGTTTTGTCTGTTCTTGGGTTAGTTTCATTTTCTCTGCCCTCCATTTCCAACTTTGTAATGCTCTTATACTAAGATTAAACTGCCATACACACTCCATTGGTTTACCATGTCATACCGTGTCGTACCATAATAATCTAATAGGCTCTGCAAGAATGTAGCTTAAGAACTTGCTCATATATACTAACCATGGGATGCTAATAGATTATTAAGGTAAGACAGGTTATCTAACTTCGAGGAAGCAATGGAGATTGTTTTGGGCTTTGCAGATATACTTGCATGCTCATTGTTTGGTTAATTTTGTATTTTACAATTTGGCCCTTTTAAGTTTAAATATGCGCTCTGATGATATGTTTAATTTCTGATGAATAGTTGCTGTTTTAACCAAATTGTATTGTTCTTCCGTCTTAGAATTGTGAGGAAGTTGTAGTTGAGTAATTGGGAATGTTTTTAGTGGTTAACTTCATATTGCAGTGTGTTAGGGAAGAAAATTCTGTAACTACTGTATATATGTTAGCAATTACATGATGATGTTTACTGAGTCGTAGTGTCAGTAATGTAGCTTAGGAGGTTGCCTTTGCGTTACTTTCAAAGCTGTATATTGATAGATTTTTCGCTATATGTTTTTAGTTGTACGATGATGTAATGCAACTAGCCCAGTGTTTATGCTGGTTTTCTTTCTTTTTCTTTTTTAACTTGAGAAATCAACGATTTAGATGCTTATCCTCTGTGAGGGAAATGATAACATTTGCTTCGTAAAACATGAATCTCAACGCTGCCCCATGCTTCCTGGTCTTTGGTCAAAAGATGAGTAAATTGGGCAGGAGTGAAGTTGTCTGTCATAAACTTGTGAATAAAGAATGAAACATGAGATACTTCATGGAAAATGTCTAGTGGAACTCTAAAGTGCATAGTCAACAGAGTAGAGGATTCAAATGTGGTTTTATGATATCTTATATCATCTGAATGTCAAAGCTTCCTCCAAAAACGAGATAGACGCAGTTTTGCCTGAAATCAATTCGGTTCTATAAATTCAGGAACATGGTCCCAGTGCCATTTATCGTCCTTTACCTGAAGAAATTGGCAACTTTCGTAGCGGGGAAAAATCAGTCAGCATCACAGTTACTTGACATGTTATTCGAGAGCGCCAAAGAGAAGGCTGGCCCTGTCGAAGAATTTCAATGGCTTGGCCTGATGCTGTTTGTGGCTGTTCCATTCCCCGGAACAGGTGCTTGGACAGGAGCCATCATTGCTTCTATTCTAGATTTGCCATTTTGGTCTGGAGTGTCGGCTAATTTTGTTGGTGTTGTTTTGGCTGGCCTCCTTGTGAACTTGCTGGTGAACCTCGGCCTCAAGTATGCCATTGTGACTGGTATTATTCTATTCATTATCTCCACATTCATGTGGAGCTTTCTTAGAAGTATTAAAAGATCTCTAAGCTCAACAAGCTGACTTGTTTTCTGTGAGAAGATAGTTTTAAAAGATTAGGTTAAGGTAGATAGTTTTAAAAGATTAGGTTAAGGTAGTTAACGTTATCTGTTATTGTTTTGTTGGAATGTCGTATCTAATATTGGATGAGGCTGTGTTGTATACGGTCAGAATAATTTATGTGTTAATTTTATGTAATACGATGCTCTTTTGGCCTTTGCAAAGGATTTCTGCTTGTGTTCGATTGTAGGCCAATCCTTACATGTCTGCCACCTTAAATTAACTCTTTGCACGGGTAGAAATGAAACTAAACATTTTGAAGCCTTTCCTCTTTGCATGTTCCTCAGCAAGGAGTGCTCTTTGATAATTCTGGATGCAGATTGTGTGAGATGTTGATGAAACAGCATATCTAATGTTATGGATGTTGGAGAAATATTTTACTCTAGGACTGCAAAATTGAGAACATATTGGCAGAAATCATAATATAGAATAAGATTTATTGGGATTTGTGTTCCGTTACAGTCTGCCTATATATCTCCTAGTCTGCTTTAGAAGCTGTGTTACTGAGAACGCTCAACAGTCAGCAGAAATTGAGGATGCTAGCATGTTATACTACTGGAAAATCTGTGCTTTCTGTTCAGTTTCTCATAATTCTTGGTACAGTAGTTTAGTGGAGATCTCAGTTGATCTACTGGAAAGACATAATTATAACACTTTGACAGCCACATTCTGACCTTATATAATCTTCTAACCTTGTAAATTTATGAGTAAGATCTAATAGTAGTGTATTGTTTATATTTTTTCTCATAATTGTATCATCAGTTCAGCCTCATCCAAATCCCTTGGCCTGACCACCTCTTTCTTCATTTATTATCCTTTTATGTTGTTCTCTAGACACCATGATTAGAACTTAATAACATCATTCCAAAAAATATGATGCCTGTTCTTCCTTATTAAATAATCGACACCATTGTTACAGGTTTAGTGGTCTGGTGACATGTCTAGCATTTTGGGGGCAACAGATCCCGAGATTAACTACTCTTGATATATGTAAATATTATATTATTGGCCTTCGCCCTTCAGTGTTCCGTGTTCTTTTAAATTATTATATGAAAAAAAGAATCCATATTGTTGACTATGAGTACAAGGCCCAAAATGAACTTCTTATGAAGTTAGTGGGCCTGGATGGAAGTGTTCAAGTCTCGCTGCACTTAATGGGCCCATAAGCCTTGCTGAGCCCGAGCCTTTCTTTTTATAAACTTGGGCTGACATTGTCATCATCTCGGGGTTTGGAGTGCTTCATTTTCTCTTCAATATTTCAAACTACTACTCTTTTTTTTTTTGTTTCCTTGAATATCAAGATCTAACATATTCTTCCTACGCTCACATCCCCTCCCTCTCTTCCCAAAACCAATCAAGTATATAAGTCAAAAATGTTTTTTCAAATGACAATTCTTGAAAATTTCCTACATTTGGATTTGATATTAGAATCAAAAGTAGAAAATTTTGGGGGTTCTTGGCTTAGACACAATTTCTTGATCCCTAACGGAAAGGAAAAAGAATTTCACGTTCTTCCTTTTCTTCCTTTTCGGGAAGAGAGGATTAGGGAAATGCTATTTGAGATGGTTTGTGTTTTTCTTTTCTGAAAACAGGATACAGTTACTAATTCATATCTTTCATATATGTTTATTATAAAGTAGATAAAAAAAAATGTGTTTTTGAAAGTACAATTATTGACAAACTAATAACACCCACTAATAATAACGAGTATAATGAAGTAGATAATAATGCCTGATGGTATTCAAACGGTTATCATTTTAAATGGCAAGCATTTGTAAGTACAAAATAACAAGTATCCCGTAAGTTTTTCTTTTTTCTCCAGAAAAGAGAGAACATGAAAGCAGAAGACAAAAATGAGACATATCGCGTTGGAATTTAGCGTTGTACCTTGTTCTTTCTTTCATGCATGGGTCAAGCAAAATCAAAAAGGTTGGGCCACTGTCCGACAATCGACATGAATGAATGAATTAACAAAAAAAATGTTCTTCTGACACTTAGACGTGGTACTCACGTGGGTAGTGGGACCCATGAAAGTGACCGTACACGTGTGACATCGTAATCCGCAAAGTATACTTAAGAGGGGAGGAGAGAGAAAATTGATAGGGACGCTGCCCACTAGTGCGTTGTTACTGCTAATAAGCCCAACCTAAGAGTCCGTTTGGCTTTGTTGTTCTAAAGTTTTTTCTTTTCAAGTATTGATGCTTGCAAATGTCGTAGGGGTAGAAAAATGTTTAGATAATATGTGTTTATAAACTATTAATATGATTTTTTTTTTTTTGTTAAACATCCATCCTCATAAGATTAGTTTGGAAAAAATACTCTCAACTAGTTTAGTTATCTCTCAATTCCATTATTAATATGATTGGTAAATATGTATTTATAAGTAATTATTAAAAATATTAAAATAAACCTTTTATTAACAATATTGTAAAATAAAATTACAATTTTTAAATTTTTTTTATTTGATCTACTATCATTGTTTGTAAGCAACAAAAAGTGTTAGGAATTAGTGCTTTGTTTAGTTGCCTATAAATTATTTTTACTTATTTATAAGTATAGTTTGTCAAAGGTGTGAATTTTATTTTAATTTTTTTCTGAATAAATTAGACCAACATATAGCAATCCCAAACATCCACTAAGCCAGCCGGCCAAGTCCAACTATTGGGCCCCGAAAAATGGCAGACTTATCTGCCAAAGTGGGGCCCAACTCGCTTTGATGTCCACCTTGCATTGTCCGCCACGTAGCGAGCAAAGGCTTGATCCTTGGGCCTTTATGGTGGGCCAATGGGCTTCAGTAGTTCCATGGGGTACGCTTCCTTTTTGACTGCTTCATCGGACACGTGGACGTTCGATGTGAAGTTGCGTTGCTTTGTTGCTTAAACACGTGGCGCAAGATCCGTTCGTTAACCACAATTGCAAGATCTTTTCCATTTTTGGTTTTTGTTTATTTCATTGAGAATGGGTCATCCCATAATGGTTTCCCAAATGAAGCAAGGGCGCAGTGTATTTTCTTGTTTGCATTTCTTTTCCTTTGTACGTCCCTTTATGATGTGTTTAATTTGAGGGACCAATAGGAGTGTCGATCGATTGCAAGCTATAGTTTCACTATCGATCAGTGTATATCAAAGCAATGAGTTTCCGATGCAACTTCAATTAGTACCATGGAGAGCATTTTAGCACAAGGTATTTTATCATATCATTCTAGAATATGATAAGTTATATCGATTTTAAAGTTAAATCACAAAAAAGTCAATTATAATGTACTCTAGGATGTCTTGTTTGAGAAAATGAAAAACCAAGTAGACTTTCCAATTTTAGGTAGAGGAAATAAGTAATATACGGATAATGAATTTGAGATTTAGATATACTACTCAATCTTAATTATGTCATCTGGATTCGAGATCTTAGATATACTTGATCTTAAATTATATTGTTGATTGAAAACATTGTAAATTAATCATAATGTACTCCAAGTTGTC
The DNA here is from genome assembly GCA_028554755.1 of Cordia subcordata. Taxonomy (NCBI): domain Eukaryota; kingdom Viridiplantae; phylum Streptophyta; class Magnoliopsida; order Boraginales; family Cordiaceae; genus Cordia; species Cordia subcordata. The sequence goes on from JAPTOF010000020.1 coordinate 4,118,124, forward strand.
GGAAAATTATTGAAGTATATTTATAAGCATAAACAAATGGGGAAACTTAATGGAATGCATTAGTAAAACTAGTTTGGAGACACATATACAGTAAGACAAGTAGAAGAATGTAAGAGAAATAGTGGTTGCAATATTAAACTGATACAAATAGTCTAGGTCATTGGCCAGCTTGAAGCTTAAGGTTTTCAGAATTGTTTTGCTATTACAAGTCTTCTCATATGTACATCAAATTGTTGATAAGTTAAGCATAACTGCATAAGAAACAAACCATGAAAGTCCATGACAAAAATTGATAAGGTACATCACCAAGAAAGAAAAAGTAGTAATCCATTCAGATATCAATTGGTTAACATTAGAAGCAATAACTTTTGTTCTTAGTATAATAAATTAATACATTAATATTTTTTTTTACATGTTTAAATTTTTACAAAGCTAGTAACTCGAACATGATACCAATAACTCAAGTCACGGGTTCAAAACTCATAGTGACACATTTAAAATTGTCCACATTTAAGGTTCGAAAAAAAATCCTGTATTCACGTGAGAGGGTCTCTTAATACTAAATAAATACTCTCTACAAATTTAAAATTCCATTCAAATGTATTAAATACTTTCCTCATCAATACAGTGTGTGAGAAAGTGATTTCCATCTTTTTATCAACGTTTTCAAGTCTCAATTGCTTGCAACCAATCTCACCTGCATGTCATTCATTACAAGCTATAAATTCCTAAAGTGACCATTCCTAGTTGATGTAGAAATGCAACCTTCATCAGTTTGCCATTATTGTCTGAAAGAGCTCCAACTTTTAGTTAATCGGTTCACAATTGCAGCGAATTCTCAGGCCTTATATCAGAATATATAACTTTATAAAAAGAAAATCTAATACTAATAAATTATACACGATTATTATTTCATAATTATATTGTAATTCATTGTTGTTAAATTCTTTTCTTAATGATAATATTATAATATTATGAGGATCTCAAATCTACACGTTCAGTGTTGTACGGTCACCCTTGTCAGAATCTCTGGTAAAGTTGAATGATAACGATTACAAGACTTCATGATCTCTTTAAAATTCAAGAAAGCATTGCACTAAGGTTTATTTAAAAAATGATCTGTTGGGTTATGGCTCAAAGTCCAAGCCCATACAAATTAGGAAAGAATTTTAATGAGAATTAAAATTCTAGTTATGGTAAGAGTCTTAATTATAGTAGGATTGATAGATGAGGAAATCCTTTGTCTTGGAGGACAAGGAAATCTCCTCTATAAATAGGACTCTTGCATTAGTTATATAAGGTGTGCCTTAAGAGAGTGCCTTAGGGCCACACCCTATGGGGGTGTGGGTGAGAGAGAGAGAGCCTGAGAGCATCGAAAATGTCTTATATTCGTTCTAGTCCTGTTGAGGATAGAACCATTATAAGAACTTTGTGGGGAGGGTTTAGACTTTTCTTTCCATGTAAAAAGTCACCACCTGAGTTGTAATCCCATTATTGTTGAATAGTGGAATTTATCCCAGAGGGGATCGTGGACGTAGGCAGAGGGTCGAACCATGTTAAAATATTTCGTGTTCTTTATGTGTGTTTTCCCCTATGCTTTGATGTGTGTGCATGCGTCCTCGATTTTCCCAACATGATCATTATTGATTAGTTGTCTTAAAATGATGGTTAACTATCTAGTAAACTTGATACTTTATCAAAACTGAGTATTTTATAACAGCCATCGAATCGGGATGCCTAAGGGCTGGAGCTATTGTTTGGTACGGTTGCATCACAATACTTTTAAGTAAAATTTCTTCACATGGTGCTTGAAGAAACTTGTAACGTACGTCGAGTAGTTCCTTGAAGCTACGTGCTTCCACAATGAATTTATTTACATAGAAAATTATACGTAGCTCATACTCATCGTACGAGAATGAGTCAATTTACAATAATATTATGACTTAGATCGTGTTTAATAAAATAATTTCAACAATTTATAAACATTAATTTTAATGATAATGTTATGATATCATTAAAAGATTCTCATTCATATTTTAATGTGCAAAAAAAAAACCATCATGAAGCAACAAAAGGATCACATATTTAATCATATTGCATAATGGAAGATTTTCATATCACAGTGTTGATTCTCTTCGAAAATTTTAAAATGCGTATGGTGATTCAATGCTCAACTTTTCAAGCTATGGAAGGCCAATTGTCAACATCCTACAAGAAGTAATCTTATCTAAGAACAAGTTCAATGAAGCCGTTCAAGAAATTTGACTTTAGTGCGTGTCTTGCCTGCTACTTTTTATCCTATTCTCTACTCATTTTGTCTTTTTTGTATACAGATGCAATTTACCATATTGCCTAGTAAATATTCCATTCATCAATTTAAATCCCCATGCACACATATAATATTACAAGAAAATTTTAATTATTAATAAATTGTTCAAATTATTTTATAATAATTATATCATTAGTTTACTGTTATTAAGAATTTGTTTGATCTAACCGTAATATTTTAACTGTTGAGCATAGAGTTTTTAGCATTAGAACTTAGGGTAAAAGTGTTGTTAAATAAAAATCGTTAATTGTTTGGCCTTATATTTTAAAAGTTGAGCTTTTATATTTTGTTCTGAAGACAATATTAAACTTTAAAAAATATTTAGTATTATATTTGAGAAAACATAAAGAGAATTAGACTCTATTTGGCCTAACTGTGTGATTTCAGCTGTTGAGCTTTGGGTAGAAGTGCTGTTGAATAAAAGTAATTGATTGTTTGGCCCAGTATTTTAGAAGTTAAGCTTTCAGTTGTTTTGAGAATAATATTGGACTTTAAAAAATATAAAATAATATTTTTGAGAAAAATTGAAGAACAATAATTTTTGATATAACATAAAAATAACTTTTCAAAAACCTTTTCTAAAAAACTTCAATTTGGAGCTTTTGGTTTTTCAGCTTCAACTTTTATTTAAAAGCTCTTTTATAAATGAATCAAACATGTCAATTTTAGCTTTTAAAATCACAAAAAGTACTTTTGAGTCTTCAAAAGCTGGGCCAAACAGACTCTTAGATTTTGATAAAATGTAAAAATAATTTTTTAAAAGCTTTTTCTGAAAAATTTTAATTTGGAGTTTCTGGTTTTTTAATTTTTTTTTGCTGGGCTGTTTTTCAATCTTTTTAGCTTTGTCTTTTATATAAAATACTTGTTTGGATTAACTTTTTCCAAAAGTACTTTTTAAAACAACTTTAAAAAAAATTAATTTTTTTAGAAATTAAAATTTTTTATTTTTGAAAAAAATTGTATTTGGGTTTTTTCTTCTAAGTTTCAAGTTTTTTGAGAGTGAAGTTAAATAATTATTACAAAAGAATCTATTTTTTTTTAAGATGAAAAATGTTTTTTCTTTATCCAAACAAGCTCAAAAGCTCATTTAATAATGAGTAAGAAAATTAGATCCAACTTTTTTACTCATAGAAAGTACTTTTAAATATCTAAAATATAAGACATATTGACTCTAATAAATTTTACTCATAATCTTATAAACGTCATTAAAAGATTCAAGTTTATCATTTGTAGGGCTCAATTTTTCAATTCACATAGTTTTGAGTATGATAATCCATTTTTTCTAAAATCAGAAATCATCCGTTGTGAAAGTCATATTCATCCCCAAAAGTAACTCATTATGGTAATAACTTTTCCTAATATGCCAACCAAACACACCAAAACTTGAAGCAAATTTGCTGCAGAAACAAGCTCATTCACATTGGATCAAGAAGTTTATTTTGCAAGTGATAAAACTTATTGTCTTGAGCTAAACTAAAAGGACATTAAACAAGGGCAGCATAACGTGCAGCAAGCTGAAGACTCGTTGTAATCCTAGCTTTATTTACAAAGAAAGCTATTACTGCATAACTTATAAGCACTACAGAGAAATGTGGACAAGCCATTGTGCTAAAATTGAAAGCTTAATTAATAATCCCAAAACCAAGTGCCTGGATCTTCAACTGTGAGCCCCAACATGCTTGAATTTCCCTGTAGGCTATTGTAACACTCGTCTTCTAGTTTTGGGAAGCTAGGCGCGCAGAGCAGGCGCTTGCTGAGGCTGTTATCATCTTCTTCTTGAGAAAAATCAGATAGGTCAGGCTCAAAAATGTGAGAAGAATCGTCAGCCTCCAGCAATGAAGAATGATTTCCATCTGTATAATGTGGGCTGTCTGAATCAAAGACATCGCTCCTGGCAGAACTTGCATCTTCTTGTTTACATACCACAGTAGTTTCTATTAGTTTTTGGGGTTCTGCATCGACTGGTCTAACAAAATCGCTTGGTTCCTGTTTTACCTTTCCTTTCTCCCCGAGGGACAGCTTCTCTGTGAGCGAATGAACCTAATAAAAGCAAAAGAAGGAAGTAATTAAATCGAAAATTATAACAAAACAGGCAATTGAATTTGTTACAAAATATACATGTCCCACGTGAAAAATTCTCAAGACTCAATAAATCACTGAAGTTTCATTGAAAAAACTAATTGGTCAATATGTGCAGTGGAGTAGAAAATGTCCTAGAAGGTGCATTGCTGTATGGAAACGGGGTTCGGGTTTGATCAATAATTGCGGAAAGATTCGGTTTTGTGGCTGAGTTATGTTTAGATAATCAGATGATGGCAGTGGCACAGGCTTCCAGGACGGTAGCTATGATTCCATATAAAATCCAGATTCAGAAATACACAAAATTCTCGCAGTTTCTCTATGTATTCTGAATCATACTTTTACGAAATTGAGTGGTACCACATTTTGGACCCCAGAAAGATACCTCATTTTTCAGCTTTTCATTCTCTTTGAAGAGGTTGTCATAGTCTGCTTTAAGCTTGTCATAGTTTGATTTCAACGAATCGTAATCTTTCTCGAGCTGTTTGGTCTTGTACCGCGCTCGCCGGTTCTGAAACCATATCGCAACTTGTCTGGGCTGCAGACCGAGTTCTTTGGCAAGTTGGATTTTTCTCTCGGGTTCAAGCTTGTTTTCTACATCAAAAGTCCTTTCCAGGAACTTAACTTGCTCGGGCATAAGCCGCCGTTTCTTCTCCGGTTGGTGAAAGTAGCAGCCTTCGTAATCCTCATTGCCAGTCTCTTCTCGATTCTTCTTGTCAAAGTTAACCATGGCTGCAGAGCCTAAATGAACAGAGTCACCAAGAAACACCATGGTCAAGAAAATAGCAAATAACACGTGAAACTATTCAAAGAATTCAATATTTTTAAATTGATTTTTTGCTGCATTATGTGAAATTGTCTCAACAATCTCCAAGTATATTATTGATAAGCTGATTAATGCTCTTGAAAAAGTCTTACCCAAAGCCTCCTATCACCGTAATTAATCATAGATAGGACACAAATGAAATGATAAACCAAGAAAATAATACCTACACAACAACAAGTTATTTTATTTCATATGATAAAATTGTCGTATAAGATATACAACCATGCTCGTCAAGAAATTACCGTGAAAAGAAGGGGAAGAGTTGGCCATCCAAAGAGAATCAAGAACCTCACAAGAAGGGGAAGAAGAAGGAAGCTTATGATCATTTTTAAGTAAAACACTAGCCATATCACTTGAACCATCGAAAACATTCCCACCCTCCATAGCTTTTTTCAGTTTTTGCCTTCCACTAGTTAAAAACAAGCTTTGTCACTGCTCTTTTTTGCTTGAAAGTGACATGCACAAGCGAAGATTTCGATGAGTGTTTTCTTTTTCTCCTTTAACTTTGTGTAATGTGTTTATATATATGTGTGTGTGTGTGTGTGTATTGATATCAAATCAAAGCTTGTGGCGAAAAAAGGTTGTGATGAGCATTATAGTGAGGTGGAAAGTATGAGAGTAGCGAGGGCTCACACCCATCACTCAGCAGAAGTAGAGCAGAGCAGAGGAGAGAGATGAATTGAAGGGTGTGAAGAAAACTAGGCAGAGAGAGAGAGAGAGTGACAGAGAGAGATTCTTTCTATGGAAAGGAGAGCTTGATGGGGGATTCATAATCTGGCTCAGTGAAACCTGGAAAAGCAGAGGGGGGGCCTTTTCTTCTTGGTTTGTAATGGGGAGGGGTCATTTATAGTTACCATATTGCCCTCATACATGGTATTGTTTTTTGGTGTTTAGTTAATCATATTAGAAAACATATTCAAAAGGAAAAATTTTATAAAGAAAATGTACTTCATTTTAATTAAATAAAAAATTATATTGCTTCATATATAATACTACTTTTTTTCTTTTTAATCCCCTTCTCCTCCCTTCTCTCTTTCCCTCACACACATACATGTTAAAGGCGTGTTGGGATGCAATGGGCGGAGGGTTAGTAGGGTGGACGGAGAGAAAGTGAGAGTTACTACGTAAAATATTTTTTTTGGCTTCTTGGTTAGTAAAGAATATATTTTTTTTCTATTTCTAACTTAAATTTTTTAGTTGAATACTTTTCTAATGTTATCAACCATTATAAACTTAATATAAATTTCAAAAAGTATCAGTGTGAAACGGGTTATTACAATTGATGCTTCCCGATCGTACAAGATCGAGCATAGTCCTAAAAGTTGTAAGAAGGAAAATGGTACAGCTAGTGAAGTTTATGCTATTTCCATTTATTTAAGAATCTAATTATGAACCCTTGACTTCTTATTAAATGTGGTTTACTTGGAGCAATAACGTTACTTGAAAGACTAACTATGGAGAGTCTATTAATTAGTGACTTCGTTTAATCATTCTATACAACATCATTCAGTGCTTATTAGCATTTTTGTCAACCTAATTAGGTTGTATATGTGAAAAAAGCTCAATTTAGAAATTTTGTCAATAAAATTTGATAGTATATGATGACTACATGTGACACCTTGAGCTTATAAGTTGAAAAATTTTAAACAAAATTATTCAAAATAGTCGCGCAAAAAATATCCAAACATCAAACTAAGGTTTTTCTTCAATCTTATATTATGGGGGAGATCAGCCATGGTAAAGTAATAATATAATAATTATCTAAATCGTTGAGTCCCGAGATCATTTAGCTTCATCATTATTTCAGTGCCATTAAGAGCTTGTTTGAATTATTTTTTTTTTTACGAGTGTTTTATCTTAATTTTTTTAAAAATATTTTTTTGAAAATTGAAAATTTTTGCTTCTAGTTTCAGCTATTTTTTAAATCTAATGCAAATACTCATTACAAAAAAAAAATGATTTTTTTTAGTAAAATAGTACTTTTTCCTTAAAAAAAAGCTAATTCAAACCAATCCTAATTCAAATACTAAAATGTATGTGTTCAGTGATTACAGTCATTAGAAAACATTCCTTAATCATTATGTGAAGATTTGTTACTGGTAAGCTAGAATGCTGCTGTTTTAATTCTTGAATCCTCATCAGAGAACCTACCCATTTAACATGCAATTTTTGTAGGAGTAGGAGGTCTATCTAAACATTGATTTGCTTTCACAAAATTGGCAGAAAAAGTTCTGCTTTTTTTTTTATTTTTTTATTCCCATTATTGTAGGCGTAAGTTACATTATGAGAGGCATGTGTGATCTGTGGCCAGCCATGGTCTCCATTGAATTGAGAAAAATATTGGCAAAAAATGTCTCCACGTCGCAGGATGTGTTGCGAGCTATCACGTTTGCCTCCGATAATATGGAAAAAAACAATAGTGACCCTTGCTTCAAATAAAGCAGGGAAAAGATTGAATTGCCAACCGATGTGAAGTACCGTCGTTAAATCTCAATAACTAATCATGGATCACGCGTGAAAAAAAGTGTCAAAGAATCTAATTTTTTCACACGAATAAATCAAAATATTCAAAATGATCATATATGAGATATGAATTAGTCCATTAAATGTTGTTAGATTTAAAATAAAATCTCAACAAATTATTAAATATAATATGACTTGTGGAATTTGAACTTGTGTTTTACTCCTTATAGGGTGAGCTATTATCACTTCAACAACAACTTATTAGAATGGCCAATTGCTAAGAGGACAAAGAGTTGAATCCTTTTGGACTCTATGAAGGATTTTTACTTGAATTCGGACATCAAGTTGCCTTATCTGATAAAATGATCAATTATAAATGGGATTTTTTTTCACTTAATCCCCTTTATGTATGGAATTAGTGATGGTTTATCAGCAAATTTATGTTAATAGCCACTTAACTTTATTTAACTAATAGTTGAACTAGTTAGAGTTCCTTTCTCCATATTAAATGCTATACATCTCGTTGTGCTTTTCACACAAGAAGAAACAACAAATTATGGAGGTTAATCATACTTTGAAAACATTTGGCTCCTAATGTGTATTTAGTCAAAATACAATGGGGAAAAGAAATAGCTAACAAAATGATAGATTCAAAACACAAAATTGGAGATAAAGAATTTCCATTAGGGGCAGAGAAAGTAATTGAAGAGGAGAAAGAAATAGGAGATGACAACAAAGCGGAGGAGGATGGGAGGAAAACAAAAACCAACATGTCCAATCAATCCCTATCAAGAAGGAGCCTAGAATTTTAGGAGATTGATGACTCAACACCCCCCACGCTACCCCACACCCAACCCTAACCCCCTTGGCCCCCTTCACTTTCTCTTTTTACATAAGGTTCAGTCCGTAGGCGAATCTCTTTTCACTGTCAGCCCCACGACTGCATGGATTGTAAATCGCGATATATGAGTGGCGGCCTGCGTGAGTGACCAACGGCCACGGCTCAAGAAATTTGATCAGAATCGTGATGATGCATGAGTGGCGCTGCAGTGAGGACTAACGGCCACGAAACCAAGAAGAAATTTCACAATATTTCAGCAGAGAACTGCCACCACACGGATTCGAACCCGCATTGTCGGAGTGTTTCCACCTCAATCACCTGACCACTTACCAACTCACCTATGTCCCTGGGGGCGCCCCCTTCACTTTCTCGATGCACGGGGTGTTTGGTTTTGTTTATTTAGAATTTATAAATATTTAAATAATTAAAAATACGTAAAAAATATTTTTTAAGTGTTTATAAACACTTAAAATAAATAAAGCCCTGTTATTTCTGTCTTCATCCCACTGCTGAATCAATCATTCACTGCCTCTTCGTTTAAAAAACATAGTGAGAGCGAGAGGGTTTTAACGTTTTCTGAATTATTTACATGATTTTCTTTATTTAAATCTTATTAATAATGTTATAACATTATGGATCAAATTAATTTTTAAATATCAAAGCTTATGATTGGGGACTTGAGAGACTTCTATAAATTTGTTTAGAATCACAGTACAGTTATGTCTTTATAAAAGAAATTATTAATGGAATGAAAGATAAATAAGGTTGGCAGCTCCAAGCGATGAGCGTAACTTAGCTCTATAGCTATAGCCTATAGGATATGTATTATATATTACATTTTCCTACATTATAATAACTTACAGGCTAACTTATCACAAAGAAGGCTATTTATAATAAATTATATGTTAACTTATCCAAGAAGTCATTGCTCATAATGTTAGGAACGGATCCAAAACCTTTATATAATTGGTGCCAAAATAGGATGAGTCACGAGGCACAAGAAAATGTTTTGCAATGACAAAGGCTTCGAGTGTTACAGAAAGAGAGCGAATTGGTCATAGAAATTACTTTGCATAGTGAAATGTACTTTGTATTTGTCTTCTATTAAAAGTTACTAAGAAAAGTCTTAAGTTTTCTCCTCAACCATATATATGCAGTAATTAAATTCATTTTTAACTTATTTTTGGTCAAAAAGATTCATTTTCTCAAGTTGCCTTTCTGTATCACATGCCTACTTGTTATGTTAAGTGAAAGCTTTATTAGTTTATTTCATTTCCAGGAACATTTACAGCAGTGAAGTTGCTTCATTTTTGTTAACCAACGGGCCTTTTTTTTAAAATTTGGGCCTAAAAGCTACAGACTTCTCCGTAAAAGAAACTTCCCGGTCCTAAAAATGCACCGTGGGCTGTATGGACATCCAGCTATCGATCAACAATAGGAAAAGACAAGCCCAGCAAAAAAGAAAAGGAGAAGAAAATGAATGGAATCCATTCGGCTTTGCTTTCTTGTGTTTTTGATGGGCGTTTGCCGCTACCTTCTCGCCGGAACCACCGCAGTTGGTGGTCGTCCTTCTTGGTCTAGGGTTGTCTTTGTTATGTATGTGCGCCGTGTTTCGGCCTGTGTCGTTGTTAAGGTTCTGCGCTTAGGCCCATTTGTATCTTTTTTTTTTTAATGGGGTTAGTCAGTTAGCCCATGACCCATGTGTTGTTTCTTGTTGTGTCTGGAGTCTAGTCCAGGGCCTTTAGTTTTGGGAGTCTTTGTAAATCTCTTTGTTTTATATTAATGAAAGTCCGGTTTGGAAAAAGAAAAAGAGCCTCCTCGAATTAAATATAAAATAGAAAAAAAAAGGTTCCATTTCTTTGGTACCCGTAATTAGGACGACTTTATATCCACCTTAAACTATAATTCTAATAGGGTACTTATGCGTTCCAAGGTATATTTTAAATTAATAAAGGGAAGAGCAATATTTTTGTGTTGGGAGAATATACACTTGTAGTGTGTTTGGAATGATCTTATTTTAAGATACTTATTCTATTAAAATTTAAAAATATCTTATAAGATTTAAGATATTTTATCATATGCACCATATATTCTATAGTTATAAAATATAAGATAAGAAGGATTGCTTATTTCTTATAAGATAAAAAGTATAATTTTGTTTTAAATTTTCATAGGATGCATGATAAGATTTCTTAAATCTTATAAGATATACCCTCATTTCAATAGAATAAGTATCTTAAAATAAGACTATAACAAACAGGGCATTGATCATGAATTGTTGTTTACAAAGTACTTCACCCAATCTTTGGAAAGCGGAAATCCATTCTTTTTTCTTTTTTCTTTTTTTTGCGGCTAACATCGAATTAACAAGACTTGCATTATTTTACTTTTGTTTTCAAGGAACTGTTAGTGGTATTTGTTTCCAATTTAAGATTCCAGATTCTCACGAGTAAAAAAAAATTAAAAAAAAAAGAAAAAGAAAACAGAAACTATCATGAAAATAACTAGAAAAAAAATAAAAAAGATATAGAGAGAAAAAAAAAAGACAGAGAGATACAGACACCGTAAGAAAAGAGAGAATATGAGCAGTAGAATTGGCTTGAACTTAACATCAGCCGATCTAAGGGAGTCCAAATAATGATGAATTATATTCAAAATTTGGATAATAATAAAGAAGACAAATATTCATATCCATGATTTAATAATTTTAAGGTAAATTGCATCTAAGCTCCTTTTGTTTTATTATAAGTGTATGTTATTTCTTTATAATTTTAAAATTAGCTAATTGAGATTAAGGAATAGTTCAAGTGGTTGAGACTAATCTCTAAATTTAAGGTCTTGGGTCCAATTCCATGGGGTGGGGGAGGGGGGTTTAATAAAAATAAATTAGCTAATTAACTCCCATCCTTCTAAAAACTATAGCCATTTGCCCCCTTTAATATCGCCGTCCACATTTATAATGGAATTTGCAAAATGACTATTATCTTCTTAAAATAAAATATACATATATGCAACATTTTTTGTTCTTGACAACAAAAATAAAAATAAAAAATAAAAAATAAAAATTTAAACATAAAAAAATAAAAAATAAAAAATTCTAAACATCTCTTTAAGCAAGCATCTCACCATCAGGTTTCTCAAGAATCAAAACATCTAAAGCAGCAAGCGTGAAGCATCTTTGATTGTGTCGTCGACGTGACATTGTTCGTTGAACATATTAAAAGAAATGTTTATAAGTGGGTTTGTGTGCATAATTAAGTGCACTTGTATGTATGTGTATGTGTGGGACACGTGTGTGTGTATATATATATATATATATTTGGGTTTGTGAATATATATATGTGTGTGTGGGTTTATGTGTGTGTGTGCATGTGTGTGTATATATATATATAGCGAGAATTGAGGGGCACACTGGGAGAAGCACCGTTGCATGGGAAAGCAAGCTAGACGAGCTACATGGTCTATTCAGCCGGGAAAGGCACGATACAAGCTTGGAAGGTAGAGGCCGTGGTTTAATGGTAGTCAATAATATACATTTATGATAAATTATAAAAAGATTAAGTGTAATTTACCCATAATTTTGTAACAGAAACTTTGTTTTATAGTTGAAATAATTAAGTAATAGAAACTTTGTTTTATAGTTGGAGAGGGTGGTTCTAACGAAAATTAATGTAGACTCTTAATTAGTTTGGCCGACATTTTTTTTTTTGGGTCGAAGTTTGGCCCACATCTGAGAAAAACAAAAAATGAAACTTTTTCAAATTAATCATTCTATTAATCACTTTGACTTCAAAAGCTAGCAACCTGATCAAAGCGATTCCTTCTAAAATCTCATTGTTGGTGTGGAGAATCCTGAACGATTGGATCCCAGTTGATAACCGACTCAAGAAAAAGGGAGTGTACATCGCTTCTAAATGCCAATGTTGCGAACAAGAAGAAACCCTGAAACATGTTCCTTTGAGTAGCAACGCAGCGAGCCATTTTATGTAATTGGAAGCATTTTGAGAATGCATTTCAGTTTACTGGTAATCAATCGGCGTCAATTAGAGGCCACGTTGTTGTAAGGTTAGTAATATTATCTTGTTTATTTGTTTCTACTTTTACATTTGCATTTTGTTTCTCTATATTAAGGAGGTTGGTTTATTAACCATCCGTTCAAGGAATAGAATAAAGGGTAAAGTTTGGTCTCCTGTCTACGTGTACTTTGATTTTTTGTGATAATAAAATTTCAGGGAATGCTGCCTCTCTTTTGCCCAAAAAAAAAAAACGCAGACAATTCATAAAATGGTGGGCACATATATATTAAAATTCTTTGTTCAGTATTACAATATATCACTCGTCTACTTCTCAGTTTTACTTATATGATATATGGCATTCTATTTATTAATACTTCTCATTAAAATTAAGAAGGGTGTCTCAAAATATTATTGTCATAAAAAAACACCAAAGCTTTCCTATCATGTTTCATAGTTAGGCTAGCTAGTAGGAAATGTCCTAAATACTTCTTGTTGATCTTTGAAAAATTAATTCGCAAAGAAATTATCTTGACAATAATTCTCAAAGCCATCCAATGCTCTTGGTAGAAGGCTCGTAAAGCAATTTAAGTATCAAATAATATTAGATGCCACCCTATTTTTATTACTTATATATTACTTCTTTTGTCTATACTTTTAAAAGGGTTAACCAAAGGAGAACCCCTTTCCCACCTGGCCAGAGGCCCCTTAACCAGGCGGGAGGTAAATCGAGGGATGTGCGTGAGTGGCAGCCCGACCAGGGAGAGGACCAACGGGCGTGGAAATCCAGCAACAGCCCCCGCAATATTTCAGCGGAGTACTGCCGCCACACGGACTCGATCCCGCGTTGTCAGAGTGTCTCCACCCTAATCACCTGGCCACTTACCAACTCACCTATGCCCCTGGGGGCTTCTTTTGTCTATACTTGATATGATAAAAGAAGAGAAAGAGAAAGAGAAATTAAAAAGTTTCAGAAATTGTCATGCCAACTAGACACATATATATGTAATGATATATATATTTGGATGACAATATTGATAGGGATGTCTAATTAGAAAGAGGATATTGGTTTATTTTTTATTATATTAATATTTCTTAGAATTACCACCTCATCTAAAAATTTAAGCTTGTAGAGGGGATATTGATTTGTTTATTTATTATATTAACACGCTCCTTCACATGCAAAGTAATTTATTTAAAACTTGCATGTGGACAATTCAATATTTTTTAAATGAGGCTAATGATAAGGATCAAACATGTGTCATTTGACTTCTAGGTTCTGATACTACTTTACCATCTCATCTAAAAGTTAGCTTAAGTTGGTAGAGAGGATATTAATTAATTTATTTATTATATTAACAGTTCTTAAATATATTAGGAAAAAGAACTTTCCACAACAACATTTAGTTGGAAAACCATGAAGGTTGGGTAAAAATTTCAGGTAGCAGACATGAAGATTTAGGTACAATTTGTCAACAAAAATCAAAATAAGATAAGTCGTAACAAGAGAATCTCAATGACAAATGCAGTTGACCCGCGGCTATGTTATCGTGAACTAGAGACTGATCTCTAACTTGACTGATGGTAAAAGGTTTTCCAAAATTGCAAATATTCAGTGTATGTTCTCGTGTCTGGGTCACAAGATGACCTGTGGAAGAAGGTCTTGTGGACATTAGCCGCATTAAATTTGGTAGATATTTTTTCTGTAGAACTTCCACTAGCCGCAACTGATATCTTAATCTTATGCAGAACGAAAATAACTGAATTAAAATATTATCGTAAATCTAGTAGCTAGACAACTTCAAAATTGACCAAAAGTTTCAAACCGAATCCATACTTTCTCATAACAAGTATAAATTACCGAAAGTCACTGCGTTAGAGGTCATGTCATTCAATTTGATTTTATTTAACATGAGTTTCTTGGATAGAAAAAAAAGAAAAAGAAAATTTCTGTTTAGAAATATCTGTCGAGAAATCGAAAAAATAATTTTCAAGATTCTCTCACAAATATAATTAAATAATTCCTGGTCTCATGTCAAGGCAAGATATGATTTTGCAAGTTCTTTTCAAATTCGATGACATCATCATGACTTTGCACATATTGAGATCCGATAGGAGGAATAGCGAATCCACAACATGGGGATGGTGGAACTTGATCCTGACGTCTTGTCTGCAAGCTACACAAGATATATCTGCTGCATGCTTTCGGAAGGTGGACGATGATATTTTTTTTTAACTTAGAGTCAGGGTATTTTGAAATACATTGACCAATGATATTTTGTCATTGGTAATTTTCATGTTTATCCGCTGCCACGAGCTAGGAACAATTATAATATTTGATCGTGTCCAAAAGTATTTTGACATCTTATTTTCTATTTATTTCTATACGTTTAAAGCTAAGCATTGCCGCACGACCGAAGAAATTGAAAAAAAGAAGAAGACGACGACTAAGCGTTGCCGACAATCTTTTTAGTAGAAAAGTTTTTCTTCTTCCTTTCTTCTTTTTATTTTAAATGTTGCATGGAAATTTGTCTAGTGGTTGTATCCTTGTATTTTCTTGTTCTTGTCCCTCAAGCTTTGATTTGATCTGTATTGTTACACACTTGACTTGAGGGGTTTTGAGACATCTTAGCACAAATTACAATTAATAAAATCTTACTTAATTCATAAAAATATAAATAAAAAATGGGTACTAATGTACTAATTCTATCAAGTTCAACAAAATATTACACTCAGTAGTTAAAAGCAACAAACATGATGGGCCAATGAAGCAATTACAGAAGTTGACTGCAGGCTATCAAGATAAAGTAGCAAATATCCTTGCTAATAACTATGTTAAGAATTTTAGTCAACCTAAAACCGATTAATGTTAGAAAAAGTAACCAAGTTATCGTTTCAATTCTTTGAGCCACATCCTTAAATTTCTGACCACCTTTTCCCTCCCTATATAGTCAAACTTATCCGACATGTTCTTCCTTACCCTCGCCTCTTATCAAGAGGAAAGTTTTGATATTATGCTAAGAACAATGAGGCTCTATAGTAAAAATGTTGGTATTTGGAAAAGTAGTCCATATAATCCTATACATTGGTCTTGGAGTTTGTTAACTAATGGTATTTCAAAACGGAGTCTATATGCTCTTATACAGTAATTTTGGAGTTTATAATTTTTTTTTCCATATAATTAGATAAGAATATGTTATAACAAAGTGTATTCGTGTATTTCTGAATTCTAACTTTTGTGGTAATAATATTTATCATTTTGAACCGTTTCCAGAGGCTGCCTTTCATTCTTAACATAGTTTATTCATCAACGAGCGATCTTTTTTTCTTTCAAACTAGGGTATTCCTAAATTACATTGGCTTTGAAACTATTTCCATGTTATATTGAACTTGATACTAATCTCTATTAAGTTAGAAGCAATGAAGGAAAAGCCTTCCCTCCGAGATTCGGACTTGTGTTCTTTTCTTTATAAGAGTGAGGCCGCTACCGTCTCAACCATTAACTTGTTGGTCTATTTCTTTTCAGACATTTAATAACATCGTTCCGTTGAACAACGTTTTGATGACTAGAGCCTGCAATTGCTTCTTCTTGCTATACTTTAACCAGTCTACCACAGCCTCCTATCTGCTGAATTTGAATCGTATCCTACTTATCCCAATCCTCTTTGTCAGATTCTATTTGTAAAGCTGCAGCTGAAGATCAGATGATCGATTCTCTAGTCTCAGCTGCTAGGCCACAGAAATAGATGCTTATGTATATGTCAAATAATTTGAATAACATGGAATATTCTTTCTTTCTTTTTTATCAAATTTTTGGAATATAAGAACTTTCTATTCGGTGCCTATTCCATGGAGATGATATCTATGTTATTTCAATTATTTTTCGGCTTCTTCGAATTCTAGAAATGGGGCTAAGAGATTCGAATTATTGGCCACAAAAACCAGAATAATAGTGTTTGATTCCATGCATTTTCAATTCATCAGCTATGTAAGAGAACTCTTTTATATACGCACCTTGTTTGATTTGCGTTGTCATGAATGTTCTACCCTTTTCGCATGTCCAAGAGTTCTTATCTATGGCTTTGAATCTATATTGATGCTTTAAGAACAAATAAACAGAACGAGAATGTGTAATCTTTACCCTACCTGCCAATAGCTTTGCAATATTATCCATTGATTCTCGTCTATGTGGCCACTTTTGGTTCGTTCTCGGTCTTCTTGTTTCACACGTTAACTTTAGTATGAAATACTTCTAAATTTATTTTCTTAATCACGTCATTACTATTTCAACAAATAATCGTTGGTCACGTGAGAGTGAATATATTACATAATTAGATCAGGCCTTGTTAATGTTGTGTTATATGTTTTTTAGATTTAAGATTTAGATAAATATATGATAAATACAACATAAGACTAATCTTATCAAAATTATAATGCATGTCCTTGGGTGAAACCACCTTAGGAGTACTATTCTGGACGTGGGCATGCAAAATAGAAAGATAACTGAAAGTATATACAATATATATATATATATATAGATTGCAGGTGTCGTGCGTTATTTCACATCAAAAGAACCCTAAAACGGAAAGGATTGTAAATAGAAATATAAAACCCTCTTTGATGTGTGGCGTTGTACTTTTTCTTTTTTTTGGTTGAAATGAAAGCCAAGGCCGATAATATTAAAATGCTCCTAGTGAAAGTAACTCCTCCTTTTTCATCTGACAAAAATTCCAAAAGTTAATTCAGGATTTTATTGACCGCTGATAAACCAATCAGCTGACTAATGTTATAGTTAGCCTCCGATAGCATTGTTTCAAGCCCAGAAAAAACAATGCGGCGTCGCGTATGGAGAGATCACAGGGCATAGCTGTGATATGTCAAACGATAAAACAAAGAAACACACAAAGATATGGACCCATGAGTCATGAATATTAACCAAATATGATATGCGTATATACAAGTGTCCATACAGCATTTCCACCGAAATGATAATAAATCCAAAAGATGTGGCAAAAAATATTGTTTGTATAATGATCTGATATGACCAGAGCTGTACTGTGCGTGAACGACGAGAGAGCTTAAGTTACTCCATTGCAGCAATAATCAATGTCTACGTTATTCAAAGCTGTCCCTCCCTATATTTTTGTGCACATTTCATTGCTAGCTTATTTATTGCCATTTTTCTCTTCTGTGCGCATTCAGGTAGTGCAAACTTTTCCCATAAATTTGGCCAGGGAAAATGTTTCAAAAGTATATATGCGTTCACTAAATGACTAATTGACACGCATGTATAAACTTCACATATACGTAAAACCCACTCATATGCTGAATGATCATGAAACTGATCCTTTGGCAGGATGTAATATTATTTATACATGCAGTATCTTAATGCAAATGAATCATTTTCAGAGGGGCGCATGCGCCTACATGCATATCGAGTTTCGATGTCCACTTGATATTTCAATACTGAAAATATTTTAAAAAATTCTATAGATTAAATATTTTTTCCGTTATTCTTGAACAAATTCATGAAGATTTATGACTGAGAAAGACCATATAGCATTTGTTTTTTGTTTACATGGAGTGACGTTGATATTATTTAAAAATTATTTCAAAAAATGCCTCACCCCCTTTTGTATATTATTTCCTATTAACGTTTTCATAAACACTAGAACTTGCTCCATTTGATGGCTCCTTGGCTCAATTCTATATGATTTGATATTCGATTTCCGCATCTATTTCTTTCTTTTACTAAGCCTTGAACCATTAAATTTAATAAGGTTCAATCAATCTGCATATCTATTTGTCTATCGACAAACACATAAAATTTGAAAGCCTAACCCTTAATTTCTTAATAAAATTTTTCATTGCTCAATCAAGAAAATAATTGCAGAAAGTCTATTCCCTAAGGTAAGTAGGGATCTTAGCGACGCAGTACCTGAGCCAAGTCCAACAAGTGATCACATTTGTCGAGAAATTAAATATTATACAAAATTATCCACGAATTGAAAATTTTTCTTGGCGATACAAACATTCGAACTCCAAGAATTAACTTCCTCAAATGGATGTATAAATTTAATAGAGGCATGACACACTGGCTCCACGTACGTAACAAACTATATCTAGAATCCATTTTAAGTGAATACGTGTTGCATCACACGTATAACTAACTTCAATGGGAGGATGATGCATGAGATGAGACACAATTCAAAAAATATTTGATACACACCAATTTTTCGTACTTTCCTGAAGTTTGAGTTTAATTTGTTGCTTGAAGCAATACTTTTGAATTCTATCATTATTTTCTGTACCTGCCGGTTGAAAAAAGTTATATATATAGTTTTTGCCCCTAATTTCTTCTTGTTATGATTTTGACAAAAAAAATTTTATTCTTATAATTAAATTAAATAACATAAAAAATCTCTAATTGCAACCTAAGAATATATACAATTAATTAATCGTATCCTATATGAAGAATTATGTTTGGTCTTACAAAATTTTTAAACTTCACATGATATTAATTAAATTTTAAATAAAACAAACATGATGTATTTGTCAAATTTTACGCTCCTTTCGCGTGAAAGAAACCCTAATAAAGCTCCTATTTTGCTATTAAACTAAATTATTGATCGGTTTAATCAAATCAATTGGTTATAAGATGGAACTTCTCCTAACCATATTAGTTAACGTTGTGTTCTCATGCCCTTGATTTTCAATGTTGTGTGAACATCTGCATATGACTATTCAATTCGCCAGTTTTCTATTCATGGCACAGTGACTTCCCTATATTGGGACGTGGCACGTTGTTGGGGGCCTCCAAGATCAACGTAACTATCGAAGCGGTCAGCTCTTTGTCCTGCAGGTGGGGTTTTTTTTTTTTATATCCTAATTTTGGAAATTCCTTTTAAAAAATATTTTCTTTCTGAAATTGTTTTTAAATCTTTTTTTTTTTTTTGTGTTTGAATTGTTGAAACGGTAATGAGTTATTATTTTTGAAACGTTTCAAATTTTCATATTTGAATTTTAAATGGATTGTGCAATCAATGTGAGTTCAGTAATTGAATTACTAAAACGGTAACTCACCCATTATTTTAGTTTGCCCGAAGCAATAGATGAATTACCGTTTTGGTAATTCAATTACGAAAACGATAGATAAGTTACCATTTTAGTAATTTAATTACCGAATTCACATTGATTGTGCAATCCATTTAAAATTCAAATATGAGAATTTGAAACGTCTCAAAAAAGCAACTTATTTACCGTTTCGGTAATTCAAACACTAATAAAGGTAAATATAAAAATGATTTCAAAACAAGGATATTTTTTAAAAGAATTATCAAAATGAAGATACAAATAAAAAAAAAAATCGTAGGGGTCACCTCTCTTTGTTGTCTGTTGAGCTAAGTGGCAACTTCTGATTGGGTCTTTTTTTTGCAATCTAAAATTTCAGGAAAACAAAGAAAGTGACATCTATATTATTGACATTGACGTAAAATAGATATTATGTCCACCAAGCAGAGGTACTGAGGAATTTGCCCTGCCTTCAAGCTCACACTACAAATATTTGAAAGAATCTTGTATCTTTTATAAAATCCTTACTTTTTTTTTCTTTCTTTTTTGAGACGTTTAAGGCTAGTTATATGATAAATTGTAAAACTCATTTAAAAAACCTCTAATAAATTTATATTAAAAGTGTCAAATTTTTAAATTTCAGTTGAATAATATACAGGATTCAGTTTAAATTAGCTACAAGGGATATTGACTTTGAAAAAAAAAAAATTCCTAATTTATTATTTAAACTTGACGCTTCAAAAAGTAAAAATTTAGGAGATGTTCGGATTAAAAGAAATGGGTCGACGAAGGCAATACAAGGCGGGGAGAGATTTTCCCCCTTCGATCTCCTTTTTAAAAAAAAAAAAAGGATTGAAGGGTTTAATCCCTTTAATTTAAATTGTGATAAAACAGATGGAGGACATATTCCATTTAAAATTATCTGTTTTTATAATTTTCTTCTAATCCAAATAAAAAGAATCTTTTATAATTCTTTTCTCTATAATTTTCTGTGATACAACAAAAGTGATATCATTTCTCATTTCTGTTATGATTCTTTCCCGCATGAATAACTAAACCCTAAAGGGAAATTAATGAAACTAGACGGAAGCCAGTTTTCAACACTCCGAAATGCAAAACAGAAAATGGTTTTGATTTAAAGCATAACAAAACCCAATAAGAAAGTTGGACGAAAAGGAGTGATGATTAAGGCACTAACTAAATACTCTAAAGTTCGCATGCAAACCGTAATACCAAATGAAGTATATGTGTTTAAAATTTATCTACTTTCAAATATGGATAAATTTAATGTATTAGCAATATTTTGTAAAATTTTTAGTCTTCTCTTGTGTCTCTGGTTTATTGCAATTTGTAAGTAGTAATTAAGTTGTTTGATTGCCGTGATGCTTACTCAAAACTTATTTTTCAACAACTTTTAAGGACAAAATTGTTACCATTCGATATAACCATTGATAATTACATTTGACCCAACCCTAATTTACTCCACGATCAAGTTAAGAGGATTTAACTTGATCTCTATCTAGAATCAATTATTAATACTTACCACATGAACAATCAAGATTCTCTTGTATATCCTTACAAAAGATGTACCCATTAAGATTATATTAATATTTCTATTGATATAAAAAACTTATCATTTTCAATCATCTTCACATTAAATTTATCATTTTTTATCATTCATTCTTTTAAAAGATAGATTATATCTAATGAGAGAATGACTAATACTAGTAAATTAATGACTAAAAATAGTAAATTTTCATATACATAATGTCATTTAATTAACTTGTTGTACTCGTTAGAAAAATCGTATTTGGTATGAAGAGATTTTAATTCTTTTATCATATTTTAATTAAGTTTTTCATAATCCAAATTTAGAAAGTCCTAACTTTACGTGCAATTTGGATTCCATATCTTGTAATCACCTAATTTTAAATCTGCCAAGGTGGAAAAAAGCATTGTGCAATTTGTGCAATGTTGATTCTCATGTGAATAGTGATAATCTAGCTCCACTAGAAGGATCATGGACGTCGCAACGCGTGTCTTGAGGGTATTAAAGAATCAATTCTTGAATTGTATACACACATTCATATATGCTGCGCCCTTCGGCATTTCTGGTTTGTGCTGAGCAGCAGTTTATTGTATACCATAAATGGGGTGGTAGGGGCATCATGAAACTTTATCATTTATTATACATATTATACATATATATATATGTATATTATACATACATATATAGTTGTATATTATACATATATATATATATATATATATAGTTGTTGGTCAAAACGACACAAATTAGTTCCCATAATTAATCACTATTCTTTAAATTTCCTTTGCTGTTTAATATATGTAAGAGGTTTTGATGCTTCACTGATCTTTTCTCCCCCTCTTTTTGAGGAATATATATTTTTATGGCCAAGCAAATCCTAAGATAACAAACCTACCTACCCATCTCTCTTGTCTTACTCTTCAAACCCAACGAACACCCACACCACCCGCCCCCCGGGGGCCCCCACGCCACCCCACGCCACGCCACCCCACCCTACCCACCCGCCCACCCACCCACCCACCCAGAAAAGTGGATACTTTGAGTGCAAAAAGGAATAATGGCATAACTATATCTTTTCTTCAAAAAAAAAAAAGAAGAGAAAATACTAGTATATATATATGAAGGTTTTGAAGGTTTATGGCACTCTTTTTCTCAGAAGTATACACCATTAGTTCTCTTCAAGTTGGATCCTTTTCTCCAACTCATTTAGTTCACACTTTTGATCATTCTTTCTCTCAGTCATCAACTGGCCCTAGTTGAACTAAACAAGAGGAGAAATGGTGGGTTGCTCATATGTTTCTTTCTCCTTTTGTTGCCTTTGTTCTTTTACCTTTTTGTTGAAGAACATATCAATTGTGTGTGTGTGTGTGTGTGAGTGTGTTTCTTCCTCTTTTTTTTTTTGACAAGCAATTGTGTGTGTTTAATTCACTTATTTTGCACCTCCTGGAAAATTTTGTTTGCAGGAAGTTGAAAGCCAGTTGAGCACATGGGAAGGCTATGTGGATTGGAGGTACAAACCTGCACTACAAGGGCACCATGGTGGCATGTTGGCTGCCTCCTTTGTCTTGGGTATACATATTTTGGTAGCCCTTTCAATTCTCAATCTTGATCAATAATGAGTTCAAGTTAAGTCTAAATCTCATTTAGTGACAAATTAGTAGTAAAAACCTTCCGTCACCCATCTGCAGTTTTCTTGTGGTGAATTTCTTATCAATCTCGCTAAATTTTTAGTCCTGCATGTTATGAATTCTTTGATGATCATGACATGTTAATCTTTATTCTTTAGCCACGTTGCACCATTTTTGTGCGTAGCATTTTTATGAAAAATATGTGAAGTTGCTTTCTCATCTCACATGATTATTATTATTATTTTTTTTGGGGATTTTGCATTATTAGTTGTGGAGGTGTTGGAGAACTTGGCATATCTGGCAAATGCAAGCAATCTGGTGAGATACTTATCTCAATTCATGCATTTCTCGCCATCAGAAGCAGCCAACTCCGTGACCAATTTTATGGGCACTGCTTTCCTTCTTGCCCTTCTTGGGGGGTTCTTGTCTGATGCATTCTTCACCACCTATGTGATCTACCTTATAAGCGCAGCCATTGAATTCCTGGTATGTCCCTTTTTAGAACTTCAAACTTTTCCCTCTTCCCAATTTGGTGTCTTGTTCATGTAGAGTTTATTTGGCCTTCACTAGCTTGACAAATTAAACTTTTTTCGAATTTGAATTCTCTCGTAACAGTGGGATATTTATATCATATTATGATAATTTACTTTTGTCTCTCTTTCTTCTTCGTATACATTTTTGGTGATGTTCTTTATGTTCCTTTTTGGTAAATTGCATTCATTGTTGTAGTTGCGAAAATAAATACGACCACTTCACTCACTGCACGTGCCAGCAATTTGTTTCATGTTTCAGCCTGCTCTAAATTAATAGACCATCATTTATGAAGTTTTGAAAATGCAAAGACAAATATTATGTTTGTTATATGCTTATCTAAAATTATCATATATATTTCAGATTTAATTTAAGATTTTAGATCAGTATATAATAAACACAACAAAATTGTGTTAGTGTTGCTTATCCCACTTTTATTGAAAATACTTTTTAGTAATAATGCTTATTGCTCTCTCATTGAAAATGCTACCGTCTAGGTTAAAAGGAGGATTAGCCCCACATGTATGTGGGGTTCATTTCACATGTAGGACATATATATTCCGTCTGTAAGCTCTACTATTTAGTTGGATGAGAGTTTCATCCGCTCTTTAATTTATAGATACGATACAACCTGTCATTACAATTTTCAATTACAAATAACCTCTACTTCTCTCTCCTTTTTTCATATACCACGCGATATGGGTTCCTGTTACCAAAAATCTTATTACTGAATACTAAACTCATCCTTTATGCAAGTTGGTTAATAAAGGACATTCTTCACAGGAATCACACAAATGTTGAAGTCAAAAAGCCAAAAAGAAAAGAAACGATTATCCTAATTTCTTTTTCCTGATTCCGATTCACTTTCTTCCAAATCAAATGTTTACTTTGACATTAGCTAATCACCATGCAATTTTTCCTCAAAGATAACATGTGAGGCTAATTGATCCGACAAGATAATTTTAACTAAAAATGCATGCCTCCTTTGGTGGTTTATTCAATGAATTTTTGTCATTGTCAATTTTTCTTGAAACTATACTATTCCCTAAAAATTGGCATGTTGTAAACTTGCATGAATATATACCTAGATATATGTACTTTTACATATTCGATTCACGTTGTTTTGGACCAAGCCCCTACTTGAAGTTTTCAAATCTGATGCTTTTTGCACCAAGTTGGCAGCAAATCAAGGTATTGGAAACCAACAGTTCTTAGTACTATATACGACACACAAGTATAATATTATATAATATATATTTATATAATATAAATATATCTATATATAGGAATAAAGAGCTAGAAAGCATGGTTACTTATAATGGGACATTTAAGTCAAACAATAATGTATTTGAAGGCTTATTATTCACGCGAATATGGGCATGCTTTGTCATCACATCACTAGTTGATAAAGTTATACACAAGTTGTAATTTCACGTGTTGGTAGCCCATAAAATTATCCTAAGCTTTTTGAGTCTGTTTTTCTTTCTTTTTCTCTTTTTCAGTCATTAGAAATCCGCAAGTTGGCACAACTTTATAGCATGATTACCAACAAAATCAGTACCACATTAGATGTGCTGACACTTTAGTCTCCTCGAAAAGATTTGGGTAAAAATCAAATCATATTGGCGAAAGGATTAGAGATATGTGCCACTAGGCTCGTGGTCTAATAATCTAGTACTTCTTGTTTTATTGTCTTGGGCCTCGATATTTATCTAAATATTTAAAACTTATATGTATATTTTGTGTAAGGAATTAATAAATCTGTCTTATACTAAAAAATAAATTATTCAATCATCGAATAAAAATATTACAGTATTTATGGAAAATAAGTTGTGAATTCGTCGTACTTAAACTTTTGGTGGAAGATCAAATGGATCCGTATATTCAACACATGCAACGTATGCAGTTTTGCAATAAGATTATTACAGGGACCCATAAGGTTGGGTTTGTTATGGTAGGGCAAACATAGACTTCAATTTTCCCCATTTTGGTTGGAAAGAGATGTATGTGGTTTGTTTTCTAGCGTTGTTAACCCTTCATCCGTCTCCTGTGCCATCGATAAGGCATAAAAGTCTCCACCAATAGCTTATCACAGCAGTTGGGAGATATTGCAATTCTAATTCTAACGATATTACGCATTGACTCATTCTCTAATATTTTCGACCGTGAATAATTTTCTGGTTAACGAAATGCTTTAATTCTTCATTGGAAAAAGGAAAACATGGAATTGTCGACGGCAGTAATAAGAATTTATCATATACATCAAGAGAAATATCTTTGAGAAAAAAACCTCATAGATTGGGAGCCACCAAATTTTTATTTAGCAGGGATTGAATTCAGGATGAAATGAAACAAAATTTTCAAGGTTTCTCTTGGAAGGTTGGTGAGGACTAGAATATGGGTTGGTAAATGCGATTAATTTGGTCCACATTTTGTGATTCTTCTAGTCTTATGAGCCACTAGTAATGTTTGGATTCTTATTGGTGCCAGGTAGAAACAAAGAGCTATGATTACTAACTTTACCTTGGCTACAAATTAAAGTCTCATTGGATCAAAAATTTAAAAATAATTTAAATCTCATCAGCAATCATGCTGGTAAAAAGTACTTTGATAGGGATCACTAATCATAAATCTACCAGCTACTTACGACATTGTAGCATGTGGAATCATCAATCAAACCTATTATAATCCTCTTTCTTTTTGATTAAGGAAGAAATAAAACTAGAATATTTCGTAATAACCTCCAAAATTTTAAATTTGAATTTATGTTTTTCTATCACAAATATCCTCTAACTCTAATTGAGAATATACTTGAGAATTAATTGTTACATCAGAGAGTTTATAACTTCAGAATAAATCTAATATAATCATTGATTCGTGTAATTTTCTCGTCATACAGAAAGGAGTATTTGGTAATAATTTTTGTTGTTTCAGCGTGTCCAATGGGAATATAACACACTCTTGCGCCAGTAAACAACAATATCTTGCAGCACCCGGATGCAAGATGTGTGGTTGGCGTTTTGGTGCATTACTTTAAACTTAGAAGTGAACACCATTAACAAGTGGAGCCCACACAACACTCCCATACGCATTGAGGCGACATCATTATAGTTACATATCTTGGGTTAATTATACAGTAATGATGCTTTAAATCATGACCATATATATATTTATATATACACATCTATGATTGAGTCCCACATAACATTTGCTCAAACTATGAAAAATCTTTTGGTTGCATTAGCTTTTAGCAACTGTAGAAATCATATCAACTCTTTAATTTTCTTTTTTCAAGAGAAACACTCTGATCCACACACATATAGATAAGTTGAATATTAAAATATAAAGTATATTAACTTGTTACGTACTTAATTGAGATATTATCGTTTCACAAAACTACCAAGTTCCTCATGCACACTCTGTACAAGGATGGCGGAAAAAAAAAAACGCTAGTATTTGGATTATCTTATAGAGCTAAAAGGAAATGAAACATTACCTTTGATTCCACCATCTAAATTAAAAAACGCGCATTTGATTTAGATTAATCTCCAATAATATTATTAACACGACACTCAATGTCTAGGTGATTTGATCGACTAATACTAATAGTGTAGCTGATTGGGTTGCAAAAAACTGGTCCATTTGTTTTTTGGCTTGTCCGAACCCTTGCTGTTGTTGTTACTAAAAGTCCAACTCCTGGAAGGGGTTGGCTGATTTGTGTTTCCTGTTTTATTTACAATGATAATGCATTTCGACCAATGAAGAAAAAGGAAAAAAGATCAAGCATTAAACGTCACGTCACTACCATCTTTCTTCTCATGATATAGGAAGATTATAACATAACATAATGATGAAAAGACTTAAGTTTTTTTCAGTAATATGTGATTGTTCTAGCAAGTTATTGGATTCTGACTTCTCTCAAATCGGCGGAACTTGATTGGATGCTAAACAGGGTTTGGTGGTGCTAACCGTGCAAGCTCATTCGAAATCCTTGAAGCCACCGCAATGTGACCCGCCGTGCGAGCATGTCAATGGTGCAAAAGCTGCAATGCTGTTCGTTGGGCTCTATCTAGTAGCACTAGGCGTTGGGGGTGTTAAGGGATCGCTAGCACCTCACGGAGCCGAACAATTCGACGAGCAAACTCCACAAGGGAGAAAGAAAAGATCGAGTTTCTTCAACTATTATGTGTTTTGTCTCGCCTGTGGTGCTCTCATTGCCGTGACCTTGGTCGTGTGGGTCGAAGACAACAAGGGCTGGGAATGGGGGTTCGGAATCTCCAACTTGTCGATATTTCTCTCCATTCCAGTCTTTCTTGCTGGTTCGACGTTTTATAGGAACAAGATCCCTTGTGGGAGTCCACTCACCACTATATTCAAGGTGAGTATAAGCAGTTTAGAGTATGTTCGGTTTAACTTTTTAAACACTTTAAAATACATTTTATGAGTTTAAAAATTAAAGTGGACCTGTTTTGATCTATTCTTAAAAGAGTTTTACATAAAAGACAAAGCTAAAAAAAAGTTGAAAACTAGATGCTCAAATAAATTGAAGCTTTTTTGAAAAAAGAAATCTTTTGAAAAACTGTTCTATATCAAGTCAATTTTTTTTTTTTTAATTTTTTATAGTAAAAAATACTAATCTATATTTTTGAAAGTTTAATATTATCCTTAAAACAACTAAAAATTCAACTTGCAAACAACGATATTTACTCAATAGCATACACAAAACTTTACTGCTAAAAGGTCTACAGTTTAACCGTTAAAATCTCATAAGGTATTGTCGAAACTAAAATTGCATGATTTCATACATTGGTTTATCAACATGATTGATGGCTTCTTTGAACAGGTCCTAGCTGCTGCCTTGTTAAACTCTTGCACATCAAGAACTTCAAGAAATGTTATCGATAGCATTGCCACAAGCCCTTCTCCTCCAAATCCGACCTCCAAGGAAGAAGAGAGAGCCATGAATGGGAAAGATGTGGAACCCATTGAAGCCTCATCTAACAATCTTAGTTTTCTCAATAGAGCAGTGGCAAACAAGCCAGCTCACAAGGCACTAAACTGCTCAGTTGAAGAAGTGGAACAAGTCAAGGTTGTGATTAAAATCCTTCCTATATTTGCCTGCACAGTGATGCTCAATTGCTGCCTAGCACAGCTCTCCACATACTCAGTTGAACAAGCTGCAACCATGAACACAAAGCTTGGCTCCTTAAAAGTCCCACCAGCTTCACTTCCTATATTCCCTGTACTCTTCATTATGATCCTTGCACCAGTCTATGACTATTTCATCATCCCATTCGCGCGCAGAGTCATGAAAACAGAAATGGGGATCACTCATCTGCAACGCATTGGAATCGGTTTACTGCTATCCATTTTAGCCATGGTGGTAGCAGCTCTTGTGGAGATCAAGCGCAAGAACGTGGCTACTGATTCGGGTTTAATCAATTCAAAAAAGCCTTTACCCATCACATTTTTCTGGATTGCATTGCAGTACTTGTTTCTTGGGTCAGCTGATCTTTTTACCTTAGCAGGATTGTTGGAATTTTTCTTCACAGAAGCACCAATTAGCATGAGATCATTGGCTACATCACTGTCTTGGGCATCGCTTGCCATGGGATACTACCTCAGCACAGTGATTGTGTCCATAGTCAATAGTGTTACAGGCGATTTTGAGCACAAGCCATGGCTCTCTGGTCACAACTTGAATCACTACAGATTGGACCTGTTCTATTGGCTGATTTCTGTGCTGAGTTTACTGAACTTCTTGCATTATCTTTTCTGGGCGTTGCGTTACAAGTACACATCAATAAGGTCTAACAAGTAAACTTGAGGCAGTGGAAAATGATGCCATTTTCAGGCAGGCGTAAATGTACTGGCTGTAAATATATATATATATATATATATGTCCAATGATTTTCTGGATCTTCATTATGGAGCCAGAAAGAGGGAATGACGAGTTTTCAAATATAATCCTTTTTTCATATCGGGCAATTTTTCCCGTATGAGTTGCAATTTTGTCCGGCTTGTCGATTCTCACATACATATGACCCCACCCCTCACTCAACTATGTTCTGCTGGAAGAAAACTCCAAGATAGAGATACTTAATTATTTTCCCCAGTTTTCTCCTTAAATTCTCAACTTTCATTTGATTCAGGCGTGACGTTTCAAATTAGAGTAGATAATGTCGGCACTTGTAAAAATGCCAAATTTTTTTCGGAAATGAAGAGGTAAAGGAGGAAACGTGAGGAAGATATAAATTATGTCTTAGAAAAACACAAAACACACTATTTTTGATTTTGGAGAGTAAAAATTTTCCTTTCAGTTATTGGTGAACCATGCAATGTGCTGAGAAAATTTTCCTTTCAGTTATTGGTGAACCATGCAATGTGCTGAGTCTTCACTTCTAGAGTAAATATTACATTACTCTTATACTTTGACCTCTATACACCATACTTTCTGTAATATCAAAACTAACTAATTACTTCTTATACTACGGCCTATGTCCACTATAGCCTACTGTAGTATCAAAGCTAATTAATTATTTCCCTGAAATTCTTAAAAGTATGCAAAATACCCCCTGAAGTTTTTAAAAGTGTGTAAAATACCCCCACGACATATATGACGGTAGGGGTATTTTGCACACTTTTAAAAATTTTACTAAAGTAATTAGCTAGTTTTGATATTATAAGGGTATGGTATACATAAGGCAGAGAATAGGAGAATAATTAATTAGTTTTGATACTATAAAAAAATATGATACACATAAGTTAAAATACAGGAGAATAATATGCAATTTGCTCCCACTTTTATACCATCTTCAACAATTCACAATGCCAAAAAAAAGGAGGAAAACGATATGATAAGGTCATCTAATCACTTTTTGCTTGCTTAAAAGAATTGGAACGTCATAGCTTTTCAGGGTCTTACTTTTGCAATTGACAGATTCTTAATTCTAAATGTTTAAATTGGCAAGGTATAAAATTTGCATCAAATTTCAAATGAAATAACAAAATTTTTTCATTTCACATAAGGGATTGAATAATTATTTTGCTCTATTTTATTGGCTCCTATTTGTTCTAATGAGGCAAAAATAAATAGTCATTAAAGCTAATTGAAAAAAATTAATGGAGTGGTTAAAATGAAACAAAAATGTATTAATGGAGGATTTGGACTAAAAAACTTTATAGTGGCCCGTAATACAGTACATCCTGTATTATATTAGGAAAGTGGTATTGCACTTCAAAATTTGTCCAGATAAGACTGGAATCTGTTAAAGGTAAATAAAAAAAATACTAAAGGAATCCAGAACATGTAAGAAGGAAAAAAAAAAAGTTTAATCAACGATTTGAAATGAAAAGAATTCGAAAAATACTTTGAAATGTATGGTAAATGAATATTAGGCTTTGCTGAAAATATGGGATCGACCCGTACAACCTAGGGCTTGGTTGGATTGGATTTTTTTTAAAAGCATTTTTTTAGCAACTTTTGAAAAAAGTACTTTTTTGAGAAGTAAAATTTTTAACTTTTTTAAAGAAATTGTATTTGAATTTTTTTTTCAAAGTTTTAACTTTTTTAAAAGCCAAATTAAATAGTTATTAGAAAAATAATGTATATTTTTTAGAGAAAAGGTCTTTTTCCTAAAAAAGAAAGAAAAATCCAATAAGGCCCTTGGTGGAGGTAAAAGCCAGAAATTGGTTTTTTCATCTTTTCTAAAAAATATTATTCCATATTTATGATAGTCTAATGTTACCTTTAAAACAACTAAAAATTCAACTCCTAAAATATAAAAGCAAATAGTCAACAATGTTTTTTAACATTACTTTTATTCAAAGTTCTATTGCTAAAAAAATTTTAACAGTATAATACCTTATATCTCACAATTAGGCAAATAAAACCTAAATGACATTTATAAAAAAGTTAACTATACAAATATAATTAATTAATTAACTATGAATTGAATATGTGCCATCGTCAACCTGACTCCCCCAATTTTAAGAGCTACTGAGGAATCATCTCGTCTCCTCTCGCAAAATGATCATTCATTGACATGACCTCTTTTAGGAAAAAGATACTTTCAAATGTGGGGCAAACTTAAGTTTACACATTCTTTATGATGTGACACCAGCCTCCTTACCAGTCGGGGATGTAGCTCAGATGGTAGAGCGCTCGCTTAGCATGCGAGAGGTACGGGGATCGATACCCCGCATCTCCATTTTCTGCCCTTTTTAATCAAAATTTTAGTTCTAAAGTTGACAATTTGTATATAACCGTACTCTACTCAACTCAACCTAGTAGTTTTAATAGAGTTTGGTTATTATATAACCGTAAACCCAACAGCTTTGGATTAAAAAGAAAAAATAATTAGAGAAAATGAAAAAAAATACGAAAATAAGCTTTTAATTTTATGAATAGTAATAAAACATGTTCTTTTAGTATCTATTATATATATATATATATATATATATGGGGAACTTAACACCAAGGCCTTTGACACTTGATCTGTACATTTCTAGCCATCAAAATATGAAGTATAGCTAATATTATCGACTTAGGATTGCTCTAGATAATGAATGTTGATAAAAATAATAATAAGATCACGAAAATTTTATGAACCAATTAATAACTTTCCTAACAACTAAAATATTCCATCCTCAATTTTCCATTTTTATTTTGGGTTTATGGCCATGCATGCAATGGATCTTATTCCAAGATTCCATCCGAGCCAAAAACATGGAGTCTTTCACAGATATATTGATTCTTTTTCTAGTCATAAAGAACAAAAACTTCCCTTTTTAAGTCGCGACGCTTCTATTAAGCTATTACCATTTTCTAACTCAAAACTTGAATGATAGCCAGGGAGAGATGGAAAAAAAATCTTTCAATGGCACTCAAAAGAGTTAATCATTTACGCATTTTTGTATTCATATGCTCCATTTTATCATTAACATCATGACAGTCAAAATATTAATAATAATAATCATTAAGATTATGATAATTATAAGATTATCAAAAGAGTTAATCATTTACGCATTCTCGTACACGTATGCTCCATTTTATAATGATAGTCAAAAAACCCCCTCAAAGGCACTCAAAAGAGTTAATGATTTACACACACACACAAAAAAAAAAAAAAAAAAAAGCATTGTATTTATTCTAGATTGTGCAAATATCCACAAAAATAAGGAGAAAAAATAACTCGATCATACATGAAATCAAACTTCAGCTCCCTCGGAGGACCTCCCAGGAAAAGGATCATGAGAAAGGCCAATATCCTGCCCATTGTGGCGTTGCACAAGCCGCTGCAAATCAGCCATAACCTTGTGTTCACGTTGGCCTTCTCCTCGTAATTGAACATAGCCAAAGCACTCTATACTTGGTTTTCTTTTCGGGTACGAATGGAATTCATCCTCTCATGGCCTACTAATACTCATCACATATCCAAGACTCTCAAACTTCTGAATCTCCCCAGCAGAAAGACTGACTTCTCCCTCTTCTTCGAATACGCTTCCCCTGCTGAACATAGGGGGGCGTACTGGTGCGCAGCTGACAGCTCCGATGGTAGAGACAGCAGCTGCCATTGTTGCTGTGATTTAAGCTCCAGAGTACTGATGAAGAGTGAAGAACCTGTTTTGATGAGTGGAAACTGTGCATCTACGAGAGAGCGGAAGAGAGCACAAGAGGTTTTTTTTTTTTTTTCCCTCTATTTTAAAGAGAATAATGTCATTTTCCTTATTTTAAGTCACTTTTAAATTTTCCATTGTAATCACGTTAGATTTACTTTTTTCTGCCACCATGTTGGGGGGAAAAAATGAAGATGAAAATGGAAATGGTGCCATCTGCAGTTGTGATGCTCGTTTCTTGGTTCTACAAACAGCACAAGAAAACCAATCTTCACGTCAGAAGAGAAATGATAATAAGGCTCACCCCAAAATACGTGTGCATATATAATATCATAAAAGCATCAATGACGCGTCATTTTACATCATAACATAACCACACAGAATGAGAAGATAAAGGAACCAAAGCCAATTTCCAGTATTGCAGTAAACAGGTTCTGATACATACAAACTTTAAAGTTGAGATTGGTGGAGAAGCAAGAGAAAACTGTGTATTTTGTCCATAGCCAACATTGCTTCAAGGTATTTTTCAGCAAACGGGAGAAATCTATATATATATGCAACTCATTCAAGGATAACTTCAGTTTGTGAAACTTGGGTGAACCAAGATCGTTACCAGTCACGAAAGGACTATAATAGGAAAAAATGTACTTGCATGATTTTTAAGTAAAATCAAGTTGATCAAATGCGTATACGATTGAAGTCACAATTTCAGTTTCTCACAGTTCTCTATACGAAAATTATTCTCATCTCTGATCAGAATGAAATGGACAGAAGTTGGATTGAGTTACAGAGACTTTCGCTACCATCACAAACTTGAATTACCCCTGCCTTTTACCAGTCATGCCGGTGGCTACCTGAAAGATGCAATAACCAACTTAATGCTCCTGTGGTTTCAGATGCCCATTAGAAGTCACTGACATATATGATTACAAGCTTATTACTCATCCTAAGAACATTTGAAATCAGTAATCCAGAAATTTCTGACAATGTGATAAGTATTTACAGCACAAAGTATAAGGTTTTGACAATCAGACACGGTTAGAAAAAGAAGCTCTGCATCACTGTTGCACCAATGGCGAGCAGAACTATCATGGAAACATCAAGCTTACTAACATTACATTTCTGCTATATGCAGAGGGCCAGAAATCTGGATTCCCTCTGTTGATGCACCATTCACAGATCATAAACAGACTCGATTGTTAAAATTCCAAGTTAACGTGAATATAAATCATCCAGAGATCAAGACAAAATGCATGAAATATCTCAACTATTTTTTGATATATTGCAAGCGTGATTCAAGGTGAAATGGAAAAGAATGAAGTTGATTGGAAAATGAACTCATCTGGAGGTCCTACTAAGTAGATAAAGTGCGGTAAATTATTTTCTATTGTAGAGAGGCTCATTTGGAAGTTTCATATATGCTGATAATTAGCCAACTAATAACCAATCTTTGAACGAGAACACGAACCTCTCAACTAACAATCAATCGGTGGCAACTATACGTCTATACCACTTAACCAACTTGTTTTAGGCACAAGCCTTCAACGCAATAGCTGGACAAGTGTTAGAAAGCCCATAAGTAACCCCTCCCCTTTTCTTCCTTCTGGTTCTCTCTTACTTCCACTCATATGTAATAAAAACATAACTTTCTAGCAGATGTTTCATTTATAGTAGCCAAACAACAGCAAAGGCAAAAGAGACCATGAAAATATCCAACCAAATCAGCAAAACATGAAAGAAAGAGACTAGTTAGACATACACATTCGAAGTGGAAGATTTAAGGATGTTAGACTTATCTACTTACATCACTTAAAGCACGCTGAGGAACCTGCTTCGATGTTTGGAAGAAGCTAGTGCAGGCCTCACCACTGCTGGAAGAAAGAGACTGAAATTGTAGACAAAACAAATATGGTCATGTTACAATCTTCATTCTGGATAAACAAAACTGGCCAGGGGTGCATGGGGTGGATAGGGAGAAAGCATAAGATACTTTCTAAATAACAGATTGCTTATATTGATTTACTTTTTGCTGTTCCAAGAGAAATCAATCCATGCAAGTAAAACAGGAAAAAGGCACAGAAAACAATGGAAGGTAGGGACAAATTGTGGGTGATTAATAGACCCGTACCTAAGAACACCACTCTCTTGCATTTTGGAACATCTGCAACCAGGGGCTTGGCCCTTTCTTATATGCATTCCAGTGCTTTGGGTACCATGGGAACTGCCACATCAAGAAGCAGCGTTCTGGATGAGGCATCATGGCAAGATGCCTCCCATCTGGAGAACAAATTGCTGCGACACCCAAGGGAGATCCATTGAGATTAAATGGGTAGAGCTCTGTTGGTTTACCATCATCGTCACAATATCTTACTGGAGCCAAATTTGAGGCAAGAACACGATTCAGAACACCATCATCAGGGAAATAAGCTCTTCCCTCACCATGAGCAGCCCACACTCCCAGTGTGCTACCCTCCATCCCTTTGAACATTATAGCTGGTGACTCTTGTATTGTCACACTTGAAAAGCGGCATTCAAATCGTCCAGACTCGTTGTGTACAAACCTTGGCTGTGATGGATCTCCATCTGCACCTAGAACACCTCCAACATCTGGCCCTGGAACCCAACCCAACAAAGCCATAAGCTGGCAGCCATTGCAAACCCCAAGGCTGAACGTGTCTGGCCGGTTGTAAAATTTCTGAAGTTGATTTAGAAGAGGTTGATTAAAACGCATAGAAGCTGCCCAGCCTTTTGCAGAATCAAGTACGTCAGCATAGCTAAAGCCTCCTACAAAGACAACACCTCGAAATTGATCTAAAGAGATGGCTCCCTTAAGGAGATCTGACATTGTAACATCCCATGGCTCAAAACCAGCAGCATAGAACGCGGCAGCCATTTCTCTGTCTCCGTTGCTGCCTTCCTCCCTAATGACTGCTACCTTAGGTTTTGAAGTGGCAGTCATGTACTTCTCATTCGTAAATGTCGGAGTGAAGGATAATTCCCACAAAGGTTCATGTCGATTTTTCAGTCCTACTTTTTCTAATTCAACACAAGAAGCCAATCTTTGGAATTTTTCGAGCTCAAAGCTGGTTTCCTCCCACATGTCTCTAAGTGCGGAAGTTTTTTCATTCAAATGAGTGACCCCATCTATCATTACTTCTACAGTAGACGAGGAGGTCACTTGTCCAACTGTCTCAGCAGTAATGCCACCGTCATTAAGCCTTGACTTTACCAAATCCAAATTCTTCTTGCTGACCTCAAGTATGAGACCAAGCTCTTCTGCAAATAGTGTTTGAAGAATGCTATTTCCTGCAGAAGTTAAGTCCAAGCGAATGCCACAGTTTCCTGCAAATGCCATTTCAAGGGCACAGACAATCAGTCCTCCATCGCTGATATCATGCCCAGAAGAGATTAGCTCATCAGCAATTAGATCTTGAACTGCATTAAAAACTCTTTTAAGGTAAGGGACATCATCAAGATCAGGACTCTCATCCCCAATTTGGTCAAAAACCTGAGCAAGAGCAGACCCCCCTAGTCGCCGCTTTCCTTTGGCCAAGTCAATGCGAATCAGTATGCCATCATCTGCAAGCTTCAAATCAGGCGTTACAGTTTTGGTTATATCTGGACAAGTGACGTAAGTACTGATCACAAGATTTCCAGGAGCCTTAACAACCTCCCCTGCCGCTTGAGCTGCCATAGAAAGACTATCTTTTCCCCCGTCAATAGCAATACCAAGTTCAATCATAGCTTCTGAAAGAGCCAAAGCAGCATCATACATGGCAGCTCCTTCCCCATCCAGTTTGGCAGCATACATCCAATTCCCACTGGCTTTAACATCAGAAAGAGAAGTTACCTTCGCCCAGATAAGGTTTGTCAGTGCTTCTCCAACAGCTAGCCTTGCCATTGCTTTCGGATCCAAAAGACCCTTGATAGGCTGCTCCCCAATGGAACATGCACCTCCAGTAATATCCGTGTAAGTTTGAGCTATGACGCCAACATTAGAAAGTGTAATTTGCAAGGGACCAACAGTCTGTTGCTGTGCCACAAGACCTGTAACACATCTATCAACTTTAGTAGTCAAAAATCGTTTTGACCCCACAGAAGGAAGCCTCAAAACTCTCTTCAGAGAATCCATAACCGTTATCCCAGGAGCAATATTGAGTGGCTCCCTTGCATTGATTGTACGATGGAATTTAAAAGTTTTCTGAGGCATGTCTCCGAGCACTTTCTCAAGCTCGAGATCCACCGCAGGTGGTGGGGGAGGCAATCCATCGGACAAAGATTTTTCAATAGCTATGCTATCAACTAAAACAATTCGTCCCTCCCCATTAATCGTTCCGATAACAGCCATTGAGACTCTCTCTCTTTCACATATTGACTCCAACAAGCCGCGGCTTTCAGGCCTAATCAGTATTGCATCTTGCTCCTGGTATTCGGCACCCCATATCTCCAAGACAGACATAGTATGATCACCAACAACAACAGCCCTAATGTCAATCTTAGCACCCTTTGGATATATTATTTCCTTGACAACATTACAGTTTCCACCAGCACCCTGGTCATGAATGCTAATGATGGGGTTTTCTTCTCCCACTTCAATGCAAGCACGAACAACACGGTACAACTTCTGTGCCATCTCCGCATCTCCTCGCTGTACGGCATTAAAATCAAGATCAGCGTCATTTTGGCCACTAACCATGCTGGATGCAGCGCCACCTCCCATTCCTATACGATAGGCTGGGCCTCCAATCTTCACAACAAGCATTCCAATATCGGGCTCTCCCTTTGTTATGTGAACATGATCAATTTGCCCAATACCTCCACTAAACATGATCGGTTTCAACCATTCCCTCCTCTCCCCACTTGGAAGTCTCATTCCAAAGGTCCTAGTGTAACCCTGAATCAAGGGCTCCCCAAATTTGTTACCATAGTCTGATGCCCCATTACTAGAATCAATAAGGATCTGCAGTGGAGAAGCCAAGTTCAGTGGATATGAGAATGATGGATCCTCCCATGGAGCATATGAACCTTCAAGATTAAGATTTCCAACACAATAGCCAGCTGTAGCTGCAACAACAAAAGAACCCCTCCCAGTGGCATGTGTATCTCTAATGCGGCCGCCTGCCCCTGTCTCAGCACCAGGATATGGTGCTACTGCACATGGGAAATTGTGTGTCTCAGCCGTAAACAAGATATCAAGATCACGAGCAGTCATGTCCAATGGGCATGTTGAACCAGGCTGAATTGGTCTCAATTGCTTCACTGGGAACCCCTTAATTGCACTCGAGTTATCCTTGAAGCCAATAACAGAGTTATTTGGATTTGCCCGCAAGGTGCTTTTGACAATTTGCATAAGAGTCCTATCCACAGGCTGTCCATCTATAACAATCTTACCAGTAAAAAACCAATGTCGGCTGTGTTCGCTATTTGACTGTGCTATGTCAAACAACTCAACATTTGTTGGGTTCCGCTTTATGGCATCTCTAAAAAGCTTGGTGTAATACTGTAAGTCTTGTTCATCAAATGCTAAGCCCATTTTCTCATTGATTTCTTCCAGCGCCTCCCGCCCCCTCTCCATGACAGGTATAAACCCGACCTCTTCTGGAGCTACACTTGTCTCAAAGGATGATAGTTTCTGGGTGTAAACACACTCCGTCATCCGGTCATGCACCATTGCGGCAAACTCATTGATTTGACTGTCTGCCAAGGAACCACTTCCTCCCTTAACATAAAAAAGATACCTCCTTGAGCGTTCTAGTCTATCTATTTCAGTTAGTCCGCATGCTTGGCAAATTGAAACCGCATTGGTTGACCATGCAGTGGTGAAAGACAATCGAGGACCAACCTCCACAATAACAGTATTCAAGCTCTCCTTCCTCTCTTTATCAAGAAAACTCTCATTGTCCAAATTGTTAGGCTCATAGGTTTCTCCTAGAAGCCACCTAAGCACTGAAAGTTTTTCACCTGAAATGTCTGAATTCAGGCCAATGTTGAAACACTGTTCAGTTTTCAATCCAATGATCTGGTTCGAAATTTTCATTTGAACCAACTTGAGAAGCTCAGCTGTCGTGCTTTCCTGAAGAAATGGGATACGATAAAAATGGATGACCTTCTCACCAGAGGTCTGAACCTTTTTTGATTCCTCATCTGTTGAACTGCTCACGTTCCCTGAAACCACAGCTCTCGCTTTAAATGGACAGGAGGATCTCAGTTTCACATGATTATTAGAAATTTTCCCAGAAGGATTCCGTCTTTGGAGTGCGCCCCACAGCAATTGATTTGTTTGCTTTGATGAATGTCTTGGCAAGACCAATTTCTGCCTGTAAGAACCCTGCAATACTCAACCAGAACCAAATTCAATCAGCACCCACACATGAAACACAGTTCAGATATGATGTGAATAGATAACCAGGACCATACTTGTAAAAACTCTGCTGCTGTGATCTTTAGCTCAGCCGCCATTGGTTCAGTATCTGCTAGAAAACAAAAACCCAAACTAAATTTAATAATCTCAGCCAATTATAAACCGAGAAAAACGGACACATTACCACCTAATAAACTGTTAGTATCTAACAAAAACCAAGTGGCTCCAGCCCTTCACAAACAATACAGAACATGGTGAGAGCTACCTCCAGCCAACCATCCTTGAATAACTTACCTTCAATCCCAAGTTCAAACCTTTCTACTCTGCAAATTAAATCCCCAGATGTGCAATTTGAATCCCGAACACAAACCTTTACTGATAATTCCTACGCGTTAACAACAAAGAAAGAAAATCAGAGGAAAAGAAATGACAAAAATAGTGCTCCTTGCTTATCCATACCATACATGCTAGTAAGCTTAAGTTATTTCTTGATAACCTCAATAACATGCAACTTTTTGGTTACTACTAGCTAGACATACAAATATATCAAAGATCCTCATAAACAACTGCAGCACACAGAACAGAAAGACAAAAGGGAAGATAACAATAGATTACATACAGAAAAGAAAAGACTATGTTATTTAGTTGGTTTTTGAAAAGAAAAAAACAGATAAAAGGGAGGGGAGAAGATGGATACCTAGAGAGGATATTGTAAAGAATTTGACAACTGGTGATATTACACTTTGCATAATCTTTCTCTCTCAGAAATAATAAAATGTCATTTTGACAATAACCATACCAGTTATTGTGGAGGGACCAATGATGAGTATGCTCTCTTCCAATAAGAGTATTTGGCTCTTGAGAACATATAGATTCCGGACTAATTCTTTGCAGTGACCTATTACACTCATGTCTGCCCTCTTTAACATGTGATCCATATTGTTTTCTGATAAAGCTGGGTGGGTAAAGCTGGGCTTGTTGAATTGTTTTTTTTTTCCTTTGAGAATAAAAGATTCTTTTTCCTTAAAAGATATATTGATTTAACTTCAAAAAAACCCCTAAAAGATCTCAATTTCAACTTCTTTTTTTTTTTTTTCAAAAACTAAAAATTTGATAAAATTATATAAAAACACTTTTTCTAGAAGTTAATGCAAAGGAACCTATAGCCAAACTTGTTTGAAAATCAGAAAGCTAGCTGGCTAAAATAAAAGTAAGACCATCTTATTATTGTCATTTTTAATTTGGTTAAAAAAAATTTTCTTGAAGACTGCTTTTTCAGCTTAATATTAATGAATAAATTAGTCCCACTCAAACAAATTCTAAAGAATAATAAAAATACACGAGTATGAAAAATCATAGTTTAGCGTTTCAAATGAAAGTAATGCAATCATTTTTCAAACTGACAATAATTCACATCTAACATACAATAACAATAATTGACATTAGTTTATGCACTTACAGATTCTATTAACATTTAAAAAAGAAAACAATTTGAACTCCCATACGCACCCAGCTTTATCAGAAAGCAATTCAACGAACCCAGCTTTATCAGAAAAAAGAAAAAGCTCCCATACCCAGCAAGCAGCACAAGTTAGCCGCTCTGGTGCAAAAAGTGATAGTTTCACTGTATTTGGATTCTTTTCATTCTAGTCTATTTTTTTAAACTTCATGCAAGAACAATAAACAGGAAGAATGAAGACAGTAGGAATCGTGTAGGATACAAGAGAAAGTACAGAATACAATCAAGCTTAAGTTTATTCACTGCTAGCTCCATCATATTTTTTGAGCTCTTTTCAGTCAATAGGCACCACGAAGGTATTTCATCTTCTTCTGGGTAGGGAGATGCTTTCTAGTAAGTACATCATGGTCCAAAAGCATACTGTTATAAATGATAGCAATATGGATCAAAGGTTCCTTCCTATCCATCTATGCATCATTTTTCCACCCAGAGAAGAATTTTAACGTTTATAAAACGATACAATCAGACACACACACATATACATATCTCTCTCTCTCTCTCTCTCTCTCTCTCTCTCTCTCTCTCTCTCTCTCCCTCTATATATATATATATATATATATATATATATATATATATATATATATATATATTTTTTTTTGGTTTTATCAGAAAAAAGAAAAAGAAATTGCATAGAACATATTGGCTCCTGAATCGCCAGGAAAAAAAATGGCGTCTGCCCTCTGTGAAAATCTAATTCCAGGAGAGAACCTCAACAACACCCAAGTTTTGAATAACAAGAAAGGATAACTATTGGAGAAACTAAAAAAAGAACATAAGAAGAGGAGTCAAGAAAAGTTCAACTGAGAGGTACTGAAACAAAAGCTACTTGTTAAATTACTG
This sequence comes from Cordia subcordata, assembly GCA_028554755.1. NCBI lineage: Eukaryota > Viridiplantae > Streptophyta > Magnoliopsida > Boraginales > Cordiaceae > Cordia > Cordia subcordata. Next base: position 4,159,792 of record JAPTOF010000020.1, read on the forward strand.
ACCAGATCTTCAGGTACATTTTATCCTTGAATCCATGTCGAAGGCTAATCTAGAACACTCGTGATCACAGTCACAGAGAACGATAATCATACATAACTAGCCAGTGAATCTTGTATAAAGCAATCTCTCCACAGAATTGGTGCATATGTTAGTTAGCACTTGGCACTTAGCAGCAAACAATTTTAATTCCTGTGTTACCAGCACAAGTCCAATGGCGTTACAACTTCACAATTGCAACACACCCCTTTCAAATTATGCTTAAGTAACTTCAAATTTCTTAATAAATTCAGATTATAAAACACGTAACCATATATTCTAGAATACATAGAAATACAAATACACACGCATACATAAATGTGTAATGTACTGTAGTACCTGGAAGCGATTGGAGGTGAGCTCATGATTGATTTCAGATTGCAAGACTTTAAGCAAGTCTTGGATGATTTACGAGCTGGAAGGGATTGGAGGTGAATTTCCTGAAAACATGTGATAAACCAGTGCAGGGCCGAATATTACATTTCTTCTCAGATTGAAAATCAATATCAACTTTAAATGTTTTTTTTAAGGTAGAAAGATAAATAATCGTGGGAAACATCTTATCAGAGTATAAAAATTCGAGAAATAAAAAAAAAATTTTAAAAAAAGTACGGAAACAAACAGCTAAACCAAGTAAGAGAAGCTGGCAAATTCGATTGGCTTTTGAAAACACGTACTAAAACCTAACAGATAAACATTTTCACAATGTTGTAGGGAAACAAAGATTAAAAAAAAAAGAATTAATTATGAAAAATGAAAAAATAAAAAACAAAGTAAAAAATCGTGTGGGTAAAATACTCCCAAACTTTCATGCAATCATAAGAAATAAAAGCTAGAGCAGGCTCAGGGCATTGAATCTCTCGACACAGAAGAAAAAAGCCACATGAAATATTAAAAAGAGAAAACATTATAATACGATCAAGGAAAAAAAAAAACATGTGCAAAATACATACCTGCAGCGGCGGCTCCGATTGGTGGTGGTGGAGGGCGGGGATGGAGCGTTGGTGGAGATGGCCAACCTCCACCACAAACTTCCACGAGCGAGAGAGAGAGAGAGAGACAGAGAGAGCGAGCGGGCGAGAGAGAGACAGACTGAGACGGCGCGGTAGTGGTGAGGATTTTGGTCTGGGGTAGGGGGTTTGGGGAGAGATTTTGATATTTTTAAGTTTAAAACTTTAAAAAAAAATTATTTTTTATTTAAAAAGTTAAAACTCAACATTTAGCTACCGATTTCCATATCGATTGCAAACTAAGGAACAAGTTCATGTTTGGATTGGTTTTTTTTAGAAAAATTTAAAAAATGTATTTTTTTGAAAAATATTTTTTTTATAATAATTATTTAACTTAATTTTAAAAAATTTGAAACTTTGAAATTATTTAAATATAATTTTTCTAAAAAGTAAAAATCTTAATTTCTCAAAACAATATAGTTTTTTTCAAAATTATTTAAAAAAAACACTTTTAAAAATTATTTTTAACATAGAGGAAAGGATTCCAATTCCTAGTTCGTACTGGATTAAGCTCACTATGTGGTTATAACCTCTATACATTTGTTAACCAATATAATCTTAGAAACTTAAGCTCAGATCTTAAAATGCTTCATACACTGATTAGATCATGGGCTTGTTTGGATTGGTTTTTTAAGAAGCACTTTTTGTAACAACTTTTGAAAAATATTTTTTTTTAGAGGGTGAAAATCTTAATTTCTAAAAAAAGCTGTATTTAAGCTTTTTTCAGAGTTTTAATTTTTTTAGAAGTCAAATCAAATAGTTATTATAAATTTAATATAATTTTTAAAAATATATATATTTTTTTAAAACCAATTCGAATAGGCCCTATAATATCTAAAGTCAAATATTTAAAACGAATTTGTGGATCACACCCACATATAGTGCACGAAATTCTCACCATATGAAGGGTGGCTAAATCTACTGAAATTTTAAATGGTTGTCTAGAGTTTATTTACTTGGAAAAATAATTAGAATACAAGACTTATTGATATACTCTAACTGAAAAATAATTGCCAAAGGACAAAAGAAAGAAGGTCAAGGTCAACTTCATATAGGCACACTATCGTCGAGTTGAGGTTTACATTGAAAAGTAAAACGGTGTTAGTTTTTTTTTGGCCATGTGCAAATTGCATACTACAATTGTTGATTATTATTTAGAATGTTGTTTAATTTTATAACGCAATTAAATTGTTTTTATTGGAAAATCGAGGACACACGCACACACAACAGTGCAGAGCGAAAACATACACAAATAACATGTAATATTTTTAACGTGGTTCGCTCATCTGTCTACATTGATAATTCCCTCTAAAATAAATTTCACTATTCAACAATAATGGGTTATACACTATGATGACTTTTTGGACAAATAAAAAAGCCTAAACTCTCCTCAACAAGACTAGAATGGTCGTAAGATACTTTCATTCACACACATGAGGTACTCAGAATCTCTCACCCCCACCGCCCATAGAGTGTGGCTCTAAGGCACATAATATAAGTTACAAAACTTTCTACTTATATAAGAGAAATACTTACTCCTCAAGATTTTTCCTACACTAGTTGAGGCAAGTCTTGAATAATTACCTTTCTCTCCAAATTTTTTAATTTGTATGAGTTCAAACTTTGAGTCATAATTTTTTATAAAAAAGAAAATTTTTCTTTCAAATATTATTCGTTTCAATTATATGAAATTAAAATACGTTATAATTACCCCATACAACTGCATGGGTGCTACTCTAGTATCTGACAGAAATTAAAGAAATCAATTATTAGTAGTTTCGAAGGCCCATGCATGCTGTTCTCGAATCTTGGCCTCTTCCTCTTCGGAGAAATCGTTCTTGATGTTGAGAAGCTTGCGTACTTGTTTAGGCATCATGTCTTGGATGGTGTCAGCAATCTTCTGGCACACCAAATCAAATAACTCCTTCACTTGAAGATACTTAGCCTTCACTTGAAGATACTTAGCGGCAAAATGAGATCAAGAAGCTGGTGTGTCTCTTTTCTCTGCGAAGCTTTCGTCGAAATATTTAAGCTCCTGCGAATTAATTAGATGATTCTTCATCTGCGTGCTTCTTCATGAACTCCACCACCATCGACGGCGTCTTGCCATTGACGTCGGAAATAGGAATGCGGTCGTCCGGGGCGATCCCGTCTTTCATTAGGTTTTTGATGGTGGTACACATCACTGCTGTGGATTTTTTCACGTCGAACACTGCGTAGTCAGAGCTTCTCAATGTTACCATAGTTTTCAGTGGTTTCTTGTGTGGAGGATGCCGTGATATTTGCTAATTAAATGTGATTTGATGAGGGGAGTAAACAAAGGAAAAAACACAAATACCCTAACAAGGGGGCAAAAGAATAGTGGGCAAAAGGATTTTATGTGATAGTTGAGAAGTAATTGGAATTAGGCGGTCACTTTTTTCGTTTTCCATGGTGAATTAGGATTTGTGCAGTCCTTATACCATGCAATATATTCACCGAAGCACTGTACAACATACTATGCATAAACAGTATGTGTACAATCATGTGTTTAAATTTCTTATATTATATGTTTAAAACCCTATATTAAGTTACAAACATTGATTAATTTTTTATCTTATATTGTATGTTTAAAAGCTTTAGATAATATTTCAAAACTCTTATATTTTATGTCCAAAATTTTTATATTTTATGTTCAAAATTTTTATATTTTACATTCAACACTTTTAATTTTTTACAACTTTTTAACAATAAATTCATAAGTTTAATTTTTCATAACTCTTACATTATATGTTCAAAATTTTTATATTTTACATTCAACACTTTTAATTATTCACAGCATTTTAACAATAAACTCATAAGTTTAATTTTTCATGATTCTTATATTATATTATATGTTCAAAACTCTTATATTACATGTTCAAAAATTTAAAAGCAAGTTCACAAAATAAAAATTATAATCTCATAAATTTTATACTCTATGTTCAAAATTCTTATATTACATGCTCATAGATTATACTTTGTATTTAAAACTCTTATATTACATGTTCAAAAGTTTAAAAGTAAGTTCACAAAACTTTAATAAAGGGAATCAACAAATTTAATTTAGTTAAAATATCAAATACTTAATCTGTATTATTTTAAATCATTTGTTAAACAGTCAAATTCTCAATCTTTTCACTCATATGCACCAACCACACATTAAATGCCACCACCATGACACACACACTACCACCACACATAAACGATTTGTTGTCACAAATTTGAGAAGATAACTAAATAAAGAGAGATAAAGATAATAACAACGGCAACTTGTGGAAATGAAATCGGCATGAAGATTGAAGACCATCATTATGGTCACGCAAAGATGTTATCATGATGGTGTATGTCCAATTTAAAATCGAACAGTTTGATTTTGCTGGGGAGAGAGAGAAAGAGGAGAAAGAGGGAAGAGAGTGACAATGATGGTGTGATAGCAATATGAAAGAGCTTCAATTCTTTTTTGTAAAAAAAAAAAACAAAGAGTGTATTTTGCACCTCATATAAGGTGCACAATGCTCAACACAGTCCTTATGGAGCACAGTAAAATTTGGGGGATTTATAATGGAAAAATTTCACAAACGGTAGTTATTATTTATGTAAGATTTTTTTTTTGGTTTAAAAATTGTTTTATTTGGTCCCTAATATTTATAGAAAATGTTAATTTCATTCTTGTTATTTTAAATGTAATTTATTTACTCCTCAATATTTATAATATGTTTCAATTTTATCTCATTAATTAGTCATGTGGTGGTTATATGACTCTTCCAACATGGCCCAACACTCAATAAATATGTAGGTTGATGTGCTCATTTCGACCAAATACACGTATTGGAAACAACCAGTTAATTGGCGAATCGATACTCTCTCCAGCCTACCTCATGGCCTAGTCCCATGGGCCCGCGTGATGATACTAAAGGCCTATTTGAATTTGATTTTTTATAAAATAATTTTTTTATAATTAGTATTTTTTTTGTTAATTTGTTTTATGATAAATATTTGAATTGACTTTCAAGAAAAGTTTAAAGTGTGAAAAAAAGCTTATAAATTTAATTTTTTATGATAAGTATTTGGATAGCCACAAACCACAATCATTATCGAAAATTTCTGGAATTTTACGTAGAAGCTAGTCACCAATGCCCACTCAAAAAGAGGACAAGAAGCTTTGAATTCATTTCTTTGGCTGGGATTTGATTGTTTACAAGTAGCATTTGACCAAAAAAAATAAAAAATACTTATAAGAATTAAAGATTTATTGTAACCCTTGACTTAGAAAAGATACTATTAATTAATCCAATCAGAACTTTGGATTATTAATTAAGCATATGGATAATATGTGAGACTGAAGCTGCTTTTCTTTTAATTATGAACAAATGATTGATGTTTTTTGTGGGAATTTGATTGTATGCAAAACAAAAACACATGATAAGTATATTGCTGGAAAATTTGTGAAATCATGGAAGAACACAAATAGTAATTAATCCTCTTATACGTCAAAACAATCAAGACTAGATCATCATTATCCCAGAATAAAATCACAATATTGATATATCAAAGGTCGCACAAAGTATTTCACAACCATCAGTTTTCTGACAATTTCATCATCACCCGCATCAACAATTCTAGTATTGAACGTTGACCCTTAAGTCAAAGACACGATTTTAAAGCGACCACGTCAGTGACCATATCCTTTAGCTCCACTTCTAGCAATTCACAATGTTGCTTCATCAGCAGTAGGTTTACAAGTCTCAACAACCCGGGCAAACATCTTCTTCACTCAACCGAGCAAAACAGCACCTGAACCATCCTGGTTCTGCACAGTGGCAAGCCGCTTTAGCAGTAACACTTAGCTTAGCTACATTCAACAGCTTATACCACAGCTCAAGCTCACCCTTCTTATCAATGGATCTCATCAATCTGCTCATATTAACCCAGCAATACAAACCCGCTGTGCTCTTCGTGTATTCGATTCCCGATTCCTCCAAACCTTCGACAAATATTTCGTACCTTTGCCTTAATCTCTCTTTATTTATCTTGATAAATTCCCTGTAAAATCTGTATCTAACAGCATGGAGACTAAAAGTTGCTGGATTGGGAGAGGCACTGAGCAAAATCTTGAAAATTCTTTCGAAGCAATCAAAACTTCTTCATTCCATGTATGCACAACTCCAAGTCTAAACCCTGGCATGCAGAAGTCTCTTGACAAGCCATGCACCATGTGAACCCAGTACTTGTCAGCGCTTTTTGGGTTAACAATTTTAAACTAGTTGATTAGAGATCCAAGTAATTATTAATTATGTCTATAACACCAGTCTCACTCGCGGGCCTGAATTTAGAGGTGTGATGAAACAACTATTTAATTACATGAGTATTCATCTAACGAAGCATCCACAAATAGTTTAAGATAAGACGATGGGCATAGATCAACAGTCGATAATGCAATACTTATATTTTTTAATAAAGTCTCACATTTAAAGTCGCTTGCATACTACTGGACAATTACGTATGTCTAAAGTAACGTATTCATTGCTCTGGTGTACGTGACCCTACTTTTGTAGCAATGGATATGTGGTGCAGATTAACACAGACACTAACAAATTTTGAAAAAGAGAGAAACGTTAATGTGATTTGAATCAGATGAACCAAATCTCTTTTGAGACATTTTGGGGTTGTTCATACGCTAGCGACTTAATGCTAATGGTCACGATATGAGATGACAGATGTTATTGTCTTTAATTAACAAAACTTGGATTCTAATGTGCGTCACTTTTTCTTGTGAGAATAAGATGCCAAAGCAGTGGTTATTACTAGTGCGCTAATATAAAATTAAACCAACCAAATCATGAAGTCAAGCCATCAGAAAAGAATATAATATTTCCACAAATTCAAGCATATTAAAGACAAAGACACATGTAATAATGAGTACCGTCATTACGTACAATGATAGTGATTTATAAAATTGTCACTGTTATTCATTTTAAAATGATTATATTTTCTAAAACAAATTTCACGAAAGAATGGCAATTTTGGACAATACTTTCCCTTAAAACCATGAAGTTTAAGATTGAGAATATGACCTCTTTTAGCTCCTTTGTCCCATATGGTATGGGGTAATCTTTTTGATATTCAGAGCATCATTACTTCCTCGACACAACGAACCGTTCAAATTCTAAGAAAGCCAATCCTTGAGCAAATCCAATGATAGCTTTCAACCAAAAGAAGAAAACAAATAAACAAAAATTAGATACTCCACAAGAAAATCCTGAAAAATTTGGTACCAAGATAATCATTATTCATTAGTTTAAAAAACATACAGTTACCTTCTAAAATAAAGTAGAATAACTCAAAAGTCTATGTAATAGTTCTAAAATTTTTTGATAAACAAACATGGAAGAGCTACATTTATTATGCTACTCTATGTAATACTTATAAGCAATAATTGTAACACATGTCGTAACGACCTAGCCTAATAGCTGTCGTCTTTTTTGAAAAGTATACAGTAAATGTGTATGCAACTTAATTTACGACGAGTGGCTGATAATTAATTGTTACCGACTGTAACATAATTCAAGAAAGAAAAAATGAGAACGTTGTGTGTGTGTGTGTGTACCTACCGTATTTTCTGATAAGCCAAGCTGAATAACCCCATTTGGATTAGTAAAAGCATCATAGGCATCTGCTCGAACCTTCTCAAACCCAATGTAATACGGCGACTCATCAGGCTTAGCAAGGTTAGTAGCCATGGCTGAAACATGGACCTTCGAAATGGCCTCATGCTTCGTCGTCGAAGGGTTGAAATTATTGGAGGGAGGCATTTTGGGTTGTTGGTATATTCTGCTTTACTGCAAGTACTTGTGTGTGTTCTTGAATGTGCTTTGCTTTGTGCTGGCTCAATGTATATATAGACGGCGGGTTGGGCTTGACGAGAATTTTACGGTCTAACTAGTATGGTACTCAGTGTAAAACACGGTATAAGTAGCCAAGTAGGTGTTTCTTGTATTTGTTATTGATTATTAATTTCATTAATTTGTATAAGAATAAAATAAAAAATAATTTAATTTTAGTAAATGTTTAACATTAATTACAATTTGTCATAAAATTTTTGTAGAAATTAAATTGAATATTTGAAATAGGAGAAATAACATAAAACAAATGGTCTTGTATTTAAAAGAAAAAAGATATAGGACATGCATAATGTGTTTTATTGAATTCTCGGTTTTGAAAAATTTAATAATCTTAGAAACAAAAGTCATGAATAAAACAAATAAATGCAAGACTAAAATATAAAAAAAAAAATTTAGCAAGTTTTAAACAATAATTACATTTTTTCATAGGAGATTTGCAGTAATTGAAAACAAACAAAAGTTGGTGTGATCTAGAAAAGAAAAAGCAATAGCAGAAGAATAATGCATTATAGAAAAATCAAATAATTTTGGTAAAAATACACCAATGAAATAGATAGATGTATTTCCATGTTTAATGAATTTTTTTAAATAAGTAAATTAGGAAATGTTTTTTAACATCAGTAGAAGGAAAATGACTCAAAGTTTATATCATGAAGATACCTGGTATTAATAAAATAAGCAACAACATTCCTTTATACACTTGAGTAATTTTAAAAATAAAAATGATTTATCAACTAATTAGATAAATTATAAAAATAATTAATTAATTAAATAAATTATAGGAGAATAACATGCTACCTTTTCAAAAGTTATAATGAATAATATAATCTGGTAAGTTTAAAAATAAGGGGCATTGACTAGTTAGACAAATCACTGTGGGCAGCTTGCATTTTACCTTTCATGGAATTCTATAAAGAAATGAGATCCAAGTGTGAGTCCTTTCCCATACTATGGTGTTTGGTTTGGTTTGGTTTTTTTTTTGTCAAACTTTCTTAAAGTTCAATTTAAGTTAATAGAAGCATTTGCTTTAATAAAAAAATATTTTTTTAAGTGACTTTAAGCAAGAAACAAAAAGTTCCCCACCACCAACTTCTCTTTTTTTATGGCTTTAAGTACTTTGGAAAAAAACTAAGTTTGAACAAATGATTTACTATTTTATCTTTACCTTTTTATATTTATTACTAATATATCTTTACTTTTTTAATCTTACACTTATCCTTTTAAATTATATTTTTCATATCTTTAATAGTTATTTTAATAATATAAGTTACTTTGTAATTGATTTTAACCAAATATGTAAATATTTCAACTTTTATTCAAACATGTAACTATTTAAAATTAAAATTAAAAAAAAAAAGCTATTTAAAACCAAAACTACTTTATGTAACTTTTTAATAAGTCAATCCAAACACCCTCTAAAGGTCTAATTCCTCACTTAATTGGTGCAATTTTTGGATATCCATAGAATTATCAATTCTTAGTTGAGTTTTGTTATCGTGATCGAATTTTATCAGTTAAGTTCTTCCTTGCTAAAAAAGTTGAAAATTAAAGGAAGATGGACGGAATCCTATCACTGCGGCCCAAAGATAAAATCAAGCAAGGGTTTACAAAGATGGATGGAGTCCTCGTACTGTGGCCCAATGCTCTGGCACGAGTGTTGAAAAGCCAGTACGATTGCGATAAAAGTAAAAGCTATGATTTTCAAAGGGACGTACAAAAGGGAGAATGCGGGGTAAAATCAAACAAGTGAATACAAAGATGGAGGGAGTTCTTTCTCTGCCAGAAGTGCAGAAAAACCAGTACAATTGTGATATAAGTAGAAACTATAATCTCCAAAGAGTCATACAACCGGAAGAACGTAGGATAAAGGACCTGTTTGGATTGACTTTTTTTTTAAGAAAAAATATTTTTTTTTTGAAAAAGTTATATTAAATTTATAATAACTATTTGATTTAGTTTTCAAAAAAATTAAAACTCTGAAAAAAAACTCAAATACAACTTTTTTTAGAAGCTAAAATTTTCAACTTTTCAAAAAAAAACTATTTGTCAAAAGCTATTAAAAAAGCGCTTTTAAAAAAAGTCAGTCCAAAGTCAAGTAAGTGGTTAGAAAAGTGGGTAACGTGTCAATTGTAACTCCACCCCATGCTTCTCACTAAGCATTCAAAACTCGCAAATTTTTCTTTCTTTTTTCTTTTAATAGAAATGGCTGTCGTTAATTTGCATGGCTGCCATTTTAAACAACAACTTGCAATCGTCAAGTACTAATAATATCTTGTAAGTTATCAAATAAGATAATGTTTTAAAATAAGCTCATATCAAACACAGAAGAGTTTTTTTTTTCCCCCCTTTTTTTGAGTCAAATGGACATCATACGTCACATACACATTTCTTCAGTTTCCAACAAATTAACTATGAAAGGGAAACTCTTCCATCAGTTCAAGCTGCTGTTAGTTTTTGTAGTTTTCAAATAATAATTTATAGCTCAAGAACAAAAATTCATAGATAAAAATTTTTATTCTTTCCCTTCAAATTTTTTGTCTTCACCTATGAATTTTTGTTCTTGACCTATGAATTTTTGTTTGAAAATTATAAATTCTTTGAGTTAAACTAATATCAATTTAACTGATAGAAGAATTTTTCAATATGGAATATTAAGCATTATTAATTTTGGTGCATCACTATCTCGTACAATGATCTTATTAAAGTACTTCTTCCCGATGAGTATTCGTCACGCATTAATTCCATAATGTTCAACTTTAAAAAAAATCTTAATATATACACGAAACTTAATTCTTTCCAATCAGATAAAGATGGAACTAGTACTTCTCCAATATTTGTATCAAGCGTTGCTCTATGTCACTTTCGTGTACATAAAAATTGTTATTATATTCTTCCATATTGCAACCGGCCGGCAATATATATACGAATGCACCTTTTATCATCAAGCATACTGATTAAAAATTAGTTAGCAAGGATAAACTTTGTGGTCTAAATATGCTATAAATTGACTAGCACCAACTTTTGTGAAGTATTAATTGCATATATAAAACTGTAATATCCATATACATTAACAAAAGAAAAAGCAATGTTCTCAAAAGAAGGTTGAAGCAAATTGCTGGCTTGTGCTAATGGGGCGTTTTGGCGTTTCGATCATTCAAGAAGCTAGATGGAATGAGACCCAAACAGCTATCTAGTGGTGGCCTGCATTTGTTTGCAGAAGTGCATGGAGCATGCAGATTAACAACTTGAAAATATATACATCATTGTTTAGTACCACGTGATGCAAATAGGTCAAAAGATGTAATAATTTATATAATTTTCATTAGATCCAAATGTGCTCATAATGTCAGACTAATGACTTGATCTTCCTGATGGAGCAAAAGATGTAATAATTTCTCTTGCATCGAACTTGTCTTTTTTTTTTTTTTTTTTAATCTTCGAATTCTCTTGTGACCAGATAGAACTCTTCTGCTATTATAGCTGACCTTCAGAATATGGTGGCATGTGAATCTCACTTTGGCTTTTGTAAAATTCCTCGACCTGCAAATTTTATAACTGATTGGTCGGCAAAAGCTGTGTCACTTAGGAAACTCCCTTGTACATGGTTGTCTTGTACTCCCCTTCCCTTTGGGGATCTTTCGTTGTTGTTTTTTTTTTTTTTTTTTGCGGATCAAGAATCTTTTGTTGTTAGACATTGTACATATGCATTTTGACTCATTCGGTATTAGTTGAGTATTTATAAAATTACATTTTTCTTGACCCAAAAAAAAAAAAAAAAGGACTTATCTTCCAGAAAGGGGACAAAGAAAGGTAAACTGTCTAGTAGCTATAAAAATAACACAGAAGAAGTGGAAAATCATTGCAAAAGAAATAAAAGGTGGAAAAAGAAGAAAATCACAACAATGATGAGGGCTTCGTTCAAATTGCACCCATCATTTATGTGCTCATTATGACATTATATGATCTCAAAAGGGGAGAAGAAATTAGCCCGATTATATATGCAGATTACTTTTTTCGGTTGAAAAATATATGAAATATGCCATTTATACCATGAAATTTGTAATCTTTAGAGCTCATAAATAAATGTGAAAATCGTGGTTGGTCACCCTACTTCTGTCACCATTCGAAGCTTCCTTCATCTAATAAACATGAATTGTTCGACTAATGCTTGTAATAATTGCAGGTAGACGCCATTCTAAGCTCTAGGTAGTTTGCAAGAATCCCCTTTCTTTTGATAAATCAATATGGTATAAGAATTCAAATTATGAGTCTAAAATTATCTGCGTATATAGCTCAAAAAACAAATCACGCCAATACGAGAAGAGCAACATGAGAAGGACGTGTTAAACATAGCAAATAAATATAATTAAACATTCCCTGCAGGTTTAAACTATTTAACGAGAGACAGGGACGGAACTGCCTATAAAGTGGGCCCCCAAATTTTTTCTCCTTGTGAAATAACTTTATTTTTATACCCCAAAAAAAGGAAAAAAACATTTTGAGGAAAGCACAACGTAGATGGTAATATTTGTTTAGCTGAAAATTTACGTAGATGGTAATAATTGTAAGATTGGGAATTTAATTTAATAAATGGTAATTTAATTTATTTTTCTTAAATTGATATCTTTACAAATTACAATTAATCTTTAATATTCTATCTTCTCCATTCTTATCTCATAGAAGTCAAATTTTAAAAGCTTTGCAACTTACAATTATTATGGCGACTTCATCCCTTCGTTGAGATTGTTCTTGAGAGGCCGAGAAGATACTTGACCAAGTGCAGGGATCTGTAGCGGCGATGTTTTGCATTCTTCAATTTATTATGTTTACAAACGAATGTAATTAATCAAGAATACAATCCATTTTTTGAAAAATTTTCAAGTTTAGTAATGAGTGTAATGTTAGACTCGTTAATGTTTGGGTAATATTTTTATTGATATGAAAAATTTATTATTCAACTAAATCTTACCTGGAACAACATTACACCATTAGAAAAATCGCCTACATGTAGTCATTCGAATCTAAGACATAGGGCCCCTTTTAGATTGATTTTTTTCAAAAGTATTTTTTTTTTATAATCTTTGAAATAAATATTCTTTTAAAACAATATTTTTTGAAAAATTAAAATTTCATTAGAACACCATTAGAAAATTTTTTTTCTATAAGTTAAAATTTCTAACTTCTTATACGATTTAAAAATTAGTTTTTAATTTAATATTTAAGATTATTCCAGTTGTATTTGTAGACTCACAATTTTTTATTTCCTCTTGACTAGAATAAAATAATATTACCTTTAGAACATTGATTAAATTTCTTTTTAGTTTAGGATTTATATTATTGTATACTTATTTGAATTGTATGCCTATATTTTTTATATTATATAATTGTTTATTGTTTTTCACATTTTAATATGCATTTATAAATGATTTTTGTGACTTTGAAAGAAAAATGTGTTCTATTATGAAAATGTTACAATTTTTTTTTTTGCACTTTTAAATTTTAGCAGTAAATATTTAATTTTTGCACTCGTAAATTTTATGACTTTAAATTTGGCCTCCCAAACATTTGATACTAGATTCATCCATGACGAGAGAATAATTCAATATTAATGTTGTTTTACAAGAGTATAAACATGTACGGCATCCGTAAAATGACAACAGAGCATGTTACTCATATATGTCTTAGCCCATGGGCCTTATTCATCTGATTCCTAGTGAAGAGCATAAATTTGAAAACTGTTTAAACATGTCAGAAAAGTTTTAGCCGAAACAGATTATCAAACAGTGAACATGGCGATTGACACAAAGACGATGACTTCTTTTCTAATGGAAGTGAAATACAACGCCGCATAGAATGGTAGAATCAATCTTCAATTACCATCATCCGAGTAAACGATGACTATTCCCCCTATACATGCAAGCTTCAACGAGTACATACAATTTCGACTATAACCCGGCTACGGAACAATATAGTTATGCATGTTTTGCATTTCATATTGCACCCAGTGAGATGAAAATTGACCCTCTACTTATGCTCCATGACTAAAGGGTTGAGTATACAATTTAATGATCAGGAGAAGAGAATAGGAAGCTGTACAGTGTCTTAAGAGGTGCAGGCCATCGATGAGCTCCTTACTGCAACACTGATGAGCACTACAGCATTGAGTTGCCTCATCTCAGGTCTCAACCCCTTGTTTCTTTCGTGCTACCTATGCAGCCATGACACACGGTTAAGAGAGACGAAAACCAACACAATGGGTGTAGGATAGAAGGCATTTAGATTATGTAATTGAACCAGATATGATGGAATAAATTTTATAATCAGTATTAAAGATCTAATTCACTAATGGAGCATTTGCAAGTTTGCATAATTGACGACAAAGTTGTGCTTGATCCAATATCTGAAGGCTGTAGCAGCTACCTTTTACTGCTTAACCTAGAATCCGGCAGAATATGTTCTCTTGCACCTGTCTTTGTTTCAATCTTCTTAGATCCCCACGGATGGGGATCATACAAGAGTTTGCTTTGCTACTATATTCATTGATTAGGATTTTGTAGTTAAGTTTTAAGATTTATGGATACTAGATAACCTAATCTGGGTAAGATATTTCCATGATGAAGGTTCTCTGCATTTCTAACTGTTAAGACAATTTTCAAATTATGCAGCGAATGGTAGAGAACGTAGTATCCCTAAATTTCTAAATCCTGTGCTACTGCTTTAGATTTATAAATTTGAAGAAATTCAGCTCCTTGCCGAGCGTGCTTCCAAAGTACATTATCAGGAAAGCCTGTAGGAACTATAATGTGGTGACTAGTAATTGAGGAACTTAAAAATCAGTGAGACTACACAAATTGAGAAACCTTACTACTCTTAGTCATTACTCCTCCCTCATCTCAAATGCTCTGCACGATCTTAAGACATGGTACTCCATTTTCAACAATCTCAAAATTTTTACCACAATATTCTCAACGCTCCTTATCTTATAAGTTTTGGCTATATGTCTTTCATAATTGATACTTCTGCTAAATTTAGAAATCTATCAGGTGAAAAATTGGCCTTTACCATATGTTCAGAAGAGCAATTGATTCAACTGCAGCAGAGAGAGGTAATATAAAAATCTGAGAATTAATTTAGCTGGACAAACTTCATCACAACAATCTCATTGCAATGTCTGGTAATGAGTTAGAAGTGTTCAGTGTTGCCAGTGCCTAGTAGGAAGTCAGAGAGAAAAGACATAAAAAGCAGCTTAATACTGGTCATGTTGCTGTAGACAGTGCTATAAACTGATTGCCAGCAAGAGCACCTACCAAACAAAGTGAAGAACAAACCCAAACATAGAATCCCAACTGGGGTAGGCGAAGCACAGGAAACTAGTCCATACAGAAATGACAAGACAACCTAAGCATTAACTGGTGAAATGTACACCTGAACTGAAGCAAAGGAGCCATATGATCTAAGGTACTTAAGCCAGTTTTCTAAATCCATGCTTGTGCACAGGCATGCATGCCTCCATGTAAATATCTAATGTTACTTGCTGTCACCTTGCTAATGTCACATCTTGACTCGGTCTTTAAGATGAAATTGGACTAGAAACTATGCAGTCCATGTGGGAGAAGTAGTCCGCTAGTTATTGAGAGACAGGAAAACATACTTCAGGCTTCTCATTTTCTTCTTCGGTAATATCCATAAGTTACTTTGACATTACTTTTCGCTTAAGTTGTCACGCGTATATCTGAGTATTCTAATTGAGTATGCTAGAAATACAGGCAATAGTAGTGCTGCAAGAACTCAAAAAATTACCATGTCAAAGCAAATATAGTCACTCCAGCCTTATGTTGGACCATAGATAAAAAACATTACTGGATTGGAACATCATGTTATCAAGAGCTAGATGTTAGTATCTTTCTGTCTGATGATTTTGATGATTACGGGATAGTATAGAAAAAGTTGATCTTTCTCCTTATATGCCAATAAAACTCACAATCACATGAAGAGCACACATAGACAGGAGCATGCACAGCTCTAGTCTGTTCACATTAGGACAATTTTGTTCAGCAAGTCCCTGAAAGCAAAGCCAAAATGGAACTGGAAGAACAGGAGAAAGGAAATTGAAAAGAAGGGGCAGGCCGTGGAAAGAAAGAAATAAGAGGCACAGAAAGAACAATAATACAAAGAACAAGAAGCTATAGGCTTCAATTCAATTGGAGGATTTTAATGGCTCTAGCATCAATTTCAGAAGGTCCCCAACAATAAGGGGAAAAGGAAAAGAAACCTAAGATCCACACTCTGTTTGATAGACTCAGACCACCAGAGGCATACCAAACCAAAGAACTATGACAAGAATCCAAATTACTGAGCAAATAGAAATTCAATTAAGTTCCCCATCCACCCCCTCAAGGGACAACAAAGAAAAACCAAGTTAGGCATGATTATATGTTTAATGCAATCACATATATTAAAGCCAAGAACTTCAAAATTCAACCACCTCTTACTGAGAACCTTCTCTCAACTTGACCAAAATAACAATGTTGAGATCAAACAAAATTTTTGAAATTAGCACTTGAAATGGTTTACAATGAAGAAATATCAGATAAAGTTGTGTCTTATTCAGAATTATAATTTTCGAGAAATTGAAGATACTAAAATTGCCTACACTATTCAACAACTTTTAAACTAATAAAGCTGAAACGCCAGCCAATCAATGAACATGTCACCAGATTTCCCAACTTTGCTACTTCAAATAAAATTTCAAGTACACCACATATAAACTAACACAACTATAACGAAAGAGAAATAGCCATATTTTCAGAATACAGACAACCTAGAGTATTGAGCTCAATACTAATACAACACAATATGAAGTATACCTCCGTCCTCCGGAACAAATGCAGAATCCAAAGCCAACGAACACTGCAATTCCATGATGGAGTCCGAGCAGAGCACCCTTTAGCAACATCTGAGACAGCCTCATGGATTTCTACTCCATCTTCACATCCAAATAACCCCCCTTCCGAAAACTAAGCACTTGAACTCCCATTAAATGAATTACTCCCCCGTCCACCAAACTAACACCTATACTCATTTGGATCAATATCCAAAATGGAGCCCGATCTAGTCTGTAATTCAGCAAACTGCTTTTCTGTAGCCTCTCCTCTTGAATCACCTCGCAAATTTCCATAACCGATCTTCAATTAGTCATAGGTCCCCTGAAACATCCCCCAACCACCACACCTTAACAATAGCAAAACATTTTCAAGAATTCACCCAGTTAGGTGCCCAAGAACGCAAGTATCAGTATTATAAAACTACCAGGCAATTCAACATGAATATCTAACATCAAATGTTTGTTTGATTATACCCAAATGGCTTCCTATGTTAAATTTACTTCATTTTTTTTTTAAGATTACAACTTTATTTAACCCCAAATCCATTTAGCACTATAATCTTTCTTCACATCAAATATTCAACTACAGCCCATCATAATGAATAACAATTAAACTATCAAGAAATAAAGTAACAGTAAACAAAGCATACAATATAAACGCGATCTTCTTATAAAGAAAACTCATTTGTATAACAAAGAATCAATGGTTGGAAACTAGCTCTTGGGGAAAAAGAAAAGTTTGTGTATGATAAAATAAAAGCGGTGTGAAACTTTTTCGCCTTGTGCACCTACTATCTTGTTATTGTGATCTGAGCTCCAAATACTCACAATTACAAAAGATTTTACAGGGTTTTTTTTTTTTAAATTGTGAGTATAAACTAAAGAGGAAATCTATGAGATAGGTTTTGTTCTGTTGATCTCTTTTTCTTTGTTTTTCTTTTTGGCTGATATTTATACTATATTATATAAAAAAATCATTTGTAATAAAATAATGACAAGTGTCGCACAAAATGCATTCGATAATTATGACATACAATCTGAATTAATTACAGATATCTATGGTAATTTTTCAATTTCGCTGTTATCAAATCATTACCTATTTTAATTATTTTCTATTACCATAATTAGAAATTAATGCAATTTACTTAATATATTATTATCGTATAATGTTATTTATGATAGTTTGAGGTTTGGTTAATATCGATAAATTACTTTTTTTATTCATATATTTTTTATATTTAGATCCTTTATTCTATATTATATTTTTTTAGTGAAACTTTCACCCACATATGTCATTACATATTCAATTTTATTTTGTCTCTTTGGTTAACTGTTTTCTTTGAAACTTGAGTATCATATCTATCCTTTCTTTCAAAACGATCTTTTTATTACAAATTTGGTAGTAGGTATTATTTGATTCCTAGATAACTTGATATCTAGGTACTTACCTCATCTTAATATTTCATTTACTTTTTATTTTTTAGAATTTATTTGTGTTTTTAATGTGTGCTCTTATCTGTAAAACTATTACTGTTCTTATCCACTAATAACAATAATTTTTTTATGAAATATCTACAGTAATTAAATAAAATACTTAAATTCAGAAAGTAAAAAAAAATAATGGAGGCTTTCGTTTGGAAAAAGAAAAGACGATCTACATATATTTAAGTTTAACTCATTTGTAGAAGTAAAGCTATTATTGAATTAGGACAGTAGTATTAAAAGAGAAACATAAATTCTATTTTTTATACAAATCCATATTTATTTTTCTTAAAATATAATTTGATAGTAATATTTGGATTAATATAAACAAAAAACCTTTATTTTTTAGAAAAACCACTCATATATTTCGCAACCTGTGCGTAGCACGGATATTACACTAGTATATATATATATATATATATATATATATATATATATATATATATATATATATACACACATAGTATGTATGTGTAAGTTCGTTTTATCTAATTTGGTGAGCAACTAGGACTGACTCAGCATTTGACTATTTCCTAATTTCCTTGGCCTTTCTGTTCGCGTGAATAGCCAATCAAATCACGTTTTTATAATATTAGGCGTAGTTGATATCAAACAAACCGACCGAAAAGATAAAAGGTAATGGAAAAAAGAGGGGGAAAAAAAAACCGACCAAGAAATCATTTGAATTTGATAAGATTCCATGTGGTATAATTATGAAATTTTATTTGTTGAACTAGATTTTTATCCAAAATAGCTGGTTATATGATTCAAGAATAGTTACGTGAAAACCTTTTTTTTTTAAATAAAATAAAATAACTCAATATGAATTTGAGTAGAGAAACAAGATACGAGTTAGAAATTTAGGAAAAAAGCATGAGTTTAAGTGGGGATCGGGTTGGATGGGTCAGAAAAAGAGTAGTGTGAAATGGATAGCGTGAAAAAGGAATGAAGGACAAATCAGTTATTTTAATTGTTTGGATGAGAAGAATTATACGTTATGCATAGATTTTCACTTTAAAAAATTGGCAGTGAGGATTGATTTGGCCATACTTGTGAAGCACTAGAATTTATTTATATATTATTGAGAATAATGAAAGTTAAATTAAAAAAATGTGTCAACATAAATTAAAAATATGTGTCAACATTAGGGTTGTTCTCCGATCAAAACCCTTAAAGTCAATCAAATGTTAATGACAAGAAAAGAAATGATGATCCTTCTATTGTTTTCTTCTTCTTTCGTAACAAGAAACATATTCACAGATTGTGCAAGGGGAGGAAGGAAAAATACCTTTCGTCTCGCTTTTAACTTATAAGTCATTTGTCAATCCTAGAACTTAATTAGACGAGAGCATCCTTAATAAGTCATTTGTCAATCCTAGAATTTAGCATCCTTGTGGATTGAGTAGGCTGCTAATATATATTTTACAAGATTTATAGTTTAGAAAATGAGGTAGTCCACACTATAATTCTTATAAGGGTTTATTCGGATTGGTTTTTTTTAATTAATTATTTTTGAAATAGTATATTTTTAATAAATATGTAAATTAAAATTTAAAAAAAGTAAAATCATTGGGAAAAAAATCTTATTTTCAACCTATTGTAATTTTAAAAAAAAAAAGAAAAAAAATAGTTTCAACCGGAAGATTCCCTAAAATATGTGGCCCGTAAAACATTACGAAGATTTGTTTCTCTAAAGAATATATGCGGTTTCTGGTTTTCTTCTCCTATCAAACTTTGAATAATCAACGTTTAACAAAAGTCAAAAGCATAGAAGGATTAATTGTCACACAAGCACCATCTAATTGCTACGTAGACCAAGAAACGGTGGCGTCCCAAAGCATGAGCAAAAAGTTAATCCTGTTGGCATTTGGGTTTTAAACCAAATGTAAGTAAATGAAAATTTGAGATATTTGGAAATTTTGGAAAATTATAATTAATTTTGTTTTAAAATTGTAAAAATTCTCTAATAGTCGTGTCCCTTCGCAAGTGGTTGTGACTACTCAGGAGAGGTTTCATACTTTTTCAAATAGATATTTATACGCTATAAATACCAGGGTTTTAGCATCTTTTCCATTGAAATTTCTATGGGCATTTCATATCATATTTTTTTATACGTCAAAAGAGAGAAGTTTAGCATTATTTGGTTCATCGTGTTTAAATAGTTTGGAGTGCTACTATTGTCAGACAAAGACCGTTATTTCTTGAGAGACTTGAGCCATTAAACCATAAGCATCGTAGCGGGACAACAAAGTTTTAAGGAGACTGGATTTGATCCAAGCCTCAATCTTTTTGCATTGCATCTTTTTATTCTGTTTTATAAAATCCAAGTAAGCTTTCTTGTTGAGTTAATTCGATATTTTATTACAAAAATCATACAGGTTATACACCAATTTTCCAATAGTCTTAAGACTTTAATCAATTTTATGATTTTGTGTTACCTGTGCGATAATCATGTTTTTGAAATTTCTTTTACAATAATATATGACTTTTAAGATAATATCTTTTAGTCTTATCTATTCTAACTATTTTTGAGTTTAGAGTGTACGCCTTTTCTATACTTAGTTCATGTATGTTTGATTTGACCTTCCATTTCGTGCTTAAATGAATTTTTATAATACTGTGTATGTTAAAGTGGCCTGTATTCTTGGGCAACAAGACTAACAAATTACCTTATAGCTTGTTACCTTTTCTAGCACATAATTAATTAGTTGTCTTTTCTGCTTAATAGGTTTTAAACCTTTGCACTATAAATATGTGGCAATAATCATTGTATTAGGTGGATGAGAGAAACTAGAGTAAGCCTTGTGGTGTTCGTGATCAATAATAAATTATTTTCTGCTGCCCGTGGACGTAGGCTTTAAGGCCGAAACATGTAATTCTCCTATGTCTGTTTTCTTCTTGTATTCTTCATGTTTGCATGTTTTTTCCCTAACAACTAGTATCAGAGCTTAGGTACTAATCCGTTGCTTGAGAGAAAAAGGGAAAATAAAAATTCATTGTGAAACCAAAATTGCTCAAACTAAACAGTGCCTAACCAAACAAAGGTCTTTGCTCGACGACCAGTGCTCCGGTGCTATCTACGTCGAGCATTGGTGACTGGAGTGGAAGTTTACATCGGTGGGTCGTGATTTGTGTTTGAGTTTGAAGAACAAGCGAAAAAGATAGAGTTCGCATGCTTTTGAGGTTGGTTTTGTGTATTCAGGTCTGTTTTTTTTTTTTGGGAATTGGTTCAGGTTTGTAAAGTAGGTTTACAGTCCGGGTTTTGGGCTTTGGGTCTGGAACTTTTTAGACCGGGCCAGGGTAGCGGCCTTGTCCAGATCTGGTTAGGTCTTTTGAGTCTTGGGTCTTGGGTTTTGGAACTTTTTTTTTTGGGCTTAGTTGAATCAAAAGATAAAAGGAAAATATTTTTGGGTTAGACTTCTATTTTAAGGCCAAAGAAAAAAATATTTATTTCCTTTGGGGCCTTGCTATTGAGTCCAGAAACAAAAAAAAATTCTGGCTAGTTTTACCAGTTTGACCACGTGACCAGTTGACCGAGGTTTGACCAATGGTTGACTTTGACCTTTGACCATTAACCGAGGGTTGACCGAGTTTGACCAGAGTCTTACCCCATTTTTTTGACGTGCTGAGTCCGTTTTTGGGCTATATTTTTCTAGATTTTGCCCCAAAGTGCGTGTTTAAGAATAGTGTTGACTTTGACCAATAGGTTTGACTTTGACCGGTGTTGACCAAAGTTGACCGGGGGTGTTCGTAAGGTTTTTCGACGTGCTAAATCTGTTTTTGCGGTCCGTTGAGCCAAATTCTATCCTGAAGTATGAGTTTTGTGCAAACAAAGATGTCTTCCACAGGTGGAAAGTTTGAAATCAAGAAGTTTGATGGGAGAATGAGTTTCTGTCTATGGAGGATCAGATTCAAGGCATTTATGACAATGCAAGGACTTTGGAAAGTCATTGAAAAAGTGATCCCGGAGAAGACGGAATCAGCAACGAGAGAAGAACTCGAAGAGAAAGCCCTGACTACAATACATATGTCAGTGATGAATGAAGCATTACAGGAGATTGTTGAGAAGACGGCAGCAGTTGAGGCTTGGAATACTTTGGTGGAATTGTATGCATTTAAATCTCTCAAAAATTGCCTAAATTTGAAGAAGCAATTGTATCATCTTAGAATGAAAGAAAGTACATCACTAAAACAACACCTTGATGAATTTACCTCTTGTTTTATTGCTTTGAAGGAAGTAGGTGTTAAAATTAATGACGAAGACCAAGCTATGACCCTATTATGCTCCTTACCGCCTTCATATATGAACTTTGTGGACACTATGTTGTACAGGAGGGATAAAATTACCTTTGAGGATGTGATTGCTTCATTAAAATCGAAGGATCTTCAAACACATATTCCGGGACATAGGGAAGAAGTACATGAGGAAGGTTTAGTGAGTAAAAGAGATCGGAGAATAGAGGAGGATTTTTGGGTAAAAAAAAAGTAAGTCAAGGTCAAAGTCAAGAGTAAGAAAACTACACTGTTTCGAGTGTTGTGAGAAAGGTCACATTAAAAAAGAATGTCCAAAACTAAAAAAAGGGAAGAAAAAGGTGGAGAATTTAGTCAATGTGGTGGAGAGTGCTGACAATGATGGAGAGAACTCGAGTAGTACCGGGTATGTTTTGATTATGACTGCATCACAATGGCATAATCAATGGATTCTTGATACTGGTGCAACGTTCCATATGTGCCCTAGGCGTGACTGGTTCTCTTCTTATTCCAAAAGAGAAGGGAAAGTCTTTCTAAGCAATGATCTTTCGTTGAAGGTGGAGGGAATGGACATCGTAAATTCAAGATGTTTGATGGTATTACAAGATTTCTTGAGTGTTGGCATGTACCAGAGCTGAAGAAAAACTTTATTTCTCTTGGACGTTTGGATTCTCATGAGTACAAATTCCGAAGTGAGAATAGTGTCTTAAGGGTGACCAAAGGTGCACTTGTGCTCTTGAAAGGGTACTTGACTGATGGCCTATATGTTCTTCAAGGTAATATCAAAGGTACACTTGATTACATTTATTATGATCCTGATAATGACAAGTGTCGCACAAATATAACCCTCTGTTATGCACTCCTATTTTCAAGTCTCAATCTACAGCTGTTCAAGTATCGAAAGTCCGATTGCACCTCCTCTAACCGTCAAGATTTATATTCAAATTTATCCAAAAATGCCTTATTTAGTGAGATTTATATTGATTTACTAATTTATTTAATATTTATTATATATTACAACAGAAAATCATGGCACGCAATCTGAATTGATTATATATATCTATGGTAACTCAGTAATTTAGTTTCTATCAAATCTTGACCTATTTTAATTGATTGCTTTTACTATAAAAAAATTAGTATTATATATGGTAAAATACAATTGATTGCAATGTTTAGTAATATAAAATATTTTTTTTTAAAAAACCAATCATATAGTTCGTAACCTGTGTATGGTATTGTTGTTAAACTAGTATACATATAGGGGTCCAGCTACAACGGTCAATCGAGAAGAAGAAAAGAGTGAAGAAATTCCACCGCCTAAAGGGAATGCATTTCATCTTCTAATATATATATATATATATATATATATATATATATATTTATTTATTTATATTTATATTTATATTAGAAGATGACATGTATGTAGATATACAAGTAACCATACAACATTTCCACCAAAATTGTTTGTATAATGATCTGATATGATCAGAGCTGTACTGTGTGTGAACGAGGAGAGAGCTTACGTTACTCCATTGCAGCAATAATCAATGTCTACGTTATTCAGAGCTGTCCCTCGCGATTCTTGTGCACATATTATTGATAGCTTATTTATTGCCATTTTTCTCTTGTGTGAGCATTGAGGTATTGCAAACTTTTCCCATGAATTTGGCCATGGAAAATGCTTAAAAAGTATATACATGTCCACCGAATGACTAACTGACACACATGTATGAACTTCACATATACGTAAAACCCACATGTATATTAAATGGTCGTGAAACTGATCCTTTGGCAGGATGTACTATTATTTATACTTGCAGTATCTTAATGAAAATGAGTCACTTTCAGAGGGGCACATGCGCCTACATGCATATCAAGTTTCAATGTCCACAGGATATTTCAATATGGAAAATATTTAAAAAATGAGTAAATAGCATATTATCTCTTGAATTTAGACAAAAGTGCATACCTAGTTCCTAAATTTGATAAACTACCTGATCACCCCCTTCAACTTTCGAAAAATAAACTCAAGTGCCCCATGTTGGTAGTGCTGTTAAAAACATTAACCAAAATCATCAAATGACTTTCATGCCCTTGTATAAATATATATCTTACCCCAATTTTCATTTTCTATATTCTCAAATCAATTTGACTCCCAAACACTCCCAAATTCCTAACCCAACGGAAGTCACAAACACCACAAATCTAATTCACCAAATCCATTAATCCCAATTCCTAACTCAGCGTAAAATCCAAAATTGAAATATCCTAAATCTCTAAGCTTTCAAATTCTCCACCCATGTAAAAATGGCGATCAATGAATTTGATGGCCTCAAAAGCAATGAAATATACAAAGTTGCCAAGGTTTATTTAGGCCCCAAGTTCACCCCCAACACATGCTGATACAAGATCAACGCACCCGAAAAGAAGAGTTTTAACATAACAATGGAGAAAACACTCAAGATCTTCACAGTGGATTATGAAAACTTGGATGACATGATAGATGTTTGGTACTTATGAATCTTGACCACCCTGCAAAATTTGAGACTTTAGCCATGGACGCAAAGCTTAAGAAGAGGAATCTTGGTTCAATACTTTAGTATCTAGTGTATCTTTTTTGTCCCATACGTCTATTTCCATAGACGTCTAATGATCATAAATAAATTAATTAACTAGCACCAACTAATCTCACTAATTAACTACGTAAGGTACAAAAAGGTTCATTAAATCCATTGCAACATATATATATATATATATATATTGTGGTTTTTTAATGGAGATAGTAGGGTAAATTTGTCTAAAAGGACATTTTTATAAGAGATATTATTCTAAAATCTCAATACACGCACATCAATAACACTCTCCATCCAGTCTGACCTTTTTTTTAACGGCAAGAGAGTTATGAGCTAACTTTTAGAAGTACAAGGGGTGATCAGGTAGTTTTATAAGTAGAGACCAAGTATGCACTTTTGTCTAAGTTTAGGGGAGTAATATGCTATTTACTCTTTTAAAAAAGTATATTATAGATTAAATATTTTCTTTTTTTTTCGTTATTCTTGAACAAATTCATGAAGATTTTTGACTAAGAAAGACCTTATATTAGCATTTTTTTTTTTGTTTACATGGAGTGAAGTTGATATTATTTAAAAATTATTTCAAAGAATGTCCACACCCACCACCCCCCCCCCCTCATTATTTCCTATTAACATTTTCATAAACACTAGAACTTGCTCTATTCAGTGGCGTCTTATAGATTGGCTCAATCCTACATAATTTGATATTCGATCTACACATTTATTTCTTTCTTCCACCGAGCCTTGAACCTTCAAGTTCAAGAAAGCTCAATTGATTTTTTTATCTATTTTCCAGTCCATAAAAAAATCCTCTTTCTTAATAAAAATTTCAGTATTCCTCAGTCAAAAAATAAAATAAGTCCAATAAGTGATCACATTTCTGGAGAAATTAAATACTCAGCAAAATTTTCCACGAATTGAAAATTTTTCTTGGTGATATAAGTCATTTCCTTAAGAAAAAATTATGTACATAAGCTGTAATTTAATCCGGCTGTTGTAATTGGGAAGAGGGGTATACCTGTCAATTGATGCACATTAGTAAGGATAGGGAAGTCTTTTAGATATGTCAGCTGAGTTAGTTAGCTGTTAACCAACTGATCATTTCAAGTTATATATAGTTTTTGCTCCTCATTTCTTCTTGTCATGATTTTGACAAAATTGTATTGTTCTTATTAATAACATACAAAATCACTAATTACAGTTGTTAAATCGTAAATTGTGTCATAAATCGATGTCATTGTATTGAATCGTCAATCATAATGATTCGGCTACAAACTTAAAAATACATAAAACAAATATATTATGGTTCCATTTGCTGTTTTGCATTAAATTTTTTTTATCTGAATTGATATTGGTACATGTTTTTCTTTTTTTTTTTTGTTGTATTAGGTTACTAGTCTAACACCTATGCTATGCACGTGATGTAGCATATATAATTTGATTTATTAAAATAACTTAGTTGTTTAATGTGACTAACATTTCAAACAAATTATATATCATTAGTTAAATAAACTTGTATTATATTATAGAAAATATAACAATAATAATATACATATCTTCAATAATGTAGTAGTTAAATAATTAAAATATAGAATACAAAAAACGAATAACATAAACACGGGAGAAATGGGTATTTTTGTATTTTTATTATTATTAATAGTCAATTTTGACAATCAATATGAGAGATAAAAGATAAATATATTTTGTCATATTAAATTTTGAACATTGATTACAATTTTATCATTTGTAAAATCTAATAATTTTAGAAAGAAAAGTCATGGATGATGTAGATGGATTCATTTCTATCATTTATTGACCATCTTTTTAATTTAACATTTTAGTCTTTTTCTTTTCAATGTATAGATTAAATTTTTTTTTTCATGAGGAACTAAAAAAAAGAACATTTTAGTCTTTTCTATACTGAAGTAATAAATTATATGTGGCAGTTGTAGAAGAGCCATCAATTTTGGAGGGAATCCATTTCTGCTATATTATATAGTATAGATTTTAGCAGTACTTTAAAAAGGCAACTTTCGAATTCATTTTTTACAATCTATACATAGGGCGAGAATAACTCAATTAAAATACCATTAAGTGTGAAGATTTTTTCCAAAAATCATGGCAATTTATATTAGAAAGCTTTAATTTTTTCACATCCATTTATATTTTGATTTTGAGATATTTAAAGGCGTGTGATTTCTAATTAGGCAATATTATTATTATATATCACCTTAACATAAAAATGTCACCATACAAATATATAGAAGTGACTTCAATCATCCAATTTGTAATGTCGTTTAATGTTTGATAAAATAAGAATGTCAACCAGTTTTGATAAAATAAAAATGTCTACCAGTTTTACTCTTAACCTCAGATCATCCAATCCGTAAAATATTATTGCAATGCATCGAGAAAAAAAAATTCCCACTCTTTGACTAATATAGAATAGACAGAACGAAGTGAAAGTAAAAATGTGAATGGGATTAATTTCTGAACAGGGATTAATTTGTTTAATTTTGATTAGAAAAGATTTAATTTTATTTTTTAGTCATTTAATTTAAATATTTGATTGGGTTAATTAGATTTATCGGCAAAAAGTTACGATGGCTAATTGATGTGCAAAAAATATATAACTGATTTGAGATTATGAAACATAAAAATGGCAACCAAAAAATCAGGTTCAGCTGCGCATTTACATTTTAAATATAAGAAACCATTTCTCGTTGAGATGTCACTTAATTATTTTTAAGATTTTACTATGTATAGGATGAGAAAAGACTGATTTCTTACTAATTTATGATAATTAAGACTAAATTTTTTCTACAAAATCCTTCAATTCTCAATTTTTTTTTCCTTAAAGATTGTAAAAAGAAGCACTCTTCAAAATTCAAAAATTAAGAAAAATAACTTAGCCCACCATAAAAAATAGAATTTTCAGAACAATATCAACCAAATAAACCCAAACTTTTCTAGCTTTTGAGGAAAACAACATGAGGTTAAGCACAAAGTGTCAATTTTATTTCTGTCATGTTTTCCAAAAGATCAAGAAAGAAAAATAAAAACTCAAAATAACACTTTGAATATGAACAAAGTAACAAAATTAAAACAAAATTAAGTGCGTCATGAAAGAATCAAATTAACTATAATGATGGTGGTGATGATAATAACGTAGAGTACTATTATTATGAAAACCATACCTGTATAAAAAGCAAATACAAAACTATAAAAAAGAAATTCATTTTCAAGCTTTTTCCCAATTAATACAAACTAAAGAGCTTACATTCACTTGTTTCGTTGTTGCAAATCTCAAGCATGATTCATAATAAATGTTTTGAATTAGAAAACATAGCATCCAAGAAATCTAAATGTTCTTCAAGCAGCATATGATTACTTCTTCTTGGATCAAATTGAAAAAAGATCATGAGATGTTATAATTGATATCAGCCACCAATGCTCCAAACATAAGTCATGATAATGAAATGACAAAGTAAAATAATGGAGTATGTGTAAATTTGTGTAAATGATTGATTGAGAAATTTGATAAACTATTTAACTTGGTATAATAAGAAAGTATTATAGCTTATATACTAACATGAATTCATGATATAGATTAAAACTAAATTATATGGAAAATAAACCGACAGGAACAAACAATTAAATTCCAGTTATATTAAGTTACAAAATAAAATAGCATAGCAACCATAACCGGTATCAGTGATGGGCATCGAAACCACCAAAAATAAAATTCCAATTCTTACCTCACGAATTTAAATTGAGTAAGCAGTGAGAAAGGGTTGAGTCCAGAAGGATTGGAATATTATAATATGCTAATTACACCAAGTAAATTAATCAAGTAAGTCACAATCAAAGCGGGGGTTTTTAATACAAAAGTAAAATAAACAAAACTATCCAGCCACTAGTTCGCTGAGCGTGGGCACATAACTGGGCTGAAAATTAAAAAAACATAAATAAAAAAAAATGAATAAAACACGCAATCCTAAATTTACGTAAAACTGGAAAAACAGAAAATCCATGAGAATTAAATATAGCCTAAGGTATAATCGCAATTTCAGTCAACAAATCTTATCCTAGATGCAAAGATACTTCCCGCTATTTTGATAAATCAATTATGGTTATTGGCTTGGCCTAACAATTTCGTCTTTTCTTACAGTGTTGACAGCGGTTTAAATCCCCTATGAATTCTCCCCGCTATCGCCTTACCTATTAGACGTTCTAACCCCTGCAGATACCCGTAGAGTCTATCTAACAGTAACAATAAAATCTATAAAGACCTGATTCTAAAAGTCTACACCCTTACGGTAATTGCTCATTTAGATTGCGTAATTACATAGAAAACCTGGTTATCACTATTTTTAGATTAATTAAATTAATCTAGTTGGCTACCTATTGTTATGTAATTGAATAAATGTGCACAAAATTAAACAATTGCAGAATAATAT
Source organism: Cordia subcordata (assembly GCA_028554755.1). Lineage (NCBI taxonomy): Eukaryota > Viridiplantae > Streptophyta > Magnoliopsida > Boraginales > Cordiaceae > Cordia > Cordia subcordata. Next base: position 4,189,411 of record JAPTOF010000020.1, read on the forward strand.
TAATTTTTAAAACAGTAAATATGCAAATATCAAAATAGCATGAAAGGAATAAAACAATTAGATATCAAGAAATTGAAGAACTGAAATCTTGATTAAACCTTGGTTAAAAAGAAATTTAAACTCCATTTTCATGAAAGTGGCGCCTAAGAAGATGAAAATATCTTTCCAAAAAATTATGAATAAAGTATGGAATCTTAATATGAATCGTACATAGGAAAATATATAGGAGAAATTCCTAACTGGAGTCTTTCATGAATAAAGAAACTCTTTAATGCTAAAGAAAATAAAAAAGGTAAAAATTCTTAGTAAAAGTCTTGTAGAATTAATCTCTTTCCTTTCCAAAATATGGCAAGCCTTCAATGCAATTATTTTCCAAAAGTGCTACAAAAATATCTTCAATTTTGGTTAAAACTTAGTCAATCCCGCGTAGAAATTACATGGTATTTTTCAACGTAATAGAATCAATTTTATCAGCTACAAATATGTCTAAAAATCCCTTGAATCCATATATAATACATCTACCTCCTTTTTCTAAGCATAAACATGCAAAAACATATCAAAAACTCTAATTAAAGAGCATCTAATTCAAGAATTAAGCATAATTAATTATGAATTAAAGGCTTATTTTAGACTTATCAATCAACACTAACATATACAGTCTATTATAACCTTATTAATACACAATATAATTGAAAAAACTTGATATGGGCCTTCTCAGTTTGAGTATACCTTGCAGATGCAAAATGCAAGTTATGGCCCAACATGGAATACGTGAAAAAAATTCAGGCGAAAACACATATAGAAAGGGAAAATAAATTCGCATGTCCCCAGTGACTCACATGGAGAATGACATATGCACATCATTGGACGCTAGAGGAAAATATAATAATCATATCGATATATATATTGAAACAAAATAGTACATAATATGTAAAATGAATAGTAAACTAACATTTACAATATATTTTGCCATTATTTTCATGAATAAATAACTAAGGTGAATATGGACACAATATATTTGAAAAAATTGCAAAAACAACTACAAACATACCTTATCAGTTCGACTTTTCACTTTGAATGTAGAAGGAAAGTAATGAATAAAAACATATAGTGATAATAGAGTGCCTCAGTTTAAGTTAAAAATATGTATGATTTAAGCCAACATGGATCACATGAAAAAGGAAAATAGGAAGAAATCACATATAAGACGAGAGCTCCAACTTTGTTATATTCAGCAACAAAAAAAGTTATGGATACAAAGCTATGAAATGAATATTCAAGTTGTGGAGAACAAAATGGTGGACCCAATTCAGTGATATTTAATACATTTTTATATGATTTGAATAAATTAAGTAAAATAATAAAATTCCAAACTTTCCAATGATAACAAAAGATGATTTTAGGATGAAGCGTATTTTTATTTCTATTCGTATAAAGTTATATTTACATCACAATTAGAATAAAAATTACATGATATGCACCTATAATCATGATGATATTCATGGAACATAAAATGTGTCATTTTGTTTAACCAAAAATGAAAATATTTTTGAAAAACTAGACACCTTAAATTAAGGAAGAAAATACTATGTTAGTATATTTAATAATTAAATGACAAAATCTCTGAAAAATACAAATTTGATTGGAATGAGCATTAAAAAAAAATATTTGAAATATCATACATGCTTGCCTTTAAATAAGGAAGAAATTATTTTATAATTAAAGCTCTGACATTAAAAGCTTCTATATATACAGGGACATTATTGGAACAATGAAACAAAAGCACTAAAGCGAGCCATGAAGCAACATTTCAGTGCAATAGGTTTTGCTTCATATACATAATTAGTCTAACACCCGTGCCATGTATAACTTACAAAATATATGATTGGTTTTTTTTTTAAATAGAGTTTTTTTTATATTACTAAATATTGCAATCAAATCATATTTTAAGAATTAAATAAATGTGGATTCGTATAAAAGTTATGACATTAAGAATACCAATATTTACAATAATGACACGTTGTATTAAGTAAAATATACAATACATAAGTAAAGAGAGTATATTAATGAAACAAAACAATTATCTATGACAAATTTTGAAAGATTTCTAAGTATACAATGGTTTCAATTAGAGGTGGCAAACGGGTACCCGCAGGCCAACCCAACCCGTTTAGCGCTGGTTATGCGGTTCCGTAGGTCGGGTCGGGTTGGATTCATGCGAGTGCCTACATCCCTCATTCGCACTTGTGGCCTCGCGGGTTGATCCGCTAAAATTTTTAGTATTTTAATATTATTTAAAAATAAAGAAAACAAAAAAAAATAAGTAGTAATTAATAAACACTTGTGACTTGTTTGACCAAATAAAAAATAAAAAATTAGGCACCTAAAAATAGTTAAAGTTAATGAACTAAATGTCACAAACACAATCGATAATTTAAAATCGAAATTAAACACCTAATCACAAACTGACATTAACAAAATAAGACAATAATTACCATAGTTCATAGCTACAATCAAAGCCTCAAATATGGCTGCTAAGGCTGTAAACTATAAAGTGCAATAAGAAGAAAAAAACTTAAGGTTTCTAACTTTAAACTTATATATATTTAAAAAAAAAAAAAACACTCGCGGGTCAACCCGCGGGTGACCCGCGGTTCAACCCACACAACCCGCCCTTATCGCGGGTCTGGTCGGGTCCACCCGTTTGCCTTGCGGGTTATGAAATGCTAAACCCTAACTTTACATTTATGCGGGTTAAACGGTTCAACTCGCAGGTCCGAACTCGTTTTGCCACCTCTAGTTTCAGTTTTGTCGGAATGCAACTTTCTCTATATATACAACACCTATATAACTTTGACAAATAAAAAATTGAAAAGAAAAGTTAGGGTTTTGTGGATAGGTTTCAATTAATCAAGAAAATTTTTTTAAAAAATATAAAAAATTATAAAAAGGAAAAATAGTTAAAAATAGATATCAGGGTTTCCTCGATCTTCAAGCACGTCTTCCAAGTAGAGCCTTCTGCCTAAAGAACTTCTTGACAATCTCTGCAGGTGCCCTTTACTTACATATTTTATGTACTTTTATATATAAGATATAGTTTCTAAGTTTATATATTTATATTTATATATATGCATATATATATATATATATGTGTGTGTGGGAGAATTGGTTGCTTTAAGTACAGTAGAAAATCTATTAGTTTGCTGGCATTTGAAATTTGGATGTGTAATATGGCTGATTCACTATATTTTCAGAGTGCGAAGTAGGTAAAAATTGGCTTAAAAAGAGCACCATAAATCTAAAGGGGGAAAAGAGCAAAGGGAATTGAAAATGAAACTGACTTTTACAAAGAATAGTCAATTAAAATCTATATAGTAATAAGAATAGCAAATCACATGGAATTTTATTAAAAAAAAATTGAATGGGAAAAAACAAAAATAATTCTAAATAGATAATTATCATCATTACATTAGTTTTATTGTCTTTATTTTGCATCTTTCAAAATCAGACCTAGAAATTATTCATTTTTCTAACAAGTGCATGAAATAAACTGATTTTTACACAAAAAAAAAAAATTATAGGGTATAGTCATGAAACTAAAAATAGTTTTATAGATAAGAATACAAATCAAGAACATAAATAAATTCTGAAAGATAAAAAGTAAATGAAATATTAAGCTATCTAGGAATCAAGAAATACCTGCTAGCAATTTTGTAATAAAAGGATCGTTTTGGAAGAAAGGATAGATACGATAATGACGTTTCAAAAGAAGACAGTTAACTGAGAGACACAAAATAAAATTAAAAGATTGAAAGATTTACCATGTGTAATGGCATATGTAGGTGAAAGTTTCACTTAAAAAATACATAATATAGAATATGGGATCTGAATATAAAGAACTTATGAATAGAAAAGACAATATGTCGAGATTAACCAAAATTCAAATTGCCATAAATAGTATTATAAGATAATGATATATTAAGTAAATTGCACTAATTTTCGATTATAGTAATAGAAAACAATTAAAATAGGTCATGACTTGATAACAACCAAATTAAAGAGTTATCATACATATATGCAAAATCTAGATTGCATGTCAAAATTTTGGGATGTAATATGTAAATATTAAAGTAAATTAGTAAATCAATATAAATTTCACTAAAATAAAACACAATTTTTTATAATTAAGCGTAATATAAGAAAGTCATGTAACAAAAGGATGTTAAAAATGCTATTTGTGCAACACTTGTTATTATTATATTGCAGAGGGTTCTTCTATATAATATATTATAGATAATAATATATTTTAATGATAAAAGGTAGAAGCAATTAGATATTGACAGATAAAAATATTTAGTTTTTAGTTTATACGAACATATAATTATAATTTGTAAATTATTGAAAAAAGAGTAAAACAAGTATATGTTAATGAGTCCAATATAGTTATATAAACATTGTCTTATATTGTAGAACACTCCTTTTCTCTTTCTTTTTGTTTTTTTTTTTCCCTAGATTTATTATATTTGGTCTTTGATGTTTGAATGGAAGATATTTTAATAATCTTCTCTTGGTGTTTGATGTTTGAATATAATGGAAGACATGTTAATAGGTTTTCAATTTAATTTTGGCAAATGAATTTTTAATGTGGGTTTCTAATTTGGTTCAATATGAATTGTGGTGATTTAGTGAATCATAAGTAAATCGTTCGATTCGAATCTTGAATCATACGACTCAGCAATGATTCACCAATATCTACGATTCGTCTTTAGATATATATTGTTTTATTGGTGAATCATATCGAATCATACGATACAAATTGTGAATTATATGATTTTGATAACTATGATTACAATATACATTTTGTTATAGAACATCAAACACGACGTATTTGTCAAAATTTACACTCCTTTCACGTGAAACAAGAAAAACACTGAAGCTCTGATTTTGCTATTAAAACTAAATTATTAGTCGGTTTAATCAAATCAATTGGTTATAAGATGGAGCTTCGTACCCTGACCGTATTGGTTAACGTTGTTTTCACATGTCCTTGATTTTCAATGTTGTGGGAACATCTGCATATGACTACTCAATTCGCCACTTTTGTCTCTTCATAGCACAGTGACTTCCCTATATTGGGACGTGGCACTTGGTTCGGGGCCTCCAAGATCAACATAACTATCAAAGGGGTCAGCCCTTTGTCCTGTAATTTGCAAGTGGGGGTCATCTGTCTTTGTTGTCTTTTGAGCAATGTGGCAACTTCTGATTGGGTCCTTTTTGCAACCTAAAATTTCAGGGAACCAATAAAGTGACATCTATTTATCGACATCGACATAAAGTAGATATTATGTCCACCAAGTAGACGTACTGAGGAATTTGCCCCGCCTTCAAGCGGAAATTTTTTATTTTTATTCTACTTTTAAAAATTTATGGCAAAAATACTCTTATTTTAAAAAAATTTTCAAAAATACCATTTTCATTAAGTCACTTACCGTTCCCAAATCCCAAAATTTAAAAAAAAAATAAAAAAAGGGTAATTTATAAAAATTTAAAAAAAACCGATGTATTTTTAACGAAAACGGTAGGTGATTTACCGTTGAGGTTTGAGGTTTCCGTGGGGACTGGGTGGGGGGTTGGAGGCAGGGGTTGTATAATGCATTAAATGAGTTTGTTTTTTTTTAGCTAAAAGTCTTGTTTGCATTTAATGCATGTGGCTGTGCTTTTTTTGTCTACTTTTTTTGTCTGCATTTTCACATTTAATGCATGTGACTTACCCTATTTTGTGACTTGCCCCATTTTCGGTAAGTCACTTACCAAACACTAAGTGACTTACCGTTTTCGTTAAAATCGTCATCGTTTATTTTTTTTAATTTTTTCAAATTTTGGGATCCGTGAACGGTAAGTCGTTAGGTGACTTACCGAAAAGGGTATTTTTAAAAATCTTTTCAAAATAAGGGTATTTTTACGATAAATTTTTAAAAATAAGGTAAAAATAAAAAATTTCCCCTTCAAGCTCACACTACAACTATTTGAAAGAATCTTGTATCTTTTGTAAAACCCTTATTCTTTTCTTTTTTTTTTTTTTTTTGTCTTTTTTGAGACATCTAAAGCTGGTTGTGATAAATAGTAAAACTCTTTCAGAAAACTTTTAATAAATTTATATTAAAAGTATCAAAATTTTAAATTTCAGTTGAATAATATAGAGGATTCAGTTTAAATTAGCTACAAGGGATATTGACTTTGAAAAAAAAAAAATCCTAATTTATTATTTAAACTTGACGCTTCAAAAAATAAAAATTTTGGGAGACGTTCGGATTAAAAGAAATGGGTCGACGAAGGCAATAAAAGGCGGGTAGAGATTTTCCCTCTTCGATCTCGTTTATTTCAAGAAAAGATTGAAGGGTTTAATCCCTTTAATTTAAATTATGATAAAACAGAGGGAGGACATATTCCATATAAAATTATCTATTTCTACAATTTTCTTCTAATCCAAATAAAAAGAATCTTTTAGAGTCCTTTTCTCTATAATTTTCTGTGATAAAACAAAAGTGATCTCATTTCTCATTGCTGTTATGATTCTCTCCCGCATGAATAACAAAACCCTAAAGGGAAATTAATGAAACTAGACGGAAGCTAGTTTTTAACACTCGGAATGCAAAACAGAAAATGGTTTTCATTTAAAGCATAACAAAACACAGAAGAAAGTTGGACGAAAAGAAGTGGTGATTAAGGCACTAACTAAATACTCTAAAGTTCGCATCCAAACCGTAATACCAAATGAAGTATATGTGTTTAAAATTTAACTATTTCTAAATAAGGACTAATTTAACGCATTAGCAATATTTGTAAAATTTTTAGGGCTCGTTTGGTTTTTTTCAAAAGCGCTTTTTTAAACAACTTTTGAAAAACAGTTTATTTTTCAGATGCTGAAAATTCTGGGATCTAAAAAAAGTTGTATTTGAATTTTTATTTAGAATTTCAGTTTTTTTGGAAGCCAAATCAAATAGTTATTACAAATTTAATGTGACTTTTTCAGGAAAAAAATTATTTTTTTCTAAAAAAAACCTAATCCAAACAGGCCCTGAGTCTTCTCATGTGTCTCTGGTTTATTGCAATTTTTAAGTAGCAATTAAATTGTTTGACTGCCGTGATGCTTACTCAAAACTTATTTTTCAACAATTTTTGAGGACAAACGAAATTACTAATTGCTACCATTTGATATAACCGTCGATAATTACATTTGACCCAACCCCTAATTTACTCCATGATCAAGATAAGAGGACTTAACTTGATCTCTATCTAGAATTAATTATTAATACGTACCATATGAACAATCAAGATTCTCTTGTACATCATGAAAAAAAGATATACCCGCCAAGATTAAATTAATATTTCTATTAATATAAAAAACTTATCATTTTCAATCATTCTCATATTAAATATATCATTTTAATCATTCATTCTTTTAAAAGGTGGGTTATATTGAATGAGAAAATAACTAAAAATGGTAAATTTTTATATACATAAGATTATTTAGTTAACCTGTAGCACTCGTCAGAAAAATTGTATTTGATATGAGAAATTTTAATTCCTATATCATAGTTTAATTAAGTTTTTCATAATCCAAATTTAGAAAGTCCTAATTTTACCTGCAATTTGGATTCCATATCTTGTGATCGCCTAATTTTAAATTTGCTAAGGTGGAAAAAAGCGTTGTGCAATTTGTGCAATGTTGATTCCCATGTGAATAGTGATAAGCTAGCTCCACTAGAAGGATAATAGACGTCGCAACGCGTGTCCTGAGGGTATTAAAGAATGAATTCTTGAATTGTATAACACACATTCATATATATATATATATACACATATATATATATATGTATCATATGTACAATAAATGGTAAATTTTATGATGCCTCTACCACCCCATTTATGGTATACAATAAACTGCTGCTCATCACAAACCAGAAATGCCGAAGGGCTGCATATATATATATATATATACACACATACATATGTATATAAATATATATGTATATATATATATGTATATGTATATGTATACGTGTATATATGTATATGTATATATATGTATATGTATATATATAGTTGTTGGTCAAAACGACACAAATTAGTTCCCATAATTAATCACTATTCTTTAAATTTTCTTTGCTGTTTAATATGTAAGAGGTTTTGATGCTTCACTGATCTTTTCTCCCCCTCTTTTTGAGGAAATATATATTTTTATGGCCAAGCAAATCCTAAGATAACAAGCCTACCTGCCCATCTCTCTTGTCTTACTCTTCAACCCCCACAGCTCCCCGGCCCACACCCTCCCCCCCTCCGCCCCCCCCCCCCCCAAACAACTCACAGAGAAAAGTGGGTACTTTGAGTGCAAAAAGGAATAATGGCAAAATTATATCTTTTTCCGAAAAGAAAAAAGAGAAAATACTAGTATAAATATGAAGGTTTTGAAGATTTATGGTACTCCTTTTCTCAGAAGTATACACCGTTAATTCTCTTCTCTTCAAGTTGGACCCTTTTCTCCAACTCATTTAGTTCACACTTTCGATCATTCTTTCTCTCAGTCATCAACTGGCCCTAGTGAACTAAACAAGAGGAGAAATGGTGGGTTGCTCATATGTTTCTTTCTCCTTTTGTTGCCTTTGTTCTTTTACCTTTTTGTTTAAGAACATACCAGTTGTGTGTGAGTGTGTGTGTGTTTCTCCTTTTTTTCTGTCACGCAATTTTGTGTGTTTAATTTACTTATTTTGCACCTCCTGGAAAATTTTGTTGCAGGAAATTGAAAGCCAGTTGAGCACATGGGAAGGCTATGTGGATTGGAGGTACAAACCTGCACTACAAGGGTACCATGGTGGCATGTTGGCTGCCTCTTTTGTCTTGGGTATACATATTTTGGTAGCCCTTTCAATTCTCAATCTTGATCGATAATAAGTTCAAGTTAAGTCTAAATCTCATATAGTGACGAATTAGTAGTAAAAACCTTGCGTCGCCCATCTGCAGTTTTCTTGTGGTGAATTTCTTATCAATCTCGCTAAATTTTTAGTCCTGCATGTTATGAATTCTTTGATGATCATGACATGTTAATCTTTATTCTTTAGCCATGTTGCACCAATTTTGTGTGTGGCATTTTTATGAAAAATATGTGAAGTTGCTTTCTCATCTTGTCACATGATTTTTTTTTTTTTTGGGAATTTTGCATTATTAGTTGTGGAGGTGTTGGAGAACTTGGCATATCTGGCAAATGCAAGCAATCTGGTGAGATACTTATCTCAATTCATGCATTTCTCGCCATCAGAAGCAGCCAACTCCGTGACCAATTTTATGGGCACTGCTTTCCTTCTTGCCCTTCTTGGGGGGTTCTTGTCTGATGCATTCTTCACCACCTATGTGATCTACCTTATAAGCGCAGCCATTGAATTCCTGGTATGTCCCTTTTTAGAACTTCAAACTTTTCCCTCTTCCCAATTTGGTGTCTTGTTCATGTAGAGTTTATTTGGCCTTCACTAGCTTGACAAATTAAACTTTTTTCGAATTTGAATTCTCTCGTAACAGTGGGATATTTATATCATATTATGATAATTTACTTTTGTCTCTCTTTCTTCTTCGTATACATTTTTGGTGATGTTCTTTATGTTCCTTTTTGGTAAATTGCATTCATTGTTGTAGTTGCGAAAATAAATACGACCACTTCACTCACTGCACGTGCCAGCAATTTGTTTCATGTTTCAGCCTGCTCTAAATTAATAGACCATCATTTATGAAGTTTTGAAAATGCAAAGACAAATATTATGTTTGTTATATGCTTATCTAAAATTATCATATATATTTCAGATTTAATTTAAGATTTTAGATCAGTATATAATAAATACAACAAAATTGTGTTAGTGTTGCTTGTCCCACTGTTATTAGAAATTCTTTTTAGTATAATGCTTATCACTCTCTTATTGAAAATGCGACCACCTAGGTTAAAGGAAGATGAGCTCCACCTCTATGTGGGGTTCATCTCATGTGCAGGGTTCATATAAACCATATGTACGCCCAATTATTTAGTGGGATGAAAGTTCCATCAGTTCTTTAATTTATAGATGCGATACAACCTGCCATCAGAATTTTCAATTACAAATCCCTTCTCTCTCCTTTTTTCGTATAACAAACGATATGGATTCCTGTTACCAAAATCTTACTGAAAACTAAGCTCATCTTTTATGCAAGTTGGTTAATAAAGAACATTCTACACAGGAATCACACAAATGTTGAAGTCAAAAAGCAAAAAAAGAAAAAGAAACCATTATCCTCATTTTTTTTTTCCCTTGATTCCGATTCACTTTCTTCCAAGTCAAATGTTTACTTTCACATTAGCTAATCACCATGCAATTTTTCCTCAAAGAAAACATGTGAGGCTAATTGATCCCATAAGATAATTTAAACTAAAAATGCAAGCCTCCTCTAGTGGTATATTCAATGAATTTTTGTCATTGTCAATTTTTCTTGAAATTGTACTATTCCCTAAAAATTGGCATGTTGTAAACTTGCATGAATATATACCTACATAAATATACTTTTACATATTCGATTCACGTTGTTAACTAAGGACCAAGCCCCTATTGAAGTTTTCAAATCTGATGCTTTTTGCAGCAAGTTGGCAGCAAATCAAGGTATAGGAAACCAATAGTTCTTAGTACTATATATTCATATATATATATATGTGTATGTTTATGTATATTTATATATAGGAATATGGCTAGAAAGCATTGTTATTACTTATAATGGGCCATCGAACTCAAATAATAATGCATTTGAAGGCTTATAATTCAGGCGAATATGGGCATGTTGTCATCACATCAGTAGTTGATAAAGTGATACACAAGTTGTAACTTCACTTGTTGATAGCCCCCAAAATTATCCTAAGCTTTTCGAATCTTTCTTTTCTTTTCTTTTTTTTTTTTCTCTTTTTCAGTCATTAGAAATTCACAAGTTGGCACAACTTTATAGCATGATTACCAACAAAATCAGACAACATTAGATGTGCTGAAACTTTAGTGTCCTCGAAAAGATTTGGGTAAAAATCAAATCATATTGGCAAAAGGATAAAAGATATGTGCCATTAGGCTTGTGGTCTAATAATCTACTTCTTGTTTTATGTGTTAGGATTCTTGATGTTTATCTGAATATTTAAAATTTCTATACATTTTTGGTTTAAGGAATTAATAAATCTGTCTTATACTAAAAATATTAAATTATTTGATCATCGAATAATATATGATAGTATTTATGGAAAATAAGTTGCGAAATCGTCGTACGTAAAATTTTGGTGGAAGATCAAATGGGTCCGTGTACTCAACACATGCAACGTCTGTAGTTTTTCAACAAGATTATTGCAGGGACCACATAAGGTTGGTTTGTTATGGTAGGACAAACATAGACTTCAATTTTTCCGATTTTGGTTGGAAAGAGATGCATGTGGTCTGTTTTCTAGCATTATTAACCCTTCATATGTCTCATGTGTCATCGATAAGGCCTAAAAATCTCAACCAATAGCTTCTCACAGTAGTTGGCGTATATTGCAATTCTAATTCTACCGATTTTGTCATTACCTATTGACTCATTCTCTAATATTTCTGACCTTGAATAATTTTCTGGTTAATGGAATGCTCTAACTCTTTATTGAAAAAGGAAAAAAGAAGAACCGTCGGCACCAGTACTAATAGGAATTTATTGTATAGATCAAGAGAAATATCCTTGAGAAATAATCCCATACATTGGGAGCGACCATATTATTTGGTATTTTTATTGATTGTGGATTGATTTGAGGATGAAATATATTTTACAAGTTTTCTCTTGAAATTAAGGTTGGTGTCGACTAGAATATGGGATTGGTGAATGGGATTCTTTTGGTTCACAATATGTGATTCTTCTAGTCTTATGAGCCATTAGTAATGCTTGAATTCTTATTAGTGCCAAGTAGAAACAAAGAGCCATGACTACTAACTTTACCTTTAGCTACAAACCAAAATCTCATTGGATCAAAATAAACAAATAAATAAATCTCATCTGCAATTATGCTGGTAAAAAGTTCTTTGACAAGGATCAGTAATCATAAATCTACCACTTAATTACATCTGGAATCATCAATCAAACCTACTAAATAAGCCTCTTTCTTTTTGATTAAGGAAGAAACTAGAATATTTAGCAATAACCCCCAAAATTTTAGATTTGAATTCATGTTTTCTTAATATCCTCTGACTCTAATTTATATGTTAGAACGAGCCGCTACATCAGAGAGTTTATAAGTTTAGAATAGATCTAATATAATCATGATTCGTATAGTTTTCTTGTTGTAAGGAAAGGAGTATTTAGTAATAGTTTTTGTTGTTTTAGTATGTCCAATGGGAATATAACACACACTTGGGCCAGTAAACAACAATATCTCGCAGCACCTGTATGCAAGATGTGTGGTTGGCATTTTGGTGCATTACTTTAGTTTACAAGTAAACTCCATTAGGAGGAGCCCACAAAACACCCCCATACACATTGAGGTGACATCATTATATTTATGGTGGCATTATCTTGGGTTAATTATACTGTAATGATGCTTTAAATCATGACCACTAATATATATGCACAGAGAAACACGTTGACGCTTGGAACATTGTGTCCCACATAACATTTGCTCAAACTATGAAAAGTCTTTTTGATTGCATTAACTTTTAGGAACTGTAGAACTCAAATCGACTCTTTAATTTTCTTTTTATAAGAGAAACACTTTGATCCACGCACAAGGATAAGTCAAATATTAAATATGAAGTATATTAACTTCTTAGATACTTAATTGAGATATTATCATTTCACAAAACTTCTAAATTCCTCATTTACACTCTGTTCAAGCATGGAAGAAAAAAGAAAAACGCTAGTTTTGATTATTTATAGTGCTAAAAGAAAATATAAGGTTAACTTTGGTTCCACCATATGTAATATAAAAAACGTGCATTTTGATTTAGATTAATCTCCAATAATGTTATTAACATTACACTCAATGTCTACATGATTTGATCGGCTATGTAGTGTCAGGACCCCTGTTGTTCTTGTTACTAAAAGGCCAACACCTAGAAGGGGTTGGCTGATTTGTATTTTTTTTTGTTTTATTTGCAATAATAATGCATTTCTATCAAAAAGAAAAATATACGAGTTAAATATCATGTCACAATCATTTTTTTTTCTCATGTTATCGTAATATTATAACATTATAACATATCTACAAAAGGAATTAAGTTTTTCAGTAATCAGTGATTGTTCTACCAAGTTATTAGTTTCTGACCTCTCTCAAATCGGTGAACTTTCCAATGTTCAACAGGGCTTGGTGGTGCTAACCGTGCAAGCACGTTCGAAATCCTTGAAGCCACCACAATGTGACCCGCCATGCGAGCAAGTTCGTGGCGCAAAAGCTGCAATGTTGTTCATTGGGCTCTATCTAGTAGCAGTAGGTGTTGGGGGTGTTAAGGGATCACTAGCACCTCATGGAGCCGAACAATTCGACGAGCAAACTCCGCAAGGGCGAAAGAAAAGATCTAGTTTCTTCAACTATTATGTGTTTTGCCTCGCCTGTGGTGCTCTCATTGCTGTGACCTTGGTCGTGTGGGTCGAAGACAACAAGGGCTGGGAATGGGGGTTTGGAATCTCCACCTTGTCAATATTTCTCTCCATTCCAGTCTTTCTTGCTGGTTCGACATTTTACAGGAACAAGATACCTTGTGGCAGTCCACTCACCACCATATTCAAAGTAAGTAAAACCATTTATCCTGTAACGATTTAGATTTAATTATTGACTTGCCACTATAGGTGAGCCTAATTAAATGATCCAAAATGTTTACACTTTGTGATGACAGTAGTAGTAATCCTAATCTGAGGTTCTGAACCGTGGTTCTATTGGAGTTTAACACACAAATCTTACACCCTCTCACATTTATTTTATGTGAGTATGCACTTTAATATATAATAGATTGGTTCCACTACTACTCCTATAACAGGATTTTAACATTTTAAGTTAATTGATTAAGCTCACTTACGAGGTGAACCAGTAGTTCGGCCTCGTCATTACATAGCAAAACTAGGATTGCCTGATTTCATACATTGGTTTATCAACTTGATTGATGGCTTCTTTGAACAGGTCCTGGCAGCTGCTTTATTAAACTCTTGCACATCAAGAAGTTCAAGCAATGTTATCGATGGCATGGCGACGAGCCCTTCTCTAAATCGAGCCTCCGAGGAAAAATTAGAGAGAGTCGTGAATGGGAAAGATGTGGAAACCATTGAAACCCCATCTAACAATCTCAACTTTCTCAACAGAGCAGTGGCAGACAAGCCAGCTCACAAGGCACTAAACTGCTCAGTTGAAGAAGTGGAACAAGTCAAGGTTGTGATCAAAATCCTTCCTATATTTGCCTGCACAGTCATGCTTAATTGCTGCCTAGCTCAGCTCTCCACATACTCAGTTGAACAAGCTGCAACCATGAACACAAAGCTTGGCTCCTTAAAAGTCCCACCAGCTTCACTTCCTATATTCCCTGTTCTCTTCATCATGATCCTTGCACCAGTCTATGACTATTTCATCATTCCACTCGCGCGCAGAGTCACGAAAACAGAAATGGGTATCACTCATCTGCAGCGCATTGGGATCGGTTTACTCCTCTCCATTTTGGCTATGGTGGTAGCTGCGCTTGTGGAGATCAAGCGCAAGAATGTAGCTATTGACTCGGGTTCAATCGATTCAAACAAGCCGTTACCCATCACTTTTTTCTGGATCGCGTTGCAGTACTTGTTTCTTGGGTCGGCTGATCTTTTCACCTTAGCAGGATTGTTGGAATTTTTCTTCACAGAAGCGCCAATTAGCATGAGATCGTTGGCTACATCGCTGTCTTGGGCATCGCTGGCCATGGGGTACTATCTCAGCACAGTGATTGTGTCCATAGTCAACAGTGTTACAGGCGACTCTGAGCACAAGCCATGGCTCGTTGGTCACAACTTGAATCACTACAGATTGGACCTATTCTATTGGCTAATTTCTGTGCTGAGTTTACTGAACTTCTTGCATTACCTTTTCTGGGCGTTACGTTACAAGTACAAATCGATAATGTTTAATAAGTAACCTTTAGGCAGTGGAAAAAGATGCCATTTTCAGGCAGGTATAAATATACTGATTGTAAGTATATACGTCCAATGATTTTCTGGATCTTCATTATGAAGCCAGAAAGAGGGAATGATAATAGTTTTAAACTATGATCCTTTTTTGTATCGTGCAATTTCAATTATGAGTTGCAATTTTGTCTGACTTGTCAATTCTCACATACATGTGAGCCCACCCATCATGCAATTTCAATTATGAGTTGTAATTTTGTCCGACTTGTCAATTCTCACGTACATGTGAGCCCACCCATCACCCACCACAAAAAAGTTTTCCTTTTAATTGTTAGAATCATGCAATGTGCCGAGTCTTCACTTTTATACTATCTTTAACAATTGACAAGGCCAAAAGAAAAAAAGGAAAATGATTGTAAGGTCATCTAATCACCTTTTGCTTTCTTAAAAGAATTGGAACACCATAGCTTTTCAGGGCCTTACTTTTGCAATTGACAGATTCCTAATTCTAACTCTTTAAATTGCGTAGGTATAAAATTTGCATCAAATTTCAAATCAACTATTAAACTTCTTCTCGTTTCATATAAGCGATTGAATAATTATTTTGCTCCAGTATTTCGTAGGCTCCTGCTTGTCTTGATGAGGCAGAGTAAAGACTCATTAAAATTAATTGAAAGAAAGAAAAAATTAATGGAGTGGGTAAAATTAAACAAAAATGTATAAATGGAGGATTTGATCTAGAAAGAAGTTTACTGACTTGTAATGTAATAATTTATCCCATATTATATAAAATGGTTTTACATCTGAAAATTTTGTCCAAATAAAATTGGAGTCTGTTTAAGGTACACAAAATAAAGGAATCTTTTTTCTTTTTTGGGTCGAAACAAAATAGAGGAGTCAAAAAAATGAATAAGACAATTAGTTTAATAGACAATTTGAAATGAAAACAATATGACAAATACTTTGAAATATATGTTATGGTGAATGGATATGCTATTAGGGAATAACGTCTCAGAGGGCTCCTCTCTCAAAATAATCAATCATTAATCTGGTGCAACCTCCTTACTGAAAAACGAAGAAAATTAAAAAAAAAAAAAAAGGAAGAAGAAGAAGAAGAAATTTGAACATGTAATGTACTCATGCAAACTGCTGCTCATCAGATAGGGATGTAGCTCAGATGGTAGAGCACTCGTTTAGCGTGGGAGAGGTACGGGGATTGATGCCCCACATCTCCACTCCTTTTGGCTTTGTTTTTGCTGATCCTTTGCTCCTACCTTGTCTGAGTTTCTGCTATTCTAATTGATCCTTAGATTTGTTGTGCTAATAGCAAAATATTGGTTTTCACTCTTTGGGTAGTCTTCATAATCTATAAGATTTATTAATTATAATATTATCACTACTTTGTTACCGTTTATTTAAAATTTGAATTTTATATATTCGGTATTACTTTACAAGTTACTGTATTATTTTTTATTCTAAAGAAAATTCCTTAATAGTAATATATCTAGTATTAATATAGAATTCATTCTGGCAATGCTTTAAATGCAATCTTAAACAAGGTAATTGTTTACATTTTATTTTCTTGATATTAGGAAGAATCTGTACGTATTCGGATTTCTTGTTCTTATAGAGTAAAAGACAAAAAAAAAAGAAGGATGTTTGTATAGTGTCTTGTTTTCAATATTTATATTGCATGTTGTCTTGTTCTAAGATTTTAACCTTATGAAGCATGGGTGACTTGAGGGTTTTTGTTGACCCTATTATATATTGAAAATTTATATGGAATTATTTTCTACAGTTAATTAATCTTCAAATTAAAGGAAAAAGAAGAAAGTAATTAATTGTCATTTTCTTTTTGCAAAACCCCAGGTCGCCGTTGTCTTTTCGTAACTGCTGACATTGTTTTCCACTATTTCCTAGTCTATTCTGCTTCCTTTTTTGAATGTTTCTTAGGCCCACCTCCAACGGAGGAGGCCCCACAACCTCGGATACTTCACAATTTGACTGGAAGCTTCCATTTTTCTACGAAGAAAAGTGACCGTAATGCTCGAGGTGGCAAAAGAAAGAAATCAACAACAAACTTAACGGAGATGAAGCAGACTCCATCTACTCCAACTAGTTTTCCCTAGGAGCAACCGTCTGGTACGCTGCTGAACTCACCCTTTAATTGAACGGGTCTTTTTGGCACTAAGGAGCAGGGTTCCTCTCCCCTGAACCCATTTGGATATTCAGAGACCATGAAGGATTTCCAGAGGATAAGGGGCTCTACTCTGATGATGAAGAGGAGAAGGATTCTGCTACCCTATCAGCATGTGCTTACAGGAGACCATGGTGCGTAAATGGGAACCTCAGTTTATTCCCTCAAAGGCCTTTTTCACTACTACGGCGGTTCGGGTTAGGCTGCTGGAGTTGCCGGTGGAGTATTTTGAGGACGAGTCTCTAACTGTGATAGGAAACTTCATTGGGAAAACTCTCAAGGTTGATCTCATGATTTAAGAGGTAGCTCGCTGTAAGTATGCTCGCATTGCAGTTCAGATTGATCTGTCTAAACCTTTGGTCTCAAATGTGAGAGTTCGGGAACGTTGGCAAAAGGTGGAGTATGAAGGAAAACATATGGTATGCTTCTATTTTAGGCGCCATGGGCAACGACAAGAGTTATGTCCGGATAAGATGGCTGGGGATGCTCTGGTAAATGGAAAGGGGGTTACGCAAACTGATATGAATAGAAGAAATGTTAACCCTATGAATGTGTAGCCTGCTTAGAACCTAATAGAGGAGTTTGACGAGTGGATGATAGTTAACATAAAAGCTTCAAGAAAAAATGTTGGTGGGGGATCTAGTAGTGGAATGAAGAGGAATGTCGGCGGTGGTCGAATGGAGTCAGGGACGATTGCTGCTATGGCGAATTCTTGCACGTCCAAATGGGTACAGTAGCTCCAGGCAACAATGCGGAAAGTTTAGGGAGTGGAACTAAATAAGGGAGATTTGTTAGTGCAAGCGCAAAGAGGAGAGGTTCGGCTTTTGACGTGCTAAATGGCATGGAGGAAGAAGACCAGGGGGAGATATAGGGACTGGAGTAGTGGTTTTGGAAAGTAATAATGGGGAAATTAGAGAAAAGTTTGCGAAGCGAAACACCGGTCTTAAAGATTCTGAAGGACAAAATGCTAAGGTGGTAGAAAGTATACAGGAAAAGAATCAGGATAAGGGGAAACCAAAGGTAACGGAAATTAGAGGTGATAAAGTCCCATTAAAAGAAGAGGGTAGTGGACAGTTTGTGGTCTAGGTTACGAATTTTGAGCAGGTTAGAGCGTTCAGACCACCCAGTGAGGTTGAGGGAGATGTTCTGGTGAAGAGTGTTGGTTCCTTGCCAGGGTTGGCCGCAGATTCATTAAAGCCCCCGAAGGAGTTTCCACCTCCTATTTCTCAAAACATGGGGCTTTCAGCCCAGCTTGTGCCCGCCGAGTAGACGGGTGATATGTGGCATTTGTGCGTGTTTTGTACATAGTTTTTGCGTGCACATTTAAGGATGTTCTAAAGTATAATTGAGTGCATTTAGTATAGAGTTTATGTATAATTGTTAATATTTGTACATAATGTGTTTAGATGCATAAATACTACATAAATATTATACTAAGTATTATATCTTGTGTTTTAGGTAAGTTTTGGAATGCGTTGAGCTAAAACAAGAAAGAAACGAGTTAAATATTGAAGGCCAGGAGTATAAAGATTAAAGATCGAAGATTAAGTAGAGCTACCAACTTGGGCTGAAGAAAAAATCAGTTGACTGCTGAAGAGCAAAGTTTGTACCAGTCGAGCATACCGGTTAACCAGTAAGGTCATCTGGTTGATCCAGAAAGCAGATTTGTTACCGGTTAATCCCTCTTGTTACCGGCTAGTCTGTAGGGTCCCCCGGTACTCGCGATAGAAAGTCTATAAATAGTCCATTTTAGGAGAAGAACTTTATTTTCTTAAACTCTAATAAAACCTAACTCTTTCCCCATTTTACCGAACACCCAAAACCATCATCCCACACCAAACCAAGCTAGGATTAAAGCTTGTAACAAGAGATTGAAGATTTTGCTTTGAATTTGAGCAAGAGTTTGAAAGGGAGTTCATCATTCCTTTTCTTATTCTTGTAAATATGCTTTGTAATTAAGTTAGATCTAGGGTTAATTGATGTTGTATTTTAGATTAGGGCTTTGAATAAAGGATTTGTGTGTATCTTTGGCTCTTAATACATGTTTGTTTACATAAATCAATGGTATGATTCAATATGTCTATCTATTAAAAATCAAGCATGTCTATATGTTTATTAAAATGCCTAAGTGAACTTACATGTGTTATTTGTGCTTCAAATGCTTTTATCTACTTATATAGGTGATGTGATGTGCTTAATTCATGGCTTTGCTTAGTAGAGTAGGCTTTAGCTTTAAATCCAGCTAATAGGTTACATGCTTTGCTTAGTCGAGTTTAGGTGCTAATCCTTGACTTTAAACCTAGCCAAGCAGATAAGTTCTAAAAATGGATTGCGTAGGCTAAGAGGGATTGACCCTTAGCTTTAAATCTAACTAAGGGGTTGAACCACTAATATTGGTTAAGAGACCCCTAATCAACACAATGGCAATAGAAGTCCCGAGCCATAGATAGACCTAATTCGTTATCATAACTCGAGTCTAGTTGCAACGCAATCACCCTAAGTCCTCTTCTTCTTTGTTAGATTTCCTTCCTTACCTTGGCATCCTTAAGTTTCTCCTTAGATTAGTTTTTTTTTTTTACGTACCTAGCTAGTTTTAGGCACTTGAGCACGTAGAGACCAAACTAAGAGAGCCTCCCTATAGAGACGATACCCACACTCAAATCCGCTATGCCACGAACGATCCGTACGCTTGCGGGTGTAAAACTCAACACGATCAATAGGAGACCAGAGAAGTAACTCTAAGGGATGTAGAAAAGCCAGATGGCAATAGTAGGAGTGACATAGAACTTGAGTTGAGCAATGCCTAAGGAGTGTGTACTCCCAATCTTGTAGCTCCATGACTATGTGGAATAGTATGTTAACTAATGAATCTGTCAATTATATAGCTACAAGTTCCATGTTTCCAAATATTATTGCTTGGAATTGTAAAGGTGCAAGGAAAAAAGGGTTTTCGAAAGTGGCATGAGAGATGGTCAAAGAATATCATCTGGGGATCTTCCTTATTCTGGAGCCTAACAAAAGTGGCCACGGGCCGAGCAAGATTATTTATGATTTTCCTATTCCAAAGTCTATTAGAGTTGAATCTCATGGTTTTTTTTGGAGCTATTAAGCTTTTTTGGGATGACACTGCGGTTTCTGTTGAATTATTATCAGCCAGTGAACAAGTCATGAATGTCATGGTGCAGTATGGCCGGTCCATACCTTGGCTTTTTTCTGTGATTTATGCTAGTCCACTGTCACATAATAGAGGGTCGTTATTGATGTCTCTAAAGGAGGTAGCAGTAAAGTGGAACTCACCTTGGCTGGTGGTGGGTAATTTCAACCAAGTAAGGAAGTCGGAAGATAAAACAGGTGGGATAGGGGTCTGATGAGACAGATGATTCGATTTGAAAATTGGGTGAATAAATATGAATTGGTGGATTTGGGTTTTATGGGTTCATGTTTTACTTGGTCTAATTCCTAGGAATCTGGTCAAAGAGTGCTTCAACGGCTTAACAGGGCATATGTTAATTCGGATTAGAATTTTAGATACCTAGAAGCCAGAGTTCGCCATCTCCTAAGGGTTCTTTCTGATCATGCTTCGATTATGGTTCAATGTTCAAGCAAACTTTTGGGTTCTAAGAATGATAAATCGTTCCATTTTGAAGCTGCTTAATTGAGACATACGGGCTTTCATGACTTTGATGTTCACTCTAAGTTGCAAAGGTTGGCAGGTGATTTAAGGGAATGGAATAGGGTAACATTTGGTAACATCTTTACTCGAAAGAGAAAATTGCTTGCTTGCATTGCGAGGATACAAAACTCAATTTAAAGATGGTACAATTCTTCTCTTTTCCAACTTGAAGTCAAACTTAGAAGGAAAGACGAACACGTTCTAAATCAGGAAGAGCTTTATTGGCACAAAAAATCTAGAAATCAATGAATTACTTCCAGAGATCGCAATACAAAATTTGACCATCTTGCATCTATTGTCCAGGAGTGAAAATCTAAAGTGTTTTGTCTTAAAGATAAACATGTGGTTTAGGTGAAAGATACTAATCGATTGAAAAACATAGTGAGAAGCTTTGTTGTGGGACTGTATAAGGACACACGAGTGTAGGACACTATATTCTCAAAGGTTGACTTTCTGCCACTATCACCTAGTGATAAGAATATCCCGGAAGGTCTGGTGAGTAATGAAGAGATCCATCGTGCTCTATTCCAAATGAACCCAAGTAAAGTTGCTGCCCCTAATGGTTTCACAGCGGGGTTTTATCAGAGTAATTAGAGTACGGTAGAGAGTTCGATATGTAATATGGTTACGCAGGTGATTGAGAAAAGGGGAGTTTCCTAAAGAACTCAGTAAGGCAACAATTGTTCTTATTCCCAAGACCTTTAATCTGGAGACTATCAAACAATTTAGACCAATTACCCTTCTCAATGTGTTGGGATGAAAGTTCTGGTTAATCGAATATGTCCTTTCCTTAAATATTGGGTTTCTATGGTGCAGAGCAGTTTTATACTAGGACGATCTGCTCAGGATAACATTTTGGTGGTTCGGGAAATTTCCCACATTATCAGAAGAAAGACTGGGAAACTGGGTTATATGGCCTTTACAATTGATTTGGAAAAAGCGTACGACAGATTGAGCTGGGCTTTCGTTGATGACACTTTGTGGCAAGTTGATATGACACATAACTAGAGGTGTTTGATTCTTTCTTCTTTAATGTCGGCACTGGTGAGATTGCTTTGGGAGGTGACTTGCTCAATCCTTTTTCACCGACAAGAGAAATACAGCAGGGGGATCCAATATCTCTATACATCTTTCTTCTCTGAATGGAAAGGTTGGCATAGCCGATTACAAAAGCTGTCACAAAAAATAAATGAAAACCGATGAAAATGAGTAAGCCTAGTCCAAAAATCTCACATTTTTCCTTTGCAAATGATTTATTGTTGTTTGCAAAAGTGTCTTTGGAGCAGGTGCATTTAATTCAGGATGTTCTTAGCGAATTTTGGAAGGAGTCGGGACAATCTTTTAACATAGAAAAGTCTAGCATGGTAACTTCTAGAAATGTGGATAGACATTTGACTAATCTCTTAAGTTTTCAGATAGGCTTTCTTATGATAGAGAAGTTGGATAGTTATCTTGGTATGCCAATTTGTCATGGCCGAGTAAATAAAGGAATGTATAGGGGCGTCATTTAAAAATGCAATCTAAATCAGTCTTGGCGGCTGCCCCTTCTTATGTTATGTAGGCCACGAGTCTTTTAGTACAAATGTGTAGTGAGATCGATAAACTCCAAAGGAATTTTATGTGGTGTACTTCAGATGACAAAAATTTACTCACCAAAGGAGGTTGGAGGGTTAGGCGTTAGGCGTTAGGCGTTAGGGAGGCGAGATGGGTGAATATGGCTTTTATGACAAAGTTAGGTTGGAAGGTATTGACTGAGCAGGATTTACTTAGGGTCAATTTGGTTAAAGCAAGGTATTTTACTGGTAATTTTATGGGGTATGAAGGGAAAGTGTATGACTTAAGGGTATGTAAGAGTATTTTGATCAGGAGAGAAGTCGTCAAACAGGGCGTTTGATGGGTAATTAGAAATGGGCGAGGTACTCTTTTCTGGACGGATTGGTGGGTAAGGTTGGCTCCATTGATTGAAGGTGTTATTCCCGAGTATCAGCTTATATGGTTAGTGGCTCTGTTTCTTAACAAGGATAATAGCTGGAATTGGGACCTGTTTCAGGATTTCCTTTCTAATGAATTGCTATTACAAATAGTGAGGATCAGTGTTGTGCAGCAAGGGGAGGATGAGGATTTCATTGGGTGGGATGATGACTCAAGGGGTATGTATTCTGTCTCTTCTATCTTTAAGTTGATAAAAAATATGCCTAGGGACTTGAAATTTGCTTGGGCTTTACTCTGGAAAATCAAGTGTCCTCAAAGGTAATTGACTTTTATGTGGCAAATGATGCTAAACGATTACCACGTAAATCGAATTTGTTAAGAAAGGGAATTAGGAATGATGATCTTTGTGCAGTTTATGAGTGTTGGAGTGAGGATGAAGAGCACGTCTTTAGAGGATGTAGGAGGCACTGGAAGTCTAGAAAGTTTTACAGCCAAATGATGACCATAAGATGTTTGATCCATTGCCTTGGTGGGAGTGGCAAGCATGTAATCTGGAGGATAGTAAATGGTGTAGATTGTTTGTGATTACCTTATGGTGGAAATGGAGGTGACAAAATAACATCTTGTTTGGGGCTGAAAGGGAGCCTAGTTCATAGGAGAAAGGATGGATAATTAGGAAAACCTATTGCGAAGTCAAAGATGCTCGAAGTGTCAACATATTGGGTAGGCAGCAAAGCAATAAAATATGGAGGTTTATTCACTGGTCATCACTGCAGCAGGGGTGTCAAACTAAACATTGATGGGTGTTCTAAGGGTAGTCTAGGACTAGCAGTGGTAAATGGTTTGTTTCTAGACTAGCAGCGGCAGATGGTTTGTTTCGGAATAAATTTGGCACATGGGTTTGCAGGATTTGCGATGAACATTGCCGTAGCTTCTAACAACATTGCAAAGTTGCGCATTGTCTTGCAAGGGCTACAGCTTGCTGAAGAAATAGGGCTTTCCAAGATTGTTACTGAGTCTGACTCTCAATTGCTTGTTCATTGGATAGAGGGCAAGACTAAAGCAAAAGGGGTATTATTACCGCTAATTGAGGAGTGTAGGGGAATATTGCAAAGGAACCATGGGTTTGTTCTTAAATGTGTGTTTTGTGAAGCTAATAGAAGAGCCGATTGGATTGCTAATTATAGACTACAACTACCACTCGGAGGACATAGACTGGATACTCCTCCGGAACAACTCAGATGCATCTTGAGTGATGATATCATAGGGGTGACAGCCCCTAGACAGTTTCTATGTGATCTGACTTTGGCTCCTTATGAAAAAAAAAATAAAAAGAAAAAAGAAATCTACTTGTATAATTGTTATAAACCTTAGATTCACCTCTACTGCATACTCTCGCCTTCTTCTTGTTCGTTTTTCTTTTTAACAAACTCCCATCCTCAACCCAAACTCCTGTTCTTAATTAAGGATTCGAACTTAAATTATTACTCTTGGGAGAGAGTTTCAACCATTTGAGCTATGCAATAATCGTCCCACTTAATCTGGATTTGTTCCATCATCAAACTAGCCATTGACTAATTGAGTCAACAAATGAGGAATATATAGTTATTGTTATATATACTCAAATATATGTTTGAGCATAAAAAATATCTTTTTCCACTTGGTGCCTCATTCATATTTTTCAATTTGACGAATGGATGAATTTATATATATGTGTGTATATATACATATATAATTTTGCCATCCAACCAGGAGTCCTGACTTTGCCACTAATGACATTTACTTTTAATAAATTTAACTACGGTTAACCTGTTTGATTAGGGTTCATTGAGCTAAAATTTAGCATCAATTTAATAAAATAGGCTTCATTATATACTTTTCGTTATTAACCTCAACATACCTCACAAGTGGGTCAGGACAAGAATCAATTATTGTTCTGGGTACTCGAAACAACGATACCTGATTTCTATTGTGTCTCCGAATGCGGGACCTCAAGAGTCAATCCAAGTTTCGGCCTAAATCTTAACGGATACTAAAATTCCTCTCGTACTTGTCCCGAATTCTTAACGGATCGGGTTTAAGCGGGTACGAAACAGATCAGTCAATCTCATGTTTCATAAGTTATTTGTCCAGTTGTTATCCCTACAAGTGGAGGCCTACTTTTGAGCCTAGTACATGAACAAATTATTTAGTAGGAAAAATTTGAAATCATAACCATTTAATAATATGGAATCTAATACTAAATACACTATATGTTTCAAATGAACATATTCTTAATAAAATAAATTGGAACATAATAGATGCATATAATATATGCATCTCAAACATTCTTATATTTATTCATCATTTACACCGAATTTTGTTTTTTGTCCTTTTCTGTTACACGTGGGAGACCAAAAAATGGTAAATAAAGAACAAAAAAAAGAACACCACACATGCACAAGACACACACATACACACATAGCAATTACACATTGTTCACCTTCACCCAGAAACTGTGGCTTGGTATACCAGCATTGACAAGGAACAACAAATAGTAGCCTGGTGGTGCAACATTAGCTGATCCTGGTACCTGTGTTGTTACCACATATCTTAGCAGACCACCTGCAGGCTTAACCTCCTCAATTGGCAACACTAACAATCTTTGGTTCATCTCAGTTGAATGAGTAGTAAAATGCGGGTAGGCCAAAACCACCTGGAGTTGATCAGCACCACGGAATGTTTTCAGGTAAAAATTGATTTGAAATTTCGCGCCGTATATCAAGACGTTGTCTTTAGGCCCAACGCCTAATATGATAGGGCGTAAATAGTTTTTCCGAGGAGCCATGTAGTCTGGTGAGAAAGCCTCCATGCTCATTTCAGTTGGGTATTTCCCGGTGAAAGTGTTGACCTGATGAGGGTTGCTTCCACTGATCAAGACTTTTCCATCAGGCAACAATAGAGCAGTTGAGTGGTACATTCTTGGAATGGTGGATGGGTTCATGACTTCAAACTTTTTTCTTGGATCCATTTCGTTTGGCTTGTAAAGAACCGGGTTCAAAACGGCGTCGTCTCCCATTTCCCATCCAGCTGAACCAAGTCTCGCACCATTAACAATGAGCACATCACCAGTGGGCAATATGACCATGTCTGGCATAGTCCTGGGGATGGGCATTTCCTCAATAACCCATGTAGGGTTAGGGTCTGTCACCTTCAATCTTCCACAAGTCTGAGAAGCCTCTATAAATTGCTTCTTGAATTTCGCCAACAATGGCGCTTCTCTAATTGTACCACCACAAATCAACACCTCAGCCTCTAATGATTGGTTACCATTAGGTATCTTCATTGGAAGCAACACGGATGATCCAGTGCATGGATAATTCCTTATCTCATTTCCAGGGATCCTCGGATATTCCTTAATAACGCGATTGTTAACATAGTCAAGCAAGATCGAACGTTGGTTAGCGAAGATAAAGAGGTTACCATCAGGCAACAAGTGCAGAAATGGGTACAAATTGTTGGGTTCAGGCTGATCTGTGGTTTCTCTCAGAAATGGAAGGTTATAAAGGCGCAAGTTTGCTGGGTTCACTGGATCCTTTGGAAAGAACTCATAGCTAAACGCATCGCTACCTCCAACGATGATGACACGCCCATCAGGCAAGATTTGGTTGGATGAATACCATCTTTTCTGGATCAGATCTTGTGGGTATTCAATCCAATCGCAGTCTTGGGTGCCAAAGCATGGCTGGAACAAGCGTATTTTTTTGGCACCCAATGCATAGCCACCTGTTTGAATAAAGGTTCCATCGGGGTGGACAGACCCCGAGGAGCACCACACGTTGGTTTCGAGGAACAGAGGCCGGAAAGTGTTGGTGAGAACGTCGTAAATGAGTGTGTGAGCGGTGCAATCTTTCGTGCCCTTCCCGTTAACCTTCAGACATTTGCCATGGGGAAGCGAAAGGTTGGAAGGGCCAACGTCGGTGCGGTCGAAGATGATCACCTTGTTGTCGTGCATGAGTTGCATGTGCATGGCTGATACACCCACGCTTTGCTGCAAGATCTGCCATGAGCCACCTGGAGCGCCGCCATTGACGCCGTCAATGACGTAGTGCAAAAGGACACCTCGCGTAGGGTCAGGAATAGGAGGGGGGTCGTTGGTTTGTGGTGGACTTTCCCTAATTTCTGGACGTCTAGGACGGCGTTCTTGACGTTGGCCTCCAACTTGTAAGGACAACAATAACAAACAACATAATATGGTGTAAATAAATAATAGATTAAAGCGAAAATGATTAACTCTTTTGGACGCCATCGAGAGATTTGTTTACCTCTCTCCGGCTTAGAGTTTAAGTGAGAAATCGCGCTTATTTTGTAACATTTTCATCTATGCTTAAATAGAAAATTTCAGTTATACGGTACCACAAAAAAAAATCGATATACTCGTAAAACACTCCATATTTGTGGCTTGGACGAAGTCGTTGCATACGATAGACATGCTTGCATTAAAAAAAGGAACTCTTGGAGGTGGCAAGTGACTCCTCTTGAAGCTCAACAATTCAACGATGAAACTGTTGGAAACTGCAAACCGAAGTCCATTAATTACATTCATTGAATATGATTTGCGTTCATGGTATTTAGCAAGGGTTTTTTTTCCAAAGCAAGTAAAATTTTTATTCAATGGAAACTTGGTACAAAAACAAACCCTTGACCCCTAAATTCTAAAGATAAAGAGGCACTACAAAGCAAAACTTGAGGGGTAAGTAAATACAAATCAAAAGAAAACCAAGGTACACTTAAAAGAAGGCAAACATACAAGCAGAGAAGAAACCAAAAAGATGTCGGAATATGCAAGCTCAGAGAGGGAACCTCCAAAGCCCTCATAATCCCACCTCCTGAACTATGATCTACAATTCCAACACTATCAAGAGAAGGACCAATGAGAACAACCACCAAATTTCCATCAATTCCTTCGTTTTGGGCCGAGAGGGTCAAGCAATGAAGCAATTCACCAAATCAACATTTTCATTTCCCAAACTTTGGCGTGCAAAGTTTCCTTCATTTGGAACAACATTGTTTCCATCTTGAGCTTCTTCATTTGCTTGATCATCCTTGGCTTTTTTTGCTTGTACAATAGCATTAGTATGCCCAATGTTGTCATTACTCTACTATGTTGTTTTGCTTGTGTTATATCTCAAATCTTTTCTAATTTGTCCATAATTAATTACAAGTATGTTGACTCGAATGATGCTGCGGGTGTTATATATTTTTATATTTAATATAGATGACCATATAATTTAATGTGATTCAGTTTTATAGATTGAAGATTTAATAAAATATTGAAATTATACTTTAACTAATTAAATATTCATGAGATTTAGAATAAAACTATTAGAAGTCAAGAAATCAATTTATTTTTTGAATTTCTTATTAATTTTGTTAGAAAATTGAAATTAATTACTCAAAAAATAAATAAGATATGAAAAAAATAAAGAAGGAACCACATGGTGTTACATGATATGCTACCCGAACATTAAATAATTAAGAAATGAACATTCATCCCATATACCAACAAAAAAAGAAACACTCAAATGGGACCCCAACTTCTTAAAACTTTGAAAAATACTATACTTGCTGCTATTAATACATTGAAATAATGAAGAAAAAATCATAGGGTTCCACGTGACACTAAGGTCAAAAGCTAAAGAATTAGTTTATCTTTTTTGAAGTTTTTTTTTCAATTTATGAACAATAAAAAATCATTTAATATTAAAAATAAATAAAATACAAAAAATAAAGAAGCAAACAAGGGGAGCCACATGCATGGCATCTTATCCAAATATTAAATAAAAAAGAAAGAACAAATACTCGCTTTAGCAATGAAAGAATAAAATAATACATTAATTTAAACAAAAAATTTAAAATGGTGTAGATATCTATACCTACAATTAAGATCTTAACCTCCCCATTAAGATAGATCAAGAACCCTTTGTTAGCAAAGTAGGGTTGCTGGTGAGTTTTTTTGGAGTTAGGGATAAGTGTTTAGACTTTTCTTACTTAGCAATGTAGATTAATTGAATATACATGATGCATTTTGAAGGCCATGAACCCAGCCAAATTTATTTAGTTTTTCTAGAAATTTATTTAATGGTTAGATTAGATGCTACTAGTATAAATAGGGGTATTTTGCAAGTGTTTTGGCAAGAAAGAGAGAAAACAAAAGAGAGTGCTCTCAAATTTGTCTAAAGATTTGTAAATCCAAAATAGTTTCCAACATAATAGTATCAGAGCCATGAAAATTGAGTGTGTGAATTCTATCATGACGTACAACCTTGTGTAACCTCAACTTCCAAATCTTACCACAGACAACTATAGAAGTTGGAGCATTGTCTCTTGGGTTTTCAAGACCTTTGGGCAATTTTTGTGGATGAATATGAAGAACCAACTACTGAGGTTGAAGCAACTTTTAATACAGAGCAAAGACAGTCATTGAGTGAATTCAGAAAGAAAGATAATAAAGCATTATTTTTGCTTTACCAAGGTGTTGGTGAATCCATGTTCAAGAAAATTACACAAACAAAATTAAGTAAAGAAACATGGGACAAACTTGCCACTTTATTCAAAGAAGTGAACCGTGTAAGAGAGTTCGTTTGCAAATACTTCGAGGTGAATTTGAAAATGTTCACATGAAAGAAGGTGAATCAATTTTTGATTATTTTTCTCACCTTCTTTCGATTGTTAATCAGTTGAAAAGAAATGGATAAACTATTGAATATGCTCGAGTTGTTGAGAAATATTGCGATCACTTTACAAAGTAATTTAACCATGTGGTGGTTGCAATAGAAGAGTCAAAAGACTTGGATCAACTCACAATTGAAAAGTTGATGGGATCACTCCAAGTGCACGAACAACGCATTCAAAAGAATTCTAATCTTGGCACCATAAAGCAAGATTTGGAATCAAAGCTTAATTTACAAAACCAAAATCAAGAGGTGGAGGTTCTTAACGTAGAGGAAGTAGTAATTGAGGAAGAGGACGAGGTAGAAGTAATTTTCAAAACCCAAATCAATAGGAAGAAATAAACAACTTTGGCAATCAATAAGGCAGAGGAAGAGATAGAGAAAGATCTGGTTGTGGCCTTGGGTATAGAAACTGAAATACTATTGAATGTTATAATTGCAACAAAGTTGGGCATTATGCTTCTGAATATTGGAATAATAATGAAAAACAATCAAATTTTGCCTAAACCTCTAAGTAAGAAAACAAGGAAGGCACACTTCTTTTGACACATGAAGAGTCTAGACATCAAACTGGTATTTGGTATCTTGACTCAGGAGCAAGTAATCTTATGTGGGGGAAAAGAGAACTCTTTGTCGAACTTGAAGAAAATGTTAACGACAACGTGAGCCTGGGAGATTCATCCAAAGTAGCAGTCAAAGGTACGGGAAAAATTAAATTTTAGCAAAAGAATGATGCTACATAATATATCTCTAATGGGTATTATGTACCTAATATGAAAAGTAGTATTTTGAGTGTTGGGCAATTACTTAAAAAGGGGTATGTAATACACATGGAGAATCTTTCTCTTTTTATAAGAGGCATAAAGGGAAGACTCATAACAAAAGTCCAAATGTCAAACAATTGCATCTTTCCGTTGCATCTAAGTACGAGTTTTGAGAAGTGTTTTCAAGGGTTAATTAGCAATAAGTTGTGGAAATGACATCTTCGTTTTGGACACTTGAACTTTGATGGTCTTAAGCATTTGTCAAAAGCAAATATGGTCCATGGGTTGCCATCAACTGAAACGGTAGAATATGTACATGAAATGCATACTCTTAGTAAGCAACAACGAAATAGCTTTCAAAGTGAAAAATCTTGGAGGGCTCATACACCTTTACACTGGGTACACACAGATATTTGTGGACCTTTCGAGACATCATCTCTTGGAGGTAACAAGTATTTATCTCGTTCATTGATGATTTTAGCAAAAAGTTATGGGTTTATTTTGTAAAGGAAAAATCAGCTACTTTTGATATTTTTAAAAATTTCAAGGTATTCGTTGAGACGAAGAGTGGCTATAAGATCAAAATTCCTAGGTCTGATAGAGGTAATGAATACACCTCAAAAGATTTTCAAGACTTTTGCAGAAAGTAAGGTATCAAGCAACAATTTACAACTTGATATACCCCGTAACAAAATGACATTGCAGAGAGAAAAAATTGCATAATTCTTGACATGACAAGAACCAAGTTGAAGGAGAAAAATTTATCAATAGATTTCTGGGCTAAAACAGTGGCTTGTACAACTTATTTATTGAATAGATGTCCAACTAAAAGTGTTAAAAATATGACACTGCAGAAAGCTTGGAGTGGCTACAAACCAACTATTAGTCATCTTCGAATCTTTGGTTGTGTAACCTATGCACGTGTATTAGAAGCGAAAAGGAAAAAGCTAGATGATCAGGATGAGAAATGCATTTTTGTTGGTTATAGTAAGGAGTCAAAAGCTTACAAATTCTACAATTCGCTAACTAATAAAGTAGTGATTAGTAGAGATGTTGTTTCTTGTGAAAATGAAACATGGAAAATGAATGGAGAAGGTTCAAGTAAACAAAATCAACTTGAAACTAAAGACGAAGAAGAAATGACAAGGCAAGAACGTCAAGAACAAGCAATTGCAACTCTTCCTTGTGAAACTGAAGAGTTAGATTTGTTTTGTCTCTATGCTGATCGTGAGTCATTGTCCTTCAAAGAAGTTGTCAAAGAGGATTGTTGGAAGAAAGCAATGGTAGAGGAAATTTGTGCTATCGAAAAGAATGACACATAGGAGTTAACTTCACCTTCAAGAGGACAACAATCCATTGATGTCAAATGGGTTTAAAAAAATTAAGAAAATAGTAAATGGAAAGATTGATCGCTATAAGGTGAGACTTGTCACCAAAGGTTACAAGCAAAAATGTGGAGTTGACTATGAAGACATTTTTTCTCCAGTTGCTCATCTTGATATGTTAAAAATGTTGATATCTCTTGTAGCACATCATGGTTAAAAGATATTCCATTTAGACATTAAATTAGCCTTTCTAAATTGAATACTTGAAGAGAAAGTCTATGTTGATTAACCTGAAGGATTTGTAATAAAAAGGCAAAAGGAGAAGGTGTATCATCTCAAGAAGGCTTTGTATAGACTAAAACAAACCCCGTGAGCATGAAATTCTCGAATTGATAAATATTTCCAAGAGAAGGGTTTCACCTAATGTCCTTTGAAGAATGCAATTTACACAAAGAAAAATGTGAAAGGTGAAATGCTTACAACTTGTCTTAATGTAGATGATTTACTTTTTATTGGGAATAGTCAAAAGATGTTTGATGACTTCAAGCAAGCAATGTTCAAGGAATTTGAAATGACAAACGGTAGACTTATGTCTTTCTTTCTTGGTATTGAAGTTCATCAACAAGATTATAGCATTTTCTTATCACAAAAAAGGCATTTCGGTGAGCTACTTGAAAAATTTAGGATGAAGAATTGCAATCTAGCGGAAATTCTTGTTACTCCTAGTTTGAGAACGACAAAAAATAAAGAAGGAAAATATGTTAATCCTACCCTTTTCAAGAGCTTGATCGAAAGTCTGTGTGACCTCACAATCACAATGCCGGATATTGTCTATGATGTTAGTCTTTTAAGCTGGAATATGGAAGCACCTAAAAAGTCTCATTGGCTTGTAGCAAAAAGGATTTCGAGGTACATTAAAGGTACCATGAATTTTGAGCTTTTGTATGGCTATTGTGATAGTGATTAGGTAGCTGACCAAGGTGAGAGGAAAAATATTTTTAGTTATGTGTTCTTTCTTGGATCGACAACTTTTGCTTGGACATCAAAGAAGAAAAGCGCGGTAGCTCTATCATCATGTGAAACTAAGTATGTTGCATTATTCTCAATAGTTTGCCAAGCAATATGGCTAAAGAATTTGTTGAAGGAACTTAATCATCCACAAGAAGATTCAACTGTCATATACGTTGATAATAATTCTAGAATTAAGTTGTCAAAGAATACAGTGCAACATGGAAAGAGCAAACATATTGATCTCAAGTATCATTTCTTACGAGATCATGTCAAGATGAAGACAATTTCTTTGGAGTATTGCAACACTTCAGATCAAATGGTAGATATTTTCAAAGAGGCACTACTAGCTAATACATTCAAGAAGTTAAGATCTCTACTTGGCATGAGGATGGGTTTGGTTTGAAAGGAGTGTTGGAAATTGTAAATCAAAAGTCCATTAATTACATTCATGGAATATGATTTAAGTTCATGGTACTTAGCAAGGTAAATTAATTGAATATATATGATGCATCTTTGAAGGAAGGCCATAAACCTAGTCAAATATATTTTAGTTTTTCCAGAGATTTATGCAATAGTTAGAGTAAGATACTACTAATATAAATAGGGGTGCTTTGCAAGTGTTTTGGCAAGCAAAAGAGAAAGCTAAAAAGTGAGTGAAAAGAAGAAAATATTGAGAGAAAAGTGAGTTCATTTTGTAAAAGTAGTAGCCTATATACTTTGTGAGTTTTTATATTCAATACAAATTATATTTAGTGGTAATTCTACTTCTTTGTGCACTTAAACTTGTCTAAGGATTTGTAAATCCAAAATAGTTTCCGTTGATCAGTTTCTTGAGGAGAGAATGTCATTTACCATGAGTTTTTGCTTGAATTCAAAATATTTTCACAAAGTTTTAGTTATCTCCATCTTCCCTCGTAACATCAAGTGTTGTTAAATAAAGTCTTATGTTTAATGATATTTCGTCATTTGATCTTTTTGTTTGTTCATTAAACTATTCAATTCTACTTTACTATTACTAATGTTATTCTTTAAATGTTATCTTATTATGGCAAAATCATTATTCTATTGCAATTTTATACATGCATCTATATTTGCATTAAAAAAGGATGGATTTTAATCTAAATTTAAGATTTATTTAATTTCATATTATGTAACACAAATTTTGTGCAATAAACTACTTTATATTTTTTTAATTTTATTAAAAATTATTTCATTCCACAATATGCATTGACTTAAGTATAAAAGACTAGATTCTATTTGAAATGTATATAAATATATTGAAAATAATAAATTTTAAATCGAATTTATTTTTTTCTCTTTAATCTCGTGGGTAAGAAAAATTTTGTTAATAGACTATTTTGTATTTTTTTTCAGTTTTTAAAATTAAAATCTTTTGATTTTCCATTTGATTGTAGATTTTTTATAAATGATTTTAATAAATTATTTTATCTACTTTTTTACTATAATAAGTAAATAGATAAGAAACAAAAAAGAAGAAGTAAAAAGTAGCTTTTTTTAACAAATATTTTTCATAATTTAAAACTAAAATTTTATGATTTAGAAATTAATTGCATTCTTTTTGTTGAATGATTTTATCAAATTATTTTTTCTTACTTTAACAAATAAATATAAAATACTTTTCAATATGAGGCTTGGTTTAGTAAAGTTCAATAGCATGGGAAAATATAGGTAAAACTAAGACTTCATGGGAAACATTTACCCATTTCTTCAACTATTATCTGTTCTATTGATTCCTGTCTTTCCTGCTAGTTCAACATTTTACAAGGACAACACACGTTGTGAAGTCCACTTGCCAGTATATTCAAAGTGAGTATATGCATGTTTGTAGCTAAACCAAAGTACTAAACATTGCCTAATTTCAGTGCATTGTGGCATATTATTAGCATTTTCCATTCTAGTTTTTCTCCTAATCAGTATCATATATTGTAACATCCCATTCCACATCTGTTCTTTGTAAGATTTGTATGCACTTTATAATGGTTTGGATTCACTACTACTGTCATCACCGGCTTAAGCATTTTGGGCCAGTTAGTTACGCTCAAGTATGGTGGCAGGCCATTAGTTGGGCTTGGCTCGTTACAGGTGATATCAAAGTAGGCTCTATGCGGATTCCATGTCGCCTGGGATTTTGGGCTGTGGTTCTGTTTGTATTTAGGCTGCAACGAGGACATCGTGTCTTTAGGGGGGATTCTGTAACGCTACATCCCACACCGGTTCTTTGTGAGATTTGTGTGCACTTTATAATTGCTTAGGTTCATTATTAATGTCATTACCGGCTTAAGCATTTTGAACCAATTGATTAGGATCAAGTGTGTTAGCAGACTAATAGTTGGGTCTGGTCATTACATATATGTTTGGAGCTGCTAATCATGCTCATAGTCATATTAATTAAATTTGATCATGGCAGACTCTTTCATTAGATTATCAACTTGCTGAGACATGCCTTGCTTTCCCTTTCACTCATCAAGTAAGTTTGAAATGACGTTCTTTTGAAGTATTTGTAACTTCTCTACC
This sequence comes from Cordia subcordata, assembly GCA_028554755.1. NCBI lineage: Eukaryota > Viridiplantae > Streptophyta > Magnoliopsida > Boraginales > Cordiaceae > Cordia > Cordia subcordata. Next base: position 4,224,714 of record JAPTOF010000020.1, read on the forward strand.
TATCCGTCCAACTGTATCAATGGGTGGCTCAAGGATAAAGCACAATCATACATAACAGCAAGTATTATTATGATAGAACAGTTATCATACATAAAAATACTTATTGAAAAGGAATTCAGTAATCTTAAGAAATGAGTAATCTTGCAGGGAGTTAGATAAGTTCGAAATTAGCTTTGGTTTTGTCTGTTCATCCCATGCAGAAAAATAAGACCCAGAGTTGCCCCTATTGCTATTTTGTGGAGATCAATCGCAAAAACATAGCTACGGACTCAGGTTTACTCGATTCAACCAAGCCATTGCCCATCACATTTTTCTGGATCACATTGCAGTACTCGTTTCTTGGGTCAGCTGATCTTTTCACCTTAGCAGGATTGTTGGAATTTTCCTTTGGAGAAGCACTAATTAGCATGAATCATGAGATCATTGGCTATATCACTATCTTGGGCATCGCTGGCCATGGAATACTAAACTCAGCGCAGTGACTGTATTCACAGTCAACGGTTTTACAGGCAACTCTAAGCACAAACCATGGCTCTCTGGTCACAACTTTAATCATTGCAGATTGGATCTGTTCTACTGGCTAATTTGTGTGTTAAGTCTACTGAACTTCTTGCATTATCGTTTCTAGGCGTTGCGTTACATGTACCGCTCGATAAGGTCTAACAAGTAACCTTTAGGCAGTGGAAAATGATGCTATTTTCTGGCAGGCATAAAAATATTGGTTGTAAATATATATATGTCCAATGATTTTCTGGATCTTCATTTCGAAGCCAGAAACTAAAGAGGAAATGACAAGAATGTTCAAATATAATCCTTTTCCATACCATGCAATTTTCTTTTGTGAGTTCCACTTTGTCCGCCTTGTTCATTCTCACATTACATGTGGACCCACCTCTCACTCAATTCTGAGTTTCACGCAATTTTCAATTTTTATTTGATTTAGAAGTGACATTTTCATTAGAGTAGATAATGTTGGCACTCCCAAAAATGCCAAAATTTTTTCGGAAATGAAGAAATAAAAAAGGAAACATAAAAAGAAGAGGGGGATGTAAATTGTATCAAAGAAACGTGGTATTTTTACTTTTTGAAAGTCGAAAATTTTTCCTTAATTGTTGGAATCATGCAATGTTCCCAGCTTTTTACTTCTATCATGGGTGGGTTGTGGTTGAAGGGTCAATATCGGTGCAACCAAAGATTACCACCCTTGTTGTCGTGCATAAGTTGGATATGCATGGCTGACACCTGCACTTTGTTGCAATATTTGCCATGAGCAAAGGCAAAGCTACATTATAGTCAGGGGAATAGTATATTTTTTATAATTTTTCAAACAAAAAGAGGTCAAATATATGAGGCGTACCACCTCATGATGAGATGCACCTCCTCATGATGAGAGTGTTATTATTATTTCCTAAGTAAAAAATAAAAAATAAATTAGGACAAAAAAATATATGTAACTAGTTGTGTCGTGAAAAGTAAGAAAAAATAGAGAGAGAAAGGAGAAGAAAATAAAGAATAGCACAACATATGATTGATTTTCAACTTATATATAAAAATGTATTTAATAACATCATGAGTTCTAACCAAAAGAATAATAATAGCATTGTCGATGTCCAACAATCTCAAATTGCTAAGTCATGTAGGAGGATCATTATCAAATACAGTTTTATTTACCATGAGATTAGTTATGTTTTTTTTTATGTGTATTACTGTATCATTATCATAGCAAATATTATATATTTTACAATAATTTTTTAATTTATATAAATGTTTATCCATAAATGTTGCCTCGCTGAATACTGGGTCTTGGCTCCGCCTCTGACCTTGAGCCACTAGCAAGGAAGAAGTGTCCTTTAACAGGTGCAAATGGACAGTACGTGGCTTAGCGTCAAGATCATGAGGACTTGATAAAGATAATTCATAATTTTCTATTGGGATAAGTCTCTTAGGTTTTGGACGTTCAGGACAGTCTTGGCCTGCAACTTGTAAGGACAATAAGGACAAACATAATATGGTGTAGATGAATAATAGAATGCACAAATGATGAACTCTTCTATATACCATTGAGAGATTAATTAATTAAGATTAATATGTTTACCTCTCTCTGGTTGGGAGTTTTAAACAAGAATGGGCAAATGTTTGTAACATCACCATCTCTACTTAAATAGGAAATTTCAATTCTTTATTACTACAAAAGAATCGATATATCTGCAAAAGACTCCATGCTTGTGGCTTGGACGCAATCATCACATATCCGTCCAATTGCATTTGACAAACAGGATTCAGCAATATGCAGCGAAAAGCACCCATGAATTAACATACAAAATTCTTCTAAGGACTTATCAGTTACAATCAGCCACACATCAGCAAAAATATGGCTAATATTCTAGTTGTATTATTGACATTAAACTTAATTGGGCAAGTAGCACTCTACTTTGCTTAAAAACCACCAAAGAAAATACAAGAGGTTTCTGCAGCCAGTCGTGTTTAAAAAAAGGCCAAAGTATTGTGTTCACTATTCTCATATTGGACATGATTGTAGTTCGTGTTCAACGCTTCGTCATAAAAAGTAAAAGAAAATTCAGAACACGAACATCTAAAATTCAATTGAATTTTATGATTTTTATTACCCAATCAGATAGTGTTTTCTATCGAAATCTGAAAAATCTGAACCAATTCCTACGACTAGGTGAAAGGTGTGACTAACTGAGAATTGAAAAAGGAGAAAATGCATTATTTTGGTTGGAAGGAAATAGAGAAGAACTTAACAATAAAATAGATGTAATCAACTCAAATCTTGCACACCTTTATGAACAATAGTTTTGACATTGTGCTTTTTTTAAAATTTGAATAATTTGATTTAACAAATAGAAAAAAAGAAATAAAAAATAAAAGAACGCCCAAAACTTGAATAATAGAAATTGAATTGGGATTTATGATTTTTAATACCAAACCAATTATTTTTTTCTCTCTCAAAATTCAAAAATTTAACCTCAAACATCAGAAACCTCTAGGTGAAAACAATGGAAAGCATCATTTTGATTGAAAAAGAAAAAGAAAATAATCAAATCAATAAAAAATTATGAAGATACATTTATTTTATTAATAGTAGTTTTGATATGGGGTTGCCTCTTTTTATATACTAGAGAAACCGATTAGAACTATCTTTAAAACTTGTTCGTTTATTTTCCATAAGAGTGAATAAATTTCGCAATCTATAAAGGGCAAAATTTGTATCACTAATATCAACCCATACTTCAGGGAAGAACTCCCAAGTTAATAATGATTACACCAGCCCCTTGAAAATAGACTTGGACCGAGATTTAAGTAAAATATCATGTCTACAAGATTACAAGGATGATGCCTAATCTTGAATTCGGGTTCGGGATGTTGCGGGATTCGCAGGTTCGGGGATTACAATTTTTTTTTAAATTTTAATTCTTCTACTGTATTCTGGACTTTTTAGGTACCCGTGGGTTTGGGACGTTTCGAAAATGAGATTTACTTTTAATTTTGATCAGGGTTTGGGACGAGATGGTATCTGGGTATCAAATTTGGGATTCTTTTGTGAGTAAGGTACTCGTTTCGTTGATATTTCTATATATTTTAAATGTCCATGTAGATGCCAAGGATTGAGCCAAAATAGACAACTCTTGCACACATTTTAAAGCAATCATAGGATCTATGACTATCACTTAAAAAGATAATTATTTGCAACAAGCAAAGAGTGATTTGGGTGATTTCTTGGATCAAATAATTTCCAACATTGTTGTACAGTTGGTTTAAGCTTAGCCAGCATTTGGAAAGCTTGAATTTTTTAATTATTGAAGGTGTTTGGAAAATATAAAGCGGGAGGCTTTAGGTAATAAATGCAGACTTGCTTTGAACCACTATATATCGTGTGTTCTGTCTTTGCTCTATTTTTGTTTCTCTTTGATTATTTGTTATTCTGTTATATCCGTTCGATCAAAGTCATTTTGTGATTGTTTGAGGAACACCTTGGTCCACCTCCAACCCCCCCCCCCTCTTCCCAGGAGGTCAATTTTCCACTCAGAGTCTGTCATAAGTACACAAAATAGAGGAACTAAAACACGAAAGAAGAAAACTAGTTTAGTAGACAATTTGGAACGAAAACAACATAACAAATAGTTTGAAATATATCTTATGGTAAATGGATATTAGGCTTACCTACAAATATGATGATTGCGTCGAACAACTTAATGAAGGTCATATAGCTATCAGGGAATAACGTCTCAGAAGCCTCCTCTCTCAAATAATCATTCATTAATCTAGTGTAACCTCCTTATAAAAAGAAAAAAGAAAGGAGAAAAGGCCATATATAATTTACTCATCCAAAAAGAAGTATATTATTGGCATGTTCGCCACAACATTCAAATGATGAGGATGTAGCTTTGATGGTAGACTGCTCGCTTAGCTTGCTAGAAGTACGGGGATTGGTATCTCGCATCTCCATTTTACCGTTCCTTCTTTTAATCCTTTTTGCTGATCCTTTGCTCCTGCCTCACTTGAGTTGCTGCTATCCAAATTTATCCTAAGATTTATCACTCCAACAGCAAAAAGTTCTTTTTTCGTATTTGGTGTTCTTTATAACTTACGAGATAGTTCGAGTTTGGTTTTTCACTTTATAAAAACAAACTAACTTTTACAATCTAAAAGTCCACTTTGTGAAAAAGAAGCTGTTTGGTTTTTTATCTTGAAACTCGATTTGAGCCAAAAGTCAACAGAGTTTTAGGATTAGTTAAAATTTATTACTTATTCCTTTGCAATTTGCATGAAGGAGTTTTAAAACTTCCTTAAACGAAGGTAGCCTTGTTACTTTTGTTACTAATATTTCTTGAATTACAATTATTGTTAAAAAATAAATAAAATATAATAAATTAAAAATGAAAAAAACCTTAAATTTTTAAATGTAATAAAAATAAATTGAAAAATTTTAATAAAATAAGAAATAACTAAATTAATTTAATTAACTAAAAATGAATAAAAATATAATAATATAAATAAATACTAATTCAATTAAAAGTAATAATTTAAATGTTTAATAATTTAATAGTCATTTTAATTTTTAATTTGATAATAATTTATTAATTGTCTTGTAACTTAATCACTTTTCATTTATATCGTGTAGAACAAGTAATTGTATATTACTAGAAGTTTCAAATGTCCTTTTAGTAATTTAGACAATTAATTGTAATTTTAAAATGTAAAAACCAAATATAATTTCATTTAATACAAGTCCATTTCATATAAAAATAACCAAACATATTTCTTTTCTCACCAAAAATCTAACCAAAAGGCTTTCTTTAAAAACGACGTTTTCAAACTGAAAGCCACACTAGCCTTATTCTTATAATATTTGACACTGCTTGTGTCATCTTCATAATATTTAAAATCTTATTTTTTTAATTTCATTTCATCTTTTTGCTGATCCTTTGCTTCTGCCTCACCTGAGTTGCTAATACAAAAATAATCCTAAGATTTGTCATGCAAATAGCAAAAACTTGGTTTTTTCATATTTGGTGTTCTTTATATAAGATTTATTCTTTACAGTATTTGACACTGCTTGTGCCATCTTCATAATATTTAAATCTAATTTTCATAATATCTGCTACTATTTTATATGTTTACAATATTGTTTTCGATTAAGAAGAAAATTTAATAGTATTGATGTATGTGTGTCTATGCATACATACATACATACATACATACATATATATATATAGTATTAACATTGAGTTCATTCTAACAATGTTTTAATGGCAATCTCAAACAACCTAATTGTTTTGCATTTTATTTTCTTGAAATTAGGGAACCCATGGTTTAAGAACCTGTATACGGAGTTCTTGTTATAATAGTGGGAGAAAACAGAAAAAATAAAAAATAGTTTTGTATAGTGTCTTGTTTTTATTTTGCACGGTCTCTTGTTCTGAGATTTTAAGCCTATGAAACATGGGTGGGTTGAGGTTGAAGGGCCAACATTAATACGACCAAAGATTACCACCCTTGTTGTCGTGAGTAAGTTGGAAATGATTGGCTAGCACCTACAATTTTTTGCAATATTTGCCATGAGCACAGGCAAAGCCACATTATGGTAAGGGGGATAGTATATTCTTGATAATTTTTCAAATAATAATAGGTCAAATTATATGAGGTGCATCCCCTTATGATGAAGGTGCACCTCCTCATGACAAGAGTGTTGTTATTATTTCTTAAGTAAAAAATAGAAAGTAAATTAGGACAAAGAAATATATGTAACTGGTTGTGTTGTGAAAAGTGAGAAAATATGAAGAAAAATAGAGAGCGAAAGGAGAAGAAAATAAAGAATAGCACAATATGTGATTGATTTATCAACTTATATATATAAAGAAATGTATTTAATAATATCGTGAGTTCTGACCAAAGGAATAATAATAGCATTGTCGATATCCAACAATTTCAAAATGTTGAGTCATGCAGGAGGATCATTATCAAATACAATTTTATTTACCATGACTATGCTTATGTTTTTTTGTGTATTGAGATATCATTATTATAGCAAATATTATATATTTTAGGATAATTTTTTAAATTTATATAAAAATTTATCCATAAATGTTGCTCCACTGAGTAATGGGTCTTGGCTCCACCCCTAACCATGAGCCATCAACACCACCACAGCAACAAGGAGAGAGTGTTCTTTAACGAGTTGGTTTTGCAAATGGATAGTACTTGGCTTAAGATCAAGGACATGAGGACTCGATAAAGATAATTCGTAGTTTTCCACTGGGATACTTCCCTCTAGTTTTGGATGTTTGGGACGGCATTGGTCTGCAACTTGTAAGGACAATGAGGACAGACATAATATAGTGTAGATGAATACTAGAATGCACAAATGATGAACTCTGCAGGACACCATTGAGAGATTAATTAGTTGAGACTAATATGTTTACCTCTCTTTGGTTAAGAGTTTAAGTGAGAATGTGCAATTGTTTGTAACATAACCATTTCTACTTAAAAAGGAAATTTCAGTTCTAAATTACCATAAAAGAATCGATATATATATATATATATATATATGTGTGTGTGCGCGCGCGCGCACGCACGCGAAATACTCCACGTTTGTGGCTTGAACGCAACCATCGCATTTCCATCCAATTGCATTTGGCAAACAAGATTCATTAATGTGCTGCGAAAAGCACCAATGAATTTACACACTACATTCTTCTAAGGATTTATCGATTACAATCATCCAGACATCAGCAAAAATGTGGCTAATATTCTAGTTATATTATTGACATTAAACTTAATTGGGGCAAGTAGCACTCTACTGATTTGGTTGATTTTTTAGATCAGATAGTTTTCAAGTTTGTTGTACAGTTGGTTTGAGTTTGAAAAGCTCAGATTTTTTAATTAATGGAGGTGTTTGGAAAATCCCAAAGCGGAAGACTTTAAGTAAAAGATGTAGGCTTGCTATGAACCATTATATGTTGCTCTGTTTTTGCTTCTCTTCAATTATTTGCTATTCTATTACATCCGTTCGATCAAAGTCCTAAGTTAGCCATTAAAATCAATATTCTTGACGAACACCTTATCGATCCGCTCCCCTCTCCTCCCCCGAGGTCTATAGCTTCCTACACAACTGAGCTTCCTAAGAATTGAGTAGTGAGGTATATAACGATTCATTGTGATCAAGTTCGATTTTAAGTTCAAAATTATACCTCATATAAAAAATCTTACTTGATTGTAGACTTGTTTAGAGTATTCATTAGGACACACTCTTATATCACAATCCTTATGATTTTGGATGTATCTAATATACTCCTGCCTAAAATAATTTTCTCCTCATAAAACGAAATGCTATCAATTTTCTTCAAAGTTTACCGAATTATTAATGCATTTGTCTTCTGCATCTTGGATTAACAGTCTATTTAGGGCCCGTACGTATTGGTTCTTTCACAAAGAAAAAAGAAATATATATATATATATGTGTGTGTGTGTGTATATATATGTATATATTGTTTTATGTAACTTTGAGAAAATTATTTTATTAACCTTTCAAAAGATATTTATCTGAAAAGTTTGAATTTCTGACTCTTTGAAAAAGTTAAATTTGAGTTAGAATTTCAAATTTTTTTCTTTTAAAAGTCAAAATATTTACCAATTACACAAAAGAGATATTTTTCATGAAAAAGTACTCTTTTATGGAGGGGGAAAAAATTTTAAAAAAAAAGTCAATCCGAATAGGTCTTTAACCCAACTTGTGGACCATTAAAAATGCTTCATGTGAACTTAAAAGTTGAATTAACTCGTTTAACTCATTTCCGAAAGAATTAGTAGAAAGCCAAGTTGAAAAGATAAAAAGCTTTATTCAAGTGAATTTAAACTTTTCATATTTATTTTTATTCTACACTCTATATATATTTTTGAATTTAGTCTAGATTAATATAATATAATTCAACAAATAGCAACATGAAAAGATAAAAAAAATGGCAAATTCTGAACATCTAAAATTCAATGTGGTTTAATATTTGATACCCGATTAAATAGTTTTTTATTGTTGAAATTTGAAAATCTGAAACTGATTCCTACCCCTAAGTGAAAGGCGTGACTAAAGAATTGAAAAAGTTGAAGAGGGAATATATTCTTTTGGTTGGAAAGGAAATGGAAAAGAACTTAAATTTAGAACATATGTAAACCATACCTGGCTTCCTTGTAAGAACAGTAGTTTTGCGTTATGCTTTTGTTTAAAATTTGTACAATTTGATTTACAAATAGTAAGAAGAAATAAAAAATTAAAAAAAATAAACAAAACCCGAATATAAGAAATTGAATGGATTTTATGATTTTAATATCTGAATATAGTTTTTTCTCTCTCAAAATTCAAATTGAAACCCGAAGATCGGAACTAATTCCAAACTTCAGGGGAAAGACATAATTACCTAGAGAAGAAAACAAAAGAACACGTCATTTTGATTGGAAAAGAAAAAGAAAAAAACTAAATAATAAAATAAATGTATATAAAATTACAACGATACATTGACAAACACTTCTACTAATGGTAGTTTTGACATAGATGCCTCCTTGTATATAGTAGAGAATATCTTTAACACTTCTTTTAGTTTTGTTGAATGTGGCTTGTATTTTTGGACAACAATAATAGCAAATTTCCTTGTTAGCATATTATTTTATTCGCTTGTTACCTTTTGTAACACATAATTAATTAGTTGCCTTTTCTGCTTAATAGGTTTAAGAAACCTTTGCACTATAAATATGTGGCAATACTCATTATTTTATGTGTGAGAGAGAAACCAAAGTGAGAGCCTTGTAGCATTCGTGATCAATAATAGAATTATTCTTTGCTGCCCGTGGACGTAGGCTTTAAAGCCGAACTACGTAATTCTTGTGTCCGTTATTTCTTCTCGTATTCTTCGTGTTTGCATGTTTTTTCTCAACAAATTGGTATTAGAGCTTAGGCATTAATCCGCTACTTGAGGGAAAAAGGAATAATCAAAACTCAACCAAACAAGGCCTTAACCAAATAAAGCTTAACCAAACAAGGCCTTAAAAGTCACCCTCTCTGCCTTCGGTGAATCTCTTCATTGGAGTGACGAAATCAACGGTGGTTGGTATCGTTGTGTTCGTCGTCGTGCAAAGAACTCAACGGTATCTCTTTCATCGAGTTTGGTGGCCGGAGGAGAGAGTTTCCATTGAAGAACTCGAAGCTCAAGGTCGCGGCGGTGAAGCTTACCTGTGAGTGCAACAGCGTTCTGAAGGTACCGAAAGGGTCGCCGGCCGACGGGGAGAAGACTACTGTGCTCGGCGTCGGCGTTGGTGGCGTGGTTTGCGAGCTAGCTTCGGGTAGGGGCTGTTTTTTTTGTTTGGGTTGGCTAGCGGGTAAAGAAGAAACAACCCGCGGATTGGTGGTTTTGGTTAAGTTGGGTTCGGGTTTGGTTTGTATGTTTTTTGGGTTTGGGTGGGGAAATTTAGTTGGGCCGAGTTTGCTTGTTTTTAGTTTTGGGTTTGGTGGAGCAAGGGTTTGGATCGGGCCAAGGTAGAGGCTTTGTCCAATTTTCTTTAGGTCTTGGGTATTTTTGTTTTGGGACTGAAAGTTTTTTTTTTTTTTTTGTTGGGCTTGGGTAGTTTTCAAAATAAGAAGAAAAAATTTTCTTTGGGCTTGGGTTGGGTATAGCCTAAGAGAAAAAAAGAAAAAAAAAAGAGTATTTATTTATTTTGATTGGGCCTAGTCCATGAAACAAAAAAAAAAAAAAACTAATTTGACCATCTGACCAGATTTGACCTTTGACCAGGGTTGACCGGAGTTTGACGTTGACCATTGACCAAGGGTTGACCGGATTTGACCAAAGCCTTACCCCATGTTTTTCGATGTGCTGAGTCCGTTTTTGGGCTCTGTTTTTCCAGATTTTGCTCCAAAGTACGTGTTTAGGAACAGTGTTAACTTTGACCAATAGGTTTGACTTTGACCGGTGTTGACCAAAGTTGACCGGGGGTGTTCCTAAGGTTTAACGACGTGCTGAATCTGTTTTTGCGGTCTGTTGAGCCAAATTCTATCCCGAAGTGCGATTTTTGTGCAAACGAAAATGTCTTCCACAGGTGGTGGTCAACTTTGGTCAACACCGGCCAAAGTCAAACCTATTGGTCAAAGTTAACACTGTTTTTGCGGTCTGTTGAGCCAAATTCTATCCCGAAGTGCGATTTTTGTGCAAACGAAGATGTCTTCCACAGGTGGAAAGTTTGAAATCAAGAAGTTTGATAGGAGAATGAGTTTCAGTCTATGGAGGATCAGATTCAAGGCATTTATGACAATGCAAGGACTTTGGAAAGTCATTAAAGAAGTGATCCTGGAAAAGACGAAACCAGCAGCTAGAGAAGAACTCGAAGCGAAAGCCTTGAGTGCAATACTTATGTCCGTGACAAATGAAGTATTGCTAGAGATTGCTGAGAAAACGACAGCAGTTGAGGCTTGAAATACTTTGGTGAAATTGTATGCATCGAAATCTCTCACAAATCGCCTCTACTTGAAGAAGCAATTGTATCATCTTAGAATGAAAGAAGGTACCTCACTAAAACAATACCTTGATGAGTTTACCTCTTATTTTATTGCTTTGAAGGATGTGGGTGTTAAAATTGATGACGAAGATCAAGCTATGATCGTATTATGCTCCTTACCGCCTTCATATATGAACTTTGTGAACACTATGTTGTACAGGAGGGATAAAATTACCTTTGAAGATGTGATTACTTCATTAAAATCGAAAGATCTTCAAACACATATTCCGGGACATAGGAAAGAAGTTCATGGGGAAGGTTTAATGAGTAGAGGGAAATCGGAGAATAGAGGGGGATCTTCGAGTAGAAAGAAAGGCAAGTTAAGGTCAAAATCAAGAGCAAGGAAGCTACGTTGTTTCGAGTGTGGTGAAAAGGGTCATATTAAGAAAGAATGTCCAAAACTGAAAAAGGGAAAGAGAAAGATGGAGAATTCAGCTAATGTGGTGGAGAGTGCTGACAGTGATGGAGATAACTCGAGTAGTACCGGGGAAGTTTTGACTATGAGTGGATCACAGTGGCATAATCAATGGATTCTTGATACTGGTGCAACGTTCCATATGTGTCCTAGACGCGACTGGTTCTCTTCTTAATCCAAAAGAGAAGGGAAAGTCTTTCTAGGCAATGATCTTTCGTTGAAGGTGGAAGGAATGGGCATCGTAAATATCAAGATGTTTGATGGTATTACAGAATCTCTCGAGTGTTGGCATGTACTAGAGCTGAAGAAAAACTTGATTTCTCTTTGATACAAATTCCGAAGTGAGAATAGTGTCTTAAAGGTGACCAAAGGTGCAATTGTGCTCTTGAAAGGGAACTTGACTGGCGGCCTGTATGTCCTTCAAGGTAGTACAGTTACAGGTGTTACAGCTGTTACATCCGAGGAGAGTGATAATGACACTACGCAGTTGTGATACAAAAGGTTGGGCCATATGAGCGAGAGGGGACTGACCGAGCTGAGTAAGAGGGATTTGCTTTGTGGACAAAGAACTTGAAAGCTTGAATTCTGCGCGCATTATGTCTTTGGAAAGCAAACTAGGGTGAAGTTCAGCAAGGGGCAGGAGAACACCAAAGGTACACTTTATTATATTCATTCTGATCTTTGGGGTCCTAATAAAGTTTCTTCCAAGAAAGGTGCCAAGTATTATATCACTTTCATTGATGCATACTCTCGGATGGTGTGGATATACTTCTTGAAAACTAAAGATGAGGTATTTCCAACATTTGTCGAGTGGAAAACATTGATTGAGAAGCAGACTGGTAAACAAATTAGACTAACAATGGGTTGGAATATTGCAATAAAAAGTTTGATGAGTTCTGCAAGAAACATGGCATTGTGAGACACCGCACATGTGTAAGAACACCACAATAAAATGGAGTTGCAGAACGCATGAATAGAACTCTGATGGAGAGAGCTCGTTGTATGCTATCCCAATCTGGTTTGAGTCAAGACTTTTGGGCTGAAGCCGTCAATACGGCATGCTACTTGGTGAATAGGTCTCCATCCAAATCTATTGAATTGAAAACTCCTTTTGAGTTATGGTCTGGTAAGCCTGCTGACTACTCTCGATTGAGGGTGTTCGGTTGCCCTGCATACGCTCACGTGAAGGATGGCAAGTTGGAGCCAAGGGCAAAGAAATGCATATTTCTAAGCTATGCGTCCGAGAGGAAAGGTTACAGGTTGTGGTGCACATATCCAAAGTCTCCAGGTTTCCTCATCAGCAGGGATGTCATATTCAATGAGTCTGCTTTATTAGACCAAGAAAAAGAGAAAGCGGTAGCTGGTTTAGACCACGGTGTCAAAGAGCAGGTAGAGGTATTTGTTGATGTTCCAAATGTTCCATCTAGTAATAATAGCAGCCAAATTCAGCTGACTCAACCAATTGAGGTATATGATCAAAATGTGCCTGAACAACAGAAGTACAGCATTGCCACTGGGCGAGAAAGGAGACAGATTAGAAAGCCTCAAAGGTACGGATACGCTGATCTTGTTGCATATGCTTTGACTGTTGCCGAAACAATTGAAGAACATGAGCCGAATTCATACAAAGAGGCCATATCTGGGAAAGATTCTGCTCAGTGGGTGGGTGCTATGAGTGAGGAGATTGAGTCTCTTCATAAGAATAAAACATGGGAGCTTGTTGAATTGCCTAAAGGACAACGAGTTGTCGGTTGCAAATGGTTTTACAAGAAAAAGGAAAGTACTCCAGGTGTTGACGGTCCTTGATACAAGGCACGGTTGGTGGCAAAAGGCTATACACAAAAGGAGGGTGTTGACTTCAACGAAGTGTTCTCTCCGGTTGTAAAGCATAGTTCCATCAGGGTTTTACTTGCCTTGGTTGCTCTTCATGACTTAGAGCTTGAGCAGCTATATGTGAAAACGGCGTTTTTACATGGTGATCTACATGAGTCAACCGGAGGGGTATGTAGTTCCTAGTAAGGAGAACCATATTTGCAAACTGAAGAAGTCCTTGTATGGGTTGAAGCAGTCACCTCTGCAATGGTATAAGATATTTGACACATTCATGGTAGGTGCTGGATGCACAAGAAGTGCTTATGACAGCTGTGTGTATCTCAAAAAGCTTCCAGATGGTTCGTTTGTGTACTTGTTGTTGTATGTCGATGATATGCTTATTGCTGCTAAAAGCATGTCTGTAATCGACGAATTAAAGAAGCAGCTAGGTGATGAGCTTGAGATGAAGGATCTTGGAGCAGCGAAGAAGATTCTTGGCATGGAGATTCACAAAGATAGAAACGCTGGGAAGTTGTTCTTGTCTCAACAAAGTTATATTGAAAAGGTGCTGGAGCGTTTCGGGATGCTTAAAGCTAAGCCTGTGAGTGTGCCGCTTGCTGCTTATTTCAAGTTGTCTGCAGATTTATCACCTAAAGCCGAGGAGAAGGTGGAGCATATGTCTCATGTTCCATATTCGAGTGCTGTTGGTAGCTTGATGTATGTTATGATGTGCACTCATCCTGATATTTCACATGCAGTTAGTGTTATGAGCAGGTATATGGCATCACCTGGGAAAGTACACTGGGAAGCGGTGAAATGGATAATGAGATATTTGCGTGGCACTACGAATGTAGGTTTACTGTTTAACAAAATGACTGGAGATTGCGCGAGGTTGGTGGGTTATTATGATTCAGACTTTGTGGGTGACCTTGATAAGAGAAGATTTCTAACGGGTTACGTGTTTACTCTCTCTAGATGTGCTATCAGTTGGAAAACAACATTACAGTCTACTGTGGCATTGTCGACTATTGAAGCGGAGTACATAGCAATTGTAGAAGCTGTGAAGGAGGCCATGTGGTTACAAGGCCTGGTTCGTGATCTTGGACTGCAGCAAGATACAAGTGCAGTCTTTTGTGATAGCTAAAGTGCAATCCATCTGACGAAGAATCAGATGTATCATGAGAGGACTAAACACACTGATATCAGATATCACTTTATCAGAGATGTTGTATCACAAGGAATCATATCGGTGCAGAAGATATCTACCCATGAGAATCCAGCAGATATGATGACTAAGGTGGTTCCAGTCAGCAAGTTTAAGCATTGCTTGGACTTGGTTGCTATTTGTGGTGCGGAGCATTGAGCCCTTAGGGGCAGTTGGCTACAAGAATGATGGTGTATTGATTGGAGCGAATACGTGCCAAGGCGGAGATTTGTTGAATGTGGCCAGTATTTTTGGGCAACAAGAATAGCAGATTTGCTTGTTAGCATATTACCTTATTCGCTTGTTACCTTTTGTAGCACATAATTAATTAGTTACCTTTTCTGCTTAATAGGTTTAGGAAACCTTTACTATGTAGCAATACTCATTATGTTATGTGTGAGAGAGAAACCAAAGTGAGAGCCTTGTAGCATTTGTGATCAATAATAGAATTATTCTCTGCTACCCGTGGACATAGACTTTAAAACCGAACCACGTAATTCTTATGTCCGTTATTTCTTCTCGTATTCTTTGTGTTTGCATGTTTTTTCCCAACAAGTTTCTATAAGAGCGAATATATTTTGCAATATCTTGAAATTTGATTTATGCTTCAAAAATCAAAGTACATTTTTTTGTACGACATCCAATATTCCGCTGTAGCTATTTGCATTGGGACTCAAAACCAAGGCCTTTGATGCTTTTACATATTAATTTAAGCCATCAAATATAAAGTATAGCAAATATTTTCGACTTGGATTGCTCCTAAATCAATTTTGATTAAAATAATAGTGTGATTACAAAAATTTTTGAACCAATAAATTACCTAGCTAGCTAGCAATCAAAAGAATTTAGACCCGCAATTTTCTTTTTTCTTTTTTTTTTTTTGGTTTTATGACCATGCATGTCATGGATCATATTCCATGATTTCTTCCAAGCCAAAAACGTGGAGTCATTCACAGATATATCGGTTTTTTTTTCTGGTAATAAAGAACCAAAATTTCTCATTAAGTAGTGATGGTTTTGTTAAAATAATAGCATATATTATAACTCAAAAACTTTAATAGCCAGAGAGGGGTTAAAAAGAAATCTCTCCAAATGGCACTCAATAGAGTTAATCATTTACACATTCTCGTATTCATATGCACCATTTCATGTTTGTTCTCATCATCCTTACAAGCTGGAACCGGCCATCGCCGCCGCCCTCCTCCTCCCCCCGGCGGCTCATGGCAAGTCTTGCAACACAGCGTTGGCGTCTCAGCCATGCACATGCAACTCATGCACGACAACAAGGTGATCATCTTCGACCGCACCGACGTCGGCCCGTCCAACCTTTCGCTTCCCCACGGCAAATGCCTGACCGTAGCCGGGAAGGGCACGGTAGATTGCACCGCTCACACGCTCATCTACGACTTTCCGACCAACACATTCCGGCCTCTGTTCCTCGAAACGAACGTGTGGTGCTCCTCAGGCTCTGTCCACCCCGATGGAACCTTTGTCCAAACAGGTGGCTACGCATTGGGTGCCAAAAAAATACGCCTGTTCCAGCCATGCTACAACAGCCAAGACTGCGATTGGATTGACTATCCACAAGATCTGATGGAGAAAAGATGGTATGCGTCCAACCAAATATTGCCTGATGGGCGTGTTATCATCGTTGGAGGCAACGGTGCATTTAGCTATGAATTCTTCCCTAAGGACTCAGTCAACCCAGCTAACTTACGCCTTTATGACCTTCCATTTCTGAGAGAAACCACTGACAAGCCCGAACCCAACAACTTGTACCCATTTCTGCACTTGTTGCCTGATGGCAACCTCTTTATCTTTGCTAACCAACGTTCGATCTTGCTTGACTATGTTAACAATCGCGTTATTAAAGAATATCCGAGGATCCCTGGAACTGAGATAAGGAATTATCCATGCACTGGATCATCTGTGTTGCTTCCAATGAAGATACCTAATGGTAATCAACCATTAGAGGCTGAGGTGCTGATTTGTGGTGGTACAGTTAAAGAAGCGCCATTGTTGGCGAAATACAAGAAGCAATTTATAGAGGCTTCTAAGACTTGCGGAAGATTGAAGGTGACAGTCCCTAACCCTACATGGGTTATGGAGGAAATGCCCATGCCCAGGACTATGCCAGACATGGTCATATTGCCCACGGGTGATGTCCTCATTGTCAATGGCGCAAGACTTGGTTCAGCTGGATGGGAAATGGGAGATGACGCTGTTTTGAACCCGGTTCTTTACAAGCCAAATGAGATGGATCCGACTAAAAAATTTGAAGTCATGAACCCATCCACCATTCCAAGAATGTATCACTCAACTGCTCTGCTGTTGCCTGATGGGAAAGTCTTGATCAGTGGAAGCAACCCTCATCAGATCAACACTTTCACCGGGAAATACCCAACTGATATGAGCATGGAGGCTTTCTTACCTGACTACATGGCCCCGGAGAAAAACCATTTACGCCCCATGATATTAAGCGTTGGGGTTAAAGACAACGTCTTGATTTACGGCGCGAAATTTCAAATCAGTTTTTACCTGAAATCATACCGCAGTGCTGATCAAATCCAGGTGGTTTTGGCCTACCCACATTTCACCACGCATTCGACTGAGATGAACCAGAGATTGTTAGTGTTACCAATTCAAGAGGTTAAGCCTGCAGAGGGTCTGCTAAGATATGTGGTAACAACACAAGCACCAGGATCAGCTAATGTTGCACCACCAGGCTATTATTTGTTGTTCCTTGTCAATGCTGGTATACCAAGCCACAGCATGTGGGTGAAGGTGAACAACGTGTAAATGCAGTGTGTGTACGTGTGTGTGTGTTCTTTGGGCTCCCTCGTGTAGGGAAAAAGGACAAAAATATATTTTGGTGCAAAATGATGATTTAATATGCGAACATTTGATATGCTTATATTAATTGTATTAATTTTTATTAAGGGTAGTAAGTACTACTACCTTGTCATCTTGCATTTTGGTTTGTACTAATGGTTGGCCTATCAACCATTCATTTTTAATTAGGAGTAGAATAGAGGGTAAGGTTTGGTTCCCCCTCTACGTGTAATTTTTTTTTTTTGTGGCAATAAAATCTTAGGGAGTGCCAGCCCCCTTTGTTGGTAACAAAAAGAAATTATTAACATCACTATTTTATTCATAATATTATGCTCATTTTGACTGGTCACTTAATGTAACACCTACATATATATTAGAAATTAGTATATCATTATGTATTAGGGGCATATGTTTTAAGATAAAGGTTAAATATGTCATTGTATTATTCTATAACATGTACGAATATTAATATAACACCCTTTTGGGGTCTTGTGCTCAATAAACCTTCTATGTGTCATTCATTGAGATTGCAACGCATTGACAATGGGCCATGCTGAATGGACACTCCTGCTTCTTCTTGATCTTCTTTAGTTTGACATGATAGATTTAGAGGGTGCTTGGCTTTGCTTATTTGATGGTTATAAGCATACAAATAATAAAAAACATGTGTGTTGGTGTTTTTTCTATGCATTTATAAGTACCTAAAATAAGTAAGGCCAAACACCCTAAAATAACTCATTTCATGAGAAAAAAAAATGGTTGAGAAATATTAAAAAAATTCTTTATCTCAATCCAAAGAATTAGTTTTTCAACATGAAATGGAGAATATAGAAAATAACTTATCATCTATTTATTTATCCTCTCACAAATTCTTAATTGCTACTTCAGCTCAATCCCTCCAACTGATGTAAGTTTCTCTTCTATCTCTTTTCTCACTACTCTCTCTTTTTGATATCTTTGTTTTACGAATGTCAAGTAAGCTAAAGAAAATTGGGATTATTTCATGTCATAAGCATGGTTGATATAAAATATATTGCATCTTAGTGGTTTATTTGAATTTATTTATTGCTTACTAGATATTTATTCTAAAAGTTAATCATTATGTAAAAGATATATATTAGACTTTTATCGGAAACGAAGAAAATGTATGAGCTAGTTTATGCGAGTGATATAGGCTACATTAAGGATACAAGAATAAGTGGACAGTTATTTGTAAATTTTTAGATTGTTTGGTAGGTATATAGATGTCGCTGGACCAGACAACGATCATTAGTGTTTAATCGTAGTTATAAATTTTATATATATCAATTCTTTTGAGTGCAGGAAAAAAAAATTTTAATTGTCATGCATGAGATGAAATTTATGCTAAATTAAAGGGCAAACGTACTTTGAACCATTCCATTTGAGATCTTTTTACCTAACAAATAAAACAGAAATACGCAATACATGCTAATTTCTTTATGGTTATAATATAACTAAGCATAAAACAAAAATACGTAGAGCATTTTGGCATAATTTTGTTCTCTTCGTAAATGATTTTTTTTTTCTATGTAGGCCATTCTAGTATATTAAACTAGACATAGTAACTATATGAGAACTAGTGATTGCAACTCAGTTACAGATTAGATAGTAATTGGAGCTTAGTCAATAAGCCAGCTATCCAAACCCTATTCTAGCTTGATCATTTATATCTTCTTAATACAGAGTAGTGGATTATAAGGATTTGCTCGGTCTAGCTCTTATGAAAGTTTCAAACTGTTGAATTATAAAGATTTCAACTATAAATTTTTTTTGAATTACAATTATTTAAATATAATTCAAATAAGTAGTAAATCTCGCAAATTATATCAAAGTACTTATACAAAATGGAAAAATTAGAAGTTATTAGAGGATTTTCCTGCTGGTAGATACTCTGTTGGCAGATCTACAAGGCCCTCTCACTGGGCGTTCGCTGATGATATCATTATCTTTGTCAATGGAAGTAGAAACTCTGATGATATAATTCATTATGTTACATAATGAATCTTTGATAATAAATAATGACTCTTTTTTTTATTAAAAAAAAAAAGGGAGAATATTGGAGACGCATAGTTTCGTTGTTAAGAAATAAGAACAATCGTAAAAATCTGATCAAACAATAAACGCTATTAGTAAAGTTTAACAAAAAAAAAATAAAAAGTATGGGCTAAATGTTGAGCAAGACGATCGCATGCTTATAGCGAATCATTAATAAATCGCGACCACAAATCTAATTTTATTTTTGAAACCGGTTTATGATGAAAAACCTCCACACTATGGTATAGATTAAACAAATCAATTAAACCAAGCATCAAAATAACTACAAAAGAATGTTTCTTCCGTAAATAGTAGTATGGTGAAAATTACAATATAAACTTTGTCCCACAAAGGAAAATTAACAATTCGAAGTCTATCATATAAGATTCCGGATACTCTTATATTTACACTAATTAATTTTAAATAAAACCTTATGATTTTTAATATGATATTAAAGTTGGTTCCTTGGTCTTGTCTTGTCTATCACACATCTGATCTTATTCACTGTAAATTTATCCAAGTGGTAACCTATCTCTATTTAGTTCTTAATCACTCGAATCCAAGTCATACGTTAGAGAGTGTTACAATATATATTAGTTGCAGTCCAATTCCAATCATATGAAAAAATTGTATTACCATGTGTACTTTATCTCACATAGAGAAAAAAGTAAGTGTGTTACAATATATACTTTATTTTACATAGCAAAATTATACGTCACGCTAGACCCACCATATATAATATTCACGTCACTTGTGAGACGATTGTATACGTACGAACTAAACTTCAACCCAAATCACACATGAAGAGTGGAAAAGGATGCAATAATATATTCTTTGTCTAATGTAACATAGAAAATCACTAATTTTAAATTTATCATATAAAATTTTGAACTATTCCTCTTAATACCAATTAATTTAAAATAGACTCTGCAAGATTCTTAAGAATAACGCAATCCTTTACATTCTCTTCTATTGATTTTTTTTTATTTTTTTATAGGAAGGGGAAGGACTTCTTCCCGAGCTTTAATTTATTGATAAGAAAAGAAAAATTACATGATAAGAGGAGGACTAAGCCAAGACCTCCCATATTTCTACTCCTAAATATAATTAACTTCAGACATGCATCTCGAAAATAAATCATTGCTGTGTTCATCATCTGAGCTGAACATATATAGAAATGCTCATACTAGCTGGGCTTTTGCCCTATTTTCACTTTCGTGCTTTGCTCGCTTCATAAACAACACGTTCATTTTGCAGCCAGTTATACTAGCATAACTTTGGAATCTATTATCAAATTCAAGCATAGTATATTACTGATATGGCACAAATTGACGAGAAGGCCAAACCCATTAAATGAATATCTATTTTCTATTATTAATAACATTCAATCTTCCTTCTCGTTTAATCGAAGTCCACATAAAATGAAGACACATCCATGTTAAAAGATTAAGAGGAAACGACAAGCTGAGTGCGCAAATGCATGCATTTCATGCAAATTAATTAATTCTTTTCCTTTTGAAAGTTAGAGCAATAGTGTCCTTTTACAGGTTTGATCAAGTATAGTTTAGGTAACACCCTTTATATATAATGGCTAGCTTGAGTTCAGGTCACAAGTTTAAATATTTTGAATTAATTAATTAAACTCATTTGTAGCAATAGACTAGTAGTTGAGATTAATTCATTGCAAGTAGTATCATAGTCAGGTTCTAGGTGGATTTCACTTGTCAAAAATCTTATATTGTGGTTCTATGTTGTTTTGCATGACGAGGACATCACGTCTTTAAGAGAAAGTCTGTAGCACTCCTCTGACATTATTCAACTTATAATGATTTAAGTTCGTTACTACTGTCATTATAGAGTTAAACATTTTACCAGTTATTTAGAATTATTTGTAGAGGGCAAACTAGTAGTTATGCTTGAATTATTTCAATTTACTTTTGTGGAATTGGTCTATAGGAGACATTTGAAAATCCACCCCTACTAAGTTGGTATGTAGAAGATATTTGAAAATTTATCTCTTGCTAATAAGTAGCAACCAGAAAACATTTGAAAATTTATCTCTCACTAACAAGTAGCAACCAGAAAATAAGGTTAACAAAAAAAAAATCCCTCTTACCATATCTAAATTAATTTTTTTTTAACTTGTTACAATTTGATAACCCATTTCCAATTAAATTTCAAGAAATAAAAGTCTCCTTTAAAGTTGATTTACACGTGTCCCATTCTTGTTTTCTTTTTTGATATGTGAAGACATGTCTCATTCTTTCAAATCGTAAACAAGGTCGGCCTCTCTCTCTCTCTCTCTCTCTCTCTCTTCAGTGGTGGGCTAAGCAAAACAACAAATATTAACAATTAATCAAAACCCTGATAGCACCCTTAACTCATGTCGTACGTACTTTCATTTGGCCAACACCAAACTAATTACATGTACTTCATCACTAATTAAATACAACACCTGTAAATATATACCTCATAGTGATGTTATTTCTCGGCTTTCGTTTCTTTCAAAAGGGTTAACCAAAGGAGAACCCCTTTCCCACCTGGCCAGAGGCCCCTTAACCAGGCGGGAGGTAAATCGAGGGATGTGCGTGAGTGGCAGCCCGACCAGGGAGAGGACCAACGGGCGTGGAAATCCAGCAACAGCCCCCGCAATATTTCAGCGGAGTACTGCCGCCACACGGACTCGATCCCGCGTTGTCAGGGTGTCTTCACCCTAATCACCTGGCCACTTACCAACTCACCTATGCCCCTGGGGGCTCGGCTTTCGTTTCTGATTTCACAATATGTGGTTTTCGATTTTGTATTTAGCTCTGTCCCCTTGCTGCTATGGTTTTGTCTTGGGGAAAATGATAAATCTTGAGGATGATTCTTATTAATTCTGGACAACTTAGTAATGATACGCATGTTTCATGCTCACTTAAGTTGTAGACATGCTACTCTTTTTGTTTGTAAACATATTACTATTTCTAGTTTTGAACGTTACAATACTGATACGCATGACCCATGCAGACTTAAGCTCCACAACACATATTTTGTTTATATTAGCTTCCATGTGGCTTAAACTCGCAATCCAAAACTTAATTTGAGGCTCAAGTTCAAGATGTCCTAATTGTTGATATATTAATTGGGTGATAACTAATCATTAGAAAGTTAAATCTATTAAACGTTTAACTTAATTATTTATTAATTATCTTCGACATAGACAATTTGAAGTAAAGGTTTTTTTATTCTATTAAGTCTAGCCAACTAGCCTCTGGGATGATATTAGATTATCAAAATATTTTAAACTATCGGAAAAAACAATTTTAACAATTTATATATTATTTGAACAGTAACGGGTCTAACATTTGAAAGATAAACCATGAGGATAATCAGTATACTACAGTAGGAATGTTCGTTAAACAAGGGACAGACACAAAATTTTTGCTCAGTGGAGATTAGACACTACAAGAAATGATACTAGTAATTACGTATATTTTAATTTCTAGTTACATTTAAAAGTGTAATTAAAAAAAAATGATGCACTTGCTATAAGTGCAACTAATATTGATGCAATAAAAATTATCACTACACTTAAAATGTATCTAATATTTGCTATATTTGAAAGTGTAACTAATATTAGTTACACTTTCAAATGTAACTAAAATTTACTACACTTTCAATACATACACAATCAAAATTCTTGTATCTTAAGAACTCTAATTAAAATAAAATAGTTTAATGTGTAAACACAAAGAAAAGTTAAAATTAAAATTAGGATAGAACTTGAACAGTAATGATTAAATTTGTATAAAAGTTGGATTAAGAACAACCAATAAAAAGAGTTTTGCCTCAATTGGTTTTGTAGACAATATAGTATTCAACATTATCAAATCTATGAGACAAAACACATACTATAAGCTAAGCAAATGTCACTTGTACTTACCAATTATCTAGTTACACTTCTTAGATGGTTCATATATAAAAAAATTATACAAAGATATTTTGTTACACTTTAAAGTGTAACCAGTTCAAAATATTTCCTTAAAGAAATGTTGTAGTGGAAGTGTAAGTAAAATAGTTACATTTTGCTAAGCAAATGTCACT
Organism: Cordia subcordata; assembly: GCA_028554755.1. Taxonomy (NCBI): domain Eukaryota; kingdom Viridiplantae; phylum Streptophyta; class Magnoliopsida; order Boraginales; family Cordiaceae; genus Cordia; species Cordia subcordata. Next base: position 4,248,182 of record JAPTOF010000020.1, read on the forward strand.
TGTACTTACCAATTATCTAGTTACACTTAGAAGTGTAACTAAATTAGCTGGTTGGTATATAAAAAAATTATACGAAGATATGTTTGTTACACTTTAAAATATAACTAGTTCAAAATATTTCTTTAAAGAAATGTTGTAGTGGAAGTGTAAATAAAATAGTTACACTTGAAAGTGTAACAAAAATAGTTACACTTGAAGGTATAGCAAAATAATTGTTATATAAAAAATTATACAAAAATATTTTGTTACACTTGAAAGTGTAACTATTTCTCTACACTTGTTTCAACCGTAATGAAAAAAAATGTAATTACTAGTTTAAAATATTGTGGTGAGAAATATATACTTCAGTGCTCATATATAATATATACCAGACAAATACACATATTTTCAAAAAAATATAATTCTAACACACTCCTTAACAGTTCCATTCTAAACATGGAATGTGCGCGCGCGCGTGTGGTGTCAAGACTAAATATGCAATGTTGTAGTGAGAAATATGTGCACCGGTTGCACTGGTAGCGTCAATTCTGATTCCCGACAAATTAAGTTGCACAGCAAAATATAGATATATCTGCATATTATTCAAAAACTGTCAGAGTGCAACAGAGATGACTGATGATCTGATAAACTCTGCAGAAGGAGTATGGAATGCTGTTCATATTATATCCCCAACCCACTCAAGGACAACGAAATAAGTTTTTGCGATAAAAAAAATTCAGTTGGCAGAGTCTAATTACTGTGTAACTCAACCACCAATTAGCAAATCTTGAGTGCACAACATATCCTTTATAGCACCAGTTAAGTCAAGAGCATTCAACTCAAAGCAGGAAACTGGATTCAAACTTGAGTCATGAGTTACGTCCGTCTCTAACTATTACCGTTAAGACATCCCTTGGGGGACAAGGACGAAAGAATAATATTGGTCTTTGAAGTTCATATATGAGTGACATTTCTGATCTGGTTCTGTCATCGTCATTCTTCAAGGCAAAAAATGTCTAAGGTGGACACCTGTTTAATTTTTTGTCTTGCTTTGAGCTTTATATTAATGGACTTGGCACCAATTATATCATCAGTTGGGTAGTCGTCTGCTTAAGTGGTTAAGTGGCTATAAGAGTCTTGTCTGTGATCACTGTTCTTCTTTTCCAGGATTGAACTTATTGCCAAATTAAATGGGTTGGCTTTAGAAGTCTTGATTGTGATCATTATTCTTCGACTGCAGTAGCTCAGTGCAATTACTGTTGTATAATATATTCTACTTACGAACTATATATAATTTAAAAAAAAAACCATTGTTACAATATATGTTTGCCTCAGAAAAAAAAAATTAAGTTTTAAGTTTGCTATATAAAGTCTTAAACAACTAATCTTAGTACTAATTAGTTTTAAAATAAAATTCCGTGATATTGCCTAACAATTTACGTACCTTCATTTTTTATTCAAACTTGTGGGGAAAACGTATGGAGAAGAGAGGATTCTTTACGTCATTCTTTAAGAAGTACATGCATTGCATGCCCAGCCTTATACAACCGTATGTCCAAATACAATTGCAAAGCAGAAGGTGTCCATGGCCATATTAACTATCACCAAGTCAAGAACGAAATTAATGCTTACGAATATGTCCAACTAAGAGTAATGCCGAGGGTGTTACTTGTCGCGTATATACATTATTATATATATATATATATATGCACACACGCATAAGAAATTTTGATTGTTTTAATTCATCAAATAACAAAATGGAGGCGCATTTCTTATTCACGCATGCATTACCCTGAAAACCAGTAATCTTGGTTATATTTCTTTCAGAAAAACTAACAGCGCTGTCATTTTCAGGGCCCAGTTTGATTCTAAGCGTGAAAATTGAGGTGCTTGAATGTTACAAAATAAGACTTAATTAAAGGGACCCAAATGAAAATTACATCAAAAAATTGCAAAAACAAAGGCATATATAGACCTATATAAGCCAGCTAGTAGCCATGAACAACACTTATAAGGCTCCACATAGAGCATTATCTCTCTCCAAATATTCAAGTATAAGCTCCTTCCCGTTTGCATGAAAACAAAACCATGGAGCGCAACATGAAGCTTTTACGACGCTGTTGGACAACCATGGCGAGCAATAACCATTACTACGCGATGATATTAATACAATTTGCATATGCAGGCATGTCTTTGCTGTCCAAAGCAGCCATAACCCAAGGCATGAATCCTTATGTCTTCGTTGTTTATCGACAAGCACTTGCCACCGCAGCTTTAGCTCCTTTTGCATTCTTTACCGAGAGGTTAATTTTCTTAACGTTATAACGTTACAAGACAATTAAAATACGTAAATATACATATGCATGGTACGTTTTTATTATTGAAATAGTTCAACTCTGCAGGGTAGAGTCCACGGCATTATCGTATTCCCTACTTTGCAAGACATTTTTGGCTTCTCTTTGCGGGTATAGTTGTTTTTTTACCTTCTTTATCATCATCATTAATGCTAACTTGCACTACTTTATGACTTAATCAGATGGCGTTGTTCCTTTCTTTTTTAAGGATCACAATGAGCTTAAATCTTTACTACATTGCGCTACATTATGTGTCGGCAACATTTGCTACGGCCTTCTCCAATATTGGCCCCGCCATTACCTTCCTACTTGCTGTTTGCTTGAGGTAAATTTGAAATGTATAAGATTTTCTCCATAATTATTTTCTCCAGTGTATAATTTATCTTATGTACAAAACCGCCACAGTATATTGACCTTAAAAATTGAATGAGCGATTACACGAGAGTACTTGTGATTAAAGGTCTCAAATTGAATCAAAACCGCCATGGTCACGATGTACTGTTAAACCATAAAATTCATTATTTTGTGTTCTAGAGAATTTTAAAGCATTTGATGTGGCATTTGGAATTTTCAGGATAGAGAAGATTTCCTTAAGAGAAAAGCATGGATTGGTCAAGCTACTTGGTTCAGCAATTGGTCTTTCTGGAGCTCTGATATTTACTTTCGTCAAAGGACCTCCAATGCATCCAACCATCCGACAAGATATTGCACACCAATCACCAGCAAGAGTTTATTCAAAAGCAGACTGGATAAAGGGTTCTTTTATCTTGCTCTTGTGCAACTTGTCTTGGTCTGTGTGGCTCATCATGCAGGTGCCCATTTCGACAAAAATAATGCTTTATGTCATCCGAGTATACATTAAAATTTATACATTTCGCTACTCTTTTTTTTTTTTAGAGTACGAATTGTTATTCAATTCGGCTAATATAACAATTTATATTCATTTATTAGTGCTTAATTATGAATATTGTTATCTTATATTACGTTTATCTGTGCCGCATTAGGGTCCCATTATTAAGCAATATCCAGCAAAGCTACGACTTACAACACTGCAATGCTTCTTCAGCAGCGTGCAGTCGGCAATTTGGGCAATTGCCCACGACAGAAACATGGCGTCGTGGAAACTTGGATGGAATGTTAATCTCATTTCTGTGGTTTATTGTGTATGCTTTCTTTCCTAATTTCACTTTCTCATATTTTTGCAAGAAACATTACAGCTTCTTCAGAAGAGAGAGGAGGAGGAGGAGGGGGGGGGGGGGGGGCGGCGAATTGATCACCTTAGGCTAAGTAGTAAGATTGAAACTAGGAAGAAAAGGAGATAAAACCTAGATAATTTATATTTTCTTTCCAATCCATGTTTTCTTTTCTTTTTTTTCTTTTTCTTTGAATAAGAGAATTAATGATGAGCAGCCCAAGAACAAAGAAAAATGGATCAAGAATTTTGTTTCAATAATTGGGATTATACTCTAATGTTAATTACACTAGCACAAAGGTAAATTTGCCTTAAACCTAAATGTAGTGCAACATAACACGAATTGAGAATTGCAACATATAAATAATTGGACGAAGAATCACATATGTCAATGTAAATAAATATACAATTAGATCGAGTCTAGAATTTAAAATTTGAGATTACATTAATTATTCTGCTGAAATCATTAGCCCGACAAACAAATACTCATAATACAATACTAAAAATACAAGAATATATATATATATATATATATAATATACTACTTCAATAATTAGATAATATATAGAGACGAAGAATTATGTAAGTAATCATATTAAAAGCTCTAATGAAAATAGACACTGCCACGAAGTTAAAAACACTAACAAAATAAATGATTCTATACGCGTAATAAGGCAAGGTGGGGCACTATAATTTTGGTTTTAAAAATTATGGACCAAACCGCATGTTTCAGGGGTGCATTCCGTGAACCCATTTTTTTTATATTTATTTTTGGTTTGTCCATGTTTTAATTAACTCTTTGTTTGCCGTCTATTTTTAAATTTTTTTTCCTTGCTTTGATCCTTACGTTTTCTGATATTCCAGCCAATTTTTCCTCTTTTTTCCCCTCAAATTATATTCAATTATGATTTCTCGAATATAAGTTTTTTTTGTTTTGTGTTGAATTTAATTGTTGCAATTTTTGCGGCAACTCTAATGATTATCACATTGATGGGAATGATTTATGAGTTCACATAAGAAAATCACTAAAGATTTCATAGAGTTTGCAATTCTCCATTTCATTACCCAAGATGGTGAAAATGTCACTAATGAGGTGTGTACCATAAAAAGAATCGTGGTAAAGCCTTATCTTCAAAAAAATTTCTGGTAAATTATTAGTTGATTGCTTTATCCATATAATTTAATTAGTGATTTGGCATCGTGCAATCATCCAACAGAATTAAATAGGTTAATGTGGATAATATGGGTCATTTATGAAGATCATGATTGCAGGTGGAGCCATTTAATTTGACTTACTGGATTATGTTCTGAAAATGTACACTCGTCTTCCATGATGCTCTCTGTCTTTCTTTCTTCTTTTGGATCATTTTCCAAAATGCTATCCTCATCATAGCACATTTAATTTCTTGAGGTCACTGATACGGGGTGGAAGATATAGCACTACATAAAATTTAGGGACGAAAAACGTCTGTCACCAAATCACTTGTTACCAAATACTCTTTGATCAATATTCCGTCTCAACACTCTTTCCAAATTGGGATTTGACGAACAACAGCAACAAAGAAAAATTGGCTTACATATTTGAGGATGTATTTGCAAACCTTGCTGGATCATGTAACTAATAATTTCTCATGACGTTATAAAGGGTTTTTTTTTTTGGAAACCCCCAAACCCAACCCTACCTCCCATCCCCATGCGATTCGAACAAAGTAAAAGAGTAAAAATAGATTAACAATTGAGTAAAAACAATTTATTTAATGTCACGAAAATGGTCTGAGTCAATTCTTTATTATCACATTATCATAATTGTCATTATTAACTTCTTTTCCTTTTCTTTCATAATATCGTAAAGTTATAAGAAGATCTTTCTTCGATAATCACTTGCCGTGGAATTTCACTAATTTTTTCTTCATATCTATCATGAATAGAATCCACTAACAGCATCAACTTTTGTAATGGTGATTGTAGGGCGTGGCTGTGACTGGGATCAGTTACTGGCTGCTAGTGTGGGTTGTGGGGAAGAAAGGCCCTGTGTTTCCATCCTTGTTTAACCCACTCTCACTGATCATAACTGCTGCTTTTTCAGCAATCTTCTTTCAGGAGATTCTTCACTGGGGAAGGTTTAGTACTCCTGTTTTTCTATAGATGTTAAGAGCATGTTTGCATTGACTTTTTTTCACAAAAAAAAATTTCTTCAGGAAAAAAAAAATACATTCTTATACATAATTATGAGGTTAAGCTTTCAAAAAAGTTGAAACTCTAAAAGAAATTCAGAGTTTGCAACTTCTCATAAAAGCATTCCAAAAATTATTTTAAAAAGTGTTTTAAGAAAAAAAAAAAAACCAATGAAAAGATCCCTATAAGCACTTTAGATTGGTTTTTTTTAATTAAAAAAAAGTATTTTTCTTTAAATTAGTCTTTTTTTTTCCTTAAAAGTTAAAAATTTAAGCTTCTAATAAACACTTTTCCTAAAAGTTACATAAATTTTCTCAAAAGACAATCCAAACGAGCCGGAAAAGTACTACCGCTTGTTTACTTTATCAATTGTATGCAGCTTCTGTGGAGCTATATTGCTGCTGGTTGGCTTATACGGCATTTTGTGGGGGAAGAACATAGAAGAGAAAAATAAAACGAGTGGACAGAAACCAGATAGAATTATTTTGGATGGAAAAATAAGAGCAAGTGAAGAAAAACCCGAAATTAAGGAGGCTGCTGAAGCAACATTAGAGTGCATTACTTACAAGTGATCATGATTTGGAACATCTAGTTTGTTCGCTGTCAAGTTCGAGATGATCGGGATAGATGCATCCCATTTATCTCAATATAAATGTAGTACTACTACTTCAAAAAGTTTTCCTTTTTTCTGTAACTTGTTCAAGAATAAAAGGTCAATTTGAAGCTTTTTTTTTTTTTTTGGAATCAGTGTGCATTAAATTCATGAAAATGAAAGAGAAACTTTTGAGGGATATGGCTCTAAGTCAAAAATCAATAGCTAAGAGTAATACTAGATAAGATCGAAATATCATCTCTTATGTGTATGTTCAGTTTGACATACTAAGAAAGAAAAATTTAGAAGTTTTTTGACTTAGCGTGTTAATTGCGTGTATATTACTCTCTAAAAAAATTTTAATACTCTTCAAGAAAAACTACATGTACACATAAGAAGTAATACTTAGAGCAATAATGACATCTCCTAGAAGACTGTAAGGAAGTTTCAATAGGAAAGTTAATTATCAGACACAAGAATCGAAATATAAACAAATGTATTAAATGATTAGCTAATATGACAAGTCTATTAGAACCGAGATACTTAATCAAATACCAATCCTCTCATCACACTTTTCAAGCAAACCAGAAAGACAATGACGTCGCATAAGAAGATTACCATATCTGACCTCGACATCTTATATATAAAAATAAATAAATAAATAGAGAAACCCTTATCATTCTTAATAAATAAAGCACCGCTTCCGAAAAATAAATAAATAAATAAAGCACCGCGCACAGATCTAGAAGCCAATTGTTTGGCCTTGTAGTGTAGTGACCAGAATATGCGATTTCGCCTTGCCAAAGAAGTGGATCCCAGATACGATCCAAGCAAGAGTCTCCCAACGTGGCCCAACCTCAGAAAGGGCTGACTACAATGGCCCATAAGGTAAGTAGGTTGATGTGCTCATTTCGACCAAATTCAGATATTGGAAACAACCAATTTATAGGCCAATCGACACCCTCTCCGGCCCATCTCATGGCCTAGTCCCATGGGCCTGATCAATCATACTAAGGACCTATTTGTTAATCACGTCTTTGAAGATAGAAATTGGTTTGAAATTTTTAATATTTTGAGTTCTGCTATAAAAAATTTTGATACCATATTAAAAGTTATAAAACTCAAATCGGGTCAAGAGAATTAGTTTGAGTTTTTGTTAGCTAAATATTCGCTATTAATTTTGATGATGAAAATATATATGCATTATTTGACTAAAAAGCTTCTTGTGAAAATAAGATGATACTTAAGAAGAAGCTTTGAAAGATTGAAGAAGATGTGCAAAATGCACTATTTGAAGAAAGAGAAGATGAGAAGGCATAAGGAGGAGAAGAGATGATATAAGGGGTACTGGATATTATTTTCTCTCTTGCACTTTTGTGAAATGCCTATATATTGTATGTGTTTGGCTCAAATTATCTTCTTTCTTGTTCAAACAAATTTTTAACTCTTGCGCATTTGATTTCACATATGCACAAATGAATTTGAATGCACACATAGAGTAAAAATGTGTTTTTGGGGTGTTTCAAATCATAACATGTATTTACAAATTATCTCAAAATGATTTGAAGTTGTAAAAATTGCACTTAAAATGTTTTATGCAAAAGTTTGGCTTTATTTCACTTTCTAGAGTGGCCGGACCCCCCAGCCGATCAACCGGCTGACCTGGGAGGGTCGCCCGGCCAAGTCAGAGAAAGAAGGTAAAAGCCGGACCCCCTAGCCGGTCAACCGACTAAGGCATTCGGCCTAGTCAGAGAGGAACAAGTGTAAGCCGAACGACCCAGCCAGTCTACCGGCTGAACGGGCTCCTGTAATAAATGCACTAATCGTTTATTACCGTTCTGGCTTATTTCTTCTTCATTTTTTCACCTACCAAATCCCTAACCCCTAAATCTCTTTAAATACACATTCAAGACACATTCAAATCATCAAGTGAAGTGTGCAAAATTATTATTATCAATCATTCAAGCTTTTGAGCCATTTTTGCAATATATTTGAGCTTTCAAGAGCTTATTCATTTGCTATATCTTCGTCTTGAAAAAAAATTTCATATTCTATCTTTTCCTCATTCCTTGAATATATACACACTTTGAGAGCTAAAATCTTGTGAGATCAAATTCTTTAAACTTGTAAAGTGTGGGAAAATCCTAAAGAGAGGTTCTCCTGGGTTCTTTGAAGTTGGGCATCAAAGATGTGTATAAACTTGGTTTGTGCTTCACCAAGATTTAAAGAAGCATTACAGTAAAGATTGTTGAAGTCCTAAGGGGAACTTCCTTGGGCAGTGAACGTAGGCTTGGCCGAACCACCTTAAATTGTTTGTCTCTCATCTCCTCATACTTCCATTATTATACTTGCTTATATTGCTTACATTGTGTTTAATATATTGATTGTAACAAGTTGTTAATTTTCTGAGAAATTTTTTAAAACGAAAATTAGTAATTACATCTTAATTCAACCCCCTCTTAAGATATTTGCACCTACAATTGGTATCAGAGCTCGGGTTCTACCTATAGTTTAAAAACTAGTAGAATTTCTAGCAAATATGGAGGGAATTTCTATTAAAGAAGCACCCCTTTTTTATGGAATAAATTATGCATTTTGGAAAATGAGGATGAAAGTGTTTATACAATCACATGATTACAAAGCTTGGAAAATCATAGAAAATGGGCCTACCTTACTTATAAAATTAGAAGGTGATAGAAGAATACCCAAACCTGAAAATGAATGGAATGATGAAGATATTAAATTATTTGAGCTAAATCAAAAGGCATTACATTATTTATTCAATGCTATGAATGCAACCGAGTTTGCTAAAGTAATGGGGTGCACTTCGGCAAAAGAACTTTGGGACCAATTAGAAGTAACTTATGAAGGAACTAGCCAAGTGAAAGAATCTAGGATTGCTATGCTTGTACATAGACACGAATTATTTAAAATGCTTTTGAATGAAAATGTTGAGCAAATGTTTTCTAGATTTGTTGAAATTACTAATGGTTTGAAAGCACTTGGAAATGATTATTCTAATGTAGAAAAGGTAAGGAAAGTGCTAACGAGCTTGCCATCATCATGGCAACCAAAAATCACGGCCATAAAGGAAGCAAAGGATTTCAATACATTGGAGCTCAATGAGCTCATTGGGTCACTCATGACTCATGAGCTTGAGATAAAGGACCATGAAAAAGAAGAGAAGAAAGCAAAGAAGTCCATTACACTCGTTGCATCAAAATACCCATCAAGTGAAGATAAGGAAGATGATGAGGACCTGAAAGATGAAGAAATTGCACTTCTTGCCCAAAATTTCAAAAGGTTCATGAAATTTAGAAAGATGAGGAAAGGGGCATCTTCAAACAATACAAATTGGAAGAAGAAAGGAAAACGAGGGAAAGATTTCAAGAGGACAAAAGATGCAAAAGGAGACGAATTGAAGTGCTTTAATTGCAACAAGCCGGGATACATAAAAGCAAATTATCCAAAACTTTCAAAGAAGAAATAAGGCAAAGCACTTAAAGCCACATGGGACTTCTCCGAAAGTGACGAAGATAAGGAAGAGCAACATGAAGAGCCAACTTTTGCCTTATGGTTAATGAGGATGAGGTACCATCTTCACCTTCTTCGTCTATATATTATTCATCTAGTGAAGAAGAGGAAGAGGAATATAGCTTTGATGAATTAAAAGATACATTTGCTAAATTAAATGATGATTTATGTTTAGCTTTGGCAAAAAATAAGCAAATGCATAGGAGATTGAAACTTGTTCTTGATGAAAAAGAAATTTTGGAAAAGAAGAATGTCTCTCTTTTGGCAAAGATAGAAATATTGGAAAAAGAAAATGATTGATATGCCGAAAATTTTGTGAAGTTTGAAAAAGAGGTTAAAGACTTGAAAAAGAAGAATATGGATTTGAATAGAATTATTCAAAAATTTACAAATGGCAAAGAAAATTTTGAAAAACTCCTTGGTAGTCAAAAGATGTCTTTTGATAAGAGTGGTATTGGATACAAACCTAGTATTAATCAAAATTATTTCAAAACTTACTTTGTCAAGGCTTCTATCTCTACATCCTCCTCTTCACCAAAATCAAATGTCATGTGTATCTATTGTGAGAAGAAAGGACATGTATCCACACATTGTTACTACAAGAAACTTCGTGATAGAGGATCACATGTTCCATATTGGCAAAGACCAAAATGGGTGGTCAAAAACAAAAATTGAAACTAACACCAAGGACCCAAGGTGTTGGGGACCCCAAAATAAAGAATTATATTTGAATTTCATGTGTGTAGGGATCAAATGAAAGCAAATCAAACAAAATAAAATGGATCTTGGATAGTGATTGTTCCAAGCACATGACGAGGAACTCTTCACTCTTCTACAAATTAAAAAGGACAAAAGGAGGAGACGTTACCTTTGGGGACAATGAAAAAGGAAAAATTATTGGAAAAGGAAGCATCGGTAACGAAAAATCTCTTGCTATACATAATGTCTTACTTGTAGAAAGTTTAAAATTTAATTTACTTAACATTAGCCAATTATGTGACAAAGGTCACAAAGTAGTTTTTCAATCTTCTAGATGCATTGTCTATGAATGTGGAAATGATAATGTATTATTTGTAGCTAAGAGAAATGAAAATGTTTACACTGTTGAAATTGACCAACTTATATGTCAACATGTTAAATGCTTATCCGTTATGCATGATAATGCATGGTTATGGCATAGAAGATTAGGACATGCTAGCATGAGCTTATTGAATGATTTGTCTAAGTATGATCTAGTTAAAGACTTACCAAAGCTAAAATTTGAAAAAGACAAAATTTGTGATGCTTGCCAACTAGGTAAACAACATAAAACATCCTTCAAATCCTTAAATAAAGTATCAACAAATAGAGCATTACAACTATTACATATGAATTTGTTTGGATATATTGATGTGGCAACCTTAGGAGGATCTAGGTATACATTTTTCATAATAGATGGTTACACTAGATTTACATGGGTCATGTTTCTTGCACATAAAAATGATGCCTTCAATGAATTTACACGATTGTGTAGAAAAGTGCAAAATGAGAAAGGCTATTTTATAACTTGCATCCGTAGTGATAATGGTACCGAATATGTGAATACTCCTTTCATGAACTTTTGTGATGAACATGGCTTTGAGCATAACTTTTCGGCTCCTCGTACTCCTCAGCAAAATGGGGTAGTAGAGAGGAAGAATCGTACACTATAAGAAATGACAAGAAGTATGCTAAAAGAACACAACTTGCCAACATATTTTTGAAGCGAAGCTATAAATACTATATGCTATGTACAAAATAGAGTATTGATTAGACCTATCTTAAATAAAACTCCATATGAATTATGGCATAGTAAAACACCTAAAATATCATACTTCAAAGTATTTGGTTGTAAATGCTTTATCCTAAATACTAAGGACCACTTAAGGAAATTTGATGCTAAATCAGATGAAGAAATATTTTTAGGATATTCCACAAAGAGCAAAGCATATTGAGTATATAATAAAAGAATTCTTGTTGTGGAAGAATCAATACATGTTACATTTGATGAGACTAATCTATTTGAGCCAAGAAAGGAAATTGATGATGTAGGTTATCTTTTGGAAAAGACAACACTTAAAGATCCAACTCCAAAAGACAAAGAAAAACCAACAAAGCACGAAGAAGAACATCAAGAAAGGATGTCTCAAGCCAATGAGGAAAATGAACGATGCTCAAACAAAGGAAATGTTGAAACAAAAGAACCTCATGAAGACCTACAAAAGAGTTGGAACTTCGTAAGAAACCATGCTCAAGATCTTATCTTCAGTGATCCAAATGAAGGTGTAAGAGCTAGGCGTAATATTAGTAATTTTTATGAGCATCATGCATTTATCTCTCATGTAGAACCCAAAAATGTTAAAGAAGCTCTACTTGATGAAAATTGGATAATTGCCATTTAAGAAGAACTTAATCAATTTGATAAGAATAAAGTATGGAAGCTAGTTGAAAGGCCCAAAGATAGACCGGTAATAGGAACCAAATAGGTTTTCAGAAACAAACTAGATGAAGCCAGAATAGTGACTAGAGACAAGGCTAGACTAGTAGCACAAGGATACAATCAAGAAGAAGAAATTGATTACGATGAAACCTATGCTCCTGCAGCTATACTTGACTCCATTCGTATGTTACTAACATTTGCATGTCACATGGACTTCAAGCTTTATCAAATGGATGTGAAAAGTGCCTTTTTAAATGGATTCATTGAAGAAGAAGTTTATGTTGAACAACCTCCTGATTTTGAATATTCTTCCTTCCCTAATCATGTTTTTAAACTAGAAAAAGCTTTATATGATTTAAAGCAAGCTCCTAGAGCTTGGTTGAAAGACTTAGTGGATTTCTGGTGGAAAACAACTTTGAAAGAGGAAAACTTGATTCAACCTTTTTTATTAAAAGAAAAGACAATGATATCCTACTTGTCCAAATCTATGTGGATGACATAATTTTTGGTGTTACTAATATTACTTTATGTCAGAACTTTTCCAAGTGTATGTACAAGGAGTTTGAAATGAGCATGATGGGAGAATTAACCTTCTTCCTTGGACTCCAAATCAAACAAGCAAAAGAGGGGATCTTCATAAATCAAGCCAAATACACTAAGGAAATTATCAAGAAATTTGGACTTGAAGATGCAAAAGAGATTGGAACTCCCATAAGCCCGTCAACAAAGCTGGATAAAGATGAGAAAGGTAAATCTGTAGACGAAAAGAAATACAAAGATATGATCGGTAGCCTATTATATTTAACTGCCTCTAGACCTGATATCATGTTTGCAATATGCTTATGTGCTAAATTTCAATCTAACCCTAAGGAAACTCACTTAACTTCTGTAAAAAGAATCATTAAATACCTTAAGGGAACAATTAATCTAGGACTTTGGTATGCAAAAGAAACGTCATTTGATCTATGTGGATTCTCTGATGCTGACTATGCTGGTTGCAAAGTAGACCGTAAGAGCATTAGTGGAACATGTCAATTCCTAGGACATTCCTTAGTATCTTGGTCCTGTAGGAAATAAAATAGTGTTGCTATTTCTACTACCGAAGCTGAATATATTGCAGCTGGTAGTTGTATGGCTCAAATTTTGTGGATGAAACGAAATTTACTTGATTATGGATTGCAATATGATCATGTTCCTATATATTGTGATAATACTAGTGTAATTAATCTCACTAAAAATCCAATTCAACACTCAAAAACTAAGCATATTAAGATTCGGCACCATTTGATTAAAGATCATGAGCAAAAAAGTGATATCGTACTTGAATTTGTTGACACCTTACATCAAGTTGCTGATATTTTTACTAAATCATTGCATGAGGATCAATTTGCAAGATTAAAAGAGAAATTGGAATAATAAAATGTGAGCAAAATGAATAAATATGTGTTTTAATGGCTTGGGCATGAAAAAATATGCATTTGTGCACTTTCTGACCCAACCGGTCGACTGACTGAAGCTGAAAGGCGTCCGACTAAAAGGGATTTTCTAATGTGCTCTCTGATCCAGCTAGTCGACCAAGCCGGTCGGTCGACTGAATGCAGACAAGGTTAAAAATTGGGGGTTTTAACCCCAAATTCACTTCAACTCCCAATTTTTTTTAACCCTAGCCGTAATTTCTCTCAAACTCACTTTTAATTCTTCAAATTTCAACCAAATTCTTTCAAAATCCTTCCTATATTTTGATTACCCACTTCAAAAAACAAGTTTTCAGCGATTCAATCTTCAAAAAACAACGCAAAATCATGGTGAATTCGAGGGGAAGAGGTCAAGCATGTGGAAGAAAAAGGGAAGAGAGCAAGCACACAATCTCCTCCACCACCACCACCTCCGGTATCAAAGATTCAAGGCAGGCAATCAATTTTGTACGGTAAATATATCATGGACTCAAATTTTGCTAGCACCAATGTCTTGCCATTATTTGATGATTGGTTTATGTTTCTGCATCTACATTGTGATGTGCAAGATAAATTGGTAATAGAATTTTATGAAAATCTTGAGATACATAATAGAAGTCCAAAACTTGAGTTATCTTCTACTGTATGTGGGGTGAATTTTGTGCTTAAGGAGGAAACTTTGCATAAAATCTTTCATATACCTGTTGATGGAGAAGGTCATTACAATAGTCAAGGTTGGCCGGAAGGAATCAGGAAGACTGATATTCCGGGGAAAGTTATAAAATACATGTGGAAGGATGTAGGACCTAAAGATCTAGAATTGATTCTTCGATTATTGAAGGATGTTAATTACAATATGAGAATTGCCTTCAAAATAATGAGTGAAGTAATTCTCCCTAGGAATATAAATGATGGAAAATTCCCAGTTATGGATGCTTATATCTATTATAGTCTTAGGCAGAAAAAGAAGATAGCTTTGCCTTTCCTAATTCTTCAACATATGCTGCATATTAGTGGAAAGGGAAGAGGAAAAACTACTACACCCGGATATGGTATGGCATTGATGCATATTTTTTCACACTTTAGAATCTCTTCAAATGCTCCATACAGAGAGTTTGCCTGGAACTTTGATATGTTATATATGAATTTCATGGGCATTTACTGTTATAATTGGGAGGCTATGAACAGCAAAACCTTCAAAAACTTGCCTCAAAACATTCAAGCGGCCATTAAGAATAGAACTAAGAAGGGCACTACTTTCACTGATCCTATATATGGTCCTTACGCTCAAAACTTGATGATATATTTGAGGGGATCGATATCACATTAGATGAAGATGTAGGGCCTAAACTTGAGGGACAAGCTGACATAGGCATTTCAGGAACAATACCCATGGCTGTTAGTGTCTCTGAAGAAGAGGAAGATACTGAGGAGGTTACTCTTAAGCGAGTGATTAGAGAATCTAGGGAGCAAGTGCATATTGATGAGCAATACCAAAGAGAGATTCGTCACGGTGCTGGTTCTAGCTCAATAGGTCAACAAGAAGACCCCTCTTTGATGGCTCAGATCCTTTCACAACTCCAGGCTTTAAACACAGGAATGGGAGAAATGAGGGCCGCCATGACAAGCCAATGGAATGAGCTCACTATTTGGAGGGAACACATTGATTCGGAGGTGGCATCTCTGCGATCGAATATGAAGGAATACTTCAAATATCACCATGATCGAGCACCTTGATTTCCATACTTCCACAAAACTCATTTTTACTATTCGAACAATTTTAGTTGACTTTAAATTTCTTGGCTTTGATAAACAAGTTATTTCTTTTATACAATCTTAACTTTCATCTCTTTTCCTGCCTATATATTAATTTTGATGATGCCAAAGGGGGAGAAGTAAATGGGCAATGGGCGAATGATATAATGTTGATTGAATGGTATATATGCCTTGTTGATATGTTTGTTATACTTGTTGTGGATATGGCTATTTGTATGATTGTTGATTGAATGATATATATGCTTTGTTGATTGTTGATATGTTTGTTGTAATTGTAGTGGATATGGCTATTTGTATGATTGTTGATGGGTTTATTATTGGTAAAAAATGTCTTCAAAAAATGCATGAGTTAAATCTTGACAGGGGAAGTATTTTCCCAAATACATTTTTTAAAAGAATGCATATATTAAGGGGGAGTTCTTTTGCTCATATCTTAAAAATTTGTCATCATCAAAAAGGGGGAGATTGTTAGCTAAATATTCGCTATTAATTTTGATGATGAAAATATATATGCATTATTTGACTAAAAAGGTTCTTGTGAAAATAAGAGGATACTTAAGAAAAAGCTTTGAAAGATTGAAGAAGATTGTGCAAAACGCACTATTTAAAGAAAGAGAAGATGAGAAGGCATAAGAAGGAGAAGAGATGACATAAGAGGTACCAGATATTATTTTCTCTCTTGTTCTTTTGTGAAATGCCTATATATTGCATGTGTTTGGCTCAAATTCTCTTCTTTCTTGTTCAAACAAATTTTTAACTCTTGCGCATTTGATTTCACATATGCACAAATAAATTTGAATGTACACATAGAGTAAAAATGTGTTTTTGGGGTGTTTCAAATCATAACATGTATTTATAAATTATCTCAAAATGATTTGGAATTATAAAAATTGCACTTAAAATGTTTTATGCAAAAGTTTGGCTTTACTTCACTTTCTGGAGTGGCTGGAACCCCCATCCGGTAGACCGGCTGACCTAGGAGGGTCGCCCAGCCAAATTAGAGAAGGAAGGTAAAAGCTGGACCCCCTAGCCGGTCGACCGGCTAAGGCGTCCGGCCTAGTCAGAGAGGAACAAGTGCAAGCCGGACGACCCAACCGGTTGACCGGCTAAATGGGCTACTGTAATAAATGCACTAGCCGTTTATTACCGTTCTGGCTTATTTCCTCTTTATTTTTTCACCTACCAAATCCCTAACCCCCAAATCTCTTTAAATACACACTCAAATCATCAAGTGAAGTGTGCAAAATTGTTATTATCAATCATTCAAGCTTTTGAGCCATTCTTGCAATATATTTAAGCTTTTAAGAGTTTATTCATTTGCCATATCTTCTTCTTGAAGAAAAATTTCAGATTCTATCTTTTCCTCATTCCTTGAATATATATACACTTTGAGAGCTAAAATCTTGTGAGATCAAATTCTTTTAAGCTTGTAAAGTGTGGGAAAATCCTAAAGAAAGGTTCTCTTGAGTTCTCTGAAGTTGGGTTTCAAAGAGGTGTATAAACTTGGTTTGTACTTCACCAAGATTTGAAGAAGCATTACAGTAAAGATTGTTGAAGTCTTAAGGGAAGCTTTCTTGGGCAGTGGACATAGGCTTGGCCGAACCACTTTAAATCGTTTGTTTTTCATCTCTTTATACTTCCATTATTATACTTGCTTATATTGCATACATTGTGTTTGATTTATTGATTGTAAGAAGTTGTTAATTTTTTGAGAAATTTTTTAAAACGAAAATTAGTAATTGCATCTTAATTCACCCTCCCTCCCCCCTTAAGATATTTGCACCTACAGTTTTTTAGTTCAAAGTTTTAAATTTTTATTATTAAAATCAAAGAAATTATTTGATTAGATAATTTTATATCTACTCTATCCATTTTTTCTTTTCTTTCTCAATCAAAAATAATGTGCACTCCCTCTCTTTCATTTATGTACTAATCACACTTTTTCACTTGGCCGCAATTTGAAGGGCTGCTCCTACGAGGCCCAATGAATTCCTAATTGGAATTAGGGGAAAATGATATTTTACATTATTGAATGGACCCATTCGAAAACAATTGGATGATAACAAAATTATCAATGATTGGCATTCCTTATTTCGATTCAACAACATATGAATAGTTCCTTAATTTTGGCTAAGGGATTGTTTTTAATTTGTTTCCATTTCAAGTTGAGAAAACTATTCAATCAGGCTAGAGGTGGGAATTCAGTTGGACTTTTAAGGTCAAATGTTTGAATTTTTAGAGCTAAAAAATTATTAAAATCATAAATTTTGAGTATTTTTAGATACTTAGGATTCAATTTTTCTAAATTCATATTTTGAAGTTGATTTTTTATTTGTTAAATATATTATGCTAATTTAAAATAGATTAAAAAATACATAAATTTGTTAAATTGTATTATATTAATTTATACAAAATCTGGAAATAGATTTTGACTTTCACATAAGAGTAGAAATTGATTAGAATCTCTGAATTTTTAAGTTTAGAATTTTGAACTTCAAGAACAAAAATAAACTATTTAATCAGATAATAAAAATTATAAAACTTGATCATAATTTACATACCTGGGTTTGGCCTTCGAGTTTCTCATTATATTTTTATATTTTGTGTGTGTGTGTGTGTGTTTTTTTTGGTTAAATCATATTGTGTTAATTGAAATTAAATTTGAAAAAGATATGAAAAATTGAAGAAAATTAAACAATTGCAAAATTGTTTCAAATTATATTAAAATAGTTATGAGAATAAAAAATAAAAATTATTTTTTTAATCCGATTCTTAAATAAATTTTAAATATGAAATTCTAATTTAATTTGATCAAGTAAAATCCAAAAAAAAAATTTAGATATTTCTACTGTCTATTCACCCAACCCGTCCCACCCCTCTAATTGTAGAAATTTTTTTCCTCTTTATAATTAATATTATCTTAAATTTGTCAAAATAGCAAAGACACAAAATTAACACCTTTCTCGGTTTTAATTTTTACAAAAAGATGTATAAATATATGGGCCTGTTTGGATTGGCTTTTTCAGGAAAAAAACATTTTTTTCCTCTGAAAATTGTATATTCTTTTCAAAATATCTATTTGATTTAACTTTCAAAAAAGCTAAAAGTCTAAAAAAGCTCAAATACGATATTTTTCAAAAGTCAGAAGTTTTAGCTTCTCAATAAAGCACTTCTTTTAAAAGTTGTTAAAAAAGCACTTTAAAAAAAAACTAATCCAAATCAACTATAAGTACAAATTATTTGACTCTTTGCAAGATTACTGAATTTTTTAATAATTATTTATTATATAATTTAAAATTTGTATTGTAATAATATTGGACAGTATAGCCGTATCTTGCACAGCGTTAATGTACTAGTTTTATAAAGTAATCATACTAAGGTCCTTATCATATATAGCGCAAAATAAAATCACAACTGATACATTAAAGGTCGTACAAATTATTTAATTTCAACCATCAGTATCACCAATTCTGGTAGTAAATGTTGACCCTTATTCCATAAACACAGAGGACACGATTTTAGAGCTGTTACGAGAGTGACCATGTCTCTTAGCTTCATTTCTATCAATTCACAATGTTTTCATGAGCAGTAGGTTTATAAGTGTCAACAACTCTGCGGATGCGTTCAAGCACCAGACGAACATCTTCTTCACTCAACCGAGCAAAACAGCACCTGAACCATCCAGGCTCTGCACAGTGGCAAGCCGCTCCAGGAGTAACACTTAGCTTAGCCACATTCAACAGCTTATCCCACAGCTCAAGCTCACCCTTCTCATCAATGGAGCTCATCAATCTGCTCATATTAACCCAGCAATACAAACCCGCACTGCTCTTCGTGTATTCTATTCCCAATTCCTCCAAACCTTCCACAAATATTTCGTACCTTTTCCTCAATCTCTCTTTATTCGTCTTCATAAAATCCCTGGTGAAATCTGTATCTAACAGCATGGAGACTGAAAGTTGCTGGATTGGGAGAGGCACTGAGCAAAATCTTGAAAATTTCTTCGAAGCAATCAAAACTTCTTCATTCCATGTATACACCACTCCGAGTCTAAACCCTGGCATGCAGAAGTCTTTTGACAAGCCATACACTATGTGAACCCTGTCCTTGTCAATACTTTTCTGGTCGATTATCTCTGCCATGCTTACGAACTCTTCGTCCCCGTACGTCGAACCCGCGTAGATTTCATCTGATATGATGTGAATGTTCTTGTCCCTAGCGAAATCTAAGAGACTGTGAAGGGTTTCTTTGGTGAACATGTTTCCGACAGGGTTTGACGGGTTTGAGAACAGCAGGCCCTTGACTTGTTTTCCTTGCTTTGTTGCTTCATCGTATGCTTCGTTAAGGGCATCAATTTTTACGATGAAGTTGTCTGAACTATGAGAGTGAACAGGTATTAACTCTGCGCCTGTTCGGAACCTCATGTCGCGGTTAAAACTGCAAATGTGTAGTCAATTTAATGTCAAATTTAATTTCCACCCAAAAAATAATCAAGGAAAAAAAAAAAAGAAAATTGGATTTAGAAATTATTTTTTTTCACGTGAATATATAACACACAATTTGACTGTTTTACATATATACTATCTTTTTTCTCAATGAATATTATTATTTGTCATATTAAAAAGTACTCGTCTATTTAAGAATTATATTCTTTTGAAGCAGTAAAGTTTGTTGATGGACATATTTGGTCCAAAGGCTTATTTTAGGAATGTCTTGCAATGAAGGCAAAATAAGGGGGTCATCGGGTTATTTAGTTAGAATCAGAAAAGAATAAATGACATTGGCTTGCTGAACCATGATTTAAAGCTTAACAATAGGCTTAACCTCCTCTAAAAAGAGCAAGGGAGGTCAACTATATTTTCAAAAAAAAATACTTCATACTCTAAAGGTGACTCACCCTCGTATCCTTGGTACCCTTCCCAAAAAGGGGATCGTTGGCATCCTCAAGGTCCAATTATCTTAACTATAGACGTTTCAAGACTCTACTATTTGTAATATTTACTAACCTATAACTAGATCTGTGATGGGAGAAAATCAAAGAAAACAGGGAAAAGAAGTAATTGCTTGTTAAAAAAAAAAAAAAATGGGATGATAGTATTACCCAGGGTAGTAAGGTGCAGGAATAAGGAATGCGTCTCCTGGCTCTGCCAAGCAGAAGCACAGTATCTCAATTGCAGGATTTGCACCACAGGTTAACACTAATCGTGACGGATTAAATGATATCGTTTTTCCCATGACCTGAGACATGAAACCTGCCATGACCTGGAGAAAAGGTACATAATAGTTGCATTATCGTTAGCTAGTTACTATCACAGGATGAAAATATTCGACTTTGTAATCGAATAATACTGATTCCTCCTTTCCATTTTTTCATAGACTCTCTCTTTTTCAAATGGTTTGTTGAAAGATGTTCTTCTTGGTCACATTCAAAGATATATATTATTCTTAGCATATCGACTCTAAAAGTAAGAGCACAAGAGAACACGAGTGCATGTACAAAAGTTATCAATTATTCATTAGGATTCTCTCATAATATATATAATTATAAGAGAGATTAGTAATAAATTTCTTAAATTATTTTTTCATTTAACCGTTATATTAATGAAAATTAATATTATTAGAATTTTCTCATGAGGCAGTAGATGAGATAAAAACGGAGTGAAGCGTACTTCACTGCAAAGTCACATGGACAGGTCGAGCAAATTAAAGTCACGTCGATCTTCACCTTTTCAATCAGCTTAAGTGTTACATCTCTATCAGTTTATGGTGTAAGTGGACCTTGAAAAGGTATGGCCAAAAAGGAGGAAAGCATCATTTTTAGTCCTACCCCTCGGTGAAATAATCAAGGGTAATATAACAACCAAATTAAGTAACTATCTAATTACAAGGGTATTCATCTAATGAAGCTTCAACAAATAGTTTAGAGTAAGACGATGGACACAGATTCATGGTCGACAACACAATACTTGTATTTTTCAATGAAGTCTCACATTTAAAATAAACAGCATACTATTAGATTATTATGTATGTAAGTAATGTATTCGTTACTTTGGTGTGACCCTACTTTTGTAGCTTTGGATATGTGGTGCAGATCAACAGAAAGACACTAAAAAATTGTGAAAAAGAGAGATGGCGTACGTTAATGTGATAAGAATCAGATGAACCAAATATATTTTTGAGACATTTTGGGTTGTTCATATGCTAACGACGTAACATTAACGGTCGTCATGACATGAGATATGATAGATATCATTGTCTTTAATTAACAAAACTTTGGATTCTTAAATGCGTCACTCTTTCTTGTGAGAATAGGATGCCAAAGCAGTGGTTATTACTTGTGTGTTAATATAAAATTAAACCAACAAGTCAAGCCATCAGAAAAGAATATTTCTACAAATTCAAACACATTAAAGACAAAGGGCCTGTTTGTATTGGCTTTTTTTTAAGGAAAAAGTCCTTTTTTTCTTGAAAATGTTACATTAAATTTGTAATAACTGTTTGATTTGGCTTTAAAAAAAGTTAAAACTCTGAAAAAAGCTCAAATACAACTTTTTTTAGAAGCCAAATTTTCAGCTTATCAAAAAAAGTTGATTTTCAAAAACTGTTAAAAAAAGTACTTTTAAAAAAAGCCAATTCAAATGAGTCCTTACACATTTAATAATACGTATTGTCATCAGTATAATAGAATATTTCCAAAAATTAAAACATATTAAAGACAAAGACACATGTAATAATGCATTTGTCATAACGTAAAATGATGGCGATTCACTAAATTGTCCTGCCAATTTCACCCAAAAAATGGCAATTTTCGACAATACTTTTTCTTAAGCCATGAAGTTTAAGATTGAGAATATATCACCTCTTTTAGCTCCTTTGTCCCATCAAAGATCTGATATGGGGCAATTTTTTTGATATTCAGACCATCATTACTTCCTCGACACAATGAATCATTCAAATTCCTTGAGAGCCAATCCTTAAGCAAATCCAATGATAGCTTTCAACCGAAAAAACCAAATAAACAAAAATCAGATGCTGAAACAAGAAAAATCATGATAAGTTTAGTACCAAGCAAATCATTAGTGTGAAAAAAAAATACAGTTACGTTCTAAAATCAGTCAATATTAAAAGTAGAATTGCTCGAAAATCTATGTAACAGTTCTAAAATTCTATGATAAACAAACGCGGAAAAATTATTTTTTTATCATATTAGTCTACGTAAGACTCGTATGTGCAACAATTGTAACACATGTCGTACCGACCTAACCAACTAGCTGCCGTCTTTTTTGAAAAGCATACAGTAAATGAGCATGCGACTTAATTTATGACGAGTACTGAATCCTGATTCCTGACTATAACATAATTCAAGAAAAGTAAAAATGATAACGTTGGGGGGAAAAGAAACTACCGTGTTTTCTGATAAACCAAGCTGAATAATCCCATTTGGATTAGTGACAGCATCATAGGCATCTGCTCGAACCTTCTCAAACCCAATATAATATGGCGACTCATCAGGCTTAGCAAGGTTAGTAGCCATGGCTGAAACATGAACCTTTGAAATGGTCTCATGCTCCGTCGTCGAAGGGTTGGAAGTGGATAAATTGGAGGGAGGCATTTTGGGTTGTTGGTATATTGTGCTTTCCTGCAAGTACTACGTACTGTGTGTTCTTGAATGTGTTCTGGTTCGTGCTAGAGCAATGTATATATAGGCGCGGGCTGGGGTCGACGAGAATTTTATCATCTAATTAAATAGTATTGTACGTGCAATGCACTCGATAAGTGGGTATTTTTATGTTTTTTACGATTAATTTTTATAATCTTTTAGTAAGTTTTTAACATTAACTACATTTTTTCATGGAATTTATGTAGAAATCGAATTGAATATTTGAAATAGGAAAAGTAAAGCATAAAACAAAGGGTCTTGTACCCAAAAAAAAAAAGCAATAGAATATGAATGATGCATTTTATTAAATTTATTGCTTTTTGAAAAATTTAATAATCTTGGAAACAAAAATCATGAATGAAATAAATAAGTGCAAAGATAAAATATAACTAAAATTATTGGTAAGTTTTGCACAATTATCGAATTTTTCCGCAAGCCCTTCCTTGTAATTGAAACAAACAACAAATGGTGTGATATGGTTAAAAAAAAAAAATAGAAGAAGAATAATTCATTGTAGAATGTCTTGGCCTTGAAATATCAAATAATTTTAGTGAAAAGTGCCAATGAAATAGATAGATGGAATTCCATGTTTAATGAGGATTTTTAAAAAAGTAAACTAGGAAATGACTTTTAAGTGAATAGAATGAGGGTGAGTCAAAGTTTTTATAGAGAAAAAACAAAGGTTATGTCATGAAAATATGTGGCATTAGGCTATATATATACTTGGGTTTTAGAAGTCACTACATTACCTCTGTATTTTAAAAGGTTTATCTTAATATTTGGTATTGAAATTAATTTATTGTATATTATAAATAAATCTATTAGTGTTAAAACTTATGATGTATTACATATTTTTCATGACGATTGTGCCACCTCTTCAAAAATACAAAAGTAATTTTTGAAATGCAAATTTTTAATCAACTAATTAGATAAATCATAAAGGTAATGAGCTAATTAGACAAATTATAGAGGAGTAACGTGTTACCTTTTGAAAAGCACAAGAAATAATGTGGTAAGTCAAAAAACAAGGAGCATCGATTAGTTAGACAAATCAAGTAGGTAACGTGCATTTTAGGTAATGTGCAATAAATCTTTTATGGAATTTTATAAAGGTTAAGGGTGTCCAAGTTTGAGCCTTTTCCCATGCTATTAAAGGTCTCATTCCCCACTCAATTGGTGCAATTTTCAGAGGTCCATAGAATTATCAATTCACAGTCGAGTTTGGTTTTCGTGATCTAATTTCACCAGCTAAGTTCTTCGTTGTTAAAAATAAAATAAAGATGGATGGAATCCTTTCACCACGGCCCAAATGCTCTGCCAATAGTGCAGAAAAATCTCCACGATTATGATAAAAGTAAAAGTTATGATCTTCAAAGGGACGTACAAATGCAGAATGTGGGATAAAATCAAGCAAGTGGTTACAAAAGTGGGTAACCTGTCAATTTTAACTCCACCACATGCTTCTCGCAAAGCATTCGAAACTCGGAAAGTTTCCCTTTTTTTTTTTTTTCATAGGATGGTTGTTGTTAATTTGGCTGCCATATAAAACAACAACCTACAATCATTAAGTGATGATATTGTATAAGTTATCAAATAAGATAGTATTTTAATATAAGTGATGATATTGTAGTTTCCTTTTTTCTTCCTTTGGTTGAATCAAATGGACATTATTGTACGTCACGAACACATTTCTTCCGTTTCATAAATTAAATATGGAATATTGAACATTATTAGTTTTGTTGCATCACTACCTTGTACAATGATCTTACTAAAATACTTCTTTCCAATGAGTATTCGTCACGCATCTAATTCCATAATGATTTAACTTTTGAAAAATGTTAAAGTATACATATAACTTAATTCTTTCCAATCGGATAAAAATGAAACTAGTACTGCTCCAATATATTTGTATTAAGCATCGCACTATATCACTATCTTATAGCTAAAATTTGTTATTATATTCTTAAATATTGCAACCGGCTGGAATGAAATATATACACGAGTGCTACCTTATATAATCAAGCATAGTGATTGAAAATTAGTTAGTAAGGATAAACTTTGTGGTCGTCTACATATGCTATAAATTGACTAGCACCAACTTTTATAAAATACTTGCATATATAAAACTATAATATCCATATACATTAACAAAAGAAAAAGCAATTTCTTAAAAGAAGGTTGAAGCAAATTGCTGGCTTATGCTAGCTAGTTGGGCGTTTTGCGTTTCGATCATTCAAGAAGCTTCATGGAATGAGACCCAAACAGCTATCTAGTGGGGGCCTGCATTTGTTTGAAGTGCATGGAGCATGCAGATTAACAACTTGAATATTTACATCTTTGTTTAGTACCACGTGATGCAAATAGGTCAAAAGATGTAATAATTCGTATAATTTTCATTAAATCCATTTTGTCAGTTATGTGCTTGATCATAATGACAGAATAATTACTTGACCTTCCAGAAAGGGGACAAACAGAGGTAAACTGTCTAGTAGCGGTAAAAATAACACACAAGAAGCGCAAAAGGCGGAAAAAAAGAGGAAAATCAGAATAATCATGATGAGGGCTTGTTTCCAATTGCACGAATTATTTATGTGCTCATTGCGACATTAGATGATCTCAAGTAGGGGACGAAGAAAGCCAGGTTATATATGCAAATTTCCTTTTCTTTTTTTTTTTGGGTAGAGAATTATATGAGATATGTTATCTGTACCATGAAATTTGTAGTCTTAGAGCTCATAAGTAAATGTGAAACTCGTGGTTGGTCACCCTGCTTCTGTCGCTATTCGAAGCTTCCTTCATCTGATAAGTATGAATTATTCGAAGCTTCTTTCACCTGATAAATATGAACTGTTCGAGTACTACTGCTTGCAACAATTGCTGGTAAACGCCATTCTACGCTCTAGGAGGTTTGCAAGAAATCCCGTTTCTTTTGATAAATCGATATGGTATAAGAATCCAAATTATGAGTCTATAATCATATCAACACGCGAAGGCCAACACGAGAAAGGCGTGTTAATTATAATAAATAAATATAACTAAACCTTCTCTACAAGTTTAAACTGTTTTACGAGAGAATCATTCAATATTAATGTTGTTTTACAAGAGAATATATATTTATGGCATCTGTGAAATGATAATGGAGCATGTTACTCGTACATGTCTCAGCCCTTGGGCCTTCTCATCTGATTTCAAGTGAAAAGGATAAATATGAAAACTGTTTAAACACGTCAGAAAAGTTTTAGCCGAAACAGATCATCAAACAATGAACATGGCGATTGACGCGAAGTTGATGGCTTCTTTTACATATGGAAGTGAAATACAATGCCAGATACAATGTTAGAAGCAATCTTCAACTAAAATCATCCGAGTAAAAGATGACTATTCTTCCTATACATGGAAGCATCAACGACTTTTTACAATTTCGACTATAACCCTGCTATGAAACAATATCGCCATGCACGTTTTGCATTTCATCTTGCATCCAATGAGATGAAAATTGATCCTCTCTTTTGTTCAATTGACTAAAGGGCTGAGTATACAATTTAATGATCAGGAGAAGAGAATAGGAAGCTGTACATTGTCTTAAGAGGTGCAGGCCATCAACAAACTCTTTACTGCAACACTGATGGGCACTACAGCACTGAGTTGCCTCATCTCAGACTCAACCCCTTGTTTCTTTCGTGCTACCTGTGCAGCCACAACATGCAGTTAAGAGAGACAAAAACCAACACAACGGGTGTAGGATAGAAGAAATTTAGATAGGTAATTGAACAAGATATGGTGGAATAAATTATAAAATTTAAAATCAGTATTAAAGATCTAGTATCTAGTTCACTAATGGAACATTCGCACGTTTGCTTAATTGACGACAGAGTTGTGCTTGATCCAATATGCGTAGGCTGTAGCAGCAATCTTTTACTGCTTAAACTAGAACCAAGCAGAATATGTTCGTACACCTGTCTTTGTTTCAATCTTTTCAGATCCCCACGCAAGAGGATCATGCAGGAGTTTGCTTTCCTACTATATTCATTGATTAGCATTCCATAATTATGCGTTTAGATTTACGGACACTAGACAACTTAACCTGGGTAAGATATTTCCATAATGAAAGTTCTTACACTTCCAACTATGGAAGACAATTTTCAAGTTATGCAGTGAATGGTAGAGAGTGAAATATCCCAAATTTTCTAAATCTTGTTGCACTGCTTGCTTTAGAGTCATAAATTTATAAGGTGATATACTGCAATATGCACATATTGACACAATCAAATATACATACTAAGGGAATATGATATAGGCAGAAAAGGAAATTAGATTAGACAAAATATAATAAGAGGAGTTCTTCTCAATCAACTAATTCCTCAACCAAGGTTTGGAGAAATTCAGCTCCTTGACAAGTGTGCTTCTAGAATACATTATCAGGAAAGCAGTGGAAAAGCCTGTAGGAACTTTAATGCAGTGACTTGTAATTAAGGAACTTAAAATCAGCGAGACAACACAAATTGAGAAACCTTACTACTCTTAGCCATTACTCATCTCCCTTATCTCAAGTGCCCTGCACTGTTCGTAGGACATGGTACTCCATTTCCAACAATCCGAAATTTCTAACCACAATATTCTTAACTCTCCTTATCTTATAAGTTTTGAGTACCTGTCTTTCATAATTGATACTTCTGCTAAATATTAGAGATCTACCAGGTGAAAAGTTGGCCTTTACCGTATGTTCAGAAAAGCAACTGATTCAACTGCAGCAGAGAGAGGTAATATAAAAATCCAAGAATAAATTTAGCCGGAAGAACTTCATCCTAACAATCTCATTGCAATATCTGGTAATGGGTTAGAAGTGTTAGTGTTGCCAGTGCCTAGTGGGAGGTTGTAGAGGAAAGACATCAAAAGCAGCTTAAAACTGGTCATGTTGCTGTACACGGTGCTATAAACTGATCGCCAGCAAGAGCACCTACCAAACAAACAGAAGAACAAACCCAAACATAGAACCCCAACTAGGGTACACGAAGCAGGGGAAACTAGTCCATATAGAAATGACAAGACAACATAAGCATTAACTGGTGAAATGTACACCTGAATTGGAGCACAGGAGCCATATGATCTAAGGTACTTGAGACAGTTTGTCCAAATATATGCTTGTGCACAGGCATTCAAATGTCCATGTAAATATCTAACATGCATACCTCCATGAAACTATCTAACATCACTTGCTGTCATCTTGCTAACGACACATCTTGACTCAGTCTTTATGATGAAATTGGACTCAAAGCTATGCAGTCCATGTGGGAGTAGTAGTGCGCTACTTAATGAGAGAAAGGGAAACATACTTCAGGCTTCTCTTCTTCATTAATATCCATAATTTACTTTGACATTACTTTTCACTCAAGTTGTTACGTGTGTATCTGAGTATTCTAATTGATTATGTTAGAAGTACAAGCAACAGTGGCGCTGCAAGAACTGAAAATTACCATAGATAAAAAAGATTAGCGGGATGGAAACATCATGTTTTCAAGAGCTACATGTTAGTATATTTCTGTCTGATGATTTTGACAATTATGGAACATATAGAAAAAGTTGATCTTTCTCCTTGTCTGACAATTTGACTCATGAAACATGAAGAGCCACTCAGACAGGAGCATGCACATCTCTAGTTTGTTCACATCAGGACAATTTTGTTCAGCAAATCCCTGAAAGCAAAACCAAAAAGGAACTGGAAGAACAGGAGAAGGAAATGGAAAAAAGGGTGGGGAAAGAAAGAAAGAAGAGGCATAGGAAGAACAATAATACGAAGAACAAGAACCCATCGGCTTTAATTCGGTTGGAGGCTTTTAGTGGCTGTGGCATCAATTTCAGAATGTCTCCAACAGAAAGCAGAAAGGAACAAAGGAAAAGAAACCTAAGATCCACACTCTGTTTGACAGGCTTGGAGCAACAGAAGCTAGACCAAAGAACTATGACCAGAATCTAAGTTCCGCCCCCAACACAACCCTAACCACCCCAATCCCCACCCCAACACATACATTATGAAAACAATCAGGTATGTTTATATGTTGAATGCAGCAAATAAATCATAGATGTTAAAAGTCAATAACTTCAAGATTCAACCACCTTTTACTAACTAGTCTTGTCTCCGCTTGACCATAAAAGCTAAGACCTTATAACAATGTTGAGATATGAACAAAATTTTCGAAATTAGCATTTGAACTGGTTTACAATGGAAAGATGTCAGACATAGAACTTGTGTCTTCAAGCAGTAAGATTATTCAGAATTACAATTTTTGAGAAACTGAAAATACTAAAATTGCTTACACTATTCAAAAAAAATTTAAACTAAAAAAACTAAAAAAGGTGAAGGGCTAGCCAATCAATGAAAAAGTGACCAGATTTCCCAACTGTGCTGCTTCAAATCAAATTTCAAGTACACCACATATAAACTAAAAGAGTTGTAGCAGAAAGAGAAAAATCAAGCTAATAGCTATATATGTTCACAATACCGACAACCAAGAGTATGGAGCTCAATACTAATACTACAGAATGAGAAGTGTACCTCCTTCCATCCGACCAACTGCAGAATCCGAAGCCAATGAACGCCGCAATTCCATGATGGAGTCTGAGCAGAGCATCCTTTAGCAACACCTGAGACAGTCTCATGGATTTCTGCTCCATCTTCACATCCAAATAACCCCTCTTTCCGGAAACTAAGCAATTGACCTCCCATTAAATGAATCACTCCCCCATCCACCAAACTAACACCTCTACACATTTGAATCAACATCCAAAATGGAGCCCAATCTTTTCTGAAATTCAACAAACTGCTTTTCTGTAGCCTCTCCTCTTGGATAGCCTCGCGAATCCTCATAACCGATCTTCAATTACCCATAGGCCCCTGAAACATCCCTCAAATACCACACCTTAACTATAACTAAACATTTTCAAGAATTTACTTGAAGCATGCGCAATTGTTTGCCCAAAAACGCAAGTATCGGTATTATAAAACTACCAGGCAATGCAACACGAGTATCTAACGTCAAATATTTGCTTGATTATACCCAAATGGCTTCCTATGTTAAATTTACTTCATTTCCCTTAAAGATTGCAACTTTATGAGTAAAGAGGAACCCCAAACCCATTTAGCACTCTAATCTTTCTTCACATCAAATTTTCAACTACAGCCCATCATAATGAATAATAATTAAACTATCAATAAACAAAGTAACAGTAAACAAAGCATACAATATAAACGCGATCTTCTTATAAAGAAAACTCATTTGTATAACAAAGAATCTATGGTTGGAAACTAGCTCTTCGAAAATAAAAAGATTGTGTATGATAAAACCAAAGCGGGTATGAAATTTTTCGCCTTGTGCACCTACTATATTGTTATTATGATCTAAGATAGATTTAAGCTTAAAATATTCACAATTCCAAAAAGATTTTACAGGGTCTTTTCTGCTATTGTGAGTATAAACTAAAGCAACTTCTTTTGATCTCTTTTTCTTTGTTTTTCTTTTCTCCGATATAATATATATATATATATGTATATATATAGTTTTATCTAATTTGGTGAGCAACTAGGAAATGACTCAGCATTTGACTATTTTCTTGGCCTTTCTGTTTCTGTGAGTAACCAATCAAATCACGTTTTTATAATAGTACGTGCGGTTGATATCATACAAACCGACCGAAAAGATAAAAAGGTAATAGAAAAAGAGAAAAAAAACCGACCAAGAAATCACATGGATTTGATAAGATTCCATCTGGTATAATTATGAAATCTTATTTGTTGAACAAAAATTTTTATCCAAAATAGCTTCTTATATGATTCAAGAATAGTTATGCAGAAACTTTTTTCAAAAAAAATCAATATGAATTTAGGTAGAGCAACAAGGTATAAGTTACAAATGTAGGGAAAAGAGTGCAAAAGAGTACGAATTTAAATAGGAATAGAGTTGGAGAGGTCGGAAAAAAAAAAATAAAAAAGTAGCTTGATATGGATGGTGTGAGAAAGGAACGAAGGACAAACCAGTGATTTTAATTATTTTGGTGAGGAGAATTAAGCTATGCATAGGCTTTTCACTTTAAAAATTTGGCAATGAGGATTGATTTGGCCACACTTGTGAAGCACTGGAATTTATTTATATTATTGAGAAGAATGAACGTTAAATTGAAAATATGTGTCATCGTTAAGGGTGTGTTTGGATTGGAGGGAGAAAATTTAATAAAGGAAAGGAAAAGAGAGGAAATGGGTAATTCATGTTTGAATTAGAGTTTTTTTTGCAGGGGAAAGGAACATAAAAGATTATAAATATCTTGTATTTGGTTAGGAAGGAAATGGAATGAAGGGATAAATTTTATATGTAAAAGATTAAGAGTAAAGGATTTCAAGAATCATTTCCCTCCATTTTATCCCAATTTGGAAGGATTGAAAATAAAAGATTTAAGAGGATTTTACTTTTCTTTCCAAAACCCTCCCCTCCCAATACTTTCAAAACAAATAAGGGATAGGATACCAAAATCCCTCCCTTCCCTTTCCTTTCCCTCCATTCCCCTCAATCCAAATAGCCCCTAAGGGCAATCAAAACCCTAAATTCAATCAAATGTTAATGACAGGAAAATCAATGATGAAACTTCTATTGTTTCTTCTTCTTTCGTAACAAGAAACATATTGGCAGATGGTGTATGGGGAGGAAGGAAATACCTTGCTCTCCCTTTTAACTTATACTAGTAAAGCAATACTGTGTAAGGTATAACTATACTGCCCAATATTACTATAGTTAAAAACTTATTATATATAATAAATATTTATTGAGAATTTCAATAATCTTACAAAGAGTAATTCTCTATGTAAAAATTGAAATCTAAAAAGGTGTTATTAATTTTATTTCTTTGTTGTTTTGACAAAATGGGATGAGATTAATTAGTGCTTGAAATATACGGATGGAAATGTCTAAATTTTTTATTAGATTTTTTCAATCCAATTGGATTGGAATTTCTAGTGTAACACATGAACATAATTAAAAAGTTGATTTTTTATTTCGTTATTTTCAGAAGTACTACTATAATTTGAGATGATTTCACAATTATCTGAACTTAGATAATTATAATTTAGATGAATTTAAATTTTTTAATTTTATTTTTGTTTAAATTTTCATATCTATTCTTGAATTTAATCTAAATTAACACAATATAATTTAACAAATAACATAAAGATGAAAAAAATGAAAGACTAACTCAAAAACCCCAAAGTTATGATCGGTTTTATAATTTTGAATACCAATTAAATTGTTTTTTCTTTTTTTTTTTTTTTGCTCTTAAAGTTCAAATTCTAAACCTAAAAATGTAAAAATTTGAAGTAATTTCCATTATAGGGTGAGAAATGAAAAACATGATAAATATAAAAGCAAGAAAAGAAAAAAGAAAAGAGAGCATATCATTTTTGTTAGGAAGGGGAAAAAAGACTTGAACCGCCAAAATGCTGATTTTTTATTCTTTTTTTTTTGTATAAGTATTTAAGTGTAATTTGCAATGATCTAATAGTTATTTGAACTTAGATAATTGTAATTTAGATGAACTTAAAATTTTTATAGTTATTTTTGTCCAACTTTTCATATCTATTTCCAAATGTAGTCTAAATTAGCACAATATGATTTAACAATTTTAATTTAGTCTAAATTAGCACAATATATTTAACAAATAATAAAAAATTAAAACTGAAACTCGAAAAAGCTAATATACAAAAATTGATCGAGTTTTATGATATTAAATGTACAATTTAATATTTTCCTAGCTTTAGAAGTTCAAAATTTTAAACTAAAAAGATTTAAACGGACCCTCATCTTTAGTCAATTTGAATAGTTTTTTCAACCCAGAATTTAAAATTTTAACAGTCAATAAAACGAAAAGGCGTAATCAATAGAGAAGCGAAAAAAGAAAGAGCACATCATTTTGATTTGTAAAGAAAAGAGGAAGATAGAGTAAATGTAAAATTATCCAATCGAATAACTCTTTGGTTCAAGAAATTTAAAAATCTAAACCTGAAAATTCAAATTGATTCCCTTAATACAATTGGGTTTTAAGACTTTTAATACCCAATTGAATTTTTTTCAAAACTCAAAATATTAAAAGTTTGAACCAATTCACACTTTATATGAAAGTCGAAAGACGTGATTAACGAAGAAATAAAAAAAAAAAAAAAGAACAAAGCATTTTGTTAGGGAAGAAAAAAAAAACATGGAAATGAAATAGAAAAGAAAAGGTTTCCTTTCATGTGAACAAAGAGATGGAAAAAAAATAAAAATTAAATGTATAATGTAAAGTATAGCTTTTATCTGTATGGTCCATATTTAGAATTACATCTTTACCCTTTTGACCACCAAATGAAGTCATTCTAGAACTTAATGAAATGAGAGTATCCTTGCGGATTGAGTAGGTTGCTAATATATGTTTTCTTTTTATACGAGTTGCAGTGATAGATAAAAATATTCACGCAAGCTGATGACACTATATTTTACAAGATTTAAGTATATCGAGATTTATATTTTAGAAAATGAAGTGGTCCAAACTATAACTCTTATAAGGGATTATTCAAATTGGCTTTTTTAACTAAAATATATATTTTTGGTTAATAAATGTCTAAATTAAATTAAAAAAAAAACTAAAAACATTGGGAAAAAAATTCATTTTCAACCCATTGTAAATTTTTCTTAAAAAAAAAAAGTAGTTTCAACTGGAAGGTTCCCTTGAAATATGTGGCCCAGAAAACATTGCAATTGTCTAATGTCTAGAGATTTGTTTCTCTAAAGAATATATGGAGTTTCTGGTTTTCTTCTCTTATCAAACTTTGAATAATCAACACTCTACAAAATTCAAAAACATAGAAGGATTAATTGTCACACAAGCACCATTTTAATTGCTAGGATTAATTGTCACACAAGCACCATTTTAATTGCTACGTAGACCAAGAAACGTGGCGTCCCAAAGTGTGAGTGAAACGTTAATCTAAGGCTAGCAAATATTAGAGTGTAATAGAAATACAGATTGGATGGTCAATTATGACTTGCAGTTATCGCTTGAAGTTTACATTATCGAATAATCGCCCTATTAAAAATATTTGGTGAAAAGATGAAGAGAGCTTATTCCAACATATTTGTTTTGTTGTAATTTAATTTGGTCTTCGTAATATATATAAACACATATATATGTTTGCGTGTGTAGAATTTCTTCACTCTTTTTGCTTATTCTCGATTGACGGTTGCTCGATCCTCAGTTGACGTTTCCCTCCTACGAGTATGGTTGTTCACGGTGTTTTGACTTCTAGCCAATGTTATTGAAATATTATTTTGGCTTTTTTTCTTTTGTTTCTTTTTTTTATTTATTTTCTCTTGTGTAGCTGTTTTTTGTTCTTTTTATAATGACTAATTAGTATAGTTAATTCCACCTAATAAGCCTATGGTTTACACGGGTGACACCTATTAATCCTTACATTTAATTTTAATTACTTATTAAATAAGATGCTTCTAAAAAATAATAGACAATACACCTTTGTCGTTCAAGCTATAAACCATACATTTTTTTTAAATTCTTTTTTTTTAGATCCAGCTACTAAACACACACCAAAACAATCATATGCACTTTTAATCAAAACACACCATCTTTTTCATCTTCTTCTTGTTCATTTTTGTCATCACCACCACAAAACTCAAATCCGCCATTTTATCATTATACACACTCAAATTCACACCAAAAGCACACATACATACGACCTCCAAGATATATACACTAGTCTTTTTCCTGTGCAATGTACAAAATATATATATATATATATATAATTTTTTATATATGTAATACATAAAATAATTAAAATAAGTATCATTAAATTAATAATGTAAATACCCAATAATATAAGAAAAGACAATTACACAATATATCAATGGAATATACAATATATAATTTAAATAGTGTGGTACCCATGTAATATACAGAAGAAATAAGTATTTTTATATTTTTATAATTGTTAATGGTTTTTTTTGACAATTAATGTCAAGGATAAAATACAAATATATTTTATCATGTTAAATTACCAACATTGATTACAAATTTTGTATTTTTGTAAAATCTAATAATTTTAGAAAGAAAAATCATGAAAAATATAGATTAATATATTTCCATCATTTATTGAGCATCTTTTTAATATAACAGATTAGTTTTTCTTTTTCAATGAGCATAATAATCTCTTTTTTTTTCAGTACAAATGACACGTGGTAGCTTGATGTGAGTTAAAAATTTTGGAGGGAATGAATGTAATTTAACCGGTTCAGCGTTATATATTGAATAGATATGTGAATGGTTGCATATTAAACATATATACTTAGGGCCTATTTGGATTGACTTTTTTTGAGGAAAAGCACTTTTTTTTTTGAAAAAGTTACATTAAATTTGCAATAACTATTAGATTTGACTTTCAAAAAAGCTGAAACTCTGAAAAAAGCTCAAATACAGCTTTTTTTAAAAACCAGAATTTTCAGCTTCTCAAAAAAAGTTATTTTTCAAAAGCTGTTAAAAAAAACGTTTTTGAAAAAAATCAATTCAAACGAGCCCTTATACATTTTATGTATAAGTACGGTGAAAAAGGATTAGTTTGAAATAGTATCAAGGGTAAATTTAACTAGTATTGAGTAAAAGGTGAAAATGTTAAGATGGAGATTGACCCCAAGGTGGGTTCAAGCAGCAGTGGGGTAGTGGTGCTGTGTAGTGGAAAAGGGAAGGATTAAAGATATAACTACTCAATCAATTTCATGTGCACACATACATATATGAGCTTGTATATGTATGGGATAGTTCATGTGTTCGAACATATTTATACATATATAAGAGTTTTTGTATTGATATATGCATGAAAATATTCTAAACTATGTTGGAGTTAAACTAATTGAAAGTCGAGAGTTATAATTTCTTTTTTAAAATATTTTTAAGGGATTATTACTTTAAAGACAAAATTTGAATACAGAAAATTAAGTAATTACATTACTTTCATCAACCAAATATAACGGTATTAGATTAATTATTGGTTGAGACTACATATAAGATCTAGTAAGTATCACCCATCTAAAAAGACAGGGTTATTGGGCGAAATTAATCGAATAAGAAATTTTCACAACGAAGATATATTTTACAATTATAAATATATTATTTAAATAAAAATAAAGGGACAAAATTAAAAAATAAAAATATATTACTTTTTTACTCGTTTTCCATTTCTTTTCTTCAAAAGAAATAAGTGGGTCCCAAGTTGCCAACAGTACACACCTCAAAAACAAGGTGAACCGTAGTGAAGTGAAGAATTGGAGATGTCAATTTGAAGTGCAACGGAGTGAATCTAGTCACCACACTGCTACTTCTGAAACTCAGTCCACGTCAACAGCCACCGCCACGGCCGCCGCCGCCGCCGCAGCCGCCGCTAGCACCACCACCAACAACGACAATACTGCTTTTGCTTCTCCGGAATATCAACCCTATCCGGTAAGCTTTTCATTTCTCTCTTCTGCTGCATGCTCTGAAGTTCGATTGACTTACTATTAAATTACTTTAATTTTGCGTATATTCGATTTTGTATAACATATCATTCCCAGCTCCACGTGACCGGCGTTTGATGAACGTACGTTTTGAGAATCACTTGGGAAAAATAAAAGGGGTAAACTACTAATATATACTCAGTGTAATTTGGTCGAAGTTGTACCTTGGACTCGTTAGTATAATAATTAGTTAATTAACACTAATAATAAGTTAATAGATATGAGTATACATGGATATCTGTGTTCTAAATTATTTTCATCTGTTTGAATTTCAGCATGTTAAATTGTATTCAAATTCTGTTTCTTCCTTTTTTTTCCCTTTTTTATTTTTAGTTTGTGAGGAATTGTGTTTGATATATCAATCTATGTAAATTCTTAAGTTTATTAGACATGCATAAACGTGTCATTCAATAAATGTAATTGGGTCCAGGTTCATTGAGTTGTATACATATGTGCTGAAAAAGCTATATTTTTGGCAATAAACTGTTTCAGAGGTTTGATTTTGGAAATCGGATCCCTAACGTGGATTTCTATTATATGACTTTTAGGAATAATTTTGGTGCAAAAGGATGAACTTTTTGCTGCCACGGTTGAACCAGACTGCAGTGGCGGAGCAGAGGGCTGCTCCAGAAAGTCAGGCCCAGGCTAATCAGGCAT
Source organism: Cordia subcordata (assembly GCA_028554755.1). Taxonomy (NCBI): domain Eukaryota; kingdom Viridiplantae; phylum Streptophyta; class Magnoliopsida; order Boraginales; family Cordiaceae; genus Cordia; species Cordia subcordata. The sequence continues at coordinate 4,285,590 of JAPTOF010000020.1, forward strand.
TGAAACCTGCAACAGCATTGGACAGTGTTATTGCTGAAGACCCATTATCACAGAGTACCTTTGATGAAAATCATGTGGGTTATAGTGATGAATGTGGGAGGAAAAGTGGGAGCAATGCTGGCCTCCGTGGGAAGAATGAACCGCAGATTATTGACAGCCATGTTGATGTATCTGGAGATGAAGGATGGATAACTATCCCATGCAGTACTTCTCTTTTGCCCTTCAACTTTTCCTTTTCTCTCACTAGCTCGTGTAAACATGGACAAGCCTTATTGTATAGTCAACTAGATTTTCTTTGGGAAATGATACATGATATTATATCTATCAAGAAAGTAATGCCATCAGGGATTCTTGAATTCTATGAGATTTTACACATCTTATCTCAAACAGATAATAATGTTTGAGAATAGAAAATTAACAGGTAATGTTATGGTAATTCTGCTATTCCCTAATAGTAGGGGAGAAAACCAAGTATGTCCCGAGAAAAAATTGGTCTGAAGGGTGCCCCCCTCGATTTGTGTATCAATTGGAAGGACTAGTGTCAGATCAATCTGCTTGACTTCTGAAATGACTGTGATACTCTTTATCAATCTTCAGGATTATATTTTCACCTTATTTAGGTGTATGTTGCCTCATCTTATGAGTTAAGTTCTTCAATGGCAGGAACTCCAGTATGTCTTTTTCTTCTTTAAGCCATGTTTTCGGTTTTCAGAATTGAAATTCTACAAAATACGAGCTCCTTTATTGTCTCTCTTTTTCTTTCTTTTTTTAATTCTTTTAATTCTTTACTTGATAAGTGAAAGAAAAGCTTCATAAGTTGGGATAGAACAAAAGTCCAAAAGATTTGCAGTTTCCATGCACTTTTTACAATCTTAAATTTTGTGTAAATTTTGATATCAAATGGATGTATACTAATGATTAACTGATTATTTTCAGTAGGTGGCTATAGCAGGTTGGATTGTTTTCCCATTTGTGAATTAATTTCTTATGATTATATTATGTATGTAAAACCTTGCTACTGCCTTCTTCATTGTTCTTAAGGATTGGACAGTCTGACTGAGAATCAACTCGTGAAGCATTGCAATTTGCGACCAATTTGGAAGCACAATATAAGTTTATAATCAAGCTCAGATCTACCTCCTAAATTCTGCTCTATCTGCATTAATCCTTTGGTTCCTCGCATTCTTCCCTCACATTAGTGTTCCACTTAATCTTTTGCAACTGAAATGAATAGATATACTAATGTTGTTTGGAAATGCTTGCAGTTAAAGAGGTTTGAATGCTCTGACCATGGTATTAGGAAATTGATTTTTGTCATAAGAAAAGAAAAATGATGATGAAAAATTGATCTGATATTTAACAAAGGAGAGAGATTGCATATATTCTGGCGTACTATGTACTGTCAGTGATATCTGGGTTTATATTTATGAACGCGTTTCACCCTATGGATGAGGTTTAGACTGAACTAGTACATAGGCTTCTGTATTTTCTGAGACTCAGGTTGTGAATGCTAACTAGGTTAGGGTTACAGTTGTTGCATAAGAGTTAATTTTCTAAAACATGAGCATGCAGCATTCTTGTTGCTTCTTGAGATATTTCTCTTTCCTTATAAAAAAACATGTTTGGAAATTTTCAAACTCCTAAAACTCATCAACTATTTTAAGATTATTATAAGATTCTTGATAGCACTGGTTTTTGTCCATGCTTTTGAAAGGCTTGATATCCACAATTTGACTTCCCCTCTAATATGTAGTGCGTCCCATATAGGAATAGTTCCGTACACTTCTTAGGTTTTATTGCTACTTTTGCCGGAATCGATAAACAAACGAACGTTGCTATTCCAATTTGGCTGTCTTGTTATGTTTTTGCCTTTCAAGAGACTGTCTGATGTTTATCACACTTGCCCAGAGGAGCTTCCTGATAATTGGAGGGAGGCCCCAGATATACATTCATTTCGCTCTATGGATCGAGTCTTCGTTTTTACAGGTATAGAATTTTCTTTTTAATTTAATTTATTTTTATTTTTATTTTTATTTTCATGTGCTTCTTTCTTGTGAGCTTTGCCTTTTAATATATCCAAGATCTCTTGACTTCAGGTGAGCAAATCCATATCCTTGCATGCCTGTCAGCTTGTAAGCAAGACACAGAAATTATTACCCCATTTAAAGTTTCTGCGGTGATGAATAAAAATGGTATTGTACATAGTACTGAAAACCAGAGTTGCAGTACTAGAGAGAAAGTCGATCTTGCATACCAAAGAGTTGATGGGGTCTCCAATCGGGGGGACATGGATAACAATCGTAGTTCTCAAAATGATGTTTCTTCCAGTGAATCTCTTCTTAGAATGGAAGACCAAAGAAGACAGGCTGAAAGCTCATTGCTGAGATTTAGTGATTCCCACTTTTTTGTTCAGATTGCGGAATCAGATGGGCCACTTTGGTCAAATAGAAGAGCCCCAGAAGCATCTTCAGATACTTCTAGGTTGATGGAACAAAAGTTCAGCACAGACAGGTCGGATAAAAGGAAGAATGCACGAAGTAAGAACACTTTAAGTGCTGTTGTTGATAGAGGAAATTTGAGTTCCAGCACTTCAGGGGGAATTGCTAGAGATTGTGCTAATTGTTATGCCCTTCCAAATGGGGACATAGTGGTATGTTTCACATAACTTCAAAGAAGTCTGTTAGGTCAATTTTCTTCTGTGGCAAAACTGTAACGCGTAGAGTTTCTCATGCTGATTTCAGTATATATGAGTCAGGAACTTAATGTTATCCATCCTAGCATCATTATTTCTGAATATTGCTTTGGGCATTGGATCTACATGCTTATCTATTCAGTATTCTGGAACTCCTGCTTCTGATAATGCTTACTGGTGCGAGAGTGAAAAAAATGTTGCTATGGGAAGTATAGTGATCCAACTTCACAGACAAAAGGCATTGTTAAATTCGGCATGGAAGATAGCCAAGTTCAGGATCAGTCACTTTTTTGCAAATAAGTCTTGACGCTATGTAGCCAATAAGCCTCTAAGCAACCAGCTAAGTTATCATCTATTTCACATGCCAAATACATACCTGTGTCAATGCACAAGCTAGTATCATTTTGCTGAATGATATTCAATAATAGACCTTTGACTGATACAAACTATTGGTCTTCCCCTGCCTCTTCAAGCTAGCTGGTGTTAGTCTGCTAAATGATTAAAAAATGGACCTTTTACTAATACAAACCTTTGGTCGATAATGGAGGCAAGGGGAATTGGGGGAATCCCTGGCCCCCCCATATATTATATACGCACATATAAACAGTTGCCAACATGCATAAATTAGTTTTAACCATTAGCATCAGTTTATCTGGTTTTTCCATGGATGTGATCTTGTTTCATTGCTGCATATCAGTTGAAATGGTTTTAGGCATTTCAGTTTTGGTTTCTTATGGCTCTTGGACAGTGAAAGTAGGAGAAACTAGCTCTATGTTAATGGTAAGAATCCTCGTTTAGAGTTCTCAATATTCTCTAAGTGATTGCTTGCTGTGCATTTCTTTCTTTGCATAGCAGATTCTCCCCTCTTATTGCTTATATATACTATATTCTTGAACATCTTTTAGACCCTTATTTATTTGAATTCCACTTTGCTGTTTGGAAGGAGGCAGGTACTACTCAAGATAAATGTTGGTGTTGACTTCTTGAAGGATCCTGTTCTTGAAATTCTGCAGTTTGAGAAATATCTAGATAGAAGCTTGGCTTTGAAGAACCATGAAGGTCTTCTCTCTGAAGCACAGGATCCTTGTGGGGAATTGCTAAGATGGTTGCTTCCGTTGGATAATATTGCTCCTCCTCGTACTTTATCTCCTCCATCTATGAGTTCAACCCCAAGTAATCAGTGCACCGCCTCGTTTGGATCATCTGGTTCTCAGCTTTTCTCCTTTGGCAACTTCAAAAGTTATTCTATGTCCTCACTTCCACCAAACACTGCACAAACATTGACAGGTGTGGCCCCCAGTTCTAGAAAAAGCTCTGATCTTGAAGATTGGAACCGCTTCTCGTTCGAAAAATCTGTAAACAGTGAAAAGAGTGGAAGAGAGGGACTTCTATCTTTCAGAGGTGTATCATTGGAGCCAGAGAGGTTCTTTGTTTGTTTTGGCTTGGAAGGCATCTATACACCGGGAAGAAGGTGGCGAAGGAAAATTGAAATTATCCAGCCTGTCGAAATCAATTCCTTTGCAGTAGACTGCAATACAGATGATCTTCTTTGCGTTCAGATAAAGGTATGCTTTAATATTGTTCATTTTTGGCACTTCCAATTATATTTGTTGGTTTTGCTGGTCCAAAAAATTGCACCAATATCTAGATATAATATGACATGGAGTAAAGTTGTGAAGTTGTTAAGTCCCAAGCTACTAAAATGCTTTTGATTATTTTGCAGAATATATCTCCTGCACGTATACCAAACATAGTGGTATACATAGATGCTATAACTATTGTTTCTGAAGATGCTTCAGAAGGTGGATTGCCTTCATCTTTCCCAATTGCTTGTATTGAAGCTGGAAAGGACCACAGTTTGCCTAATCTAGCCCTCAGGTTGTCCCCTTGGAACTGAAATAGAACTATTCTTTTCTGCGTGTCATCTGATGTCACCATTCTTCAGTTTTTTGTTCTTACTGTTGATACATTAGCATACATAATTCATTTTACCTGGATTGTCTATGTGATTTCAGACTTTACAAGGTTTGGTTGTAGTTATAGTTGTAGATAATGATTCTGAAGCCGCTGAATCTATAGTTTGCTTTCTTTCTTATTTTACTGGTTTTATTTGGTGGAGCTTGACAGGAGAGGGGAGGAGCACTCTTTCATTCTCAAACCAGCAATCTCGTTGTGGAAAAATGATAAGGGTCAGAGAGGAGGGGGTCCACAATTTGCCCGTTTGGAGTCTTCCTCCTACAATGTAGGGAAACATGATGCTTCGTCTGCTCATCTGTATGCTGTCCTTGTCTCATGTCGGTGCAACTGTGCTGGTATTAGCTGCTTCTGATTTTACCTTACATCAGACATCAGCAAAGTTATGGAAATTATGTTTTAATTTATGAGTTATTTTCAGCATCGAGGTTGTTTTTCAAGCAGCCGACAAAGTGGCGTCCACGTATTTCTAGAGATCTTTTGATTTCTGTTGCAGCTGAAATGTCAAGAAAAACTGTTGAATCCAATAAAAGTGTTGCTCAGCTTCCAGTTCAGGTTCACTATAAATCCACGTAATTTGCATTCATACATTTGGAGCAATAACTATTATTCCTTAAAAATTGTTGAAATTTGCAGGTGTTAACTCTTCAAGCCTCAAATTTGACATCTGAAGATCTAACACTGACAGTTCTGGCCCCAGCCTCATTTACCTACCCCCCTTCTATTGTATCATTAAGCTTGTCACCTTCATCATCTCTGAGCACATATGTCAGTTCATCTGAGTTCATAGAGAGGACCAGGAGTGATAGAAATAGTTTAGAGGTGCAGATATCAAGCTCTGCATCAACAAATGGAGGACTGAAAGCAGAAGGTAGATCTCAATCAGTTATGTCCAGTCAGCAAGCTATCACTTTATCTGATATCCTCCCATCTGGTGATTTAGGGAGTAGACATTTATGGTTCCAGAGTAAAGTTCCGCTAGGGTAATGGATATTCTTCTCCTTTCTGTCTTTCCCCCTTACATTATCCCTCTTTCAACTTAAAGAATTACTCAAGTTAACAATGTCTGCATCAGATGTGTTCCTTCTCTATCTATGGCAACCATCAAGCTGGAGGTACTCCCATTGACAGATGGCATAATTACACTTGAATCTTTACAGGTGGATGTAAAGGAGAAAGGTATTTTTATGCACCATTGTTATAGTTGACTTGTCTTTGCTGCTTTTTTCTTGTTTATATTCAGATGACTTTTGGTTTGCTTTATAAAAAATGATTGAGTAGGCATCTGACCCTGCAGAAATGGTGCTTGAAACCAACGTAGTTAGTATTTTCTTCTCCAAGGTTTATTTTATTTGCCTGGCTACTCTACAACCTAGAGTAAATTTTTAAACAAGAAGAAAAGCTGAGATTGCAGTCTTGTGAGTACTGGTTGAGTATATATCCGGTGTTTGTTCAGAATCTTGTCACAACCTGCTGGATAGAGCACATAATTGGGGCTTGATACTGGGTTGATATGCTTAATTACTATCTTCTGTCTTATCAAGCTTTCAACATCTAAATTGCTATTTCTGTCTTTGCTTCATCGAACATCCATCAAGATTTTATTATTTTTTCCAACAATAGGTATATTGAAGAGAAGATAGAGTATTTGGAAGTTTTCATGTGCATAAAAGGATAGTGAAAACTTAATCTACTTTTATGATTTCCGATGACAAAATATATCGAGATAGATTGATAATAAGAAAAACTCCGCCTCTACATGGGATGGTACTTTATATTATAGAATTTCCCATAGATATCCATTTGGAATTAGATTTTTACTTGTAGATTAAGAAGCCATACTTTTCATTTAAAATTATTTGACCCGTTGTTTAATCTACAACGTGGAAAATGTTTGCAGTTACAAAATGCATGTAATGCATGGATGGTGCATGTCATTCATGTCCTTTTATATGTTAAAACTTGGCTAGGTTGGCCATCACTAATTTAGTATCAAGGCACCAGAATATATCTTTCTCTACCTACTTGAAAGCTAATGATACCACCAGAGACCTGTTGTATTATATGTCCACGTACGTGCATAGTTGCCTGTTTGCTGAAGCTCGTATATACTTGGTAGCACATTTCCCCATTAGCAATTGCATGCTTGTCCTGTTGCAATTTACTTCCCTCATCTTTGATGTCTCTCTTCCCTTTCTACATCCTATTGAATGATCATATCCAACTCACAACTTTTTCAACTAAATCATTTTTCCATTTTTTAACTTGCAGCCGGCAAGAAGGTATTAAAATTGTTCAAGAAAGTGGACCTTACTGAATGTAGTATGTTTTTCATCTGACAGGTCTTACCTATATACCAGAGCATCCACTGAAGATAAATGCAACATCAAGCATTTCCAGTGGGGTCATCTGAATTTATGCGGTTCTTTTGATCCTTGAGTAATAGAAGGTATTCTAATCAGTATATTGTCCAAAGCTGTTGTATTATGGTAGACTACTGAGATACGGGAACCGTGGCATCTCTTCCTTCTCTTTCCTGTCAATCCCTTCATCCGTCAAGCATGGACTATGTCATGGATATTGTTTTTGTCTTTCGTGGTTCAAGAATGGCGTTTAATATGCATCCTTTATTGGCGAAGCGTTCAAAATGCATCTCTTTTGTAGATGACATCCCATTCTTGTACAATTTGTAAAGTTTCTAGTTAAATGCAGATAAACAGTACATCTGCAGATAGCTAGATGGTATGCCTGTGAAGTGAGAACAACTTCGAGGTCATGTAGTGTATTATATTCTCAGTTCTATTTCCTTTCTAAAGTTGACGTGTTAAGTTCTCTATGAGGTCACTAATTTTTAGTTACTAAGATAATTGAAGTTGAACAGAAGAGTTTTTTGGGTTCCGCATTTTAATTTTTTGTGTTTGGTCTTGATTATTAAAAAATCAACTTATTTGGTTTTCTATTTTGGTTAAGGGTAATTTTTGTAAATCTCGGTTGTTAGGGAAAATAACCAAATTATCTGAATTCGGTCGTAACTATATATATCTGATTTTAAGCTAATAGTGATAACTACGCATTTATGCGTTTCTTGGTTAGGGGTTTGTGTATATGAAGTCCATTCCCAGACCAGAAGTTTCTTTTTTCCTTTTGACGACGAGGACTTACCTTTAGATGGATTATATCAGATCTATAAAGAGGTACACAAATTTCTTGGTACATCGTGTCTCAATACATGTTTTAAATTATTCAAGAACCTTGTAATATTTCTAATAAAAGTATTTAAATTTAAATTTCAAACCTCTTATTACAACAAATAAGTTAATATTTTATATTTTTTACAAATGATAGCACTATAGCAGCAGTATCGAAATTTAAAAAAAAAATAAAAAAGGGGTGCTCTCATAATAAAACGTTATTGAATAGAACCTTAGTGCCTGTCCTCCTCCACCATCTCTTGCTTGGACAATTATTACTACTGCTTAAGACAACTCTATTGTAGGTGATGGTGATGGTCAAGTTGTTGCAGGAAAATATGAATTTGTTCAGTGTACTGATTCCGGAATGGGCAGAGGACCTATAATGGATTTTTTCTTTTTCTTTTGTCGTGTTTTGTTAGAGGTCTAAGGTTTGTTATATGATAATATATTTGAGTATAATAACTCCAATTCTTCATTTTCCAACAAAGAGCATATTTGTTTTAGAGTTTCAGCAATCATTCTGAATCCAATAGATCTACCCAAAACTACAATTAGCAAACCATTGACAATTGTTTGCTTCTTTATAGAACTCAATAATCTCAGCAATCACCCCTATACCATCAAGAGAAGAATTCAGTAATAGTAAGTTAACAATATAATAATAAAGTATTGTAATGATTTAAATTAAATATTTTTAAATCTCGCTCGTAAAGTGGAGACATGCGACTCGAATTTGGAAAATATTTACAGAGATTGGAAGACGTTTTGATTTCCAGTTTTAGCTCTGTCCAGCTAAGTATCATGTGTAGAGCAGCCACTGGTGTGCGCCCATCGGGGGGGTAGTTTCTTAAAGCAACATCAGTATCTTGGGTATGGTGATGTAAAAGGGGGCTGTCTTGCTTTTCAATTGCTGATATTAAATAATAAATGAACTCTTCTTTCGTGTTTCCAGGCAAATACCGTGTGATTCTTCAATTAAACACGTCACATTGTGTTGCCAATTTCTACATCTTGACATGTCTATTAGTTCAGATTGGCCAATCTAGCAGGCAGTTGTAAGCATATTAATCAGTTGGTAGAGTGTTAACCTTATTTGAGATATGATAAATTAGGACGAAAAGTAAATACATGCACACATTGGCTTGTTAATTAGAGGTTACAATTTTCGTTAGTGTTTCATTGCATGGACAATCTACTAGTACCATTCAAGATTTTTCTTAAGCGAGGTAGTTTCAACTTAATCGATTTTTAGCCTTTAAAATGAAAATTATTTTGTTAGATGCTACTATAATTAACAATAATTCTGCACCCTCTTAGGCAAGAATATCAAGTGAGTTCGGACGTCTACGCAGTTTCAACGTAATCAGTTTTTAGTCTCCAAACAAAAATTGTTTTCTTGGAGTATGCTATAATTACCAACACATCTACATCCTCTTAGGAGAAGATACGAAAAGAGTTTTCGCGCTTAGGGTAATTTTAACGTCATTGACTTTTGACTCCAAACAAATTTTTTTTTTTTGGACAATACTATAATTAACAACAAATCTACGCAATTCCTAGAACTTTTAATTTTTGACTTGTTTATTATTGAACCAAGCCCTATCGACACGTTGGATTCATTATAGAGATTATTGAAATTTAGACCCCCACTAAAAATTAAATAGATGAAGTTGAGGATGCCATTCAATGTTGGTAAGCATGAATCAACTTTTTGAGTCCTACCACGTGAGAGCTTGGCACTTAGAACTAGACTAAGTCAAAAAGGTTGTGGCCTAAATCACTCCTCTCTCTACATTTCCTATTAATTGAACCCCAAAAAAAAAAATAGAAAAAAGAAAAAGAAAAAGAGACAAAACACAACTTTTAAGTCCTTGGCTTCATTCATTCATTTAGCCTCGCAATATCTTGTCATCCAAAAGTCACACAACTCAGGTAATCAACATGTCCTGTTGTAAATAAGCTATTTTGGAACCATTTATATTCCTACCGTTGCATAGTTTGGGGCTAGTTGCTTTTCTGTACAAGGAAAATTATTTTTAAAAAGTTTTTTGAATTCATATTAAAAGTATTATATATTAAAATATATAACCTTATTAAATATAAAGCATAATATAGGTCGGTTAAATATAAAATTTCTCGATATAATTCCAAGGAAAATAAGATCATAATTGACTCTAATTCGCTATTTAAACAAAATTTATAGGACACCCCAAATGTCCTATCACTAAATCACACTTTTAGAAGTAACTCTGGGATACTTGAAAAACACTAAAAAAGGGTGGATCATCATGGACAAAATCAAACCGTGTTCTAATCCTTAACTATATTCCCTTGTGATATTTTAATACTAAACTTTTTGCTTGCCAATAACAGACGTTTACGTAATTGATCATTAGAAGTCAAAATATTTGATAACAATAGCATACTATAACAACTATTAATTCATAACATGATTGATTAAATTATCTTCTTATGATAATTATAACAAGTGTAATGATTCTATATCTGATGTTATCAGAATAATTTTACTTTATTGAGTATAGGGTGAAAAAGGGGAAATTTATATAGCATAAGCCATTTAAATAAGAGAGCAAACAAAGAATTCATTATATATATATTTTTTCTTTTTGGTCAAAAAAAGTTCATAAATTGATATATAAACAAATCAATCAATTTAAAAGGGAAAAAAAAACCTCATGTACAAGTGAGTTTATTTCTATAAAAAAAAATTAAAATTCAGTTGAAAGAGAACCAATCTGAATTACTCAAAACTCATTTTATATTCAATTAAAAGAAATGTGATATATATTCATAATGGTTGGATCCCACTAATGACCCTTTAGATAAGGGAAAAGACAAACCTCTTAAAATAATATGGGAAAAAAAAATTGAAAAGAACAAAAAAAAAGCAAGCTGCTAATGTGCGCCGGACATGCAGAACAGAGTCAATGTATCACTACTGACGTGCGTGGTCGCATTCCGGCCGCCGTAGGCGGACACGTCACCCTACATGTGGTTCCCACTTAGAGCTTCTCTCCTGCCCGAACTGCCCAATTACTTCCCCACTTCTCACTTGCGGAAAACTGACCCGCCCTGGCCGGGAGCTCGTATTCTACGGGCAGCTCTAGGAGTTGCCTTTTTTTAGACTTCTGTTCTATTAGAAAACGATATGAAGTAACAGGTAACTCACATTTTTCTATATTTTTCTTTTTATTATTTTTTTTCCGACATTCTTAGGACTAGTCTTAATTTTTATTTGTAAGCCCTTGAAATTCTAAAGCTTTTGCAAGCAGAGCCTCCTAGTATTATTTTCTAAATAAAACCAAAAGTTTGCAACGTGCTCTCTTCTTCTTCTTCTTTTTTCTTTCTTTTTCTTTTGTTTTTTTGGGCTACGTCAGTAAGATTTCATTAATAATGAAAAACAAAGCTTTACGACATATATCATCCAAGAAGAAAAAATGGTATGTATATTGCTTTCCTAACTATGAAAGTCAATAAAGTTTACCTATTACAAAGAACTAATTCTAGGATTTCCATGAAATTTTTTACTTTCTATCATTTTACTATAAATGATCCCAACAATCACATCCCTTAAGTTGCTTATCTGTTACACTTTGATTTAGCAAGCTAATTTATGACATCATTACCTTATGTTTTGGTGCATCTAAGGTGAAACTAAGAGAAATAATGGCAGAGCTTTTAATTGTTACTAATAATATGATCAACCCTCTTATTGGTCTCTTGTTGACTCATCATAGCTTTATAAATGTTCAACATGCCTAATCATCCAACTCTCAAAAAATTTTAAGTTTATAACATCTCGAGCAAACTTGGAAAATTTACTTTAGTTTCTCAACTAAGTCCTTGATAATACTAAAAACCCTAAATCAGTACCAATTTTTAGAAAGGGCGAATTACTAATAATCCCGAATGTATATCCAGTTTAAATTAACCCTTAATATTATAAAATTAAGCAAATGGTCCCTGATATTATTTAAAAAAATAGCCCAAAATGATCCATATCATCAAAATTTAATACAAATGTTCATATTGGTTATTTTTAAAGATAAAGAAAAAAGGAAGTTAATATTAAAGAGTAAATGAGTTTTTTAATAAACGACCTTTTGTGCTAGTTTTCGTAAACATTTCTGTAATGGAAAAAACTGTCAGTGCTACATTTTGTAAATATTGGGAATTGTCTTGTCACTTTCGTAATGTTGGAATTAAATTAAAAAACGGAGCCAACATTAAAGACCATTCAAAAAAATCTGCCATTCTCAAAACATCAAAACTTTTGAGGGCTTGACAGAGAAGGAAAAAAAAAAAAACATTTTAAAACTTCAAGGGCTAAAATATCATCAGGTGTAACTTATTTATGGTTTTTTTAAATGTTTATGGCTTTATGCACACACAACAAATTTATTCCTTACAATTAATACTAATGATTATACTTTTATTAAATATATATTTAAGCAGTTTTGAGGTTTTTAACCGGTCAGCATTATTGAAGATTTCAATTATTATTTTGTTGAGAGCAGACATTTTCTCTGGGGGCTACTTTTGAACTGAGATTATCTACCTATCCAGCTACCTGCCTGATAGATACCAACTTTGCTTGTAGTGTTCCTTTGTGGTTGGAAGGGGGGCCATAGTTCACACTTTGAAGGTCAAGCATGTGATCTGAATCATTTAAAGCTTCAATGAAGGCCCTTTAATATCATCTTTTTCTCAATTTTCTTATCTGGGTTTTAGCTATTTTGTTTAAATCTTAAGGATCTTGAAGATTTAGTTCAAACAAGTCGAAGCATACTTGAAGAGCCTTTTGACCATTTGCAGTATACAAGGTGGGAAAAAAAGAAGATTTTCTTTTCTTCTGGTATCTTTGGTTGATTTTCTGGACTAGGCTCCGGTTATTTTGATTAATCCACAGGTGCTTGAAGGATTAATTAGGAAAAGTGGACGGCATATTTGAAGACCCTTTGGGCCATTTGGGTTGTAGAAGCTGTTGTTTAGAGGAGGTTTTTGGTATATTTAGTTGATTTGCTGAACTGGGTATGAGTTAATTTTGGGTAATTTTTGGATTGTTTGGGACAAAATTTGGTTTTGTGAGAAGGGTTGGGGGAGAAGGGGAGGGGGACGGTGAGGGTGAGACAAGGATTGGTGAAAGATTGGATTTTAGGAGTGTTTTTTATTTTTATTTTTCATTTTTATGTGATTTAAGTGTTGAGAAATATGGGAGTTGGTGGAAATGTTGTAAAGATGGAGTTTTGGGGGGTGGGTGAAGGAAAAGGGAAAGTGAAAGCGAAAGAGAAAGAGAAAGGAAACAAGAATAAAGAAGGCGATGTGGAGGAGACTGGGTGTTGGATTAAGTTAAGGTTTTTAAGTAGCTGTATTTCTTCAAGATCTAAAGTTGACAGCTCCGCTAGTGGGATCAGTACTAATTATGGTAATTCTATACTTCTTTCCGAAGATTTGTTTTTTTGGCTAGTGATAGTATCTTCTTGCTGTTGCTTTGCGTTATTTGGTCTCAGTTTAAAGCCTTGAGTTTACTTCATGCATTGTTTTCTTTTCGTAGTGTATTGCTTATATGCATGGATTTGTGAAATATAGTTCGAGTATTTGTGCAATTTTATTGCTTTTTATGAGTCAAAACCACCTTGCGCTTACCTTCTCCTTGAATTTGAGTTAAATTTGAGAGTTATGTTTATGGTAACAAATGTTTAGGGGTAAAGAGGAAGTTGACAGCTGACAAAAGTTATAGTTTTTTGTGCCAATGAAGGCTGCACCATTCATGAATTGTAGAGGCACCTTACCTGTAGTATCAAAAGGGCCATGAGAAGTTAAAGCGAGAGGTGAACCTTCTTACATGGCATTCCCTAATTTGATAAGTTTAGGCACCCTTTCAGCTTTGTTTAAAGTGAATTTAGAGTATGAAGTTTTATTTTTCTGTCTAATACTTTTTTTAACCGATAAGAAGGATGAGATTTCATGGTGGCAGAATATTGTGGCTCTGGAGATAAAATTTTTAATTTGAGTTGGCAAAGTATTGATGGAAAGCATGATAATGAACATTCTGAACCTAAGAACCCTGGTTCAGAAGTACCAAGAGTGAAAGTTGGGATCTAAATCGAAGTTTGTTTGGTGTACAGCTTGATGAAATAAGAAACTCATAGATAAACACTTACTAAATTTAATTTTGTTGCTGTCTTTCTTACAAATCTATTGCATTAGTCAAACCGATGATGTATCTAGTTCTGGTGTTCTTTTTGGTGAATGTAACAGTCCGAAGAATTGTTATCCCTATTGGAGCTTCCTTTTGATTTATTGTGAACTTTTAGCCTGCTATTTTTGTTCTTATGGTTTCCATATTGGTCACTAGTTTTTCCTTAATGGCTGCCATTTTATTGCTGGAAAAATATGTGATCTCAATCCAATTTGAATTTAACCTCAGAAAAACATTTTGGATTTCCTTCTCTCCTGTTATTATATCTTTCTCCTTTTGTCTCTTAATTTAGGTAAGAAGTCTTTGCTTCTATTTTGTACTCACATAATGCAAAACCAGTACATCAATTTGGTGAACTGGCCTTTGGATGTAGAAGACAGGTGATTGGAGGAATCAAGCTAATCTGGGTATCATGGTTATCCAGTGTCAGTTTTTACAAGCTAAATTAACTATGAGTGCAATAACTGGGCAGGGGAAACCATTTTACTCATAGTTTCGCCACTGTTTATCAACTCTTCAGGCCTTGGGAAACATCTCTGAAACTACTATCAAGAAAAATGATTTAGTATAATTGATGGAACATGTGAGGAGATGCTGATTGCTGGGCATCATCTTGGACCTGGTCACCTGGAGATTTTCAGTGCTATACAGTTGTGGCACTGAAGGCTGGGACAATAATGGAAACAAAGAGATTTCATGCAGATATAAGCTTTTTGTTGTTGGGACACTATTTCTCCTAGCAATGTTGCATTACTCGGTTATACATCTATGCAACCCAAATCTTTGTCAATAATTAGTAAAAAATCATTCAAAAGTTAGTTTTCTGAGGCTAAATTATTGAAGATGAGTGAATTTAAAACACATATGCTTGATAGCTCTTTGAGGGTTAAATCCATGAGTGACTGAGTAGCGTGTAGCTATCTGCTGGTTGTTTCTGTAAACCTCCAGTGAGTCTATTAGCCAGATACTTATTTCTTGCATGCATGTCTGCTGCACCTCAGATGTAAGACTTAAACGCCATCTACCATTATCTTGATTTTACTGTAAATTTGCCACAAATGCCTAAGGACTTTAGATTGATTTCTCCAAGAGCCTTTTTTCCTTTTTCTATGTGAAAATCTGAACATCATCTATCTTGTGAGATATTCTAGTCCTTGATACACTTTTGCTGGTTCATCTTTGAGTTTACTTGCTTGTAAATTTGTGTCAACAGGTATTATGCGTGCCCACTATCAGGCAATAGGTCTTGCTAAGCATTATAAAACTTCTTAGGTTTTTCCTCTTGTAGGGATTACGTCTACATACTAACTTTGCTTTATTGTACATGCCAGCAGAAAGCAAATCTACCAATGATAATAGCAGAGACCAGCCAGTCATGCCGATAATCTCTTCCACCACAACAAGCAATGGAGAAAGTAATTCATCCACCTCTAAACTTGAAGAGGAACTTAAAGTTTCTTCTCGGCTTCGAAAATTTGCATTTAATGACCTAAAGTTGGCAACAAGAAACTTTAGGCCAGAGTCTCTTCTCGGTGAAGGAGGTTTTGGTTGCGTGTTCAAGGGCTGGATAGAAGAGAATGGAACAGCACCAGTGAAGCCTGGGACTGGGCTTACTGTTGCCGTGAAAACCCTGAATCATGATGGGCTTCAGGGGCACAAAGAATGGCTGGTTTGATGCCCTTTTGATCACTTACATATCCTCCTCTTATTTTTTATATCCCCGCTTTTGAGTGTTCCTTATGGTGATAATAATTCTGTTTGGCAGGCTGAAGTAAGTTTTCTTGGCGACCTTATTCACCCTAATTTGGTCAAACTTATTGGTTACTGTATTGAGGATGATCAAAGGCTGCTAGTATATGAATTCATGCCTCGAGGAAGCTTGGAGAATCACCTATTTAGAAGTATGTTTTTGCTCTATTTGGTTCAAATTGGCTTTATGCATCATAGACAACATCTGTCTCTGTTTATTGCTTTCTTCTTCTTGTTCCCTTGTCTTCTATTTTCCTTTGTCATTCTTGGGGATTGGGGCTTAAGAACCTTGCTGCTTTGCAGCATGCTTGGCTTTAACATTGACTTATTCTTAAGTAGGGGAATTAGGTCTTTGTTATCTTCCTTTCATGTTCTTTATTCCTCTCTGATGAGTTAAAAAAAAGTAATAATAAGATATTCTATTAATAGTGAACTTTTATAATTGGTATAGTCTAATAACATTGCGAATAGGGCCCCTATCATTTTAAGAGGAGTAATGAGGAAGAAAAGGGTTTTAAGAGGAAGCTTGGTATACCTTATAAACTGCTTAGGTGCACTGTGACATGTTTGGTAAAATCAAAAGAAAATCCTTAGTTTGAATGCTTCTGAACACTTTCTCTGATTATTTGGAAAGTTCCCATGCTATAGCTTGCTTAAAGGTGCTTGTAAGCACCTTGCTTTTTATGCAAATTCGACAAAGACAACCTCACTATTGCAGCTAGAAATAAGCATTAAAAGTCATATGAGCCTCTGTTTTGTTTTGAGGAAAAGGGAGGTAGAGAATACGGAGGAGAAAGAGGGGGGGGGGGTGGGACCTGGGAGGCAGTTGTTGGGAATTGACTGAATTTGGATATGAACTACAGACCGCTAATGAAGAGTTATGATGAGTGCTAATAGTATGGATTTTCTTATTTGTTGACAATTGAACAGCTTTCTTATCTTTAATTAGAAAAACAATTCATTTTATTACGCCATCAACAATTTCATAGTTTTTGCCATATTCTGCTTATCAAGTGTCCATTCTGTCTTTGCTTTTATTATAAATAAACAGTCTAAACATAGTGTATAGAAGAGATCCAACAAGCATATTTGTGATTGAGATAGCTTATTCTTCAGACCAGCTACTCAACAATTCTTTCTGTGTATACAGTGATAAATTACAATACATTGTTCTGCTTGATGCAAGAATAACCATAGGCTCTAATGGATTGTAATGTGAATTGGAACAAGGCCGTGCTCATGCCACTGATGCTGAGTTTCGGTCATCACCTACTGTAACTGCACGGAGAGGAGGACGGCTTTTTTCTTGAATGAGCACTCCACATGCAGAAAAGCGAACTAGTTGCTTACTTATGTGCACCCCCCCCCCCCCCGGTCTTCTCCTCCCTCCTCTCTCTTTCGTATGTTTGGTTTACTCAGCACCAGTGCCCTTGCCAAGCTTGTCACACTTTTTCTGCCAGTTTCGTGTAGTTTATGGAAAGTGTGAAAGATGTTTGTCCCGCAAATCCTGTGGCATATGCATTTTGCTATTGTTTATCAAGAGACTACTTATAAAAGTCTCTTTCTTTATTTTGTCCATTTGGAATTATCTGGTCTAATAACTAATATCAAATGCAGGGTCTTTGCCTCTTCCTTGGTCTATCAGGATGAAAATTGCTCTAGGGGCTGCCAAGGGTTTAGCCTTTCTACACGAGGAAGCAGAAAGACCAGTGATATATCGTGACTTCAAAACTTCCAACATCCTTCTAGATGCAGTATGTAACAGACACTTGGGGAATAAATACTTTGCTGGTATCCAGATGATATTTATTTGTGAATCTTTCTAATAAGTCTACTTTCATCAGGATTACAATGCCAAACTTTCTGATTTTGGACTTGCAAAGGATGGTCCAGAAGGAGATAAAACACATGTCTCTACGCGTGTAATGGGAACATATGGTTATGCTGCACCAGAATATGTGATGACCGGTATATACAGTTTGTCTTCAACGAAATTGATTCTGTTATATATTTTACCTCCAACCATCAGTTTAGTGGAAAGGAGTGGATGGGAAAAAACAGAGCCAAACGGGCTCTTAGTTGGCTAAAAACAAGACTTAAAGAGTTCCTTTATTATAATTCTGATGAAAACTTTATACTATTCTGCACTTTTGGGGTAATTCCTTAATTGCATATTTTCCTTCAGGTTACTATATTTGTTGCTGATGGTACTTTTCGAGAGTGTGTTATTCAAGGCCTTCATAAACTTACTTAGGGGAAGCTTATTAATTTAGCCTTTGACTTATTCAGCACTGCGCCAGATTTCTCTTTTTTATTCTGATTGAGTTGTAACCATTTCTGTTTCAGGACATCTTACATCAAAGAGTGATGTCTACAGCTTTGGTGTTGTCCTGCTTGAAATGATAACTGGTAGAAGATCAATGGATAAGAACCGTCCTAATGGTGAGCATAACCTGGTTGAATGGGCCCGACCTCATCTTGGTGAGAGGAGAAAATTTTATCGATTAATAGATCCTAGGCTTGAAGGTCATTTTTCCATTAAAGGGGCACAGAAGGCAGCACAGCTGGCTGCTCGCTGCCTTAGCCGGGATCCCAAAGCCAGGCCTCTCATGAGCGAAGTTATTGAAGCATTAAAACCTTTGCCAAGCCTCAAAGACATGGCCAGCTCCTCCTACTATTTCCAGACCATGCAAGCTGAACGCATCAGTTCCAGCCCAAATACTAGAAACGGCATCAGAACTCACGGTGCATCCTTGGCAAAGAATGCGCAACGAAGCCTGTCAATACCAAATGGATCTCATGCTTCTCCTTACCATCAGCAGTTTCCACAAAATTCACCAAAACCAGATGGTAAACCATAGTATATGGTTTGTATTTATCTTGCTTTTTTTGCCTTTTTGACCAATTCTTTTTCTTTTCCCCAAGCCATATGAATACACTTTGTCAGCCCCTTGTGTTTAGATGACTGGGAACGGAACAGGAGGAAGTGAAGTGTGGTATTATGTTGTTATATGAACAGAGTGGTGAAACTCCCACTTGGAAGAATGAACGTAATGTAACCCTTAGTTGAATTTCATGGAGTAAAATGTTGTGTCTGTTCCAATGTAAAAACCAGCGGCATTCTCTGCCTCTTTTGTTCCCTTTGCATGACAGATGACCTTGATTTACATATTGTTCAAATACAAGAGACTACTGCAAAGTATACCATTAAGGGCCTATTGGATTGGCACTTTCTCATATAAAAGCAATTTTTTTTTAAAAGAAAAATACATTCTTTTTGCAATTAGTATTTTTGATTGGATTCCAAACAAAATTGAAACTCTAGAAAAAAAAAAAAGGTTCAATTTTAATTTTTTCTATAAATCAAAATTTTTAGTTGAATTCAAATGAACACTTTTTTCAAAGAAAACGTTTTTAGAAAAAAGACAATACAAACAAGCCTAAGTGGCTGTTTGGGAGTGTTCGTATGCTTTTGGCTGTAACTAATTAAAAGCAGCAAAATAAAACTCCCAAACAGGCTATAACACTCAATGAAAATTTACGAGACTATTAATGAAGTAGCCCACTGAAAAGCAAAAAAAATTATGTTTCTCCATTTGATGTTGTATTTTTGGTCGAATTCCCCGTTTGATTTAATACTTCATATTTGTTGCACAATTTACAAGGTAAAAATATTATAAGCAAAATATGGTTGTGAAAATTCTTTTTCTATTTTTTTTAACTTCTTGTTTAAGAAAAGTTATTCTTTTGAAGAAAATCCTTTTCTCTGGATCTATAATAAAGCTAATAATTCATTCAACCCATTTTCGGCTCGTTCAGGCTTGGCCCTTTTGATTAAAAGTTTATACTCAATTTGAAAAGGTTGAGGTTAGTAGAGACGTATACGAATTGGTTAAACTGACCAAATTAGATCAAACTAATTAAAAATTTAGGGTTAGTTTGGTTATTTTATATGGTTAAAAACTAATTAGCTAGATCAAATGAAAATTAATGGGTTTGGTTTGACTTGAAATAGATCCCCTAATCCAAACTGAATTATTTATGCCCAATTTTATGTATATATTCATCCCTCATTTTACTTATTTTAGGAGTCAAACCTTTAATCTTGATACTATATTTTCAAATTTTAACCACTAAACTATAGCTACACTTGTGTTTTAGCTTAATAAATAAAATCCAATGACATTAAAATTGAATTATGGATATTAAATTAAGTTGATTTTCTTTTTGAATTTTATTATGATTTGAGTTTTTTTTTTTCCCTTAGAAAAACTAAACCAAACCAAACCAAACCAAACCAACATATAAAAAACCAATTGGTTTGTTTTAAATTTAAACTAATTGATTTTGACTTGGACTGAATTATGGTTAAAACCAAACTAAACCAAACCATGTATACCTCTAGAAGTTACTAAGACTTGCAACCCACTATAATGCAAAATCAATCTGCATTTCATTTTGTTTCTATATTATAGTATAAGCAAGATATTAGATAAATAGAATATATTATATTTATCTACTAAATGAAATTTTATTACTTAATTTGTTATATGCCAGTCTTCGTTAATTCATAATCGTTTTAGGAGCAATAACTGTTATATTTTGACTCTTGGAGGATCATTGTTTAGTTTGCTGGTTCAATACTGTGTGCTCTACCATATAACTATTTACCTGCCTAAGTGGGAAGAAGTGTTTTATGTTAGCCAAATATATATATAGATGTACTTCACTTAGTTTATTTTGTCGTTCAGTAAAAGCAAAAGCTAAATATTATTAAGGTTTTTCTTCCGCAATCCTATCCAGGAGCTACATAGGAACAACTAACATGTCATATATACATAACCGATCCCACTTAGTAAAATAAGAGTTGAGATCTCAGAGAGCTGCAAACATTTGATTGTTTAGTTTCTATGTTTAATCATTGGCAAAACAGCCATACATTTAATAGTATAACAGTTGGAAGTACCACATCTTAAGTTAAATACGAGACCTGCAAAGAGGCCTTCTCAGCGTATTTACCACAAGCTAGGTACCGAAAGTTCAAGATAACTTCGACTTTTAATGCTTGAAACTATTTTCATCCAGCCCTCCTAGTCACCTGATCCTTGGATGTGCTCTCAAATATCTTGTCTGCATTTCCAACCTCAAATCCATCTCGTCGGTGAAATTCTTCTATCTGATCAAGACAATGAAGCAAGAGGTTATGCAAAGGCAGATGCAGTCGTGCAGGAACATCATTTCGAGCTCTAGTGGCACGGACTCAGAAGTTTATGCATACTTGTAAACAGAAGATGCTCCTAAAGTAAAGGACAGAGAATGTAGAGAATCGGTCTTAGCAATCCAAGAAAGTTTAAGTAACATTGCAGCTGCACTACTGTAATGTAATGACTCACTGAGGGTGTTTGTATAAATGGTTGGTTTATAACCAAGTGTTGTGGGTTTAAGTACATCTTGGGTTAACCATTTCAGATTAGAAGATTCGAGATCCAAATAATCATTTTGAAGCTTATAACACTAGTTTCACTTGCGTGGTTGGGGTATGGACTTAAGGCATAACTCATCATGCTTTTAGAGAAAGATTATGATACGTGTTATGAACAAGCAACAACAAAAAAATATGGGGAACCTATAAGAAATCTACAATTTTAAGCAAAGCTCCATCTCCCACTATCTTTCAATTCTTCAAGAACGAAGTAGTTACACAATACAAACAGTGTGTGCACGGAACTTTTCCACTTTGACCACAATGTAGTGAAGAACATAAGGCATGCAAATTCTAACAGTAAAAGCAGAATGAATTGAAGTATCAGTAAAAGAAACCATGTGATGTTAAATATAATAACTGGAGGTATTATGAACCCCCTAAAGTTCTACAATGACAAGGATTCATGACCAAAATACTCGAGCAATTCCATAATTGCTATAAGATGACAAAAAGGAAGCAGTTTATATTTGTTGTTTCTTGAAGGAAGACATGATGCATACTCAACTCTACATGTCTCACTATTATTATGGAGAAATCTAAAATACAATAGCATACAGGTGGATGGGGGTTTGTAACTGCAATAATGCTAATATTTTTCTCTTCATCCCCATGCCATCCCCCCACTTTTTCTCCCAACACACAGTCCCTCTCCTCTCTCTCTTCCTCCTAGTCAAGTACCTTTCTCCGATACATGAAGAACTTGAGCATGCAGTTGCACGAAAAGTTTCACTAGATCACATTCCAACGACCAACTCCTTAGGATATTGAAGAATTTTAACTTTATCCCAAAACCCCCTCTCAAGCTCAAAAATATTTTCCAAGTTATCTGTAGCAACAAACTGACATCTACTCTGCATGCCGAGTAGAAACATTTTTAATGATAAAGGCTGGAGCATGCTTGTCGGTATCTGAAAATTTTGCTATGCTTACAGGACCAGTTAACTGATAAGACTGGATATACAATTCTCACACCATGGATCAAGAGAAATTATTTCAATTTAGAGAAGAAGTGCTGTAAGGAAAAGGCTGGAAACCTGTTTATCTGGTAGATCTTTGTATTGAGGCAATACGAGACGTTCAGCAAATTCAATATATGAAGAAGGGACCATTTCTGTGAACCCATCAGAAAACTGGAAAGGAATTGAGTCCGCTACAGTTGAACTTTGCAACAAAAGACCATCAGGGCTCACTGAAAAGTAAATAAATAAAGTTAGTTGCATACCCTACAGCTGAAAGAGTTAAAAGTCAATCACTTCCCCCATCCTAACCCCCTGAAAAAAAATTGAAAACCTAAATAGAAAATATACAAAAGAGCACAAAAGTAAGCAGTGATATTTTTACAGAGGCTGAAAAACTGTATCATCAGAAATACCTAGAACTAATCTTAAAATCTTTCAGATGCTCGTATATCTCAAGAAGAGATATAAAGCTATGACGTGATGTAAAGATTGTGATCTTCAAATTTCTGTAGTCTCCCACAAAAATCTGGATTTGTTAAACAAATGTGGAAAGACACTGTTGAAAGCAAATTAGGTTTAGTATCTCATGTGGCAAGAAGTTTTCGTTTACTAACCCTTGAGAACACCCCCTTCGGAGTTCAACTTGTAACCATTCTCCTCAATGAATTGATTTAGACTTTTGATGCTCCTCAAATGAGATCTCAACCTATGAGTGGATATGGTAACGTGGTTTAGGGCATATCCATTCACAAGGGTCCAGGCAGCATATTCACTTTCCCTGAAAACTTCAAAATTATCCATTAAGAAGCAAGGGAACAAGAAACGCTTTTAGGAGCTTACTATAAACGAAGAAAAAGGATAGAAAATAAACAAAGGTGGTCATGCTGTTAATTTTGGCAGAAAAGACAAACAAAAGAAAAAGAAAGAAAAAGCTATAACAGAGCCGGGTAATAATTATATAGAAATCCATTTACTAGATGTAGGAATATCTAAAGGGATCTTCACACATAGAAGATTGAAAATATTACATTTTATGTAACACCATAAGAGCAGCTATATTTCAAGAATACATGGATGAAGTTTGTTACAGAGAGACGGATCATGTACCGAGCCAATAGCTTGAACTCTTCACATGAGGGCTTCTCCCATGTCAATGATCCCAATGCACTTGCAAGAACTGCATGCTTATTAGCAGGTGTAGAAATTTTGGTATATTTTCTGATGATTTCCTACAAACAAGAAGCAAAAAGAGTAAGCAATAGAAAATCCCAAAGGAACATGCTCCATGGGATGCCACAAATATAATTACAAGATGAGGATTTAGACAGGATGGTCAAGATTATGTGTATGAAGTTAAACTAGACTTAATGCTCTATTTGCATTCTAGTTAACAGATATGAGGTGGCTAACATAAAATAACAGAGTGATTCTTTTCACTATGTCAGACCTGAGCTTGAGGACTCATTTGATCCACAAGAAGTTCTGAGATGAATATTCTTGGCAAGGGCCCACCAACACGACTGCCCTCATCAGAATGTGGAACCATGGGCGGCGAGAACCAGAATGCCTTTAACTTCTTTGCAGGGAATCTCAGCTCCTCTCGTTGCACATAACCAAAATCCAGGAAAAATTTTGCCACAGAATCAATCCCATGACCATCTACCTTTTGTCACCCAAAAAAAAAAAAAGAAATGGACATTTTGCATCAATAGAATATAAACAATGTTGAAATTGATCAAAATTTTAGTCAGGAATGACATGTTAATTTAAATCTATATATAAAATATATAATTAGTGGCTTAAAACAAATATATCCGGTTTTATTTCAATGAAGAGAATAAAGTGAAAGGCCAAAGGCAAAGTATTTACCCCGAAAGTCCTAAATGCAAAATGATCATAGCATATCCGATCGCCATCAGCAGAACGAACAAGCTCCAAAATTGCTTTAGCAGTAGGGTTCCTGTTCAAATAAACTGTCTCAATACTTGCCAACACGCTCCTAAAGAATGATTCACTACCCTGCCACATCAAATATGAATTAGAACACCAATACCAAAATGTGGAATATAAATTAACACACACAAGAGAGAGAGAGAGAGAGAGAGGGGGGGGGGGGGAAGCCAAATCAGTGAGCTTTCACCTACACAGTTCTGCACATCTGTTTGACTTCAGTGAAAAAAGCTTAGCTTTAAGAATTAGCAAGTGTATACTACTATATAACTGAGTAATTAGCAACCGCGGCACGATATATATATATATATATATATATATATCTTAACGGGGGTCACATCTCCTCCCGGGGTTCTGCACATAACAAGAGTTTCATCTACCAGTCTGCCCCTTTATGTAAGCACATAAGTTTCCAATTAAAGTCTTTTATTCAATCAGATAACACAATAAACGCAAAATTCGTAGGCGCAAATCACATATGGGTGTATCATTTGTTCATTACCCAAGAAAAACCATAGCAAAATGAGAACTTGGCCTTTTTTTTTTTCATCTTCATAATCAAGATTCTAAGTAGACATGCAATATTCCAAAAAATAAAACATCTCTTGTAACAGGTATTTAGATTGACTTTAGAAAACTTAAAATTCCGAAGAAAAAGTTCAAACTTTTAGCTTTTCTCAGAAGTTAAAAACTCTACTTACCCAAAAAGAAAAAGAAAAACAGAAGAAATAGAAATCAGGAAGGAGAAGTACATGAAATGAAGAACTCTTAGCACCATCTTGGGTCTCAGAAGCAGAGGCAACTGAGAAACTTCGAGATTTTCCTCGGGACATGGCGTTCCGAGGCGAAGCACTAGTTTTCATGGGAACAAAATTCTTGGAATCATTGACGAAACGAGAGGGAGCAAACCACAGGGAGGATTTGATTGAAGAAGTTGAAGATGAAGAGCACATTGACATCATGGTGGAGGTGGAAGAGGTGGACAACTTCATCTTCATGATCATGGTCTCCATTTGGGTGACGCGTTTCGATTCTTCTCGTACAAATGTCTCTCAGCACCAGGCGTTACACCAATGCTGTCAGCTACGAAGTGGGATATCCAACCTTTGCGTATCAAATCCAAATTTATTAGATGCTTCCTACGTGGACGTACGACAAAAAAAAAAGGACCCCAGAAAAGGGCAAAAAAAAAAGAGAGAGAGAGTCGTAAAAGACTTAAAAAAAAAAAAAAGCCGTTCTTTTAGAGGGTGTTTGGTTTAAATAGTAAAAGGTGTGTTAAAAAATATTTTTTTAAATGTCTTTAAACACGTAAAGTCAAACACGTATGCTATCTCCTTCTTTTTCTATGTGTTTTTAGATATTAGTTCTTGATTTGTGTGCATAATTTATTGTTACTTTTTGTTTTTTTTTTAAATAGGACAAGAAGATAAAAAGAAAAAAAAAAATTGTAGCACGTGGCAGACAAGGCAAAACTTGGAATTGACGTGGAATCTTTATCTTGTGTGCAGTGGGGTCCGTTTTAAGGATACATTGCTTCACATTTATCTCTTTATGACTAATTGATTTAGTATTATCTATGAGACCACGTCATGTATTTCATTCTCCATTTTTGGTCTTTTCCTCAGGTAAGGAGATTTTATACCTTAGGATGCCAATCCGGACAAATTAATTTGAGGTGTAAATATTAAATTAGTTTTTGTTCAAAGATTAAAATTGTAGATTTAAAACGGAGAATAGTATTAAGATGTACTCGTTATTAAATTGACCTGTCTAATAATTTTCCTCTCCTGTCATGAATATTACACGCATGTGCCGAAATTATGCCTGTTCATCGTGATATTACAATGGGATCATCATCATTATTGGCCATACTAGAACCACTATTCCAATTACTCTAATGACATGGAACAATGGCGCCTGATAATTATCAGCTGAGGGGACTTACTAAATTCTTTGACCCCAAAGATCACCATAAGTGCTTATGCAGTGAGAATCCAATGAGCTTAATCGTACCATTCATATCATATACGCGTGTTGCACGCTTGCTAAACGTCTTGTACTCTTTCAAGAGTTCAGCAATTTAATTAAAGAAAGATTTCATACAGTGTAGATACAGTGCTTATCCATTAGGCTTACACTTGCACATGTAAGTTAATAAATTGAGACTTGAAAGCACTTCACTTCTACATGCATGTCACTTTTTTTTTCCCCCTATTCATCATTTGCGTCTACTGTTATAATTATATGTAATTAAATGAAAATTTCTTTTTAAGTGTTTAAAAGTTGAACCAAATATTTTTGTGCTTTTTTTTTTTTCTTTGCTTTGTTTCCAATCCTATGATCTATCTCATCCTCTAAGTAACAGCACTTTGGTTGGCTAGCGTGTGGACCAACACCATTTTGCTTCTTGTATATGCGTGTATCTCTCAATAGACTAATCCTCCATAGTCAATGCAAGAAAAATATTGTTTTTGGTCCTTTCATCTTATCTACAAAAGACACCTGTCTAGAACTTTGTCCTCACCCTGAGACTTCTGCTAAGGCAGTCAAGAAATATTGAGACGGCTCTCTATAAGAATGAATGAGTGTCACTGATCCTCTATTTTTATGGTTGGATAAGACTTAGTTTGATTTTGGGTTTCGGCTATGGTCTTTGGAATATTAGTTAGGCAATTATATAATCTTTATTTCGATTTAGTTTAGATAATAATCAAGAATGGGGCAGGCTCTTGGTTGTGTTCAAGTTGACCAGTCAACTGTGGCAATCAAAGAAAATTTCGGGAAATTTGATGATGTTCTTGGTGCTGGTTGTCATTGCGTGCCATGGTGTACAGGAAACCAGTTAGCAGGGTACCTTACCCTGCGAGTTCAGCAGCTAGATGTCCGATGTGATACAAAAACAAAGGTGCTTTTTTTTTTTTTTTAAAGTTTTTTTTAACTTATTTTGAAATTCAATGCAGAAAAAATATGTTTCCTTTTTAGCGGAAATAAAAAATATACTTCCCTATAAGGAAAAAAAAAAAGTCAATTTAAACTAGCCCTGAATTAAGATTGCTTAGATGCGAAACGAGAGTAGACTATGTTGATGTGAAGTTGCCTGTTCGATGAACTAAGGACACTGATCCTAGTTTATCTGTATAACTTATTGTACTTCATAGTATGATGTTGAATTATATGATAATCCAGAAAGGAAATCTATGTATTCTCGAGTCTTGCTATGTATGATCCTTCATACTTTATGATATTCGATACATGATTTCTTACCGTACAAAGAAAAGGACGAAGCTTGAAGGGCGACACAAAGTATTATTTGTGTATTATAATTTATATCATAATCTTTTATTTTTCTTGGGAGAGTGTTTGTTGAATTTATTATCTTCTTGTTATGCTTTTGTGTTTAGACCTTTCGTTAGTTAATATCCAAAACTGTAATTTAAGTGGAAAAGGTCGTTAAGTTTTATCTACTTATAAATGTTAGGATTTGTTGATCTCAACGAGCAAGCTCGGAATTGTTTAATGTGATTCAAAAGTTGGAAACAAATCATCTTTAGAAAGGGTATTTAAATTATAGAGTTAGTTGATAGAATTATGTTTTCCAGGATAATGTTTTCGTGAATATAGTCGCCTCTGTTCAATACCGAGCCTTGCCGGAAAACGCAGCTGATGCCTTTTACAAGCTGAGCAATCCAAAGGAGCAAATTCAAGCCTATGTTTTCGATGGTACACGGCAAATTTCAAGCTTTTAGCAGTCAATTTTATTTTTGTGATTGTTCTCCCATATTGCAGCTTTCTGTGTCCACATATTCAATGATTTAAAGGATGTTTTTGTGATCCATTTGTGCGATCTATGTTCTTTGTTTCACTAGCAACTTCTACTGATATATATACGCAAGAAAGGAAATCCCTTTCTCACTATGCTACATCATTATGTTATGGTAACAGTGAAACAAGGAGGTGAGCCTAATGTTAAGTTTGAGAGAGTTTTACATTGATATGACAGTTGTCAGGGCAAGTGTACCGAAGCTGGAGTTAGATAAGGTGTTTGAGCAAAAAACTGAAATTGCAAAAGCTGTGGACAACGAGCTTGGAAAGGTATATTACTAGCTACTACTTAGGCATTGCGTCTAAAGATTATAGATTTCTACCCTTTTAGTTTAATACCCATTCTTGTGAATGCTTAGGCCATGTCTCATTATGGATATGAAATAGTTCAGACTCTCATTGTGGATGTTGAACCAAATGAGCATGTCAAGAGATCCATGAACGAGATAAATGCAGGTATTATTGCAAATTCTTTTGTGTTGTCTATAATTTATGCTCATTTTCTTGATCTCTGAACCAGCTGCAGGCTTGGTTTTTGTGAATCTATCTATCAAGTGTCTCAGAATCTTCAAAACTAGATTGATCCTGAATGTTGCACTTGGTGCACATTCCCTTTTCAACACTAGAAATTCGCAAAACTGTAAAACGAAAAAACTATATGGGCTAGATGGTTGGTCTGCATAGTCAGATGTGTGGCTTTCCTCTTCAGATATACAAAATATATTGCAGGATCTTAAAATTTAGTAAAATTTGATTATGCCTTGAATGTTGGTTTTGATTTTCTCTAGTTCAGAATTCAATATCCAAAAGCAGCAGCAGCTAATATGCATCTCGATCCTGGACATTTATGATAATTCCACCTTAATGCATATAGTTTTAGATGTATACACTGATTGATCAATGTTCGCACATTTTCCATTTAGATGCCAACACGGGTTTAATCTAATTTTGAGGGACCAGATATTTCCGTCTGATTGCTAATCATGTGTACAATTATGAAAGCTAGCTACAAGA
Organism: Cordia subcordata; assembly: GCA_028554755.1. NCBI lineage: Eukaryota > Viridiplantae > Streptophyta > Magnoliopsida > Boraginales > Cordiaceae > Cordia > Cordia subcordata. Next base: position 4,314,652 of record JAPTOF010000020.1, read on the forward strand.
ATGAGAGTAGCTGCAAATGATAAGGCAGAAGCAGAGAAGATCCTACAGATAAAACAAGCTGAGGGAGAGGCAGAAGCTAAATATCTGGCTGGACTTGGCATAGCGCGTCAACGCCAAGCAATTGTGGATGGCCTGAGGGATAGTGTGCTGGGGTTTTCTACGAACGTTCCTGGTACTACATCCAAAGATGTCATGGACATGATCCTCATTACGCAATACTTTGACACCATGAAGGAGATCGGAGCCTCCTCAAAGTCTTCTTCTGTCTTCATCCCACATGGACAGGGGGCAGTTGGAGATGTTGCTTCACAAATTCGTGATGGATTGCTGCAAGGTAGCAAGGCTGAACTTTAGTCTACATGGTTGCCTTTCAAAGTCATGCATCTAAGCTTGAGAATAAGAATGTTAGGAATTTACCCCTGTAAAGTTTCTTCTGCAAATAAAACAGTTGGAGAAAGTGTGCGTGTGTGTCGTGTGTTAAGAACTTCCATTCTTGAGTAGGATTTGAAATATGCTCAATATCTAGCAATCTTGCACTTGCATATATAGACGTTATGAAATTGAAGACTCAGTGAGATATGTTTAGTTTTGGACAAGTGCTAGATCTCATCATCTCTTATCTGAGCTTCACATGCAATTGAAGTTGAACCATATACTGAATGATTGATTCATCTGTTGGAGTTGGCTTGCGTCCTTTTGGTAAATGAAAAACTTGATAATTGTATGCATGGACAGATCTGACTCTAAGAGCAGAATCATTGAAGACTGAGTTGAGATTGTGTTTTAAGAAAATGTGTACATTTTTAAGGTCTTCTAGATTGAAAGATTAATTTAACCTCTAATACAGAGATCTACTCGTATTTTAAGCACTAACATGAATACGTTTAAATAAATTTGTGAAATATTTGAGACTAATATAGTGTTGTTGGAATACTTGGGATTAATTTGACGCTATTTGTATTTAGATAATGGTTTGTATGAATGAATCTATATACATATAGTAACAAAGACTATTGCCGCACGGACTCTTAAGGATAATCATCGGATTGTATTTTTTGAAAATGCGGGCATTATTAAATTCTTTTAGGTTGAAAGACTAACTTAACCTAATATAAAAGAATTTACTTATATTTGAGTACTAAATTATGTGATTCTAATCTACACTGAATAAGAACCCCAGATTCGCCCCTGGTTGCCTATGATGCTTTAGTTACAAAATTAATCTGTCAAAGAAAGCTGAGAAGCACCATTGTACTGAAAAGCACCATTTTACAAATTAATTTTCGTTTCTCTGGCACCTAGCTCTACAAGGACAGTTATGAAAATGCCACCACGCATACAAAGCCCACACATTAGAGTAATAAATATCACAGGACGAGGTTATTTATTCATAAGGTTACAAAATCCAGCTAACGAGAATATTCTGAGAACAAAGAACTCAAGAGTGCTTGGGATGCCCATTTAAAGACAAAGTCCGGAAAGGACACGTCGTTGACAAATCAATGACGCCACTATAGCACTTAAAATAATTTGGTCCTTAAATTATTAGAACGTGCTTTTTAATTTGTGAACTATTAACAATTGAACATTATCCGTCTATTCGGCGATTTGCGTCCAAAAGTTAAGGGGGCCAAGAAAACCCTCCCTCATTGTTTCAATAACACAGTGGCATAATATCATTTGCAAGAAAAGCAAGTAGAAATCATAAATACAAGAGAAGTTATGTCAAACAAACGACAGCGCATGGATTTAACTTCTGTCCAGAATCTTATTCTCATTTCTCCAGCAAGAAAAGTGTAAAGTGAAGTTGGCCGTGCTGGTTTACATATCCAGCTAAAAGCCATTTGCTTACAACTCATGACCACCAAACAAGTATACGAGCCCAGTTGCACCAAATCAATGACTAGAATTCACGAAACCAAAAGATGTCGCTATGCTCAAGTTGTTGTACCTACTTTTATTGATTGCTCTGCACCATACACAAATATTTCCGTCCTCACATTGATATCGAACATGATTTGCTAAATTCATGGCTTAAGAGCTACAGCCAATCCAATCTTGGCACTTTTTTCAATTGCTCTGGTATCCACTTCACCTGAGATAGTGAATAGGGACCTTGGATGCCAGGCGTGCTGGATAAGAGCGCTTGCCTTCCCATAGTTATTCACTCGAGCCTTCACCGTGGTAAGGGGGTCCAATGAGTGCTGTGTTCCGATGGTAAGAGTGTTTTCGTTGCTAGAGAAGCTGTGTGTCAACTCTGCTCCCACAGCTGTGTTGGTCAATGGACTAACTGTGTGATAATAGGAAGTGGTAACAGTATTGCCCTTATCATTCCTGCATATAGTTAACTAAACAATCACCTCGTTGGAAAGGAATTTGAATGCATTAGGAAAACAGAAAAGGGGAGAAGAAGGTAATTGATGAAAAAGCAAAAGAATGTGTAGCCTATTATATCCAACACTAACACTTAACAAATGGAAAGTTATTTCTGTAGCCATAAGTGTTCAAGGCAATAATTGTCCTGGAACGGAGGAGAGGAAGCCAGAATAGAAATTGAAAGAAAGGGAGAAAGAAACCTCTAAAGCTGCAAGCTTGAGATAATTACATACAAATCTCAACAAATAAATTGGAGTTGAATTCCCTTATCATGTCAAAACACAGAATAAGAGAACTTACATGTTATAAACAAAAAGAAACTTCTAAGTTGAGGGATACTTACAATGTTAAAGAAGCAATGAGGTCTGATGTGGTGAAACTTAGACCAGCATTGCATTTGGTGAAATTTCCAGAGGCGGTGTCGAATGACAGATCAGTCCCAAGAGCAAGCGTGCTGTTTCCAGCCACACCTGAGAAGTTGACAATGGGACTTGCAGTGAGTCCAATGCTGGTACTGATACCAGCATACTCATGCAAGTACTGGAGTTCAACCTGTTAACAAATTAGCATAATCACATAATTAGGCTGTCTGTCCTTCCCTGGTCAGTAAAAGTAGCAAAATGATCCACCGACAAAGTATTAAGGTAAAGTTTCAAAGAACAATCAACTATAAGATACACAAACCTTGCCAGATTTCTGGTCAGGGACCACGAAACTAAAGATTGACTTCAGTCCAGGAGCAGGTTCATCCACAGTGATGGTTGTATAGACCTAATATCCAGATAAACTCATGAGCCAAATGTCTGTATAGTGCCTTCACTAACTTATCCACAGATGCAGCCCATCTCCTTTGATCAAAAGACAGAAAAAGTGAAATCCCATCTATTATGGAGCCAATTCTCTCCAATGCATGCCAAATAGATTTACAAGCATTTAATCTACCCCCTCATGCATTTCCAACGCCAAAAACCTCGGGTGAATTAAGAAAGGAAAAGAGAAAATGACAGATAATTAACATGGTATAGGGCTGGGAGAGGCATGACCATATTGTACAACAAGAATAAGATGAATTGCGTAATCTCTATATGCTCCTTTTGTTTTGACCCAAATGCATATTGCTCAACTTAGCCTTCTTTACCTACTGAATAGTTCCACATAATAAAGTTTATGCTGCATCTCACTACTGAGGAAAGCATAGTGAGAAGCACAAGCTCTTAAATCATATACACCATGATCTTAATATTTAATTGGACCATGGCATACAAATCTTACAAATCAATTCCACTACCATCAGCTGACATCCTCAATATAATGATTTTATAAGACTGCACACTCAGTGAGAATAATAACAATCAGAATCAATATTCAAGGATTGCAAACAAGAAGAAAAGATGAATATCCACAACAAAATATTGTACAAAGAAAAGTTAAATGGAACTAAGTGACTTACATTAGAGTTGGTGTCCACTTTTATATCAGTAGTAATATTTTTGTTCTTCAGCTGGGTGCTGACATCAGCCAAAAGCAATTCACCTTTTCTAACTCCTGATGAAGTAATGGCCTGAAATGCGAGGGACACTTAGAAATAAAGTCATACTTCGACTCAAAAACATCAAAATGGGAGAACAGGGTAAAGCTACCATATAAATTGGAAAATTGGCATATACTATGCTTGATAGTGATCAAGCATCCTACTTACAATCCAGAAATGTCGTTTTCTCATGGTAGGAAAAAAAAAAACATTATATGTGTTGTCAGCTTGTTTATTTCCTTGTTCCAACTATATACTTATGCACAAAGCACGATTGGTGCAACTAAACAAATAAATTATACTAAAGCATATACAATGATTTAAAATTCACACTGATCTTGAGAAAGGAGGAAAGGATGCACGGGTGAGTGTGTGATAGGTGTGTGTGTAAAGAGTGAGAGAGAGCAGGGCATAAAGCATATGCGAGGCAAACAATCATCAAGAACGCAACATTACCACTTGCCCTGTCAAAGACTCAATGGTTACTGGTCTTCATTTGGACAGGAATTTCTTCAAAGTGAAGCCAACTCAATCACTTCTCATGAGGTATTTGCTTCGTGAAAGAACAAGCCCATCTCTTATTGAAGTATAAAAGCCACCCACTCGTATATGGAAGTCTTTTATGTGGAAAGAATGAATTCGGGAGGAAACAGTTTGAGCAGTCCAATTTCAACTTAGATGATATTTTCACATGATGCCTCAAAGTTTATCCATGATCCCCGACAGCCTTTTGAGTTATAAATTTTGCAAACAAAATAGGAAGGAGGTCCAAAGATCCCATGGATGACGACACAAAATCACTAAGCCATTTTCTTCAAGACAAATGCATTGCATGTTCCTACATATCGATTTGATCACCATGCATCAACTAAATCCAATATAGACTAAAATCACCTTGTTTGGCTGTTAATGCTATTTGGTATTACATAAATCGTGCCTCCAAAGTCCACTTTCAACCACCAATTCTTACAAATACAAACATGACACCACGATTTTCCAGCATCCGATCCACATATAAGAACCATAAATCGGACAATAAAGGAAACCAAAACACATATAGAAAGCTAATCTATATAACTTCCCTCGCACTTCCCAAAGGTCATTCATTATTCATTACCTAAAGACACACTTAGACCAATGTTCTATTCGCCATCTTTTACACAAACAAAAAGAAAATTAAGCAAATTATCAATTTCGCATTCTCTCACCCAATTTCACCATTTCACTTTCAGATTCCCCAAAAATAACACCAAAAAGAAACAAAGAATAGATAGACAACTACGAGCAGATACACAACGAAGGATATTTAGTCAGAGCGCACACATATACACACATTATGGCGTAAGCATACACATAGGTAACACGATTAGCGTTTCGTTCACACACACTCGCACACAAATAAGTACGTATATATGTGTTTGATACTGACCACTCCAGCTGAGGTGTAAGTAGTGATGGTGAACTTGTGGTCGCTTTGATAATCCTTGTACAGAAGATCTGAAAAAAAAAACAATAATTCAAATCCAAAATCAAACCGAAACACATACCTATTCTCTTCAAACAGTTGCACGTAATTGTATGCATCTATACACATATATCTATACATAAATACACCTGTTTATCAGAAAACAAATAAATAAATAAAAGTAAAAGTAAAAGCAAAGGAAAATAACCTCTGGCTTTCTTGCCGATGTCTGAGTAGAAACCTGGACCCTTCACCATTTTCGAACTTTTCCAAAGAAAAACAAGAATTTACAAAGAGAGAAGTGGAGAAGAGAACGTTGTAGAGAGAGAAAGTGCAAAATGGGTTTGTTCTGTGTATATCATCGAGTGGCTGCGCTATAAACAAAAAATAAGAAGAAAAAAAACAAATAATGGAAATAAAATAGATATATAAAAGAAAGCGTACTTTTATTGCGGTGATTTTTCTGGACCGTGGATCTCTGGAGTATGAGTTTCAGAGCCGTATATCTATTCCAGATCGGTGGGACAGAATTTTTTTTTTTTTTTTGTGAGTTGGTGGGACAGAAATAATAACTACTGATTTTATGTTGTCAGTCTTAAAAGTCGTGATCAGGTAAGGGAATTTGACAGCAGCTATGCGCTGTGTGCAATCAGCATTTGTAAATTTCTGTACAGTAGAGCATAATTTGCGCGGATGTGAATTTGTAATATTTTATTTTTTATTGATGAATAATTTTTAAGGTTTGTATTCATATTTATAAAATTTAAATTTTTTGTGATATTTTCAATACTGATTATATCTTAAGTAAATTACATATTACTCCCTTGTACTCTGACCTATATGTACTTTAATCTCCTATAGTATCAAAACTAGCTAATTATCACCTGAATTTTTAAAAAATGTGCAAAATACCCCTGTTGTCATATATTTTAGGAGAAATATTTTGTACATTTTTAAAGTTTCAGGGGATATTTTGTACACTTTTAAAAATTTTAAAGAATATTTTACACACTTTTAAGAACTTCAAGGGAAAATTAGCTAGTTTTGATACTATAGGAGAGTATGGTTCATATAGGTCAAAGTACAGTGGATAATTATCTAATTTTGATACTATAGGAGGGTACGGTACACATAAATCGGAATACAAGAAAGTAATATGTAATTTACCCTTATATCTTTGTGAAAGATCTATCCTACCAATTGGAAAAGTAAAATGACAAAAAGAAGATGTGATTTGTTAAAGAAAAGTAATAGAAGAGAAACAATATATTAATTAGAGTTAAACTTATTTTTAGTTGAAAATATTGATAGAATTAGGATATACATGGCACATTAAATGATTAAAAACCATTTTTTTATAAAAAAATATATATTCTGCTTTATATAATATCTAGATTTTTAAATTGGGTAAAATGCACAACCTCCTTTGTGGTCTACTATGAGTACATAATACTACTGCAAAAGAAAATGAAAGAAAATCCATGGACCGACCCTATCATCTCTACCCCGTAGAAACTACGAGATTACCCCAAGGACGCCTTCGATATCCAGAGGTCACGGACCGACCATAAAACCCTGTTCAATAAATAGAACGCATTAGCTATCCGCTCTCAAGTTAGGCAGTAAGGATTAGAGAAGGGTAATCACTTATTCTTAAAATCAGCTTTTTTAAGACCAAAGAGTTGGGCTAAAATGGACAAAAAGCTCTTCATTCCTATTCTCCTAAGGGTGTCAAATGACTCACAACAAGCCTCTGTGGTGAAACCGTCAAAATTTCGCTAATAATGTTAAGATTTTACATTAAAATGACATTGATAACCTTAACCACATGTTCAATTTTCTTTCTTTTTTTGTCAAACACATGCATAACAATTAGTAAAAAAATATATTTCTCACACACTCAAACGTAAATAACTACAGATCATGCTAGAATGAATCTTAATTCCATGAAAAGGAGTTAAAAGAAGTTTCTTCAACTATATAGTGCTGGGATAAATCCATTGTACAATTGGAAATGAATATGAACGGCTTTGGTCACTATGGTGCCTCTCTCGAGAAAGCTACACAAATAAAATGTTCCTTATATAATCACGGTGGCAGGACATCTTCAGCATAAAATTCTTTGCTAATCTATGCATCCAGCTCGGGCGAACATATTAGTCATTGGTTTCATATTCTTCATCAATTGGATTGCAACAGAGATGCCATTTATAAGGATTAGGGAATTTGACCCAACCAAAAAAAAAAAAGAAAATTGAACAATTGGTTAAGGTTATTAATATCTTTTTATTGTAAATTTTTAACATTGTTGGGGAAATGTTGACGGTGGGGGGCGCGTGGAATTTTTACTCATCGTAAGGGCTTGTTGTAAGAATTTTGATATTATAGGGTATTATACACTTATAGCAAACTACAGAGAGATCTGGTGTATTTTACTTTTTAAATTTTAGGATATACCACTAATTTAAAGTTTACGACTCTTGTATTGTATTAATAATGTTTAAAACTGATAGGGTCGGACAATTCGATTTTATATAGTATGTAGGATTAAAACAATTCAATGTGTGACTCTCGTGATAGTTTTTTAATATTTTTATTACGTCAAGAGAAATTCAAGAAATAGAAGGATCATTTGTGATCAAAATAATAATTTTTATATGTAATAGCAACATTATCGTAAAAAAAAATTAATCTTATTGTTATCATAAAAAATAATAATGACCTAATTTATACAATAGTATAAAGTTAGACCTTATTTTTGAGGTCGTTTTAGGAGGTGCTACATGTCATGAGTTAGAGTATTGTAAGTAGTATCAACACAATAAGTTTTAATTTTTGTGGACTTCATCTTAATTAAGTATTTTATAAAATAATTATTATTTAATACTAAAAAATTACAAAAGTTATGTCATAAGTCTCCACTTTTTTTTCTTCTTTTTTGCTTTTTTTTTCTTTCAAGTTATTTCAAAATATCGAAATCAATTCTTATATTTTTAAAAATCTATCAATTTAATATCCATTATTAAATATTTACTGATAACTAAATAAAAAGATATAACTTGATTATTCTCTCTAATTTCAAACATTTATTAAATAAAATACAGGATGATTCTCAAGTTATCATGAGTGTATGGATGTGAAAATATCATATATATATATATATATATATAAAGAGAGAGAGAATGTTTAGTTAAAATAAAAAATACACAAAAAAGTATATTTATATAATTTTTTAAACATAATATATATAACATCTATATATTTATATATAAATAAAGTTATGCCATATTATCAAATTTTAATTTTTGTGGGATTTTTTTATTAATTACAATTCTGTATTAACAAATGAGAAAATTATTGTACAGGCCCCCATTGTTTTTTTTTAAATAGTCCTAATTACTAAGAAAGATCCAAATCAGTTCTATATCAAGAAATATTTAATAAAAGAATTTGTATTTATATCTATATTATTATATAAAATTAAACTTAAATGAATTTGGAGTTTTTAAATGACACATGAGCTAATGCAAGAGAGAGTAAGTCAAAATTTTACACTTTTATAAATACTGATGTACAAAGTAATTTGACCTTTATTATTTTGACTAATTTTATTTCACAATTTCATAATATGTTTTATTTATTTTAAATTTAGTCTATATTTATATAATCTATCTACCTATTGTTGAAAAATTATGAGGTGAATGATAAATTATGTCTAGAGAATCTTTGTTTTTTTCCACTAACTCATTTAAACTATAGGAGTCATGGACTATTTGAATCATGATTACCTACATAAATGTAGTGACTTTTGAGTTTCTCTACTATCTTGAAATGTATTTAAATTTAAAGGGCTTAGAGACCCTTTGAGTGACCTTCATGAATATAGAAATGAAGACTTGGTTTACTCCTAAACCTATATATAATGATTCTTTCAGTGTTGCATAACACAATAGAAATCTTTTCTACTAACAAATTCTAAAGCATGAGTAGCATATAAACTGTAGGTATTTATCATGTTTAATACTTGTAAATATCAATGTTCACCACATGTATAAGAAATGATTCACTACTGAAAAGTTCACAAACTTTTGTTCATGGAATGCTACCATCACAAAAGGTATAAACGTTATATTATGGGAGGGTTGCATCACAGAATTGTTAGTACCGTAACAAAAGTATAAAGTCCTTAAGGAAATCAAGCTTAGTCGAGTCTCTTTTATTTGGTTTTCTTTGATATATTATTCAATTTTATTTAGTTTATATTTTAGTTTTTTAGGTTAGGTATTTTGCATATTATTTAGTTTATTTACTTATATTAGTTTCTTATTTCGTACAATTCTATTTTATGTTTTTGCAATTATTTTACCAACAGCTATGCGCGTATCTATATCTAGATAACTGTATAACCATATTATAACAACAACAATCATCATCATCAATGTAAAATTGTATGCACCTTAGAGGAAGTTCGGAAGCCTTAGAATAATTCACATGGTGTAGTCTCAGATGTGTCATTATTAATTTGCAACAAAAAAAGTGTTTAAGAGTTCAAAAGATTTGGTACCATGAGATGTATTATGAGAAAATTTGGAACCGAATATTATCATGATATTTTAATTTGACACATTTTGAAGACTTTTATCACATGAAAAAAATACAAAGAGATATATATTATACATAAAACTGTAGATTATTCACCTTGTAAGAGTTCATGTGACTTGATAGTGTATAATTATTAATAGAATTATTCATATAAATAAAGAAATGAGTTTAGAAATTCAAAAGATTTGGTGTCATACAAAAGATAGTTTAAAACTAAAGATTTCTATTAATTCTTTAATTTTACAACTTTAAGGACTTTTATTATATAAACACATATAAAGAAAAATACATTATACTTAAATATAGATGCATACATATACATATATATATATATTATCATTGTGTATTTATCTACTTAAGTTTTGAAGCCTTTTCTATTTACCACTATTAATGTGCAAATAAATAAATAAATTTAAAAGTTCAAAAATTTTAGTACTATAGTATAAAATAGTTTAGAACCAAAAGCTACCATCATGTATATATTTTTATAAATTTATTTCAATAATGATTTAAACTTGAGACTCATAAAAGAACTGTAATATTGAATTTTTTAAATTATATATATACAAAGGCTATCTAATAAAAAATTTTGTATAGGTTTGAAAATAACTAGTATGACATATAGACATGACATATAACTAAAACGACGGTGATGTGGCGCAACATGTGTTGGGAAAATATGCTGACAATGATACCAAGTGTGTGACGTGTCACTCTGAGCAAGGAGAGCTGAAGCCTTTCGGCTCAAAGGGTTCAAGAGGCTAACTCCTAAGTGGGTCCAGAAGGTGCACCATAAGGGAAATAGGGGATCAAGAGGGTCTTAGGTAGCAAAGGATTAGGGAGGTCTGCAAAGGACTTGAAAGTCTCGATCAAGGCAGCTAATGAGATTGAAGGCATGCGTAGTTACCAAGTTGCGGAGAAAGTAACAAAATAAATTTACTAATATGACACGAGGCATTGAGATTATCTAGATAGTTATTAAAGGTTTAAGAACAAAAAGTTTTAAACATACACAATTTTTATATCCTCATAGATATCAATGCATATTTATAACTCAACTTCAGTGATTTGAGACCTTCGCTAGTAAAGTTAGAGCTCGGAGAGAAGTTTACTTGAGGCAATCTCATGAGGATTGGTCCTGCAAAATCATCCTTATTAAATTTATTTTTGTACTATAAAAAATTACATATAATAGTATCATAAGAAACATTATTTAATCACTTATAACTATTTCTCCATAGAAATATATAATCTTGCATTTTTTTATTACTGTATGAATTTATTTAACTCGGCAAATGTCATTTAGGCGTTTGTAAATTCTTCTAAGCCGTGATGAGGAGGATGTGCATTCATTTAGCCTTGGAGTCAATAAAATCACTTTAATGAATTGTTAATCTTTAAGAGTTTTATTTGGTTTAATATGTGTAATTTTAACAGCATTTTAAATAAAAATTGTATTCAACTTAGTTTTGCAATTTCTTTTTGTCTAGAACAAATTATACTTTTGTTCATAAAGAACTGAAGTTCCTGGGGAAAAAACAAAAAGAAAAAGAAAAAAGAAAGAAAGAAAAGAAAAGAATGAGGAATGATGAGAATCAGCTGTCTCCATCAAGAAGTGGCATATGCTGATTTTAATTCCAAAAAGATGCCCCAAATTAATTAATGTAGGGAATATTGAATGGATAGAGACGTACAAGTCTCTTTAGAATCACCGGAGGACATGGTTGGCCGTGAAAAGTGCGTCACTTTCTGTAGGCAAGAATGTTTCGTTTGACATTTCCTTTTGTAAAAAAATATTTCATAATAAAAATTTATGTTCATCTTTTGTAAAAATAAATAAATAAATAAATAAAACTCCTAAATAAAGAAAACCCTTTTGTAATTACCCTCTTTTATTCCTAGAGAATTTCAAATCACTGAATTTTCAACAAAATTCCTAGAGAATTTCAAATCACTGAATTTTCAACAAAAATACTTGTAAAAGGTTTTCAAAATACGTTTTTCTAAGACCAATTCGAATGAGGTGTGAAAATAGTCGATATGACATTGGCACATGAGGAGATGAAGACCACTACTAAAAACAACACTTTAAGTGACCGAAATTTAACGACTGTCAGAAATTGATCACAAAAAGTTAACATTTGCGACCAATTTAGCAACTGATTCTTAAGCAATTGTGTTTTAATTAATTTTTAGTGTTTTGATTAGTCACCAAAATATTCTCTTTTGTACTTATAGTTATTCGGTAAAATAATGTTTGAAGCAATTTTTAAGCAACTTTTAGTGATTAAAAGAACCTTTGTAAAATGTTAATAATATTAATGTTTGAGAATGACTAACCTATCAAGCATCATTATCATCACATCAGCTCTGCAGTCCAAAAGTAGTATCAACTCTGACTACACGGAGATTTTATGTATTAGGAGTTAAGAAACTATAAGGAAAGGTCATGTCAGAGTTAAAAGAAAAAAATTGTCACATAGACGTTCCATAAAAAATAAAAAGGAACGGGAAGAAAATAAATAGATAAAAATTAATTCCATTAGTTAATAACAAATGAAATATCTATCTTCAAATAAGAAAATATGAAATACCTAGCTTTAACAATTTATATTCTTCTACTAAAGTTATAAAGTTTAGGTTCTGCATTTTATAAGAACCAAATTCAAATCTCAAAAATTATGCCTTTCCGCAAGAGTTGACCCTTTTGATTGACGTGTAATTGAAGATTTGAAGTTTCCAATCATAGAAAAAGTAGCTGAATATGGCGGTAATTGAAGTTTTCATATATGGTAAAAGAAAAAGTTCGTAAAGAAGATCAAACTGGCAAGATCTCGTTCTCGTAAGCCATGTGCCGTCTCTTTTTGTGCGAGAAAGGCACGTAAATTTGCAATGTAGGAAATTTTACCTATTAAGGGTTTTTTTTTTTCCTTATTGCTTATAAGATATTTTTATTTGTTTATAAATATAATTTGTCAAGCATTTAAATTTAATCTTGTAAATTTTAGACAAATTTGACGTACTTATAAACAATATAAAACACCTTCTAAGTCCTTATATTTAAAGTTCGTTGCAGACATATCTCATGAACCGGTAGGTTTTAGCTTTCCCCTACTTTATAGATGGAAAGGTTGCTCGTTTTTATAAATTTTTTGTTTCACATTTAACTGATGCAGAATTTAAAATGTTATTTGGCAATGTATTATAAGATATAAAAAATTTATAAGATGTTATTTGTCAATGTACTAAAAGATATAAAAATAAATTAAGTAGGAGAAGAATTGGTTATGTTTTTATGCATCTCAATGTTTGATTTGCTCGTTATAATAGCAAAGTTGATGATGGGATGACACGTTCTTTTATATTTGTAAGGTCTCATAAATTTTACTAATGCCAATAATTTTTTATTGTGTTTGGAATAAGTTTATTATAAGATACTTATTATCTTATTCGTCAAAAATACTTTTATGATTATAAACAAGACATTTTATAATATAAATGTTTCATTAAACTTTCAAAAAATCCTTATTGTACCCGTTTTATATTATAAGATATAAGTAATCCATCCTTATCTTTTATTTTATAACTATAGATAAGACATCTTATCATAACATCTTATAAAAATTCAAAACAAATACTTTTTTATACAAAACATCAAATTAAATTAAATGCAAATGGAGCACTAATATATGTGTCGTGCAAGATCTATTTTATTCAATTGATTTGGGGTTGACAAAGCACATGATTTGAAAATTAAGTCAAGAAATTTCACATTTTGTAAAAGTTGGAATTCTTAATTTTAAGAAATATGATACTTCTGACATTTATATGACCCTTAAAATCATATATGGTGTCTAAATGTGCCTTTGAACCCTAAAGAATTAGCAAAACACACCCTTTATATATGGGATACAGAAAAGATGATGGTGCCTGTTTATATTTTCTCGACCTAATTAACCTAATCAAAATAAAGAAAAAAAAAATCCTATTGAGCAATCAACTATAACCATAATATTACTATACTAAAATATGATCTATTGATGCTTCTTTTATGCACTCTGCTCAACTAGAAGTTCGTGGTTTCAACTTTCCAATCTCCTGTCATTCCTCCGATTGATTTGAAAAATACAAAAAAGGAAATAGGAAAGAAAAGAAGAAAAAGAAAATCCTTGTATTGTGTTATGGAAAATATCATTCTAGGTTTCATACTATATAGTATTACTTTATTATTCATCCTATCATGGCATAGATGATTGAAGAAACATGGCAACAATCTAATACTTTTATATTCGTGCTTTATACGGATTATAGAGATCTTTATATTATATTATATTATATTTAATTTTTAAGATTTAAAAATTTTATTTTTTAATTTTTTGTAATTTATGTTAACTTTTTAAAATTAATGCTAAACGTTGTGAGATCCTAAAATGATATTTTTTATTTAAATATTTATAGTTAGTCTGTAATGGACCATACAAAACAAAATAAATATTAAATTAGGCCCATTAAAATAAAAGTAAAGACATAGGTAGATGTTTTAGTTTGGTGAAATGTCATTCTTAAAAAAATATATATAACACTAATTTTGCACCCCATGCTTTTGCACGAGATTTTATCAATTTTTAGGTTGTATTTTTTTTTTTTTTGAGATTTAGGTACATTTTACCTTATTTTTTATAATTTAGGTTTTTTTTTTAAATGTAACATGAAATATAGTGAGTCCCAAAATGATACTTTTTGGTTCAAATATTTGTAGGTAGTTTGTAATGCAAAAAATCCAGACAAACCAATGTTAGTTAAACCCATTAAAATTAAAAAAGAAAAAGATACAAGTAAACGTTTTTTTGATAAGGTGTCTTTTTGTCCAAAAGATCAAAATTTTTACATGGCTTCTATGAACGCTTTATTTTGGTTAGAAGCGCCTCTAACACTTACAAATGTGACATCCCCCAATAGTTATATTTTGATGAGGTGAGATATTTCTAACAATAAACAATAACTTTATAATGGAAGAGTAAGGAACACGAATAACATTATAAGTTAACCAATTTATGAAGTCTTAGCCATCTATGTAAAAAATGATAGGACTATAAGTGATAGAAGTCTAAAAGTTTTGCTTATTAATAAATTATATTTATTGTTATTAATTAACGGTGACTGGCTTTTATATAAAAGTTTTGATGACATCTTATTAATGATAATCAAAATCCACTAATCTAACTTTTTTTTTTTTAAAAGGTGGCATATCCCAGTAATAACGTCCCAAAACACTAACATGGCAGCCATTGATGTGGCATGCTATCATGAGATAGAATTTTATATATATACACACACATACATACTAGTATATATCGCGGATTTATTTTTGATACAAAATATTAAATTAAATTCAATTTATTTATTTTTAATAGCATATAAAGAATTTAGTCAAGTGGTACATACATTATTTTGGGTCACACGTAATAGAGGTGCTATAACATATAAAAAGTTCCATATAAAAAAAGTACAAAATTCAAAATCACCACATAAAGGTCTAAATTACTGTTTATATTGATCAATTAACTTTTATGATTGAACCTCTTCAGTGATCTTTTACATATATTATATATAGATAGATAATGTAAGAAAAAGGCAGTAGCAATTTAGACATTTTCTTTTCTTTACGAATTAGATACACAGATTTGAATAACTCAAGTATTTATATTATGGATAAGATTTGATTTGTAATTTTGTAAATCTAAATTTGATTTACCTTGGTCAACTTAGATTTTGAGCGACCTTAGCACTAATGCAAAGGAGAAAATCAAAAGAATTTCTACAAGAAATTGAAATCTCTCTTATCTAAGAAAAAAAATTGATTCAACATCAAACCATTTTCTGTAACCTTCGAGAAGACTGATCAGACAACGACATACGAGGTCAATTGGTAATTACTAAAACCTTCGTAAAGTGGTACTAAAAAGTCAAAACTAAAACTCCGCCACCAACAAATAATAAACCAATCAAATAAAATATCACCACCAAACTGAACTCTTATAAATATCTCTGCCAACTCATCAATTTCCCCCCCAGAACAATTTTTCCATCTCTGTAGCAAATTTTTCGTTCGATCAAATGCGAAAATGTCGACCGTTGCTATTGAACCATTCTTTCACTCCTCTCTCCGGCGAGCTCCCAAATTTTTATTAAATTCTAAAAAGGCCCCGATTTCTTCGCTTAATTACGCCCGTTGCCCCTCCAGAAATGACGCGAGCTTAAGCTCCAGCTCCCGCCACTGGAAGCCGCCGGATCTCCGCCCTCGAGCTGCCAGCTCCGCTGACACCGCCTTCGTCGAGACTTCTGAAATTTCCGACGTCGTATTCCAGAAAACATTTCAGGTTAAACGGCGTGAAAAGGTACGTAGTCGTCTAATATCTGTCCGCGATGTGCGTGTCTGTATATATATTACGTATACATGAGCGTATGTGCGTATATATTGTGTATATGCTTGTATTTTCGTGCTTATATATGTATGTATGTGTAGATTTTTCAATTACCAAGATCAAATGATCAAAGAAGAGAAATTTTGTTATGCATGTATCTATGTGTATATTAGTAATATCTACGTGAATTTACACTTTAGTGTGTATGTTAAAATATTGGTTGATCAGTAGATTAAAGTTAAGTTTTTGAACTTAGTTGTAAATTCTGAAATGGAAGTCACCTCTAGATTAAGATACACACACACACACATATATATGTGTGTGTGTGTGTGTATGCCTTTCTGTTTCACATATACATGTTACTTTATTAGCCAGAGAATTTGGAAAGAAAAGATTTTTCTTTTATTTTTAGATAAATGGCCGAATTGCATTTTGTTTAGAGCTTGAACATTAAGATGTTTAACCTCTAGATTTGGAATTATTTTATATGATCATAAGGAACTGAATATATCTACTATTCTTTCTTTTAAATAATTTTGAATATTTGCGAGAAAAGAAAAACAGAAAGATAACTCAGTATAATAACCATTGTCAGTAGTATCGGTAATGTTGTTGTCTTTTTTTTTTTTTTTTTCTTCTTCTTCTTCCTTTTTTTTTTTTATATTTAAATTTGGGTTGAAAAGAAGGGATACCACATTGATAACCAAAGAAACAAAGTCCAACCAACCCCAGTGGGGTCAGATGCTGAAAGTCTAGCTAACGAAGGAGGGATTCTTTAGATTGTTGATCGTATTTCGAGTATATATATTGCATTGTTTGAATGCAATGATTCTTTAGTTTGGCCACCCCCAAATCATGGTAAATACATGGTGAAATCTGGTTATCGAGTTGCAAGGGAATATTTTGGCCCTACAAGGTCTATCAATGGGAACAGAGCTGGTTCCTCATTCATCCTTCCCCCTGAATTACGGGAGCTAGTTTGGAGTCTTAATGTTCCTTAAAATATTAAAAATGTCCCTCCAAAAAATTAAAGTGTTTATGTGGAAAGTTGTCCATGATGCTTTTCCTCTCAGGTGAATAGGTTCATACGAAAGAGTGCATCCTCCCCTATGTGCATGATCCATTGGACCAATGTTGAAAAAATGGACCACTTGCTCCTTTTATGACCTTCGACTAGTACTTTCTGGTCAACGTCTCCTCTTTACTTGGTAATTGAACATAACAAGATATCTAGGTTTGATGTTTGGTTTGATTGCATGGTAGATATATGTTTTGAAGCTGGATATAACAGAATTGATGCTGCATCAGTTATTGCTTTTTCTTGCTGGCAGCTATGGGAAGACAGACGTAATGTTTGCTTTGAGCTGTTACAAATTGAATATCCAGATTGACTTTTCTAGTTAAATTAACTTTGATTATAGTACTTCTGTTCGGATTTTCTCTTTTTATTTTTTAATCCTTATGGTGGTATATCCATTTATTTGTAATAAATTTTTTTAGATAGAATGATCTCATATTGAGAAATATTCCTTCAAATGGCTACTTTGCTTGAGAGAAGGTCAAACTGGACGTCCAATTAAAACGATGGAGTTTACTTTGAGAATGTCATTCTTGAGGTCTATTCTAAGTAAGTTGTAGTGTAAATCAAATGTGATTGTTTCATTGGCATTGCAGATAGAGGGAAAGATAATGATTCGTTTGGATAATGGTAAACATGAAGATAACTGGCAGCTTACCGTGGGATGTACACTACCTGGGAAGTGGATTCTTCACTGGGGAGTTAACTATGTGGGTGATACTGGCAGGTTTGCTTTGCGCATAAGTACTGCAGTAATCTGGTCATTTTCAATTTCCAACTTTCAAGTAATTAAAGAATGAAAAAGAAAAACTGAAGGGTGATTTAAGTAACAATATTTTGAATGTGCTATTTATATACAGTTCTTAGGAATGGACAAGATTCCAGTATCAGTTGCTGAAGTGCATGCAGGATACATACTTCATGATTATTATTGGATGCATATTTATTTTTATTACATGCATACTTAGACATGCTTATATATTATTTGTCACAATGGAATTAAAGAGTTCAAGTGTTCATAGTGAATGGGATCAACCTCCTCCAAAGATGAGACCTCCTGGATCAGTTCCCATTAAGGTACCTTTTGATTTTATTCTATCTAAAAGTGATATTTCAATCATTTGCTTTTTGGTGCCATATATCTTCCCTGACTGTGTACCATAATTTTCATTTAGGATTATGCAATTGAGACTCCTTTAAAATCATCCACCACCATATCAGAAGGAGAAACATTTCAAGAAGTGAAGATTGCCTTTAGTACCAAAAGTTTGATCACTGCCATAAATTTTGTATTAAAGGTATGCTGATATTTTTCCTATCAAGTCAACAATCCCTTTTTCTTGCTTAGTTGTTGCAATTTGTATGTCAATGTCAGGTGTTTCTCTCTCTCTCTCTCCCCCTCTCTCTCCCCCCCTCTCTGTCTGTCTGTTCGTGTTGAATTCTCAGAATTAGAGTTCACCCTCTCTCTCTCTCTCTCTCTCGTTTATCTTTGTTGGGTGGGGGGGAATTTATTTTTCAGGATGAGGAAACAGGAGCATGGTATCAGCATAGGGGTAGAGACTTCAAGGTACCTCTAGTTGGGTACCTTGATCAGGGTGGGAACATGGTAGGAGCCAAAAAGAGCTTCAGCATATGGCCAGGTAGACAAACTTATGTTCTATTGTACACATTATCTTGTTTATCCTATTTAGTTGCCTCAAATTTATGTGGCTTTCTGTTTTCT
Source organism: Cordia subcordata (assembly GCA_028554755.1). Lineage (NCBI taxonomy): Eukaryota > Viridiplantae > Streptophyta > Magnoliopsida > Boraginales > Cordiaceae > Cordia > Cordia subcordata. The sequence continues at coordinate 4,333,852 of JAPTOF010000020.1, forward strand.
CCTTACCTGGACTATATCCCTCGAGGTCAATATGAACTACATACTTCAACTGATATTATATATTGTTACTTGATATGGAAAATTTTTATATTGTGTTTCTTGTTAACTATTCCCTTTATCTTTTTCAGCCATTGCAGATTTACCTGCTTTGGTTTTTGTGGAGGATACAGTTTCAAGATTTATTAATTTCTCTTGCATATCAGGGGCTTTGGCGCAGCTATCTAGTATGCTGCTTAAATCAGAAAAAGCTAGCCTTAATGGTGAAGATAGGAGCAGCGATGCAAGATGGCCTAGTGAGCAAAAGAGGCACCTTGAAGGGTTCTATGAAGAGCACAGCATTGTAAAAGAAACTTTTGTGGATAATTCAGTGAGTGTTTCTGTCAAGCAATCTCCAGAGACAGCCAAAATACTTTTGCAGATAGAAACTGATTTACCTGGGGATGTAGTCGTCCACTGGGGAGTTTGTAAAGGTGAGGGTAAGAAATGGGAAATCCCAGACGAGCCATATCCTGCTGAAACAATTGTAGTAAAAAAGAACGCCTTGCAGACAATCTTGCGGGTATATCGCGTACCCGTGATCATTTGATATTTACTTTTTATCTATTCAATCATTTCCTGTTCAGGCTTGTTTAAAATCATAGCTTGGACATTATTCTTGATTTCAAGCCAATAAGAAAGCTTGATCTTCTCTGCACGCAGTATGCAGATATCAACTGTGATTATATTCAACTATGTTGAAAAATATTTTAGTTATTAATGTCATTTCCTTATTCTATGGTATTAAATTAGGCAATAGGTTAGATTAGGTAATTAATCAAGTTTGTTTCCTTATTATTCTAGTTTCCTTAGAATTTTAGTTACCTTGTTAGTCTAGCTTCTAGTCTTGCTCACCAAGTTGTCATGCCTGTAAATAGGCTCTTTTATTGTATTCATGCAATATAAAGAATACACAATGTAGTCTTTATGAGTATTTCTCTTTAAGAGCCACCATTGGTGGTGGCTTCAACCATCTTCAGCACTTTCATATTTTTTCTCCATATTTTATATTTTATATATTTTCCACAAACTACATCTTGGAAACTGCACCTTTTATTTAGCTAATGGCATTTGCTCTATAAATTTCATTGCACAAGTATCAGATGAGGACATGTGCAGAGTGCACAGGTCAAATTATAGTCATCCGCACCAGAAGAATATAGGCTTATTACTTGTCTGGTTTATACCATGACCAAAATGAAGCTCAAACCTGTGGTATAAGTGACCTATATAAATATGACAGGTTGCTGCATCACACCTTAGTCATTAAGAGTGAGAGAGCTCTATTTATGGGAAAACTTCTCCCAGCCCTTTTATAGAGAGTGAGCATATGAGTGAAGGTCTATTTATTGAAAAAGATTCTCCTAAGCCCTTTAATAGAGCATGATCTCTGCTTAACAATGAAACATGTGTGAATTCATCATAGCAGATATGGATCTGTGGCGCCCCAAGGTAGTTACTTTTTGGTGTCACTCTCTTGTATGCATTCGTCTTGGATATTCTAATGGGCCTTTCATATCTACCTGAACTTATTTTTCTTCTTTATCCTTTTAATGGACCTTATACATTGACCATATACCTTCCTGCTTGCAGCACAAAGACGGTGGCCATGGTTGTCAAGGATCATTTATTTTGAGTAAGGACATTACAGGGTTTGTCTTTGTGCTGAAACTAAATGAAACTACTTGGTTGAATTGTTCCGGAAATGATTTTTACATTCCGATCTCAAATCCTGGGGGCCACCATAGTCAATCTAGTTTGAGTGAGTCTGCAGGTAAAAGGCAAACTGAGGTATTAAGTTCTTCAGCAGCAACTGGCAATTCTTCCAAAGGAAAAAAAGGAGTTTCTGCTTATACAGAACAAATTATCAATGACATAAGGAATTTGGTCAGTGACATATCCCCTAAAAAGAGTACGAAACCAAAAAGCAAAGAAGCACACGAGAGCATTTTTCAAGAAATTGAGAAGCTCGCTGCTGAAGCCTATAGTATCTTCAGGAGTTCTGTTTCAGCATTTCCAGAAACTGCTGCAACAGAGGCTGAGGTACCTAAACCCCCTGTGAAATTTTCTTCAGGGACTGGGTCAGGCTATGAAATTCTATGCCAAGGTTTTAACTGGGAGTCTCATAAGTCTGGAAGATGGTACATGGAGCTCCATAAGAAAGCTTCAGAATTGTCCTCACTTGGTTTTACTGTAGTCTGGTTACCGCCACCAACAGAATCTGTGTCGCCTGAAGGTTACATGCCAAAGGATTTGTATAACTTAAATTCCAGGTAGTCTACAGTATGTAGACAGCAAATCCCTGCACTTCCTTCTTGTTTAGTCTGCGTACAAGTCTACTATGAGCTGCTGCTTCTGTATATGAACTTCTCGTGTCATTGTTAATGAATTTGTAAGGACTCTTTTTTGTGTGGTTGCCCAGATCTTCTAGAGGTGAACTTCAGCTTTTATTGATCAATTTTCGAAGACCATTAGCATTCCAGGACATAGCCTTCTCTTTTACTTTCGTTTTTTCATCTGCTCGAAAAACTCTGTTAGAGAATCAATCAAAATTTCCATTTCTTGTAAAATTATCCCCTTGTGCCACCTTCTAAGCATAGAGCCATTCCTTGCTTTTTTTTTTCTTTTTTTTTTAAGTACATTTTTTGGGTGATTTTAAGGAATTACTTTCTCCAGTGATTAAAAGTCTGTCATTTCTTCTTTAGGATTACTCAACTAACCTTCTTTTGCTTCAAGTAGCATTACTTTACTTTGATTTTAGGAAATTGCTATCTTATTCCTATTCTTATTATCTGGGTGCTTTTCAGGTATGGAACTATTGAAGAGCTGAAAATTCTTGTGAAGAAATTTCATGAAGTTGGTATCAAGGTTCTTGGGGATGTTGTCTTAAACCATCGATGTGCACACTACAAAAATGAAAATGGTGTTTGGAATATCTTTGGTGGTCGATTGAACTGGGATGATCATGCCATTGTTTCTGATGATCCGCATTTTCAGGTAGTTAAATTAATATATTTTTTCTGCACCAATTTGGTATTTGGCATCTTTGAAATGATATTCTGTGGATTAAGTGGGAAGTAATTATGCTTCATTTCCATATCAATTAAGTGACACATTTCTCTATCATCTTCTCCGTTTTCCTCCCTTACTCTCTTCAGGGTAGGGGCAATAAGGGCAGTGGAGATAATTTTCATGCTGCTCCTAATATCGACCATTCCCAGGAATTTGTGAGGAGGGATCTCAAGGAATGGTTAGGCTGGCTGAGGTTAGTTGCATTCTTTCTTCATTAAGAAGGACCATTTACATGTTGAATTTCTTGTGTGATTCCCAAATAGCTGTTTTTGAAAGAAGAGGAGCAGATACTGGCTTTTCCCTGCTATTGTTATCAATTCGGAGGATGAGTGTACATACCAACTTAACTTTTAGATTTTCAAAGTACTATTCAAACGCTTTTATGGTATACTAAACTGAGAAGAATACAAAAGATTGCAAAAAGGTATTTAAGACTAGATAAGAGACTAACAAAGTTTTGCTTATATGATGGTGAGGTTTTAACAGAGGCCCTAGCTCCGTGATCAGCTTTAGGAATCTGTAGCAGATGCAGGCTTGTGCTTTCAGCACATTAATTAGAAGAAATAGGAGCATAACTCCGAATAACAGCTTAATCTAAATGCTTACTGTTAAATGTCTATATAGCAACTGACTGCGGAAAAGGAAAACTGCTAAACATCTAGCTGTATGTAGCTGTACTCCAACCTCATACCATCTAAGAGATCATGAATCACCACCACTGGATTTATGAGTGCATTGATTAGCTTCACCTAGTTGAGCCTGAGAATGCAAAAAGCTGCTATGAAAAATAAAAATGTATTAATTTCTTTGAGATGAAGTGATGAACATGCTTTGTTTCTCCTAAACACCTGGAGTTTCCTGAAACTAACATTGTTAGTTAATTAGCTTGTGCAGAATCCAAGATGCTGTTCACCATATATTTGAAAAGGAACTTTTGGGTCAACAGATAAATAAAGAGGAAATGCAACAAAAGATTAGAGAAAGATGTTCTAGAATATTGTTATACGTTTTCTATGGAAGTATTCTGTAAGGGTTTGGAACATATTATTTCACTGATACCTAGAAGATGTTTGTATTAGAAGAGTGACTAGGGGAAAGAGCAGCCACTGTTCTTCCATACGGATGCCTATAGGCTGCCTATTAGTCAGTGACCGACTGAGCCTGTATGTATACATTTAAGTGCCTGGTATTCTTTATATCATTCTTTTATAAAAAGTTGTGCTTTAGTAGAGAGCAGTAAAATAGAAATAAATGCTTTGGAATTGTGGAGCATGTTGTTTTTCAAGGATTGGAATATGCTATGGCTGGGCCAGCTGTGCTCTCATGAACTAGGGAACATCTCTCTAAATGCAAAAAATTGCAATGTGATGTAGAAATACTGCCTTCTACATTTTTAATTTGAACATGTATGCTTTAAACCTTAAATTAGACTTTTACTGAGCTTGTGATTATCATAGCAAATTTGTCTTCATTCAGTTGGTGATCGGAAATTTAAAACTTGTGACGTCATGGACCTGCAGGAAGGAAATTGGATATGATGGATGGAGGCTTGATTTTGTCCGAGGATTTTGGGGTGGTTATGTGAAGGACTACTTGGATGCAACTGAGCCTTACTTTGCTGTGGGTGAATATTGGGATTCCCTTAGCTACACATACAGTGAGATGGATTACAACCAAGATGCACATAGGCAGAGGATTATTGACTGGATCAATGCTACTAATGGCACTGCAGGTGCATTTGATGTTACGACAAAAGGGATCCTTCATTCTGTAAGCACCAGAATCCCTTCTTGTCTTATTTGATTCAGACTTTATTCATTTCACATTGGAGTGGTCTCTCATAGTGAGATCTATATCATGTAGGTTCTGGAGAGACGTGAGTACTGGCGATTATCAGATCAGAAAGGAAAACCTCCAGGAGTTCTGGGATGGTGGCCGTCTCGTGCTGTTACCTTTATAGAGAATCACGATACTGGATCAACACAGGTAAACATCTTCATAGATGGTTTTTTTAATTGTGTTTTAACTGGCATGAATTTCTTGAGCACATAAAGAAGGGGCTTTCTGAAAGCATGATCTGAAGTCTATTACCACTTGGTAAATCACCTCATTCAATCAAACCATGTTGTGCTAGCTAATAATTGAGGCAACCAGCTCGAGTATTGGTGAAACTGCTCTTATTTTCTGGCTAAAATACTGGTGGTCAGCTTTGATGTCCTTATTCTGTTGTTCTATTCTCTTCTACTAATTATCTTATATAATTCTCCTCCCTGATCGACTTTATCATTATATTTCTTGAGGGCTTGTTTGGATTGGCTTTTTTCCAAGAAAAAGTACTTTTTTTTTTCCCCTGAAAAAGTTACATTAAATTTGCAATAACTATTTGATTTGGCTTCCAAAAAAGCTGAAACTCTGAAAAAAGCTCTAATACAACTTTTTTTAGAAGCTAGAATTTTCAGTTTCTCAAAAAAAGCTGTTTTTCAAAGGCTGTTAAAAAAAGTGCTTTTGAAAAAAGCCAATCCAAATGAGCCCTTATTGTATGTATACTAATTACCTTTTTAGCTTATCAAATGATTTCATGGAAATTGTAGTTTTCTTCATTTACAATCTTCTCTGTTTAAAGACATTTGAAACTCAAGTGATTGAGTCTCCTTATCCTTGGAGTGAAGGACCTGGGTTCAAATCCTATGAGGGGGGTTGATGTGGGGTTTAAAAGGGAAAAAGCCAAAAGGAAAAGGAGAAACATTTACCTCAATTCTTGGCTCAACTTATGGTCGCTCAATAGAACTTGAATATCAGTGTATTGAGTACCTAAACTCCTGCAAATCTAAACTGATTTAGGATAATGGATTATGTGGAACTGGGATAACTAGTTTGCCACCTTTTTCTTATCTTTTCATTCCTTCTCTTTTGTCAGGGTCATTGGAGATTCCCAGGTGGAAAGGAGTTGCAAGGTTATGCCTACATTCTGACTCATCCTGGAACACCATCAGTTTTCTACGATCACCTATTCTCCAACTATCAATCTGAAATATCAAAACTTATCTCCCTTAGGAAGCAGAACGAGATCCATTGCCGCAGTACAGTAAGTTTCAGAGTATTTCTATTACCATAGCCTCACATTTGTTGGAATATGACACCTTTACATGGTTCTTGCCCAAAATGTAGCAGTTTTTACCTTGCGAATAATGCTTGAGTGAAGATAGACATAAAATTCATATGTTGCAGTCATTCAGTTTTAGGTAATATGACCACCTAGAATATTTACTGTCACCATGGTGTCTGGTGTTCAGATGGATAGCCCTATAAATAGATTAGCTAAATGGTGTCGATTGGAAACTTTACATACTTAATTTTAAGGGTCGTGATGGATACTTTTTCCCCTACTTATTTCTTTCCAGTTGTGAATTTTGTTGAATCTCAATAGAATGAAATGGGATTAATGGATCTTTGCTAGACTGCAGTAAAACAAAGCATTTCTGAATCTACGACCGCAGTCATTTCTGAAACTACCACAGGTCCCTTGATTTCATAAGAATGTCATTTCTCATTGTTCCTACCCTACTCCACTACATGATGGAATTATTGCCCGTCTTTCACAATTTTATTATCTAGGCATAGAACTGAAATTAGCTGGCATATTCTTCTGTGAAAATCTGCAATTCTTGTTTCTTCTCATATTTGTCAAACTCTTTTTTAGTGTTGAATTTTGATGAGGTTCCAACTTTAGTGCTCTTTCTGTTAGGCATGAGTATCTATGGATTTGACTTCATCACACACACACACACACTCATATATACACGTGTTTTATGTATGACTTTTACAAGTAATCAGAAGATCTACTGGTAGAGATTTTTGTGTTTAGCACTGGGAGAATTCAGAATCGGCAACTTCCTAAGATGCATTCTCCACCTATTAAAAAAATATATATAATTGATGACTGTACCATGCAAATGTTCTTTTCTACACAACAATTGAATATGTCTTAACATACCCATGAGCTTGAACCTGCGTAGTCTTATTCTTGATATTTCTCTGCATCATCTGTGTGATTCAGGTTCAAATAATCAAAGCTGAAAGGGATGTTTATGCTGCGATAATCGATGGAAAGCTGGCAATGAAAATCGGACCAGGTCATTACGAACCTGCAAGTGGGGCTCAAAGATGGTCTTTGACAATAGAGGGGAAGGATTACAAAGTATGGCAAGCATCATGAAGGAAATACCAAGTCTCCTGGAGAGAGTATTCCTAGGATTACGACGAATTAATTTTTACGTTGAAGCAAGTCTAAACATGTTGCATCTGGAGTTAGCTCGCCCCGGAAGAATCAGGTTTGACTTGCCACGATCTTGGGTTGCAGAAAGTCAGCGTACGTAGAGAGGTGTTTTCTAATAGATGGGATAGAAAGAATAGTGATTAAGCAAAAATAGGACACTTAAAACAGGATTGTTGCATTGTGAGAACAGAAAATGTAGACAAGACCAGAGTATAATGTGCATTTGTAGACAAAAATTGAGAAATATTGAGGTATACATGTATTCATTATCCATTTATCATTAATAAAGCTAAAGCTATTCTATCTCCTTCAATAAGTGATGATAATTATAAATCTCCTATTCCATGCCGCTCAGCAAGTCAAACTCACCGGTTAACGGAGTTCTTCTTCTTCTCTTTGTTTTTTCCCCTCCTTTTCTGTGCATACTTAATTTGGTAGCTTCTTTACTTGGTAATCAGAATGTTTATTTGTCAGCTTTATTGGTGATTGACTTTGGTTAATATCAGTTTCATTGGTGATTGGACTTTGGTTAATATCAGCTTAATTGGTGATTGAATTATGCATGCATATAATCTATGTTTTACATAAAAAAGAAACTGCGATAACCAAAAGAACTAAATAAGTAAAAACATTACAAAAAAAAATATATGATGAAAGTTAAATACATAAAAGTCTAATGATATTGTCAAATGAAAAACAAAAAGAACAAAATAAGTAAAAACATTACAAAAAAAAATATATGATGAAAGTGAAATACATAAAAGTCTAATGGTATTGTCAAATGAAAAACAAAAGGAAATCCCATAAAACAGTTATATCCTGCAATTTAATTGTGGCCTCTTTACAAATGAGGTGGAATGTGTGTCTCTGCTCTCCACTTATTATAGAATAATAAAACTCCTGCCTAGTAAACACCCTTAAAACCCTGCGGTTGCCAATGCCTCCTAAACACGAAGGTGCTCAGGTCCATCATATAGATGCTTATCGCATCTAGGTACTCAAACCTCCCTCTAATATGTAGTGGTCATCATCAAATGAGTCCTATGCTGAACATAATGAATGAGAAGGGAGGTATCCTCTAGTATGAGACTGTGGGCCATAACGAATACTACGAACAATAAATAATAATAATAATAATAATAATAATAATAATAATAATAATAATAATAATAATAATGAAAACAATATTAAACTATTAATAATAAATAATAATCATACTAATACTCAAAAAAAGTATACTAATCATGGTGCTAATAATGCCATTACTAATATTAATTACATTAATATTCACAATAATAATCACACTAAATAATAATTATTTATTGTAATACTTCCTACAAGTTTTTATAAGTTTAATAAATTCCTATTTCTTGATTTCCTTCCATTTCTTTTTTTTTTTTATAAAAATTCTATAACATTCTAAACATAATTAATAAATTTCCTATTACTTTAAAATTCTCAATTTCATTAGATTTCAATTTTGCAAATATCGTATTAATTTTAATTTTCCTATTGTCTATATCTACAACTAAACTACACATTTACAATATCTACATCAACAAATATATCAACATCTACATATATAATGTATACATACACAGCATATATATATACACACTCACACACATAAAAAAGATATATACATACACAACACACACACACACACACACACATATATATATATATATATACAGGCATACACATGACATACATATACAACGTATACATACATATAAAACATACATATGCACACATAAAAATAAAAAATTTAAATCGGTAAAAACTTTAAAAACTTATAAGAATAGAAAAATTCCTAGACTTAGAGTTTGTTTTGTGTTAGAATGAGGATTTGGAGATTCAAATTTCATTGAGGAGGATGGGGAAAATGAAAAAATGGTCAAATGTGAAGAAGAAGAAGAATGGGGGCGACAGTTAAAAGCTGATTACTCGGCTTTTCAATAGCCAAATTCAGCTATTCAATTGCCGAAATGATAAAAACTAGACACATTTACTGCCGTTGTTTAAACTTGGTTAATTTTGGCTATTCAAATGCCAATTTTGGCTATTCAAAAGCTAGAAATATCTTTGCCAACGGTATAGTAAAAAAATGCAGAAATTTTGTTGATTTTCGATTATTCAAAAGCCAAAAATGCTATATTTGAAATCCATTCTAAAATAATTCTATTTTGGTGAAAAAATTGCAAATGGAGTCATTTATAAAAACATTCCGACAACCCGCCGCAAGTAGCCAAGACCTGTTGGCCATCGGGAGACCCAAAAAAAAAACTTGTGGAAAGTTGAAAGAGCCCCACAAAAGCAACCACGCGAATTATTAAGCAGATCCACCAATACATCGCAACACTCTCTCGAAGGCTTTGGGCCACTCGTGCAAACACCAACACTGTTTAAATCATCGCAACCAATATTACATTCTTCTTATTCTCTTTCTAGTAATTTAATGTATAGTTTTAAATAATTGAAAACACAAATACTACAAGTATCTCTGAACATAAATACAAAAAAAAAAAAACCATATTGCAAGCTCCACAAAAAATATAATACAATATTAAAATTAATTATCTATTATATTTAATAATGTGAAAAAACATATACTTACTACAACAACCTAAGTAATTCAACTCAATTTAAAAATAAACCTCAATAATTCAATTCAAAATATACCCATTTAATAAACGTAAATAATTGAACAAATACAGTCAAACTCATGAGTTAGCAGAGTACTTTTGTTATAGCTACCAAATTTCTTGGGTTCTTTTTATTTTTCTTTTCTGCATACTGAATTTTGAGTGCTTCTTTACTTGGTAACCGGGATGTTTCCAACCATATCTTTATTGGGACCGAATCATTATTTGATAGAATATTGGTGCCTTTCAAATTTGGATTATTTTTTAATTTTATAATAATAACAGTGATGGATTCATATTATAATTATTCTAAAAAGTTTAAGATAATTTACCTTTATTCCATCTTCTTGTAACTTTATATATTATAAAGAGAATGAAACCTTTTCTTTTTTCCCATCCTTGATGACTTTTACAAAATCTTAGGAACATCATTGTCAAGAATGATGTCGACATTGTGTACAAAGCAATTACCTCGCCTGGTCACCCTAGTTCTTGGAAAGTTGACCGTATCGTTGGGATATTCAAAAAATTATGTTTGAAGTTGACTCTTTTTGACTTTGATGCGTTAGACGATTTATCAATGCCCCAGCTGATTTGGTTGCTCGTACGGCATTTAACTAGCTTGTAATTGGGTTAGCGTTATTCCCACCCCTTCCCTCCTAGTGTGGAAGGACGTGACCCCATTGTCGGCTAAATAGTTATATCTTTTTCTTTTCTTCTGCAATGCAAGCATTTTGTCCAAAAAAAAAAAAAAAAAAAAGAAAAAGTCTCTATGGCACCCATCCAATAGAATATATCTAAATATAACATTAAATTTACCCGAAATTGGATAGGATTTGTTAAGGACAAATAACGCATGCTTCAAACTATAACAATTTGAATAGCGAGATTTCGGCTTCTAAAGTACTTTTTTCCCCCTCTCTCCCTCTCCCCTTCTTCTTTCCTTCTTTTTTTGGTTGCGAAATGGTGATTTGTTGAAGACAAGTTTGAATATTGCTGTTCACAACTTTTTTGAAGGATAGCCTATACCTCCAGATTTTCTTCCTTCCCTCAAGCCACATGATTTTTGTTTTGAAGTTTATCTTATTTGTCATTTTATTCCTTGATTTGTATTGAATTTCTTACTTGATTTCTAGTCCACGAGGATTTATTGCTTTATTTATATAGGACTAGTTTATAGTTTCATCTTCTTTTACAACATATTCTTCTTCTCGTACACTTTATTCATTTTAACGAAGTATTTTCAATGACTTTGAAAAAAAAAAAAAAGAAAACTAATATTTTCCTGTCTTGAATTTAGATCAGGCAAGAAATAAAACTCACTTTTTTTTTCTTTTTCCTTTTTCTCCAAGGAACAAAACAAAGAAAGAGAACAAATTCTGTGTTGTTCAACCATCTAATATAAATCCTATTAACTGCAAATGCCGGAGAACACGCCACAGGTAGCCAAGACCTGTTGGCCATCGGGAGACGAAAAAAACTTGTGGAAAGTTGAAAGAGCCCCACAAAAGCAACCACGCGAATTATTAAGCAGATCCTCCAATACATCGCAACACTCTCTCGAAGGCTTTGGGCCACTTGTGCAAACACCAACCCTGTTTAAATCACAAAGATTTTGTGCATTTGCCACATCAAATACTTGTCCCAGGATGAACAATGCCATCACTGATGTCAAGACTGTGAAACAAGGCAGCTTCTCCATCTTGAAATTTGAATAGTTAACTGTGTGAAGTGTAATTAGCTACAAATTGCGGGTTGGTTTGTGTTTTTAATTTTGGCTTTAGGCTCAAGCATTGTGGAACAATTTATATATAGGAAGCTGACTGCGGTGTGATGACAAATTGAATTGAATGTGGTGTGATGGCAAATTGAATTGGATGTGGTGTCATGAAAAGTTAAATTGAGAAAAAAATTAAATTTGGGTTAAGTTTTCTCAACTTTTGTACTTTACTATAAATGTATGATACCATGTATATACTGATTTTTTTTAACAAGAAAAATAAAATACCTAATATATCTTTAAAAAAGGAGGGTTATCATGCACTAATTTTAAAACACAAGCTGGTTAAGCTCAATTATATATATAAGAATAAGGTGCTTTTTGAGGAAAAAAAATCCACTTGTATTGTGTGCGTAACATACCCTCTAAATTGATGGACCAACTACCCTATTCTTTTCAAAGTATGAAAACTAGAGAGGCAACTATCATGCACCAATAGCAAAAGAAAAAAAAAAAAAAAAGTTGGATGGAATTTAACCATTAAATTTTAGTAACATGGTATAGATAATCTGCTATATCTTATTTCACATATAGATTGTCTAATAAGTTGTATAAAATCCATAAATAGTTATCATAATATTATTGAGATTCAATTACATCAGAATATCACTTTCTAAAGAAAAAAGAAATTGATAACATAATACAAATTGTGCCTTATTCATTCTTTTCCAGATCACAAATGCCCAAAGACTGCTTAGAATTGCTCAAGACCTTTTTACCATTGGAAGAGGCAAAAAACTTGAGACCATTTTGGGTCAGTTTTAACAGCCTCACGAAGGCATTCGCGGTTAGAAGCAAGGAAACTACCCAGCACAGAGCAACACCACCACCGAAGATAATGCCAAGCAAAGCTCCTTCTCCATCTTGGAATTGGTGATGTGTGTAGTGCGCGTAAATAATAAGATGACATGATAATGTTATACGAGAATTATTAAATAATATGAGATGGAAGATGAACTGTATATGATTTGTATTTTTAGCCTTTAAGCATATATTGCTCCAAAATTTATACAAGCGTGAACGCGTGACTTCTGCACTTTTTTTGGTTCATTATGTATTTTTTGCTTTCATTGCGTAAATTAATTCACTAACATACTCTCATAATTAGCGCAATCACGTGGGGAAAAAGAATCTGTATATCTCAAGCCATAACCGCAATTTGAAAAATCTCCAAAAAGAAATTAGAACGATATGACAAGGCATAAATTTTAGTTGCCAAAGCTGAAGGGGTCAATCTAATAAAGTACCATTATTTACTAGCAATGCCTTAAATGTAAACGAGTACCGTTGGTGATGGAGTAGGGTAAGGATAGAGTTTGCTCTTTGTATTTGGCACTTGGTAGAAAAACCCTTGTCCCTACCCCTATCTTATACATTCGGTATTGGAGTAAACTCTTGATATCATCCCCGTCTCTATTGAAAGGAGAAAAAAAAAATCCCACCACGCTATATGGTGTATCGATCAACAGGTAAAACCAAATTAAGATTTGTTAAAACCTCTACCTATTAATAACACATAAATAAATCATAATACAAATATATAACAAAGGATTGATAAGGAGATCTAAAATTTGGTCTTCAAAGTTGCATAAGAAATTTTTACCACTAAATTAGAAAAAAATTTGTTAATATAATTATAAAAGAACTATAAAACTATAGGGATGGGGCATGATGGGGCCGATAAACCTCTACCCCCACTCACTCTTGTACTGGGGCAGGGGAAAAAGATTTGGCCACACCCCTAATAGGGGTTTTTTGCCTAAAATCTTGTTCCAACCCTTGTAGTACTCTTATGAGGTGGACCAAGGTAAAGTAGTATTACAATCCCTATACACAAGAAATGTAATTACACTTTTCACTTTTCCTAAAATGGAGCATAAACGCATCAATATTGGTTTGTGTAGAATAAGTTTGTTCTAAATTTAAAAAGCATCTTATTTTCATATCAATCAATGAGCGAAAGAAACAAATGACTTGTGTGACACGATTCAAATGACTAATGTATTCAGTGGCGGAGCCACATGCTTCTAAGGGGGTGCATGGCTTTTCTTTTCTTTTTGGAAAAAAAATAGGGAACAATAAGACTGTTTTTTATTATTTCTTTCGAAATGAGATAGACTCTTAAGAAGTGCATCTTTTTCTCCTTATCGTGACGGAGTACTACTATTATTATTTTTTTATTTCTTAACTAAAGAAATAGATAAAATATTAGGAAGAAAAAATTTGAAATTTATTGCATTGTGAAAAGTGAAAAAGTGAAAAAGTAAAAAATGTAAAACTAGAGGGAGAAAAAAAGGGAGGGCAGAAAAATTTAAAAATAAATAGTGTAATAAATAATGACATGGATAGTAAGTGGAATATCGTACAATTTCAAGCTGAGAACAATTATTGAAATATCGTTTTATCTTCAATGGTTATAATTATTTTTTATGTTTCTTAATTTACATAAAAAAATAGAGTGATGTGTGCGTTACCCTCTGTAATTTGTACAAGTAGCTAATTACCTATGTGGTTTAAAATACATCATATTACCCTTTATGCTTTTCAAAGTGGTACATAATCTCCAACTTTAACTTTTTTTGTCTAATTTAATGAATAGTGTATTACACTCTCCTTGGCATGCGTGGATGTCAAATTTTAGATTTGCTTAAACATTTTTTTTATACCAAAACATTGTTATTAAAGGTTATAACATAATTTATTTATCTTCACTTCACAAAATCAAAAAATTAAAAAATTAAAAAATGAAAAAATGAAAAAAATAAAAATGTCAATTAAAAATAAAAATAAAATATTTAGATAAAGAATTAAAATTTAAAAATTTTACACTTAAAAATTTAAAAATTAAAAATAATAAAATTAAAAAAAATTAAAAATTTAAGAAATTTAATTTAAAATTTAAAAATTAGAAATTAAAAAATTTTAAAAAGTTTAAAATTAAATTTTTTTTATTTAAAAATTTTAAGATTAATTTTTTTCATTCTTTCAAGTAAAAATGATATTAAGAAGGTTTTCTAAGGATGACTTGGTCCTTTGAAAGTCTTATTTAGTGGTGTTAAAATGTTACTGGAGATAGGGAGATTGTACCACTTTTTAAAAAGCATAAGGAATAATGTGATATATTTTAAATTATAGGGGGTACTCAGCTACTTATACAATCCACAGAGGGATAACGTGCATTTTACTAAAAAAAAAAAGTATACATAAATGGTCACAAATACATAACTATAGGGAACTTGTTCAATCTTTAGACCTTCTTTTTCACCCACTAAATTGGTGAACAATTCATGCAAAAAATAAGAAAAAAGAAATAAGCAATTTTCTATATTTTCCCTCAACAAAGTGGTATAAAATTTAAATCATTCGTACAATATAAAATTGAAAAATCAAGTTTTTGATGTATTTTTGTTAAGGGGAAAAATGATATTCTATGAAGCCAGTTAATCTTTTCTTTATTTTTAACCAAGAACAACATAATAGAGACCCCTAAAAAATTTGAAAAAAAAAAAACTGATAAGTTGTTTGTCTAATATGTAAAATAAGAGATGTAATTGTCTTTTTTTCGCATAAATAACGGTGGCTAACCCATATAATGAAATTTAACAATATCTCAATTGGTTCATCCCTTCGTAAGAATGAGATATTTTGTTACTCTTATAAATTATAAACATGATAGATTTTTTTCATAGTATTAGGTCTCATCGACAATTATGGTACAGTGCAATACAATGGGACACTTTTAAAGTTCTTGAAAAAATTGTGAGAGTGACACAAAAAAGTAGAATTCATAAACTTGTATTACCATATCATTACTGAGGAAAAAAAGGAAGACAATAAGAAATATTCCTTTTTTTTTGAAAAAAAAAAAAGAAATTGATAACATAACATAAGATCTCCCTTATTCATTTTTCTTCATATCACATATGCTTAAATATGGCTCTAGTTCGCAGCTCTTCAAAACCTCTTTACCATTGCGAGAGGCAAAAAATTTGGAGAATTTCCGGTCAGTTTTGAAAGCCTTACAGAAGCACTCTGGTAAATAAGCAAGGGTATTACCCAATGCACTGCAACACTTATATGTAGGGTTTGGTCCAGGCAGGCACTGGTCGAATAGCCTAATATCGCAAACCTGTGCACCAACTTCACCAAGGAACAACACCACCACCACCATCGAAAACAATCCCAAGCAAAACACCTTCTTCATCTTGGGAATATTATTAATAATGTATGTGCTGTGGGTAAATAAATAAAGATAACGTCATATATAATATTATGAGAGCATAAAATCTCCGATAATATGGGGATACTACGGAGGATGATTTATGGTTTGTGTTCCTCGCCTTTTAGCATTGATCCACGATTTATGGATTAGGATCTTCTCTTAGTCATTGGTTTTTCCGAATGATTAGGAGGTGAAATCCAATTCATACATATATATATATATGTATACATATACATATATATATATATATATATAGAAACATTACCTGTAATATGTGTAGGTTATTGACTTATCGTCATTGTTTAGTATGAATTTTAATGCTTGTTATACTTCAAAATTCATGTATCATTATTAAAAACATTAAAAGAATCTTATTCATCCTCTAAGAATCTTCTATATAATAATAATAATAATAATAATAATAATAATAATACCTCAAAAGAGCTTTTAGAGGTCTTAGAATGTGCCATGTGGACCTCTCAAGAGATTTTAGAGTTTAAGCATGTGCCACGTGGCACAATACATTGCATGTGCCCAAGTAATTGTAGATTTGCAGTGGTACTAATTAACCTATTAAAAGTATTAAAAGTAACGTATAAGTCAATATTGCAAGGAAAGTTGAGAAGTCGTGTAGAATGATATCAAAACGTAAAATTTATTTAATTATATGTGTAGATTGCATATAAAACGTAAACTGCAATGGAATTTGGTGATACATCGTAATGCTGCTGATAAGAAAACGTATATGACTAATAACGTAAATGTCATTATTGCAATGGAGTTGATAAATCGCTTTTATATCCAACACCACATGCCATTACATTTACACATTTCTGTTAAAGCAACGATCTTATATATACACTAATTTTACTTTTTCCTACTGCGTATTATTTTACAGTCTTACTCTTTTAATTATATTTTTATTATAATACTTATTTGATTTATCATTACTCTATTGATCCTTTTTACGAATTTTTTTGGAAGTCGATCAAGAGCAATATAGTATCAATCAACTAAGCTCTTACTCCCATCGCTGGTGTTTGACCGTTTAGGTTTCACAATTGTGGGATGTTTTAAAATTCAAATCAAATTATGAAATTATGGGTTTAGATATGACGCTGATTAATTTAAATGTACTTTCTCATGTTGACACTATTATTTTTCTCATATATAAACTTGTGTGTTTGTAAACTTATAAATTTCCACTTATCTGCTAATATTTTTTCTATTTATTTTCTTTGTTTGTAGGGTGATCAGATTTTGGCTTTTATTAGGAAGATATGGCAGATATTGTCCAATATTAGAAGAAGGAAGCATTTATATTTTGAAGAATTTTTAGCCCAAGCTGCTAAAGAATTATGTCGAGTAGTTGATAAGCATAAAATGATATTCTTTTTTCTGACAACTATTGTTAAGCCTTCTAATGCTAGCATTGAAATTCCTCCATATAGATATCGTCCAATATTGAAAGAAGGAAGTATTTATGATTTGAAGAATTTTTAGTCCAAGCTGCTAAAGAATTATATCAAGTAGTTGACAAGCATAAAATGATATTCTTTATTTTGACGATTATTGTTAAGCCTATTTCTTCTTATGCTACCATAGAAATTCCTCCATATAATTTTGAGATTATGGAGTTTGAAGATTTATTTGAAAGATATGACAATTTCAAAAAATTGACCGATAATTTTTTTTACTATATATAATCAAGAATAATCAAGAATATAGTCTTTCCTTTTCTAAAAAAAATTGACATTTTTAATTTTCTTATGCAGGTATTCTTCATTCCATTGGAATTCAAGTAATACTATAGAAGAGTTTATTGATTTTGTCTCTCTCAAGATGCAAGATAACAATCGGATCATTCTGTCATAACCTAGGTTATACATCCTAATTTAAAGGATATCCAAGGGAAACAAGTATCTTAGCTCTTTGGGACCCTTATCAATGTGAGCACCTCATTAATTCTCAATTGTATACTTAGCCATCGTATTTTGTTGGTTATCAATCAATGGTATGAAAGCAAAAACTACGCCTAATATACTTGAAGTTAGTTCATTAGAAAAAAAAAAAAAAAAAAACTAATGGTTGTCATGCATGAAAAGAACTTAAATTGAAAGCTATCGTTTCCTAGAAATATTTGTGGTTGATTGTGCAGCATTTGTTTAGGGAAAAGAACTTAAAACGTAACATTTGAGATCGCAAAAAGGCCAAAGAGGTTTATGTAGATTTTGTGGTGGGCGGGGCAACGGCCACCATGAAAAAGGTGCAGTGGTACCAACAGGGAGTAAAAGAGGGAGCGCTTTGTTTGTATTGAAAATGCATATTTTATACATACATTCATACATATCTCTATTATATCTATACTATTATATATAACAGATCCCGTTACATATAATGTTGCCAAGTGGCGCTGTCAGTTTTATGCCACGTGTATACTGCCACATTTAATTATTAAAAATATCCCAAAATTAATATATGGATATCACAAGTCTGTTGTTTAAATGACGCAATCAACTAAATTATTTATTGGTTGTTCAATTCGATTTCTTCTCTTTTCCTGTACTCAAAAATCATTCCTTTTTCATCTTCATATATTATTTACACTTAATCACTATACTAAGATTATGGTTAAATCATTATTTTAGTTTTATATTTAAGTGCATACATTCTAATCTCACTCATGGCAGACATATTCACTTCGTTTTTGTTTTAGATGATTGCAATTCGATTGATTTTTCTTTTCACCACATTTTCCGTAATTCTAGATTCCACAATTTGTCAGATCTATTTTGATTTATACACTAATTGCTGCCAAAATCATTGGTCATGAGTGGTTTCCCTTATATTAAACCCCATTATATATCTATATCTATATCTATATATATATATGTATGTATGCATGTATGTATGTATGTATGTATTTGTTGTGTTATTTCCCTTATTTTTGCCTCAGTATATAGCTTTTCGAGAAATAAGGTACAAAAAAAAATTTATTTATTATTTTACTATCTTGCACATCTATTTAAATGTTAGTTCCTTATTTGTGGTTTAAGTTGTGCTTGGTATCTTTATCTTGGTTTATGTTCTTTATTCATGTTTTTGTTTCTCATTTAAACTTCCCGTCTAAAAATACATTTTTTATGTTTTTTTATAATGTTATCTTAATCACTGTTAGAATGTTATTTTTTTTTATTTTCTATTAGCATGTTGCTTCTTTTTACTAAACCGGTATGATTTATTACATTAAAATATTAAATATATTTGTAAAAAATGGAAGTAAGTCTTCCTTCCATTTTAAGAAAAACATATGAAAATATAAGATTCTTCAAAATCCTTTTCTAATCTGTAATTTAATTTTATACCCTAAATGTAATTTTGTCAATTGACAAATATATAAGAACTTGACTACTTAAAATGTTGATCATATATATTGCAATCTATTCATTATATGGTATTTAAAACATAGTGACATTGTTAGTTTCTATTTGTTTTGATACAATATAGCAAGTTATTTTAGATCATATGGAAAAGTTAGTTTTAATACTACTTAACTATATGTAGCGATAATGGGCTTTTTCTACCATACGGTTGCAAATTTCTTTATTAGGTAGGTCTAATTTTTTTCCTAATACAACGTGTTATTAAACGTATGTGTATTATTATTGTTTAATTTATTAAAAAATAGTTCATATAATTTGTTTGAAACATTTAGATGGATAAAAAACTAAATATTTTTATTATATCAACCTATATATGTCATATCCCATGCAATCGCACAAGTGACATACTAGTCTATATTATATAGAAGAACCCTTTGCAATATAATAATAACAAGTGTCGAATAGATAGCGTTCTTAACATCCTTTTGCCACGTGGCGCTCTTACATTATGTTTAATTGTGAAAATTGTGTTTTATTTTAATGAGATTTACATTGATTTACTAATTTATTTTAATATTTATATATTATATCCCAAAATTATGACATGTAATCTGGATTGGTTGTAGATATCTATAGTAACTCTCCAATTTGGTGGTTATCAAATCGCGACCTATTTTAATTGTTTTATATTATTATAATAAAAAATTAGTACAATTTACTTAATATATCATTATCGTATGACACTATTTATGGTAATTTGAATTTTAGTTAATATTGACAAATTGTCTTTTTTATTCATACGCTTTTTATATTCAGATCCTATATTTCAATTAAATTGGGTATCAATATTATTTTTCTATTTTGTGATTCATTTTGCTTAAATTAATAGATACAAAATCTATTTTCTTTTGATGAAAAACTTGAAACTTCTGATGAAATTATGCGTGATAACAATCTTTCTACAAATATATCAAATTATCAGTATAATGGTTGAGGCCAAGTTAATGAGGTCCAAATATTTTTTTTTCTTATTTTAATCTTCTTCTCATATTTCTATACTGCTTTCTCTTAGTAATTTAATGTGAATCATTTTACAAAATGCTTTAATTATTCATATTTTTGTTTTGTAATTTAACTCAAATATACATAATTTAATTATTTGAATCTATACTTTTGTAATTATTTAGAAATAATAATGATACTTATTCCAACATAATGCCACTTATCTTAATTTTAAAAAAAAATGCTATGTGTATAAAATAACATTTTGCTTCCTGTGCATCGCACGGGTGATTGACTAGTATATACACACACACACACACACACACATACTATATAATAAAGCAAAATAAGTCGTAATTTCGTGTTATCAAGTGATGCTCTATATGACAAGCTTTCCATAATTACTTTTCAATTAATTAAATATGTCCATTTTTAGGTCATTTTTTGTTTCCATCATTATTTAGTTCTATTCCTGTATTAAATATTTTAATTTAATTAATATTATTCCCTTTCTTTATATATATCATCATTGTTTTATTAATTTCATAGTATATAATTGTTTCAATAACTATTTAATAAAATGCAAAACTCTATAGCTTTAATATATCCAATCACATATGTTGCTCCCTGTGCATCGCACGGGTGTTACACTAGTATAAAATAATGCAAACTAAGATGCAATTCTGTACTGCTACGTGGCGCTCTAGAAAACCAGCTTTCCGCTCCATGCTTAAAGACTCTTCTATCCCTATATTGATATTATTATTTATATTATAGACCCTAATTTTCCTCATTGTCTTTCAGTTAAAAAACCTTATTTCACAAAATCAATAGTGGATGTGGCACTTGCCATACAAATCTTTTATGTCACATCGCAAATCCCATATTATACTTTAAATTTCAATTTTGCAGATTTCAATTAATTCCATTATAATGGAAAGTTCTTCAATTTTTTTCATGTTTATGTCATTATTTAATACTAAATCAACTATGTCCACCTCTATATCTACAATTACATTTTGCTTCGCGTGATTTTGTTTATGTGTAGAGACTTTTGGTGTTCCCAATTTTTATTTGCTATTACACCTATAAATTTCCATTTGATCTTGCTTGTTCATTACGGTAACAATCTCCTTCTCTATTTTCTTTCATGTGCTACATGATGTGTCTACTTCTAGAAGCAGGTATGTGATGATTGCTCAGGATATTTGGAATGTTGATGTTTATGGAACATGTTATTAGTTTTAAAAAGATGTTATTACTAATGCTCTGTTTGTTATACTCTTATTTTAAGATACTTATCCTATTGAAATGAGGGTACATCTTATAAGATTTAAGAAATCTTATCATGTATTCTATGAAAATTCAAAATAAAACTATACTTTTTATCTTATAAGAAATAAGCAATCCATCTTATCTTATTTTTTACAATTATAGAATGCATGATATATGTGATAAGATATCTTAAATCTTATAAGATATTTCCAAATTTCAATAGGATAAGCATTTTAAAATAAGATCATTCCAAACACACTCTAAGTTTCATGTAATCTAAACTCTTTCTTACAATTTTAGTTAAATATCGTAATTTTTTATATTAACTATACTTTAGTACGTTCTAATATTTCAGTGAATTGTTTTGTTACCTTTCTTATACTTATTGATATTTGAAATTTTTTTTGGTTATTTTGCTTTTTTGTTATTAATACTAATATTGTTAAAAATTTCCCCATGCATCGCACGTGTGTTATACTAGTGTATGTATATATTTATTTGTAACATTTTTATTCTTGTTAGATTTTTATTTTGATTATATTTCTTATGAGATAGTTGTAATAATTCAATGAAACATTTGAATATAAAAAGTAAAAAGGGGTTTGATTTGGGAGAAAAAACAATAAAAGTGTAGTAATACATATGTTGAAACATAGTTCAGTTTTTAAGGAAAAAATCATAAAATTAGGATATGTGAAAATTTATTATTTTTATTGTTAAAATTAATCTTAAATCGCTGATATTTATGCTAAGTGAAACTTATTTTTTTTATTTCATTTTTACCGCTTATTATTTTTTGAAGTAAACTTCTAAAATGAATTGTGCAATTACTAAAATCAATTTATAGTTGCAAAAGAGAACAAAGTCGAATCACACAAGTGTCTAAAGATAATTTGTTCCAAGAATATGCAATATTATTTGTGCTATTAATTTTCTGACAAAAGTGTGAAAGAGACATTTGCACAATTAGACATAGGTCGTGCTTTTCTATTTTCCTAAACTTTCAATTAGCCAGCGTGTAAATCAATTGACGGTCATTTTCTTTATAATTAACATCAATTTCTACTGACTTTTTTATCAACTCAATTCCGTCTTTAAACACAGAATCATACTGACAATCATCATATCTTTTTCTTTACTTTTGAGCATGCGTTCCTCCGCTTGTTTGGATTGATTTTTTTTAAAATATTTTTTTAACAACTTTTAAAAAATAATTTTTTTGAAAAGCTGAAAATTTTAGCTTATAAAAAAAAGTTGTATTTTAGTTTTTTTTTTTTATAAAAATTTCAGTCTTTTTAGAAGCCAAATCAAAAAGTTATTGCAAATTTAATGTGACTTTTTCAAATAAAAAAATTATTTTTTCAAGAAAAAAAAGTACTTTTTCTTTAAAAAAAGCCAATCCAAACAGGCCCCTGATGTTCCTTCGAAGTTTCTTTAGCAATTGTATATTTCTTTGAATTATGCACTTTTTTGACCAAGTCAGAATTACAATTAGAAAAGAACTTAATAAAAGAATTGATCTGTTTGAAGTATGAGTTCTAAAATCCCTAGTAATAATATATATGTGCAGAGTTATTGCATTTATAATATAAAATTAGTGCATGCATCATACATCAAAATTCATTTACATTTACTATTTTGCAAAAAAAAAAAGAAATTCAAGCATCAAACATTCTTAAGAGCTGATAATGTGGCAAGTTTTGATGCATTTTCAATGCTGATATGTCAAGGTCTTGTATTATCTCTTCAACTTTAAAATATATATAGATGTAAATAGATATCTCAAGCTATAAACGAAATTTGAAAAATCTGCCAAAAGAAAATAAGATATGACACGTCATTATATTATCCGCCAAATCTGATCGGTTCAGTCTAGCCTATAGAGCTCCAAAACGGATGAGAAATTCTTGAAATACACAAAAAGAATATAATTAGACCTTTTGCTTATTACCTGGTGGAACAAACGAATTCCATAAATTTTATTAAATTTATTTATAAATCCATTTTTGTTTATGTTTGATAGCATTTTATTAAAAACATAAAATTTATTTGAAATTTTAAAATTTGTAAATCTTAGATTTGTTCAAACTTTATCTAGATCCTAACTCAAGACAAATTGATATAGAATTTATAAAGACAAAAATATTTCTATAGTTATTTATACGAAACCATACTACTGTATTTAAACCACAACTTTGTACAGCAACTATTACTCGTTCGAGGATCTTTTTTGATTGGTAATTTTCTTATAAAATTATCTTTATTCCTTTTGTTTCATAAAAATTATTGTAACAAAAAAATTATAATAAAAGATTATTTAAGTAAAATATACATATTAATTTTAATTTTCCATGCATTCCAAATGCAATTTAAATTTAAAAAAGATAGAATTTACAAATCTAAACAAAAAAATTCATTTAAAATTCCAAATCCTCTTAAAGTTCATATCGTTTCATTTATAAATAAAATGAATTATATACCACAAGTGATTCTCAAACACAATACGACAGAATTACTATAAATTTCAAGGAACAAAACGAAGAAACAATACAAACTCTGCGTTGTTCATCTATATAAATGCCTCTAACTGCAAATGCCCGAGAACACGCCACAGGTGGCCAAGACCTGTTGGCCATCGGCAGAGGAAAAGAACTTATAGAAAATTGTAAGAGCCCCACAAAAGCGATCACGCGAATGATTGGAATTTTCACTCAATTTTTGTACTTTGCTATAAATGTATGATACTGATTTTTTTTTTTAAATCAAAGTACTAACACTATTGGAATTTTTTTAACAGAACAAACAAAATATGATAAAAAGACATCTAAATCTCATACTTTTAGTTATTAGACCAAATAGGTCGCTTAATTTTTTTTTTCCTTGCTTGGGTCCCTCTTTTATAGTAGCGTTAGTTAAAATTAAAACAAATGTTAGCTATGATAAGAAAATGTCATTTTTACTCTTTTATTTTTGTAATATTTATTCACCACTTAATTCGTAAAATTTCTAATAGTCCTTAAAATCAAATAGTGGTACAATGCAATACAATGGAGCACTTTTGAAGTTCTTGAAAAACTTGATTGAGTAAAAGGTATCGCCTTTTTAACCTTGTATAATTTTGAGAATGACACAAAGAACTAGAATTCATCAACTTGTACTACCATATCATCATTGAGTGAAAATAGAATACAATGAGAAACAATTTTTTAAAGAAAAAGGAAATTGATAACATAACATAACATCTGCCTTGTTCGTGTTATTTCTTCCCAGCACAAATGCCCAAATGCACATTGCAGTTCTTCAGGAGCTCTTTACCAGTGGGAGAGGCAAAAAAGCCGGACAATTTGGGGTCGGTTTTAACAGCGTTACAGAGGCACTGTGGGTAATAAGCACGGTAATTGCCCAGCACATTGCAACACGAACCTGCAGAGGTTTGCCCAGGCAAGCATTGGTCAAATAGGCTAATATCGCAAACTTGTGCACCAACTTCTCCAAGGAACATCACCATCACCATTGAAAACAATCCCAAGCAAGGCACCTTCTTCATCTTGGGATATATTAGTGATGTATGTGTTCTACCTAATAGATGAAAGATCACGTAATATATAGTATTATGAGAGAGAATATAATCTTATTAATTTATGGACTAAGATCTTCTCCTAATCATTGATGTCTCCAAATAATTAGGAGGTGAAATTATATCCACTCATATTAAATTAGATGATTTAACCTCCTAATCATTGGGAGACACCAATAACTAGGAAAGGATTATAATCCACATATCTCAAGCTAAAAATGGGATTTGAAAAATCTACTAAAAGAAAATAAGATGCGACAAGTCATTATATTATATTTGCCAAGTCTGGTCGGGTTAGTCTAGCGTATGGAGCTCCAAATGTGCAAGATATGATTGAAATACGCAAAAGGACTATAATTACACCCTTTGCTTATTGCCTGGTAGAATATAAGAGAATTACTATAAATTACTCTGTTTATTAACTTTTTACTTTTTTTTATGTAGTAGAGCTTTTGATATGTAAATTGGTAATTTTAAAATCTAAATTTTATAAAATATGTAATTAAGAGGCTTAACTTTAAAACATCTAATAGAAGGGCTTAAACTTATAAAAAAGTGATGTTTTATACACTTAAGTAATAATGTTAATTCTTTACTTACATAACATTTTTTATCATTTCAAGTTACATTTTCGTTTTTCTTTTATAAGTGAAATGGATTTTCTACCCATCGCTTACTGTCCTTATGGAAGATTGAAATATATATATATATATATATATATATATATATATATATAATTTTTATAAAAAAATTGAAGCTGCATCTGATATAGTGTTTTCTGAGGCACGAGAATATTTTTATTTGGAAGTTATCATATTAATTGACGCAGTTTTTGCTGACTTGTAATCAACAATAACTTGTTTAAGAAATACTTTTAGAACTTTTAGACGTTTTTGTAATTATTTAATGTTATGACATCTGGAAAATTTCGTGAGTTTGAAAATTGAATGGTTATCATTGAATTACTCCTACACAATCACGTAAAACTGATTGTATAGATTATGACTTCTGCATGTCTAGAATCTTAAAAGTATATATATTACTCTTTCTAGGTTATAACATGAGCATATGTTTATAAGTTTTTTTTTTTTTGTTGGTTTATAATAATTTATTAAATTTTTTAATACTTAAAATACGCGATATATTTATTAGGCTTTGCAACTGGACACATATACCATTGAAACATACTTTAAGTTCATTAGTACACTTAAAAAAAAAAAACCAAGAATAGGCGACAGTTTTATTACAAAATAACTAGGAATAAGTGATGGTTTTACAATATAGGTAGGGATTTAGATAATACATAAATATATTATTATGTAAGATAATTAATGAATATATTTTTAGTTTGATTGATAAATATTATGATTATAGAGTGTTACAATAAAGAATATTTAAGGTTTGAACCGTAGATGAAACATGGTGTGATTTTTTTTAAAATTATTTATAATCGGCGTTTTAAAATATCGGACGTCTATATTAGCAGTAGTTTTAAAATAGCTGACTCACATATAAGCTAAGGTAAAACCGCCGTCTTTTTTGTAGTGTTAATTGGATTACCAGAGCAGTAATCTGCGTGCCGGCGAGTAGCTGGCCCTTTCAAATTTATGATCAACGCGCGTTGGAATTGGTTACGAGAGAACCAACAATAAACAATTAAACAATTAAGCATGTTTATGGCAAGTAAATAGAGATGCAGGCCTGTTGGCCAACTATGCGTTAAAATAGTTTATTAGTTTCTCCATTATTAAGCATGCTCTTGACCATTTGTAATACCCTTTAGTTTTAGATCCAAACAAAAAACCAAAAAAAAAAAAAAAGATACGTGACTTGACAATTAACTTGGGAGTTATTGGCGGATTTACTTGACAATTAACTTGGAAGTTATTGGCAGATTTCCCCTTTTTTTTTTCTTAAATAGAAATCAGTTTTAATTTTCTTCAATTGAAGGGAGGCCAAATTAAAGGTTGATTACAACATGTATTTAGTTGGAATTGATTCTAGACCACTCACACTAAAGGTGAGAGATATATCATTTGATCACTAGGTTTTTGGTAATTGATTTTAGTTTTGGCTCTAGGCTCTTGCATTGTTTCAACGATACATCTATACATATTGGAAGGAGAATTTGGTGTGATGCCAAAGTGAATTTTAGTGACCTGGGCTGGGTATTTGGTTTAGTTTATTCAACAGATTATCATGTAAGCGAAATATAAAGATCGTATACATGAATTTATAGTATAAAATTGAAATATATAATTGATAGCGGAAACACGTACCTGTTTGACCCATTATTGTTGATGAATTATTTAATGACATAATAACCAGTTTAGGCTTAGGTTAGGATCTTCCTCTCCCTATTCTACTCAAATGTCTATGGGGAACAAAACTATTAAGGTTAAGAGTAGGAGAGAGAATCTAGCTCTATTTATAATAAATTCTGACAGTCCTACTTATAAAAGGATTTATCAGAATATATGGCTTACGTACAATAGGACCGTACGGACTTATGAGATGGGCGTAAACCAATATGATCATAGAGCTAATTTGTGAACTAGATATTCAATCTGTTTTTATAAAACCAAAGATAATTAACGATAGCCCACTTTAAAGAAAAATTTTCCAACATATCAAAATGTCAGTGGCATAAATTAAAATTTGGGTAAATTGCTCTTAAAAAAAAGTGCATTTGGATTGCATGCACACATATCCTTTGAATTTGACAAGAAGCATGACGGAATGAGTAAGTATGCCAGTGTTTTGGGAATGCAAGAGATGTATTAGCTAATTTTGAAACTATAGAACCAAGCATGCACCTTATAACAAAGTAAAAGAAGGTAAGGAGTAATTTTTTTGTTCACTTTTAAGGAGGCAAATGGCCGATTACAATATGCGGCATCTAGCGGAAATTGATCTCTAGACCAGTCACATTAAAGGGAAGACACATACCACTTGACCATTAAGTCTTTGATAACATGGTATAGATGATTTGCTATATCTTTCCTCATAGGTGGTCTAAGTTGAGTAGAAACCATAAATACTTGTACTATAATAACATCATTGAGATTCAATTACATCAGAAAATCACTTTATAAAGAAGGCACAGTATCATGCACTTATTATAAAACACAAACACATTACTACATAGGCCCAATTATATATGTAAGAATAGGTTGCTTTCTGATAAAAAATCACACTTGCATTGTGTGCATAAAACGCCCTCTAAATTTTGAAGAAAAACGTGACATAGGGAACAAGTATACTTGTGTTTCAAAGACATAGGGATAGCATAAGTTAATTTTGCAACTCAAAAGATTAACGTGCACTAATGCAAAAAAAATAAAAGGTTGAGTACGTGCAGTTTAACCATTAAATTTTAGTAACTTTGGTATAGATAATCTGCTATATCTGGCCTCGTAAATAGATTGTCTAATAATAAGTTTAGTAGAATCCGTAAATACTTGTATTGCAATAATGTTATTGAGATCAATCTACATCAGAAAATCACTTTAATTCTAAAGAAAAACTGTTTGATAACATAACATAAGATGTGCCTTATTGATCCTTTTCCAAATCACATATGCCTAGATACAGATTACAATTGCTCAAGACCTTTTTAGCATTGGAAGAGGCAAAAAACTTGGACCATTTCGGGTCGCTTTTGACAGCCTCACAATGGCATTCGCGATTATAAGCAAGGAAACTACCAAGCACAGAGCAACACCCAATTGTAGGGTTTGGTCCAGGCAGGCACTTATTCATTGCTGTAAAATCACAAGGTTTTTTGGCAGCGCTGGTGACATGAATTTCACCAAGGAGCAACACCACCAGCATTGAGAATAATGCTAAGCAAAGCACCTTCTTCATCTTGGGAATAGTGATGCATTGTGCAATAAGATAACGTACTAATGTTATGAGAGAGTTTTTAAATAATATGAGATGGAAGATGATTTCTGGTCTGTGTTTATAGCGTTTAAGCATATATTGCTCCACAATTTATACAAGCGTGAATGTATGATTTCTACCCTTTTTTTGGTCATTTGCGTGATTTTGGCCTTGATTATATAAATTAATTTACTAATATCTCTCATAATTAGCGCAATCACATGGGGAAAAAGTTCTATCCGGCAATAACAATATAACGTGTTGAAAATTTACCATGGAAAGAATCTGGCACATTGATTAACATGAGCGGAAATTATATTATTTCCTATGGTAAATCTGATCGCGTCAAACAATTCTTGAAATACACACAAGGAACATAATTACCCTTTTTGTTTTTTTTTAATGGAATATAGGATCATCACCATAAGTTTGTTTAAAACAAATTTATTAAATTTAAAATTTAAAAACATCTTATTTTTACAGCAATTAATGAGCAAAAGTAATAAAATCATTTGTGTGACATGACACAAACAAACATTAATATTGGTTTTTATTATTTCTTTGAAATAAGACCAACTAAGATGAAGTGCTTCTCTTCATATAGCTTAAGTGGTTGAGAATGAGATTATCTCTCCTAATCGAAGATTCTAGGTTCAGTCCCATGGAGGTGGATAGTTCAACCAAAAAAAAAAAAGATAGTGCATTGTCTCATGATTGTGATGGAGTATTCTTATTGCTTTCTTTTGGTTTTTTAACTAAACAACTAGAAAGGATATTAGAAAAAAAAAAACTAAATTTGTAATTTGTTGAGATGTGAAAATGGAAAAAAAATATCAAAATAAATAAATAGATAAAACTAGCTAGAGAGAAAGATAGAAAAATAAAAAATAGTGTAATAAATAATTACATGGTCCTGTACAAAAATAGATACATATTTAATAACATGAATAGTTACATTGAATATCTAATGATTTAGAATATGAGATCATGTTTAAGGCAATTATAAAATGTAAACATATAGTTTTATTTATTGTAATTTCCTTTGAAGGTCCTTTTAAAATAACTGAGAAAAAATTGATTGAAAAGTTTGTTTGATCTAAAATTTGAAAATAAAGGCTCTAAATATCTTTCTATCTTACAAATAATGATGGCTAAAACACAGCATGAAATTTAATAATATATCTTCTTTCAAGATATTTAGACCATTTAGGATTCAAGTTTCTTGGGTACAGCCTCTATTCGGGATCTGTCCAACTCATATTTGTCTTCTGTAAGTTTGTTTTTCTTGCCATTGCTGCTCTGGCGGCCTTTCTTGCCATTGTTAGTCTGTTAGCCTTTCTTGCAAGTTTCATTGAGGGGGTTCATGTTGGTGGTGTTCGGCAGTGATGCTAATATTTTTAAAGTTAATTTTATCGCTAACTGGATTTGCTCATTGTCTTTTTCTTTGACGTGAATGTCTATAATTGCTGAAGTTAATGTTGTTAGGTCTTGTGTTTGTTTGTTTGTATGTTTTTTGTGTTACTGGTTTGTAAGTTTTGTTCAGTCACATTGAGGCTTAGACCCATATGTAATGGTTGATTATCTTAATGAAACTTTTGTTTGGAAAAAAAAATATAATATATAAATTCGCATTGAATTATGAGAATTTGGTTAATTCATTCCTGGATAAAAATGAGATATATTGTTACCCTAGGGTCTGTTTGTATTGATATTTTTTTTAAAGAAAAATACTTCTTTTAAAAAAATATATATATATTCTTTTTGCAATAACTATTTAGCTTAGCTTTTAAAAAAGTTCTAACAAAACTCAAATATAACTTTTTTTCAAAAGCCAAAATTTTTAACTTTTTAAAGGTAAAATACTCTTTCTCAAAATTTATGAGAGTAAGCACTTTTAAAAAAGAATCAATCCAAACAAACCTTTATAAATTATGAATATGTTAGATTATTAATTTTGATAGTACATATTAGGTTCCACGCACTAATCTGGTACAATATAATGGGACACTTTCAAGTTCTTGAAAAACGTGAGAGAGAGCCGCGTTTGATTCTTCAACCTTGTATAATTGTAAAAGTGACACAAAGTAGGATTATTAAATACTTGTGCTACCATATATCATTACTGAATCAGGGAGAAAAAAAATACAGTGAGAAATAATTTTTTTAATGGAAAAAACGAAATTGATAACGTAATATATAATAAGATCATCTACCTAATTAATTTTTCTTCACACCACAAATGCCCAAGTTGAGTTCGCAGATGCTCAAGACCTTTTTGCCATTGGGGGAAGCAAAAACTTGGACAATTTGGGGTCTTCTTTAACAGCCTTGCAGAGGCAGTCACTGTCGTAAACAAGGAAATTGCCTAGCACATTGCAACAATCAACTGTAGGTTTTGGTCCCCGAAAGCATTCGTAGAATTCCATGAAATCGCAAGTTGGAGGTGTTGCATCGACTTCACCAAGGAGCAACGCCGCCGCCACCACTATCGAAAACAATCCCATGCGAATCAACTTCTTGTTCATCTTTGGATATATTTGTTATGTGTTGTGCGGGTAAACGTAATAACGTTACGAAAGAATTTTTTTTAACAATATGAGGTGAAAGATGAATTATGGTTTGTGTTTGTAGCCCTAAAGAATACATTGCTCCCCAATTTATACAAGCGTTGATGTATGATTCTGCGCTTTTTTTTTTTGGGTCATTGCGTGATTTTTGCCTTGATGATGAAAATTAATTCACTAATATCTCTCTTAATTAGCCTAATCACATGGGAAAAAGAAAAATCTGTCCGGCAATAATATTACATGAGGGGAAATCTATATTCTATATTTATATACTAGTCAATCACCCGTGCGAAGTACGGAGAAGCAAAATGTTATTTTATACATAGCATTTTTTCAAAAAATTAAGATAAGTGGCGTTATGTT
The DNA here is from genome assembly GCA_028554755.1 of Cordia subcordata. Lineage (NCBI taxonomy): Eukaryota > Viridiplantae > Streptophyta > Magnoliopsida > Boraginales > Cordiaceae > Cordia > Cordia subcordata. Next base: position 4,365,935 of record JAPTOF010000020.1, read on the forward strand.
GGAATAAATATCATTATTATTTCTAAATAACTAAAAAAAGATATATTCACATAATTAAATTATGTATATTTGAGTTAAATTACAAAAAAAATAAATAATTAAAGCATTTTGTAAAATGGTTCACATTAAAATTATTAAGGGAAAGCAGTATAGAAATATGGGGAAGAAGATTAAAATAAGAAAAAAAATATTTGGACCTCATTAACTTGTCCTCAATCATTATACTAATAATTCGATATATTTGGAGAAAAGAGTTCTTCTATATAATATAGTATAGATATTTATATATCTATATCTATCTTCTATATATATATTATAAAAGTGAGTTCATTGTTAATTTAACTTTGTCACATATAATCCGATTTTTTTTGGGTTTAGAAAAAGTTTCCTCCATCGAATTAATTTCCTGAACTAATGGATTTATTTATTTCCAAAAATACATTGAGTATTATTTGTTGTTAACAAAAAAATATTTTTTTAAATTAAAAATTTTAACTAATGGCCATATAGTTATTCTAGTCAAGTTTTATATTTTTAGTCAAGTAATTGACACTGACAACATTATTTTCTAACTTAAATTGAGCATTATTTTTTATCAATTAAAAATTATTTTCTAATCTAAAGTTTTTAAATCATAATATATATTTGTACATTGGATAAATTAATGTATATTATTTTATATGTAATACCGATATTCATGTATAATGTTTAATTTGGATGTAATGTTAAATTTCATCCATGCATTATTTTTTAAAAAGAATTTTTCGGTAAATTATTTGGTAAAATGCACTAGATCCTCCCTGGTGGTTTATTAAAAGAGTATTAGACCTTTCTGTGGTCTAAAAAGTCTCTTACAACCCTTTATGATCTAGTAAAAATGTACCAGACCCCTTATTATTAACAAAATTCATTATCATTAACCATAAAATTTTGAACTACTCAAACTGCCCTTCTCTTCTATAAAAGAAATTTTTGGTAATATGGAGGTAGAGGATTCATAAAAAGAAAAAAAGGCAGAATGGTTGACTCATGTTAGTATATGCAAGTCTTTGTGTGTGATTATATATATCTATGTGTTGAAAATCATTTAAAAATTAATAGCAAATTCTTGGATCACCAATGAGAATAGGGAAAAGAACTAAAAATAGAATGGTTCCCTTACCCAAAATTAAGAGGAATATATATTGAAGTGCGAGGAGTTGCACAAGAACCTGGCACGTTAATTTTCTCAATAGATAAGATTTAAAATATCAGTTAAAAAATATATTAAATTTTACTAATTATTATTAATGCTATACAATATATTGGATTGATTTTAAATATATACATGCATATTGTTTTCTCTTTTAACTTTTTTACTCTTGCTTGCCATAAGGCAAATGTTTTTTACTGACTAGTTAATTTTTCTCTCTAAATTATGATAAAACACCAAAAATATCAAAATATGGTGTTAAAATAAAAATGATAAAATATATTACAGCCAATCAAAAGATTGGCAAGATTATTTGTAATTATTCTAATATTATAAAACTATTGATCAAGTTCTTTTGAATATTTAACTTCTTGTTTTTGTGAATTATTTAGCAATATATTAGTATTGTTTTACTAGAAAAATCTTTTTTTAGCTTTTATATTCCACAAAATTTATAAATTTGTAATAAAATATTGGATATATCATTTTTTAAAACTAAACCAAAAAAGTTTAATTATCATATATAAGTTTAAATTTATGTCAAATCAAATGATAAGGGTATTTTGATCAATTATATTGATTTTAATTCTATTCCAACTTGTGAAGATATTTTACCAAGTACATGAAATAAATTAGACATTGCACTTACTTTTTATTATATCTATAACCAAATACAAGAAAGAGAATAAATATTCTATAGACATTCTGCCTCGAATGATCATTCACTGCTTAACAAATCCATCATACCAAATGGATCATTATAGTAGACTATAAGGGGGTTTGATACATTTTATCTTTTTAATTAACTAGCATAATACATTTAGGCAAATGTGTTAATATAAAATATTACATACATGATGCTAACTTCAATTTAAGGGCAGATACTATGATATCATTCAACTATTAAAGTTATGAAGAGAAAAAAAGAAGAAAAGAACATGTATATAAGAACTAAAATAGATTTTTTTTATATTCATGGCAATATATTGTAAAATGTGACAACATATTGTCGAGTTCAAATTAGAGTTATGAGTAGAATTCATTAGTTACATCTGACGTTCAAATTTTGAATTTTAAGCAAGTTGTCATTATTTTCATTTATAATTGATAAACATATACTTAATTAGTTGATAAATATAGTTAGTAATCCTTATTACTAATTTGTTAGAATAATTTTATCAAGCATTTTCTAATATTACTTACAACTAAAGTGCAACGAATATATTAGAACGTGAGAAAACTTCTATATATTCAAGTAATCAAATCTGGCGCAGTCTTGTTCCAAATCCTCATGCCAACGAATTTAATTTCCTAATTAAGGAGGGAAAAACGTGTTGACAGGATGCAAAGACAACAAAAGTTAGTAAAATAAACAGCTTTGACTGAAGTCTTACTTGTTGAACCTGTTTTTCCAGAAAATTTAACCTCAAATTAATCAAAGATCCTCCACTCCTACTGTCATTTGTTTCTCTCCTAAACTATATATACCCAGCTAGCTTTTTCTTCTTCTCAAGTTCTTCGAGACTTCATTTTCTTGTGCATAGGTATATATATCTCTATATTCTCGTGTAAAATTTCGCACAACTTCATCATTTATTATTGATTTATTATATACAAACAAATTAAATATATAGAAAATTGGAGAAAAGTGAAAAAGTATCTAGTGTTGGAAGTGGCAACTATGGATCGCACAAATCCAATTCTTGTACTCTTTTTCTTCATAACATTTGCTGCAACAATCCCAAGCTTGCGTGCAAACTACATTAAATTCGATGATTTCTTGGAAAAGCGGGCCGAGAAGGCCCTTGCAGCATCCTTCATGGCGTATGATCCTCATCCTGAAGAAGCTGCTGATAACTTCAACAAACAAGTCGAAGAGTATGTGTGCAAATCCTTTCTTCATATTAATGTTTTCTAAACACCCCCGCAATGTCCCTAGTCCAACTCTCTCCCCTTGTAAGATTCAAACCTAAGTCATTCATCGATTGCATTTTATGAACTCCTGTATGAGTGCTTTGTTCTTACGAAAAACTTATTTTGTGTTTGGCTTTGTTTCTTCTAATTTGTTTATATGTTTATAAGCAAATAACGAATAAATAAAGAAATTTTTGAATAAAATATGCTTATAAACTGTAGACATATTTAATAAATATATGCTGATAAGCAACAAAGTTTGTTAAAATAATTGTAGACATATTTAAAATCAAGGGCACTGATTTTTGTATTTTTAGAGGATATAAATATAATTTGATTTGGTTAATTCTCATTGCTTATAAATAACTAAAAAGAAAAAAATTCGAGGGTGGTGCTTTTTCTTTGTTGCTTATAAGCAACTATATATGTTTATAAGCACAATTTGCATAGATTTTATTATTATTATTTTTTTATGAGCAGGTTTGACCAACTTATAAACACTTTCAAACACCCTCTTAATTGTTTTCCTGGACAGGGCGTTACTGGGAGAAAACAACACGAGAAGGCACCTTAAAGCAGCTGCTCCTGCTGATTGCCAAGCCAAAAACCCTATTGACAGGTGCTGGAGGTGTGATCCAAACTGGGACAACAACAGGAAGAAGCTAGCCGATTGCGGCCGCGGCTTTGGCCACGCAACCACCGGTGGAAGGAACGGCAAACTCTATGTGGTGACGGATCCTTCAGACGACGATACGGTTGAACCTAAACCAGGCACTCTTCGCCACGCTGTGATCCAGGACGGACCATTGTGGATCGTCTTTGAGGAATCCATGGTGATTAATCTAAAGCTCGAGCTCATCATAACTGACGACAAAACCATTGATGGTAGGGGAGTTGATGTACGCATTGCCTATGGGGCGGGGCTAACAATCCAGTTTGTGGAAAATGTCATCATCCACAACATTCGCATTCATGACATTGTTCCAACCTCGGGTGGGAGGATCAGGGATTCTCCTTCTCATATTGGTGTGAGAGGTGCAAGTGATGGTGATGGGATTCTCATCTTTGCCTCAAGTCGTGTTTGGATCGACCATGTCTCCCTGTCAAACTGTAGTGATGGTCTCATTGATGCCGTCATGGCCTCCACCGCCATAACCATTTCAAACTGCAAATTCAATCACCACAATTCTGTAAGTTCAGCTCTCCTAATTAATTATTATGTCCAAGTTAAAGGGTTTGTTTTGATTATTATTATTATTATTATTTTTTAAAGTACTTTTCTTAAAAAAAGTGCTATTTTGATTTCTAAAAAAACTCAAATTCAGAGAAATAATTTTTTAAAAAGTTCAGTCAAATAGTTATTAGCAAAAAAATATACTTTTTTTTAATGAATAAAGTACTTTAAAAAAAAAGAAGCTAATCCAAACAGGGGCAAAACATGATACATAAGGAATACATATAGATTCGTGGACTCTGGTGCTTGAGATCCATTAAAAGGTTAATTTATCACATGCAATCTTACCTTAGATGGATGATTAATTAAGGGCCGTAAATCTTTGAAGGGGAATGATGGAATGGATTCTTTTTTTTTTTTAATATCTTTAACAACATACTTTTAAAGATTTCCCATGAATATATTATGGAGATTTCCGCTGTTCTTTTTATATAAAATAGATTATGTTTGACTTGGAATTGCACATCCATGAAATAAAATATTTTCCAACGCTCGAATACATTCATGAACACATTATGAATGCATCCCTGGTTTTGCATTTATGAAAAAAGTAAAACATAAACAGTATATATATATATATATATGTATAAGTAAGAAATGATGAATTTTAATGAAAAAGATTCGACTGAAAAGTTCTTCGTAAAACAAGATCGAAGAATATATATTCCTAACAGATGATTTGGTGGGATTGATATTATTACGCAGGTGATGCTTTTGGGTGCAGACGATCGCCATGGAGAAGATACAATAATGCAAGTGACGATTGCATTCAACAGATTTGGGAGAGGGCTAGTGCAGAGGATGCCCAGGTGTCGACATGGGTTTTTCCACGTTGTGAACAATGACTATCGTCAATGGGAAATGTATGCCGTTGGTGGAAGTGTCAATCCCACCATTGTCAGCCAGGGCAATCGATTCAAGGCCTCCAACAACCCTTTCGCCAAGCAGGTAAATAGACATTATCTCTTGTGGTTAGTTTAATTAGTTGATTAATTTCTATCACGTATGATTTTTGAAAAAGTAGCATATAATCTCTTATTTTAACATTTTTTGTCCAAATTAACTTGTTGCGATTACATGTTTTACATTTATGAATATTAAAACTTAAAATGTATTCTATATTCTCAAAAAAAACATCTTTGTTTTCAACTACTAGTGTTTAGATAATAACGGAAAAAAAAAGAAATTATGCGACCTTTTAAGAGTATATATATAAGAGTAGTAGCAAAAAGCTAATTAGAAAAATCACAAAAATCCATTGATTAGACAAATCATAGGATGGCAATCAACTAATTAAATAAACTACAAAAATAAACCACTTCTTTAAAATGTTTATGATTTTTTTTTTCGTTTGTGTACCTAGGTAACAAAGAGGGAGTCCGCAGACGTGAGCGAGTGGATGAAATGGCAATGGAGATCAGAGGGTGACATATTTTCGAATGGAGCCTACTTTGTTGAGTCAGGGCCTCCACTCAAAAGGACGATGGCGTCTTCTCCATTCTCGACCCACAATCACATCAAACATAAGTGCGGATCATACGCCGGCGCTCTCACTCGCCGTGCCGGTGCTCTCAAATGCAGGCCAAGCGGTCCTTGTTGAACTCCTCTTTCCCCCTTATCGATTGAAATTTGAAGCTGCATTGTTGCGATTAGCAGCAGGGACGGAACCAAAATTTGAATTTGGGGAACCAGTATGCAATTAAAAAAAAAAAAACTATCATGTTAAAAATTTTAACATAATAAACGTAAATAATAAAAATAATATAATGAAAAGTTTATCGATTCAATTAATAAAATTGCCCTTTTTTCTTTCATGGTATAAAATTCATCAATTTTTAAATAATGTTATTGTGTTATTAATTAACAAAATTTGATAATTATGATTTATTTTGATAAATCTTGATGACGTAATCAAATATTTTAATGATGTAATCAATTGGTAAAAAATCACTGAGATTTCATCATAAAAATGAATTATTAAGGTTCCATCACAAAATAATGAATTAGCCAGTATAACGAGTGACTCAGGATCTTATAAAGTAGTATTAAATTTATAATTTTGAATGGTTTAGGACCTTATAGGGTAGTCGTAGATTCAAACGAGTTAAGCTCACATGAGCAGAACAACTAAAGATGGGTAAGTGGACCAAAATTGACCCAAATCTAATATCATAGTGAGCAATCTAATGTAAAAACTAATTGGCCAATTGAAAAGTGCCCTTGATACTTATATATATATAGCAAACTTGAATTTAGTTACTTTTTTATGTGGGAAGAACACATGATATAATATCAAAACAACAAATTACATTTAACTAAAAAAAGAACAAATTGCATTAGATAACTGAAGTCTTTAGATGCACTTACTGGATAGCCAATTATAGTCTCGACCATCTTTATTAATCGTTTTATTATCAACAACGTTTTAGACTGCTTCTTATATTGCTGGAACCGGACATAATGAATATAATTGGATTATAAAAATTATCACATCGACGTTAGATATCCTTTTCATTAAATAAAAGAATAATAATAACCGAAGACGTGCCTGCATGGTGGTTGGTCGTGTCATGGCTACTTCTTTGACAGGTGTCGGGTGCTTACAGATGGCGGAGCCTCCACTGCTGCAACGTATGAGACCCAACTAACAATTATAACTAACGAATTTTCTGTAACCAGACACTGTGGCAGACACTTTTTTTTTTTCCCTCTTTTTTATTCACAACAGCGTTGCAGACCTCGCAGGAATTAAAGAAATTACTTCTTTCAGATCTTCGATTCAAGTGTATACAGAGGTAAGCGGTTTTTTCATCAAGTTGCTGATTAAGATATAGTAAGTTTAAGAAAGAACTAAATTAATTAATATTTTGTTGCACGAATTTCTGACGCGTGTTTATCAAACTTATCTAATGATTGTCCAATACAAAACAATGGGTAATACAGGGCACCAATCAAATATACAATCAAGATCGAGTACGAAAATGATTCAGGAGTTACAAATGTGGTTACAGCATTCATCTGATAGTACAAAATACCATCTGAATGATCACTATCTTTGCCTCAGTAACCCATAATCTATATAGAAGAATATGCCAATCTTCTCTCTGTGTGCTTTGGGAAAGAACAAGACAGATACATCAGATCATGTACCACACATCCTCACTAGAAAAACCATGTTGTTGCTATATTTTGTGCGTGTATTTGAAGTCCGCATTGAGAAAATCACCTCTGATGCATAGCAAGCCAGCTGAAAAATGGAGACGTGACAGCAACAATGCATGATGTTTGGATGTGGCGATATTTAGCCATGTAAGGGTATTTGTTAGAGTTACCACCTCGTCTAAAAGTTTAAGCTTGTAGAGAGAATATTGGTTTATTTATTTGTTGTGTTAACACGTCCCTCACGTGCAGGATAATTTGTTTAAAACTTGCACATGGATAATTTAATTAAATGGGTGGTGGTAAGGATTAAACTTGTGCCGTTTAGCTTTCAGGCTCTGATAAAATATTAAAGTTATCACCTCATCTAAAAGCTTAAGCTTGTAGAGAGGATATTAGTTTATTTATTTGTTATGTTAACAGTATTGGATATTTTTTATGCTTTTAGCCCCCAAGATGTCACTTATAATTAATTGGAATTCATGCACCCATATTTGTTAGGCCGTGGCTCGTATTCTGAGCATAGGTATCCTAGTTCTAGGGTGGGTCAAAAAGCTAGACAGAGCAAGACCATGGACGTGGAAAGCTAGGGGACGAGGGTTCTCAAGCTCGAGCTCTCTCCTTGTGATGCTTTTGTTTAACTTATAGTGAAATTTTTTTATCTGCTCATGCATGTTGGTGTAAGAACAAACCATGTCTAACTTTTGTGTTTATTGTGCATCTTTCTCTAACTTCTTCGTTTTGACGTCCAAATTTCCAATAATATTTAGTTGTAATTCCGGGACAGAAGAGACTTATTTCTATTTCTCAATTCTCTGCTTGAGTAAACCTCAAGAGCAACAGCAGTGCAAGATGATGTTTAATTTAACTATAAGAAACACAAAAAGATAATCAAGTTATGCAGAGATTTAGTTTCTAGGAAGTGTATGGTATATTATAGCAGACTATTGCTGTCTGTGATATTATGATAATTTAGTTTGCTTCATGCGCAGGAATTGCATCAATAGATAATATTGTGGCTAGACAGATTGGCATACATGGCACAAGCACAAGAAACAAATAAAGGATCAAAGCTTGCAAGTTCTGATGCATACTTCGACAAGGTTCAGAGTAGGAAGAAGTTGCCTCATTCTTTGCAGGAATCCATAACCACTGCATTTGCAAGAATTCCAGTTTCTTCATTTCCAGAAGTACCTGGAGGAAAAGGTAATCGCAATTAAACATTTTTGCTTTTGCTATAAGATCAATTATTAATAGAACTATTTGGATGATGGAACCTGCAATGCTAAGTGCGGCTACTTGAATCAAATTCTAGTGATTGAAATTCCAGCAGACACATCTGTTGGAGATGCACTGAAGATATTGTCGGAATCTAACATTCTCTCAGCTCCTGTATTAAACCCTGATGCTGGGAATAGTATGGATTGGAGAGTCAGGTACTTGGGAATCATAGACTACTCGTCGATTGTTCTGTGGGTTCTAGAGAGTGCAGAAATTGCAGCAGCTGCTTTATCAGCCACTTCGGCAGCTGCTGCTGGAATGGGCGCTGGTACTGCTGGTACCCTAGGAGCCATGGCATTAGGTGCGACAGGTCCAGTTGCATTTGCTGGTCTGGCAGTTGCTGCAGTCGGGGCAGCTGTTGCTGGTGGTGTGGCTGCAGAAAAAGGAATGGGGAAGGATGCGCTTACAGCGGCCGATAAGTTGGGTGAGGATTTTTACAAGGTTCTCCTACAAGAAGAACCTTTCAAGTCAACTAGAGTAAGTTAAAATGGGACGACTCTTTCCTAAAACTTCTGTTATCATACTTCCAGTAGTTGTTTGTAGTGTTCCTAGCGTGCCTTTGACAATAGAGATACATCTCACTAGGCGAGCAATAAAAATCACACATGTGAACTATAAACATTGAGGTTGGGAAACATAAGATAAAAATCAAAAATATTTGTGGGAAAGAAACTTGCGGCAATCGCTTGAGAAACTTAATAAATTAGTGATGCTCCATTGCAGGTGAGGACCCTCTTGAGATCCTACCGCTGGGCGCCTTTTGTTCCAGTGTCAACAGATAGTTCCACGTTGAGTGTCTTGCTGTTACTCTCAAAGTATAGGCTGAGGAATGTACCGGTTATTGAAACGGGCAAGCCATTTATTAAGAACTTCATAACTCAATCTGCAGTTATACAGGGTCTTGATGGATGCGGAGGAAGAGATTGGTTTCGTTTCATTTCTGCACATCCGATTTCCGATTTGGGGCTCCCGTTCATGTCCAACAATGAGGTAATGCATCTGCAACCATTTAATGCAACTGGTGCAGAATTTGACATTGCAAAGGTGCGTTTCTTTCCGTGCTTGTCAGGTTATAAACGTCCAAGCGGATGAAAGGATTCTGGAGGCGTTCAAGAAAATGAAAGATAATGAAATTGGAGGAGTTCCAGTAGTTGAGGGGCCAAAGAAGAAGATCATTGGCAATTTAAGCATAAGAGACATCAGATTTCTGTTGCTGAAGCCTGATCTTTTCTCCAGTTTCAGGTGGACGTTTCAGCTTTCATTCGCAGTAAAATCAGAGTTCTGCTCCCATATCTTTTACTAGGAGTTCCTCTAAAATTTTCACTAAATCGATGACAGGCACTTGACAGTCAAGGATTTTATGCTCACCATTGCATCAGCAACCCACAAGACCAAAAAGGTCATCACACCGATAACATGCAAGCTTGATTCAACTCTCGGAAGCGTGATACACACTCTTGCTTCCAAGTCAGTTCACAGGATTCATGTGGTGAATGGCGATGATGAAGTCATAGGTGTGATAACACTCAGAGATGTAATCTCTTGCTTTATCTTTGAACCACCGAACTTCTTCGAGGATTACTTTGGCTTTGCTGCCCAAGAAATGTTGAGATGATGATGCCTCTGCTGATGATTTCATAAAATTCAGCTGATCTACAAGCACATTAATCTGGAAAAAAAGCAGAAACTAGCAGAGTTCTATCATGTATCTTACACTTTTCATGTCATACTTTCTCTTGTTTTCTGTATGTGTTGAACGATATCAGAAAAGGGTATAACGAATCGTTTCATTTCTCTTCTAAAAACAACAAGCAAGTTGAATTTGCAATCGACACACAATCAATGTCACAAGATTGGTTCATGACAGAATCTCAATTAATCCGTATGTTTATTAAAAGATAATCTTCGTAATAACTGGAATAATTACAAGATGCTCAGCGGAAATTACACAATGACCTCTGGATATAAATAAAGTATTTATATAGTAGAACCTCTTGTAGAATAAAGAAGGATTTTATTAATACTCAACTCAAAATTTGCTTCTTGTGGCTTACAAATATGTGGAACATATGGTGCAGTCAAACTAGGCATTAGATCTCAACATAAATATTGCTTAACATACATAGTCAACTAATTTAATTATATAAAATATAATATGATTTGAGTCAATTAAATAATACTACTCCATATTTTATTACAAACAACTAACGCAAATATATTTCAAAATTATAAAATTTCTTACACAAATATTTCCCCTAATTAACTTCTTTATCATCCAATCATCACCTCATGACATGATAGGTGATCACTCACCTAAAAGGGAAAATGGCATTTTAATTAAAACTGTAAACTAATTTTTTCTTTTTTTTTTTAGTCAAGCACAAACTTGAGATTTATATTAACATTAGAAATATTTACAAGAGTACAAAATATATCACCAAATATACAAGGTACAAAATAAAATTGTACACAAACAAACACGGCTCTAAAGAGTAGTACAAGTCTAAACAAAAAAAAAGAAACTTATCACAAATGCATAAACGACTCAATCTGCCACGCGTTTTGATATAACCAAAGACTTGCACAATTGTATAATTAGGATTTGAAGATAGGAGCTTCTTACGAATGACAGACATATAAAAAGAAATCGTAATGGCACAATAAACTTATACAATACTAGAGCCAGTTATTACATGTGTAGCAATGAAACCAAATTGCCCATTACTTTAACCAACATTGTTAAAAATTTTCTATTTTTATAGTTAGAATTGATTTACCTACAAGTTCGATATAGCTGAAGGAGAAAAAACAATAGAACAAAAACACACGATAATTACATAACAAAAAAAAGGTAATTAATCCTTCTTAGCCGTTTAACATAGAACTTCAATTGGGGCACAGGAACGACGTCGTTACGGACCAGACTTTCCCAACGGGATATATAATATAAATAAAAAAATAGTTTCGCTGGTGGCTTCATTAAGCACAGAGTGAAGAGTGAAGTTTTAGACGCGGCGTTGTACACCAGGGTGAAAGTAATCAGAAAGCTCTTACGAGCTACATTTACACAAACACACACACACAAACATATGTAGGCATATAATTCTTTATAAACAGAGAGCTCTTACATGTTTAAATTTGTATAAATATGTATTCACACATGTATGAATACATATGTAATTCTTTTTCTTTTGTACCGAATGCTTAAACCCATTTTCAGATCTCTTAAAAATCACATCCTTTTTATGTTTTTGAGTATTTTTCGATCTTTGATATTATCTTTATTCTCTTTTTTTTTAATTTTTTTTCAGCTGTTGAAGCTTTTGGTTGCAGGGTTTTGAAGCAGTGAAATCATTACTTTGTTTAGGTAAATTTCAGATCTTTGATGTGTATGCATCTTTAGTACCTACTTGTTTATTGTTCTTTTGTGGTTTTCAAACGTTATTTTGCTTTTCTGGGCTGTTGCTTAAAGTTTTTATTCTGTAACACTGTCATCAATGAATATATTAGAAAGAGACAATACCTATGCATTTATTCAGACTTGTTTTCTCACGCTCCAATCTTGGAAACCCGAGCTTGTAATGAGATTAGTGTTGTAGCTTAATTAAGAGAAGCTGTTTTCCTCAAGTTTACTAGGCCAAAATGGTTAATCTGTGTTATTGCTTAGAACCACCACTAACTTAGTAGTCAATCTCGTGTTGTATCTGATGTTAATGCGTGATATCTCAGTTTTTGCTCAATCTCATCTAGCTTGTTGGGTATCAGATACTGGCACATGGGTTATGAGGCTTTTTTGCCTTGGCGGATATTTTGCTTTGTAGTATCATTTTCCTTTGGTCTGTCTCAAGTTTGCACTGATCGGCGTTTAAAATGATTCTAAACAATGCACCGTTTAGTTTCTAATTGGGTGTTTATTGGAGTTAGTATATTGCGTATTGCATGTACCAGATGAGGTTTCTTTCTTGTTGTAGAGCGATTATTGTGCAACAATTGGGGTTTCTTTGAAACATGGTTGAGCTGTTTGATTTTCTTGTTCTCCAGATGCAAAAAGAATTGGATTTCCACAGTCATTGTGTTCTCACTTGAACCGCAAATGTGACACTTATTGTGTCAGCTAACCTATTAAGCTTTCTTGCATGTATATATCCTATTTTCATTTTAATCAGATGGTAGCTATATCATTACTATGCATGTTTTATCTTATTTAACTCATTTTGATTGTGAATTTCCATAATGGAGATTCTCCTGTCTGGAACCTGCAGGCTGTCTACTTTAGGTTCATAGTTATAGTATATCAGCTTTGTAAAGATGGGAAAATCCCCAGGGAAATGGATTAAGGCTGTTCTGTTTCGGAAGAAGGCATCCAAGTCAAATTTGTCTAAAAGAAGAGATATTTCGGTATGTATTTATTGACACCATTTTGAAATTTAGCATTAGTTGGATGTGATTCTACAGAGAAGAAGAACTTAAATTTTATAGTATTTTACCTTTCCCTTTTTACTTTCGTTGTGTCCATACCGCAGAATTTCAAATCATATACATATAGTTGGTCTTAAGATGACATACTTACTGTGCTAATATAATATAGGAACTCATGCATGTTTGTGAGTTGCTGATTGCCTCTGAAGGACATATGACATGTAATCAATCATAGCACTCATTACGTCTAAAGGATGTATGACATGTACTCTTTCATAGATTTTATACATTGTGAATATTTTCTCTCATTTACTTGTGCATTCTATTTGGATCTCTCATTTCGGAATTTTTAGATATTATTTTGTTCTTATGTGATACTTTTTTAAATTTTTTCTTTTTGAGAAGTAAAACTTTTAAAATATAAATATCAACGACTCCCCTCTTGTTGCCCAAGAGATTATGTTTAACTTTCTCATTTGATATATTGTTGAGTGTCCATGGTGTAAGATGAGTGTCAGACAGGTGTTGGTTAAGTGTCCAACATGAGTCTGAAATGATGAATTCTATTATTTACCTTTCGCCAAATGCCAAAAGCAATTGCAGCATTATGTCATTTTATTGGACCATGTTTATAGTGGTTCAGTTCTGGATTTGTTAGTTTTAGTGATGTCGTGGACCTTTATATCATATCAAACTTTAAATCTTACCTGCAAGGAGCTTGGTTCTACCTTTCCTGAGAGTCCTATTCTTGATCGATGTGATGCCGTCAAGTGCATGTGTTTCCATGGAGCATATGCATATGTTCATGGACAATCCAAATAGGATCAGATGTAGAGGTTGTTATTGACAATTACATTCTTTGGTCTTCAATTTTGTCTCTTTTGGACGCACAAAATGGAACCAAACCAAACTAAGCTCTATTCCACTTGGTGAGATCAGCTATACATATTTGATGATGATCTCTTTGGGTGCATGTTGTGGGTAATTTCATTTTTGCAGATAAAGTTGTTTGTGTTTACAGCTGATTAGATATCATTCTAGATTGTTCTACTGAGACAGGTGCAAATAAGTGGAGTTTAGTAAAGATAACCATGGTTTAAAGTTTATCTCAATTAAAAGAAGTTAAATCAGAACTCAGAACAAGTCAGCTTATAGACTGATGGAGTTCTGAGGTGGTTCCTCCATCTAATATTAGAACTGTGATCATTGAGATCAAATTGCTTTCACCTGATTGTCCGATGAAGCTTGAGACGCCGGATGTATGTAGATTAGTTTATATTAAATGTTGTGTTATACTATCTTCGAGTTGTGAAATTATAAAATACTAAAAGAATGTATGAACAAAGTCATATATACTTGAGATCTGGCTTTGCAAGCTATGTGGTTGAGAATTATGGTGTTCCTGATCAAGCAAAAGCTACTAAATGGCTCAAGCTTGATTTGAGCTTGATCTAAGTTCTTTTGGGACAAGCACAGGTTCAGCAGTCATGGCTTGTATCTTGCCTTGGTTGCTGCTCTATCACTGTAGAGGAGATTGTCATTAGTCACTACCACTCGCTGAATTATATATGTTGCTGTGTAATGACTTGACATCAAGCTAATTTTCATAATTGGGGACTCATGAGAAGCATTCTGGTGCTAAAACTTCTGAGCTATCATGCAAATTACTTGTTATGTCTTGGTCTATATTCTTGTGTGAGTTTCAACTAATCTTCTGCTTTTGTTTAAAGAAATTTTCACATGAGAAGGCATCATTAGCTCCCTCTGAGGAACCGGTATCAAATTTGGCTGGTGAGCCCTTGTGCATTTCTGCACCAGCCCCCATTGCTGTTGCTGATAATGATGAAAAAGAGAAACCACAAAACAGAACTGGGGAAGTTGCTTCAGTACCCAATGCTGAGTCAACTGTATCCTCTTCAAAGCAAGATGATGATGCACAAACAGCCACGAAAAATGGTGTAGAACATTATTCTGAGAGAATTATGCTTGAGCAAGCTGCTAGTAAGGTGCAAGCTACTTTCAGAGGTTACCTGGTAAGTCTTCGTGTGGTTTTGAATAATTAGTCTAGTGGCCCTCTGAATTTCACTTATTTCCTCTTTCAATGTATCTTTTTCTTTTTTGAATTTTCTGCCCTTTTGAGGAGATAAACATAAGAGTTGAAGTTTATATTTGGAATGAGATGCAATATTACACTTAAAAGTTCCAGGGTTGAATAGCTTTGCCATCGCTATATTCTACTTTCATACCTTGTCTGTATAGCTGTGGCAAAAATTATTGTTTTAGAGTCTCAGTAGCGATTGCCTATTATAGCTTTCTGCATTTTCAAAAATGTCACGCCCAAGAGTTCTCTTTTTGCTGGCTGGTTGAAAGTTTAAAATATGAAGGAATTCTTTTGAATTTTTGGCACTTCCCTTTTCCACTACTTGTATTGTGCCTTTTTTTGGTCTTTCCTTATACATGGCCCATGCATATATAGATGGTTTGAATTTTAACGACTTAAAACTTTTGATAGATACATAGGTGCATCTACTGATATATATATAACCTCTCTACTCCGTTTACCACACAAGAGTTGTGCTTCTCTTGTGCCCAATATTTGTTAATATGTAGCATGTAGCTTGCTGATTGTTAGATTTCTTCTTCAAATCTTTTTGTAGCTTGTGCATCCTTTTTTCTTTCACAATGTCTGATATTTATTCCCCTCGTTTGTGTAATGCTCTGATATATCAATCTTCATATGGGTTTTCTAAGGCTCGCCGGGCATTTCGAACTCTCAAAGGCATCATAAGACTCCAAGCGGTTATTCGTGGTCATTTGGTCCGAAGACAGGCTGTTACCACATTATACTGCGTTTTGGGCATAGTGAAGTTTCAAGCACTTGTTCGTGGTCAAATGATTAGGCTTTCTGTTGCTGGTAGCAAGGTGGGAGGAGAACAAAGTCTTTCTAGAAGGGTAATGGTTTAATTGGTTTATGCAATCAGTACTGTTTTGGTCCTTGTCTTCTAACTTCGTCTATTTCCTATTTTTAAGTTTTGATGGTAACAAGTGGTTGGGAGTTATGATCAATTTATCTTTAAACCAATTTCCAATTCACTTCAGGCATAAGTTTATCCTTGAACTACTGACAAGCATTTAATATTATTCAAATATACTGTTGGTCATACGTACTTCTAAACATGCCTTTTCTTGTAAGTTTAAAATAATATTTTATCATATCAGGATACTGGACCTTTGGATTCTAATAAAGTTAACACATGTCGACAAGAGAAGCTGTTGAAGAATGCTTTTCTACGTCAGGTAAGTCGGTTTCTACTTTGCCTTAGTTATTTGTCTCTTTTTCTTCATTTCAGTTCTATGGCTTCACACTAGCAACTAGTGCAAAGGCACCAAATTCATTTTGTAAGAAGAAACGTATTAGAACTAGTAGTGGCAAAATCTGGAAATACATATATCTTGCAGCAAGTGAATCACTGAGGAGATGATTTGTACAGTCATTTATGTTGTAGTTGACACCTGTGACTGGTATCAGAAAGTGACACTATATAACTTCCATAGTTCTTGATCCATGTTTAAAAATAATGTTATAATTCCTATACCCAGTGGCTATGCAAATAAGACAGGTTGATTTCATAAAAAGGCAATGTACTTCCTACTATGAGAGGATAAATGGTTAATCAAGAATTGGATGGGTGTCAGAATCTGTGTCTTCTATCTCCTTTGCGATTCAACTGGTTATTACTAGGTTGATGAATGGTACTTTCTATCATGCATTGCTATTTTTTGCAGCTACTCTGTTCCTCACCTACTGCAGTGCCAGTACGCCTTCGGTATGATCCAGGGGAACCAAATTCTGCGTCGAGCTGGCTAATTCGTTGGACCATGTCACGTGTATGGAGTCCGCCTTGTGAAAGAACAACGATTTTTGATTTAAAGCAAAAATTAGAAACACAGAAAGCCGGACCAAAGCCCAGTGGCCAGAAAAAGCGGTCGGCAAATGTTGAAAATGCTTCTGCTCGTCCAACTTCAGAGTCGGAAAAGCTCAAAAGCAACCCAAGGAAAGATTTAAATCAACACGTGAAATCTGGTAAAAAGCAGACAGTTGATCAGATTGATAAAGTCAAGCATAACATGAAGAAAATTTCCAGCTCTGCTAGTGAAATTCCTATTCAGTCAGAGGTTGATACTGAGAAACCAAAGGTCAACCATAAGAAGGTTGAAACTGAGAAACCAAACTGCAATCAGAGGAAACTTGACACTGAGAAACAAAACCACAACCATAAGAAGTCATCAAACTCTACTGTTCCCGAGTTGACAGGACATAAAACTGAAAATACTTCTGATAAATCTATGGAAGATATGGAAGGGCCTGTATCAAATTTAGCCAATGAAGAAAAATGTACATTGCTGCCTGCAGAAGATGATCCAGTCAATGACTTAGATGGTTGTCCTGTGTCTAAGGTACAAGACAAACAGTTCACTGAAAAAAATGAGAGCATATCTCATATTGATAGAGATTTCCAGTCTAAGGAAGATCAGATTAGCAACGGGAATGATAAGATCAGCAAACGAAGAGCTTCGCTGCCAGCAAAGCATGATGACCAAGAAACAGGGCAGCGTGGAGCAAGGATGCCGAGCTATATGGCTGCAACTGAGTCAGCGAAAGCTAAGGTGAAAAGCCAAGCCTCGCCAAGGTTTGGGCAAGACATGGATCAGAAGGTTAGTGTAACCAGGCGTCATTCCTTGCCATCTTCCATCAATGGCAAACAGAGTTCATCACCCCGAGTGCAAAGGCTTATTCAAGCTAGTGGGAAAGGAGGAACTAGAATTGACAGATCTCTATCATCGTCAAGAGACAGTAATGGTGAGAATTTCAAATTTAAGATAATTTATTTTGTGCTCATGAAGATGTGTGGATGTGCACATTTGTCTGCTTTGGTCCACTACTGTTCTGTGCTTATTGTCTTGAATACATTTCCATTTGTTACCTTCCTTTACTTTTTTGTTTTAAAAGGTCCATATTATGATCCTCCTGGTGGAGCCTTTCATCCCGCTTTTCTATTTTGGTTGTCAAAATCCTCGAGAGATTTAGTTTCTAGAATATATAATTGTCTCTCGTGAAAAATTGGTGACTTCTATATTACCATATAAGATTTTGGGCTGCTCTTGTTACCAGATGGTTTTAGGATGACTCTAAATTGGTATGGGAGCTAGTCCTTAGTCTATTCTTCCATCCACATGAGACCACTCTCTCACATGCAGCTCACCATGTCATTCAAAGCTGCCTCTTCAATTTTGGTCATGCAGCTTTCTGTAGCTGCTTTCATTAAACAAGTTGCATCTTCAATCTAGGTAACCTGTGAGGGGGAGTTTCAGAATATACAATACCATATAAGATCTCAGGTTATTGCTAGTACTAATTGGTTCTAGTATAAGACCACGTGATTCTTACGATAGTTCGATGCAACATAGATAATTTTGTGCTAGCTTATTTTTTACTTGTCTCAGCTTTATACCAGAGGAAATTCAGATTTGTGTAGACTGTTTCAAAATTTCTTTTAATTATATTAGAAAACTTATCTCATTTGAGTGAAAATGGGGATTGGACAGACCTTCTTCACCTGCTGTGTATATTTGTTGTTTCAAGTGTGCTTCGCACGGTTGTGACCTATTCTGTTAGACATGCAAGCACATTTCTGAGCCTCTAATAGCTTCTGTTATCTATTCTGCAACTGGATAATTTTTAAACTTGATCAAGTCAAGAAGAAATGAAAGTCAAGAACCCCATATCTACTCATCCCTCTCTCTCCCAACCTCTTTCAAAGAGAAAAATTGATAATTCATGGAATACTGTTTTAGGTAATGCTTAACTATTTTCTATGCCGTTTGCTGCTTTCTGATATCATGTGAATATGTTTCTCAATTTCAGATAAGGTAATTCAAGCAGAGTGGAGAAGGTGATTTTGCTTTGAAGAAGAGGTGATGTGTTCTGCGGGAGGTGAGGATGTATAATGTGAAACTGCTCATCAGTAAACAGAGAAAGGCTTTATTGACTATTGCTACTTGCATAATGTGCTGGCTTTCTAGTTTATCATTAGATGGAAAATGGATTAGAGCATTAACAGCCATGTACTTTGTGTAGAGTGTTTTTCCTCAGCAATTGGCATTAAGGATTTTGGATAAATTAAATTTTATGTTTATAGGCTTTAAAGTGATAATTTTTTGTATTCTTAATCTGCGTATATGTTGCAGTCTCTTATTGTTACATTCAGAAGTTTACTTTGTTTGGATGAGCTAGTTGCAGCATCGCCTTCTGTAATGGTAATACGTTGCATTGGTTTGTAGGAGCGATTTGTGACTTGTTTATAAAAGAGTGCTGTTGGTATAACTAATTATTTGGATTGACCATTTTGGGTCAGTTAATTTGAGGGGCAAAGTAGTTATTTGTTATGCTTACAACACTAAGCCTCACTTGCGGACCTCGGATCTAGGCTCGGGGCCACGACAGCTACTCTTATATTTTGAGGTAGTTTGGCCTTATGTTTATGTAAATGTTCTAATTGGACTTTTTACTTGTATTTACTTTGAGCTTATGCTTAGATGTTGAGGGAAAGACCCAATAAATCGGCTAGCTTCTATCGTCCCATCTTACAGGCCTTTTCCTTGTACCAAATGACGATCCTATTGAACGGCCGTCGCTGTAATGATGGCGTGTGTTATTAACTTTTTAATCGTTGTTGTAAATTATTATTAAAATGTTTGTGTAGGTCACGTCTTACATCTAAAATTTTTTAACCATAAGTGATGCCCCTGTTATAGATTTCAGAACAATTAAGAGAGAGAAAAAGAGAGCTCCAAGTGTAGGAATGATGCAAAACAAAGAGCTCTAAATGTAGGAATGATGCAAAACAATGTATTATCAACTTAATAAATTTACTTGTGGGTTTAACTTACAAAGGATGACAGGTGTCTAGAAGCCTACAGAAAATTAATTTATACTACACATGGGTATGAATCCGAAAAGAAAATACAAATAATTTAAGAATTAGAAGAACAATGAACCTTGAAAATTCAAAATACAGAATTAAATGAACCTAATTAAGAACAAGAGAAAAACAAAAATCTAGGAAGTGAATATATGAGATGCATAATGCGTAATATATCTACGTCCGGATCCGGATTGTGAATATAGGGAACGCATAAGCATAATGAACCAAAAAAATCAGCTTTAACTTCTTAACGACCAATGTGTAATATCAAAATGCCTTTTTTGAATACGATCTTTACATGATAGAAAATAATACATTTAGAATAAGATGTACATGCATATTTATGTATGTGTGAGTATATATACATACATATATATATGTGTGTGTGTGTATTTTCAAATGGAGGGAGCACCGAAGTTAGATGGGGCCGGAAATTCCTCTAGCACTTTCCCTAATTAGCTTTGTCATGTCATGACTTCTCGAAAATATGTAATCCTAAAAGTAGAGTGAGCCCACATTTAGCAAACTAATATGTTCACTTATTGACTTCTTTATAGATATGCGAAAACTGGCCCTCACAAACTAATTTTCCTCCTACATTCATCAAGCAATGGCAAGTTACAGTAGGTCCGTATTGATGGCTTTAAGAACTTATGAATCTATCTCAATCTAGACAATGCTTTAGCTTCTACCACAGCATTAGAAGTGTACTCCAAATTAATAGCGAATCCAAAAAGCACATTTGCCTTATTCATCACAAACAATCTAGCTCCCTTGAACAAGTATTGTAAGTATTAGAGTACATTGTTTGATTAAGTATTATTGAATAAGTATGCAAATTCTTTCCAGAATGTGCCTAGTAATGTATGCAGTAGTGTGTTTCAACTGCATTGTGTAACTGAAAGGACTGCTCAGGGCAGAATTTAAACATATAAAAGACTTTTTAGATGGTAGCTATAGGAAGGTGGAGCTTCTTCTTCTGCTTCATAAGACACAGCACTTGGAGAATGTCGATGCATGCTTCACCTTCTGAACTTCTGATGATAAAGGAGTATGCCAAACACCAAATAATAGGACACAGAAATATTGAAAACAAAATACAAGAAATGTAATTTTCAGTATGAGTTTATTCCCTAGCTAAATTCGATTGGTATTAGCTAGGTGAAACAATTCAAATTAGATATGATGATCTTGAAATTTATGATCAACGTAAAAGAAGGAATGAGGGAATAGCTCAAGTGGTTGACACTATATCTCTAGACGTAAGATCTTGGGTTCAAATTCTATTAGGGTATGGGTTTAACACCAATAATAATAATAATAATAATGTAAAAGAATTTTATTCTTGAACAAACACATTGCAACAACCAAATACCTAGTCCTTGATAAATGTGGCATCTTATTAATTATCAAAGAACCCCAGGAGTTCCCCCAAACACTTCAGTGAGTAGTTTCCGCTTTGAATGCAGGCACTCAATGAAGTGTTCGAGGGAACTCTAGGGGTAATTTGATGTTTACTTACCTACTTTTGGCTTTCAAAAAATAAAATCTTCACTAATTGACCCTCTACTTAAAAAATCACTGGATTATAATTGATTTGATTTGACCAAAATAGTTTTTGCGAGTTTTATGGTTTTATATACACTCCTAATTATTATCAAAGAACCCCTGGAGTTCCCCCAAACACTTCAGTGAGTAGTTTCCCCTCAGGAACTCAATGAAGTGGTCGAGGGAACTCTAGCGGTAATCTAATGTCTACTTAGCCAATCTTTTCGCAGTTGGGTGATGAATTAATGGTTATTGATGCTACTATTTATAGTGTGCTTCAATCTTTTGACCCAACTTACACCAGCAGTGAACCCAGATGTAAAATGTGGCCAGATGATCGATAAAGAATCACATGTTATTGCTGGCAATATAATGTTCTTTTCAACGTTTTGGTATATATGTTTCTTCAACTATACGCTTTAAAACTGTTCTTATAATAATCTTTTAGTATATAGCACATTAGGCATCTTATTTAGTAATACTCGGCTGATTTCAGAAAACAAAATTGGAAATTAAAGTGTTTGGAGAGATTAAAGATGGCACATTATATTGTGGTCACTCCTCCCGATTTTATTCGACCAAAAAAGTTGCCAATTTATTCTCTTGCTTTCGTTCTAACCCACAACCTTGACCAGGTTCATGAGATGTAGCAAAAGTAGTGGTACTACTACAAGCTTTCTCTGCCAAGTGGAATGGACCAGTGTGAAGGCAGGATGCTTCAACGAATATGCATGGGGTTATAGCTAAATTTTGTGCATCACCACACCAAGCACGGTAACAAAAATAGGAAGATTGTAGCTAGGATTCCCCAGTCTCTTCGGTAGGACTTAGAGAGTGTTTCATAGTGTTTACTTAGGTGCTTATAAGTACTTAAAATTAACAAAAAAAAAAAAAAGTTAGTAAGAAGAGTTTTTAATTTTGTAACTTTTTATTTTAGGTGCTTATAAGTAAGTTGATAAAATCGGCAAAAAAACCTCTGAAGTGACATAGCCTATGAAAATGTTCGATGAAATTATGGTTGCCACCTGAATTTAGTAAGATGATAATTAATAGGTTGCTTTATCATCTCTTGGCTATGCTACTTTGCAAATTGCAAGGTTATACTCCTTAGAGTTGCGCCAAAAAGCCAGATCTATTCGATAAGGATACGGCAAAGGTTTAGATTTAAGTTGGGAATTCATAGAAGGCAATATTTTAACTGCCTCGGGCAATTTGAAATAAGAAGTTGCGTTTTCGAGTCCTTAAACCCGACTTTTCCTAGTCCTAACGAAAGGATATAATTCATTACATATTTAGGGTTCGGATAAGGATTTTTTAAAAAAACTGGCGAGTTATAATATTTTATTTAATAATGATATGAATATGTATCGTTTTTAGTGAAAGCTATTAAATTTTGAACTAAAAATTATATGAAAATTTTAAAAAGTTTAGGGTTCAGAGCCTAATCTCAAGCTGCATCCGCCCTATGCAAAGTAGTGACATTTAATTCTTGATCTATAACATTTCAAATTTTCTTCTATCACGACCTCGCAAAAATTAGAAAGGCAAAAACAAAGAATTGGCTCCCTTTGAAGCATTGGTTAATAGGTGATTACTGTATCACCCTGTAGTCCTAAGCAACCTTGCCATGCTTGGGCTTGATAATTAATCTGATGGAATGTAATGAGGTTAATTTGCTATGGCGGAAGGGGCTAGAATTCTAAGACACGAGTGCATGGTAATTAGAAGTTTTTTTTTTAATAAAAAAAAAATCAAAAATTTAATGAGATTATAAGCTACAACTTCGTTAGAAAAAAACAAAAAACAAATAACTATTTCTTTACAAGATATTATCTACTTGGTCAATCAACGGCATCATTAATGACCAGAAGGCCAACCAAAAAAGATCCTTTAATGAAATTAAACACATATGGAAAGTCTAAGAGAGATGTTACCACTAAAATTAAATATTGATGTGGTACGACAAGTAGGTTTTCCATAACTTTATGAGGATTGGCATGTATCAGGTCATCCTTAATAAATTTGTTTTTGCTCCGCAAACATCAAAATTTGTCATCTTTTACCTTCTGTGCTACGGCTTGCTCTTATTCTAAAGGTGACCGGTTTTATGGAATTCCTTACTAAGTCCTGTAGCAATCAGCGGCCTATGCAGAATTAGAGATCGAAGCTTTCTAGGCTTTGCATACATGTATTAGTTAGCAATCAAAAGACACTGTGCAGGCATGCATGTAGATATGAACATTGCAATTGATTTCACACGCAAGCCTGCATAGTTTTTTGGAAACTAGCATAATTGACTCGATTTTGTTGCCTGCTTTTAGCCACGTCCAAATTCATATTCTCAAGATAAAAAAGGTGGGAATGATGGGTATGCAAAAAACACCAAGTGATCACCAATAAGATTCCCAACCTTTCACCTGTCCCCCTATCAGGACTAGGTTCAACATTAAGAGAAATACTATAAATGGGGAAGAAATGGTGCGTAGCCTTAGTAGAAAAATTTATGAAGCCAGATAAAGGATTATTATCAGATGTTACCTAGAGTTCCGCGGAACACTTCATTATAGGGACCATACCCTCTACTGAAGTGTTTGGGTGAACTCCGTGGCTCATTTGATACAAGTGAGGCCTACACATAATGTGGATTGCTAATAACTTTATGACCGAATCTAACGGTAGTAAACTGTTCACATCATTTCATTATAATAGTATCCAACTATCTGCAGTTATTCAATTTTGTTTTTTACATTATGTACAGGTTCATTCCCCGTTTGATATTACGTACCAGATGCAATGAGGTCTATGAACATATTAAAAGACATTCTAAATTATTTCGTACTACAATTGCCATTGTTTTCCCAGTTTTACCTACGTCTTCTTTCTTACTTGCTGCATTGGGGTATTGTGAATGATGTGATGTGTGTTTACAGCTAGTTGCAAACTTTTGAGGTATCGATTTTACAATCTGAACTGGGATGATCCTGTGGCTGCACTTTGCGAAGCCTGCAAGGGCAAGAGCTTGAAGGTGGACCTATGTAGGCTTGCTTTCAGCTCATGTGTTTACCACATTTTGCGGGAGAGAAATCATGGAATTCAGGACTCTTTTTTATTTTCAATTTTCTTTGGAAGACCATCGTAATCTTGTTCTTTAGGATGCTAGCTAGACATAAGATAAGAGACGATCATTGCATCTTTAAGAGTAAAATAGGAGGTCTTGGCCTGTTATCTTCCTCCTATCCGTATATTTTTGCTTTCATCAATGAAATCGACAAGAAGTCATCCCTTTCCTTCAAATAGGAAAAAAAGAAGGGGACCAACAGGACTCTGTAACTAGGAAAGCCGTAACATGAGAAAATTGTTAAAAGTCAAAATGAAGGTCAACTAGCTACTCTTCATAGCTCCATGTCTGCCCTGCAAACTGGATGACCTTTAGGGTTTCTGAGGACAACATTAACGTTTTCAAGTACTCTCCTTCCGCAATATTCAACTGGCCAGGGGCATTTTTGGGGTTTTGCTGACTGGGGTTTTTGGGGAAAACTCGATTAGCCCAAGGGCTCGGCTTTGTACACTAGTGTGGATGGTGGTTCGAACTTTTGATTTTTTTTTTTTAACGAAAGTTTGGTAGAACAAATTAGAGTTAGAAAGTCCATTACCATAGGATGGCTATTCTAAGGAAAAGTTAAGAAGCTCATATTAACTCTTGAGTCAAATTTAAAGACGGAATTTTTGTCTCAAATATATATTAATTTATTAATTTTTTTAATTTTCTATCTCAATTTGAAATAGACAATTTTGGTCTCAAATCCACCAATTTCTAGTAGTAATCCTTCTCTAGAGCACAGTTCAATTGTTCCAGAATTTCAATAATTGTTCCAAAAGCAAAGAGTCTACGAATAAGATTGTAGTTAGCCAGCCAATCTGCACAACTATTAATTTCTAATAAACACTAGTGTACTTTTACTTGTGCTTCGCAGGGATTTACTTTTAAATTGTAAATGTTAAATTAAATTGAATTTATTCATTTTTAATAGCAGAACGAATTTAGTCCTAAATATTTTATGCTCTACACAGGACTTTATTTAAATAATAAATAATAAATTTATTTAGATTTAATCTTTGGAATTCATAAATAAAAAAAACTTTAGGGCTTTTAAGCATTAATTAATTAGTAATTAAATTTCTCTTTTTAAACTAATAATATATATATATATATCCATAATGAATAAGAAATTAACCTTTTGAAATTCGTAAAGAAATAATATTTTAAGCATTAATTGGTTGATCATTTAATTTAATTATATCCATAAGGATAAAAATAATAAACATAAAAAAAATAAAAATTTATTGTATAAGTTAATAATAAAAAAGAAGGGGACCAACAGGACTCTGTAACTAGGAAAGCCGTAACATGAGAAAATTGTTAAAAGTCAAAATGAAGGTCAACTAGCTACTCTTCATAGCTCCATGTCTGCCCTGCAAACTGGATGACCTTTAGGGTTTCTGAGGACAACATTAACGTTTTCAAGTACTCTCCTTCCGCAATATTCAACTGGCCAGGGGCATTTTTGGGGTTTTGCTGACTGGGGTTTTGGGGGAAAACTCGATTAGCCCAAGGGCTCGGCTTTGTATACTAGTGTGGATGGTGGTTCGAGCTTTTGATTTTTCTTTTCCTGAAGTTTGTAAGAACAAGTTAGATTTAAAAAGTCAATAGATGGCTAGAAAAAGTTAGAGTTAAAAAGTCCATTACCATAAGATGGCTAGAAAAAAGATAAAAAGCTCATTTATCACCTCAACTCAAGGAATGAGAATTTCAACACTTGAGATGGAATCATAAAAATAAAGTTAAAAATCATAAAAATAACTTGTTCGTTGTTTACCCTGCTCAAATGTTTGTTAAAAATTTAAAAATAAAAAATTACGAATTGAAAATTAGAAAACTAAAAAACTAAAAAAATTAAGGATAAAATCTTTTAAAAAATTAATAATTAAAAACTGAAAAAAATGTTATACATAAACTTAAATTTATGCCAAATGAAGAACAAAGGTATTTTGGTCAATTGGAATAATTTGTTCAATTGAATTGTTAAAATGATTTTACCAAGCATACAAAAAGGAAATAAACGTTCCATTTTGACTGTTCTTTTAATTGTTTTGACCAAACAAAAAAAAAAAAAGCAAAAGTTCTATGATCATTCTACATTAAATTCTTTTTTGCTTTGAATAATCTTTTTTAAACAATTTCACCGTACTAAACGAGTCATAAATTTCACTGCCAAAACACGTAATAAGCTTATGCCTTGAAGGAGGCACCACATAAGGGGGTAATTATAAGATTTAAATCTTTTTTTTTTTCCTTTTTTTGTTTAGTTACGCGAGGGGTATGTAATGTGATAATATACCCCTTCTATCACTATAAAAAAAAAAAAAAAGATTTGAGATAAAAACATTTTGTCTCAAACTTAAAAGATTCCATTTCAAAATGGATTTGAGATAGAAGATTCCGTTTCAAAATGGATTTGAGATGGACTTTGATAGTGATATTTCTCGTCTTAAAAACCCTTGAGTCAAATTTAGAGACAGAATTTTCGTCTCAAATATGTATTAACTTATTAAAAATTTTTGTTTAAATTTTTCGTCTTAATTTGAAACAGACAATTTTTGTCTCAGCTCTACCAATTTCTAGTAGTGATCCTTCACAAGAAGAGAGTTCAATTGTTCCAAAGGTAAAGAGTCTACGAATATGATCGTAGTTAGCTAGCCAGTCTGCACAATTATTAACTTCTGATAAACACTAGTGCACTTTTACTAGTGCTTCCCATGGATTTATTTTTTAATAGTAAATGTTTAATTAAATTGAATTTTTCATTTTTAATAGCAGATAACGAATTTAGTACTAAATGTTTTATGCTGTGCACAGGATTTTGTTTAAATAATAAATATTAAATTTATTTAGATTTAATCTTTGAAATTCATAAATAAAAAATACTTTAGGGCTTTTAAGCATTAATTAATTAGTAATTAAATTTCTCATTTTAAGCTAATAATATATATCCATAATGAATAAGAAATTAATCCTTTGAAATTCGCAAATGAATAATATTTTAAGCTTTAATTGATTGATCATTTAATTTAATTATATCCATAAGGATAAAAATAATAAACATAACACAAACAAAAATTTATTGTATAAGTTAATAATAAAATAACTACTGCCATATAATCACTAATATGACACTCTTATAATACTTAAGAAAGTATTTTTTGATAATAATGTAAATTTACTCAGATTTAATCTTTTGAAGTTCACAAATGTATATTATTTTAAGAACTAATTGATTGGAAATTAAATGTCTAATACTAATAATATATATACATAATATATATGAAACAAATGTATTAAAGTTCATAAATGAATTTTATCTTAACATTAATTGATTGACCATTTAATATATCAATTAAAACTAATAATGTATATTCATAAAGATAAGAAATAATAGAAAGTAAAATGATAAATAAAAAATAACTATGCTATATAAGCGCTAACATGACAGTCTCACAATGCTAATAAAAACGTAAAACTTTTATATATAGGATAGATCTCTTACAAGAAAGTTCCTTCTTCATTTGAAAACATCTTTACAATCTTTCAACAAAGGTCTAGGAGAACCAAACCGACCATTATTCATCATCTATATATATATATATATATATATATATATATATATATATATATAAAAGTTAAACCTTTTTGAGTATTGTAAGAGTGCTATGTCAGCACATACATAGCATAATTATTTTATTATTTTACTTTTTATTATTTCTTATCTTTATGAATATACATTATTAGCTTTAATTGAAATATTAAATTATCAGTCAATTAATACTTAGGATAAAATTCAATTGTGAATTCTAAAAAAGTTATTTTTTATCTATTATGTATGTATAATCAGCATTAAAATTTTAATTTTTAATAAATTAATTCTTAAATAATATTCATTTGTGAAATCCAAGTAAATTTAATATTTATCATTAAAAAATACTTTTTTGAGTGTTATAAAAGTGGTATATC
The DNA here is from genome assembly GCA_028554755.1 of Cordia subcordata. NCBI lineage: Eukaryota > Viridiplantae > Streptophyta > Magnoliopsida > Boraginales > Cordiaceae > Cordia > Cordia subcordata. The sequence goes on from JAPTOF010000020.1 coordinate 4,394,737, forward strand.
AATGCTTATATGGCAATGAATATTTTTTTATTAGCTTATGTAATAAATTATTAAGTAAAAATTTAAATAATCAATCAATTAATGCTTAAAATATAATCCATTTGTGAACTTCAAAAGGTTCATTTATTAGCATATATGGATATATATATATATATATATATTTCTTAGTTTTAATTTAGAAATTTAGTTACTAATATATTAATGCTCAAAAGCCTCAATGTATTTTTCATTTGTGAATTTGAAAAATTCAAAAACTTAGTAAATTTAACATTTATTATTTTTAAAAAAATCTATGCAAAGTACAGAATATTCATGATTAAATTCTTTATGTTATTAAAAGTAAATAAATTTAACTTAATTTAACATTTTTAATTAAAAAAATAAATCCGTGTGGCGTACGAATAAAAGCACTCTAGTTTAGAATATAGTCAATGAATTAGTCTCAATAATGAGTTCTCCCAATTAAGGGACTCTAAACGCTAGCCCTCCCATACAGTGACTAACTTGGCTCTATTGTTGTTCGAGATGACACCAAGATTCACAACAAAACCAATCTTCCATTCACTCTGTTCATTAATAAAAAGACCATTAGTTCCTAGTAATCTCAGGTAATTTTGGCACAACCATCTATGTTCAATTTCTATCCCTAATCAGTTTAGACCAACCAATCTCAGCAATGGTCCAAGTTTGCAAACCCTTATTTTGCTACAATAACCAAACTTCTAATATCCCTTTCACCTAGGCAATGATGTTACTCACTACCCCAACAACTGTCAGAATTCTAGGCCCACAAAAAATTTCATTTCTCTACTGCCACGGATTCCAAATTGTCATCGGGAAAATATTGTTCTATGATAAACCAAAACAAACCCTTGAGGATTTAATAATATTATTCCTGATCCACTCCTCCCGTTGTTCAAGAAACAACTACACTTTTTGATCATGATAAAGAAGATTCTTTTAAACAACTCTACCCGCTAGAAAGAATCAGACGGTATGTTATATATCTCTAAGGGCCCCGTAAAAATCACTTGGAGGTGTTTGATAATATTTCTCGTTGCCAGCTGTGCTTTGGAAGCAAATCATTTCTTTTCAAGGAACAGGAAAATTATTATTGAACGATAATTTAAACTCGACAAGTTTAAGGGGGAGTTTGGCTTTGCTTGTGGTTCTTATAAGCACCTAAATAGTAAAAAAAAATATGTGAGAGGGTTCTTTTTTTTAGGTGCTTATAAGCACATAAAATAAGCAAAGCCTAACATCCTTTAAAACTAACTTACCAAAAGTAAACCACTAAGATTTCAGACAGTACCTACACATTACACCATATGCACAGTGCTCTCCATGAGCACTGTACATCGTACTGTACGTGAATAGTATGCCCATGCAGTGCGTAACAGTATATTTGTTCAAAATTTCTATATTATATGTTCAAAACTCTCATATTTTATGTTCAAAAGTTTAAAAACAAGTTCACAAAATTAAAATTATAATATCATAAATTTTATCCTCTATGTTCAAAACTTTTTACATGTTCAAATTTTTTATATTATATATTCAAAACTCTTATATTACAAGTTCAAAAATTGAAAAACAAGTTCACTAAATAAAAATTATAATCTTATAGATTTTATATTCTATGTTCAAAACTCTTATACTGTATGCTCATAGATTACACTCTGTGTTCAATACTTTTATATTACATGTTTAAAATTCTTATATTATATGTTCGAAACTCTGATATTATATATTCAAAACTCTTATATTATAACTTTAAAAATTTAAAAGTAAGTTCACAAAATAAAAATTATCATCTCATAAATTTTATACTCTATGTTTATAATTCTTATATTGCATGTTTAAAATTCCTATATTATAAGTTCAAATTTCTTATATTAAGCAACAAACATATTCATAATTTTGAACTTCAAACATGTTCATACTTTTGAACTTAAGTTCAAAATTTTGAATATATTTGCAGCTTAATATAAGAGTTTTGAACCTATAGTATAAAAATTTTAAATCTATAATGTAAAAACTTTGAACGTATAATATAAAAATTTTGAACACATATACTATTACGAACTGTGCGGGTACTGTTGTACAACGCTTCACAGGAGCACTATCCCTACGGAGCATAGCAAAAATTACGGATTTTAGAAGACTCTAATAAGATACCCAAACCCGAAGCATTTACTTTGGCCCAGGGAAAAAAAATAGTTTAACTAAATAGAACAATAATTTGAAAAAATGTTAAAGAATTTAATTTAATTGCAAACTGTCAAAAAATTCCAAAGATTACTCCGATTACTAAATTCAGTTTATTAATGAAATAATAATTTTTGGGATAATGTAAAAGATTATGTTTAACTATTATTATTTTGAATATTATATTATAATATATTGTATAAGTGTCAAGTTTATACATATATATATATATATATATATATATATATATATATATATATATGCACGTATAATTTGTCAGATTTCCTGCGCCTTCACTCCATGACTGTGGAAGCGCCTCAGATGTGATTGACATAAATGCTTCCGTGTCTGATGTAATTTGCTTAAATACGTTGGTAGTTTTTGTGTTTTTTTAAAATAGTTATAGTTTTTTGTGCATCTTATAATATATCACGCAGCTTAATGATTATTTTTTGTTAACGATGTTAACCGGAAATGTAAAATAGTAGGGGGGAGGGGGCGTTCATGATTCTTTTTTTTTATTAAATTACAGGGGACACTTATACATTTTTCTAACAAAACTAGTATGCTGACCCATTCAATATTGTAGTGTTGGATATTTTATATCTTATGTAATTTAGATAATTAATTAAATGTGATTAATTTTGTGGATTAAAGATTTTAATAACGTATTAATTTATTTTTATCTAATTAAATATTTCTAAGATTTAGAATAAAAAGGTTAATAATCAATAAATTAATTTATTTTTTGAATACTTTTATCATTTTTGTTAAAAATTTGAGATTAACTACTCAAAAATAAATAAAGTACAAAAAATTAAAAAGTAACCTCATGATGCTATGTGACATCTCACTCAATCATTAAATAAAAAAAGAAACTTGCATCCCATGTATCAAACAGGAAAAATAAGGAAAAGAAAAAAAAAACATTCATGTGACACCCAACTTTGCAAAACTCAAATAAATTCTACACTTACCACTATGAAAACATTGAGAAACTGGAAAAAAAAAAAAGAAAAAAGAAAAATCACTGAGTTCCACATGACACTAAGGTTAAGAGTTAAAGGGTTAGTTTATCTTTTGAATAGTTTTTATCAATTTGTCAATGAAAAAATAATTGATTAACTATAAAAATAAATAACACATAATAAGAAAACAACCAAGGGGAGCCATGTGATAATGGATGACAATATGAGTATTGAGGTCAATCAAAGAATAACACATTAATTTTCTTTTAAAAAATTTAAATTTGTTAGCGTAACACATGGCATCCACTCAACCATTTTAATGTATAAAGACTATAGGGGATATTGTAATGTACTATTGGGGATATTGTAATGTATTTTTTGCTTAAATAATTTATGATAAAAAGAGAAATAATCTCATAAAGATATTCACATGAAATGCACTTGCTATTACGTTTGACGGTTTTATTAATAGTAATTAAAGGGTGATATATATGATATATACATGTAGAAAACACAGAGAACTTTTAGCTACTTTATAAGACACATGCGGCACAGGTATATTTTAAACAAACCATATATAGGGGCACCAATGCATTTAACTTGCATGCAGACGTGGTATCTTACACAAACGTCTAATAAATACTTCTTAATTTTGTAGAAAATATGCCTCAGTTAGTTATTTGAAGAATTTCGAAAGAAAATTCTTGCTGAGAATTATATGAAAAAGATTTACACTAAATGTGCAAACTAAATGGCTTGAAAAATGGAACCCCATAACTTATTATATTTAACTGGGAAAGAATGTAACTCTTATAATTGAAGATAATGATTGAATATATGTAGTTTTTGCTTTTATATTGCAATGCAAGTTATCAATTATAAATTTCTTAGATAAGCGACTACTACTTTTTATGTCTTAGTTTATCTAACTATATGGTCGGATCCAAAGACAAAAGAAATGAACAAAAATATTATTATGGGGCAAATCCATTTCCCCCCATGAGTTTTCAGTTAAATCTTTAATTCTCCCATAAAATTTTAGTTTTACCCATATTCCCCCATGATTTCAAATTTTCCAAACAAAGCTTTATATTAAAGGCATCTTTATTTTTTTTTAATTTTATAACCCAAAAGAGAAAAGAAAAGAAAAAGAAAGATAGTAGACAAAAAAATTAATAAAATCATTCAATAGATGAGTCACTAATAAAATAAAGAATCACAAAAAAAAATTCAAAATACAAAGAAAAAGAAAAAAAAAAGCCACTTATTTTACAAAAACTGCCCTATACACACTATTAAAGAAAAATTAAAATCACTTTAAAACAATTGTTTTCTAATATATATATTTCAAATTGAATTGTTTTTTCCTATCCAAGTTCATCATGTTTTCAACTAGCTAACCATTTAAAAATAAAAATAAAAAGTAAAAATAGTTATTGTACAAAATTAATAAAAAAAATTAAATAAAATCTTCTTTTATATATGTGTGTGTATCAAATTAAATTTTTTTTTTAATTTCAAAGTATAACTTTTTATAAACTAACAATTTAAAAACGTAACACAAAAACTAAAAGAATAATTAATATAAGGCATTGTTTGGTGAAACTTACTATCATGGGAGAAAAGGGGTAAAAATAAATTTTGATAAGAGAGTTTGGTATTTATGCTACAACTCATGGGGGAAAATGGCATTCTCCCTATTATTATGTTATTATTGTCCTGTGAAGGATAAAGAGTTTTAATTTCCACTTGTATAATATATTTATTGTTTATCCCATTCATGCATCTTTCACACATTCTTCATATTTTGTGTATATGTATGTAGATTTTTCACTCCATCTGGCTCAATGAAATAGCATATTCGCTAATTAAGGGAGGAGTGAAGTTTTTTTTTCTTCTCTAGGGATTTGAATACATAATTTAAAATCCACACAAATAATTTCTTTTTGTCTCATTACGACAAGGAAACCAGTGAACTGGAGTCTTACCGTTGAAGTCGAACCCACAAGAGGTAAAAACCCTAACATATGTAATATCTTAGTCAAAACTCTCAACTTAATGTAAGAGATTGATAGGATTAGAACCCGATCATAAGCAGTTCCATATTTACCAATGGCGCAACCTTGGGCGACCTAATTAAAGATATTATATTCATATATTTAGCTAGATAAAGATGCTTACATATTTGAAAAGAATTAGGATCAGTTGGAGTTGTATAGTTCAAGCCACCCATAAATAAATCTGCTCCTGACCTTCAGTTGTATAGTTCATGCATCACTTGATAGGATCGGAGAAAAAAAATTGTATTTTCAGGATCCTCAGAAGACCTGGACATGCTGGTGCAGAATATAAGTTATCAAATTTAGGCCAAATCGCTATTGGAGAAAGATTTCCAAAAATTGCATGAAGCATATATAGCTGTTTGTGCGAGGCTGCTATATATTAAATGTAGTCTGCCCAAAGGATTAACGTTTTTACGAGTTAGACTCAATTATCTTTTTTTGCAACAATGGAAATTCAGTTGGTACGGCCCGACAACCAATACACCGGGCAGAGCCCAACCACTAAGTGGAAAACCTTAGGTGCATAACACGTTCTCTAGTACGTGAGCCGTTTTCGTCTTTAACTCATACCGCTGAGGCGTCCTCTAAATTCAAAATTATGTTTAATGGAAAGATATGATGCATGTGATAAGATATTTTAAATATTATAAGATATCTTCTTATTTCAATAGGATAAGTATTTTAAAATAAGATCACTCCAAACACACTAGTAGTATCACTAGCTTTGTACAGTGGCTGAACCCATGCAATATGTAAGGGGAAGTTTGAAGAAGGATGCTTCAAGATAGAGAAGAATAAGAGCCTAGTTTAGTCATTTTTTTTTTTCTAAAGGCTAGGCCAAGTTACACAAGTACTAAACATAGAAAAGAAACTCTTTTCATACCACCCCCAAGCAAGGTCCTAAGATGGTAGGGCGGTTCCTCAATAACATATACTTCAAGTGGCAACTGCAGACGAAAGTTAGCTATACAATCTGTACATCTGTTAGCTTCTCCGTACACATGGTTTAAGGAAAACTGATGCTGATCCATAATCCTCCAGCACACAGCTGTGATTGATTACAGTGCAACACTTGGACATTTATTACCGTCCATCCACTATGTCAGCACTTGTGAATCAAATTCGATTTCGAGCTTGGTAAGAAAATGTATATGCATATCCAAGTATATATATTTTCTCAACAAACAAAAAAAAGTATGTGTTTTGTATACACGCACACACACGTGTGTGTGTATATATATGTATATATATATATATATATATATATATATATATTCGAATGGAGGGAGCACCGAGAATAGATGGCGGAGGAAATCCCTACAGCATCTTCCCTAATTAGTTTTCTCATGCTGTGGCTTCTCGAAAATGTGTCATCCTAAAGGTAGAGTGAACCCACATTTAGCAAACCAGTCTGTTCATTTACTGACTTCTTTAGAGATATGTGACAACTGCCCCTTATAAACTAATTTTCCTCCTATATTCATCTAGCAATGGCAAGGTATGGCAGGTCCCGATTGATGACTTGAATTATTGACCCAGTGAATAAGAACTTATGAATATGTCTCAATCTAGACAATGCTCTAGCTTCTACTATTTTATTAGAAGTGTACTCCAAATTAATAGAGAATAAAAAAAAACACATTTGCCTTATTCGTCACGAACAATCTAGCTCCCCTGAACAAGTATCGTAAGTATTAGTGTACATTCTTTGATTAAGTATTATTGAATAATTATGCAAATATTTTCCAGACTGTGCCTAGTAATGCATGCAGTAGTGTGTTTCAACTGCATTGTGTAACTGAAAGGACTGGTCAGGCCAGAATTTAAACATATAAAAGACTTTTTAGATGGCAGCTACAGGAAGGCGGAGCTTCTTCTTCCGCTTCAAAAGACACAATACTTGGATAATGTCGATGCATGCTTCGCCTTCTAAACTTCTAAACTTCTGATGATAAAGGAGCATGTCAGACACCAAATAATAGGAAAACACAGAAATACTGAGAACAAAATACACGATATGTAATTTTCAGTATGAGTTTATTCCCTAGCTAAATTCGATTGGTATTAGCTAGGGGAAGTAATTCAAATTAGATATGATGATCTTGAAATTTATGATCAACATGAAAGAAGGGACGAGGGAATAATTCAAGTGATTGACACTATATCCCTAAACGTAAGGTCCTAGGTTCAAATTCCAATAGGGTAAGGGTTTAACAAAAAAAAAATCAATGTAAAAGAATTTTATTCTCGAACAAACACATTGCAACGACCAAATGCCTAGTCCTTGATAAATGTAGTATATTATTAATTATCAAAGAACCCCGGAAGTTCCCCCAAACACTTCAGTGAGTAGTTTCCCCATTGAATGTGGGCACTCAATGAAGTGTTCGAGGGAACTCTAGGGGTAATTTGATGTTTACTTACCTACTTTTGGCTTTCAAAAAATAAAACCTTGACCAATGGACCCTTTACTTAAAAAATCACTGGATTACAATCGATTCAATTTGACCAAAATAGTTTTTGTGAGTTTTATGGTTTTATGTACACTCCTAATTATTATCAAAGAACCCCTGGAGTTCCCCCAAACACTTCAGTGAGTAGTTTCCCCTCAGAAACTCAATGAAGTGGTCGAGGGAACTCTAGGGGTAATCTGATGTCTACTTAGCCAATCTTTTCGCAGTTGGGTGATGAATTAATGGTTATTGATGCTGCTATTTATAGTGTGCTTCAATCTTTTGACCCAACTTACACCAGCAGCGAACCCAGATGTAAAATGTGGCCAGATGAATGATAAAGAATCATATGTTGTTGCTGGCAATATAATGTTCTTTTCTACGCTTTGGTATATATGTTTCTTCAACTACACGCTTTAAAACTGTTCTTATAATTGCCAAATCTTTTAGTATATAGCACATTAGGCATCTTATTTAGTAATACTCGGCTGATTTCAGAAAACAAAATTGGAAATTAAAGTGTTTGGAGAGATTAAAGATGGCACATTATATTGTGGTCACTCCTCCCGATTTTATTCGACCAAAAAAGTTGCCAATTTATTCTCTTGCTTTCGTTCTAACCCACAACCTTGACCAGGTTCATGAGATGTAGCAAAAGTAGTGGTACTACTACAAGCTTTCTCTGCCAAGTGGAATGGACCAGTGTGAAGGCAGGATGCTTCAACGAATATGCATGGGGTTATAGCTAAATTTTGTGCATCACCACACCAAGCACGGTAACAAAAATAGGAAGATTGTAGCTAGGATTCCCCAGTCTCTTCGGTAGGACTTAGAGAGTGTTTCATAGTGTTTACTTAGGTGCTTATAAGTACTTAAAATTAACAAAAAAAAAAAAAAAAGTTAGTAAGAAGAGTTTTTAATTTTGTAACTTTTTATTTTAGGTGCTTATAAGTAAGTTGATAAACTCGGCCAAAAATCCTCTGAAGTGACATAGCCTATGAAAATGTTCGATGAAATTATGGTTGCCACCTGAATTTAGTAAGATGATAATTAATAGGTTGCTTTATCATCTCTTGGCTATGCTACTTTGCAAATTGCAAGGTTATACTCCTTAGAGTTGCGCCAAAAAGCCAGATCTATTCGATAAGGATACGGCAAAGGTTTAGATTTAAGTTGGGAATTCATAGAAGGCAATATTTTAACTGCCTCGGGCAATTTGAAATAAGAAGTTGCGTTTTCGAGTCCTTAAACCCGACTTTTCCTAGTCCTAACGAAAGGATATAATTCATTACATATTTAGGGTTCGGATAAGGATTTTTTTAAAAAAAAAAACTGGCGAGTTATAATATTTTATTTAATAATGATATGAATATGTATCGTTTTTTTAGTGAAAGCTATTAAATTTTGAACTAAAAATTATATGAAAATTTTAAAAAGTTTAGGGTTCAGAGCCTAATCTCAAGCTGCATCCGCCCTATGCAAAGTAGTGACATTTAATTCTTGATCTATAACATTTCAAATTTTCTTCTATCACGACCTCGCAAAAATTAGAAAGGCAAAAACAAAGAATTGGCTCCCTTTGAAGCATTGGTTAATAGGTGATTACTGTATCACCCTGTAGTCCTAAGCAACCTTGCCATGCTTGGGCTTGATAATTAATCTGATGGAATGTAATGAGGTTAATTTGCTATGGCGGAAGGGGCTAGAATTCTAAGACACGAGTGCATGGTAATTAGAAGTTTTTTTTTTAAAAAAAAAAAAATCAACAATTTAATGAGATTAGCAGCTACAACTTCGTTAGAAAAAAACAAAAAACAAATAACTATTTCTTTACAAGATATTATCTACTTGGTCAATCAACGGCATCATTAATGACCAGAAGGCCAACCAAAAAAGATCCTTTAATGAAATTAAACACATATGGAAAGTCTAAGAGAGATGTTACCACTAAAATTAAATATTGATGTGGTACGACAAGTAGGTTTTCCATAACTTTATGAGGATTGGCATGTATCAGGTCATCCTTAATAAATTTGTTTTTGCTCCGCAAACATCAAAATTTGTCATCTTTTACCTTCTGTGCTACGGCTTGCTCTTATTCTAAAGGTGACCGGTTTTATGGAATTCCTTACTAAGTCCTGTAGCAATCAGCGGCCTATGCAGAATTAGAGATCGAAGCTTTCTAGGCTTTGCATACATGTATTAGTTAGCAATCAAAAGACACTGTGCAGGCATGCATGTAGATATGAACATTGCAATTGATTTCACACGCAAGCCTGCATAGTTTTGGGAAACTAGCATAATTGACTCGATTTTGTTGCCTGCTTTTAGCCACGTCCAAATTCATATTCTCAAGATAAAAAAGGTGGGAATGATGGGTATGCAAAAAACACCAAGTGATCACCAATAAGATTCCCAACCTTTCACCTGTCCCCCTATCAGGACTAGGTTCAACATTAAGAGAAATACTATAAATGGGGAAGAAATGGTGCGTAGCCTTAGTAGAAAAATTTATGAAGCCAGATAAAGGATTATTATCAGATGTTACCTAGAGTTCCGCGGAACACTTCATTATAGGGACCATACCCTCTACTGAAGTGTTTGGGGGAACTCCGGGGCTCATTTGATACAAGTGAGGCCTACACATAATGTGGATTGCTAATAACTTTATGACCGAATCTAACGGTAGTAAACTGTTCACATCATTTCATTATAATAGTATCCAACTATCTGCAGTTATTCAATTTTGTTTTTTACATTATGTACAGGTTCATTCCCCGTTTGATATTACGTACCAGATGCAATGAGGTCTATGAACATATTAAAAGACATTCTAAATTATTTCGTACTACAATTGCCATTGTTTTCCCAGTTTTACCTACGTCTTCTTTCTTACTTGCTGCATTGGGGTATTGTGAATGATGTGATGTGTGTTTACAGCTAGTTGCAAACTTTTGAGGTATCGATTTTACAATCTGAACTGGGATGATCCTGTGGCTGCACTTTGCAGAAGCCTGCAAGGGCAAGAGCTTGAAGGTGGACCTATGTAGGCTTGCTTTCAGCTCATGTGTTTACCACATTTTGCGGAGAGAAATCATGGAATTCAGGACTCTTTTTTATTTTCAATTTTCTTTGGAAGACCATCGTAATCTTGTTCTTTAGGATGCTAGCTAGACATAAGATAAGAGACGATCATTGCATCTTTAAGAGTAAAATAGGAGGTCTTGGCCTGTTATCTTCCTCCTATCCGTATATTTTTGCTTTCATCAATGAAATCGACAAGAAGTCATCCCTTTCCTTCAAATAGGAAAAAAAGAAGGGGACCAACAGGACTGTAACTAGGAAAGCCGTAACATGAGAAAATTGTTAAAAGTCAAAATGAAGGTCAACTAGCTACTCTTCATAGCTCCATGTCTGCCCTGCAAACTGGATGACCTTTAGGGTTTCTGAGGACAACATTAACGTTTTCAAGTACTCTCCTTCCGCAATATTCAACTGGCCAGGGGCATTTTTGGGGTTTTGCTGACTGGGGTTTTTGGGGAAAACTCGATTAGCCCAAGGGCTCGGCTTTGTACACTAGTGTGGATGGTGGTTCGAACTTTTGATTTTTTTTTTTTAACGAAAGTTTGGTAGAACAAATTAGAGTTAGAAAGTCCATTACCATAGGATGGCTATTCTAAGGAAAAGTTAAGAAGCTCATATTAACTCTTGAGTCAAATTTAAAGACGGAATTTTTGTCTCAAATATATATTAATTTATTAATTTTTTTAATTTTCTATCTCAATTTGAAATAGACAATTTTGGTCTCAAATCCACCAATTTCTAGTAGTAATCCTTCTCTAGAGCACAGTTCAATTGTTCAATTTCAATAATTGTTCCAAAAGCAAAGAGTCTACGAATAAGATTGTAGTTAGCCAGCCAATCTGCACAACTATTAATTTCTAATAAACACTAGTGTACTTTTACTTGTGCTTCGCAGGGATTTACTTTTAAATTGTAAATGTTAAATTAAATTGAATTTATTCATTTTTAATAGCAGAACGAATTTAGTCCTAAATATTTTATGCTCTACACAGGACTTTATTTAAATAATAAATAATAAATTTATTTAGATTTAATCTTTGGAATTCATAAATAAAAAAAACTTTAGGGCTTTTAAGCATTAATTAATTAGTAATTAAATTTCTCTTTTTAAACTAATAATATATATATATATATATATATATCCATAATGAATAAGAAATTAACCTTTTGAAATTCGTAAAGAAATAATATTTTAAGCATTAATTGGTTGATCATTTAATTTAATTATATCCATAAGGATAAAAATAATAAACATAAAAAAAATAAAAATTTATTGTATAAGTTAATAATAAAATAACTGTTGCCATATAATCACTAACTTGATATTCTTATAATACTCAAAAAAGTATTTTTTTGATAATAACATAAATTTACTTGAATTTAATTTTTTGAAGTTCACAAATGAATATTATTTTAAGAATTAATTGATTAAAAATTAAATGTCTAATACTAATAATATATATACATAATATACATGAAATAAAATGTATCAAAATTCACAAATCAATTTTATCTTAAGCATTAATTGATTGATCATTTAATATATCAATTAAAGCTAATAATGTATATTCATAAAGATAAGAAATAATAGAAATTAAAATGATAAATAAAAAGTAACCATGCCATGTAAGCGCTAATATGACACCCTCACAATGTTAAAAAAAATAAAGTAAAACTCTTATATATAGTATAAATGTCTTAAAAAAAGTCCTTCCTCCATTTGAAAACATCTTTACAATCTTTCGACAAAGGTCTAAGAGAACCAATCCGACCATTATTCACCTTTTAGAATATAGTCAATGAATCAGTCTCAATAATGAGGTTCTCCCAATTAAGGGACTCTAAACACTAGCCCTCCCATAGAGCGCCTAACTTGGCTCTGCTATTGTTCGACAGGACACGAAGATTCACAACAAAACCAGTCTACCATTCACTCTGTTCATTCGTGAAAAGACCATCAGTTCCTGGTAATCTCGGGTAATTTTGGCACAACCATCTATGTTCAATTTCTATCCCTAATTGGTTTGGACCAACCAATCTTAGCAATGGTCCAAGTTTGCAAACCCTTAGTTTGCTGCAATAACCAAACTTCTGATATCCCTATCACCTAGGCAATGATGTTACTCACCACCCCAAACAATTGTCAGAATTCTAGGCCTACGAAAGATCCCATTTCTCCACCGCCACAGATTCCAAATTATCACCAGAAAAATAATGTTCCATGATAAATCAAAACGAACCCTTGAGGATTTAATAGTATTATTTGTGATCCACTCCTCCCATTGGTCAAGAAATAACTACACTTTTTGATTGTGATAAAGAAGATTCTTTTAAACAACTCTACCCTCTAGAAAGAATTAGATGATATGTTATATATCTCTCTAACGGCCCCATAAAAATCACTCGAAGGTGTTTGATAACATTTCTCATTGTCAGCTGTGCTTTGGAAGCAAATCCTTTCTCTTCAAGGAATAGGAAAATTATTATTGAACGATAATTTAAACTCAACAAGTTTAAGGGGGAGTTTGGCTTTGCTTTTGGTTCTTATAAGCACCAAAATAGTAAAAAATGTATGAAATAGTGCTTTTCTCTAGATGTTTATAAGCACCTAAAATAAGCAAAGCCTAACACCCTTTAAAAATAACTAACTAGAAGTAAACCACTAAGATTTCAGACAGTACCTACATGTTACACCATATGCATAGTGCTCTACACGAGCACTGTACACTGTATTGTGCGTAAATAGTATGCGCATACAGTATTAACAGTACATTTGCTCAAAAGTTTTATATTATAGATTCAAAATTTTTATATTATATATTCACAACTCTTCTATTAAGTTGCCAATATATTCAAAACTTTTATATTACATGTTCAAAAGTTTAAAAGCAAATTCACAAAATAAAAGTTATAATCTCATAAAGTTTATACTCTATGTTTAAAAATTTTTACATGTTCAAAATTTTTATATTATATGTTCAAAACTCTTATATTACAAGTTCAAAAGTCTAAAAGTAGGTTCACAAAACAAAAATTATAATCATATAAATTTTATACTCTATGTTCAAAACTCTTATATTATATATTCATAGATTATACTTTGTGTTCAAAACTTTTATATTACATGTTCAAAATTCTTATATTATATATTTAAAATTCTTATATTATATATTCAAAACTCTTATATTATAAGTTTAAAAGTTTAAAAGCAAGTTCACAAAATAAAAATTATAATCTCATAAATTTTATACTCTATATTGAAAATTGTTATATTACATGTTCAAAATTCCTATATTATATGTTCAAAACTTTTATATTAAGCAACAAACGTGTTCATAATTTTGAACTTCAAACGTGTTCATAATTTTGAACTTAAGTTCAAAATTTTGAACATATTTACAACTTAATATAAGAGTTTTCAGCCTATAATATAAAAATTTTGAATTTATAATATAAAAATTTTAAATACATGTACTATTATGTATTATGTGAGCATGTTGTTGTACAATGCTTCATAAGAGCACTATCCCTATGGAGCATACCAAAAATTGCAGATTTCAGAAGACTCTAATAAGGTACCCAAACCCGAATCATTTACTTTGGCCCAGGGTAAAAATAGTTTAATTAAATAGAATAATAATTTGAAAAAATGTTAAAGAATTTAATTTAATTGCAAACTGTTAAAAAATTCCAAAGATTACTCTGATTACTAAATTCAGTTTATTAATGAAATAATAATTTTTGGGATAATGTAAAAAATTATGTTTAACTATTGTTATTTTGAATATTATATTACAATATATTGTATAAGTGTCAAGTTTATACATATATATGCACGTATAAATAGTCAGATTTCCTGCCCCTTCACTTCATGAATGTGGAAGCGCCACAGATGTGATTGAGATCAATGAATCCGAGTCTGATGTAATTTGTTTAAATACGTTGGTAGTTTTTGTGTTTTTTTTAAAATAGTTACAGTTTTTTGTGTGTCTTGTAATATATCACGCAGCTTAATGATTATTTTTTGTTAACGATGTTGAGCGGAACTGTTAATAGGGGGGAGGGGGTGCTCATGATTCAATTTATTTTTTTTAATAATTACAGGGGACACTTATACATTTTTTCAATAAAACTAGAATGCTGACCCATGCAATATTGCAGTGTTGTATATTTTATATTTTATGTAACTTAGATAATTATATAATTAAGCGAGAATTAATTTTATGGATTAAAGAATTTAATAATGTATTAACTTACTTTTTATCTAATTAAATATTTCTAAGATTTAGAATAAAAGGTTAATACTCAATAAATTAATTTATTTTTTGAATATTTTTATCAATTTTGTTAAAAAATTGAGATTAACTACTAAAAAATAAATAAAGTAAAAAAAAATAAAAAAAGTAACCTCATGATGCTATGTAACATCACACCCAAATATTAAATAAAAAAAGAAACATGCATCACATGTATCAAACAAGAAAAAAAAAAAGAAAAAAAAACATTCATGTGACACCCAACTTCGCAAAACTTAAATAAATCCTACACCTACCACTATAAAACATTGAGAAACTAAAGGAAAAATCATTGCGTTCCACATGCCACTGAAGTTAAGAGTTAAAGGATTAGTTTATCTTTTGAATAGTTTTTATCAATTTGTCAATGACAAAATAATTGATAAACTATCAAAAATAAATAACACATAATAAGGAAATAACCAAGGGGAGCCATGTGATAATGGATGACAATATATGAGTATTGAGGTCAATCAAAGAATAACACATTAATTTTATTTTTAAAACATTAAATTTGTTAGGGTAACACATGGCATCCACTCAACCATTTTAATATATATAAAGACTATAGGGGTACTGTAATGTATTTTTTGCTCAAATAATTTATGATAAAAAGAGAAATAATCTCATAAAAATATTCACACGGCATGCACTTGATATTACGTTTGACGGTTTTCTTAATGGTAATTAGAGGGTGATATATATGATATATACATATAGAAAACACAGGGAATTTTAAGCTATTTTATAAAACACATGCGGCACAGGTATATTTTAAACAAACCATATATATGGGCACCAATGCGTTTAACTTGCATGTAGACATAGTATCTTACACAAACGTCTAATAAATACTTCTTAATTTTGTCGAAAATATGCCTCAGTTAGTTATTTGAAGAATTTCAAAAGAAAATTCTTGCTGAGACTTATATGAAAAAGATTTACACTAAATGTGCAAATTAAATGCTTGAAAAATGGAACCCAATCACGTATTATATTTAACTGGGAAACAATGTAACTCTTATAATTGAAGATAATGATTGAATATATTTGGTTTTTTCTTTTATATTGCATTACAAGTTATCAATTATAAATTTGTTAGACAAGCGAATACTACCATTTTTTGTCTTAGTTTATCCAACTATATATGGTCGGATCCAAAGACAAAAGACATGAACAAAATTATTATTATGTTATTATTGTCCGGTGAAGGATAAAGCGTTTTAATTTCTACTAGTATAATATATTTATTGTTTATCCCATAAATGCATCTTTCACACACTCTTCATATTTTGTGTATATGTATGTAGATTTTTCACTCCATCTGGCTCAATGAAATAACACCTTCGCTAATTAAGGGAGGATTGAAGATTTCTTTTTTCCTTGGGGATTTGAATACATAATCTAAAATCCACCAAAATAATTTCTTTTTGTCTCATTACGACAAGGAAACCAGTGAACTGGAGTCTTGCCATTGAAATCGAACCCACAAGTGGTAAAAACCCTAACATATGCAATATCTTAGTCAAAACTCTCAACTTGATGTAAGAGCTAGATAGGATTAGGACCCGATCATAAGCAGTCCTATATTTACCAATGGCGCAACCCTGGGGGACCTAATTAAAGACATTATATACATATATTTTGCTAGACAAAGATGCTTACATATTTAAAAAGAATTAGGATCAGTTGGAGTTGTATAGTTCATGCCACGCATAAATATATCTGCTCCTGACTTTCAGTTGTATAGTTCATGCATAGGATCGGAGGGAAAAAAAAAAAAAAGAATTTTCAGGATCCTCAGAAGACCTTGGCCATGCTGGTGAAGAATATAATTTTATCAAATTTAGGCTAGATCGCTATTGGAGAAAGATTTCCAACACTTGCATGAAGCATATATAGCTGTTTGTGCAACGCTGCTATATATTATATGCAGTCTACGCAAAGGATTAACGTTTATGAGTTAGACTCAAAATTATCTTTTTTTGCAACAATGTAAATCTAGTTGGCGGAACCCAACAACCAATACACTGGGCAGAGCCAAATAACTAAGTAGCAAACCTCGGGTATACAACATGTTCTCTATATCATGAGCCGTGTCCGTTTTTAACTCTTACGGCTGAGGCATCTGGAGGACTGAATTCAAATTTATCTTTAATGCAAAGATAACATGCATGTGATAAGACATTTTAAATCTTATAAGGTATCTCCTCATTTCAATAGGATAAGAATTTTGAAATAAGATCATTCCAAACACACTAGTAGTGTGACTGGCTTTGTACAGTGGCTGAACCCCACACAATATGTAAGGGGAAGTTTGAAGAAGGATGCTTCAAGAAAGAGAATAATAAGAGCCTCGTTTAGCCTATTTTTTCCTTTTTTTTTTGGAGGCTAGACCAAGTTTCACGGGTATTAAATGTGGAAAAGAAACTCTTCTCATATCATCCCTAAGCAAGGTCCTAAGCTGGTGGGGTGGTTCCTCGAGAACATATACCCCAATCAGCAATTGTAGACCAAAGTTAACTATCTAATCTACACATCCGTTAGCTTCTCTGTACACATGTTTTAAGGCGAACTCCAGATATTCATCCATAATCCTCCTGCATTCAGTTGTGATTGGTTGCAAGACACTACTTGGACATTTATTACCGTCTATCTACTGTATCAGCACTTGTAAATCAGATTTGATTTCAAGCTTGGTAAATCCATGTTGTATAGCCATCTTTAGACCCTCGAATAAAGCTTTGATGTTTGCATTGTTGTTGGAGGCATGCCCCAGATTAAGTGCAAATCCCATCACCCACTTGCTAAACATTATAAACATCTAAAATAAAAAGATTTTTCTTTTTTTTAATGAAAAATGCTTATATATAAACACTCAAAATAAGTACTGCTAAATAGGTACTGAATCTGATGAATGATAAGGGGCACTCACATTAATTGTCTCAGTAATGCTGTGTTTGTTATACACTTACCTGAAATCTTAAGGACTTGAAAAACATATAATTATATATGGTTTAAGATTTCCGATAAGCACATAACAAACACAGCCTAAATCAAGCAGCTGGAAATAATTGTCCAGGTAATTGTCGATGGTTGCCAACTATCCCACATATCGCGATAATCACACATGTAGAAATTCATTGCTAAGGCCGGGTTTCAGCTTCTAAATTTGTTCAAATGTAAACTGCTCTGTCTCCCTTTGAGAGGGGGGAAAAAATCCATCAGCATCGCCGGGTATCACTCACTATACTGGAATAAATCTCTTAACAAGTACAGATGACGTGCAATGAGCTGGAAGAACCAGCTGCTGACAAGGATTCCAGCTGGTAGACATTTTAGGGTTACAGTACTGGAAGAAATTACAATCTCGGCAAGTTTATGAAATTTTCAGTTAAAGCTGGAGGCTTATGAAAAATCCTACAAGGTAAATCACATTTTTGTCGTAATCTATTTTCAGATTTTACCCTGAATGATCCTTGCAGATCTAGCTTGAGTGCCCATTCTCCAAATATATATATAGAAATTTTGCTTCTGATCAGATCAATCAAGTGGAAACCAATGATACCTGTAGAAGACCAATGTAGCCTAGTTTGTTAAGTGGAACCCAAGATACCTGCTATTTACGGAAATTAGGGTTTTTCTTCAAAGAGCCCATGAAGAATGTTTGGATCATCAAAATGAGTATGTCAGAAGCTAACAATAGAAAACACAGGAAAAGGCTAGGTTTTCAGGGGGAAAAAAAAAAAAAAATCCAAGAAACGTAAGCTTCAACTCGACAAAATCACAGATTTACAACTTCTGGAAAAAGCGTAACTCATTTACACATTTCAATGGCTGTGTGGCATTATCAGAGAACCACGGGAGTTCCCCCAAACACTTCAGTGAGTAGTTTTCCCTTCAGGAACTCAATGAAGTGGTCGAGGGAACTCTAGGGGTAATCTCTGATGTCTACTTAGCCAATGTTTTCTCAGTTGGGTGATGAATTAATGCTTATTGATGCTACTATTTATAGCGCGCTTCAATACTTTGACCCAACTTAATTACCCCTGCACTAATGACTGAACCCAGATGCAAAATGTGGCTAGATGAAGGATCGATAAAGAATCACATAGCGTATGTTGCTGTATGTTGCTGCTGGCATTGCATGTTGTTTTCTACAATATCGTCTTTTTCCTTTATCTCCTTTTTTAGCTTCAATCCAGGGGGATATTGTGATTGAGGAATCTTGCACTTAGACGATACACTTTTCCTTAGATGGAAAGTTTCATTAAGTTAACCATGTCGATCTGGAGTATTAGCCTTATCACTTGGCTGATTTCAGAAGAAAGCAAAATAAGACTGCAAAGCAATGGAGAGAACGATGCCACTTTGATTTGTGGTCACTCATCCTGCCCAATTATATTCGACCGAAAAAATTCCCAGTTTTATTCTCTTTCTTTCATTCAACCCACAATATTGTCCGGGTTCAGATCTGACTCAACAAAAGTATGTTCCAAGTTTTCTCTTCCAAAAAAAATGACCTAGAATAAATTACAAAGCTGAAAACAAGGGAAAATGCCCCCTTGATTGATGCATTATATTGGTTAATAGCTGATCACAAAAGTTAACTTTGGACCTAAATACCTAACTAATGATGCTCAGGCTCGATAATTACTCTGATGGCTTGTAGAGATTAGTGATCGCAAAATTAGGAGTTTAATGCATGATATGTAGAACTCTTTTCTTAAACCAATATTTTAATATGATGAGTGGCTACAAATACGTTAACAAAACAATAATTGCTAAAAGATTCGGTTACGGTTATAGGAGAAACAAAAAAGAAAAATTGGAGAAATATACATAATATAAGAATAAGTAGGTGTACAGTGCTCTGTACACCTGAATGACCATGATATAAGGTTTCAAGGTACACAATCTTAGAGATGCACAATATTTAGAATGTAGGATATCCAATCCCCCAAAACTCCTTTTATGAAAAGAAAGATTATTCAATTTTGAAATACTTTCTTATGTTACATTATAAATGGTTTTTTATATAAAATAAATCAATTTTCAAATTCAACTGAACACTACCAAATTGTATATGTATGGTAAACAACTAATATAAAATTAATTGCCTCCAATTTATAGTAAATTGAATTTTATGAGAAATTAAGATAAATTGCGTACAATAAAATTATAATGTAAAATAAAAGAATTAATATTTTATCTTTAAATAAACTGCAGAAATTGGCTATCAATAATAAATAAAGACATAGCACTTTTTCGTTTATTGTGGGGGTGTAATATAACATATATTTTGTTATATATCATATATTATTTTTTATTTAACTATTAAAGTAGATATCGTATCAACTTTTAAATCTTATGTGACATTTTAAAATATATTTAAATTTTAAATAATTTATCAATTATCAGATATTTTTATTCAAACTCTTTTATTTATATTTGTTACGAGAAAATTTGGCCTCTATGATTAGGTATTGAGATTTTATTTTCTTGTCATGAATAATAGAATGATAGATTTTGTATTTCTAATATTAATATACGTATATATACCTTGGAGTTCAAAAATAAAGATATTCTTAGAAATAGAATATATCACTTTCTATATATACATGTTATATAACATTCTTAAATATATGTCGTGATTCTTTTAAGTATCTTTTTTAAAAGTAAAAAATAGTTAGTATTTTATTACATGTTAATATACTTAAGTTTATTTTACCAATTTGAATTAATTCTATTCTTTTTTTTTTCTTTTTGTAATTCCTATATAAAATTTGGTTCTTTAAAAATTGTCCAATTAAAAATTGGATCCAATCTAAATTTCAAGCCAAGTTCAGAACAACAACTCTATTAAACCTTTGTAGAAGAAATCATTTCTGTTATCTTGATATTTAATAATTTTTAATTCAAAATCCCATTTCTATACCGTTCCAAAATTCTTCAATTTTGAATATAGATTTCATCTCTATTTTGCCTCAAAATAAGTTAAAAAGATTTCAAAAAAGCTTTGTCTCAAAAATAATAACCTTTTTATGGTTAATAATTCTAGCAAATTACGTCTCAAAAGTTAATTTTCAATAATGTCATAGGAAAATTCCATGTCTATTGTGTCTCAAAATTTTTTAATTTTAAACAAAATTTCCATCTCTAATCCATCTCAAAATAAATAACAAAGGTTTCCACAAAAACTCATCTCTATTTCATATCTAAATATTACTTTCCTATATTTTCAGACAGAATCTAGATCAAATACATCAAAAACTGCTGGAAACATTTGTCAGAAAACTTATCTCTATTCTTTCTCAAATCCATTTTAAATTTCCATCTCAAATCTGACAATTTGTAGTAGTGCCTCTTATTTGCAAATTTTTGCTTTTTTTTCTTTAATAAAATCTCAGGAATAAGTACTTCCATTCCCTAAAAAAATGAAGATATAAACAGCATGGCGGTAGCAAATTCTCCAATTTAATTTGTTAAGTGTAAAGAACAAAATTTCAATTTGTCCGAGCTCATTTTTCTTTATTTTTTAAATTGTATGTTGTGAAGATATAGTTCACAAGTTATGGACATATTGCAAAGAGTAAAAAAGTTATAAGTATAAAATAAAGAGTTGTGAATATTTATCATAATACTTGTAAATATTTTATGAATAAATATTATAAATTTTGTTAATATAAAAATATACAACTTGTGACAATATAATAAGATGTATCGATTTGCTCCTAATTGGATTTTTTAGATTCTGTAGTGAGCATTACTAGTGAACCTCAATTTATTTTTCAAAAGGGTAAATCCATGTTAATTCATTGTAGTTTATTCAATTAGTAGATTATTTCTTATATTTTAAAATTTATCTCATTACAGCTTGTTTAATTAGTTAATTTCTCTCTTATGATTTATCTAATTAGCTACTTATATTCCCTTATATTTTAAAAATTTACCATATTATCTCGTATACTTTTCAAAATGTGGCACATTACCTTTTTTTTTTTTTATTATCTGAACATCATCAACTAAAAATAGTGGTATTTTTATAAAAATATATGATACGCATATTACAAGTTTTAACACTCATAAATACAAAAAAAAAAAAAAAAACACGTAAAATGCATAATAAATTACTTCAGACAAAAAATATTAAAGTATGAAATTATGTGCCCTTTTCAAAAGTTGTGACATAGAAGAGAACATTGGCAGCGGCAACGGATCCTATCTGATTCTTTATTCTTCATCTAGCCACATTTTGCACCTAGGTTCAATGCTAGCCCAAGGTACGTTATATATGGCAAATTAAAGGACTGGAGCACACTATAAATACCAGCACCAATGAGCATTATCAGTTCATCAACGGAGGAAAGATTGGGTAAATAGACATCAGAGATTACCCCTAGAGTTCCCTCGACTACTTCATTGAGTTCTTGAAGAGAAAACTACTCACTGAAGTGTTTGGGGAACTCCTGTGGTTCTTTGATAATATCGCAATGTGTTTATTAGATAACATTATACTCTCACGTTGATCATAAGTAAAGATTATTGTATTGTGAAATACACCACTTAATATCCATATAATTTATTATATAGTAAGTAAAACGAAGTTACCCTTCTTGTACTTTGTTTATGTGTTTTTTTTTTTTTGTCATGTACTTTCTATTATTTGTTGTCTTGACACATCCCATTATAATTTTTTTTAAAAAAAAATCACAAGAGAAAGCATGGCTCAATACATTCTTCAAGTCTTCGCCTTCAAGCAGAAAAAGGAGGCCCACCTTCCAACAGCTCCCATTGTTCTCTGAAGCAAAAGTCAATATTTATGGACATTGGAATTCAAGCTAGATATGCATTTTCCGTTCAGGTAACTTGCCTTCTGGCTGATCAGTCCATTGAGATAGTAATGCAATTAAGAAACTGCGACTCTGTTTGGCTCAATTTTTGGATACTCAATACTAATTTTTGTAAGTTCAAAAATTAAAGTTGACTTGATTAACTTGATTCTATAAGAGCTTTGTATAAAAGCTGAAGCTAAAAAATAAAAAATAAAAAAATCAAAAATTTCAAATTAGAGCTTTTCAAAAAAAGTTTTTTGAGAAGCTGTTTCTTCGTCATATTAACAATTGCAAACTCAACTCCTAAAATACAAGGCCAAATAACCAACGACTTTTATTTAACAACACTTTTGCCTAACGGCTAAAGTTCGATTATTAAAAACTTTACAACTCAACAGTACCAAACAGAACATGCATGATTTGTGACCATGGGTGTTTGAAAAGTTCGTCGAAACAGAGAAATACAAAAAACGGAAGCAAAAGGAAAGTTGAGAAATACGAAATCGAGAATGATTTGGGAGTAGGAGAGAAGGAGGATTTTCCGGATTCATTCAATACCTCAGGCAAGTTACTTCAAGATACAGAAAGATGAACCATGGCGGAAATTCTCACTCACTGTGTCAACTTGTAACGTTCCATGTTGATAGGAAAAGATAATAAGTCAAGATTCTAAAGCTTATGATGCTAGTCTTGCTTGGGAATATGGCACGTAACTCAGCTCCTGAACATGAAGTTTCAATTCGTCGTGACGAAGCACGCAACTCAGCTCCTGATTTTGCTGTACCATCCTACTCGCATCTCCAATTCTTCTCGGCCTCGTGGTTGGTGGGATGTATGACTTCAATCAAATTGGAAGAAAAATAGCAATAACAACAACGGGAACTCTGGTGGATCTTCAGGAAACTCAAACAGACCGCTTGTGGTGTGTTTGAGTTGTCAAAAGATCCACCAGAATTCCCACTGTTATTGTCGTTATTTCCTTACAATTTGAATTGCCAAAAGAACGATTTTGTACCCCACCACGAGGCTGAGAAAAATTGGAGATGCGAGTAGGATGTACAGCAAAACAGGAGCTGAGTTGTGTGTGTGCTTCATCACGAGGAAGTGAAACTTCATGTAAAGTAAGTCTATCATGAAGTTCTTCAAAGGTTAAGAGAGCATCACTTGCACGAATAGCTGCAGATATTTCTTTGAATTCAGAACCAAGTCCATTTTAAAGCAAACATAGTGAAACCATCTTTGCTTAAGGGAGCATCAATCAAAGCCAATCGTTCGAATGGTTTGAAGATACTCAACGATTGGACAATTGTCAGCGAGAAATATTGGTTATTTCTCCCTTGAGATTCATAACACGGGAAACATGAGTTGTGACTTGTTTGCAAACAAATGGTGTAGCTCTGTAGCTCGGCTTCACGAGATGTTTGAGCTGCCGAACAGAGAGGAATAATTAACTCCTTCAGAGAGATGCGAGTATATTTAGGATTGATACTTGATAGATGAAGTTGGAGATGGACATTTAGTAGAGGCCATTTAAGTTATCCCATTAGATCATACCTTATTAAAAGCGCATCAAATTGCACTTTCCATGATGGAAAATCTGAATGAGTGAGCCTAAGAAGGAGTTGAGCTGGTACGTTAATGGAGATAAATGTTGTCTAAAACAGAGGTTGATGAGGAAATTGGAACACTGCTTCTAGGAGTTGTATTTTCGGCGGCAGCAGTATTCACAACTTGAGTCTAACTAGATGAATTGTTTGAGCATGAATAGCTAACATATTATCCCCAAAAGTTACGCATAAATGCATAACGTCCCCTCTTATGCTTTCAAAACTATTTAATTACCGCCTATACTTTTAAAAAGTATATTTACACGTCCCATTTTAATTAGGCCGTTAGAAAAATTAATGGAAATCATAAGTTGACTTTTATGCTCTTATATAAAAGAATATTCTATCCCAAATTTGATATGCCCGAATCTATTAATCCAATCAATTAACCCCAAATCGCTACGTCTTGTGAAATCCAAAATCTAACTATCCCAAATATCTAAATGATTTTAATACCCTCTAAATTGTGCGAAAACATTTGCTATACCACCATAAGAGAAAGAATGGTGAATTAGAGATCAAGCCCGACCATTGATGAAGCTTTCAACCTGATATAGCAATCAATTCACTTAAGCATTCATTTTGTTAGAGAAGTGCAAAAGAGCTGCTGACTTGGTGAGAAGAACTGCCAATCAAGTAGCGGACTTGGTGGCTCAAATGGTGTGTGAAGGAAGACTTGAAAAAACATGGGTCTTGAACCATCCATTGGAATTTAAAAAAAAAGAAAAAAGAAAAAGTGAGGTTCTATTTAAAGATTCTCTTGATGTTAGCATTAGGTTGGGATTGTTTTTGTGGTTGGGTTCCAGTTTTTAGAAGTCTGCTTGGTTCAATCTTATTTTTAAGGAGGCATTTTTTTTTTCTTTTTTGCCTTCTATGTGTTCGTCGTAATGACTCTTTTTTTTTTTTTTTTACTCTATATGTTGTTTGTATGTATTCTTTTTGTGAGTAATGAAATTATGAATTTCAGAATTTAAAAAAAAAAAAAAATTGTTGTGGTGTTCGAGTAACAATCATTGTGTATGACAATAGACAACAACATTGTTGCACTTGAGATGTTTGAGCAAATGGCCCAACCAGCTCCAGCCCTTCCCTGTCTTTGCGGCTCTTCATCTGTTCTTCTCTTCTCTCTCTGGAGTTGATATTGGGTATATCCAATCTGATAAACATAGTTCTAAAGGTAATTCACCACACTCATATCTCATTAGGAAATAACTTATTTCCATTACAAAATAATGGAAACTAGATACAGGCTGAAGGCCAACTAACAACTCATTCATGTGATGGAAAACAAATACAAGCCAAACATGAAAGGCTTTTCGCTTGAAGAATTAACTCCACCATTGGTGCATAGCAACACCATCATCTCTCAACTTTCCGAACAATGCCAAACACAAACACCACTGCATCAAATGTTTTTTTTTTTTTTTTCTTCTCTCAATAGCCATGTTCATTTAGTAGTGAACAGAATACATTTTATATTTCCTTATTTTCGTGAGCAATTAGTCTCTCAATAGCCATGTTCATTTAGCTGTGAACAGAATATATATATATATATATGTATGTGTGTATGTGTGTATGTGTGTGCGCACGTGTATCGTATGTTAAAAAAAAGAAGAAAGAGACAAGGTTAATATGGTCCAAAATAATTCTTTCACATGAAAAATAGTTTAGATTCTTAGCAAAGGTGTGTGTAATGCAATTCTCGTTAAATTTGACGGAAACCTAACGGCAAAGGAATTATGTACACACCTCTAAAAAATACAAGGGATAACCATGTAGTTTTAAAAGTATACGAGGGTATGCCCAAATTCAATGAGTAATATGCTACTTATTTTCCCTTGAGAGACAAATTGGATCGGTATACCATGCAATGAATTCCGCAGGAGCTGTTAAAGGAGAAGATGTGTGTATTGCTTTTGAGTGAATGCTACACAATTATAATTTGCAATGCTGACTAACAAGAATTTAAATCGTAAAAGCAAGCAAATTTTAAGGGAAATCAACTGATATTTGTTACAGAAGATAAATGGAAGTAAACAGATATCAGGAAGAATAGGACTAGTTAGTTGAGCAGATAATTATGCTTTTACAAGCATATTATGTTTCGTTTTCACAGATGGACACATGCCAAATGTGGAAAAATAAACATATGGCCACCGAACAGAGAAAGAAGAGCTAACTCAATACATCAATAAATTAATACACAGGGACTTTTCGAGGATGAAGATTTTTGTTAATAGACAAGCATACTAATCATACATACATACATACAAAATTTGAAGTCAGCAAAGAAATTTACACTAGAAACTAGAGAATATAATCTTTCTAGGCTTCATCTCACAAGGGGAGATCTTCGGTGGGATGCCAATGGAGAAGCAGAGGGTGTCGCACGCAGAGGTGAACGATGTTGTTTCAATGGTGACATGTGAACAGCATCTATTGCAGCTTGATGCCCTAATTGGGAATGTCTGGCTGCACTTTTCGGGGTATGGATCTGTTCTAAGGTGGCTAGTACCTCGGACATTCGTGGCCTGTGCTTTGGCTCTGCACTTAGACACTGCAATGCAATAGAAGCAGCTCCAAATGCTGCTTTCTGAGGGTACTGGCCCTCCAACTTGGTGTCCATAATTCTGAACAATTTTCTTTTGTCACCCAAATATGGTCTAGCCCAATCTACAAGATTCTGTTCTATGCCAACCTTTGTTTTGTCAACAGCACGACGTCCAGATAACAATTCCAGTAAAACAACACCGAAGCTGTATACATCACTTCTTGCACTCAGACGACCTGCTCATAGCGTCAACCAAATTACTAACAGTCAAATTGACATGCATAATTCTTAACGAGGGAGCAATAACATCAAAATAGACAGACCTGTAGCAACATATTCTGGTGCAGCATAGCCCTGTGTACCCATTACCTGAGTAGATACATGTGTCCTATCACCTGTTGGTCCAGCCTTTGCCAAACCAAAATCAGACAATTTCGCATTGAATTCCTGCATTCAGAAAGTAACTTTAGTGTTGTGGTCCAAAGTACTTATTCACATGCAAATCCAAAACAAAAGTAAAAAAGAGTCACATCTATGCAATATACCGAATCCAAAAGAATATTAGAAGCCTTAAAATCCCGGTATATCACTTGTTCTTCAGCATCATGCAGAAAAGAAAGGCCTCTAGCAGCACCAATGGCTACTTTTATTCGTGTTGCCCAAGAAAGAGGTTGAGAGCCTCCTGTGAATCAAAACAAGACATCCAGGGTCACAAAATGCTATTAGACCCAAAAAAAGATGTGATACTTTATTTGAAAATTTCTTCTACTGTTTAGATAGAAAAAGTGGATCAGCATCTTCTAGCGTAAGGCTCAGGCAATATCAAGAAGCAGTGACTTAGCAATTGGCTAATAATAGAGCATAAAGGTTAAAACTAATTTAAACTAATACAGCTTTTTTATGAAAAGAGGTCGTGTCTCAATTCTGCACCTGCAATTTTATAGCCCTAGCATCAAAGCACTGCAATATGCAGAGGCCCTACACGTCACCGCAAAAGTAGTACATGTCTAATAAGTCAGTTTTAAAAGAATCTAAAATCTCGATGTAAACACAACTATCTAACTGCTTGAAACAAATTAACAACTCTTAGGATGATATTTCAACTGGTATAACAAAAGAAATTATGTTAATTTCCAGTCAGTCAAATCTTAGTGTTAAAAACCCATATTAGTGGCAATGCGTGGACTAGTGCACCTTCCAAACACCAACACATAGGTAGATAGATTATGTATAGCTTGATTCCAGGACGGAAGGAAAGTCAGAATAATGCTCTGCACCTCCAACACCCCCCACCCCTCCCCCCCAAAAAAAAACCAAAAAAAAAACCATCCCAACTCTCTTCCTTTATCCTGCCAATTTTGTTGGAAAAGAAGAAGAAAAATAAAAGAAAAGGGAGAATACAACAAGGAGATGGAGATAAAGAAATGGAAGGAAGAAAAACAAGCATGAAAGAGAGGAACAGGGAGGTGGAAATTAATTATCAAGAATGGCAAACAACAAATGACAGGTAGAAGTAATGTCAAGAGATTTTCATGAACAAAAGAGCAACAGCATTCCATTGTTCATAATGGCAAAGAAAGTGTTCAAACAATCTTATTTCAAAGTTGAGAAGGCCAGTTTAGAGCAAGGCATACTTCTAAATAAATGGTTTTCCAAGCTTCCTTTAGGCATGAATTCATACACTAAAAGCCGGTTGTCACCCTCGGTGCAGTACCCAATAAGCTTCACCAGATTTGGATGACGAAGTTGCCCAAGATAATTAACTTCTGTCTGCAAATCATTGGCTTCCTTAAATGAACCAAAGAAAAGGTCAAAGTAAAGAAAACGTAATGATACCACTCAGAAAACTTACCAACCACTCCTTATGGCCTTGGTAGCCCTCAGGCTTCAGCTTCTTCACAGCAATCACCATTCCAGATCCAGGCTTGGTGGCAGTAAGTGTATGCTCATCCAACCATCCTTTAAAAACATATCCAAATCCTCCTTCCCCAAGAAGGCTGTCAGGTCTGAAGTTTCTGGTTGCATTCCTCAGCTCATTAAATGAAAATGATTTAACATGTGGAGATGACAATATTTCAGCTTCAGATCTTGGAGTATTAAGATTCTCAGAACTGCTTCTTTCACTGTAATTTGGAATACTTAGGTGGGCAGGACCCAAAGAATGGCCTTTTTTGCTGGAAGATTTTGTGGCTTCAGATGCTTAACAAAACAAAAAACTTTTAGTAAATAATCACTTAATAATTCATTCCCATAAAGAAGGGAGCTCCATCACATTTTGCTTTAAGCAAACAAATATGTCACATTTAGCAAACTTTTCTTATAAGAGGTTTAATTTTTAGCCGAACTTCAAGCAAGACCCATCATAGATCTATATACAATATAAACTTTATATTACTTTTATTAATTGATGAAAAAAATAGCAGCAATATTTTCCAAGTGACTTGTCTCCTCACAGTCCAGAAAGAAGGGGGAGACCTGAAGGCATTCCGAGTTCATAAAGTTAAAACTCAACTCTCCAATTTTCCTGACTAACAAAATGTGGCTGCTCTCTTCCAACAACACACTCATCTCGACCTCCCACAATGTCCATTATGAAAACATTTTTGCATGCTATACCCCTCTTGGCTTATTTCTTCAGCTCCTCATTTTGAGGAATAGTAAGCCCTGTAATTTCCATTAACACTGACAATTTCAAACTTCAAATTCAGTTTAACTAAGCCATCATTACCAGATGTAGCTAACTTTCAAAGCCATCAGCTTTTGCTTGAATACAGAAAAGATTGCATATTTTAACAAATATTCCACAGTGAATATTAGTGAAGAAGCAATATCCTTAAACAGAAACATAACCATGAAGAGCAAAAAATGGAAGTAAGCCACTTAAAGCTCCAATTATATACTAAAGCCACTTAAAATTTATGGGGGAAAAACATTTAAAAAAAAAAAAAAAACAACAACAACTGGCCCATGAAAGAAGCATCAGATAACTTAAATAAACTAAATTCTGCATCAGAGTTCAGAGAGAGAAAAATCCATGGCAACTCTGAATTTCTATTTCTTGAAAAATCTGAAAATTGAAACAGAATTATTTTATAAAACACTGGAAATTATCGGAACTAATTTAAAAAAAAAAAACCTAAAAACTTGACAAGCAAAGGAGAGATAAAATAGAATTTATGCATTCACAAGGATAAACATTATGACCCTAAAAGCAACACCCACCAAACTGTGCTTGAAGCTAAAAAGGAGTCAACTTTAGGCCCATAAAACCAAACTTTATACAAGAAAGCCAAAACTAATCAAGATTTGCAATCATGAACCGAAAATTTCCATGAACATCATCACCTCAAAAGACCAACAAAACAAACTTAAACAAGCAACTAAATGCCAAGTTAAGAAAGGAAAAGAAAAACTACAATCTTTATCAGCATCACATTTCATCGAACATAAATTCACAGAACAAAAACACACACACAAACATACGAAAGAAATAAGAATTACCAGAAGGGGTGTTAGAGCTCAGAGTTGCATCAACTTTAGCTGAAGAACCAACGCAGTTGCCCATCAGATACGGAGGCCGAGAGCCCAGTTGGGGTATTCACTGGTGGTGGTGATGATGGTTTGGGGGGGGGGGGGGGTGGCGTGAAGGTTGAGGACAAAGAATCTTTAAGGTATTACCAATCAAAATTCACAACCTTTAATAGAAATTAAAAGCTAGCTATAAATGCAACAGCGTCGTGTTTAGCTGTCTAAAGCTTTTTTTTTAAGAAGTCTAGCACCTTTTATTTATCTTCTTTTGTATGTGTATATTTTTGTTCAAAATTTGGGACGTTAGAACAGAGAATAAAAGAGATGGATATGCAGGACAAACACAATTTTACGTGATTCGGCAACCAAACATATATATATATATATATATATATAAGTATATTACTGAGATTAAGCTAATAGTTGCAAAAATAGAAGACTAATAATATATTATTAGTTCAAAGATGTAGATGAAAGAGTGACAAGTGAAAGTGAAGGGAAGGAAGCTGAGGAGAGACTTCAGCAAGTTTTGGATTCACAACACGTTTTTTGAAAGGAAAGAAGAGATGAAAATGGGGATAAATGATGAGAGGCTGCCACACACACCCCAACAAAAAAGGTAATTTCAAATTTGTCATGTAAGTGATAAAAAGATCATACGTGTTATTATAACTTCGAAATTTTTTGCAGTTTCCTAAACTATTCTTGTCGTGACCATGTTTTGTTTTTCCTTTGATTTTTCTTTTCTTCTTTTAACGAGTAATTTAATTAAATAAGAATATAATAAATTTATTTTATTATATGATTATAAATTTAAATGTAATGTTTTCATTCTCTCGTCCACTAGGCGGGCAATTTTTGTTTTCCATCCGAAGATGTTTCTTGTCCTCGACGTTTGAGTAGGCTGCCAAATCATTTCTTCTGATGGATCATTTGTTTTCTTGGCCTTTGATTTAAAGTTAAAAGAATATTCTTTAAAATTGTAACAATAATGTAGACTTAGCGTTCATTTATATTAAATGTTATATTATAATTCAAGTGGATTTGTCGAAAGTGTTCTCGATCTAGATCAATAAATTGATTTTGCAAATTAAACGCAAAGAAATACTTCCTTGTAGACATGATTGAATATCTATCTAAGAACTTAGATGAGTGGGCACTTACCTACCTGCAAGAGAGAAATGAAGAGTTTTATTTTGTGGGTTATATCTGGACGTTAAAATGAGTTGGGAATTCACAAAAGGAAATGAATTAGTTACGAGTTCAATAAAGGCCTAAAGGATTAATGTATATGTTACCTCAATACTTAATTGGTTGTTGCTAACTTGATAGTTTGGGAATGTGAGAATAAGCCATAGGCTTTGTAGTAATGGCAATGGAGCTTAAGGCAAGGTCTGAATCAGGGGTTGGCTCCGGCTACTCATGAGTTTAACTTTGGACCAAGACTACGGAGGTATCGTCTATGTTGTCCACTGCATGAGTTAAAGCTTTTATGATATTGTGTTTCGTCATTCTAGTGGGTCATAATTTTCACACCAATCACATTTATTTAGGATAAAGAAAATGTTGTATCCAATTTAAAAATCTAGAAAGGAAAAATTAAATATTGAAAATCTAGCGATTTGCACAAGTGACGGAATACTTTGATTGTTTGTGCCATACAAGATGGACCATTCTCCAATTCCATTTAAGTGTGTTAGGAAGTTTGGCGAAGGCTCCAATTAATGCCATTGCAAAAACATGCACCTGATCTGAAGACAATTTTTTATACCAAAGTGTCCTTGCACCTAACTTCTTTGAGGCCGACTCATATTTGTCTCATGAGATTTGACTTTCACACACACACACACAAACTTGTTTGTCTTCTTCACCACAAAAATTCTCTCTCTCTCTTGCAAAACAGACTGCTTTTTAATTTTGTCTAGCATTTGATTTTGGAGAATAATATTATATATATGATGCTTGTGTTAATATATATAGAATAAGATAATTGGATAAGAAAAGTTATATAAAAGAAATATTGAGCGAATAACTTAATAAACACTTGATGTGTATAAGCTTTCCCAAAATAGGATCTCATTTCTATATGTAATGTAATAAATTAATGATTTTATTTATTTTTTTTCTTTTGTTCTTTTAAGTGCTTCTCTATAATAAGATTTCGTGAAGAACTCAGTAAACGCTTAACCTCACACATAGTATTGCAAATAATTAAAGACAAGAATATTCCTAACCACTTTCATTTCTTTAACGTAAAAATTAAAACTTTAAAAAAGTCAAATTTCTTTAAAGATAAAAAGAAAAGGCACCTTTGACAAATATCTTTTGACCACCGAACAAAATGAAAAACACTCATCTTTTTCTGGGTCTTGAATTTTTCTAGATAAGATGGAGGGGGGGGCGGGGGGATGTGGTTGTTGTTTTTGGTTGGACCCCAAAGACGAGGCACGTGACAAAGCAAGGCTGGGAGTCGAAGTGTCATATTCCACAAGCTTGAATAACACACAATTTTTTTTGACAAAAAGAAGAAGAAGCCGCTTTTCTTTGCATTTTAGCTTGTCTTTGTACGAAGGCACTTTAGCATAATACGAGTTGGTGGTGGATTTTAAAAGGAATTATGCACCTGCATGTACGAGAGTCTGATAATTTAATTTGTTGGTGGTAAAGTAATCATAAATAAGATATTAGTTTTTTAATGTTGATAGGGGATCGGTCCTAACTCGATCACCCTCTACCAACCTCTTTCGAGTCCGTAAAACTAGTGTTACTAGGCAAAGAATGGCCCCCCGATCCCGATGTCCCTTCCTAATCACTTTTTCTCCACGCACCCAATATGTTATCCACTGCATTTGTAACATGTACCTCACAGGGATTTTACAAATAATCTCAGCACATGAAAATCAAGGTAAACTTTTTTCATTTTAAGAATACTTCCAAATAGAGAAGATTATCTTTTCACTCTCTTTTCAAATATAAACTTTTCATAAATACTCTCTAATTTGAGTGTCGAAGAACCTTTGACCAACACCATATAAATAGTAAACTCTCGTTGTTTTACAAGACACGTCAGCATTGGACTCGCAATATTTGGAGGACACATCTATTAACTCGTCCTTTGCAGAATTAAGCGCATTTAAAATGGTGTGGTCGTATAAACATTGGATAAATCAATTTGTTCGTTTATCATAGTTAAGCGCCTTTAAAACTCAAAATCAATAAATCAGCAAGTACTAAAAAATTTAGTACTCGACAAGAAGTACAATTAAACTGAAGATATTCTTAAGATCTAGCCTTAACCTGTCCTCGAAGAGATTCATTCTTCTAGGAATGAAACATTAAATGTATAATGTTGATTCATTTTGGTTCTTCAGCAATCGTACCTCAATCATAAGCAAAGATAGAAACAGATCTGCAGAGAATAATATGCAAGTGTGAATGGAAAGCAGTGAAAGGTCAGCAGCCAGTTACAATCCTTAAATTAGTGTCTCTAGAACCACATGTTTTTCTTATCTTGACAACAATGTTTTATCATGTACAAAAGGGTTCTGTAAATGAGTTGACTTATTTCAAGAAGGTAGCTTACCTTGCCTTCCACTTCAAGCGTATGAACCTGTCCAAACTCTACACCCGCAGCTGTCAAGGCAAATTAAGTCATTAATATATTGTAAAAGCAGGGTGGAATCCAATCACAATCTAAAATTTCTAAGCGGTACCAGATTCATGCAGAATTTATCTCTGCTACCACTTGTAATAATTCACGTTCAACTATTCGTCTGCTACTACATTGAATCTAATTAATTTATCCAAAATACTTAAATTAGTGTTAGCAATAATAACATACTTAAGTCGTTATAAATAAAATGCAAATCTCACACAAGATCGATTTGTGATGGGGTGTTATATTTTTCGTCTTGCACATGCCATGAAGACACGTAATTGTTTCGATTTAAAGTATTGAAATAAGGATCACTTATAATATTACAAGTGAAATTTAAAAATTACATATATTATTTTGTTATAATCATATCAAAATTTATCATTATATTAAAATTTTCTCGTGAAATAATACTATGAGTAGATTCACTCCCAAAATATTGATATCGTTTATAAATATTGAGAAGAGTGTTGATTTGTTTTAAGATGACGACTGCATGATGAATTAGTTGATGCTAAGCGGGGGATAGTTTTGACATCATGGCATATCTCAGCTAAACATGTAGAACGCGTTTCGGTGTGGTCATCACAAAGTCAAGATATCATCATTTCGAAGCTTGAGCCTTGAGGCCAAAAATTTGGGGCCCTTCTACCCCATTCATTACTAACTTAAAAGAATTGCATAAGAGTAATAATTTAAATTTAAATATTATGAGGGACAAAAATTTGAACTGATGACGAAAACTAAAAAGAAAAGCACAACAAGAGAGACATACATTTAATTTCCTACAAATTATTCTAGTGTTAGTATATATATTTTATGTATGGGCTGAAAATTTGTTTTGGTTTTAGATTTAATCAGTCAAAGAGTTACATTTTTCACAACCTAATATATCCAACAATATATCTTGTGCAAGATTATGTTGTATTTTAATTCACATAAGATGCGTACTTTATGATGATAATTAGGACTATATCTTTTTTTGTATAAACAAGTATTGTAACACTCTTAATATAAATTTGAATAATCATTCAACTTTCTTTAAAACAAGAGAACTTACTGTAATCATAATAACTATGTATAAAATTCATTCTAATATTATAGATTCTGAATTCTAAGAGTTCATTCTAATTAACAAATTTAAAAGGTGAACCAAAGGTAATAACGAACCCCAAAATAGAAAATTCTTGGTCATTTATTTTTGAACTAATAAGAGAAAAGCAGCATCGGCTCCAAGGAAAGGGGACATGAAAGCAAAACATGACAACAGAGCCAAAAAAAAAAAAAAGATAAACCCAACAGCCAAGCTAAGGAATTAATTGCCTACTTGGCTGTACCTTTTTGAAAATTCTCAGCATGCGAAAATCCTTTTTCACACATCAATTTACTCGCTGGAAGTGGATGATGACCCACGTCTATAATACAATTGTCCACCAAGCTCCTTTAATTTCCACGAACCCACACGAGGGGGGGATCACAAATGTCAACACAAAAATAATTGCGTCTGAGAAATTCTAAGTTAGGCCATTAATTAACCCTTTGAATCCACAACTCAACATGCTGATTGGACTAAGGACTAGCTCAAGGTTGAATTGATTGAAATTACCTTTTTTTGTTAATAATTACTTGGTTCGGATTCTATTAAAATATTAGAGTTGAATTGGGGGCACGACATGGCTTTAATTTTTCTTTTTTTTTTTAAATAAAAAAGAGACTTAACATGTTGAATACCCAAAAAGTCATGGGAGCATAGACTGTGGGTCGTTTTATGGAAGACCAAGTGTCATCGTGCTCCTCATTCTTCAAACACCACTAATTTATGGGGGTGACATAGGTGAGTTAGTCATATGGCGTGATCTCTTTGAAATATTGTGAAATTATTGTTGGATTTCGAAACCCATTGGTCCTCTCCCTGATAGAGCTGCCACTTATGTACATCCCTATTTAACATGTTGCTGGATTTCGAAACCCATTAGTCCTCTCCCTGACAGGGCTGCCACTCATGCACATTCCTATTTAACATCCCACTTGATTATGGGGTCTCTGATCAGGTGAGAAAGGGGTTCACCTCTGATTAACCCTTTTGAGAAACACCACTAATTTATGAGGAGGAGGAGGGGGGCGTGGAAAAAAGACATGCTGAAGAAATTCGACTTTCAACTCTCCCACCTTTACCGGGGAAAAAAAACAAAAGAAAAAAAGAAAAACTCTCCCAACTGAGCCTGATGTCATCACTCGTCAGCGTCAAGAAAATAGCGCACCAATTAAATCCTTTAGCGTAACATCAAAATTCAGTCATGAGAAAATTTTGAGGATTCTCATCATTATCACATCTTTAAGAAAAATATTTTCACGGGCAAAGCTTAAAAGGAAAGGATTTTCTTCACACGAGGAAGTATGGTGAAAATAATAAATTAGTATAGTAAATTTTTGTTCAATAAATTAAAATATTAAATTAGGTGATTAATCAACGTATCTATTTCGAGAGTGACACAATAAAACAAGAGACTAATAAGTAGCAAATGTCTCGAGACACAAATTAAGAAATTTCGCTCATTAGAAATTAATTTTCTTTGGTTCGAAAGTGAATCCAAACATCAATGTCCCCTTCCTCTTCTTTTTTTTTTTTTTCCTTAAAAAATTTCAATGCAAAGAGGAAGTGAATGGAGCTCTGATGAATTCTAAATTATAAACATTATCAACCGATTTAATAATTACGAATTGTTTATATAATTTGCTCATAATTGTTGAATTATGAAAAGAAAAATGATTTTTGGCCTAGTATAGTTTTGAGCAGCTCAAGCTTTCTTATAACGGGCCAAACGCAAGGTTGATTTGAAGTTGGAGGGCCCACTGGACACTCAAGCGTGCAGAGCAATCAAGCAGCGTGGGCCGCGGTATAAATTGGCTGGTTTTGGTATGGTTGGAGTAATGTCCACTTCTTCATATCTTGCATTTGAAAAGGTGTAAAAATAATAATTAATTGTAGGGTGTTTAGAGGTGTTTGCATAACACAAAGCCTACTTTGCAAAAGCATATATTAGGGGCAGCTATATCACTGATCCGCAGGTCCACAATACAATATGTATCAACAGTGTGAATAGTGCATGTTACTGTTTACGCATATTTTATGTTTATTCAGTATCCCATTTAGTTCCTTACAACT
Source organism: Cordia subcordata (assembly GCA_028554755.1). Classification (NCBI taxonomy): domain Eukaryota; kingdom Viridiplantae; phylum Streptophyta; class Magnoliopsida; order Boraginales; family Cordiaceae; genus Cordia; species Cordia subcordata. The sequence continues at coordinate 4,432,150 of JAPTOF010000020.1, forward strand.
ATTTGTTCACTAACTATTTGTTTAGTACCTTACAACTATTTGTTTAGTACTTTACAAATGTTTGTTCAGTGTCTTATAACTGTTTGTTCACTGATTGTTTGTTCAATGTTTCACAACTGTTTATTTAGTACTATTGTTTGTTTGGTATCCTACAACTATTTATTCATTATTCCACAATAGTTTGTTTGGTATCCTTGTTCACTGACTGTTTGTTCAGTGTTCTACAGCTGTTTGTTTAGTATTCTTGTTTGTTTAGTATCTTACAACTATTTGTTTAGTATTTCACAACTGTTTGTTTAGTACCCTTTTTTATTCAGTATCTTACAACTGTTTGTTTAGTACTTTACAAATGTTTGTTCACTGACTGTTTGTTTGTTCAGTACTCCCTAACTGTTTGTTCACAAATTTGCATGCTTGAAAGTCAAGGTGAGTTTTAATGCCAGATTGAGCTTGGAGTGTCCAAATGCTGTATAAAGGTATTGTTAGAATCACGATAAGGAGAGGAAGAGATTGGTAGTTGCTACATGGCAAGATGATGCCGAAATATTCAATGGCACGAGAAAGAAAACGATAGGCTTTAATGATGGATAGACACCTAGGAGCTTTTCTTGGACATAGTGCATATTATTACGATCAACTAAGAAAGTCGAATTTTATGGTGATATTTTTTCGGAGTGAGATGATCAGTGGCGTCACCAGTGAAACAAAGAAGAGAAAAGAGAGAGATGAGAGAGAAGACGAAGAGAGAAAAAGCATGGGTGCGTGTGTTGAGCTAGTATTGTTTTTTTATATATTTTTTTAATGTGAAGGAATGTGACACTTAATGAAGGACCATCTTGCGAAGGTACATTGTATAATTTGTAATATATTAAACTACAAGCATCCAAGTCAAACAAATTCATCGTCTCTTAGTTATTTTCTTTTCTTGTTTTTGGGTTAAGACCAAAATTTAATCATAGTTTAACGCAAAATGAAACACCTATCATAGACCCGATATGTTGACAACATTAATATTTTCACCATTTACTTCTCTTCACAAGATCTTTTCAAAACTGTAGTTTGATATTTGTCTTTCACTAAAGAAAAGTACAAAGTTCATCCTCCTCTCCACTCCGGTGGAGTCGAAATAAGAGGCTAGCAATCTAGCAAGTGAAGGGGGTATTTGATACTTATCAATCTATAGGCAAGCAAATTTTTAATCTAGCTCTAACAACCTACTTATAGGGTTTGTGGGCTGTACTAAGAATACACATTGGAAATTAGAAACTCTCTTCCAAATAGAGTAATGTGTAAAGAATGGCATGTAGATGAGAGAAACTTTGCTAGTTGACAAGCAGAAGCAATTTTTGAAGTTTTCCTTTTCTTTTTGGTCATTATCCTGGAAGTTGAAAATGTTAAGCTTATAAGGAAAAGAAAAGAGAAGGGCAATCCAATAGACAAAACTCTTTATGGGTGAGGCCCAAGTTATGTTTGGACTACCTAGACAGAGCAATTTAGCTGTCAACGTTGGATGTAAAAATGCAAAGATCAGAATGAATCGAAATTCCGTTCACAACTTCTGATCGGTCAAGTCATGTAGGCCCAAGCTGAACATCCAATTACTTTAATTTGAATTATCTTGTAAAAATTCGGATTTGATTCAATATACAACTTTCAATTTTTGGAGGCACGGCATCCAAAAGTCACTACGCAATGGGAGAATAATTTCAACAGATTCGTATTTGTTCTGAGACAATAATAACTAAGAGATAATCCAAATCCGACTGCTTCTAAATTATAAAGATTCAAACTTTTCTCTGCTTGTATATGCAGAAGAACCAAGCTAAGGCAAGAAATTTGAATTCTTTAACTATTCTATAGCCTGATGCTTGACATGGGGTAATTTTAAAATTAGTAAAATGGTGGACCAGAAGTGATGCTCACACTTTCTAAAAAGTTGTCCCAAATGATGAGGTTCTTAACTAATTGGTCCATAGTTGGTAAACATAAAAGCATTTAAATTACTACTTTACCCCAAGGCATAAGCCACTTAAGCTGATTATTCAAGGTCAAATTAAGTCTTAACTGAAATGTTACCCTGGATCTTGATGAAGAGTGATTGCCAGTAGGTGCTTACTTTATTTTGTACAGGCTTCCCTCCCTCCTTTCACCTATAGCTTTTTGCTAATGTCATCATCACACTTGTCTTCTGCCAACCGCTTGACCATGTTAAATATAACAGACTTCCCAGGAACCCCCAGAGAATAGCCACCATTACAAGTCTTACACATAGAGAGAAACACGTTATCAGTACGAGTCTCTTATGCAAGACACTAACAGGGAAGTGAAGAAGTTTCTGGGTCTTATTCGCAGAAGAGCATGCATGTTTTTCCTTCTGTAAGTCAGTTTTTAGCACACTATTTTCACAAGCTCTATGTCTACAACTTAAGCTATGGTTGGCATGTTCAAGTTCGTTCTTGCTTTGTTCTGCATTTGTGTGTATATGCTGTTTTTCTTCAGATTGCATTCATCCATCAGGAAATTTGTTTCTGTCAGAGAAGTACAACAGATAGGAAATATATTTCAACACACAAAATTGTCTTACATTCTTGACTTCATTAAATATGAAGTACATTATAGGTAAAGGCAAATAAACAAAAGAATGTGAAACACCAAACTGTTCTATAGTAGTCTGCACACCTAAAAACAGCATTTAGGAGTTCAATCACCTCTGATTGATCCTCTTTTGCTCCCTCTATTTCTTTTTTCTTTTTTTTTTTTCTGTTTTTATCCATCTTTCTTCTCTTTAACTTTATCTAAGTTGTAATGTTGGCGAGGTGCCTCCTACTTACAGTCTGCATAGCTAGGAAACTGTACTGTAGGTTCTGTACAATTGGCATATCAAGGCCAAAACTTTTGGGACCACTGAATACCCCTTATTCGAGTCCCATAACAAGACACACAAAAGAATGAAAAAAGAAAACAAAGCACACTGGAGATGAATGTCACCATTAAGGAGGTTACTCCAAAAAGAACGCAGATCATCTTGTGCGATCTTCAAGAAAAGCTAGAATGCACCTTAGCATTCTCTAGATGGCAAACAAGATCTTCATAGGCCTCTTTGTAAAAAATCAGGTCTGAATGACTGCGATCCAAGGAAGAAGAACTTGAAAAGTCAAGGCGAGAAAAATTCTCTACATGTACTGCAAACTCTGGATGAGTAGCTGGAGAAATTCTGGCATCCGCAGAATCTGAATGTGATTGAAAACTGAAAATGGTCATAGACTATGGAGGAGGACCCTTTTGCAGGGTGGAGGTTGTGCAGGACCAGCAGTTGGATTTGGTGATGTGGATTCTAGTCCGAGTGTTTTAAGTAGAAAGTGTCTCTCCTGAAACAGTTCACAGAGAATTATTGTCAGTGTTGCACTATAGTTTCAAATAATCACCGTTAGAACGACATACTGTCATGAATCTCTAAGTCAAACTTAAGCAAAAGAAACACAAGCATAGAGAATTACGCCCTCTTGATTAGCTGGAAGGCAAAGTAATTCAAACTAACATTAACATCACATCCTCTAGTTGTCAGATACTGCGATCCTTAAGTTAGCACACCAACATATTCTACTTAGGGGCTGCTATATCTGCAACAAATCTAATTGAGAGCCACCCTAAAGAAAATAAAATAAAGAATCAAAAATAAATTTTGTAAAACATTATGATTACATGTTAGTAGTGCACTTAATTGGAACAGCATTTCATGTAAAAGGAAAAAGTACAACTAGAATCTGTATGTTTGGTGGAACTTATGTGGGAGAGAGAATTAAGGTAGCTGTGAGGGAAGTTCAACATGAAAAGACCTTGAAGGTGAGAGAACACTGATTCTGTTTTCCAGAACCCTCAATAGAATTACCATCATATTCATTGCATATTTGCATGCTAAATTATGAGGATCCTGTGTTTTATAGTAATTACCAATATTCAAATCTCTCATTGCAGCTACATGTTCTGAAGAACTAGGAGAAAACCTAAAGGCCTACAGATATACCAAGGATTGTGTAGTCTCCAGAAATCAATAAAAATATCTGAGAAAAGGGAAGAATTAGTCGTATTGAAGTATGGTTTAAGGTTATCCAACTCTAATGACCACATAATTGTCACGCTTTAGATTTTGAATCATCTATGGACTACATATCCATCCATTATTGAATCCTGGAACTTTGTAGAGGTATTCTTCTCTTCTTAATTTGGCAAGATTTCTTTAGATCATCTCCTGTATAAACTGGCAATACCAATGGAAAATAATACCATACTTTGATCTATAGCTACTTCAACTCTCTAGTATAACTTCAAGTTGGACAAAGCCCCTTAATTCCCTACTGTAAATTCAAATTTGGAGAAGGTCAATTTTTTCCTGTTAACTTTGGTAGACTTGAATAACTTTTTCTTCATTTAGTAAGCATATGTATAGCAAGATGTATTCAATTAACACACTGGATGAGGCTCTAGCTCTGAACAGGGTTCAAAATAATGAAATAGACCTTAGCACCTGTTTGGTAAATACATCTCCAATTTCTTTATATTTCCTTTTTCGAGGAAAAGTATTTCATAAGTACTTTCGTATCTATCTCACACTATAAATGTCACAACCTCATGGACTCCTATTTATTCCAAGTAGGGCCTGGCCACTTCTAAGTAGTCATCAAGTTTCCAAAGTTGTTAAAGTAGATGTGCACCTTATGATAATAATACTGTCTTAGCCGGAAACACTGCTTTGGTGGTATAATCCGTTATATCCAGACAAGAGATGCTATAATGATAAAAACCTAGGCCCTTTATATCGGCAGAAGCAAAAATTTTGTTAATGGTGTAGCCACCACTAACAATAGGGGCTTAATATTTCAAAGAGTCTCATTTCTTACAGACACTATCATCAAGATGCAGAGGTCCTATTTCTAGCCCTGCTGAACTATTAGATTGACAAAGAATTCTGCTTCTGCTGCACCTGCTGGTTTAACTGTCAGGTAACTCAGTTTTAATCTACTCCTAACTCAGCTTAATATGAAAAGTAAAAAGCACATAGCACTCACACTTTCTGAAAAATTTGGTGTCGGAACTGCTGCTGCTAGAGATCGGAATAATGGCGTCACTTGAATGGGAGAGCTGAATTCCATATCTGGATTTTGACACAAAACTCCTTCAGTGGCTTCTAATGTCTCAGAATCTGGAAATATGCCAGCTGAAATAGAGTCAGATGTTTGCATCAGCTTCACTGGTTGTACATGATTCCATCAGACAAAAGATTATCTCAAGACCTTGATGCCAACTGTTTAAGTTTACATACCTTTAGCAGTGTTCATGCCACAAGAAACTCCTATTTCACCGTCACTTGTACCATTTTGACCCCCTAAAAGAGCTGTTTGTAGTTCAGCTTCAATGTCTGGATGAGTAAGTGGACATTGCTCAGCTTGACCCTGTTCTGTCTTATCACCTTCTACATGGGATAGCAGAGTGGATCCAGTACTGTACTCAGAGCTGTCCGGAGAGGATGCTTGCAAATCAGATTGCCTGCACGAGAAACCGATCATATACTTTACTGGCAAAACTTTCTCTAACTAAACAAATAACTGCCTGCTCCAACTTTTTACCTCAAGGATGGTCGACTGCCTTCGTTGCTACTCCTTAAATCCTCTATGAAGTCCTTAATATTATCAAGCTGAAAACTTGAGTAGAAGTTTGTGCATTTGGATGTGTCACTTTCTTTAGTTTGACTGAGATAATCATGGAGTACCTGAAAATCACTTACGGTCATAAGTTAGGGGCATCGAAAATATGTAATCATCTCATTGTTTTCCTAAAGAAGCTGTTTCCCAACTATTAATAATTAAAGCCCTGATATCATAGAGGTCCTTCAGCATTACACTCGAACCACAAACAAACATAAATTTCCCCTTAGAATGGTTAAATTATTATTATTAACATAGACCATGAAAGCAGCGCTGCTCTGCTTTCATGGCACAGCAATGGAATTTGGCCAAACTTCTATAGTGCATTCATAACCTTGATCATTTAGTTGTCATAAATGGTATGTAATACTTTATGACAACTAAAAAATAAAATGTAACAATATTTTGAATCACAAGCACAGGAAAAAGACATCAATTACAACTATTTCCACCTGCCAAGCATTTTCTAGACTTTGATCTGTGTTTTCTGAATTAACTTTGAGAGCTAGGTTACTGAGAAGTTCTGCTTGCTGCATCAGACCTAGTATCTTTGGGTCATCCTTTCTCAGAAATGTTCCTTGGGTTCTATTGTCAGAAGCTGTTGGAGAAGTTCAAGAAAAGAAAAAGATTTCATTAGCCTTGTAACAATTTTAGTAGAAAATAAATTATCAGACTTTAAATTAGTGCATGATGTTCTCCAATTATTTTTTGCTAGTTCATTTGCAGGTAATAAACGTTTCATTGTTGAGTTCTATAGCAAGAAAGTCTTCTTCGGTTATTTACCATCAGTGAAGGCCTCATTCTTGTTGTCGACTTGCTGCTGAATTAACAAGGTGCCAGCTCCATTTTGAAAGTTCTGAGATAGTACTGCAAATGGAGGTCTAAGTAGCTGACTTTTTCTTCCATATTCACCAATTGATTTTTCTCCATTGTTGAGATCTTCTGAAGGATTCAAGATGTGAATCCTGCTAAATCACAACAGTGTTATTCTGTATATTGACACAAATGTAACTGTCTCATGATAAGGGATTTGCTACAGTTATTGTACCTCATCTTCTTATTGGGTGCTGTGGTTTCTGATACTCCAACTATGTTAAGTCCACTCGGAAAGATGACCCTCTTATTGTTTAGATTGATGAATGAAGTGTTATTCTCCTTTGCTAACGCTTCATGCTTTGCTCTCTTCTTGCATAGAGTTGAGAACCGATTCTTTACTGCATTATCCGTTCTGTTTAAACAGAATCAAAAGCTTTAGAGTCACATAACAACATGCCCATTACCAAGAAAAATCTCATGAACTACTCATTCTCCTCCATTTTGCTTTATATATTTCTTGTGGAAAGACAGGTAAGAAGAGCAAGCTGCAAAATTCAATTACCTGCCTGAAACCACCTTTGCAATTTCTGTCCATCTGTTGCCAAAGATTTTCTGAGCCTGTTCAAACATCACACAACCACTTAGTAATAAGAGAACTGCTGATCCAAAGTAAACCACAATATTACTCACAATTCCAATATCTTAATATATGCAATATGTATCAAACGGTGTTAACCTTTCATTGAAAAGTACAAAGGTAAAAGCTAGCTCGCTTAGGAGTGAAAATCATCCCAAACAGACACGTTGCTGACAATACTAAGGAGACCATCTAGGCGAAGTACTAAAAGCGTAAAACTTTCTGCTACACGACAAGAGAAGTTTAAATTTTCCCATATTTTGGAGCTTCGTGTATCTCTTGCTTATGAAACGAAATAGAAAAAGAAAGATGGAGAGAAATTTGATACAACAAAACATAAGAATTTCACCAAAATTGGCTTATCATTCTACAGAGTCAGTAATTTACCTCACACAAAAGCATGTCTTCCTCAGGCGACCATCCTCCTTTCTTGAAATCAGAATTCAAATAGGTGTACCATCTGTACCACAGATTGGCCCAACCCACATCAGATTTGCAGCAAAAACCAAAAACACCAGAAAACAGACCATTCCAAAAGGCTTTCCACAAACTAATGTTAGCATAAAAAATGGATCCAAATTCACCTTCTCCTGCATTGCCTGGTTGTCTTATCCTTAAATTTCGATGCAATTATTGTCCAACTGCAACCAGGTCAGGAAAACAATCCCTCAATTTGATTCATCCATAAGAAAAGATTGGTCTTTAGAATTAACTCAATACAATTCATCCCACCAAAATCAAACACAAACTAGTAAGTCTTACTTGTCAGTTCCATGGACTCGAATTTGCTCTCGCAGTATATCATCCTCCTACAACAAATCCAAATCATCCCAACAAGTCAAATTTCACAAGTCAACAAAAAATTATCACTTAAAAATGATATCAAATTATTAAAAAAAAAAACCCTGTTCAAGAATGACCAAACTAACTACAATCAAGAAGCTAAATACAGGGGAAAAAAAAAACTAAGATGTTGAATAGCATACCTCTTGAGACCATGAAACTATATGCCTTTCCTTGGGTTTGGGCACTTCACCAACACCATTGTCTCCTTTGCCATTACTATTGCTAGCCTTCTTCTTCATCGTCTGCATTGGCTATACCTTCCTCTCTGCTTTTGCATGCTCAAGTAAAAACACCTTTCTTTCAAGATTCTTATATAAAAAAAAATACAGAAAAAAGTTTCCAACCCCTGAAAAGATCAACAGTTTGACACCCTTTTTATCTTTCACGTTACAGCAAAGAATCACTAAACTGTTAGTCTTTTAGCCATTAAGCACATGGCCTCGGATTCGAATTTAGAACCCCCACTTTTTCACTAACACTTTGCTAATCCAAAAACAACTAGCTGCTTCTTTAACACATGCAAAGAAAACACTAAACACAGCACACCCTTCTTATATTTGACACTTATACTAACTAATTTTCTTCACTTCATCGATATTCGAGCCGTATAGATCATATCTACATGTATGAATATACAAATGCGTGTAAAATGATGATCAAGATTAGTTTCAAAAAGAAAGCCAAAAAAAGAAAAATGGTGTGTGTATAAAGGGTAAGGCTTTCAAGAGTCTTTTTGTATATTTGGTTGTATAGAGAATGATTAGAAAAATGGGGTAGGGTGGCTCTCTTTAAAATAATCAACGGATCCTTTGCTTTCGAGCGCGGGTATGGAGGCGAGTTTGAAAAAAGAAAACCCAAAAAAAAGAAAAAAAAAACGCTGAAATCCACGAGACTGTAATTAATAATGGTCGACTTGACTAACCCCACTCCCCACTTTGCACCACTCTACTGCTTTCTGTCATGTGTATGGTGGTTTCTCCTTGTCTGAATATGTGAATTTAATTCTATGTGTCACGATTCTGAGTCCAAAATTTTAAATTTGTAAATGAAATTAGTGTCATAATTGAAGGTAATGGTTTGTAGTGATCTATGATCATTTTAATATGTGTAATCTTGATGGATATTTTATGTTCAAAAATTAGAAGATTATACTAGAAAACCATAATGATGTGTCTCGTAATATGATTCGTGATCATCTTAATATATGGAATTTTAATGTGTCTAATGCTCAAAAAATAGAAGATTAGACTCGAAAATAAGATTAATGCTATGAATTTGAATTTCTATAAAAGACTTCTGTGTTATGTCTTACATCAATGTGTGTGTGTGTTTTTTTTTCTTGGTATGGTGGTGAATAGTACCTTACCATGTTCGTGACCCAACTATAGCACTAAAATACGATCACAATGCATTGGTTAGGTAGGGATACAATTTTTTTTCTTTTTCAATTCAAATGTTCTGGGGGTTTTTAGTGATGTTTTTGTAGGTCATGTACGTGATGATATTGGTGTATCTATATCTATATATATTTATATATAGATAGATATGTAAGTGCGATTGAATATTGAATTGTCTTGAAGGGTGTGGAGGGGTACCACATGGCAGGGTCAATAATCTGGCATGGGAATAGATAGGAGGGTGCAAGCCACGTGATCTCAAGAAGAGGAGTGTGCCTTAGTTTATATTCCAGGCTGTTGTGTTTATTAATTTTAATTTTTGTAAGTCTCTTTCTTTTTTGTTTTCCAAAAGTTTGATTTGAAGGGTGAAAATTTTCCACTTTTGGGCCAATGATTTTGGCCTATCTCTTTCTGAGTTGGATATTGCTGAAAGTGATTATACGTACAAAATTTATAACAATTCATGATTTGAAATGAAATTTGGATGAAGGGGTCATCAAACATTTATGAAAAAGACAAAGAAAATTCCAATGAGGGAATCAAGGGGTAAGTGCGTCAAAAAAACAAAGTTAATAGACTTCCAATTATGTTTTTAAATGCATAGATTTGATCATTAATTTGAGGTCCTTTAACTGCAAATAAATTTTGATGATATCGGATTTTAATAGTAGTAAACTATTCTAATCATTTTATCATATTGATCATAAAGTTTACATTTGTAAATCCATCGACACCAGCTAACTCTCCTCGAGTACAGAAGAAAAAAAAAATGGAAACAAAAGGCCACAGAAAGTACAAATTTTGGCTATATTTCAATGACAAATAATCCGAATGTGTGAAAAAATTATTAACAGACGACTTTTTGCCTCTTAAAGTCAAGATTTCTGTCTCTTGCCGCGTTTTGGGCCATGATAAATGTTTGACATACTTACCACATAGGTTAATCACCAGTTTACGCCTTTAATGATTTTTATCTCTATGGTCTTGGAGTGGTAATTTTTAATTGTTTCCTGTTGCAAATTAAACAGATTTTTGAACAAATCATATCTCAGCCAGTTAATGGCCATAAATGATACAGGAAGCCACGAGCTGCTAACTGGATTTCTTTTTATTATTTTACAACAAGAAAATCAGACTATATTTGATTCATTTCAAAATTAAAAATTCTGTAATACAGTTTCATATTCGGAGACATACTTTGAATTAATTAAGATTCAAACAACATATACAACGAGAAAACATAATAATCCTAGTAAATAAATCATTACGCAACCATTCAATTCCTTCTGATTCGATAACGAAAATTTTTACTATTTATTTATGTTGGAAATTTTTTAGGGTATGAAAATTGAAATCAATGAATACAGTGACAGATACCTAGCAGTCTCTGTCTAGTTTAATGAAAGGACCTCGGTTTCATTTCAAACTTTGCTTCTGGGGCACGCCCTAAGGCTTAGCCGGCTGGTGATGATTATATTAATTATTAAAATATCAGGGGGGGGAAATATTATTATAAATCTTAACGTTATAAACTTTAAATTCTAGTATTTTCTATCTTTTTATATAAGAGACACTCCTATTCCCGATAATTTAAAAAATTACACTATGTTTCGTAATGTCTTGTATGATAATTAGCCTACAAAACCCACTCCACCAATATGAGGAGCATTCGAAGTTCCTATACATATGACTGTTTTACAATCCGACTTTTTCTTGTATCACTCTGTTTGGTGTGCCACGCCACGTGGAAAGAATTGCCACGTGGATCAATGGGAAGATATACGTAATGTGTTGTCAATTTTTTGTTCTTTTTTTTTGTCCTTTTTCCAAATCACTGTAATTATTGGAGCAAGAATTGGAAATTTGTAGACGTCTCTTTCTTGAAAATGATATCTCCCGCCAAAAAGGAGGTATTGATTCAAGTGATAAAACTGCAAAAATCCTGTGTTAATTATTTTATATATGATGTATGTGTGTTTGTGTGTGTGTGTGTGATATGCATGAAAGATACATATACATAGAGGAGGCGCATGCAAAAACAAGTGCTTTATGGAGATGGGGAATCTAAGTGTAGCATGTAAAAGGAAACTGCTAGTAATGGGGTTGGAAAAATTCTGATGAGGAGCTAACTTTTGCAGAAGAGGAGATGAGAGAGTGAAATTTTTGAAGGGGGTCGGTGATGTTTGTCCCACAAAGCAGCCATCACAAGAAGTATGAGATTGGCCTCCAAAAAAGGGGGCCAAATGGTGATAGAGAACCCTAGGCAAAAGGTTTTTGCTAAAACCCTACAATTGCTATGCACTAACACTAAATGACACATTGTTTTTCAAAAGAATAAAAAAGAAAATCTTCCTCCCACCATGCTTGATCCTCTCATTGTACCTTAAATTTGTCATTTTCTCATTCTTGATTGATCATGAAACATCGCAAGCCCGTGATAGTTTTTCTTTATAACAGAGAATTATGTTTCAAGAGTTGTTGGAGGTATGGGGTCTCAATGTTTCTCATGCAACTCGATGTTATCATGTATATGTATACATAGGCATTGGTGCTTAACAACACAGCCGGCCAGTGTCATGAGAGCACTGTGAATCCCTCAAGCCCACCCTTAGAATGTGTATAGACAACGCTATCTGCCATTGAAAGATTAAAGTTGCGCCTTAGCTATAGATTTTAGCGTAGTGCTAAGCACTTCGATCCTACGAAAGTTTTTCAAACGTATACTAAAATTCAAATCCTAAACACATGAGACGATCCCGCTTACAATTCACAACGCATCTTTAATTTTTTCTCCGGGCTCTATGGAATGTCAATTTCACCTTTAGGTTATCTATTCGTCGGTCGTTTGGTGATTCTGGTAAATAGCATGTGATGATGTGATTTGAATTAGACTAACTGTTTTTGCAAGATCAAGTTATAAATCAGCTCTTAGAGAGTCCAAGATGCTAGAATATATTCAAAGCAATGGGTAATAATTAACATGAATGCAGTTAATATACAATCTCTCCAGACAATTTGCAGTACTTTTTAGGTCAACAGTAATTTACTCGTGACAGTCAAATGGTAAAATAAGGGTGTGGATGAAATATTAATGATGAAAATTCAGTACTTTCATGAGCATCTATGAACTATGATCCATTAATTTGGGCATTCAAAAACTCACTTTTTACTCATGACATAGAAGTGGAGAAGCAGAGGAGCGTGTTATAAACTTATAATACAAAAAGGAAATTAAAGATGAAGTGATCAAATATGAATGTGGCATCAAAACTGCAAATGGATTTGAAGCAATCAGAATACCTTTGGAGGAGCTTCTTTAAAAAAGGTTTTTTTTTTTTTTTTTTGCATCATTAAAACTTGAAAGATTGTGGGCTATCTAATTTTACTTGGTGGAAATTTGTCATTCCTTTTTATACCATTGTCGTCTGGAAGCTGGCCTAGCTCTAATTGCATTTCCCCACCTCCAAATTATACTTGTTAGATTTTTCTCTGGTCAGGAAATTATGCCTATTAAATTAATCCACAATAAATGAGAAAAGAAAAAGTTTCTTCATAGCTTTTCTGACTCTCAATTAATAATATTGTATTCTATTTTATCGGCATGGCTTTGTTGAAACTAGTTGCCACCATATCAAAGAAGCATTATATATAATAAAGGTTCATCTTAACCAATTGTCACGGTTTAATACAATGCTTAAGTATACTAGGGGTGAATACAAATTGTTTAAATCGACCAAACCAATTCAACCAACTGAAAATTTTGGGTTGGTTTAGCTGCTTTACATAGCTATAATCCAAATGGTTAGTTTCAGATGCAAATCAACTTGTTTGATTTGGTTTGAAATTGGTTTGAAATTGGTCCAAAAACCAAACCAAATCAAACTGAACTTTATATAGTCATTCCTAATTATGTGTATAATAGTTAAACTTATAATATGAATGGTAAATCAAAGTTGATATATTAGTTAATGTTTTTTCTTTGAAATTATTGGATAAATTTTTATTTTTTCCACTTATCTGAATTTTTTGATAAAATTTGATTTTTTTTTTTATAAAAATCGAAATCAAACTGAACCAAACCAACTTTAGAGATGTTGGTTTGGTTTTGTTATTTTATATAACTAAAAACCAATTAGTTGATTTTTAATCAAAACTAATTGATTTGATTTGTATTAAAATAAATCTAAAAAAAAATTAAACCAGACCATATACATACAACCCTTAAAGTATACCTTCAATATGATCTAACGACTTAGGAATATGAATCGAATTATAGATACAATAAACAATTATAGTGATCAAAATCTGGTTTCGATCCAACCTAGTGGATTGATTTGCTTTAGCTCATTGAGCTCCAATCCGTCTGACACATGAAGTGCATTGTCATGCATGTAGCGGCTTTAACCTCAACATGCGACCATGAATTTAAATGTCGAAGTTTTTTTGACCGACATTATATTACTCTCCTAAGCTCACTTCACCCTTTTTTACTTTCTAATTATGCGAGTTGTTGATGTCCATTCTATTTGGATTGAGAATGTAAACTACATAAAAATAAACTAATTATGGATTTGGTGGTCGTCAACATGTAAATAATTCTTCCCATGCAACCCAATTCATTTCACCATGATTATGAATGCAAACTAATTAACCAAAGCATTATCATATATGATTATGTTCAAGAAAAGATTGGTAGTGGAGCTTGATAGTGAGGTCCAAGTTCCCAAAGAGATTGATGACATGAAGTGGGGCTTTAAATGCATATTCCTCTTTTAATAAAAACTTTCATCATGTCAACTGCCCGCGGCCAACCCATCAATTGAGAAGTGCCACGTCACTCCGCTCTCCTAATCTTTCCTTTCCGATCAAAACTCATCAATGGCGATAAAATAAAAAGCACGCGGCCGGGCCTTTCCATGGCAACCATTCTGGAGGAAAAAAAAAAAAGAATAAAAAAGAAAGAATAAAAAAGGAAGAAAAAAGAAAGAAAGTTTTCTCATGATCATATCCCCCCACCAATTACTAAATATTCAATGAGCTTATCATAACCTTCAATTTTTGGTTGATCTTAGGTTTTGATTGCTATCACAAGTCGCTCTCTCTAGGCTATTCTCTTTTGTTTTTTTAATTAAATTGTAATTATTAGGTAGTTATTTAATTAATTTACGATAAAAAAAATTAAAACTTGCTTTTTTTTTCTTTTTTTTTTAATCTTATGTTTGAAAAGAGCAAAGCTATTGGTGCTTTGTTTAACCAACAGAAGGTGACACGTTTTCTTGGCTTTATTTCCATCAAGTTGATTAAGAAATCCATGTGTTTTTGGCTTGATGATCTTTCCACTCCTTGAAAAGGGCAAAAAGCAATTAGTATTTGAAAGCAAATACATGTAATATATATATAGATGTATGTCACTTTATTAAATACTTTCTTCCTATTAAGGGGTCCGGTCTTATCTTTATGGCCTCAATGGTAAAAGTAAAGGTGAGGTCGAAAGAGGGGAGAAATTTTATGGGAAGATTTGATTCTCTTAAGCTTTTGAGCACAATTGTCAATTCTTGTTTGATTTGTACATAAACTATCCATTGTAGGGACCTAAAAATGAAACTCAAGTAGCTTAATTAATTTTAACGTCTTTCGATAGAATAGCAATATTCCTAATCAACTTAACTCAAATTCAAGTCCTGGGGTAAAATGACAAGAGGATTAGTTAGGTATACCCTTTTTTCCTAATAGAAGCAAAACCAATTACAGAGAAATACGCCTAAGAGAGGGTACACCTCTCATCTCTTTTCCAAGAATACTATGAAGCATAATTTGGGGTCGGTTAGTGCACTCCAAAGAATAACTGAAGACCATAATTTATTAGTCAATTCATACTTTTATTAGCTTCTTGTAAAAGTACTTTATACAAAATCCTTGGTTATCCTCTTACGATTTTAGTAATGCTCAAAAGATGCATTTGGCATTCAAAAATAAGAGCAATTAATTAGCCTATCTTTCGCCATGTTTCGCGGTCTTACTGTTTTTCAAAAGAAACGGGTTTTGAGTGGGACAACAACTTAATAAGGCAGCCGACCTTGGAAAAAAGAATTTCTAATGTAAACTTAAGTACACACTTTAATCTCTCTAACTTTTTGTGCATCAAATTTTACAAGGGGACTCACTTTTCGTTCTAAATTGGTGCATCATCAATCTAATACACGCTCCCTTAACCATATCTTTTCACTAAATCAAGTTGGACTTACAGAAAGATGGACAAAGATAATGATGAAGGAGAAGGAAAGACGAGAGCATTTTTCCCTACAAAATAAAGATTGATCATGTCGAATATATTATTTAGAGACAAACTTATACTAACACTTTTCTGTTTTTTTTTTTTCTCCTTACTTTAATGTTCTTTAGATCTCATGCTATAACCACTATAGTTTCTTATGGAGGCAATACTTCAAGATTGAAATAATTTTATGAATTTTTTTTTTGGAGGGCAATGAAGACAAATATGAATCGTCTTTTTGGGCCCCTAGCTTGATCTAGAGTTTTTAATGGTTTTTCAACAAACAATTTTGTGAATTTAACTAGGTAATTTCTATTCTCAATGGTTGATGTACCTTAAATTTATATGTGTTTTTTCAGTTGGAAAAGGTTAATTAATAACCCCCTTGAGTTCGCCAATTTTTTTGTTTTTGAAATTACTATCTTAAATCCATTGCTAACTAATATATATGCGATGCCTTTAAATCTAAGGGTAGTTAGAACCTCACCCATTCATGGTTTACTATAAATATATATTCTCTATGATTTCAAAATAAATACATAAATACCTTGTTATAGGAAACATGTGTGAAATACATTTGAATATAACACAAGAAATTATGTGCTTATTTTAGGGGTATGTATGCTACACATTTGAAAAGCATAAAGAGTTTCTCGTCTATTTTAAAATTATAAAGGGATAACATATACTTATATATTATTTGTCCTTAAATCTAAAAAGCTAGTTAAAATATATTTTCAATCGTATTCCAATGGATGGCACATACAAGTCATCCATAATTAAATTAATCTTCTAGATTGTCCACATGACTTAAAAGTACGAATCATATATATGTGGTTTTTAGCTTGACGTTGTTTAAATTCTAAATTTAAATTGGTCCTCTTTGTAACGGAACTCTACATTAAGTTTATGTCTATATATATATGCTTTCAATTTCCGCACATCATTTTTGAATATTTAGCACTGAGGCTGATTTGTGTGCACTTTAGTGGGGGATTGTCAATTTAGCTCTCGGAAATGTTTAGACGATGTTTGAAAAATTCCATTTCGCTTTCCTAATTAATCAATTATCTCAAATTCCTCCATGAAGCAACCACAAGTGGATTAATATCGTCCAATCGTTCGAAATATAGTTTTGGCATTTTCGGTGAGCAATTAAGAGAAATAAAATATGAGAATTTCGAAATTCTTTAATTTAATGAATGAAAATTTACAATTCGCACTAAATTTCTAAAGGAGAAGTTACAATTTTTGCTTATCTTTTCACATTTTTCATAAAAAAAAATTATGAATGATAGAAGTCAATTTCACTCTCTAAAATGAAAAACTATTTTGGCCTTAACAGATAGCCAAATGTACAAGTAAAGTAGAATACAATCATTTCAATTTTCCTTCTTCTATCCTAAAATAATGAAAGTGTGAAATAATTGAAGATCATATATAATGGTCGGATTAAATAGATATACTTGACCCCATATAAAGAAACAAATAAAAGTTAAAAAAAAAAAGGCCCCACGTGCGGAATAAAAATGGAGCTTATGTAATTATATTTTTTTCCACCCAAATTTTTTAGCTTTATGTGAAATGTAGGGTTTGTATGCTTGGGATTCCTACATCCGTGTGGGCACCATCTTCGTGACATTAGAGCCACCTTTTTGAGGTCATAAGGTGTGTGGATTTTTACTTCATCTCACTTTCTTTCTCTATCTTCTTTTTTTTTCTTTTTTCTTTTTTTTCCCCCCTTCTTTTTTCGCTGCAAAGCACGCTCTCGTAAAAGAGAGAGGTTTTGGGAATCCTATGCCTCATTCATATTGCCATCACTTGGCTCATTCTTGTGTTCCCTTTTGGTCGCGACTAGATTCCTTATATCATAACTCTCGTGTATTTTTATTGATTTCATGATCATTTTAGTTTTGATCATGTATATGTAGATTGCGACAGGAGCTTCTTTATAGGAAACAAAAGTATGATAGCTCCTTTTCTTATACGATCACGAATATAATTACACTTGCAACTTTACAGTTTTATAGATTATAAGAAAATATGTAGTACGATGACACAAACTGAAGTTCGGTGTACTGGAATTAGAGATAATTTAACTGGTTGAAACTACTTTTCTTTAGGAGTAAGGTACTTAATTCAAATTCTGTAGAAAACGGGATTAAGGTTTGGGGGTGGGGAGTTTGTATAATTATAGACCAAAACAAATGAAAAATAATATATATTTTAAGGCACTAACAATATCCTTCAATTGATATTGTTGATTCCCTTGGTCAAATGTCTGGTATTTGACCAGGGTTTTGTGCCCCATGCAAGTAAATCACATGCTGACAGCCTCGTCCTATAAAGACTTGCATTTCAAAAGTGATTATATATAAAATACAGTACTGACAAGGTTATGATGTCTGTACAAATGGACAAAATCAAAAGAAGAGAAAAGAATAATTTAATTTTAGTAATTAAAATAATCAAATAAAAATTGCATAGATATGATCTAGTTATATGACAAAAACAAATTCGAATGGGTATATGGTCGTCGCTGTTAGCATAATTATATGGCTGGGTTTCTTGTGTCCATAGCTAACCATCACTTTGAAAGCCTTAGAGCATTGAGGGGCCTAGAAAGATATTTCTCATCAATTTAAGGAGCGTTATTTCCCTGAAAAATAAAAACAGAATTATTAAAGCATGCCCTGTTATGTGGGCTATTGCTTCATTACCAACATTTCCCGCCTGTACATATCTTATTGTATTCTGATTTAAACTATTAAAGCACCCACTAATCTTTCTTACATACCAAAAGATTTATTCTAGACAAGACTACATTACATTCTTCCTAACCCTATAAGTTTTAAGATCAATCAAAAAGCCAAACAACATTTATAATTGTAGAATTCAAGTTTGAATTTACAATATCTAATCCTAGTAAGTCATAACTCGAATACTTCTCTTGACCTTTGAGGACAAATCGTTTTTGTATTCATTGGATTATAAAATACTTAATAAAAATCTGGAGTAAAAATGAAAATTATCACAGTAATATATTGTAATTAAAGGTTCGTTTAGATTGATTTTTTTTAGAAAAACTTTTTCTTATAATTTTTGAAGCAAATATTTTTTGAGAAGTTAAAATTTTTGACTTATAAAAAAAGCTGAATTTGAACTATTTTCAAAGTTTTAGTTTTTTTTTTTTAATTCAATCCAAATACTTATTTTAAAAATAAAAAGATGTAATTTTTTCAAAATTTTTTTTTTTCATCTGAAAAAAACTAATGTTAACCGATCCTAAGTAATAGCCAGGAAGTCCCCCAAGGATGTCGAATCCAATTCCCTACACTGATTTGAGTGTTCTCACCTTAACTGGTAGACAGTATAAGAAATGCACCGTGCATCTGATGTTTCCTAAGTTGATAGTTGAACTCTACTGAGTATACCAATGATCAAACTCTTCTGGTTAAATTTCTTAATTAAAAAAAAAGGGTGATAGCCAGCAAAAAGCATAGAGCAACTTGAAGTGCAAATATATATGCAATAGATGCCCCTAGGGGCATACGTGAATTGGTAAGTGGCCAGGTGACTGGGGTAGAGACACCCTGACAATGCGGGATAGAGTCCGTGTGGTGGCAGTACTCCGCTAAAATATTTCGGGGGCTGTTACTGGATTTCCACGCCCGTTGGTCTTCTCCCTGGTCGAGCTGCCACTCACGCACATCCCTCGATTAACCTCCCGCATGATTAAGGGGCCTCTAGCCAAGTAAAAAAGGGGTTCTACTTTAATTAACCCTTTTTTTTAATATATGCAATAGATGGTGTCATCCCAAAAACGGGTCTGTCTCTCTTTAGCATATTTCAATAAAGATGTTCTCTGTGTGTGTAGATGAGAGCAACTCATGTCACTGTGACATTGGACTGACCTAGCTAGTCTGGGCTAACTAAAACCATGAATGGACACCACCTGCTGTATTCTTTTCTTTGTGAAGCTTTCGAGAGCAGAGAGATTATATAAACAAACAACAACAACAACAGAAAAAGAATAGAATGCCACTGATGAGAACTGGTCAAAAGTCCCTATGAAATCAGTAACCCCAGCAGCCTGCAAGGCTACCTGCTTTCGGAGAATTAACTTTGAATTGGTCCATTTTTATTCTTTCTTTTCTTTCTTTTTTTGCTTTCTTTTTTTTTTTTTGGTTCGATTTTGTTCTTTTAATTCTTGTGGCGGGGTATGTAGGGAAACAATCAGTTCACAAAGTGTGGCTGGACACTCGAGAAAATTGTCAGTGCATGCATACTCTATGGAATATGATGGTGAAGATATATCCTCCAGAGTGTAGCTCTTAAAATCAATTCCGGGTCGGTCGGTTTAGATTGGCCATTCGTTTAAATTATATACATTTAATTTTTGTAAGAGTAAAATGTATGTTATCTCTATCACAATATATAATTTGTTTCACGTAGAAAAATTTTAAAATTCAAAATAGTCATATAAGATTTTGGATTACTATTCATATTAATTAATTGGCTTTTACAAAACTATCTAAGTCAAGTTTTCAGTTATTATCCAAATCCACCAATTACTATCCAAGACCAATTAATATTACTGGCCCATTTGTTAAATGATGTAGGCACTATTACTGGCGAGTAATTGTATTTCTTAACTTGATAA
The DNA here is from genome assembly GCA_028554755.1 of Cordia subcordata. Lineage (NCBI taxonomy): Eukaryota > Viridiplantae > Streptophyta > Magnoliopsida > Boraginales > Cordiaceae > Cordia > Cordia subcordata. Next base: position 4,452,485 of record JAPTOF010000020.1, read on the forward strand.
ATGATTCTACTTTTTATTTATAATACAAATTTTTTTTTTTTCAAAAATTACAGAAGAAAAGCAACTTTTTATTTCGGGAGTTTAAATAGCAATGCCAAATTCCCTCATGTTCTTTAATTGAGTGCTAATAGTGTTGGATATAGCTACAATATGACGTTATCTAACAAATTGTGCTTCCTCGATCATGTCAAAGTGTTAACTTCTTGTTGGTCAATATGAACTTTATCTCATTCTTGTGTAAAGCCCAAAACTTGTCCTCATCTCCATTACATGTGAATGATCTAAAGATGTTCAAAAGTGAAAAATTAAACAGAGGAAGCAGTGAGCTATATTTAAAGCAATTATACTTCTCTTCAATCGTAAATTGCTAATCCATTGTGGTTTTTGGTTTGAATGAGTGAATTTATACTATATATTTTCTAAGCATTAATAGCTGACATTTGTTAGTTAATTAGATGAAATGGCCAGTTTTTTGACTTCGAAAACTTTTGGGGAAAAACTAAAAAACAAAAAGAAACAAAACTATAGGACTGTAGATTTTCCATTAGGATTGAACATTTAGTACTAATTAAGTCAATAATTAGATGCCGATCTTCATTCTATATGTTTAATAACCCTTAGCGCACACGACGGTGCACTAGCAGGTAATTCTCTTTTTTAGTTGTTAAAGAATTATAACGCTTTACATATTCAATCAAATTTATTTAATAATATAATTTGACAATTAATAATTTATCCTGATACTCGTATAGTTACTGGCCTTAAAACCTAGTGTGAATATATATGTGTAAGTATATATTCCACGACCGTATACAGTTCACGGGTGATGCAGGAGGGTGCACTTTGCTGAAGGTGTACAGTATAAGCCTTTGATTTTTACATACATAAATAAAATGTGCACTAAAAATTTACATATCAAAAGGAAATATAAAGAACAAAATGAATGGCAAATTTTAAAATTGGTCTTTATTATCTATAAAATATTATTTTGTTTAAAAAGTAATTTACTTAGTCCTCGTTATCTACAAAATATATCAATTTGGTTCCTTTTATTTCAAAGTAGCCCATTTGGTTCTCTAATATTTAGCAAGAATTTCAACTCGATCTCTAGTTTGGCCTTGAAAAGTGGTCATGCGACTAAGAGGGTGTTTGGATTGGCTTATAAAAAAGTTACTTAAAGTATTTTTGGTTTTAAGTGGTTTTTTTTTTTATTTCAACTTTAAGTAATTACGTGTTTGAATAAAAGTTGTAATTATAAAAATAAATATTTTTTACATGATTAAAGTGGATTGAAATGTAAGTTATATATTTAAAATAATTATTAAGGACATTAAAATAGAATTTAAAGAAGTAAGTACAAGACAAAAGAGTAAAAATATTTTAGTAATAAAAATAAAAAAAGTAAGGATAAGATAGTAAATGATTTGGTCAAACTTGCTTTTTTTCAAAATACTTAATGCCATAAAAAGCAAAAACTAGAGTTGGAGAGCTTTTTATTTTCTACTGAAATCCACTTAAAAAAAGAACAATTTTTAATTAAAACAAACACTTTTATTAGCTTAAATTAGGCTTTAAGCAGGTTTGACCCGAAAAAAAAAAAAAAAAAGCCAAACCAAACACCCTCTAAATGTGGATGAATTTGATGCCTTTTTACAAACATTCAAGACCAAATGTGTCACTTTTAAAATAAAGGGACTATATAACAAAAATTAGTAATCAAATGGGTTACTTTTAAAATAATATGATGTAATGATTTCTCGCATCGCGAATTCTACTTTTTTGTAAGTGGTTTTTAAATTTAAAGAATTCTCCCATCTAATAGACTAAATTTCTGACTAATCTTTTGAGACGAACTCATATGAATTTAAGTTGTTACAGTTGTGTTACAGCTAAAAGACACACTAATGCTTAGGTGAATGATTAGGGTGAAAAATGCTTATAGGTCTGTTGTGACAAAAAACACATGCTTCTTGTTAAAAATGGGTGAATCTGCTGGTCTCTGGTCAGTTCCACGCTGTGTGCTGATGATGCCAGCATGAAATTCTCAAGCACAAAGTAGTGTGTTCTTACAGTTTTTACGGTGACTTCATTTCTTTTTTGTTTCAGAATTTGCTTTTTTGTTTCAGAATTTATCCGGAAGCAATAAAACCCAATACCCCACTCTTAAGCACATCATTCAAGCAGCAACTTGTGGGTGGTTTCTGAATTCTGATTACACTTTTCATACTCTTGTCTACTGAATTTCATGTCAGTATGATGATATCCAATATCGTAATGTTCCGATGGAGACTTGGGTGCTCTCCATCAAGTTGCTTTGAAAATAATGGCCAGGTAAATTAATTACACGACGATGTGATGTTACGAAAGAGATTTGAACTATACTCATTAATTTACCATGAAAAATGAAATGCAATAATTTAACGATTGTAAAATATCGAATTGAGAATTATATAATGTTATGAATGAATCCGGACCAAGGGTTAGATCGAGCGGACCAAGCTCGTTCTGATCCAAGATCCTACGGCCCCTGTACTCCTAACAAAACACAGTTTGGGCTTTGTTTCTTCCATATTATTGGCAGGAGTTGGATGATGTACTTTACTTGAGAACAAAAAAAAAAAAAAAAAGAAGAAGAAGAAGAAGAAAAGAATTGTTGGCGTGTGGATGTTGATTTGCTAAGTTTGACTTGAAATTTAAAAAGCACCAGGTAAGAACTGGCAAATGGATATTCGGCAGGTCGACCCGACCCGTTTACGTTGGGTTTAGTTATGAAAAATACTCTTTTTAATCCTTCAAGTTAATAAAAAAATTGTCAAAATTAATAATAAACCATTTGATCTATTGAAAAACTCTAAAATACCTTTGAGCAACTTTTATATATATTTGAGCTCTATATATTTTGCTGAAAAATATTTTCTTGATTTTGGTGTTTGATGGAACCAAACTTTAGTTGAAATTTTTCGATGGCCAAGAAAATGAAAATATTTTTTGCATAGTGACTTTCTAACTTTTTCTTCCGCTAGGCCTACCATCCCCGCGTTTGCCCCTTCCCCTTCAAAAAAAATAAAAATAAAAGAGTAAAAAATTAAAAATTTATTTCAATTACTCTTAATGATTTTTAGGCTAATTTATTAAAGAGTAGTTGAAATTAAATTTTTAATTTTTTACTTTTTTATTTTTTTAAAGGGATTGGGGTGGAGGTGGGGATGGGAGGAGGGTAAGCCTAGTGGAAGAAAAAGATAGAGAATTAAAGTTGCTCAAAAAATGTTTCTAACTAAAGTTTTTCGTTGACCAAAAAATGTTTTCCAATTGACTGATTTTGCGGTGTTTATTTTCAGGTGCTATCAAACACCAAAAAATAAGGAAAATATTTTTCAGCAAACATATAAAGCTCAAATATATATAAAAGTTGATCAAGGATATTTTGAGATTTTCTAACAAATCAAATGATTTAATATTAATTTTGACAATTTTTTTATTAACTTGAGGGATTAAAAAATGTACTTTTCATAGTTGAAGGACCTGTTTGGGAATTTATTCAAAATACAAATACTAAAATATCTTTCTCCCTTTCTACATTTAGAATATGCCACTCGAACACAGAGCTAGCTAGTTCTCCCTAAAATGCATTAAGTCGCAGCAGCAGTTGACTGGACATCTATGGGAAAGCATTGTTTAACTAACCGAATACACCTATTAGAATAAGATTTTAGACAAATGGTGACCAGAACTTAAAATGATCAACTCTTTAGCTCCGAAGATAACCTCAAGATTGATAGCATCAACAGTAGTCAATAAGCTCCGAATTAGCAGAACTACAAACACTTGACCTGAATTAACACAATGCTTATCATGATGCCCTGTAGAGTGAAATGCGCTTCAAAGAAGTTGGCATCAAACTCTAACAAGGTTTTCAAGTATTAAATGAAATTTTCTCAGTAGTGTTTTCTACTTAACAACAACCTCAGACTTGTCATTAGTTAGCAATTCATTTAAACTTAGAAGATTAGCAAAAGCAGTATACAGAAAAAAAAGGAGGGCATATCAGATAAGAAAACCAAAGAATTACAGGAAAAGAACGTTGAAGGATCCCAAATGACCCGAGTTCTTTATCATTATGCAAGATGTGTTTGACTGATCCCAAAAAGGCAAGTTTAATTTCCATTTTCCAGTTTATGCATTCAATCTCACCATAAGCAAATCAAACAGCTCGTCTTGATAGCACTCGACAAGAATTATATGCAAGGAAGATGCATCAACATTTCACGAAGGCTGATGGAGATCCTCCTACTAAACTAGATTTGAGGACAATATTCTTAGTACAAGATTGATGATGATTCAGATGTATATAACTCAGAAACAGATGACATTGCCATGAACATTCAAATGCCATCTATTTGAGCCCATCGCAATTCATATTGGGATCAAACTCATGAATCATCTCAAGATCCTTAGTCCAACACAAGTACCCTGTGTAAGTCAGAATCACCACAAACATGCTTACCTAAAGCGAAGATGAAATATAACCTGGAAATAAATTTGAAATTGTGGTGAGATCCTAATCCAATTGCTCTTTCCAGTTCCATATTTGACACTACACTAGCAACATCCGCTAAAGAGAACTTGACGTTCAGTGCAGAATTAGCCGAATAGGCCACACATGATACAACTGAGCCACTTCAACCACTAACCTAAGGATTCGGCATTGATGCTTTCACATTTCATCACTCGTTATCTAGTTAAGCACATCTCAAACTTAGAAAGTTCCTATCTGATTCTCAAGCATTTCCAGCAAGGCAGCAAAATAAACTTAAAGTGATGAGAATACAGGTATAGTGTCCAATGAATCACTCTGAAACAGAGAATGACTTAGGCCTATTTATTGTTCAAGACACTAATCTTCAACTAGCCACACTTGCAAAGCAATTCTATGTTCAGCTTGAGTCTCGTGTAGTCCATTTTAAATTAGATTATCGATACAATTTCTCGAAAATGTAGCCATAGAACTCAGCACAAGAACCAAGTCAATTTTCAGACAAGTGTACCAACATCAGTCCCTACAACACTAACAATTTACAAATTTGTCAACATGGCAAGACCTCAAAGGTTGAGAATTCATAACAAGAAGATGATCCAAACTCCTCTAGTGTTTAATTAAAATCTGCTGGTATAAATCAAGCTCAACAGAAAAGGAATACATACATGTTACTTCCCTGAACAATTGTAATTGATCAAAGAGAAAAATTAATTAGCCACTGTATAAGCAATTTGAGACAAATCTTTACATACCTCTTCAAAAACAAACACACAAATCTCAAAACCCTTTAGGTCCAGTTTCTTTTAACACCACGGGCTGCTCAGCCATGGCGAGACAATACTTAGCAATCTCTCTAAACTTGGGAACACTTCTGAGGTCAACTTTAGTGCCATCTTTTAAGGTGATGATAACATCACCCCATTCACCAATAAACCTCGGTACAACCTGGACGTCTTTGATCACTTCATATGAAAAATCACTCCTATCTTGACCTGTTAGCCCAGAGATAACAGTGACCCTCAAGTCAGTGAACCTGTACCTCAAGTAAAACGCCCTGAAAACTGCGGCTAGCGTTAATGGCAGCCAAAGGAGAGTGAAACCCAAGAGAAGGTTCGCTACGAGGTCTCCGTAGTGGGCTCCACCATCGAAGAAGGCGATTTCTTCATTGGGTTTTGACTTGGAGGTTGAGCTTGTGGAGGTGACGGGCTTGGAGGACACGTGGAGCTTGGTGATTCTTCTGATGGGGAGGGAGACTGGTCTGGTGAAGGGTATTTTGGTAACGAAGTGGAAAGACTGGGTGGTGACGGAGGCGGTGGTGGCGGAGGAGATTAAGTTGGTGGTGGCGGTGGTGGCGGCCATGGCCAAACTGGCTTATCTCTTATGGTGAACAGTTGGTACGGTTGACGAGGAGTTGAGTTTTCTCCTTCGATTTTTCAGTGACTGCATGGAGTACACGTGGCAGATTTCCCACCAATCTTATTAATTTGATGGAATGCCAACAATTTGGAGAATATTTCCAACTCATTTTTTTTTCCATTTCTCATCCCATCAATTTAATTTTCTTATTTTTAGTTTTCAAAGTGAAATTATTAAAATAGAGGTGAAAAATCTTCAAATTGTACCATATATATGATTTTTCTAGTGAGTGTAATGTTACACCCGTTAAAGTTAATTAAAGAGCACCATGTATCTAAAAGTTTACCATTTTTTGTTTTTATCAATTTAGTGAGTGCACATTACACCCCTTAAAATTAATTAAACAACTCCATGTATATAAAAGTTTACCATTCTTTTAACATTCTCAAATTAAACATCACTCAGTTGTTGAAAGAATGAATCACTAAAAATGATTAATTTAATGTCTGAATAATTAAAAATAGTAAATTTTCACACTAACAAAAATATTAGTCTAATATTAACGAATGTAATGTTGCACTCATTAAAAAAATTGTGACATGCAACCATCATATTAATAGTGTGAAATATTCTAAGCTAAAATGAGGAAATATGTTTCAGTTTTTCTTGCTAAATCCATTATCCAAACTGAGGAAAATGATTCTTTGGGAAAAGTTTGCACTTATTGGGCTTCACTTACATTTTATTTTCCTTTTCATTTCTGTTGCTGTACCATTTCGAAGTTCCAAGCTGGGCATACGAGATCTTCTATAGATCATTGGCCTTGGGACTTTGATGAAATCGATAGTCCATTACCACACTGCAGTTTTTTGATAGATTGGGCCTAAAGAGTTTGTTGGCTCCATTATTGTATGCGACCATGAGCTTATTACTTGGACTTGGGACTAATGAGAACCTTTGACAAACCAAGGGCCACATTACGTACTTTTGTAAATCTAAAATTATTATTACATAGTGATTGGTTACACTCGTGCTATGGAATTTATTTTATTATTTTAGTTAAGAGCACCTCGTTGTAGTGGACTTTGTTTGTTCTTTGTTATAATCGTATTAGGACTACTGAAAAGAGAAGCATATGAAGAAGGATAATATTGTATTATGTTATGATTTATGAGGATATTTTTGTCTTTTTAATTTTTTTTTGTGGACTTGACTTTTGGTAGAATTACAAATTTTACATTTTTTTATTAGGATTTGAGTATAAATAGAGTAAATTAAGTCCATAATTTACAAAATTTAGATTTGTAAATGAATTTCATATTTTAAATAAATGATACCAAATATAAAAAATTGAATTTATAAATGAATTCCACAAAATTTTGTGGAATTCATTTATACCAAACACACTGTTATACATAATTGGGATGATGATGATAATAATATATAAGAATGGTAAAAAAAAATGGTAAACTTTAAAGTAAAATCTATATATAAAGCAGCATTTTTAATTGATTAATGCTTGTGCATATGATAATAGTAGAAGACCAACAATAAATGTTTATAATACGGGCCGTAGCTATTCTCAATGATAATAGTAGTACATAGGAACGTAAGGTAGTAAAGATTTAGTTTCAACTATTGACTTGTGATATATTAAAGCCAATCAATTTATCCAAAATATTTAATTCTAGTTAAATGGCACAAAATGTGTTTAAACCTATATTATTGATAATAGTTTTAAACCTAAGTTATTATTAATTAAAAAAATTATACAAAACCAATGTAGGATGAATTGTCATAAACTCTGCCAATATCTTTTATGACGAGGAAAATTTAGTTAGCGGAGCCCAACCATCGGGACACCCGACGGAACCGACCACTAACTAACAGACAAAATAGAACCAATACCAAACAAAATAGAACCATAGTCTACAACCACCAAAAATTGTAGAATCTACCTATTAGGAGGCCATCAAATGGTATGGAATTTATTACTTATTCACCTATATTGGTGTCACTTGTAGTGACCCTGGCCAAATTATAATTGAGATTGCTAACATATTAAACCTAGTTAACTCTCGAAATGTTTAAGTTTATATTGATAATATATAGTAGTGAATCAAGTTACTATAAGATGACCACAACTTTTTAAACAAAATTGATGAGGGGTGGGACTTCATAGAAAGTGCGTACTCTCACACTAATTTAGGGAATTTGACTATTTATGATTGAGTATTATTAATATAACTGATAACTTAAATTGGCCTTTTTCGACAGTGAATTTAAGGCCTAAATAATTTTTGTTTATGCCTATAATATATACGACTTACTATATAGAGTAAAGTACTATACTAAGAAGGTGGCGGAAACTTTCTTTTGATTTCTAAGAAATTGCCTCTAAAATCTTGTGTTGCCTAGTTTGCATATCTTTGATGAGGACATTAGGTTCTGGAGTGGTGCATGTCTATTGTTTTACATTGGTTTGCAAAATGATATCTGAATGTTTTATAAGTAGATGCTGTAAACATAGCTAAAAACTTCGATTAATTATTTTAGACCAGTAAATTTGAGATTTAAGTAAACGTTGTTTATATCTATAGTACCAACTTTACTCATAAATTTGGAAATCTGAACTTATAGGATTAGACAAGTTATTATAAATTAAAAACAATTTTTTCATAAAACTGAATTGAAACGGAGTGTTACAATCAATTTTTTTCTTTTCTTTTTTTTTTTAAATTCGCTGCCCCATTATCGTGCTAAATGCGTATTGAGTGCCTATTTTTGGGACTCTGGAGAAACCTCACATATTGAGTGCCTATTTTTGAATGGGATGTCACAATTGCAAAAAAAATATTTATTACACAACTCGTTGGCAAAAGCATAGCCATGTTCCAAGCAACGATGTCAGATATTAACAAACGCAATGAATCTTGGTTGTTGCCCGCCACATGTCCCTGTTCAGTTTGTGTTCATAGAATCAAAACCTGTCCCAAATTCTCTTTTTCACACATTGATATATTACATTATAAATCCAAAAATATTCTGCTAATATTTTGCAGTGCTTGTTTAAGGTGTAAAACTCCACTATGCACGTGGCCACTAGCGGGCTTTTAGTTAACCAAGAATTATTTAGGGCCTATTTAGATTAATTTTTTACTTTTTTTAAAAAAAATTACATTAAATTTGTAATAACTATTTGATTTGACTTTTAAAAAAGTTAAAATTAAAAAAAAATTCAAATACAACTTTTTTTAGAAATTAGAATTTTCAACTTGTCAAAAAAACTATTTTCCAAAAATTATTTAAAAAAGCTTTTACTGGGTTACCCCTACCCTAATCGCGGGGGCGATATATCTTTTTGTTGATCCAACCACACCTCTGTGCGCCCTGGCTAGGCTAACAGGGTTTGGTGCCAAAAAGAGAGAGAGAGAGAGAGAAATCTCTTATTAGGTTGGTATGCTTGCCGCGGGTTGTCGTCAGCCCGACGGACTTTCGAAGAGAAAAGTAAAGCTGACGGGACCCAGCATAGAGCAACTGCTAGAGAAGGACAGTGAGAAAAAAAAAAAACAACCCAAACAAGCCTTTAATCTTTTGCAACTAAATCTTTTCTAAGAAGACAATATTATCGATCAGGGCATCTTCAACTGCGTAATCAAATGCCAAAATCTCCAGCCATGTTGCCACGACTTATTTAGCTCTTTTTCACATGATCCCATAAAGAAAAAGGTACATGGTGCGATTTACAAGATTGATCTCCTGTGTTTTACATTAATTTTCAATCAGACGTGCTTATTAATTATTTTTTACACAAGATTTTTCAAAATGATAAGCCAAAAAAACTGATAAATATTATTCACGCCAGGTGATGAAAATCAGAATGGACAATTATATAAGTAAATTCTCTAAGTAGATATATAAATTGTTCATTCTACTGTTTATACGTCTTTATCGTGCTAACTATAGCTACACTTTCAACTTTCTCCACACTAATAACGTTCGTAATTCCTCTATTCTAAGGCTCCCTATCTCGCATATTTTTCACCGCAAGCTGAAAGGTTCGTTAGATTGATTCGTTGAAACTGATTATCTGAAACGACAATTGTTTGTTATACATGTAAAATCAGCCATGAAACATTAATTGTTTATGGTGCTTACGTCATTTTCTTTGTGGTCTGATTTTGACACCTCGTATCCTCCATTAATTATTTGTGGCAGCAACAGCACTTTCTTTTTCTTATTTATTTGTTATATATATTATGTCATCAAACAGCATTAGTATATAATGTTAACGTTCAATTCATTCTTAATTTGTATATTTTAACTGTCATGTGATAAAATACTGATTCTTTTTCTCGATTATCTTGATGCCTAAAATATAGCTGCTGCAGGATTTCACACCCCGTCTTGAGAAATGACATATTTCTCAGACGTATTAAACTGACAGCCAATTTATAATATTATTGGACTTACCTGCTCTAGAAGTACTTTATATTTCGTTATTTCTTAATCGACAATCGATATATTCTTCGTTGCGTGTTATAGATTTTGAACGCGAGACATGCATAACATGTTAAAATACATTTCTTTCATATACACAGAAAGAGTAAAAAAATCTATAAAAAAAATCTAAAATCATTTTATAAGATTTTGAGTAACTTCTTATATTAACCAATTGATATTTATAATAAAAACTTATTGATAATTAATGATACCAGCCCTGGATTTTGGCTCAGTTTCATGTATCACACATGTGTAATCCATCTCTATTTAGCATGCTAGGCCATGTCCAATCTGTTCACCACTCTTGGTTCTTGGTTCGGGTCACTTGTGATGGAAGTGTTGAAATATATTCCTCGCACATAGAAAAGAATAAAAAAATTTAAGATCATTTATAAAGTCATGAATCACTCTTCATTTTAATTAATTAATTTTTTATATAGATTTTTAATCAATTAATTTTTATAATAAAAATTATTTTTAACATAAAAGACTAGTTATTATTTAATAGTAAAAGAAGAGGGTGGGAATTGTAATGGTACCTATGTTGACACCAACCAATGTTGATCGTTTTGCATGGATTAGCGAAGGTGCGCTGGAAGAGTGAGAGCTGCTTTTGCCGCACAATTCAGTGAAGTAGAAAAGTGCCTCATGCAGGACGTATATGTCACCGATCTATTGGTGTTTTTGTTTATAGCTTTTTCGGTGGAATATTAATTATTATTATCATACTAATTATTGTTATTTATTATATTATTATTATTGCTTGTTCATGCATTGACAGACTCGACACTTTGTATCCGTACAATAAACAAAGAAATATTAATGCCAAAGGCTTTGATTGAGGACAAGCTCCTTTTAATTGCTCTCTAGTCTTGCTTATGAATTTTGATGCTTCATATTTTCCTGTTTAACGGACGAAGCTCTCTGGAAAAGTCTTTCTAACTCACACTAACAGAGTTAAGTTCTACGACATATGACTCAATTTGTTCAAAAAGTTATATGACTGAAGTTAATTATATATAACATTTATTGAGAATCTCAAATGATTAACTTTTAGACTGATTCGAACCTAAAATACAAGCAACTTTACGTTTATGGTGCAAGCGACCACCACTATTCGAATCTCAAGTAACCACGCTATATATATATTTATGTGTGTGTATATATATATATATATATATATATGTATATATTTAGAACTTTTATCTCTCCCCGCGAGAAAGATAAAAGAAAAAAAGAGAGAATTAAAGCCTGGCTACCACGGAAAGAAATAAAAGTCTATTCACGAAACTTCAATGTCCATTGTTCAATATGCGGGGATGATGATTGAAATCCTCACCTCAATATGTATAGCATGTTGGAAAAGAATACGTGAGAAATTAAAAGATATGGTCAGCCGAGTACCAAAAAAAAAAAAAAAAGAGGAGAGGTGAAAAGAAATTTGTGTTGGATGCCAGGGAGTGGGTGACACAGTGGGTCACATGATCAATACTTTTTTTCCCGTTTCACAAAAAAATTCCAAAAAAGTGTGCAGTAAAACTTAACCAAGAGCCAAAAAAGTGGTGGGGATACAATATGATGCAGTCTTTTGATACCCATTGCCACCCTTTCTTTGTCACTTTTCATAGCAAACTTGCCCACTTACCTACTTCACGAGAATGACTATTTCACAACCCCTCTTTGATTTCTTCTTCTCATCTCTTTGTCATCTTTTTCTCTTGGAATGTGTGCTTGATATTCAATTCTATTAAAAAAGAGAGAGAAAAAAATTTAATCCTTTTTTTAAACTTCAAGTAGATCTTGTTAATCATTGCGCACTTATTACCAAAAAGATGAAAATAAACAAACAGAATTGATGTGTCAAACAACTAGTGAAAAGCAAAAGGAAAAGGGAAGTTACTTTTGATCAAAGTTACTTTAAGGGCATCTTTTGTTTGACACGAGAACAGAATTTCAGAAAAAGCAAGAAATGGGAAAAGGAAAAGAAAGGAGTGAAGGCTGTCCATTTATTTTACCACTTATGCTAGAGAGCTAAAACCAGCCAGCAGTTGGACTTATGTTTTATCGTACAATTATGATATTATGAGGAAAATCTAATAGTGTTGAACTGATCCGTGTAACTAGGCTCGAACCCTGTCCTTGATTGAAGAAACATCCTCAAATATTGAAACTCATTGCACAAACTAGCAATGGATCTACTGCTGTTCCTTCATTCCTTCGTGGCTCTTGTATAACTAAGCTGAATCTTGATATTTTTTTTAACTTATACACCATCTTAAGCACCAATAGCAGAATTTGAACTCATAAGTTGATGCTGTCTTGATCTCCTCATAAGTCCATATATAACTTAAAAGCTGGTTTTCTCAATTCAATTGAAATGTTGTTGCTCCAACCAAGGCCAGAACCCGGTTTGATCATCGACACAGAACATATTGCTCAAGCTTTCTTCTTTAACAGTTTGATCCATCTTGGGGTACTGAAGCTGGTCTGGTCTTGATGGGGTCTGGAAAAGTTGTGCCACCGCAGTTGGCCTAATCGGAGGCGGAAACAGTGATGATGATCTGCTTGTGGTGTGTGTAGTTGTAGGCAAAGGGCCCTCAATTGCTGGTGCCCTTGAGATATCCAGCTTTATATCTGAGCTGTTTTCACTTCTGTTACTGCAAGATCCTTCTGTTTCCTTGTTGAGATTGATCGATTCTGTTGGCTCCCTATTTTTTAACGCCATTATCTGCAAAACCCAGTGGATTAATTATCATATCAACTTGAAACTTTTGGTGCTATAATTTTGCAATAATTGATTGGCCATGATGATTTAGCCAAAATAATCATTGTTGAAATAGATTTTAATGCCTCCTTTACAGAGTTTACAAGCTAGTCTACTCCTAAAACAATGATTGAGATCAATTAAGCAAAAATGGAACAACAAACATATGAAAAGTCAACTTTTCATGAAAGACATGCAGGCATGCACACCATAATTGCGCCAGACTTCTGACTGTTCAGAAATCATAAGCAGAAAGGAAAACTTTAAGCCACAAAATCCAAGGACCTGTCCTTAGCTCTCTTTTACAACCCATTCCCGAGATCAATCATTCATGTCCTTTTAATAATTTCAATCCAGTATATGTTTGGAATATTATCATCCATAGATAGATAGACTTTTCTCTAAGTTATGTTTTAAAACGAGGTGATAATTATGTCCTGTAATAATGAGATGAATTGAGTTGTAGATAAGAAAGTGTAAGAACTCAACGAGATTCCCTTCTTTGTTTGTCTGATTCGAGGGGGAATGGTCCTGTTGAGTTCGTAAAAATCATAATATTTTTTCATTTAAATAACAAAATGGGATTCCTTTTTCTGTTCTTCCAAAAAACTCCATTCCATTATTTTTCTCCGACAATACTTTTGAAAAATTAACTTCATCGATGGATTCAGAATACAATGGTACTTTCCAAGTCTCGAGATAGCTCTCAATTTTTCTGGACATACCTCTGCTTGAAGCTTCTGATTTTGAGCTTGGAGAGCATCATTTTCTGCTTTAATAACTTCAAACTGTCTCTTAAGCACATCGTAGTCTCTCTCTAATTGCTTGGTCTTCCACCTCGCCCTCCTGTTCTGGAACCATATAGCAATCTGCCTGGGCTGCAAACCAAGTGCTCTAGCCAGCTGCATTTTCCTCTCAGGCTCAAGCTTGTTACCCAACTCAAAACTCTTCTCCAGTGTCTTCACTTGCTCCATGTTAAGCCTCCTCTTCTTCTCTCCCACTTGTGATCCATCATCAGACAAGTCATCTTCACCATGCGTTTCTTCACACACGTCCACCCCTGAGAATGACATGGATCTTTTCCCTAGCAATGAAGCAATACCTGCACCAACACCAACATAAATATATATATTCAAAACTCGTCTACCCCGAATATGTCAGAAAACGTGGTATTTTAAAATCGATATATATATATATAGAAAGATAGAGGGGAAGGAGAACCATTAAAGTCTTGAGATGAGCGTGAAGGAAGAATTGGAGAGATCGAGGTGGGGGGTTGATGGTGATCATCTTCATGAGGATTTTGTAGCATGAAATTGGCGGGGAAGAAAGCCATTTCAGTTAAAGTCATGACCTAGAATGAACGTGTCTCACAGAAACTTTGATTTCTCATCTCTGGTATTGGCATACTTTGAATATTAGATATATAGAAAACTGAGAGCGATATAGAGGAAAAAACTGTGTGCTAGTGAATATTGAAAGAGCCTAAAATATATATAATCTCCATGCCCAATATGTATTTCAATTCTTAGGTATCATCAAGAAAGAGGGAAATATAATGTAGTCAGTTGGAAGGAGATACGCATTCCATTGAATTGTGATGAATAGCTTGTATACCTTATCAGTTTCAAGAAACCCTTTTCTTTTATGTTGTGCTTTCTTGAGAGAGAGGGTGAGAAAGAGATGGATCTCATTCATTCTGCAATATAATGTAGGATTTTATATTTGTTTTACTTTGTTCGTATTACTATTCATAAAGAAAATTCGAGCTATATAGTAATATGTTCACAACATGTACTGTTATTATGCTATATCGACAGTTGTCCCAAATAAGCTGATTCCCTCGTAAAGGTGAGAAAATGGGTTCATATTATATGATTTAAAAATGAGTGGTGGGTGAGTTGAAGATTAAACAATATATTGCTTGTAATAATTTATTAATTAATTAGTATATAGTTTAGATCCTTTTTCATACTGGTAGCTTCTTCAGAGATGCGAATGATGATCAAGTGGCTTAAAAAAGGGGTCTTGCACGTGTTACATATTCTATGTCGTTGTTCTAGTTTGCCAATAAAAGGTTAGTTCTTCAAGAGCATTAAACTGTGATAAAATAACAATCTTTATAATTAATATTTCGGATGGAACTCAGAATATATTTAACATAATTCTATATAAAATTAAATGTTATGTTGCGAAAAGAATAATTACCTAGGGAAAAGGAGAAATGAGGTGAGGTTTTAAGATAGTAGCTCAAATGATTAAGACTATTTTTTTTAAGAGTCATGACTTAAAATTTTTTCTTTTTAGCCTTCCCCCACCCAACTCTCGATTTTACAAGGGATTTAAATCTATGACCTTTTTTTGGGAGGGGTTTTTTTTTTTCTTACAGACCCCCTGTGTTTAGGTATAAATATACCGCTAGTCCTTAAATTCACAAAACTACAATTGAGATTTTCTGTGTTTTTTCAATAGTTGTACGTTTAATTCCTCGATCACCATTTCAGTCCATTTTGATGGTAAGTGTCCAAGACTCGTAAAAAATGCGACTGGGTTCGTTTTTGGCCCTTAATTGCACACACACCTTCTCTATTTTCACATATATCCCTCCTATGTTTTCACATGCACTCCATGTGTTTTCTTTTCTTTTCTTTTCTTTTTAATTTTCATCATAATTTAAAAAATTTAAAATTTAAAAATTAAATTAAATTTTAATTTTAATTTTTTTAATTTTAAATAAAACAAGGGCCAAATAGATATTTTATTCAATAAGATAAAGGCAAAATAGATATTTCAAAAAAATCTCTTAAAGAATTAACGAAAAAATTGACGGAGGGGCAAGTGTGCAACTTTTAGAAAATACAAGGGGGTTCAATTATAGTTTCGTAAATTTAAGAACTAGTAGTGTAATTAGTCCTAAATATAGGGAAAGTATAAGTAAAAACTCCTTTTTGGGAGGTATAGTCTCAATCCAATTGAGCTATTTTCTAATTTTGAGTGATAATTTGAATTTGAATTCAATGAAGGACCAAGGCTGAGTGCGAGGTGAAGAGATAAGGGAGGGGAAAAAAAAAAAAAAGGAGAAATGAGGTGGCTTTAATTTACGGGTTTGTGTTTTTTGTGTGAGATAGAGAAAAGAAAGAAGTGGAGCAGGAATCTACAAATGGGTCACAAGGGGGCCACGGAGCTGCCACCTGACCTTCCAACATGTAATGTGCAGTAGGGCTGAACCCTTTCCCATCCATTATATCATCTCAGAAGAATTTGTATAGATCAGCATCAACTGTAGCTGTTGCATGCTCAAAAGTCTTTAATTTGGAAAAAGAGAAGCCTACGCAAAGTCTCTTCTTTCATAAACCCTACCGAGCTGGTCTTTTTCTTCCTCTTTGTGCTCCCATTGTGTGTCCATCCCTGTCCCACTGCTCCTCTGTCCATGTACTACTGCCACAACCCCTCTCTCTCATCAGCTGGCGTTTCTCATTTTTTTTTTATCTCCTAATTCTAAATATATTCCCCCTCCGTCTCCTTTTTCAAATTTGAACCACTTGGCTCTTATCTTTATTATCATTCAAGCAAAAACTAGGTTATGATAGAATATTTATGAATTTACAGATTCAGACTTTTGCTTTCTAAAATTATTTGATTTTATAAAAATATATAAACTGGGATTGTGTTAAAAATTTACTAAAAATTAATTAACTAGTTTTATATATATATGAACTATAAAAGTTTAACACTAATAATAAATAAAACTATTAAAAAATATTCATTTCTCACATGTATCACACAGGTATTTTACTAGCTTTTCTTTTTTGGAAAAAATAAAGGCCAGTTAATATTTGTACAGTTATTAAACGAACCCCTAAGTCAATAAGTTGCAATTTCAAACGTGACTATTTTTGAGTTCTATCATCTTTGTATCTTGTAACTTGTAAAATTTTCGCGACTCAATCATTTGTATTGCCATTTTAATTGGTACAGTTGGCATAGATAAAAGTTTTCACTTGGGGAAAGAGAATAAAATTGAAATAAAGTTGACAAGAACCATCACCTAAAAATATAAGCCAGCTAGATAAAGAACCTAGAGTGTTGCCCAGCAAAAAAAAAAAGAACCTAGCGTGTAATGCAAGGTACCTTAAGATAATTTCTAAAACCATTGAAGAGAAATTTTCCTTGCCATGAGGTTACCCAACAGTTTAAGTAGGGTTAAATTATTAGAAAGCTTTATTGATATTGGTAAAATTGATGTGCACCAAGTACTGGAATGATTAAGAAAAAGGTTGGAAGTCTATATCATGCCGTACAAAATTTTGTCAAACGTGTTACTTGATATATACGTCGCCTTGCTATCAAACCTACCTTTAGGCCACTAAATGAAATTAGCTAGTGATGTTTGAAAAACTTTGCCCCTACCCTTGTGTTTCAAATATTCTTCCCCCGATTCTTGGGATATATTTCTTCTTCCGGAGTACTTAACTTTTTGTTGGTTCACGAGAACTAAGTTATATCATCACTTTCTCTGTTAATTTTCTCTTTAATTTCTTTTCTTTGACTAGAATGTATTAAAGAATAAAGAAAATAGGGCTGCGGTTATTACAAATTCCATGTAATGGTTGGATAACAAATCGTTGTAATTGACAATTTTAATCTTAAACTTATACCTTCTGATCATTATTTGGACTTTAATGGACTTGACGTACGTATTAAAATAATTAGTTGCTTATGGAATTTGAATCTTATGTATGGTGAATTCAATGTAGTCTTGCCTATAGTGGATTACTTATCACAATCATAAGACAAAATAGTAAGCCGACGACGGAGAATGGATAATAGTTAGTTATATGCAACAGGATAAAATGTCTATTACCAAATTTAGCCACACATATTTGCTGCCAGAAAATGGATGATTTTAATTTAACGGTTTGGCAATGATCTGAGCAATCTATCAATTGATTGAGCATCGAACCTAACAGAAAATTTAGTTTCAATATCTGAACGTTGGGTGCAAAATATATATCCACAATTCACAGTAGTATTCTTCCCTTTTAATTTGCACCTTGCCTGGAAAATACCGATAACTTTTACAGCAATATAATTTTTTGTTTTTGTGCCTTCCTTCACATATAGGATGAACAGTAATTAACTACCTGTACTTTTTTTTTTCTTTTATGTCAAAATTAACTGCTTGTATAATTATAGGCCTGTTTGGATTGACCTTTTTTCTTTAAAAAAAAGTACTTTTATTTTTGAAAAATGTAGATTTTTTTGCAATAACTATTTAGTTTGACTTTTTTAAAAATTAAAACTCTAAGAAAAGCTCTAACAAAGCTTTTTTTAAAAGCTAAAATTTTTAGATTTTTAAAATTTTTCTATTTCTAAAAGTTGTTAAAATAAGTACTTCTAAAAGCAAACAAGCTCTATATATTTTGAGAGAGGTTTCAAACACTAGATTAAGGCTAGCTGTCAAAAGTTTACTTGTATTTGGTTTCTTTATGTTTGTTAGAAGACTTTTTCATTTGTCAATTGTATTTTAGTGTCTGCAAAGTACATATTTTCTAATATGTGGTTAATAAAATTTTAAAGAATTTATTTTTGTGTACGCAGCTTGCATGTCACATGTTAAGACTTCAGCATAATTGAGTGAGAGTTATATACCAGCATCCAATAGCACATAGGAGAACATATTAGAAAGTCCATTATACATAAAAGGGGGAAAAAAAAAGTAGTCCCTTATAGTGAAGGAAGTTAAATAATTAGTTGCCAAAATGTACGGTGATATGGGATGTATATATTAATTTTGTTAATTTTTTTAGGTTGATAGTACTTTACTTTTGTAGTTTATTATAAATATATGTTATTATTTTATAATTTTAGCATAAGTACAAAATTTTCTTACGGTTCTCAAGTGTGTGACACACATGTTCTTACAAATAAACATAGAATTATTTTGCGGTCTTCAAATATGTAACATAAATGTCCCTTAAAATGAACGTTGTAGAAATCACAAACGAGTAGAGCGTTATTTATAATTTTATTTTGAACTTTTTTTGTCATACTATTATCTAGTGGAAAATGCAAATGCGCGGGACCCACAATTCTGAAAATTGCAAACCCAGTCCCCACCGAAAAACATATTAATTATGGGCCAAAGAGTACAATATCGCAGCATCACATGACTTTATTAGTTGGAAGCTTCAGGGCCGCCTACCCCATTGAAATGGGGTGGATCCATGTTCTTAGCTTCTGTATTGCTCTTCGTGTGTGTGTGTATATATATATATATAATATGTAGAATATATTAATATAAAGATGTTATTGAGGAAAATGTTAAAGAAATAGATGAATCTTCTTCTCCACATGCCTGCATGCTTCTGGAGCGTTCAGCTAGGAAACTGATATATCCCATGTGCTCTCTCTCTGCTTGACGTCACTACTTCCCTCCTTTCTTCCATTTGAAAGTGACTCCTCAACCACTAGGGTTAATTTCAAAAAAGTCCTCAGAGTTGTCATTTGACTGTAATTTAGTTTTCAATGTTTAAAAAAGTTCAATTTAGTTTTCAATATTTTAAAATATAATTACATTAGTCTCTTTTTTTTTTAAAGTTCATAGTAGTCATAAATGTTTCACAAACTTTTTTAAATTAATCCCTGTTATTTTATCTCACTTTGGGGACTAATTTAAATGACTTTGTGAAATATTAAGAATTAATTTAAACTTTTTCGAACAATAAGGACTAGTTTGATATATTTGTGAATCATTGAAAACTAGTTTGAACATTTTCAAACAATGGGACTAAGAGGGTGTTTGGCTCTGCTTATTTGGTGTCTATAAGTATTTAAATAGTAAAAAACGTGTGAGATAATGCTTTTTAGGTGCTTATAAACACCTAAAATAAGCAAAGCCAAACACCCTCTAACTTTAAAAAAATATATATGACAACATTGGGGGCCTTTGATATAATTTTTGCACTGGCACTGGCCCCACTTACTGTTATTGCATTTAATTTATATATTTTGTTATTTTTTTAATTTTTATTTGTTCTTTTTTTTTTTTTTTTTTTTGTAGACCATATTGGATATATATATCTGCAACTGTGTATATATAGGATCGACATTTTGTGATGCATCTTCTCGTGTATTCTTGATCTTGTCTAGCGTAACTCGATTGCATATTGAACAATTTGGTCCCACATCTTGGTGCAATATTATTATGACATTTTGAAATCGATCGGCTGAAGATTTAATGCTAAACATCTCTTGTGTCATTTCTAATCACGTTGATTATACAGATCAACTTATTTGATTGATTAAAGAACTGATTAAGATGTTGTCGAAAATCTGATGCTAAAATATCCATGCATATTCGCGGAAGAATGGAACTCAGATGTAAATTAAAGCTGCATTTGGTTTGCTTGTTTTTCTTATTTTTATTTTCATGAAATTTATAAATTATGATAGAAAACACGCTTAGTTAATTTTCAAACTGTTATGCTGAGTATATAGTACTCCTACGTACTTTATTTATCTCTACAATCAGTACAACTAATATGCTCTTAATTAGATGGATGAAAACTAAACCCAGAGTTAATATTTAACTAGAGCGTATAAGCCTGTCGAAATTATCCAGAGAATGGGATTATTGTTAAAGATGAAGCTACTTCTCTGAAATGATAAACACTAACAAATAGTTGTTAGGGTAGACGTATTTTACCTCCTGTGTTATATTGAAGTCGCATATAATTTTTTGTAATTTTAAAACTCACTATTACCCTATTATGTAATCAAAGAATGTTGCTAATATTTTTCTATACTATAAAGAATATTGTAAAATAATTCCAAAATTATTAATAAATGTTGGGTCACATGAGAGGGTTTTATTCACGTTAAAGCAGAGTTATTTTTAAGAATGTAAAAAAGCTGCTGGTTGGATGGGAGCAAAGAAACGTACATGGGACAGATTCCCCCTAGCAAGTAAAAGGAACACAAATTTGATACCATGTATAGTTGGTAGGCAAGCATCTGGGTAGGAGAGTATCATCCATAATTAAGTTCATAATTAAAGAATGTTAAGAGCTTACATGTCTAGAACCATATACAACAATTGTGGTGTAAATCAACTCAGCATCTTTTTATTTATATTATAGGTTGTTAGAAACCTATCTTGAAGAAAGAGCTATTAAAATAAGCAAAGAGAAGAAGGCAACCAAAAGTGATCGAAGACATTTTTGTAATGGAGAGAAAGAGAACTAATAAGTTTATTTAATTATTAGTTTCTTGATATTGTTTTTACGTCACAAAATATTATATTTATAGGAAAAATTAAATTCACGACGGATATACACATGAGAGTTTGTGAGTCAGTGATGCCATGTTTATTAATTCCGTTTTCAACAGTTCGGACGAACATTTTTGTGCTTGTATTTCTGGCAGAGCTTATTTATGTCATGGAAATTGTTCCAGAAAATTGATGAACCCATGATCAAACTTTACGTCACATATTGTTGGTGACAAACAAATTTTAAAGCGATGCAATCTGACTTGCCAAAGAATTTCTGGATCCTGTGAAGGAATTTCAAACAGACTATCAGATATCAATAACACGGGATCAAAGGATAGCTTGATCAAGTGATTGCACTTTCTCCCACAAGAATGAGATCCTGTGTTTGAATTTTATAGTGGTGGGAGTTCAAAAAAAAAAAAAAATCAATAACACCAAAGAAGGGTAAAAATGCCCAAGTCGGGCCGAAAAATGAACGAACATTTGTTCTGTATTACCTTAACTGAATCAAAATTAACCTGTACAAGTATGTAAATTTATGTAATTTAATATAACATAGATCTTTTTGATACTAATAACAGGGGGAAAAAAGGTACAAGCTTACTTATAACGAAGTTTCAATAACTGAACTTGTAGGCTTTCTTTGTTGGTTTTTTGTTTTTTCTTTCAATAAATTCATGTCTAAACTTTTGGATCACTCCACTTTAGATTTGGCATCAATTTTGGCTACTGCTGTGAGTCTCAGTTTCTCTGAGTCTCCAATTGTTACTGCTTGTAATATAAGCGTAAGGTTGGTTTGGTTGTAGTACATGTTTATTAAGCTCTTTAGATGTTGAATTTCATTTGGAGACTCATCTTCCTTGTTTAAGATTTCTTTTACATCATATTTTTCAGTGCTAGTTATACAACCCCACATGTTGTTTAGTATGCCAACTACACCTGATTGAGTCACTCATGCTATTAGGATAGGTTATCTTTTTTTTGTTATGACTCGTACTGTTTTGTTAGGCACTATTTGTTTATATATTTAGTTTTTATGGACTTTATACTTGTGTTGGGCCTAATATAAATTTGTAGTGTTTTTTCTTGAAAAAATTAACAGAAAAGAAAGAAAAACTGAACTCGAATTAGAAGAGTAGCAAGCATGTTGGATCTCGATTAAGAGACGATTGGACCAAAGTTGAGAAAAGTATGCCAATTGGGCTTGATAAAAAAGGTACGTTGGGCTCACAGACAGCAGATTTTAGAAACAAGCCCAAGCAAAGTGTGAATATTGGGCTTCATCACGAAGAAAGGTTGGGCTCACTGACAGCAGATCTTTAGAGACAAGATCACTCACAATTCGTTCGAAGAACAACAGGGCTGGTGCATGTGCCACCATGTCTGAATATTGATGCGAAACTCTCTCTCCAATTCTTTTATAGCTCAAGATATGTTTTGCAATGCCAATAAAATTGTCCCATCTGACATCAGTGGAAAATATTCTCGTAAAATATACCTATCCCACCAATTTGAATTCAAGAAATGAACGTTAAAAATCTGTACATATTACGATGTCTGTTAACTGCAAACTTCAATCTTCTGGGATTGGCTAACTGCAATTGTATAATCTTAAGATGATACAATGAAAAACTTACTCTTTCCACCAGAAAAAGGGGGAAAAAAAAAAAAAGAACGACATGCATTTGCAAGAAGCATTCGTGAGTCTCGCCTCCTCCTTATGACTTTGATCTGAAAGCAAGTAGCAGTCTATTGCAAGCAACAGAAAGAAAGCAAGAAATTAAGGGAAAAGGAAAAAAAAAATTCAGCATTTTGGAGGTGGCAACTAATTTTTGTATGACTTTACTCATAAATGTAATCGGTGAATTAATGTTTTCACTAAATCAAAGAATAATTTAAAATTTGACGACCTTTTAAAAGCGAAATAATCATTTTTGCTGATTTAAGGGAAATTTATTCAAAGTTGGGTTCTATAAGACTGAAATTATACTTTGTTAAGTTTTACGAATTGGGATTTGATAATGTGCTTTGGTGTTCGTTCTAGAAGAATGCTTTGGAGTACTTCAAACTACTTTTCATCAATAGAAGAATTTAAAGATTTTTTCACTTAACTCCCTTAATGTATGGGGTTGGTCACACTTTCTCCCCTAATGTAAATAAATAATCACTAAACTCCATTGACTAATGGTTAATTACGTTAAAGTTAATTTTCTTATTTAAATTTCAAATTTGCCCTTAAAAATTTTTTACCTTAACAAATAAATCTATTTTAGTAAATTATATTATTTCCATCTATTGGTGTATGCAAAATCTCATGTTTTCTGGTTAGTTTCTCTTTAAATAGCCAAGGAAAAAAAATGTTCTCTTCAATAAGATTCTACATGATTAAATTCCAAGGTCTGGGGCTTCTAAATAAGAACGACAATTTGATGCATGAAACTCTTTTTATAAAGAAAGTTTAAAAAAGATTGAATTTTTCCTTTTCACTGCTCATCTGACTTTCAATCTAAAAGCAAAAGAAAAAAAAATTACAAAAAAACCCAACAAAGAATCCCACCTTTTCTCTTTAACTCACATTTGATTTTCAGTCTGCTCAGCAGTTCGAAACAAACTTAAAGCACATATGCAATTCTCAAACTCCCTTGAAATTACATAGTAGGAGAATAATTCTTAAACACAAACATCGTATAACAAAAGGCACCTTTTTTGGATTTTTTGCTTTTTATTATATTAAGATAAAACATTTTAAGGGCAAATATGAAATTTAAGTAGGGAAATTAATTTTAACGGCGTTGACCGTTAGTCAATAGAGTTAAGTGGTTATTTATTTACTTTAGGGAGAAAAATGTCACTAGCCTCGTACATTAAGGGAGTTAAGTAAAAAAAAAATCTAAGAATTTATATACCAACTACTTAACAATTACATCTCCAAATCATAATGTCTTTGTTACACCTGTAATTTAAGTACTGGCTATCAAATTAGATTCAGTTTTAGTTTGAAATCTATCAGGTAAAATATACTAGACTGGTTTATTAAAAATACACCTAACTTTCCTGTAGTCTAAAAAGTCTTTCATAACCCCTCGTCCATAAAAGTGCATTAAACTCTCTTGTCATTAAAAAATTTGTTATTTTTAACTAAGATTGTTCGAAATTACCTAAACTTCCCTTCTTTGTTTTATTAAAAAATAGTGCTAGTTTTGAACCCTCAACTTTAAATTAAAATGATAAATACTTTAATCAACTAACTATAGACTATTTCTGTTTTAACTTAATTAAATAATCTTAAAAGAAGGTAAAAAACAATTGACGCATAGTTCTAAAGGCAGCACCAAATTTAGCTTATCTAGGCACCATATGAAACTGATGACAGAAAGGAATAGGTAATGAATTTCACTGGAAATAGGTAAATGCGTGGAATGGTTAAAGAAGGTGAAATATAGTCAACGCGAGGATCTAATTGCAGTGTCAAATGCTATTGGCTTAGTTGTTATTAGCACCGGCTTTGAGATATTGGTCATTGAGTTATCATTTAAACCTGGATGAATTAAGATTCAAACCACGAACCTGTCCTCTGGCAATTACACCGGGATATAATCATCATCAGAGATTTTAATTTTAAGTTAAAATATTAATCGTTTATAGCTTAGTTAGACAATTCGTTGTTTAATTTGAAATGAGGGTTCAAATATTTTTAGTAATATTTCTTTTGTAAAAGAGAAAATGGTAGTTTGGGTAATTTCAATCAGATATGGACCATATGGTTAAAGATAACGGATTTTTTATAGCAATGGGGCTTGATATATTTTTATATACTATAGGAGGTTATGAGATACTTTTTAGATTATAGGAGGCTCGGTGCACTTTTAAAACTATAAGACATCTGGTGCATTTTACCCAAATCTATCTTTCCTTTATAGAAGTATGTACATACATACCAAAGCAAAATCAATCTTTCTTAATGCAATAAATTTTTTTTTTTTTTTTGCAATGAACTGACATTTATGAAAGCATAAACATAAGAAAACAAGGGAAATAAAATAGAAGCAAACAATTCAATAAACATATAAAAAGATGAAAATATACCTTGCAACATAAGTATTTTCTGACAAAGTTTGATGAAAATACCAAGGCTGATATTTAGTGTGTTTTGAATGAGCCAATTTGAAATACTTATTATATTAAAATGAAAAGACATCTTATAAGATTGAAGATATTTTATCACATACCTCCTATAAATAACTCAAAATAATCCATATTTTTTATATTATAAGATATAATTAAACAATCTATCCTCATCTTATTTTTGACAAGTATAGAGACAAAATATCTTATCACAAGTATATTATGAAACTCAAAATAAATCATACTTTTCTATTGCAAATTATACCATACACCCAAAGTATGATACACCTTAAAGATACATGACGCATCACCCAATAAATCTTACAATTCGACCATCGAATCAACGTGAAATTTTAATGAATACACTCTCCTCACACTGACGAACACAACACAACACCTGTAACACTTATGATTGTGAGCTTCAAAATCGTTGACATATTGTTAACATATATCATTCTCAAGTTGTGAACATATTATTTACAAATTGTGAACATATCATAAATAACTGTAAACATGTAATTTATTTTTGTGAACATATAATATAAAACTTTTGAACATATAATATAAGAATAATGGATAAATAAATTATAAATAATTAAAAGTTTTGAACATAAAGTGTTAATATTATAAACATATAACAAGCAATTTGTAAATAATTAAAAGTTGTGAATATATAATAAAAATTGTGAACTTATAATAACAAAATCATGAACGTGTTACTGTGGGAAGCACAATATTAGGTGGATACACAATATTTAGAGTGCATG
This sequence comes from Cordia subcordata, assembly GCA_028554755.1. Classification (NCBI taxonomy): domain Eukaryota; kingdom Viridiplantae; phylum Streptophyta; class Magnoliopsida; order Boraginales; family Cordiaceae; genus Cordia; species Cordia subcordata. The sequence continues at coordinate 4,478,812 of JAPTOF010000020.1, forward strand.
AAATTCGGTCCTTTTCTATAGAGAAAAGTATCTTATCAAAAGATTATATGTACCAAACGGAGCATTTGTCATTGCGGCAGTAAAATTGGCACCACTACATGGAACTATTAGTAAGATCCGTTAGTTCATAATTTTAATTAGTGAGCTTAGAGAAGCAAGCCACTGTGTATTACCTGAGACATTCTTATATGACTTGTTCCTTTCAAAAACTCTTTTAGAACAATGCTAGATCAAGGAGAATAAGGGCTCGTTTGGATTGACTTTTTTTAAAAGTGTTTTTTTTAATAGCTTTTGAAAAATAGTTTTTTTTGAGAAGTTAAAAAATCTGGCTTCTAAAAAAAGCTGTATTTGAGTTTTTTTTCAGAGTTTCAGTTTTTTTGGAAGCCAAATCAAATAGTTATTGCAAATTTAATGTAACTTTTTCAGAAAAAAAAGTACTTTTGCCTGAAAAAAAACCAATCCAAACAGGCCCTAAATACCACTACAACATTGTGGGAGAGTTCTGTGATTTTTATTTTTTCTTTTTGTGACAGAAGATTTACTCTAGGCAAGAACAATAAATTCACATTAAGTTTATAAATGCCATTGTACAATAGTACGTCTTATATAAAGCATATTTTCGGTCAGTCGAGTACTAATATTAGTGATGGAAATATAAGTCTAAAAATTCACTTTAAGTTTCTTAACTTGAGACATTTGGCTATAAATAATTAATCCATCCATTGTGGTAATAATTTTTAGGTACGTCTTATAAGTGATTGTGGATAGATATTCCACTGAATCAAAAAACTATCATGGAAGTGAGAGAACAAAAGTAAAGATGAAGAAAAGACCTTGACGTGATGACGCTCAGGTATCGCAGAAACAAATGGACGACGACTAAAAGAACAGAACAAATGAAACAAATTAAAGAATAGGCGATTCTGTATTTTTATTTCTGGGATACCTGAGCATCATCATGTCAAGGCCTTCTCTTGATCTTTATTTTTGCTCTCTCACTTCCATGATAGTTTTTTCTTTTTTCTTTTTTTACTCAATGGAATATCTATCCAAAATCACTGGGGTAGAACAAATTCTACCATGCATTTTCTTCAACAGCAGACATGCTATGTTAGTCCTATTAATTAGTGAGGCTAAGTAGTGTGTGAAGAATTACTGAGTTTTTATTATAAAAATTAACTAGTCAATATAAAGAGTGGCTAAAGACCTTATATACTGAACTTGAATCTTAAAATTTTTCTATGTTGAACAAGTATATGTTGTAATACCTCCCTTGCATCTGTGATCCATAATAGTGCCTGCACCACTTAATAGATGGGTTGAACTTAATGGTAATTGTGACTTGTAATTAATAACTTGGATGAGTCACCATGACCATTGGATGGGTTAGATGGTTGTCTGGTCCAAAAAAACTTGGATAGGTGGTGGATGGCTTAAACTTGGATGGTCGTGCTATCCATAATATTTTGGGTGGGTTACCACGACTCTTGGATGGAATTTGAATGGTCATGTAGCCCAGAACAATTTGAATGGATCACGACCTAGAATAGATACAATAGGCCACCATGTAAACGGATATATATAATGAAAAACTTAGACGAGTCACATGTGGACAAATGCAAGAAAGAGAAGGACTAGACCAAAAGCCTAACTTTAATACCATATTAAGAATTACTATGGTTCCATTATAAAATCAATTGGTCAATATGAGTAGCCGCCTAAACCTTGTATGATGGGTTTGAGTTTTGAGATATGCTTTTCCATATAGAACAAGTATATGTTGTAACAGAGTGCTACAAGTTCTACACTACGAACACGGACTCTATGCACAAATACGCGATAAGACTTAATACAACACTTTCGTACATCTTTCTAAAAAATAGGATATAATACGTAAGGAATATGCTAAATAAAATAAATTTAAACTTGGTATATATATAGTGAAAAAATATCATTTTATCAGAATAAAAGAAACAAACAAGATAAATGCATAATATTTTACATATATATAGCTAGTTACAAAAAAATAAAAGATACAAAACTAACATGTTCATAGAAATCACTCACCTCACATCATATGTGTATATATGTGTGTGTATATAATATGTGGGTGTATATATGTATGAAAAGATGTAACTTACTTGATTCTCCAACTCAACAAGAATCTTTTCAAGTTGCAAGTATGGTGTCTATAAGAGATGTTGGCCTTTGATTGAGTGATTGTTTTGTGTTTAATACTTGTTTGAAAAGTATCAGTGTCCAACATGTGCTAGACATGGATATAAAATCCTCATAAGAGTCTTAGTGCTTCATAAATGAACATACTATATTATTTTTAATGTAGTTTGACTATTTACTAATTATTGTCACGATCATATTAAGGGAAAGCAGGACCCTTAAACTGAAAGATGATGACTTTGTGAATGAATTTACACGGAGTGGTACAATTCAAAGCCCTTTGTAATTAATATTCATGCAAAAATATGTAGGAGGTAATCGATCAAGGACATGCATCAAAATCAGAGAAGAAAGAAACAAGATGTTAAAATCAGCATTTAAATCACGGGTTCCCTATTTTCACAACATGGGTATGTAATGTAGGGTCAAGTCACATGTTAGTGACACTTAATTTCCTTCAAGGTTGACTTGTACAGGTCCAACGTTGTTATTATATTTTCTTCTTTTATTTTTTCTTTTTTTCCCTTGTTCTTGAAGTTTCATCTCTTTGTGAGGAAGGATAAAATTGCAAGAACCATACAATGAACAATTTTGTTCAATATGTTCTTAGAACACATAGTTAACATTCGTACATGGATAATTTTTTTTAGTGAAAGTTAAGTTGTTTTTTCAGTCTTAAAATTCCTTGAAAATATGCACATGTTTAAAAATATATATAACTCTAACTCGCCTTTTAATAATTTTTCTTCAAGGTAGGTAAATATAATAATAATTAGATAATGAATGAAATAGATACAAAAAACACATAATTTAGATTGTACTAATAATAGCAGGGAAATGAAGGAATAGCTAGCTTAATATGGGTAGGTACAAAAGTACTCAAAACTGCTCAAAATTGGCAACTTCTGAACTTCTAACTGGAAAGTAGCTGCTAGCTAGCTAGCTAAGCTAGTAGGTGGAAAAGCCTTCTCTTATTATATGATGACTTAAACCATAAACATCGTGACATGGTCTATGCATGTCTATGCCAATATATTTATATTAATAATAACATGGAGAGAGCACAAAAGCAGCTTATAAGTCCTACGTCAGCCATGTGACCAAACCCTAGCTACTAGTAGCTAAAAGGAGAAGTCCCAAGTTAAAAAGCAGCTCTAAAAATCACATGAGTAAGCTTCTGATTATGGCCGCTTGAGCTTCGTCTGTTGACTCCAAAAGCTCCGATAATCTATCACTTAGATCATCCACCTCTCTGTGTAGGCTTCTAATGTAGTTACACGTCTCCTGCAAGACCTTTGACGCCGATACCTATCAAGAAATTCAAAACCACTTATTTAGGAAAATATATATATACATATATATATATATATGTATGTAGTTGAAAGTTTTCTTGAAAATGAGAGGCGAATATTTAGTCCCACATTTTGAATTCATGTGGACTGATGGATACCAAACATTACTCTTTATATTTTATTTTTAGATAAAATAGATAAACCGAGGGAATATAAAACCCACCTTGGTATAGAGCGGAGTAGAGACGAGACGGGGTTAAAAAGTAGGTGCACCACAAAAATTAAATGAGGGTGTGGTGTTGTGGGCATGACTCCAAAAAAAGAACTTATCTACAATGTTTACCAGAGACAATGAAGGCCACACAAAATACGAATGATCCCTGAAGATTGCATGTTGTAATAAGGGTTCGTTACGGGGTCTAAGCTAGTTACCTTGTCCGAGCGGCGCCTATTGCGGATCTCAGGAATAAGTTGTTGCAACTTGGAAACAAGATCAGCAATCTGATCATCACTCATCCTGGTAGCTCCAGATTGCGTTGAACGCGATCTTCGGCTAGACATTGTCAGAGACGATACAATAAAAAATCAATTGAAGATAACTCAGATAGACAAATGGGGCGAAATGCTATATCATGCTAGTTTTTGTCAGAGATGAGAGAAGTAAGTATCTGTGTTCTTTTCACTATGTTGTTGTGTTGAATGAGAGCAGCAGAGAGGGCTTAAATGAGCAAAGAAAAACAACTATTCTGCAGACAAGTTATGGACAGAGAGATAAGGAAGGAGGGGAAAGAAAGAAATACATTGAGAGAGAAAGCTGGAAGACTACAAAGGAATCTAGTAAACAAGTAGTGTTGGAGGTTGATGAAGACAAGTGCATGGGAGAAAGCAGTGGGCTAGTCTTGTTTTTAAATAGGGTTTTGTCAAGTGAAGAAATCAAAAAATTTTAAAAAAAATATTAAAAAATTTTAATCAAACATTATATACATATATATATATATATATATATATAATGAGAGAGAGAGAGAGAGATACGCCATATATGCTGTCCTTCTCTCCATGTCTGCAAACTGGGTTAGAGTACAAGTGGGTGTGTGAGAAATTTGCTTGTTTATCAGCCAACTTTGCGGGTCTCTCTGTGTCGGTCTCGGCACGCAAGCCCACGTTATCTCTTATTATTTCTTCTCATTAAAATTTAATTACTATGCACAAACAAAAAATAAATAAATAAAAGAAGTATCGATATCACTGTGTTAGAATACGATTACGTATTATCGTATCGCGATATTTATAATCTTTTCCCTTAATTTCAAGACACAATACATAAGCAGCATGAAGTTTCTGGCGTACTTTTGATGGCTACAAATATCTTTTGCCGCGGAGGATAATTATCATATATATATATATCGTATCTATGAAAGCGACAGAGAGGGTAAAATCTTGCATGATGAGATATGATATTATTGTATATGTGATACAAAGACTACATTGTATCTGCAACAAAAATGCGAGTTTTGAACTGTTTCAACTTTTAACTAAGCTAGGCTAAGCACAATACTAGACACTAGAAAGCTGAATAAGCCAACTTAAGTATGGCGTCTTTGACCAGTAAGTATTAGTAAGATTAAGATAATCCGCACATTAATTGACAATATGCGTGCCATGATGCTACACGTGGTGTCTAATAATCTCTGCAATAACATTGACCCGATTCCTCGGCAAAACATAGTTAATTGATTAATTAATTGTAACTGAGTTGTCTTTTATGAGTATAGCAACTACTGGATCAGCTTTTCACAATTGAAGCCGCCCTAATCTTCTCTTAATCTTATAATATTAAAATTATTACTTCATCTGAATTTTAAGTTTGTAAATAAGATATCAATTTATTTGTTTATTGTAATCATTTAGCCTTTTCATGTACATGCGTGATTTATTTATTTATTGTGTTTAACAACACCCCCTCATGTGCAAGTTTTAAACAGAAAATCCTCTGGTTTTTAAATTTTAAGGCCATATTAAATTTATTATTTTATCTAAAAATTTAAGTTTGTACTTAGAGAGGATATTAATTTAACGGAGATTAACTAATAGAGATAAATCAATACACATATAGTTGTGAAAGAGATTATTTAAATACTTCATTTTTCTTGACGTTATATATATATTACGAGAATATTTAAATCTAATTGAGTCGGTCATCAAACCAGACAATTTTGTCATGGTTTTTCATTTTCGATGCGTGAAAATCTTGTTTTGTTTGGTAATAGCAAATGCAATCCCAGTACTTCACTTGGTCACGGCCTTGAGAGGAGAAACAAAAAATAAATAAATAAATAAATTGGTTAGATATATATAATTTGTTTGGTAGTAAAGAATGTTTATAATGTAGAGGAGGCGAGTAGAAGAAACTGTGAAACTTGTGTGCTATGCATTGGGGGGAGGGAGTTACATGGCGGCACGTGATGGGGATGTGCTGCACTTTTTTCCGGCGAGATTCCTGGAAGAGTTTTTGTGGGCAACACACGCCCAGTTGAGTTGATATACCCAACCGTCCGCTTAGGAGTTTGCAGCCGCCGCTTGGGAGTTGAGAGAGTAACGTTGCGGCTCCAACTCCTGGTTTTGAACGTAACTTAAAGCTTTTGTGTGGAAGACACTCATAGCTTTTTGGTCAACACTATCATCGACCTGAGTCACCCAAATATGGGGGTTGTCTGTGTCCTTTCCTTTGCTTCCTAAACTTAATTTTTTTTTTATCATTCCCTAGAGAGCCGTAATTGTAAAAAAATAGAAGGGGGAATACCGTTGTTGGAATATATATTCCTCTTATACAAAAAAATATCAAGATTTAAGATTATCTTATAAAGTTTTGGACCCTTCTGATATATATAATCTTAATGATTATTAACATAATAATTAGTATCAGAGTTAGGTTGATTTTAGCCTAATTTCTTGTATCATGCACGTTTTTATGGGGTTGACTGATTTGGTGCATGTTTTGTGTGACCAAGCTTTACAAGTCGTGTTCCCTTGTCATTAAAGGAAAAAAAAGAAAAATGAATTATTTTCTGTGATCAAGCTTTACAACAAGTTGAGTTCCTTGTCATTAAAAGGAAAAAAGAAAAAGATTACTTGCTTCTCTTTTTTTTTTATCTCTTTTCGATTTTCTTAATAAGTAATCAAAAGAAGATGATTCCCTAAAGAAAAGAAGAAAAACAAAAACATGATGATTTTCGACATATGAGATGATAAAGGTACTAGTATACCGTGGACTAGAATTCTCTTATATCAAAAGTTTACTCATATTGATATAAGAAAAATGTTAACTATTTATCTGTGAATTATATCATTTCAACTATTTATAATTTTTTTATTGGTCGATAGCCTTTCATAAAATCCAAGTTCTAAAAAATGATATTTTTTTAAAATACTTTTTCTCCTTCCCAAAATGGACCTTTTTTGAAGTTTGAATTTGATAATGACCAAGATGATATTGAGGCTAGGTTTAGCAAAAATAGCTATTTAGATAAGAAATAGATGTTTAGCTAGCTAATAGCTGTTATAGTAATTGATAGCTGTTAAATTTTAAATGTTAATAGATAACTGTTTGACTAGCGGATTGAAAAAATATGTTTGATAAAATTAGTTGTTAAGTTAGGTGATCAATATAAAATGACATAAAAAGACATGAGACACTTTATTATTGTAATTATTTTTATGATTATTATAATTATTGTTATTAATAACATTGAACTAAGATGATTGTCCTAATTATTGTTATTAATAATATTAATATAAGATGATACATTTACAATTAGATTTATATTTATGATAACAACAATTTATTATTAAAACATGATAAAAAGAAATTAATTGATAAATTATTTTCATTAATACGATATAAAAATATTTTTTTTAGTTTCCAGAGGTTTTTTTTGGTCAACAAATTAGAATGAAAATGGATAAATTATTTGCATAAAAAATTTAGGTAGGACATAGTAGAATAATAAATTATTATAAAAAAGGTTATATGGATACATAAGATTAAGAAGAAAAAAATTAGGATAAGATAAGATTGAGAGAAAAAAAAAAAAGGAAAGATTGGGAAACAAAATGCAAAACCCTATTTCTCATCTTGAAACTTTAAAGTTTGTAATGTTTGAGAAATAGTCCTTCAAAAGCTAAACACTCCTTGAAAAGCTATTCTATCGAATAGTGATAATGAAACAAGATGGTGTTTTGACTAAATTCTACCTCAAATATTGTTACTTAATACGCATTGAATAGATAAAATTTTTCTCTTATGTCAATATAAAAAAGTATTTAATGTAAGAGGATCTTAATTTATATACAATAGTCAGGAGCTTTATATTGTTGTGTTACACAAGCCCCAAGATAGTATAGTTTGAACTTAATTGTAAATAAGTCTAGGATTTTGTTCAAGAAGGGGTTGTAGTACAGGGATAATTTTTTTTATCAATATAATAGGACTTAATTACTATTTTTAAACAAAATATATTTACATTTGCAATATTCTTAGAATTAGCAAGCATACTCGAGTTTCCATCAACCCATAATTGGATTGGCCACTACTCGAAAATTGAACTACATGATTTTTACTAAATGCGTTTGCATTGGCGTCAAATCAACAAAGAGATGGAGCTAATTAAGAATTCAAATGAGTCTAGACCTAGTAAAGAAATGTGGTCCTAGCTAGAGAAGCATACTCAAGTTAAAACTAATGAGTAGGTAACTTTTGGGCTTAGAATAAGTCAATACTATGATGGAAAAATATAGAAACAAAAGTTTTTTTTTTTTTTTGGAAAAAAAAAATCTACAGCCAATCATGATGATGTATTCTAATCACCAATTGCGGCCAAGGCAAGACTGGCGTATTATTTCTTTATGTTATTCTCATATATTATTATTATTATTATTATTATTATTATTTTTTATCGAACCTGGAAATGGGTAACTTGTTACTATTTTGCATGTGGAGGACAAGAATTTTAATATCAGTCAAAAATAGAACTTTTCTGACATCTTCAATTATTTCTTTTTTTTAAAAAAAAAATTCTAACAATGATGTCGGTATAGATTCAGCAAGGGGCAGCACCAAAGCCACAGACTTCAGTCTCCTCCTTTTGTAATACGAATCTATATTTTATTAAGGTACTACATATAAGAAGCTAAGAGTCACTATTCCTAGTATTTTTCATGGGTACATGTAAGATAAATTACGGTAGAATAACATATAACATTACGTAAAAGATTTATTAAAAATTATGAAGAGAATATTCAAGTCTATGGAAAAATAGGTTCTAATATTTTAACACGCATTGCGTTTCCTTTTTTTTTAATAGTTATTATTAAAGGAAGTTGATCTGTTTTCAGAAAAATTTTCCCAATCAAGATTCTGAAATTTTGAGCTATGCTAGCAGCTGCTTGGTATGTACGAGTACAAAGTAGTTTAATAGTACTTGATCAGTACGTAGAAACAACCGGTCCAGTTGGTGCCCAAGTATTCTATAATTTGGCAATATTCTTAGCAAACAAGCTTGCATCACAATGTGAACTCAGTTTTATCATTATTCAATTTCGTTGTGTTTGTTTCATTAAATTTAGGAGACTCTCAGGAATCACTACAAACAGTTGCTTATATATATATGTATATATATATATGTGTGTGTGTGTGTGTGTGCACGCACGTGCACTTGTATACCTCTAGCATGTATGTGGGCGCGCGTGTCTACGCGTCTATGAATCTGATAGAATCAAAATATTAGCAAGGAATGGCCAAGCTAAGTAGCATTATGACAATCAGTTCAAAAAGAAGATGAGTCCATGAGTCATAAGCATGCTCGTGTGGAAACCATAAAGTCTGCTCTTTTATATGGTAAGTATCATTAAACATTATTTGATGTGGGAAAGCTGGGAGAAATATCTCAATGTTGAGTAATTTTTCTTAAGTTATATGATATCGTTATGGTACTTCAATTCAATACTACCTCTTTATATGACAAGTATTTTACATTTGATGTAGGCGAGGCTTATCATGCAAGGGTGGTGTTCCCATAATATATAGACGTCAGTGTTTTTCTATTTTTAGCATGTAATTAATTTGTAAGTTTTTTTTTTCTTTTTTTTTTTTGCAATAAAGAAAATTAAATCCAATTGACAGAATTTGACTACCGGTACTCTGTCTATTTGCACATCTTTTGGAACCCAAACATCAAGTGACAATCTTCTTACTTGTAATTTAATTTGTAAGATATCGATATTATTCCTACTCGAAGATATTGTCAATTGCCAAAAGTATTTATCTCCTTGCAGCAAAAAAATGAATAAAGTATTTTTCAGAAATAACTAAGTTAGCCCCTTGTAAACATGAATATATTATAAATTAAAAAAAAAATCACCGTATAGTATAAAAGCTTTTTACCATGCAAGCCTCACTATCATATTCCCTCTACAGTATGCTATGCCAGTGTGTACCAACCACATGCGAGCTAACAGATAGTTACAACCAATTGGTTTTAAAATGTGTGTTCATAAAATTTAGAGCGTGTTCACGAGTTATATGTTAGAATATTTACTAATCTTATAATACTTGTTTGCAAGTTTTAAATGTTTACATTACGAAAGAATGTTCATATGTTTTACACTATTGCTGTGTTTGTTATATGCTTATATGAAATCTTAAATTTAAAATGTATAAGTTTATATATGTTTCAAATTTAAGATTTCATATAAGCATATAACAAACACAGCATATATTCATAAGGCTTAAACTTCATATTTACAAGGTTTATATTATTTGTTCACAAGTTTCATGAATATATATGCTTTATGTTCAGAACGCTTATACGCATCATATATATGTACAAATATTATCTATTTCTTCACAGATGTTATACTAGACGTTCACAACTACATTAATGTATATTGAAAACTTTTAGACAGTACAATACACAAGCTTTTGACTTTTAAATTCAAAGAACACACACACACACACACATATATATATATATATATTTGTGCTCTTTGTCTTCTTTAATTTGCTTGTCGTCTTCATCAAATTTTCCTTTGGCAACTAGTAAAGAGTGGCGATGGTGAAGGCGGTGCTGGGGAAGTGGTGGAGAGAAAAGGGAAAGAGAGAGAGAGAAGGGAGAGGGACTGGAGGTTAGAGGTTCAGGTCTTTCTTTTGTTTTTTTAACAGAAAAATACTTTGATATAGGCTCCAAAATTATTGTGTAAGATTTTGAACTATAATACTAATTAATTTTTAGAACTCTTTTTTATTGACGCAATAAAGATCTTAAAGTCCTTATTTTGCTCCATTTGAAAAGTCCATTGCCACTTTGTGACGCATATAAATTAAATATATGCTATATTAATTTAAGATGACGATTAATCCACGCTTTTGAAATTCATTAATAGCATAAGTTTTTCTACAAGCATCGCGGAAATCGATTAGGAACATCATTTAGACCTAAAGTAAACACTAGTGATGGTCATATTAATATTGGAAGGAACTGAATGACAATTTTGATTATTGAAATACAATGTATAGGGTAAAATCCAAATTGACCTATACTTTGAGGATTCAATATTGATCATCTCTTTCTTTCTGAAAAAAATATACCAAAGTAATGGTTGAAAAAAATTTTTGATTTAGGTTCTAATTTAATTAACTTATTAAGCACTAACAAAACTATATAAACTTGTCAGTAATATAATAAATAAATACAATACACCAATTTCCTCTCTATAAGCTTAAGTTTATAGAGATGATATTGATGTATTTACTTATTGTATTAATACACCCCTTCACGTACAAATAAAATCTGTTTTGCGCCAAAGCTATTATAGCTTGTTCCAGTATAAAGGTTGAGTATCACACAATAGCTTATGTTACTTATGAGGTTTGTTGGCTTCAATCACTTTTAACTGAATTGCATGTGCCTTCTACCTCGATTCCTACTTTGTGGTGTGACAATATAGGCCCGACTTATCCAGCTTTTCATGAATGTACTAAACATAGAGAAATTGATGTGCATTTTGTGCGAGACAAAGTGGCAGCTAAATAGTTAATAGTCAATTTCATTTCTTTAATAGACCAATTGGCAGTTATCATGACAAAAGGACTGTCTGTTACATGATTTTGCAAAAACTTCAATCCAAGCTTGCCATCCAAGACTTGGCTTCCATGAGGGGGCATTATAGAGGATAGATTAGACTCCAGTGGTTGTGCATTCTTCCCACTATTACTTGTTGTATTCCTCTTGTTGTTATGTGATAAGAGTGTGTAACTTAAGTACTTTAAAAGCCTCTATATTGTACAACTTGCATCATTGAAGAATATCAATACACAACTTTTTTTCCAACATTTTATGGTATTAGAGTTAGAAACCAAATAGTTTTCAAAACTCGTAGCTGCTTATTTCCATGGTTTCTAGTCTCATGTTTGAAAATTGAAACACACCACCACCTCCTTTTATGTGCAAGGCTTATAAAAAAATTCCGTCTATACGTAAGAAGGTATATTATATATTAATATTTTGTTTATAAGTTTGAGCTTTTAAATTAGACAATAAATCTAACACTTATTCTTACTCGACGCCACTCATTCTCGTAGAGGTATATACATTATTATATACGGAGAACACCTTGGTCCGCTCCAATAGCATGCGCCATTAATGAAGAGAAAGTTCTTGAAATAATGAAGCCGCCATGATCACATGATCAATTGCCGTTGCGGTGCAATGTTGTCAAACAGCTTGACAAGGCCATTCAGGAGGCCGTAGGCCATGCAATTCAGACCATGCAGTTGACTTGTAATCCCCACCCCCAGGAGTATATGCCTTGCATGATACATCGTTTTTGCATGAATATGATTTGTTTTCTTGACTTGCCGACATCAATCACGTGACTATACGGAACCAATTTACATGCATGTTCGATCTAGGAAAAGATCTGATAATTGTCATGTGATATATTTGGGACGTGTGTCAGGTGTAGGTTGAAAGAATAAAAATTTGAAACAAAGTGTAATATAGCTCGTTAAGAATTTTGAAGTTCATTTTAAATTTGTTTGGAATATAATTATGTAATAAAAAAAGCAGAAGCGTACCTTTGTGAATCAAAACTTATTTACAATGTCTTCCTCTTATCTTTTAATATTAGATTGCCAAAAACTACTAATAAATTTCACACAATACAATCTTTTGCAATTATATTCTCTTTTTATATATAAAGTGAATATGGAGAATAGATTTGATAGATGCAAATGGAGCCTTTTGGGTTTACATAGACAGGAGAATATACAGAGAGTTATGTCTTTTTAATTCAAAAGGACACACCTTTTGAGATAAAGCATCATTTAGAATAATAGGTATAATGCTTGTGGAAACGGTATGTTTATTTATAAAACAATGTCATCATAAATTTTTTTCAATAAATTAAGATGGAAGTACGTGATTTTTTATATGATATCAAAGTTAGATGTCACATTGTTCACATGTGATTCATCCTACTATCATACTGTACTAATATCTTCATTATCATCGTGCTATTACACCTTGTTGTTCTTCATGTGATCTCTTGAATTCTTGTGGAGTCACACGTTAGGGGTGTTAAAATAAGGGTCTGTTTGGATTAGTTTTTTTCAAAAGTAATTTTTTAACAACTTTTGAAAAATAGCTTTTTTTGAGAAACTGAAAATTTTGGCTTCTAAAAAGTGATATTTGAGTTTTTTCAGAGTTTCAGTTTTTTTAGAAGCCGAATCAAATAATTATTGTAAATTTAATGTAACTTTTCAGGGAGAAAAAAATATTTTTTTTTGTGTAAGATCTTGAGCTCAATTTCTTGGCACCAATTGGATGCAACCACATAATTCTCAATATAGTGTGATTAAATTTAATCCCTTTATCTAATTGCATCTCATGAGGCTATCTCCAAAAGACTCCCTAATAAGTCATTTTAAAAAGGCAGATCTTCAAAAGTTGCTCTAACAGCCTCCTTGTGCTAGGTTCACTAGAAATGGGAGTCCCAATTTAATTTGTTCAGACTTGCTCGATACACCCTATAGTATGTTTTGATCTCATCACACAATTGATGAAAATAAAACAAAAAATAAAAATTGTGAAAACAAAATTAAAAATAATATTACTAATTTGAAAAATATATGGTAATTTAATTTCACCAAATATAAATTATTCAAAAAGTAAGAAGGTGGTTGGAGTAAGGTTGAGATAGAAAATCCCTTGAAAATGAAAATAGAGAGATTATTAGAGTAAAACTGAAATAGAAAACTACTAAATAGCAAGAGATACTTCAATACATAAGATAAATGATAAATGATATATATATATATATATATATATATGACATAAATAAAGAGTGAAAATGTAAATTAAAGCACTTGAAATCTTCCGTCTCGCTAGTGTTTACAAATATTAAAAAGTGAAAATCCTAGCCATCTATTTCGTGTTTGAAAGAATCCAATCCAAGTCAAACATTACGCCAAGACTATTCACCACAAGTCGTGCTACAAATGAAGGACCAAGACAGTGGAAACTAATTAATAACACCTTATTAAATAAGTATTGTTAGATGTCATTCTATTTTTAGCTTATTCTATTGATCGATGATCACCTCCTAATAGTATGTTTAGTTAGGATTCCGAAATAACACATTGTTCTATATTTCTCTTTCTTCTTTTGACATGACAATTAAATTTTTTGCAAAAATAGAAAGATACATACCATATTTCCTCTAATTAACTAAATTGGTTTGGGACACAAAAAAAAAGATGCCAGCAGATGCCCATACCATGGTGGGAACGAAGAGTTTGATTAATCTGATGTGGCCATACTATAATACATTTGAATAAGGTTTTTGTCTCGCATCTTCATGTGACAAGTACCACAATTTGTCTAAAAAGATCATGCAGCGTAGCTAGTACACTCAGAGAACCCAACAACCCATGTAGCCAGCAAAATAAAAACATTGTAAAAAGAATTTAATATATATATGCAAAGATGGACCACCCTAGGTATCCATGGAGCAAGCTAGCTAGAGAGCCTCTAAATATAATAATGTTTTTATGCATTGTAGTGATATAAAAGCTCAACCATGCGGTATGTTTTTTCAACCAACCCCCCAATGCTAATTAACTCCGATCCGTAGAGAGGAGTTGTTGGTTTCTGCATTCTCTGCATATTCTATGGCCGCCGCCTGGCGAGGTGTGTTCAACAAACTGAGTGCATTGATGGAAAATGATTCCAAGCTCATCGAGGAAAATGAATCTGGTCCTCTAATTGTTTGGTCATTTCTCATTTGTCATACATATATTTAAAATCATCTTATCATTTGTTTTGGATGTTGCGAAAGTGGTACAAATAGTAAGGAAAAAGTGGGGGGCAAAGGAAAACGAAATTTCGGAATTAAGGGGAAAATACAAAACGATGTAAATGTTGATGTTACCTTTTTGTTTATTATATGTTTATGACATTTTATGTCAATGTTCATACGGTACATTGAAATTTGCTTACTAATTGTACATCGATATAAAAGGTGATATATAATCAATTAAAAAAGATAATATCTAACATTTGCTTTAATTAGTTCAGCTTCCTTTCTAAATTCTTCGTCTATGTTAGAAAATCATCGCGGATGATGGCATTATTTCTCAAGCCATAGAGACAACCAAGACCTGGCAAGGTCAACAGGTCAATGGAATTAAGACATGGTCCAACATGGATATAATTGGTTGGGCCAATTCGGCGATAGATTGCAAACTGAATGTTGATGATTGTTCAAAAGGCAATTTGGGAAGAGCGGAGCTAGAGGTCTTCTTGGAGATCATTTGGGTAATCTGGGAGCTGGTTTCTATATGGACTGTAGGCCGGATAGCTTCTAATAGTAGAGCTGAGTTGCATGCCTGAAGGGATGGGTTGCACATTGCAATGGATAGGGGTATTAATTATCTTGTTATTCAGGTGGATTTTTTAGCCATCTTCAAATTGGTTAATGGTATGCCTCGCTTCATTCTATTGGGACCTCTTCTTGAAATACTGTAAGCGAATCTTTGCTTTTAAAATAGGTTTTACTCTTAGACACGTATGTAGAAAAGCTAACAGCTACAAAACTGAGACTTCACAAACCTTTGGATTGTTCGGTTGTCCCAAATATTTCTAGGCCCTTGCAAGTCCTCATGGGGAAGGATATAAGGGATTAAACAACTCGGAGAAGGATCATGTATCCAACAGCTTAAGCCTTCTTTTTTAATTTAAAAAAAAAAAAAAGAAGAAGAAACAAATCCTAGAAAACTAAATCCCTTATGAGAAATAAACAAATCAAGAAATCTGTTTTAGTGAAAGACTGAAAATCCTCTATTGGAGAATAATAGTTTCAAAAAATGTGGAGAATTCATCAAATTCTTTATGGGTTCTACATATTCAAGACAAGCACACATTATGTTATATTATTTCCATAATATTCCAAAGATAATTGATTTCTGCACTCAATATTTTGTGGTCTTTGTTCCATCCTTTGTCTGTGGGTATCGAAACAAATATGATATACTTTACTCCTTTTTTGCATTTGCTTTTGTTATCTTTAATTTGGCATTAAAAATTTGAAAAACGTTAATATTGTAATAAATGCACAATATTCTTACAATCTTTGTATAATTTAATTCTACTATATATGTTATCTTTCCTACATGATAAATTCTGCCGGCAGTTTATATTCTATATACACACACGCCCACTCGACGATCTATGTGGATGACAAACGTTAGTGAAAAATATGTATCCAATCAAATATTGTTTCTCCATCATAGTTATAATTACATCTTGAAACACATAAGCATGATAATGTACCTCAAATTAGAGGGTCCGAGTAATTGGTTTGAAAGAACAGAGGAATGCAATTTTTTGATAATTGAGTTTAATCATTAGCATAACTTTATGCTCGTCTTGATGGAAAAATATCACGTGTCTATCTAAAATTACACAGAGATTTCCTGTCTCTTTTATCAAAACTAAGAAATGTAGGGTGTCAAATTTATAGTGTGGTTACAATTCTCTATTCAAATTGTTTTTTTTTTATTTTTATTTTGTACTATTAATTAATTAGTTCTTGATATTTGATATCTTTTTATTTTCAATAATATCTGAATTCTAGCTGCTATTTTATTATATATCTTACAATTATAGTCCCCAGTCATTTCCTCATTCAAACTTTCAGAAAATAAGTTATTGAACGTTATAAAAAACCTTATATAATATTTTTAAATTTTCATATAATGTGGTAATTTAATTAGCATTCATGGCATCAGAGTTCATGCATATAATGAATTCCAGCTCCACAGTCACCTATCTCCCTCTCTAATATAAACGTTTGGATGGTATATTATTTTACCAGTTTCATCTTACGCGGACAGCCATCTCTCTCTTTTTTTTTTTTTTTTGTAAGGGAAACTATATATGTTGGGTTAATTGGTGATCATTCTCAAGATAAACTCCTCTAATCTCATCTCACAAGGGACTCCTAATTGAATTTGGGGGATCTTCTAGAAAATGTGTTTCCAATAGAAGAGTCAATCCGAAATTAGTGAGCCAATCAACACCTTGCTAGCTTTTCTATAGATATGGGATAGACGAAGTCCTATAAGACTCAATACCTTCTTATATTCTTCAATATAAGGTAGGAAGGTCCGTGATTGTTTACCCGTCCTTTCAACCTGTAGCAATCTCTTGTTTTACCAATTAAAACTTTGACATGATATGTAATTTATCAATTTTATCTAGCGTAGCCCAAAAAAAAAAATGTACCAGTTTCATCTCACAAGATCTCGCTAGCGTTTTTCGGTTTCTCTAAGGGTATTCCTTTCTCTAATCATCTAAAAGGCTCACGCATATGATTGCAAGAAAGCTAAAATCTGATTGTGAAGCTAATGATAAGATTTCTTGCATAGGGTTCCTTAGCTCCAAACAAGCGGTATTCAAGGGCACGAGACAAATCTTATGAAAACAATTAATCATCCGTAGAAGGGGTCCAGATGTCTCAAAGGAGCATCTAAAAGCATCGTTGATGCTGTCTAGTGATTAAAGTACAGATGTTAACAGTACAAAGCAACTTGGGTTTGACATATTGCCGATGTTTTTTTCCTTTTTTCTTTTCTTTTCAGTGATTTGAAGAGGCCCAACGTAACTTCGCTATCAGTATGACATGAAGGCAATACTTGTTCTGCAGAGGAGACTTTACAAACACATTTGTGAAATTAGTGTGCGAGGAAAACTTATAGATAGTCCAAGAGAGTGAAGAACGCAACCTTCTTGATATGGAAGAAGATTTGAAATTCTCGACCTTAATAAACAGAACTATATGTACCCTAGGGGCAAGTTTTCACTTTAGGTCTAGGCAATTTTTCACCATGCAACGAATAGTTCCGCTCACTGATCGATCATCCATACGATATAGCAATTTTCATTTCGAGACTTAATTTTATTGTCGTTTAGTCGAGGGCTAATTAGCAAACTGTTAAATTTGTATTCTTGCTAATGTGGTTTTGGATTGAATTAGCTCTCAAATGGTGCAAATTGAGGTACCATATTTGATCATGCACGTACGTGATACTGAATTGACAGTGGCCTCTTGACGGTACTTGACATGTTGTTAAGTCTAACGTCAACTTAATCAACTCCCCTGGACTCTCTTTCTAGATCTCTCTCATACACAGTGCTCTCTCCAACTTAAATCTCTTTGTAATATTATAATGTTACAGCATAAATATGATCGCTATTAGAATCATTACATGTTATTGCATGATGAAAATCTAATATCTCGACTAGATCTCCTTTAACAGAATGCTAACTTTCCCTTCTGGGAGTGTGCAGTAATTAAGGGTTCATTTGTTTTGCTTGTTTTTTGTTTTCATTTTTATGAAAAATAAAAATTAGGATAAAAAACTCATTTGATTAGCTATTTCCATTTTCATTTTCAGAAAACAAAAAGTAATTTTCTAAGAAATCAGGAAACATCAAAAAGTGTTTTCTCTAAAAATAATATGACAATTTTGTAAATAACTCTAAAAAATTTAGAAAACAAGGTGACAATATTGTAAATAACTCTAAAGATTTTGCAAAAAAAGTGACAATTTTGTAAATAACTCTAAAAGATTTAAAAAACAAGGTAACAATTTTGTAAATAACTCTAAAAATTTTAGAAAATAAGGTAGCAATTTTGTAAATATATCCAAAAAAATTTAGAAACCAAGGTGGTAATTTTGTAAGTATCTCCAAAAAATTTAAAAAACAATGTGACAATTTTGTAAATAAACATAAAAAAAAGAAAATTCTTTTGTTTACCAAACACGTTCTCTAAATTTTAGATAATAAAAAATGAAACTGTTTTTAGAAAATGAAAATAAAAAATAAAAACTAGAAAATGAAAACAGAAAACAAGCAAACTAAACGCAACCTAACCTCTCGCCTCTTCTCATTCATCTTTCTTTCCTCATTTGCTCTCTCTATATATATTGTAATGTGTTCATAGGAAAATTACATTGTTGTTTAAGTCCGAACATTTTCAAGCAGATCTTGAAGTTCGTGCAGCCTCCCTCTATATATGGGGCTTATTTTTTCTCTCAAGATGTTTGCAAATTTTTTCTTATGAAAGCTCATTATCTTGTACTCTTCCGGGCTTATTAGCTTTTTTTTTTTTTTCCCGTTATATAAGTTCCTGATCTAGTACTCTTCCGGGTTTATTTTGTCTATGTTAAATTCTTGAAATTTAAGAACTAAACTAATAGATAAACTTTTTGCTATTTATGAGTGCATGGGTAATGTTTCCTTCCTATAATCTGAAAGGACTCTCAATATACTACTTAATTTAGTTTGTAAGGATGGATAAAACAAGCAACTGCAACTTAAATAAATTGGGAGAGAAAGCCCCAACTTTGTCCATATCAAGCTACAACACGAGAATTTTAATCCCCTTATAGTAGTATAATATTACGAGAGAATTTTATAAAATCTAACCATTGGCTGCTTGATGTAACAGTAATGAAGTAACGAGAATAAATAGTAAATTGCAGTAATCATTGTTTCATCACTAGTTGATTAACTAATTGATAGTCTAGGTCTCCTTATAATGTTTGGAGATAATCGGGTTTATGAGAAGATCCAAATCCATAACACCGAAGGCATAACCTCCAACTCTCAATGCCGCCCAAGCAGGAGCTGAATAGTCGTGGTAAGTCAAAAAAACATGAAATAGAAGATTCTCCAGAGTAGTTTTAAGACAATATAGGTGCTAAGGATATACAGCAAGATTATAGGTTTGTATGTAATGTTAGATTACCATTCGTCTGACAAAGTTGAAGATGAAACCAAGTTATGCAGCTGAGAGTCTGCTAACCGCATCTTGGTCTTTCTTCATGTTCTAATTCATCACTTGGGAGAGGTTTGAGAACACCTCAGCCCTCTGCATTACTCGGTTTTGTTCACGCTTGTCCATGAAACATATATGATACCCGGGAGTTGAGTCATTGAAAGAATTGTGAATTCTAAACGGTTCTTGATGAATAGCTCAGGGGAAGCATTTCATTCTCTACAAACAGACAAAAAATGGTCTCAAGATCAGGATTAGATCCTCTTGGTGTCCTAAACAGAAAAGATAATAAAATTCTTATACCTGTTTTTCAATCTCAATAGCAGATGCAGCTAGTCTCCTTTTTAATGTTGACCTCTCGTGTTCACAAGATTCCAGCTCAGTATCTGAAGTGAGATGAATTTACACGGTCAAGATGTGCTAGGATGCAGTAAATTGAAAATAATTAGCCTAACACTGGCTTATTGAGATGTGGAGGGTATTGGCTTAATCAAAAGGCAGCTTCTTAGCAAATTTGTGCCACAGAAGTTCATTTGAGCCAATAGATGATCTCTCAGATTTGAGCTTATTGAAAAGAGTATATTGACAAGACCAACATACACTGAATCCATCTTGCTTGTTGGCTCTCACTCTCCTTCCAAAACTTATATAAAGCATTCATTCATTTTAACATTCCCAAGGAACACATGTTCCATCTATTTTCCTGAAGCAGACTTAATGTAGAAAGATGGATGGTTTGGGGTCAATCACTTGCTATTATAGGACCTGAAGTAGAGTTTTGTCAATCATTTTGACAGATATGCATGTGTGTGTGGGAAGGGTGGGTGTGGGTGTGGGTGTGTATTTTGTGCTTATAGTAAGTACATTTTCAATCATGCACGAAAGGAAGCCTACATGTAAGAGATGTATCTGCGTGTATGCAGACAGACAAAATCTCACCTGCAACTTATTGCTTGATACAACTTCTTAGCAAAAAATATTATCAGAAAATAGGGGCAGCTTTGGATAACTTTAACATGTAAAATCACTAGAACAAGAACTAACATGAAAATTTTCAAGACATCAGGCACGTACCATAATAGTATGACGAGAGAATGGTGATCCGCTCCTTTGGCTGGAAGAAGAATTGAACGAGAAAATCAGAAGACAGTGTTATATCAAAAGTTTGTTCCAGAAGAAGCCCAATATATTGTATATGATTGTGTTAACCCAGAAAATTTATATATGTATATTGCGTAGTCCTCAATGCAGTGAAGAAATGCCAATATCAGGAGGAGTGCCTCAAACACTGAAGTGAAACATGACATCATACTCAGGTTAGATTGATAGGACGTGCTTAAATGGTTAGGAAGTGAATAACATTTCCTAGAAAGTGATTGACTTTTGAACAGATATATTTACAACAAGAGAAAAGATAAAACAAAGGGGAAAAGAAGAAGATGAATGCGCGACAGCAACAGCAAGAGCATAAACATGTATGCAAATGAATACTATAATTTTCTCCACAGCAAACATATGCATCAAAGAAATGCTTGAATCCGGAGTAGTGCCCTCAGACACACAAGCCTAAAGTGACATTTCCGAAGGATTCAGCAAATACACTCTTGCATTTGCAGAAAATCAATTGGACATGTCCTTACTCAGAATAAATGCCTAAATAGTTTACTAGGAAGATACTGACTCCAAAATAACACGTTCGCTGTTACAACACTAAAAAGGAAGAAGAATGATAAACTGCATCTCTGATGATGACAACAGCATTACATGTATAAACATAAAAACCTGCTCTTCATAAATCAGATAATACTACTTGCATTGCTAACTATATGTCATATGATAAGGTAAACAATAAAAGAACATGCCAAATATCATTAAGGGGAGAAAAAAACTTCCAAGATTGAGTTAGATTTTGAATCACAAACCCCAGAAAGCACGCTGAGTGCCTATGCTCTTACTTAATATTGACTCTCCATATTCAAGCAATATAAGTCATTCCAAGTCTCTCAAAACTGTAGACACACACACAGACACAGAGAGAGAGAGAGAGAGAAAGAGAGGACGATAGGTCTAAGAACCTCAATATGACAAGGATGAAATAATAATAGGGCATACCATTACAAAGATCCCTTCACGACGAGTTGGTAGCTGCTCAAGTTTTCTCAGTGTTTCATCACCCTTGGTAACTTTACCAAATATCGCATACTGAAGTACATGCAAGCAAAGTTAATAATCATATATGAGACAGATCTCTAGAACAGATAAGTGAAACTCATGCAGACCCCTAATCCTCCATCATTACGACATTGGATATTTCTAACCAGCATACCTGGCCATCAAGATGAGGTGCATCCCCTAAAAGCATTGAAAATGAGGATGAAGCACTGTCAGGATCCGAAAATCTACACCAAAGCATGACAGAAACGAACATAGTTCAGTCTGTAACTCCGTACGGTCAAATAGAGTAGCAGCAGAAAGGAACTAAGATAAGACGTGACAGTGTGACAAAAATCATCAAGCAACGGGAGAAGTGCTTGCAACTCCTTTGTTTAGTCTGGAAACGTTTGTTCCTAATGTATCACTGACTTCTTTCTGTTTCTACTCATGGTGCAGTATAACCCTGTATTTAGTCTATGACAGTGCATATATATATAAAGACAGAGAGAGATAGGAAGGGGGAGAGGAAGAGGAATCTATATACGATTTCATTCCTACTACCGCTCCTGATCTGTGATAATGCTGTCAGAAAAGTGTGAATCATGAACCAGTACAAAATATAATAATAATGTCATCCAACTATAAATATATCTAATGAGGTTCACTCTTTTGAACCATGTGACAGAGGGAACTAGATTCCAGTGGCCAAGTGACTTCTAGTGTGCTTCTGCAAGTAGATTAGTTGAATCTGGTAAGCAAATTCAGTGCCATCTGTGGACAAGATTTTAAAGAAATAACTCAAGTTTCAAGTAAACAATGTGATTACTGATTGCAACAATGGATAAACTAGAAAAAACGTACCTTCCCATTGATAGAATTCCTCTGACATGTTTGACATCACTGAATTCACCAACAACAGTTTTTTCAGCTTCAATCCTTTGCTCTCCATTCATAGGAGCACTTCTTCCTCCAACAACGTCAGCCACTTGTGCAACAAACCCCTTATCTACCTGAATGCAGTTTAAGGGTTTTCATCCCCATTTCACGGTATCAGAACCATCATGAAATTTAAGCATACATGTACACTTGATTTCCAAACAATACCCGGAAAAAGTGATTGGTGTTGTAGCATCCCAATCGAACAAGCTTGAAAATATGTTCAACAGTTTTTGGTGCAACACTAGGGTAGAACCCAAATTCAATATCGCCATAGTTCGTCTGCATTGCAAGTACAATACACTATTCAGTAACCCCATCTACGACATTCATTGTGACGAAAGAAAAGGAGAACTACTTAACAAGCCAACAACTACCATGACACTCACTAAATTATCCAAAAAAATACCACCAATTCATCAAAAAGAAATTTACAAATGCAAAGCTTAAATCTTTTTTGCACGTGATTAAAGATTAACAACTATAACTGAATGCACAAGTTTAAATCTGTGAAGTCCTCCCAAAAAATATCCAAAGGCATCCTACCATGACAAATTCGAAGTCTTTGGATTTGACAATTAAAGAATACATGCACTACATCGATACAAATAACTATATTACATACATTAATGTTAAAAGTATTAATACGCCTATATTAGTGGAGAACAATTAACAATCAACAAATTACAACTACATCGAAAAATGTAAACGTGTGAAGCCCTCCCAAAAGATAGCCAAATGCATCCTAACATCACAAAGATTGAATCTTTTTAACATATCAAATAGAGAATACATACATATTAGTAACGACAATAGTTAAAGAACTCAATTCTTAGTACAAACAAAATAAAAATCTTTCATGGAACAAGATGTGAAATGAAGGGAAACGAATAGGGGGGAGTGAGTGAGAGATGGACCTGAAAGACAACACGGGTGGACCCCATTTCTGGTTCAAAAGCAAAGGCGCCATTGAAGGAAAAGCTTGTGAGTATACATATGTATATGCATGTAATGGAGAAGGAGATGGAGATGGAGATGGAGACCCTTTTGGATCCCTTCATCCTCGTTGACTTGGCGCCTGATTTTTCTGCTCTTTGAGTGGAAATGGAGGTTGATCGCTTCCTATGATTGCAAGAAAGTGTTAGCTTAGTGTGTGTAATGGTACAACTTTTCCTATCGGGAGTACAACTTCATGAAGCGTGTTGACTTTTGATGGGTTTCTTCATTTTGGGTGTTTGTGTGTGTCAACGTACATCAAGGGCCCAAGACTTGAGCCCCAACCCTGAAATTACTGTGGGCTCTGTCCTAAATCCAGTCTAATTGTGACTCAAATCTAAAAGAGTAAAAAAGCCCATTACCACAATCCGAAATTGGACAGTTTCTAGTTTTAAAGATTATGGGCCAAGGTTATGGGTGGTTTGCCAAAATGGGAAAATGCCATGAAAATAAAATTAATGGCCAGACAAAATCGTCCCTTCACTAATGTTATGAGTAAATCCAATTTCATGAATTTCAATCACAAGCACCTAAAGCAATATTGACCTGAAATTATCTTTAATACCCATGAAAATGGCATCATTCTTGCTACAAGTGAGTAGAAAGGAGACTGGATCAGAGATAATCTATCAGGAACTATGATTTTAAGTCACTAATTAAAGACTGTAAAAGGATATTACAAGACAAAATTCGGGTTTTAGGTATATTTTCATGTCTATAGAGAAATAAATAAACATGTAAATTAGCCTTTCGATTTTGGTAGGAGTTGTTCACTGGCAAGTCTCCCAATTGA
Source organism: Cordia subcordata (assembly GCA_028554755.1). NCBI lineage: Eukaryota > Viridiplantae > Streptophyta > Magnoliopsida > Boraginales > Cordiaceae > Cordia > Cordia subcordata. The sequence goes on from JAPTOF010000020.1 coordinate 4,503,559, forward strand.
GTAGGTTCCTTCTGGTGCTTTTGTTGTTGGGAAAAATAAAAGAAGACTAGTCATTGGATATATACCCGCGTTAGACCCAAAATTTTGGTCTTTTACTAGAAAAGTAAACTCTCGAACTTGAAACGCACTAGAATAAGCAGTAGTATAGGATTAGACAAAACAAGAAGCAATAAAACTAAACACTGATAAAAGCCTCCCTTTTTATGAAAAGAGACTGGGGATAGAATTTTATTCCTAGAAAAAGTGGACTCTTTATTTGGTTTTCCTTTCCTAAAATCATACAGCACAAATTTATATTTTCTTGTTCTTAAAAATTGACAACAGGAGTCCGGATAAAATCTCACCAATTCATTTGGGCCTCATGGATATGGTAACTTTCTCATGGATCATCATGAAGTGCATATTGTCTAGAAATCAAAATCTTTTCTCCGTTCCTTCTCTTTTCGCTGCCAGATCCTAAGCTCCCATCTTCCCTTGTTTCGGTACAAGGGCTCTTCAACTTATAGAATCATACAAGTCATCCTCATATTTGGATTTGAATCCTCTCATTATCTAACAATATTATAAGAACTTCATCATTGCTTTCATTATAATCGATCTCGATTCCTTGTAACATTTTAAAGAACATCCAAATTTATCGTCACTTCACAGATTTTTACTCAAAACTTAGATGCATTAGTCTGTAGAATCAACTCAAATTAACCCCTAACATTTGAAAGAGACAGATTGTGGTCTGGTTCAGCTAGTGACCACTAACAAAAGTACCATTTTTCATATTTCTACATGAACCATCACTTTTTCACCAGGAAAGAGGGCAAAAAATGTTGCATAACTGCATTCTGCTACACCACTTTCTGAAAAAGAATGCAGCTATAAGAACTTTCACAGGCTCGACAGGAACAAATATGTTGATTTGATTTTTTTTATTTCTGTAGGTAAAAACTAGAAAACAGTTAGCAAGTATCCATCACTTTGACCACCAAATTAAATGCAACAGTATGATGACGCAAGAATTAGTCTTGCCCTGGAAAGTTGAGGATGAGTTGCATCACACAATTGTACAATTTGTACTACTAATTTCTCATGTGCCTAGTAGATTGATCTAACAAGCCTGTTAAAAAGGTGGGCACCCAATTCATGTCCATTTATAGGCTGATGGGGAGTACTTGTTTATTCACCTTTTTGGACCTGCCCATAAATTTTTCCTCCAATATTTTCAGTAAAGTGATGCCACCCAACTAACTACTGCCAGATCCTTACAATTTATAAATATATTTGAGGAAGGAACCGGTCCAGGTGTGTTTTTTGGGAGTTAATAATACAATTATAATTAACTTATCTTTGGGAATAGTCTAATGCCAATTGATTTATTAGTAACGGTAGTAGAAAAAAATTCACTACGTTTGGCAGGACAGGTCACCATTACTTGGCTTAGAAAGCTGAACATCTAGGCAAGGCTTCCCTTCTCCATCTTTAAGGCTTTAAGGCAAACTAATCTTTTCATATTTTGACTTTACTACATATCTTGGGTCATCAGATTAGGCTTTTCATATGGAACACCAGCCCCTTTCAAGTTGCCAACTATCGATGGCGACAGCCTGAACGCTTCGGTTGGTGCGTGGTATTTGGTACATATGAATAAATGTGGGTCGCTTTTTTGGGTCCTTTTCTCTTAATAGGCGGTAAAGCGAAATAGGAAATGACTAGTAGTTTGAAGCCTTAAGAAACTAGTGTTTTTGGGCACTCGATTCCTTCATTTCAAGTCAAGTTCAGTTTCCTTTCTTGATTCGGAACTCTTAGTCGAACTGATGGCGAGATCGATTTTTCGTTCTAAGTTTAAGAGAAGAACTACTAAAGCTGCGTAAAAACTCTCACAAGAGAAAATCAATACGATTTAAATAATGTGTAACCGTTACTTTTACTTATAAAATAATTACATTATGAAGGATTTTCACTAATGCTACTACTGTAAAAGTTCTATCACGCAACTCATATGTTAGTTGGTCCAATGGTTCATTCGGCAATGGATCTTAGGTTTGCATCCAATAATTTGCTTTCTGAAATGACTAGATTAAATCAATGCACAAAAGACTCCAGGAGGCTCACACATTGCTTATGGTTTTTAATTTTGTCTGCGGGACTACTAAAAATGCATGGATTATATCGGACAGTTTATTCTAAGTTATGACCACTAATCTTGCAATTCTTTTTATTTTCTCGAATCAATATAATTGTACATTTCTTTAAGTTTGTTATAACAGAAAACTCTGAAAATATTAGACTTTGACCAGCTCCAAATTAAGGAGACCTAGTTTTGCTCCAAATTACGGAGGCCTAGTTTAAGTTGGTTAAACATACACAAGATATACTGAAATTAATATTAATTGAATTAGCTTTTAGTTCATTCCATATTGAAAATTCAAATACTCGTGGATTTTAGCAAAAAACCTAAAAGATCAAAGAGCACATATTTTTCCAAATTGAATGGCTTGAAAATCAAGCCTAAAAGATTCTACCTTGCCACTACTATTGGATTATTCCATATATCGATTGTGAAAAAAAAACTGGTGGTCAATATTATCGTGGAACAATATATAAGTCGATACATCTCAAGAATAAAAGTCACTTATACCAAAGTAAAGCGACACAACCCAGCTCATACACGGCACTAAGCCTTACCACTACCATCAGGATGCTTCTTCATACAATTAGGGGAGGACACAACAAGTTGCAGCTGCACAGAGAAGTGAATTTTCAATCAATACAGTTCACATCATTGGTCTTGTTCTTTGGGAATTAGATTCTATTCTGATAATTACGTTTAACATAAATGAGTATTTTAAATTTTTTTGCTAAGATATAATTATTGCAGAATCATCTAAACATGCCCATTCTTAAAAGTTAAAAGTCATTTTTACGTACTTACACGCTCTAAAATTACTTCTCATTCGCGGTCATTATTTCTCGTCTGTTATTCTCCATTTGGTTGAGCTGAGTTGCCTAGAATATATTTCTCTAAATGGGGTATAAGAATGAGAGACTAATGTGTAATCAACTTTTTTGTTAAAGCGGAAAGCTAAGCATCATGATGGTAAAAGTATATGCATATGCTTTTTACTGCCAATTAATATTAAAAATATCAATAAACCTGATTATCGCGATTTTTCAGAATATATATACATTTTTAACTGTAAATAAGTACGACATGTAAAACTTTCTCGGAAAACATTTAGATGCTCCCACTCTGAGATAAGTTTGTGATGCTTGCACTTAAATAAAAGAATTCATGATGGACTAATATATATAATTAACACGTAAACTTTTATCGCTTTGTTCATTTATACTTGAGATGTCTAGGCTCTAGCTAAGACATGATGGTGTCAACTAGCACATAATATGCATATTCCTTGTGCTACAAGGTAGATAGTAAATATCTATGCAGGAATCATCAAAAATTAAAATATGGATATGTGGCCGTTTGGATCAGGGGAGATAAATGGTAAAAGAATAAGGGAAGCTTGGTTTTGTTCTGCTCAGTTTTTGGACATTTAAAAAAAATTTATAAGTTTAAAAATTAAAATTGTCCTATTTAACATATTTTTAAAAGAACTTTTATATAAAAGTCGAAGCTAAAAATAGTTGTAAAACCAAAAGCTCCAAGTTAAAGCTTTTCCAAAATGGCTTTTGAAAGCTATTTTTACATCATGCCAGAATTTGATTTTATTCATTTTTCTAAAAAGTATTACTTTATATTTTTTAAAGTTTAATATTACTCTTAAAATAATTAAAAGCTCAGCTCCTAAAATACAAAATCAAAATAATAAATATTTTTTATTTAACAATACTTTTACGCTGTACAATTCGACACTGAAACCTCACATTTAATCCAAATAAAACCTTAGTGCTTCAAAAATTATAGGACGATTCATGTTAATAAAATAATCGTAGAGTTATTTAAATATCCATATTCGATAATTTTAACGTTCAGTTGTGTATATGTCGCAACCACAATTCCAAAGAGAGCAAAGGACGTTAATTAGAAGATCCAGTAATGATGAAGCTTTAGATCAAGACACATAACTAGATTTGATGTGGTTAATTAGTGATCCAGTAGTTATTAATTATGGTGGAGTAGAGAATCTCATTCCTTTCTTAACTTTTCATAGATCTTGAAGTGACCATATACAGATCGCTGTATATAGATGTAGGCTGATAAGGTCTATATATATAGAATTAATGAGTCCCCAAGTAATGATTGCACTTGCAAAAAAGCGCAAAACAGAAAGTGATGAAAAGAATGACCACCTTTATTACTAATTAATTAATAATTAACAGAACTTTTTTTTATCTAACTAAAGTGTAACAGACTCTGATAACTACTTTCTAACATCCTTCTAGTCTTGCTGATCATATTATGCTTAGTTTGATACGTCAAATCTTATCATATAACTTTCCATTACAAAACCAAGAAGCCTTATGCCTAATCACTCCTTTCATGAGCACTATATATACTACTAGAAGATTATTGATTAGTGACCAAAGTTCGTAATAAAAAAAATTAATCACTAAATAAAGACAGTATAGAAATAGAAAAAAATTAGCCGCTAAATAGAAAAGACATAGATATAGAATAAAAATCGGTCGCTAAATAAAACGATATAGAGTCGTAAAAAAAATTGGAGGGTTTTACTAGATATCATTTTATTTTTTTATTTTTTTATTTGTCAACTTAATTTGATGAGACAGGGCAAAATAATTTTTTTTAATTTTTTTACGTACCAACTAACTATTATTAAAATAATAAATAAATACATCAATATTCTCTCTACAAATTTAAGCTTTTCAATGAGATATATTAAATCCAACAAGGTATAGAGCCTAAACATCGAATAGTTTTAAATTCAAAACTCACTACCACCTATTTAAAACATTAACATTATTTATGTACAAGACTAAAAAATAAATTGTGTCTCCATGTAAGGTGACATATTAACATAATAAAAAAGTACACTAACATCTTTTTATAAGTTTAAACGTTTATATAAAATAGTAACTTCAACAATTATATACGTAAAAGAAACAAAGGTGTGTTGAATAATATGTAATATTTTAAATAAAAAAAAACAATTTAGAAGCCATGACATGCAATATATATATATATATATATATATATATATATAAATATTCCCATCACGTAAGTGATCGAGGAATTAATACTTTTCATCATATTCCAACGAGTTTCGCAGTACACGCATAAGATTCCCCACTAATTACATATGGGCAACCCATGATAAAGCGAGGTGGATGAGGTTGGATTTCAAGATTGGATATCACCAACTTTATTTGAATACTTCAAAAACTCTATATAGGCATCGATATATAGGTCATATTAGTTGTGCTGTAATGGTCTTTTTGCAGGTCCAGGGACACACAATATTGAAGAGAAATGAAATGAGAGAACAACTGAAATTATATGTCAGCAGAGAGATGCTTTTAATGATTAAAAATGCATGCATCTTTCTAAAGTCTACTAATTAATGGGGCCAACTTCAATATGTATAGTCATGGATGTGGCCATCTAATTAGTGACTTTGTATTTTGCGTTTTTTTGCGATCAAAGCCGGTTGCTTTGGCCTGGCGAAATTCACGGATTTCTTGTTCCCCCCCCCCCCCCCCGCACCCTTTATTATCTATGAAGATGACATAAAGGTCGCCTAAGAGGACATGAGCATATGGGAAGTTTTCTATTTGGAAGGGCTGTATATGTTTCAGAGGGTATCTGGAAGCTCATCAGAGAGTTGAATGTGACCTTTGCCTAACAATGTTCTCAGAGAGATATATTCGCTTCGAATACTCGATATAAACATGAGCAATACGTCTCTTTCAGTAACTATCTTAGCTGCCTAACAACGTTCCAAGAAGATATAGAACCGGTTTAGATTGACTTTTTTTAAAAGCGTTTTTTAACAACTTTTGATAAACAATTTTTTAAAAAAAACTGAAAATTCTGATTTAAAAAAAAACTGTATTTGAATTTTTTTTTTCAGAATTTTAGTTTTTTTTGAAAGACAAATTAAGTAAATATTATAAATTTAATATAAATTCTTTTAAAAAAATATTTTTTCTTAAAAAAAAATTAATCTAAACAAGCTCGTATTCTCTTAGGATAATAGAGAAAAACATGACCGATACATCTTTCTCGGTAACTATAAAATTCACAATCAAGGTGTCAAATATTAAAATTATTAGTAGTTGTAGCTTTTATGTGTCGCCGAACTTTTGCCTATTGTTGTTTAGCAATTTATGCAGTTTGTAAAAGGCTGCAATAACAACGCACTCACCCGTGGAACTCTTCTTACATTCATTTACGTGCATGCAATAAATTTGATGAATCAGCATATATAGTTAATGCAAATATCTCTTTCTTATTACTCTCGGTTACCTGTCCCATCATTTTTCACTTTTGTGGTTTAATCGACAACTGTGGGCTGTACTTGTGTCTACGTAAACGCAATTATCATTTTCATCCACTATTCACTCACTTATTAACAAATCTGGTTCATTGTGGTCTACCTTTATGCTTATTAGTGATAATTGAGCATTTATTTATCTAGATATAGTTAAGTATGTGGTTATCACTTATATATGTGTACTGATTATTGGAAAAGAAAGGAAATCACTTATATATGTGTACTGATTATTGGAAAAGAAAGGAAATCAAGTGTTAGTTACTGAAAATATATAGGATATCTATGATCAAAGCCCTCAAAATATTGAGAAGCTAAAATATATCATTTTAAGTACGGAGCTCCTGCAATCGATTTTCAAAAAGATGTAGTTGTTGTATTATCGATTTTTAACAATAAAATAAAGTAGTTTTTTCGATTGATTTGTACGTACATAATAAAATACAATTTTTTTAGATACTCTTCCTAGCATGGAAAACTTGCTTTAAAGTCAACTCTATTAGTTGAATTGAAGTGGGCTCTTCCTGGACATAATCCCGGACTCGCGTCCAGAGTGCAATTAGGGATGAACATGAGTTGGTTAAATTGACCAAACACAATCCAATTTAATTGGAAATTTTGGGTTGGTTTGGTTATTTTTATATAGTTAAAAACTAGCTAGTTTGGTTTGGTTTGATCTAAAATATGTCCACAAATCAAACCAATTCAAATTATATTCAACGATAATTATATATATATATATATATGTATGTGTGTGTGTGTGTGTATGTTTAAATTTATATGAATCATGTCCACCCCTAATTTCATGTGTATATTAAGTTAAACTTGTAATATAGATTATAATTCAAAATTGATTTATTGATTAACTTTTTTCCCCTTGAAATTATTGGGTAAAATTTATTTTCTTTGTTTTCTAAATTTTTTTATGAAATTTAAAATTTTCTTTAAAATCCTTAAATCAGACCAAATCAAACTAATTTTAGAAATGCTGATTGGGTTGATTATGTTCTATGATTAAAAACTAATTAATTAATTTCTAATGAAAATCAATTAGTTATTCTATATATAGGCATTACGTTCCTTTCAGCTTTTAGTCTTTGCTCCGACGTTCTTCTTTCTTCAATAATAGGGTCGGTATGGATAAGCTGTAAAAGAATGATATCTTGATGTTTTTTCATTGATGAATTCCGTACAAAGCAGGACTCCTTATAAAGGACTTTTCGTATAATTACAAATATTGTGAATGCTAAAATTAAGCACTATGAAATAAATAAAAGAGTAAAGGAAATCAATCTATCAATTTGTATATATGGAAAATAATCAATCACTGCTGATCTCTATCAGGTTGCATATGCCTCACTCTCCAATATTCTTTCCATTTATTTACAATGTATTTGTCATTATCCCCCCCCCCCCCACAATTTTTAGGCATTAAACTTGTATAAAACCACGTCTTCAAAACAATAATAATTAAAGGTATTATAACATGGGACAAATGATAAACACACCCGAGTCGCATGGATAGGAAGATTCTCGGCAACCTAGGATTATATATATATATATATATATATATATAGCTAGTAGAATAGCTAATTATTTAAATTTCAGCAGTTAGCTTAGTGATGAATGGAAAAGGACACAAATTCATCGCAAAACTAACGTTCTATATGCAATTATAAAATGATACGCAACAACATTACAATCATTACCGATCAAAAGAAAACGCTAATTCTTTTTATTACCTAACCGCCCAAAAAACTTAGGCCAATCGAAATGACATTTCCTTAATTGGAACAGAATATGTGACGTGTGCGCAACCTCTTTGCTAACTAGATTACGTGCTTGTGAATATCAACCCCCCCCCCCCCGCTCGTACAATGTATCATTCGATCAAGTCAAGGATGTGAAAAGGAAAGTATGTGGTTGGGCGTTTTTCGTTGGTTTTTCTATTAGAATAGTGGTAGTATTAATTAATTAATTAGGTTTGGCTAAATGTGCTTAGTGTTATTCTTTTTCTTCTTTTTTTTATAGTAATTGCAATTAGTCCACTAATAACGCCTTTCTCATCATCCAATAATGCTTCACATGACCACACATAAATCTTTACACAAGTGGGTTGCTACACGTGGAGCAATATCATTGGAGACCTTGGTGCCTCGATAAGGGGAGGATTATTATAAGTGGTTAGTGCACGCCAGAATCTTTTGTCTAGGGTTTGGGTTAGTGGTTAGTGGAGTTGCTTGGATTTGAAGTTTGTTTTATCATTGAATTTGTACTGAGTTAATTTACGGGTATTCATTATTATTATTCTTGTACCCTTAAAGATAATGTTTGCATGTGGATATGTTCTAGCCTTTTTAGTACACTTAAAAAAAAAAAAAAAAAGTTGTCTCAAGCTCTCAGCAAATCACTATTTCTATTTTTTATTTCATGAATTTTAAGTGCAACAATGTAGTATTCTATGTGAGTATTTTCGGATGGAGAGACCCATTTTGTTCCCCATTTGAAAAGGAAGAGAGTCCACTCCAAATAGAATCATGTCTGATTCATATTGTAGCGGCATGTTCTAATACATACTTTAAATTAATTAAAGATTAGATAATTATATTTATAATAAAAGAATATAAATTTAAATTAGAAAATTTTATCACGATGACTATTACTGACCAATCCATCTAAATCCTTGAAAAACTGTAAAAATTTTAAATACTATGTTTTTTTAACAATAGCAACTCGAATAAAAGGTGTAAATCAGCTTAAATATAAATGAGAAGTGATGTGACCTTAAAGTGCAACATTGCATCATCATGTGTGATTCGAGCAAATAAAAACGTGAGAAGACACCTAGCTAGGTTTTGATTTCTTCTGTTTATATAATCAGCTTTTTTTCTTTTTTTTTTCAAGGGAGACTAAAAACTAATTACATATTGCATGTAATTAACAGGAATTGATTCTAAAATCACTCATCACTAAAAGTGAAAGACATGCTATTAGATCATTAAGTCATTAGTTAATTATCTTTAACAATGACAAAGGGTTTAGAACCATGATTTAGTTTCTATCTAATATTGACACCGGAATTTTCTCTCTTAAATTGGAGAAATAGATGCATTGATACTTATTCTAAACACACATATGAAATTAAGCTATAAGTATATTATAAATAAAACTGCAAATTATAGCAAAGTCTTTTACCAGATTATAGCTCATAAATACCGCCTCACATATATAACTCTCTATTGATTTCAAGTGTAGTATAATTACACTTTTGATTAACGTTAAGTGCCCAAGAAAGCTAAACCCTAACAACTCGATATTACACGTGTTAGCGGCTCGAATTTACTACTTAACATAACCTAATTTTCCTTTTATATATTGACCACGATTTATTCGAATTCCTTTTTCATCCGAACAACTCAAATATAATTCCTATAAGAATCAAAATGATTTGTAAACAAGGAGATGAAAATTTAGCCATTATTTTTAGAGTCTCACACCTAATTATTTAATTTAGCCTTCCATTAAAAGATTCCAGTTAAGTTTTATTAATTTGCCTAAAGAGGATAAGTCAATGAAGTCATGCTTTATAAAGTGGCCATGTTATGTGTTAAACAAATGTCACATAGTTGTACGGCTTCACATGATACTTGATTAACAAAAGCATAATTAATATAATAATGTTTAAATAACGTTAATCAATTCAAAATTGGATTGAAAAAGCCGATAGAGGCGGACATCCTCGCTCTCGTGATCTTAGTAAAGGTTCTCTCTTTCGGTTAGATTATCAAAAGGTGCAATAATCTAATGGAGATTAACCCGGTAGCCGGAAATTTTTAACTGAATCATTAAAGTTTAATCACTATAATTATCCTTTTTCGTGGTCAATATTATAGATTATCATTTAGAAAAGAATGATTAGCTGCTTTTGTACAATTGCTCATAGTTTTAACTGTATAAGGGGCATCCCACGTGCGCCGACAAGTAGCTCGTGTTCCTAGGCCGATGTCTTTGCCTAATTGCCTCTAAAAAGTAAAAACTCCAACGTTATGTGTGCTTATTATATTAGAATCGGACATCAATGGCGCCTCCACCAATCACGCACCTCGCACGAGTTTGTATTTAGTTTTTTTTTTCTTTTTTTGTGTTATGCATTTGTATTTAACTTAGAATAACCTGAAATGAAACAATCATTCTGACTTCTAGTTTCTTTTATTCTATTTGATAAAATCAATTGAAAAATATCAATATTTTTATTTGATGTTTATCTTTTCTCTCCCAATTATGTTAAAAAGTAAATAAATTTAAAAAATATTGGAATAAGTATTGCTATTTTATCACTTATCAAGAAGATGGCAAAAATATTTTAGTTTATATTAATATTGTATAAAATTAATCGTCACGCCTAAATTTAAAATTATGCCAAATCAATAACAAGTGTCGTTTGGTTAATTGAATTAATTATTTTTCATCCCATTCTAATTTGTGAAAATAATTTTCAAATATATAAAATAAAATAAGCCTTCTATCCTAGCTTTTTAATAGTTTTAACTAAACAAAAGAAAAAGAATAATTTTTCGATGAATACGCTTTGAATAACTATTTTTTTAAACCATTCTATCATACCAAAAGAGCCATAGTTATTACACAATGTTGTTACGTTTTTTTTATCACGAGTGGTCAAAAACAAAGGTAAGGGGATTTTCTTGTAATGAATTTTATAATTGTATCTCATAGTTGCATATCGTCTAAATCATTTGTCATAACAAGATCAACAAGTTATAATAATTATCGAATTGCAGTTATAGTATAATAACATTACGATTTGATCTATTTCCAAAATGACAATCCTTGAATACCCTGGATTTCTTTTCATTTTTTAAAGTCATACTAAGTGAACATTTTTGTTGGGGAAAAACATGCAAACGCGAAGAATACGAGAAGAAATAACGGATACAAGAATTATGTGGTTCGGCTTTAAAGCCTACGTCCACGGGCAGCAGAGAATAATTCTATTATTGATCACGAATGCTACAAAGCTCTCACTTTGATTTCTCTCTCACACATAACATAATGAGTATTGCCACATATTTATAATGCAAAGGTTTCCTAAACCTATTAAGCAGAAAAGACAACTAATTAATTATGTGCTACAAAAGGTAACAAGCAAATAAGGTAATATGCTAACAAAGAAATCTACTATTCTTGTTGTCTAAGAATACGGGCCACATTCAACAAATCTCCACCTTGGCACGTATTCGCTCCAATCAATACATCATCATCCCTGTAGCCAACTGCCTCTAAGAGCTCAATGCTCTGCACCGCAAATAGCAACCAAGTCCAAGCAATGCTTAAACTTGCTGACTGGAACCACTTTAGTTATCATATTTGCTGGATTCTCTTGGGTAGATATCTTCTGTACCGATATGATTCCTTGTGATACAACATCTCTGATAAAATAATATCTGATATCAATGTGTTTAGTCCTCTCATGATACATCTGATTCTTCGTCAGATGGATTGCACTTTGGCTATCACAAAAGACTGTACTTGTATCTTGCTGCAGTCCAAGATCACGAACCAGGCCTTGTAACCACATGGCCTCCTTCACAATGCCACAGTAGACTGTAATATCACTTTTCAACTGATAGCACATCCAGAGAGAGTAAACACGTAACCCGTCAGAAATCTTCTCTTATCAAGGTCATCTGCAAAGTCTGAATCACAATGACCCACCAACCTCGCGCAATCTCCAGTCATCTTGCTAAATAGCAATACTATATTCGCAGTGCCACGCAAATATCTCATTATCCATTTCACCGCTTCCCAGTGTGTTTTTCCAGGTGATGCCATATACCTGCTCACAACACTAACTGCATGTGAAATATCAGGTCGAGTACACACCATAGCATACATCAAGCTACCAACAGCACTCGAGTATGGAACATGAGACATATGCTCCTCCTCCTTCTCAGTTTTAGGTGCCAAATCTACAGACAACTTGAAATGAGCAGCAAGCGGCACACTCACAGGCTTAGCTTTAAGCATCCCGAAACGTTCCAGCACCTTCTCAATATAACTCTGTTGAGACAAGAACAGCTTCCCAGCATTTCTATATCTATGAATCTCCATGCCAAGAATCTTCTTTGCTGCTCTAAGATCCTTCATCTCAAACTCATCACCTAGCTGTTTCTTTAATTCGTCGATTGCAGACATGCTTTTAGCAGCAATAAGCATATCATCAACATACAACAACAAGTACGCAAACGAGCCATCTGGAAGCCTTTTGAGATACACACAGCTATCATAGGCACTCCTTGTGTATCCAGCACCTACCATGAATATGTCAAATCTCTTATACCATTGCCGAGGTGACTGCTTCAACCCATACAAGGACTTCTTCAGTTTGCAAACATGGTTCTCCTTACCAGGAACTACATACCCCTCCGGTTGACTCATGTAAATTTGTTCTTCAAGATCACCATACAAAAAAGCCGTTTTCACATCTAGCTGCTCAAGCTCTAAGTCATGAAGAGCAACCAAGGCAAGTAAAACCCTGATGGAACTATTCTTCACAACCAGAGAGAACACTTCGTTGAAGTCAACACCCTCTCTTTGTGTATAGCCTTTTGCCACCAACCGTGCCTTGTATCGAGGACCCTCAATCCCTGGAGTACCTTCCTTTTTCTTGTAAACCCATTCGTAACCGACAACTCGCTGTCCCTTAGGCAATTCAACAAGCTCCCATGTTTGATTCTTATGAAGAGACTCAATCTCCTCACTCATGGCACCCACCCACTGAGCAGAATCTTTCCCAGATATGGCCTTTTTGTATGAACTCGGCTCATGTCCTTCAATTGTTTCGGCAACAGTCAAAGCATAAGCAACAAGATCAGCGTATCCGCACCTTTGAGGCTCTCTAATCTGTCTCCTTTCTCGCCCAGTGGCAATGCTGTACTTTTGTTGTTTAGGCACATTTTGATCATGTACCTCGGTTGGTTGAGTCGGCTGAATTTGACTGCTACTATTGCTAGATGGAACATTTGGAACATCAGCAAATACCTCCACCAGCTCTTTGACACCGTGGTCTAAACCAGCTACCGCTTTCTCCTTTTCTTGGTCTAATAAAGCAGACTCATTGAATATGACATCCCTGCTGATGAGGAAACCTTTAGACTTTGGATCTGTGCACCACAACCTGTAACCTTTCCTCTCGGACGTATAGCCTAGAAATATGCATTTCTTTGCCCCCGGCTCCAACTTGCCATCCTTCACGTGAGCGTATGCAGGGCAACTGAACACCCTCAATCGAGTAGTCGAGCTTACGGACCATAACTCAAAAGGAGTTTTCAATTCAATAGCTTTGGATGGAGACCTATTCACCAAGTAGCATGCCGTATTGACGGCTTCAGCCAAAAGTCTTGACTCAAACCAGATTGGGATAGCATACAACGAGCTCTCTCCACCAGAGTTCTATTCATGCGTTCTGCAACTCCATTATGTTGTGGTGTCCCTACACATGTGCGGTGTCTCACAATGCCATGTTTTCTGCAGAACTCATTAAACTCTTTATTGCAATATTCCAACCCATTGTCAGTCCTAAGACGCTTAATTTGTTTACCAGTCTGCTTCTCAATCAACGTCTTCCACTCGACAAATGTTGGAAACGCCTCATCTTTAGTTTTCAATAAGTATACCCACACCATCCGAGAGTATGCATCAATGAAAGTGATATAATACCTGGCACCTTTCTTGGAAGGGATTTTATTAGGACTCCAAAGATCATAATGAATATAATCAAGTGTGCCTTTGGTGTTCTCTTGCCCCTTGCTGAACTTCACCCTGGTTTGCTTTCCAAAGACACAATGCTCGCAGAATTCAAGCTTTCTAGTTCTTTGTCCACAAAGCAAATCCCTCTTGCTCAGCTCGGTCAGTCCCCTCTCGCTCATATGGCCCAATCTTTTGTGCCATAACCGCGTAGTGTCATTATCATTCTCCTCGGATATAACAGCTGCAACACCTGTAACTGTACTACCTTGAAGGACATATAGGCCGCTAGTCAAGTTCCCTTTCAAGAGCACAATTGAACCTTTGGTCACCTTTAAGACACCATTCTCACTTCAGAATTTGTATCCATGAGAATCCAAACGCCCAAGAGAAATCAAGTTTTTCTTCAGCTCCGGTACATGCTAACACTCGAGAGATCTTGTAACACCATCAAACATCTTGATATTTACAATGCCTATTCCCTCCACCTTCAACGAAAGATCATTGCCTAGAAAGACTTTCCCTTCTCTTTTGGAATAAGAAAAGAACCAGTCGCGCCTAGGACACATATGGAACGTTGCACCAGTATCAAGAATCCATTGATTATGCCACTGTGATCCACTCACAGTCAAAACTTCCCCGATACTACTCGAGTTATCTCCATCATTGTCAGCACTCTCCACCACATTAGCTGAATTCTCCACCTTTTTCTTTCCCTTTTTCAGTTTTGGACATTCTTTATTAATGTGACCCTTTTCACCACACTCGAAACAGCGTAGCTTCTTTGCTCTTGATTTTGACCTTGACTTGCTTTTCTTTCTATTCGAAGATCCCCCTCTATTCTCCGATCTTCCTCTACTCACTAAACCTTCCCCATGAACTTCTTCCCTATGTCCCGGAATATGTGTTTGAAGATCCTTTGATTTTAATGAAGTAATCACATCTTCAAAGGTAATTTTATCCCTCCCGTACAACATAGTGTCCACAAAGTTCATATATGAAGGCGGTAAGGAGCATAATACGATCATAGCTTGATCTTCGTCATCAATTTTAACACCCACATCCTTCAAAGCAATAAAACAAGAAGTAAACTCATCAAGGTGTTGCTTTAGTGACATACCTTCTTTCATTCTAAGATGATACAATCGCTTCTTCAAGTAGAAGTGATTGGTGAGAGATTTAGATGTATACAATTCCACCAAAGTATTCCAAGCCTCAACTGCTGTCGTCTTCTTAGCAATCTCCAGCAATACTTCATTTGTCATAGACATATGTATTGCACTCAAGGCTTTCGCTTCGAGTTCTTCTCTCGCTACTGGTTCCATCTTTACCCGGATCACTTCTTCGATGACTTTCCAAAGTCCTTGCATTGTCATAAATGCCTTGAATCTGATCCTCCAAAGATTAAAACTCATTCTCCCTTCAAACTTCTCGATTTCAAACTTTTCACCTGTGGAAGACATCTTCGTTTGCACAAAACTCATACTTCGGGATGGAATTTGGCTCAATGGATCGCAAAATCGGATTTAGCACGTCGAAAAACCTTAGGAACACCCCTGGTCAACTTTGGTCAATACCGGTCAAAGTCAAACCTATTGGTCAAAGTCAACACCGTCCCTAAACTCGTACTTTGGAGCAGAATCTAGAAAAACAGAGCCTAAAAACGGACTCAGCACGTCGAAAAACATGGGGTAAGGCTTTGGTCAAACTCGGTCAACCCTTGGTCAATGGTCAACCCCGGTCAAAGTCAAACCCTGGTCAACCCCGGTCAACGTGGTCAAGCAGGTCAACTGGTCTTTTTTTTTTTTGTTTCAGGACTAAATCTAAGCCCAAATAAAAATTCTTTTTTTATTCTTTTGGCTTAAACTAAGTCCAAACCCAAAAAAGAAATTTATTATTTTTCTGGCCTAGAACCCAAGCCTAACAAAAAATTAATTAACCTAAGACCCAAGACCTAGCCAAAATTGGACAAGGCCACTACCCAGGCCGGATCCAAATAAACCCAAAGACCCAAAGTCTACAAACCCTAAACCTGCTTTATATGCTTGAACCAATTTCCAAAAAATAATACCTGAATACCAAAAACCAACCTCAAAAGCACGCGAACTCTATCTTCTTCGCTTGTTCTTCAAACCCAAACACGAACCACGAACCACGACCCACCGACGCAAGCTTCCACTCCAGCCACCAACGCTCAACGTAGACAGCACCGGAGCACTCCTCGCTGAATAAAGACCTTTGTTTGGTTAGGCACCGTTTGGTTTTGAGAAATTTTGGTTTCACAGTGAGTTTTGATTTTTCCTTTTTTTCCTCAAGTAGCGGATTAATACCTAAGCTCTGATACCAGTTTGTTGGGGAAAAACATGCAAACGCGAAGAATACGAGAAGAAATAACGGACACAAGAATTATGTGGTTTGGCTTTAAAGCCTACGTCTACGGGCAGCAGAGAATAATTCTATTATTGATCACGAATGCTACAAAGCTCTCACTTTGGTTTCTCTCTCACACATAACATAATGAGTATTGCCACATATTTATAGTGCAAAGGTTTCCTAAACCTATTAAGCAGAAAAGGCAACTAATTAATTATGTGCTACAAAAAGTAACAAGCAAATAAGGTAATATGCTAACAAGGAAATCTGCTATTCTTGTTACTCAAGAATACGGGCCACATTCAACAATTTTCAATTTATTTTAAAATTACAAATTTTATAATATAACGATGTGTCTTGTACTGATCCTACCAAGTTTGAATCCTCGATCTAATACGAAGCCTATCAGCTCGATGTAACAACAAATAGTTTGTGGTAGAACCAAAGAGGAAAAATGTGCATGTATTGCATGCTGTAAATTAGAGAAACAACCTGTTTTTGACGATGGAAGAGCAGTTGAAATCTTACCCTAAAGCTCCTTATTTTCTGTGAAAAATTATTCCCAAAATAAGAGATTGCAAAAAGGAAAAGATATATAGAAACATGAAGGATAATAAGATGGGTGAATTGATACATATTATGTAATGAGGGCAAAGAGATAATCTTGTTTTCCATACTAAGATGAATACCTCCAAAGATTGTTAAAAAAATTCAAACACAAGATATGTTACAACGTTATCTTCTATAAGATAAAATCATAATAAAATTTCTTGGTCAAGATTAATCAATGTTACAAGGACTTCTTTACTTTTAAAGTTACGATTACAGTTTTATCTGTATTTAGGACAAAACAATGGCTTCAAAAGTTGAAGATGGGTCTCAACTTATAGAAGAGCACATAACCTTATCCAAAATGAGCTTTTCTTATAGGAGAAAAAATTTACGTACTAATTATTGCACAATTACATATATATTGGGATATACATATATATTACATGGTAGCATTAATTACTGGAAAATTAAACTTACAAGGTCATCATAAGTCAATATATAAATTGAAAATGTTCAGTGCAACCAATGATATTTGAACTTAGATAATTTTAAATTCAACATTATCATCAACCACTAAGCTAAAAGTTTATTGGCAAAATAAAAATATTACCAACTTGTACATCTGATAAACTCTACAGAGACTTTTTGACTCTAATTTGAGGATAAATATCCATACTTGAAACTAATAGATTCGAAAAAAGTGAGGAGTATCTTTCTCACTCATGTAACTAGCTAAGTGTTGCCCCCTTGATTAAGGGGAAAAAAAAGGAAGTATGAATTTCAAATTAAGGTAAGCCCTTGAAATTAAGTCTTTTGAACGATTATTACTATATGTGTGGAGCGTAAGTTATACATTGAACCTACATTGTACACATACATGAAGTGGAATTGTAATGTCCCACACGACGTTGCGTGTTTATAAAAGGGCGTCTTTATTTGAATTAGTTCAATAAGTGTGCACTAAATTGTTTATAAGTGGGTGTTTTAAAAAAAAAATGTAAGTTAATTATTTTAGGCCAATTAATTTGAATTCATATAGTTATTTATTATGCCTACAATATTAGTCTCACATCAAAACCAGTTACTTCTGAGATGCAAAGGCTCAGTGTTATACACGATGTAATTCACACCAAAAGGTAGTAAGAGCCACCTCTTAAACTTATTGAGCAACCTCTAGAATTCTTAACCATTGGGTTTAATTTGTTCATCTCGCTCACAAGTTTAAGATGTGGGCTCGAGATCGAACATAATTATATCAAAACCACTCACCAATTAGATAGGTAAGTGCTATACAAGATAAAGTGTTATACCGAGAATGCAATAGGAGCTACCTAGTTTGAATGTTATCACACAGGAAACTCGATTTCTATGCTCGAAGCATGACTTAATGGTATTAGAAATGGTCACTAGCTGAATGCGAGAGTTAAGTGTTATTCGGGACAAAGTGCTAAAACCAAAAAAAGTAGTGAAATCTACCCAGTAACGAAGCTACATTTGGTTAAGGTGGATCGACAAATGATTCCCCTTCATATTTATTAAATCATTACTGTTGCATACTTGCATATATAATATGTTGACAAATTAGTATGTAGTTAGATTTAAATCGTTGCAACAATCATTCAAGAAGGTACAAACATATCTAAAACTTTTTCACTGTAATGACTTATCAGCTGCCTTGCTTGAAGAATATTTTCACAAAAATAGTGAGGAACTAGAACAATATCCAATCTTGTTTCTAGAGTTAGTAAAAAGAAAAGGATATAAGAAGTTCATTCTATTTCTATGTGCTATCATCAACTCGTACAGGGAGATGTTTGGTTAAGTTCTATATTGATTAAAACTTTGGTCATTTGTTTGAGAGACATTTATTTAAGGAAAAAAAATTTTCTGACTACATTGAATTGAATCGAACTGAAAAACCGATATGCTAGCACTACTAATTTAGTGCCAACACGTGTATGCTTCTCTCTTGCCCCGATTTCCCTGGCACCTAAGACATTGTTTGGACCAAGAACCATAGTTACTAGTCGCTTTTGTGCCTGTTCGGCAAAATTAACTGTTGGAGTAGCTAATAGCCGTTTGAGTAGCAGATAGTGGTTTGAATAGCTGATAGCTGTTGTATTTTAGCTGTTAGCGGATAGTTGTTTGGTTAGCAGATTGAATCATATGCGTTCGATAAAATTAGCTGTTGAATTAGTTGATGAATGTAAAATAACATAAAAAGGCATTGGTATTACATTGTTATGTTATGGCAAAGATAATTATTATTACTATAATGGAAATAAGATAATTTATTATATAATTAGATATATGTTTCTTATAATAATATTTTGTTATTAAAGTATGATAAAATTGCTTTTGATAAATTAATTTTATTAATATTATAAAAATATTTATTAATTATAGAAATATTTTTAATTGATTGAAAATTTATTTTTATTCAAGAAAAATTTTGTCAAGAAAAATAATAAATGGACGAATAAGTATCTTTTGATATGGATATAATTTAAAATTAATTTTTATATTATTTTAGATTTGTGAAAGAAAATGTGAAATTGGAGAAAGCGATTGCATGTAGTAGAATTGCCAAAAAATATTGAAGAGAGGGTAAGATTGCCAAAATAAAAAATAAAACACTAACCACTACTTGAAACGTTAAAAATATTAACATTTCAAAATACTACTCTAAACACTATTTTAACAAAAAATACTACTTTATCAAACAATAAAAATCAAAGGAGGTAATGTTTTTACTTGATTAAAATACTAAATGCTAATTAAAACACAGGTGCTGGACAAAACTTTTTCCATTTAGTTATTTCTTTCTCCTGGTTGAATACGTACAATATCCAGCCAAATGAGGTTTGCTGGTTGGTAGTGTGAGAATCAATGGATGACTTTAAATCTTTTTTCTTCAAGAATGTCAACATCTCATGATAGATTGGCCACTTGTAGTAAGCTGTTTGATGTGATCATCCCGATGAGAATAAGTCCACTGCTATATGTTATTGTATACAAAAAAAAAGAATAATAATAGTAAATTATGAAAATTTTCTATTAATTATCTCATCAATTGTTAACCAATTAAATCTCACTCCTAATATTAATTTTACAATATTTCATTTCATTTCAAAGTTATTGCAGGCCATCATGTGTAAACAAGTGTTTTTACAACTCTACAGTCCAGTCAATTTTGTTCCACTCAATTCCTCTTAGATAATGTTTATTTTCACAAATGGATAATTATGGGTAGTATATCACTATCAATACATTAATTACGAAGCTTAAGAAGATCTTCAAGATGATAATGTTAAACTAAATGCAAACTGTTATCGTAGTCAATTCGGTCAGAAGTGTCCAGCCAGCCAAAACAGTCGCGTTTCTAAATGGGCTTTAATTTTGTACTTCTTTTTTTTTTTTTTTTGTGCAGAAAAAGATGATAACGTTTGCGCCTAATAGAGACAAAGTGATCGCCATCAAGGGGTCAATTATAACTACCGCTCAATGACCAAGAGAAGATGCATGAACAAAGAGACATAGGTAGGTTGACGTTAGCCCAGCAAAAAAGAAAACGTTGAAGTTGTGTTTTCATTTTTTTTTTTAATGAAAGAATTTATTTAAGGTCGGTGGTCAATTAAATATTGCATCATAATTTAACTTTTCAACATAAAACAATCGTACGTGTTTAAGAAGTTATTAGATGGTCATTTAAATAAAGTGTCATAATTTATATTTGTTAGACTTGTGATTTATTAGGTGAATAGTCATTAATAGACCATCACATAACTTCTTGAGTACAATTATTTTAAGTTGAGGGGTAAAATTATGTCTTAAAATAAACAAAGTTGATAATGATGTTTTGTTTAAACAAACATGTTATCATGGCATTAATGTTTGTATATGTTGTAATTACGTGCATTTTTTTTAAATTTTAATAGTTACAATATTGTATCGCCCCTAATCATATTAAAGTAAATTTAGAATCTTGATAAGACATTATAAAATATGAAATATATTAATTTGAACAGTAAAATTAATATATTAATATTGTAGGAAGACCTTTTCTTAATTAATATTGTAAAATTATTTAGTTTGTTGATCAGTAAAGAAGTTTTATCCATGATCAAATATAAGTGCTTATAAGATTGGGGAAAAAATGTTGGTATGCATATCTTATTTTTCACTTGCTTATTAGTATCTAAAAAGTTACTTATAAACTTTTAAACTAAACATATCAATTTTTTTCTTTTTAACGTATAAATAGATTAACCAACTTCACAAACCTTTATGCTTGGAAAATTTTTATGCTCGAGGGAAATGGGAGGGATGTATCTTAATTGCAAAATAAAATTTTACTTAATTCGTAAAAAAAATAATAATAAAATAAAAACTTCATAAACCTTTAGCAGAAAAGATTACTAACTTGACAAACCATCACAAGAACATAGAAGTACATCCGCACGGTCTGGAAAATAAAAGAGCCTCCAAATCTTGAGGGTGAAAAAAAAGGAGCCTCCAAAGTCCAACTCCACGTGTTGTAGTGCGCCTTATCCAATCCATTTCATTGACTTAAAAAAAAAAAGAAAGAAAGAAAGAAAGAAAGAAAAAGATCAATCTTTTTCGTCTGGGAAATGATGGGTAAATATTTCTTCACATTTACCACATGCTTCACCAGTAAAACCCGATCAGATTTTGTATGTAATTGTGGGCTAAATTTGACGGTAAGAATCTATTAGCTAATGATTTTACTTCAAAGAATCTATTAGTTAATGATTTTACTTCTTTGGATACATGTACTATCAAGATCGGCCGTTTCAAAATTTTTGGGCTACGAAAATCTTGATTAATCCTATTAGTAAAATAATCAATCGATAAAATCCATCATCAATAAACTTGAATTCAATAAGATAACATAAATTAGAATAGGTTTATGGTTTCTTTCGGTAGGAGTAGTACTTTGTATGTTCTCAACACGGATTGTTGAAAATAAAATTTTATTTCTTTTCTTAGGTAAGCGAGAAATTTTATTGACGTGAACAAAATTATATATGAATTCCGAATAACTTAACTAATCTATGATGAAGCCCAGCCAATGTAATTTAACCATTTAAGTAATATAGTCCCTCCTCCTCTGTAACTTCCAGATTTTTCTCAAGTTCAATTATGTTTTTTCAATGAGAATATGTTATCACGTGGATAAATATAAAAGTCCAACTTTTACTTCTTAAATACTTCTGGTCATCCTTTAATTTTTAGGAATTCTTTCTTTTGCTACACAACCATCAACGTTTTTGAGGCTCAAAGCTTAAGGCAAAGTCAACCAAGA
Organism: Cordia subcordata; assembly: GCA_028554755.1. Lineage (NCBI taxonomy): Eukaryota > Viridiplantae > Streptophyta > Magnoliopsida > Boraginales > Cordiaceae > Cordia > Cordia subcordata. The sequence goes on from JAPTOF010000020.1 coordinate 4,526,041, forward strand.
AATTCACACCAACCTATGTGTTGCATTTGATTTTATATATACATGATTAATTCCCTCTCATTTTCAAAAAAACTAATAATTACCAACTAAGCGTTCAAATTTGAATTATCTCTTAACTAAATTTTTATTTTGATATTTTAACACTATATTTCAACTATTTGTTTCACTCAAGAAAATCTAAATTTTATTTTCTCTCCAATAATTTAAAATTTAAAAATAAAATAATTAATTAAAATATATTATTAGAACACAAGAACAAACATTAATTAATTAATAGAGGATTTTGATCCATGGAGCATACCTAAAGTCCACCATAGCCAACCTTTGCCGAAGCCTCGTTTCAATACCAAGGGGAGATAAGATTCAGGGGGCCAGAAAACAAATATTAATACACAACCAAATAGGTATAATACACTCAAGGTCGAGATGGTGCTCTTTGAAAATATTATCTCTATTTCTCTACCGCCTAACCTTTTATCAATTGGACTATCATGTTAAGTCTACAATATCCATTTTTTTAAGTGCTTGGGTACCTATACACTATGCACACACACACACACATATATATATATAAAGATACATGCTTTTTGTGTACATTTCACATGTCATCATTCCAAATCTTTTCTTCTATTCAATAAAGCATTTACTATACCCTTATATATATATATATATATATATATATATATATATATACACACACACATACAATTATCATCTAATTTAGATTTATTTAATTACTAACCAACACTAATATTTTTATCCAAAAAATAACATTCAAAAATCATTTATTTCTCATTCTCCGATTAGATCATTTTTAACTTTACTTTTTCAATTTAAATATTTATCCAATTATTGGAGATTTATCATAAATGATTTAAAAATTTTATTCAATTATTGGATATCTCTCATAAAAATATTATTATTATTAATAAAAAAAAACTTACCATGATTTAAATTTTAAAAGATATTTTATCTTTCATTTAATGTAAAAATTGATCTTCAATAATAAATAAATATATTAAAAACATGCATTTCCTCACATATTGCACGTGATATACTCTAATTACTATAAATTCTAGCATACACTATTGGATTATCCAAAATTTTATTATCTAAGACCTTAATTACTCAGACAATAATAATTTTAATATCACGCCAAAACCCGAATCTCTTTTTGTGGTTAAGATGATTCAATGAAATTATGTAAATAAAGATAGTCCACTCCCCTCATGCAATTTTTCATTCAAATTATTAATATAATCACTTAATACCATCTAAACAAAGTTTAGACTAAAAATTTATCGTTTATTATACATATAGATGATATATCACAAATTTATCTAATATGTATGTATATATTTGTCTGATAACCGAATGTTTTACACGGAAAAATAAAAGAAATTTCTTTATTTTATTTTGATTGATACACTCGTTTAAATAAAGAAAAAACCAAAAAGATGGAGAAAGAAAGAATATAGAGAGAGAGGCGAAGGGGTCCTCTAAAAAGATTACGCCCCAAAGCGGAGCACAAGCCAAAACCTGCTTTCATTCAACAGAGAGAGAGAGAGAGAATCCAAAGGTACAATGCAATACTCAGAGCCCTTATAACTGAAACTGCAGTACTCATCATCCCACACACACGCGTTATACAATCAAAGAAAACAGTTTCTTTTTTTCTTTTTTCCTTTTGTTTTTCATTTGTTTCACATAGTATTAATATATATATATATATATATATATATATATAGAGAGAGAGAGAGAGAGAGAGAGAGAGAGAGAGAGAGGGAAAAGAACATATAAAAGAGAAAGAGAAACAGAGAGATTGAAGAAGAGTGTTTTGCTATTTTCACTTAATCCAATCAAGTCCTCCTCTTTCTTCCACCTCTGTCCAATTGTAAGTTCTCTTTATAATTATTGTTACTAATGTTTTCTTTTTCCCTCTCTTTCTTCTTTTAAGTATATGTAAATATATGCCTTATAACTGTTTCCCGTGTTAATGATAGTGGAATAAATCCAAAATTGATGACCTTTGAATGCAAACTGTGCAAGATTGAAGCTTTTGATGTTAATTATGTGTATCTGGTGAATTTTGCTTTGTTGGTGTGTCTGATCTGAATTTTAGAGATCTGGGTATCCAATGTTTTGCTTTATGGTGAATTGGTTCAAGCTCATTTGATAAAAAGATTTGACTTTTCTGGTATTGTCTGGTGTTTCTTGATAAGGGTCGTTCTCATTATGATGAATTTTATAGTTTTAGAGGGCCTTTTGACTTTTTCTATCTATGGTTTTCATCGAAAATTGAGTTTCTATTAATGCTTATTTGATCTGGAGTATTTACAGTTTGGACTTTGATCAGTGAGCGTTACAGATGAACGAATTAAGTAATTCTTCTTTGGGTGAATAATTAATGTATGCGTTCCTGGGCTGGTTTTATTTATTGTTAATATGTAGGTTATGCATTTGTGGTGTAAACTGATAGGAAAGGTACAGGATGTGAGATTTAACTAGTATATGATATACTGACAGTTTCTTTTTTTCCTGTATTGGATAGATTTGTTTCTTTGTATTGACAAAATATATGTACTTTCTTCTTCCGGATTTTTGGGGTGTTGGTTGCTGATTTCCAGCTGTGGATTTTGGTCTGGTAAAGAAGAAAGAGGATTTGGATCGTCAGTAAGATCATAACAAGGTGGTGCTTCCTTTGAATTTGGACTCTGGAGGACATGTTGAAAGAGAGGCCTTGTTTGGTATCCAGGGATTATCCTAGAGGCTGCAAGCGAGAGAGCAGCTGGGTTTGCATGAGTTATGGGATAGATAGAACTGATGTTCGTGGCAGCAAATGGCCATTAGAAAAAGATGAAGAGGAAGAAGTATTTAGGAACACTTTGAAGGAGTCAGATGCTAAAAAGTTTAGATTGGGTAGCATTTCCAGCTCCTGGGTGGAGACAGCTGGCAATCAGCGTCATGCAGGGGACAATTCTGATTCAAGCTCCTTGATTCATGCCATTGGAAGGGACAATTCAATTAGCTGCCTCATTCATTGTTCCAGGTCTGATTATGGTGTTATTGCATCTCTAAACCGGAGCTTTCGTTCACTAATTAGGAGTGGTGAGATTTATAGGTTGAGGAGGAAATCTGGTATGGTTGAGCACTGGGTTTATTTTTCATGCCAGCTGCTCGAATGGGAAGCTTTTGATCCTTGTCGTCGCCGTTGGATGCGTCTACCAACAATGAACCCCAATGAGTGTTTTCTGTTTTCAGACAAGGAATCTTTAGCAGTTGGAACCGAGCTTCTTGTGTTTGGAAAGGAGGTAATGTCCCATGTAATCTATCAGTATAGCTTATTAACCAACACATGGTCATCTGGTATGAGGATGAATGCACCTAGATGTTTGTTTGGTTCTGCCAGCCTCGGGGAGATTGCAATCTTAGCCGGTGGATGTGACTCAGATGGCAATATTCTTAGCTCAGCAGAGCTCTACAACTCAGAAACAGGAATATGGAAGACACTTCCGAGCATGAATAAACCACGGAAGATGTGTTCAGGTGTATTTATGGATGGAAAATTTTATGTCGTTGGAGGTATTGGAGGAAGTGATTCCAAGCTTCTTACATGCGGGGAGGAATATGATTTGGAAGCAGAAACTTGGACCGAGATCCCAAACATATCTCCTGTGCGGACAGGTGCAGCTAGGGATGTTGAGACTCCTGCTACATCTGAAGCACCTCCTTTGGTTGCAGTTGTAAATAATGAGTTGTATGCTGCCGATTATGCTGAAATGGAGGTCCGGAAGTACGACAAGGATAACAGGGTGTGGGTAACCGTGGGAAGGTTGCCTGAACGAGCAGCTTCCATGAATGGTTGGGGGTTGGCATTTAGGGCATGTGGTGATAGTCTTATTGTTGTTGGTGGACCAAGAGTTATGGGTGACGGGTTTATTGAAGTTAATGCATGGGTTCCAAGTGAAGGCCCACCACAATGGGATTTGCTTGGCCGAAAACAATCTGGGAGCTTTGTCTATAATTGTGCTGTGATGGGATGCTGAAGATTTCTAGTTTGTGGCACCATCTTTACCACAAAGGTTTCCTGCACCAATGTGCACATAATTCGCTTCCAGGCCACATATTCTTGCTAATGGCTAAGGGGTAATTTATCCCAGCCTTTTTCTCTTCAAAAATCTTAATTTTTCCTTCCCTTCCAGGAAGGTGGGGGATAGGGAGGATTATCAGACTGTACTCAAGATTCAAAAGAATGTTGTTTGAAGTTGGTCTTGAGTATATTTTCTAGAATTCTATCTCAATCTTCTTCTTCCTTTAAAAATGTCTTGCTCAAAAATTAGTAGCATGATTTTGACAGATGGCTTTTACACAGCAAAGGGATAGTTCCAATAACTTGAAAGATGAATACATTTGTACGTTTTCTTCTTTGCTTGTTGAAGCTCTTTTGCTTTGTGCCTCCCTCTTCCATCCCCCCCCCCCCCACCCCGCCCCACCCCCAAGCCAGCAAAGGCATAGAATTCAGTCATTTGAGTTATAATGTGAGCCATTTTTCTTGGTATTGATAACAGAAAATAAAAGCTGCTACTTTACTGTTTATGAACGTGGCTCGTGTATTTTATATTTATTCTCGCTATTCATGGCCTATGTATTGAGATTCATTCTTAAAATTGTATGCGCCACAAGAAATCTTTTGCCAATATATTATATTGCCTAATTTCTTTTCAGTAAAGCTGGTTACTTATATAGTTATATTTGATGACTTTGTATTGCGTTAGATGTTTCATATTGGTGTAGTAGGATATGTTGAGTGAGGGAGACAATCTTTGTCAAAGACGCCTTAGGTTTGTCCTAAGGATCATGCATTGCATAAAAATCTTAATGATGAATATTTGATATTGATATATGCACTAACTGATTTGTGGACTTGAGAAGTGGAAAAACTTTTGTTATGGTTGGCAAATGGATAACCTTATAAGTACTCTCAAGTTTGAAAATGTGATGTATCATTACTTTAGATGCTAATAATATCATGGCTCTACAAACTATTATCTCTACTTGTTCATTCTGTAATCATTTTCGTTGAACTGGAAAATTGTAAACCATGTTCTGCCACGTGTAATAGATGTATCTTCGTCTTGCAAAATTTAATAGATCTCTTCTGGGTTCAGATGTTCAAACTACAGATAAAATAGGTGGTGTTTATTCAAACAAAGAGAACTGATGGTTTCTTGGTACTAGTAGACGGTTCTACTATAAGATTCTTAATCTTAAGAAAGTAGCTGTAGAACAGAATGCCGTTCGCCTTTACTTTATGAGTAGTATTTTAGTAGCTAAGTTTCCAAAGGTGAGCAGCCCCCTGTCCTTTATAGTCGTAAAAGGCTCTAGCACCCTTATTTGTGAATCTCTTTATACATACATTCTTAATGTATGTTACATTGAGACTCGAGATAAATATATTTTGGTACTCGTGGTGATCTTGCCAGCTAATTGAGCCTTCGTGAATGCCAGAATACCAATCTCCTATATTTATTTCCCCATCTCAAGGGAGCTTGCTTTATATTTCCTTAATTATGAAAAAGGATGCCTATTCTTCTGTGGAGGAAAACGACTGTTTTTCAACTTGTGTATTCGGTTTCTTTTTGCACTATGTATAGTAACCCAATGTTATAATCCTTTATGTGAAGTGTAGTTGTACATACATTGTTATTTTATATAATATCATATTAGATGCTTAGATGCAAGTGGAAGAGTGAATTTTGTTTATCTCAAATACTAGGTTGTTTCTGCATTCTTTTGGTCAGAATTGTGATTTGAATAAATTGCCACTCACTTTCATTTTCAGCTGTCATTCAAGCAGTTCAGAGATGGTGGGTCGTATGCTCTTATGGTTTGCTTCATCTTGGGAAGCTTTGTAGTTAATATTGGATTGGTGCTGGATGCTGGAAATGTTTCTTGTCTCATGCTAGCATAAGCAATAATCCCTAGGGAAAATAACTGTAGAACACCCGCTTTTCTGTAGTTGGTAAAATAATTTTCGCCTGCATTTAGATGAATGGGAAGTATAATATTTTATCTGTTTTCTTCGTATCTTTAAATATGTTATTTCTCAAAGAAAAAGAAAATGAGAAAGAAAAATCTTTGAACATGTGCTCTGTGCTGTACAGTAGCCTATTACCCTACTAACACTATTACTAGTTTCGTTGATTATTGAGCATTTGTTGATATGGTGTTGCTTGGAATTTCATACCTTATCTCTTGCAGTAGGGGTAGATATTTGGAAGCTTATATTTTGATTTGCAGTTAGCCGGTGAAAACATTATGTTGGTTTCTGCTCTGTCTAGTAGAAACTCTAGCTAAGGGAGAAACTTGGGACACAGTGGTGCCATCGGGTATACTTTGAAGTATAAAAGCTGATCTTTTGTCAAATAACTATAACGGTGCTTAGAACTTGATTTATTTTTCCTGTTTTGTTCATGGGGAAACTCTAGGTGAAGGCAAAACTTGGGATAACATTTTCTTCCTACTTGGATGTGATTCTTGTTGTTGTCTTTGGCTGGTTGACAACCAGTGGCATGCAATGTAGTGTAGCATCCTTTACCATTATGGGTTTTGTGGTCCACTAGTACGAAAGGTGTTATGTGAGACCTTATTAGGATCGATTGAAGCAAAATCTACTTCTGCTCTTTTCTTTTGTTGCAAGTGCTCATGGCGTTTTAGCAGCGATAATTTTCACCCTTAATGCATTGAAATGTAGATAATAGTCCAAGCTTTATGATGGTGGCATTTCCATGGAAAAGTTGGAAGAGTTGTGTGCAGTACTCAATCTTGCTGTCTTCAAATATAGGTTGAGAAAGCCAATTCTGCTGCTGGTGTTTATACTAGAGATTCTATTTGAATGCAAGGAAAGTTTCTTCTCGTTCGTAATTTTGTGCATGATGAAAAATTATTACTTTCTGCTTAACCTGTTTACTTATTCTTCTTCTTTTTCTTCCCCTTTGTCTGGCTTTCCTTTTATTCTCTCATTATTGTTTGCTAAAGCTTGCTAATCCTAACATTCTCTAGGAAACTAACAGAAATCTGGTCTTTCTAAGCTCCTTGCTCGGATAAGAATAGAATAGAAGTATAAAAAGGGGGCTTTTTAGCGGCTTGCAATAGTTTGTTTCAATAAGAATTCTGTGGGTCGATTTCATAACTAGATTAATTTAGGGAAGTGCAAAATCTATCTCTTTGTTTGTTAGTTGCTTGCATAAATGATCTGACTGAGAAATGTGTATACAACGCCAAGCCTCTTTCCTGCTTTAAGTGCTTTGTGTCTTGAAGCATGTCTTTTTTTGAGTTCTCTTTGATATCAGTTTTTAGACTATTTATCGCGCGGCAAAATTATATTATACTATATTATATTGTATTGTTAAAAAAAAAAAAAACTGTATGACCATGTCCAATCTTCTTGATAACTCTGATTTGGATTCACGTCTCCTTTCACATTTTCTCAGTTTGCTGTATTTATTTAGAGGATGTTTAGCTTTGCTTATTTAGGTGCTTATAAGCACTTAGGAAAAAGTACCCAAAGACTATACTTTTTACTATTTAGGTGCTTATAAGCACCAAATAAGCAAAGCCAAACACCCTCTTAAAGAGCATTATGTATTAGAACTCAGGTTTTGATGTCTTTATCACTTATGGGGGTCACATTTGATCTTGTGTGCCTGTTGTGTTGGTGGAGTCATTGTTCATATGTTTCTTCTGCAACAACTGCTTCTAGTTAAAGAAGTCATTTGCCTTTCATTTAGATTACTATGAAGTTTATGAAGGTTCAATAGTTTGTGGATTTTCCGTGGGAACGAGGGGTTGGGTTGGGATAGGGGTTTGTATAAAGAAAGAAAAGAAACGATTTCATTGATGGATGGATTTGATATAGTCTTTAGAACGACATACATACAATTGGGCACAATCAAGTGTGGAAGTACATTCGAGTCAGTAGGGGTTGTAGTCTCCATTAACCCAAGTAGGTCTCAATCAACGGCGAGAAATGGATTGAAAACACCTGACTTTCACGGCTGCCTATAAGATCACACATTATAAAAGATTGGACAAGCTAATTACCCACCATGTGACATTTTGTGTTTCTTTTTAATTTTTATTTACTAGCGTTGATCAATCTTCCTCGATTGATACTAGAGAGTTTTAGCATTGCAGAGCTTTGACATGTAACCAGCAAAATGAGTCCATTACTCTACCAAAGATACTTTTTTCTTTAAAAACAAAAAATGGTGGTTGCCTGGCTGGAGAACTCTCTTTCAAAAATTTTGGAAAAATTACATGAAGGTTCCCAATATTGTCATATTATTTTTAAGTTACTCTCCATTGTTTGAGAAATTTAAATTAATTCTTAATATTTCACAAATATATCAAATCAATCCCCGTTGATAGAAAATGTTCAAATTAATTTTGAATATTTCACAAAATCAGTCAAAGTAATCCCTAGAATAAGTAAAACAATTGGGGATTCAATTAATATGAATTTTTGAAATAGTGGGGATTAATTTGACTATTTTGAAACATCGAGATTAATTTGAACATTTTTAAATAATAAAGACTAATTTAAAACTAAGTGATAACTCTGGAAGTTATTTTTTTTTAATTAGCCCCCTTTTTTTTTACGAAGAATGCAAGTGTCAAACTCTCAGATAAATACATGATCTCACGCGGCCCCAAAGAAGCACGTTTTCAGTTTTTCTTTTGGTTATCAAACAAATTAAAGACGAGTTAGTAAAATACAAAATCAACAATAATTATTTTAAAGAAACTTAATTCTTGAATAACTTGAACCCCAATAGTGAAGAAGCATACTGAAAAGATGCCTAGCGAGCCCTGATCATTAAAAGATTAAGGAACGCGACCCACTAACTAATAAATCTTGAACTCAAAAATGTGTTAAAAACAGAACAATTGTTTAGAAACGAAACATTTAATGGCATGGAAAGAAACTCAAACAATGTACAGCTAATTGAAACAATTATTGAATAAACAACTTGTTGTGAAGCGTACCGTACGCATGTGCCGCCTTCCAGAGCAATGCCTGATGGTTTACCTACGGCTAATTACAAGCCATCAAATTAAGAGTTCGTTTGAATTGACAATTTTTGAAAGTATTTTTTAAATAGTTTTTGAAAATTTATTTTTTTGAGAAATTGAAATTTTGACTTTTAAAGAAAACTGTATTTAAATTTTTTTAAAATTTCAGATTTTTTTGAAGTCAAATCAAATAATTATTACAAATTTAATGTAACTTTTTTTAAAAAAAAAAAGAAAGTTTTTTTCCTTAAAAAAAAGTCAATCTAAATATGCCTTAAAATGTGTGTCAATTCTGGTTCGGCTGCAACTCTCCAAATCCTCCACGAATCTTCATCCACCAATTGTTTTTCATCATCAACGTGTTCGTTTCATTCAGGACATTGTTTTATGTCTTAAATTAATTGACGTAACTAAGCCTCCTTACACGTTACTTATCAAACCATGGGGAAAACAACCACCTAAATTAAGCTAAATTAAGAGAAAGCATAGCAGTGGCTTTTGACTCTTTTTGCGCTTTGATACTCTTATATATTTGAGGGGATCTGGATCGTTTCATAATAAATAACATTATAAAAAAAAGTAAATTGTATATATATAAATTTATCATACTAACAATAGAATTGGAAATAGTTTTCTTCCGATATTAAGTGTATAATCTATTATAAAAAAAGTAAATTGTATATATATAAATTTATCATACTAACAATAGAATTGGAAATAGTTTTCTTCCGATATTAAGTCTATAATCTATTATAACGTTATTTATTATGAAACGACATTAATCATGTTGACGTCAATATCCATCTTTTATAACTAATAGGCAAGCATGCAACTCAGAAGTTCACTTCTCTTCCCATTGTCTTCCTCTAAACCATCATGACAATGAAAGTTTGATCCAGATCAAAAAGAAATAAATACATATTAACACTTTTTGACCTTTTCAATTTCTTTAGGTTTCTTTTTTTTTTTTTTTTAAAAAAAAAGGGAAGATCTTTAGGTTTCGTATATGTTATAACCTGTTCACTTTTTCTTTTAGAATCCCTACAATGGAAACCACGATTATTTGTTGATTGAAAAGCATATATTCACAATGAATGGTTCATTGTAATGGCGAAGTTAAAGATAAGGGTAGTGGTCGACAATTAATTTTTCAGTGAATTTACACGTCTAAAACGCATACTTTTTGCTTTTGTGTCAAGTTTTGATTTGTGCAATCTTCACACATGTGCTTAGTGGATGATCAACAATGTGAAGCAGCGATTATGCTGAAGATTTGATGTACTTGTGTCAACAACACTAACAGTAAATCTTCAATATTCTGCAAACAATCATTGAAGCCAGGGGGACCTGAATAATGGAAATATTGGGTTTCAAAAACCCTACTTTAGACTTTAGTGGCTTCTAGAGAATTAGGGTAAATGATCTATTTGATTCTTTTGATAATTCTTTTTTAAAAACAGGATAATTTATTCTCATACTATTGAAATTTGTGGCGTTACTAGTCGTCAACTCCAAAAAAGTCAAGAAAATAATAATGCTATGATAAACGGTGTCACAAGCAAAAATAAAGGATGATGACCTTACAAATTACAGATATAGGGATTGACAACGTCACAAATTACAAAAATAAGGGATTAGAGATTATTAATTTATTGACATTTTTTGAACTTAGGACTAACAATATCACTAATTACAAATATAAAATATTAAATCATCGTGTTTTGAACATAAAAAACTTATTTGTCAAACAAATCAAAAATAAAAGGTTCATGTGGACTACTTACCCAAAGAATTATTATGATAGTTTGATTGCTTCAAAACTCAAAGAAGAAAATGCGAAAAAGGACTTGCTTTTAATTGATAAAGAATCTATATGTTTTAATTCATCCAAAAATTCACTCACTAAATGATATAAGATTTTGGACCACGATATTATTGATCTTAAGAATCATTCAAGTTTTATCATAAAAGTCAACTGGTCAATATGAGGAGTGGCTCACACTTTATATAGTGGACTCGAGTCTTAAGAAATTTTCTTGTAGGACATCTATATATTTTAACACTCCCCTCATGTGCGATCCCGAATAGTATTTGCACCACTTAGACGAATGGGTTGAATTTGACTTGGTCATGTGAGCGACTTGAATTTACGTGTGACTTAGAATACCAGATGAGCCATCGTGATCCGAAACAAGTGTAGCTTTGATGAACTATTTGCAGGAAAGTCATCACGAATCATAATAGATGAGATGCAGCTTTGGTAGAATGCTTGAAGGAATGTCACCATGGCCTGAAACAAATTAGATACAACTTTGGTGGACTACTTGCAGAGACGGACCACTACGTGAACGAATATGCGAGATGAACAAGTTGAACTGGTCACACATGTCACAACACAAAGATTGGGTCAAAAGCTCAATTATGGTACCATGTTAAGAATTACTAAATTTTCATCGTAACAATCAATTTGTTAATATGAAATAGTAACCTAGGATCTTATATGATAGACCTTTTTTTGTTAACAAATCCCCACCTTGAGACCAACCCTCATTTCTTACGAGATTTAAGTCCAAGATCTCACTTTTGAGAAAGGTAATCTCAATTACTTAAACTACTCCAACCCCTAATTCCTTATATGGTACACTTTAAGTCTTGAAAATTTTCTGCTTGGGACATCTGAGATTATAACAATTGCGGCCCAATTTACAGAAATTGCAAAGTGCAACTCTGCTTGACTCTTTGCTGCCAGATAAATTGGTCATCGTAACGTCTCATCTTGATGGAAGACAAGTGAGTTTATGGATTTAGGTAATAACTTTAGATTTATTGTTTTGGCCAATAAACTTTGAGGTTCAAATAATTCCTGGCTCGGACCATGACAGCTATCTATAAATTTAATTTTAGGTACTTAATTAATTGTCTATGTGAGATCATAAGTGGAAATGATCGATCATAAGAACACAAATATAGTGGAATAGACGGTAAATGTGTAAAATTCAGGTAAGAAAACAAGTAATGAAATCATGTCCTTGTCCTAAAATAGATGTATTTGTTTTTGCAATTGATTTTAACCTTGCAATATAACATTCTTTAGTGGTCTAAATTTTAAATTAGTGATCAAATATTCGGACGCTGTTTTAGCAACCTCTTTCAAGATCGATTGCAAAATTGCCTTTACCGACCAGCTATTGTAGTCGGACACTTTAATTGTATTTAGTGACTAATTGCCTAATTTAAAAATCGATTTTGATTGTAGTTAAAAAGTCATTTTTCTAGACGTGCATGACGGGTGACATATGACCTAACTTGGAACTTTGCTGATCATGTCATGCCATTTTTTATAACGTGAAGATAAGATTCTATAATCATATTCGAAAGAGTAAGCCATCATCATGCATGCTTGCCTTCACTATTACATTATTATATATATATATATATATATGTATGTATATATATATATATATATGTATGTATATATATATATATATATATATATATATATATATATATGTATGTATGTATATACATGCCTTCAAGGGATCAATCTTGGCTGGTTGATATATGCAAGGGCGCTCTAGTTTGAAAATGTCACAATTCAACACATGATGATTGGAGGAAAATTAAAGCAGCAATTTTAGTTAGTCCACGAATTAATTGAACAATTCTCCCACGCTTGCATTTCATATATTCATGAATCATGTAAGTAGGTTTACCTATTATTGGCCTAAAGATTCTTGGACAGGCTTTTTTAATTTAAGTAAATGAGGCTTATATATAAAAACATATGATTATGAATTTTCCTATCTTGTGTCCTGTATTATTTTAACGTGTGGAAGTGGATCTATCTGTTTTCACCATAATTTAACATAATTATGAGAATGATGAAGTACTCAACATGGTTTATCATGATTGAGGAACTTGATCCAGGGTTACTAATCTAGATCATTCGAAATTCAAATAATATTTATAATAAGAAAGCGTAAATTTTATTCTAAACTTAGCAATAATTTTCAATGATATATATTAATTATATCCTACTTTTAAACGGTAATTGGAAGGGTAAATGATTTATTTGGTCCCTTATCTTTGATACTTCTAACTATTAAACCCTAATCTTTAAAAGGGTATAATTCAGTTCCTCATCTTCTGAATTAACAATGCCATCAGTCATGAGTTAGAAAATATTAAAAAGTAATGTTTGCAATTTGTTACATTACTAGTCTTAATACCATTATCTTCTTGACATTTTTTTAATTGAAGATCAACAATGTCATAAATTGTGAAAAAAGATTAAATTTTTTTGTTTTAAAGATGAGAAATTGTACCGTCAAAACAATAAAAAATTTAAAAACAAATAAATTATTTACCCTCATCGAAATCATTATCTCCTGAGAAGCGATAATCAACACAGCAGCACAAACACATGGTATATGGCCAGGGCCCTCAAAGCCTTCGAAACCGACATAACATAGTGGTTGAGACACAAGCATCAATGAAAACTTTGAATGGAAATTCCATATTTTGGCAATGAGTTATACAATCCGCTTTTTTAAGTGAACATAATCAAACTGTTGCCAGATCCCAAAAAAAAAAAAAATGGTACGCAAGCCATGTGAATGGCACTTTCTGATGCCATAACTACCACATGGGCTCATAGTCGTTGTGACTTGTGATCGGTCATTGGCACATGCACAAAAGTGCTCACTTCCTCCTTTGTTAGCAACTATATATTTAGAGTCTCATAATTTAAATTCGAATTCAATCCTTTATTCTAAGTATGTATCCTCGACTTAATTAATATGTTCAGTATAGGGGGCGTACTGTGCACCTAATATTTGTCAATTGGTGGTTAAGTTCTGTACAATTAAATTTTTCTTGTAAAAAAAAAAAAACTAAATGTGACCGTGTCTAATATAAAGATTGTGTGTTTTGAAATTTAAATTTTAAAAAACTTTGTTACAAATATTTTTTGTCCTTAAAAGTCAAAGTATAGATGTCACAAACACCGTCTTGAACACTCAAATTAATAATCCTAGACCTACAAAGAAAGATAGATGCTAGAAACATCTTTTTTCTTTAACTAACCCGATTCCTTAATAAATTTTATGCATCAGGATCATAATTAATTATACGAATCAGGTTATAATCTAAGTAAGATGTATCTTGACATATAAATATAATAAAACTACATTTAAGTTAAACCTCGCACTAAAAGGTGCGATTCTTAGACTCTTTTAATTTGACTTTAGCAACCCCTTTTCTTCCCCCCCCCCCCCTCTCTTACTCTCGTTTCTGATTCTTTCTTGTAATGCGAGAGAGTTTTTTTATGCTGGTAAACAAAATTACTTTACATTATATTTTCCTTTTTGTTTTGTTCTTATCATTATTTTATTCCAAGCTGCACCTCTTAAAGAAGTTTTTGATAAGGGGATGAGCATTGAAAGTGTTGTCTTATTGGCCAATTTGTGAGTAAACCTCCACCATGCCACCTTCTTAGAAAAATAGTGGATATTCGTTGGATGTCTGAAAACTTCTCAAGCAAACACAAAACGTATAATTTTTAATAATATGAAATTCATAACGATACAATAACTTTAATATAATTTGATTTCAATTGAATTACATATCATAGGAAAGTAGAAGAAAATAAAGGAGGAACTAGGTCCACCTTATCTACAATCACAAATGAAAGAAGAACCATTCACCTTACATTATGACCCACACCATCCAGACACAGATACAATTATTTGTTCTATGTTCTATTTTAACTTCTTGTATAAGATGCCTATTTGTTGATTTCATTTATACGATGAACAATCTTATATGAAAAAGAATGAGGCTACTCTAGATCCAACTGACTGTTGATAGATTAGACCTTTTTTACGGTAGTAAAATGCAAACTAAAGTACATATGTCCTCCTGTCATGATTAATATTGTTTAATATGGCCTTTGACTTGAGATGCATTTCTACAGTAATCAATTAATATGTTTAAAGTTAATCTAAGGTGATTCTATTTGAATAAGTTTCTCGTCATAAAAAAAAATAAAAAATTAGAAAAATTCGATGAGATTGTTTTTTGTTGAATATATTGTAAAACTGCTCCTAGTTACTTGTTATTTTGGAGTAAAATCGCTACTTATTTTTAATTTTTTTTTGTAGTGAAAGTGATTCTCTTCAAATATAAATAGGTAATAAGCTAAGTAAATGGCTTTTGGCCAAATCATCTAATCTTAGAAGATTTTATTTTTAGGGTCTGTTCGGCGTAATTAGCAGATTAGATAATAGATAGTTGTTTGAATAGCGGATAACAGTTTGGGTAGTGGATAACAGTTGTATTGTTATTAATAAAATTTGCAGATCATCTTTGTTCAGTACTAATAAATTGTTTGTTCAATATATTTACAGTCGCAAGTGCATGTTGCACTATGCACCGGGTGCACCATACAAGTTCTCAACACTGTTAAGGGTACGTATGCCCACTTTTATCTGCAAATAAGGTTTCATTTTTTCTAATTTAATGTATTCTTTGTCCGCCCATTGTTTGCTGTGACAACATAATATTCAACATACATAGACCGGTTAACAAATTTTGGCCATATTGACACGAAAAAACTGAAACTTTCATTTGCCAACTCAAGGAGGGTAACAATTTTTTTCCTTTTTGTTTTTCTCTGTCAAAAAGAGGAAAAAAGTTACACGCACTTGAATTAATCTGACGGTCAAGCTAAACTTTATTTTTTCTTTCCACTTGCCAATTATGTTGTTGAAAATTTTTTCCATTCTTTACTTGTTATGTTGTTAAATTTGTCAAGGAGTTGGAAAAATGTAAAAAGAATAGCTTTTAGGTCTGTTTGGACCGGCACTTTTCATATAACTAGTTAAATAATGTTGCAAAGTTTGGTTATATTGTCTAATATTATAATTATATTGTCTAATATTATTGTGATAAAGTACTTATTATTGTGAAAAAGTTGATAGAATTGGAGAAGTTAGGTGAAGGTAGGGATTAATAAAACATCAGATTCTCTTCCTCTCTCTCTCACTCCTTTTTTTTTGGGTTGGAGGGGAAGCGGGGGGGGGGGGGGAGGGATAGATTTTACCGTTCCATCGGGTTTTTATTTTGGGGGGTAAAATGTATACTCAAATCTAATCCAAAAGTCAAAATTTTTATTTTATTTTTTGGCATAAGTACTTTAATATAATGGGGATGATCTAGCACTTACTAATTTGAGCTTGCGCAATTATACTTGAGGTGAATTTAGATTTTCATATTTATTTTTGTTCAATTTCTCATGTCTATTTTTTAATTTGTTCTAATTTAGCACAATGATTTAACAAATAGCAGGAAGAAGGGGAAAAGAACCCAAAAGACTCCAAACCCAAATATTGAAACCAGATTAGGTTTTATGATTTTTAATACCTGATTGATTAGTTTTTTGGGTCTAAAAAAAATCTATAAAAAAATTATAAAAAGAATATTTTCGAAGACCCAATCCAAACCGATCCACCATTTACTCTGAAATTCTTGCTCATCATATCAGCCAGTTTCTCTTCCCTTGACCAAACAGACAAATGACCAACAAAAATTTGAGTGAGACTCGCTGTTTTATGTTGATTCTAAGAAAAGAGGGCAACACACAATTTGAGACAACTACCACCAAAAGCATTTTAAACGGTAAACTAGGTTATTGACTCAGATTATTTCTATAAATGCTAACTTTTATTGGGATTTTATAAGAAGATTTTATTAGTCGAACTTTGCCTAACTGAGCATAACTGAGCTACTGGGCATGCCTGTGAATATGAGAAAAGAGGTCGGATAAACTCGGGACACTATTGGTGTCAACCGAGAGTATTTGATGCAAGAGTCTCAGATAACCTTAGGGCAACCTTATGTGGTATCAATCAAAGAAAATGACTTTGGAACATAACTGAAATGTCGACCAAATAGAATCTGACTTACTTGACAACGTAATCATAGAACACTGGTGGGGCTTTGATAAAAAATTTGAAGTCAGTGACTAGTTCACGCACGATCTAAACAAAGGAGGAATGAAATTATCAAGGTGACCTGGTCTCTTAACCATGTGGTATTTTATGGAATGTGAACATACATACAAGCTAGAGATTAGATCGGACTAGGAGTCATAACCAAAATCCAAAATCTTGCCCACCCTGACTTATTCGAGTCTTATCACATGGAGTCGACTTGGGGCCCGATGGTGTGGTCGCCTTCCTTGGTCAGGTTTTATCTAGGAATCTGCATGTGTGAGCTAGGTCCCTTGACCATGATTAGTTAAGCACAAGATTTACCATAGCTCACTAAAAATATAGCCTTTTAAGTGAGACCAAGTTTCATCATGAAACTAAACCTCTAAAGTTTTATTAGCTGTATTTATTAGTATAATGTTAAAATACATTAAACACATATAGTTCGTCTGAAAATTGCGTTTCACTCTCTGTATAAGTAAAACTCTAATATAATCCCCTTTTACATTCTTAAAACCGCCTTATACTCTTCTTTTGCAAAGTAAAAATATGATTTATGTTTCCTTTCTCAAGGGAGTGTAGTGTTTTGTTTCAAAAAATTAAAAATTATTAAAAAAAAAAAAAGAGCCTAAAAGTACCAAAAAATTTTAATATAATTCATACATAAATCACAAGAGAGATCCAACACCAATTACGTCAGAGTCTATCCGGTTTTGTGCCCTAGAAAACTGCAGCTCACTAGTAAATCACAAGGTTAGTGGAGATTTTTTATTTTTTTTGACCCAATTTTTAGTATTCTTTGCAAAAATGACCTGTTTTTGGGTGGGTTTTCAAAAATGACCCAATCTCGTTTTGGGAACACGGTCGCGTTCCCAGAATGTGGTCATGTTCCCAGAATGCGGCTGGTATTTTTGCAACTTTATTATTATTTTTTGTTTTGAACATACCTTATTTTTTCATTATGTATTTATGGGACGGTATTACGTATGCTTTTCCCTTATGCAGTTATTTGTGATCCGTAAATATTTTTATTTCAATATTATAGACGTTATTTCAAGCTGGAGGTCGGCACATTTGAATCAAGAATTAAGTGTATAATGTCCAATTAATAATGTAATGTCCATAATGATAAAATAAAAGTATTCACAGATCATAAATACATATATAAGGGAAAAGCGTAACACCGTCCCATAATTTATAATGAAAAAATAAGGTCCATCCAAAACAATAATAATAATAATAAAGTAACTAAAGGCTGGCAAAAACACCAGCCGCGTTTTGGGAACGTGACCGCATTCCTGGAACGCGTCCAACGCGTTTCAAGAATGAGATTGGGTTATTTTTTAAAACTCACTCAAAAATAGGTCATTTTTGTAAAGAATATTAAAAATTAGGTCAAAAAAATAAAAAATTCGGTTAGTGGTGTATCCACCTAACTTTTTCGCTTCTTATCCATTTAAAAAAGAAAGAAAACAGGGCTGCGTGGATAACGCAAGGCACATCGAAAGCAATTTTAAATGAGGGTGAGGCATGGTAAGACGTGGTGGACAATGGGGGACAATAAACAAGCCTGTTCGGGGGTACCTCTCTAAAAGAGTTAACCAAAGGAGAATCCCTTTCCCACCTAACCAGAGGCTCCTTAACCAGGCTGGATGTTAATCGAGGGATGTGCGTGAGTGGCAGCCCGACCAGGGAGAGGACCAACGGGCGTGGAAATCCAGCAATAACCCCCGCAATATTTCAGCGGAGTACTGCCACCACATGGACTCGATCCCGCGTTGTCAGGGTGTCTCCACCTCAGTCACCTAGCCACTTACCAACTCACCTATGCCCCTGGGGGCTGGGGTACCTCTCTGAAACCTGCCGAAAGCGTCCTGTTCATATCATGCCAGCCCCGCCCCTCGCTTCGTGTGACCTTTTGCTATTTACAAAGGAAAACTTTTCCATCAGTCCGGACGGATGAATTTGTAATTTTTAAACAAAAATTCATAAGTTAAGAATAAAAATATGTAGTTCAAGAACAAAAATTTTTATTTATGAATTTTTGAAGTTTTGGAACAAAAATTCATAGATCAAGAACAAAAGTTAGAAGTTTTGTGCAATATTTTGTCCCTTGTAATATTTGCAGGTCAAGTTTTGTGTAATATTTGTAGGTCAAGTTTAAATGTATTTTGTGCCTTGTAAGAAGAATACTCGTTAATATCTTTTTATTATAAAGAATGATGTCGATACCCTATATACATTATAAAAAATATTATAAAATTAGTCCACAAATTAGATATTTTGTGTAATATTCAATATAGTATAGGAATTATTGGCGAATTCTGAAACACAAAAAATTATATTAATTTTGATAAAGGGAAAATTTTAGTTTGTTCTAATACATATCATACTAGTTCTTTTATAAGTTATAAAAATAATTACATATATAAATAAATATATATATATGTATATATAAAGAGTATTTTAATAATCTTAAACGGAAGATTATTTGTTATTTATGAATAATGAACATTAATAAGAATTATAAATTAAAAAATGAAAGAAATTATAATCTGCGGCAAAATGGAGATTGAAAAAGAAAAAAATTGTGATTGGGACCAAAATGATGGAGATCCAGAAATAATGAAATTAATTTTGGCCCAAAATTCTAGGCCATTAATGAAGATTAATCTGACAAATAGTAATTGAAGGTGACATAATTTAAAAGTAGTAAAAAATGAGCAAGAAAGAAAATAGATACATCAGTAGTTGTTTCATATAATTGATAGATCTCACATATGCTACACTAACCCATTAGGCGCAATAGCCAAAGAAACAAAAATAAAAGAAAGAGAGCCTTCTTTTTGTTGGACTAAGGTTGAAATTCCTTTACCATTGAATCCAAACTTTGAGATTGGGAGCTTGGCTCCACGTACCAGAAACCTAATCCGGTCAATGTTTTCTTTGGGTTAGAAATACCTGAGGTCATCCCTATGGATGTTTCACCTATAAAAGCGGAAAATGAATATGATTTATCACTCGGGTTTGAATTTAATTTTTTATTTTGGGTTGAGTATTATCGACTTAATTGGTGCACATTATAGGGAATATGTTGTGACTTTAGATTTGTCAGTTAATGGTCAAATTTTATCGAGTGTTCTGATAATCAAATTCTATTAATTAAATTTCTCTCGTCACAAAAAAAAAAAAGGAAAAGAATGAGGTGGGTCAAATATACCCATATCAAATCTATTAAAAAGGTTGTAAATATAATAAGTAAAATTTAATAATTATGATATAAATTATTTATAATTATTAAATGTAATTTATAACATTATAATATTGTATGATCGCATAATATCATATAATATCGTATGATCATGTGCCTAAGCCATTTGGTGATCTTGTACAACCCAATATGTCACCTCTGACCTAGGGGCCCTAGTCAATATTCAACCCCAAGATGCTCATTAAAAAATAGTAGCCTTCGGCATATGCACCCCCTCTACAAATTATTCCTAGAGAATTGCGATAGCTGAGTGCTTGGAAATGTACGCATTCTCCTTTATTTCAGTTTCAAAGGAAATGAATTTCTCAGACCGAAAAAAAAAAAAACCCTCGAACACATACAACTCATCTGAGCCCTGACTTGCCTCGTCCTTCGTGCAAGCCCAAGTTGGCTTTTGTCGCTATCTCTAAAACTGTGCCATGCCTTACACTTTTGTATCAATGGTCGATGTTCCTCAAAAGACTCCAAATATTTTTATTCACTTCAATTATGACAACAAATAAAAACCCAAAGGGATTTTTTTTTTAATTTTTTTAACCATTTTTTGACATCCTATGGCAAAGTAACGGGTTATTTTTATTTTTAATTTTATTTTTAATTTACTTCAAAAAATAACCCAATTTTGAGGGGAGTAGCAAAAGTAGACTTTTCGAACTTATGAAGCCCGATCACGAATGTTGAAAACTCGATATCGGACTTTAAAAGTTCGAAAATATATTCGAATTACGAAGCTTCGATATCGAACTTTATATTTTCTTGCTCGAACTTCAAAAGTTCGAAATCATAACTTCGAACTTATGAAGTTCGAAAATAGGGTACTAGGGTTTGCAGCATTTTTTTACTCGAATTACAAAAGTTCGAAAGCATAACTTCGAACTTATGAAGTTCGAAAATAGGGTGCTAGGGTTTGCAGGATTCCTTCTGTGACGATGTTGCGACGATGTGACGGAGGGCAGAGAATAATATCAGGAGGCAGATAATAATATCGTGTTTCGAACTTTAGAAGTTCGAGTTTACAAGATTCCGACGTAATCAAGGGTAGAGCAGAGCAGAGAATAAAATTTTTGTCAGAGATGTGCATTTTCGAACTTGTGAAGTTCGAAGTTTTGAAAAATTCGAACTTTTGAAGTTCGAAATGTTCAAACTTTCGAACTTCTGACTTGCGATTTTGTTGTTTCGAGTTTTTAAAATTCGAGTTAGGTTATAAGTCGAAACTCAGAATTTTAAAATCCAAATTTCTAAGTTCGAATTTGTTACTATATAATGCACACCCTACTTCTCCCATCATCATCTAGTTCCAAAATCACTAACCCTACAAACGTTCACACGACAAGTCACATTACATAGCATTTTCAAAATTTGGATTTGCTGCTATACCACTAACCACTCCACTTCCCTCTCTTCTGCAACTCATTCACATCTAAGTCACGTTATATATATTTTTTCACCCAAAAAGATGAATGCAAATGTTGATGCAGTTAACGTATATTTATATTACGTTGGCAACAAAATTGAAACAGATCATGGGCTCGACTATGTAGGTCCAAACTTACCACGTAAAATAAAAATTCTTCCCGAAACAACATACAATCAGTTTGTATCTCGTATATTCACGAAGCTCCAATTGCGGCCTACTATCAATAGAGTTGAGTTGTGTTATCGTGATCCCAAATGGGACACAAACCTACAACAAATATATTATTACCCCAGTGGCATTAAGGATGACGAAGATGTACAGGACATGTACAAAGCGACTTGCATGGATATGAATAGGATATGTCGCGCGTTGTCGTAGACGTGCAAAGTGATGTTGTGTACAATCCACAGCCTTCAAATGAAGAAGCAACACTACAAGAAGTTGTTGGTGATTTGCCAGACTTGAATGTGGAACCACCTTATTATGTCAATGCAGAAGTCAACATTCCAACCACAACGGCAAGGTTTGCCATATTTTCCCTTTCTCCACCGCCACGCCCCACATTTGAAGTTGGAGGACCCTCTCAAGCTAGTGACATTCGGGAGATGTTCGAGGTGGGATTAGATTCTGTTTTATTTGAACCGGAAGAAGTAGATGAGGACGTCCACTTAAACGAGGAGGAAGATGTTGTGTCAGTAGAAAGTTTAATCTACGAAAACGAAGAGGTTGATGTGGGGCCAGACAATGGCGAAGAGCTGGAGCCGGATCTAGAGGAGGAAGAACCAGTAGCTTTCCACACAACTAGGACAGAGTATTACATCACTTCAAATGAGCCTCCAATGGAGAGACCAATGTGGGATGAGAGACGGATGGAGTTGGCCAAACGCATGGTGTTCTCGAAAAAGGTTGATCTTATACGAGCTGTCCAACAAAACGTGATCAAACATAAACGAGAATACAGGGTGGTGAAGTCGAATAAGTCTTTGTGGGACATACGTTGCTACGAATCAAGCAATCTTAGGACACCATGCAAGTGGAAGGTTCGTGCAGTAAAAAAATGCACACACAAGATGTTCGAGATTACGAGGTACCAAAGCATGCATATTTGCATGGGAGATAAATGCGGGCCAAACCATAGAAATCTAACATCTGGTCTGGTCCGCTACATGGTTAGGCATTTTGTTGCAGAGAAGCCTGATTTCGAGGTGCGTCTTCTCCAAGTCCACGTAAAGAAGACTTTAAATGTTGATATAACGTACGGGAAAGCGTGACGTGGTAGGAATAAGGCAATCCAACTAGTTTTTGAGATCGACATGTCATAAAAGATGCCGCGCTTTTTTGCCGCCGTAATTGCAAAGAATCCGGGAACCGTTGTCCACTACAAGTTCGCCCAGGGTTCAACTGAAACAGAAAAAATTTTCCACTATGTTTTTTGGGCTTTTGGTCCGTGCATCATGGCATGGAGGCACTGTCGACCTGTACTCTCGTTGGACGGAACACATCTGCATGGGAAGTACAAGGGCCACCTGCTTGTCGCCTTAGCGACAGATGCCAACGACCATATATTACCGTTGGCTTTTGCCGTTGTCGATGGCGAGAGTACAAATAGTTGGAGGTGGTTCCTGGAGAAGGTAGGTCAGTGTTTTTTAAACGACATGTCAACAGTTTGTATTCTGTCTGATCGGCACGCAGGAATTGCGGCAGCCATCAATACAATAACATCCGACGACCGACTTCAAGTGAAGCATCGCATTTGTTTGAGACATCTAAAAAGCAATGTGATAAAAAGATGGCACAACCAATTCGCAAAAGACATGTGTTGGATAGCTGGAAAAGAAAGCCAGAAACGGAAGCACATCGCCACCATGGACATTATTCGTAATATCGACCCACGACCCACTAGCGTTGATACACGGGTGCACCAGATGTTAGCCGACCTCGGTCCAGAGTCATGGACATTGAGCCACGATGGGGGTTATAAATGGGGAGTGCTGACAACAAATAATGTTGAATGCTTCAATGGTGTGATTGTCTGAGCCAGGGGATTGCCCATTATAGCACTAGTAAATAACACTTTTTTAAAGCTAAAGGGATATTTCCACAAAAGGTTGGCAAACGCGATGCATATGCGTAGAGATGGTCGTATTCTGACGGATCGAGTGAGAGAAAAATATGAAAAGTGGGAGACGTCTTCACACCGGATGCGATTACACGCATTCAGACTAGACGAGTGGTACCAGGTCGGTGGAATGCCAAAACGATGGAACGATGTTCCCAACGAACAAGAGGTAGATTGGGTGGGACGAACATGTACATGTGGCAAGTGGATAGCCTATCATATGCCATGCTCTCATGCCCAATATGTTGCCCGTTATAGGGGTGGAAACCCTGCAACCATGGTTGATCTTCATTATACGGTAGAGTCAGTCGAGGCAACATATAATATGACATTTCAACCCCTTGGACATGAATTTTACTGGCCTCCAGGACCCAGTTGGACATTACTCCCGAATGCTTTACGAGTGCGCGACAGAAGACTTGGGTGGGAAAGAACTCGGTGTATACCAAACGAGATGGACAATTCCGACCAAGTAGGCAGAAGAAAGTGTGGTTATTGCCGTAACCCTAGGCATATTGCACCAAATTGCCCCCTAAAAATAGATACGTAGCTTCGAATGGTTATCATGAAGTTGTAGCATATGATGCTAATTAGTCTTTTCCACTATGGTGTGTATTGTTTTTAATAAAATATCAACACAATTTATATCGAGACATGATAATAAGTACGAATAAACAATGAAAAATGAAAGTTCAATTACATAGAATTACTAAAATAAGTTTGAAATGTAAAATGTCTATTCAATTACATCAATACTGAGAAGGCGTGTAATAATCGGGCCTCCGACCCCTGCTGGTCCGGTCGGGTAAAACGCGTGGTGATGGATGCGGTGACTGTGTGCGTCTACGAGTACGACGCAGTCGATGGTCCTCCTCGAACACCAGCTCAGCAGTCTGATCATCTATCAGATAATCACTGGTAGATAACGGCCCTTGCGGTGGCGTGTTCGAGATGCTGGGCTTCTGATGTGACGGACCACCATACTCAAACTGGCTAAACCTACCATGGTGTGGCGGCATGTATGAAGTGCTGGGATCGACCCACGGACCGCCGTACTCGAACTGGCTAGACCTACTAGGCTGCGGCGGGGTGTACGAAGTGCTGGGCTCCTGAGTGGTATGATGATGACGGCTCCGCTGTCCCGACCGATGTAAAGTTTGTGGAGGCAGGTGCTCATGCTGGGTCTGCTGAAGTACGGCTTGGCCTCTGATGTGCAGGACCTGCAGATGACTCGCCATATAATCAAGAGTAGCCGCATCTACTCGTAAGTCTCCCGCCTCGTACTGCCGTATAATACTCCCACTGTGGTTAACCACATGCTGAGCGTATACCGCATAAAGAAAAATTTCAGAAATTTTAATAGGTATTGCATCAATGCGTACTAAATTCTAATTTATGGGAAAACATTCATATTGCACTAACCAGACTGTTCTCATCGTGGGCCAACGCAACGTAGCCGTCGTCTGTATGACTAGTCTGAGAGTGTCCAGCATGTAGTATGGTTATCCCTCGGTACCATCTCATATACGCCCTCAAAGCCCCAGGAGCGGGAAAGTCCTCTAACTCCGTCGCCACAACGATGTTTTCCCAATTGACCCACATGTCGACTGCCGAATTATATTGTTCGGCTGTAATCTTCTCTTTCCCGTCCCGGTGCTTCTGCCACGCTGGTGGATTAACGGGGATCGTCTGCCGCATGCCGAACTGTCCAAGTACCCGATCAGGACGGTGCCACTCAACCCGCCTACCAACGATGAGGGGTACACATGCTCGCCACGCTTCCGCATTTTTCAAACACTACTGTGGCAAACCACCCATTGCATGCTCGAATGGCTGCCAAATAAACTGGGAACACAACAATAACGGCAGATTAGTTTATAAAACATACAACGTATATTAACAAGGGAGAGTAATAAATGTGAGATGTAAATATTTTCAAACCTCGCCGGGCTGCAAGTGGTCAATCATGTCCCGCGCCTCGTTCAAACCAGCCCGGCCGGCAACCCACTTCAGATCCTTCCTCGCAAAGAACATGTAGTCGCGTGGTGGGCTTGGCAACGGGAAATCAGGGTGAACAGCTTGCCCATCCCTCTGATGGTGCCTATCCGTCTGCTCACACAGTGTTGGCCTAAAAGCCGTGAGTCTGTCCCAAGCAAAAAACTGCATTGTACAAGATAATTATATTATAAGCAATAATACGTCTTCAAATATCATTAACAATAATGAGATGAGTAAGTGTGCTACCTGAATAAGCACGACGGCCCTGCACATGCCTCTACAATCACGGCAACAAGCCTTACAAAGCCATCTATACAGATGCGCTAGGCATGCTGCCCCCCAATTATATTCACTGATATGATCAAAGTCAATCAAAAAGTCCAACTAATGTAACGATAATTTATTTCCTGTCGTATCAGTGAACATATGGGTGCCAAATAACAAAAAAATCCACAAACGGGCCCGCCGTTCCGCTTCCTCCACATCAGGATTCCCCGGAGTGCTTTGGGCTACGTACAATTCCCTCAGATGGGGTATGTTAATCGAAGTTCCACTAATTTTGTCCAAAGATACATATACCCCCATATACTGATGAATACGTGTCCGCCACTCTTCCGGAGTTCGACTAGTATCGTCGAGCAGGACAACGACCAACAATCGGTAATCCCCAATATACTGACATCACGGAGTGTGATCGTGGCCTCGCCTACAGGCAAATGAAATGTATGCGTCTCTGGTTGCCACCTCTCAATTAAGGCAGTAATAAGAGGATTGTCAACCTGATGGAAGCGCGCCACATAACATCCAAAAAATCCGGTTCTCAATAAAGCCGTCTGCACAGCAGGATGCTTCGTCCATAGGAATAACTCTCTATCACTCCTATAAATATTGTGTTCCTCTAACTGATGGGGTGACGACAAATAATTCACCCGGTGGTTATAGTAATAGCATAACACTGAACTATCGCTAGGAGCTGGCCTATGAGCCATAGATCCTACGAGCATTAAGTAAATTAAAAAAAATGTAAAAGTACTAATTATTACTAATTAGTTTAAAACTGCAACCTTAATATTTAACTAATTTTGCTAACTTTGTAAAATTCATAATATTTTAATTTTTTTACATTCATACTATTTAAAATTACATCGATTAATACATCCCATCATCATAAAAATATTAATATTCCAAATAATAAATCAACATATAATTAACATATAAAATAAACCAACATGATTAATATTCCACTAAAATAAACAATAGTCTAATTTTGAAATTTAATATATTAAGCAACATATAATAAACATATAAAATAAAACAAAAATAAACAATAATATAATTTTCAAATTAAAGTTGCACAACAAATAAAATTAATACTGCTTAACATTATCTAAACGTCAAAAAATTTATTACTAATTACTTTAGAACTTCAACTTTAATATTGAACAAATATATCACTTCATCTTAAAATTACTAATAATGAACATAATTAATCCTAAAACTCCACTAAAACCCTAACTTCAGTTACTTACTATATGCCCTATAACTTTAATTTTCTCATTTCTTAAATTTTATATTATTTAAAATTTATAAAAATTCATGTTAAATACTTTAGAACTACAACTTTAATACTTAATTATTATATAACGTCATCTTAAATTAACTAATAATTAACATAATTAATCCTAAAATTTCACTAAAACCCTTAAACGCCACTAAAACCCTAAAACTCCATATGATTAATTGAATAATTATAAATTCACACTAATTATATGCATACTGATTATATGTACACAAATTATATACACAATGATTAATACATCCCATCATCATAAAATGATTAATATTCCAGAAATAAATCAACATATAATTAACATATAAATTAAACCAACAAAATTAATATTCCACTAAACTAAACAATTGTCTAATTTTAAAATTTAACGTATTAAGTAACATATAATTAACATATATAATAAACCAATATGATTAATATTCCACTAAACTAAACAATAATATAATTTTCAAATTAGACGTAGGCAACATGTAATTAACATATAATTTCGAAATTTAACATCATATAAATTAAACAAACAAACACATTAAAACATATAAATTCGGTACCAAAAAAAAAAGAGAAAACTTACAAGATTTAGGCAAAATCCTAGGATGTGAAAAATTTGTACTAAATTTTCAAATTGGATGGGAGAAAAATGAGAGAGGGAGAGAGCAAAAGAGGAGAGGAAAGGTGAGATTTCGGATGGAAAAGGAGGGTTCGGGCGGGGGTTTAAATAGCAGAGGAGTCGAACTTCAGAAGTTCAACATCGAGGAACAAAAAGTCGATTTCGAACTTCTGAAGTTCGAGTGCAACATAATTGAACTTCTGAAGTTCGATTTTATATGTATTTCGAATTTCTGAAGTTCGACATCGAGTTTCGAGATTCTGCTTTAATGCCTTGTCTGTTACGTGCAGCGATACACGCGCGTTACCGACCTTTCAAATTTCGATAACGGCCAGCTGTGTTGGGTTTCCGAGCAGTCGAACTTCAGAAGTTCGAATCGAGGAAAAAAAGCTAGATATCGAACTTCGGAAGTTCGAGTATACGTGTTCGAACTTCAGAAGTTCGACTATGTATTTCGAATTTCGACTTCGAGTTTCCACTCAGTCGAACTTCAGAAGTTCGAGTTCGAGTTTCTGAATTTCGAATTCTTAGTTGGATTTCAGAAGTTCGATATCTCATATTATAATTTCCTTTTTTTTTACCCTCACATAGTCGAACTTTGTAACTTCGTTTCGAACTTCATAAGTTCGAAAAGTCTACTTTTGCTACTCCCCTCTAAACTGGGTTATTTTTGGAAGCAAATTAAAAGATAAGGTTAAAAATAAAAATAACCCGCAAAGTAACCTATATCTTGATACGAGTTAACCCAATTTAACATCCGAGGTGTGTTAGGCGTGCTCCCAGAGTGTGAGTTTCACTCTCAGAGCGAGGGTTTAAACTATATAAATTTTTCGAAAAAAAGCAATAACTATGGCTAGTTAAAAGAAAAGATATGTGATATTCACGAGAAACATAAGAATAATTTATTTATTTATTTATTTGTATCCTTTCTTATTCTCTCCATTTTATTGCCTTTAGATTTAGCTAACTTGTTGCATAAGATTAACCCATCTACACCCCATTTAGTGTTGTTCTCACGATATTCTCTTTTTTCTGTTCGAAGATCCTATGATGCTCAACAAAAAATATCATAAAATCCATTTCTTCTTTCCAATTTTAGTATATATTATATATGCATTATAATTACATGACAATTGGGTGATAACTCGTCGCATTACTGAATTGAAAAGGCATTATTTTGACAAGAGACAATTAAAGATTCCTTCATGACAAATATCTAAATAGCACTAATAATAATTTTGCGTATAATTTGGGATATATATTTATAGACTTGAGATTACTTTTCTGTACATGATTTTATGAAATGGAAATATCTGTAACAAGAAAAACTTATTTTATTATAATAATATAATTATTTAATCTATATTAATAAATCCTCACAAAATCATAAAAGAAATCGGATCTCATATTTAACAAATATATTTTAAAATTACTGTTATAGCTATCACTTCATCTAAAAACTTAAATTTGTAGAGATGCTATTAGTATATTTATTGTTATATTAATATGTCTCCTCATGTGTCCTAAAATTTTTCCGTTTCTAAATTTTACTACTGTATTTGTGTGGTATATCAATTTATATATTATATTACCAGATAGATGTCTTGCAATATTCAATGTACAAGAACCAGAAAGATGTTGGGAGTGAGACCCTTGTTGGCCTTTTTGAAAAGCCATATGAGGTCCTCACTCTAGGAGTGAGATCCGTGCTGTGAGGCATTAAATTGGGTTAATTTTAAAACTCATGTCAACATGGGTTATTTTTGTATAGAATATAAAAAAATGGGTCAAAAAAAATAAAAAATTTCACCCGAAGGACAAGCCAAACTCGTGAATAAAGTTATGCAAAGCCTGCTGACTCTTCAAGCTTTTTCCACTTATTACTTCTTTTTTAAACTCTGTATTATCCCCAAAAAAAAAAAAAAACTCAAACCACAGTAATATGTTTCAATATAT
Organism: Cordia subcordata; assembly: GCA_028554755.1. Taxonomy (NCBI): domain Eukaryota; kingdom Viridiplantae; phylum Streptophyta; class Magnoliopsida; order Boraginales; family Cordiaceae; genus Cordia; species Cordia subcordata. Next base: position 4,556,045 of record JAPTOF010000020.1, read on the forward strand.
ATTTTAATTAATTAAAATAATTAAAAATATAAGTTTTTCGTTGCAAATATTGTCAACCTTTGTAAACTTAAATATTTATATTATATATAAATTATTATCCCATCACCCTCCTGCATAAAACCAACTTCTTTGTTTTTCTGTTCTTGCTTTAAGTAGGGTGTTTAGCTTTGCTTATTTAGGTGCTTATAAGAACGTAAAAAAAATACACTTTTATATGCTTTTTACTATATAGGCATTTATAAGCACTAAAGAAACAAAGTCAAACACTCTGTAAGCTAAAATATTCTCAAATTATATTGAACTTCAATTTAATCTTTATTAGACAGAGAATTGTGAAAAAAAAACATTTTCAATAAATATGCTTCCGAAAATCAAAGATTATGTTCTTTCATGAAATAAGACTACTATCAACTCAATAAATAATGGGATCTCTGACACAAATGGGAAAGAAATTCGCCTTCGGACTAACCTTTTAAAAAAAAAAAAATAATTTCTTTGCTTTTATTAAGTTATTAACCTAGAAGGTAAATTAAGCAACCTAGATATTCTCTCTCTTTTCTTGTCCCCTCCTGTACGTGTCCTTTCTGTTTGATACAACCATTACTTGCATTAAATATTCTTACTTTCTCTAATCGACTCCAATGTGACCACAACCTCACGTACTCCTCCACTCTATATAACCCTCTCCAACCCCTCTCTCTCTCTCCTCACCCCTCTCTCTATCTCTATCTCTCTCTCTCCCTGCATTCTTCAACATTGAGTAGAAGCTTAAAGCTTGTACTCTCTCTCTGTGCCAAAAATGGCTTATCAAACACAAACACCAAAGCGCTCAAGAGAAGAAGAAACAGCCTATGCTGAAGGGGATTATGAAGACCCAAAGCGTCCAAAACCATATAATCACATACTCTCATTTCTTGAAGACGATGAGGGTGAACTTAACCACCAAGACTTATCAGATATATTCACAACCCTTCAGCAAGAGCTCTCTTGTGATTCTTCGTCTGCCAACAACAATGGCGACCCGTTGCCATTTGCAGCCTCCTCTGAGGCTGATCAGCTAGACCAGAATGGTGCAGCTACATCTGAGTGCAGCCCAAGCTCGAAAGATGGCGAAGGAGAAGAAAATGATGAAAGGGTTAGGGTGATGAGGCACCTTCTAGAAGCCTCTGACGATGAGCTTGGTTTACCCAACAGTCTAGGCAGTGGTGGTGATGGTGATGAGATCAACGGTGGAGATCTTCCCTTCCCTTTGAATGATGGGTTGTGGGAGTTTGAAGATGAGGCTGCTAACTACTATGCCATGTTGCAGGCTGAACTTTTCATGTAGTTTTTGGGGTTAGAAATGTAAAAAGTTGAAAGTTTTTGGGGGGTTGCAAGTAGGGATGAGAGGGATAAGAGAATGGAAAAGTGGAGGGCTTTTTTGGGATTTTTATTTTCACCCCCTCATCTTTGTAAAATAGGGTCAATTAGTTTTTTTTAAAGAAAAAATATTTTTTTTTAAAAAATTATATTAAATTTGTAATAATTATTTGATTTGATTTTTAAAAAATTAAAATTTAAAAAAATACTCAAATACAATTTTTTAAAAAAGTCAAAATTTTTAATTCTTAAAAAAAATTATTTTTCAAAAATTATTAAAAAATATTTTTAAAAAAGTCAATTTAAATGAGTCCATAGTGGGAAGACCCCTTTTGAGTTAAAGAGAATAAAAAGTTAGTGAAAAAGCTTAGCAAGATAAGAATTGATTCATCAAATTGACTTTTTCCTTCGCGTTTTGTTTATTTCAGTAGTTACGAAGAAGTAAAACTATAGCTTGAACGGGTAAAGAATGAAGACCTCATTTTGTACGTCGAGATTTAAGTGAATTGATAAATTTATAAAATATTTTAGCGGCAAGGCGTTAATATTTAATCATTAATTGTTCACTTCTTGTTTATTCCCGGAACAAAAACTAACCACAGCTCGAAAATGGCGTCTTCTTTGATTTTGGACTCTTATAGTATTAATAATAATAATAATAATAATAATAATAATAATAATAATAATAACAACATATTTATTTATATTATTTTTTGCTAATGGTGTATTAGTGAAAGAAATTCACGTTAGAGAAGATACAAATTCATCTTTCCAAATGTAATCAATTGTCTCTTTAATCGAGAAAGCACTTGGGAGAGTAGCGGCATTAAATTAATTATTGTGTTAGTTTTTGTGTTTGCACTCTTAACCTTGCGTTTAAGCAATTGCAGAGAAATTAATTGGACTCTCTTAACTTTGCGTTTAAGTAATTGCAGAGAAATTAATTGAATATGGGTTATGATAACTGTTTTAGCTTTATTTTTTTTTTCATTAAAAAAACTTTTTTAGCTTTGATTTTCACAAAAAAAAATTCTTTGGAAAATAGATGAAATAATTTATTTTCAATTTTTAAACTTACAAGAAATTAATATTTTTAAAGGGTCTAGGAGCTTAACCAAACAGATCTTTGATAGGTCAATGAGAATCAAGTGGGCCTTGAGTGATTTTGAAGATTAAAAATACTGAAATATTCTGAAAATTTTCTTGGAATCAATGCAGATACAGCTTCTACAATACCTAGAATAGATCTAGCACGCAAGGGAAGAAAAAGTGGTGGTCTGTGGGATAATGGAAATATTAATCCCGAAAAAAGAAAATGGGGGATGATGCTGTTAGAGTGTTAGTATTGTTTAGGTAATTGCTTATAAACTAGTTATGTTGAACGTTTATAAATTGATGATATGTGTTACTATTATTTTATGTACTAGTAATATGTGTCATTTTATGAAAGTTTCCCTAACATATATGGGTAACTTTCATAAACCATAACCAGTAGAGAAGACACAAACATGTTGCACAAATTATATAATCTGACGTGAATGGATTATTTCCATCGTTTTTGCACCACGGATTGAGGCAGCAATACCAAATGACACATTATATGCCACAACATTAAAGAGAGAATTGACAGAAAAAGGCAAAAGCAAAAAAAGGATATCTCTTTTTCCTCTCAAGTGAGCTGAAGACAACCATGCACCATTTATACCCGTGTTTCTAAAGACACCCTTCTCTTTCAAGAGGATTCGTGGCATCATCAAATATTGGAAAGTTATGCAACTTCCCACCCTTGGGAAGTTTTCTAACTCTTCGCAACTTCTTGTTTACCCATTAATTAAATTGGTTGGATTGGTTCAGTCCACATTTGCAATATCCAACCCTGAATTTCTACTATGAATGTCGCCAACAAGGAGGAGGCGCTCTTTAATGGGTCGGTTGTGCAAATGGACAGTTTGCTCAGAGTCAGGAAGAACATGAGGAATGCGTGAAGGTTCATCATTAGTCTGCGGTGGACTTTCCGAAATGACTGGACGTTTAGGATGGCGTTGGCCTGCAACTTGTAAGAACAATGATGACAAACATAATGTGGTGTAAATGAGTACTAGAAGAATGCGAAAATGAATAACTCTTTTGGATGCCATCGAGAGATTGGTTTACCTCTCTCTGGCTAAAACTTTAAGTTAGAAGACACACTTGTTTGTTGCATAATCCATCTCTGCTTAAAAAGGAAATTTCAATTATTTGTTACCACAAAAGAACCGATATACATGTGAAAGACTCCACGTTTGTGGATTGGACGAAATCATCGCATATGATAACATGCATGCATAATCTACTATCACTATTTAAAAGTAATCTACTAAAATTACTTTTAATAGTTTTTTAGTTTGAGGACCAAACACAATGGCTAAAAGTAATTTTTTAAAAAATATTTATTGTACTATTTTTTTTTCTATTTTTTAGTTTTGAAACTTTAAGTTCTTGTCGTGATATGCTAATAAGTTTTTTAGCTATTTAAAAAGTATCTTTTTCGAGCCTCGAGGGCCAGGGCCTCTTGGGCGTCAGAAATCTGACGTGGTACACCGCTTGGCCTTCATGATTGGCTTTTGTAATATTTTTAAAGAAGCTCAAAAAGTATAATATTTTCGTAAATAAGAATTAAAAACATAATATTTTTTAAAAATCCGAGAAGGTTTTTGTAATAAATTGAAGAGGAGTTTGTGGAAAATGTCCTCGCTAATTGGTGGTTGATCCGGTCATTCGGTGTTTCAAAGGGTTTCCCATTTTTGCTTGTCAAAGTGAAAGTATACTTTCCAAAAAAAAGTAAAAGTACACTTTGATCAATCTGAGGATGTGTGTCAGTTTGGGACCCCCAAGCACGGCAAAAAGTACAATTTGGGGAAGTCTTCCGTGGGTCTCTCTAATGTCAGGGCCACTTTAGTCCCCCTTGATAGTGCCCTGTGTCCTTTTTGACCAAAGGAAAAAAAAAAAAAAAAGTGTCCTGTGTCCTTTATGTCTATGGAGGCATCTTTCTCTAGATTGCTTGAAAAGAACCAAGAAGAAAAATAGAATTTATGTAATGGGGTAACTCATCTCAATTAAAATTTTTAGGGTAAATTATACAGAATCTCTTTGTATTTCGTTATAAGTATAAATTTATTTCTTGTGATTTAAAAATCAACTAATGATGCACTTATAGCAACTACATGGGGGTATGATGCAATTATAACAAACTAAAAGGGGATATGTCGCTTTTTATCCTTTTTATTTAATTGAACACGTGAAGTAATTAATAATAAGTTAATTAATTATTAATTAATCAATATTAATTTAATAATTAATTAATTAATCAAGTAATTAAAAATAAAATTAATTAAATAATTATTTTAAGTAATGAGACCATGGTTGTGCGATCATGATGACAGGAGAAGTTAATTCATTTTTTTATTTTTTATTTTTTAATGACAAAAAATATTTACTTATAGCAAAGAAATAAAATGTAAACATGTTTGTAGTATAATTGCTCAAATTTTATATATTTTAAACTAAGGTTAAGGATTCAAGCCTTTTATCCGCAAATATTTTTTGAAAACAAACAAGAAAGGGCATTTTTGACCACAATCATGTTTAACAGCAAAAAAACTAAGCCTAGTTGTTGGTCTGGCGCTTGTGCCACATGCTCGGTAAATCTAACGGAAAAAGTGACAGTGGGGGTAATGTGTTTTACTTTTGGAAAGTATAGGGAGGTAACTAGTTAATTTTTAAACCACAGAGAGTAAACGCACACTTATTACCAACCATAAGGGGTTTTGTGCAATCTATCCAAATTTTTATTCAATTCACCTCATTGTGTAACAGTGGATTTTTCTTTCTTTTCTTATTACTTTCCTCACAACATATATATAAGACTGAATCTATTTGATTTCTAAAAAATGATTACTTTTCCTTAACTTATTAAGGAATTTTTTCTAACGGGTGTGAATGACTGGTTTTTCCACTTTTTTAACCCTAGTTCCGTAGGAGCAAGTAGGAAAGGTTGAGAAACAGAATTGCCTAATTTAATTCATTCTTAATGGTTACTAAATGATCATCTTGGGATAATCCTTTTTTCGAAAATAATTCCAACACTCATAATCTCTAAAGGATAAGGAGCAATTATAGAACATCGATCTACATAGAGAATTCAAACATTGTATATGCCATTAGTGAGATTTAGATTATATTTCATTATATATTTCAAATAAACCAAAAGCAATATGTGCTTGTCTACACCCGACCTGATCTTTAGATGGTATTTTGCTATCCTTTTTCTCTATAGATCCAACTTTCACGATGGCTGCCTGCAAGATTTAGGCTCTTCATAATGTTGGCTCCTGAGCCCAACAGATTTAAGTGAAGTACCACAATTTGGAAGCAGCTCGTCTATGCGCCCGTTTCTATCTCCCGCAATAAATTTATCTCCCGCAATAAATTTAAAATATAGTTTAAAAAAAAAAAAAAAATACTCCAACAATCAACCGCACTTTCGGACAAACCCTGTTACAGTATTTGAATGTTAAGTCAACCAGATCTTATGTCTCTTTGCACAACTCTTGGCTTCTATTTCACAGTTAAGTTATGTCTTTTAGCACATCTCTCTCAGCTTCTATTCCAATGTAATGCTGGAGATTTGAAAACTTGAAGGAATGTCATGAATTTTTTTTTTCCTCTTTTTGGGTTGTAAACTCTCCTTTCCACGCGATTCGAACCTAGGATCTCACTTCTAAAGAAGGTAATCTAGCCATTTGAGCTATTTGAGCTGCCCTCCCAATCCCAAGGAATATCATGCAATTAAGTATCATGGTTTTATGTTTTAGTTAATGAAATTAATAAACTTGAACAACTAAAAAAAGTCAATTAAGTTCCTAGAAATCGCTTTATACTATAGGAGGGAAGAGTTTTGATACATTGTGCTATTTATACTGTACACGGGAAGAGTTTCGATACATTGTGCTATCTTATGGTCACTACAAGATTTTATGCTAATAATTATGTATTTATTTTGTTACGTTGTAGTAAGAGTATAAGAGTAAAATAATAATTTTTATTTTAGTTACGGTTTTAAATATAACAAAAAGTTTGTTATATTTTTAATCGCAACCAATGATATTGTAATTTTATATTTTTTTAAGATAACAAAAAATTTGTTACACTTAAAAGTGTAATTAATATAAATTTGAAAATGCAGCTATTACTCCTCAAAATGTAACAAAGTCTGAATTTCATTTGATCCATGCATAAATTAGTTACACTTCCAAGTGTAATATACATTATAATTACATTTCAAATGTAATAATCATTAGTGACACTTTCATGTGTAGTATTAATTTTCAGTTACATTAAAAATTTTTACGTTCGGGTCAAGCATAATTAGTTAGTTTTGTTACACTTATAAATGTACCTAAGAGTTATAATTTGTGTAATTATTGGTTTGATTTTTTGCCGTGGGTACTTCTCATTAAATTAATTTCATTTGTCAGTTATTCAAATTCTTATTATTCTACAATGTTGTCCCATTTGATCTAATAATATATTCTTTGCAGGAACATGAAAGTGGAGGTGTTATTGGTCTAAACTAGTTCTATGAGATGATGTATATACGCAAGAAAATCAAGCCGCATAGAAAATGAAGTACAAATATATGTGCGTACGTATTTTATAATTGATTACATTTTTTAATTTTATCAAACATATTATTATTTACAAATTAGTATATTATTTTATTAAGTTTCTTATCTTATAATCTACCTTTTAATATATCCAAAATAAAATACCAGATTGAATCTATTTTTTTGCTCATTTTAGGACTGTTTTGATTGGCTTTTGTTTAGGAAAAAAATACTTTTTTTCTTGAAAAAGTTACATTAAATTTGCAATAACTATTTGATTTGGCTTTTAAAAAAGTTGAAACTTTGAAAAGTTTAAATACATCTTTTTTTAGAAGTCAGAATTTTCAACTTTTAAAAAAAAAAAATTTTTCAAAAGTTGTTAAAAAAAAAGTTTTTGAAAAAATCCAATCCTAAACGGGCCCTTAATGCACTCGCTTCAGCCACCTTGCTCACAATCTTTCCATCAAAGTTAAGTTTTGATCAACGACCGTGGTGCGACATCGTGTTTCCATAAGTCGTGTCTCATTGTAATTCCTTTTCGTTTGTGGGTGTGTGTGTGTAAAATCCAGATTGGGCATGGAATCTGCAAAAACAAAGTCAAATATGGAACATTTGTGCCTTTCGTTCATATTTTATAACTAGAGAAATATTCTAACTTAATGCAGATTATAGATCGTTATACTATTTCATTTTATTCACGTTTACTTTATTTAAAGTCAAGTGAATATTTCACAATGATCAATATAGTTTTATATTTGGATACTTATTAATATTAAAAAACAGATGTGACATTTTATTACCTTACCAGCATTTGCCAATCTATAAGGTGGGCTGCATGGCGTAAGATTTGTTACCTGATTGAAAAGGGAGGCCTTGGTATGAGAAGTTTACATGACATGGTATCATGCTTTTAGTCACAAACTCTAGTGGAGGTTTAGAGCTACTACAGGCTTGTGGAATCGATTTCTGACGGATAAATACTGTAAGCAAAGCCACCCTGCGATGGTCGAACAATCCTTAACGTCTTCCTTGGTTTGGAAACGTTTGATGCGTGTTAGAGAGGTAGCAAAGGATGCAGTGTGCTGGCGCCTTGGAGCTGGAAATATTTCCTTTTGTTATGATAATTGACTTCAGGAGGGAAAGCTATATATATGTCCAACGAGGCTAGAGTTAATGATTTTTGGAGCCATGAGAAGTTGGGACGTGCGTCTTCTAAACCAAGCTCTTTCTCCATATCTTGTTGGGATGATTATATTGTTAATATTCGAATTGATTTAGATGGTAAAGACACACCCTTTTGGAGGTACTCTTCTAATGGTTTGTTTTCCATGAAGGAGACATAGGAGAATTTGAAGCCAAGAAGTGCGCCTGATTTTATTTTTAAGTTTCTTTGGCAACATTCCTTGCCGCTTAAAATATCCTTCTTTAACTGGAGACTTGTACATGGTTGGCAAACTATGGATGACCAACTGCGGCGTAAAAGGACTAAAATAGTATCTGAATATCAGTGCTGTTAAGCTGCGGAGACTATCCATCATGTCTTTTTTAATGCTGATAAGACCATGGAAGTCTCGGATCTTTTAGCAGCGTTATTTGGGGTCAAGCTTCCGGTTTTTGGGGGACCTAAGCAATGGTTCTTAACGTAGTTGAGCTCAGGAGCGTCGAGCCGTAAGAGTCACATTTGAGCTCTCCTTCCGAGTCTTATTTTGTGGTGCCTCTCGCTTGAAAGGAACGATTGCGACACATCACAATAAGGGGGTATTAGCTAGGAGGGTTATATGGCGAATTGAACGGCTTGTTGGCCAGCTTTGTTAGGCTGGCTTATTAACTAGAGTGGATTGGCGAGGTGATTTTGATGTAGCTGCTTTGTTTAAAATTGGAGGTGTCGGCCCTAAGCCACCTCTGCCGCGTTTAATACGATGGTTGCCTCCATGCATAGGGCGGTTGAAGCTGAATGTAGATGATTGTGTCAAAACTTCGGATGGTTTAGCAGGTGTTGGAGGCCTCGTGCATAACGCGAAAGGTTCCTTGGTTTTTTCTTTTTATGAGTATTTGGTAACCAGTCTGTGCTATTAGCGGAACTTAAAGCTTTAGTGAGAGGTCTTCTTCTTTGCAAGGAATGGGGATTCTCTCAAGTCTGGGTAGAACATGATTCTTTATGGGCGCTTAAATGGATGCATGGTGTGCCATGTTACGTTCTTTGAGTATTTGTCATGAAGCTGTGCGAGCTAGGAATCTAGTTACTGACCTTAGACTGCAGGTAACGCATATTTACAGAGTGGGAATCGGCCAACGAATTTGTTAGCTGATAAGTGTGTGGAGGCTACAGGTTTAACAGTGACGCAGAATACTGAGGATTTTCAATTGCTCAAGGTTATGATTCAGCGTAACACGCTTGGTCTTCCGAATATTAGAATATAGGAGTTTTTGTCGGAGTAGCAATATTACTTTATTTATTTTTGCTTATCATTTATAAAGGTAGTAATAATACCTTATTTTTCTTTGATTGCATGCATGTGCAATTAAGTTAGGTTTTTTGTACATAGGTTGGCCTGTCAACCTGTTGTTCTTAGGAGCAGCCTAGAGGGTGAGGTTTGATCCTCCCTCTACTACTTGTAATTTTTATTTTGGAAATAAAGTTTCCGAGGAGAAGGCCCTTCCCTTTTGCCAAAAAAAAAAAAAAAGAAAAAATATTATAACATATAATTAAAAATGTTCTATAATATTATATATATATGTGTGTAGAAAGTTATATATTTTATTTGTGAAAAGAAGTTTATTTTACAGACATACTTTTATTTTAGTAATAATATGCTTCCGAAAATCAAAGTTTATGCACTTTCATGAAATAAGACTACTATCACCTCAATATACAACTTCTTTGCTTTTATTAATGCTGTTTTTGTTTACAACTTATCATAAGCATCTTATCTAATTTCATATCTTATGTCAAAAAGCATGTTTATTTTGGGCTTATGAAAAGATACTTATTTTAAGACAACTTATTTGTAGTGTAAAAATTTAAACAAGACCCATGCATCTTATATCTTATTTAGGACAAACTTGAAATTTTTGAAAGTTTAATGAAACTTTTTTTTCCATCAATACCCTCATGTTTTAAGGCATTATTAGATATTTTAGGGCAGTTTGGTCAATTCAGCCTATTTTAATATTTCAAATTAAGTTAATAAGACTTTTAGACCAAACAGTGTTATGACATTAGATACTTATTTCTTATAAGATACTTATCAGATTAGATACTTATTAGATTTTAGATTTCAAACTATTCCAAACAGACCATAAGTTATTAACCCACAAGGTAAATTGAGCAACCTAGATATTCTCTCTCTTTATCTGTTCTTGTCCCCTTCTGTACTTGTCCTTTTTGTTTGATACAACCATTGATTACATTAAATATTCTTACTTTCTCTAATCTACTCCAATTTGACCACAACCTCATGTACTCCTCCACTCTATATAACCCTCTTTAACCCCTCTCTCTCCTCACCTCTCTTTCTCTCCCCCCCTGCATTCTTCAATATTGCATAAAAGCTTAAAGCTTGTACTCTTTCTGTACCAAAAATGGTTGATCAAACACAAACACCAAAGCGCTCAAGAGAAGAAGAAACAGCCTATGCTGAAGGGAATTATGAAGACCCAAAGCGTCCAAAAATATATAATCACATACTTGAAGACGATGAGGATAAACTTAACCACCAAAGCTTGTCAGATATATTCACAACCCTTTAGCAAGAGCTCTCTTGCAATTCTTCTTCTGCCAACAACTGTGGTGACCCTTTTCCATTTGCAGCCTCCTCTGAGGCTGATCAGCTAGACCAAAATAGTGCAGCCACATCTGAGTGCAGCCCAAGCTCGAAAGATAGCGAAGGAGAAGAAAATGATGAAAGGGTTAGGGTGATGAGGCACTTTTTAGAAGCCTCTGATGATGAGCTTGGTTTACCCAACAGTCTAGGCAGTGGTGGTGATGGTGGTGGTCATGAGATCAACAGTGGAGATTTTCCCTTCCCTTTGAATGATGGGTTGTGGGAATTTGATGATAAGGCTGCCAACTGAAAGCTTAATCAGCCAATGAATGATATTATGGTATTTCACTCCAATATATATAGTATACATGAGTAGTCTACAATAACTAGTAGAGTACAAGATATATCTAACTTTACAAGATCAGGACTCTTGTAAATATCTCTAAGATATACTCAAACACATAACAATTATCTAGCTAATATCTCTAAGATATACTCAAACACATAATATTTATCTAGTTAATATCTCTAAGATATACACAAACACTTAATATTTATCTAGCTAACGCCCTTCCACAAGTTGATTGTGGTGTAGCCACATTCAACTTGGATCATAACAATTGAAACCTAGGGCGATGCAACGGTTTAGTGAACATATCAGCTACCTACAAATATGAAGAAGTGTAAGTCAGCTTGAAGAGGCCTTGCTTAAGTTTTCCCGCACAAAGTGTATATCAATCTCAATATGTCTGCTTCTATGATGGATAATTGGATTAGAAGCCAAAGATATAGTACTAACATTATCACAAAAAGCTTGTGGAGGTAGGGATAAACGAAGTCCAAGGAATTGAAAGATATGTAACACCCATAACAACTGAGAGGTGAGAGCAGCTAAGGCTCTATACTTTGTTTCCGTGCTAGACTTAGAAACTATATGTTGCCGCTTGGAACTCCATGTTAGTAAATTAGACCAAAGAAAGTTGGCAAACTCAGTCGTTGACCTTCGTGTTACAGGGCAGCCAGCCCAATCAGAATTACTATACCCAGTTAAGGAAAGAGTTGAGGAATGAGTGAACTATAGCCCTAGTGTTAAAGTGCCTTTAATATAGAGCAAAATTCGCTTTGCAGCAATAAGATGTGGCTTACGTGGGTCATGCATAAATTGGCACACAAAATTTACGGCATAAGATATATTAGGACTTGTCATTGTTAAATATTGCAAGACACCCACCAGTTGACGATATTCCGTTGGATCAGAGAGTGAAACACCATCATCAGTACTAAGTCGAGACCCAGCATGAGGCATGTTGATTGGCTTTGCTCCATCCATACCATATTGTTGTAAGAGTTGCAGAACACACTTTGTTTGTTTAAGATAAAGCATATCTTTGACAAATGGCACATCTATTCTAAGAAAATAATGCAAAACACCCAAATCCTTCATCGAGAAAGCCTGTGAAAGTTCAGAAATAAATTGTTGAACTACAGCCAAAGAATCACCAGTTAGGACGATGTCATCAACAAATATTAATAGAATCAACACATGCGTAGTTGTGCGCTAAATAAAAAAAATATGCATCATGCTCAGAATGTTGAAATCCAAATATAGTAAGAAATTGCTAAATCTTTGATACCAAGCTTGTGGAGCTTGTTTGAGGCCATAGATGGGCTTATGCAATTTGCACACATACTCTGGATACTCTGGATGAATGAAACCTTGTGGCTGCTGCATGTAAATGTCTTCTGTTAGGTCTCCATGTAAGAAAGCATTCTTGACGACTAATTGACGCAAGGGCCAGTTGTGAGAATGAGCCAAAGAGAGAACCAAATGAATTGCCCTAGCTCGGACTACAGGACTAAAGGTATCATTATAATCTCTACCAGGTTGCTGAGTATAACCTTTAGCAACAAGACGCGCTTTATACCTCTCTAAGGAACCATTGGACTTTTGTTTGACTTTAAAAACCCATCGGCACCCCATTACATTTGCATGAGGAGGCTTAGGAACAAGAGACCATGTTTGGTTGGCTAGTAAAGAGTTAAATTCCTCCTTCATAGCATCTCGCCAATTGTGATCTTTATGCGCTTGAGTAAAGCTCGTGGATTTTGAAGGCAAAGCATTCGTTAACGCCACCAAGCCAGAGGAAATAGGATGGCGAGTTGCAAAATAAGTTTTTGGTTTGAAAATACCATGCATAGATCGAGTTGTCATTTGATGTGTGCGATGTGGTACGGGATTTGCAACTAAATGTGGACTCATAGCATCATGAGGATAAGATGAAGGAGGCAACGATGGACTCATAGCATCATGAGGATAAGATGAATGACGCAACGAAGTATCACATTAAGAAGAAGACTCATGCTCAGTCGAAATGGATATAGAAGAGTCATGTGCAATGGAAATACCATTATCCATGCTTCTAGAAGTTAATGCATCAGCAGTTATAGTGCCTACATTAGGCAACGTGTGTGAGGGCATATTGTCCTGCAAAAGATCGTTAGTAGGAAATTGATGAAAGTGAAAGGCTCTTGTTGTACTACAAGCTGCAACATCTTTAGAAAGACCTGGAAAGTGACTTTCATAAAAAACAACATGCCTGGAGATTAGGATCTTGCTAGTGTCAAGATTCAAACATTTATACCCCTTATGATGAGAGCTATAACCCAGAAAAATACAGTGACAAGTTTTGAAATCAAGCTTCTGTCATCGAAATGGTGATAAACAAGGATAACAAAGAGATCCAAAAGTGCACAGTAATGAATAGTTAGGAGTTTCACCATGCAATAAGAAATGCGGAGAGTGATAACCCAAAACCTTTGAAGGCAATCTATTAATAAGATAAACTGCTATTGAAAAGGCATAGTTCCAAAAATCTTTTGGAAGATGACTTTGTGCCAATAATGTAAGCCCAGTTTCAACCACATGTCTATGCTTTCGTTCTGCTAAACCATTGTGTTCTGGTGTCTTAGGACATGACAACGGTGAATTATTCCATGACTGGTAAGAAATTGACGAAGTGTATTATTCAAAAACTCACCACCAGAATCACTTTGAATATACTTGATAGTGGCATTAACTGGGTTTTGAGCATGGCAATGAAAAGAGGAAATATAGTAATCACATCTGATTTTCAAATTAAAGGATAGTACCACGTGTAACGACTATGCTCATTAATCAAAACCAAATAAAAACGATAACTCTTGTTTGAAACAATGGGAGCAGGTCCCCAGACATCAGTATGAATAGTATAAAAAAGCTCAGTAGCATGTTTGTTCACAAGGTCAAAGGATAATCGCTTACTCTTGCCAAATTGGCAATGCTCACAAATTTTATTACTAGAGCTAATATCAAAATCTAAAATTTGGCCTAATTGTGATAGTACCGTAGCCAAAGGATGACCAAGCCGTGAATGCCAAACATTCGACGATATTTTGCTTGCCACAAACCCAGCTGTATTTGGTTGAGAAAAATAATAGAGACCCCCACTAATTGTTCCCTGGTGCAGGAGCTGATCCATCTTTATGTCCTCAATACAATAACCATGAGTAGTAAAAATAAAATAGCATGAATTATCTCGATCAAATTGAGACACAGAGAACAAACATTTGGCAATAGAAGGAACAGCCAACACTTTACAAGAAACCCCAGGAGCATGAGAAAGAGCGAAATTCTTGTTACCAGTATGTGTAATTGGTAATGTCACACCATTGCCAACCAAGATTTGATCCGTATTTGAATACGTCTGCTTGTTTGTTAACTTCTCCTCAGATGGTGCCATGTGATGAGTAGCACCTGTATCTAAAAACCATTGCAAATCAGATGTATCAGAGATTTATACAGCTGAAAAAGCCTTGGTGTTAGCTGCAATCACATCCTGTGGAGCTTCGTAATTATTGGCTTTATGGTAGGGAAAGCCACATTTGTAACAAATCACAGGTTAAGCTTCAGAAGAGGAATTGGTGATTTGTTGCAATGATGCTTGAGGATTTTGATGTCCTCGTCCATGCCCTTGAGGAGAACGACCACCTCGTCTTCCACGACCACCCCTGCCAAACTGATTTGAAAAGGTATAACCTGTCATATTTGAAAAAGAGTTAGAATTATGGGGCTTATAAACTGAAGATTGATGAGCAGCCGCGACAGAGGCCATTTTGTCCATGGATTGCACTGATGCACCAAGCTTTAATTCATAATCAAGAAGCAATCCACACACGTCGGCAAAGGTAGGGGACGTTGGTCTGGAATTAATTGCAGCAACTATGGGATCAAAGTCAGAACTCAATCCCCGTAAATTCCATAAAATCAGATTATCTTCATCAACAGCTTTACCAGAGCTAGCAAGTTTGAGAGACAGAGCTTTAGCATATTGGATATATTCATGAATGGAGCGAGAGCCTTTTGTCATCGTTTGAAGTTCAGTCTTGAGAAGTTGAATGCGAGCTCGAGACTGAGAACTATAAAGAGTCTCAAGGGTGACCCAAACATCTCACGCCGTTTGTTTGTCAACAACCTGTGAGAGCACAGCATGAGAGAGAGAGACAAGGAGCCAGCCAAGAACAAGTTGGTCAAGTCTACGCCATTTTGCAGCACCATTAGCATCAGTGGGTGTGATAAAAGTGCCATCATTTGAGGTTATGATAGCGTGAAGCTGGGAGAACTTGAGTCTTCCAGAGAAGATAGTTATCAGCAACTAGTTTGATAGACATTTCTTTAGGAATGGTGGAAACAGAGGGTATTGGCAAGGTAGTGGTGCCTAAGATGGCCTGAGAAGAAGATGATGAATCTACCATGGTGAAAGAAAAAATTTTAAGTATTTGAATAGAAGTGAAGATATTCAGCAAAAAAAACAAAGGCAACAGAGGTAGCAAAAAATTGTAATCCCCTGTGCTTTTAATACCATGAAAGCTTAATCAGCCAATGAATGATATTATAGTATTTCACTCCAATATATATAGTGTACATGACTAGTCTATAATAACTAGAAGAGTACACGATATATCTAACTCTACAAGATCAAGACTCTTGTAAATATCTCTAAGATATACTGAAACACATAACATTTATCTAGCTAATATCTCTAAGATATACACTCTAAGATATACTCAAACACATAATATTTATCTAACTAATGTTTCTAAGATATACACAAACACCTAATATTTATATAGCTAACACTAACCACTATGCCATGTTGCAGGCTGAACTTTTCATGTAGTTTTTGGGGTTAGAAATGCAAAAACCTAAAAGTTTTTGGGGGTTGCAAGTAGGGATGAGAGGGAAAAGAGAATGGAAAAGTGGAGGGCTTTTTTTGGGATTTTTATTTTCATCCCCTCATCTTTGTAAAATAGTGGGAAGACCCCTTTTGAGTTAAGAGTATAACAAGTTAGTCAAAAAGCTTTGCAAGATAAGAATTGATTCATCAAATTGACTTTTTCCTTCTCGTTTTGTTTATTTCAGTAGTGACGAAGAAGTAAAACTATAGCTTGAACGGGTGAAGAATGAAGATCTCATTTTGTTCGTCGAGATTTAAGCGAATTGATAAATTGATAAAATATTTTACCGGCAAGGCGTTAATATTTAATCATTAATTGTGCACTTCTTGTTTATTCCAGGAACTAAAACTAACCACAGCTGGAAATGGCGTCTTCTTTGATTTTGGACTCTTATAGTATTATGAAAAAGCCTTAATAATAATAATAATAATAATAATAATAATAATAATAATAATAATAATAATAATAATAATAATAACATATTAATTTATATTATTTTTTGCTAATGGTGTATTAGTGAAAGAAATTCACGTTAGAGAAGATACAAATTCATCTTTCCAAATGTGATTAATTGTCTCTTTAATCGAGAAAGCACTTGGGAGAGTAGCGGCATTAAATTAATTATAGTGTTAGTTTTTGTGTTTGCACTCTTAACCTTGCGTTTAAGCAATTGCAGAGAAATTAATTGGACTCTCTTAACTTTGCGTTTAAGTAATTGCAGAGAAATAAATTGAATATGGGTTATGATAATTGTTTTAGCTATCTTTTTTTCATTAAAAAAAAACTTTTTTAGCTTTGACTTTCACCAAAAAAAAAAAGAAATAATTTAGTTTTAATTTTTAAACATACAAGAAATTAATATTTTTAAAGGGTCTAGGAGCTTAACCAAACAGATCTTTGATAGGTCAATGAGAATCAAGTGGCCTTAAGTGATTTTGAAGATTAAAAATACTGAAATATTCTAAAAAGTTTCTTGGACTCAATGCAGATACAGCTCCTACAATACCTAAAATAGATCTAGCACTCAAGGGAAGAAAAAGTGGTGGGTCTGTGGGATAATGGAAATATTAATCCAGAAAAAAGAAAATGGGCGATTATGCTGTTACAGTGTTAGTATCGTTTAGGTAATTGCTTATAAACTAGTTATGTTGAACGTTTATAAAGTGATGATATGTGTTATTATTATTATATGTGCTAGTAATATGTGTCATTTTATGAAAGTTTCCCTAACATATATGGGTAACTTTCATAAACCATAATCAATAGAGAAGACACAAACATGTTGCACAAATTATATAGTCTAACATGAATGGATTATTTCCATCGTTTTTGCACCACGAATTGAGTCAGTAATACCAAATTACACACTATATGCCACAACATTAAAGAGAGAATAAAGAGAGAATTGACAGAAAAAGGCAAAAGCCAAAAAAGGACATCTCTTTTTTCTCTCAGGCATCAGGTATTTAACACGAGTTGAAGATAACCATGCACTACTTGTACCCGTGCTCCTAAAGGCACCCTTCTCTTTCAAGAGGATTCGTGGCATCATCAAATATTGGAAAGTTATGCAACTTCCCACCCTTGGGAAGTTTTCTGACTCCTCGCAACTTCTTGTTTTCCCATTAATTAAATTGGTTGCATCGGTTCAGTCCACATTTGCGCTATCCAACCCTGAATTTCTACTATTAATGTCACCAACAAGGAGGAGGCGCTCTTTAATGGGTAGATTGTGCAAATGGACAGTTTGCTCAGAGTCAGGAAGAACATGAGGAACGCGTGAAGGTTCATCATTGGTCTGTGGTGGACTTTCCGAAATGACCGGACGTTTAGGATGGTGTTGGCCTGCAACTTGTAAGAACAACGATGACAAACATAATGTGGTGTAAAGGAGTAATAGAAAAATGCGAAAATGATTAACTCTTTTGGATGCCATCGAGAGATTGGTTTACCTCTCTCTGGCTTAAGACTTTAAGTTAGAAGACACACTTGTTTGTTACATGATCCATCTCTGCTTAAAAAGGAAATTTCAGTTATTTGTTACCATAAAAGAACCGATATACATGTGAAAGACTCCGCGTTTGTGGATTGGACGAAATCATCGCATATGATAACATGCATGCATAATATACTGTCACTATTTAAAAGTAATTTACTAAAATTACTTTTAATAGTTTTTTACTTTGAGTAACAAACACAATGACTAAAAGTAATATTTTTAAAAAAATATTTATTGTACTATTTTTTTTTCTATTTTTTGGTTTTGAAACTTTAAGTTCTTGTCGTGATATCCTAATAAGTTTTTTAGCTATTTAAAAAGTATCTTTTTCGAGTCTCGAGGGCCAGGGCTTCTTCGGCGCCAAAAATCTGATGTCGCACATCGCTTGGCCTTCATGATTAGCTTTTGTAATATTTTCAAACAAGCTCAAAAAGTATAATATTTTCATAAATAAGAATTAAAAACATAATACTTTTTAAAAATCCGAGAAGGTTTTTGTAATTAGACAATAAATTGAAGAGAAGTTTGTGTAAAATGTCCTTGCTAATTGGTGGCCGATCTGGTCATTCGGCGTTTCAAGGATTTCCCACTTTTGCTTGTCAAAGTGGAAGTATACTTTCCAAAAGAAAAATAGTGAAAGTATACTTTGGGTCGATCTGAGGTTGTCTGTCACTTTGGGACCCCTAAGCACAGCAGAGAGTGCTATTTGGGGAAGTCTTCTGTGGTTCTCTCTAGGGTCACTTTATGCCCGTTTGAATTGATTTTTTTTAAAAGTGTTTTTTTAACGATTTTTAAAAAGTAATTTTTTTTTAGAAACTAAAAATTTTGATTTCTAAAAAAAGTTGTAATTGAGTTTTTTTCAAAGTTTCAATTTTTTTGTAAGTCAAATCAAATAATTATTACAAATTTAATGTAACTTTTTAAAAATATATATATTTTTTTTTAAAAAAAATCAATCCAAACAAGCCCTTAGTCCCCCTTGATAGTGCCCTGTGTCCTTTTTGACCAAAGGGAAAAAAAAAAGTGTCCTGTGTGATTTATGTCTACTGAGGCATCTTTCTCTCGATTGCTTGAAAAGAACCAAGAAGAGAAATAGAATTTATGTAACGGGGTAACTCATCTCAATTAAAATTTTTAGGATAAATTATATAGAATCTCTTTGTATTTTGTTATGAGTAAAAGATTATCTTTTGTGATTTAAAAATCAACTAATGATGCACTTATAGCAACTACAAGGAGGGACGATGCAATTATGACAAACCAAAAGGGGAGATGACGCTTTTTAACCTTTTTATTTAATTAAAAACGTGAAGTAATTAATAATTAGTTAATTAAATAATAATTAAATAAATTGATTACAAATAATTTAATAATTGATTAATTAATTAAAAATAAATTTAATTAAATAATTAATTTAATTAATGAGATCGTGGTTGTGCGATCATGATGACAGTGAAAGTTAATTCATTTTTTTATTTTTTATTTTCTGATGACAAAAAATATTTACTTATAGTAACGAAATAAAATGTAATCACAGCAATTCATGTTGAACTAAATTTCAAACCATTAAAAATCCATTTACTAAAATTAAATTAAAAACCTATTGTAATCCAAAAAATACAAGAAGAGCCCATTTCTTAATTGATTAAAATATGTTCAATTCAAACATCAAAACATAATATATATGGAAAAGGAAAAGAAGAAAAAAAGAGAGAGAACAGAGTGGCGGTGGTATAAGTATATAACTACAACACAATATGATATTGAACGCATTAACATATACTTGTTTTACTCCTTTTCAATAATTTACAAATTATAAGTTCATTTTCATATAAACTATTTTTATCTTTCAATATCTAATTACTTCTGCCTTCTACCATTATAAATAACCTAATGCAAAAAAAACATGTCTCAATATCAATTTAGATAAAACTTTTTATTGCAAAACAGTAAATGGAAACAAAAATATATCTATCTTTTAACCTATCTTTTAAGTTTGTGGCAGAATCATTACGATTCACGATTCGATACAATTCATGATTCTAAAAAATGGCATTTCAATTCATGATATGATTCGTGATTTTGGGAAGCACAAAGGGGTAATATGCTTCACTTTTGAAAAGCACAAGAGAATAATTAGCTAATTTTTAAATTACAAAAATAAACGCACACTTATAACAAAACACAAGGAGATTCCGTGCAATTTACCCTTAATAACAACTAATAACTTGGTGAACACCACCTGTCACATCAGCACTGCAGAGCCACATCATTTTTGCCACACTGCCTCTTGCCTCTTTGAAGAATTTTCCTGAAAATTGTCGGGTGAATAGGGAAATCATGCAAGGGGGATGATTGATGAAAGCTCCATTTTGGTATTTCTAACATTTGTAGTTAGCTATACAAATAGGTACAAAGATATGGAGCTCAATAATTGAAAATTTTAATGGGGGGCAGATATTTTTTCTCTAGTTAATTTTAGCTAATTAATCTAAGATTCTAATTTGCTTTTAAGGTAAGTTTTGACGTTTACATTCGACTCACAATCTAATGAATTTGTTTGATATTCTTTTTCAACGAGTCCCTACCTCACCAAAGCATCTTGCCACCACTTTCTTTCTTTTTTTTTTTTTTTGGTGACAAGAGAACTCATCTTTGATAGTAAACTCTAGGTGAAAGAATCAACTTGCAATCCAACCACCAAGTAAGTTAGAGTGTTAGCAGGGGATTGGGATAGAAATTGGTTCTTGGTTGCATTTGATCCCAGCTCATACCGTTGTGGCATATCGGATGGACTTGCCACCACGTAAATGTTATCTAATGGAGTTTTTTGCGATTCTTTTAAAGGTTCTAAAACTGTAAACAAGGAAACTTGAAGGGATAATATACACTCTAGTTAAACCATAGGGGTATGATGTTATGTACTCAAAAATAAGGGATCTATATGCCTTTTTGCCTCTCATGGATATATCACCACAGGGTTGGGCAAGAACACTCAGAGTGCATTCAATCAGGAGACAATATCAGTTCTTTAGAAAATTAGGAAGATGTTATACGTTAACCATTCACTCCTAGACAAAAAGTTTTGCGCATCTTTTTCTCGTTGGAAAGTTCTCTGTGTCAAGACATTTAATTTCATCCCAAATTTACACTTAGAGAATTTTTTAATAGTTTACCACTTTACCTCCATAGATAATAGTTAGAGTTATTATTAGCCAAAGTTTTGAATCTAAACTTTTCTTTCTATCTATCAATTAACATGTTTCCATGTTTGAGATTTCAACTTGTACTAATTACTCATAACTACGAAACTGGTTTTGGACCAGAATTAATTATGAAGAAAGAACAACATGATGGTGCGCGATGGAAGTTATATTGTAATATGGTGATCCTTATAGTTGCATTATGATTGAACTATTATATATGCCAAAATTTAAAATCACAAGATCAACGATCTTTCTGGGAACTAACAACTTACTAGACAAGAATCACTAGAAAAGCACAATAAGTCCTTGACATCGGTATTATTCTACAAAAGAAACTTTGACACTTGGTCAATTGTCAAGTAATTAAAAAAAAAAAAAAAGGTGCAAGCTGATAATGTAAGGAGAGAGCGCATTAATACCAAACCGTGGTTTTTAAATGCGAGTCTATGTTAGGCAGGATAAGATGTATGAAAGCTGTGAGGCAAGCTCTGAGAATTGGAGAGTTGCAAGGCAGACTTCGATCATTGACTGTTTTATTAGAACATGCGGGAAGGCACTAGGGATGATGATTATTCGATTATTTGATGCTATTCGAGTATTTGATACCCTTCTCCATGAAGGGAGAAGCCTATTTAGGGCTCGTATGAATTGGTTTTTTTTAAAAATACTTTTTTTTTACAACTTCAGAAAAAAAAAAAAATTTTAAAAGTTAAAAATTCCAACTTCTTAAAAATGCTGAAATACGAGCTTTTAGATGGATGGCCGCGTGCTGCACAATAATTACAGGTCATATATGATGTGTCAAGCGTGCAGATCGCCCGCCTAACGCCTATCCTAATGGTTGAACAAATAATGACTAATGAGCCTTTAGATGATTAGGTGCCGCATAATAATTGTGGGTCGTATATGACGCCCAGTAGTTAAAGACTTCAGACAGGACTAACCAGCCATATCGAGCGAGATAAGAATAAAATGTAAACACATGACCGTTTCAAAAACATTGACGATTGTCTTGAATATATGTTAATACACAACAAGCATAAAATTGTGACCAGAGTAGCCAAAAACCTCTCAACTAGACTCTTGGGTCCAGAGAATTTGTCAAGTCATAACGCATAGCCCAATAAGTTGAGTTCTGTTAGATCATTTGGATTTCAAACCCAACCCAATTTTAAACACTGCAATAATCATATATTTTCTCAAAATGATGATACTAAGATTCGGAAATAACGATTGCTGTACAAACACACAAACAAACAAAGCTAAGATAACCATTGGCGTTTGAAGAAGTAAATAAAATAGATAACTATAAATTCACATTTTCTTATGGTTGCTAAAATCCACTAACGACAAAGAGTTGTATACGTCGAACATCCATCTTCTCTATATTTGATATTCACGTTATACAACTTGGTCTTTGACAAATCCACATTCTTTTTCTTTCCAGTCATAGTATTATTGTTTCAATCAATACTTGCTCCAATAATCACAATGATTATTCGTATCTCAGCATACATGCACCCTTCTTGGCAGAGTAAATCTTGAGCCACTTTTGTTGCTAGAAACGTTTGGAGGGCTAGCCATTTTAAATTTCTTCTAAATTTATACTGTCGTAAAGTTACAAGAACAAATTATGATGAATTCTTCTAAATATTTCATCATCACTGCTTTTAAATCCAAATCTTGCTCGCAGCATAACATTATACCAACATTCTGACCTGACTGGGACTAAATATTCTTCGTTGAAGACATATATCATACTAAAACTCAGTAATATATTGACAGCCATCAATGATAAAACAATTCCACTGAAGCAAACAAGGGCCTAAAATGTAATTAAAAGTGCACAAACCATTGATTCTTCACTGGCAATAGGGATACCTCCGTTGGTTATCTCGTACCAATCAAGATCCTCTCGTATATCTTAAGTAACATATACCCCACGTGCTCCCGACACTAACAAGATGTCATGTGCAGAAGCCGATGGTTGTGAATTGTTAACGAGCTAACCTCATAATCAGCAAATAACAATAGAAAACCAAACAGAGCGACCATTTGTCTAATGCGCAACCAAAACTTGGATATAACAGTGTGACGGTAATGATAAAGTCAAGCAAGCACAAAGACAGCAAAAATTCTACATCTGATGCCTCTGAATGAGAATGCAAACAATTTATGGAAGAAAATACTACGGAGGGCGAGTTCAACAAAATCCAAACCACAGTTTCCAGTATGACCAGTAAACACTACACATTGCACGAGGCCTCATTCTTCATCCTCCTCATCTCCATCACCACCAGCAGCTTTCTTTGCAGCTGCCTTCTGGTTCTTTCTCTTCACTCTGCCAGGACGGCCACCGCCAAAGGGACTTGTGAGCGAGAAATCAATGTGCTTCTGGGAGTCCACTCTGACCATGAAAGAAGGAACATTCACCACCTGCCTTCCAACTCTGCAACACAGAAATCAAGTATAAGTTTACAGGATACAATCTAACATACGAAACCAAGCATATTCAGATGCTTTTTGGAAAAAAACAGAAAAGTCAACAGTTATCTTATCTTGACATCCATGATAGTGACAAAGGGTTTATCAGAGACATGAGAGACATTTACAGCTTCACCTTTATATTACAGGACTCGATCATCAATACGCCATGAATCCATAAAAACTGAATAGATTACCTGATATGCCTTTGCCTAATGAGCACTCTGGCATGGTGGATTGACTTCGCCATGCCACTCTTGAAGACGAGTGTCTGCAGGCGACGCTCCAGGAAGTTCTCCACAGTTAGAGCCAAGACATAATCAAGCTTGTTCTGGCTCTCATCGAGCAACCCATACCTGTTCATCCTCCTGAGAAGGGCTTCGCCCTCAAAGATACGACGTGGGTCCTTCTCATCAAGAGTCAAAAGCATTCTTGCTGCATTCCTGATACGGCTCAGGGCATACTGAACCCTCCAAAGCTCCCTCTTGCACCTCAGCCCGTACTCTCCCACTAGCTTCAACTCAGCATCCAAACGCTCCTTCTCATAGGGACGTCGAGGCTTCTTAAAAGTCTTCCCATCTATAACCCAATACAGATTCCACGATTATTTACCCACCAACACTTTTGGCAAACAAATGAGAACACTATCACTCAAATTAACCAAACCATCCATCATTCAAACTCAAAAGTAAAGCTCCACAACAAACACTTAACAAAAGACAAACTTGCACCCTCTTCTCAGATAAAATCAGATGTGAAGCTCCACTAGGAGCAACTCCCTTGCTATCTCAAATTTGATTAACACTTTTACTAAATTTTCGTAATTTTAATAACCCAAAAAGGCTTGAAGTCAAACTATGAAAGCCATGATTTCAACTCAAAGAGAAAAAGTAAACAACAATCTACCTATAACTTACAGAGAGACTTGACATTTGCAAATTGCATTGTCAATTTTTCCTTTATTTTTCCAAAAATTTATTATCATACTATCTAACCAATCTCTCAATGTAATCTTACTCAGCAAGACAAAAAGAGCCGAAAACTACACAGATACACAAAAATAAATCAAAAAAATAAAAGAACGAAAAACTTAAAGAATAAAGAACATAAAAAAATACCAGAAAAATCAAACAAAGATATCATAAATATATAATAGAGACGCGTAAATAAATAATAGATGCTTATACAAATATATATATATATATATATATATATATAGCAAATGAGCTGAGGGGGCTTACAGTTGCGGTAAAATGAGACATGCACCATTATTGATCGGCGCCGATGAGATCGTTTAGATCGACGATCTTCTGCTGGAAATGAGAAGGAGAAAAGAGAGACTAGGGTTTGGAGGGAGAGCGCGTTTAGAGCTCTCTCTCTCTATATATGTTGTGTGTATTTAACGTTCAAAAGATTAAACCCTACTGGGCCTTAAGTGATCACATGCAAAGTGAAATGGGCCCACCAATAAATGCTTAAACCAGAGACGCCAGTAGGCCCAGAAAATAGACTTTGGGCCGAACTTCTTTTTCTTTTGTTTTTTTGTGAGTCAAAGTTTCGGGCCGAAAATCACAGCCTCCATTTTTTCTCCACTTTAATTAATTATTGTTAATTAGCCAACTATTAATTGTTCTTATAACGATTTTGTTTAAATTTACACGTTCAAATTATAAAAAAGAAAAAGAAAGAAAATTCAATTGCATTTGTGTGACCCTGCAAAATTTCCCAAATCACTAGATGACCCCAATCATCAAAAGATTCT
Organism: Cordia subcordata; assembly: GCA_028554755.1. Taxonomy (NCBI): domain Eukaryota; kingdom Viridiplantae; phylum Streptophyta; class Magnoliopsida; order Boraginales; family Cordiaceae; genus Cordia; species Cordia subcordata. The sequence goes on from JAPTOF010000020.1 coordinate 4,581,538, forward strand.
CGTCCCTCGTCATCAAAAACCCGCACCTAAACCCCCCATCCCCCCACCACCAACACCGCAACCTCCACCCTCCTCCTCCATTTTTCCAGCGCAAAGACCGGCGAAGACGAGTGGAACGACGCATGGGAATCCGCCTGGCTCCCTGACAACCTCACCGGGAAAACACTGCTCCATGGGAAACCGACGTCAACTTCTCCCTCTCCGACACCTCCGGCGGCCCCCTTCCCCGCCGGACATCCCTTCTGACATAGACTCCGAAACCAAGGCCTTCGTCGAGGATACGACGGAGAATTGGGAGCAAAGAAAGGGCACGCCCAAGATTTCTAACCATGAAGATGAAGATAATTGAAGCAACTCGGCTACGACGTCGTTGTGTAAGTTGGAGAATATGAAGAAAGATTATCGATTGAAGAAGCAGAGAATAAACGCCGGACTTTGGATGAAGGAGATTGAGAAAATGGAGGAGGACAAATTGGGAGATTCCTTTTTAGCTGGGGGTAATATCGACAAATTGCTCAGCAGCTGCTCTGATTATGCCCCCACAACATTTCACTCCACATGTTTGTGTTATTGTTTCGGTAAAGATCGTGTTTTATCGAAATTGCACGATAATCATAGCATTTGTTTATGAGAATATGGCCAAGAACAATAGTTTGTTCATTAGTCGATACAGGGCAATAGTGAGACATATTCTTATCAATTATTGGGGCTTACTAAAAAATTTTAGAGTAACATTCGTTCAATGAGCAGTTTGGAATGTTAAAGTTTTTAAATGTTTGTGAAAAAGGCTTGTGAATCGAATTTTAACTGTGGGTTTTTAGTATTTTGTAAAATTAATGTGCTTGGGTTGGTTGATTTTAGGCAAGTGTTAATATGTATTGTTGCTCTAATTTTTGAAAAGTATGTGCCGTTTAATTTATTTGTTAAGCTAATGATGTGGTCTAACATGTGAACGTTGAGGAAAATAAGGTGTTTGATGTTAACTAAAATTTACGTTAGAAGGGGAGGAGCACAATCTTGCTCTGGGTTTGGTGGTACTCAAGTATAAGGTGTTAATCCTACTTGACGCTTCTTGTTTCAAGTAGGGATTAATTTCTTCTATTTTGATTTTGAAATTTTGGCCCTTAAGCACGTGGACTAGATACTTAACACGATAATGTGTTTGATTTCTTGCATTATATGAAGGCTTGAAAACTGCTGGAAGTTCAGTCCTGGTAGTTTAGTTGTTGAAGATAGTTTACTTGAAAATAACAGATGCCTCTTGTTGTTCCTTTACTGTTACGAATCATAATATTATTTGATAGAGTGAACACTCAGGAACATCTTTTTGAACATGCCTCTTGTGTTCTTGAAATGCAGGGTTTTTTGATTCTCCCAACAATGATTTGAACAGTTCTGAGATTTCTAGTTCTCAGTTGAAGAACAAACCTGATGGTTGGGAAACAACATCAAAGGCTCAAGACGGGAATATCTGGGAGATGTCACAAAGAGAAGAAGATATCTTGCTTCAAGAATTTGGGCATCGAATTGCATTCAACAAATTTCAGGTTTGTCTTTACTTATATCAGGATTTATTGGCATGAAAGCAAAGACGTTAACATTTCCAAGATCCCCGATGCCGGATCTTAGGCATTGCATAACCTAAGATCCGCCATATATTAGCATAGCCATGCAAAGATTTCAGAAGACTTAAATTTTCTTTTTGCAAACTTAACTTGGTAGTCTTATTTCTCTAGGCTCCATATCAAATTCAGCTTCTCTTTATAGTTGTTTGCTTCTGCACCTGCCTTTTTGTAGGACTCTAAAAGGTTGGGTGGACGCATTGATCTTTACTTATCTGTGAAAGAAAAGAAAAAATTAGGTTTATGATTTCATATTCACGTTGTATACACATGAAGTTTGAACATGATTATCAGCTGATCTTGCTGCAAAAATTTAGGCTGTTTATTTTTTTGGTCATTTTATCACATTTGTCTTTATCTATGTGATTTACAATGTTGTTGTCTCTTATTTTCTGCATCAAACATTGATGTGCAGATTGCAAGCTTCATCAAATCTCATATTTTTAGCCAAAAGAGGCCGATAGATGGGTGGAAATACATGATAGAAGAGATTGGACCAAATGCAAGAAAAGGCAAGGGCAGAGCTTCAAGGATACCTGTAGCAGATGAAGCTACTCAACCTTGTATAAAGGAGAAGATACCACTTCCTAGCACCCTTCCTTCTTATAAGGGCAGGTAGCTTGCTTCTAGCTCCCACTCTGTACTTAAAGAGAAACTTACAGTGTTTGATAAATCTTTCCTTGTGGATGCTTGTTTGTCTCTATTAAAGTATCTTCTTCCTGCATGCTCTTTTCGATATTACTTAGTTGTGAAACATTATGTCGCAAGCCAAATCCAGATTTTCTGCACACTATGGTCCACCGAACTTTATTGAGAGTATGGGGCGCACACCCATAGTCACATGGCTTTTGATCATTTAGATATAGGTTCGTGTTATAAAGAATTTTCCCTAGATTTTTTTTTTCTTTTGGTTGGATACTTGGTAAGTGCAACTCAGATAGTGGCACGATATCTCCAACACGTTCTGGTGGGACAACTGATGCTTGATTAGCTCCTCTATTGGAGAAACTGTCTGAATACTGTCCTCGTAGGTGAAGAGTTAAACTAGGGGCTCGTGAATATCATGGCATAGAATGGTAGAGGATAAAGGTTGAAGGTAACATAGAGCATTTACAAGCATCTTTATATATGATGTTGATTGTTGAGGACCAGTATTAATGCGTCCGACCCATCCAGCTGAGCAGGCTACCATTTCTCACCAGTCCAGTGTAGTTATTATAAAGTTGGAGCAGCAATCTTCACCGTCCTGTGGCTTCTTTGATCTGAATATAAGCTGAATGTCAACAGAAGAAGAAGGAAACCAACCTTGTGCAAAAATTGGTAAGCGTTACTAAACTGGTAGAAAAATTACAGCTGCACTAAGCTAAATCTCACAATGAAGTGGAATGAAATCATGACAAAATTACAACTGCACAAACAACTTATGCTACAGAGATGTCCAGGCATATCTTCATATCGAGATACTGGAATTTCGACAACATTCCTTAAGCATGCAATATGGGGATCTGAGCTCCATGAATAAGAGAAACAGTGTGAAGGAGACGACGAGTATGCAGATTCCACTGCAGGCAGAGTTGTGCTGCAACACCAGCTGTTCAAATCATATTGTTTTCTGAATTTGGTGGTGGGAACGCATTACATTGTTATGATATCATGTCGCTGACATAGTTTCGTTCCATTTTCAGTCCACCACTTCTCAGCCTGTTCCTCAGTGAAACGCTTTCGGCTGTGGAAATGCATTAAATATAAAGGGCTGTGAGTCGAGTAACCAGCAAAATGGTAAAAATGCATCACTAATGCTAGATAAATATCATTGGCGTACAAGAGCAATCCACTCTAATTAATTCCGAAAGATATAAGCACACCAACATGGAAACGTTGATGTTCTAAAGAGTGCTGAAAAGGTATAAGGGAGAATGATACCTAAAACGAACGCGTCTCAGTTCATTGCCGCCCCCTGGTAGCACATAAAGAGTTATATATACGCCTGGTTCGTCTTGAATCACCCGCTCTGACTTCTGCTGAGCCTGAGATCCATTGCAGAAGACTGAAGCAGTTGAACAATCACAAGACTCATTCTTGCAAGAGGTTACACTGCTCTCATTGGATGGGCAATCAGGATCGCTCAACTGTTGTTCAATGATAGAATCTGAATAGTTGGTGGCTATGTTCGCTTCAGGTACTCTATCAGCCATCTCCTTCAACTATCAGAAAGTTAAATAACCCAACCCATTTAAGCGAGTGGTAATGTTACTTTTCACAGTAAGAAAAGATCCACAAACTCCACAAACTGCACTTCCATTGATCAAACACTGATCTAAAATAGTTAAAAGAGAATATGAAGGCAGGCAAAAGAAAGAACACATGATGACATAATTAACAAGAGATGGTTATTGAAGATAGTTACAGCTTCACTAATGGTTTTTATCTTAAATCAATTCATTCTTTATTCAAATTTATTGATAAGAAATAGAGAATGAAGATCATAGTTTACTTGGACAATACTTGAAAGAATTTGCACTTGCACGGGTAATGAATACAACAGACTATATATGATACCACAACAGATCCACTTATTGTGTTAATTTTGCACAAACCAAAAGTTTCTAGAATTTCTGTTAAATAATTTTCTTTCCCCTAAGATTTTGTGTTAGTAGCTTTAGACAGAGAGATCATCCAAATTGTGACATTAATATTCTCTGTTCCAACCGCGCTTTAGTCTTCGCCTTAAAGTTTAGGTGCTTACTGAGGTGAGAAACCATAAAATTAGCTAAAAGCATGCACATGTCAACATGAAATCAACAAAAACAGTGACTTGGTAATCATAATATCATGTATTGCAGATAGTGATCGGAAACAGAATTTTAGGTGTAGCTGCCTAGTCAAGTTGGTAGCTGTGAGATCCTAGAAAATAGTATGCATGACCTTATCCTAACAGACATTCAAAGCAGACCAAGGCGGTGTTGTTACCAGAAGAAAACAGCCCAGAAGAGAATAACCTCTTTCTATTTACTTCTTAATACAAACTAGCCTTTCTCCCAAAGATAAGCAACTACATAAAAATACCAAAGTGACAATTAAGAATAGAGTATATATGGAAGTGTACAAAATAAATGTCTAATTATAAGAAAATATGGTAAGTAACCACACATTGAGATTGGACTAATAAGCTTCCAATGCCTGTAAGTCTTAGACTTCTATGAAGTGACTGGTCTTGTTTTCAATGAAAGTCGGGTTAATCTACATTGGTATCAGAATTATTTGATGTTTGAATGACATAACTTGTTCGATACCTATCATTTCCAGAAAGTCAAATAATGTCTGTCCGTACTTATTTTAGGAAAAGCGGAGAATACTGTTAGGAAGTGTTCTCATCTCGTAGGCACATAAAAGCACAATGAAAGCAACATCTATCTTATCTGACATATTTCTTAACCCACTTAAGGTGGAATGTGATCTTCAGAGAAATAAGAAAAAAAGTGAAAAATCAGGCATTGAAAGTGCAAGTCACAAGCATGTTGATCATCAGTTCATATCTCACATACAAAATTCCTGTCCTAGTTCTAGTTCAGATAATGCAATTCCAACACTGACATATCATATTTCTTACCTGTTCAGTTAGAGACTTAATTACTTCCTTTGCAGCTATGCATTTCTCAGCTTCATGTGCGGCGAGTGCCATAGCCTCCTTCAGTTCCCTTGATTTTATCTCAAGTTCAGCTTTGAGAAGTTGAGACTTGTTCGCAAGTTCTTCTACCTACAAACATTTCATCTGAATTCCTATCAACACTTTGACCTAGTGCATTAATACATAACAACACACAGAAATGTATATACATGTAAATATGTTCGTAATGTGCATCCATGTATATGTATTGACATTTATCTTTGTGATAAGCAATATTTATCACTTAAAAAATTTAAATCTAATATTCTGGATGCTCATAATTTCAGTTATGCCCAGCAGCGTGCCCATCAATTCATTTGCTGAGAAGACGGATATATATAGATCTTCATCTAATCAGAGAATACATGTGACACTCCATACATGTAGAATTCCATGCTTAATAAGCCAGCTACTGAGTCAAATTTAATGGGCATGTGCATTATGTATAGATATATATCTAGTCACAACATGAATAAGTTGTTTTCTGGTGCATTGTAGCCAAAACATGCAAATGGCCATCTGATCTGGTTATCATGGTAGTTGAACTTGATATAGAAATCTGAAAATGTACCAAGAAATGGATTTTCATGCTGGCAATGAGCTCTTTCCCCATGTATTGCTGTCAAAGGATGTATGCATGGTAGAAATGGAAAGACTAATTGCAGACAAGGCAAGAGAGGTAATGACCGCACAAATTATGAAATCTGCATCTCTGAATAGGCATACCTGAGTCCTTAGATATTCGATCTCCTCAGTTAGGCTATCACCTTCATGGTTTGACTCTTCAAGCACGACATCAGTTCTGTGAACAGGCACGCATGGCATTGCCTTTGAAGGCTGCGAAGCGCTTCCAAATCCCTGTACTGGAGATGTCGACCGTGAAAGTATTCGAGAAGTAGGAATAGAAATGCAAAAAACTCTAGAAGTTCCCAATGGACTTGTTGGCGATTTTGGCAAAACTATGCTTCCCCTCTGTGCATTTCCATTCTGAGGAGAGGAACCCAACTTATCATTAGTTTCTACCATTAGGTTGGAGTTAGAACTTCTGCCTTCAGACATGTTAAATAAGTCAGCAGATGAGAGTCTTGAATGAGGGCCTCCTTCCTCTTTCTCAGCAATATCACGGGATCTAAATAGTATGGTTCCACCTTTGACTTTTGGAATTTTGCTGGCAGAGAAAGAATCCACAGCCTTCTTCTGTAACTTAGTAAAACAACCATCACATACACGATACGGCTTATTCATATTGGGGGCTAAAGAAGCTTTTATGGATTTTCTGCTACTGCATGCTTTGCAAAAGGCAAGCCCACAATTGTAACAGTTATGCTGTTTGCGTCTGAAATTGAAAGGATTATGGCAGCTGGAGCACACAGAGTTGTCAGCACCAGATACCAATTTATGAAGACAGATAACAGCAGTAAAGTTTGAGCCACATACTACACTTCTTACTTGTTTGTCTTTCAAAGAATCCACACAAGTAGGTGTATTCCGATCATCGTAGTCTCTGTGGCCCAGTTGCCCATTTGCACCCTTTCCCCAGGTGTAAACCTCTGATTTTGAAGTCAAAACTGCAACATGATGTGAACCACAAGAAATTTCTTGAATGGTACTCTCCGCAGTCATACAAATACAGGTGGGAATCTTTCCATCAGCAGAAGGACTACCAAGTTTTCCATGAGCAGCACTTCCCATGGTATATACACATCCACTAGTCGTCAAAGCAACGGTTAGGCTGTGTCCACAGGCTACCTGGGAGAAATTTATATCAACCAGTGAATCTATACACATGGGAACTAACCTGGATTTATTATCACCATGCCCAAGCTGTCCGTTATAACCGTCCCCCCAGGTGAACAGTTTTCCGGATGAAGAACCATCAGAAGCTCCCGCACTGGAGGAGTCTCCAATTATTTTGACGACAGCAGCAGTGTGCCAGACACCACAAGCAACCCTCAACGTGCGCAGACCTTTCAAAGCTTCCACTTCTCTTGGACTACTGGTGCTATGATGATCTCCATGGCCTAATGCACCAAAAGTTCCATCACCGAATGTAAATAACTTTCCTCCAGATGTTACCAGAGCAGTGTGCCAAGGCCCACATGAGACATATGAGACTTGCAAGCCTTGCAGAAGGCCACCCACTTTTTTAGGGACCCGTCGACCAACTGTACTTCCATGCCCGAGCAAACCAGCATGGTGAGTACCATCACCCCATGTATATAGATCTCCAGACACTGTGATAGCACAGGTATGAAATTCCCCACATGCTACCATGTCAATATTCATACCAGTGAGTGTGTCAATAAGCTTGGGATGGGAAATATCTGCTTCTACTCCATGCCCCAGCCGGCCCCCTGTTTCCTCGCCCCAGCTGTATATCTCCCCCTGTTTGGTCACTAGCACGGCATGCCTATTCCCACAAGCAATACTGCGGACATCAAGTACCATGCTTGATTCTAGTGCCTTGGGCAAAGGACAATCAGTTTTCTTACTTGATGATCGACAAATTCTAACCTCTCCACCACCCAACACACCATGACTGATCCCTTCTCCCCAAATGAAAACATCAACCAAGCTATCCGAATCTTCATTACAAGAACTCTGGCTTGAGGAACTGAGAGCACTGGATAAACTAAGTCGAAAGTCATCACCGGCAGAACTTCGTCCACTTGCATTTTCTACAGGTACATGAGAAACTGAACTGAGAGAGTAGGTCACTGTATCAGCTAGAGAATAACTCTTGTTGGTTGCAGTATGTGAAACAAGGTCAGCAAATGCTTTTCCCAATCTGCTTTGAGGAACACTATCAGTGCGTTCAGTATCTCCCAGATCCTTTTTTGAAGAGGAAGAAGGATAAGAAGTTACAAAAGAATGGGGAAGCAAGATACTAGAAAAGGAATGCTACTTCTAATGGACAAACCAAACCATCCCTCCCCTCCCCAAGGCAGGGAAAAAGATAGTGCTACACAAACTCCCATTTTAACAAGAAACAACTGAAGATAGCATTTTGCTCACTTACAGAAGATGTACTTAAGGGGAATGCTCTTTGAGCAGTTGGACTATCTGATGAAACAACTTCACTTGTTCCTCCAATTCTTGTCTTGCAGTAGCCACCTCGTGCAATTAAATATTTAAGGCCCATGAACCAAACCTCAGCTTCATCCTTATCTTTACATATCTGTTCAAAAATATAGAAGGTCAATAAGTGTGTTTGTGTACGAGTGAGAAGATAAGAGAGGGTGTTGGTGAACGCTTGTCTCTGTGTGTGTGTGTTAAACTGCATAGCATGTTAGAATGATTAACATACTTTAATGAGACACTCACCAAATCCAAGGATCTATCACTGTATAAGAGAGAAAATGACTGATATTCTTTCTCGGGCCGAGGATATCGCTGGAATGTTGCCTGTTAAGAAAAAAAGACCATTATTATATAAATCATCTGCTTGAAACTTCGGCTTCAATAACGCACTTGATGGAAGAATCTGATCCAATCTCCTGGAGCTAGGGGCCATTTGAAGTTAGCTTTTTACTGATATGAGTGTACGTGTAGATTTCTCATATTAAGAATCATAGAACAAGAATACATATTTTTCTTGTTGTTCTCATCACAGTAATATTATAAAATCCATTTACTGCATATTTACCATCTTCTTTGTCTTTTCTGAGCTACTTAGGTTCCTTTTATCAGAAAAGTGCATTACTTACACCAGGCTGCCTTTTTGTAAGCAATTGAAAACTTAAGAAAAGAAGTAAACTTTTAACAGCTGTTAACTTGTCTTTCTGAGTTTCTTTGTATTCTCCTTCATCCTTAGATTTCTCACCTCCCCTGTGTACTCGAGAAATAACGTATAACGTTTCACTTACTAACATTAGATTTCTGCAGCACAATTCAGACAGAAGCATCTCTATCTTTTCTAATAGTAGCACGGATGAAGTTGCTTGGGTCAGGAGAGGGGAGGCTTATAGGCAACCAGCAAGAGAGATTTAATATGATGAAACTGTAAGTGAGGAAAAAGTTACAAATGCAAGTCTCCCAAGAAAGGACGTGTATAATAGGTGCAAAAGGAAATAGGAAAAATATTGCCAAACTTGCAGCCTTCCCACCTGAGTCGCCATTCCTCTTATTCGCGCACAACATTCCCCCACACTCCACCCCCACCCCCGCCCCCAAAAGAGGACCATATTTTTAGATGAAGAAAATATCCAGAAAAGGAAGAAGTCTGCATGAAAATCTTCCTTAAGTGGAAAATAGGAGAAAGATGTCATTTTGAAAATCATGCAAGGAAAACATATGGTTACAAAGCAAATTCACTTCAACTCTGTTAGAGTATTTCCTCCCACATGAAAAAATCACAAAGTTTAAAATCACTTGGTAAGATCTTGGGCTACTCCTCCCATTGACCAATTGGTTTTTCGGATGGAACCCTACGATTCTTCACATGGTATCAAAGCCCAGATTATGGGGCTAGTTATATTTGTCCACGTGTAACCTTCTTCATTCACGTGTGATGTCCTAATTTGTCCACATGTGACCCTTCTTCAATTATCAAATCACGTCACACATGAGAGGGATTGTTAGAGTATTTCCTCCTACATGGAAAAATCACAAAGTCTAAGATCACTTAATAAGACCTTGGGCTACTCCTCCCATTAACCAATTAGTTTTTAGGATGGAACCCTAGGATTCTTCACAAGCTCATCCCCCTTGTCCTTCCTCCTTCAAACCCACCCATCCTTCCTAACCCCCAAAAGAAAAAGGAAAAATAAACAAGCAAAGAAAGAAGGGAGAAGGAAATAAAACGATGGGTTTTTAACCAACGAAGAAAGTCTCAACAGAGAGGGCAAAGATAGAAAAATGGAGCTTACAGAAAGGATAATTTTCCAAAAGAATTATTTGTCTGCACAAATGGCTTAATGAAGCAAAGAAAAAAGAATACTCACAGTACGCTGTCCAGGAATTATCCTGGTAACATGCTGCAACTCAAGCTGCTTCTGCTCTTTGCCATAGTACCATATTAATGTGGACTCATCCTGAAACGTAACAATAAAAGATAAAGGGTAATTGCACTGGGAAAAAGAATGCATAGGTCTTCTTCAACAAAGGAAGGCTGACATTCATCACCAAGAAGAATCAAATTCTAAGGTGACTAAGAAACCTGCCTGGTGAGGAAAGAAGAAGAAGAAGAAGAAAAGCAATATATTGGAACATTCTCACACTTGAAATTTCACTTTGCCATATGTTGAAGAATATTTTAGTTATTAATGTGTTTCCTTATCTTATGGTATTGAATTAGGTAATAGTCTAGATTAGGTAATTAGTCAAATTGGTTTCTTTATTATTCTAGTTTCCTTAGAATTCTAGTTACCTTATTAGTCTAGCTTCTAGTCTTGCTCACCAAGTTATCATGCCTATAAATAGGCTCTTCTATTGCATTCATGAAACATCAACAATTCACAATGTCGTCTTTATAAGTCTTTCTCTCTTCAAGAGCCACCGTTGATGGTGGCTCTAATCATCTTCAGCACTTTCAAATTTTTCTCTCCATATTTTATTTTTTATATATTTTCCACACCATAACTCCATGCCAAGCCAAATTATTTGCATTTTCTTCCTATAACTATTAGTCATCAATCTAACATCAATTTAGCTAATCGATATCATCTCCATTACCAGAAAGCCTCTTTGATGCCCATTTTTATTGTTCGTAACCTTTTACAACTGCAAATCCTTTGTGCAATGTAAAAATGAAAGATAAGAAACACTTTCAATTTCCCATACAACAGACAAGAAATCCACCTCTGCTGGAGGCTTCTTTTTCCTCATCTATTTATTATGTGTGTGTCTTGTTTTATTTTTTATTTTCGACAAGTGTTGCAAGTATTGGGTTCAAGTGAAGTGGCTCCCGGAAGTTCTGGTCAAAGTTTATCTAACCTCAAGGGTCTGTTACTTAGAATCAAGGACTTCAGGAAACAGAATATATTGAGACGCAGGCTTGTCTAGACAAAGATTTTGAGTGCAACTCTCAAATCTGTTTGTCATACATTAATTGAATTCAAAATGTGCTAATTCAACCTTTCCTTCCTTAGTCCTAATGGTCAAAGATAATGAGGCTCCCTACTCTTTGAATGCTAGAAGGATAGTGAGTGCCTCTGCAATATATTTGTATAAAGAAGTGGTTCATGTGCATGAGGCTCCCACCATGGTGGAGTCTGGAAAATGCTGAACTGGTGCAGCTTTCATACTTTTGCAGAGTTTAAGCTGTTCTTCAGAAGTAATTGTTGTGAATACTGAATCATTAATTTCCTTCTATTGCATCTTCTTCTTTATACACCCTCCATCAAATTCATACTTTGCATTTCCTCACCTTAAATGCATCCAAACTTTCAGCAGGTGATGATTCCATGTGACATTGGCAACACAAAATTACTACATCCAATTCCAAGGTTGTCTAATTTGCAAAAGTAATGCCAACTTCATTCTTTCAGAACTTAAGTATAATGTTAATCAAAAGGGATTAGTATAAACTTTTGGATCTGTGCTTCAATTGATCACCATAATTCAAAATGTCTACCGAAACCATAGTATTGTTCCAACTTCCGTTGGTAGAAAAGATTTTGAAACAGCAAAGAATAAAAACATGAGACATAAAAAATTTGACTTACAGGGGAAATTCGAAATGGACAGAACTTCGGCTTCCCTCTGCGCCCATACTTCAGTAGGTAAGCTCCTTTCTTGAGAGCAGTTACAGCCTACAAATTATGCAAAATGACACCTCATAAGCTTAAAACCTCCACAACAGAGCACAGATTTGGCTTTAAGCTACTAATTTCCCACATCATTCATCAGATACAATGAAAAGTCTACTCAATATGAATTTACTGCTGAGCTTATACCCTTCAAAAGTCTCACTTTATAGGAAAAAGGTGGTACCTGGTCTATATCTCTTTCAACAAGAGGAGGCCTCTGCAAATCAGCCATTCAAATTGCAATATGGTAGAATGCAGCAATGCAACTGATGAAGCAAAACCCATTTGAACAACCAGAATCCAATACCTTCTTCCTACTACTCTGCCCCATATACAACCGCCGCCACCATCACAGAAAGAACTAATTAGTCCCTAGTCCCACACTTCCAACTTGAAATTCAATAATAAAATTCCTTATCTACTTGCAATTTTCATCGTTCACACCTCCTCAAAATCTCAAAATTTTCAGATCATGAACTCTATAAAAGAACTCCTTCTACAAAAACTTCCGTCTTTTAACTTAAACACTAGGTAATACAATAATGACCCCCAAAAACTTTTCACCCTCAATCATACACCTTCAAATACTTAAACAATCACATAAAAATAAAAGCTTTGATACAAAGTCGGCACACATTGATATAAATAATCAAGGTTGCTTTTCACCGATAAATGTTGGAAATTTAAGACAATAAGGGCATTAAAGATAATCAAAATCTACCCTTTAGCTCAAAATTTTCTGGGGTTGACAAAAAAATACGAAGAAAGATAATAATGATAACAATAATATAAAAAAAATAAACTTATAACACAATATTGTATGATAACTAAAAAAGGGGTTCTTCCAATATCCACTCAAAAGGGTTTTGCAAACGAAGAAACCAAAAGGGAAAATGGAGACTCCTTAAACTTGCATACCTGCGTGTATATTTATAAATGTATGTAATGCATGCATAGGTCTGGTCTACTTTTTTTTTTTTTTTTCTTTTCAATTTCTCTTGCTTTCTTTTTCAGGAGAGGAAGCTTTTGATCTTGATTTGTCTTTATGTTTTGTTGCTCACTCTTGCTTTTGTTTTTGGATTATGCCAAGTCAGCAACATGAAATGAAAACTCAGTTGATTTGGATTTTGCAGTACCTGGGATTTGATGATTGAACTTGTCAGGATCTTTTGTACTTTTTTTGTGGGATCGGAAACATGTCTCTTTCTTGACAAAATAAGGACAAAAAGCAAAACGACCTGCCCATGTTGTCTGTAAAAGAAATTAAATAAAGAAATCTGATTACGATGTTTGCTTTTTGATCCACCCACGCTTTCTTCTATTCATTTTTCTCTGTTGGGAGACAAGGGAATAAAGTGTTGATAAATTAAGTTGGGATTAATTAGCTTTTCAATCTTCAATAATTCTTTGTATTCTACTTAAAGTTGATACAAAACCTTCAAGTATTGGTTAATTAGATGTAATGGTTACTTATGCAATGGTATTCTGTTATTTTACACATCTATTATTCTCTAATATTATATGAAGATTATTATCAGTCTTACTGTATTCTTTCTTTTTTTGACAAACTAAAAACTTAACTAAGTTAAAAAAGCAACTTTAAAATCTCTATAGTCTCAAAGTTTTGCTTTTGACATTTTCAAATACTAAGATTTGAATATACATCCAAGTACTTGTCACCATTATCGTCCTCAATACACATGACCCGTTAATATCATGAAATTAAGTTGGACTAATTCTTACAAGAAAAGAGGTATCATTCTACATGAATAGAAGTTAATAAAAGGTGTCACCTCTAAATGAATAAAAATTAATTTGTATTTATACTGCATTTGGAATCACCTTAAAATAAGACGTGTATTTGATTGGGGAGTTATACTATACACCTTAATAATTGTATATCTACTAAGCACTGTACACTTTCAATGAACAACTACTATAAAATTTATAAACAAATACTATAAAAATTATAAACAAATATGTCAATGAAATTATTAACAACTCTACACAGTATTAATATTGTGAATAAACAGTATTAATATTCTGAACAAACGGTATTAATATTGTGAACAAAGGTGAAGGAATACAGGAGAGTATGATGGTGAAAGGGCATAATATAAATTGCATATTTGATTTCTGATATCATATAAAAAGTAATGTTTCTTATAAACATCAAAATTATATTTTAGAAAATCTTTTTATTTGTAGTTATAAATAATAAGATACATTTTTATTACTTATATCTTAGTGGGATATGGGAAAACGTCAATTACATTTTTTAATGACGCTTTCTTTCTCATTACACCCCTTACTAAAATTGTCATTTTGGCACTATTCAGCACAATTAGTTAATATTATTTTTTTATCATATACTTAAGGTATTCATCAAATTTTTAAATTTAAAGTTTGTTTATTCGAAACTACCATCTAGTTTGGACATAGAAGATAAAAAGCCTATGTAGTAAAAGCTCTCCTATCTTCAAAGCCTTCGCTCCTTAGTTTTTCTTGACCCAAAACAAAAAAAAAAAAAAAAACCCTTAGTTTTTGAATCTATCTTCATTTTTTTTTCTTTTTAAGAAATTCTCCAACCTCATAGAATTTAAATCTAGGACTTTCTACTTCGAAAAATAGTTTTTACCACTTGAGTCATTTTTTGATTCTTTTTGAATCGATGTTCTTTCAATAATAATTATTTTTAAAAAATTATAAACAAGCATTTGTGACTAATATAGCCATTTTGAATGAATAATATTTTACAATATTATATTTTCTAATTTCTCCTCTCTGCCCATCATCAAACAGGCGCGCATGCACACACGCACACTCTCTTTCTTCCTCATTTTATGATTTGATATACTTATTTTATGTCTATGTGTATGTTGTTTGTAGTGTATGTATGTGCATGTGTGTACTGCATGTAGCATGTGTAGTGTGTTTATGTGATTGCGTGTATAGTTTTTTAATTTTTAATTTTTTAGTTTTTTAATTTAAGAAATTACAAAAAATACAAATATTATTATATATTCTCAAAATGGATAATATATCTCAACTTATGATCTATATCTTATGGTAAGTTGATAACAATTAACAAATACTTTGTTTGAATAAATCATCAAATAAGACAAGTATCTTACGAAAAAAAAAAATCATAACAAACGCAGCAAAAGTATGCACTTATATATTTCATTGATTTTTGTCTCTGATATTTGTTAATCTACTGAGATAGCCAAATCTACGTACATATATATGTGATTAGTTCCCAAAAGGTGGTCAATACATATGAGTACTCAATGACTGTTTATTCTTGAACCTAAAATATAAAAGATGAGCAACACTCGCATGATCAAATGATATTCCTTGGACAAAAAGAAGAAAGAAAAATGAAAGGTTAAAAAAAGTAAAAGAGAGAGAATTATCAAAGCACAGAGAGCATCTTAAGATTATCAAAACCTTATTAAAAAAAAAAAAAAGAGGAAAAAAAAAGGTTGCATTTTCAAAAAGAAAGGGGAAGATTCACTCAAGTTTTTAAGACACCAAGACACTCCTTTTGGGCTTTTCCCCACGGGGGGGGTCAGAAGGAAGTTAAAGTCAAAAAGCAAATTACATTACAAGCTACAAAACCGGCTGGCTCTCTTGCTTTTCAACAAAGCAAATGCTGCTTATTGCTTAGTGCTTAGTGCTTAATTTTAACAATGGTTAGTCAAAAATTGGCACCATGGTCTAGGCTGCCTACCCTAGTCTTGTACATTTGTCAAATAATTACACTATTTGAAAGTTTGTCAACAAGTTTTCTGACCTATAGATATTATTTATTTTATATCTTATACGTGTATAATGTTAATGCTTTAAATAAGTGTTTAGAGGATTTGAATTTTCAACTTGGACTCTGATGCTGATTGTAGTAATAATTGATCAAAGGAAAAGTTTGCCCATTTTCATCCATAGTGGAAGGGAAAAGGCTAATTAAGAAGCTTCACACAAGAGAAGCAAAATAATGGTAATCAGGGTGGAATCTTTTTATGATCAAAATGGACTGTTTTGGTGATAATAAGAATTAAGAAAACTTGATGGACTGGTTAAATTTTAATCTTAATGTAGCAGCAAGTCTCTTCATGCAGGAAAGAATTATAGAACATTTATGCCCAATTGTCAACTGAAGCAGTTTTACTTCAACTTTACCTTCTTTCACCCCATTTATAATCAATTTAAACTTATTTATTATGTGAACTGGGTTCTACATATGGTTTTTCTGTCGTTCTTTTTTTACTTGGATCGAAAAGAGGGTGCTATTTACCTTTTCTTTTATCAAATTACATGTAAAATGATAATAATTGAAAAATTAATTACACTTGAGCGCAGAAACACTGCAAATAAGTGACAAAATCAGAATTATTGCTACTATTTTTAACATTTAGGGAATATAGGATGGATGAAAAATGTTGTATGGGAGGTGTACTCAATGACCTTCACGGGAGAGGAAAAAAAAAAAAGAGAAAGAAATGTCCAAATTTGTTTTTTATGCCTTTATAACTTTAGTGTGGTAACAGAAGTCGAGAAAAGTTTTGGCAGGACCACCCAGCTAAAATTTGAAGATGAATCAGATGAACGTTATTGCATTACCTACACAATCTGCCTACACTATGTGATCAGAAATTTCCAGGAAAATAATGCTGAGCACTGACCATCTGTGCACCCCACCCCCACCCCCCCAAAAAACACACACAAAACCGGAGCCACGACTCCGCCTGGAAACTGCATAATTCGGGTTAGTTAGACACAAGACCTACTTGGACTAATCCAAGAAAATTGCCTCTTCCCTGATTTAAAGGCAAGATCGGAGCAAGTTTCCCCATGTGACAAGTGCTGAACAGCTAGATTAACCCCTTGAAATTATTCTTTTGCTTATTAGCAGCAGGACTATAGCTTCGTGAAGGGATGCGTACTCATCTGCGCAGGAAATAATTGGCCATGGAACACAAGCCAGAAACATAGCATCTCGATGACAAATAGAATACATAGATTCACAATACAACCTCTTGTGTTTCATATCTCCACAGAAAATGTTCCAGTTTGTCTAAAACAAGTGTCCCATTTCAGCAACTTCCGACATGAAACGCTAAAAGTGGAGAGCGCTAAACTGGACACCAAATGTACAAGGCAAACCGTGTCAATATCCATAGTAATCGTGGTCGAAGACACTGTAGCTGCTCCTCCTAGCTCTTGCTTCTCTATCACTCTACACACAAACAAATAAGCTTTCAGCATCAGAATATAGATATTGAAGGAAGTCTTGATCAAAATATTAGCTATTCATAGTTGACAAAAAGCTTACAGATTATAGCAAAGAAGTCACAGAACAAAATCATGGGAGAGAGAAGGTTTTTTCCCAGGAAAATTGACTTTACAAGACAAAAACCGTAGTCATATAGTTTCACTGCGCTTGTGAGTTAATATTAAATTGTTGATGCATCTAAGCACATAATCAGACTAAGAATCACAGTTATCATCATTTATTGTTCGACAAACAGAGAAAGAGTAGAGAAGTACTAAAGGGAAATGAGACCTAACTACTGATGCTCAATGTTACAGGTAATGCGACTGCATTGGGTAAGTGTTTATCATAGTTAAAAAGGAAAATGTAAAGATGGCATTCTTCAAACAGTTTATCCCATTGCAGGACCTGAAAGATGAGAAACTTTGCAAGGTAGGAGATGGTAGCAGGAAAAAAAAAAGTATCTGGCCATACTTAGACGGCAGAAAAGCTACTCCAGACCATTCGCATTGGTTCAAATTAAGGATCATTCAACAACGAAGAGTCCGAAGTTCTTTTTAAGAATATACAAGAAGCAATGTGATCATATTCTCCCAGACCTTCAGTAAAACAACACAAAAGGGAACAAATCTCTGGAGAAAAAATGCATCATATACTATTGGTCAAGCTGAAGTAATTGCCAGAATAAACTCGATAGAGGTATTATGAAGTGTTTTCTCAAGACACAGGGGTTTACTGCTTACAAGAAAATCTCAGTAATGATAATTGACAATTCCAAGCATTTATTGTAATAGAATCAAGGGACTTTATGATATTCAAGTCCAAGGCTGCGAGTCTTGTTTGATATCAACTTATCTTGATCATTTTTCTTAAAATACATAATTAAGTAGCAGAGAAGCATGCAAGATTCAAGAGAAACTTATAATTATGCAGGCCAAAGACTTGATTATATGGAGTAAGTGAATAGGTCCTAGAAGATTATGCTATATGATTATAGGCCATACCCTGGCTATAATCCTTTCAAAGGCTTCCGGTCCGTTCTCCTCAATATATTTCTCTGCAGCAGTTAGGATGTCATCTTGTTTACTGAAAACGTCCTTCTTCCTAGGTACATACCAGATTTTGACTTGCGGGTTCCTGTAGAAAGGTCTTACGAAGTGCTCATAAACGTAAGCAGCTCCATTAAAGTAAGGCAGCACCAACCAGCATATTGCCCCCAGCTTAGCATACGACCAAATCGGCAACCTGAGCCAGGACAGATGATCACGACTTAAGGCCAGAGGCATCTCTTTGAAGTAATACAAACACGATTGCATTTAATCATATTGGCTTCAACAATGCAGTTATGGTGTTCCAACAAGGCCAACCACAGTGAAACTTCTATGGTGCCAATTAAAACTATAGATTTCCTTCTGATTGCTTTGGTAAATAAACATGGAAACAACAGGTAAGATATGAAATTTATTTGCTTATTCACAGGCATCAACAAATCAATGAAAAACTTCCAAAATTTAGGTAAAACTCCTTGTAAACAATGAGATACATGGTTATTGCATATACAAAATTAAACCACTGACAGACATTGAGATCTTGCAGGCATTTCATGGTATAGCCACAAATGCTGTAATGTAGGTTATAATAAAAGCTTGGTAAAACTGAGTCAAGAGGTCAATAATGAAGATAGATTATACTTAGTTGACTACTATGAGCTATTAGCGAGTTAAAGAAATTAGCTGCTATTTTTACAAACTAGTAAGCTAATTATCTTGATTCAGTTAAAAGTTAGATATTATTGCTCTTTTCAGCAAGATTGATAAGATAAAGAAACTCTCCCATCTGGCTAATCAGATCAGCCGGACGAGAGAATTTCCACTTCTCTCATCTCTCACATATGGGAAATTCTTCCACCCAGATTGTCTGGTTAGTTGGATAGAAGATTCCAATAATAATTTCGAAAGACATCATGATCCCTTGTGGAAGAAATGATTTGCTGAGACAGAAAACAAAAGATGCCTGCAGCTGGTTATGATTAGCAGTACAAAAGAACAATGAATTTGCAAACGCGCATACCATTCCAGGACTTTGGCAAAGGTAAGTTCGAAGAGGGTAATTAGAGAATAAAGGACCCAATATGTTAGCCATTGTCGATCATCAGCAGGAGACCTGGTCTCTATAGCTTTAACAGAATAGTACCTGCAAAGAATTCCAATCATGAAGAGTAATGCAGCTTTGCTTATAATCAATTTCTTTAAACACAACATCTGGTAAAAAAAAAACACAACACAAACAATACGCATTTATCCTATAATATGTCTCGATCCTCGGGTTCCATGGCAGACACTTTTGCCATTGTTAAAAGTCATGGCATTCCACTAGAAAGATCAAATGGGTGGAACATCAAATGGCATTAACTATCCCATATCCTTCTCCTAATACTGATTTTTATACTCTAAAATCTGGCTAAAATGTAATTATCCCATGATTTGTCGAGTTAGCTACTGATTCCCTATGTATATAACCTTGTCTAATAACTAGGGTGATTTTAAAAAAGTGGCAGAATGCTTCATTCCATCACATTTTTCGTCCAACTTAACCGCGTGTATCACACACGTGTTTGTAACTTTGTCCAAATATAGGTATAACTTTGGATAAAATGGTTATATATTTGAACAAAATTGTTCCCCGGCAATATTTGAACAATTAGGTACTCAACTCGTAATTTTTCCAGTTAGCTACTTCTATCCTACATGATGGTCTTTGTAATAGTTTTATTTAAAAAAAAAAAAAAAAAAGGAAAGGAGCAAGTGTGACATGTGCGTGAAAGCACAACAGGTTATAAGATATATTTTTTTGGCTTTATTTTTAAGCAGTTCAGAAAAAGCAAATTTTCATGTTTGACAAAATCGCCTCATAAATTGGTAAAAAAGAACATCTTACTCTTTCTACATGCTTGACTAAATAAAAAAACAAGTAAACAACTCTATTCTTTCAAAAAGAAAAACAACACTCTCCTTTTTTAATAAAAGGTTCTTTCTAGATATTTTATCGAAACCCAGTACTTATAAGCACATATTTACAACTATATGAAGTTGTAAACTGCTTATAAGCACATTTTGTCTAAATACTACTTTGATTATTTATAATTTACTTGTAAACACAAAAAACTACATATATGCATCAAATAGTTATAAGCAGCTTTAAAAAAGTAGAGTCAAACTCCCTCTCATAAGATGAGATGTGAGTAGCAATTAGCAAATTAGACAAACCAGACTAAGATGCATTTTATCCCGTAAAATTTTGTACATTGCTCTTGAATAATCTAATTTATATACGTGAAACATCTATATTCTCATTAAAATACCTTACCGCTAAAGAGAAAGATAAAACCTCTGAAGAATTAATGCAATCAAGATGGAAACAAGCGTGAAAAAAGAGAGAGAGAAGAGCAAACTTACAGCGGATATACAAGGCTAACCACAGGCCTGAGAAGCATAAAACAAAACCAAATTATGAACAAGGCAAACAAATCAATGCCTCAACATTCAAATAATTAACATGTATACACATAATCACAATTAAATGCCACTCAAGAGTTTAGTCATAATATGCAACAAGAGATTACATTAAAAAAATCACAAAAAGAAACATGGGATTAGCAGAACTAAGCATGCAAACGTACGCACATCGCGAGGACATCAATGTTTTTGGCTATCACAGCCAGAAGACTGTCCCCAGAACCACCCATCTGTGTGTTATCTTTGTTATTCTATGCTATCTTTTGTGTGAATTAATGTAGCTTTTTTTGCACTGCGAAGTTTGCAGACCAAGAAGTGGGTTAGGCTATAGTGTTGTTGTTAAGATGGTGTAGACAAATTGCATAGGTACAATGACTATGTTGTTGGTGTGTGTGTCTGTGTGTGTGTCACTGTGTAGCAAAAGTGGGAAAAGTCTTTTGAGGTTTGAAAAAATTGAATTATGGAAAGTACGTAAAAGGTGATTGGAAAGAATATGAAAGCGAATTTTCTGGAGAATCTTATGCTTCACGAATCTAGAGGCACCGAAATTTTGATATGACTTTTGGTAAGTGCAACAGTACATTACTACCCCGATTTTCCTGCCTACTGGATATACTCCACATGACTTTTGGTAAATTGAACGATTGATTTTTGTTGGTTTAAAATTATCCTCTTTTTGATAAAAATTCTTATAACGGATAATTTTGAATTAATAAAAAATTAAGTTGGGTTAAAAATTCTCATGACATGCAATTTGGGCTCGTGAAACGTAACTATGATTAAAAATAACGAATTTTTTAACAATAAGATGTGCAAAGTACTTTTATTAGACAATAAAGAAATTATGAAGGACTTATTAGACCATAAAGTGGTCTGATACACTTTTAATATACTAAAAGAGAAATCTAACAATTTACCCAAATTTTATTAATAAATTAACAAGAACAATTTATTATTGTTAAATTGATTCATAACATTCACTTTAACCTTTTCTTATGTTAAAAAAAATTATCATAAAATTACATCAATGGACTTGAACTCTCGCAACGAATTTCAATATCATAAGACATCCAAATATTTTAAATTTTCACTTGGTCTCTTCTTGCGTCTTTCAAAACTACCCCCACAAAGATTTCGTCTTGGTCGAATAGTTGATCAAGTCAAATTCTCTTTTTGATCTTACCTTAATAAAATTGTATATTTATATCCTCTTATTATTAATATGTATTTCCTGGTGCTTCACTGATTTAGGGTATGGATCGAAATACATTATTATATTATACAATTAATAATTTTTAAATAGATAAAATGTGCTATTGCTTACAATGATCTTTTTGTCATAAAAGAAAGAGGAAGAAAATTGCAAAGCTAAATAGCACTCCAATAATTAAGGCTTTTCCACAATTTTCACTTTTTCTCTACTTGATGACTATTTCTCCAGTAATACCAGCCATCTGATAAGAGGAAGAAATAAAGTACGATGAGACAACATATTATTCGTCTTTTTTTGTTTTGGCAGATCCTTCGTTTATATTCATGATACTATGAGCATTGGTGGTGGGTCCTAAGTTTGTTGTGTGCGGCTTATTTTTACTAGCATCAAACTTTTAATTTAAAATAAAATGTTCGATGTTGTTTACTAAATTACGAAAATTGTGCTTGAGCTTAATTAAATTTAATTTAATTAAGAGAATACTAACATCACTTGGGATTAGGAGATAGTTCAAATAATTAAGACTATTTCCTCTCAGGCATGAAGTCGTGAATTCAATCTCATAGGAAAAAAGGTTTAAAAAAATAAAAAATAAAAAACTAACACCACTTGAATACTGATACAAATATATTTTTATGTGAGAATATTCACTCTTTCGTTATCATTTATCGACGGCCTTTACGCTCCCGCTGAGGG
The DNA here is from genome assembly GCA_028554755.1 of Cordia subcordata. Lineage (NCBI taxonomy): Eukaryota > Viridiplantae > Streptophyta > Magnoliopsida > Boraginales > Cordiaceae > Cordia > Cordia subcordata. The sequence goes on from JAPTOF010000020.1 coordinate 4,604,272, forward strand.
TTAATATGTAGCTCCTTTTTCTTTTACCCCTAAAAAAGAAGCATTTCAAATTATTGAAAGCATTCGGCCAAAAAAGAAAATTATTCTAAGCAAAACATAGAGGTTTAACCCATATGTCTACGATTACAAATTGTTTATAAAAATCCTTTAAATGAGGTAACATATTTTGCGACTAGTAATTGTTAACTATCCAAAATCTTTTGCTTAATTTTACCACCCAATATGCGGCCCAATTGAAACTAAAATCTAACATAATTGATCTCAACTGTAATTACTCTAATATTTTAGATAATTGATTTAATGACTCAAGAAGAGAGGGTCAATAAGCATGATGGAGATAATAGAGTTGCAATTTGCCCATGTCAAAACAACTTCTACTTCTGTTCTGTGTGACATTGGACAAAAATGTATCGCCAAGAATCAAATACCCTTTTGAACTATGGGCAAAGGATGTTAACACAGTAGAAAATGCAGAATGAGTTTAGGGTCCGTTTGGATTGATATTTTTTTCTTAAATGAAAAAAATATTTTTGTTTACAAAAAAAAATTATTTTATAGTAATAAATTATAAAAATATTGGACTCCACAATTTAATAGGATGATGTATAAAAATTCATACAATGTGTGTGGATTTAGAGGGTATTTGGTTTGGCTTTTAAGCTAGTCAAACCTACTTAGAGTCACATTTAAGTTAGTAGATTAGTTTGTTTTAATAAAAAAAGTACTTTTAAAGTGACTTTAAGTAAAAAATAAAAAGCTCTTCACTCCAAATTTTTACTTTTTATGGCATTAAACACTTTGAAAAAAAAAAAGTTTGACCAAGTCGTTTACAATCTTATTCTTACCTTTTAATCCTAATTATTTAATTGTCTTTACTCTTTTATCTTATATTTACCCTTTTACCTTTATTGTTATAGTTCATTTTCATTTAATAATTATTATATATTTATAAATTAAATAATTAAATTTTAACATTTTGATAATATATTTTTAAAGAATAAACAAATAACTATATCTATAGCGTGTTTTAACTAATATTCTATTTTTACATCCTTAATAGTTATCTTTAACAATATAAGTTACTTTTTAATATGCTAACCAAATATGTAAATATTTATTTTTATAACTACAACTTTATTCAAACATATAACTACTTAAAGTTGGAAAAAAAAAAAAAACTAGCTGAAACCCATAAGTGTTTTAAGTAGCTTTTCGATAAGCCAATTCAAACGCCCTATAAGTATTGGCTGATAGTCATCAGTTTGAATAGACATGATCGTTCATTTGTTCTTTTAGTTTAGTCTTTATAAAAGAAGAGGACTTTATCTTAATTCCCATCGGTTACAATTCAGGGATTAACAAGAGGTATCCTAGGCGAAATTTTGAAGTGATAACATGCGCTTATGGAAATAAACCGTTAATTTTCTTTCCATAATGGTCTTAATTAAATGTGTTTTAGTAATGATCATAAATTTAAAATGTTTGGTATATGAGAGTTTTCCAACATAAATATCTAAATTAGATGTGAAAAAGAAAAGCTGAAACTTTGACCAAAAAATAAAAAATTTCAATTTCAACTTTTTGTAAAAATTTGAACTTCTCAAAAGATTACTTTCTAAAAAAATTTTAAAAGAAAATTTTGGGGGGGAGAAAGAAAATTCGAACGAGCCTTAGTTTTATTTGACAGGCAGGCCAAGGGTGAAAACCTAAGCCTGCATGTAAAGGATTTTGTCCTCCGAAAATGTGAATACAAACATTAGAGGCTTTATGAAACCCTCTTGATGGCAAAAATGAGAAAGAAGGATCTTACAAAAATGAATTGAGTTTATAATTTTAATAACGAAATTCTGATGTCTCTAATCTCAACTTGAACTCATAATTTGCGGATTTGTAGAAATCTCTAATAAGTCTATTGAAATTCCTGCGCTGTACCAATAGAATCTCATCATGCATACTTAACAGATGAAATGGTATATTTATATACGATATGAACCATAAGAACAAGCATTGTGTTGAGACTAGAATTTACTTCAGAATGAAGAAATTTGATTTATTTATGGATGCATGAACTCTAGCTCATATGTAATATTTATAGATAATAAATTTAAAATATTTAATATATCTTGGGTAGATATCGTGATCAATGTAGTTATAATGTCACATTACAAGCAAGGGTCTAATTTTTGTTGAATCCATATAAGAATTTCCGCTCGTAATTCAGGAGAATCCTTAGGCCTCCCCGCCTTACAAACCACCCCCTTCCCTCCTTCTCTTTTTTTCTCCCCTGCCCTCCCTTAAATAGTTTGGCAAGATTGACAAATATAAATTTTTTACTAATCACTATCAACTCAAACTTTTGCCCCTCGAAGGGTTTCAAATCTAAGTCAATATTGCTCTTCACTTAAGTTGCTTCCTAAACCTTCCTCGGGCCTATTACTATGAGAAGTTAATTAAACCACTGTAGGAAATCCATATGATCTCGACTCTTGTTCGCACGTCGACCCAACAAATCCTCATCAAACGGGAAATAAATTCAGCATTTGTTTCCAGGATATTTCCTTAAAATTAAATCGATTCAAGCTGATGCAAACAAATAAATAAACATAACAAATTCCTTTTTAACACGAATATAAGTTTTTAGGTTAGAAGGTCACTCATTTCAAGCCATTTTTCTTCCAAATTCTCCCGGATGCAGGACTCAAGCTCAAAGGATAACGGTCCTCACAGCTATAATTTAAAACTTGACCTAAGTCTAATAATGTAGTTAGTGGCATAATAGCCTTTCTTATATGCTAGGGCACAATAAGAACAAATGTTGAACTGTAATTACATGGAAATTAACAATTATCCATGTGTTTTTTCCTCAACTAAAGATGAGAACAAAATAATCTGGTACTAACATTTAACACTTAAATAGGTAGTCTTGGTCCATAAAAAAGTATTGCATCATCGGCCTTTCTATCTAGCTAATAAGATCCAACAATTCATGAAATGCTTCATCGAGGCAGTGGAGAAGTACAAACTAAAAAAGGTCGTAATATTGCAGTGGAAGGTCAACCACAGCTTATTATGGATTATCTAAAGTGGATTATTTAATCTTCAAATGCATGCATATATATATATATATATATATATATATATATATATGTATATATATATGTTGGGAAACCATTAGGAAGCATGACACACTCACACAGCGGAATTAAAGCATGAGTAACGAGAAAAAAATACGCACTATTAAACGTGGTTCGGCCCTCTGCCTACTTCCACGATCCCCTCTAGGATAACTTTCACTATTCAATAATAATGGTTACAACTCAGGTGATGACTTTTTGTACGGATAGAAAAGTCTAAACCCTCCTCCACAGAGTTCTTATAATGGTTCTATCCTCAACAGGACTAGAACGAATATAAGATACTCTTGATGCTCTCAGGCTCTCTCTCTCACCCTAACTCAGGTGATGACTTTTTGCACGGACAGAAAAGTCTAAATCCTCCCCCACAGAGTTCTTATAATGGTTCTATCCTCAACAGGACTAGAACGAATATAAGATACTCTTGATGCTCTCACGCTCTCTCTCACCCCCACACCCCATGGGGTGTGGCCCTAAGGCACACTCCTAAGGCACATCTTATACAACTAAAGCAAGAGTACTATTTATAGAGGAGATTTCCTTGTCCTCCAAGACAAAGGATTTCCTCATCTATTAATCCTATCATAATTAAGACTCTTACCATAACTAGAATTTTAATTCTCATTAAAATTCTTTCCTAATTTGTATGGGCTTGGACTTTGAGCCATAACCCAACAAATTCCTCCCTTCGCGAAAAGTCTGAAGCTTCTTTGTCGCAATTGGAACCTCTTCACTGTCTTCATGCTGGAGCCCTCGCTCGACAACACTCTTCACGGCAACAGCTACCAACACATCCTAGCAGGTTTTCGGAGTCATCCTCAACATCTCTCTTCGTGCCGTCTAACCTCGACCTCTTGAGGTTGTTTGCGTCCTCCCTCGACACAAGGCATTTCGGACGTGGTTTTCTCTTCCAGCAGTAGCATTCCTTATCAGTCGTCTGGCCAAGACTCTAATTGTTCAGCTACGTAGACTCTCTTCACGTGACTTCTCCCTCAAATCGAACCTTTTTCAACTAGTCTACTCATCCAAACTTCTCTTCTCTAGAAGTTTGTTCACTAGTCGACTAAATGTTTTTGCTCGCACAGTGCTTCAAAGACTTTCGCAGAATTTCATCACCACTTCACTGTTTTACCCAATTTCAAGGCTCACCCACGATACATCAAGAAATTTGGTAAAAACAGACCTCAAAAAATGAACTCAGGACGTCGAAAAACGATAGGGAGACCCTCAGTCAACGCGATCAAACCCCTACAGTCACAAAACTTGACCTACTTGTATCTCACAATCCAACCGTCGGATCGTTACGAAATTTTAGCAGCTTACTCTTCTCGCCGAGACGAAAACATAGCAATAAATAGATCATCGATCGGACTCCGGAAAGGCTGCCAAACATGACAAGTAGATCAGCGATTTTTTTTTTTACTCCTCTTCGACGTTTCTTTTTCGTTTTTCATACAAACCAGCGTCCTCCCTCCAACCTAGCTCTGATACCACTTGTTGGGAAATCATTAGGAAGCATGACATACTCATGCAGCGGAATTAAAGCACGAGTAACGAGAAAAAATACGCGCTATTAAACGTGGTTCGGCCCTCTACCTACTTCCACGATCCCCTCTAGGATGACTTCCACTATTCAATAATAATGGTTACAACTCAGGTGATGACTTTTTGTACGAATAGAAAAGTCTAAACCCTCCCCCACAGAGTTCTTATAATGGTTCTATCCTCAACAGGACTAGAATGAATATAAGATACTCTTGATGCTCTCAGGCTCTCTCTCATCCCCACACCCCATGGGGTGTGGCCCTAAAGCACACTCCTAAGGCACCCCTTATACAACTAATGCAAAAGTGCTATTTATAGAGGAAATTTCCTTGTCCTCTAAGACAAAGGATTTCCTCATCTATTAATCCTACCATAATTAAGACTCTTACCATAACTAGAATTTTAATTCTCATTAAAATTCTTTTCTAATTTGTATGGACTTGGATTTTGAGCCATAACCCAACAATATATATATGCACCGAGGCAATGCATGGGAGAAGTATAAAAATGTATGCAGAGCTAATCTATCTTTGATAAATCTGCAATTTCCAGTCTACAGTTCACATATAGCCAATACATAAAAGCAAATGGGTGATAAATCTGCGCAAAATTAAATCTACGTTGGTTCAAAACTAATATACATAATATTGTGCCTACACAGACATCGCGTTCCTCTAATCGAAGAGCACATTGAATGTACAGAAATGGCTGTATAACATAGTTTCTCTTTTTTGTAAATGTTTCAACTCCAGCATTTGTTGACCTTATTATTCATATCATTACATCTAGCAATTTTGAAAGACCGACACACAAATCAACAAAAAGGGAGACAGAACCGTGGTGGGTGAGGAGAGGTATACGATGGTTAATACACGAGGCTCAAAGAAAAGGGGCAGTCTTGTTTACGTAATAAATAAAGAGGGATTCTTAATCTGTCAAAGCCTACTAAGTAGAGATTGATCCAAGCAAGGGTGCTACCTGGCACTTCCTTCTGCCCCCGTCTACTGCGCTAGAAGGGATACTCTGGCATGGACGTAAGGCGTCATACTTGCTTTTCCTCGCATTCTTTAAACAATTGATCGTAGAAGGAAGGACTTGTTAACCCTTGAAGGGCTTGTTAGTTCCGTCTTTATCAACTTCGGAGGAAAAGACTAGGGCAGCGAATTAGAACTATCTCTTGAAATAAACTGCTGATAAGTGAATCAATCTCAAGTAATATTAAACCCGAAATACTGACATTTGGGAGTTAATTTGTTCACAAGTTTTTTATCGTCTATAATAAGAAAAAAAAATGTAAAATTGTACTCGTTTATATTGGCAAGAAGACAGGCAGAGTTGGATAGCTAGATGAATCACAATGTCTTCTCTTTCGCTTGATAAGCAAGAACTATATTGATGTCAAAGTTTTACAAAAGTGAAGCCATAAAGGAACCCATGAAACACTTTGACTTCAAAAAAAAAAAAAAAAAGGATCAGAGCAGACAGAATCAAGTGCTCAGCACAATAACATATATATAATGCTCCAAGCATTGCCAATATTTCTCTTGAGAGCATGCAGATGCAGTGTCGTTTGAATTTTGTAACTCTATAGAGATGGATAATCATGTTGTTATGCAACAAAGTTCAATTAATGGGGGTCAATGAGAAAGCAAAGATAAAATGAAAAAATTACTAATAATTCAATTATTACTTCCAGAAAACGAGAAACAAAGCTATGCTCTTGTTGACGTGGTTGTTAAGCCACTCAATCAAAATATAATTGATCTAAACATGAATTGTTGGGACAAGTTGGTATAACAAAGCTAGCCATTTCTATTAGACTAGCGAATGCCTGCGAAAAAAAGATGATCTCCACATAAAAGCATGCGTTTTACAAAAATGAGATGTAGTTTACTGACTCGCATATTCTTTACTAGTAAAGATTAAAGAATAAAAAAAAAGGCAACAACTGAATTCAGAGTGTGTATATATGTAAATTAAAAAGGAATGATAATCACATTACATCTTCATCACGCCTTAATTCAAAATGTCTGGTGATTTCTCTTGTATTTAAATACTAGAATAAGATGATAATTTATCAAAACGGTACCAAAGTATACTATAACGTTAAGAAAAAGATTCAGATTTTAACGTTGAATAGTAGGACAATTTCTGGCAGGATGACTGAGGTTAGACATGTGTGGTAGGGTCATGACAGACAACCAAATAATTATAAGTCCGGCCACCTTATATTAGAATGGGGAGGAATAAATCAGGTGGTACTGAGTACAACACAGACGTGGTTTTGGAAATGGCCAGCAGCTAGGGCTCACCAGAGAGCCACCTGAAAAGGCTGAAGCTGAAACAAATATGTGGGCTCCTCCACTTCAGAAAGAAAATTACGTAAATTGGAAACAATATAAATTTTATCTCAATTCGATTGAATAACCTCTGATGAAAAGTTTAGTAAAAATAAAGCAGACTAAAGAATATATATTAAATACCAATTGTTTACAACCTGTGATGCATACGTGATGATTGCCATCGCAAGTCTTAATCATAGTATAACAAAATGCAACTTTAACTTAGCAAGAAACCTTAAAATAATGAATCCTTCCATGCATATAATTAGTGGTTTTTCTTGAACCTAAAGCATAAATATTGACAGGTAAGTGTGGGGACAGGTCAGCTTATTATCAGATCTTAGCAAAATAGTGGTCAACGCCATTCTTCATATGTTTCTGACAAAACCCTAAATTTGTTCTAGTACTCACATCAACATGAAAAATCAAGCTCAATTTGAAGCAATCAAACTAAAACCCTAATTAATAATCCGGCAACCTGCTAGCTAGTTCTTAACTATAATGGAATATATCCATGTTCTTGAATTTTTTTTTCTTTTTTAAGATAATGAAGATGCAAAAGCAACAAATCACACAATGTCTTTGGATCTACGAGCGGTCATGACTATTCGTATCATACCGATGGTTTCCCCCATGATGTTGGTCGGAACCACTGACTTGAGCGTTGGAAGTCCCATTACCTGCAAGTGGTCTAAAGGCATTGAGCTCGGCGAGCATGCCTAGTTGCCCGTCGGTCGCGATTGCCGCACCACCATTACCACCATTCTCATTGCTTGTACCCAATTGTTGTCCAGGCAATAACGCAACTTGGGCAGGAAAATTAACAAAATGTAAACCGGTGGTGGACGTGGTAGTACCTCCTCTATACATGTTGGAGTTGCCAATATTAGGAAATGTCCACAAAGAGTCACCATTGGTCAATTGACTGCTAGGGTTGGTGACCATCAAAAGTGCGGTAGCCGGAAGCTGAGCATGACTGGCCGGAATCGATCCCAAGCTGGACTGTAACATGTAATTGTTCCCTCCATGATTCTGCAACGATAGTAAATCATCCTCGGGTCGTCTTTTCCGCCCTATGCTACTCTCCCCCTCAAACTCTTGTTTAGTTTGTAATAACACATTTGCATTAACACCAGGAAAATTCAAGGCCATGGGAGAATTTTCCGAAGAAAATCCAGCTCCAGGGAACAAAATTCGCCGTTGTGATTCTTCCATACTCCTTTCCCATTCACTCCTGATCCTCAACTCCGAGCCGCCTGAGAAATTTCTGTTAAAATAATTGTGCCTGAAATGTGATGGAGCTGACATAGTCGACCCTGAGCTTCTCACCGAAATGTTGAGCGAGGTGAAATTTGCAGGGATGGTTCCCGTGCCCGTGGCAGCGATCACCGCGGGTTCGGCCTGTTGGAGCAGCCATTCGACGGTTTCGCCGTCCGATTTGTGACCGAGTTCTCGTGTGAGTTGAAAAACCCTAGCGGCGCATGCAGCAGGCATGCGGATCCGACGTCCGCGGCCATCTACCTTTGTGTGCCTATCTTTCGTTGATGTTCTCTTCGTCTGAGGCTTCTTGTTGGGTGGCTCTAAATTGTTTAGACTTGTTTCGCCACCACCGCTGCCGCCGCTGCTGCCGCCACTAGAGATGGCTAAAGAAGGATAAGTGGAGCTAGAGCAAGCTCCATCGTCTCTTTTCTCTAGCAGTTGTAAAGGGAAACTTGGCCTGGACAGGGCAGGAACATTTTCACCATCCATGATCATATAAAAAAAATATTATTATTATTATTATTATTTTTTGGTTAACCTATAGCTAGTGCATCTCTCCAATCTGTAGATGGCCCTAAATTGAGCCCCTTGTGGGTCTAGATCTCTTCTTTTTCTCTCTTTTTTCTTCTGTTTTTTTTTTCCTCTCCAAGCTTTTTTTGGTAGTTCCTTTCAGATGGGAGCTGGCAGCTGAGTTGTTTTGTTTGATTTCTTTCTCTCTTTTGAAATATGAGAAAGAGAGAAAGAGAGAGAGGATAAGGGATGAGTGAGTGCAAGCTTTAAGCAACAAACATAATGAGTGGGAATTATATGGGTGGGCTATGGAAAGCAATGTTTTTTAAGAAAAAAAAATTAAAAGAAAAAAGAAAAGATTTTGCTTTTTGAGTATACGAAAATAATTTAAGTCTGGAATATTTCTTTTCCCGAAAATGAATGTGTGACAACAGAAATATTTCTATTATTGTGGGTAGAACAGTGGTTTGATTCAGACTCCACGTGCGGTGTTTCTCCATCATTCAATCCCATAAAGACAATGGGGGAGGCCATGGTGAAGGGGTCCCAAAGCTTTGCTCTCAGTCAAAAAAATGAAATATTGAGGTAAAAGAAAATATGATCAAAGTGGCCACCCATCTCTCTCATTCATGCAATCATTGTCCCTTTTGCCGTTTTCCCTTTTCTTGATTTTACACCATGTTTAGATTCTACAGATTTTAGCTCCAAGAAATTCAGTATAATATAATTTCAAAGTTGAATATTTGCTGAGGAAATGAATCAGATCAAGTCTCTTTTTATTTTTGGAAAAAAAAAATTTTAATTCTGTTTTTGCTTGGTCGAAATTATACTATCACTATATTAATGAAAATAGAAAATTACAAGGATAATTTTATACAGTAGGATTAAAGTCATTCAATTATAGATTCCTCGACTCGATGTAAAATGATTACTAGATCAAGTCAAGCAAGAGATAATTTGAGATCAGCATGAGACAAGTATTTGCATAGGGCTTCACAAAATTAGAGAAACAGTTCTGGTGCTCTTTTTTTTTTTTTTAAAAAAAAAAAAAACTGATTAAGTAAATGATCATTAGTATAAAGAGAACTGTACAAATGGTGATTTTATCCAAGAAATTACCACAATTCTACCCGTAGTTTATTTTGGCGTTTTTATATTTTGCATGCATGAATTTGAATACTTACACAACAATTTTCTCCATACCTGTGTGTTATTGTCAGGGCCCAAAAGAATAACATGAAAAGGTGGAAAGATATCAGCGTGGAGCATCCTGTTTATTTATCAAATTGATTTCTATATATTTCCATCATAATTGAGAGAGAGAGATAATGAAATGCACTCATCATAAACTAATTTGTTATATATTTTCGAGTAGAAACTTGATTGATAATCTTACTATTATGTGGCAATTCTTTTTCAGACGGATGATCCGGACTCTTGCAGATGAGAATCTAGTCTCAAAAATGAGTCTAATCACATGTTGAAAATCTGAACAAAGAGAAAAAAAGCTTGAGACGAAATTTTAACAGATGGATAAGAAAGGGACATCAGAACGAAAGTTTACAGTTTTTTCTCTTTAATTTTTTTTTCTTTATATTTCCCCTTTCCTTTAATTTTCTTCTGCGGCTCCTTTTTAAAGTACTTTTCAGGATAAAATGGAAAAGGAAATTAAAAAAACTCTGGATAAAGAAATTTCTTTTCAACTTCTTCAACACAAATAACTAGGAAATTATTATTTCAAGAATTTTAAGGGCGATCGGGTTCTAAATTAATTCTCAGCCACCACAGAACATAGATTTGAACTATTGTGCAGGTATAGAGGAAGTAACCAACATTTACTATTCACCTACGTATATGCTAGCCAGATGTGGTATTGCAACGATATTTAAAATTAGAACTTTGAATTATGTATGTATTGAGGAACATTACTATACTACAAGAGTTATATAATATTAGCTACAATGAATTTGATATGATCTTATTTAAATGATCAATTCCTCGCTAATTAAAAAAGAAAAAAAGAAAAACTTCAAAGTATGCAAAATCTGCCTTACCGAATAAATTAAAAAAAAAGTTCGTGAACTTTTATACATTCTTCAAAGTATATATGTGTGTGTGTGTATATGTGTATATATTGTTTTTGGGATATATATAGGAGTTAATTATTTTGATTGTAATAGTTATTTGGCTCACTTTATGGATTTATTCTCTTTTGATTTAGGGATTAATTAGGCATAAATTCATTTTTCTTATTTAGGTATATAGGATTTTCAATAAGTTTGTTGGATTGACAGTCTTTCGTCCCAATTATTTCAGGTTACCTCGATACCTTTGCCACTGCCTACTGGTAATAGAGTCAATTTGTCCGACATATACCGACGAACATTATTATCATTTAACAAGCTCTTCTCTAACCAAAATTTTAATTAAGTTTATAAATAAAATGACCACTTAAAATATCAAAAATCAGGATGTGTAAAATTAGGTCCACGTGTGAACATAAACGAAAAAGAAAAGGAAAAAGACGTAGCTAACCTACACGTGAAATGTTGTAAATGAAAACAATAAGTTTAACAAACTCTTCTCTTTAAATTATTAAATTTTTAGAGGAGAAAGTAACCAAATAATAGCAAAGTGTAAAACCTAATGCTAAACAGAGAAGTTATAGAAAAATGAATTATTGTATAACTAAACTTACCGCCGACCAATATTTATCAGCTAATGATGAAAAAAAAAAAATCTTAAAATTAAACTTACTGTTTATTGTAGCACGTATTATATTCCAATAGGCTATGCCGACATATCTTGGCCAATAACGGGTAATAATGAAGTTTTCAATCACTGTTATGGCATATTGTACTAAATACAGACGTTGTTGACTAAGACAACTCCTAACAGATTGTCTTCTAGGCTACCACTGAGTTTGAATGTGACCTAAGCTTTATCAATAGAGTAATATGAACTTATTTCATTCTTAAATATATAGCATGAGGGCATGTAGTTTTCAACACAATCCACAGGTAGTTGATAAAGAACCATACCAAGTTGTCTTGTTACTAATTAAGCTTCCTGTTTCTTCTGCGTGGTCTTTGAAATAATACAAACAATATTTTTACATTAGACATCGTAAATTATACTCGACATATTATTATTTTTTCAAATCCATCAAATTGGTCACGAATGTCTCTTTATTAATGTAAGTTATAAGTGTACTATCAAGAAAATCATTTTCTATCTTAATATGTAACCTCATATTCATAATCTTCATGCATGCTTGTAGATGTTGTAGTAATTTAAAGAGTTAAAATAAGTGAATCAAAACAATCCAAGAGATCGATGATATATTGCTATTTCCTCTTTCAGTCTTTGGCTTTAACCACATAAGAATTGAACTCAGGACTTGTAGACATTTAGGATTGTAAAGTTAAAGAGCCCAACTACTGATCTAACTTAAAGACATCCTTACTATATATATTCAAAATTCTACCTTATAATTGTAAGAAAATACAAAAATAAGAATTAAGGATGGCAGCAGTCACACACGCACCACTATACTAGGTCCCTCCTTGGGATGATGAAATTTAAAATTATATAGTTCAAATAATATCAATCATATTTGTGTTATCACGTTACTATTACTAATATGCATTCGCAACCTTTTATGATGAGAATCTAAATTAAAAGTCAATTTGTTTATCGATCTTCTTTTTTCTTTTTTTTTTTCTCCCCCTATTTCTTAACATTCCACACATGCAACGATCATCATGCATTGATTTCCAAAAACGTCTTTTCGAAATCTTGGCTAACCTATCATCTTGTATGCATGTGAATTGAAGACCAAGTATTCCATATAGATAGACAAATGCGAGAGAGAGTACAAAACCATGACAATACTTGGATTTCACATCATGTAAGTAATGGGCCATTGAATTAGGTCACGATGGCTTGTTGAGAGACCACGAGGCATGCCACCCTTTGCCAGTGTGCTTGCGACGCCGATGGCTCACCCATCTCATCACTTGGTTAATCATTCAAACAAACTTGTCGGAATGTTGGTGGTTAGTCAGCTGTACTGAATCTAAATCATTTCTCCCTGAGATCTTAAGTCAAGCTCTCCATTATATTTAAGAGTTTACACGGTACAAAAATTCCAAGAATATTTTGACATTTATTCTATTCCTCTTCACAAATATTGCTAGCTAGTTGACATTGTCATGTGTAGTATAATAGTGTCATGTCGAATTTAGAATATTTTATCCGTGAACATTAAGTAATCTCGAAAACTAAAACTTAATTATAATGTTGTTGTGGAAATTAAATGATTTAAAAAAACAAACTAAGCATGCATGTTTCACATTATGATTTATCTTGATTGCATTTAGACATGCCACCAATTATACAAGCAAAATATAACTTAGACATAATTATAACAGAAATATACTTCTATTGAATCAAAACTTACGTATCTCTTTGTTCTTATTCTTCAAATTGTAGACTATAATGACTCGTTTGGTATGATAGAATGGTTTGGAAAGGAACGATTACTCAGAACATAATAGAATTCAAGATAGAATACTCATGGAATACTATTTTTTTTCTTATGTTTGGTTAAAATCATAATAAAGATAGAATGGAATGCTATTTTATTTAGTATGTGTGCTAAGGTTATTTTAACAAGTTAGAATCGAAAGAAAATTTATTCTATTATAAAAAATACACTAGTTCCTGACTTGGTGTAAATTTAAGTTTATCTATGAAAATACTCTTGCTAGTCTTTTAATTGACAATAAAACACAGTATTATTTATTCTATCTTTTTTATTTTAACACCATATTTTAATTAATTTATTTTTTTAACATAATTAAGAGAGAAAAACTTTCCAATAAAAATACATATGTTTTCTAAGTAAAAGAGTAAAAAATGAGAGAGAGATAAGTTTATTTTTAGTTTTTAAAATTTTTACTTTTTAATTTAAAATTTTAACTTTTTATATTTTTTAATTTTTCATTTTTTAATTTTAGATAAAGATTGAGAATTTGTTCAATAATAGATGAAAAGATAAATTATTTTTTGTTATTTTATATATTTTTTATTGATTTTCACTTAAGTTAGAATATTTATTCATTGGGTTTGACTAATGAATGAGTTTTCTAATTTTTTTCCTGAAAATGTTATTCTATGAGAATAGATTTTTCGACTTTAATTAATCTTATCAAACATAAAAAAAAGAATAAGAAGGTGGAATGACTATTCCGTTCCAAGCTATTCCATCATATGAAACGTAAAACTCTATGACAAAGGGGTATAAAAATGGTAATCCCGAGAAACCAAACCTCTCTTCCACAAAAAACATGTTTAATTTAATGAAACATGTTTCACATTATCATTTAACTTGATTGTTGTGCTTATAAACATGCCACCAATATTTAGGATCTGTTTGACTTAGTTTTTATACAATAATGTACCTTTTGTAACTTGAAAAGTTGGAGTTGACATTTGGACCATCTTTTAAAAGAATTTTTTTATTCAAAATTCAAAATAAAAATTTTTTTTTTGATAATCTAAGTTTTTTTTTAAACCCCCACTTCTATGAGATTGAACTCAAGATCTTACACTTGGAGAAGGTAATCTCAATTACTTAAATTATCCCTTGAGCTTTTTTAAAAGATTTTTGAGAATTTGTTTTTATATTATATAAAAAATTATTGTTCTTCATCTTTTCTCAAAAATACTACTCTATATCTTTAAAAGTCTAATATTACTCTTGAAACAAATAAACCAAAACTCAACTCTTAAAATACAAAACCGTAAACAATTAATGGTTTATTTAATGACACTTTAATTTTACTCAAAGCTTTAGTACTAAAAGCTTTACAGCTCAACAGTAAGGCCAAACATAGTCTTAATTTGATATATATGTATATATATATGTATATGTATGTATATATATAGGTATATATGTATATGTATGTATATATATATGTATATATGTATATGTATGTATCTATATATATATATGTATATATGTGTATATATATATATGTGTGTGTGTATGTGTATATAAGTATGTATATGTATGTATCTTATAGTGACAATGTACACCACAAATCATTCCCACAATGTGGCAGTGGCTACACGCAGTGGATGTAGAATTGTTTGCATGATATATCTACACCGTCCCCATAATTCCATTTCCTCTGACAGGTCGGCAAACTCTTTCAAGTCTCCATCCACACCAAGAAGTTTCTCTCTGAAGTTTTTGCCGTCAACTGACGACCGCCAAATAATAAATTTTAATATAATAAATAAAAATCATGGCGTCGAAAGTTCAAAGAGTGACAGCTACGAAGGAAGTCTCTCCACCACATAATTGGAGGGGGAAGCGATAAGTGATTTGTGGGGTACACATACAGAACTCTGGGCTTTGTTCACACACAGCGCAGAGTTTTAGTTCATTTAGTTTCCTATTTTTAGTGAAAGTCGTTGGATTTTGCTTATACAATATATCATAAACAAATTATATATATATTAAGCTCTGCCTCTCTACGGAACATTTTGTTCCTAAAAGCAAAATAAGAGTTCAGGGAATAACTCAAATATTAAAACTACTTTTTTCAAGTGATGTCCTAGGTTTGAATCCCTTGAAGAGTGGAGGGTTGGATTAAGCGTGGGAGTTTTCTAAAAGTTTTTTTTAAAAAAAAAAAAGAAAAAGAAAAAGCAAATCAAACACCAAGGTGTTTCTTTCAATTTTTGGAATCTTGAAAAAGGAGAATCAAGATCGAGGTGTTTGCCACTTTCAAAATTAAATGAATTAATTGAAATGTCTTTTAAGGTTTGTTTTGATTAATTTTCATGAAAAAGTATTTTTTTATAATAAGTATTTAGTTTTGGTTTCCAAAAAAAAAAATACATAGAATTCTAAAAAGCTTATTCTAACTTCTTCCAGAAGTTAAAAATTAGAGCTCCTGAAAAAGAACAACTTTTTTCAACAAATTCTGAAAAAGAAGTTCTTTTTTTTTTTTAATAAAAAAAAGAACTAATCCATCAAGACCTTAGTATTTTTGATAAAATTTATTTTTTTAATTAGGGCAAGGGGGAAGGACTGCTCCTCAACAATTGATAAAGTTGATATAGCTTTAGTGTATTTTACTATTAGTATAAAAAGGTGTGGTGATTTGTGTGTTGACGACTGAGTAAAGTGAAAACAAAAAATTGAGAACGTAAAAGGAAATTGAGTGTTTTATTTTGCAAAGGTAACAACCTCTTCCGCTGAGCTTATTTTTGGACAGTTTAAACTGTAGTTTAGAAAGATAATTACTTGTCTTTTCTTGTGCTTCATCCCGGAGAGATGTCAAATCCAAGATAATATGCCAATTGAAATATTTGAAAGGCGAATGATCACCCGCACAATTTAGGTGATATATAGTAATATTTTGATCTTTGCTCGAGTTGTAGAGAAAGTTATCACTTGACCCACTCTGAGATAATATTTTGGACTTTGTGATTAAAGCAATAGTTAAACTATGTAGTATTTTAGATAGATGCCTCCCTTTCACCAACAAAAAAGAACATAATATTTTAGAAAGATAAATCCACATTTTATTTCGTGTATTTTGTTAAATTTATGCAAAATATTTTGTATTTTAAAACTCGTTAATAACCTTATTTTAAAGAATATATGTTGCACAACACCCTCAAATTAGAGTGTCTAACATTCTTTAAAGCATAAGAGTATTAACAAACATTCTTTATAATATAGAGAGTATAAGTGAATTTTGACATCAAAAAGTCTTATGCAACTTTGACAAATTAAAGTATAGAGCTAAAATGTACTTTATTCTCTTAGGAAGTATTAGAGGATCAATATATAACGGATCAATATATAACGGTGTGCACCAAAATTTGCAGTTATAATTCATCATCTTCTTGAGAGAAAGAAGGAAATTCAATTCTAGGTCCACATCTTCCATGTGGGGAAACTGGGCACTCAATGAAATTTGATGCAGAAGGGTCCACGCACAGGTAAACCTGATAAAGCTGATGGTTGCCTGAAGGGTCAACATTGCACTCAATAAAGGGAGTGTATCCAACACCCTCAGTAATTGCTTCTTTAATGCTTTCTAAACTGTAGAATTTTCCATTTCTGGGGTAAATTCCTGCATTTTTTTTCGTGTCACAGAAAAATCATGTCGTTAGATCTACGAATACCACACAACCGATATCGGCTGATTCAATTGTAGGGTTGTGAGAGTTATACTTCGCGTTGACCACATAATTAATGTTAAAAAACTATTTCGATTGGTATTTGTTAGATGGAAACTCGTTAAGACACTATACCACTATTAAATTTTTGTTCCCGGAATTGATAAACAAATCTTATATAAACGTTATGATGATCAAATAACTAATTTGCCAAATAATTATAGAAATGATTGCATAGTGTACCTGCATTTTGGAGGACTTGGAGCAGGTTAGCTTTCTTCTTGAAGTCAAGGGCGGCTTGAAAATAAGCACGCTGGTCAAGAACAGACTCGGCACAAGTTCCATGCTTTTCCCATTCGTGAGTCCAGAACCTTATGCCGTCACTACTTGGACATGATAAAGAAGGCCAATCTTTTTCCATTCTGCTCCTCAGATCATTGATCTATCGTCATGTACAAAAACATTATAACTAAATATATAAGGAGTTCACAAGCTTAATTAAGTAGTGAGATTACTTCTCTAGAAGTGATGATATATCTATGTTCGTATCTCATAAAGGCCAGAGGTTGGGGTAGGAGTTAAAATAAATGAAATATATACACGCACTGCCTTCGGAAATGGAAGAAATAAAAAAGAAAAGTATGTATGTATTTGTATATGTTGTTACACCAGAACTGTATACCAAAGATTTCTTTTGATTAAGAAATAACGGAAAAGGAAGAAGAGTTTAGAATACTAATTAATATAGTGCTTTTTAAATTACTCCTTAAATTATTTCTTATACATGTATATACGTATACGTAACTATTCCTACTTGAAGCCTTGCGAACAAAGTGTGATACCAACAGATCTTTAGGTCGTTGGAAAAGAAAGCTTTATCTAGAAATAGAAGCAATTACATTTAAACTCATCACCTTTAATTTTTCAGCTTTTATTTATCATGTTTTGAAGGAAAGAAACCGAAGGAATCCACCAAAAAGATGCCTCAACTGAACAACATGTTTTTAATAGGGTAGGTTTTGATATCAAATACGTCCGCAAGATATGTAAAAGAAATATTTTGCGAGTAGTCTGCTTAATAATGTGGCTATATATATGTAAATTAGAGTATGCCGGATTGATGTATTGATGGGGGTATGCCGTATACCTGTTTACATGTACTGTTAAGAATACCAAATGAACAGAGCACTTATCGAATAGAAAAAGGATAGATTGTATTTTTCTTTGTGTTTAGTCGAAATTATGTAAAATTTTCTATTAAAAATTAATAATCTCTTATGATATATATATATATATATATATAAAAGATATTGGATAAAATTCTCAATTTTTTGATATTTGTACAATACCATTTATTATATATGAGGTGTTAGTAATATTCTTTATTATATAAGGATATATATTAGTGAATTTTAAAGTCATTGAAAAATTTTATACTTTTATACAACTTTCACGAAAAATATATACTAACATGTATTTCACTTCCCCCAACCGCCCCTGGGGGCGCGCGTAAAAAAGCAACATTAAATGAACGGCAAGCTACGGTACAATAAATTTATAATTAACATTTATTGCCATCAGTTAGGTAAACCTATTTTTGGACTGAAAAAGGAATGCCATTAATTAGACACGCACGTGAAACGTTGCGTTGATTTCTACTTATCTGTTGCATTGGCAATTGATATAATTTCGTTTACAAGATTTATAATTTGATTTCTTGATTATGAAGTGATATAACATACTCTATATATACTTCTATATATAGACTAATTCAACTGCACTTTTTCATTATTTAGTAATTTTGGAGCTTGTATTGATTCACATAACAAGCACATGCATATATATGCCAGAAATTAAAGTTTATGATGCCAAAATTTTGTTGATTGTTCATCATTCTTAGACAAAATGAACAATAATTACAGAAACGCGCAGCCACGTTTTATATATAATAGAAATTAATTTACATAACTTTTTCTTCTTTTTGAATGTTTTTACTTTTTAGCTACTTGCATTTTCTAATCTCTCCCAAGACCCATTCTCTAACAGTTTTATATACAAATTATTAGTCATGATGATATCCACATAAATATTAAAAAGAGTAACATCTCTTGGTTACATGTGACGACAATCACTAGAACAAGTTATATATTATCTTTACTTGAAAATTTAAATTAATTGTTATATCATCTGGACCTCTCTTTAAATAAAAACTCATAACCACTATAATTGTATAATCAATAATTAAATGCATTTAAACGCAGCTTGATGATTTGACTTAATAAGTATTTATGATTTCACGGCTAGGGTTAACTTTGTCAAGATGTATATTCAGTACATCATAGCAGAGTACAATTGTAAAGGGAAGAAAAGTGTCAAAACAAATTAATTTCCATAGGCCTAAGTTAGTGTCTGTTCTTGGATATGATTTCGAATTTGTTGAGAATTAATTTGCAAATGCATATATACTACACCTCAGATACATCAAAGGAGTTGGTATGATCACAGTTTGATGGCCATGAGCCATTTTTGTAGTTTGGCCAAAGTCCATGGATGCTAAAATCTTCCTCAGGTTTGCCTGTCTTGGGGTAGCAGCAGCTGTGCCTTGTATCACAGTACGATGGTGGCCACTGCAATCAAAATTCAAACAGAAACTAAATTAAAGTACGTATGTATCGGCAACTTTTTTAACACAACCAACAGATTTTAAGACATGTATCAGTATAATTATTTATTATTATTATTTTTAATGTGGGAGGAATTGTATTATATTCTAGCCAGTAACCGAGATAAATGTGTTGAGATTTAAATGAAAGCTTACGCAGCATATTTTTCTCACCTGTTGAACGAAGTAGAAGAAATCAAACTCCTCTGAGACACATAAAACTAACAAACATTGAAAAACCAAAAGCTTGATCAAAGCTGAAAAACTTCTTAGTTTCATTTTTCTTTTCTTGCCTTCAACTTTGTGGAACTGAAATTTCTTTTAGCTTAAGGCTTGAAGATGATGCAGTGCACGAAATGGCGTTATAAGTTGCATTTATAGGCAAGCATGATCAATGATGTGGATGGTATATCAGGCAGGGTATATGCTTAATTGCATATTCTATATTATATAAAATGTATCTTTTGCGTATGAAATAGGTTTGCACATGGCATGTGGATTCCTCATGTTCATATACACATTTAGGGTGTTCTTTGTAATCCATTTAATGAAGAGTTTTAGGATGCTACTCAAACCTTTGAACTACTGATCAAATCATTATCACGGTTTTCTACAATCTGCATATTTAGTTTGCTTGATGACAGTTTAACTTGCTTCTACGTACTAACAAGAATAAATTTCGAATTTGTGAAGCCTTTTTAATTAGCATAAATTAACTTTTTCTTATTATCGTTAAACAAATATTTCGTTAAACTTCAACTAATTGCAAAGCATTGAAACCAAACCGGTTGCTAGGGATAATGGATGAAAATCATGAAAAATAAATAAATAAATAAATACATTAATATTCTCTAATAATATAAAGCTTATTTTTTGAATGAAAAACTTATGACAAACGATCTTGAAAACTTGGAAGTTATGGTTCCAAATTCATACACAACCTACTAGCATAAATGTATTTTCCATGAAAAAAGCTCTTGCTTTTAACATAATTAATATAATTAACACCATTGGGAGCTGCTTAGTTTCATTCATTTTCTCATTAACCTACATCCTTTTTCCCGATCTTCAACTTTTTGGTGGTATTTGGGAACTTGTAAGGAATAAATTGATACGATAGCTATTTTCAATATATTATTGAATCAATAGCAGCTAGTTTTAGTTACAATATAAGGTCGGTCAGTTTGCTTGCACGCTTTAAACTGTTTTTCGCACTTTACAGCTTCAAACTCATTATTTTAGTAGCCTAACTTTCTTAAGGCACACGTATTGCTTACCACTAATTATAGTGACTCGGATATGATAAAGACTTTGAGTTTGATCAGTTTATTGGCTTTTCATTGCAAATATTACATAAGTTTTTACATACTTACAATTTTGTATAAGAACATAATATCAATTTTATACGACGAAATTTATAGTATCATAATGTATTTATTGTAATTTTATCTAATGAGTTTTCTCGTGAACAGTAGTATTTTGAGTTTTGTCTATTGGTATATTACTTGTTGATTTGGAAAGTCTTTACTTCTCCGTTTGCTTAGAATCGGTTACATGAAAAAGACTGTCCATTGACCATAGTAGCAAAAATGTCAATATACCAGAGAAGACACTTGTAAGAAAATAAAATAAAACCTCCGTGTTTTCTCATCTCTGTTTCAGTAAATATGATTTTCGAGTTTGGACCATCAACATATCATATGACAACTCACAATTTACGTGATAAGAGTTTGTGAATTAATGTCTTAGCGCTTTAAGTGGTTAAGCAAACAGCTACATGCATGATAAAGAAATTATATTCAATGTGGGCTAACATGATAACATCCTTTGTTGCTTTCCATTACTATTATTGCATCCATGTATGTATGTATATCTTCTGTGGAACAGTAGAACAATAATGTTCTACAAGAAAAGAAAGGAAAATTTATATTATAGGTCCTTGATGTTGTTATTTTTTAAAAATTAGTCATTGTTGTTTTGAAAAGTTTAAGTAATGATTGTTAGTGTTTTATAAACATAGTTAAATTAGTCCCTAATATTTCAAAATATACATATTATTTTTCGATGTTTTTCAAATTCATTCAAGTTAGCACCTAAGATGAGTAAATTTAAATAGCAGGGAGTAATTTAAATAAGTTTGTACGACATTGACGACTAATATAAATATTTTGAAACATTGAGAACTAACTTAACTACATTTGTGAAATGATGAAAAATAATTTGAAACTTTTAAAATATTAAAAGGCTAATTTGAAAATAATGAAATACTATGGACTTTTTTTGAAATTGACCCAAAAGAAAACTAAGCTAGGGGTGAGGCAATTCCGGAAAGCAATAAATTGCCGCTAAAATTATGGAGGGTGTACGATATAAGTTGTTGGACGTTGGTGGAAAGTTTAAAGAGAACAGTACCAATAGAGTATTAATGTGTAGTCACTGGAACTTAATCCCCATACTTACTTAGGTATCGAGTATTTAATTTGGTTTGTTTTTGTAGTTATGATATAAGAGTTGAAAAAGAAAACAATTAAATGCTTTCTAGGCAACCCCAAAAAAAAAAAAAAAAAGGGGGCAAGACAATTTCATTTTCTTTGTCGGAAATCAAAATTATACAAGGTGAATATGCAGAAGAATTATTATTTATAGAATAAAGAAAGAAGTTTCTTGACCGTAGCATATGAGAAACGACAAGAAGAAAAGAGTGGATATACAGGAGAGGAGAATGAACAGAAACAGTAATTGAGATTAGAAATAAAATGCACTTTCTCGATCAAATGCTTCTAATATAGGATAAATTACCCTTTTTGGTCAGTCATGGGATTAAACTTTCATTTTCCTTTTTCCTTGTTAGATTAGAAAATCTTCATAAAGGTTGATATTGCTTCCACGATATGCTATGTATCTCTTGGAAGTATTTCTTTTTTAAATTGACCAACATCTTACTGTATCTTTTTTTGAAGTATAAAATTGGGAAAGAGGAGGATATTTATTTCCTTATTCCAAGAATGCATCCCCTTCACATGTAGAAAGGATCTGTTTTGATTTTTATATATGAACAGGTCTAATGTTTTGTATCATGTTAAATGATCATTTGTGTAAATATCTAAGTTGTTAAAGAGAATTTGGTATGTTTATTTATTATTTCTAAAAGTTTTGTGGATGCAATTTGAGAGCACGAGATAGAATTTGAAAAATTAGATGATAACATTACATAATTGTTTATTGTACAAGTAAAATGAATTGTCATTATTGAACAAGTCTAGCCGCATTATAACGATCGATAACGGCTACGCATGTCGGCATAACTCAGCCGAAGTTTGGCTAAACGAGGGGAACTCAACACTCGAGTCGCAGTTACCATTAGGCAGAACAGGGCATGAGATGAGGTTTGAACCAGAATTGTCAACACAAATGTATATTTGGTACAGCTGATTGTCTCCAGATGCATCAACATTGCATTCTATGCCAGGAGTGTATCCAATTGCATTTTCAATCGCATCCGCAATGCTGGTTAAGCTGTACATGCTACCATCCGGCCTGATTCCTGTATCATTTAAGGTCAAAGTATTCGGGTCAGGGATGGATCTAGAATTTTTATTACAAAAAATACACAGGTGAATCGGGGCTTGATTCGGGTGGTAATGGAATTTCTAAATGGAATAAACAAATCACCTGCATTTTCGAGAATCTGGAGGATGTCTAGTTGATCTTTAAGGTTGAGACTCGTTTCGAAATAGCTATGCTGGTCAAGAACAGACTCTGAGCAGGTGCCATGTTTGTCCCATTCATGAGCCCAGAATAATGAGCCGTTGCCGCTAGGACAAGCCAAAGTTGGCCAACTCTGCTGCATTCTGCTAATCAAATCCGATATCTGCAGAAGCAAATATAAGATACTTGAGTACCAGCAAAGTTCAAATGTGAAATTTAATTTCTCCATGAAAACCAGGAAAATTTTAAGGCATAATTAGACACCTGGGACTCATCATAAGGGTTATTAGGGTCACAATTTGAAGGGTAAGAGCCATCATTGTAGTTAGGCCAAAGGCCATGGATGCCAAAGTCTGCTGCAGGCTTCCCTGTTGTAGGATAGCAGCAACTCTGCGATGTGTCACAATATGAACCTGGCCACTGCAATAATAATAAGAATAATGAAGTCGCTCGTACAAATGTTATTAGATTCAACTTTTACATGATAATAACCTGGTGACCGAAAAAAAGAAATTCGAAGAAAAGATTTCACATCTAACGTTTTAATGACTACAGACTAAATAAAAAACAAACCTGTGTAACAAAATAAAAGAAATCGAAGTCTTGTGCAAGACATAGTAGCGGTAAACATTGTATTAGAAAGAGAGTTATCAAGATTGAACTCTTGAACGCCATCTGGTGGTTGCTTTCTATCTCTCGATTATTCGACGTTTCAGGCGTTAAGATTAAGTTGATTGCGCTGGAGCTGTCGGTATTTGTAGGCGAAGGAAAGAATGTGAACATAAGAAAAAAATAATGTTAAGTCAACAGATTACGATCCTCCTACGATTGAGGAACATGATCAACACCTTGAGTCTCTTTTGCTGGACGATTTTTTTATCTGGGACCTTCATAACTATGAGACATATTCGGATATTCCTGCTTGGAGATTCCATGTTTTCGAGATTGATGCTTATTGTTTATTATCTTTTGTATCATGTGATAGGTCAGTATCTTCTAGTAGTTTATATGGTGTTATAATAAAATATACGATGGACTAATATTTTTTGAATTCGAAATATCCATATACAAAAAGATAATAAAAGTGAATTAAACTCTTATGGTGTAAAAAATCTCTCATAATGTTGCTATAATCCATTAAAAATGTATCAGACTTTGTATCATTGAAAACTCCATTATCGTTAACCATAATTATATTGGATGTGCTTAAATTGCATGTTGTAGGAAATCTTTTCTGTCTAGATTAGTTTTTGTTGAATCAAAATTGCAAGTCCTAAGAATTTTTGTTGGAAAGGGAAAGGTAGTTTTGCATCAACAAAGATTAATCTAGACAAAAAAAATTATGACATGCAATTTGTAAATGTGCAATGCAATTATAGTTAAAGATCATGAATTTTTTTAACAATAATAAGAAGGATCCAATACACTTTTGATGGATCACAAGAGGATTATGATTGACTTTTCATTCCACGGGAGACCCAATGCATTTTTGATGAATTATAAGAAATTGTGAGTGACTTTTTACACTATTGAGGGGTCCAATTCACTCTCGATGGATCATTGGAAAATTATGAATGACTTTTTACACTACAAAAGAGTCGAATACACTTTTGATGGACCATAGAAAGGTTCCTAGCATTTTAACCTTGAAAATTACCTAGAGTTAAACTTTAAAAATATATTTATATTTTATTTAAAAGATATATTTATATTTTGTCTTCCAAAAAAGATAAAAATTAACTATCAATAATAAATAAAAATATTGAAAATATATATTTCTCCTGTACATAGCAGGAGATATACTCTAATTTTCTTTATACGGCGTTTTCATGCAACGAGTGTAGCAATATCTTAATATCTTGCAGGGTATTCTAAAACTATTTTCTATTAAGAGGTCCATATATATCGTGATTCGACTTTGTGGTTTGTGAAGAAGCTATAATATTTCATGGAAGTTGTGAACACTGACCAAACATCCATTAATAGCCTATCAACTGATCCGTTATGTTTGGCCGTAATTATTTAAGTATTTACAAGTATTCGAAATGAAAAACATCTCTTATTACCTTCTTATACTTTTATTAGTATTTATAAACACCCTAATAATTGAGTTACGTGAAACACTTTTTTAATCACGGTACAGATGTCCTTGTTACTATCGACATATTATCTGCATTTTGTTTTGATATATCTATATACTTTGCTTTAATTTAATGATGCAAATCTCTGGAGATACCAAAACACAAATTGAGAAAGATAATAGAAATAAAATACAACTAGTCGATCAATATAGGATAGATTACCATTTTTGAGTCGTGGGATTAAACTTTCATTTCTTTTTCTTTTCTTTCTTTCTTTTTCTTTTTTAGATTGAAAATCTTCATGAAACATGATATGGATTCCACGATAAGTTATTTCTTGAAATATTTCTTTATGAATTGACCAACTTCTTGCAAGATCCTAATTCTTTTGAGTTGTCAAAAAGAAGGATATTCTTTTATTATTATTGTTTTCAATGCATCCCTTCATGTACAAAAGGAATTCGTTGAGTTTTGTGTATGAACACTTCTAATGTTTTCAAAATGGGCGGCCGCAATACTTCCATAATTAGGCATTGATATCATGTTTGAATGATCACCGATCTAAAAATTTTAGTTGATAAAGATTAGGATATATTATGTTTATTTACTATCTCTAAAATTTTTGTAGACGTAATTTGAAAACACTTAATATAATTTGAAAATTTAGACAACAACATTACACAATCTTTTTGTTATTACAAGCAAATGGATGTAATTATCGAACAAGTCTAGCCATATTAAACGTCATGTAGGCGTAACTCAGCCGAAGTTTGGCCAAACGAGGGGAGCTCCACACTTGAGGCGCAATTACTCTTTGGCAGAACAGGGCATGGGATGAAGTTTGAAGCAGAAGTGTCAACACACACGTATTTTTCGTACACATGACTGTTGCCAAATGCATCAACCTTGCATCGTATGCCAGGAGTGTACCCAATTCCAAATTCAATCGCATCTACAATGGTGTACAAGTTGTACTTGCCGTTATTCGGCCTGATTCCTATATCATTTAATGTCGAGAGCTTTTCGAATCAAGAATGGATCTAAAATTTTATATTACTAGGAGTTACACCAATAATAGAAGACCTAAGATCTTATTCTTGAATGAGAGGTGGCAAAAGATTACTTATATTAGGTTATAGTTTGATTCAAAGTTTTCAACTCAAAATACAGCTAAAAGCAAAAACTGGTTTGTTGTGTGTGTGTGAGTGGCGGGGGGGGGGGGGTTGTGCCGGTGGTTGGTCGTCATTTATGTGAATTTGAAAAATAGAAAAAAGAGTGGCTATTGCGAATTGAGAAACAAAAAAAAAAAAAAAGGGGAGTGATTTATGAGAATTAAAACAACTTGGAAAAAAAAAACTAAAAACTGAAAGTGCCAAAAAGAAGTTAAAAATTGAACTAAAAAACAAGCAGAAATGCCAACACTGAAAAAGGAAAAAGGTGCATGAACTGTAGTAGGGAGTGTCAAAACTAAAAGGGAAAACAAAAAGATTGCAACATTTTAAAGTTAAATTGCCAACCATTAATCCAAACTTAGATTCATCCTTGTAAATTAGAGGTGGCAAAAGTACAAATACTAAATATTTTGACTTAGAATAATTTTTAAAATGAAATATCAAGGGGTGGTGACTGTCAACGTACACCATCATTTTAGGTCCGTCCCTGTGCACCAATAATCTATTTTTAAAGAAGGTAGATTTGATTCTTTATGCAAAAAATAACACGAATTCACTTGATTCAGGTGGTAATTATGGTTTTCTAAATGGAATAACAATTACCTGCATTTTCAAGAATTTGGAGGATGTCTACTTGATCTGTAAGGTGGAGAGTTGCTACGAAATAGCTACACTGGTCAAGAACAGCCTCCGAGCAGGTACCATGTTTCCCCCACTCATGAGACCAGATTTCTGAGCCATTGGCGCTGGGACAAGACAATGTTGGCCAACTCTGCTGCATTCTGCTAATCAAATCCGATATCTGCAGAAGCAAATATAACAATAAACTTAAGTACCAGCAAAGTTCAATCAGTGATGAAGAAATTTCATATTTTAAAGCATAATTAGACACTAGGGACTCATCGTAAGGGCTGTTAGGATCGCAGATTTTAGGGTAAGAGCCATCGTTGTAGTTAGGCCAAAGTCCATGGATGCTGAAGTCCGCTGCAGCCTTTCCTGTTGTAGGGTAGCAGCAACTTTTCTTTGTGTCACAATATGAACCTGGCCACTGAAATAATAACAACAATGAAGTTGCACATTCAAAAGTCAGATGCAAACGGTTACATTGCTACTAACTATGGAGATAATTCTTCCATCAGGTAATCAAAAAGAAGAAATTCGAACAAAGGATTTCACATCTGACAGCCGAATGGTCCAGATGGGAAGACTAACCGTTACAACAAAACAAAAGAAGTCAAAATCTTGTCCAACACATAGCAGCGGTAAACATTGCATTAGCGAGAGAGTCATCAAGATTGAACTCTTGAACGCCATCTAATCGGTGCTATCATAAAATATACGATTAACTAATACTTCTCGAATTTAAAAAACAGTCAGAAAAATGATTCGATCTGTCATCAATTATTAAGTAACTAATAATACTTCTTAACATGCCAAGGTTCTGCCTTGTGAGGCTTCCACACTCGGTCCACTATGCCTATGGTGGTCTTAGAACATATATAATGCTAATGTTAGCATAAGCATATAGCCTCATTTATTGATAACGTGATTAAGCATACTGCCTATTTTATTAGCACAAGTAAAATATATGATACTCAACAAGATATGGTATATTATAAATTTGAATTGTTTGAAGTAAGATAATGTACAATATGCAATAAATTAAAAGATGCACCAGCTGCATGAATCATATTAAATATTTTTAAATTGTTCTCTCATCATTCAAAGCAATGTTTAAACAACAAAAAAAGTCATACCATAAGGTTGAGACAAGAAAGTTCTATTACAAAATTGTGAGATGGATCTCTTCGATCTAATTAACCTTGTTCAACAAAGTTGAAGGGATCAAATCCCTTTTAAAGCACATGTAAACAATATATAAACCGAACGGTAAGAAGGCTAACTACAACTAGAAAAGATTCGTTCCATTGCTATCAAGATTTTGGGCCACTTTGGATGGGCTTTTTTTTAAGAAAAAATACTTTTTTTTTCTTGAAAAAAGTTGTACTAAATTTGCAATAACTATTTGATTTGACTTTCAAAAAGGTTGAAATTCTGAAAAAAGCTCAAATATAGCTTTTTTTAGAAGCCAGAATTTTCAGCTGTTTTGCAAAAGCTATTAAAAAAAACGCTTTAAAAAAAACCAATCCAAATGGGCCCTTTATCCTTCGTGTTTGTGAAAGATAACTAGAAAACACGGGCTTTACAAGGTCCTACATACAGATGACAAATGATGAGATGAATATACTTTTTCTGTGGCTTATAAGATGTAAATATGGTACATAAGCTGCCAACTGCCTGCTTTGTTCTCCTTGTTCATATTTCATTTTTTTGCATCTGCATGTGAACATACCAAAACCTTTTCGGAGTTGCGTGGTCTACTGCCGCTGCTGCATTATCCATTTCAGTTTTGAGCACATCAAAGCTATATGCTGGATAAAGGGTTCTTCAACGAATTACGACCGGTTTGAAACCCAAATCAGATTGTATATCAAATCTTTTAACTACCAGTAATCTCCACAAGAGCACTCCCCGCCTTCAAAATGATGGAACCTTTGTACATCTCTTAGAATTATTTGTCTATCAAAAACAGATGATATAAATTTAGCAGCCGAGTGGCAGTCGCTGCAGATCCTAAGGTTTTTCACTACGCGAATAGTCTGTCCTGGTGGAGTATTCAGAAGCCCAAAAGTAATGGCCAATTTTTCACTGTGGTACCTAAGAGAAGCCTCCTTTTCTTCATCAACCATGCCTTGGTAAAATACTAGAGAAGTATCAGGAATGTACCCAACTGACTGCAACTTTTTGATCACCAAGTCTACAGCCTCGTGCAGCTCCCTATATTCAATTTGTGTGCCATCTCCAGAGAAGAATTCGTGCACTACTTTGTTCACCTCTATGGAACTACAACCAGGCACTTTTGCAACTCCTCTATCTTTCATATATCTCCTCAAACAGTTTACTTCTTCCCATCTTCCAGCTCTCGCACACATGTTTGAGAAGATTACATAATCTCCGCTGTGAGATTCATCCAACTCAAAGATTCGCTCAATTACCAGCTTTCCCAATTCTATGTTTCCATGGTTACTACAAGCAGATAACAATGTCCTCCAAAGTAAAGGTGTGGGCTCAATTGGCAACTCCTCTATGAAATTGTAAGCTTCATTTAAGCGCCCAGCTCGGCCTAACACATCCAACAAGCATCCATAATGCTTGATTCCAGGAATAATTTTGTAATCATCTCTCATGCTATGGAAAAATTCAAATCCTTCCTTAACCATTCCTCTATGATTGCAAGCATATAAAACACCCAAGAAAGCGATCCCATCTGGAGGAACACGAGCCATTCTCATCTCCTCAAACAAAGATACAGCATCAAAAGCGCGCCCATGTATAGCATACGCCATGATCATCGCTGACCAGGCCTGTGTATCCCTAAAATACATGCTTCCGAAAACATCAACCGCATCATCCAAGCTCCCACATTTCGCGTACATATCAATAAGTGCAGTATTCACCTTAACATATTGATCAAATCCATTCTTCTTAACATACTCGTGTATCCACTTCCCCAAGTCCAACGCGCCCAATAACGAGCAAGCTGAAATAACACTAAGCATGGTAACATAACTAGGCTCAACTCTCTTCTCCTGCAATCCACGAAACAACGATAGCACCGCATCGGGCATACTGCGCCTAACATAACCTGTTAACATCGCGTTAACAGTCACGATACAAGGCTCTGATACCATATTAAATACTTTCTCCGCAGAATCAATATCATTGCATTCACTGTACAAATTTATCAACACAGGATACACATACATGTCATTGTAAAGGCCATACTTCACAGCAAGACAATGCACTTGCTTTCCTTCCTCCAAGGCCTGAGCTTTCGCACAAGCCTTAAGGAGGGAAGGGAAGGTATAATGATCCGGAAAAACTTCAAGATCGAGCAACTTGATGAAAAGGAAAATGGCTTCAAGTGGGGTGTCACTATTAGCATAGCCACGGGCCATTAAGTTGAAGAGAAGAATATTTATATTTGGTTGGGGAATTTGAGTGAACAAGAGATGAGCATGATGCATTGAGGAGATTGTGGGGTTAGAAGTACAGAAATTTATGATGTTTTTGATGAAATTGGGGTTGTTTTGGAGTTGGGTTTTGATGGCAAAGGCTTGGATTTGTTGGAGTTGTTTCAAAGATTTGCATTTTGGTAAGAGGGAAAGTGGGTTAGTTTGTGTTTTGGTGTTGTTATTGATTATGTTGTTAGAGTTTTGGTAATGACAAGAGCCTAGTTTAGTTAATGGCGTAGCTAAGGTTGCCATGTTTGATTTTTTTTTTTTTCTTTTTTTCCCTAAGATATATAAAAACGTCTTATATCAAGAAAGTGAGAATAGGATTTTATTTATTTTTTATTTTTTTTAAAGAATAGCATTTTAGAAGAGCACAAAGATGGAGATTTTTCTGGCGTGTGACTTGGCTAGCCATGCTCTCTGGATTTTGTTTAATGTTGCTCCTAAGTTAATTTTACTAATGGTTGTTGAAAATGAGGATCCATCTACTTATTTATGAGCTAATAACAACGAATTAATTGCATATTAACTTCGAATTGTCAATTAGCATAGATAAAATAAGGTTGAGGATAAGTGATTCGACTATTTCGTTTTTCATTTTTTCCTCGTGAGAATGATAGATTCGAAGTAAAACACATTTATTACAATTGTCGTGATTAAATTTGACTGTCATAATTCCAAGCCTATCGTTTTAAAAGCCGATTAACTTGGGCCTTTAATGTCCTACAAGACTACAGCCCATGAAGCCCATAGACTAATTTTGTATTGATTGGAAGTTTGGTTGAAAGTAGGCCCAATGCTCATGTCAAGTTACACTCTTGCCCTTCTAATACTGCTGACATTTCACGAACTAAAGGATACGCCAAAGAGTTTACTTCCGTTGACTACAAAAGGACAAAAAGGAAAATTTCTCCCTCTTTTCAAAAAAGAAAAGATAAAAGAAAAAGCATAGAGCATGTGATGAAATTACCATGTTTGCAACCCCACAATAAATGCCTCTCTCTCTCTCTCTTTTTGTCGGAAAAAAAAATACATTTCTTTCTTTTTAATCTTGGATAAGCTTTTATGATTTTGGGCTCGTTTGGATTGATTTTTTTTAAAGCACTTTTTTAAATAGTTTTAAAAAAATTTTTTTTTTTAAGAAATTGAAAATTTTGACTTCTAAAAAAAATTGTATTTGAACTTTTTTCAGAGTTTCAGCTTTTTTAAAAATCAAATCAAATAATTATTGCAAATTTAATGAAATTTTAAAAAAAAAATATTTTTTCCTAAAAAAAAGCCAATTCAAACAGACCCTTATCCTTTTTCATTCCTAAAAACACAGTAGGAAAATTGAAAGAGTGCTCAATTTTATTTATTTATTTTTTTTCCATTTCTAATCTAATCCTATTGCATGCGATGATTTGACCTAACACTTTAGTTTTATGAAAAGTAATGTCAATCACTTGAATTATCAATACTCAGTTTAATTTTTAATTTCTCTTTTTCACAAATTTAAAATTTTAATTTTTTTAAAAAATAATTTTTTAACAATTTACAAAAAAATACTTTTTTTTAAAAGATGGATCTAGAAACGAACCCTACGAAATGACACATTTGGCCCCATTAGAAACCAAAAAGAAAAAAGAAGTGGGGGTGAAATGACAATTTTGCCACCATTAATTCCAAACGGTCGAAAACAATGCACAGTGCACAAAACGTCACTGATTACCAAACCTCTCATTAAAATTTATGCTCGACGCCTCCTCTCAACATTCCGCAAAATTTCCAATTAACACCCAAAACACAACAAACAAAAGACTTAAAAAGCCAAAACACCAAAACGCGTTAGATTTCATAGTGACGCATTTTCAACAACTCGCTCTTTAAAAACACGCGCGCGCACACACAAAAACACACACATACCCTATTTTCCATTACTAGTATTTCTCTTGGTTGAGCAACAAACCCGCGATTGCATTTCCGTTTTCCTCATCTCCAATTTGTGGGTATGTAATTTCACATCTCTTTCCTCTAAGTTTTTTCGTTTATCCTTTTTCCTTTTCATTTTTTTATTTTTGTAATTTTGACTTGTATTTTTAGCTTAAGAAATTCTCCGATCCCTCAATGTGATCGGCGAATTTCTTCTGACTAATGGGTTTAGTTTCTTTTTTAACCTGAAAGATTATAATGGTTTGCATTTTAAAGCTAATAAATTTGTGATCTTTGTGCAATTTTGGATTATTGGGTTTCTTTTGTAAGCCCAAAAAATTATAATCTTTGCTTATAAAACTGATAAGTAGGCGATCTTTGTGAAATTTTGGGGATAATTAGTCTGTTTTTGTGGCCTAAAAAGTCATGCTCTTTTGCATGTAAGATCTAATTTAATTTGTGATTATGGTGAAGCATTTTGGCTTGGGTAATTTGGTACATTTTTGAGGATTGCTGTTGATCTAACTGTATTGAGAAGGAAAATTTGAAAAAGAAAGGTTATCAAAGTGGGTGTTTGGATTGTGAATTTTAGGGGCTTGTTGGATGAGATTGTCGTTGTTGTTGACGGAAAGAAGATTTGATTTTTGTGAAAATTATTAAAGGGTGTTGTCGCATTACGATTTTGACGAATCTTTTTGGGTTATTTTCTTGTATAGAAATTTGGCTGTTGCCCTATTCTGGTTGTGATATTGAGTCAAGTGTGAATGGGTGAGCGTTTGGTGGTTATTGTGGATGGGCTGACGGAGCCAGAGGTGGCTGGAACTGCAATTCCAGCCCAAGGGACTGAGGTGGTGTCCCGGCCGCCTGAAATGGCCGGACCATCTTCATCATCGAGAGCAGGGGAGAAGAAGGAGAAAGAGAAGGTTGTAGCTGAGGTGGAAGAGAAAAATGAAGAATTGGATGAAGAGGCGCCGCTAATAGCAATTGCAGAGTGTCGCATTTGTCAGGAGGAGGATTCTGTGAAGAACTTGGAGACACCCTGTGCTTGCAGTGGCAGTTTAAAGGTATATCTTTTTAACACCTTTTGTTTATTTATGACATTCTACTGCTCTAAAGTATCTTTGTATATCAATCTTCTTCTTGTATTGGTTTGATTCCGCAAAGTACTTTTTTTTTTGGTTTGGTCGTTGTTGTTGATGTCATAATCTTTGGCATTTACAGGCATCTCTACCTGTGAGGTAACTCTGAAACTAAATGTTTCTTTATTTAAAAGAATATAAATGAGGTGCAAAAAAGAGTTGTTTGCTTTTCTAGTTATTGCTGGGCGATACGGAATTGGGAGAATCGTGAAATTGTTTTAAATTGCAGTTAGCCTGTGGTGGAAAATTAATGTTGTTGATAACGAAGGTTGGGATGAGTTGAAAATAGCAAATTTTGACAGAATATTCTTTGCTAAAACGTATAGAATGGGCCAAAGATATTGTCTCATGATGAAACTACCAAAAGTAAACCTTATTTGTGGTTTATTCCAAGTATTAGAACGTAAATTTGAGAAGAAAGATGAGTCCCTCTTATTAGGATTAGTGCAGATCTTCGAGGACTTTGTGGGAAAATTGTGTTCTGGTTACACAGTTCTGGAGTTTTCTCTTTCAAAAATGATGTAATGAATTATCCGGGGAACAATGTTAAATGCCAATTCTAGACTTCTAGTTTCACATATTGCATAGGCTTGTGCATCTTACGTCCTTGAGAAAGTGGAAATTGGTATTAGTCTCAATTTTGAGCCGTTTCTTTTGTGAGTAATACAACATCCCTGAACATCAATATTCTTTCATTTCAGTTTCTGAATTACTCCAATCATACTTGTGGATTATGAAAACTATGATGTCCCTCTACTGAGGGAATGCAGGTGATTTGCAGCTGGTTGTAAATTAGTATCAGTCTCAACTTTGAGCCATTTCCTTTCTCAGCATCTTGTTGCAGCTGGCTGTAAATTGGCTCTCTTTTTTCCTGAATGCACTGTTTCTAACCATCATAAAAGCATAATTGATCATATATTGTGCGATTACATGACTCTAAAGTTGCGTTTGATGTTTTTCATGTCTTCCCTTCTCACGAACTGATGGACTAGACATCTTTAAGAATTAACATCTAGACATCTGTTTAGTTTCTTTCTTTGTCTTCCTTGTCAATCACAAAAGTCTCATCCCTCTACCTTTCTCTTCTCTTTCCTCACATGTGGCTTTATCTGTTAGAATGACTGTTCTAATGAGCAAAACTCTTATGCAGTATGCTCACAGAAAATGTGTTCAGCACTGGTGCAACGAGAAGGGTGACATCACTTGTGAGATCTGCCATCAGGTTTCTCATCTCTCCAGATCTTTGTTTTAAATGTTTATGAGTACATTTTAGTGCATCACTTGTGGAGATATTTTTTATGTGCTTGTCGAAAATATAGTTTTCTGAAGTAGGTCAAAAGTTCTAAATAATAAGCTTTATCCACCTTATGAAGAATCCCAGTAATAACTATTCATGTGTCAATTTGGTTTCTCAGCCAACAGAATACTAATCAGGTGCAAGGCTATTGTTTTGCTGGATATCTTTTGAAAATTATCAACCAATCTTATGAATTGTAGATCTTCAAAATCTATGAAGTATGACCTCTTTGCACGTCAATTAACTGAATTACTGGTTACATCCTTATGTTGCATGACCTTGTTTGTCTAAAAGAGCATCCTTTGTCCTAATAAGAACTTCTTCAAATGTTAAGGCACAGTACTCTCGGAGCATCCAGCAATCGGAAATTTTTGGTTCTCCCTGTTAGAGCATGTTCTTATTCATGAGAAACGAATAGAGTCATGGCCATTTTCATATCTTTTAACTTTTTCCTTAGAATAAAGTCATTTTAGGCTATCTACTGAAATTAGGTTTTGCAATGAGATATGATATGATATGAGAAGAATGTCCTTAGACATTATGCTTTATTATTTGTCAACTTCATCCTTTTACATGATATCCCTCCTTGACATTGCAAGAATTTTAATGTGCAGCCTTACCAACCTGGTTATACGGCTCCTCCTCGACCTGAGCCTGCAGAGACTGTGATAGACATTGGGTAAGTGTTGCCCTTACAACCACTCCCCCCCCCCCCCCCCCCCACAAAAACTCACCCACCCACTCCAGTCTGGAAAACTCATGTTGATCAAGTTTTAAATTATAATAGTTTGCATGGAGGGTTGGTGTGCCCTGTTACTGTTCTGTTTCCATCTTCTTGAAGATTGCTGAAATAATAAAGTAAATACTACAATCCATATGCACTGTCAGCATGTGTCTAACTGGTAGTCTGCATATTTTACATGCCACATTAAAATCATTGACCTGGATTATGATATAATCTTTGTTGGAACTTTTGTTAGTATGTTCTTTCAGTCAGAATGAGCAATATTATCATCCTTACCTTGGAACTCGTGTTAGTATGTTCTTTCAATCAGAATGAGTGTGAGCATTTTGTGATACTAACATTCTCTGATTGGTTCAGGGGAGGGTGGCAGATTTCTGGTGCACCTATAAGTTTGCATGATCCTCGCCTTTTTGCTATTGCGGAGGCAGAGCGACAGTTTCTAGAATCTGAATATGATGATTATAACGCTAGCAATGCCAGTGGAGCTGCATTCTGCCGTTCTGCTGCTCTAATTGTAAGCTGCTAAAGTTTCCAGTTTTATCTCCATCATATCCTAGTTGCTTTTCATTTTAAGACTTACTTCAGTTGGAAATGTTTGCTGGTTGTGTTTACTGTTAGTTAGGATTATTAGTTAGGATTACTGGGATAAATTTTATTGGAAAATATATGTCTACTTGAACTCCAATAATGAAACCATATTAACCCGAGCTTCATTCCACTAGGTGATCCAAATATAAAATTGAAAGAAAAGACTATGGGTGAACTATAAAACTAGGTATTGGCTGATTTATTTTTATTGAATAGAGACTTTAATTTTGAAATTATTAGATCAGATCTGATGTTCTCACACATTCTTTTATGATGTGTTATATTATTCGATCTTGCTGAGTAGTTCTCATCTTATTGACATGTAAATTGTCTTATAGACTAATACATTTGTTTCTATCTTACTGACTGTACATTCGATCTTTATAGTTGTTGGAAGTATTGCATTCTTAATGCTAGTTTCGGCAATTTAAGTTCCCACTTAATGGAACAAGTTATCCATTCCCCTTTGAATTATTATTCCAAGATAACATTATCCAATTATTTTCCTCTCTGATTTATTAATTACCATGTGGAACATAGGAAATAAAATCTAATGAGAAGTGAAAAGACGGTACTTGCTTCTTAACCATATTTGGCACCCCTTTTTTTTTCTTTTGCATTTGTTTTCAATTTCACTTGTCAAATCAAGATTACAAAATTCCAATTGAACATGTGAATTTTCTCAAGTTTGTATGGTGGAGGATCGTTTTTTTCAAACTTTCTTCTGTGCTGCTTAATAAACCTAATGGAGTTTTTGGAAATCTTTCTGAATTTGGTTAGAAAGGTATCTCTCTTGTCGGGGATTGGGA
The DNA here is from genome assembly GCA_028554755.1 of Cordia subcordata. NCBI lineage: Eukaryota > Viridiplantae > Streptophyta > Magnoliopsida > Boraginales > Cordiaceae > Cordia > Cordia subcordata. The sequence goes on from JAPTOF010000020.1 coordinate 4,641,453, forward strand.
AGTCCAATTGTACATGTGAATTTTCTCAAGTTTGTATAGTGGAGGAAATTATAGGGCCTGTTTGGATTGGCTTTTTTTTTTTTCCAGGAAAAAACACTTTTTTTCCCCCAAAAAGTTACATTAAATTTGCAATAACTATTTGATTTGGCTTCCAAAAAAAGCTGAAACTCTAAAAAAAAAGCTCAAATACAGTTTTTTTTAGAAACCAGAATTTTCAGTTTCTAAAAAAAAAAACTGTTTTTCAAAAGCTGTTAAAAAAAAGCGCTTTTTAAAAAAGCCAATCCAAACGAACCCATAATTGTCTTCCTTTCTTTTTTTTTCCCAAACCTTTCCTCTATGCCGAAAAATAGTAACCTAATGGAGGTTTATCTTCTTGGCCAGTGAGTGCCTTTACAATTTAAATTGTTGACTGAAGGCTAGCTTCATGTTTATCTCCTCCAATTTATTCCTATATGCTTCTTGCAACTTCTTAAAATCTTTTGCATTTGGGTTTGCAGTTAATGGCTCTTCTGCTTATGCGTCATGCATTAAGCATGAGCGATGATGATGGCGATGAAGATGCATCAACAATCTTCTCAGTATGTCATAATTATATATATCCACTTATTCTAAATTACAGCTACAACTCTGTTGATAAATTTGGCTAACGTTTATGGGCATCTGCAGCTTTTCTTGCTTCGGGCCATTGGCTTTCTTTTGCCCTGCTATATAATGGTCTGGGCCATCAGTGTCTTGCAGCGCCGAAGGCAAAGACAGGTTGGTGTCCATCTAGGACCATTTTATATGTCCTGTGAAGTTCCATTTATTTTTTGGACTTCCCTGAGCTATTCCCCATGTTACCTCACTCCATACTGAATATTCACATTGATATTGCTTCATTATCGTGGTTGGTGAACAGGAGGCTGCAGCACTTGCTGCAACACAGTTTGCCTTTGTTGTGCAATCACGACAAAGCAGAGGTCTACACTTTGCAATTGCATCAGCTGCACCAGCACCTACACCGGCATCAGCACCCGTACCAGCACCAGTGTCTGCACCTGCTTCTGCTCCTGTCGCTACTCCACATCAGGAACATGTTTAAATAGACAAGTGACTGTAAAGTTGTACTGACACCACTTGTTTTCAGCACAGATTGCTCTGGTAGTAGAAGAGACCAAAAGGCTCTAAAAAGATTGAGTTTTCAATTTTTCCTGCTCCCTTCTGTTTCATGTGTATACATAAATCTGAGTTGTGTACAAGCACAGCCGCTCATTAGCTGCTAAGATAACTGGAGAGGTCAGGAATTCAGCATCTGCATCCATGTCTATTGTCAGGCTGTGCTTAGCATTCATTGATTGAACTCACTTAAAATTGTGTGTAATGTAATTTGCCTTCCATATTGGGTAATTGTTGCTTCATCTATCTCTATGGTGTCACGCAAATGTCTTGCAGAGTTGCAGCTGAGTTCTTTGCTTTTATTTGATCCTCCCAAAATTTCACCATGCTTTATATTATTAGCAGTGTGATGATATGCGTGATATTATTTTGCAAGTTGTATGGATCCATCCTCATCCTGGAACAACCAAATAACACATCGAACAGGTTTAAAGCCCAAACAAATCGGGAACAAGAAAATAACATGTCCGGGAGACAACATAAACAAGGCCCAAAGACTAAGGAAACATAAGTCCAGGCCCAAAGCCTACAGCAACTCCAAACCCAGAGCTCTGTGGCCTTCTCAATGGTGAAGGAATAGAGATTGCCAATTCTTAAACAACAGAGAATAGCCTATCTCATGCGGCACGGGTTTAAGACATATTGGATATTTATGCAATAAATAAAATGACACTCCACTAATTTTTTTTTTTTCCTGTTTTTAGTTGAAGCAAAAAAATAGTGAGGTGGATATTTTATTAATTCATTTAAAACTATAACGTTTCAATATTGATTAATCATGTGGTCACATTACTATTTTATTGAGCATCATCATGCATATTGTAAGAGAATTTACTTGAAAAAATTCATATATATATATATATATATATATATATATACACTATTACAAAAGGTTAGCAGTAGCAGCAAAGCAACAATGTTGGGTTGGCTTATTATTGATGGCAACTATTCTACTTTTCTTTTTGCTGCTAGCATGAATCAAACTTAAGACTTGTAAAATTTTAACTTGGATACTTTACCAACCAAACTACTCATGCTTCCATTTTTCATCCACAAAAAAAAAAAAAAAAAGTTATTGACGTGAATGGGCTGTGATGCTACTACGTGGCAGTTTCTGCTGCTGACACGAGTAGCCACTGACATGTGGCATCTTCTCTACATTGTTTTAACCAAAAAAAAGAGAGAAAAGTAATTTTGAAATCCAATTATTATTTAAAATTTTTCATAATAATGCTATAATTATTATTTAAAAAATATTAATTTTAATTCAAGTAATATTTGTAAATTACTATTATTTCAATAATATTATTAATTATTAACTAAATAAACATTTGAAAACACTAATTTTCTCGTGTGGCTACCTCAATTCTCATTTAACATATCGTTTTAAAGGAACCAAAAATTTTCTTCCAAACACAAACGTATTTCGAGTCTTTCCTGATGTTTCGGGTAATGAGGAAAAATAAACGGACAAACAAGACACCATATAATTAAAATGGTGTAGCCATCTAAATTTACCCTTATTTAATTTATGATTACAAAGCATTATACTTGCAAATAATATAAGATTACCAAATAATCTTACCAATTAAGCAATTTGTCTAGCTAATAATTGTGTAGCAAATGAAAATTTTGCCAGACTAAAATAAAAACTCCCTAAAATTAATTGGGGAAAATCTGTTCGTCAAGTAATTTAATTCCAAAAAATATTAGCAATTCACTTGGAAACTTTTGTGCGAGTCTAGAGTGGTAAAATGACATTTTTCCTAAACTAAAAATTAGAATCCTTTAAAATTAGTTAGAGAATTAATAGATAAGATAAAATAAAATAGTCTTTTTCGAAAAAAAATAATTTGAAATTTGACACGAAGTTAATATTCAAATATGCTTACAGGATGGGCAAAGGATGCAATGCCAAACCTCGCAATACTTGTCACATTTGTTTCTTTTTCCCCAATTGCACTGCATAGGCAGCAATTATTGTTGTGTTCCCACAAAAACAAAAATTTGGCTGCTCTTGCAGAGGAAACATGTTATATAACGATGGAATGAAATGCTTCACTTGTTTATTAAATGAAAAAAAAAAAGAAAAAGAAAGAAAAGCATGAGTTTGTTAAGTGGGTGATGTATTAAATACATAACGCATCAGTTCAGCTGCACAGCCAATGTCATAATTTAGTTTCAGTTCATGTGAGTTCAGGGCCGCCCCCGAATATTCTTAAATTCTCCCAAGAAGATCCTACGGCATATTCGCATAATCCTATAATAATTCTTCCCTCCTTTATCATTCAATCGAAAAAGTAGCAGTGTCAATTTTTCTTTTTAATGATTTGCTAAGCCAATAAATTTAGGCAATTTAGATGACGTTTTAGACCTCATTGACACAGACAATGTTTTAGTAGGTAAATTAACGTCTCAAATAACGAAGTAATATAAAAGATTCAACCAAAAAAAAAAAAAAAAAAAATTAGAGAAAACTTCTGAAAAAGATGGATAATTTAATCTGCTTCCCTGATTTGCAAATGAATGAAAAAGCCATGATGTAGCATGACTACAGATTCTGTTGATGAAGATAAAACAAACTAATAATAGAAAAACAAATAATTGTATGCCACATTAGGTAGTTATTTGAAAGGGCTAGCTAATGCTTCTCCAAGCGGTACAAGTGTTTGATATTACATCGAAAATCTTAATTGGCCAATTTTTTTTTTATAATTTTTTATATTTTTAGACTTACCTTTAGTTTTTGCCTATTATATAAGTGCATGCACATTGACTTATAAGTTAACAACCCCAATGGTATAAAAGATCGTGGAGTAGAAGTCTTTCCAGATACATTCCTCTCGTTTCTTCCCTCTTTTTCTTGCTAATTTTGCGTTATATTCTCGTGCTCAACAACCCCACACAGAGCCATGGAGAATTTTTGCAGCAGAGCCATGGTTCTGTGGTTTTTGTTATTCGTTTGTCTCAGCCTTTGTTTTATGAATACAATTGCTAAGCTTCCAAGATTTGAACACTCCGCGAATGGTGATGGAACTCTCAGTTTCTTGGTTGTTGGTGATTGGGGAAGACGAGGTGATTACAACCAATCCGAAGTTGCCCTTCAGGTGCATCTCTCGTACCTTTCTTCTTTATGTTTCCAGATTTTTTTTCTTTTTTCTTTTTTGGCTTCCAGATAGGATATCCAGGATCTTTATTAGGTCGAGAGCGGCGAAAGAAAAATCCTTTTAATACGTGCACTTCTTAACATTTGAACTTATGTTTGCCTCTTTACGAGGCTGAGGCCGCTGTCACATCAACCAATAACTTATTTGTTTCTTGATTCTGTGACTGACTGTGAGCGAAAGGAGATACCTCTTAATAGACTTTATCTAGTAGAATAAAACATATTAGATTTGGTTCTTTTATGATAGGTAATTATTAAGGAATTATAATCCTACCTTATTACATATTATCCAAGTAGTACTACACACATTACATGCATGAAGCATGATATTATGACGGTTCTGTCTCTTCTTTTCTTTCTTTTTTTCTTTTTTCCTTTTTGAATCTTTTTTTTTCCTGGTATAATTTACCTATTGCTTGCCTTTGCAGATGGGAAGAATTGGAGACAAGTTGAACATTAGTTTTGTGGTTTCGACCGGCGACAATTTTTACGACAATGGATTAACATGCGAGCATGATCCAGCGTTTGTGGAGTCATTTACCAATGTCTACACAGAAAAGAGCCTGCAAAAGCAGTGGTACAGTGGTAAGAACTCAGTTTTTCTGTCTGGAAAATTTATACGATTATCAATACAATTTGGGCGTTTTAAACTATCGATTAGTTTTGATTTTTGGTAAACTTTCCTTGCAGTTCTAGGCAACCATGACTACAGGGGCAATGCCAAGGCTCAATTGAGCCCCTACCTCAGGAAACTAGATAGCAGATGGCTTTGCTTGAGATCATTTATTGTCAATGCAGGTCAAAATCTGTTACTGCAATACCTTTCTTTTCTGGTTTTTTTTTCTTCTTTTTTTTTTTAATCAATGTTTCTTATTGAATCTTGATTGCATTGTCATCTTGTTCTTTTCTCCCCTGTTGCAGAAATTGCTGAGATATTCTTTGTGGATACGACCCCTTTCGTGAGATATTACTTTGCTTACCCACCCGAACATACATATGATTGGCGCGACGTGACGCCTCCCAATAGGTACACTAGTAAAGTATTAAAGGTAAGCAAATTTGTAATTTTCTCCACATTTCGTTCAGCTAGGCATAGCCCTGGGGTGGTACCAAAGAGCTTCAGTTTCAATTTTTGATCTTCAAGAAATTCTTTTTTCTGATATGTGTCCATTATTCAATAGAATTTTGTACATGATTAGCATGGTCTTGATGAATGTTAATCCTGTGAATAGGACCTTGAATCAGAATTGAAGAAATCAAAAGCCACTTGGAAAATCGTGGTGGGTCATCATGCTATCAGAAGTGTTGGACATCACGGTGACACTCTAGAACTCAAACAACGCCTTCTTCCAATTCTCCAGGTGATTATTGGTTTACGCACTTAAAAAGCACTTATTACATCAACTTTGGCTTATGAATGGGAAGCAGAAAAAGGAACAGATCTCCTCTCGAGTCTATCATATGTGTCTTACCTTGCATTTTGCAATTCAAGAAGTTATTTTCACGATTTAGAATCTGTAATCCGCGGTTTAGTTTTTAATGCGTCACAACCCTCCTAAAAATGATGAAATGTTTTGTTAGACTATAAATGTGTAAACTTCTGAAAAGTAGTCGACCTATCTCAGCCTGTTAGACCGGAGATTGATCAGTGCATTCTCTGACTTTGCCGGTGCTCGACCATTGGTTGACCTACAGGTTGACCTGGTATTTTTGAAAAAACTTCTTACATATTACTTGACACTTTGCTCGTGAAATTTCAGGCCTACAACGTCGATCTGTACATGAATGGGCATGATCACTGCCTTGAACACATTAGTGATGACAAAAGGTAAGAAGAAAATGCAATTTGTTACTGCTTCCTGCAAAAGTTCTTGCCATACCCCTCATTAACTCGTGTCTCTGTTGCAGCCCAATTCAATTCCTAACAAGTGGAGCAGGGTCCAAGGCATGGAGAGGAGATGTTAAAGCACTAAACGAGGAAAGCCTAAAATTCTTCTATGATGGACAAGGTTTCATGTCTGTGAAGATGACACAGACAGAGGTAGACATAGTATTCTATGATGTTTTTGGCAACGTTCTTCATGAATGGACAAGGTCTAAGCGGCTTCCTCATTCGGACATGTGAAATGCTTAAAAGCCAGAGAAGCTTATAGCTTATAAGGCCTAATTCATTCAGCTGGCTAGATTCTTTGCTTACACTCCCCTCCCTGACGGGGCTAGAACGTGCAGCTTCCACCTTGACACGACGGCGCTCTGACCGGTTATCACTCCCAACAAAAGATATAAACATTTTAGGTAGGAGAGAGTTATTAGGGATTAGAGAAAATTGACAACATAGAAATGTTGTTAAATATGTTGTTATGTATATTGCCTGGTTATCGATTGATAACGCTTATAAAGGTATTTTTCTGTTTATTTTTCCTCTCTGCTTTCAATTAATGAGGAAATTACTGATGGCCTAACCAAAATTTTAATAAAATTAGAATACTCTAAAAGATAAGAATATAAGTACTAACACACTGAATTTAATCACATAGTGGGCGAAAAAAATAAATAAATAAAGATGATAGATTGAATCATTTGGAAAGATTAACAATCGAGTAATGGTTGAGTTATAAAATTCAATCCGCATTTTGAACTCTGCAAATAACATACAACGTTGCATTGACTCTACAACTGATTAGAAGAAAAACTCTCTCTCTACCCTTCCACCCACCATGGTAGGGTTCCATGGGAAAGAAAAAGCACAGATCTGATCAACTCACCAAGGTGAATCCTGCTGAATTCTTCAAGGAACTTGAGTCTCCACACCATCTACCTCTAATGGAGGTGCTGGTGAACCAAGCTTGCATGTGCAGACCCTACTTCTTAAAGATGCAGATGCCTTTTCCAGCATTACCCTCCTCGGAAAGACCTTATCGGAGCCCCTCAGGAGCTGATAATATCCATCTTGCCCAGGAGCTGGCTCGTGGGTATGATTGCAGGGGTGGCACACCTAGATGTCTTATCAAGGTGGACTAATGGAAGGCTTATGTCACCCTCGACTGGGCTTTCATTCTCACCACACTAAGGGCGTTCAATTTCCCGGAGAAATTTGTGAATTGGATTGAATGCTGCGTTACTACATCAGTGTTCTCTGTTGCTATCAATGGTGGATTATTTGGCTATTTTGAAGCAAAAAGGGGACTGAGACAAGGAGATCCTATACCACCTTATCTCCTTGTCTTGTGTATGCGAGTACTTACTGGGATTATGGATAACATTACAGATAGTCAGCAGTTACAAATTTCACCTTTAGTGCAAAAGAGTTGAGTTAAACCACCTTTGTTTTGTAAATGACATTTTCATTTTTCCCTAAGACTGATGGGGAATTGTTGGATCTTATCAATAGGGGTCTGAATTTCTTCCAAAACATCTCAGGGCTTTAAGTCAATAATGAAAAGAGTGAAGTTTTCTTTGGAGGCTGTTAAAAGGAATTGATTCAAGAAGCTCTTATAATACATTGGGGTTTAAGAGAGGCAATCTCCAGATAAGATATCTTGGTGTCCCTCTGATCACTGGGAGACTCTCGTACCAGGACTGCGAAAGCCTCATCAAGAGGATACTGATAAGATTGAAGGCTGGACCGCTAGATGGCTCTCGTTTACAGGTAGAGTACAATTAATTAATTTTGTTCTGGCAATTGTGCGTACCTTGCACATTAGGCTCGTATGTTTGTGTTGCCTGCTAGAGTTACCAAAACCATTGAAAGGAAGCTTGCTAACTTTCATTGGTGTGGTGGGGTGACGCGAAATAGTAGCAACAAGATTGCTTGGTCGGATGTTTGTAAAACTCGAGATGAAGGGGGTTTGGATATTAGGCGGCTTAAAGACACTAGTCTTGCTGCCACTTTTGGGTACATCTGGATGCTGATATCCAATCATAACTCTGTGTGGACTAGATACACCAAAAACTACCACCTGAGGAACTTGAACATTTGGGAGGTTAACATCCCACAAAATGAAGCTGGGAATGGACGAAATACAAGATTCTGGCTTGACTATTGGCATCCTATTGGGGTTCTTAAGGATGTTGTTGGTTTGGACAACATCCTTGTGAGTGGAATATAAGCGAGTTAATTTCTGATGATGATTGGGGATGACCAGATGAATCTTTTTTCATGGACATTGCTCAAGCAATTGGTGACACCCAACCATGTGAGGGGCATAAGGATAAAATTATATGGTTGGTCACACCTAATGGTATTTTTACGGCATGGTCTGCTTGGGAGATGAGCCGAACCAAGTCTCCTCATGTTGATTGGGCTGAGACTATTTGGTTTAAAAACTCTATATCTAAGCACAGGTTTCATACTTGGATTGCCTAGCAACAAAGACTACCAACTAAACAAAGACTTGCTTCCTGGGGCTTAAATGTTGATGTGAATTGCATTTTCTGTAGAAGGGGAGCTGAAACCAGAGATCATCTTTTCTTTGAGTATTGTTTCATTCGCAAAATCGGGAATAGAGTGATAAAGACGGCCAGAGGCCCTCACTGGATTTTCAAATGGCCTGACGTCACTCTTTGGATTGCGAAGAAATGTGTAGGTAATATTGTTTATGCCTTGATCATTAAGCATAGGTTTGAAATCAATCACTTTTCATGTTTGGATGGAGCACAACATGAGAATTTTTCAAAGTCAAGCGAAGACGGAGGAACAGTTATTCGACACAATTGTGTTTGATGTTAGACACATTATTTATAGGAAAAGCAAATGTAGAGTTAGACCCTCTAATTAGTAATTTTTGTAAGAGATGGAATCTTGACTTTAGCTCTTCAGGATAGCCTTTGAGGGCTAATGTAAAGAAGTCTTTTGTACATTTTTGTGATTAATACAAATTCTTGCTTACCTAGCCCAAAAAAAAAAAAAAATCTACGACTAATAAGCCCAATACAAGCCTAGTCTTACATGGGCTTGCTTCTGGCTGAATTAAACTACTCTTTTCAGATGATCAACTATTTAAAATTTATAAACAAATTAAAATTTTTGGGTTTTGGCTCGAATTTTGGGCTTAATAAAAATTTTAGTAACCTTAGAGGTACTCTAAAAGATAAGAATATAAATAATAACAAGGCAATAGTTTTATCAATTTGATTTTTTAAGTTATGATTAGTTGTCGCTCGACATACTTTTCAGCGTAAATCTGGGTGTAATTGGATTAAGAATCGAACCTTCTTGAAATTATTTTCTTTACAATCTTTTGTCCATTCAAAAAGCTGGAGCTATTATTCTTCATAATATTGGATTATTATTATGAGTATATATCATATCATGGTTCTTAGCAACCAGTTTGTCAAATATGCATACGAAACCAGGGGCGAAACCAGGATAATATATATTGAAAAGGGCAAAATTATAAAATATCATTGTTAATTTCGAATCACATGCATGCTTTCTTCGAACTTTAGATGACATTTTTTGGACTCAAACACAAATATCCAAACTAAACGCAACTCTTTTTTGAATCACAACTTTTTTTCATCAAGCTTGTTTCATTGAGAAATAGTTAGTGTTGATTAGGATTTAGGACTCAAAAAGGAAAAAATAAATATCTTTCTATGTTGAACAATAAAAAACAACTATTAACAAAAAAAAAAAAAAGCTTCATGATATTCTTTTGAGATAATAAAAGAGAAATTGTCTAGAGATTATCTATTATCAATATAAACTCTTTTCTTTTCCAGTACCTTAAAATAAATGTCTATTTCCTTATCAACATTGCCTTGATAGAAGCTTCTCATCAATTCGAGAAATCCTATCATTCATCACTAAGGTGATCACAAATTCTTTTACATAATGTTTATTGTTTGTTATAATTAATGGTTATACTTCATCTAATTTCAATCACAATATAATCAAGACTTTTTTTTCTGTTCAAAAAATATTCTATTAAATTAAAAACAATATAAATAAGTCTAAGTTTAAAGGAGACTAGAGTGAATGAAGACTAGCACAAACAAAATATAATAACTGGACCAAAGCCCAAACAAACACAACAATTAGACCAAATTCATTAACAGCAAAACAAAAAGAACAGAACCCTTCTAGAAAACTTAAGACACGTAAGCCAATCCATGAATGCCCAACTACCCGCACCTTAGTAAGAGGTATCTTATACTATGCACCCGCAAGTGCATGTTGAAAAGTGTACTTACAGGTGTTATAAAATCATGCACTATATAATGTGTTTTTTTTTTTTTTTGTTACAATTCTTCTCTTTTCCCCTCTGCTTTATGACAAAAACTAAATCTCTCAAAACTCAAAATATAATTCTTCAATTCAATTTTTTCAACAACTCAACAAAGATATCAAATAAAATCACCGATCAATTTAATCAAAATGACCGAAACAACAACGTCCAAAGAAATAGAAAATATCAAATATGAAGCAATAATGTCCAAAAAAATAAAAAACATCTGTAACTTTGAATTGTAAGTTACGAACAAAAATATATAAATCTGATGAAGCTTTTCATGAACAAATAAAAACTGAATAATGAATAAACAATTCTGGCAGTTTCAACAAATTTTAATTACAAATGGATATTTTGATGAATAATATGCTATTGAACAAACAATAATAGCCCATAGAACAAACACTTATAAAATAGTGAACAAATAATGATATGCTACTATTATTGAACAAACAATAATAAACTACTGAATATATACCAATCCTTCAAATATACACACACACACACATATATCAGAACCAATTGTCACAAATATGACTAAACAGAGATATAGAGAGAGAGAGAAAATAGAGACAAAGAGAAAAATCGTGGAGAGAGAACATAAACAAAGAGATAAAGAACAGAGATGTAAAGAAAGAGAGAAGACAGAGTTAGAAAAAAGAGATCATAGAGAAAGAAGAGATGAAGAGAGAGAGAATAAAGATGTAGAGAGAAAAAGAAAATAGAGATAGAAAAACATCTGTGCACATGACTCCTTGTGTTCTTTTTTTTTTTTTAATATATGAAGGACCACATAAATGAAGATATACCTTATTAAAGATACACTTTATAATTTGCCTTAGTAAGACACCAAAACAACACTGGCCACCATCTTTGACAAAAGTGGAAATAAAAAATGATAGGAAAGGAGTACAACTCATCAAAATCAAAACTAATCTTTCTATCACTACTATTCAACAAGACAACCACATTCACAAAGGCACTATCACCATTAAGCTCTTGTAGCACTAGTAGAATCATATCAGAGTAGCAACAAACAAAACCAAGGAGACACCCAACAATTAAATGAATTCAACGTGACTCATTAACCTAAACAAAGGTTGAACCTTGGAAGTATAACACCTAAATAGTCTAAACATTTCAAAAATAGGGACGAGTCCTCTAGGTCTAAGGCTTGAATAGGTGATATCATAGACCACCTATTATCTTTACAATCGAAAGAAGAAACAAGAAAAGGAGCACCATGACTATGGGGTTGCCAGCAATATATGGACTGAGCCAAAGGAAAGTGGATAGTGAAAATCTGACAATGGATTCCCTCATCATTAGGGATAACAAAGATGTCACTGCCATAACCTATTTACATTGAAAATCAGAAGGACCAAAGACAAAACAAGTAGCAACCAAGTAGATGAGAAATCAAATCTAAAAGAGAAAGTCTTGACACAAGCAAATCTAGAAAACAAATCTACAAATATTGACAAGAAGCACAAGATTTGAGGAGGCCGCAAACCACCAAGACGCCCAAAAGAGAACAACAACAGAGACCATAGAAAACAAATGCATCAGACCCCTCTGTAGTCTATCATAAGTGCAAGATTCCCCCTGTAGTGCCAAAAGTCCCACAACAAGCCTCTATGGTGAGTAAAAATTTCACACTTACCCCTTACCATCTACAATTCCCTAACAGTGTTAAAATTTACATAAAAAAGGACATTAATAATCTTGGCCCACAATTCAATTTTCTTTATTATTATTATTATTATTATTATTATTATTATTATTATTATTATTATTATTATTATTATTATCAGTTAAAAGAGCTTTTGCCATTTGAGTTAATATGTTAGGCATTTAAAAATATAAAATACATATAAATAAGAAAGAAATTGTGGATTTCACGATATGGGATGGTTCTTGGCTCTAGGCAATATGTCAAAGCCTATTTTACCATATGGTAAAACGGAGAGGAATATCAGCATAGATAAATATTTTTTAAAAATATTTTTAAAATATATCTTTAAAAATATTTTTAAGTATTTAGTGTTTGATAACATCGAAAAATAAGTTAATAAGAAAATATTTTTCTATCAAATATTTTAATTGAATATAAAAATAATAATAATAATAAAAGAAAATTGAACAGGAGGGGTAAGGCTATTAATGTATTTTTTTGTTATAAATTTTAACACCGTTAAAGAGGTTATAGATGGTAGGAGGTAAATGTCGAACTTTTACTCACTACAAGAGCTTGTTGTGAGATTTTTGGGACTATAGGGAAGTTTCGTGCACTTATAATAGACTACAAGAAGGTCTAGTAAAAAGAAGAATGACCAAAGGAGATAAACTATAGTAGGACCGAGTCCAGGAAAGTGTCATGGACTTGGTTCGAACTCGGATTAACCTAAGGAAAAACATTAGGGAGAAAGGACCGGAGAGATCTTCTTTTGAGAGAGAAAAGAGAGCACCCAATGAATAGTTAATCAAAACCAAGACTAGTGCACTATTTATATCTAACAAATTTTAAAGACACATGATGTATTATTCACGAATTAGTATAACTAGTAAGAATTTTGAGAACTAAACACGCTTATTGCGATTGAAAAACTAAATACTTTTTGAGCCTTAATTAAAAAAAATTATCATGATGTATTAAAAACTTTTTAAGACATTTTGACTAATTAGTTTTTGAGATGGAATTCCAATGATTCTTGATAATTAGAGCAATTGTTGAAGGGAACATTTTGAGAAGGTGAAATTCTTGAAAACATAAGGGGTCGAAATAAATGAGATTAATGGTTAATTAAGGCTCAAAATGCAAAACTAGCCACATCATATTCCAAATTTTTTTTTTCATATACGAGGTGTCCAAACATGTATATGCCATCATTCAAGCTAGGACATGTCTTCTTGTAGGCATGTATATTGTATAGTCTTATCTCCCCCTTGTCTCTAAAGTAGATATTGTTTAACGATCTCAAAGTGCAACAAGCATCTCTCCTTTAAGACATGCCAAGGTGACATTCTCTTTGCAGTGTCCCACCTTGTCTCTCGAATCAAACCTTTAGCAAACATTATATATGCTGAGCTTCGATTCTATCCAAAAAAATAAACTCTGTGCTCAAGTAAGCATTTAGATTTTGGATATCCAATAACAATTTAGGATATAGACTACTTACATCTTGGGTTGATTGCCTAACGTTTTCTTCTAGAGAAAGGAGCATTTGAAAGTTATTCTTGGAATACTTCTTCTATCATCTACTTGAGATATTGCATGAGGCTTCTTCCATTGGCAAGAACTTGTTTGTATTTATTCATCACATAAACTCCAGCAATTTGGATCTCTTATATCGTGATTATTGGTGATAAAGTGAATTAAATGAAAATACAATTACGATAAAATAATGTGAATCATTAATTACGTGTGAAAATCAAATAATTACGTTATCACTCTATCAATGTTTGAACATTACGTCTTAATTGGGGGTTGGGATAAAAATATACCCCTCTAGATTCTAATGAAAGCATCAAGAGAAGATGTATTAAATAAGTACATCATCTTGTAAAGGTACGTCACCGTACCAAAAGAAAGCGCAAAAAGGTCCCATCCTGCAATAACCTATTCACAAAGGAAGTTTCGACCAAAAAAGAAAAAGAAATAGTCACAAAGGAAGTGAAATTAGGCAATGCCACGTAAGAGTTGTGGTTTGAACTTGTCATGCATATATCTCGTTATATATTTAATCACTGATTTGCTTGTTGTTCGTCCAAATTAGAATTTAAATTATGGACACAAAAACCAAATCAAGTCTTGTTTTATCACATATCTAAAATATACACGAAAAAAAAGAAGAAAAGGGGGATAGAGATAGAATATTGTACATATGTGATATGGATTATATCAAATGGAGCAATAGGATCTGAGAGTGGTGTCTATATTTATTAATTATTATAAACAATCGCTTCTACAAAATTTTGAAGTTTTTTACTGTGTCTTATTAGACGTCCTATTTTGTATGGAAAAAGCAGGAAAATCTGTGTCACATCTCTTAGGCAATTAATTTTTGGACATTTGGAGAGAGAGAAAAAAGAAAAGTGCTAAAAAACCCTAATTCTTGGACATGGATGTATCCAATCGATGGGCTTTCACCGACCCCAAAATTCTTCAATAGAATTAAATATCTATTTCTTATAATTCAAGAGTTTTAATTAAATCCGATTAAGAAATTAGTATAATTATAAAATTAATATTATAACTCCCTCAGAGAAAAAGAAAAATCCTCTCCCAAGCCCCTACTCGTGGAGTATGAGAAACGTAAAGCAAAAACACCGTTAAGCACTTCAATTGAAGGATTAAAAGCTAAGAATCAACCCACTAAAACCTTCAAAATGAGGTTGCATTGTTTGGACCATGACCATATACATTCTCCCTTCATCTTAAGACACCCCATTAAATCTCATCATGAAAAATTTCACTAAAGTATGGAACCTGGCTTTAGAATATTCCACTTTGCATGTGATTTGGTAAAAATAGTGTATAATATATATATATATATATATATATATATATATATAAAAGCCAAAGAAGAAGTAAAGAAAAAGATGGTCCACCTAATAAAAAGAGAAAACAAAAATTGCAAAATTTAAAGAAAAGAAACACATCAAGTGGATCTTCTTTGGAACATTGAATAAAGAAGCACAAGAAACCAGGAGTGTGATTTACGTGGCATAGGGAAGAGAGCTTGGAATTCTAAAGTGACATCTTAAAATGGCATAAAGCTTGTGTTTGGTTTTTTTTTAGAAGGATGTTCTATTTCCTCCCTTCTTTTTCATCTCACTTTGCTTTTATGACTGCTTACCAAGTACTAACTTTGAAGGTTTTTGGCTGCTCAGCTCTCTCCCCACATAATCTTTCTTCATAACTAAGGAAGGTTGATTTACAATTAGGTCCTTTTTTATTGTATGAAAATTCGATTGTTGTACGTGAATAAATAAATGAATTTATGGTGGTATAAGATCGGAGCTTATATCTTGCCGATTCATGTTCGGTTTATCGTTGAGAATTTATTTAAAAAAAAAACTAAACTTGGTTCTTTCACTTCATCATTGCGTATTCAACAATCAATCATAGATCGCACCTGAAGCAAGAAAATGAAGATTTTAATTATTTCATGCAAATAAATAATAAATTTCATGACAAGGTATTATTCGGTAAGACAAATCTAAATCGAGGCACATGCACACGTAAGCTGGTCAAGATGACGTGGCGGTCCAAGTGATGGAGTTGGTCTTCCTAAGGAGACAAAAGCAGAACAAATGATAGAGATGTAGGGAAGCAAAATTTGGGGAAAAAGATGCTTAGCTTCTCAAGGATGTTGTTCCAAACACTTTATTCATCCTAGTCAGATTCTTTAGCAACAGCCTTAATGTGCTTAGATTTCAGAGTTGTATGATTGGGGTGAATCCAAAAACTGTTATTCTGGATAGTACTGGGCCCCTCCTTGTTTGCTTTAAATCCATCCCCATCCCAATTCTCAAACGAATGAATCATCTTTATAAGCTTATGTCTACAGGAATGGATCACAACAGCTGAATCCTTCCTGAAAGGAAAGAAAAATACAATTATCAGCATTCAATTTTCTGGAAGAAAGAAAGAAAGAAAGAAAGAAAAAAAAATGCTGCTTTATCATCATAGATTGCTTACAGCAATTTTTCTCTGCATATTGTTACTAGCAATTCAACCTAGCAAAGTTTCAGGCTTTGGAAGTGCAGATCTTGCTCTGAGATTGAGCAAAGAAGATCATGGGCTAATAGCGACGAATCGGCATATACTCAAGGCAGTTGCCACAGAGGGCCTGGATGCTAGAAAGAAACCAGCTGCTGCAAGCAAGAAGCTTGATCCAAACAATTCGAGCAAACGAAGAGTTCGAAGAGGATCAGACCCTATTCATAACAGGTCATGATAGTAATGCAAATGGCATCAATTCGGAAGGAAGAGAATGAACGCAAAGAACCTAGATGAAGGTGGTCTATTCTATCCGCATTGCTGTGCCCTTTCATGCAGACTGGTTGAAACATTTTCGTTTTCCATTTTGGAGGTTTTGATTTAGAGGTGTATATATATATATATATATATATATATATATATTCAAGATTTGTTAGAAGCAGCAAGTGTTCAATTTGAGCCAGCAGTGTCTGCAACAGCAATGTGACTTAGAGGAACTACAATTGAAGCAGGCCCTTGATCCAAAATTACATAGAGTTCTCCACTTCAGAAGATTTGATCAGTTTGGATTCATTTTTTCCTTTTTTTTTTTTTTCCCCTATTTTCTTTCAGATGTAATGATAATTTATTTGTCAGCCATTGTCCCACTCCCAGAATAGTGTTTTATACATTGAGATTTGATTCTTTAATTCTACAGCAAGTATTCTGTTTCAGTTTCAGCTGACAACAAACCAACAATAACCGGTCAGTCATTTATTTTTCGAGTAAATTAGAAAAAGGACAAGGGGGTGTTACGCGAATCTCCACAATACAGTGTTCAATACGCAGTTTCAACAAAACAAAGAGGAAGTTCTGTACCTCACTCTTTATTTTCCGTTGATAATTAGAAGAACACGAGATCTGCTAAACATACCCGTAAGAACTGAAAGCTAGAGCACGAACATATGATTTGTTCTGTCAAAAAAAAATTTAAGTTCATGACCAATGTGATGAGAAGAGTATTCATTTTCCTCTGCTTTTTCAGCATTTCATTCGAGAAGCTAAGCATGAGGGGAAACCAAATTCAACTTGCAACAGTTCTATAATTCATTCTGCCCCACATTACTTCTGCAACGTTCTGTTTCTGTTTATTCCGCGATGCCCCTCGGTCTTAGGCAATGCTCTCTCCAACATTGATTATGCATATGTTAATCCAAGTAATCGACTACTGTCTCTGTAAGTTTTACATTTTGGATCAATTAATTGAACTTAATATTTTGATAAGTTAATGATTGAACTCGGGTCATTACATATGACATTGGAGCTGCTTACTAGAAGAAAGAGAGCGTTCCCCCACGACCCAGCTGTCCTGGAATATGATCGGCGAGACCATCGTGTCTTTCCAGAAGTGGAGCTCGTATGAATGCGATCGATTAGAAAAACATGTGTCTTTGCCCCCCACAAGTACCAATTTGCTTGTTAGATTCGAGGTGTAACTAAGGAAACTGAAGTGACATTGATGTTAAAGGAAGTACAATAGTGGCTTTACCTAAAATAGCCAGCTGGATTTTGGAACAACTTGGTACTTGGTCAAGTGAACGAGTTAAACGGAAACATGATTTGCATGTAGGTCCGGATTAATGATCTATTTGTTATACTCTTATTTTAAGATTTTTATCTTATTAAAATAAGGGCATATCTTATAAGATTTAAAAAATTTTATCATGCGAAAATTTAAAATAAAATCATATTTTTTATCTTATAAGAAAAAAGTAATCCATCTTATCTTAGTTTTAACAATTATAGAATACATAATACATGTGATAAAATATCTTAAATCTTATCAGATATCTCCAAATTTCAATAGGATAAACATCTTAAAATAAGATCATTCCAAACATACTATAAAACCATCTCCTACTTATCGGTGTCTTTAGATGATTAGGAAGCGAAATTTTGTCTATTTATATTATAAACCATTAATATCTACCATGTAATTTTAAATTTTGAAATTCCTTCTGGTTCCCTTTTATCATTATATTTTTTTTCTTTTTATTTTATTTCCTCTCAATTACAATCATCTAATGTGATATGGATGAATAGAACTGCACCTTCTAGTTATTCGGAGACACCAATAACTAAAAGAGAACCCAAATTCAAACCAACCAAGACATATATATAGGAAAATCTTTGCAATCTCGTCTAGTTCAACCGAATTATTCAAATTTAATATTATTATGGCACATATCCTAATAAGAGAAATCTAACAGTTGTGATCAGTTTTCTTTGGTCTCTATCAACACCTAACACCCTCGGCACCAGTGTACTCTTAGAAGGGATTATCGTGTGGCAGACCAAATTAACCTACATTGCCTTTTTGAAGTGATTCATGATATTTCTCTTTATCAAATTTGGCATTTGTCCGATGATCTGTATATTTGCAGTTCATAGCTGATCTTATCGAGACTCCACCAAAATAATCTTTTTTGCAGCTTACGACTGTTACAGAAGAGGTTTAACATTAGCAAAAAAATATAAAAACATCATGAAATAATTGTCGAGAAAAAGAAAAAAAGAAAAAAGATACGCAAAATTTACTTGATCCCTTTTTCGAGAGTTAAAATACTGCTTCACTGAGGTATAATATGGTGTTGGTGTCCTAGGAAAAGGTTTATTGTGGGTTGTATTTCTTTTGGTCCAATCCCACAGACCACAAGAGCGTGACTTGGGCCGCTCTACTTCCATTTTAACAGAGGATAGAACCCCTACCGATGAGCGGTATAGATTGAG
Organism: Cordia subcordata; assembly: GCA_028554755.1. Taxonomy (NCBI): domain Eukaryota; kingdom Viridiplantae; phylum Streptophyta; class Magnoliopsida; order Boraginales; family Cordiaceae; genus Cordia; species Cordia subcordata. The sequence continues at coordinate 4,660,501 of JAPTOF010000020.1, forward strand.
CAGTTGGTCTATCCATGTTCATGTATAAATCAGCATGTCCATTTGTGAAACTGAAAGAAAAAATAAAAATGCCATACATGTATTATTTTTATTGATTAATCAACTAGTTTTTTCAATTAATATTGTCATATATTGTTTTTGACAATAATTAATAAATATACTTTTTTTTTATTATTAATTTTAGCAAACCATGAACCCAAAATTGCATTCTGAGTGTTTATGTTAGACAAACAAACGGGCCAGGGGCGAAACAGACGGACAAGCAACACAAAAACAAGACAACAGGTCAAATTCCAAACCTACAACACACTAGACTCTTGGGCCCCTAAAGGCCCACAAACTCTAAAACAAAGAAAGAACTTAGCCGCCGACACGACACAAGCATGCTAGGAAAAACAATCAAACAATCGAGACTAGACCCTTCACTAACAAAAGGGGCTCCGCATCATCATCCTTCAACGTCAATAGAGTTACCAGTTACCAGTACAATGCCATCCCTAAAAAGGTCAAAAGACTAACAAGAAGGTCAGCTAAGGCAGCACCAGAGATGAAATACCACACAGTAGACATGAAAATCATTAACAGACCAGAGAAGAGATACCACACAGTAGACGTGAAAATGAGTTCAACAAGACTTATAAACTTGGGCAAAGGTTAGGTCTAAAAAATTTGACATCTAAATGGTCTAAACATCCTAAAAGAAAGAATGAACCATCTAAGACTTTGGACTTCAAAAGGTGATGGCCAAAGATCACTCTATCACCTTTGCGACAATGATAAACAGTAGGGACACAAGCATTAAGTAAAAACAGCTGCAAGCAACACATGCAAGAGACTGAATTATGATAGAAGAAATCTAAGGCCATGAAATGACAGTAGACAACATCCGGGAACTCCATAAATAAAATCCATCGAGGCACACCAAATACGACGAAACAAAGCCAGTGACAACACAGATCAAGAAAAAACCTGAGAACTGAAGATCAAAAATAAATTTGTGATCATTTGACTCAAAAGACAACCCACATCTAAGATACCACATTTAACCAAACACATAACTGAAAAGGAACAACAATATCCAAACTATGAAAGGAACAAAACAACGACAAAAGACAAAAAGAAAGGGCAAGACGTAACCAAGCCAGGAAGGTCTCACGGGCTCGACCCATAGAAGGAAACCCTATGAAGAACCAAGCCGAGGAGAGACTATGTAAGTGCCTTAATTCTATATCAGATACTATGTTCGTGCATGAACTTAACATTAGATACCATGTATGTTGTTATGTTGATTTCAATTTAGTAGATTAATACAGATGGGGTAAAAAGCCCAACAAGACATCGAAGCCCATTAAGGCCAACCCGACCCCACAGCTCAAGCACATCAACCCGTTCCCGAAGCCCGACCCGGTCCGGTTTCCCACATAGCCCATTTAGGTGAAAAGTCACTAGAATATTACAAATAGATGGCGCAGGCACCAAGAGCTTTTGGTTCGGAGAATGAAAAATTATTCCCAAGAGTCACATCTCCAGAAATTTGATTCTTGAGAATGTGATTCCTGTGAATGATCTAAAAAATGTTTGGTACATCAAAAATATTCTCAGGAATCATATTTGTTTAAAAACTAATATTGTTGGAAATTTTGAGTTATTTTACAAAAATGTCCCTTAATTATTATTATTATTATTATTATTATTATTATTATTAATTTATTTCTTAGATTTTAATTTTTTAATTAACTATAAATTAATCTAATTAATTAATTATTCATTTTTTATCAATGATTTTTACTTAATTAATTAATATTTAACTTTTACTTAATTATTATTTAATTAATTAAATATTAATTTTTTAATTTAGTTTACTTTTTCAAATAATTAAATAATAAACTAATTAATTAATTTATTAATTATTATTTTAATTATTATTTTATTAATTTTGAATTGATGATTTTTTTTAATTAATCATTTACTTATTATTTATTTTAATTATTTTATTTTTATTTTTATTTATTTAAATTTTTTTAAATTAATTATTAATTTTTATTCTTAATTATTATTTGTAAATGAATTATTAATTATGCTTATTTTTATCAACAATTTTGCCATCCTTGTCCTCGCCTCAGACTAGGGGGTGCTTATCGTGTTTTAAGATAAAGCTTTTATTATTATTTATTAATTATTTTTTTATTATTGTTAATATTTATCATAATTAGAGGGTCTTAAATATGGGATTTTTTTTGTCTTTTTAATTACTTTACACATTTCAACTCAGGAATGTTGTATTCCCATCCCCTTGCATGAGAATGTAAATTGAACAAACCATGGGAATATTGCATTCCCAGGAATACAACATGTCTGAGAATCATTTTTCATTCTGCGAGCCAAATACGGGAATATCACATTCCTGAATTTACTTTCTCAGGAGTCTTCCATGATTCCGTGAACCAAACTCTTCCTTCCATGATTCCGTGAACCAAACTCTTCCTTCCATGATTCCGTGAACCAAACTCTTCCTTCCATGATTCCGTGAACCAAACTCTTCCTTCCATGATTCCGTGAACCAAACTCTTCCTTCCATGATTCCGTGAACCAAACTCTTCCTTCCATGATTCCGTGAACCAAACTCTTCCTTCCATGATTCCGTGAACCAAACTCTTCCTTAGGGTAAAGTTATTCTCTCCATGGTATATCTTAAACAAAACATTCTCTGTAGCCAAATATTCTTTTCCTTCTAAGAAAACCACAACTCAATATTTAACTTGATTGTCGGAAGGGTTAAGACCGGATCCTCACTAGTGTGTATCCTTTCGTTGCAAGTTAACCAGCAACAGGCACAGGCAACTAGTGTTTCAACAAAATTTAGTAATCACTGGTTCTTGCAAAAATCATTATCTTTTAGAAAAATATTGAAAAAAAAAAGAGAGAAAGCATTGACGAATTATAAATTTAAAATTTAAAAAAATAAATTTAAAATTTCTTTTTTTAAATAAATCCAAACAAGCACATAATGATCTTAACCCTTGCAAGACCGTAAATAACTTTTTGGGTCACGAGAAGGGACAAAATTTCTTGGAAGTCTCTTTCTTTCTGTACACAACCCGTTGTGACCATAGGCGTCCTAAACACATTTTTTTGACTTGGTTCGATCGCGAAATATCAAAGAGAAATTCTAGCTTGTAGCTTCATATGTCAAAAAGCTTCTTCCACTAATTATAAATAATAACCAAAAGCAACATCATGAACCATGTTAGCCAAACTTTGCATCTTTAGTAGGCGTTAATTTAGTGGTTAATGATATGAAGTGTAGAATTAAAAGGACTTAAGTTCAATTTCCCATTAATAGGGTAGCTATTTGTCCAATTATACACTAATTTATGTTGATTAACCATTAAGACCAATAATTAATTATAATTAGTTATACAATTCTTCTCGCTCATAATGTTAATCGTTGTATAGTGCAGCCTTATCACAATATAGTTATTTAATTCGAACAAATTCAAAACCTTAAATATGGTCATCTCATGATTAACATTAGAAAACAAATGCTGCCGCTTGAGCCATCCAACCAAAAAATGGGAAGAGGCAGGTCTTCTTTTGTTTCAAAAGCCCGCATTCTGCTTGCCTTAAAAGTTCGGATTACAAGATAACATATTAAATTACAGGAGTGTCACAAGATTTAGCTACCTTATTTGAGTTTCAATTTGATAGAGGATTAAATACACCACAAAAATTTACAAAACCAGCCCGTAGTAGGGAAAAATATGTGGAAAACAAGAAATAAAAATTAAATATAATAAAATTTATCATAACTTACATAATTTTAGAACTCGATTTTCTTTTCTTTTCTTTTTTTTTTTTGGTCAAGATCAGAAGTATATTACATGTACAACGTCTTGTTGCAATAACTGGGCTAACTAAGGGGGAAGGCAACGCTGCCAAGACACAGGTAGGTGCTTTAAATTTGGCTGTCACTTTTTAAAAAAAAAAAACGTCCATATATTCCGCTTAATTCTTTCAATAATAAACAAATAATAATATTTAAACAATAAAGTAATAAATTAATATGATAAGAATCTGACAAAGGCATTAACTGCCTAGCTATCTCTGAATAGAAAGGGTGCAAGACTACAGAGACTTTATGGTATTAAAATATCGAAACAAAGATTAGAAAGCAAAGAAATTAGCTAGGGTTCTTGGGTTTGCTTCATCCAAACTCAAGAAAGTCTACTTCTACCTACTGCTCATCAATTGCAATTAGTCCCCCATTAAGACAATGTTTACATGCATCAAAGAGCAGAAGTTATCATCTTCTTAATCAAAACAAAACAAAATTGCAGAATTCATTTGCCTCCACAATTTGCATAATTATATTCCACCTCAAAGTAAACAAGTAACCTAGTTCCTAATCATCTAAGAGGTTGTGTTTATAAGCACTTAAAATAGTTAAAAAAAAACCCTTTTATATAAAGTTCTTATGAACACTCAAATAAATATTGCCAAAACCTTCTAATTAATATGGCCTCCAGGATCGATATACGGATCAAACTTCGAAATTGACTACAAGCTAACCCCCCAAAAAAAAAAAAAAAGTCTATATATGTGGTGTTTTCAACTAAGCAACAAAATGAGAAATTTTTCCTGAAAACAGATAATGTTATGAATATAATTCCACTAAAGGATAGGTAATAAGATTATAAAGTAACAATTAAGAAAGAGTAAAATTTGGAGTCAGCACAAATTGGTCTACCTAAAACATATTTGAACCTTTTATTATATGTTAATTTACTACAAATTCTGAATTAACAGTAACTAAAAACTATCAGGACCAACTTGTAATAAAACATGATGAATCCACCTCCTAACTCCTCTTTTCTGTTAATTTGAGCTCAAAATCAAGTCGATGAAGATGACCCAATAGCAGAATCATGAAGATGAACATCGCCATTATTTTCAGTTTGACAAAGCCTACTGCTTATCTTCTTATTCGCATCATTGTTGCTGCTGCTATTGATGTCGTACCCATTATTATGAAAGGTAATAACTGTACCATTCTCAATGCTGCTACTGTTGATCATGTCTTTCTTGCCAAAACTGTGCTTGTTGTTGTGCATCCAGACCTTAAGCACTCCTCTAGCAACCCCTATATCATTGCAGAACTTTTCAACCATGTCCGCGTCGCTTTTCTGCAATTTCCAGCCTAGTTTTTCTGCAAAAGCATGCATTTTCTCTTTCTGCTCCTGAGTGAACTTTGTCCTCGACCGCTTTCTTGTTGCCGGTGGCGTTAGCGGAGAAGACACATGGTGGTTGTTCGATGGCTGCTGCCGCTCATCACCATGCACGGCGGTGCTTAGGCTTAAGAGCATGTGGGGTGGTGCATACGATGGTGGTGGTGGTTGTTGTTTTAGGGGTTGTGGAGGCGGAGATGGTGATCGCCATGGGTAATCAAGAAAATGGATGGGGGCGGTGGTGGGGTAGGAGTATCCATCAGGTTCACGGCGGTGGAAGTTGCGGTGGCAGCCACAAGCGGCGCACTTTAGGGAGGAGGCGGGGTCGTCGTTGGCGGTGGAGGAAAAAGTAGGCATGAACTCTCCACAACCGTCCACGGCCTGGCCACCAATACTGGCGGCATGGTTTCTCAAACATTCTTTATAAGTCACCACCACCGTAGATGGTGGTTGGTTGTGGTGTTTCTTGGGTGGCCCATTGGTGTAAGACAAGGATTTCGCAGGTTGAATTATACGTGGTGGGGTATCACACTCAGAATCAGCAGATTTTGTGGGGATAGAGGTGGTGGTTAATTCCATTTTTTTCTGTGAATAGTTTGTTTTGATGGTTAGGGTATATATATTAAACCCTAAAAGGCTTATAGAAATGGAGGTGAATTAGTGATGAAGATATTTTGGAGGTGATGATGAGAGAGCTTACAAGTTATAAGCAAGAAAAAGGAGCTTACTGAGGATCTGAACCACTTGTTTGTGGAAGCTTAAAAGTTTTTTCCGAATACACTGCTTTTTTAAATATGAATGGGGTTAAAAGTTGCGGATGAGATAGAGACGCAAAAGTTAGCTATGAGCAATAAATATTGTCTGAATTCACTTTGTTGATTTCAATTAATTTACAGGCGTGGTCACCATGTGTATAATGGTCAATTGTATGTATACGTGGCACAAGCATGGCAAAAGGAGAAATGTTTGACTGCCACTGCATTTTCTAGTTTGTAACGTATTTTCTTTTTAATACTTCATTATTTTTTTTATTAGTGTTGAATTTATTTGTTGATAAGAATTTTGATCATTTTGTATTCGAGTTGATATTTGTATAATTTTTTTTGGTCCTAACTAAATATAGTAAACATAGATATATTTTTTAAAGTATCTTGAAGCTACTTGTAATTAAAAAGTTAATTATTGTTTACTAATCTTGTTGTATATTATTTATGATGACTTCTCTAAACCAAATTGGAAATTTGTCTTTATTGGAACGAGCACTCTTTAGAGTCTAACACATGGCCTTAATAAATATATCAATGCAGAGGTTTATAAGAAAATTTGACCAACTAATGTGATTATGTTAATTGTCTGTACTAATAAAGTGGTTAATGTTAGTTGTTTGTCTTTTGATGCACCAGCTTTAAGAAATTTTAGATTGGCCAACCGCAACTTGTTATATCTACTTTAGTAAAAAAAAAAAAAAAATTGGTAAATTTATTTGACATATTTAACATTTTTAATGATCACGTAAAATTGAATTTAGCAGTGAAAAGGAAGTTTGCCAATAGATAAGACCTCACATAAACATCACATAAAATCTATAGCAAGCATTGGTCACTTCTATATCCGTTAGTTATTCATGTCGTATCGCTCATATATTAAATAGGTAAAATAAGGATGGTAATAAGTAATTAAATTTTATGCCAAGAATAATAATTTAGGTGACAAATTAAATATGAAGAAAGAAAAAAGGAACCACTTTAGGATTTATTTAACTAAAAGGTGTAAGATTGAATAGTTTCCTTTTTTTTTATTTGAATATGCAAGTGATTTAGTTTTAGCTAAGGACATTGCCATATATGTTACATATTCATTATTATTTACATGATAGTAGTACTATAATATATAATAAGAGGATACATCTCGAATTTAGAAAAGAAAAAAACTTTGACCGGGCAAGGATTTAAGCTGAAATCCATTGAACTTATTTAATGGAAAAAAAAAAGGAGTCATTTGGGAAAACCTAATATGATTATGCACTCCTTGCGGCTTCGCATATTTTTTTCCCTTTCTTGAAGAAATAAATATTATTAACATATAAAAAATTTACAATAATGACTAATACAAAGAAAACTAAAAAGCTATAAATCACTACAACTTCGTATAGTGATATACAATGTGGCTTCGTATATCACTATCTGCAATGCGTTTTCATACTTGACTGAGATTATGAGAGGTTCACATGTGTTACACGTATTATTATCTTAACCGGCCAATTAATTTCTCCTCATCTGCTCCAAGCATGATAACCAACATCAAATTGAGAGCAGAAATATAGCAATATGTGTGCCCGTGTGTGTTTTCCTCCTGTCGCTCTTATATGTTCTGCAATTCTTTTTGGGTTGGCTTCACATTGAGCATCCATAATAACCATTAATGTTCTATTTTGTTTAATGTAAGCACGAAAATACTTATCTCCTCTCCTTGATTTGGTTACTAATTCAGGTGATATATATATATATATATATATATATATATATATAATGGTTGTGTAAATTGGCTGCCTAACTACAATCATCATAGACATTTTGGTTTTGAAACTGATATGGGTGAAGAAATCCCTCCTACATCATTAAAAGTTCAAATCTCCTCAGTGTGCTGGTCGAATAAGATGAAGGTGGATGCATAGGTCAAGGGTCAACTTATACTTGCGTGTTGGTTACGTAAGCCCTCCTTGTTCTAGGTGGGGGGGGGGTGGCTAAACCTTTTATACCTGGTTGATGGATGTGTACACATTTCCCTATAAGGTAAAGAAGGAGCAGGGCTTTCCCCCCATAGTACCTCCGATGGTCAAGTCAATTACAAGGATCCATGAATTTATGAAGATATGTTCGAAACTGCTATGAATGTGCTTCAAGATGTGTAGAGAGAATTCTCACCATTTCTTACCTACTTTGCTTGAAATATGGCTAGGTATCTATAGACAGTGATATGCGAGACCCGATGTTTACCCCAAGTAAAGTGCTGATTGGACTAACTTTGATTGTTGACATGACAGATGCAGCTACTTTGGGAAAGAAGCCACGTACCCACTGGAGAACTTAGCCTAGGCGTACCTTTAGTGGGAGCGTAAGATTTTCCTTAGTTACCAGCATACACGTGGGCTTAGGGCCCTTCCTTTTGTATATTCATGTGTCACTTAAAGATTTGCACCCTTGTCTTGATAGGTACCTTGTATATACAAAGGGGCGTACTCGTAGCTTGAGGGTACGCCTGGGCATAATAAAGAGGGCGGACGCGTACCCTCAGGTCCGCCGAGTGGACACTTAGAAATGCTCATTGGGTGGACCCGTGTACCGAAGGTCGGCCCGGTTCTTCCACTTGTCCTCCCCCCCCACTTGCCATGTGTCGCCCTTCTATTGGACCAAGTGGCGCACCATATCAAATGCCCGCTTTTTGGGTCTTATACAACACTTGTTGTTTGAATAAGGGCCAAAAAAACTACCAAGTTTAATACGGCATTTCCTTTGGATAGAATTGTTCCGGAACGTCTCGCTACCTTTCCTTGGTAACCGACGACTTGTTTCCCACGCTTAGTCTATAAATAGGCCCTTCTTCTTTCACTTCTCTTCACTTTATTTTTACAGTTTCATAATCTGCACTTCACGGTCATCCCCCTTGCTCCTGTTGTCGACCTCGTGCAATGCCTCCTCTAAGGTAAGTAAATTACAACACCCCCTTGATTTGTTTTCACCGTACGCCGTCGAGGTACACTGATGGGTCCATTCCCCCTAATCGAGCTATGCGGCTGATGCAACACCGGAAGGTCCGCCTTCCTCGCATTTGGCCTCAACCTGTTCTTTGCGTATGCTGCCCTGAAATGTTCGTTCATTTCTCTCATCATCTCATACCAGATGGACGCTATCCGGAGAAGCTGCCTATCTCACTCTCGATCTCCACATGGCAGACGCTACCTAAGAGGGTCTGCCACTCTCACTCTTGATCTTGCCTTGCCTCTTTTGGACGTTATTTAATAGGGTCCGGCCGTCTCTTGTAAAACTTCATCTCGATGTTAGCACAATGTAGAAGAACTGCCTATCCTTAGAGTCACACCGGGTGAACGTGTCCCAAACAGGCACCATCGACCGGACGTTTCCTAAAAGGGTCCGTCTCCTCTTTCGAACACGGATGCGGCTTAGGCTGGCCGCTCATTCATTGCGACAACCACTATCGAGCGGATGCTTCCTACGAGGGTCCGTTTCCTCTTCGTTCGTACCAACAACGATCATTGAGATTTAAGTCTACTCATTCTTAATAGCCTGCGAGATCCAATTCCTTTATTCACAGAGGATACTGGTGTAAGCTTTTCCCCGGAAGAGCGCAGGCGACGTAAGCTCACCAGACTCGCAGACAAGGAGAACGCTGCTATCGTTGCCTTGCCCTCCGAGTCGACTCATACAACCACTCCCTCAAATTCTCGAGGGAAGTCTCGGGGAGCCTCGAAGGAATCCATTAATCACATCCCACTGTCCTCCACCATCCACTCGCAAAAGTCTTCCAAGGGTTCACAAAGAGATCACTCATCTTTCCCCTAGAAGCACATCAGGCCGGACACTTCCCTTGCCGGAGTTAGCTCAGTGAACCTCAACAAGGAGTTAGATTATGCGTTGCACCAAGTATTTCCCCCCCCCCCCACTTCTTTCGCAACCTCTTTTTCCTTATTTAGCTATTTTCTAACCTGTTGCTTTATCTTGGACAGGCTTGGCCGGCAACCTCCGCACAGTCGAGCTCGCAAGACACTTAATCCAGCGACTCGAGGAGGAACAGAAGGGTCACACCATAGCCAAGAAGAAGGGGAAGAAAGTGGAAGCCTTGGCTAATACATTTGTCAAGGATATGACTAAAGAAAGGGTCAAGTGCGAGGAGCAACACGCAAAGGCATGCGACCTGATAGAGAAGAAAGAGAAAGAGTTAGTAGAAGCCTTAGCAAAGCGGGATGGGATTCGCGTGCAATGCAAGATGAGGATAAAGAGATTGTCGAGAAAGACAAAGAGTTAGCTGCCTCAAGGAAGTATAAGGTCGTAGCCAATGAGATTGATCATGACAAGGCTAAAGCATTCAGATTCTTCACGACATCGGACGAAGGCTACAAGTGGTTCAAGTGGGAGGCTTGGACCCATGTTAGATAGATCCGCTCGGATCTTCTCTAGGAGATCACGGACCACCACCCTACAATGGATACTTTTTTCGTTCGCCTCACACCCCCTCCTTCGCCTAGCCTGGATGACGAATACACCGCCTCACCTTTCTCAAGATGCCTTGGCACTCTGACCCCCCACAAGGAGAGTTGATCGGTCCCGCTATTGGTGTATTTTATATTTATCTTAGCTGTTTAGAAACTCTCATTCTACTCCTAGCCTATGGCTAGCCAAACATTTCTCACTACTTTATTTCAAGCTTTTGCCTATATAGGAGTTATTGCTCCCTTAGCATTAGTGGAGAAAGGAATATTGTCTTTTTAGATTATCTATGTATCTTTCTAGTTAATTCTTGCAACTTCATGTCCGTACGCAAGTTGATGCCACTTCTTGGTTAGCTTTTGCCTTTTTATTGCCTTTCTTACAAGGGAAAGTACCAGTTGACTAGGCACTATTGGGGCAGCAAGCACTATATTCATAGCAATACTTCGATCAATATGTTAGAACAACAAAAATCTTCACAATAGCAATAGATCGATATAACAAGACAACATAGGTCATTTGCAATAATAGATCAATATGTTAAGACAACAAAGATCTTTTGCAATAATAGATCAATATCTTAAGACAACAAAGATCTTTTGCGTTACTAGACCAATATGTTAATACAACAAAGATCTGTGCAATAATAGATCAATATGTTAATACAACAAAGATCTTTGCAATAATAGATCAATATGTTGAGACAACAAAGGTCCTTTGAATGTGGTAGATTACATCCATTTTCTGTAATGCAAGCAGAGTCAATTCCCTAAATTACTAGAAATGGCACTCATGCCTTGATTGAATTACAAACATAACAGTAGGTACACTAGGCTACTAACGTTGGCAAGATCTTTCCCATCAAGGTTTGCCAAACGGTAAGTTCCCGGTCGCACTTCTTTCATGACCAAGTAGGGACCTTCCCAGCTCGGACCCAGCTTCCCATCTTTCTCATCTTTTCGAAACTAGGCCTTCTGCAATACCAAGCTTCCTTCCTGGATCACCTTGGCCTTTACAGTTTTGGCAAAACTCTGAGCCATGGCCACCTTATGCACCATAGTCCTAAGGTAAGCAGTTTCCCAAACTTCGTCCAGCAAGTCTAGCTGCTCTCTCATACTCTGGTCATTTGTGTCTAGGTTATAGTTGGTCACCCTCCAGCTTAGAGACTTAATCTCTGCTAAGATAACAACCTCCGCCCCAAAAACCAGCATGAGCGACATCTCTCTAGTGATTGTGCTGGGGGTCGTCCTTATACACCATAATACCTCTAGCGGGATATCGACCCATAGCCCCTTCGCATCTACTTGCCCATTGCACTGTGGGTTGCAACTGAGGCAAACTTCAGTTTAATGTCCAGTTCTTCATATTTACCTCGAAAGAACTTATAGTCAAACTGCCGCCCATGGTCGGTTATGATTGCATTTGGGATTCCAAATCTGCATGCTATATTCTTCCACACAAATCCATAAACGGCCTTTTCAGTTATCTTAGGTACAGCCTCTGCCTTAACCCATCGGGTTAAGTAGTCCACAGCGACAAAAGCAAACTTCCTTTGTCCAATCCCAGTCGGGAAAGGACAAATGATGTCCAACCCCCACTGAGTGAAAAGCCATGGGCTCGGTATGGGATTATCTCCGAGGATGGCTGGCATTGTATGTTAAAATAACGCAAGCAAACATCACATTTTTGCACCAGGGTCTCAGCATCCCTCTGCATGTTTAGCCAGTAATATCCAGAGCAGAGTGCCTTTTACGCCAAAACCCTAGCCCTAGTGTGATTCCCACAAATACCTTCATGAATCTCACGAAGTATGTAGTCTCCTTCATTTGTCCTATGCACTTCAACAAAGGGCCTGCGTATGAGTATTTGTAGAGCTACCCCCCAACCAATGTAAAACGTTGCGCCTTCCTCTATTATTTTTTCATGCTTCTTATCTATTAGGAGCTCTCCCTTCTCGAGAAGCCTCAGGATATTGCTAGCCCAATTAGGCTCTTGATCAACGCAATTGGCCTCTTCATCGACCCTTTTACGAACACTTGGCTTGTCAAACATATCTACACGGACCTCTTCTCTTTCAACCTGGCCTGCAACTAACTTTGATAAAGTATCGGCCCGCTCTACCTCTTATTGAGGAACCTGCTGTACGGGCGCCCTTTTAAAGCTGGAGATTAAGTCCTTGACTTGGTTTAAATACGCAATCATCGTTGGATTCCTCGCTTCATATTCTCCAAAAACCTGATTGGCTATTAACTGCGAATCTATCAACACCATTATAGCTTCAGCTTCCACCCCGAGCACTGTCTTCAACCCTGCTATCATGGCTTCGTACTCTACTTTGTTGTTTGACGCTTGGAAGCCAAATTTCAATGCATACTGAAATTCCTCACCGATTGGTCTAACCAGGATTATACAAACCCCTGATCCTTCTTTCCCAGTTGCACCATCTACTTGCAGGGTCTAAACCAGCTCCGATGGCTCCATTGGGTCCCCAGTATACTTAACAATGCAATCCGCAATGGCTTGGGCTTTTATAGCAGATCTCGGTTGGTAAGTGATGTCATATTGCGTTAGTTCGATTACCAATTTTAACAATCGCTCGAAAACCTCCTGTTTGTAAAGCACTTGTCTTAACTAGGAATCAGTCAAGACTTTTACAGAGTGAGCCTCAAAGTACGACTTTAGCTTCCTTACCGCCATAATTAGCACTAAGGCTACCTTCTCGATGGGAGGATACCTTAGTTCTTCTCCATAGAGTACCTTACTCACATAGTATACAGGCCTTTACTCCCTTCTGTCTTCCCAAAGTAGAACAGCAACCACCACTACCCCTGAAATAGCCAGGGAGAGCAACAACTCCTTTTTTTCTCTGGCCGGGATAGCAAAGGTAGAGAAAACAAATACCATTTCATCTGGTCGAAGGCTATCTGACATTCGGCGGTCCATAAAAAATTCTTAGGATTGCGCATAATCCTGAAGAAAGGAAAGCACTTGGCAACTGAATGAGACATAAACTTGTTGAGAGTAGCTATCCTGTTAGCCAGGGACTGAACCTCATGAGTATTCTTAAGAGGTTCCATCCCTAAAATAGCCTAGATCTTTTTTGGGTTGGCTTCGATTCCCTTGTGTGTCATCATGAAGCCCAGAAACTTCTCGACATTTACTCCAAAGACGCACTTTTTTCGGATTAAGCTTCATGCTACACATTCTTATGACCTCAAACGCCTCTTACAAATCTGCCAGGTGATCTTTGGCCTTCTGACTTTTTACCAACATATCATCCACATACATCTCCATATTTCTCCCTAATTGTTGTCTGAAGACCTTGTTGACCATCCTTTGGTAGGTTGCCCCTTGCGTTTTTCAATTCAAAAGTCATCACTCAATAACAGTATAACCATCGTTTGGTTACAAAAGAAGTTTTATCCTCGTCCTCTAAATCCATTTTGATTTGGTTGTATCCTTTAAAGCTGTCCTTGAATGTTAACAACTTAAACCTCGCAGTAGCGTCAATCAAACAATCTATTTTTGGCAACCGGAAGCAGTCTTTCGGGTAAGCCTTGTTAAGATCCGGGGGTCAACCTCTACTGATATGGGAGGGATTGCTGGGTTGTTAAGAATGACCGGACCCAAATCTCAATGATCGTTACTGGCAGAAACGAAAAGGAGACGGACCCTCGAAGGAAGCGTCCGCTCGATGATGGTTGTCATAATGAATCAGCGACCCACCTAAGTCACATCCGAGTACGAAGTGGACCCTCTTAAGAAGCGTCCGCTCGATGGTGCCCGTTGGGACGCGTCCACCAGGTGCGACTCTGGGGATAGGCGATTCTTCTACATTGTGCTAGCACCGAGACGAAGTTTTTACAAGAGACAGCCAGAACCTATCAAATAACGTCTAAAAGAGGCAAGGCAAGATTGAGAGTAAGAGTGGCAGACCCTCTAGATAGTGTCCGCCATATAAAGATTGAGAATGAAATGGGCGGCCCTCCAGGTAACGTCCGCCTGGTAAGTGATGATGAGAGAAATGCGCAGACATTTCAGGGTAGTATACGCCAAGAACGGGTTGAGGCCGAATGCGAAGAAAGTAGACCTTTCGATGTTACATTTGCCACAGAGGTCGAGTAAGGGAAGTGAGCCCATTGGCGTCCATCCGCCAGCATACAATGAAAAAAAGTCAAACGGGGTGTTATAATTTACTTACCTTAGAGGAAGCGTTGCACAAGATCGGCAACAGAAACAAGGGGGATGACCGTGAAATGCAGATTATGAAACTGTAAAAATAAAGTGAAGAGAAGTGAAAGAAGAGGGGGTTATTTATAGACTAAGTCAGCTCGGGAAACGAGGCGTTGGTTACTAAGAAAAGGAAGCGAAACGTTCCGAAACGACTCTATCCAAAGGAAATGACGCACTTAACTTGGTAGTTTTTTTTTGCCCTTAGTCGAACGACAAGCATCATATAAGACCTAAAAAGGGGGCATTTGATATGGGTGTGACACTTGGTCCAATAGAAGGGCGACACGTGACAGGGGGGGAGGGAAGGGGGACAAGTGGAAGAATTAGGCAGACCTTCGGTACACGGGTCCGCCAAATGAGCATTTCTGAGTGTCCACCTGGTAGACCTTGGGGGTACGCATCTGCCCTCTTTATCATGCCCAGGCGTATCCTTAAGCTACAGGCACGCCCCTTTGAGTATTCACGGCACCTATCAAGACAAGGGTGCAAATCTTCAAGTGACAGATGAATGTACAAAAGGAAGGACCCTAAGCCCACGTGTACGCTGGTAATTGAGGGAAAGCTTACCCTCACACTAAGGGTACGCCGAGGCTAAGTTCTCCGGTAGGTGCGTGGCTTCTTTCCCAAAGTAGCTACATATGCCATGTCAACATTCAAGGTTGGTCCAATCAGCACTCTACTTACGGTAAACCTCGGGTCTCGCATATCATTTTCTATAAATACCAAGTCATATTTCAAGCAAAGTAGGTAAGAAATGGTGAGAATTCTCTTTACATATCTTGGAGCACATTCATAGCACTTTCAAACATATCTTCACAAATTCATGGATCCTAGTAATTGACTTGACCGTCGGAGGCACTACCAGGGGAAAGCCCCGCTCCTTCTTTACCTTGCAGGGAAAGGTGTACGCGTCCATCAACCAGGCATAAAAGGCTTACCCACCCTCCCACCTGGAATAAGGAGGGCTTACGCGACCAACACGCGAGCATAAGTTGACCCTTGGCCTACGCGTCCACCTTTATCTCATTTGACCAGGACACTAAGGACATTTGAACCTCTACTGACGTGAGAGGGATTTCTTCACCCACATCAGAAACAATTATTGAGATTTTACAACAGTTGAACTTTCTACTAGAAAAATATAGATAGAGGGATACTCTTCGTAGTTGAATTATCACATAACCGGTCTTAGACTTCCCTTGTAATCAAAAAAAGGAAATAAAAGATCAACATAATTAATGTTGTGTTTGGTATAATGTTATTATAAGATGCTTAATTATCTTGTCTGATATTATATATAAAAAGTGTGGTTCGTTTTGAGTTTTTATAAGATACTTATAATAAGATATCTTGTCTATAATTGTAAGAAATAAGTCAAGAATGGGTTGCTTATATGTTATGAGATAAAAAGAATAATTTGTTTTGAGTTTTCATAAGATGATTGTGATAAAATATATTATATTTATAAGATAAAAAGAGACAATAAATATTGCCTACTCATGTCAATATGAAAAACAACTTATATAATAAGCTAATTCCAAACAAAGCATAAATGTGGACGACATTTGTTGGGGTGAACAGTAAATTCCAGAATTTGTGATAATTAAGTAGATTACATGTTTAATAATTAGGTTTAATTTATATAATTCGCACATAATTCATGTTTCTTTTTTCCGTATGGACCAAGTATGAGCTCGATCTCTATGCCTTTTTCAATTATCTCTTGTACATGATATTGAAATGACATGGTAAGGATTGCTTATAATTAAAGCCATAAAATTAGCTGCAAAGAATTGGAAAAGATGGCTACACATTGTAGATGAAGAAAATGTCTTACACCATGCACGCCGAGCCTATGAAACCTTCATAAGATTGTTCCTTTTTTGACAGACGAAAACAATGTCCTGACAATTGTGTCACTATTAAACAGCATGCGCGCTGGACGTGAACAAATGAGTGCAAAGCCTGCAAGCATTTGGAGACGCTTAAAATCGATTCACCTTTTATATATAGTAGATCCATATCAACATGGTCGGTTCGTAACTTTTTTCGAATCTTATGCGCATAGAGAGATTTTCATGCCTTGGATATGTTTCTAATAACACCCCGCTCCCCCAATAAGGAAAAGGGGAAGTTATGCAAAAGAACAAGATTAAAGGAAGAAAAAGAAAAGTATCATATATTCTGCTGTTAAAAATTTTCAAAAGTTGCTGTCATTATCAATTCAATTGCCTTCATGATAAATAAATGATAATGCAAAAATTAAGTTTCTGTTGGTAAAAGCTTTAGGTGAAAAAAAGATCAAGGACCATGTAAACATATTTAATTAGTATTTGATCAGGCACGGGATTAGATTTGAAATTGTCTACATTAAAGCAATTAGTAAAATTTTCATTTAATATAGTACAAACGAAGTAGATGAATTTTCAATAAATATGTCATACAGTTTCAACTAATGCAATAAATAACAAAGAGCTAACGCGTTTCAAGTTGCGAGCAATATAATTGGCATTCATGGCATTTTTTTTTCTAGGGTATATTCGTGGCAATTTTTCCTCACAGAATCAAAGCCACATACATATGTGGTGATTTTCAGTCTTCGCCCAATGAAAATAAAAGAAATTTGAACAATAATATATTTCACTCTGCATTTAAAGATAGGAGATATTTTTCAGTCATCCTAGATGAGACAATATAATACAAGATTGCCAGTCATTGTCAACGCAGTAGTGACTAATTCAATGGAGTAATTATAGTGATTAATTCAATGGAGTAATTATACTCTCTTTAGTTAAGAGGAGAAATGAGATTTAATGATTTTATTTACATCTAAAATTATCATTGGTTGCTAAAATATGCATGACCTGGATTAGGATCCTTTACTCAGTATTGGTGTTTTGGAATGAATAGGAAGTGAAATCCTATCCATTTATATCATGAAAAATTCTCTCAACCATGTAATTTTAAATTTTGAATCTTCCTCCCATTCTCTTTTATAGTATATCTCATTCATTTGATATGAATGAATAGGATATCACACCTAAAGACACTAATAACTAGAAAAGAATCCAAATATGACTTTCATAAATGGAAATGTATAATATTATGTCGATCCAACCTTACATTTTACACGTTATATATCATAGTTCAAATAAAGTAGTTGATTAGCTAGCTAAGACAATTACAAAATACACTTTCTTTCTATATAGATTAGATGTCTAATATTCCAATACAATTATAAAGCAACGTTATCTCATTTTTTCCGAAACTAGAGTTGGTTCATGTAAGCGGTTGATCTCGAGAGAGAGAAACAAAATAATGCCTTTTCGAGAACCAGATTCCATAAATTTCATGGTTCCAAATTGATGTAGGTGTGCTGTACAATGGTACCACAATAGTATGCAGCGGTGAGGATAATTATTATGCATGGTGTAGCAAATATTTGAATCAGCATCCACTCGAAAATTAATGGGATAATTATGCCAACTGGTGCCGTGCGTTTTGTACTAGGAATAGATAAGGCTAAGGAGGGAAAAATCTCGCACGCAGAAAGTAGACAGCAGATAAGGTACACATCCTGCAATTATTAGCAGAATATAATGTTGGATAGCCCTTTGCATGGCTCCTTTTTTTTCTCCCCACATACTTTATCGAATTTTGACACAAGTTGAGATATCAGATCATATCATCTGATCTCGAGAATCTTGTTTTGTACCCTAATTATAGACATGTACGACAATTCACGTTTGTTACATTCGGGTTCTAATTTGTTTTTATTTATTGATTTCAAATTTCATTAGTTATACTTTTTTTATGTAAATGGTATTAGAAGTTTATTTGATATTTAATGATGAAATAAATTAATAATAATAAAACAATAGATTCAATTGGAACCAGTTACTCCAATTCCCTAAGATGATGAAAGGTGACGCAAATTGCTCCATGACCAACATAGGCGAGGCCACATAGACCCCAAGGGGTGCATAACTTTTTAAAGAAAAATTTGTTATCATTATTTTTTAGTTATTTTTTAGATTATGGGAGATCAATTACTTTGAAATGCATCACTTGTGATAAGAGTGCACTCCCTCAAAATTGAGATAAAAATAATATCAATATTTTTATTTTATTTTTCAACCAAAAAATAATTCAAAATGAAAAAAACAAGTAAGTAAAAAACAAAAAAATAAAAAAAAACATAGAAATGATGAGATAAAGAAAGATAAACTAAAATAAAAAATGACTGCTTGGTCACTTATATATAGAATTAATTTTAATAAGTTGAATATTTGACGTTTTCAAAATCGACAATCAAGTTAGGACAACTATAAAATATAATTCTATTTAAAATAATGATAGATATGTATTTATATTTCTTATGTATATTAACATGCCATTATTATATTAAATATTACATATTTTTATAATTTATTTTTTATTTCTTATCTATATATATACTATAAAAGAAGATATATGCCTTCTAAGTTTATTACACGTGTTAGTTTTCTAAGCTCTTCAACAAAGCATTTAATTCTTTAAAATTTAAATAAATATTATTTCTATCCAAATAAAAACTTGTTATCTAAAATATATTTTAATTCCTAATTAATACAAATTGTAAATCATATTCGTCCAACAAAATTTTTGCAACCAACATTGTGCCAAATTAATATAAATTATTTAATAAAAATAATTAAAAATCATATATTAAATATCCTTGTACTCAGATACATGACCTTTATTCTATTTTCTCCTTAAAACTTTCTTTAAGCCAAATTTTTTTATAAAAACAAATTCCGCTAGATTTTGTTAATTTTTACTTCATCTTCTGCAATTGTATTGTTTTTGTTAATAATGAATTAGGTTAGTTGTTAAATCACAATCGTTTATAAAACTTATACAATTACAATTCCATTTCATATGGGAGTTTTATGAATAACTTCATATGTTAGTATTCGTAATTTGTTTGGATAGTTGTCTCATTTCTCTTATTTGATTTCATATGCCCACATTGAAAGAGTTCCACTTTAAGCATTGAATGTCAAGTGGTATTTCTACATTAGCAAATTTTGTAATTATTAAATATAAGCATCAATTTTGAAAAATTTTGATTATCCAATTTTAAATTTGAATTGCAAATAAATTGAGAAATTAAAAGATAATGTTATTTAAACTATATTAGTTTTAAAGAAAACTTTGATTTCTAATGATATATATACACACACTAAGTTAAAGGGAAAAACAAGTATTGTTCATTATTTTTTTAATTTTTTGTCTTTCTTGTCTTTTCAAAAAAAAAAAATCAATTCCACTCTTCAGGATTTCTTGCCAAGTGAAACATTCATATCACTAAATGAGCTATTAAAAGATTATTTTCCAATTAATAGATTAAAAATATTAGTTTTAAATAATATAAATGATCTATTTTTAAACTTAAATTATTAATAATTTAGCAATTATTAGATAAATTCAATTCATACCCCTTTATTTTTATTTGTTACAAAGAAATTTTGGTCTATTTTCATAATTAAATATTGAGATTTAATATGTTTTGCATTTTTAATAGAAACATAAATGTCTTTGGAAGATAAAAATAAAAATTTTTTTTTGTAGAAATAGACATATATGACATTCTATGTATATTTGTTATAAAATATTTCTAAAAATATATTGTAGCATTTTAACTATTATATTTAAAGTAATAAATAATTAATATTAATTATATGATAATATACTTAAGTCTCATTTTTAATTTACATTTGAATAAATCTTATCCTTCTTTTACTTTTGTAATTCTTATACAAATCTATTATTGAGAATTTGTTCAATTTCAAATCAATTTGTCCACTAGGTGATTTTTATTAATCAATTATACTTAGTATGTCTTGAAATTTTTTTTCTACTTTTCTAAAAAACATATTTGTCAATTTAAAAAAATTATCCCATGAATCGCACATGTATAAATCTAGTTTTATATATATAAATGTGCACCTACTGAGCCCCGAGTCCTGACTCTGCCATTGACGACCTCCAACAAAGGCAAGTGATGGCAGGAGTCCGTGTTTGCCCCTACTTTTTGTAAATGATATTAAAAGTTTAGTTGATATTCGATGGATTAAATTAATGATAACAAACATTGATAATATTTATCAACAGAAAAGTAAAAATTTTAAACCAATGAATTCGTGTTCTCCCTAAATTTTAATATAGCCTAAATCTTTACTACTCGGATTTAACAATATTTATGTGCTTCAACAAATGCAAACAGAATTGAACTTTACGTGTGTAATATCTAATATAAATCCATGCAACTAAATATATTTGATTGCTGCAAGAACCAGTTTCTCTTAAACTCCGATCAAACAATAGTCGACCAGACATGTTGCTAATTGATCTGCAACGGAAGGCTCCACACTAGTGAGAATCTGGTGTTAACATCTTCGACAATCTAATTATATATCTAGTTGTGGTTTCGTTAAAAGGAAAGGAATTTCCAACTTTAGCCCGTAACCAACATGGACAAGATGGGCTTTTCTCTCTATTCTTTGGAAGAAACAAATGGCCTTAATGCTAGATTTGTAATTCACTGTGGCCCAACCGCTAGATATTGCTTATAGTGTGTTTGGAAAAAATTTATTTTAAAATGCTTATTATATTAAAATTTGCATATATATATATATATAATTACGTCTGCCATGAATTTTATAGTTACAAAAAAAAAAAATAGGATGGATTGCTTATTTTTTATAAAATAAAAAGAATGATTTTGTTTTAAATTGTCATAAGATGTATAATAAGATTTCTTAAATCTTATGAAATGTACTCTTATTTTAATGGGATAAGTATTTTAAAATAAAACTATAACAAATAGAACATAAATCTTTCGGCATCAATTCGTCTTTACAATTAAGCAGCTAAAGGTATTTATCATGTTTTGAAGCCTTAAAGCTTCTTGATTTAGAACTGATATATGTAATTAAAAGTTAGTTTAGAAACAATTTCGAACAATTTTGGGATGACAATTTGTGACCAGCACCGGTCCCCAGACATTAGCTCGACAATTTAGAGGGTCAATTCAAAGGATGGCACGAAATCAAATATCTTCAAGGGAAAGAGAAAAAAAAAGGAGAGAATATTTGAATCTAACGGTAGTTTGATTACATGCCAATATGAAATCTTAAATCCAAGAATCATATAATTTTATATTCTTTTCACAGTTAAGATTTTTAGATAACCATATAATAGATAGTGAATAACTTTAATTAGACCTGTCATGAAATAATTCGAAAATCTTAAAAATAACTACTTACCAACACCTTAGTTACCAAACTATTCAATTAGGGAAGGAAACAACAAAAGAAAATAGTAAAATAATAAAATTTCCTAAAGGATCTTTTCAACCTTGAAATAATTAGATCACATACCATGCATACTAAACAATGAAAACGCTAACCTTACGATAAGGTGTATGACGATCAATTACAAAATCTTGACTTTATAAAAGTAGATTATTGTGACATAAGTCCAACGTCAGACGTCTCTTTTTGGGTTGAGGGGTGGTTCCGTGGGGCATGGGTGCTATTGCCTACTAAACTCATCCCGCTATCCCCGAACCCAACCCTTCCTATATAGGACTCCAAGCCCGATGCTCCAACATTTCCTCTTAAAACTGCTTCCCACACCTGGGCTCATGGGCTAAGCCACATAGACTCCGAGGGGCTGATTTTTGAAAGAAAAAACGTTATCATTATTTTTTTTTTGTTATTTTTTTGATTATGGGAGATCAATTACTATGAAATGCATCACACATGATAAGAGTGCACTCCCTCAAAATTGTGATAAAAGTAATATAAATACTTTTATTTTCTTTTTCAACCAAAAAATAATTCAAAATGGAAAAAAGTAAAAAATAAAAAAAAAACATAGAAATGATGAGATAAAGACAGAGAAAATAAAAGAAAAAATGACTGCTTGGTCACTTATATATAGAAATAATTTTAATAAGTTGAATATTTGACGTTTTCAAAATCTACAATCAAGTTAAGACAACTATAAAATATAATTCTACTGAAAACAATGATAGGTATGTATTTATATTTCTTATGTATATTATGATGCCATTATTATTAAATATTATATATTTTTATAATATATTTTTAATTTATATTAAAGATCTATATATATTATAAAAGAAGATATATGCCTTCTAAGTTTGTTACACATGTTAGTTTTCATATTTTTTCCTTTCCTAATTTTTTTTTAATGATTAGACTTTTATGTTGCTCTAGACGTCTATTGATTTGGTCATACGTGTGTAAGTGCATGTGTGTATGTATGTATATATATATATATATATATATATATATGCTATATGATGTATAAGAACCCTCTATAATATAATAATGACAAGTGTTGCACAAATAACGTTATTAAAATCCTTTTATCACGTGCCTCTCTTACATTACAATGATATCAGCTGCTATATTTGGTGAGTAAATGATTTTGTTTTACTTCAATGAGATTTACATTGATTTATTAATTTATTTTAATATTTACATATTAAATTCTAGAACTATGACATTTAGTCTGGATTGATTGCAGATATCTATAGTAACTCTCCAATTTGGTTATTATCAAATCGTGACCTATTTTAATTGTTTTCTATTACTATAATCGAAAATTAGTGCAATTTACTTAATATACCATTATCGTATAATGCTATCTATGGTAATTTGAGTTTTGGTTAATATAGACAAATTGTCTTTTTGTTCATATGTTTTCTATATTCAGATCCTATATTCTATATTATATATTTTTTCAGTGAAACTCTCACCCATATAGGCCATTACATACTGAAGATCTTTTAGCTTTTTAATTTTATTATGTCCCTCTCGGTTAACTATATTCAGTTAGAATTTATGTTTCTCTTTTAATTCTAACTGAATATAGTTAACCGAGAGGGACAAAATAAAATTAAAAAGTTGAAAGATCTTCAGTGTGTAAAGGCATATATGAGTGAAAGTTTCGTTGAAAAAACACATAATATAGACTATAGGATTTGAATATAAAAAATATATGAATAAAAAAGACAATTTGTTGATATTAATCAAAACTCAAATTATCATAAATAGCATTATACGATAATAATATGTTAAGTAAATTGCACTAATTTCCAATTATAGGAATAGAAAAGAATTAAAATAGTTCACAATTTGATAATAACCAAATTGGAGAGTTACCATAGATATCTACAATCAATCCAAATTGCATGTCATAGTTTTCGAATGTAATATTCGAATGTAATATGTAATATTAAAACAAATTAGTAAATCAATGTAAATCTCACTAAAATAAAACAAAATCATTTACTCCCCAAATATAGCAGCTGATATCATTGTAATGTAAGAGAGCCACTTGGCAAAAGGATTTTAATAATGCTATTTGTACAACACTTGTCATTATTATATTGTAAAGGGTTCTTCTATATAATATAGTATAAATGTATATGTGTATATATAAATATATGGATGATCCCCGAAGTGGTGAGCAGATTTATTGTGCTTTTTCCTTCATTTAGATTTCTATACAATCTTCTATCTGTGGAATTAGGTTTTGGCATACATATGCTTATGATATTTGCTGCTTTTTATTATTATTATATTTATCACTTAATCGGGGAAGTATGTTATTGAAGCTCAAATAATGAATGGTCCAAAGTGTAGGAACAAAGTCTTCAATCCAAGGATGTACTAACACCATCAGGTTCGAATTTGCCTTTTAAATTGCAAAAACAACAATTTCTATTGGTTGTTTTATATGCAAAAACAATAAACAAAAGTCAGGGTCAATGACTCTTGACCGTTAAACTATACATGTCCGGACCCGTATTCACTCATGGACAAATGTATGTTTATGTTTCTAGAGTTACAAGGAAAAAGGAAAAAGAATTGAAAATTTTAATTCACGATAAGAAAGGATTACATTCCAACAAAATTGAAAACGTTGTATGCAAGGAAATTTTTCAAAATTTGCGTAGATAATCATTGTGTTTCATTAATATACTCTTTTTATTTCTGTATTATAATGTGCCATTATTGTAAATATTGGTATTCTTAATGTCTTAATTTCTATACGAATCTATATTTATGTAATTCTTAAAATATGATTTGATATCAATGTTTAGTAATATAAAAAAAAAAACTCTATTTTTTAGAAAAACCAATCGTATATTGCGCAATCCATGTTTGGCGCGGGTGTTAGACTAGTATATTTATATATATACACACACAACCAACAATAGAATTCCTGCTGCATACGAGAAAAAATAAATTTTTTAAATCTTTTAATTATTTTTAACAGTCAACTAATATTTTTATTATTTATATTAAGACAATATATAAATACTTGTTACAAAATTTAATCTTTTGTCCTCGATGCCAATCTTTTTGTTAAAGAAGTGAAATAACTGAATAAAATATTTAAAATGAAAAATAAAATAAGAAAGTAATTTAATTTAGGGAAAAAAGTAATAAAAGATTAATAGTATATTTATGGAATTTAACTCAGTTTTGGAGGAAAAAATTGATAGAAATATAGAATCAAGACATGTTTTATCGATATATCTATATCTATCTTATATACATGTATATTTATTCATGTATATAATTATTTTATTTATACATGTGTATTTATAAAGAAAAATCCATGCCTAATTTAACTCTACCATGTAACGTCATTTCATTTCATTTTCCCGACTTGAGAGTGTTTCCTTATTCAACAAATATTCTTTCAATTAACTAGCGTGCATTGATATTTATATCATATGATATAGTATGAAAATTATATAACAATTTCAAAATAAAAATTATTTTTGACAATTTTTTGCTATTTATATTATATAGTAGTACCCGTGTGATATATGGGGAAAATGAACACTGATAGGGGACGAGTGAAACCCGGGTCTCATAGTCGACCCACGAAACTCGATCTAAGGGCATGTTGGACACCGGCGATGGAGCTAGAAATTTAACACTGGGCGAAGCGTGAAGTTGAAATTTTCTTTGTTAACAAAAACTAATGAATTTTAATGAATATATATGTATCAAAATAAAATAAAGAAATGTTTTTTATCTCCAAATACATTTAAATACATATAAGAATTATTTTACATTTATAGACCCCCGCCAAAAATAATTTATTGCATATCTATACTTCCCTTTGGCATCTTGAGTCACTAATTGCAAAGTAAAGAAATTGATGTTATAGCATTTCTCCCAAAGTTGAATTCTTTTAGTACTTAAAATTCTCTGTAATAAACTTAAGAAGTCTATAATAAGAATGGTCAATCATTATTAACATACTAATCTATGCTTTATTAGTGTATTGATTCATTAACCATATGATTTAATTAGGATCATGAGACAATTGGTGTACTCGGACTACTTATGCTTAATACATTACAAAACAGGGATACAGGGGACGCGTTGATATATAAGTAGAGGGTGGACTAATGCTGTGTTTGTTTACATCTTATTATAAGACACTTATCTTATTTGACAACTTATATGAAAAAGATTGTTTGTTATCAACTTATTATAAGACACTTATAAAATACTTTTCATAAGATGTCTTATTTGTAGTTATAAAAAAATAAGTTGAGTTTAAGGTACTTATATCTTATATTATATCTTATCGGTTAGAAAATAATTAAAAATAAAAATATAAAAATTTAAACATTTAAAATTTAAAAATAAAGAAAATTTTAAATTTTAAAATAAAAATAAAAATTTAAAATTTTAAAATAAAATATTAAATATTAAAAATTAAAATTAAAAAAATTAAAAAAAATTAAAGATTTAAAAATAAAAATAAAAATAAAAAATTTAAAATTTAAAAACAAAAAATTAAAAATGTTAAAAATTAAAATTTCAAAAATTTAAAATTTTTAAAACAAAAATAAAAATTAATTAATATTTATATTTTATAATTTATTATTTAATTATAAAATGAAAATACTATGATTCAAAATTGATAACGTCATTATCAAAGTAACTTATAACAGTATTTTAGCTAATAAATCAAATAATCTTATTGTATCAGACACTTATTTGTTATAAGAAATTTATCAGATAAGATGCTTATCAGATTTCAAATTTAAGATAAAATTATTCCAAAGAGGTTATAAGTCTTGCCAGGGCTCACCTTCTCCTAAGTAGGAAGGTTGATGAACCAACATTAATATAACTATGCAGAATGAAATGCAAATGCATACATAATAACAAATAAAGTAATTCTACCAGCGTTACAAGGAGCTAAAACCTAAAGCTAGGCTTACCTAACTGATCACATCTAATTAAGCCTCGTAGCGGTGGAAGCGCGTCTACAGTCCGAAAAACCACCAGACCCTTTGCTTGCATACCCATATTAGCCAAGAAATCCAGAGTCTTGTTCCTTTCTTAAAAAATATATGTCACTCTCACACCTAACTCATCAATAAGTCTTCATGCACACACTACCTCACGACAAGTACTCCACTGATCCGCAACGTCGTGCATAAGTCTAAAGGCCAAAGAGAATCTATCTCAACCCAAATGTTAAAGAACCCCTTGTCCTTAAACATATGTAGACCTCTCAACAAAGCTTGGAGTTTGACCTTGATTGTAAATCGATAGAGAGAGAAGATATTTTCATTCTCATTTCTTTCTTAATGATTGATACATGATTGACAGCTATTTATGGCTAGTTTACATTGACTTCAACTAACTACTAACTGATTAGTTAGTTGTTTAACTCCCTAACTAACTATTGTACAATTAGCATTATCCCTTAGTTCACTAGCTCAGTAAGTCATCTCAGTACACTCCTTATCAGCCCCCACCAAGCTGAGCCTTGCTGCAGCTAGGGGAAGCTTGTTTCTGAGTTCAGTGAAGGCTGAGAGGGACAAAGGTTTTGTAAACAAGTCTAGAAGATTTTGGCAGCTTCTTTTTATGATTCTGGTTCAGTTGACAGAGGAATGAGCACTAGGGAATTGACATTATAGCTTGAAGAAGGTCTGAGGGACCCTGTCCTTGATCTAGTAACCATAGGGTGATAATTTGCTGGGGTAATGGAGGTAATGGAGGATTGGAATTAGAGGAATGTTGCATAGAGCTTGACTCTGCAGATGAAGGGGATTGTGAATAATGATCTAACTGAGGGTAAGATGCAGCAAATGGTGAGTATTGGTGAGAATCAGTAGGTTCAGTCTGAGAAAGAACTGGTTGTGGAATGTGTGTGGAGTCTACAGATGTATGAAACATAGGAAAAAGAGACAGCGGAGTATCTGATGGACTTTTAGAACTATTTGAAAAAGAGTGTGTATTTGTTGTGGCAAAAGGGAAGACTCTTTCATGGAATTGAACATGTCTTGAGACATGAATAATTTTTGTTCGAAGATTATAGCATCTATAGCCTTTTGAGGTGTTAGAATAACCTAGGAACACACAGGGAGTTGATCTTGGCTCCAATTTATGCTTGGCATAATGCCTTAGCCAGGGATAGCATAAACAACCAAAAACTTTGAGCTTAGTGTAATCAGGTTTGCTGCTATAGAGACATTCAAATTGGAGGATTTATTTTGTAGAACAGGGTAATCTATTCAAAAGATAGTTAGCTTTAGCAAAAGCTTCCAGCCAGAATTGAACAGGAAGAGAGGCCTGATGAAGTCAGGCCAGTGCTGTTTCACCGGTTCGTAGAAACCAATGAGAACATTACCATCTGCATCATTGAGTAAACCACATGCCCCTACTGTCCTATTTTTCCCATGCAAACTCCCATCGACATTCAGCCTCAGTGCATGGATATGTGGTGCCCAATCCAACTAAACCAAACAACCCAAGATGATATGATGGAATCAAATAAAGGGAAAATAAAAGGAAGACAAAGATTATTATGTTTTTTGTTTGAATTTAATTTCCAATAGTTATGCATCTTTTTAAAGTTTATATACTTAAACTTTTCTAAAAGTAACACATAATTTGATGTACAAATATAAAAATTTTTTAGATTGAGAAATGAAGTGCACACTGCTTACTCTATAGGGAAGCAAACCGCAATGCTTGCCGGTTAGCAAACTACGATATCCATATATGTAGACAGGCCAACACACTCTTCAAAAGCCTCCGCAACACTTGAGGGTCGTGCTTGGGGAGGATGTGCGCTGGATGACATCTCAGAGATTGGTTCTTACATAACTGGCATAGCCTCCATTGAAAATATATATATATATATATATATATATATATATAGATATATAAATACAAGTGCTGAAAAATCAAATTTTCTATGTAAAGAAATTTAATTGAAACCAACCTTCCGTAGATATCATGCAATTGGATGGTTAAAATCGAACTTCTTAACTCCTCGTCTATTAACTAGGTGTTGAATATCTTGAGTTATTTGATATATCTTTGAATTCGGAGATCCACGCCACTGGGATAAAATAGTGCACTTTTATAATTCTTTTATATTAAATACAATATACGA
Organism: Cordia subcordata; assembly: GCA_028554755.1. Taxonomy (NCBI): domain Eukaryota; kingdom Viridiplantae; phylum Streptophyta; class Magnoliopsida; order Boraginales; family Cordiaceae; genus Cordia; species Cordia subcordata. The sequence continues at coordinate 4,689,707 of JAPTOF010000020.1, forward strand.
TTTAATTTCGCTTGACATTGTTCTCGTGTTCAATGTAATGATCAAAAATTAAAATGGGAAATATAGTACTCACTGTTCATCTACATATTATAGAGGTTTTCAGAGTCTGTTTTGTGTTACTTATTTTACAATTTATGAAAAAAAATATCCCCTCACATATATTTTCTACTATTTAAAGTTTATAAACCTCGGATAAATTAGCCAAACAGGCTGTAAAGTCCAATTTGTACCAAAAGAGCCACGTACTTAGATTAGAAAAGGTGTCAACCGTAGTCCCTGGACATGCGACAAGTGAGAACATTATTTCACCACAAGAACTTCTACCAAAGCTTGCCCTTCCAAGTTCGGCCTGGAATATGCAAAACCGCCCTATTCGTCATTTTCACCCTCATTTTATTTCAGTTTGTATGACGAGAAATTATAATCAACTAGCTGCACACCCGTGAGTTGCACGGGAATGTGGATCACGTAATTTTTAACAATGCAATTTGTAATAAAAGTTATCAAATTGCAGGGATGACGAAAAAAAATTGACCCAAATTAACGATGCAAAGATGACACATATTATACATAGCGTTAATATATATAAAGCAAATAATTTTGTCAGTTTTGAGTGGGAAAAAATGTAACATGGGAAGTAATAAGAAATTAACAATTTGTTATCATCGAAATTACAATTTCTTTTAAGGAAAACAAAAACCTATAGAAAATAGATTCATTTCTATATATTAGAATGGTATATTTATTATTACAGATTGGCATATGCTGGTCAAGTAAGAAAATGTCACATCTATTTTTTATAGGGTTTTTTTTGTTAACAGACCTCCTGTGTTATAGTAAAATCACGTCGTTGGTCCCTATATTCTCAAAACTCTCTACTTATTCCTTTGTATTTTTTTTGCAACTCGCATGAATACCCCTTCTGTCAAATTTTCATTCATTTTAATGGAAGTATTCTACATACTCCAAAAATTAGAGTGAGCTTTGTTTTTGGCCATTAATTGCACATATATCCCCTGCATTTATTTTTTTTAATTGATTAATCATATTTTCCAAAAAAAAAAAATTTAAATCACCACCCCACCCCTACCAACAGCCCCATCACCACCACCCCCCTCCAACCCCACTAGCAGCCCCCACCACCACCACCACCATGCCCTCCGCCATCAACCCACAACAAGAAACATTTTCTTCTCCGATCTAGACCCCATACATTTTTTTCTAATTCTAATTGATTCATCATATTAAAAAAAAATTAAAATCACCATCCCCACCCTAACCAGCAGCCCGCATCACCACCATCATGCCCTCCACCACTGACAATAATTCTCTTTATCTCTATTCTATACCCCTGCATTTATTTTTTCAATTGATTTATCATATTTCAAAAAAAAAATTTAATCTTCCTCTAGAAAAAAAAAAAAAAAGCAAGAAAAAGAGAGATGATGGTAGGGGTGGTGGTGGTGGGGTGGTGGCAGGGGGTGCAGGGCTGGGGGGCTGGCGGTGGGGGTGGGGTGTTTTGACCTAATGAAGAAGATGATGTTTCTTCTTCTTCTTTTTATTTTTTATTTTTATATATTTTTTAAAATAAAATAAGGGCAAAATGGACTTTTATTAAAATATGATAGTGGCAAAATAGACATTTTACAAAATCTGTTAATGATTTAACAGAAAAATGATAGTTGGGGTGCGTTTACAAGTTGCGAAAAAATATAAGAAAATAAGCAGAGAATTTTGAGAAAACAAGGACCAGCAACGTAGTTTCACTATAACACAAAAACTCTGTCAGAAAAAAAAACCCGTTTTTTATATATTAATAAGCATCCAAATATAAAACTATGTTGATCATTGAAATATTCACTTGATGATAAATTAAATAAAATAAACGCGAATAAAAAGAAAAAATATAACAATCTATAATCTGCATTAAGTTAAAATATTTCTCTAGTTATAAAATATGAACGAAAGGCACAAAGTTCCATATTTCATTTTGTTTATGCAGATTTCATGCCCAATATGAATTTTGTATATATACACACACAAAAAAAAGAAAAAACAAAAGGAAAAAAAGGAATTACAATGAGACACGAATTACGGAAACACGATATCGCACCATGGTTGTTGATCAAATCTTAACTTTGATGGGTAGATCATAAGCAAGGTGGCTGTAACGCCCTTTCATATCAGTTCTATATAAAATTTGTGTGTATTTTATAATGGTTTAAGTTCACTACTATTATCATTACTGGCTTAAGTAGTTTAGACTAGTTAGTTAGGCCCAAATGTGATAACAAGTCAATAGTTGGACCAGGGTAATTATAGGTGGTATCAAAAATAGGCTCTGAGCAGATTCCACGTTGTCTGGGTCCTGGACTGCAGTTCTGTTCTATTTGTGATTGGACTGCGACGAAGACGTCGCATCTTTAAAGGAGAGAGTATGTAACGCCCTCCAATATCGGTTCTATGTGAGATTTGTGTGTGTTTTATAATAGTTTAGGTTTACTACTACTATCATTACGGATAACATTTTGGGCCAATTGACCATACAATTATATTTTGAAATGTCAATCATAAAAGTCAACTTTGTTGCTTCAGGATACACTAGATGCCAGCGAACCTAATAGGCTATGATCGTTTAAAAAAATTCTTGTAGTTTTTGGGAGTATTTCTTATGCATCTTATTAAGAAGATAACTTTGGAGTAGATTCAAGGTTACAAGAAAGTTCCGCTGAAATATTGCGGGGGCTGTTGCTGGATTTCCACGCCCGTTGGTCCTCTCCCTGGTTGGGCTGCCACTCACGCACATCCCTCGATTTACCTCCCGCCTGGTTAAGGGGCCTCTGGCCAGGTGGGAAAGGGGTTCTCCTTTGGTTAACCCTTTTAAAAAAAAAAAAAAAAAGGTTACAAGAAAGTAGCTTAAACGTTGACCTCGAGGTTTTGGTTTGAACGATTTGTTATTGACACAGGCTAGAATACCTTCTGAGAATGCATTTTCTTTTCAAATCAAAATATGCAAGTTTCAAGGACGAAACTTTTTATAAGCAGGAAGATTGTAGCGCACTTCAAATTTGGGATTTATTGATGAGCCCATTAAAAATAGGTTGATAACTAAAATATTTTCTTTTGGGTCAAATTAAAGCTTTAATTAGTGGACTTGGATATTGTATGTATTTTGTAGTGAAAAGTTGTTCAAGGGCCCAACTCTCTCATTGATTCCTTAAACCTAGAATTAGAATATAAATTTTCTATATCTCCTATAGCCTCTGTGACACACAAGGGAGGGTTATTGAGAATAAACTCTTTATGAATGATCTAGAGTAGGTTGTAGATTTAAGCTTACAACATCCTCTGAAAAGAGGTAAGTAGGAAAAGGAAACCTTTCTCTTTTAGCATCATATCATATATACACACACATATATATTTATGTATATGTATATATTAATATTGCTACGAACAAGTTCTACCCAATTTTGTGTAATGATAAACATGATGTTTCGACGACAAACTTTATTGAAGTACTGTACACTTGTTTTCGTATCAAGTTCAAATATATTTGATGGAAATATGACCATGAACAAGTTCTGGCCAATTTTGTTAGTTGTAAGCATTGTATGTTGATGAATGACAAAACCGGCTTGAGTATTGTGCATTTGTTTGGTATTAAAAAAAGGGATGAGTTGAACACTGTTCACATGAACAATGATGGTAATGTTCAAGTGAACAGTGCCTATTTTTGACCATTTTTGTTTTTGCTTCAGTTTTATTTTGCTTTTTTTTAAAAAAAAGATTATCTCTTGACTTTTTGTTATCTGTTCTAAGCTACTTATGTATACTAAATTCTCTGTATAGTTTTGATTTGGATAACTTTTTTAAGAATTATTTAGTAAGCATAACAGTATGGATATAATAACTAAGGCCCATTGTATGCATGAAATGACTCTTTTAATTCCCATGTGCATAAGTACCATGATGAAAGTGACACTTGTGCCATGATTCGTATGCCGCTCATTTAAAGTCATGAATTTAGAATCTGTTGGTAGAGATCATACACCAACATATTATGAGGTAGTGTGTAACAACAAATTATTTTTTGAACTATGCTATCAGAAATGTAGTCACAAAAATATAGTTTCAGGTCCATTATTGGTACCTTGGGCTTGACTTTGTTATAGCACATGAGAATAATTTTGGTTCAAAATTCTGACTTTCTATACTTGATTTTACCTTACATAGTTTTGCATTATGTTACTTTTATAGATAAAGTAAAAGAGAAATTCATTACCTTCCATGACTTAAAGAAAAACAATTGTATTACTTTCTTAGCATATTTTCTTTTAAGTTTTGTAGGGTTCCTACTACTTACTGAGATTCGTATCGTATTTTCGTGTATATCTTTGTCTTTTTGAAAATTGTCTTTCATAGATACTAAGAAGTATATTCATAATTTTAAGCTTGGGGTAAATGACTTTCACAAGGACTACTGCCTAGTTCACATTTTCTTTAAGATTAAGACTTTGTTTATTTGAAGTTCTTAAATATGTTAGTTTTGATTAAGTTTTTGGGTCAATGTAAAATTCTAGAGTTTTATTATTTTGGAGACGTGGACTATGTTTATTTTCGTCGAGGTTTTAGATGTTCCGAGACTTTTAGTTTTATGCGTGATGTTGTGACCTTTGTTCTTTGCTTGCGAGCTTAGGGAAGTTCTTTTTCTTAGATTCGCGATAGTCACACTTTTGGGATTCACTTAGGACAACATCGAGAATGTGACATGTGATATCTCACATTGGTTTGTGGGGTAACTTGTGACTTGTTTATAAGTAATTGGAGTGGGTATAACTAATAACTTGAGTTAACCATTTTGGGCCAGTGGATTAGAGGCTCAAGTAATTATTAGTTATGCCTATAAAACCAGTGTCGCTCGTATGCCTAGGTCTGGGGTGTAACAAAATAGTATTCAGAGTCAGTTACTAACCAGTTGCAAGAGCTAAGTGTTATATGGTGCAAAGTGCTACACTAAGTGTGCAGTGGGAAAGACCTCTAGAGTCTTACACTGCTTGGTCTTGTGTTTGATTGTGTGCCCTTGAGGAAGACGTCAGGTCATTAACGTGAGGTTACATGATATCCCAAATCAGTGTGATTGTGTGCCTTTGAGGAGAATGTCAGGTCCGTAACGGGGGGTTATGTAATATCCTACATCGGTTTATGGAGGGACTTATGACTTGCTTATAAATAGGAAGAGTGGGTGTAACTAATAACTTAGATTAACTATTTTGAGCCAATTGATTAAAGACCCAAGTAGTTATTAGTTATGCCTATAACACTAATCTCGCTTACGGGTTTAGATCCGGGGCTGAAACGAGTGCCTCAGAATGAGCGAAAAAACAAGTTCCATAGGGTTTTGTATTTTGGATATATGAAAAGGTAGATTAAAAGATAAGAAATTTAATATAATAATATACTCATTTGTAAATACTAATATGTTTGGTAAAATAAAAAATATATATATAATCAATTATGAAATATGTACACACGTATTTTTGTTCTTCATTTTCCATGCGGCTTGATTTTCTAGAACTAGTTTAGACCGATAACACCTCCACTTTCATGCTCCCGCAAAGAATATATTATTGGATTATATGGGAGAACATTGTAAAATAATGAGAATTTGACTAACTGACAAATGAAATTAATTTAATGAGAATAACCCACTACAAAAAATTAAATCAGTAATTACACATAGTATAACTCTTAGTTACATTTATAAGTGCAACAAAACTAACTAATTATGTTTGACCCAAATATAAAAATTTTCAATGTAACTCAAAATTAATAATGCACTTGAAAGTGTCACCAATCATTGTTACATTTGAAAGTGTAGCTATATTGTATGTTACACTTGGAAGTGTAACTAATTTATGCATGGACCAAATGAAATTCAGACTTTGTTACATTTTGAGAAGTAATAGCCGTATTTTCAAATCTATATTAATTACACCTTTAAGTGCAACAATTTTTTTGCTTTCTTAAAAAATAAATATAAAATTACAATATCATTGTTGCAATTAAACATGTAACAAACTTTTTGTTATATTTAAAATCGTAACTAAGATAAAAATTATCATTTTACTCTTATACTCTTGCTATAAGCGTAACAGAAGAAATACTTAATTATTAACATAAAATCTTGTAGTGACAATAAGATAGCACAATGTATCAAAACTCTTCCCCCCTATAGTATAAAGCGAATTCTAGGAACTTCAATTGACTTTTTTGTAGTTGTTCAAGTTTATTAATTTCATTAATTAAAATATAAAACCATGATAATTAATTGCAACGTATTTCTTGGGATTGGAGGGCAGCTCAAGTAGCTCAAATGGTTAGACTATCTTTTTTAGATGTGAGGTCTTTATGTTCAAATTTTGTGGGAAGGGGAGTTTATAACCAAAAAACAGGGAAAAAAAAAATTGCATGACATTCCTTCAAGTTTTCAAATCTCCTGCATGACATTGGAGTAAAAGCTGAGAGAGATGTGCAAACAGACATAGGATTTGGTTGACTTAACTGTGAAATAGAAGCCAAGAGAAAGGGACATAAGATCTGGTTGACTTAACCCTGAAAAATTGTAACAGACTTTGTCTAAAAGTGCCGTCAAATGTTGGAGTATTTATTTATTTTTAACTATACTTTAAATTTATTGCGGGAGATAGAAACGGGCCCACTGATGGGCCGCTTCCAAATTGTGGTGCTTCACTTAAATCTGTTTGGGCTCAGGAGCCCACATTGTGAAGAGCCTAAATCCCGCAGGCAGCCATAGTGAAAGTTGGATCTACACAGAAAAAGGATAGCAAAATACCATCTAAAGATCAGGTAGGGTGTAGACAAGCAGATATTGCTTTTGGTTTGTTTGAAATATATAATGAAATATAATCTTAATCTCACTAATGGCATATAGAGTACTTGAATTCTCAATGTAGATCGATGTTACATAATTGGTCCTTATCCTTTAGAGATTGCGAGTGTTGGGATTATTTTCGACAAAAGAATTATCCCAAGATGGCCATTTAGTAACCATTGAGAATGAATTAAATTAGACAATTCTGTTTCTCAACCTTTTTTACCTGCTCCTATGGAACCAGGGTTAAAAAAAAAATGAAAAAATCAGTCATTTACACTCACTAAAAAAATTCTTTAATAAGTTAAGAAATAGTAATTCTTTTTTAAAAATTAAATAGATTCGGCCTTATATAGATGTAAGGAAAGTAACAAGAAAAGAAAGAAAAACTCACTGTTACGCAATGAGGTGAATCGAATAAAAATTTTAGGGCTCATTTGGTAACACTGTCAAAAATTTTAAAAACAAAAACCAGAATCATAAATAAAAAACTGTCAACAACAATTAAAAACAGAAACTGTAAACGCGTTTGGTTAAATTATAAAATCTATAAACAAAAACCGAAAACATGTTTGGGTGTCCATAGTTTACAAACTATTTTTGTCTCTTATTTTTCATTTTAGTATTTTATGTTAAATAGAACAAATGAAAATATTTGAGAATATTTTGTAAAAAAACAATGAGAATATTATAAAATTGATTTATTTTCTTTAAGATTATAATTTCAAAAAATAAATTTAATTGTTTTGAGAACATAGTTTATTTTTAATTTTGAAATTTTTAAAATTTTAATTTATTATTTTATTATTTATTTTAGAATGTTTCTAAAAATAATAAAGTTATTTTTAAAAAATAATTATAAAAATAATTATTTTTAAAAATAATTTAAATTTTAATTCTTAAAATGTTTAATTTTCTAAAACTAATTATAATTTATTAAAATATTTTTTAAAAATAAATTTAATTTATCAAATTAATTTGTAAATGTATTTTTAATTTATTAATTTTTTAAAAATGTTTATAAATTAAAATTATTTTCAAAATATTTTTTAATTTATTAAAAATATTTTTCAAATATTTTCATTTATTAAATTATTTTTTTCAAAATATTTTAATTATTTCTGAAATTTTTTTATAAAATTAAATTTATTTTTAAAAATATTTTTGAAAAATTATTTTTAAAATAAAAAATTTTTAAAATAATTTTAATTTTAATAATTATTTTTCAAAGAAATTAATGAGTTCAAATTAATTTTGAAAATATTTTTTAAAAGGTATTCAGTACAAAGTGAATAAAAGTTTTGAAAACCTGTTACCACAATTTAAGAAAACTACTTTTTCTTATTTATCAAAGTTGCAAAAACAGGTTGTTGGTTTTTGTTTTTCCTGAAAACGAAAACAGAAACAAACGAACTGGTTTTCAAATTTTGATCAACAAAAACAAAAAATCGAAAACAACAACGGTACCAAACGAGCCCTTAATTAAGATGAGTTACCCGTTACATAAATTCTGTTTTTCTTTTTGGTTCTTTTCAAGCAATCGAGAGAAAGATGCCTCCAGACACTTTTTTTTTTTTTTTTTCCTTTTCTCCTTTGGCCAAAAAGGACTCAGGGCACTATCAAGAGGGACTAAGTGACCCTGACATTAGAGACCCACTGAAACTTCCCCAAATTATACTCTCTGCTCTGCTTGGGGTTCCCAAACTTACAGACAACCTCAGATCTATCAAAGTATACTTTCACTTCTTTTTTTTTTGGAAAGTATATTTTCACTTTGACAAGCAAAAGTCGGAAATCCTCTGAACACCAAATGACCAGATCAACCACCAATTAGCAAGGACATTTTACACAAACTCCTCTTCAATTTATTGTCTAATTACAAAACCTTCTCGGATTTTAAAAAATTTATGTTTTTAATTCTTATTTATGAAAATATTACACTTTTTTGATTTTGTTTGAAAAAATTACAAAAGTTAATCGTAAAGGCCAAGTGGTGTGCTACGTCAGATTTCTGGCACCCAATAGGCCCTGGCCCCCTAAGCTCAAAAAAGATACTTTTTAAATAGCTAAATAAAAACTTATTAGAATATCACGACAAGAAATCAAAGTTTCAAAATCAAAAAATAGAAAAAAAATAGTACAATAAATATTTTTAAAAAATTACTTTTAGTCATTATGTCAATGTTGTTCCTCAAAGTAAAAAACTATTAAAAGTAATTTTAGTAGATTACTTTTAATTAGTGATGGCAGATTATGCATGCATGTCATCATATGCGGTGATTTCGTCCAAGCCATAAACGTGGAGTCTTTCGCATGTCTATTGATTCTTTTGTGGTAACAAATAATTGAAATTTCTTTTTTAAGTAGTGATTGATTATGTCACAAATAAGTGTGTCTTCTAACTTTAACTCTTAGCTAGAGAGAGATAAGCCAATCTCTCGATGGCATCCAAAAATGTTAATCATTTTTGCATTTTTCTATTATTCATTTACACCATATTATGTTTGTCATCGTTGTTCTTGCAAGTTGCAAGTCAAGTTGGCGGACAGCGTGGACACCGTCCTGATCGTCCAGTCATTTCGGAAAGTCCCCCACAAAATAACGACGAACCTTCACACGTTCCTCATGTTCTTCACAACCTACCCATTAAAGAACGCGTCCTCCTTGCTGGCGACGTCAATAGTATAAATTTAAGATTGGATAACCTAAATGTGGACTGAACCGATCCAACCAATTTAATTAATGGGTAAACAAGAAGTCACGAGAGGTCAGAAAACTTCCCAAGGGTGGGAAGTTACATAACTTTCCAGTCTCTGATGATACCATGAATCGTCTTGAAAGAGAAGGGTGCCCTCAAGAACACAGCCATAAGCAGTGCATAGTTGCCTTCAGCTCATGTTAAATACGTGATACTCAAGAGCAAAAAGAGATATCCTTGTTTTGCTTTGGCCTTTTTCTGTCATTTCTCTCTTTATTCTCTCGTTAATGTTGTGGCATATTGTGTGTAATATGGTATTACTGACTCAATTCGTGGTGCACCATAATGATGATGACCTCTTTGTTTCTCTGTCTCTCCGTACGCCAACTCCTGCCGCTTCTATGTGTGCGCGTGTTTTCTCCTGTCGTTCTTATATTTTCTGCAATTCTTTTTGGGTTGGCTGCACGTTGAGCATCCAATGGCCATTACTGTCTATTTTGTTTAATGTAAGCACGAAAAATACTTATATCCTCTCCTTGATTTGGTTACTAATTCAGGTGATATATATAAGTCATGCAGTTTCAACTAATGCAATAAATAACAAAGAGCAGACGCGTTTCAAGTTGCGAGCAATTTTATTGGCAATTATGGCATTTTTTTTTCTAGGGTATATTCATGCCAATTTTTCCTCACAGAATCAAAGCCATATATGTGGTGATTTTCAGCCTTTGCCCAATGAAAATAAAAGAACAAATTTGAACAATATTTTTCATTCTGCATTTACTGATAGGAGATATTTTCAGTCATCTTAGATGAGACAACATAATACAAGATTGCCAACCTTACATTTGACATGCTATATATCATAGTTTAAATAAAGTAGTTGACTAGCTAGCAAAGACAATTACAAAATACACTTTCTTTCTATATAGATTAGATAACTAATATTCCAATACAATTATAAAGCAACATTGTCTCATTTTTACCAAAACTAGAGTTGGTTCATGTAAGCGGTTGATCGAGAGAGAGAGAGAGAGAGAGAAAATAATGCCTTTTCTAGAACCAGATTCCACAAATTTCATGGTTCCAAATTGATGTAGGTGTGTTACACAATGGTACCACAATAGAGTGCAGCGATGAGGATAATTATTATGCATGGTGTAGCAAATATTTGAATCAGCAGCCACTTGAAAAATAATGGGATAATTATGCCAACTGGTGCTGTGCGTTGTGTACTAGGAAGAGATACGGCTAAGGAGGGAAAAATCTTGCACGCAGAAAGTAGACAGCAGATAAGGTATACATCCTGCAATTATTAGCAGAGTATAATGTTGGGTAAATGCCCTTTGCATGGCTCCTTTTTTTCCTCCCCACATACCTTATCGAATTTTGACACAAGTAGAGATATCCGATCATATCATCTGATCTCGAGAATCTCGTTTTTGTACCCTAATTATAGACATATACGACAATTCATGTTTGTTAAATTCGGGCTGTATTTTGTTTTTATTTATTGATTTCAAATTTCATTAGTTATGTTTTAGAAGTTTATTTGATATTCAATGATGAAATAAATAAATAATAATAAAACAATAGATTCAATTGGAACCAGTTACTCCAATTCTCCGACTTTGATGATGAAAGGTGACGCAAATTTCTCCATGACCTAAACAGGTGAAGCCACATGGACTGCAGGGGGTGCATACCTTTTAAAGAAAAAAATGTTATTATTATTCTTTTGTTATTTTTTTTTATTATGGAAGATCAATTACTTTGAAAAATAGTTTATTTGTAAATTTTTTGTTATCAAAAAGCTAATTTTTGCTTTTTATTTATTATCTATATATTTATTAAAGTAAAAAAATTAGACAAAATAATTTAATAGAGGACTATTTTTAGAACCATGCCGTTTAGCTCCAACAACTTCAACTTTTTGGATAGTAAAGTATTATGAGCACAGAAAATACCCAAAATAATAGCAATTAATAAACAAAAACATTCTAATCAATCATCCATTCTCACAAATTTCTAGCTCGAAGAGTGCTCTATTACAATTAAAACGGGAAACCTAACCTGAACGTCGACATCGCACGTCCATGTCCACGTCCACTGTTGTTGAGAGCCCTAACGAACTGGCTTTTAAATCTGAGCTCAAAATAACATTCATCAAAATAGCAACAAACTAAAATAAAATTGGAAAAAGAGTAAGCAATTTACATTGAAATCTACCTATTTGCTAATAATAGTGAAAAAGAAACATGGCAATAATTCATAAATCGCAAAAGTCTGGCAGTTACAAAAATAATGCATAAATTTAAAGAAGCATAAATCGCAAAAATAGAACAGAAGAAGGCGACGGAGAAGAAATGCAATCGATACATGATTTCGTCTTTGTCCATTGTCTCCTCCGTCACCTTCTTTGGCGCTCTTTGCAAAAAGCCATGACACTTTTTATTTTCCTTTTTTCCTCTCTCCCAAGAAATTCTATAAGAGTAAAAAACACGTGAGAGGATACCTTTTTTTAGGTACTTATAAGCACCCAAAATAAACAAAGCCAAACACCTTCTTAGAGGGTGTTTGGATTGGCTTATAGAAAAATTACTTAAAGCATTCTGGCTTTAAATAGTTACATTTTTGAATAAAAGTTATAATTATAAAAATAAGTATTTATATGTTTGATCAAAGTAAGTTATATAGTTAAAATAACTATTAAGGATATTAAAATAAAACTTAAAAGGTGAGTATAAGATAAAAGAGTAAAGATATTTTAATAATAAAAATAAAAAAGTAAGGATAAGATAATAAATAATTTGGTCAAATTTGCTTTTTTTCAAAGTACTTAAAGTCATAAAAAAACAAAAGTTGGGATTGGACAGCTTTTTATTTTTGCCTTAAAGCCACTTTAAAAAAGCACATTTTTAATTAAAAAAATACTTTTATTAGCTTAAATTAAGCTTTAAGTAAGTTTGATCAGGAAAAAAAAAAAAAAAGCCAAACCAAACACCCTCTTAGTCTTCTGGTTATTTGGTCACTTGAGGTCTGGCAGCATCTGTTGTTTGTACGATCTGTAATCGAATTTGAAGAATGTCAAATATATATATATATATATATATATATATATATATTTGTTGCACGTTCGTGCGGTGGATACAGATGACATGTTGCAACAAACTTGGCCATAATATGGGTGCCATCGACTGGGATGACTTGAGTTTTTTTTTTTTTTTTTACTTTTTTAGACGGGATTCCTAAGAGGAAGCGACTAAAGGTTAATCTTACTATTCTTGCTTTGGGCCATTTATGTAAATAATTTAAAAATTATTATGTCAAAATAAAATGGACTCCTTTATATTATTGAGTCAAATCTCACGAGAATTTAATCTTTTTTTTTTCCTTTTTTTTGGTACCCCACCCCATGGATTCAAAACTACAACCTCGTTGTTAAGAGTGATAGTCTTAACTAATTATAATATTCCCTAATTTTCGCAAGAGTTTGACTTTGAGGAGGCTAAACTTTGGTTTCCGATATAAAGAAGTTCAACTTTGCGAAAGTCAAACATTAGCATTTATTAGTTTACTAAGACATATAGTAAAGAGATGGCATAGACATTGAGAAACCCCGTGGATATAAGAATTTTGACAAGTGAAAAAAATAAATATCTTTAAATGAATATATGCAAAAATGAGTTTCTTACATACATTTGTTTTGAGTATATTTATTTTGTTAGTGTTCTAAATATAAAAATGATTGTTAATTATAAAAAAAAAGAGGTATATTTTTGTATCTTAGATTTTACTAGGACATAGAAACAGTAGTAAAAATTTTTTGAATTTATTTTTCATTATACCTTTAGTAAATTAATATTTTCAAATAATATATTCTTCAAGCTACGAATCTAAAATAAGTTTATACGAAAATAACTATAACTAGATCAAGCAGCTGCATTAAAATATTTTTTTAGCTTGTAGCTCGTTTCTTCGTAATTCAAGATACTACTGAACTTTAACAAGCATTACTCATTTCAATCTAAGTTTTTCTTTTCAATCTGAGTTTTTCTTCCCTCCTGCCTTGCACAAATTCTTTTAAGGACGGAATTTCTCAATATTTATGTTATTTCCCATATTGTATCTAGCACTGAAACAATGAATACAAACATTTGACTTTGACAAAGTCGAACTTCCTTAAAACCTATTACCAAACTTTGACCTTCTCGATGCCAAACCTCTGTGAAATTTGGCCTAACAATTTTGCAAAAATTCTGGCAGAGTTTGCGTGGTATTTTCCCAAAAGCAAACATATTATTTTGAGAATTGCTTCCATAATAATCTTTTTTTTTCCATAGTGTTTATATAAATGCCCCTTTTTGCTTCCAGTGCTTGCGTGCATCAAGTGTAAAGAGAGTGAAACAGTAGAATCTTTTCCAACCATCCAGCTCGGTGGGGCATTTATTCCAAACTATTTTTTTATGGTATCCGGAAATGAATGAAAGTCCGATGTTTAAGCATAAGCTTGCACTTGGAAATTAGTCTTCCGTAAAAGACCTTGGAGATTATTAGGAGTTATGCAGAAGATATTGCTTGTTTGATCATTTTCATGTAAAAGTTTCTTTTATATATATATACACACACACACATACTAGTCCTTGAGAAATGCGAGGAGTTATCTTGAAGCTCCACCGGGAGGAACTTCAGGCAATGGATAACGCTATATATATATATATATATATATATATATAGCGTTATCCATTGCCTGAAGTTCCTCCCGGTGGAGCTTCAAGATAACTCCTCGCATTTCTCAAGGATTAGGACCCAAGAGGAGAGAGAAAGCGTCTTTGAAGCGTTCACCGCGATTAAAATTGTTCATCTTTCTTTTGCCAGATCAAATAATGCTCTCTCTCAAATTTATCAGCTTTGAAAATAAGGGATTTCTTAAACCTGATGTAGTTTTGATGACAAATAATATTATTCTTCATTAATATGGATTGAATTCGCATATTCTTTCCTAGTAATTTAAGCACTTCTTGAACTTTTATGGAATGATGACTTAAATTCAAATTTTATTAAAAATGAATAATATTAAAAAAAAAAAGCACTTGAACGTGTTTCTCTATGCTACTGACCCTGGTGGGTTCGAAAGAAATAGGCTCCATAAGGTTGGTCGTTGATTCTTCTAATAAATTATTTGATCGAACTTTATTAGCTCATCATCTTTAAAATGTGGACCACTAATTATTTCAATATCTGAAAATTAAAATAAGCTTGTACATTTAAAAAATACCCTAGCCAAAATCCTTTCACTTCCGGATCTAAAAAGTGAAAAAGGAAAAGAGAGAGAATTATCCATTCCAAAAGATAAATATAGAAGGGGGAAATTCGAATTTTGAAAGATAAATATATTCATAAAATAGTCATAATTGAAATTTTACTTTCACTTTAGTCATTTAAAAAGAATGTGTTTATAGTTATGCTCTGTTTGTTATAATCTTATTTTAAGATACTTATCATATTAGAATAGAGGAAAATCTTATAAGATTTAACACATTTTATCAAGGATCCTTCAAAAATTTTAAAACAAACCATACTTTTTACCTTATAAAAAATAAGCATTACATTCTTTTTTATTTTTTAACATTTATAGAATGCATAGTGCATGTGATAAGATATCTTAAATCTTATCCGATATCTTTAAATTCCAATAAGATAAGTATATTAAAATAAGATCATTCCAAACACACTATTCATCCAATTAACACGTGAAGGGCTTAATTACTGACGAAAATTAATAATATATAATATGTTTTTATCTAATAATTTAAATTTATAGATATGGTGGTCATTTGGAACCAATAAATATGACGCCACCCCATATTACACACCCAAATTGAAAGTATTCAATATTTGGAGTTATAGTATGAGTAAGAGTCTATTTGGCCTAGTTTTTAGACACTCAAAAGTGTTTTTTGTGAGTTTAAAATATCAAACTAACTTGTTTGACAAATTTTTAAAAATATTTTTATATAAAAGCTGAAGCTAAAAAATCAAAAAGTTCCAAATTGAAACTTTTTGAAATGGTTTCTGAAAATTTGTTTTTATATTATATCAGAAATTATTTTTTTCTTCTTTTCTGAAACATATTACCCCATAATTTTGAAATTTTAACATTGTCCTCAAACAGCTAAAAGCTGAACTTCTAAAATATCAGGCCCAACAATCAACTATTTTTATTCAACAATATTTTTAATTAAAACTCTACTATTAAAAGTTCTACAATTCAATAGTTAAAATCTCACAGTTAGATCTTACAGAGCGTAAATGGTGTATTAGACTTTTGGGGCTCTAAAGGGACGATCAAAATAATCAATTTTTTTAAAAAGAAAAATGAAATATTTAATGGCCAAAGTACAATAAACCTTCGTTGCAGATGATTGCGGTCATATGTCATCCATCTTTTATCAATACGTTTATCATTTTTTATGTATATATGTGATTGTTTTTTTAAATTCAAGTAAAAATTCAATTAACAGAGTTAAATACGAAAAGGTTGATCAAATTAGTCAAATACATGGTTGCATGAAAAACGCTCACCATCTTTTTCTCATGTTTCCTATTATTTCCTAGTGCTTTTAGACGACGGCCTAAGATTATGAATTTTTTTCCCCCTGCGTTAGGTTTGATTAAAAATATTCCACAACGTAGCGGACAAACCCTACTTTTCTTTCCATCTTCTACTAATTAAGCGTCAGCCATCAACTTTGTCTCTTTTGCGTAATTTTCCAGGATGAGAAGATCAACAATCAAGAATAAAATAGCCAAACCACTAAACAAGGATGTAGACCCTCATAGCCCCATGGATATATGTCTTCGTGGTAAATATATGGAAGAATACTACTTATGCGTGAGTTTCAGGTATTAACTGCTGTCAAGTTGAGTGAGTACATTGCTTTAACCTTGTTGCAGTATAGATTATAGTCGGTCTCTGCCTAGCTAATGTTTAGTGATCAATCTTTGCCAATTAAATTTCTTCTCATCAAAAATAGCTAATGCAACTGGCCTTCAATTTCTCTCAAAAAAAAAAAAAAACAAAAATTCCACTGTTGCATTTCAATGATACAAGTTTTCGATTTTTGCATTTCAACGATGCAATTAGATTTTCTTGGAGGGCTGTTCTCGGAGGAATTAATACATAATCCCATAGCGATAACTAATAATTAAATTTCAAGACGAACGTAATACCAATTATTTGAATTATCCATCTTGTCATCAGGAGTTAGATACTAGTGTTAAAATTAAACTTATTTTCTGAAACAATAGGATTTAATTTCCATGAAAGATCCTACTTTTCTGTCCATCTTTTATTGGTAAAGCGTTTTGCATCTGCTTGTTTCTTCTTTTTATTATTTCAAGAGAAGAAAATGAGGCAAAGAACAAACAAAACCAAACGTTAATGTACCTTTCAAAAGATTAGCCGCCTAGGCACATGTAAACTAGAAGTCTCCGTCATATATAAATGAACAAACATATGTATTATGGAGATGATCGAATCTTTGTGTCCCATCTGTTACTTTTAGCTGATAATAAATTGTACTTCAATTAAGGTTAACCTGAGTAGTACGTAGTTTAAGGATGGAATAAATTAACAAGTTAATTTCTTTAGAATAGACCGATTCAAGATATATTTTAGTCTTATCAACTTAAATCATATTTTTTTTAAAATGTATGTATTTTGAGATACAAAATAATACGTAAATCTAAAAAAAATTAGTTGTTTTAAGGATATAGATAACAAAAAGCTCCCCCAGACAACCACAAATGGCCAAAACCTCATCAATCACTGTTGTGCGTGGACACAGCATCACTAATCAGCCACCGTCCACAACTAATTTCTTTTAAAGAAAGTCAGCACGTACACGTGATAACTCTTGGCTTTGACAATTCTTGAATTAATTGAGTTCACAGGTTGCATGCTTGTGTAGTTGTACCCTTCATGCAGCTTCACCATTTTCATTTTCTTTTTCTTTTTCTTTTTTCTCTTTTTGTTTCTGAAATGACATGACCCGTCTGACCCGGGCGGTTCCGGGTCAAACACAATTTGACCTGAAGGGGTTTCGAACAACTCGGAACCAAGGATTCACTCCACACGGCTCTGAGACAGTCGAGATTGGGGCCGTAAAAGACAGGGATAAACACCAATAGGCCAATGAGTCGACATCCAGTTGGGATTCTATTATAATATTACTACAAAAAAATTTGGATTTGAGACAAAATTTCCATCTCAAACTTAAGAAATTTTGTCTCAAAATAGATTTGGGACAAAATTTGACAAAAATTTTTCGTCTCTAAAACCTTCGTCTCAAATTTCAAGACAAAAAATTCCATCTCAAATGTGAATTAAACGCATAGCTACAGGAAGGGGCACCCTACAATATCGTATCTACAATGTTTTTATTATAAGTTTATAATTTTTATACTATATGTTAACAACTTTTAATTATTTATAAATTGTATGTTCCATGTTTATAATTTTAATACTTTATGCTCAAAATTTTTAATTATTCACAATTTAATTATCCATTACTCTTATATTTTATGTTAAAAAACTTTCTATCATATATTAACAAAAATAAATTACATATTTACAGCTCTTTAAAATATATTCAAAATCTGTGAACGATATGTTTATAACTTGTTAATGATATATTTACAATCTATAAATGATTTCGGAACTCGCAGTCGAAAGTATTATCAATATATAATTGACAATCGAATTGTTGTATTCATTAATCAACCCGAATAGCCTTTTCCCGTGTTTTGCAAGTTTAGGTGCTCTGGTGTCTAAAGCCCGGGTTGAGAAATTGCCGCTGATAATTTCTGCATCATCAGTTTCGGTTGTGTTTTATCTTTTGGTTAAAAGAACGTTTGGCTAAAGCTTAAAGAGCTTATTAGATGTTTTGAACTCTCTATATAAGTTCTCATAAAGTGTCTGCAGAATTTCGTTCTACCTCTTATTTTTAGACTGAATATTCACTTTGAATTTTTCTTCTCACAATAACATCTTGTCAAAGTAATATTTCGGATTATTTTTATATGTTAGATTTTTAGGGGGAAGGTTCATATATATGACAATATTTCCAATGTATTTATGACTATTGTGTGAACTTTGTCAAATAAATTTGAAGATTAATTTGAAAAATTACTTTCAATAACAAGAAGTGGTTATTTTAACCCAAAGAGAAAAGAAGAAGAAAAAGAATAGGAAAGAGTTGGTGAACTACAAGCGCATAAGGTATTTAGCTAGCTCATACATTGAATACCCCATATTGATAATTAAAAGTTTTTTTCATTTCTTCCCAAGTTAATCTTTGAACACCCTATTCTAATGTTTTTCGTTTATGTGATTGCAAAAATTCTAGATATTCGTATTGAATATCGAAGACACAACAGAATTCAGAATGACAATAGTACTTCACCCCGTTTCGGTCCACAGAAGTTTCATAGGAGTAGGGCAGAGTTTTTTTTGTCTAAAAACTCTTGCTAAGGGCAGGGTGGGGTAGGGGTTTGTCCAACCCTAAAGGTGGGACTTTACGATCCGTATCCAAACTCATATCTGCATCCGCATCCGAACGGATAGGGAAAAAAAGCTTCTTTTTTTTTTTTTTTTTTTCAGATTTTGGATATATCCGATCCGATATCCTAAATTTTTTTGGATATTCGGGTAAGATATCGAGTAGCAATTTTGCTACCCATTCGAATATCGGATCACCCAAACTTTTTTTAAAAGTTAAAATAATATAATATTATAATAGTAAACAAAAGTCAAGGCTCAAGACTTGGAAGTGCACTTCATTGAAAATTATCTTGTTATGTTTCTTATGTTAAAAACTTTAAAATGTATTTAATGTGTGTGGATTGTGGATTGTAAACATATAGACTTCGTATTTGGTGTGTGTGGAATATGGATTGTGGATTATAAGACTTCTTATTTAATGTGTGTAGTATAGAACGCATATAAGTTTTTTGTGTATTTTCTAAGTAGAGGCAATGACTATATTTTTTATTTAACTCTTATATCTAAGTATTGGCGTGTTTTCTATGTGTCTTATGTTATATGGTTTTGTAAAGGACTATGTTTTCATTTTATGTCTATGTCTCTTTTTTTTTTATTTTAAAAAGCGAGTTACTTGCCTAAGAATCAATAATTTCAAAAAGATATTTAAAATAATAGCCAAGATTTGAATTTTCTTAGTTTATTAAAAAATTCCAAAAATCCATATCCGAACTATCCGCTATCCAAAAATTCAGTATCTGGTCGGATAAGTAGTTTTTAACTATCCGATCGGATACTTAGTTTTTCAATCCGGTATCCGAGTATCTGAATATCCGAATATCCAGTCTGATTCTTACCCCTATCCACCCCGCTCCACCTTGCCCCAATATATATATATATATATTTATATATATTTGTTACTTTTAATATATTCTTATATATTTATAATATAAAAATTATATTATTTTTTATATATATCTAATATATTTTTATATAATTTTAATGTAAACTTTATGTTGTTAAAATCTCTTTGGTTTAGTTGGAAAAATTAACTTAGTTTTAATACGTTCTTTTATATTATTATTTTTTAAAAAATTGATGTTATTGACCTTGTTGACCGGTATTTCACAGGAGCAGGGCAGGATTCTTCCCATCCAACAAGGGCAGGGACGGTAGTGTCAGAGTTTATTCGAGTATAAAAATATGATAGGGGTAGAGGCAAGAGTTTTTTTTACAGGTGCGGAGTAGGGGTAAGCACACCCTGCCTTTATTCCACACTATTACCATCCCTAAACATAATCCGTCTAAAATTTCTAAGAATTTATAGTGATAAAATATTTTAACTACTTAATTAATTACTTCACAATTTCTTTTCCTACATGATGAAACTATTTTTCCTCTCCTTTTTTATTTTTTAACTTTTTAACTCCCACTCCCACCTCGACCCCGAGGACGAATTCAAAGTAAACGCCTATTATTTCATTTCTCGGAGGAAAGTCGTTCGCTTTCTACGTAAAATACACTTCACAAGTTTGACAGAGATGAGAACCCCACGTACATATAAATGTCGTCTAAGGTATTATTCTTATGGACTTATGGACCAATCCACTAACTCAACTTGATCATTCTTTACACCATACCCATTAGAATATTGTAGTTCAAGAATAAATAAATAAATAAATGAAACGCACCACTAATTTTTATTACTTTATTAGCTTTAGATGGTAGCATAATAATAATGCTTAGAGGAGGCATCATCAAACACTTATCTTGGCTCCTCTGTCAATAAATTACTCTGAAAACGAAGGATATACATTATGCAGCTTAAATCATCCACATACTTACTAATTTACATTTTGAAGTATTGGAAATAGTATGCTACATTTATAATTATATGGAGATTATTTACAAATATACACAAATATATCATTTTAAAAATAAATATAATTAATTAATAAAATGAAATCAATTTAAGATATTCTTTTTTCAGAAAACAATGAAAATCAGTTTAGGATGAGTACAATGAAAATCAAATTCATAATTAATCAACCCATAGCAACACGTCATGTAGTCCTTTTCTTGGCACATATTCTTGACTTGATAAGTCGCGTGAGGCCAAAAATGGTGAAAGGGTCAACAAAGAGAACATTTAATTTGGAACAGATGAGCAGAATCAATTCGAACCTACTTTACATCCATAACTTTCTGTATAAGATTTTTTTCATGGCTATTTCTTCTACCAGAAATCTGATCTCCTGTTTTAATCCTTCAATCATCTAATTTGATTCCTTAGCTTTATAATACTTAGCGAAATCATTAGATAACATTTATTTTTGTAACAAAAAAATCTAACGAGCAAAACTCTGCTACCAGACCAACTGATAGAGTCTTATAACTAGTTGACAAATCTTGGATGCGCAACACATCCCCTATTTAGAGCATCAAGTAAAGTTATAGGAGACTTAGGTCATGAATTGCATTTAATCTTGATGCTTACGGTGAAGATATCTATGAGGACTATTAAACACCAATTTGATGAAAGTAAACATTTTAGATTCAAACTTATACTCTTTTATAAAAGATACTATCTTTTCTTATTATATAAAGGAAATTATAACAACAATATGAATCAAATGTGATCTTCTTTAGCGACTTAAAGAATACCAAAACCCTAATTTGACAAAGTCAATGAGACAAATGCTGGTGAAAAATAGGAAAAGCTGAAAAGCCAAAAGCCAAAAGCCAAAGAGTGAACAACAAGAATAATGTCCAAATGCAAAAATAACCAAACACGTCTTTAGCAAGACTAACGAGAAACTTGAATGATGACGTTACCGTGTCCCACCATCGGAACGTGTCAAACGTTAAGAAGAGCACAAAAAGTACAATGCCATGTAACGCAAAACTGAAATATAAAATCCAACCGACACAAAATCTTCTGAGATATCAACGACTCATATTCATGTTAATAATCATGCTTCTCTTGCATCCTTTTTCTCATCACAATGACCCTGATGAATATTACCATTGTCTTTTTTCACCATGGCCATAACTTTCGCCACCATGATAGGCTTTCACCTACCTCTCCACAATATTTAGCAGATGGCTAGATTTTTCGCCACAAATTTCGGTGTCCAATGTCCACTAGTGGATCGATACTTCACTATTTCCAATGAAAAATCTTTGGTATTGAAATTGCACTGAGTGACACTTTCTATTTCTTTTTTGCTTAACACAGCACTCTCTTCTTCTTCACCTTTGCTTAGAAATGAGAAAAACATACATGGGTTGATTGTGTTCATGGATACCAAGAAGCTGCTTATGCTTAGAAGTCACTTTCACTTTTTAAATACAAGTTTTGAGTGAGTTTTTGTATAGTAAAATGCATAGGTTTGGTAGCTTTCTTTGGGTCTTTTTTGGCAGCTTCTTAGTTAATATTTTTGGGTTCCTAGCCAAATACATTCACAGGTATAAATTCTTTCCTTTATGTGTTGCTTTTGTGAGTTTGTCTATGGGAAGGTTGCAATTTTTGCTTCTTTTTTTTTTCTGACTTGAAGTTGTGTTATGCTCTTATTTTTGCAGATTGAAGTCTGATTATGGTGATTATCCAGGGACTGATCCAAAATTTGATGCTAATCTTTCTCCAGATTATGATCAAATTGCTTATAAATCAATCACTGACTCATACTCTGGTGTTTATGGAGGAAAAGAGAACGATAGCCATGGAGATTGTGTCAAAACAGGGGACTCTGTTATCACTCAAAGTGGTTTGAGTTCATGTGAGAATAAGTATCAATTCTTGTCAAGTAGAGATGTTTCTGGATTCATGGAAGGTCCAAAAATCATCAACTTTACTGCTGAAGAAATCTTTGATTATCACCCCAAAATTAGAGATGATGACGAGGGCTCAAATCACTCATCGGAAATTTATGATCACATGCTTGATCAAGATCACAAAGCGGTAACAGATGCTTCAAAGCAAGAAAAAGCGGAGGACCCTGTTGAGAGTGTTTGTGTTGAAGGAAATCTTGAGGAACAAAATGAGGCAACTTTAGCTAAGTGCGAAATTCTTGAAGATAAAGAGATAGACGTTTGGGATTACTTCATGGAGAATAAGAATCTCTCATGTGAGAACGTGCTTCCAGAGGATCAAATGTTAGATTTTGTGTTAAACCCAGATTCAGATAGTTCTTGTGGATTTAAACCAGCAAATTTTCAAGTTGAGATGACTGATGATAATGAATGTTCATCTTATGAACATGGTGATGAAATCTTGCTTCCTGAAACTTCAACTGCTTCTGATCAGAGCAACCCAGAAGCCACCGAAAGAATTACAGATGTTGATGAGGTCAAGTCAACCAACTTGAGCTTTTCTGGTGATGGGGAAGCAACTTTAAGTTTTGCAGATGAAGAAGAGTATATAGAATTGGAGCCACATTTGCATAGCTCTGATGATCATCATGCTGAAGGCTTGCAAGAACCGGAAACGCGAAAACTCGAGGAGCAAAGCTCAGAAAAAAAGTGCTCAGATTCATCAGATTCTGAAGATGAAGATGAAGATGAGGATGAATTAGATATCCTGCAAGAGCATAGGCATTTGGTGCAGCAGATGAAAATGGAGATGAGATACGCAAGAGTCAAGGGGCTTCCCACCATATCAGAAGAGTGTGAGACTCCAAAGACAGAGGAAGATCTGAAGCCTCTGCAAATTGATGACAAGGTCGAGTATAAAGATCGTGTGGAGGAGATTCAGAAGTTCTACAGGAGCTATGCAGAAAAAATGCGAAAGCTGGATATCTTGAATTACCAGACTTTACACGCTATCAGTAAGTTATCAGTTCAACTTTATTCATCTAGAATTATAAATATTAGTACGCACTTTATTGTACGTAGTTAAATTCGATTTGTTTGCATTGACAAGATGCATATTGGAAAATGTTGTTAGGGTTATTGAAAGTCGCAGCCATGTAAAAATCCATACTTATTACCCCTTTTTGACTGTTGACACGAATTGAAAATCGTATAGTCAATTTTTTCTTGTTTGTTTCAATAAGACTAACTTTAATAGATAAAATATTAGTGAACTATAAACTCTAGCCAACGCATACTTTTCGTGTATGGTAGTACCACAGAGGATGAAGTCATAATCTAGATGACCATATGATTCTAGCTACCACTTGTGGCTTGTCCACTTAATAGTTTTTGGTCATATATCATGATGCAAGTAAATATTGGTCGGTGAACGACCAGACTGTGACACTGATAACTTGAAGTTTGTATATTATCCATGTGATTAAGTTGTGTTTTGTTAAATTTTAGATATAATATATGAATGGGGGCAAGCTCAAGTATATTGTATAGTTGATAGATACCTCACAATGCATCATAAAAATAAACCGGAGAAATCATTAATGTTTGCCCCATTCGATTGCTTGAAGATTTTGTTACTGTAAAAGATCTTTAAAGAGAGAAAAAAAAATTGTTGTCTCGTAGGTCCCAAAATCATCTTTAATTTACAACCACCCAAACCCCTCTTCTAAAAGTGTGCAGCAATTCCATGCATGACTTCTTTAAGATATAAACCAGCCTTTCTCTGGTCATGTCCACTATGTTTCTTGTAAGAATCACTCTCTATTAATTAACTCAACCTGATTAACATTTGATTGCTTTCCTGGAACATTGTCCAGAGCCAAAAGGGCTATGGATTTAATTATGATGAATAATTCTGATCATTTTACCATTATTTTTGTTATTAGTTTACTATTAGATTTTAATCAAATTTTTATCATCAAATTGTTACGAGAGGATCTCAATCCGTTAACAAATCCACTCAAGATTATATGTCTTCATGATCATTGTAGGTTTCCTCCAGCTAAAGGACTCTGAAGTGTTCATGGCAGGGCAGAAGTCATCAATCTCCCTCATAAAGCCTTTGATCCCAAAGTTTTGGCCTAACAAACTGCGAAGAATTTATGCTGATTCCACGCATAAGTCTATGAGTGAAGCACATAGAGATTTGGAGTTGGTATACATTGGCCAGATTTGCCTCTCATGGGAAATTCTACATTGGCAATATGCAAAAGCAAAAGAGTTGCTGGAATATGATTCTGAGGGCAGCCACTCCTATAGCAAAGTAGCCACGGAATATCAACAATTCCAAGTACTTATCGAAAGATTTGTGGAGGACGAACCGTTTCAAGGACCTAGAGTTCAGCATTTTGTGAGGAACCGATGCATTCTCCGTGCTCTTCTCCAGGTTCCTATGATTACAGGTAATTGCCCCATAAAAAAGAAAAGGGTCCTTTTACCATACACAATGGATATGGGTGCATGACATTCATGTTTTGGCAAGTAATTAACATATCAAACTACTTATAAGCTCGACTATTTGCAGATGATTGTTTGAAGGACAAGAAGGGTAGAGGAGAAGAAGAACAAGATGCAATTTCAGTAGCAGCATTGGCGAAGATCATCAAGGAAGCAATGCAAGTCTTCTGGCAATTTCTTAGCACAGAAAAGGGCGAAACAAAATTGGTTGCAAAGGCTGACCAAGGAACTCAGGCTGATATTAGTCATCCTGCAGATGCAAGGCTTCTTGCAGATATAAGAACAAGCCTTCAGCAGGTTTATTGCTAGTCTTTTACTTGGTTTCCGACTTCATCTACTAAGATAAGGCTATATTTTTCTCGGTCTTATTGCATATATACTTTAATTTTTAAATCTTTGGTGCAGAAGGAGAGAAGGTTAAAAGATGTACTGAGGAGTAGGAATTGTATAGTGAAGAAGTTTCAGAAATTTCAGAGGGTTGGAGAAAATCAAGCATTGTTCATCTCTCAAGTGGAACTAAAGTTGGTAGCAAGAGTCCTAAATTTGTCAAGAGTGACAACAGATCAACTAATGTGGTGTCAGAAGAAACTAAATCATATTAGTTTTCTAGGTAGAAAGGTTCATGTTGAACCTTCTTTTTGTCTTTTCCCTTGCTAGAAGTTTTCACTTGATATATTTGGGGTATGGATCCTCACAACACTTTTATTAAGAGAGGATCTTGATCGTTTTGTCACGTGTAACTTTGCAATCTTATAGAAAACAGAAAGTAAGGATAGAGGAAATGTAATTAGAAGAATATTACTTGTACATCATGTCCACCTCTTTTGCACAAAAATTATCCTCTCTTTCTCATTAGTAAATGTAGTAATCATAATTTTCTTATATTTATTGGATCTAAATAAAGGTCTTCAGATGGCTTGCTCTATGCCTATATTGTTGTGTTACATTTCAGCCTCTATTGAGTAAAATCTCTAGATCTGCCCTTAATTTCATTTCCTCATTTCTACAAATGAAAGACGAAATGAATAATTAGTACAATTAAACGCCAGAGAAGCAAATGAGGTGGTTGATTAGTTTGTCACCAATGGTATATATAGACCGGATTTCTTTTCTTAAAGTTGGATTAAGAATCATCCTGTTGGTTCTTTTGATATTTTGTTTGTTGTTTTTGATGCTACCGAGATGGTTTATTGTAAAATTTTTCTTCTTTATCAATAAGAAGTTTTTCTTTAGTTAAGAAACAGAGAAAGAACAATTGAGTGCCATCTATCTATATATATGAGTAATTGTTTTCTCTTTAATTGTAGAAGCTCTAGCAGTCTCGATCCTCTTGGATAGCAATTGCAACTTAATCTTAATTGTTTTAATTTTTTTTTTATTCTATTCTTCGTTATTTTGAATAACTTTTGTTTTTTGATTAAAATAAATCTTATATGGAGAATAGTTTTCAGCTTTTATCCAATATAGCAATGGACAATTCTCCATGCACCAAAAAGAGAAAAAAGAAATGTCTTGTTATGAAGATGGTGAATCGAATAAAAGCAATAGACTCTTTTTCTTTTATTTTTCTAATCAATATCATATAAAGTATCATCAAATTATATTTCGAAATAACAAGAACGAATGATATATTTATGCTACCAAAATTTTCAGTATAATAGGATCCACATTATTAGGGGGAAGAAAAAAGAAAAGAAGCATCTAAACAATTATTTTTAGGCTTAATCAGAGTACATCTTTCATCTTGATTCAATAAAGTGAATATTAATTTTTGGGGGGGTCCAAAATCATTAACTTGAAACATTAGAGGAGAAGAATGTCAACACTCAATCTAGACTTAAATCTGAGCCGTTAGATCTAGGGCAACAATCATTTATATAACACTCTCCTCTCCACAGCAAAAACCCTTCTTCTTCCTCTTGGCCCCAAAACACACGCACACACACACAAAGCTGCCGCTAATCAAGAAAACACCCAAAATGGTGCAAAGGCTAACATATCGCAAACGGCATAGCTATGCCACCAAGTCCAACCAGCACCGTGTCGTCAAAACCCCTGGTTTGCCCCACCCTTTTACATACAGTCATGTGTGTGTTTCTGTAGGTGTTTTTCTTTTCTTTTTTCGATGATTTTTTTTGATTTTTTGATGTGTTTGTGTGTGTGTGTGTGTATGAAAATTGTAGGTGGGAAGCTAGTGTACCAGAGTACAAAGAAGAGAGCAAGTGGACCCAAGTGCCCTGTTACTGGCAAGAGAATCCAAGGGGTAAGTTTTCATTTTTTTTTCTTTTAAATTCCATTTGCTTAGAATCGTAAATGTATGATTTGGGTATTTGGATTTTTGTGTTTTTTGTGTAGAAATTAATATTGTTAATGGTCTCTTGAAATGATAATGTGCGCACTACATATCGGAAATGTTTATTGCTTTTTATGTGCGACAATGTTGTTAAAGGTGCTAAATATTATGTTAATATGGTGAAATGTTGTTAAAGGTGCTAAATATTGTGTTAATATGGTGTCTGAGTTAGATTGCTGGTGTTAGGTTGTTAAGCTTATGTTGCCCTGATGCTATATGTAATTGTGGTTAGGGTGATATTGAGTTAGTAAGCAGTACATTTGAATGTTCTCTCTATAATTTGTGACAGAAATTATATTCTCGAGAAGTAGAAGGAGTATCAGAATTCATATGCAGGACTGGAAAAGATAGCTTAATATTTTTCATTTCTAGGATAACGGGGCGTATATAGTGCCAGTGCCATATTCAGAATCCGTGATTCTGATGAATGTTTTTGGGATTCAAGTAAATAGGAAAGAATTAATTTTTACCAACTCGTGATGAACTGCTAGTAAACTTGCAATTGTGGCCTATATCCATTTAACAATGCATAAGATGTCTCATAGCTCTGATAGTAGCATCTGTCCTTTTAATATGAAGATGCATGTTAGTGTCCTGGAATCGGGACGAAAAAGATAAATGTGAGTTCGTTCTTGTTTTGAACCTGAAATTTCAAATCTATGAGATTATGGTCTTAGTGATCTCCACTTTTGCTGGAGAACATAGTCTTTCTTTTTTCAAAACTGAAATCTTAGTAATAATTTTAGCTGGTTGTGTTATGATGAATCTTATTGCTATTGTAATCTCTATCTAGCAAAAAATGTCAATTATAATCATTTAGAGGGTGTTTGGCTTTGCTTATTTGGTGCTTATATGCAGCAAATAGTAAAAAGTATATGAGAGGGTGCGTTTTTTTAGAAGCAAAGCCAAACACTCTCTTAACCTCTAGTGGCAAGTCTGTTCATGTTTCTTTTGGCTTAAATATGAACGTTATTGCATTTCAGGGGTACAGGTGCTACATGTTGTAAAATTTTTTTGTTTTTTTAGAAACAAAGCCAAACACTCTCTTAGTTCATGTTTCTTTTGGGTTAAATATGAACGTTATTGCATTTCAGGGGTACAGGTGCTACATGTTGTAAAAGTTTTTTGTTCTTTCATTGTTTCAAGTATCGTCGAGTCTTGCGGTCATTTTTACCGTCTTGGACCTATGACTAATGTAATACATAGTATTATTCTTTTTGAGTCTTCCTTTGTGATTGTAACAACCTATCTCACCCTTCTGCCAAGGGATTGTATGGCACTTTCTGTCAATGTGATCATGTCTGTGTAGGAGGACCTTTTCCTCCTAAAATTCATCCTTTTCTTACATAAATTTCTTGACTGCAGTATTGAACATCATACTTGAGAATCAAACTTCTTTTCCTTATTTTGTCTGTCAAGTGGGGACAATCCAATAGCATGTTATGTTGATTTATTATGGAATATTCAATGGTTAAAGCATAAGGTTTGCCAAATTTGCAGATTCCTCACTTGAGACCCGCTGAGTACAAAAGGTCGAGGTTGTCTAGGAACCGGAGGACTGTGAACCGGGCTTACGGCGGAGTGTTGTCTGGGGGTGCTGTAAGGGAAAGGTATGCTCTCGTAGCATCTCTAGCGTAGGTTGGAGGTCCATGGCCACATTCTGCAACGTGGAACTAATACTAGTCCTTTTTCTTCAATGATCCTACAGAATTATCAGGGCCTTTTTGGTGGAAGAGCAGAAGATCGTAAAGAAGGTTTTGAAGATTCAAAAAGCAAAGGAAAAGCAAGCTGCTAAGGCCTAAGAGCTGAGGCAAGAATCCTGTGTCAAGATTTTACCCACCAAGAGTAAACTTTAGATGCATTGTGAGGTTTTGAGCTTAGTGTTCTATTCACTGGGGCTTTTTTGCTTTTTTCAAATACGACTTCTTTTTTCTTCACTTCGTTGAAAACTCTGTTATGCTAGGAATTTGTCCCTACCAATTGTCTGATGTTTTTCTACCTACATTTGGGATTGTTATATGTAATTCGAGTTTCTTCTTATACTGCTCGACTACTAAATGAAAATTTCCCTTCTTAAGTGAAGTCGTCATGAATTGAAGATCTTGCCTGGATGCATAGTCAATTTGGCATTTTGTTTGTTATTCTTGTTGAAGTGATTCACCACTATGGCTTGTTGAAACCGATTGATTGAACATGGACCGTAATGTGTATATTCACCATTGTAAGCTGACGGTTAAAGGAAAACTTCTGCAAACATATTAAATTCTTGAAGCTATGTTTTGTTGGGATGTTTAGTTTCTTTATCCTATGTTCTTATATAAGCTTCTTGTAATACCTGATCTTGGATTTCTTATTGGCTCAGAACGAGCATTTTCGTTTTCGAGATGGAGTCGATTTATTTGAGCTCAAGTTTTGCTAATTTGACAGGTTAATCCGAAGAACGAGTTTTTCCAGGAATAGTAGTGTTTATTTTTCTTATTTATGTTGTATGTCGGAAAGGTTTGGCTTGATATGATTTAGGAATATATTTGATTTGATTTGATTTGATTTGATTAATATTTAGGGTCAGAGTTCTTATTATATAACGGACGACCATTCTTTTCTATTTGTCAAATGCCAACCAGATATGAGATAACTATGATGTAGTAGTCATCTACAAGACTATCACCACTTTACCTTATGCCACTCGTTAGAGATTTACAGATGTTTCTTTGTGTTTATTTTGGTGCTTATAAAAAATAAGTAACTTTCATAAATCTTATATAGAAAGTGCTTATAAACACCGCTGAATATCCTCTTGGGATCACTTTGCGTTAGTTTTTTTTTTTATATATATAAAAGCATTTTTTAATGATTTTTGAAAAAAGTGATTTTTTTTAAGAAATTAAAATTTTTGACTTTTAAAAAAAATTATATTTAAATTTTTTTAAATTTTATTTTTTTAATTAAATCAAATAATTATTATAAAAAAATTTTAAAAAAAAAATCAATCTAAATAGGCTCTTAGACTAATGAAAGACGTTTGGAAGATTGCAGTGGATTGGGCAGCAAAAGCAAAACTGGAGGTACTTAGTCATTGAGGGTATGTTTGGATTGATTTTTCTTCAGAAAAAAGTAATTTTTTTTATGAAAAAATTATATTAAATTTGTAATAATTATTTGATTTGACTTTCAAAAAAATTAAAATTTTAAAAAAAGTTCAAATACAACTTTTTTTAGAAGTTAAAATTTTCAACTTTTCAAAAAAATTATTTTTCAAAAATTATTAAAAAAATATTTTTGAAAAAAATAAATTCAAACGAGCCCTGGTTTTGGCTATAAACATCACCACCATACTAAATGATTTTTTGTGTTAGACAATGGGACATCCATCCTACTGGAGAAGAATAAGTATATGAATCTATCGTTTGCTTACCAATGGATAACTATTTACTGGAGAGGGCAAAAAAAAAAAAAAAGGGTATGTAGGGGATAAGAAGCCAATTCGAACTATCTAAACTCTAAAGGTCAAGCTAAAGGATATTCAAGCCTGTACCATATTTTTAACCTTTTCTTTTAGTAGAAACGGGATTTTCTAAATCGAGAAAATTCTAAAAATCGAGTAGTTGATTGACTATATTTCGATACTATGTTATAGATTTTGAATCTATATATAAAATGGTGAAGGATAGCTTAAGCTTAAAATTGTTACCTCCGTATTCAAAAAGTTATTCTACTATTTGGACTTGAGAAAAAGCTGAAAGCACAATAAATATGACGATAAAGAAACGAAAATTTTCATTTGTTGTTGCTTATCATCTTGAAACTCAAGTGTTTTGTACCCCGAGTACAATGAATCGAATGCTCATCATGGATACCAAATTATATACTTGCAAACACAAATCTTTCATATGATCAGTGCTTGAAAAGAACAAATTTCTCATTTCCAAAAAGTGCAGTACATGATTTGATCAGTCAGGAGACAACCTCTATGTACAGGAAAAGGAAGTACTTCATTAAGCAAAGTTATGAAATTATAAAAGAGAAAAATTAGTTATACATAGCAAATTAACAATACATTTATGATCGATAAGATAATCTAAACTTTACTACCGTTCTATTTTCCTCGTGACATAATAACGTTGTTGTGGGATATCAGTATACGAAGTTAAGTACCCCAGTTAACTCATTACTATATATGCTAAGTATTGCACTGGTTAGTAGAATAATTTGTGGATATCTCACTAGGACAAGGCGAAGAATCCCAAAGCAAATTCGACCTCCACGCATCAGGCAAACTCAAAGGGAGGCCATAGGGAAACCCAACAGATCTTATGGTCCCCAAATGCTCCTCCACATTCACCACATTTTGATCCTTTCCCGAGGCTGCTGCCTCTTCTCCATGCCCAATAATATGATGCCCTTGTTGCATGCCCTGATGAGGCACAGCCATGACCGAGACGAAGCTGCCATAGTTATGCTCTTCTCCAATGTGATCATACTCCACATTCTGAGAAGCCTTACCCAAGTCTCCGAAAACGGAGGATGACATGTTTAGCAGCAAGGAAGAAGCATCATTAATGGTGCGTTTTGAGGGCTGAGGAGAAGTTTCAGTTGATGATGAAAATGTGTAGTTTGTAATAAGCTCATTGTTTGAGATAGAAAGTTGAGATGGTTCAGCAATGGCCATTTGGTACATGGATCTGTAAGAAGACACATGATCTAAGGGAGTAAAACTAGCAAGTGATGATGATTTCTCATCCAAATTCATGGCAGTACTGCAATTAAATTGGATGGGTGTGCTTGCTTTGGTTGGCATCGATATGTCATTTGAACTGAGGTGACCAGCATTTTGGACATTTTTTTGAGTTATGTCAGATATGGTTTCAAATGATGGAGAGACCCAAGAATGGGATAGAGCTCTTTGTGCTGTAGAGTTGGTTTTCTTGAAAATCCGACATATAGCCCATGCATCCTGAAAATATTGCAAACATGAAAATGGCTCAATGAATGACTATCTAGACATGAAATGCAAGAGTAATACTATATATCATTGAGAACTGGATAATATTTTCCTATACAGAAAATATTTGATATAATGAATTTGACTGTGGTCACTTCAATATATCAAATCTTACCTTATAAAGAATGGTTATGAAATTTAACCTTTACCTTATAAAGAATGGTTATGAAATTTAACCTTTTTGACATATAGGTATCTATAATAAATAAATACACTAATATCCTTTGTATAAATTTAAATTTTCATATGAGGTGGTAACTTAATATGATAACAAAGCATAAAAATCAAAAGGTCAAAACTCATTGCAACACAATTAAAAACATGATCCAGGTGCAAGGCTAAAAAAGAAACTCCAATTGCACGGCTGCACACTAGGAGGCATGTTTATTTAAAAACATTACAATTATTCACGTGTAAGGCTAAAAAAGAAATGCACATTAGGAGACGTGTACATTTAAAAACATTAAAATTATCCATGTGTAAGATTAGAAAACAAGCCCCCCTAGCAAGTTAGGAGGCGAGACATGTCAATATAGTAAGTAAGGACACTAATACTTTTAGATGAGATGGTAACTTAAAAATAGGTAATAGCATACATCGCTTTTTAACTTTCAAATGAGGTGATAACTTGATAGTGGATAATAACATACATAAATTGCAAAATTTCAGATAACTAGGCTGCCAAGGAACTTACATTAGCAGGAATATTTTTGTCAATGTATCGCTTAGTGGAGACAGAGTCAATGTGAGGGGTCGAAGGCAACCGAAACTCGTGCATCATCCAGTCAGTTTTTATACCTTTTGCAGCTCTGCCTTTGTAAAAAACGAGGGACTTTTTCAAGCCAATACATTTTGAGCCTTCGGAGTTGTAGATTGGCCGGTCAGTCCCTGTGGCTTTCCAGAATCCGGCTCCGGTTACTCTATTAGGCCGCGCGCTGTTTCTATACTTCCTGTCCCTTGGACAGTAAAAGTACCATTCTTTCTCTCCAAGAGTTGCCATCTCTAGACATAAAAATACGAGCAAAAGAATCCGGTTAGGCCAGGAAAAGTTTGCAACCGGCTGCAAGAGAGGGGTAAGCTCCGCATGCATATTATCTCTAGAATCTGTCAAATTTAATGATTTACTTTATGTCCTGACGATAAAAGTGAGCAAATTTCTAGAGTTAGGGGATATAAGATATGAAAAAAATAATACTTTATGTTATTTCATCCATTTATCCTTGTTTTGTATGATAAGAATTCATGTGTCGGATGGAAATGAAAGAACAAAAGGCAGTGTAAGATTATACTAGATCTGATCCAAAAAGAAGTAAAAGGAACTAAGCTACCAATTTTTGGCTGTACATCCTTTTATCAAATATCGTCTTCTTCCCACTAGATATATAAAAAACACAGTTTGTGAAAAAGCAGCATAATTATTGCTTTCCAAAACTTTGTTTTAGGCCTCTCAAAATTCAGCTTTTGTCCATAACCTAACATCTTATGCACATGCCTTCTTTCAAACTTATTTTTTCTCCTATCAAACCTCAATCCCAAAAAGGCTCGAAGTAGAGAGCTTAGATATTGATATGCGTGTTAAGATAATTATTGAAAAGAAGTTATTATTTTCTGTATGGCCAAAACCAGTGAATTCAATTAAAGCAAGGATCAAAAGAAGAAAATGGTTGAAGAAATCATGCAAACATGAAGAAAAGCCATGATAATTTTTGCCTTACTTGGAAGATCCCATGGATCATATTTATAAATGTCAAGTTGCTTGATAAGCTCAATAGAAAGAGGGCGCTGTTGAACCTTCCTCTTCAGATAAAAACCTACTAATTCCTCATCCGTTGGATGAAAACGAAACCCTGGCAGCATCATTTCCTCCATTTTCTCACCATCATTTCTCTCATCCATGGTTTCCTTTTTTTGGTTCTTTCAAAGATCAAACACAAATATGATTTAAAAAACCCTAGCTAGTTTCAAGCTTTTGCTTTGTATATCCTACACTGAATAGACAAAAAGATTCTTAAGTTACCTAAAGATCGGCGAATCTTTTACTAGAGAAGGCGCTTTAAAATGAACATAATCAACATATAAACATGGGAAATCTCTACTGTCTTACAATTATGTCTTAAAAGCTGAAAGAACAGCAACTAGGGTTTTGAGTGACCATAAAGCTAGCTGCCATACATGACCATGCAGTACTCCAAAAATAGGGAAATTTAGAAAGAGAAGAGAGAGGTGCTTTTAAGCTAGTACTTTTGTGTGATGACAATAATGTTTTTTCACTCAATTTGAAGCCATTATATGCTTCCTGGACAAGGGGTCTGCCCCCGAAGGATAAGCCGCCTTTTCTGGTGACTTTTAAAGAATCTTGTTTTTGCGGGTTTTGCGTTATCTAAGAAGAAAGAGAGAGAAGCTATTGATGATAACACCTACCAAGAAAAAAAAAAACCCTAATGTCAAGAAAATGAATTAAATTTGATTCTGAGAAGTGACTTATTTCTTACTTAATGTCCATTTAATGAATTAATCCTGTTGTTGTTTAGTTTAGTTACAAATTGAGGAATCTCAAGATCCAGCAGGACAACTCATCTGGAGATTAGGATTAGGACTGTTATTTTATTTTATTTGCTCATTAAGCTAGTGAGAAATTTCATACTAATTAATTACAGGCACATCAAGACAAAGCAAGCATCCAAATAGATGGTCTAGTAAGAACAGTAAATTGGTTTGAATAGTTACCTAAAATTTATGTAAACAAAAAAAACCTATTCCCAATGCACGCAAAAGCTCAAAATTATATTCAAGAGCTGTCAAATTCTTAAAGACACTTCAAATCTCTCGAGATTTTTTTTTTTTTTTGAAGTTTTAATTAATAAAAAAGGTTTGGAGTTTCTCAGGATCCAAAAAAGGCTCAGTTTCTATTCCATTCCCCACAGCTTCCATTCCCCTGACTTGTCAGATTGAATATTTTCTGTCTAATTCGACTCGTGAAAGATGCTACTTGGTCTTTGCTAGGCCCTGTGATGGGACCACTATTGCTAGCTAATTGAGCCATTTGCAACTACCGGTTGACCCTTGGCTTCGGTACGTATAAAATCGTAATCTAGCTTTTCAGAGATCAAATTTTCAACAAGGAGAAATGCTCTGAGTAATCTAGCAGTACTATCTCGAGTATTTCACGAGTATCTTACCTTTTAATATATACTAGTCATTTCCCATGCAATGTACGAGAAAACTAAATATAGTTTTATACATATGTAATATATAAAATAACTAAAATAAGTATTATTAGATTAATAATATAAGTATCCAATAATATAAGAAAAAATAATTACATATTATATTAATTGAATTTATAATATATAATTTAAATAATATAGTACTCGTGTGATACATGGAGAAAATAAGTATTTTGATCTTTTTAATTATTGTTAATAATTAGCTTTGACAATTAATGTGAGGGATAAACTATAGATATATTTTGGCATGTTAAATTTTCAACATTAGTTGCAACTTTTATATTTTTATAAAATCTAATAATTTTAGAAAAAAAATCATAAATGACGTAGATTGATATATTTTCATCAATTATTGAGCATCTTTTTAATGTAATAGCTTAATTTTTTTTCCTTTTTAATGGATATAGTAATCTTTTCCTTTTTAAATAAAAATGACACATGGCAGCTTTACTTGAGCCAAAAATTTTAGAGGAAACGAATGTAGTTCAACTAGTTTAGTTTTATATATTTAATCTGAAAGATACAATTTTGATAGTGAAATCTCTAAAAGATACAAATTTGGTTTTTGCTAGGCCCTGTGATGGGACCACTATTGCTAGCTAATTGAACCATTTGCAACCACCGGTTGACCCTTTTGGCTTCGGTACATATAAAATCGTAATCTAGCTTTTCAGAGATCAAATTTTTAACAATGAGAAATGCTCTTGGTAATCTAGCAGTACAATCTCGAGTATTTGACAAGTATCTTACCTTTTAATATATACTAGTCTAATATAGTTTTATACACATGTAATATATAAAATAACTAAAATAAGTATTATTAGATTAATAATATAAGTATTCAATAATATAAGAAAAATAATTACACAATATATTAATTAAATTTGCAATATATAATTTAAATAATGTAATACCCGTGTGATACACGGAGGAAATAAATATTTTGATATTTTTAATTGTTTTAATGATTAGTTTTGACAATTAATGTGAGGGATAAACTGCAGAAATATTTTGTCATATTAAATTTTCAACATTAATTGCAACTTTTATATTTTTGTAAAATTTAATAATTTTAGAAAGAAAAATCATAAATGATGTAGATTGAGATATTTCCATCAATTATTGAGCATCTTTTTAACATAATAGATTAATTTTTTCCTTTTTAATTTACATAGTAATCTTTTCTTTTTTAAATAAAAATGACATGTGGCAGCTTTACGTGAGCCGAAAATTTTGGAGGAAACGAATGTAATTCAACCAGTTTAGTTTTATAAATTTAATCTGAAAGATACAAATTCGATAGCATAATCTCTGAAAGATTCAAATTTAATTGGAATGACCATTAAAAAAAGAAACAATTGAAATGTCATACATGCTCACCTTTAAATAAAGAAGAAATCATTTTGTAATTAAAGCTCTGACAATAAACGCTTCTATATATACAGGGGTACTACTGGAACAATGAAACACAAACTTTGAATCGCACCACGTGGCAGCATATAATAATAGATAATATATACATACATATATACATATATAATAGCATTTATTTTCAAGTTATACATGGATTCTAATTTTTCTTTTGTTGTTAATTTACGATTTCGTTAGACCTTTTTTGTAAATATTATTAGAAGGTACTTCATAAAATTCTTATGATAAATAAATAATAAAAAAATATTGACAATATTTATTAAGTTTTCGGTAGCTGCATTTTCACATAGTGTGTATATACATATACATACACACATGTCATCGTGAGTCCTTAAAATGAATATGACCATATAAAACTATTTAATAAAAGTTAACGTTATATGTTATCAATCCAACATATCGGTATCAAGAGATAGCTCAAGTGGTTGAAACTATCTTTTCAAACGTGAGGTCTTATATTTAAATCCTAGATTTAAATGGTCTTTTTTAATTATATTGCTTTGTCAACATACCACTTGTGTATGAAAGTACGCAATAATGAACTTATACTAGCATGATATTAACCACTTGAGACTGGTTCGTTATAAACAAAAAAAATGGTTGTATATCATAAAATGGGAAGACTGAACTTGAAAATTTGAAAGGATGTAAGTGTATATATGTGTGTATATGTATATATAGTTTGACCACAACAACTCGTTATTTTAATGTCATGATATTGGTCGGTGAAATCAGTTATAAAACAACTAGACAAATTAAATAAAAAATTTATTTCTAAAATGGTCTGGGACGATAAACCCTTTTATTTTCTCTATAATTATTCTATATGTTTCTTGCTAATTAATTTTGCTCATTCTCTTTGTTCGTTTTCATTTTCATTTCTTGAAGAATGAGGGGGCCAACCATTGACTGCACACATTCATGTTAATTACCTGGAACACGTGGGCATGGCAAGACTGATTTTCACTAAAAGACAGGTTGCTATAAATGCACAAGAATTTCAAAAGGAAAAGAGTAGTTGGTGTTTTTAGCCATTCTAGGCATACAAGTCAATTTCCCCTTTCGATTTTCTGGCCTTTTTGGAAAGCTAGGGCATGGTTTTCCACAATTTACATTGCTTCTTGAAAAGCAATTATGCAAACTTAATAATCGTGCCCTAATAATTAAGTAGAAAAGTCAAAAAATTTCTTGCAATTAGATCACCTTTCAAAGTTTCAACTAATTCCAATATTTAATACAATAAAGTTTGCCAACCATGTCCACTTAGTGGATAGCAAGTATAGTACATACTATTAAATACCAAACTTGGGACTTCAAATTCTAGTGAAATTCCCCAAGTCTCGCCCTCGTTTGGGACCTCTCTTGTCTCACCTTTGACCTTGGTTTTGTTTCCCAAACGTGCAAACCTAGTTAAATAGTATTAACTTTGTCCAAACTCTAGAAAGACCAAGCCATATGCCAAGATCTCTTTTCTATGGACGATTTATAAGCCTTTGATTCTATCATTTGTTTTTTATTATTATTAATTTTGGATGATAGTCTAAGTTACTTGTGCTTTATTCAAGTTTTTCTTATCATTTTTTTTATTATTATTAATTTTGGATGATAGTCTAAGTTACTTGTGCTTTATTCAAGTTTTTCTTATCATTTTCTTTATTCAATAAGAGAAACGGGCGTTATTTTGAAGGGGAAAGTTATTTTTAAACCGGAAAATGGTGATTATTGGGGAAAGTTATTTTTGAACCGGAAAATGGTGATTATTTTTTACCGCAAGACAAAGAAAAGACTCCTTCACTCAAGTGTGTTTATCCGAGCTAAACCCGTATACAAATAATAGCTTGAGAGCTTATGCTTTTGTGTACTTGATGAGTAATTATGTGTTGTTAAGTTGTTTATATAGAGCTATGAGCGTGACAGTGTTTAGATAAAACTAGACTCTTTTAAACTTATCAGATAAGCACTAACTTAGTGTAATCCGGATAAGAATCTTTTGGCAGAGTTTAGATAGGAGTCTTCTTCTTTTAACCCACTAAAATTACATCGTTCAACCTTCGAACTCAACCTGGAAAGACGTAGACTAGCCCGTACCCCTTTTGGGTCGATAACTCGGAATAGATAGTTCAAGTCGGATAATACTCATTACGAAGTATCGCAGAGTTCAATGTATGTAGATCACCAACTTGCTTACATGACCTTGAACTGAGCAAAATGTTGATGAGAAGTGGTCTAAATAGATCCGAGTTACCCATCTTCCATAACAAATGCACTCTTGAACACAACAAATAAGAATTTTTTTAAGAAAAAAGCCATTGGAAAACAAATCACTTATGCTACTTACAAGAGTATAGTTCAAAAGTATTGGAATAACTCCATTCTGTTCCCGAACTAAAGATTTTACTTCAGCTATTGTCATAAATTACTGCTTCATTCAGTTAAATGGCATAGATTTTGTGTTGTCAACCCTTCCCTATGTGAAGCAACACACGAAAAAGAGATGCAATGAAACGGGGGAAAAGAGGACTAACAGGAAAGGCACTGAATGAAACATTTAACTGTAAAAGACACAAATATGCTAGGCTTGTAAAGTAAGAGGCTAAAGATCAGTGCACCTACATAAACAGGACCAATTGACATCAAGCAAAGATCAGAACGAACAAATAAATATAGTCATACTAGTACAGCACAAACATAATCTACTGCACCAGCTAACTGATATTCGAACGTCCGCCATAGACGACCGCCCCATGTTAAACCACTGGGGTCTCACCAAAGCCGAACAAAATTATCGTGGTTCAATGAGCGGAACATCCATACATCCGTATGTGAAACTCAAGCATTCTGCTTGATGACATGCCCCCATGTCAGTCGTGCCAGGACCTTTAGGCGTTCATTGTGTAGATGTGGAGTTGTTGTCACCAACAACCCAATACCGTTTTACGGCAACCAATATCTTTTCAGAAACAAGGGGACCATCCTCATGATCCACAAGCTTAGTATCCCATCTCATAGCTCCTATGATCTGCTTGACCTTGATAAGCACATCAACTTCATCTCGGAATATTACTGCACCTTCAGGTCTCAGGATTCTGTCCATCTCTAGAAGAATGTCCTCAAAATCACATCTGCATACATTTAATTTTAATTGTGCAGAAATATTAGCACTTAATTATCAGCGTAAAATACACAGGTAACTCAAGACACAGCAATTTGATGATGAGGTCCAATATGTGTTGCCTAACAAACTTCACAAGAATAAAGGCTCAACTTCATTTAAGTTGACAAACCCAGTTATTTGGAACCTTGCCAACTGTTTGGCATTTGCTGATAAAAGAAAGCATGACTGCTTAAGAATAAAGCATGAAAATGCCGAGGAATTCTTACCTGCCCTTGTACAAACTGAAAACACCATTAGCATGAATGAGATCATACGTTCTTGGGTAAGTAGAGAAAGCCTCGCGCCTAAAAAACCAAGAAGCAGAAAGTGAGCACAAAATTTGTTTCATTTTCTTCTTTTTGAAATTTCAAAAGCATAGAATTTTAAAAGGTGCAAAAGGAATAAAAGACATGACTCGGCAATCTAGATGCAAAACACAGTAAATATAACAGCTGATACACTTATAAGATAGTGGACAGATAATTAAAGTCTTAACACAATCTTATTTCCAGAACAACATACTACGCCAGTTTTACAACAATGTAACTCTGACAACATTATCAGGGCAGCATTAGCCATGTGAACTGGTATTCTAAATTTCTCAGGCCATGTGGAAAATCTTTAAATAATGTATTGACTCCTTCATTGACATATACATAGTGCAAATTCGGAGTAGTGCAAGTCTAGGCCAAAAAGGGGAATTATTTACTTTCAATCTAGGGGAATAGGAAGACAAGACACAAACTAGAAGCTGCAGAAAGATAGCTAGTATCTAAGAAAGAAGCAATGGCATTTCACAATAAGGGGTTGGATGCGTATAAAGATGCTTGATAGGAACACAGAATCATACCAGTCGTGATAGATGCCAATTAGCCCACGCTCATATATAACACCCAGGGTATTTTTATCAGCTATAGTTGGCACAACATTCATAACCCAGAGTTTTGGAGACTCCAGTGCTGCCGCAAAACCTCCCAATCCCGCATTCATATCCATGATATTTCGATACCTTCCAGTGTCAAGAATTTTGATGATCTTCTTATAAGCACTCACATGCTTTTTCCATGTTTTATTGTCATCTTCATATGCTTTAACAGAGACTCCCGGAATCGACCCACTAGCAATTCTAGGGGGAACAGCATAAAGTCTTTCAGGGAAAGGCTTGTAATCATCACTACCAGCATTCGAGTATGGTGTGATGCACATCTCCATTTTCTTGTACCTAGCAGTCAAATGAAGAATCATATAGCTATTCTGTTACCAATGACATTTATGCAAGCATGCAAGTTTCAGAAAAAGAGCAACTATAGATAGACAGGTCAGGCAAGATTTTACTCTATGAATGTTTAGAACTGGGCTTCGCCAAAGAGAAAAGAAAAAAGGGAAAAGGGTTGAAGCTCAAAAGAAATCAAGTAAATGGCAAGGCCGGTGCAGGGCATCAGACAACTAACTCTGGAGGTTGCTAAGACTAATAAAGGTTATTTATGACTCAAACTAAATGTAGTTCAGGTGCCAGCTTTGCATTGCTCTGAAAAGTCAACAAGGCAGCCAGCAATCACTCAGACAGGATTCTCCAAGAGAAAATGCAGAGATTTTGAGGAAAGTTCAACACAGTCTTCAGAAAACAAACAAAACTATATCAAGCATTATCCCAATGGAGGGTTAGTCAAAGTGTTAAATAATTTAGAACAAATCTTGAAGTAGCTGATCTTTTGCAAAATTTTCAGTGTGTTGATGGAGTCAAATCTCCAATTAAATCCTTTAGTATTTCAAGAATATGTTGTATTAGCCTCTAGGTTCAACATACAATTGTCACTAGCAATTGTTCTGGCGTAATTTTACAACACTTAGCTCTGGTTGACTATTAACAGAAGAACAATTAGTAGAAGACAATGAATTATATACTTGTAGTTTCTTGTCCTTTATGTTTGGGATAGGCAGGAGAGGAAAAGAAGGATAGTCTATCCATAGTTTTTTCAACATATTAGAACAAATAGAAGTGCAAAAGAATTTTCAAAAGTTTACTGGCTCAGATTGCACTATTTACACCCAAGTAACAGCAGAATTAAAATCACTGTCTTGCCTGGTTTACTAGGTACAGAAACTATGCAACTTAAATTACATTCGATAAAAATCCAAATTAACCACCTTTTTCTGGAAGGGGCAAAGTGGATGCATCTTTCCCTTCATATCAAATGTGTTTTGCATATAAAATCCATAGTTTCTGAATCTTGCAGGACTTCCACAGACAACATATTTCTAGTTTCTACTACTGATCATGAAAAAGTTTTTAAGTATCAGAGTTTCTTTATAGATCTACTGAACTAGCAGCAAAGGGTAAAGACGGTGCTTGGCCATTATATGCACAAATTTCATATTGAACAATTTCCTATATCTGCTTAGTATTCTTTAAACAAGCATAGGGAAAACAAAATATTTTAGAAAGAATTCATACCAGACATCATCCGGATCTCCAGATTTACACATTTTAGCTTCACCATTCTTCTGTGCTGCACGACATGAGTCAGCATCTAGTCTCTTTTGCCATATAGCAATTTCACCCTTCTCAGATTTTTTCTCCCAACAGAGAAGTTTAGCAATCTCTTCTATCTTCCCCTGCTCTTCCTGCAGTTCCTCCTTGGGACGTTGCCATGCCAGATAGTTAGTCTTCCAGTTGATGGGAGGGCCAGAAAGGACCCAGTAACCACCAGGTCTAAGGACTCGATCAACTTCCATCATGTATATTCCATCTGCACAGTAAATGTACAAGAGATACAATCAAGAAACAGCCCCCAGTCAACTTGAGAAAAAGCAGAGATTGCAGCACAAAGAAAAACTTTATCTAAACTGTTAAGCACAATAAATTAATAAACCAATATCCTCTCTACAAGCTTAAGCTTTTAGATGAGGTGATAACTCCAATATGGTTTCAAAGCCTAAAAGACAAACGGTGCAGGTTTGAACCTTACCACCACCCATTTAAAATATTAAATTGTCCATGTGCAAGCTCTAAACAAATTACGCTACACAGGAGGCATGTTAAGCACAATATATTTCTGACTTAGCACAGCAAAAGTTGCTCACCATTTGCACCCCATGGAATAAGACAACGAGAACAGTGAGCCATATCAAATGCCTTAGATGGATATGGCATCTTTATTGTTCCAAGAACACCAATAACAGCAGGTACACCCCTTTCAAGGGCGAACTGAACCTGGGCTTCATGTGAGTCTCTTGGTGCAAATGACATAGCTATAACATTTCGCTTCCAGAGGTATGCACCCCAACTTGCAACCTAATGCAATAAATTGTTAGGAGATGTTGAGCAGTTAGTACTGCCCAAAAGTTTAGAATTATGGTTTACAAGAAGAAACAATTGAGACTATAAATTTGGTAACCAATCAAAGACATTATATTTGCACCACTTGACTTACCCCACAACCAGTATCAAGTGCAGTCCGAACAGTTCCATTTTTAATTGGGACCACAGAAGCAAGCTGATCAATGTATTTGTCAGCCCCCTGCGGAAATTGCGTCCCTCCACCAGGGAACCTAAATACATTGCCCTCATATTGAATCCAATTCTGAATAGCCTTCTCAACTGTCAAGCTCTTATATGGTGCATTGGCATAGGGGACATAATCACGACTCTTTGGCCATGGGAATGGTGTCACATATCCTTTGGGTGCTGGAATAAGACACTGCAACTTCTCTTCTTGAGGAGGGCAGTGTCTTTCTCGGTAAACCATATTCTCCCTTGGGAACGTCATGGCACGCCTTTGATCTTGACAGGGTGTGTAATCAGTATAGCTAGCATCACATGGCTTAAATTCTTCCACCTTTGATTCGGAATTACTAATCATGCCATCTTCACCACCATGATGCGTCTCAAAATTAAGATTTGGAAGCACATTGCAACCTGCACTACTCTTGGTCACCTCCAATGCTATACTATCACCCTTCCCAAACCCACTTCTCTGCCATGCTCCCAGTAAATAGAAGAAACAGCAAAGACCAGCAATTATAAATATTGACACAGAATTC
Source organism: Cordia subcordata (assembly GCA_028554755.1). Lineage (NCBI taxonomy): Eukaryota > Viridiplantae > Streptophyta > Magnoliopsida > Boraginales > Cordiaceae > Cordia > Cordia subcordata. The sequence continues at coordinate 4,734,379 of JAPTOF010000020.1, forward strand.
CTTGTCCTACTATCACCTATATTTGGTTTGTTTGCCATCACTACCCTGAAATATCACCCAGACAAACTTAGAATTCAATAAAAAATGTGTCTTTGTGTTTGCCAATTAAGCATATTTAAGAAACAGAAAGCTGCAATCTAGCTTAAAACCAAATTATGATGGCCCCGAAGAAGGGAAAAAAAATGACTAAGAACTGAGAATGGCCCTTGAAATGATACAATTCCAGTAGCATGGATTTACACTTCCCCTTTTACTTCGTGTTTTATGGTAATTTATCTTAAACTTAAAGCAAAAACACTCAAATAAATCCAGATCAATAAATAACCAAACAACATGATTGAGACATTAACAACATTGGATGAGATCTGAAAAAGATCCTGACTTTGACTTCATTTATAGCATCTTTACATAACATCAATTGCCCAATTAATAAAATACAAGTACCAAACCATAAATTTATGCAACCAATACATCATTAAACAAAGTCTCTCACTGCTAGATTCAAGCAGACAATGAGCTAGACAAGCTCTTAAAACAAAAACTTGAATGATCTAACCAAAAGCTCATATATTTACCTCCACCAAACTAGAATATCAAGACGCAGAAACCTAATATGCAAAGCATAACCACTAAATCTGAACCAAAAAAACTAAATCTTGAATACAAAAACATGCTTAGAAGAAATGATTAAATATCGGGTTGATTTTTCGCCCCACGAAAGAGAGATACAGAAAACTAGACCTCATACAGCAAAAAGGAGGCATTTTTATGACAAAATCCTTGAAAAATTTATTAGCACTACAGGTATCCTTTTCAATTAAGCCTACAAACTAAACTTCACGTATCAAAAAAAAAAAGCATATTTTGATCAAATATAATGAGAACCTAATACGATTTATTTGTAGATCAGCTTTGAAGAGTTAAATCTCGTACCAATCACATCAATTGAATGCTCTAACAATCTTCAAGCTCTGGCCCCCTTTCTTTTCTTTTTTTTTGGCTTTATTTTATTTTTTGCTGACAATGCTGAAGTAGAAATTATTGTACAAACGCGTTTGAGTTGCAGGAGAAAAAAAAAAAGAAAAAAAAAAATCTTTGGCTACACCAGAACAAACCCGAAAAGCTTTAATCTTCAATACATGAAAAAATAAAAATCTAAATCTTCTTTACGCTTCCCTCTGTTTGTGTGTGTGTGTATATATATATATGTGTGTGTGTGTGTGTGTGCGCGTATCATCATACGCTTTCATACAGACGCGCGAACGCACACCTGTCGCACACCTATAGATCTGGGTTCGTGTTGCTCTTTTAAAGTCTTGAGTAAAATTACTTGGTGTGCCCCCACATTTTACCGCAAATTGTAGATTAGGCCCGCCCATCCTAGAATCTGAATTTACAGTGTTATTTTATTTAAAATTTTGTTCAAGACCGTGTTAAAATGTAATGCTATGTTAATCTAATAGACTTTGTTTGGCATAGTGGTGAAACTTCAACTATTGCAATAGAGCTTTCAATAGTAGAACATTGTTTGTCAAAAGAAATAGCAAAAGTGGGATAGAAATGCTATTGAATAAAAACAATTAATGTTTGACCTTGTGGTTTGTATTTTAGGGGATTGAGCTTTTAGAAATTTTTAAAAGTAATATTAAAATTTAAAAAAATATTAATTAATATTTTTGAGAAAAAATAAGAGAATAAACTATAACATGGTGAAAAAATATCTTGCAAAAGTCTTCCCCCCCCCCCCCAAATTGCAATTTAGAGCTTATGACTTTTGATTTTTTTTTCTTATTTTTATTTTTCAAACTCAAATAAAATACTTTTAAGAGTTCAAAAGCTAGGCCAAATAATGCCTTAATACACTAGAAGTAGATTACAACATGATCACTCATATAATTTGTAAATGTTATAGATTACGAATTGTTTGTCCCTTGTGGAATCCAAGACTTATAATTAGATGGTTTAGTATCAGATTAAGCTTGAAGATTTGTATGGCAAACGAAAGAGAAGTTAATCTAATCGTAAAAATTAAGCAGCAGATTTTTGCAATTGTATGAAACTTGGTGGTGGAAATATAATTATTGTCTTTTGCTTTATTTATTGTTATACTAATCATGAAATCATGCCCAATTGGCCCCAACCAGAATCCAGGTCGGTAAGGCCCAAAGGGCCCACACGTGGATAAATGTGAAATCCGCTTCAACGTCAACGAAGCAGGTATGACCGTATGGGGTGCGTTGCAGAAACGTGAAAAAGTAAAATGCGTTAGAATTTTATAGTTTGTTTAAATTGAGTCAAAAAAATTTTATATAATTTTTTTACATGTCATTATCATTTCATAAATGTATTGTCGATATTGGAGTACATGATTTACTAAAGAAATTGTCCAACAAATATGTGACAGATTCAACGATGGTGGTCCACTGACAGCATAGTGTGGCGCGAGTGCAGCTTAGATTTGTTTATTTTTTTTTTTTTATTTGAGACAAAGAAAATTCAATGACGGAGTTCAATTATGAGAACAACCAAGAGAGTCCAATCACCAACAAATTTTGGATACGTAGCATGTCATCTATACTGAACACCAGGTAAGTCTGGACAATTATCTAAAATATTCAATCTGAATCAAGAGTCACATTCAACCTTAAATCTTATCATTATGACTTCTTTAAAAGACATTAAATTTGTTACTTGATGACATTAAATACTTAATAACAACGAACAGAAAAAAGAAGTGGCATTAAATATTTGATGATGTTTTCTCTCTTTGTTTTTTCAATTTTTGAGGGAAATTTGGTGGGCAGTCTTGAAAGTTGAGGCCATCAACAAAATGATGATCGGTCCTACCAAGAATCATCAAATGAACACGATGATGCACGTCAATAGTTATGATGTTATCATGCTTTAAATTAGTGAGGAGTACAATTAATAAGTCCTATAATCCAATAGGCGGATCATATAGGAGGTTTCATTAGCCTGCAACAATCAATTATAAAAAATTCTTTTGTAACTCATAATGTAGGTACGACGTGAATAATAAATAATAATAGTGAATCGGCGATATAAAATATGATGAGGTAATATAATTAGTTAAAAATTATAAATGTTGATAATTACATAATAACATTATAAATATATATTGTTATTCTCTTAAGCTTGATTGAAGTTGTTCATTGGATTTGCGGTAATCTTTGCTACAGTTCTCTTTTTTAGTCACTTAAATATTGTTTGCTTAGCCAATACCCAAAGAAATATGTAGATGAAGGACCACTTTCAAAATAATGTGGTCTTTTTTTACCCTTCCATTTATTTTATTTAGCAGGAGAGAAATTAAAGGATCTACGCAAAATCAAGATCTGACTTCCATAATATACTCAAAAATTAATTGTGTGCAAAATCAATTTTGTTAGAGAATTTAAGTATATAAATTTGTACATAGTTACTAATATTACATAGAGATTTGATACTACATAGTTTCAGAAAACCATGGCGACCTGTTTAGGCGTGCTTATTTAAGTATTTATAAGCACATAAAATATGAAACAATCCTCATTAACTGTTTTATAAAAAATGCTTATGAGCACCTATTTAGCCGTGCATTTTTAAGTGTTTATAAGTACGTAAAATAAGAAAACAATCCTCATTAACTGTTTCATAAAAAATACTTATAAGCATCTGTTAGGAAAAACACGTATAAACAAAGCACATGAGAAGAAAATGACACAAGAGAATTACGTGGTTCGCCTTAAAGCCTACGTGCAACAGAGAATAATTTTATCATTAATGTGTGAATATTACAAGGCTTTTTACTTCGGTGTCTCTCCTACACATAATATAATGTGTAAACACATATTTATATAGTATATTACCCGTAGTCCAAGTAATCTCTATTTCTGTTAAGGTAATTTATCTAATTTGTGTCTCAAGAATATGGACCATCATTTTAATAATATTTAAAACAAATACGTCCAGATGCCCTTCTGAAAAAATTTTGGAATTTAATATATGCACTCATTAGCTTGTAAGGAAACACAAAAAATGATACTAAGCTGCCATTTTCTTGGGGATGGCATGTCTATTGTTCCATTAATGATCTATGGTTTGCTTGGTCTTAATTGATGTGGAAATATGAGTATTTAATTGGCTTGTCATTTGTTTTTTGTGCTACAACTGTTCAACCATGCTTGCCCGGTCAGACTCCCGTGGTTGCACATATGCATCATCTTACTCTGGCTCAGGCAAACGCACAACTAGGGATGGAAATCGGATCGGATTTTTATATAATCAGTTTTTTCGGGTTTCGGGTGGGGAAAAATATCTGATCGGGTAGTTAAATAGTAACTATTCGGCCGGATGTCGGGTTTTTCGGATTCGGATGTTCGAATACCCGACATTTTTATGAAGCTAAAAAATACAAAATTGTTTACTATATATATATATATATATATATATATATATATATATATATTATTTGCGGTAAGTTAGCAAATACATTCATTGACAGTCAAACTAATTACATCCATGTACACAAATAGCACGATGCTCAAAACTAAACATCGACTCCAATAAAAGAAAAGAGATTGTTCAAAATAACGATAGACAAATCAACTCTTTTTTAAAATATAAAGATATTTCCATCATAACTACGAACCAAATAAAAAGGAAAAATTAATAAATATTAACTATACAAATATATTTTCACATTTATCTAACTTAAACATAACAAATATTTATGCTAAATTAATGTTACATTTTGTTAATTCTAATTATGTTATTTAACTTCTCATTACTTTTGTAGAATACTTTTTTTTCTCTTTTTTTAATTGTACATTTTAATATTAATGCATTATATAAAATGTGTGTTTATATATGTGTTATATTAGAATATTATGATGAATAATTTACTATGGAATGGCGTGTGTATTTTTTTCGGGTTTTTTCGTATCTGGTTCGGGTAGGAAAAAAACTACCCGATCTATTATCCGATATCCGATATTTTTTCGGATATCGGATTCGGATATTATCCGAATCCGAAAATTTTGTATTTTTTCCACCCGATCGGGTTCGGGTTCGGATTTGGGTACCTGGTCCGAATTTCCACCCCTACACGCACAACTGCAAGATTGGAAGCTGCTTTTAGTACTGGTAATGGACATGACATTTTCGGTGTAACAATCCACGTTCAACTATAAAAATGGTAATTTATTAAATTTAATTAATTAGTCAAAAATATTGAAATTTATAAGGATAATAATCATAAATTGAAGGCACGTTTTTGGCAAAAGTAATCAAGCTCAAGCACTTCCCTTGCACTCAGATGTGGCAAGAAAGTGGCAGACAGGTTTGATAAATTGGAGATATTAACGGCCTAGATCCCACCGACAGAGCAACGCAGGATCTACTTGAATGAAAAAATTTAAAAAAAAAACAAAAAACAAAAAATTATGGGTCATGAGGGGATTTTTTATTTTTTTGACCCAATTTTTAATATTCATCGCAAAAATGACCTGTTTTTGGATGAGTTTTCAAAAATGATCTAATCTCATTCTGGGATCGCGTCAGACTCGTTCCCAGAACGAGAGCCGCGTTCCCAGAAGGCGGCTCGTGTTTTTATTAGCCTTTAGTTACTTTATTATTATTATTATTATTATTGTTGTTGTTGTTGTTGTTTTGGATAAACCATATTTTTTCATTATAAATTATGGGATGGTGTTACGCTTTTTCTTTAGTATATATTTATGATCCGTTGATACTTTATTTCAGCATTATGGACACTACATTATTAATTGGACATTATACACTTAATTCTTTATGTTCAAGTGAACATTATGTTGTAATTGTGAACAAAACATTACAAAATTGTAACTAAGTAAACAAAACAAGATTATAACTAAATAAGATTACTTAGATTACAATTAATGTATATTACATAATAACATTCAAGATTACAACTAATACACATTACATAACAATATTACAATATTACAACTACACGCTATACATTTTGATTATTGGGGCAAGTTGGAGCAGTGTGGCCTTGTTGACCGCATACTGTACACTTTCGTCGTTCACCTTGATTTTAACGATCGATCTCGTTTCATATGCATCGGCCTCCAGCTTGAAATATTGTCCATAATGCTGAAATAAAAGCATTCACAGATCATAAATAACTGCATAAGGGAAAAGCGTAATACCGTCCTATAAATACATAATGAAAAAAATAAGGTATGTTCAAAACAAAAATAATAATAATAATAAAGTTGTAAAAACACCAGTCGCATTCTGGGAAAGCGCCTGATACGTTCCCAGAGTGAGATTGGGTCATTTTTTAAAATTAATCCAAAAACATGTTATTTTTGCAAAAAATATTAAAAATTGGATAAAAAAATTAAAAAAACCCGTCATGAGGTTGCAGATTCAACGAAAGGGCTCATTTTTAACAGGAAAGCTTGAAATCTGAATATATTTTTCAGCCCCCAGGGGCATAGGTGAGTTGGTAAGTGGCCAGGTGATTAAGGTGGAGACACCCTGACAACGCGGGATCGAGTCCGTGTGGCGGCAGTACTCCGCTGAAATATTGCGGGGGCTGTTGCTGGATTTTCACGCCCGTTGGTCCTCTCCCTGGTCGGGCTGCCACTCACGCACATCCCTCGATTTACCTCCCGCTTGGTTAAGGGGCCTCTGGCCAGGTGGGAAAGGGGTTCTCCTTTGGTTAACCCTTTAAATTGAATATATTTTTCAACTCTTTATCTACTTCTGACAAGGCCTGTACGTTGACCATTCTGCAACATCTGACATATGTCTTGTTAATAATTCAACCTTATTGTCCAATTGGTGATAATTGCTTAATTTTAGGATGATTTGCTACAAACTTCCCCCATAATCCTCTAAAAATGTAATAAATCTTAATGCGGTACAAAAATCTATAATTATCCCCCTTATGGTCGCCGACCCTCTCTATTTAAAAAATCATTATTTGCGACGGATATATGTTTCCCCTCCCAAATGAGTTCATAAATTATGGTCAATAAATAAGAAAATAATACAAGCGTACGTTAGTAAATGTCTTATGATTATCTTGAGCAGACGATCCGTGTGACTTTCTAAAAGTGCACCTGAACCGTAGAGTTCACATGTTAATTTATTATTTTAATTAACAATTTTTTGACGGAATCGAAATGTGTGCTTATTTTTCGTTACCATAAAAAATTATGAAGAGATTTTATATTACAGGATCCTAACAATTTACCACTTTAATTTTATGTTGTACAAGATTTGATTTGATCTTTAAATTAGACACCAGAGATTCAATCCAGTCTACGGATAGGAATAGGGTGTAGTGGTGCTCCGACAAGACTGGATCTGATCTATTTGATGTTACTACATTGCTCCCTAGCGCCTTTCATTTCTTTCATGGTTTGGTCAAACTCACACTAGCTACTTCAAGTTGGATCAAACTGGAAAGTTTTTATTTTTGTCTTATTTTTAAAAATTTATCGTAAAAATACTTTTATTTTAAAAAATTTTTCAAAAATACACTTTTTGGTAGGTCACCTACTAAAACGGTAGGTGACTTACCGTTCCCAAATTCCGAAATTTAAAAAAAAATTTTAAAAAAAGAATTTAAAATTTTTTAAAAAATTGGTGTATTTTTAACAAAAACGGTAAGTCACCTGCCATATTTTTAATGAAAATGGTAAGTGACTTACCGTATTGAGTTTGAGGTTTCGAGAGTGGGGCGTGGGGGCTGGGGGGTGGAGGCAAGGGGTTGTATAATGCATTAAATGAGTTTGTTTTTTTTGGGCTAAAAGTTTGTCTGCATTTAATGCATGTGGCTTTGCTTTTTTTGTCTGCATTTTCACATTTAATGCATGTGACTTACCCCATTTTGTGACTTGCCCCATTTTCGGTAAGCCACTTACCAAACGGTAAGTGACTTACCGTTTTCGTTAAAATCATTATTGTTTATTTTTTTAAATTTTTTCAAATTTTGGAATTCGTGAACGGTAAGTCACCTACCGTTCGGTAGGTGACTTACCGAAAATGGTATTTTTGAAAATATTTTTAAAATAAGGGTATTTTTGCAATAAATTTTTAAAAACAGGGTAAAAATAAAAAATTTCCGATCAAACTTCATTTTCAAACCTTTGAATTTTTGCCATGTCTGGCAAGGAAACAGTAGGTGACTTACCAAAAATGGTATTTTTGAAAATATTTTTAAAATAAAAGTATTTTTACAATAAATTTTTAAAAACAGGGTAAAAATAAAAAATTTCCGATCAAACTTCATTTTCAAACCTTTGAATTTCTGCCATGTCTGGCAAGGAAATTGCTTATCATAACTTTTGTTGTACATGTGAGGATTTGCTTTTTTATGAGTTACAACTTTTGCTTTGTAGATTTCCTTGTTGATACACTACAATCAAATGTATATCACACAGTCACTGTCTTATTTAGTTTGGCAATATTACTTTTTTACTTGTTTAGTGAATTGACTTGGATACATTTAAAAAGACATGCTTCTACTTACATGATATCACATCCAACATATCATATCCCATAAAAAGTATAATAACAGTTTGATATTTTAGAAGATCTTACAAATTTTTTGCATTTCAATGTTACTTGATATGTTATTTTGCAAACCAACAATAATTTGATGAAATTTAAAAACTATTGAACCACAGTCTAGAGTCACAATATAACTAATTGAGGCGTTAGGGTGCAATGCTGAAAGGGGGCTAACTTATTGCCACAAAGCAACTCATACTATTGTCATGTAGCAGCTACTTTTTGGCTTTACTTGCTCTTAAACTTTTCTTTTTCTTTTTCTTTTTAATTGTTGCCATACAGTTTCTTTGTTTTCTTTTTATTTTCGTTTCTTTTCAGCTTTTCATTGCTGATGGGCAGCCTTTCTCTTTTTAATTTTTTTCTTTTTTGTGACTTTCCTAACTCTTTAACTTTTCTTTGTTTTTTATTATTGCTTTAAAAAAATAACGCTACTTATATTAATCCACGTTAAATATATTTCAAAAGCAAATATTTTAAGAATAAAAGAAATATATATTCAATAAGTTGATGGATTCCTTTTTCAACAAATTAATTGACATTTAATTACACCTGCGCAACGTGCGGAGAATTATACTAACAAAACATCTAAACAAACTCTCAATGATGACTTTCCCTAATAAAAGACAAATTGTGACATGTCTAGGATAACATTTTCCTACTATAAATACAACATCTACTCCAAATCTAGGGTTAGATTGTCTCCACATTCCTTATTCGGTCTTAGACCCACATAAATCTTTTCTAATCCACAACTTGTTTAAAGATAAGAATATTCAGCCAGATGCCCTCAATTTGTGGGTTGCGGCCCTTTGGGAGATTGCCACCCCACTTATAAATCATCCCTATTTTGTGAAGTGACCACATTCAAAAGATACAGATGGGCTAAGGAAGGAGTTGATTAATGGGCCATCAAAATTAGCAAGAGCGAGTCGGGCCCCGGAACACAGTTAAAGCTCTCGTGACCATTGGACCCATCTATATTCCTTATGGAACTAGTTATTGTGCCCGTTTGGAATTTTTTCCCTTGAATATATATATATATATATATATATATATATATATATTTTACCAACATCTTTTGTGCAATAAATATTTAATATGACTTTAAGAAAAAATGTTAAAACTCCAAGAAACCTCAATTGGTTTTTTTTTCTGAAAACTCAAAAGTTTCAGTTTGTCAATTTTTTTTTTCTCCATAAAAGTCATAGAAGAATTGCTTCCGAAAAAAAAAAAACTAATTCAAATGAGGCTCTGGCAATTTGCCACCATGAGATGATTCTTCCACCCCCCCCCCCCTCTTTTGGCAGAAGTAGTACATTTCATTAATATGAAAGCAAATAAAGTTCAATTGTTTGATAAACTGAAAGTCAGAAGAAGGCATTTAATAAAGCCTTCTGCATCAAATTGTCATTTTAACTGGTTAGCAGTGTGGCACTATTTTATTATTTGGTGTCTAAAATAAAGTCGTTGATTGAATCGCCAGGGAAATTGGATCAAACAGACTTAATATATTTTAACAAATTCTATTTACGTACTCAATTGTTTGTATGAATCGTGTGAGCTAAGTTCATCTTTAAATGCAAAGCCGGGAAAAAAAAAGGAATTATATTTAATAATTTGGGTCAATGATGTGCTAGTGGTGATTAGTTTTTCATACTTTAAATATTAGTTTGTTATTCTTATTAATAACTCTTTTAACATGAAATATGAAGTATAGCAAATACTCTTGTAATTAAAAGCCACGTGTATGTTACATTATATATTATTTCTTTTCTTTTCTTTTTAACAAAAAATATAAAAAGAAAAAGAAAAAAACAAATTTAAGTGAATATCTTGTCATTTTTACTCTTAGCCTTTTCCTTTCTTTTTCTTTTTTTTTTTGTTTTCAATTTAGTTTTTTTGGTGTTATTTTAAATTTGTTTGGATTAACTTTTTTTCATAATTTTTTAAAAAATATATTTTTGATGTAATAAACATTTGACCTGACTTAAAAGCAAAAAATTAATGCCCTTAGCAAAAAAACTCAAGTTCAATATTTTAAAGATAAAAATTTTAACTTAAAAAACACCTTTTTTTAATAGAAATTATAAAAAAGCACTTGAAAAGAACTAAGCCCTTCTTCTAGTGCCATCTTCTTATCTTCAAACACTTTGCACCCACTTCTGAGCACCAGTACTGGACTCAAAACCAAAACAAGCTCCATTGATAAAGCTTAAAGAAAATGGCAAGCACACTTTACACCACTTTAGCTCAAACCTCATTTTCTACTTTTCCTAAGTCCTCAAAGCTTCATCTTTTCACTAGAGACCCATCTCATAGACATAGATCAACCCATAGCCCATCTCAATCCTTAGCATTTAGCCATATCTATAATAATAATAAGAATAATAATGATTCAACTATCTTTGTTACCAATAACCCTACTAGGCATAGAGGCCTTTGTTGTATATGCTTCAGCAGGACCCCTAAAAAATCTGATAAAAAAGTAAGTTTTTTTTTAATCACAAGATCTTCCATTTTACAGTTCTTACCCTATTTTTCGAATTTCTGCTCATTTATCTTTCTTGGATTGATGAATCTTATTTTTGTGTTAGTCCGTGTATGTTATTCTTTTTGTTTTAGTTAAGAAAGATTTAACTTTTTTGAATGTTTATTGTTTTTGAATTCTGCCCGTTAATTTGTTGTTTTATTTTGTCTTTTTTAGACTGATAGATGCTTGGATATACTTTTATTTTTGTCGTTTTAAATTAAGGAATTGAATTATTTGTTTATTTTTAATTCTGGTCCATTTGGTTATTTATTTTGTGTTCTTTAAACTGGTAGAAGCTTAGCTAGTTAATTTAGCTGTATGTTTATTTCTTTTCTTTAGTAGGAAGAGATTCAATTTTGAATTTTTTTTATCTTTTTCAATTGTGCCCTTTAGACTAATAGAATATCTTATTTTTGTCCAATTTCTCCACGCATGTGCATGTGTTTATAGTTATTTATGTGTTTTTACACTGAAAATATCTTAGCTTTATATCATGTTGAAGATGGATTTTGATGAATTATATGTGAAATGGTGGCTCAGGAAAGTAAATTAGGCTGGCCAATATTGAGACGGTGGGACGTGCCATGGAATTGGCAGACAATTTCTCTAACTTCACTTGCTTGTGGAATTAGGTAATTCTTGTGCAATTTCCTCTAATTTATGCTCTTCATTCGTAAATGAACTTCACTTGCATGTCTACTAGGGTATCATTCTGCAACTTTAAGCAAAATTTACTCTTCATTTGTTCGTAAATTTCGTATCATTTAAAAGTTGATAGTATCATGCAATGTTTGGTGATCTTGAATTTAGTATGCTGATGAACATTTAATACGTAAGTTATTCAATATTGAATCCGATTGTTATCCATCTTATCGATGTGCTGTTGGTGTATCTGCAAGGTTCTTAAAATCTTCTTCTGATGGTTTATGGTGAAAGAAATGCATAGTGTTTTCATTCTTATGAAAAATATGTCAAGAGTTTAGACTAATTGTGTTCAGCTAATATGAGTATTGGTGAGAATTGATATGTGGAAAAAATCTGATTATTTCTCAGGCAGTTTTGTTTTGACAGGTTTTATTGAGACAGTAGCAATAGCAAATTCGGGATTGCAAGTCGAAGAATTAAGTTTGGATGAGAAGGCAGAATTATTGTTTCTGGACCAAGCGTATGGATTGATATGCTTTTCTATTGAATTGTGACTTTTGATTTCACTTTAGGGCCTAATTTTGTTTGCTTATTATCCTTGCAGCATTGCTACAGCGGCTGTGCTGGCAGTCCTATATGGTCTGACAAACTCATTTGCACTTCCAGATGACATCTACCGCTATGGTAATGATCATTGTCAAGTTGTTTCCCACTTTACGTAGATTGAATAGTAGACATGGAAATCAGTGCTTACAGATTGATTGTAAGGCTTGCTTTAACAATTGAAATTCATTATGTGCCTTTAGTAGAGAATTAAATCCTCTCTCCGTATATTTTGCAACAATTAGTTTATTTTATTATAAAGGAACTGTGAAACATACAATTGGTATGGTCAGTCTGGTGGTTGGTTGTAATTTCTTGACAAATTTATGCTTATTCGGTATTTTTATTACCAGAAAGACTTACAGTCGAATAAATATTTCAGATTTGAGGGAGCCATTAGATCTCCAGAGAGGTTGGCTGTTGTGGGCTGGAATTGGTATAATTGGAGCTGTAACTGCTGTTGCAGCAACAGGAGCTGCATTAACCTTCTTCAGTGGTGAGGCCCCACAAAGAGAGGTCAGAATGATTTACATTACTATGAGGTTTTAGTTATATGTATACTTTGCATGACAAAAACTCAGAGAACTGTACAGCCTATATCCAGCATTATTTAATTGAATAGGAAAAGCCAAATGAAGGAGAAGCCAACTTTTATGTCATGAAGATTCTAACTTTGATGTCCTGCTACTAGATAAAATTCATCTTGTGATGCCCTTCTATTTCATGTTGAAATTGCTTAAAGATCACCTTTTTGGTCTTTTTTTATATGATTTAAATTTTTTTGAACTTCGCACACAAAATGGACGTTTTATAGGTCCAACCACCCTGTTCTCGTAACCTTATCTAATAGAATCATGCGCATCTTTATTTTGGTCCATAAATTCAGTAAAAATTTGCAGCTGTTTCAGCATAGAGTCTAAATTTCCGGTTAACTTATTGTTCCTAGAAGATTTATAATTCTTATTACTTCTTCTCCATATGATATAGACTGATGCTCTGGTTCGGTTACTTCCATTGATTGGATCTTCACGTATCAGGTATATATCTGGAAAACGTGTTCAGAGTTTCACGTCCTTGCTAAATTTTTGAAGAGAACACTTATATGGTGGTCTAGTGGTTTTTGTAAATGGTGATTCTCAGACAATCACTTCTCTTTCATCAAATGTAGCACGGCTTGCCTGGTGGGAATTGCTGGTGTCCTTGCTCCAATTCTTGAAGAGATGGTGTTTAGAGGTTTTCTTATGGTGTCTTTAACCAAGTGGTATATTCTGTTTATCTTTTTTAGTATGAGGTCTTCTTTTATGCTTTAGAATTATCATACCTTTCCAATTATTTTATGCTTTAGAATTATTATACATTAAAATGATTGATGTCTAGTTGGAAACCTCAACTGTTAACAGCTGATTCTATTGCATGTTATCAGCTTGGGGGTTGAATTATTTGCTTTTGGCCTGTACATATGCGTGACAGATTCCTGTAGCTCATACATATGACTTCAAAAGTTCTGAAATTGTTGAACCACCTATGTGTTTCTTCATCTTGAATAAAGAAATGGCGACGGATACATGGGGTGTCTGATCCTTTATCTTGATTTTCTTTCTCTGAATTGCACTGGTTTATGAATGTCAAAAAAGTGAAGGCAATGGGAAATGGAAAGAAGAGAGGACCAAAAATTTAAATTTTGTGCATACTGATGTACCATCTCTTCCCCTCATCATGCAAAAAAATCCTTCCCCTCTGAGGTTGAGCCCTTAGATTACACAATATGTATATCTTCATCTTCCACCAAAATGTCCTTGGTTGTGCAGTTCACTAAGAAAATTTGGTCTTTATTTATTTGTATATATTCTTTTGTGTGCAAACTTTCAATCAGCTTGTATACTGTACATATATTGGCTCTCAATAGTTAATGGACATGACACTTGTGTCATTAGAATAGCTAGACAATGATGAAGTAGATTAATGATAAGACCGGACTGAACAATAAGTACAGTACCTCATCTCTATAATTGTGACAAGCAAGGAAAGTATTCCAAGATCTTCATGGAATCTTATTGTTTCTTCCGTTCGTTATCTCCATGTGAAGAGATTATAGAAAATACACAAAAGTAAAGGGTGATGGATTTTAATGAAGCTCGTAAAGACCTTTGTCTTTAATACCCTAGGTATACCTGATAAATTAAATGTTAAAGACATTATTTGTAATTGAATGTCTGCGCACATTATAAATATGCCATCATGCTTCACCAATCCTGCTTGCAGGGTGCCAACGCCAGTTGCTATCCTTATTAGTGCTGCGGTATTTGCAGTTGCGCATCTCACTCCTGGAGAATTTCCTCAGCTTTTCATACTTGGTAAAGTTTAAATCCATCAAGTAAAGCTACCTTAGGCAGCTTAAAAACTTACCCTTGATTGATAGAAGAAAACTCCTGCAAGAGATATGTCTTTGCTTCGCAGCAAAGGAACGCAATTTCAGAAAACTTTATAGGATATGACAGTCATTAAATGGTCTTTAAGACGTTTAACATGTGGAACAACTTGACATTTTTGTCTGTACACGTCACTCTTATTTGCATCAGAACGGGATTGTCAAATTAGCGATGTCATAATTTGCAACTTCTTGGAGAGATTATTGTATTTGTAACAGAAAGGAGACTGTCAAATTAGGGATCTCACACGTTTGTTTTGCAACTTCTTGTGGGAGATTTGAGTCACACACTGCAGCTTAGTCGGTTTTGCGAGATGATATTCTAATGTTTAGATCTTTTGTTAACCTTCTCATTTGAGTAAGTGAAGTTAGTGCCTCAAATATTTTCAGGTATCACGCTGGGACTTTCATATGCTCAAACGCACAACCTCTTAACGCCAATAACAATTCATGCTCTTTGGAACTCCGGAGTAATCTTGCTTCTCACTTTCCTTCAGGTAATTCTTTTGTCTTCATGCAGATTGGCTTCTTTATCAAATCTCCTTCACAGCTAGTGATGATTATAGCTCAATCACCCACTACTTTTCATCCTAAGCTGGAAATGTTTTTATCCCATTGCATTGCATAGCAGCCATCATACAACACTAGTTTAAGTAAAACGCTTCTCTTGCTTCGCTACTTTTTCATTCGGGGTTGGTGGTGGGAGAGGAAAGACTGGGAAGTAATTTGGATCTTTATCTCAGATCGTGCCAAGTTGCGTTAAATGATCTACACCCCCCCCCCCCTTCTGGCTATCTTGTAGCTCCAGGGATATGATATCAGAGAACTGATTCAAGCAACTTGATAGAGAAGAGTCATGCCCTCCAATATCAGATTCCAAGTGCTGCTTGGCTTCTCCAGATTTTGTCATCAGATAACATCTTTGGTGTTTTTCCTCACCTTATCTTCTCTAGTACATTTGAAAACCATTTTACTTTTGCAGACATTGTTGGTGAAATGTGCCTGCCATCATTGTTTAGAGAATTCTCTAAACTAATCGGGTATTCACATAGTACTGGTTGTTCTTTGACATGTTATGTGGGATATTACAAAAAAGTTAGATATGTATGAGCATTTAAGTATAGGATTTGCTGGTTCTTATGACTGAGATTTTTTTTTTTTTTAAAAGAATTGAAGTGAAATATAACCACTTTTTGACTTGTTTTTAAGATTTGATTGAGTAAATCCCATAAAGATCTGTTAAGATTCAAAGTTTTAAATTTGAATATATGTCTTATCATCACACAATACTGACTAACTTTGAGTATACTTGGGGAGCACAATATACTACGAGTTCTTACGAGTATTGGTTGAGACAGAGTCAAAGGAGATTGACCAATAAATCATGGAATGTTACGGTTTTTATATATAATTTCTTAATTAATTTAGAGTAATTTGCAAGATTATGTACTTTGTTTTTTGAGGTTAGCATAGAAAAAGGTATAGCTGGTTCGATCCAGTCAATTATTAAAATAGATAAATTTTAATTACTACACTTAAAATTTCTTAGATTTGTTGCTAAAATATCGATAAATTTCTCGTCGTAAAGAAATACTTGTTTGACTTCGACAAGGATGGTACGTGCAATCTACGAAGTAATGTATTGCGGTAATTTTTTATGTTTACAGTTTTTAACAATAATATTTTATTTTTTAGAACAAATGTATTCAACGCAAAATATCACTCAAATATGACCTCATATCTAGTTGTATTTTCCAAGCATTACACCTTACCCTCACAATTAATATTAATGATGATACCAGTTATAATTATTGACCCAACTTAATAAGTCTTGAACCGCCCCAGTTACAATCAAATATATATAATTTTTTTTTTTTTTTTTGCATGGTGTGAGTAGTAAGTGGCGGGGTGATTAGTGGAGACACTCGACAACGCGATCGGCGCCGTGTGGCGCGATTCATTGAAATATTGCATGATCGTTTGGATTTCCACGTTGGTCCTCTCTCCGCCACTTACGCACATCCTCGATTTACCTCCCGCCTTTGCCTTTTAAAAATATATATATATATATATATATATATATATATATATAAATTTTTTTTTGGGTCAACATGACAATAAAAAATTAGCTTTCACGCGTTTATAGTCAATTTCAGACCACTTCAGAAGACTCCAAAAAGACAAAAAATCTAAATACAAAAAAAAAAAAAAGGAATCACATAAAAGATAATTAGACATGTGGTCAAAGTCAACAAAAACATACCATGCACCTCCCTGGGCCACGTTCTCTCTATTATTGAGTTTCATCGTATGCCAATTCTTTAACCCAGCAGTACACACACACACACACACACACACATATATATATATATATATTAAATAACTAACTAACTTTGTGAGGATTTTAAAAATAATTTGAAATTAAAAAAAGGTGCAAATTTTCAAATTCTCCCCACTGTGATATGATTATGACTACACACGTAAGTATTGTCAATTACATTTGATACTAAACTTGTTTGTAGATTCAAAGTTAAGTTTGATATAATGTTAAAATTAACGTTGATTGACAAAGAGTAATTATAATATCATCCACTCATGGAATATTTAATATGAGTATGATTTATAAATGAGTTTTACGGCTAAAAGAATAATTATTAATGAATTCAAAACTCATTAAAATTATTTTAAATTTATAACAAGATGATAACAATGAGAAAAATTGCAAAGCATCACTTGTAGACGTGCACTGACTAGGTAATTATAGCCTTGAACAATGCCTTGATAACACGAACACGCAATTGAATCACTTATGGATGCCTCTAAATTTACTAAAAGGGTTAACCAAAGGAGAACCCCTTTCCCACCTGGCCCAGCTTAACCGGTGAGGTAAATCGAGGATGTGCGTGAGTGGCACGACTGCGAGAGGACCAACGGCGTGAAATCCAAAGAACAAATTTCGCAATATTTCAATGAAAGATCACGCCACACCTGACTGATCCCGCGTTGTCAGGGTGTCTCCACCCTAATCACCTGGCCACTTACCAACTTACCTATGCCCCTGGGGGCTGGATGCCTCTAAATGCTCTTATAGAAAATGACACAAGAGAGAACTTTCCTTTAAACTCCAAAAAGAAACCTATGAGCTCAAAATTAAGAAATCGACATAAAACCAATAAATAACTGAAAAATGCACGACTGGTTGACTTGGCCTATTGAGGGAATTGAGATTCTTCAAATTTGGATTATCTCCACCATGGGAGATTCAAATCCTTCAATTAGTTCCCTCAAAAATTTTAATTCCATAATAAAAAAACTTTTATTCATCGCTAATTTCCCCTAATAATATTATAACGTTTATTCTATCGAAATAAAGTTGAAATAGTCCAGCTGAACATGGACCAACCCAGACAAAAAAAAAAAACCAACTCTCCACTTCATAATTGGCCATCACCAACTTTACACGTTGAAGCGACAAGTGTTGGTGTTACGATATTTCCAGGCACCCATCTATCGGTTTCCACGATACTTTTCTTTCTTTCTTTTCTTTTTCTTTTTATTTTTTTTTCATGTTTATAGCTTCCTTCTATTAGAAGAATCCGTACCAAAAACCATAGAAAAGAAAACAACATCATCAAACGACAAAACATTATTATTATTATTATTATTATTATTATTATTATTATAATCATTATCAATCATCGTCAATTGTTATTATTCGGGAAACAAAAAGTGTCCTCCTCATAGTTAGCAAATATTGAAATTCTCCTTGTTATCTTCATCACCATTGATAAACATATCTTTATTCTTATTAGAGGGGGCGGGGGTATGGTGATGGAGATAATGGGGGTAAAAGTGTCGGATGAATTGTTGGGGACTTTTTTGCCAATAGTTTTGTATTGGATATATTCAGGTGTGTATGTGTTGTTGGGTGGATTAGAAGATTATCGTTTGCATTCGAGGAAAGACGAGGATGAGAAGAATTTGGTGCCCAAGAAACAAGTCATCAAAGGGGTCCTCCTTCAACAGGCTGTTCAGGCCGCCGTAGCCACCCTCCTCTTCGCCGTAAGTTTGGCTGTCAAAATTTTCGGTTCCACGTACAAAAATATCGTTACCTTGTTGTTGTGTGTACACGAGAAACGTAGGCTAGATGTCCAAAAGGAAATTCATGCACAAATTATGAATTTTCTATAAATAAATAGAAATACCCAGATATTATTACAATAAAAAAGGGTAGTTTGTGGACGAGGTTTATCTCTGCGTGAGTTGGGAAGGGTTGATACCGAAAGGGAAAATTCATGCACGGAGTACGACATTCTTGTTGTTCGCAGGTCGCAGAGGGTCATACTCAAATATTACAGTAACAAGTTATTTAGGGGATTTGAGTAAATTAGATACTTTAATGAATTTGAGGTGTTGAATACCCAAATATGACTAAAATGTCCTGCGTATTGTTTGGTTGTCTGACGAAATATTTTCCAATTATCATAATTTGTCCATGTAATATTTGTATGTATAATCCTTGGAAAAGACTTTGTATGCTTGTCATTAATGGTGATTTGCTTTCCTTGCGTGTTTGAATTTGTATTGTTTATTGAATTTCTTTTTTTTCTGCCATTTTTTGGGGCTAAAAATCCTTGATTACCTCTGTTTTTATCTTTCTTGGTCAATCCTTGGTTTGATTACGTTACAAGGACCAGCATTTTTCTTTTTTTACCTTTGATGGCCTCGTGAATTTCATGGTAGTTTTCGTGAAAGTAAGCTGTTAGAAGTCTTATTCTGCTGCTATACAGCTGTTAGAAGTCTTATTCTGCTGCTAAACCCTGTGAAAGTTATAAATTATCCATAGATGATTAGGTAAATTCACAGAACAGAACTTGTTGATTATGAATAAATGAGTATCTTATCTACTGATATCGTATATGAAAGATTGATGAATGTGCTTTTAACTACATTAAAAGACCATCATTTATCACATAATTAAGAGTTGAGAACAAGGCTAAAATGAAGACTAAGCTAGATTATTCTTGTACTCCCATTTAGCATCTTATCGAAGGCTGTGAAGCATAAGATTTGGAAGCTGTTTCGCGGAAGAAATCAGCTAATTCTACTTTGGCATGTAGCTGTGTACAAATTTTTATAGAGAGAGTGATGTGAGGATGTAGTGTTGCAAGAGTTGAGCATGTCATGAAAGGATTTTAGGATGGGTGAGGGGCTACAACAGCAAAAGTTTATCAAGAGACAGATACAAGGCAAGATAAGAGTTGTGAGGACTACAACAATGACAATAACCAGTCTGGAATGTTTTTTCTTTTCTTTCCATGCCAGTCATGGATTGATGTCAAGGTGTGGTACGAGTCACAACAATGTCCTTGGGTCATGCTTATCAAAAAGGAAAGAAGCAAAAGAAGTCCTTGGGATCATCACTAGGAAATTTAACTTCATCTCCTTTTCTGAAAATGTAGATGTTTGTCATGTTGTTCTATTCACCCACATCTTCTCCTCTGTCAGATTCTAAATTGTATGAAATTTTTTGTTTGATTATGTTGAATAAACTAAGATAAAGTTTGTTTACTATTAGCGGTGTATAGAAGCTCAGACTTCAGGTTGTTGAGGTTAGCTCTTGAGTATTGATCTGAGGCCTCTCATAGTGGTCCTGACGAATTGTGCCACTAATGTTGGTTATTAGTCACTTGCACCCAGGGAAACTGATCAACTTTTTTTTTTTTTTTCCCAAAATGTATTGAGTCGAGAGCTAGTGCATAATAATACTCCAATAGTTGCGAGCATCTATACAAATGATTGACTTAATGAAAAAAATTATTCGGATCCTTACTTTACCCAGTTCATTGATTGGATCAGTTTGCCTCCCATTTGTGTCTGTGAATCTGTCCAGGGGGGTCTTGGATATCATTGTTTGGCACCTTTGGCTGGATTATATATAGGGATTTGCTAATCCCTTTTCCAGTTCATCTTTACATAGATGTGTGGTCGTCTATTCTATATGATAACTCATTGAGTGTGGACTATCTTTGCATGATTTTGTTCACCAAAGTGATGAATATTCTGTGTGCCAGGTTACTGGATCTGATGATGAGAGTACAAGAGATCAACAACTTTCCCTTCTTGTTGTTGCCAGGCAGTTTTTTATTGCAATGGTGGTATTGGACACTTGGCAATATTTTATGCACAGATACATGCACCAGAACAAGTTCTTGTATCGGCATATCCATTCTCAACATCACCGTCTTATAGTCCCTTATGCTTTTGGAGCTCTGTACAACCACCCTTTTGAAGGGTTGATACTTGATACTATTGGTGGGGCTTTATCTTTCCTCCTTTCAGGCATGTCGCCACGAGTTTCTATCTTCTTCTTCTCCTTTGCTACCTTAAAAACAGTTGACGACCATTGTGGGTTATGGCTTCCTGGAAATCTTTTCCACATTTTCTTTAGAAACAATTCTGCTTATCATGACGTTCACCACCAACTCTATGGGACCAAATATAACTACTCGCAGCCGTTCTTTGTAACATGGGATAAAATACTTGGTACTTACATGCCTTATTCAATTGAGAAGAGAGCGGATGGCGGTTTTGAAGCACGACCGTCAAAAGAATGCAAGGTCAATTGACAAATTTGGTATCTATTGTCAATCACAGATTTGTACCATTGTAGTTTTTTCATCTTTTTTGGTTTGCTACCTGGAATGCCCAATTAATTATGTAAGTTGTATATATTTACATACGCTCTTCTATCTTCTTGTAAGATTGTTTTCTTAACTCCACATTAGTGTTTGAGATATATTAAGGAAGTTCGATCTCATTGATTGAGACGAAAGAATTTGCCCCTTATTTTTGTTTGATTTCTGAGTTTCAATTTGGATTCAAGTTAAATTTTTGTTTGTGCCCTCGAATTATGCAGTATTTAGTGCCTGGAGGTGATCTATAATTTTTTTTTTTTCAGTGACAGGAGCAGCTAGAGAACCATCATGTTACACGAGTCTGAAGTTGTGATTGCTAAAGCCGATTAGATTAATTATGGGGGCACATATATTTGCGTGAAATTTGATCTCTTGTGTGTGTTAGAAAGAGAAGCAGATTTTCTATGTTAATACTTGGATCCAGTCTTGTATATCTTCAGAAAAACGCGAAAATGAACCCCTTAGCATTAATAGATGGAATCTGATGCAACAGTAAATCTAGGTCCAAAACTATCTAGTCCCTGTCTCTCAAACACTGTGATGAGGTCTGGTTTGGTTTAGCCCCACTCATTGGTTAATGTCGATATCCACATTTAACAAGTCCCTTGCATTCAATCTAGAACCACCAACTACCTTCAGCATTTTTGCATTCTATCTTTTAAGTTTGATTTGATGGGTTCTCTCTCTCTCTCTCTCTCTCTCTCTCTCTATCTATATATATATATATATGTATGTATGCATAAAAGGTGGTAGGCGCTTTAAAGCCCCACTTGGACGTATCACTTGACTACGTTTTTCTTGCCGGTGGTCCATGAAATAGAAACCACCTCCTTTATCCTAGACTCTCATTGTGGAGACCTCCCAGATTAACATCATCTTCGACTTTTTTTGAGGCTTTTTAGTCAAGACTGGTTGCTCAATCACCACACTTGTTACTTTTTGAAACTTCTTTCTAATTGAGATTAAGATAATAGATCTAGAATTTTTTATTGAATTAAATTGTTTAAATATTATGTGAAGAGACGAGTATTACATATACTTGAATTATCTTTGATGGGTTGGACAGAGATAAATTTGAGATCGTACGTCTACGAAATTAATAAAAGAGACGATTCTCGACGAGACTAAGGGGGTGTTTGGTTCACGAAATCAAATTTATATACCCAATTATATCTAAATGGATAAGATGTATTGTTAATTTAAACTAATTTGTGATTTGGTCTGTTTCGATTTAATTTTCATCTCTTGCATTTGTAGCTCTCAATCTCACGCTATTGTTAATTGCAGCAATATTAGCATATCTGGCAAAACCTTGTGGTGAATGATCTTTTGGTTGTTATCTTGGGGTTCTACAAAATGTAATGTAGTAATGAACAAATTGATGCAACTACGAAGAAACATTCTTACATTGAAATGATTATTAGATATCGATCATACATTTGCAAGGGAATTCTTGCTTGCTTACTTATCTTGACAAATAAATTCAGGATTGCGTGGGCCTAATCCAAGTTAATACGTGTTAGCCATGACAAGATTTGCTTCCTCGAAACTACGAGTAAAAGGTCAGGATTATCCCATCACACTATTCTAACAGTTGTAAATTTTTTTTTATATTATTTATTATAATCATCATAATACCATCACCTGATCTATTCCTGAACCTAAACGCTGGATGGAACGCAGAAGATGGCGATGGGTAATCTATTCCCTGGTTTTTCATTTCAAACCAAATGATCATCTGATTATCGGGTCATTTATAGTGATGAATAGCCCCACACCCTATCAAGGTGTGTCCATGTGAAGGTGACATAAATTTAATTAGAGTGGTTACGTGATGGACGTGACTTAGAGAGCCCTCCTACCCAGCTTTATACTCATCATGCAAAAATTAAATACGTGATCATCATCAAGGCTGCGTGTCGCCTTACACAACATCCCTACCCTTAGTGATGCTTCATTTTCAATCCAAGCTGTGTCTGAAAAGTGAAAATCTGTATTCGTGCCTCGCGACGTATTTACTCTTTGGCTCGTGAGATTGTAATCTCTACTTTGACTAATTTTAGTTGTAAAGATTGCAATTTATCCTAACAAAATATACACGAGACAAGGAATTTATTCAGTTCTCAAAATTGTATAGAGATTGTTCACTCCAATACAAGGATTAGGGACGAGATAAAAATGTGTCCGATAGTATGAATTTGTATATTGTATATTAAAGCAACATTGGTGGACCATGTAGATCAAGGTCCACTGCAATTAGGGTACTTTGCTGGGCTCTAAACAACATCTGAGGGGGCACTTGGGCGCTAAGATTTTGCATTCGAGGAGCACCCACATTTGTTTTGGAGCCAGTTAATTTGAGAATGTGATATTTTAATTTGAAATTTAAGATCACCACATGGCTTCATTCAAAGATTCAACAAAAAAAATGGTAGTGAAATGCGGCACAATCCTCAGAAAGTTCTTTTGCTGTGCTCTTTCTTTAAGAGCTTACATGGTTGTGAAGTGAAAATTCCTTCTTGCACTCTGTTGAAAAATGGCATAGATACAGATAGCTTTGTACTATGCAACAAGATTATATTCTCTTTTTAATTTTGATTGTAATAGTTGGTAAGCCCAATTCCAACTGCTTTCCTACTCCCCATATTCCCTACATTTAAGAAAATTCTAGTACGAAAAAAGCCTCCAACACATTCCCTGTCCTGTATTTTTTTATGTATTTCTTAATCTGCATAGTAATTCCCAAATTTAGAGATTCCTTAATTCATGACAATTTTTTAGTTTGCTTAAGCCAAAATGTTAATCCCCTAATTCAGAGATTCCTTACAACAAATTTGTGAAACTTTCTAATTAAAATAGCAAGTTTCTAAGATAAGGACTATCATTATAAGAATAAAACTGAAACAAAAAAGTTTCAAAAGATAGGAATTTAATTAAAATAATAAAATTGATACAAGGGTTCCTAAGTAAGGAATCTAACTTTGAGGCGCCAATGTTGAAAAGGTCTGTCATTAGCTGCATCATAAGATGTTGGAAATGGTCCAGCACGTATTTCTCATTTATGATGTTGATCTACATTGATATGGAAATGGATAGTCTTTATTGCTATGGAGCTTTCCTTACTGCAACATGTTCTACTCATTCATGCATTTCTGGTGCAACCATTAATCTTAAACTACAGGGAAAAAAAAATGCAAGAAATGTTTATAAAAAAGAACAGAAAACTTTCGATTTTATTGCTTCTGCAAACTTTGACCTCTTTGCTGAAGTGCTTCAGCCCATATGAACTGCTCCATTACTTGTTTGATGCACCTGGTGCATCACAAGTTGTTGGTGTGACACCTAGATGATATGCCGTCCGGATTGGCATTGGTTGAGAAGCTCTCAATCTCGAACAAGTCTGAGCTTGCATCACTATCTGTTTCATTGCACTTCTCATTTGAACTTTGAGGGATTATTGCATCCCAAGATAACATCAGCGTCTGTTTCTCCAGGCTTAAGGGCTTAAATCCTCTGCTCCTTATCGGCGAACCAAAGACCTCAAGAGACTTTCTCCTTAGACCTCCTTCTTCCTCTTGCAAATCCAAGTTGTTACCAATCCTTGTCTTTGAATTCAGAACCGGAAAGCTAGTATCGTCTGATGTGTTCAATTCACGTCCGGGTTCATCAACTCTGTTATAGTTCCTTTCCTCCTTGAGCTGAGTGTTTGAATTGGACTTTTCACTTTTGCTTATATTACCATTTTTGAGGGACTCTTTTGCTTTGGCTTCCTTGGTGGAGTTATCAACCTTGACAGATTCCTTGTCTTTGCAAGAGCAATTGCAGCCAAGGCTGGCAAGGAAGCTCCAGGTGCGGCTATTGTTAACCTTCCTGGATTGTTGATTTCTTGATAAGTGCAGCAACGAGCTCAGGCTATTCCAACTTAGGTCAGAAGGCATACTTCGCATTCCTGCCCTTGTTTTTACTTTCAAAGATCCTGTTTCAGGTGTATCATCCTCGTTGCCCTGGAAACTTGTTTCAGGTGCATCGTCCTTGTTACCGTGGAAACTTGGCCCACAATTTTCAACAACTTTTCGAGTCCTTTGCTCCACACCCTGGTTGAAGTATTTTTCAGCACTGAAGACCTCAACTTCTCCATATGCTGTCTTCTTTCGTCCCAAGAGAAGGCGCTCTTTTGGCACGGAGGGGAAGGAATTGAGGTGTCCGCTCAAGTCTTGTAGCTGGAGGACAAAGGTGTCTTCGGCTTCATTTGACTCTGAGGAAAAAGAATCACCAGGAAGGCTATTACTATTTTCAAGTGACAAGGTTTCTGAAGTGTTTGTGCTGGAATCTGCTGTTGTTGTGGCCATAGCCTCGGATATTTCTTGCATAGATGATGCCTTTCTGAAGAAAGAATCTGAGACGTAATATATCTCGATGCAGACCATATTTTCGAATCTGCTATGAGGAAAGAATACAGATAGGGGCAAGATGGCTTGTTCTGAAACAATCAACTAAATGGCAGAAAGGAAGGCAGTCTTAAGTAGACTCAGGGAGGGTATGGAATAGTCATAATGATATTATGTTACAAGCGAAATTTAATAGTTGTGACTTATCAAGATCACAATAACGTTATCAAATCAGTTGGATCTTGTACGTAACTTAAATAACGTAATTAATGAAGCATACTCATTTCCCAAGTGCTTAGGCCTTGGGGTCATAATATGGCTGTGACACAATTGACAGTTTATTATTGTTTCTACAAATTTCGTAGCTTTTAAGCTTGAGCTAGTGACAAGTATGATATTGATTGCGCTTAACAATATAAAAAACTGTTTCTTCCCGTTTCTCGTCTGATATAAAAAATGATAAAATGCATAAGCAACCTGGTCGTTTAAGAATTGATTTGTTCACAAAACGTGGCTCACTTGATGAGGTCCTAGGTCCCCCACTCTTCCCCTTTCAGGTTGCAGCACACATTAGCGTTGATTAACAGTGGCAATACTAAAAATCTTTTGAGGGTATGGTGATCTTTTGGTGATAGCCATTATCAGACTGATTTGCGCCAAAAAACATATCTTAAGCTTGTGTCTCGGTAAAAGCTATACACTTCACCAGCCGGATCTTCTTTCACCGTATATGTGTTCAAAGCAAGAGCTATCAAAAGATGGATAAAATGCACGTTATTGTCTAATTAGCTGATTATTTTTCTTTGTTTTAAACTTATTGCATTACCCTTGGTACTTTTTACAAGGTGGTACATGTTTCTTTTCTTTTTTCTCTTTCACATATGGGTGTTAAATTAAGCTTGTAGTATACTATATATTTTCAAAAAAGTACCTTTATTTTTAGTTAAAGATGTCATTGAGACAACAATGAAAGAAAGGAATAAATGATTGTACATCTTTTGAAAAGAACAAGGAATAATATGGTAAGTCTAAAAGCATATTGGTCGAACTCTATTTAATTACGATTCATTATTTCTATCTCATTGGCTCTTCTTTATTTTTTTTTTCAGTATATTGATTTACGCCTAGCCTATTCTTTTCTTTTTCTTTTCGTTTTTTTTTCTTTTTTATACTTTTTCATAGACGAATTCCGCATATTTTCACTTCTAGGATTTACATATACAACATGTATCACTGTCAAGGGAGAATTTTTTATTATTTAGGTGTTAGTTAGGTATTTTGATTCCAAAAAAAAAGCAAAAAAATTTGGGCAAATTAAAGTAAAAAGCTACCTTTTGAAAAATACATAAAGATATATGCTAAGTTTTATAATATAGAGAAATAATTAGCTAATTAAACAATTATAAGAGAATAACGTGGTTTTTACCGGAAGATCACAAATTAATGACAAATTAAATGATAATATCACAACAATTGGAGTTCATAATGATAGTCCTACTGTACGTATTTTTTTTTTTCCTTTTTTACCTTCACATCTTAAGTTCCATAGCTGTTGTCCAAACGCTACGTTTGGACGCCATAGTGTAATTATTAGGGTAGCAATAGTAATTTAAATTACAAGATGTGTTTGGTTAGCACGG
Organism: Cordia subcordata; assembly: GCA_028554755.1. NCBI lineage: Eukaryota > Viridiplantae > Streptophyta > Magnoliopsida > Boraginales > Cordiaceae > Cordia > Cordia subcordata. Next base: position 4,761,882 of record JAPTOF010000020.1, read on the forward strand.
CGTAACTATACCTTAATCCCATATAACATGTTTGGTAGCATAGATAGTAATTACACAGTTAAATAATTTAAATTGAAAATTTTATATTAATATTAACTAATTTTTAAATAAAAATACTATTTATTATAAAAATGAATATGACTTATTAAAAATATGAATTATAAATATAACTATATGAAACTAAAAGTCATCCACTACTATATTTTAAATAAATAACTTTTATATTTCTAAAAAATATTTATTTATATATTTCATTTATTTCATAATTATGTTATTTATTTAATACTTCTTATTTAAATTGTATTTAGATTTATTTATTTTATCATTTATATTTATTTTATAATGAACCATGCCCAATATAAAAAAAATAAAATAATACAAAAAGGTGTTAGAGTGTAATTAGTGTATAGTTACACCAATTCGCACCCCCATCTATGAGAATTGGAGAGTGTAATTGAGGAAGTTCAATTACACCCAATTCTCTTTTGATTAAGTAATTATTTGGTTAGTCAAATACGTCAAACTCTGTAATTACTCTTGATTACACCCAAATCTAATTATACAGTGGTATTTCAAATGCGCCCTTAGTCATCTAATGATGGCACTCATGTACAAAAAGATCATCATAAAAAATATAGCAGAAATGAACTGTATCAACAATGGTACAGATCTTAGTACTTAGGAACTTTGAGGAAGTACTCAAAAGGGCAAAAAACCATTACCCAGATAGATGATCAGAACTTTTTTGAAAAGTTTCTGAATTTTTTCCCCCATTTTTCTTGAGAGCAAAACTTTACATTATCTGTTATAAGTGAAAGATGTTTAACATGCATGTTGCTGCCCCACACCAAAGTGAAATCTTCCAATCGTATTGTCGTAATCTTGAACTACCCATCGTTTTTGTGTATTTAATCTAGAGAAAATTTTGGCCAAACATGATCCATCAAATCCGTGGGATTACAGCCTAGCTAGCATGATCTTGTTAATGTATTTATGCAGAAACTCATAATTGTGTAATGTGTTGGAGAATTCAGTGGACAATACGCATAACAATAGGCTAGTCAGATAGGCATATAGTCCTATAGATCATGTGCTTCTTTGTTGTCAAAATCCAGCCCCTTAAAATTTTATTTTTTAAGGTTACTCGATGAAAGATAGTTCGCTTGCTAAACTCTCGTTATGTATAAATTTATTAAAAAATTGGATTCATTTTGAGATATAGTCAATATAATGTAAAATTTTTTTCAACTCGAGTATTGGGATAATTTTGGTTATTATTATATAAACATAATATGGTTTATTGTCAGAAAAATCCTGTGGCTTTGTAGTGATATTAGCTTTTGTTCGAGTACACCTTTGGTTATTACGTTGTATAAATAAATAAACAATTAAATACTAGACTCTTGTCCATCAATGTCGAAACAAACTTGTCACCTCATAAAACACAATTTATAGTATCACTGTTGCTGCAAATTATGTTAATTTGTTAGGCCGAGAAACAGAGCCATAATCCTTACCATAAATGGACTGAGTTGCTTTATCCTTATTTGCCTTATTTGGCACAAGATTTGGAAAGAAGAAGAGAAATAAAATATGTGGTACATGAACAATATTTATCATTATTTAGCATATCATATTTATTCTGGGACTTGTAAGTAATATATCACTTTTGAATCAAAGTACATCGATATCTTTATAGGTAACACAATAATTGGATGGTTTGCGATTTTTATTAAATAATGGATTTCAAAAGAATGGTTATAGGGCTTGTTTAACTTTTTTCAATAGTGGTTTTTTTAAAAATTTTTATGAAAAGTATTTTTTTCAAAATCTAAAAATTCTGGCTTTTGGACAAAGAAGAAATTGCATTTTTCTTTAGAGTTTAGCTTTAAAAAATCTAATCCAAATACTTATTGTAAAAAATATATGTTTTTCTCTCAAAAAAAAAAAAAATTTCATGAAATAAAAGCTAATCCAAATAGGTACATAGATCCGCCTGGTTTTGTAGCCTTCTCTTGCGTAATTCTCGAAGTTTTTAATTTTGAGGTTCTTTTTTCCTTTTTTCCTTTTTTCCTTTTTCTTGGAATTGGTATCATGTATTAATTAGGTCATTAAATCATGATAGCAAAGACAGTTTAAGCAGAGAGTCATTATTTCATCTAATAGTGAATTAGTGATTGTTATTGCTAGGATGCCTATTGTATGGTCTACTCTTTCAGAAAGTTACTTAGGCGTAATTGTGATGCTTCAATATGCATTTTGTTTTCAAAAATCATCATGTGGCTTTTATGTGAATGAATGACAAGAAGGTTTCTTTTGATTTTTACCACTGAATCAGAAGCTTTAGCCTTGCACGAGGCATGTGATTTTTTGCAATAGAATTCTGCCTTTTGAATGTGATTTTTGAACTTCATGCCACAAAGTTTACGCAACGGCATATGAGTCTTGCTTACAATGCCTACTCACATATAGTTATATATATAATCTAGGATATAATACATTGAATTTTATGTAAGTTAGACCCTCTTATGTAATTCATTTCTATTTTCTGACAAAGTACCCTACCCCTTGGAAAGGAAAATGCATATTATGGTTTTAGAAAGTAAATACGATCTGAAAGGAAATTTTTAATAACATTGAGGATCCAACGCACTTTAAGCAATTTAGATAAATTCTTATCTATTCTACCCTACAATCTATTATATAGTATATCCTACAATTCCTAATTTCTTTGCTTTTTTTGACTAGAGGAACATAATATTAGTCATAAAATGAAAAGCACACAGGTTATCTAACTCCTGTGACATCAAATATGCAGTTTAGTACATTAAATAATTCAACAGGAGGTACTAGCTTCCAATTAGTAAGAAACGAATCAAGTCTAATATTCTTTGCTAACTAATCAGCTACTCTATTGTGATTTTGTGGCACGTAAAGAATGTTCCAATCCGTGACTTCTTGAAAAAAGAACTTAGTATCACTTACCAGGTGCTCGATCACCCAACAAAATCTGTTACAGTGATCACCATCCGAAGAGTGACCATGGCCTGAAAACCATTCTTCCATCATATTCTCAACCTCTAGCTGCACTCGTTTAGGACTAAGCTGTCGTCCTTCAAATATGGCTACATTGTGCTGCTTCCAAATGTACCAAATTGAGTTGAAAACAAAAGCCTCAGCGTAACGTCCGTGGCACCGGGCCTTGGTAATATCATCAATAAGCTTCATAACCCACAACAAAGCCCAATATTGTGTAGACGAAATGAACCAAAACTTCCTTTCACGCCATAACAAATTTTATGACATATCTTGTTTTCTAAATACTTTATCAATGGATTGGATATTCAATTGTCACTCCTCCAAGTTACGTTGTCAGTAGTGACTTGCTCCCCAGATAATGAGATTGGCTAATTTTATATTTTCTTGGCCTTTTTGGATCGAGTTCTTTGGATTGACTTTTTTTTTTTTAAAAAAAATAGAGACTTTTCTCCAAAGAAACTCAAATTAAAATTTCAAGGATCAAAAGAATGCATTACCAAAGACATAGTGGTCTAATGATATGTTTCTCATTTTTAGTGTGAGTTGGTGTAGTGTCGAGTTTGTGTAGGTCTAGGTTTGATTTTTGGTTGTGCCTGATGTTAGTTTGGGTTCTAGTTCCATGTGGGTCTTGGGCATTGGTCCGTTGTTTCTGTTTTGTCTTTGTGTAGCTTTTTGGGCTTAGGTTAGGCAGCCCAGTTGGGTTTGTCTTTATTTGGTCCACTCCTGATGGATTTGGGTCCCTTGTAATTACCCGCTCTAATTTAATATAGATTTCAGTTTCGGGGGAAAAAAAAAATGAAAAAAAAGTAAATTGTATGCCAGCTCTCTCGTAATCTAACATATTTACATCATATTTATTAAAATATAAAAACTAGTTAACTACCCTCCTTTACTCCGACCTATGTGCATCATACCTTTTATAGTATTAAAATTAGTTAATTATTCCCATGAAATTTTTAAAATAGTGCAAAATACTCTTCTGCCATCATATATTTCAACGGATATTTTGCACGTTTTTTGAAATTTTACTGGGATATTTTGTACATTTTTAAAAAGTTTATGCGATAATTAATTAGTTTTGATACTCCAGAAAGATATGATACACATAAATCAAAATAGAAAAGGATAATTAGCTAATTTTAATTCTATAAGATATAGTGCATATAGGATATAATACACGAAAGTAATATGCAATTTACTTAAAAAAAAATCAACCCAATCGACTCCAAATTCTCGTTATACCCAAGTTGCCCTTCGGCTCAAGGGTACATTCGCAGATTATTGTTATTCTTCCTCTTTTTTTTTTTTTTTTTTTTTTTGGGGTCAAAATCAGAATATTGTCCAATGTAGGCAACTAAAGGAGTTCCTTGTATTTTTTCACAAAACAAAATTTGCAAAGAGCAAAGAGGGAGAGAATGGAAGGAAGTGGGGTTAGCAGGGCCCTAAAACCATTGAATCTGAAGCTCACAAAATCCATTTCCTTTAGATGCTCTTCTTCCATCTCACCTCCCACCATTATTCACACAGGTTAGTTTTTTTAAGCTTTCCTATTTATTTATTTATTTAACTGAAAACTGTAAATATATATTTTTTTACTGGCGCTTGTTAGCACTGGACCACACTAATTCGCTAACTTGCGCAAGGTCAGGCGAATTTCGCCGGGCCACCTCCGTCATCTTGTTCTTCTCAGTGCTTGTTACACACCCATATTCTTGTTTTGTCATGATTCCCACGCATTTAGCATCACTCAGCTTATTTAAGCATAAACGGATAAGTGTTATACATATCTCCTATATAAATGGGATTTATTTCATTTGAAAACAAAAAAAATATTAAACAATTTGAAATTTATCACGTGAGAGCTGGCATGTAGCATTTCTTTTTAAATTTTTTTTTTCCCAATCTGTTAGGGGAAAGAAAATTGGTGAAGAGAGCACATGATGGATTGTTATTGGATGCTGGTGGGACCCTTCTGCAATTGGCAAAGCCAGTTGAAGAGGTTTATGCTGATATAGGCCATAAATATGGTTAGTTTTTCTTCTTGAAGCTTTTATTAAGGCTCCAGAAGTTCATCTACGGCTGATTCTTGAATACAATGTTGTTGTCTATTTCAGTAAATTATTTCTGTTAGATTTTGGTTTTACTGTATTCTTTTGTGCTTAAACTTGATGTCAAGTTGAAAGCTATACAAAAGTTGTTGTTTTTGAAGGTATTTAGTACAATATGTAAAGTTGTTCTCTTTGAAAGATTTAGGATAGCATTCCTCCACATTGATTTGCTAACATGCGCTGGGAAGTCACATAATGATGTAAAGTTGTTGTCTTTGATGCTATTTAGCACGGCGCACTTGATTTGTTGGTATGCTTGGATCGATTCTTCTCTTTGCATATTTGAATGGTGAAAATTTCCTCTATTGTTATATTTGCTTTCTAAAGTAGTGATTCAATTCAATCTTGATTGTTCGGTTTTGTTGGTAAAATTAGTGGCCAATTAATTGAAGTTAATTCTAGTGCTGAGGCTTAACCTTTACATCATTTGAGAGACTTGAAACCTTAACTTATGAAAGAACAGAAAAGCAACCAGAAGTTGCAAATCCATGCAAAGATGAGAAAAGGTCAGCTTTATCTGCATGGTTGGAACTAAAGGGTGCTATTCAATTTTAGGCTGTTGTGTGGTCTTCTGATGTTAATACTCTGCACCAAGTTTCCCACTTTATACTTTTCTATGTACAGTCAAAATATCTTCTTGTTTCTGTTCTTGCAATTATTCTGCTGCTTTTCTTCCCAAATAACTGCATTATGTCTGCCTGGTATGTCATCCACCTAAATTCTCTTTGTCCACGTTGAACTCCTCTGAGTCACTTCCCCTGATGACCTCAAAAATATGGCATAAAAATAATCTGCGCTTATCATGTTGTTGGTCTGTCTGTGTAGTATCCTCTAAGTGTTCGAAGTCAGTCTATGATGATATATAGATAAGTCAAACTCTTCTGTAAATGTTTGATGTTTCCATGTTTGTTATATTTCTTTTGTTAGTCTCATTTGGTTTCATCTTTACTAAAAAAAAATTGTACTATTCTTACCAAATAATTTGTTAGGGGGATCTTAATCATCATCCATTGTTCACTATGTAAAAGAAGTTGCTAATCAGGTTTGTTGTCTGATAGCTGAGTTTCTAATCTCTGACAATAACAGGTCTTAAAACTACTGTAGCTGAGATAAAGCAAGGTTTCAAAAGAGCTTTTGCTACTCCATGGCCTGAGAAGCTTCGCTATCAGGTTTTTGGTTGAGAGACTTTTCTGCTCTTATATTCTCACAAAAGAAGCATAAAAATTGCAAGATCGTTGCAATATTGCAGGGGCAGGGTTGCTATATTTTATAAATAATTAATGATAGACCTTTTAACTTGTTTTTAGTTAGACATAACAGATTTCTCATAATTCTTGAATCTTGAGCAGAAGAACTGAATGTCCAAGTCAGACTGAATTTTTGTTCATATTCAACTAAATTCTAGTCATATGATAGCCACCACATAATTAAGGACTACAATTCTTTACAATCAGGCATTCCTCACTCGATTTTCATAGTTCTAGTGGTTAGAACATTGACATCTAATGTTGAGATCTAATATTTTTATTATATATAAATTGGCAGGGAGATGGAAAGCCGTTCTGGAAGCTTGTTGTTTCTGAAGCCACTGGGTGTCATGATGAAAACTATTTCGAGGAAGTGTATAGGGTGAGTCTAACTAAGTTCTAACTGTTCATTGATATACAGATGAGCATCATGAAAAGAATGTAGCAATAGCAGCACTTACGCATATTTAGTTGATTGCCTGTATCCTAGGCTAGCATCCTGGCAAAGTCATTAATTTTTCACTATCATCTTGGCTTAGTATTTATTTCATTTCAAGTGTCTGCTCTCGTCAGTATTACGCAAATGGTGATGCTTGGCATCTTCCAGCTGGAGCCCAGGAGACAATGTTGGTTCTGAAAGATTCTGGAGGTTATCAAGTATTCTCTTATCTTTACTGCTGAAATAAAGATTGACTGTACCATCATTTTGCTTCTAACTTCTACACTATGACACAGTGAAACTGGCTGTTGTATCCAACTTTGACAACCGCCTGAGGAAGCTATTGAAAGACCTCAATGTATTGGATCTGTAAGCGTATATAGGCTTCTTCATTATTGCCTCTTCAGTTCATCTCTAGCTGACTTCGACGTGAATGTAGTGTTGAAAAAAAGAATCTTCGTATTGAAAAGCACAAAGTTTGTTAACTATCTGGATTATGGAAGTCCATTAGATGTGGATGGATGAATGATTCACATTTCAATACCATTATCCTCCTAAACCCTTTCCTCTCTGGACAAGTAAAAGAGAAAGAAAAAGCAGCAATAGGAATTAAGATCTAACAGGAAAGGAGTCAAAGGGGTTGAGAAAATAATGCACAAGCCTGAGTTGCATTAACCATTCAAACATAATATTATTCATGTGCATGCAGCAAGAGTTTGGAGAATGGCAGCACAGAATACGCTTTTGCTTCATGAATTCTTCTGGTTTCTTGCAGATTTGATGCTGTAATCATATCATCAGAGGTTGGATATGAAAAACCGGATGAGAAGATATTTAGAGCTGCTTTAGGTATGCACTTTTCTTCTGTTGTTGTTGTTGTTTTCCCCTGCCTTCCCCTCTCTAATCAGTACAATTTGTTGAAAATATTCGCTATTGGTTTATCAGTGCCTGGTTGGCCATCTAGTATATGCATTGGTTCATCTCGGGATGAGGAATAGGCCGTCCTGTTTCACATACTATGTGTTGATATCTGTATAGGTGGCAAGATGAATATGCTTAATGTATTACTGTTATGTTGCGTGCTTATCAAATTTCCATCATGTATGTAGACCAATTATGTGTTGAAGCTGGAAGAGCAGTTCATGTTGGAGATGATGAAAAGGCTGATAGAGCTGGGGCTAATGCTGTTGGGATCAAATGCTGGTAAAGTGTACACTAGCATTTAATGTCTATACACGTGGTTTTATAAGATCCATGTTCAGCATCATATGTTATTTTACCAAGTTTAGACACTTCATTCTCTGTTTCTTTATGAGCTTAACATAAAATATACTCAATAAACAGGTTATGGGGCAGAGATGTTAAGGCATTCTCGGACCTGAAAAATCGCATCCTCAAAGCTGAAAAATAATGATCAAGTATGCAGGCTTCAATGAGATGACCTATTATTGGCCCTCAACCTACCAATTATCTGTATTTGGATGACTTCTTTCTCTGCTGTTTGAAGAACATGTTGTTCTGGTCTTCTCATATTCATGTCAAGGTTCTCTGGTTATTCGCTTGAAAATCCCAACTTAAGTCGCTTGATTTTACACTGTTTGCGGAGTTGGTGCCTCAACCTTGGAGTGCTTGGGAGAGGGCAATTTTAGATAATACATGCCCTAGTGCGTGGGCGAGGAAATTGTTTTAGGAACCAAATCAAGTCAAGTTTATCCTACTAAGAGAGGTCGATTATATAAATTTGACGTCTTTTTAATAGCGTCTCTTGTTTTCTGGTTCAGATTCCATCTTAGTGTAACTGCATAAGCTGTTTATTATTATTGAATATTGCAAAGTTAATATTACGAGTAGATCCATTCTCTTCACTTACGGCTCTCCGACATATAGAAGGGCATCAGGCCTTCGTTTACGGAAACCCTTGCAGTGGCTCCGTGTTGCATGTGTCCATACCCGAACCACGACAGGTAAAGCTGATCAATAGAGTGCAGGTGTTAGTCAATCTACAAGATAGTTGAACGTTGTATATATTGAACGATTTGTAATTTATAATCATTGAATTATGCTTACATGTTTATGATATTATGAACGGATCCTCACAGTATCTCCGTTGAGAGCAAAAGTTTAGAGCTTAAAAGCATAAAAGAAGCCGTTGTAATATAATTATTCTTGCCATTGATAAATACCAAGCAACAAGTAGAATAATTGGATTCACTAGCACATTCATTGCAGTAAATTTATATGCCTGATGATCGCACCCATGTTTGTAACGGACCCGAGAAACGAAACAGACCCCAGAAGGCAGAACACTTGTCAACTGCCATTAATGGCTTGTCAAATCATTCCTGCACAAAATCAGGTCAGATTCACTTCATTTTCCCAAAGGAAGAAGAAAAGGCAAAAGCAGAAATGTTGCTATTAATTGTGAGTTTCCGTTGAGCAGCAAAAGAAGCAATAATGTACGTCCGTAAAGATATATATAATGCATCTGTAGTACGTCTCTCGTATGCATTACTTAATCTTGAAGAAACTCCATATGTTACAATTTACAAAGAAGATGAAGATAGATAGATAGTCTAATCTCGGTCAAGGTTTTGGTGTTTGAGTGTGTAGCGGTTTTATGCGTATCGCAGGACTTTGATTTCTTTTACTTCGTCCAACAGGTCCTTAAGTCGGATTTGAATCCCCCTTATAAATGTTATAAATAGTAGCGAAGTGATGGTATAATGATAACGAAATGATTTGGATTATTGAAAGTGCATATGAAATAATCCTCATTTCCCCATCTCCAGCTTATAGCATAGTGAAACTGCAATCCTTTGACATGCTATATTCGTGAATTTATTTATTTATTTATTTATTTTTGTTAAGTTTACATCTTCACATGTTTTAATTCATCCAAAGACAATATTGGCATTAATCTCAACTATCATTCTTATGGATGCAGTGGCCAGGATCATATTGCGATTCGCGCCAAAGTTGCTGCTACCCTACGACTGGGAAGCCTGTGTCTAATTTTAGCATACATGGATTGTGGCCTAATTACCAAGATGGTTCCTATCCATCCATCGAATTGTGACCCTGATAGCCATTTTGATCCTTCAAAGGTATGTGTTAAGGTTCCATTTTAGATTCAGAGGTGAAAAATTAATGCATAGTTGATAGTTTTACTCCTCGCCTTGAGAAGGTTTAAAGTGTTCATTTCTTGTGTCACGTCTCGAAAATCTGACAAGGCAAACTTGGAGTTTGGATTTGTATTAAAAAGTTTTAGTCTGGTGATGGCATTTGTTGTCGGATTGAGTTTTGATACTATGGCATTAGTCTTTCGACACTTAAAAAGAAGTAGTCTTCTTAGATGTGCAACAATTATAGACTTATAGTCTTGAGTTTGCTTTGGTGAATACGAGGACACGACATGTTGTTGGTTAAGGACTTGTCTGAACTGGCTCTTTTTTAACAACAGTCGAAAAAAAATGATTTTTTTGAGAAGTTAAAGATGCGAAACAAGCCCCAAAACAATTCATGGAAGTGAAAGTAATGTTATCCAAGAGAGTAATATACAACCTTTTCCACAAGATAAGAGTCAATAAATTGTACAAATTTGATTATATTTCAGATTTCAGACTTGGTGAGCAGAATGCGAACAGACTGGCCTTCATTGGACTGTCCGAGCAGTGATGGCTTGTGATTCTGGAGCCATGAATGGCTTAAACGTGGAACATGCTCTGAGTCTGTACTCGACGAGCATGACTACTTTCAGACAGCACTCAACCTCAAAAGACAAGTTAATCTCCTCAAAATCCTTCAGAATGCAGGTAACTAATGCTCTATAATTTACCAGAGCTTTAACAGAAGAACAATGGATAAAAAGGGTTGAACCTCCCATAGTTTACCTTGAGTGTGTAATCGTCCTTTATAGAATAAATCATGATAACCTGTTGAAAAAGGGGGATGTATGCAATGTTTTAGAAAGTTCTGATGCACTAAGCAAACCAACGGGGGTTCAATCTATTTTTACTTGAGAACATTTGTTTGGTTGAAGTAATTACGCGACAATTTAAATGTTGTGACAGGAATTAAACCAGACGGACGATTTTACATCCTGAGCGCCATCAAAGACGCTATTAGCAAGGCAATCGGGTACAGGCCATGGGTAGAGTGCAACGTTGATCCATCTGGTAACAGCCAACTCTATCAGATTTACGTGTGTGTGGACACCTCTGGGGAGAAGATCATTGACTGTCCAGTGCTGCCCCATCCCCATGGAAGATGTGCTTCCAGGATTGAGTTCCCTTCCCTTTAGTCATGTTTGGTGACCATTTGAGATGTTGTTCAACTCTTACTTTCTCCATTCCTTATATAACTAGAATCAATATTTGTTCATGACTTTTGGCATGATTTTGTATAAGAATTTATGTACTGGAAAAAGATAGATCCAAGAGTAGTAGAATTGCCTCATGTCCTGTATCAATCCATGACCATGAAATCCCATAAAAATATAAATTACTAGTAATAATAGGGAGAACATGTAATTGAGACAATCGCCTATTACTGTTAAGTAGATTTATCGCCACTATCCTTTTTTAGTAATTGAAACATTACGATAGATTTAAATCCTCAATATTTTGGAAATTTACTTATCTTTCCTCTCAATTCTAGGTTTTAGTACACTTTCTGGTAAGGAGTCATCTCCACCCTTTGCTTACCAATTTGAAAATAGAAGTTTGTCTATGAATTGCAGCTTAATAAGTTTCAATTAACAAAATCTGGTTATTGATCATGGGGAAGAGGTGGCATCTCCTCAACATTTCACCAAGGGCATATCTATTAGTTAGATCTATTTAAACGTACACTGAATGTATGAATTTGGATCCATTTATAACATTATATTATGTAATGAGATGATTCCTCTACGCATCACATTTCTCAAGCCATAATTTACGCACCACTATAGATACATATGTACATGGTATTTATAAACTATCAACTATAAATGATACATATTATTTATAACTGTATCAATATTTCTGAATTTGATCCATTCACTACTATAGAATTGAGAAAAAAATATTCAAAGCAGGTCCGCCTCACACCTCTCCCGTGACAAGTTAACGGGCCCCGCATAAATTTTTAGCCCTGTAAGTGAGAGGGGCGATTTCAAAGGTGCCGGATCGAAAGGCAGAGTGGTTTTCCAATAAAACGTTGCATCAGCCATCAAGTCCATGTCCCATCCAACCTAATTGCTTGATAATTGAGTGATCTCGCTAGTTATCCTTTTGTTGTCCACAAATGTCATCGCATTTAAATTATCAATTTATTATTATTAAATTTTACTCGTAACACCTTAAATAATCCACTTTTTTTATTTGACAAATCATTCAACGTACCTTTCGGTGCTGTCCATTCAGTCGATATCGAGTAGCGTCTGATATTATCCTAAGTGGTTAACTCATCATTAAGCAAATTTCAAATGGTATATATATTGAAAACACTCTTACAGTTTCGATCGAAAAGCAGGTAACGTTTCCAAAAGAAAAATGCCATTTCTGATCAAGCTTAATTAGAAAGAAAAATGCTCTACGCAAAGGGTTTAGAGACTGGTCAACTGTACTTATTTATCTACTTACAAACAAATTTTATTAAAAACATAAGACGCAATTTTTTATTTACCAAAGGTACAACAGAGGTAAATAAGCTTAGCCAAACAAGTTCTTCGACAATTGAAGAAAAGACAAAAGCCAAAAGTCTTTTAACTCAGAACATTAGGACCTCTAATAGCTATTGACAAAAAGCAAGTAGAGGTGGATGCAGAAATAAGTTGATTTTAAGACTAAATTAATCCTAAATTTCTTGGTATGTTATAAACTTAATATATACCTAACTACTTTGAGGGTAAAACCTAATATTTTTTAACGAAAAATGAGAAAACAAAGACTATGAACTGATTATCTACTCTTACTCATGTTCTAATATAATTCTTGGATCTCAAAAGAGCAATCATGGTTAATTATTCACATAAATTTGGAATTCATCAAAAATATCATTATGCCCCTTTTGACATTTCATTTCTTATTCACAAATATTACAGTTGTATCAAAAGATCAATCAATCTTGATTTACTCGAATTAATTGATATTATCGAGAAAAATTCTGTTTTTAGATCCAAAAAAGAGAAGGATAACAAGAACTTGAATAAATTTATTCGTCTTACAGAGGACAAAACTATATTAATGCTAATTATGCCCAACTAAGCACCAAGAAGGTGCTTCTGCAAGTTAACTATAAGTATACTTTCACATCATAGAATAATTCAGTTTGACTAGTGACGGCCTTTTCCTGTTTTGGCTTTTTCGAGTCAGTACTTTGACTAATAAATACCTTGTAGGGTACATGCATGTTGCTAGGTATAATTTCACATGTGAAAATAATTAAAGTTTGACAATAACCAGGCGTGGGTGAAGCGCAGCCAGTGAATAAAAGATTAGTGATGGATAACACTGAGATAAGATCAAGTGCATCGTGAAAGTAACCCTCATTCACATCGTAAATACTATAACTTGTAATTTTTAGTATGTTCTTTGTGCCTTGTAATTATGGTTGTGGCCAATCTTTTTATTGACTTTAATATCTAATAAACACTTGCTTATTAATAAAAAAGATATGATCAAAGAACAATTATGATAGTGCTTAATAATAATCTGTTTGAAAAAGATTTTTTTAAAATTTAAAATTTTAATTAAAATTTTTTATTTGATAAGTAATACGTGACCGATATAGTTAGAACAGTAATTTTTGAAAGAGAATAATGGAAAATAAACTTTTGTTATGGATTTCATTAATTCTTTTCATATTTTAGAAATATATGAGTAATCAAAATTTTATAAATAAAAAATGTATTAAAATATACTTTTTATAAATTAATAGCAATTGTTCTTACATAAGAAGATCCTAATAGAGTGATTCAAAAAATACTATTAATTGCAATTGTATTAAAAGATATTTGTTATAAATTAATAAAATATGTAATCCACACATAATATAGTTCAAACTCCAAAATACAAATTAAAAACACTCAAAAGTAGGATTTTTTTACTTTCCAAAAATAATTGTATCTCCCATTGTAATCCCTCTACTATGTTGCAAATTATATGGTGCACCTGTAGGAAGATGCTCATTCATAGCATGGTGCACCCATGCTTAAAACAAAAAAAGAAAGAAAATAGATCTGAACAGATCTAATTGTCACTTTCACACACAAAAACACACATTCACACACACAAACACATACACAAACAGACATACTCCTAGCCAATGACATACTTCAAGCAAACTCCGGCACCAAATCCGGCAACCCTACCCTGTGTAAGGAGCACCAATAGATTCCTTGCATCGTCGGGCTTCCAACAATGTGCTTCACATTTTCTTAGAATGCTCGACGTCTATCCACCATTAACCTTGTCATTATCTTTTTTCTCATGCTGACGAAAACTTTGGCATCCTCTTGCAACATCACATCCACCAATATCTTCCTCTTATCGTCACAATTCTAATCGTACCTTTCACGAGGCGCTTAGATACTTCCAACTCCATCGGCCATTAAAGCTCATCTTCACCTTCAAGTGTGTAAGTATGCAAGTGTGTCTGTGTGTGTTTTGTGAAAAAATACAGTGGACTAGTGAACAAGTATATGTGATATGTGTGTGAGAATGGTGAAAAGCAATATATAGAGTGGTGAACAAATAAATGTAAAGTTTTAAACAATATATATGTTTGTATTTGTTTGTGTTATGTTGTGTGTAAGCATAGTGAACAAATATATGGGGAGTGGCAAACAAATAAATGTGTCTGTATTTGTTGTATTTGTGTGTGCAAGAGTGGTGAGTAAATATATATTTATATTTATGTGTGTCTGTGTGTACGTGAGAGTACTGAACAAATAAATATGTGTGTATTTATATATGTTTGCATGTGTGCAAATAGTGAACAAATATATGTAGAGTGATGAACAAATATTTGGTGTACGAAAGTCATTGAAAAAATAAATGTGAGGTGGTGAACAACTATATGTTAGGTAAGCATAATAAATTTTTTTTAGTTTTACTGTGCACGTATTGTTCATGTACAGTAAGGACATGTTGCTCCATAGGAGCATACAGTCGCAGACCATGATATGAGGTCCCCTATTATGTGCATTAGTAGATCGTTATACAACGTCAATTTTCTATTTATGAACTAATGACTTTTTACGTGGTGCAACTCGTTACAATATAATCTAAACAGATTAAGGGCAGCAAAATTAGTTGTTAAGATAACTAATAGATGATTGAATAGTTGATAGTTGTTTGGTTAGCTCATTGCTGATATATTTTAAATGTTAGCTAATAGCCCTTTAATTATCTAATTGAACAAAATATGTTCGGTAAAATTAGTTGTTGAACTAGCTGATAAATGCAAAATGACGTAAAAGGACATTAATATCATGTTGTTGTTGTTATTATTGAAATAAAATAATTATTGTACAGTTAGATATTTACTTTTTAATATTTTAATGTTAAAATATAACTAATTTTTTTATAAATATTTGGATCAATGTTATAAAAATTATTTTTAATAGATTCGAAATTTATTTTGTCAAAAAGAAATAAATTGACTAATGAAACTTTTACTTTTTAGTATATGTTGGTGTAGGAAGAATTAGAAATTAATTTTTGTGTTTTTTATTTATATTTGTGAAAGAAAAAGTAAAAATATCGAGATATTGAAGAGACAGTATAATTGCCAAAAAAATGAATAAAAGGTAGAATTGCTAAAAAAAAAGTTAAAAAACTACTTGAAAAACTAACATATTTAGCTTTTAATAAAAGTTACCCTAAACACTAAAAGCTAGTCAAGAAGCCAAAAACTAAAGGTAGTAGTGTTTTGACTAAGGCTAGTTAAGAAGCTATTTTTTTATCTTGCCGATTAAGCACTGATAGTTTGGCTAAGCTTATTTGGACTTATAAGTTGCAAATAACAAAAATCATGTGAGGGGCGTCATTTTTAAAAACTTATAAGCTGCAAACAAAGCAGAACCAGCTCTAAGCCTATGACTTTGAGCTTATTTGGATATCTATAAATATTAAAAATAAAGAAAATAATAAAAAAATTTTATTTGAAGTACTCATTATGAACACCCCAATAAATATTATCAGACACTCTTTTTTGAGTAAAACTCAAGTCCCCATTTGGTTTCAGCATTTGTTGTGAAATGGACATTCACAAGTTGCAAAATTATTTTTGCTAATAAGTCAACATTTGATGACTAATAAAGTGCTTAGGAAATTGTTATAGCATGAAAAGTTTGAAAAACTTGGAGATTTTCTTGCAATTTATGCAACAAGTTGGAGATGTCCATATCCACTCATTTATTGCATTGTCTCCTCATTTTTGTCTATAAAAGGAGTTGGAATGGTAGAAGCTTATGAAGAAGAAGTAGAGAATGAGAAAAAGTAGAGAGAAACAAAAGTGATATTATATTGTATTAGAAAGAGATTTTATTATTCACGTTATTTTATACCATATTTTATTTAAGTTATTTTATAACACATTGTCAGTATGAGCCTCTGCCAACAAGAAGATCCGCCAATTGTTAAAAGGAAGCACAACTCTACAAAATTTCGAATTATGGATTTGCATCATATCAATGATGGTGAAATATGTTTGGCTAATAGTACTACAACACATACTATTTTCAAGAATAAGAGGTATTTCTCGCAATTAAAATTAGCTGATGCAAATATTAATACAATAGCTGGTTCTACAAAGTTAATTGAAGGCTCTGGTAGAGCTTGTGTTATGTTCCCTAGAGGAACAAAGATGATAATAAGCGATGCTTTATATTCAAATAGATCATGAAGGAATCTACTTAGTTTTAAAGATATTTGAGAAAATAGTTATCATATTGAAACCATGAAAAAAGGGAATAAAGAATATCTCTACATCGCATCACTTGTATCTGGCAAAAAGTATATATTAGAAAAATTGCCAACATTATCTTCTAGATTATATTGTACCTACATAAATCTTATGGAATCACATGTCATGATAAACCATAAAATAATTGATCCAAAGGGCTTTATTCTTTGGCATGACCGTCTTGGACATCCAAGCGCAATAATGATGAGACGAATTATTGAGAACTTATATGAGCACTCATTAAAGAATGTACTCTCATCAAATTAATTTCATGTGTTGCTTATGTCAAAGGGAAAATGATTATAAGGCCATTTCCAACTAAATTGATGCTGAAAATTTTGCATTTTTAGAACAAATTCAAGGGGACATATATGGGCCTATTTTTTCAGCATGTGGACCATTTTGATATTTTATGGTATTAATAGATGCCTCCATACATTGGTCACATATCTCCTCATTATCCACTCGAAATGTGGCATTTGCAAGACTCCTTGCACAAATAATCCACTTACGTGCATAATTTTCAGATTATACAATCACAAAAATTCATCTTGATAATGCAAGAGAATTTACATCTCAATCTTTTAATGATTATTGTACATCAATTGGGATTATAGTTGAGCATCCTGTAGCCCACACACATACTCAAAATGGTTTGGCAGAATCTTTTATTAAACGCCTACAACTAATTGCTAGACCGCTACTTATGAGAACTAAGTTGCCTAGTTCTGCTTAAAGACGTGCTATATTACATGCTGTAGCATTGGTTAGTTCTGCTTAGAGACATGCCATATTATATGCTGTAGCATTGGTTCGAATAAGACCAACTGCTTATCATATATATTCTCCTTTATAATTGGTTTTGGTCAAAAACCAAATATATTTCATTTAAAAATATTTGATTGCATAGTATATATTCTAATTGCTCCATCATAGTGCACAAAAATGGGACCACAAAGAAGACTGGGAATATATGTTGGCTTTGAATCTCCATCAATCATTAAATATCTTGAATCTTTAACTGGAGATCTTTTTACAACATGTTTTGTTGATTGCCAGTTTGACAAAACAGTATTCCTAGCATTAAGAGGAGAAAAACAAAAGGTGGAACAGCAAGAAATTGTATGGAATGTGTCATTTATGGATCATTTTGATCCCCGCACAAATATATCTGAACAAGAAGTTTAAAAAATTATTTATCTATAAAGGGTTGCTCATCAATTGTCTGATGCATTTACTGATACAAAGAGAGTGACTAAGTCAAATTTTTCAGTTCGAAATGCTCCCGCTAGAATTGATATTTCAAAAGAACAATTTAATGCTCTAGCAAATGAGTGTACGACGCGTCAAAGATGTGGTAGACCAATTAGTTCCAAAGATAAAAATCCACAAAAAAGGAGGGAGCCAAATAAGCAAGTTGTCATCTTTTAGGTTCTTCATGATCTTGTAAATGTTGCAAAAATTGCTGGAAAGGTAACACTAGTAGAGAATCAGGTAACTGAGTGTGAGAAAAATAGTGACAATATTAAAAATGAAGAGATCTCAAATAATTATATCTCTACAAGAAAAAGATGGAACTGAAATGAACTAGTTGATGAAAAATTTTGATATGCATTAGCTATTGAGTTAACGATAGAGAGCACGGATTATTAACCAAAGTCTATTCAAGAATGTCGAATAGTAATGATTGGCCTAAATCTTGCAAAGCATAAAGTTTTTAGACCTATCGTCTAAACACCTGAAAATGTAAGGCCTGTATGCTATAAGTAGGTATTCGTACGAAAACGAAATGAAAACAATGTAATTGTAAGATATAAAGTACGACTTGCAGCACAAGGTTTTTCACAAAGGCCTAGAATTGATTATGAGAATACATATTCTCTTGTGGTAAACGTAATTACATTTAGATATTTAATCAGCCTAGCAATTTGTGAAAAATTTCATATGCACCCTATAGATGTAGTGATAGCATATTTGTAAGGGTCACTTGATAGTGATATTTATATGAAAGTCCCTGAAGGACTAAATATGCCTGAAGCATATAGATCAAATTCCCGGGAGATGTACTCTATGAAATTGCAAAGATTCTTGCATGGATTGAAACAATCTAGATGAATGTGGTACAATCATCTAAGTATATTTCTCCTAAATGAAGGATATGTTAATAGTCCCATAAGCCATGTGCTTTTATCAAGAAATCAAGAAAAAGGTTTGTTATTATTTCTATATACGTTGATGATTTAAGCATCGTAGAGACTATTGAAGAGCTTAAAGAAGCAGTTGCATATTTGTGTAAAGAATTTGAGGTGAAAGATCTGAGTAAAACTAAATTTTGTCTTGGCTTGTAGATTGAGCATTTATCAAGTGAAATTTTAGTCCACCAAAAGACTTATGTTGAAAAGTTTTGAAGAGATTTAATATGGACAAAGTTCATCCATTGAGTACCCCAATGGTTGTTTGGCCTCTTAATATAAAAAAGGACCCTTTTGGTGATGTCATAATTGCACTTTGTTAATTGCTATCATTAAGTATCTTGTATATCGTAGTTATAGTAGCATGAGCAAGGTGAAGGTATTTGAGCAAAGAGAATGGTGCATAGAGCATGAAGATTGAAGTTGAAGTTTTTTTTTTTTTTTCAGCTTTTGTCAAATTGATCTTAGGATATAAGCAAACACTATAAGTACAATAACTTATTGCATTGCATACATACTCATTCAACTTTGCTTATGGTTTTGAATTTTTATACTTGATCATCTTTCTCCTTAACCTATGTGCATATATCACGTTTAATATAGTCTCTTACATCTTTATTGTCTTTATAGGAGA
This sequence comes from Cordia subcordata, assembly GCA_028554755.1. Classification (NCBI taxonomy): domain Eukaryota; kingdom Viridiplantae; phylum Streptophyta; class Magnoliopsida; order Boraginales; family Cordiaceae; genus Cordia; species Cordia subcordata. The sequence continues at coordinate 4,781,492 of JAPTOF010000020.1, forward strand.
TCATGTAATTACATTTGCATGAAATGTCTTTTCAAAGTTAAGTCTTGTAGTCCTTATTCTTGCATTATGGAGTTGCATGTACATAGCATTTTCTATTATATTGGTATTTGGTACTTTAGTGTATATATATGTTTATGTATATATATATATATACATATATATATATATATTTATATTTATATGTCCATACTTGCATGAAATCTGCAGTAAAAGTGCATTATCTTGTATATAAGCTTTGTATTATAGGTATATGAGCATTCTTGTATAAGGTGGATACCTATAGGATAACACTAATGCATGTAGAATCCATTTCATGCTCAAAATTTGGAAAAATCAAGTTAAGTGATGATTTGAACATTGCATTTAATGTTTGGATGCTTGGTTAGTGTTAGCATTTATTGTGATATGATATTATAAGCACAAGTAGTTGCATTGAGCTTCCAAATTCTGCAGAAAAATGTTGCCTACTATTGATTTGATATAAAGTAGCTTTTTAGTAAAAAGTGTATCTACTTTTCAACTTTTTTTTGGCAATTATAGGCCTACACAAGCAGTCAACCAGTAGTATGCTCCGGTCGAAGCAAAGAGCATATTTGCTCTACCGGAACACTTAGGCAGTTGACCGATAGAGTGTTCTGATAAGGTCTTTTGGTCTCTGGAACTATCGGAACACCCAGGGGGTTGACCGGTAGAGTATTCCGGTAGCCCTTTGAGATGTTTTAAAATTTTGACTTTGGGAGATTTACTTTTTGGGTTTATAAATACATAATTTTCCTTCTTACTCATATATAACTTGTTCAAAACATCTTTTTAAGCTCTCTAGCATTCAGTATACTTTATCTACTGCAATATTGCTATATTCATTACAATTTTCATTGATTGCATATTATTAGCATTTAAAAACAAGTTCTTGAGCTTCATAACTTGCTTATCTACTTAGAGCAATGTGAGAAGGTTTAAATATCTTTGTATACTTGCTCAAAAGAAGTCATTGTATTCCAAACTCTTTACAATCACTTTGGGTGTGAGTTTTCTTTGCTCTTGGGTAGCATAGTTGTGAGAAATATTTCTCAAGAGTAAAGGGTTGAAATCCTCAAGTATTGGGCTAATACTTGTGGTAAAGTAAGGTTTGGGATCGTTGTTCTATGCTTCTACAACGTACTAAGCAAGAAGCCGATTCACTAGTGAAGTTTCTGAAACCCTAGGGGAAGACCTTAGATAGTGGACTAGACCCTCAGGAGTGCGAATCACTATAAATCGCTGCGTTTGATACTCTTAACCTTACTCTCTTTATATTTCAAGTATTTACCTTGAATTTTGTTTGTGTTTTTGCTTAAGATAAATGCTAAAAGTTTTTAGTGATTAAATTGTGTCAATAATCTAACTCACCCCCTCTTAGATTTATTCTTTGGGCAACACTAACAATACATGCCCAGAAATTGCATCCTCTGTAAATCTATTAGCAAGATTTAGCGTTGCACTGACACGAAGACATTTGGCTGGTATTAAACCGATATTTCGTTATCTTTACGGAACAATTAATATGGGCTTATTATAGCAAAGCATGTACAACCTGAATTAATTAGACATGCAGATACTAGATATTTATCTGACCCGCATTAAGGATGATCCCAAACTGGATATCTTTTGACATATGGTGGTACTGCTATTTCCTAGCGCTTAACAAAACAAACTATTGCTGCCACTTCCTCAAATCATACTGAAATACTTGCACTACATGAGGCGAGCCGAGAATGTGCATGGTTGAGATCTCTAACTCAACATACTAAAGGAGAATACAACATTTCAACTTGCAAAAGAGAACCAACCATACTGTAAGAATATAATGCTCGTTATATTGCTCAAGTTAAATGAGGCTATATTAAGAGTGATAGAACTAAGCATGTTTTACCAAAATTTTTCTCTACACATGAACTCCAAAAGAAAGGTGAGATTGATGTTTGCCAAATTCGTTCAAGTAAGAATTTAGCAGACTTGTTTACAAAAGTATTATCTGCAACTACATTGGAGAAATTGGTGCACAAGATTGGTATGCAACGACTCAGAGATTGCTCCTGACTGCTTTCATGAGGGGGAGAATTATACGTGTTGTATTCTTTTTTCCTCAGCCTAGTTTTGTTCCATTAGGTTTTTTGGCGAGGTTTTTAATGAGGCAGCATGAAACGTATAACAAGAATATTGTACTATTTTCTTTTACTAGGTTTTTTTCCATTCGGTTTTTCTTAGTAAAATTTTAATGAAGCATATTCTTGAGATGAATGTCTAAGGGGGAGTGTTGTGAAATGGACATTCACAAGTTGCAAAATTACTTTTGCTAATAATTAAACTTTTGATGACTATAAAGTGCTTAAGAAATTGTTATGACATGAAAAGTTTGAAAAACTTGGAGATTTTCTTACAATTTATGCAACAAATTAGAGATGTCCATATCTACTCATTTAATGTATTGTCTCTTTATCTTTAACTATAAAAAAAAGTTGGAATGGTAGAAGCTTATGAAGTAAAAAATGAGAAGAAGTAGAGAGAATTAAAAAAAAATAAAAATAATGTTATATTGTATTAAAAAAATTTTATCATTCAAATTATTTTTTACCATATTATATTTAAATTATTTTATAACAAGCATTCCCCTTTTCTAACGCAATATAAAACATTTCTTTTCTGATCAGCAGCACATAGAAACACAACTGAACCTCATCTATAGCGTATCTGACCTCCTGAAAAATATCTCACATTGATGATTAAAGAAGACTGCATTGCTTTTTAGAAAAATATCATCAGAAGAAAAATGTATAAACAAAACAAAGACAGTGTGCCTAACCAAGCCACTGCTGCCCACCATTCCAGACCTTTCCACAATCTTCCAATGGGTGCCCATCGCTTCTCCTTTTATTAAACCCACTGCCTCATCCCAACCCGCGGCTCTTACATCTCCTTTTTCATCACTTTTCACACATAAACACACACAAATATACTATACATATATACATATATTTACATATTCATATATGGATTCAGAAACAGATGTACCTCAGGCATCAGTGATCGAACGTTTGATAAGTTCAAGAAACAGAGACCTCGCTGTTTTCTTACCCTTCGTCTTAGGAATCACAGACATGACAAACAACACCAACCCAGATCAAGATTCACAGAACCCAGAAGAATTTTCACAAGAAATCTCGACCCCAGGTGGCTCACGTGAGGCCGCACGTGACAGGTTCATCCTCGTGAACCCCTTTACACAAGGCATGATCGTTATAGAAGCCGGTAGCAGCGGCTTCTCGAGCGTGGACTCTTTGCTCAGAGACTTTTTCAATAAAGATGGTGAAGCCCCAGCCTCGGAGGCTTCCATTGAAGCGTTGCCGAGCGTGCAGATATGCGAAGATAATGCTGGAGGCGAATGCGTGATATGCTTGGAGGATTGGAAAATTGGTGAAGTGGCTAAGGAGATGCCATGCACGCATAAATTTCATGGCGAGTGTGTAGAGAAATGGTTGAAGATTCATGGGTCGTGTCCGCTTTGTAGGTATAAATTGCCTGCAGAAGATGGTGATGGGAACAAGAAAGGTGTTGAGGATGGAAGCAGAGGGAGAAGGAGAGATATTTGGGTGAGTTTTTCATTTGCTAGAGATGGGAGATTAAGTGTGGACACTAACCAGACAGCTTCCAGTGAGTCCAGTCATCCATGAGACAGGATTTTGGGTTCGAATCTCGGGAATCGCACTTGATGATTTTCTTTTACCGTGCTCGACTCAATAAAAAAGAAAATCTTCTAAAGACATGTGCGGATAATTGTTATTAGTATTGTGTAAGTTTTCGATTGTGCAATTTTTGTTTTTATTTTTATTTTTTTAAATTTTCCTTTTCATTTGCCCTCCCCATTTCTCTAGGGTGGGTGAAACACGTACATAGAGCTGAATTCTTCTTGTACTTTTTCAATTAGAGGATGTAAAATATAGATTGTTTTTTCTCTTTTTAAATATTATGTCCGCAGCCCTGCATTATCAATGCAATTGGTAGGCTAAATCGAAATTTAATAATTGCCAATTGTTCTCCGTAGGTTTCTTGGGGAGTCGTTACAGTCTACTCAGTCTAGGTACAGTGTTTTTTTTTTTTTTTGGGGGGGGGTTTGGTTTGGTGTCAAGGGGTGTAGCTAGAGTTGGATTGTTATAATTAGAAAAACTCAAATGTCAAATTCACCTAGTCATATGAAACAATATTTTAATTCGGACATGCTCCACAGATTTTTACTCGGACATGATCCAATTGGGAATTTAAGAATAATGTAAGCCTTGGTGGGATATCCTTTTTCTTCTTCTTAGTCAAAGAAATATATTCTATTAACGCACAAAGAGAACAACTAAAAGGTAAAACCAGCGATGCCGTAGAAAATTACACAGCGTGGGACAGCCCCAAAACTTGCTAAATGGGCCAGGCCCACACTAGGAAAGGAAGAAAAGGATAAAATCAATGGGTTAGGCCCATAAAAAGAGGAACCATAATAGTAAAATGGGCCTAGTTTGCAAAAGCCTGTCAGAATCACACGCCGAAGTGTTAATGGAAGCCACCATCGAACCAAACCACTTGACACTTCTCAGTGCGCCTAATAGCATAACCAACGAAAATGGCAAAGAGCCTGCAACTTGCGGCTTGCAAGCAGCACAATAGTCAAGATCTATATAGGGACCAGGTTGTATAATTCATCGTTGTTAAATACGATAAATTTTCTTACATGTCTAAATTTTTAAATAAGTTTTTATAAAGTGATCATTTAATAGTCACTAGACATTACTTGTAAGGATAGTACTACTTCATTTATATTTCTGTCCTGCTTTATTACATATTGTAATATGGTATGCATCGTAGAAGTAAAATAGAGGGTAAGGTTTATGCATGCGTTTTCAGTGGGAGAATAATAGTTACTGGTAGCTTGGCAAAGCATAACTGGCTACTAATGTGTCCTCCACAGGGTTTCTTAATGATTCTGAAGAGTTCTTAGACATGGAACAATTATGGCTTCTTTGTTGGCTTTAAGAACAGCAGATAAAAATGGTGATGCCAAGAATATCAAACCGTTGTCCAACTTAAAAGTTAGATTTTCGGATCCAGAAGACTATTCCAAAATGATTGATCTGTTTTCTTTACTTTTTCTGGAATATACAGCTATTGATGATGAGGTCAACTAAAACAAAGAAAAATCTTTAGAATCCTTTAGCTAATCATTCCCGTGTAATGTACAATTTTCGCAATTCTAGTGGTGCATGCAGCGCTGGTGGATTTCCACGAATCTTGATCCAAAACGCTCCCCTATAGTCAACATTAACGTTACAAGAAAATCTAAATATGAATAACTAGAAATGGAACATGATCAAAATATTTTGTACATTTCATAATATGGATATACTTGCCAAAAGTTCTTTGGCGTCCATACACAAAAATATACAGTGTCTATAAACAATATACTTGTTGCAAGAACATTAATACATGTAAAATATATATATCAGTAATGCAATCTTCTTTAACGCTTCTGGTTATTAGACATGCTCATTTAATTGTTCCATTCCATTGCAGTTCAAGTCCAATAATGTAAGACCTGTATGATCATAATCATTCAGACACTTTCTGTTCAAATCAAGTGTCTCTTGATATCTTTTTCCAGATGGTTGCTCAGCGTTATTTTCATTCACAATGGTGTCTATGCTTCTCTTTTTTGCACTACTATGAGTGTTTGATTCATTTTCTTGGCTTGGATGCATTTCCATCAATGGAAGAACAGCTGATTTTCTTTTCCGTTTCTCAATTTCAGCTTCTTCATTTCTCCCTGAGCTGTCAGATGATGTTATGGAGCTCTCAAGTGAGCATCCAGATCTTCCCAGTTGCTTATCCTGGCTATCTTTCAGCAATGATCGATTGATTTCTATTGATGCAGATAGTGAAGAGCTTGGACACCCTGTGTCCACCATTGAGGCTAGCTGAGATAGCTCAGCTTTGGCAAGCTCCACCCCAATAGAACAAGAGTTGTATCTTGCAAGAGTTTCCTGTGCTTTTCTCAAAACTGATTGCAAATACTTCCCCTGTGCCTCGATTCTCAATTGCAGATGTCTTTGCACCTGGATCATACATACAGAATTAGGAGTAACCCGATTAGTTTCCGTTGATATTCATCAGTATTTAAAGTGTCAGAGTTCCATTAATCCATCTTCAAGAGGGTATTACCTCAATCTGTTCATGAAGCTCCCTCTGCACCTCCATTTGCATTTGTAGAGCCTGAGCTATCTGCAAGCTCCTGATGAAGAACATCCCTCAATTAGCCAAGGCCTTTCTTGCTACTATGCTAACTAATTCAATATACTAGTAAAAACTGTCTAACAATTATATTACTCATTAATCTGGTTCTGATCAGCCCCATCAGAAACTTCCACGCTGAGGTGACTTCTTTGATTCTCTTTGTAGTCTGCATAACACAATACAATCATCAGGGCATATGATACTTCCATGCTTGTTATGATATTACAGTTTGATCCATGTTCATTACCTTCTTGTTTATTCTGATTATAGGCTTGCGATTGCTGACTTTTCGCGAGTCTATATTTCTGCAGCAAAGAACATGAACTGTCAGGAGCCTTGTTAAATAGAATGAACAAGACATAAATGTCAACAAGAATCTAAGGCAATTGCCTGTAAATGGCTCTTAAGGTGATACAAAGTCAGCCCATGAATGCCCATCTCCTTCATCAATGATTTTGGTGTAGCTTCTGCATTATAAACAATCACCAACAGCAATAACATTAGCCAATGCATTGGACAAACTCACAAAATTGATACAGAAAAAGCTTTGACACTCAACTATCTGCGCCGCCTAGCTGATTGACCGCGTCGATGAAGTGCTGGTGCAGCTCTGCTGTCCATTTCAGTCTTGGCTTTGCATCACAGGATAGAACCAGACTGGCATCATTGTTTTGTGCATTCTGAAAAGCCATTTTTTTTCCTTCTCTTTTCTGCTAAATGGATGAGTAGCTTAACTGCACTTTGTGGCCTGAAGCATAGAAATAGGTGTGTGTGTGTGTGTGTGTTTTGATTCTCTCATAAAACTCTGCTTCAAATATGTGGCAGCTGTGTGTATATCTCTTTTATAATTTGGAGTTGTTAGCTTGTCCTATGTTCCCACACTCCACATCTGGAAACCTAAGTGGGGTTATGTTGTGGGGAGGAGAATATATGCCATGAGCTGTGACAACTTCCTTTCTACCATTTCCCATTTCATATCACACTTTCTTATTTTATTTTATTTTTTCAATTTTTTTGCCTTTCTTCTTTGACTTGAAAGAGTGGAGAGAATCTCTCTGCTCTGATACAGCAAAAACAAAGAAAGCAACACACTTCAATCTGAGTTCTCAAAAGGAGAGAAAAGAAAAGGAGAAAAAAAAAGAAAGAAAAAAAAAAAAGGAAAGAAAGTGTATGGTTTGTTTCTATCCTGATGTTTTCCCACTCCTCTCTCCCTATGCTTGATTCCCTGATGAAATCAGGCAGCCCCACCATGTTGTATAATGGATGCAACTTTTCCAGAACTGTGAGTGAGAAACTTTAATTTGATGGAAAGAAGGAAAAAAAAAAAAAAGAAGAAAAAAAAGGAGTAATAATTATGATGCTTTAATCGATATTATCTTTTTGAGATGGGATAAGCAAATAAGTCTTTGCTTTCATGAAGTTCTTGTTGTTGTTCTTGATTTGTAATTTTTCTCTCTCTCTCTCTCTTTCTTTTTTGAGGATGTGGTAGGGTGTGGCAGATTCTTCTTGTTTTTTTGTAGTATGAAGGAATCAGAGAATCTAGTAATAGATTTTTGGACAAACTTGCCTTATTCATGTTATTAAGAAGTACTTTATTTGAAAGAAAGATAAAAGAGCAAAATTAATCAGATTCTTGAATAGCATTATTACTATTATTATTATTACTGCTACTATTATTATAACGATTCAATTGTATCCTTCTTATGCTTTCACTGTGAAAGTTTCAATTATCCTATAATTGAAAACTGAAAGAAGGGTCATTTTTCAAACTTAGTCAGAAAATCAACGACTTGTTATAATAGTAACACTAGAATAGAATTTACGATACGTAGAACTTAGAAGTATCACAACAGGCAACAGCTGTTCTACTGTTGGCAAACTTTTTTGCTGAAAGAGATGGCAAAGCACCAAATGTCCAAAGATTTATACAACAAACGAAGGGAATATGAGTTGGATTTTTATAGATAGCTATTATTTGACATTGGCAATTATGTAACACGCAAGCAACAAACAGGAGCATCAACTAGCAAAATGAAAAAATAAAAATAAAATAAATAAATAATACGGAAAACAAAGGGGAGAATCTTTTGCCGGCCTATGCTCTTTAAAAAGGAAAAGAAAATTGATTATTCATTGCTTCTTCCTCACACAATGTTTGTGTTTAATGTCAGAATAATGACGATATCGATAGAGATCAGATTATTTATTCAATCTGAAAGGAAAGAATTAATTTTCCTATTTTGAGCTGATCATATAAGTTTAAAAGACCGACTATAGTCATGCTAGGAATAAAGTAGCAGCCATCTACTTTTTTTCCGCAACATATATATATATATATATATATATATATATATGTGTGTGTGTGTGTGTGTTTATAGTCAAGTTAACGCTTCATTAGTTTAATAACCCATAAGAGAAATTGACTGCCTTTTTAAGTGAATACACTTAAAAAAGCTCATAACTTAAAGAACAGTTCAATACATAAAATTCTTATTATAATTAATTTTTTTAAAAAAAAATAGACCTACATTCTAGTATACACGCAAATGCTCCATGACCCACATTAATTTTACAAGAAGTATATAAGGTTAATCAAGCGATAGATAAAGAATTAGGAATTTAGCTTTTTCAAGGGTTTAATTAGTGCATATATCCCACCTGGACTAAGTAGAATAGACAAGCCCCGCAAAAAAAAAAAAGAGTAGAGGAGACAATAAAGTCGAAATATAATTTCTTTTATATTAGAAGCAAAGAAAGTGAAAAAGAGAAAAGAGAAAAGAACAGAACGATGGCGAACAGCAAATCGTAAAAGGTCATACATTTAGATCGGATCAAAGGATTTCTTGGGGCTGCAGTCAAGGGTTAGACCCTTGGCTTTCAAAATGAATTTTTCAATCTTTATATATTGATAAATAGAATGTTGTTAGTTCTTTGAGTAATTTTCGTGAGATTTTTAATGTTAGTGCGGTTTTTGTTTCTATAGGATAATGCTATCGGTTGACCAGTTCGTGCGTTTTACGTGCGTTTGACATTAAAAATGTAACGAAAACTACTTGAACGACTAATGACGTCTTACTTATCAAAGTTCAGAGATTAAAATGTTCATTTTGAAAGTTAAGAGATTAAAACACAACAAAGTTAATAATTCAAGGATTATTAAAAAAAAACCCAAAAAAAATATCACATAGATTGTGACGACACCATGCATGCTGACATATTAACTATTGCAAGAGACAATAACCTAGTGTAATATGTAATTCATAAATATTTTACTACTATTTTCAGCCGTTATATGCGATCTCATTGCAAATTATCTACTGTAATGGTTTTTCCCCAAGTATTAGACCATGATTTTTTCAAAGATGTAAATTAAATTATAGTTAACCATTGCAGCAAGATACAATTAGCAATGGTTTATTTTCTTTTTCACTTGTTCAAATCGAGCATCACAAAAGAGCTAATATATGCACACACATATATATAAATTTGAAAATGAGACAAAGGGCGAATTGAAATTACTTAATTATTACAAATCACATAGCTAATTTGGCGTGCGCCTTCCCTCCAACCTATCTTATAAGGTTGTCCCTTACCCTATCCTTGGTGGGAGGAATAACAGGACATGTAAGACATAAGGTTAGGACAAATAGTTGATTATTACCGCCAGACGCCTAATGATATTAATTAAAGATCACATGAAAATGGTAATTTAAGATCTCGTATAATAAATTTAAATTTGATAATTTTTTGATATATATAGAAGGAATATATATAATTTAACAATATCAACAGGCAGATTATGTCACATACATACTTGCATGCATGTTTGCTTGACATGTAATATTCTTGCTCAAAATGATTTGGGTGGTGTGACCATTAATGCATGGCTACTTTTGCTTTGTTATTATTCCGAGTGATCACAACCTCGCATGCATGCTTCGAAATCGAGGAAGGAATATATATAATTATACACGAGTTTTGATTATGTTGAAATTCTCTCCGTCTCATTTTATCAATCACTTAAGATATTTTATACCAAAACCAATAAAACTAATTAATAACCTTATTTTTGGATAAATTTGAAATAACTTAACAAAAATTTCCTTTTCTCTTTTATGTCTGATATTAATGAGATTTAATTAAAAATAAAATAAGGGTAAATCTCAAAAAAAAAAAAATTATCACTTTCTTGAACTTCTCGAAATGGCAAATATTTTGAGATAAAAAACCTCTCATATTATAAGATGGGGGGAGTATACATGTGTGTGTGTGTGTTTGTGTAGATATGTGGCCCAAATAGTTGAAAAACGAAGAAAGCAAAGATTAATCAAAAGTACTACTTTCTCTATCACCCGCCATAGCTGATGATGTACTTGAACATCATTTCTTTGCTTTCAACATATTCCATTACAACATGTGTAAAAGGTCATTCTGGATTGATGCCAAACGTCCCCTTGAGATGTGTGTGTGTGTGTTTTCCTTTATTATTTATTATTATTATTTTTTTGGGGGTGTTTTCTGGGTCCGCAGAAGAAGGTCCGGTGAATCAAAAAGCTTCACGTAAAGAATTAAAGTTTGCATCTCATCATCAATTATTATTCTTACAGGGACCCCCTTTAAGAGGCTTAGACTAGATGTTATGAATCCAAAAGCATGAAAACAAAAAAAAGAGCAGATGGAGAAGAAAATGGTCTCAGGAATCAGGAAAAGTGGAAAACAAAAGGAACTTGTCACAATCCCAACAAAGAATAATCATAATAATTGATATTTATCCCAGCACTTGTATATAGATGGGTAACAATTTTCAAAAATTGAAAATGACGTTAGCAATATGTCATTATTGTACTATTGGCCCCGACTCTTATCATATATACTTTGTTCTTTTAGAGCTATGGTCTAGGATTATTTTTAGATTAAATTACATTTTACCCTTCTATGTTTTGTAAAAGTCGCATAAAATTATTTGCGTTTTCAAAAGTTTGTTGATAAACCCCTATGATTTAAAAAATGCTGTACATTGACCCTATTAATTTTTCTGCTAAAGTTAATGGTGCATTTTTTAATTGGTGCAAATTCCTCCCTCGAATTTTGAAAATAATGCAATTTCCCTCTTCTGATTTAAAATAAGATGTAAATATACCACTTGTAGGGTAAAAATAAAAAAAAATCTTAAATTATGTAAACTTCTTTTTTTATATTAATTCAATTATTATTTGAATACATATGTATGTATGTATGTATGTATTATTTAATAAGAATTCATTTAAACTAAGAAATTTACATAATTTAAGAAATATGTTATGGATTTTTTTTTACTCATCCAGGAGTGTATTTACACCTTATTTCAAATAAGAGGGAGGAATATGCACTATTTTTGAAACTAGATGAGGGATTTTGCACTATTTTTAAAAGCAGAGTGGGGAAGTTGTGCCGATTTAAAAAATAGAGGGAAAATTTTGTACCAATTTGCTAGAGTTTTTTTTCATTATTAATAAGTCAAAATGTATTTTAGGTGTATTTTTACATTCTTTGTTAACTTTAATAAAAAAATTAACGGAAGCGCTAATGTGCAACATTTTATCATAGAAGTTTATCAGCGAGTTTTGAAAACATGGGAAATTTTAAGTAACTTTCACAAAATATTGGGAAGTAAAATGCATTTTAGTTTTATTTTTATTAGTAACACTCCAATCGACTTATATCGTATATTTCCTTATATTCTTCACTTTGATCGTTGACTTGATAATTGAAGTGTCTTTAATACGCACCAATGGATCGGAGATTCTCCGTCTAAGGTAATTCATTTGCTATGTGATACCCTTTTTGGGTAACCATGAGTCATTATATATAGTGGTCCTCCTGTTATAAATATGCTCTTTACTAGTCATCCCCGTTGCATGATCAAAACATGAGTAAATACAGATCCAGTTTATATCATGCAGAGCACCAGACATGCACGCTAAGTAATGTTTTCCAGAATAAACTCCTCCACACTGATTGAATCTCTACACATTCTGTTGGAATGATCATTAACAATGAAAACACTAAACCGACGGGAAAATGTTGAGGTCCTGATTTTTCCTTGAGTTATCTATGAAAAATAGCTCATTGATTATTGAAAAAAAGTGTACAAAAATTCCAATTTTAACCATAGTTATAACTAGAGAATTTTTTTTTCTTTTGTTTTTGGTTGGTTTCTTTTCTTTTTGGAGGGTGGTGGGGGGTGTTTATGAAGGCAATTCATTTTTTTCAAAGAGTACACACACATATGTACACTAACGGATGCTTATACCATGCACGAATCATTTTGTATTCATTCTTTTAAAAAGGATATCATTATAGTTGCATACGGATATTTAGAATTTGTAAACACATAATACAAAAATTATGTGAATGTGCCTATACCATGCATGGAGTACGATAGTTGTGGGGCGTGGGGAAGAGAGGCATGATAGTGAGGTGTACATGGTAATTTACGATATTAGTGTTATTTTAGCTACTTAATTAAGTGAATGTGCCTAGCAAGAGAGAAACAAGGAAAAAAAAAAAAAAGAAAGAAACTTATATATATATGTGAATGTGTAAACACGGAGACAAGAGTCAAAGGGAATTTCCAAGGGGTTTCATGAGTGGGGACCTGGCTAGGTATATGATTGTAATCTTCACCAATTCAATATTTATAAATATCGAGATTCCCCCACTCGTTCGTGTTATTGACGTAAAACCGATATAGCATTTGATATGATTAGATATCTCCTTGTCTAATGCCCCACGTCTTCAATGATGGAGACAAACTAAAATCATGAGAATAATATTCTCTCAATTAGCGCTTATAATTTCGGAGATCAACTTATTACGTACAAGTAATAACCCCCACTTGTAGTTAATCTGCAAAGAATGGAATAAATCCAACCTTAACTAGTTAATTAAGTTTAGTGTCAAAAATCAAGGTCCCGAACTGTGCATGACCTTCTATTCCCTGTGGTATTTTATATTTATTTTTGACATTAAACGTAAGTTTGATATCCATGTTATTTTGTTATCGCTGCATGAATAGATTTTTAATATTAAAAATCTCTATTGAGAATGTCTATCACTAACATTTTCTCAAAACTAGCTCAAAGGACGCAAGAGTTGCTACAGAAAACGCAAACACTAACATGTGCTCAAGACTAGTTAAAAGAAGCAAGGGCTATTATAGAAAACACAACTGCTTGACGCAAAGTATTCAAATGATCCAAGAGTACTATAAAATCGTAAAATTTGCAACAATCTTTTGTTGCAAAAGCGTGCAATCTCAGCCTGAGTTCAAATGAAATTGAAAAAGCTATAGCCTTGTGATTTTAATTCAACTTTCAGGCAAAAGCGTCTATTAATCTCAACAGAATTCAATTTAGTTGCCACAGCTTCCAATCTTCTGTATGGAAGTATATATTGAGGGTATAAGATTTCAAGAGAAATGCAACAAAGGCAGCTTTTCCCATGAAATTTCTAAGCCCCTACAAGGGCTTATGCAGGTGACGTCGCCTGCTAAAAAATCTTCTGTTTAGAATTATAAATTGACAGTATAATTATATATATCATGAAAAGAAAGGTTATATAACCAATATAGCAGATGATAACAATTAAGGTTTAAATTTTCAAGATTGTCTTAGATATCTGGTCCAATTATAAGTTTGACTTGAAAATTAAAGATGTCAAGTTTGGGTATTTTATAGATAAATTTAACAGAATTTCGTAAATTATTAATCATGGTAACGATTTCTATAGTGATGGCCCAATGCTTAAAATTTCAATGTTGGATTAGTACTTGTCATCATGGCCCAATGCATATTTCTAACAGATGCTTATTTGACCATCAATGCTGAGTTCTAATCGCGTAAGGCAACTTCATTTGTATGTTACTCATTTTTGGCTTTCCAGGATCTACTAATGGAATATACAAGTTTCTTTAAAGGCCCAATTGATTTGGCTATTTTCCGTAGGAAATCATTTTTTAAAAAATATATATTTCTATTACAATAAGTATTTAGATTACTTTTAAAAAAATTAAAAATTTCAATTTCAGATTTTTCAAATTTGGAAATTTTAGCTCTTAAAAAAGCATATTGTTTTTCAATTTTTTAAGAACACCAATCCAAACGAGCCCTAATTCATGTTACTAGTCTGCCACCACATTGAGCCTAATCAAGTGGTTCAAAATACTTAAACTCGTGATAACAATAGTAATGAACCCAGACTATTATAAAATACACACAAATCTTACAAGCTTTCGATGTAGGAAGACGTTATATTATATTAAGATAAGTGAGGTTATATCCTAAAATCAATTTGAGCCTAATTAAGTGGTTCAAAATACTTAAACTCGTAATAACAATAGTAATGAACCCAGACTATTATAAAATACACACAAATCTCACAAGCTTTCGATGTAGGAAGACGTTATATTATATTAAGATAAGTGAGGTTATATCCTAAAATCAATTGGTCAACTTGAAGAGTGACCCAAGACTTTATACGATAGACTTGAATCTTATAATTGTTTCATTTGGGACTAGTATATATATTGTAACATCAACCTTGAGTAGCAATTATTAGGCGTTAGAATTTTCTCTTCAGCCTTTTTTTTTTTAATACAAACCCCCCACCCTCACCCCAATGTTGGCCCAGGACCTCCATTTTGGGAAAAGTAATTTCAACTATTAGAATTACCATTTAATCCCAGCCGAGTTAAGAACATATATAATTCAATGCTTTTATAAAAATAAAATTTTAAAGTAAATGTTAAATAATTTTTAAAGTAAATTAATTTATTTTTATAAACTCACTTCTTAATATATTCAATGAATTCAGTCCGTATTTACATTCTTATGGTAATCGATATAGTAAATTATGCTAATGGATATATTTTGTGGGGTAAAATTGTAGTTTTTTATTTCATCATTTACAAGCTCTTGATTGAGTAATCACATTAGAATAATATTATTTAATTAATAAGTTGTCAGTATATTATTCGAATTAAGATACCTAAACTCAAATATATATATAAAACTCGTTGACATCAACTTTGCTTTTTCTATCTAGATTTCCAGTGAAATCAAATTTTATAAATTCACTTTTACTCCTAAATATAAGGACTTAAAAATATTATAGATATAAAATACATAGTCATAATATATCATGTTGCCATGATGTAACGAACCAAATAGTGACAAATGACCTTGGAATATGTTGAGGGGAAAATGAAAAATTAGTATTTAGGCTCTTATTTTAGTGTGTATATGTATAACACTCGCTGTTCTTCGATTTTCCTTCTTTTGCTTAAAAGCCATTACGGTGAGTCCACTGTAAATTCTTCCTCCTCTTGATAGAGAAAGGAAAAAGAAAAAAAATAAAATGGTTTTGCCTCCCTAAAAATATTTACAAAGAGGGAATATTTCTCTTTTTCGTTTATGGAAATAAAGTGTAATTCCCTGCAATTTTGACTCAAAGATATCAACTGCAAATTAGTTGCGAATTTTGGATTCAGTTACTTTTTTTTCTCAAAAGTTAGAAATGCTATATTGTGGAGATATATACAAGGGCTGTTACGTCCAAAAGTGAAAAAGAGTAAATGAAAAAATAGATAAAGTGTCTGGCAGTTAGGAGGAACCAAAATTTATTAAAAAAAAAAAAAAGCAAGAAAGAAAAAAGAAGGTATGACTTCTCCCGTTTCATATTTCAAATAGAATGAACATATACTCAGTTTTTCTTATTTTTCACCCAAAGAATTAGAAAAGAAAAGCACACACACACACACACACTAAAAATAATTTCTCTTATTCTTAAAAAATAAAAATAAAAACTATACTAGTTTTTGTCCATGGTGTTCACTTTACATTGAAAGATGCCTAGCAAATGGTGGAGTTATGGGTGATATTGTGAGTATTTGAGATCGGTGCTTCAAAAACTTTTGTTGGTTTAGGAGTGGATTTTGAGAATTTGTTTGACTTTTGAGATGCAAAAGAGGTCACTAAACTGATCCTACACTGAAATGAATAATTTTTCATTTTTTTAACTAGAATGATTTTATATTTTAATTTAACCTCATTTTAAAATTTTAATGCCAGCCGTGATAGTCATGAATCTTTGTTTTGTATATGAACACTTGTATTTAAGAAAAATATTTAATCATTTTTTCCTTTTTAATTCTTGAATAATATGTTTTTTATTCTGAATATATGAAGAAAGTGTAATATTAATGTGAATTATTATTTTGAGTCTTGAAAATTGTCTTCATATCACATCAGTCATCACCAACCTCACTGCTTAATCATATATCCTTCGTTATTAATCCTCGACTATTCATTGAAATTTCCTTCTATTCCATATACGGCCTTTTATTTATTTTAAATAGCAATAACTCTTCAGCTATCTTATTTTCAGATAAGACTTGCTCATGGGGTTTATGTTTACTATTCGATATTAATCCTTTTGCAGATTAAGGGGAACATATTTTGATCATTAGAAATATATTACGTCCTTAAATTCGACTTATCAGACTTTAAGGGCATGACAGAAAGTATGACAAATAGAGAATTGCTTTGAAAAATCCACATTAAGACCTTTATTAGCGAGTGGTTAACCACTTGGGGCGTCCATGGAGAATATAGTTGGTTCGTTGTTATCCGGATTTGCTCAAGTTCTTGGCAAATTATTTGGTCACCCACTCGATTTCCTTTCTGGAAAATCTTGCGAGTAAGTGTTCTTATATTTCGTTTCTCCACTTCTGATCTCGTTTGGGTAAATTTTGATAACAGTTTTAGCCGCATATAAATTTAGAAAATAAGTGCATCAATATGCTAGGGCAGTTTCATAATTAAGTGGATTGGTTAACTCTCTATTGAATTGTCTTACAGTACAGTTTGTGGACTAACATGGGATCTCATGTGCTACATCGAGAATTTCTGTGTTGCGCATTTGATCAAGTTGGCCATGGTATTTATTCTACTTTACTTTGGTAAGTGTAAAATCTTTCTCGGCCTTTTTCTCGCATGAAAATAGAAGTGAAGTCTTTGATCTGCCAAGCAAAATGAATAGGAATATATATTAGAGAGAAAGTGATATTTTGTGAATTTGAAACTGATGCTCCTTATTTATTTATTTATTTTTTTTCCAATTTCCTAAAATTTGTTATTCACCAATACCTATTACAAGGAACAATTTTAAACAACTGCGCGTCTAGACTTTAACCTCCCAAAAATGAAAGATCAGAAAAGAGAACCAATTCATATACACTTTAGGATGGTTGAAATGAACAGTTGACCAAATAAAAAATACTGCAGAGATCTTTTCTACCTTGTCAATAAGAGAGCACTTAGTCTTCCCAAAGAAGTGATCTTTTGGTCTAAAAATTTAGTTCGATTAAGATTATGTATACAATTAGTTTGATGGCTCTAACCCTACTTCACCAATCATCATGTACAGATGAGGTTTTTATTTGTGATATTTAATTAGTTTGATATATCAAACACTTGGTTAATTTAACATGAGGGTTACGCCATCTTTTTTTGTTTTTTGAAAACCCCCCAATCCGACCCAACCCCCCCCATATTTCAACCCTGCACATCACTCCAGAAGAGAGAGTTTCGACCATTTGAGCTACCCCTGATTTCGGGATTTATACCAATTATATCGATGTATTTGCTTCCTTTGCTATTTTGCAGTTCTGTTATTCTTGTACCTGTTATACAAGTTGGGTATCTGTTACTGCATCAGTCACACCATCTGGAGAATTATTTGGGCATGTTTCGCGACCTGTTTCAACATGTTATACTGCTGTTGCACTTGCTTATGCAATAAGCTTGAAAAGCATAACCAAAGGCGCAGAAAGCAATTAGATGCAGAAATTGAAGAATTAGCATTTTCCAGAGAAGAAGAAGACAGAGAAAGAAGCTTTTCATCATGCCAAGCAACAAGAAGAAGAAGAAGATCACTATCTCACACAAGGGACCACAAAAGAGAGCATCTGAGGAGGTCTTTGAGGCCCAAAAATCATCATTTACATGTAGGGATTAGTGGGAATTCAATCCCTGTTAACAAGAGAAATAACTCCATGAATCAAGATCATGCCCATGTTAGCAGCCACATTCATCACATCAGAGTGACTAGAACCTCCAAGTTTGCACAAAAGGCTCCACACCACAAGGGTTCCATGCATCGAAGGCATAAGTTACTTAAAAAAGTTCGTTAATAGTTAGCGTGGACTTGTTCTTTATGTTACTCCCTCACCTCTTATTTATATGTAATAATAAGAATGTATGTATCGGCTATCAAATCTATCATATATGTTATGGAAATTCTAATTATAGAAAAGGTTGAAAGGATGATGCATCGGAATACTCCTGGAATGTTATCTGTAAGTAGTGATTCGCCTCGCAACGGGTGAATTTAACAGCAAAAAATGATAGCCTGTTGATCTCACACTCTGGTTCTGAGTGTAGAGGGACAGGCGAAATGGGATGGCTTTGGCTGATATTATTCAACAAAACCTATAACGAATCTATATATTGAGCCGCTCATGCCTGGCATCTTCTTTTCATTTTCGGTAT
This sequence comes from Cordia subcordata, assembly GCA_028554755.1. NCBI lineage: Eukaryota > Viridiplantae > Streptophyta > Magnoliopsida > Boraginales > Cordiaceae > Cordia > Cordia subcordata. The sequence goes on from JAPTOF010000020.1 coordinate 4,800,391, forward strand.
AAGAAGACGATGTTTGTTTAAAAACTGAGATCTTTTAGCATCTGTACTATACTGTAATGCTTCATGTAAGCTGGTGTTAGGGTTTGCCCAAAAAAATAAAAAAGGGTGATGAAGTGAAAAAGTAGGAACAAGAATTGAGAAAGACACACATATGCAAACCTGCTTGCTTTAAACTAAGCAAGCCTTTTTACATCAAATTTTACATATATATATATATAAGAGTCACAACATTAGGTCATGCATTCTTTAGCTGAACACACCCAAGTCGTGCTTTAAGCTAAGCAAGCCTTTTTACATCAAATTTTACATATATATAAGATTCACGACATTAGGTCACACCCAAGTCTTTTTGGTTATTCTTTCGCATGACTGCAACATTAAACGGATCAGTCACATGCTGCAGCCATATTTATCAATGTGGCATCAGCATCACACACACACAAAGAGACACACAAACACACAAACACGCGCACACACACTTAAAACTAGGAGCAATGCAAGTTTTCACATAGAGAGCTAGACGACGGTATTCTCTACACTGGTGGTTTAGGAGTGTGACGAGTATTGGGTCCTGATGGAGTATAGTCTTCCCTCACCAGATACATCATCCTCCGCCCATCGATCTCTTCTTTGACAATTTCTGCGGTCATCATCTGTTTCGTGTAATAGAAAAAGGGTGATATCGAGCATTACTCGTTTCAAAATTAATTTGTACCATTTTAAGAGCACGCAGTACCTGGTTAATATCCTTGAGTGCTTGCGCATCTTGATCATCAGAGGGCATGAGATGCATAGTCCCTGCAATATAATTAATTAATTAGATCCAAATAATGCTTAACAAAAACAAGACTATTTCCTTCTAAAACAATATATATACATAATGAAAAGGGTTGAAGTATTTACTTGAAACTGGAATTGCGTTCAAGTGGATGAAGTAAAAGAAAACTAGGAAAGTCACAAGTAGATTAAGGGCATTGCCTGCCATTTTAGCTTACATTCTTTCATTAGCGAGCAGTACTATTTATAGAACTTTTAGGCTTTCTTAGACAACTTTTGATGTGTGGGTTGTTGAACACACATAGTTATTTTATTGATATGGAAGGTGTGTTGAAGAACCTTATAGTGGATGATTGCCTAACCTAGTCCCCATACACTCCAAGAAAAATGCACATTGATTAGATTTCAGAATCTTATATAAATTAATATAATTATGCGTATATAGATGACTCCACGAAGTTTTTTGGCTGAAGTTAAGGCAAATATAAGTAAGTTTTCTAAATTAGCGTGCATTCGAGTTATGTTCCCAGTTTAACTAGTATATATACTAATTTATTTGTATTCTCTAAAATTAATGTTCATTATCTTATTTCTTTTCTTTTTAAAATTTCAAATAATACCTTTTGTTACTTAATTAAACACATCACGTCAATATAGTATATTTTAACATATTTATCGTTACATGTATAATAATTTTAATATTCTTATATGTGAAAGTGAATGAAAGTATTTAATTTGACCCAAAATCTAAAAAAACTAAAAGAAAAGTTGATATCAAAGAATTAACTGTGTGTGATTATATATGAGTTTAAGTATTTTAAGTTGAACAATATATGTAGATAGCCTATTAATTGGATTAGTGTTTCTCAAATGTGATTACCTAGTTCAAGTAAAAGTTCATTAATGATGACATTTAAAAAATTATATTTTTATACAAAAATATATTCTTTACTGTAAATTTAATCATATTTTATAAATTAATTTAAAATATAATTTTTTTTAATATTATCAATTATATAAAATTTGATAATATTAAATTAACATCAAAATGCGACCCACACGCTAGTTTGCCATAAGACGGGAAAAATGATAAGCTCAGAAATTAATTGTTTCAAACAACTCATCAGAAGTTATTTAGCAGTTCCACCAACTTGTCTTATTGTACTCTATTTTTGCGTGGGACAAGTTGTTTGCCACTAGCTGTTTGTTGTTAATTAGGAAACCAAGTTAAGAGTTGCATCGCATTATCATGACCTTTATAGAGCTGGCTCCAACAGCCCTTGTTGTGCCCAAGTCAATCAAAACAAATGGCCGCAAGTGCATTCTTATATTGATCTTAATAAATAAAATTTAGCTCCATCCTTAAGCTCGAGTATCCGTTCAAAATCGTTGATTCGCACAATTGGTAAATGTGCTTGGTTGAAAAGCCAATGTCGCGAAGTTATCGTTGTAAAGTGTCCACCCAAAATCTTCAAATCCATCCAAAATCGTTGATTTGCACAATTGGTCACTATACTAGGTTGAAAAACTAGTGATGCAAAGTTATTGTGTGCAGGATTATAAAGTGTCCATCCAAAAATCATAAAATTATTAGTTTTCATAGATATGGTGAGCTTAGGAATGAGAACAAACCATGATAATGGACATGTTTTAATAAAAACCCAGCATCGGTATATATTTTAAAAGTTTAAATCATTACATATTTAGTAGTGTATAAATATAATTAAGTTCTTCTTGTCCGTTAGTGACCCAAAATGAGGTTATAATAGGCTCCTCCTAATCCTTTAAATTCACATGAGAAAATTTTTTATTTTAGCAATATAGCATAGGAAGTATAGATTATGATATATATGATGACCCATCCAAAATAAAAAAAATCTTGCCTTTCAATGTCTTAATCATGCACATTATTTTAGTTTATCATAGACCTGTTGAGCTAATAAAAAACAATTAACGAGATAAATGGAAATCATTTCCATTGAAATTATGATTGCATATGTACCTAGTCTGTCTCGCTTCACTAAGACGCGAAACTGATGCAATTTAATTACTAGGTCAATATAATAGACAATTTCTTTACCGCAACCTAATTAATCAAGTAGTTTTTCCCACATGGACATTTAACTTCTGTTAACACAATAAATAATTAAATTTATATTCTCTCTACAAATTTAATATTTTAAATAATGTAAAAATTTTAACTTAGTATCAGAACCCAAGTCCTGGGTTTAATTTTTTGGATGAAGTAATAACTTTAGTTACTTTGGATGCATGTGGGACAGTAATAACTAGAGAAACATTCGTATACTTTTTTCTCTTGTAATCTCTTTTCAGGTCTAAGGAAGCAGGATCTACTTTTTGACGTTGGCAGTTGACTTACTGTGTTACCAATGAGTCAATGGAGTTCTCCACTAAAGTAACCTCAAAGCCTATAAGGTCATTAGGAAATCTAGTAATTGAGATGATCTAACCTAGTAGCTAGGTAATTGGAATACCAACTCAGTAGAGACTACTAGTCTTAAAAATTTTTGCCATCATGTATTTCATGTAAGGTATACCTCTCAAACATGTGGTCTTCATATTTCATTTGAAGGAAAAAATTATGTTCGTAACTCTTGTATGTTATTTTCATAACTTTTAATTATTTATAGCTCGTATATTATATGTTTACATCTTTTTATATTTTATATTAATATATTTTAATTGTTCACAATTTTTATATAACATGTTAACAAGTTTTAGTTATTCATCAATCATCATACTATATGTTTACTAATCATTATTACAATTCTATGTTACAAATTCATAGCGTTAAACTCTATACAGTATGTTCGCAAAACTTGTACAAGTTGTTAAATACTTTTATGATCTTATAATATTTGTTCACAAATTTCAACCAACAACTTATTTCGTTGTTGCATTGTCAGTCTTCTTAACAAATGCCCTATATAGACATCTGTAGTACTATACATACAAACACATATAAATATAAATTGTAGTATATATGTGTGCGTGTGTATACACATGTAGATCTATGATATAGTTGGGGAGAGATGGAGCTGTGGAGAGAGAAGAGAAAGAGAGAGAAGAATGGCGAATGACGTTCTGTATATGTGCATTTGCGTGTCTAATGAGCGTGCTTGTGCTATATGTTTGTGTAGTAGCTGCGTCCATATGTACTGTATTTCAGATTCTCTTTAAAATAGGATGATGCACGATGTTAGATGGTCTATGGTATAATTTACATGTCAACTATCCTCCATTACAGACAAATTTGACTGGAGAAACAACATTGGATGAGTTGATTTCATGAGTATCAACATCAATGATGACTTTTCTTCGGAAGAAAAAATAAAGTTTTATGATTTCTTTAGTGATTTGTAAAAAGTGATAGTTGGAAAAACCTATCTGCCAAAAAGCAGAATTAGATAAAGTTGACCTTTTTTTATTCATAATGTAATTTTCATGTTCTAGTTTCACAATTGCAATAACACCAGATATTATAATTAGTACTCATCTTTGTATTTATTTCTTTCTCGTTTATTTTATGCTCTATGTAAAATAAGTTAATAACATGATAATAAAATGTGATATTAAATTTTATCTCCGATATATAATTCTTTTTTTCGTTTGTTTGTTTCTGGACAGTTTCTCAAGAAGATGCATATTGTACAAATCCAAAGAATCATATGTAAGCATGAACATGAATAGTAACATCTACATAAATCTATTTTTTCCTAAGTCGATTTCCTTGTGAGCCAAAACATGACATTATAAGAATATATGATGGGCACACAGGTTAAGTCACAATCTTAGGGCTAGCTTGACTTTAT